>OX421429.1:3295000-8095000 GCA_949126915.1 Musotima nitidalis
TGGTGGCACTATTCTGGGCCGATATGCAGAGCAGAGGCATAATATACGCCCACACTTCGCCAATTATAAAGTTGGTCCCACGTTATAGGTGGCGAGCCTATTGCCGCTTGCCGGGCACTATTGTTCGAACCTCGTCGGTTAATCGGCAGGTGCACCACTTGCAGGTGAGTTTGGCTTGGGCTTCTTAGGTCTTTGTAGGATACCTATATACCAATACATACATGTAGTATAATTATATATGTAACATATAGTACTGGTAATACTTACCCTTAGCAATATTTTAAGTCATACTCAGTAGTTGTATGCTGTTTGCATTTTCACTTGTGTGTAAATGAAAATCTTCTAGAGCATTTAATATTAAAAATCTTTATAGTAAAACATTCACCAAAAGATGGGATTAAGGATTCCGGTTTGACAAAATTTACCTACTGCCCTTAAAACTTAAAATATACAACTATTGTACGTCATAAACATAAATAACTCTGAAAAGAGCCGGTTAACAAATATTAATTGCCGTTTAACATAAATTGTAAATCTGTTAATAATATCTGAGTTTGCACAAACGTGTCATAGTTAATCGTGTCGATAAGGATAATGATATACCGGGGGCACGTGACCGACATATTGTATAGTACGAGTTCATAGTATAAACGGTAAGACCGGTGTGTGTATGTCATTCGTTATTGTATAACAATTATAATGAAGGTTCATTCCCACGCGATTGCTCCTGAACAAATGTAGCGATAGCAAAAAAACTGTTCGACATAATCTATTTAAGTATGGTTTGATATGTAACTTAAATTTACGATGGCGATCGCAAACTAGAAAACGTAGCAGAGAACAGCCTTCCACTTGATGGACTGATGATTTGGTGAAGGCTTCCCTCCGCCCATGGATGCAGGTGACTCGAGATCGATTGACATGAAACACAATTGGGGAGGCCTATCTTTATTAGTAAAATAAAATAAAATATACTTTATTGTCTTTAAGATCAACATGATCATTTAGATTCGTCAAACATTTACACAAAATGGAAATTCCATATATTTTTTAACAACAATGAAAGAAATATGAGCGGTAACATAATAAAGGAGTAAAAGCAAATGGGTTCTTTGTCCGAATTTTTCAGTTTATCTGTCTGTTGTGGTTTTCTCAAGATTTTTCAGTCTGTATCTGTGAGTCAGCCTGTCGTGATTGTAAGGGATGGAGAGGATTGTTCGTCAGTCAGACAGTCTGTCGGTGACTCTAACGAGGCTTCCAAAAGGCAACGAGATTGAGAAGAAGGCCTCAAGAAACTCATCTCGGCTTTTTTAAAATTATGTGTTAAGATCTAATACAATTAAAGAAATAAATAAATTACCGCTGTTCTTAAAACTAACAAAGTCTAATATCTAAAGATCATATCTCATCTAGTCTTAAGAAAGAAAGGAGCAATTCATGTCACTTCCAGGCAGACTTATCGTTCATAAAATCTTTCACACTATAATAAGCCTTCTGGCACAATTTACTCTTTATGTAATTTTTAAATTTAGTTATAGATAAATAACTTTGCCTTTATCTACCTAAATCCTTCTAAAAGCTAAGATGATGATTTATTTATTATATTAAGGGCGACTTACGAAATATATACCAAAAAAAAGCTTTACAACTGCAGTTGGTACTTACAAGCTTAGTCCTGTCAACAGCTGTTTTACTTAAGATGGGAAATTATGTAAGATCGCTAAACTTGGGCTTTTTAATTTGATTGTTCGAAAAAAATAGGCCTAAATCTAAATGTCATAATACATTTATTTTTTGTTCATGTATTAGGTACACGGGTCAGGCCCAATCCCAATAACTAGCTCATAGAGTAATTTTACGAGCATATAATTAAAGAGGACATTATTTTATATTCACAAAAAGACGACAACTTTTTCTATATGTCATAGTCAGGGTACTGACACAGGAAAGCATTAAGGCCGATGTGCATTCGGCACTTAAGAACGTTTGGTTAAAAATAAAATAACCCGGTTAGTTTCTCAATATTAAATATGTAAAGTAGCGTCTCGTCTTTTTTTCGACCATTTATTTCGAAACTATTAATTGCAAGTATTTTTAATGACTCCAGGGTATTTGTAGATTGAAAACCGAAGAGGCGGTTTGGTAGTTTTTGCCAAATTCTTTATTTCTTATTTTTGATTAATTTTTATATACCTACAATCGATGCACGAAACCCATCTGGATTCCCTTCTGACGACAGTGGGCGCGGGAACGCTTTGCTAGGCTTCTTCTATCAGCGACATCCACCGCCCTCTTAAAAGGCAACCCGGTTGGGGCACATAGCAGCATGTCCATACAGTCGTGATTCATTATACTCTCTCGATGTACCTCGCCTCTGTAGGGCGCCCGGTGAACCAATTATATGCGGTGTACACATCCTTACGGCTGCAGTGCTGTTGTGACGTCATTGTTATCTCATGTAAATTCAATTAAATATAAAATGTCATATCTATCGGACTAATAATAGAAATAGAATAGAACTTGGCCCCTATATTTTCGATTCAATGCCCAAAAAACAATTTATGCACAATCTAGTCTTTTCATGATATGGGGCGATCTCATATTTTTTGGACTGCATCGACTGCTTACTGTGAAACTTTATGACGATCCATATTAAAATAAACATTGTATCAGTGATTTAAATAAGGTATTACATCTTCTTTTTGTATATGCAAAATTATATCTCCTAGGTTGTTTTTGCTGTCGCTACTCGGTAGCGGCGCATAGTAGCGTGTCCACACAGTCGTGATTCATTATACTTTCTCGATGTACCTCGCCTCTGTAGGGCGCCGGTGAACCAATTATATGCAGTGCACGCATTCTTATGGCTGTTGTTGTGACGTCATTTTTCTCTCATGTATCGTAGTTGAAAACGGAAATTGAATAGTATTTTTCTTTGCATTGAATTAATTCCTGAATTAAGGAATAGATTTGAAAATTGTTTCACTAATATAAAGCTACATTGTTAGTGATGTGAGTAACATAGGCTTTATTACTAAGCGATTCAAATTAGGGATCCCTGTGAAATCTCCAATAAAATTGTTCCAAATAAATCATTAAAAAATAAAATAAAAAAAGAACAGATTATTTAGTTTATAATATAACCTGTCTATAGATCAATTTATCGGTGGGGCCACGCGAAAGGAAATACTAAAGATAAAGTTAATCTTTCAATATGAATTGTCCTTCTTATCATACTTATTGCCGTTTTAAGAATCATGAGTTATCTATAACCAATTCGGCAGAGCGATAAACTATTTGCAAAAAATACCCTAACTCCCTTGATTTTCTCAATGTATGCGTTACTAATGTTTATGTCATATCATTATCATCATCATCTCAGCCATATGACATCGACTGTTTGACATATATCCCCAATAAATAATTTGTAACAATTACACCAATTATATAGTTTAAAGATAATTATCTTTAAGAACTTGTGTTATGGATACTAAATAACGGATAAACATAGTTATATACTTTTTTTTGTTTAAATATATGCTTCATTTACATAGCTAGAATAGATTTCCACATTGAGCTATCCTGAGTCGCCTGCATCTATGTAATATAATATTTGCAGACACACTTATAGATAGGTTTTGTGAGAACATTTTTAATAATTACAATGCATGTACCTAATAATTAATAAATAATAATAATAAACGCCAATAGTCTAATGTCCAGGTGACCTAGAATCGTATTTCTTAGTCAAAACCACATTAACTAAGCACATAACAAAATTGTACTAATCTGGAAGTCCTTGAGCGGCGATAGCCCAGTAGCGAGACCCATAGACTTCAAAATCAGAGGGTATCTGGTTCAAACCCCGGTCACTCCGGTCAAAGTCTATATGACTATTGATATGGCGTGGAGGTCAGTATACCTGCACTTCACTCCAGAGGTCGTGGGTTCGATTCCCACTCAGGACAAAGCTTTGTGTGCATGCATATGAATATTTGTTCTGGTCTGGGTGTTTTCCTATATATATTAAGTATGTATTTACAAAAAAAAGTATTTATGTTCGTTTATCCGTTATTTAGTATCTATAACACAAGTTCTTAATGATACTTATCTTGGAACTAAATAATTGGTGTAAGTGTCAGAAATATTGATTTATTTATTTATATTTAAAGGCTATCAGTATCAGAAAGGGTATCAGTCCAGCGTACGAGCTTTGTCAAGTTAAGATTCAGTTGGTTTTGAGCTTAAACCTAATGGATGGATATAAGAAATAAATTCTTCCGCTGTCAAGAAGGTTGGCAGCTGTCGTAACCGGCGTAATAACCTAGCAAACCAAAGAGGAAATATTACCAGCATTCTTGGCACCATAGACACATTTGGAAGACTGCTTTTATTTCTAGTTTACAGTTTTCCTTTTTTTTTAATATATATTAACAATATTTTTTATAATATATGTACTGTTGTATTTCACCATACACGATATCAAAGTAATTATTAAATTGTTTGTTAGTTTTTCATTTATTTCTATCAAGATTATTAAGTATCGTTATACGAATACTCAGTTAGATGTTTTATTAATTCAATGTAACATAATGTACGTAATATGTAATAAAGTTTACAATAAAACTTAATTACTTAATGACCGATAATATTATACTAATACTTTGTTTATAATATATATAAGGTGAATTATTCTTCATAATAACATTTACAATGTCTTAACTGTTATACAAACCATTACAATATTATTACTTTACACACATTTATCACCCTATACAATTATATAACTATAATAAAAAACGTGCGTCATTTTGCAGCTGGTTTTTATCTAGCGTAATTTCATCACTTTGTTCAGTGGCGCCGTGGCTTAGTTGGTTAAAGCGCCTGTCTAGTAAACAGGAGATCACGAGTTCGAATCTCGTCGGGGCCTACAGTGGGTTATCTTTTTGTAATGTTTTGTATTTTTTGGAAATTACTTTTTAATGCTTTATTGATCTATTTTATATTTGCAATTTAAGTTATCTATAATTTTTTTTTCTTTGTAAGATTTGTGTTTTCTTCGATTTTAATTATTTTGCACTAAAACATGTTTTAATAGTTTAGGCGAGTAAACATCAGATTTATGATTTTTGGTAACTAATAAAGAGCCCTATTAAATTCAGAACTATGAACAGGTCTACCTAACAGGCTTCAAAGCCATTTCGGTATTTTTTTAAAGTCTCATCGAGTATAGTATTTGTCAGGTCAAGTAATATTATAAGCCAAGTTTCCGTTTTGGATTCAACATTATGCAGCGTGTTCGTTATCTAGCGTCTGATTCAAGTAAAATCTGCCATGGTGATTTGGTAAGTCTAAGTCCTGCCCCAGTATAGTAGTGGAAACTTTACGGAAGAGTCAATATTCACGATTGTACGCTGATTTCCTACACTTATTTTACGTTGTCCAAGAATATTCGTCTAAAAATCCATCATATTCACAAATAAAATCTTAAAATTGCTCACCCTCGATGTGAATTTTTCGGCGATGGCGCCAAAAACGTATATTTCGGTCTTATATTGCAACTATTGCCTTTACGTCGACAGTTGTACGGTATTCATCAAACCCTTAATACATTCACACATACACTACTCTATAGAAAGCGAGAAATGCATATCAAAGTAATAACGAAAGTAATAAATTAAAAGACAAATGACAAGTTCCTAATCCCTCTTATCTCGGTTTTGTGAGAGAAGCATTAGTTTATGAGTAAAACATTTGTAAAACAGCGAAATTGTATGTTAATATCACAGACAATCTAAGCAATAAACGTTTTAATACCAAGGGTTAAGCTATTGTTTTGCTGAAAACAATGGACTCGGTGGCCGGCGGCAGGTAGAAAGTGGCATTTATTAAACAATACTCAAGTACGTTTAACTTAATCAAGAAGATACTTTATAGTAAAGATGCCTTTACACCGATACCGCTGGGTATCGCATTTAAAGAAACTTTTAAAACTTTTAAAAAAAGTGTCTAAAATGAGGTAGGTATTAACTAAATTGTTTTCTTTTCAATATTTGAATATATTTGAGTATGTTGTGTGCTGTTATTATCTTTGGTAGTATATAAGACACATACATACATTTACCCTGTTTCCTCGAAGGGGTCGGCAGAGGCATATTATACGCCCACACTTCGCCAATTGTTGGTCCCACGTAATAGGTGGCGAGTCTACTGCCGTTTACCGGCAAGTGTTATGTTCGCCAGAGCCTCGTCTGTTGATCGGCAAGTGCACCACTGGCAGGTAAGGTTGGCTTGGGCTCCTTAGGTCGTGGTAGGATCCCTATACTACCCCCCCGACTGGTCTCCACCTTGTCGTGGTGGGGGGGCTGAGTACCTCTCGGTAGGGCGCAGGAGGCGCTAGGGAAAAGGTAACACCCAGAGATTGGCGATTATCCGTTATTTATTATCCTTTACACAAGTTCTTAATAATACTTATCTTGGAACTAAATAATTGGGGTAATTGTAAAAGAGTTATAATTTTTTTTTTATCAGATATAATAACAAATTGTCATAGATTTTTGTAAACTGTTTTTTATATAATACCTAGTTTCCAAATAACATCAAGCTTAAGCGTTTAAGTTTCAAGCTTTCAGATGACATATTGTGTTTAATTAAATGTTGTCTTTTACTTAAAACAATGTTTGGATGTAGTTAGCGTTGTGTCGATTTGGTTGCTCGCAAGTGTGTACGCCCTCCCTATTTTTAGCAACAAATATAACCTGTTGTAATTGGTACTCAGAAATAATGTAGCATTTTAATGGAGAAAAAAATCGGTCTAGTAGTTTTTGAGTTCTGTTTTTAATATCCAAATTTATTTATTTTTTTATTGTGAGACTTAATAGCTAGCAGGCAATCCAGTGCAAAAATAAAGGTTCTTAATATCACAGAGTACGAACGGTCAAAAAAGCGCACCCACTCATGACGGCTCATCTTTCCTCTTTTAAAGTGTTGCAGAGGTAAGAAGGCAGGCGCTCCATGTAATAACTGAATTCAGGCAAAACTGGTTGGACATGAAGTTGAAAAGTTTAAGTTTAGAACATCAAAACTTTTGACATCTTTAACGTAAATATAATTATTTCGAGTGAAGGAAGTAGCGTGTGTTTCTTTGACATTTTACTATTATTTAATACTCAATCCTTAAAACCAACTTAAAAGTACAAGCTTTGTAAACCAATTTCCTGGTTTACAGCAAGTGCAATCTCGCTGAAGTAATTAAGTGTATTATGTTACTTGTACTCGTATATCAACATTGTTTATTGTGGTATATTGTTTATAAAATAATGTTTTCACATAATATTTTACTATGTTTTATTGAAAATATAATCAACATTGTTTATTGTGGTATATTGTTTATAAAATAATGTTTTCACATAATATTTAAGTATTTTTTGTATATATGTGGACATTTCACATAGCGCTTTTAGTCTTAAACGAGGTGGGACTACAGAGATAGATATATAAGTTGCAACCAGACCAAGACAAATGTTGTATGATAGTTTTTGGTCCTGTGTGGGAATCTAACCCACGACCGACACTATTTTTAGGTCCCGGTTATCATTATATTACATGTGGTAGTCGTTAAGCCAAGTTACAGTCCGCTTGAAAACAATTATGATTGGAAATCAGATATGGGCTGTGCGTCATCAGCGGCCCATTAATGTCTTAAATTGTCCCTTACTGCTACGTACTTCAACTTACGAACCAATGTACTTGGCTTGGTCATACTCTACCACGCGGACCCAGTGCGGATTGCGGAATAATTATGAATACCGTACTTTATATCAGTACATAAATCCCACCAGTATAAGATGGTGGTGTAAACCAGCCTAAAGATTTCCTTCGACGTCTGTGGGCGTATTTCGCAACAAAATAGCGGGTGTCTAATAGTGCGTTGCGCGGGCGCAGGAGGCGTGCCGCTCTACGGCGGCGGCCGTTCAATAAATATCGAAATTGCGCCTCAGGGCCTCTGTAGCTACCAGTTGCAAACTGCACGATGATCGGTAGATACGATTAGGAATAATTAATAAATAAATGATAATTAAATAAGTATTACTTGACACCTTACACAGAGCTTCTAGCCCCAAACTAAGCAGAACTTGTACTATGGGTAGACAAAGAATACAAATACTTCTATAACACTTACAATAGGAGACACCCAGACCAAGAAAATCATACAAGTTCATGCACACTAATATTTGTCCTGGGTAGGAGATCGAACGCACGAACTCGGAATCAAACTGCAGGTAT
Source organism: Musotima nitidalis (assembly GCA_949126915.1). Classification (NCBI taxonomy): domain Eukaryota; kingdom Metazoa; phylum Arthropoda; class Insecta; order Lepidoptera; family Crambidae; genus Musotima; species Musotima nitidalis. Next base: position 3,303,287 of record OX421429.1, read on the forward strand.
GCTGTTGGTCGTAATTATGTTTTAAAAAAAAATTATAATGTTAAAACACATTTAATAGCTCTCTTAACCCTAAGTGGTAAAGTAAGTAAGTCTGTAGTATGTCGGCAAGGATTGAACGCAGTGCCAATTGATTCTTTGTCCAAATGCTTAACTGATGGTGACCTTCGATTCTATGAAGACAGGATTGTAATTTAAAAAAAATGTTTTAATGTTAACATATATAACATACATTCACGCCTGTTTCCCCGAAGGGGTAGGCAGAAGCATATTACACACCCACTTTTTGTGGGTACCACGTAATAGGTGGCGAGCCTATTGCCGCTTGCCGGGCACTGTTATGTTCGCCAGAGCCTCGTCCGTTGATCGACAGGTGCACCACTTGCAGGTGAGGTTGGCTTGACCTCCTTAGGTCTGGTAGGATCCCCATACACCTAAGATAATTTTAATGTTTCTAAAAATGCGCATTACATGTTACCTTTTCCCTAGCGCCTCCTGTGCCCTACCGGGAGGTACTCAGCCCCCCCACCACGACAAGGTGGAGACCAGTCGGGGGGGAAGCTTAAGTCTAGGCCAACCGGGATAATGCTAGGATATGACTACCTTCATTCTTTCAGTAGTATTCAAACTGATGTTGAATAGTATACAAACTTAATATTCTAACTTTGTATGTTGAGGTTGAGCGAGGAGGAAGCTGAGGTTGGACATCCTACTCGCGCTTTTTTGCAGCCCGAAGGAGTAGAAAGCGGCACGAATATTTACCAAATCCAGGGGCAGAAAAAGAAATAAGAAAAATATGACGAAGGGTCTGTTACACACGCGCCTGCGTGCAGTGCCAACGGAGGATGAGGTTACTCTGTTACCTCCTTGACACCTCACGTGGAGCAGGAAATAGTGGGGTTTTGTCGGTAGTCCTGGCCACCACCATCTCGGCCCGGGAGCCCGATATAACTTTGTGCTGTCTCCGCGGTGCAAAGTATGCGTAAATGCATTACCACTCAAAAAAAAGGAGGAAGCTGAGGTTGCAATGTAATATTTTAGGCCACTCTCGTGTCTGAAAATATTTTGGTAGTTTCCATTCGGTTATTTAATTGATTACCCAGCGCATTACCAAGCGCATCTTATCTCCTCTATGAGTACATTCCGTATGTGATTCATACTGGCAGTTGACATTATCTGGGACCGCATCCGTGGGAAAAAGTCTGTATTTATTAAATTAATAGACAAATGTAGAGATATAAAGGTGTCTGCTTCAGCGGCGCGTGAAGGAGGGTTGGCTTTATGATACGTTTTATTATAAATCCCAAAAATATTAGCTAAGTTTAAGGAATTTTTAATAAGGTTGAGAAAATAATCTATAAGTGCTTTTAACTTGAGCTAGATAGTAATTGATACTCGGATAAAATTACCAGTAAACTAATATAGCCTATAGTTTAGCCTGTTGACTTACATCATCATATCTTAGCATTATCCCGATTGCCCTAGACTTAACCATAGCTCTGCTTATTGGTTTAGCCAGATTTGGTTGAATTTCAGTTATTACATGAAGAGACTGCCGTCTGACCTCCGCCATCCAGAAGGAAACATTATTATATGGTTAAACCAGCTGTCAGGATGTTAAAAGGCACTGACTTCCCAATAACGACTGCCATAGATGTTCATGATAGCCGGGACCAAGAGCTTAATATGACTTAATTAACATTAACTTAAACCTGTTGACTTTCATAAACAGTAAATAAAAACCCGTGTAAACATCTCCGGAAGACAATAAAAGTCAGTACAATAAAATTGCAAAAAGTTTCTCCTTTGAATTTACAACACAAACTATCAATATTTCAAACTTAGGCTGTATACCTATTGTGTAGCAATATAGTTAAAGACAGAATATAAATGAAACACTTTCCCACTGCATTTCAATTCTTTTTGACCAAAAAGAATGAAACCAATGAAGTGATAAGGGTTAAAGCTGGTGTAAAAGAAGATATAGTGACAAGAATTGAGAAAGGTATGCTTAGATGGTTTGGTCATGTTGAGAGGATGAATGAAAGTAGATTAACGAAAGTGATTTATGATGGACAAGTGGATGGAAGTGTTGGGAGGGGAAGACCACGTAAGACCTTCCATGACCAAATACAAAAAATGTTAGAGAAAGGGCAGGTCAAAAGTACCCTAAACCGACGGGCGTGTATGAGGAGGTTAATGAGTGTGAATGAAGCTAAAAGTGTGTGCCAAGATCGTAGCAAGTGGAAGGATGTGATCTCTGCCTACCCCTACGGGAAAGAGGCGTGACATTATGTATGTAGTATGTATGTTGACCAAAAACACTGCCACATATTTAATTTTTCTTGTAAAAGTACTTTAGGTTAACAATGCAATGCATACGCTAACAACTATAAATAAAAATGTTGTCCGAGATTCACTTTATGTTCAGGATTTTGCTGAATAGAGTGGTGACAATATCATACATACATTCATTCACGCCTGTTTTTCCAAAGAGGAGTAGTAGGCCGAGGCATAATATAAGCCCACATTTGATTGTTGGTCCCACGTACTATGTGGCGAGCCTATTGCCGCTCCTAAGATGTGGTAGGATCCTAATGTAATTACAAATATAAACTAAAATAACAGATAAATAGATACATATGTATGTTTTTACAAGTCAGAATGATTTTATTATTATCTACATTCAAATACTTTTCTTTTGTAAATATATACTAAATATACATAGGAAAACACCCAAACCAGAACAAATATGTATTCTTGAACATACAAAGATTTGTTCTATGTGAAAATGGAACCCACGACCTCAGGAGTGGACTGCGGATATACTTGTCATCACACCTTATCGTTATCTGTCGTTAAACAACAACAATATGAAAAGATAGAGAGAAAAAAAAAATGTTCTTATTACGGAGGATGTGTGAACCAGTACCGCTATTCTATTGTATCCTGTTATCTAGTAATCGTAAACCAACAACCAAACTACACGCATATATTCACATATTAATATTGCAATCAGACAAAATTGTAATCAAATTAGTATGTATAATTCTGGATCGACACAAAAACTTACGACCTTCCTGTTCATTTCTCAAACAATGATCCTTATCAAACCGCATTGCCTTAAGCTTGTTAATATGCAGGGAAATATAATAATAAGCTATTCGTTACCAGGTACCGGACTATAAAGCTGTGTAATTTGAATAATTATTTTTAATTAATAAACACGAAAGCGATGCCTTTTCCCTAATTAGCTCGTGTCGTGTTAAGGCGATGTTCGTCGGGAACACTCTCAGTTTTGTTTGCATGAAATTCATTGAGACTGTTTGTTATATTTTCTGCTTAGTGTTAAAACTTTTTTATCATACAATTTTATACCAATCTTCTCCTTTCGTCTATAATACTCCTCAGTGCTGAGGGTTGTAGCTTCCCCTCTGCATCACTTTTTCCTTTATTATTTGCCTCCATCTGTTCCTGTCACCGGCGGTGTGATGAGCGCTGTGAACTGTGGATTCAAGAGCGGTGTGGATCTGGCCTTTTCCCATCTACTTTGCCGGTCACGATGAGCCTCTCGAGGTGGTTATCTTTCTTTGCGACGTGACCAAAGTATTCCAAGATTCTGCATAAACTCGCATGATAGCCGCGAGGAGATTTTGAGTTCACGCAAAATGGAGACATTAGTCCGAAACGCTGTCCAAGGAATACGAAGCATCTTTCTTTAGCACCACATCTCAGAGGCGCGTAATATCTAAGGGTTTTGTTACAATATATAATATTTATTAAGTGTTTATATTTTATATAAAAAAATTAAAAAAAATAGTTTCAGACTAACAGTTGTCCATGTTGTTAGTAACAATTTGGCTTACAAACTAAGTTAGTAAAACATACAAGAGAGTGAAAGCAGTAGTACAAAACTGAGGTGCTCAGCCCATTTCGCGATCCCCACGCTTTTCAACATGAAGATCCAGGAACCGAGGACATCACACTCCATTGTTGTTTGTAAGGAATTTTGTTAAATAAGCACTAACACATATTTATTGTGGATACCTAAGACAAAAGTAATTAAGTTTACTTAGTTTATGTAGATAACACTTTAATGAATTGCATTACTAACCCAATTTATGTTCGTAAAATATTGTAATTAGGCTAGTTAATAATTATTATTCTGGTTTCTATCATCTTCATGATTCCATTGCTGCCAACCAGCATTCGCTTCAACAACGAAGCATGATTGTATAAAAACAATTAACATTTGCGTAAAGTGTGTGAAATCTGAAATTCCTGCTTGCCCTCGAGATAATCCTTAGGTATATTATTGAACGACTGTATCTGGGGTTTCCGATTTCAGTGCAATGCTAATCAGGATTTTTTTCAAATCTTTCAATCCCTTCGGGTCCGCCTAAAATTACTTTTTCTATTGTGATTCTTGCTGATAGCTTTTAATGTTTGAAAATAGCATTGTATTGAAAATTTTGTTGTAGTCTCGTAAATCTTCGAAATTAAATAAATAAATAGATGATTTTTATTATGACTTCGCAAAATAATTTAGAGAAATCCATCTAATTGAGAGCTAGTTCTATTAAATCTATGTTACGTGAATAAATTTATTTCATACTAGCGGCCGCCCTTGACTTGTTCCGTATTACTCCGCATACTGATACATTGCTGTTACCTCTAAGCTAAGGTACTTCTTATAACAACAAGTGAAAAGCCGGTCTAACTGTTTTCATAATATAAAAAGTATTACTTTCAAATGCATTTAATGACTAACTCTTATGTTGACATTACAATCAGGCCATTACAATTCAATTTGTATAGATCATTTCTTTTCAAGCATATTACTCATAGAAACAAACTTCGCCTTAAGGAAGGTCCCCTTTGTTTTAAAAAACAATACTAGTTCGGTGTCCGCGGACTAATTGTCGTGTAGCGACTTGGATTTATTGCCAGCACTTATTTACTCCTACGATTGAGGACTAAATATGTGATGGCTTACTGATATCATGGCGAAATCCGTAAGATGTTATTGCTTATTCTATTGGGTGACCAGGGACCTTACCAAGACCTTAGAAGCGCTAGTCGACCTCTTCTGTAACTGGTGCGCTTGTTGATCAACAAACGAGGCTTGGCTAAACGTATAAAATCCCGGTAAGTGGCAATAAGCTCGTCTATTACGTTGAGCCAACTATAATTGGCGAAATGTGGGGTCATAATATGCCTCTGCTTACTGCTTCGGGGCAACAGACGTTATTGTATGTATCTCGATACCTCCTACGTATAATATGTTAACTAAGCAAATAGCATTTTTGCTTTTACCCATAAAAATACTTTTTTTAAATAATATTATCGGATTATTAAAAAGCAAAAATACCATTTTTTTAGTTACCACATTATACGTAGGAGGTATCGATCTGTAAGAAAACATGCATATTATTGCATCACCATCACTGAAAAATATTCATTACTGTGATAAAGTTAACCTCTTAATATTACAATTACTTATAAAACTACTATAACATAAAACGCGCACGTAGACTGTAACAGTTAACTACACAAGCGTACACTTGTACTTACACGTTACAAGTATAATGGCACTCAATTAATGCGACCACGCCAAATTTCACCCTTTTGACTAGAGGTGACATCATTTTGGGTATGGTCTAAACACAAGCGATTAGCTTAATAATCAATATCTTCATTGCATACTATAAATATTACAATCATCATATAATAAGGGTAATAGGCGTATATAAAGGTAAAATTGTGTGCCAGGATCATAGCAAGTAGAAGCTTTTTTTATTTACATCGGTAAAAAGCTGTCCTCTACTACAGGAATTAGGCGTGACAATATGTATCATCTCAGCCCAGTAAGGATCATCTGTTGAGCTCCTTTCAAGGACCAAAGTAAAAGGAATTGAAGTCGAAAATAATATGCCATGTTACAAAACCTATTAAAAAACCTCCAATAACCTAAGTTACGCAAGATTCATAGAGGTTAGTCCTTGGATATGTGCCATATGATACCGAGATCTTTAAAAGGCACTTTAAGCTGTTGGCCCCGGTTATCACTAAATGTGGTGTTTAAATCCAGGCCCATGCTCAGTAGTGGGACGTTAATGCACTGAACTGAAGGTATTGTAAGTAATGGCTCAAGCGTATGGGCTTTAAGGGCATTAAATTAAAACACTACCACGCACCATGCTGTATATTGCGGGAGTGCAGATCTGCATCATCGTGCGGGTTTTGTACGCACTTACGCGTAGCTGCGTCTTGTAAATTCACGGCGGCTTTGACTAATTTCATTTAAAGCTGTTCGCTGTGTTGATAGTGCAATTCCACGCATGGCACTGCGGGATTCAGTGTGCACATTTATGGAGCTAGTTATTAAATCGCTTTTAAAGACAGACATATCTTCCTCTCCTGCCTTGTTCTATAGAAGACTGGAGCTGGGGTGTGCTCGTACATTATCAAGGCCAGAGCACGTGTTCTGCGGTACTTTGTAACTCGCGGAACTTGCTCGCATCTCAGGGTTCTGTGAGACTCAGGGCTGACCTTACAGGGCGTCACATTGTATCCATCCATATTTGTAACAACCTACTTGCATGTGACATGCAATAAATGATTTTGAATTTACTCGTGGGTTAGAGTGACTATGTGCAGTGGGTATCAAATCAATAATAATAAATAAAAATCGTCTCTTTCATTTTCTTTACAATCAATCATATACAGTTGACACCATGTATTAAATAGAGATACATGTATTATGTTTCCAACATAATACATCGCCTTCAAAGGTCAAAATCTCTTTCTCCTCTGCCTTGTTCCACAGAAGCTTGGAGCTGGGGTGTGCACATTCTCAAGGCCAGAGCACGTGTTTTGCCGTACTTCGTAAGTCGCGGAACTTGCTGACATCTGCTCGAGGGCCAGAGGCAGGTGGTAGGGTGGCCACACTGTACACTATATAATAATAAAAATTAACTTAAATGTTTTATTTTATTTTCCAAAAATCAGTTTTACAACATATGTAGTCAGAAACACTTATTTAACGAAGATGTTATATTAGGGGCCCTTAAAATATAAATGTTACGTTTGGTTTAGAAAAAGATTTTCTGTCCGGGTTATACTCAAAAAAATCACCATTAACATACTGTAAGGTTTTTAATAAAGCTATAAGTGTTAAAATAAATAAGCAAGTTCGGACACCATCAAACTAATCAGAGCTTTATAATTGAGACAAGAAAAAATAAATATGCGTATGTATTTTTTTGATAAATACGTACTTAGCAGCTATGTTATATACTTTAGTGCGGAAACCTGTGTACTATTCTGAGTGTATGTTGAACCTTGCATTCTTTACTATATTATATTTTTTATTACACATAAAAAAAAACTGAAAAAATTCTACAAGTATTACCTGTAACAAGACGACAGAATACTCATTCCTTATCATTTAATCACATACATGAAAAACGTAATGAAGGGCTAAACAAAACGATTATGTTTAATTGTGTTAAACACGCCTAATAGGGCCCTTAATATGGGTAACGACTTCCACCTAAAGTGATAACCGGGACCAACAGCTTAATGTGCTTTCTGAAGCATCCTTTATTGAATATTAAAAATAAATAGCTTTTTGTGATATAGCACAAGTAGAAGGTGAGGAATTCATATGTAAGAATAAGTTTTAATACACAAATGATTTGAGAAATCCTATATATTATTGTTTAAGCCGGTTTATGTGCCATTTTACGTCTTACTTAATGGAAGGAAGAAAACTATGGTTAAGGTAAATTTTTTTGTATTGTTCGCAGTGGAGCACATGAACTAATTTCTAACTTTAACAAAACGGTCAATGCAGTTTAGCCATCGGTCCCAGATACAAAAGAAAACCTATTGTTTGCCGGTCACTTGGCGTTTAAAGACTTAACTATAGCAAGGCTCTTACTTCGAACTTTTCCCTGCCAAAAAAATGCAGGCAATATGTAGCGAGTTCCCTACTATTCGTTATCATCATTACCAACATCTAAGCATTATCTCCGTTGTGCCCAAGATTTACGCTTAGGGCCCAGGTTTACAGCATATCATAATGGGCTCAATAAGGAACATGGATGACTTGTAGTCAGTAACCCGTTCCACTCCACTCCACCTATATCAGTATTATGATTATCCGTCTTAAAAGTAAATAAAATTTCATCATTCTAGCATTATATTAATTGTCATATTGTTTTAAAATTATGTCCTAAAATGTACATGGTCACATTACATAAACTTTTTCGACCAAAACACCTAATTTATAGTTTTTTTTCTATGGGATGTAAGTAAATACTCGGAAGTCACAAATCATTGTAAACCACGGTAGCGTGACCTCCGAGCCTCCGACATCATTAAAAAGCCTCTTTAAAATTAAAAGTGGCTTCCTATTTTTGCTATTTTTCTTGAAATAGAAACCTATTAAGAAAAAGGCCACATAAGAGAAATAACTATTAAATAAAAATATAGGTTAAGATTAATGCAGTAGAGATGAGAGCTATTCTAGGTGTGAAATTAAGTGATACGATTAGGAATGAAGTGATAAGGGTCGAAGCTGGTGTAAAAGAAGATATTATAGTGACAAAAATTTAGAAAGGTTATGCTTGGATGGTTTGGTCATGTTCAGAGGGTGATTAAAGGGGATTAATGATGGACACTTGATTGGAAGTGTTGGGAGGAGAAGACCACGTAAGACCTTCCATGACCAAATTCAGAAAGATTTGGAGAAAGGGCAGATCAAAAGTATTCTAAACCAACGGGCGTGTATGAGGAGATTAATGAGTGTAAATGAAGCTAAAAGTGTGTTCCAAGATCGTAACATGGAAGGATGTGATTTCTTCCTACCCCTACGGGAAAGAGGCGTGACATTATGTATGTATGTAGATGAAAACAGTTGAGTTGAGTTCAACCTCGGGATCTTTTATGAAACCGACATAGCAACAAAACCCTACACAAGGATAGATTTTAATATTCAGTTTCAGTATTGGCTCACGCCAACGACATCCGAATGTCAAGGGCCAGAACAATGAGGCGCTGACCTGTTTCCGATCGTTGTCATTCAATGCTACACGCGATAGCCGGCTTTCTCATAGAGAAACTATTGCGCTTGGGGATTTGTGAATTTCGTAACTGAAAACTAGACAATAAGCGAATCGCCCACTGAGTATTCTGTACACACTTGCAAATCGCCACTTAAGTTGTCACACAGCGGAAGTACAACTTTTTAGAACAAAATACCGTGACTTTTATATATCGAGATCGTAATAAGCTATTTCTTTTTTCAACTTGTTTTTTCTTTTGTATATTAGCTTCGTGCGCTTAGCACATTTAGCCAGTGTCAAGTAAGATATATATTATTAATATATAAACGATAGTAAATGAGAATGAGTGGTGGTAATAATGATAAATGGTAAATGAGATTCCTTCCCCTAAATCCTTTGAGTCCTCAGTAAAGATGTGGGGCTATACTGAGATCTCACATGGACTTCTTGAGAGAATTTGAAAAGTGCTGTTGCACTGTTCTGTTTCATTTACCATCACTTATGAACGTTCACTAACACTTAACGGTTATTAACCGTTATTACACATTAATGTTCATTAATTAATGTTCGAAATATTACAAATTTTAGAAAATAAAACAAAACTGCAGACATGACGCTTTACTTTTCCGCCAATAAGACTTTTTCAAAATTATACGTAGATCAATTAAAGTTTTTTTCAAAACATAAACAGCTTCCATTGGTATATGATCTTTCCCCGTTTCTTTAGTTTAGCGATGCGTCTTTTAATCCGCAATAGAATGGCAAATAGTAGTAAATTAAAAAAATACAGTAATATGTTTGTTTGTAATTACGCTTTGCACAAAATTTTGATAAGTTATTTATTCACTTTAGCATCAGATATTTATTTAGTTATTGTGTTCAAAAATATTTATACGGTTAAAGACATTTATTTTTCTCAAAAGAATTACAAAATTCACTTACAGAGAAAATACAAAACTATATTATTAACTTGTTTACAACACCAACTAGCATTTAAAAAAAGTAGGTATATTGACAAAAACTCATTTAAACAGAGGGCAAGTGCACCGGCAAATCGGTGACTGCGTGCATGCATTGAGAACTATTTAATACATTACATTAAGGGTTATTATGACACAGTGCGAGAACGCGTGGCAAACAAATTATATTATACAATTTTTAATAATGACTACAAACTATAATGGAAACAAATTATATTATACAATTCTTAATAATGACTACAAACTATAATGGTCACTTTAAGTATATACGTAATGTAATTAAATGACACATTTTATAATTTATTGTATATATTTTTCATTTAAATAATCAATATCGAAATAAAAAAATTAAAAAATATTTATTATTCTATTATATTTAGTTATATCAATAATTATTCATTTTTCAATTCCATACTTTAACACTACATATTTGATAACATAATATTTTATTTTATGTAGTTAGCAAACATTATTATTCTATCTAGGTTAATAATTATTTAACGATTTCAATATCTGATACTAAAGTGTTAGTTTATACTATGTTTTACCATAATAACGTTACTTTAAATACACGTCACAATATTCTATGTTGAAGAATTCCTTAAAATGTGATCGTTAAGTAATTTTTTAAAAGTATTCAGAGAATTTATGGCAATAAGATTAGGTTATTTTGTATTTGTAAATGGCAATAGGACAATCCCCTCCCTCCTTTAAAATCACGACAGGCTGACTGACAGATACCCCCGATAAGAGTCACCGACAGACTGACAAATCTTGAGAAAAACCACAACAGACAGATAAACTCACAAACCTTGACAAATTCTGACAAAGAACCCATTTGCTTTTACTTCTTTATTATGGTACCGCTCATATTTCTTTCATTGTTGTTAAAAAATATATGGAATTTCCATTTTGTGTTAATGTTTGACGAATCTCATTTAGATTCGTCAAACAATCAAACATCATGTTGATCTTGAAGACAATGAAGTATATTTTATTTTATTTTATGGTTACCGGGACCAACACTTCAAAAGCCATACAAACGTTCTAAGGCCTGATCATAAACTCTGCTTTACCTTGGTGAACGTAGGAAATGTCCTACAATTCCGCAAACTACAAGCGCTTTGGCAAACATTTAGTAAACAGTTGTTATAACCGGTAGCTTAAGTGGGATGGTAGCCGCAAAGGGGTTGATTTTTTCTAGCAAATAAAATTGCGTCTTGTATTCATTGTAAATGCAAAAAACTTTATTTTTTTTGTTACTTATGTATAAAAATATGTTCATGCTGTTCAAGCGAATGCTTATTATTATTGAATCTTCATTGCACTCATAAATTTAAAAGAAAGTCAAACTTAATGCCACAGGCATTCTCTACCAGTATGTATTCTTATTCCCCATGGTAAAGCGCCCGTACATTTCTGGGCTGCATTCGTAATTTTAAGCCGTCGTTACAATCAGAGGATTAGGTTTTGTCAGATCGCTAAAATTAGGCTTTTTTAATTTGATTGTTCTTTGTCATGTTTTATGCAAAGAATATGAAAAAATAAACATAAATCTACATCATATAACACATGAGAACGACTGGTTAAAAATAAAATAACCCATTTAGTTTCTCAATATTACATATTTAAAGTTGCGTCTCATCTTTTTTTTCGGCCATTTTACTTTTAAGCTATTTATCGCAAGTATTTTTGATGTCTCCAGGTTAATAGTAGATTAAATACCGAAGAGACCGTTTGTTTGTTTCATCATCAAATAATTTATTGATTCAGGCGTTACTTTGCGGAAATCCATTGTAAGCTTGTGATGATGTAGCGCGGGAATAGTTACAAAGATATTTTTAATCCATCACTTGTTTCATCATCATCATCATCATCTCAGCCCATTAACGTCACACTACTGAGGACGAGCCTCCTCTCACATATCAAGGTGTGAGGGTATTAGGTCATATTCCACCACGCTGACCCAGTGCGGATTGGCGCAGGCAGGTGTATGGCGTCCTGCTGTTAGAATTTATCAAGCCGCCCATTAGGCCTCTAACATGGCTAAACGACAACCACATTTAGTGATAACCGGGACCAACGGCTTAACGTGCCTTCCGAAGCACGGAAGCGCTCGATATCAAATGCCACACAAACGGTCACACATCCAAGGACTGACCTCTGTAAACTCTGCTGTACTTCGGTGATCGTTTCCGACCACCTAGCACCGCAGAGCTACGAGCGCTTGTTTGTTTGTTCATGCCAATTTCTTTATTTATTATTTTTGAATTTTTAAGTGCAATTGATGCACAAAATCCATCTGGAATCGCCTCTGCCGCGGGCGCGGAGACGTCTTGGTAGGCTTCTTAAAGCGACATCCACCCCCTTAAACACATAAATCAAAAATTATTCGTAACATCTGGCCTGCCAACTATTCGCCATAGCAACGAAGCTATATTGAATTCATGTGGCGTGTGTTGCCTCATACGTCCACAGCAGACGCGTAGCGCAACCTTTGGTTTCTATTCGCGAGGGCACGCCATTTGAATGTGTTATAGACAATCTTCTGGTATTATTAACTAATTCGTGTATGAATGAAACTACTATGTAGCTATGAATTAAAATTGTATGTCTGTGTTTGGTAGGATAATTTTATTTAAATAAACAATACATCATTTTATGGCGTGGTGGCGAGTGTGCACTCCGCTCCTGAGGTCGTGGCTTCGATTCCCACACAGGACAAATATTTGTGTCATCATCAGCCTAGCATTATCCCGGTGGCCCTAGACTAAAGCTGAGGGCCCAGGGTCTGCCCACTGGTCTAACTAGATTTTGGCTGTATTTCAGTCATCGTTGATGGAAATTGATAACCTAGATTGTAGAGACATTTATTTGTGAAACACAAGTATCATTTGACGAACGATATGGCGTGACACTTCACTCCGAAGGTCGTGGGTTCGATTCTCACACAGGAAAAATCTTTGTGTGCATGAATATGAATATTAGTTTTGTCCTGGGTGTTTTCCTATGTATATTAAGTATGTATTAACAAAAAAACGCAACACAGGTTCTTAGTAATAGGCTCGCCTATTACGCGGGACCAACAACACAATTGGCTAAGTGTGGGCGTATATTATGCCTCTGCCTACCCCTTCGGGAAAACAGGCCTGATTGTGTGAATGAATGAATAAAGTTCTTAGTGATACTTATCTTGGAACTAAAGTAACTGGTGTAATTGTAAGAGAATGTTTATTAGTTCATAATTTTGGAGACGAACAAACCCGCGATACCGACACAACTCAGTTAACATAGCAACAAAAAATATCCAAATCAAAGTCGTTGTATGCAAATAGTATCAACAAATAGCTATGTACGCGAGTTGAATTCGCCGCGAGTAGGACAGGGGCTTATGTATACAAGTGAAGGACAGGAAGGGCCCGCAAGGTCGACTATGAGGTCTCTTCCCAGTTTGTTAATAATAAAATAGTTCATTCACGGGCTTCGAATTGAGGTTAAGAAAGTCCTAAAACTAAAGGAGAAATCCGCAAGCTTTTCAGTGTAATAATATTTCGATTGTTTTTTTTATATGTAATTATGACGTTTTTAAATACTATGTATAATAGTTTATGAAATAAATAATTTTTATAATTTTGATTTTGCAATACCAACACTATAGTTTGTCTGTGCCATTTAAATCTGGACTAAATTACATTGACATTTTTTGACGCCTGGGAGGACAGGCAGGATGCGATTGGAGTATTTTGTGATCTTTCGAAGGCATTCGATTGCGTTGACCATCCTACTTTGTTAGCTAAATTGACATATTATGGTGTTAATAGTAAATCTTTAAAATTAATTAAATCTTACTTGAGTGACAGAACTCAAAAAGTAGTTATTAATAGAGTCGAGTCTTCTGGCGCGCCATTGCTTATGGGAGTTCCACAAGGTTCGATTTTAGGCCCTTTATTGTTTCTAATTTATATTAACGATCTACCTTTCTATACTAGAGATCTGTGCGAAACAGTTTTGTTTGCTGACGATACATCTCTGATATTTAAAGTGAACAGAGGCAAGGATCATTCTGACGTGATAAATAATGCTCTTGCGAAGGTTTTACATTGGTTTACGGTTAACAATCTATCTCTTAACGCAAGTAAAACTAAATGTATAAAGTTCTCATTGCCTAATGTTACAAAAGTCTCAACTAACTTGAAAATGAATGGCAAGAATATCGAGTTATTAAATGACACAAAGTTCTTAGGCATCAATATTGATTTTAAATTGCAGTGGAACCCCCATATAATGGATTTGTCCGGAAGGCTTAGCTCAGCATGCTATGCCATCAAAAAGATAAGACTCATAACAGACGAAGAAACAGCTAGATTAGTTTATTTTAGCTATTTTCATAGCATTATGTCATATGGTATGTTATTGTGGGGATCTGCTGCGGACATACATAATATATTTGTACTACAAAAGCGCGCCATAAGAGCTATCTATAATCTTAAGTCCAGAGATTCTTTTAGAGAGATGTTTAAAAGAATTAACATATTAACGGTTGCATCTCAGTATATATTCGATAATATAATGTATGTTCGCAAAAACATTAATACATTTGATAAAAATTCAAAAGTACATAATTTTAATACTAGGAATAGAAATAAGCTCTCTCTGCCAAATTGTCGACTTCACAAAACTAAAAATTCATTTTTGGGTCATAGTATCAGATTTTTTAATAAAATTCCGCAGGAAATAATTGATCTACCATTGGCAACTTTTAAAACTGTAGTTAAAAAGCAGTTTCTTCAAAAGGGGTATTATGCTGTTAATGATTACTTATCGGATAAACAAGCTTGGGCTTAACATTTTCAACTTGTATGTGTATATTAGAATAAAAAGTCAACCAGATCATTGTCGTGACCATCCCTTATTGTACAGGCTCAGCTCAGTTTCACAATACATACTTACTTGACTGTGATGGAAGGTTCCCTTAGTGCTACTTTATTGGTTACAGCTTCGGGGGACCCTTTCAGTATCATCAAATTTACACTGTGTGTGTCATGTAACAAAAATAATTTAAAAGAGCATAGCCTGTGAGTTTCTTGTCAGTTCTTCTCACAGAGCGGAGGCTCGGAACTGGCACTTAGATTCACTTACACCTAATTTTTATTTATTTGCATGTAAGTGAATCTAAGCTTCGTGATTTCAGGGTTGATATAAAAAATTTTTTCATGTATATTTTGTTTTGACGTTTTCAAGTGCTATGTAATAGTTTATGAAATAAAGAACTTTTTACTTTACTTTACTTTACTTTATGACTACATGCAAAATAGTAAGCGATAGCTGTAATTTTTTATTAAAACAAGCGATATTACGATGCGACCATCTATATCCATTATTAATTTATATAGCACGGACTTAGTCGCTTAATATAAATAGCAACCATAAACAAAAATTGCTGTCAGGGGCTTCAAATTGAGGTTAAACATAGTCTAAAAATTTTGTTAAAGAATTATTTACCGTGGCTGCAAAATTTGAAGTAGAAATTGTGCCCCACACAGGTTTTTTATAAAGATATATTCAGCAATGATTCCGATTGCAAAAAAAAATTAAAACGTCGAGTCGAGATGTGCTTCGGCACATTTTACGGTTTTCATTATTTTCCCGGCCAGCATTTATTGAGAAGCACAAAATGTATCAAATAAGTAATAAAATAATGACAATAGAAAAGTAACCACATACTAAGCTCTTTTAACTAAACATACCGCCTTATCTCCAAAACTACTGAGCATAAAATTTAAAAACACTGAAGTCAGATTTTTACTTATTCATACGTTGAATTCGGCAGTTCAACTGTGGTTTCGGACTAGTGAGAATAAAACAAATGTAGGTACTTGTCAAGTATTCTTCTATAGGTTCTTATTTACATACAATCAAATATAAACTTTTATGCCAAATTTAAAGATTTATTTGACCCTTTCCTAGTTCAATGTCTCCAGCGCTGGCTTTAAAATCAAGGGGCCACGGGTTCAAACCCAACAAGATATAGACAATAGATTAACTTCATTTTTTATAATACATGGAAAAACGAAGATACATATTCATATACAAATATTAAACCCAGAAACTTAGGGGTTGAGAATGGGTTATTTTGATAAATGTAAATCGTTATTATACATCCTGATGGTGAAGTCAGATGATAAACCATTTGGCTTATTGGTTGTATACCAACCTCAATATAAAAGATTGATCCAAACTGTATGCAATTAGAAGACAAACTCTAAAACATCAACTATCTGCCAGTGAACATCCCGTCAATATTGGTACAAATGTTTTAAAGATTAGCCAGGATTTTTTTTTTATTTATTTATTAAACATAATAACATTTTCACATGGTTTTTAAACACGCAATAAATCACAAAGATTTGTCTGGTGTGTTCGATATGAAGTTCATAGATAATTACTAACCTACCTACTACACTACACTACACTACCTACCTACATACACACAAATGCATACATTTAACAGCCAAGAACAAGGAACCTTGGTTTACTGATTCCTTCAGGAATATACTTTTTTATCATGTCAGCCCATTAAGCAAGGGCCTTCCCTCACGGTGTTCTGCCGTTACATTTGCAACGAACCTATTCGGACTAACTTACTTGGCTTACCGATTACCGCAGAACTTATAACCGGGACCAAACGTCTTAACGTGTTTTCCAAAATACGACTACTCTCAATGCTTAAAAGCCCTTACAAACGGTCAACTATCCAAGAAATACTTTTTATGAACTCTGCTTTACTTCCGTTCCTACCACCTCCCTACCTACTGAGCTACTAGCACTTCCTTCCCAAAACTTTTTAATAAAGACAGAAACGTATATTCTTCTAAGTTATTTAAATGACACTGATTGGTAATAAAGTAGCTAAATTTAAAAAAATGTGACACAGTTTGTCTCTGGCGAATATTATAGAAACAGGTCTCAATAGATAATATTTAATTTTATTGGCACAAAACTGGTTGCTTTTTGTAACGTAGAAACGTTTTATCAGATATAAAAATAGATGGTAGATGTAGATGGATTTTGTGAATGGAATATTTTTTTATGTATTCGCTAATATATTTAGGCGTTTTACTCAATTATTATAAGTATTTTTATTTCCGATGTTTTTGCGACTGTGATATATGTTTTAGTAAAGTTTTTGATAATGCTATGTTTTTTGCAATAATAAATGATAATAATCTTTATTGAAAATCAACAAATTTTCGATCATATTTTTATCTGGTTTCTTCATACAAAAGTGGCATGCCTGATGTTATGGATGTTCACAGAGAGGCAGGAGAGTTTGCACTCTCTCAGGCTCAGTTTACAATATATAATTTGGAAAATACTCATAGTTTTTCTTGCTATCTTTGTATACTATTGTCCTTTTCACCTAGGATGAGTTCTAGAACAGATCGATTTTTGACACTTGTAGAGATGTCCTTTAATGAAATCGTATCTAATATTTCGATAATTGATAATAATTTATAAGGAAATAAAATCGATCGATAAATATACCAAAACTTACATATTGTTGGTATATAGCTATTGTGCATAAACGGTATAAATTGCACAGTTTTATTAAGGTACAACAGAATTTTAAAAGACATCCTGAAAAATCACTGTCGGAATCTCTTAAAGAGTCGCTATCGCCGAAAATTATTATAAGTTCGTCTTTCCACCTGTCTTTTCTGACCTACCGCTTCCAGTCCTCTAATATAATCTCTGCATTGTCGAGCGATCACAAGATGACCACCGAATATGAGATTTCTCAGCCCTATGTTCTTTCTACGTTCCGTTCCACGGCCAAGAATTGCATAGGTATTTTATTTATGTGCTTTTTTATTTTATATTTCATTAAATTAAACTAAGCGAGACTGTTTTTGTTTGATAAGTTTAAGGTAATAAATTTTAAAATTTTTCGTAATAACGTCACCGTAAAATAAAATATTATACAGTAAAATTATTTTTGTTTTTCAAACAAAAAACGCGTAGTTTGGAACACGATGGAGTGTCACAGAAATCATCTAAGGTGAAAAGGACTATAGTGACCTGCCTAATATTCGGGATATTTACGGATAGGCAGGCAGGAGAATGGAAGGCTAACCTCTCCTCCTTACAAAGTTTTTTTTTTCGTTTTTATAGTCATAAGTGTAGTAGTATAAGTCTGCATTATCATCCTATTAATATCCAACTACTGAGCACAGATCTCCTCTCACGTATTGTAGGTGTGTTGGACTTGATCTTTAAACCTAAATTGTAATATTAAATAAATAAATATAATTATGAGAGTGAGTTTGTCTTATATCTTACAATAAAAAAGAGTCTCAATACTCGAACGCTACGTCTATGTAAATAAAGGCCATTTCGCTTCAAGAAGCTGTTATAACTAGTGAATCCTCAAACACGGCATAGCAACAAACGTTGTAAATCAATGTGTTGTGAAATGTGTTCTTGACCAATAGACCTACATTAGCTAGCACAGGCAGCCGAGAGCGGTCGAGTTGGATACTCGACAACCTGCTTGAAAATGTAGCTTAGGGAACTGGCTACATATCAATCAATCAACCAACTTTTGTACATATTTGATTGACTAATATAGAAAATGTTTCAATGTCAACATCTTAGCTATCAGAAGTCCGCTACAGTATAGGTCTCCCTAAAAAGTTAATAAAAAGCAAAGGCCTGTTTGTAGCAAATAAAATTATGTTTGTAGCAAATAAATATTATCTTTATTATAAATATAAATATGAAACGTTATAATAATTATGTTATTTTTTGTTACAGGTAAGCAATAGGCAAGTTCAAGGTATCATCTTTATTTATATGACTTATTAACAAAACTTATTACATTATTTTAATATAAGTAAATATAAGTGTGCCTTTAAGTTGATGTTCATCATCATCTCAGCCATCTGACGTCCACTGCTGAACATACGCCTTCCCAATAGATTTCCACATTGAGCGATCCTAAGTCGCCTGCATCCATCGGCTTCCCGCCGCCTTAACCAGATCATCGGTCGATAGCGTGGGAGGCCGTCCTCCTACGTTTGCCGGTTAGCGGTCGACATTGAAGAACCTTAACGCCCCATCGGTCGTCGGTTCTTCGATCTATGTGCCCCGCCCATTGACATTTCAGCCTACAAACTCGCTTCGCTATGTCGGTCACTCCAGTCCTCCTACGGATTTCCTCATTTCTGATTGGATCACGTAGGGGCACTCCGAGCATAGCTCTCTCCATTGCACGCTGAGCGACTTTGAGCTTTCTAATGAGGCCCATAGTCAGGCACCAAGTCTCAGTACTATAGTCTCATTGATGTTCATAAGAGCTTTAAAATAAAAGCTTAAAAAATTAAAAATAGATTTTTCAAAACTAGGTCAACAGAAAGTCTTGAAATACTATTTTGACTTTGAATAATCCCAATTCTAGGCCACAATCACGCTGCTAAGCCAGGTGCCTTATCACGTAAGGTATAATCTAATCACAATCGCTTACACTTCAGCAACCATTGCCTGTTTTGTTGGAAGGCATTAAATTTGTATGCGTAAAAGCGGTTCAATGGATGCTTAACAACTATAAAAGAGAAAGCGATTGTGAAAGATTTTGAGTTACATAATCCCAGGGGGACATCGAGAATCGAATTTATGACCCGGATGACAACACTACCGTCGCAAAACTAATAACGCCACTTTGTATTGCAGTGGCAACTATCCAAAGTCGATTATATTTAACGTCTGCTGTTGGTATTTTTTTAAACTATAGGGTTCAGAAGTTACTAAACACTTTAGTACCATGTCAGGCCAACTACTTAATTCAAATGATATGGACTGTGACTTTAGAACTAGACTTTTAGTCAGAGTGACAAAGTCAAAGGAATAAGGTTCTTTTTAGAACGATTGTATCTTCTGCCCGGGGCATGCTCGCGTTTCATAAATATATAATATTTTTATGCGATTTTTAGAAATTTCTACGATAACAAGTTTTCTTGTATTTCTCTGCAAACACACAAATAGAACAAAGCCTTGATCTATTTATGTGCTAAATTTTAACTAACTACGTGCATTCGTTACAACGTGGTTCATGTTTACGCGCACGAATATTTTCCAGCGTAGGAATCGAACCCAGGACCCTTGAAGCAAACGACAGATATACCGATCTCTGCGCCACGTCAGTCATCAAATTGGTTGTACATTGTAATAAAAAGTAATTGCAGGAAGTGGCTCCCTCTGTAGTCGTGTCTCGACATTATATGTACAAAAATAATGGCCTCTTTTAAATTCTTGTCACACTGTAGGGTATATCTTTATTGAGTGTTGGGTGACCACCCATCGGATTTTTTCTGTACCCGCGGACCCCTAATCCGGAGGTCGTGAAGATATTTCGAGGTGTTACCGTGGAGCTATGAAACAAGCGGTTTATAATTTTTTGCTCATTTTATGCTAACAACATTAAATGAAAATTAAATAATTAATCTTTGTTACCTTTACCTATAGATAGGTATAGTAGGCATCGAGGCAGACTCTGGAAACGGTGGCGAGATGACATTGTCTCCATGATTCCTGACTGAGAAAGACTCACCTAAGACAAATAGTAATGGAGACAACTGAGGGACCCTTTGCCCGTCAGTGGAACAATAAAAATTAATTTTAAAAAGGCATAATTAAGTGAGCTTGTAGATACTATGATGAAACATTTAAGACTAAAAAGAATATAGTGACAAGACCTGAGTAAGTTATGCTAAGATGGTTTGATCATGCTGAGAGGATGAATGAAAGTAGACTAACGAAAGTGGTTCATGGTGACAAATGAATTGATGTGTTGGAAGGGGAAGACCACGTAAGACCTTCCTTGACCAAATCCAGAAGGTTTTGGAGAAAAGGAAGGTGATAAGTACCCTAAACCGACGGGCGTGTATGAGAAGGGTAATGAGTGTGATCGTAGCAAGTGGAAGGATTTGATCTAAGCCTACCCCTACCCGAAAAAGGCGTGATATTATGTATGTATGAATGCATTTAAGACTATAGTGATTTCTTATAGCACTCACTAAGCGCTCGTACAGATCGTAATTGAATTTTTTTAACCGGTTATACAATAATACAAATTCAAATTATTTATTTGCGTTTCTTGTTCTACTTGTACTAGACATGACATTGCTCGGAAGCCATGTTGAGCCGTTAGTCCTGGTTATCAATATATTTGTTTGTTGTTTAGGCAAGTTAGAAGCCCTATTGCAGTGGTTTCTAACCTTTTTAGCTCCGTTACTCTTATGTCGCATTCTGAATATCATTATATCATTCTGAGCATAATATCTACAGGTTTGTTGTCTGTTGGAAGGCTATAACATTCTTGCAGTACGCCTTACTTTTGACTCGATAAGATCGATTTTATATTTTTTTTTTAATGTGACACGTCATAATGACTACATCCTGCCTGATGGTAAGCAGTCGATGCAGTTCAATAAAAAAATGAAAGCGTTTATAACGTGAAATAAGCACGGTATTAAGCGCATCCACTCATGACGGCATGGATTGGTTTGTCTGACGTTTATCAACTGAATATATTACCTATTGGCTGATATGATAATGAGGACAGCTATTACTCTTCTTTTGTAATTTCTTTCCTAGCTTCCAACATACAAGTAATCGATTATACTATAAATCCGCGATACGCCACGAATACGATTATAGATCGTATTTATTGTGGATTAGGGCGACATTCCCCTCTCAGAGTGGGGCCACGAAATACGCGGAAAGTCCTTATTACAATTGTTCATCAGTCACAGAATTAATTTTTGTATTGTTTTAACCAAAGGTTGATAAACGCTTCCTAACAATGGGGATATAGTAGGAGGATTTAGAGCAGTATTTAAACGATAAGATATTATTATATAAATATACTAGCGGCCGCTCGCGACTTCTATCGCGTGACCTACATGTATAAGTATAGGTATATTCTGATAAAAAAATAGGCTGTACCAAATTTTGTTTAAACTGGTTCAGTAGTTTCGGCGTGAAAGCGAGACAGGCAGACAGAGTTGTTTTCGCATTTATAATATTAGTATGGATTAGTCGGCATTGTGTCATAAATTCTATGCTTAAAACCAGCGCAGAATTTGGTTGTTAGAATTATTTCCAAAGGATATCTGATTTGGGCTCAGGCGACTGCTAACTTGGACTGTCGGTGGCACTGGTTCCTCCTTTCGTAGATCATCCAAGGACTAACTTCTGTAAAGCATTCTTTACTTCGGTGATCGTTTTCGATAATATTACTGCAAAGCTCCTTAACAGAGGCATATTATACGCCTACACTTCGCCAATTATAGAGTTGGTCCCACGTAATAGGTGGCTAGCCTGTTGCCATTTACCGGGCACTGTTATGTTCGCCAGAGCCTCACCGTTGATCAGCAGGTGCACTACTTGCAGGTGAGTATGGCTTGGGCTCCTCAGGTCTTGGTAGTTCCCCATACACCTGTCTTATAAAACATTATTTTTTTAATCGATATATCCTTTCTAAATTGCAATATGAAAAAAAAAAATTTTTATAATACTTCTTTGACTAGTACTTTACCGTCTAGAAGGCTTCTTATTCAGACTTCCAATTTCGAAATTGGTACACAGAGCAGCTGTTGAGTTGTTAAATTCAGTACTTTTACATCAGGCGTACACTTACCTACTGGTTGTAAAACCGAGCACATTCCATAAGATAACTACACTATACCGTACCTGGCTGGGTTGATTTCTATCGACTCCACAATGGAACATAAAGTCAGCTAATTAAATATATTGTTATTCTTTATGCCCCTGTGCTATATAAGCAGCGTTTTGCACTTATTTCATACTATAAGGCCGTGAGAAAGATTTGTTACGTGGATTTGAGTTCGATGTTATTGGTAACAATTAAGAGTAGATATTTCATACTTTTTGTTGCTAAATACGAATATAATCGTTTTTTTGTGATACCTACTTATATTTTTTTATGTATTAAATTATTGTATAGAATAAATAAATAAAAAAATATTTGTGCACTGTAGATAGATCAATAAAAAATCTCAATTGCGTACATACAAAAAGAAAACAAGATAACAATTATCAATCGCCCAAATGCACATCGTCCTTAATGCTATCCTGTGTTAGTACCCTGACTGTGACATATTCGTAGATAGCTGGGAATCAATCAAATAAATAAATAAATAAATTTTAAATATTTCTGACACTTACACCAGTTATTTAGTTCCAAGATAAGTATCATTAAGAACTTGTGGTATGGATACTAAATAACGGATAAACATACATAAATACTTTTTTTTGTAAATACATACTTAATATACATAGAAAAACAAACCAAACCAGAACAAATATACAAATTTATACACACAAATATTTGTCCTGTGTGGGAATCGAACCCACGACCTCAGGAGTGGAATGCGGGTATACTCGCCACCACGCCATATCGGTCGTCAAAGGCAAAGTTATCGACTTTTGAATAAAAATGTGCTTTTATTTATATTTTTAACTTTATATGCTTGTAAAATTGTTAGTTATTGAAATTGGGCCATGTAAGGGATGGGAAATATGAACACCGAAATTTAGCCAGAACACACGGAAAGTGGCCGTCGCGATCGCGGTATGGAAGCTACTGGGAGGCAGGGCTCGCCGGCATACTAATTAATATCAATCTACCCCCAATATAATAAATTCGCAGACGGCGAATACTAAGCTTATAACAAAGCTAATACAAAAAATTTAAGCTTATAAATAAGCTTATAAAAAAAATATAAAATTAAGCAACCATACTCAACTACTATAGGTAGAAACACAAAACTATAGGTAGGTGTGTAAGCGTCGCCTACAGGCCATATCCGTGTGACTAGTATATGAATAAAATTAGTATAATATACTGATACGCTTTATTTCCATAAAGTAAGGAAGAGATCACATCACTTACCTATGAAGAAACAGAAGCTTTATTGGAATAGAAATAGGAAACACCACTCCACACCACACCACACCACACCACACCACACCACACCACACCACACCACACAACACCACACCACACCACACCACACCACACCACACCACACCACACCACACCTTAACTTTAATTTATATTGCAAATATTATCATGTAATATAGTATTGAAAACTTGTAATTTTTTAAATTAGATATAGAAGAGCGGAGCCTCCTAACACAGGCATTGTTTGCCTAAAAGGATGCTCCAAACACATTTGTACAATGAAATTATAGATAAAATAAAGATATTATTATTATTATTATTATTATTATTACTTACGACGATCCGATCATAGCTCAATTCACGCTCATTAACACTCTTGACGTTTAGGGTAGAAACTGCAGACCTACTCTTTCTCCAAAATATTATCTGTTTCTATATCCAAAATATTCTGGAAGTTACCCAGAAAAAGACATATTGTAAAAGTTGTCAGATACTGTTAATCAAGTAAAAACATGTAATAAAAAACCCTAAATTACAATCTAGGTCTTGTAATTTCCCTAGGGTGTTGAAATCAAGAGGGGTGTTCTTGAAAGCTTTAATCTCATCTTCGAGGCTTCGACAGTCAAATATTTCCTCTAGGCGTCCCGGAGTATTAGAATAGTAAATTATATCGGCAAGGACAGTCGGTCGGCGCCCTTGTCTGTACCCCGTGCCCTTTACCCTTTGTCAAAGACTGTGAAACGTACAGAGTATTCAAATCAAAAGTATTATAAAAAGATACGCGGTGGTTGGAAATGATATAATTTTAGTTAGGGTAAAACAGAAGTCAGTATAGTATTTTCTGTATGACATTGGTCTGCGTTTGCTTTTATCAAGCAACTTTTACTAGATCTATACAATGACGTCAGAAGCGTACATTCGTAGCAGTGTTACTAGGTGATCAGAAGCGAATAACGCAGAGTTTCACATAGGTTAGTCTTGGGATGGGTAATAGTTTGTTTGTTTTTGACACATACTGTCACCTAACAGAAAACTGGCTGGGACGGTGGATAACGCTGACTTTTAGAAGCCTTTTTTTTTTTTTTTTTTTTATTTACGTCGGTAACAAAATGCATTTACGCACTGTCTCCCGGCCAAAGGGGGACCGAGAGAGGTGTGTGGGACTCACCACCGGCAGACACGACCGCCAGCAGTAATACCCACTAAAAATCTTCCGACGACGCCCGCCGCTTGTTGAGAAAGAGGCGGGGGGCCAGTACCTGGGTTGCAGCTCTGACACCCCGCCCGCGGCCAACGTCCCCCGGACCAAAACCGGGAGGACCTCCTCAGAGAGACGCAGTGGACGCGCCCCTCCTACCTCCTTGTGCGACCATAGCGTGTGTGGCCGACTTCTCGGAGGGTCCATGGTTAGACAGCAGGGGCCCCCTGCCCCCGCTGCCTAAGACCCTCCTGGCGCTGCTTGGCGGGCCCTCCTGGCCCGCCCGCTGCGCCCTCCACAGGTCCCTCTTAGTTTCCCCCCCGGTAGTCAGTACTAAGGGCACCCAGAGTCGCCAATCTCTGGGTGTTACCTTTTCCCTAACGCCTCCTGCGCCCTACCGGGAGGTACTCAGCCCCCCCACCACGACAAGGTGGAGACCAGTCGGGGGGGGACTTTTAGAAGCCTAGCAAGGCGTCTTCGCGCCCGAGGCCGAGGGGATTCCAGATGGATTTCGTGCATCGATTGCATATAAGATATAAAGAAATTGGCAAAAACATCCAGTCAGTCTCTTCGGTATTTAATCTACTTATAACCTGGAGTAATTGAAAAATACCGGCGATTAATAGCTTAGAAGTAAAATGGCCGCAAAAAAAGACGAGACGCAACTTTACATATGTAACATGGAGAAACTAAACTGGTTATTTATTTTTTAACCACACGTCCTCATGTGTTAAATAATAATAATAATAATAAAATTCAGACCTAGTGTCATTGGTGAATATCACTCAGATATTCAGCAACGACATCGGCATGGAATTTGGTATCGACAAGTGTGCGGTCATGCAAGTACAACGAGGGAACGTTGTGAATTCATCAAATTTACAACTTACTAGTGAGATTTCTCTCAGATCTCTCTCTGAAGGTGAAACCTATAAATATCTTGGTATGTCAGAATCGTTGGGTTTAAATTATGGGGACATAAAACAATCAGTGAAGGAACGTTTCTTTGGTCGTCTTACAAAAGTACTTAATAGTCTTTTGTCTGGTGGTAACAAGGTACGTGCCTTCAATGGTTGGGTTATGCCCTTGCTTATTTATACCTTTGGCATACTAAGGTGGACTCAGACTGAACTAGATGCCATTGATTGCAGGGTTCGCCAACTGTTAACGGCACATCGCATGCGACACCCGCGTTCGTCGAGAATGTACATCCCGCGAAAATTTGGTGGTCGGGGATTTTTAAATGCTAAAACACTCCACAATCGCGAGGTGTACAATCTCAGAAATTTTTTCCTTACCACGAATTGCGTGATGCATCGAGATGTTGTAGCAGTTGACAAACACCTTACCCCACTCAATTTAGCTAATGAGAACTGGCGTAAACCGCTTACGTTAAGCATTCAGGATCGCAAGGAGATATGGAAAAGCAAGGAGCTCCATGGGCGATTCTACAAGGCCCTTACAGGCCCAGATGTAGATATCTCCGCTTCGGTGAACTGGCTACGTTTTGGGGACCTCTTTGGGGAAACTGAAGGGTTTGTCTGTGCAATTATGGACGAAGTTATCAAGACGAACAATTACCGAAAGTATATACTGAGAGATGGAACTATTGACATATGTCGGGCATGTCATCGACCCGGAGAATCTCTCAGGCATGTGGTTTCGGGTTGTTCGCATCTTGCTAACGGCGAGTATTTGCACAGGCATAACCTTGTAGCCAGGATCATCCATCAGCAACTTGCTCTTCGATATGGCCTTGTCGGACCTGAAGTGCCATACTATAGATATGAACCGGTGCCAGTTCTTGAAAATGGTCATGCATTGCTCTACTGGGATCGATCCATCATCACTGACAGAACTATTCTCGCCAATAAGCCTGATATTGTTTTGGTGGATCGATCAGAGCGCCGGGCAATTGTTGTTGACATCACAGTTCCACATGACGAAAATCTCGTGAAGGCAGAAAAGGAAAAATTAAGTAAATATCTGGACTTGGCCCACGAGATTTCTGCCATGTGGGATGTGGACTCAGCGACGATTGTTCCGATAGTGGTTACGGTCAACGGGTTGATAGCGAAGAGCTTCGACCAATATCTTAAGAAGCTCAAGCTAGGTAGCTGGGTTAAGGGTCAGATACAAAAGGCAGTGCTTCTCGATACGGCGCGCATTGTCAGGAGGTTTCTCTCTCTGCAGCCCTAGCCGCCAGTCGTTTGGGTGTTACCTCGCGACCGGCGGTCTCCGTTTTTTATATTTTTTACAGTATTGTATTTTTTTCTTTTTTGTTATATAATAATTGTAAAAAATATAAATTATGTGTAAATTAAATAAATATATGTGAATAATAATAAATGACCATTAGATTAGTGTCACATAACCATTAGATTAAAATTGTCTAAGGGGCCTCTACGTGTTGGCTTCGGCCCTACGCATGCCATCCAAATGTCCAGGTCACCATTGGCCCGAGATCGGAAAAAGACAAACATAATAATAAATGATGTAGATGTATGTCTATTATTTTCATATTTCTTTCCGTATAAGATAACAAAGAACAATAAAATTGAAAAGTCCCAATTTTAGCGATCTCATATAACACCTTAAGTAACTTTCAGGTACTAGGTTACTTTCTAGTTACCCTAATAAATACAAGGCATCTCATCACAGCCCATTAACGTCCCACTACTGAGCACAAGCCTCCTCTCACATATCAAGGTGTGAGGGTATTGGGTCATACTCCACCACGCTGACCCAGTGCGGATTGGCGGAGGCAGGTGTATGGCGTCCTGCTGTTAGAATTTTTCAAGCCGCCCATGAGGCCTCTAACATGGCTTAAAGACTACCACATTTAGTGATAACCGGGACCAACGGCTTAACGTGCGTTCCGAAGCACGGAAGCGCTCGATATCAAATGCCACACAAACGATCACCCATCCAAGGACTGACCTCTGTAAACTCTGCTGTACTTTGGTGATCGTTTCCGACTACCGAACACCGCAGAGCTTCGAGCGCTTCAAGGCAAGACAAGGCATCTATATCGATATTAAATGTTCATATCATTTAATGTTCATGTTCATGATTTGATTATCTTATAATTAGACTAGTACACACTTAGCAACGTAACTAGTCAAAGTCAAAAATTATTCATTTCATTATACATAGTTCATGAAAACGTCACAATAAAATATTTAAAAAAAAACAATCGAAATATTATCACACCGAAATCACGAAGCTTAGATTCACTTACATGCCACAAAACAATTTTAAAAAAAGTGTAAGTGAATCTAATGTGAAACTAAATGGAATACGACGCTAATTAATTGCTGTGTATAAATTTTATTCGAAAATAATATTAAAATTTACTTATTCTTCAATGTGACATAAATTGTGATTATATTAATCTTATTACTTATTTTGACTAATTTGTACTGTTTTGCACACCTAGAAAGGTTAAATATGGCGAACAAATGTATTTTTATAACATCTTCAAATTGTAATGTACCCATGTTATGCAAATAAATGATTTGATTTGATTTGTGATGGTAGCTCTCAAATGCTACCTAGCTTCAGGTTTAAACCTCCACCGAAGTCCACTTCCTACTCCGTGTATAGCCTAGTCTTTGCCGGCTGAGTGCGGGAGCACCGAGGGTTCCCGCGTCCTTTCAGAGTCCTTCCAGGGCCCTAGTCTGGGACTGGGATCCGTTTATTGGTGCTTTACCTTTGTTATTTTATGTTAGCTGTGTCTAAGGCTCTAGGTACTGTAAGTTTACAGCCTCAGGTTTCATTATTACTCCAGTCTGCGTAAAATTTAAATTTGGAATTTTTTTCTCGCTGTGTTCTTATTATGCCAGAAAAACTGAAATTATGCCAACATCTGGTTAGACCAGTAAGCAGAGCCCTAAATTTAAGTCTAATCTTTAGGTGTTATTATCTAACTATGTATATAACGATTTTTCAATTTTCTAATAAACAGAGACTAATAGGAAAATAAAAAGAAACATATAAAATTAATTTAAAATACAAAGAATATTTGTAAATATCTAAAAATATATTGATTGCTAGCTGATTTCGAAATCAACGTAATTGTCTTAGTTATTTATTTATGAGGACAAACAAACAAGATACAAACTTCAAATATTAACTGCGATCATGAGTAGATACATAGGATGTTATAAAAGGTAAAGTTACATACATGATACCCTGTTAGGGCAGCAACACAATTTTAATTAAAAAAAATAAGTAATTTTACACAGTATTTAATTAATCTTATATTATATTATTTATATATATTATTATGCTCATATACACCTCTATTTTTTTTCATTATATTTATATCATTTACTTTAACATATTATAATTGAAATATTTTATATATTTCGCATTGTGTTACAGTTTAGTTCTGTCCTCGAAAAACTCTTTTATATATAAAATTTTTTGGTCAAGTATTTTTTCAATTTATTCTTGAATATATTAAAGTTGGAGGTTTCTTTTAGTTGTACGAAAAAACTTGTACGAAAGAAAAAGTAAAACTATACAAAAATAAACTTAAAGCTAAGTGTCGCCTTAATTACAAGTTGCCACGGCATGCAATGTGAACAATAAATTTCATTCATATTTGTTTTTTAATTGCAATTGTCTTTGATATTGAAGAGCATGAAAGTTACAGTGTTATTTCTAAGGGCCTCCCAAGATCTAAGAAGCCCAAGTCAACCTCACCTGCAAGTGGTGCATCTGCCGATGAACGGTCGAGGCTCTGGCGAACATTAAAGTTTCCAATAAGCAATAGGCTCCCCACCTATTTTGAACCACGAAATGTGGGCCTATTATATGCCTCTGCCTACCCCTTAGCGGAAACAGGCGTGATATTATCGATGTATGTATTTCTAATGTCGATTTTTTTATTTTTAGTAAAATTTTGATATTTAAATAGACTTACAAATTTAACTGTACTTGTGATGTTATTTTTTTGTAGGTTATAATTTATTCGACTGCTATTTTTTATCCAGCGATGGAAAAATTGGCACTTACTTAGACATTTTAATGATGCTAATCGGAAACCTACACCTTTTAAGTAAATGGTCTATTTTGGATTGGGGGATACATCTATATAAAGATGTTAGTATGCCATATGGAATCCTGTGATCTTGCTACAAACATAACTTCGATACATGAAAAAATTGTCACATATACTATATTTAATTTCTTGAATAATAATAATAAAAACTAAAATTTATTTTTATTTATATTTATTATTTCTTCCAAAATTATTACCGCGGGCATAACCGCGACCAAAGCTAGCAGTAGAGACATTTCCAAATCTTTATTAATAGTTTGTCCCGGCATCTATTTGGGCCGTTTGAAGCAGACCGGCTTTTCCGAACGTTGGCACTGGCTGGTTTGGATTACGAGCGCACAGTCAGTATGATCCCTCAAAATTATAAAGCATTTACACGCTTCCTTTTATACGACTTTCGAGTACAGTGTGAAACACAAGTGTTAAAATTCTCATTATCACTCAATAAAATAGATCGAAAAATCTTTTATTTTGGATTCATAAACATCAAAATTATTATGAAAAAAATATATCCAATATAAAATTATTAGAATTAATTGCAGTTACGATTACATTCCATCAGAAAGAGCAATCAGGCACATTTTTAGTTTTTAAAATAAAAATCGAGCCATTGTCTTTTTTGGTTTTCAGTTATTATTTAATTTTGCAGAGACTACCACTGTGCAGCAATATTTTTGTCGTATTAGGTTAATATACGGCATAATTGTCAAAAATGGTGAAAAGTTGTTAGGTATGGAAAAGTGTTTTAAAAATGCCTTTTCAACTGGTGGGACAAAGACACCATAATGCATAGTTTACTTCATGTAAAGGAGAATTACTTAAGAGTCATATTAACCATAAACAAGATCGCATTAAGCGCAAAAAAAAAACAAATTGCAGTATTTGCAATTTTACAGGAGAGATTCCTGTATAATTGCAAATACTATATATTTATACTACTATACTACTATTTATACTACATATTTACGGTAATAAGAATAATAAATAAGCCATATAATTTGACGACCGATATGGCGCGGAGGTCAGTATATTTACACTTCACTCCAGAGGTCGTGGGTTCGATTCCCACACAGGACAAATCTTTGTGTGCATGAACATGAATATTTGTTCTGGTCTTGGTGTTTTCCTATGTATATTAAGTATGTATTTACAAAAAAAAGTATGTAAGTATGTTTATCCGTTGTTTAGTATATATTCATAACACAAGTTCTTAATGATACTTATATTGGAACTAAATAATTGGTGTAATTATTAGAAAATATTATTTTTTTAATTAACGTAAATAACTAACTACTATAATTTCAGACACCTGTGCTAACACTATAATACCTAATAAATTGATTTATTAATACGTTTACTATACAATTGTTTATATAAATGAAACAATGTGGCTCGTTGGTCTAGGGGTATGATTCTCGCTTCGGGTGCGAGAGGTCCCGGGTTCAATTCCCGGACGAGCCCGCATTTGTTTTTGTACCGGGCACCGGGATATTGATAGAATATGAGATAAAATCAGTAATTTTATTATTTTAAAGTATCTCGTTTTTAAAGTATTGCGCTTTTGCTTATGTTATGTTAAAACGCCATTTGGATTATTTTTAACCCTTTAAAGTGATAGTATTTAAAATCTCCAATCTCCCCTTATCAAATACTAAACGGCCAAACTACTGTACTTAATAAAAAAATATAAGGTGTAAGTGAAAATTATGAAAAAAGTTAAATAAGCGTTCAAAACTATTAAATATAAATTACTGTACTTATTAAATTATTAATTTTACCGAGTAACAACCAGAAAGGGGCGTGGCCAAGCTAGAACCGCCCGCACTTACTTCACTAGTCAATAGAAGGATAAACTGGTCACAGTGCAATTTTTGACAATTTCAGCTTTGAAGTTGCCGCTTTGAGTAGGGCTAGCATAAGTTTGAATGATTCTGGATAAAATTCTTAAAGTGGGATTCTTAGGTCTTGAGCGGTGGTTATATCCTATTGACTGAGCGTTTGGTTTAAGATTTGATGGATTTCAATCGCAATTTATGACACCAGTTTGGCTCCAAAACTGCATTCCGAATAATTTTACTCCTAAGGAAATTAACTTACGATTTAATAAGGCGTTAGGAGACAAGATTAGATTTATGTCGTGCAATTATACTAAGGTTTAACTAAAATAATGTTTGCCTCAGTAAATGGTCTTCAAATTCTCTTCGATGCATAGTTTGTTGAGAGGGGAAGACCATATCCAGTCCAAGAATTTGGCGAAAGGGCAGGTCAATAGTACCCTAAACCGACGGGCGTGTATGAGAAGGTTAATGAGTGTAAATGAAGCTAAGAGTGTGTGCCAAGATCGTAGCAAGTGGAAGGATGTGATCTCTGCCTACGGAAAAGAGGTTTGACATTATATATGAATGTATTATCTTATATGGTAATCCAGATCATAATCCTCTCTTCTGCTAAATATCAGCGAATTAAAGCAACCGTGATTGAAGGACAAATATAACAAACAGACAAACTTTCTCATTTATACCAGTACTGGGATACGATTAGTTTTGTCTTTTCGTTTCGGATTTGGCTAATCCCCGAAATGGCAAACCTTTCACGAGACTTTCACCGACAGATGATGTCTTAAGGAGTATATAAGCTACTTATATAAGACAATTTGGGTTCCGCACGAAAATACCGAATGCTATAAACTTTTATGGCTATAAAACCCAATAAACTTAATTTACACGAGCAAAAACTAAATGTCCATAATGTGCTAACATTACGAGAATATGTAGTACATAGATAACACAATACATATACAGCATCTATGTTTTACACTCACAAAAGCAAACTTAAAGTCCTAACGACATTGTAGTTGGTACTGAAGGTGCATTATCGCCTAGACTTAATATAAAATTAAATAAAAAAATATTAATTCCAATATAATAATAATAAATAAATCATAAATATTCTCTTACAATCACACCAATTCTTTTTTTTTTTAGTTCCAAGATGAGTATCACTAAGAACTTGTGCTATGGATACTAAAGAACGGATAAACATACTTAAATATTTTTTTTTGTAAATACATACTTAATATACATAGAAACACCCAGACCAGAACAAATATTCATGTTCATGCACACAAAGATTTGTCCTGTGTGGGAATCGAACCCACTACCTTTGGAGTGAAATGTAGGTATACTGACCTCCACGCCGTATCGGTCATCACACATACTCGTACTTATACATAATAAAAACAATACACAGGACACGTACATATTTCATGATATCGAAAAAAGCTCCTGCTTGTAAAAAGTAATAAAGTATTTGCAGTGATACTACAACTAAATTAAGTAATTAGCATGAAATAATTGTAAGTTTTTTCAAAGATGCATACTCCTTAGTGTTATTAATAAGATTGAACATAAAAACATTCACAAGCTTGCCGTTTAAAAAGTCTTTAATACACTATTTTTTTAGTTTCTTTTTTATTATTAACAAATGAGTTCGCACTTAGATATTAGGTACGTACTGTTCCAAATAATTAGCATAACCTATAATTAACGCAGAAACAGACTGTAAACCTACATAATTTTCTATTGCCACACACACCGTCCCACAAAGAGCACACGCATAACGTGCTGCAAATAATTTGCATGTAAAATTTTAGTGTAATTGGTGGATTCTTATGTTAATTGTACCCAGTATGAGGGCTTGATTGTGCGTAGGCTGTGACACATCAGGGGCAGGATGATTTTGTACTAACTTTTCCTTTTAAAGCTGGGGTTTCCCATTTTGCAGCAAATTTGCATATAAGGTTTTCCAACTGTTTTGTAGGTGATTTTTTGAATAGTGATTGGGGATATTTGTTTACAATATTTGTCTTAAATGTATTGAATCTTTAATGATATAATTATCATCACACAAATTACATCATTGCATCATGGCTTCAATTTTTTTTAAAGTTCTGTGTTACGCAAACGCATTCTATGTTTAAATAAAAGATTCTATATTAGTTGGCATTACATTAAAAAGAGTTTTGTCATACAGATAAATATTTCATACTCATAAATATTTTTTCTACTCATCAATAAAGTTCAATAAATCAAACTGCCAGTTACCAAAACAGCATTCAATCAAAGAGTTTATAGAAAGCATATCTCTTGGTTGTCACTATTTTCGTGCGAGCATCGTTCTGTTTTTAAAAATTAACTTCTTGTGAGTATGTTTATGTCACTCCGTCTAAGCGGACCGGTTCACTAAGAAGACGGGAGCTTGGTTTAAAAATAACCCGTTAAATTGATAGATAGGTAAGGAGGACTTGATTCTTGCCCAATTCTCTTCTAACATTACCCAAGATCCAAGCGGATTGAATGGATGCGCTCGTTTTTAAAAGAGATTTATTGTAATTTTAATAATATATTTTTTAATAAGAATATGAAAAAATATTTTATATTTGTAATTTGAAAAAAGTCGAGATAAGTTTCTTGAGGTTTTCTGCTCAATCTCGTTGCTTTGTAAGCGTCGTTAGAATCGCCGACAGACTGACTGACTGACGGACATCTTTAGATTCACGACAGGTACCCAAGATTGAATGGATGCGCTCGTTTTTAAAAGAGATTTATTGTAATTATAAAAATATATTTTTTAATAAGAATATGAAAAAATATTTTAAATTTGTAAATGAAAAAGGCGAGATAAATTTCTTGAGGTTCTCTGCTCAATCTCGTTGCTTTGTAAGCGTCGTTAGAATCGCCGACAGACCGACTGACTGACGGACATCTTTAGATTCACGACAGGCTGACTGACAAATCCTCCGGTTGAAGTCACCGACAGACTGACAAATCTTAAGAAAAATTTATATTTCCATTTTGTTTGGCAAATCTATAAAATCCTCTTGATCTTAAAGACAAAAAAGTTTTTTCATTTTTTTTATTTATCTAAACTTGAATAAACTATTGGTCTCTGATACATTTGATAATTACATTTAATAGGGTGTATAGAGTTCCTACCAATATCTTAGGAGCATAACCTCACCTGCAAGTGGTGCACTTGCCGTTTAACGGACGAGGCTCTGGCGAACATAAAGGTACCCGGAAAGCGGCAATAGGCTCGCCATCTATTACGTTTGACCAACAATATAAATGGCAAAGTGTGGGCGTATAGTATGCCTCTGCCTACCCCTTCGGGGAAACAGGCGTGATATTATGTATGTCATTAATGTACATGTTTCACTTTATTTTATTCTAAGATAAGTTTATCTCAGAACTTGTGTTATAAATAGGTACTAAATGAAGGATACATTGAAATAATACTTTTTTTTTTCAATACATGCAGCGAATACTGGGTGTTTCATATGTAGGAAGGACAAATCGAACAAATACTCATCGAACCTACGACCTCAGAAAAGTAGATCAGGTGTACTGACTTCCACGCTATATATAACGTCAAAGATTAATATTCTCATGTCAGATTGTTAGTGGAAAAATGAAAGAGAAAGTTCTTTTTTTCTTTTATATAATGGCTTCCTGAGTTCAGCACATTAAGCCAGTCTCAATTAAGAGTAAGTTAATAATATATAACTCAAAGTAAATAAGAATAAGTGGTGATAAAGATGATAAATGGTAAATCAAATGCCCTCCGCCCTAAACCCCTTGGGTCCTCAGTAAAGATGTGGGACTATACTAAGATCTCTTTTTTTTATTTACCAACACTCATGTACGTTCACAAACACTTAGCGGTTTATAAATCACAGTCATTCATTACACATTATTGTTCGAAATATTACAAGTCGTAAACAAAAAAATAAAACAAAACTGCAGATAAGAAGATTCACTTTCCCGCCATGAAGCCAAACAGAATGTTAAAAAGGCAAAGAGACACAAAGCAATAAAACTAATATTCATAATTAAGCAGAGATCCAGCACTACCAGATGTGCTGTAATAATGCGAAAACGTGACAACTCAGTGATGATTGTGCTTAATTGCTTGTACAAATTATGACTTTCAAACACAACTCTAGCATACTATTACTTAGCACTTTGCTATCATTGGGTGTCAGCTCAAAATGACAACTTCTCAAAATGACAACTTCTCAAAATGACAAGGGCAACAATTTATGGGCGATAAAACGTCCATTTAAACGGATAATT
This sequence comes from Musotima nitidalis, assembly GCA_949126915.1. NCBI lineage: Eukaryota > Metazoa > Arthropoda > Insecta > Lepidoptera > Crambidae > Musotima > Musotima nitidalis. The sequence goes on from OX421429.1 coordinate 3,339,719, forward strand.
ACGACAAAATCGGTAATCTATGTTAACTGCATTTCTTTTACTTGATTATAAAAAAATCAAAACCTATTTAAAAATACCCCTTCGGGGAAACAGGAGTGATATTATGTATGTATGTTAGTACGTCTTGTATAAAAACTGTGTCAAAAAGTACTAAGTGTTCTTTGTGATGTTTTTCCTCCTATTTGCATCGCGGAGCGCTGTGTGCCCCTAGATTATCAGTTGCAAATTCCTAATGCGCCGACAGTGAGGCGCTTGCATTTATTTTTGGAATACACGTAAATACATTTACATAAAACCGATATCTACGAATAATTAAAAATAACGGTTATTTTCATGGTATATTTTTTTAAGTGGTAAATCTGTAAACAAAGTAAGAAATCTCATTTATAGACAGAACTGGAAATCTAATCATTTCAGCCATATAAAGTCCACTAAAAAGGCCAAGGAGGCAGTTGGCCTCCTTAATAGATTACATAATATTGGGGTATTTTGCTCATAATCACCACGCTGGGCAGACGAGTTGGTAATCGCAGTTCCAGGGTCCCATCATCCGGCAGGGTTTCTCTTCATCGACTCTTACGACTCCTCATGACATGAGAGTGGGCGACACGATTCTAGACCACACAGCATATTTATTGTTTATATTATAACCTTCGATACATACGATTATAGTCTTAAGGACAGCTTTTTTGATACCTCATGTATACTGCCCACATGGTTAATGGTCATCGCCACCTAAGTTCCAAACATTTAGAAATCGTGTCACGTCATTTTTGATGAGCTTAATGTTGTATTATCTAGCTTTCAGCAGATTTTTACTAGATCGTCGTTCTACACTTTGCTTACTGTATACTTTATTTACTCTATACTTTACTTACTGTATACTTTATTTACTCTATACTTTACTTACTCTACTTTTTACTTACTCTATACTTTACTTACTCTACATTTTACTTATTCTATAGGTACTTTTTACTAAAATGCAACCACATTTGACGCGAAATCCTACAACATGAAATGAAAGTTGAAACTTTTTCTCGAAAATGCCATTAAACAACCTCAATTTTTCTGAGTCAATTAAAAACAATCGTTATGTCAGAATGAATTCGGTTCAACTAGTGAACCCGACAACCTGTCTTTACACGGGACAAAGAACTCAAACAGAAAGAACTATCGGCGGCAAAAATTACAGGTAAGCAAATAAAAATATTGTAACCCGTGCAACCACTTTGCGGTCGTAGCCATCTGTTTTAAGACGACATAAGGCCTGGGCGACCCCATGATTTGTTTATATATACCTCTCTTTCCCTCCTGTGACTCGTCCCGGTTCTGTCTCCCTCCAACACACTTCTCCTTCGAGGTGCTTGGTAATTGAAATTGAACACTGCATGCGGGTAAGTGAAAGGACTCTCGTCACGGTTACAAAAAAAAGGCCAATAGCGAGTCATACTCCACTGAAAAGGTTTCGTACAATAATATAATATTTCACACAAAAAAGGACTCTTTGAGATAAATCGTAATTAGCGAAGAGACCGCCTAGATTGACAATTTAATATGTAACTGTAATTTGTTTTCCAAAGAGTACATCTACATATAAATATATCTTTTCATACCACTAGGGAGCACTCAAGCGTAATGTCCAACCACAGAACTGAGACAAGTCAATAGAAGAAGCATATTCGGAGTTTTATTCGAGAACGAGTGTCGCTACTCTCACACAAATTAACATTGGCTCGTAAAGGTACTAAGTGACAATACATAACTAATTAACTACAGACTTTTTTACGATAAGACAAGGATTAATTTACACGACAATTTAACGTGAATCTGTGACGTATTACTGAGAAGTTACAAAACGGTCTACTGTCATTATATGAGTGTTTAACTGTTTTACTCCTTATCCTAACCTTTAAACACCGTCGTGGCATAAGCAAAAGCCGTACAAGCAAAAAAAAACTGTTTTACTCTTATATGTATGACTTCTAAAGGTCTCTCTTCTGTGGGTACAAACGATTAAAAGTAGTCAATGCAGCCTATTTTAGTCTGTTATATTAACTCGAGGCTTGAACCATGTAGCAATTGATCCCTTGATAGTAGTCTATCACCCTTTACTTTCGTTCCGAATCCGTTTTACAAATTCGCATATAGAACCCTAAAACTGGCGAACTGTCACTTCGATTATATTCACGTGCCATCAATCCTATGGTCAATGACCAAAGGATGCTAATTTTAATGACACACGCCTAAATAGTAAAAAATACATCTTCGGAGAGCTGTGTTACATCCGCAATGGTCTGAGAACTATGACATTCTTATTATTTACTATTGGACTTCCCCGAATCTGTCTAGTCAAAAACTTTAAACTTCAAAATCATTTATTTCATAAACTATTACATGGTACTTGTATACGTCAAAATTAAATATAAATATAAAAAAATGAAATTACCCCTTCGGGGATGATTGTATGTATATATTTGCCCGGTATCACCACGCAAGCAGGTTGGTGAAAGCAGTTCAAGACAGTACGCAGAATGACGCTGCTGTTCCTCAAACGGTAGGATTTCTCTTCGTCAACTCTTACGACTTCCCGTAAGGCCGGTACCACACGGCATAATAGTAATGGCTAAATAAGATCTTTTATTAAATGCATATGACTTTTATATGCGCTGTTTATTAATACAGTACTAGTGGACCCCGGCCAGGCCACAATCGGCAGGACGCTCGGATGATGACTGAATATAGTACAGACAATAAACATTTTTTTAAATTTAATCTGTTTGTTTGCTTTGGCTAATCTTTAAAGCAAACCCATCACTAGTAGATAAAGTCAAAAAGTCAAAATAATTTATTTAAGTTTGGCTCGATAGAGCTTTTATGAAAGTCCAAATTACAAAACTTAAAAACTAGAGCGCCCATTCACTGCGGGCGGGAGCTTGATCTTAAAAGAGAGATAGAGAATCGTCAATGTTAGTTTTTTCTCCCGCCAGTTACAAGAAAATGTACTTAATAGTAAAACAATTTGACAAGTCTACAAAAACCTGTGTTCTGCAGCCACAAGATTTAAACAAAAGAAGAATATTTCTGACAGATGATTTAATAACGTACTTTTTAACCTAAAAGGAAGAAATTACCCATGGCTTATGCGGATGAAGTTTCGGGCGGACGCTTCTTTAATTAATAATAAAAATCTACCGATAGTCTACCTTAAGTGGAAAAAACTAAATCTCACACTGTTTTTTTTATTTTAAAATAAAAACTATCATCAGAGATGAGATGGGAGTCTTCTGAAGCTAAGACCATAGTAAAATGCACTTTTCAGTATGTCTCGTTTTTAAATTAACTACTGTTATGAATTTAAGGAACTAACTAATTACAAAAACATTTTTATCGTCATAATAGTTAGATAATTTAATATGAGTTCTATAGAACAGATAAACACAGAAAGTAAAACTATTATTTTTTTCATATTAAAAGAAAATATATATTATTTTTTTGCTAATTCAATGCAAACATTCGTGTCTATACACACAAACACTTATATAATGTGGGAGAGCGGAATGCAGACCTCCACGCCATATCAGTCAAAATATCTGAGAACACTGCCCTATTTCTTAGTTAGAAACTTAGTCCGTTTTTTAATTATGACGTTTACAAGTACTATGTACTAATAGTTTATGAAATAAATAATTTTTTACTATACTTTACTTTACTTCGTGAGATCTGTGACTTTTTGACAGAGCGAGAATTAAAATTCTTATTAGAGGGAACGACGAGTGCTTCGAGATGTATGAAATTTAGCAATAACAGGACGTCAGGTAGGACCTCTTAGATCCGAAGCCGCACGAGCGCTATATTAAGGCAACAGTATGACAATCATGGAAATATTGTACAAATGTTTGTGGTAGGATAATATTATAATCCAAAATTTTGTATGAATTTATTTTACACCTGAGTCTGAAAAATCGATGACTTTTATGTAGATATTTATATAGATAGGTCATTGACATTTATTTCTATTAAGAATTTATGAAGAAGCGTCTGTTTAGGATGTACAAAAATGCTTACAAAATCCTATATAAACTTGCCCTACCGCCTCGCGATTGCCTATGATCCCAGATTACGTGTGAAGCGGGCATTTGGCGGTTCAAATTAATTTTTTTCGTGGCACATCGACGTTCAATTTGTGACGTATCGATTTTGTGTTTACGTAATAAAAGCACGGTGTAACAATCACCACATTGTTCCGTTAAATTGCCGTGACTTTAGTTACTACTTATTCATCTTCAACATGTCTTAGTGTGCGCTCGCTTTAGGGTTCATACAGACGAACTGCAAGTTGTGAACGGCAGAGTCTACTTCAGCCGTCGCCACCTGTCGACGGCTGCCGTCGACGCGTCGGCGGCAGCCGTCAATGCGTCGACGGCAGCAGTCAATGCGTCGACGACTGCCGCCGACAGGTGGCGACGTTTGCAGTTGTGGCGTTTTTCGTACCGACCACGACTGCTAGTACGCGGCACTCCAACTGCAAACGTTGTCGCCTGCCAACGACACTTCAGCCGTCGACAGGTGGCGACGGCTGAAGTAGACTCTGCCGTTCCGACTTGCAGTTCGTCTGTATGAACCCTTATAGACGGAGACCGGGTTCCAGGTAAAAGAATATCTGGTAACCAAATCATTTGACATCAAAATGTATTTGTTCACACTTAGCTTCGTTTTGAAACATTTGTAGATGGGCACTTAAATCTTAAAGTGTGATTGTACTATAATAATGTATTAGAGTATTGATGCGGCGTGGGAACAGCACTTCAAAAGAATTTCACCAATCCAGGTGTCGTAAAAGGTCAAGGTCGCCAAGTGTCAATGTGGGTAATGGTTCATCAAGAAATTAATACATACATAAATACATATACATACATTCACGCACATTCACGCCTGTTTCCCCGAAGGATCAGGCAGAGGTAAATAAAGAATAAGGATAAAGGGAGTGTATAAGGATACAAAGACCTAAGAAGCCCAAGCCAACCTCACCTGCAAGTGGTCCACCTGCCGATCAACAGACGAGGCTCTGGCGAACATAGCAGTGCCCGCTAAGCGGCAATAGGCTAGCCACCTATTATGTGGGACCAACTATATAATTGGCGAAGTGTAGGCGAAGAAATCAATGCACTAAAGAATTTACATTAAAAATACTTTTACTTGTAGCAAGGTTCTGTTCATATCTATAATATTATAATAATCATCCTCACGAACAGAAACCAGTCCTCAAATGTAACCAAAATAGTCGGGTTTAATGAGAGGACCCCCACTACACGTGGGTCACGCGAGTGGCCTCAATAGCAGCAGGGGCCCCCTACCCTCGCTGGCCAAGACCCCCCTGGTGCTGCTTGAGGGGCCCTCCTAGCCCGCTCGCTGCACCCTTCCTGGATCTCTCTTAGTTTCCCCCCCGGTAGTCAGTACTAAGGACACCCCGAGTCGCCAAACTCTAGGTGATAACTTTTACCGGCCTCCGGGAGGTACTCAGCCCCCCTACCACATCAAGGTATAGAGTACCCCTTTCGGGGGGGACCATCATCTCAGCCTATCCCATGAATGTCCATCTACTGAGCACGGGCCTTATCTCTTACGGTGAGGGGGATAAAATTATGTTTAATCATAAATTATGTTTATTATTCAAATGTTAGTCGTCAAATTTAACCAAAACTGTCGGGCTTAACGAGAGGACCCACAGAAGGATCGCCTAGCTAGATGATAGGTAATTATAGAAATATGTATGGCAGCCACCTGTGGCACGACACATGATGCAACATGTGTTGAGTTTCCGCTAATTTGGCCCGTTTCCATTGTCGGATCCGTAACGATTTCAATGATTAGACGTCCGATAATGATTTTAAAATAACGGCATAGGGCTGTAAAATGTCTTGAAACGATTTTTTAAAGAGAAACGCGCTGTTTATATGCTGGTTGTGATTACCAATTTCCATCAGGTCAACTCCATCATGAAACAAGAATTTTGAAGGCGTTTATAATTTTTTGTTAAAATTTAATTTCATTGTGTGGTTTAATTCGCCGCCTGCGCAGGCGCCGCTACAGTGCAATTACTTGATGGGATCAGTATTCTCCGAAAGAATTATCTGGCAATTGCGTTTGGCCTCAAATTTGGAGCTGGAACAACTGCGGCCTGGGGGCACGGCTCCGGCATCAGGTGCTATTGTGGCGAAGCCTTATGTTCCCAGGAATTTCGTAATTGGCACTTTCGTTTGTTTCACTTCACGGGCGATCGGCAACTGATATTATATATGACAATATAAGCATATGCTGAATCGAATTAATTGTAATTGGGCCAGACCCGTGTAACTAATACAAATAAAGAAATAATTAGTATATTTTATTTATGTAGGACATCAAACATGCATATAGAAGATTATATGATAATTCTTGTAAATGAGGGAAGTACAGGAACGTTATTCAAGTTTAGTTAAAAGAAACACCGTATATGTATATTACAAAAATATAAATGAATTTAGAAATGCACCATATCCTTTTCGCGACAAAATTTTTTTTTTCTTGAGTTTGATTTCACACATAAGTGATCTCACATTTCTTTTCTTCAACATATTTTGTCGTATTTCGTAGCGGAAATATTATCATCATCATTTCAGCCTTTTGAAGTCCACTCCTGAACATAGGCCTCCCCAATTGCTTTCCACGTAGATCGATTCTTTGCCGCCTGCATCCACCGGCTCCCCGCCGCCCTGACCAGATCATCGGTCCATCGCGTTAATTTACTTGAAATATTAAGATAGAGAGAAATTATTTTTACTCATCATCATCCTGGTTGGCAAGTTTTGTTTACTGGTTTAACCATATTTAGCTCAATGTAGTTTCTTTTAATTTATTGTTTAATATAAAAAAATATGACAAAAGGGTACATTCATATAAACTTCAACGGAAGACGCGCAGCGGTTTATTTAGTAAGGCTGAGTCGCCACTTAAACTAAGTTAAATATGTTGCCAGTATATCTACCAGCTTTGTATGTAGTGTACGTATACAGGGTGGAATTTTGTAATGCCACTTGAAGGGGGAGTACTCCTAATCTGTATATAAAAAATTTTACTCAAAGAAACTATTCCTTTATTTTTGGAAAGAAAAAAAACTACAAGAAGATTACATTGTTTTCCTTTCATTTAATTTATGAAGTTTATAAGAGAGATTCATCCTTATAATTGACCTTAACGATCAATGCAATAAAAGTACAGGGTGCAACTTTCACAGATTTTAGTCGATTCGATTACCGGATGCGGCAAGCGAATTTTTAAAAATCTTGGAATGCAGTTGTATTTCTGTTTATAAATAAAGGAATGTTTTCTTTTTGAAAACTTTCTATCTACAGTATGAAGAGTACTTCCCTTTTAGGTGGCAATACAAAATTCCATCCTGTATAATATAGGTATACAGTATATTTTATAGTAAATGTATAAGGTACTAGCGGCCCGCCCCGGCTTCGCACGGGTACATACACACAAACACATATACCCTTCTTTTTTGCGTCGGGTTTAAAAAAAAAAAGTAAAATCATAAAGAAAGTTTGAATTTTTTTTAATAAATTTTTTTATTCATATTTTTTATAAATGTTTTTTTTTTTTTTTGAAATTTTATTTGACTTTCCCCCTTCCCCCCGTACTCCAGTGACGCTTACATGGAGCCTACATCGCATGCTGGCTAGCTGAGCGCGGTGAGCGGCAACCCCCGACTTTTTTCTAATACTTGCATTTTTAAACTCGTGATATCTTCCGAATGAAATGTCCGAATTGAATGATTCAAAAAGTTATAAAAAGGTATTGAAGCCGTCTTGAATATAAAGTATTTTTTTTCGATAAGGAATAATACCAAGGTACAAATATAGAGCCTTTTCAAGCGGCGGCATATAAATTAAATTTTTAGAATAAAAAACCGCTTACTGTGACGTAACTATAACATTTAGACATATGCTGTCGCGACACTTTTTGTAGATAATGATGAGTTCTGCAAAGTCGTAGTGCATGATTTTGTTCTATCATCAATAGTTTTCGCTGCGCACGCTACGTAAGGAATTTTTAGGTCATTTTTTTACACCTTGGGTTACATTATTGGATTTTTAGTAAGGATTCCTAATTTTTTAAAAAATATAATATAGCCTATGTTACTCGGGGATAATGTAGCTTTCCAAAGGTGAAAGAATTTTTGATATCGATCCAGTAGTTTCGGAGCCTATTCATTACAAACAAACAAACAAACAAATCTTTCCTCTTTATAATATTAGTATAGATATAGATATACTGCTGGTTTATAGTATAGGTATTAATTATTTTAGCTCAGATAATATTCTTTTAAAGGCTTTGACATTGCTTTTATGTAGCTTTTCCATTAGTTCAGTAGCAAGCTTGTTCAATATCAAGAGTAGCAAGTATTCCCAAGTTTTTTCCCCGTATTTATAATTTTTGATGGAAAGTACAAATCTGGGCAAGTATGAGACACTGCATAGTTCGTACACGGAACGTCTGTACACGACAACCCACGGAAGAAAAACTCTCTGACCTCTAATAACGATTGCCATTGATGTTCATTACAGCCAACACCTATCGATAATTACGCACATAACTTTGAAAAGTCTATGGCTGCTTCAGAAAATATATTATTGACAAGTACCAAACTAATCATAAAGGTATCAAAATGTCATCGCTATTAAAGGTGTGAATGGAAACAAGTACCCGAATCGTTGACAAATCTCTTATTATAATACTGTCGACCCCCGCGCGGGCGCAACACTTCATTAATTACCGTCTAATAACCAAATTGTATCTACTCGATTAACATAATCATTACTTGGTACTATATCTATGCTTTTTGCATCTCGAAACGACTTATGGGCGAATTATGATTCTTATGTCGTAAGCAATAAGACCCGTGTGCTAATTCCAATGGCTGTATGATAATATTTTGTGCTGTCATTTCACAAAATGATGTCAAATGTTTTTTTTTCTTCTAGTTCTTAGTAATAGTGAGTAAGATGTTCCATTGAGTCGTGGGAGCTTTTTTGTGTTAAAATTCCGATAGAATGGATCACTCAGAGTTTCCTTTTAGATCACGTCTTGCACTTTTATTTTGTATGTATTGTGGCTGAGGTTGTGGCCTAAGCTTTACCCGCGTGGTTTATGTTCATCGCGTTTTATTATTGCATTATATTAGCCATGTCGGTTCGCGAGCCTAGACGTTAAGCAGTGTTAACAAAGAATTCTTAATATGGGTGTCTTTTGTGTGGCATCGAGTTACCTACCGGACTCTCAAAGCCTTGACCATGTTATCGAACTGGTCTCTCGTGAGGGAGTCTCTTTCCTTACGTTAGTTGGTCTCGGTTGCCATTGAAAGCCCCACCAGTCGTCGATTCTTCGTGGTTTGTGCTCCGCCTAATGCCACTTCAGCTTGCGAATTCAACCTGCTTTGTCATGTCACTTACACTCTCATTTCTGGTTATTCGTGACCCTACTACTTGTTAATGTAATCAATGAAACTAATAAGTAATATAGGGATCCTATATTGTTCTTACGAGCCTGAGCTAACCTCAACAGCGAGTGGTGCAGCTGCCGATCAACGGACGAGGTTCTGGCGAACATAACAGTGCCCGGGAAGCGGCAATAGGCTCGCCAGCTATTACGTGGGACCAACAATATCATTGGTGAAATGTGGGCGTGCAATATACCTCTGCCTACCCCTTTGGGAAAACAGGCGTTTGTATGTATGTATATATGTAATCTGTAAACACGCAGTTCTACACGAATGTTCTGATATATGCACACAAATATTTGTTCCGTGTGAAATCAAACCCACGACCTCTGAGCGACTTGCAGGATACCTTAACGCCATTTTATCTAATAAAATTTCTAATAAATATTTATAATATTTATAGTATTCATTTAAGTAAGGTTAGACATTAAATAATTATGTTTTTTCTCAAAAGTGTAAATTGAATATTTACTACAGCAAAACGTCAATCATTTGCCGGCCAGCTGTGACTTCAATTAAACGATAGAATAATGTTGGCAAGAGAATTCTTTATGATTTCCCAACGATATTGCTGAGCATTAAGCATAGAGCCAATCATGAAATAGCGGTACCCTATGATTCTCGTAGCTAGACTCATCAAGATCTGTCTGATTTTATGATTGGTATTCGATGAATTATACTAATATACGTGTCACTAAGCGGACCTAAATACTATATTATCTTAATTAACATCTGTAGTAGAGTAGGTAACTCCACAACCAGTTTAGTCAGTCATACAGCATACTACGCCGTTTAGAACGTGCCAGCTAATATGTATAAATTATAATTATCGCATGTCAAACAATACAAATATTACATATTAGGCGTACCTAAAAAAAAACTACACGTGAAACAATAAAAAAACGCGGTCATTCACCTTTTGGACCTACGTAAGGTAAAAAAAAAATGTATAATTGATGCTTAGACTTTTTGTGGATTGATTTGTCTTAGGTCTTATTACGAGCGGGGTAAGGTTGGTGTCAGTACGGATTGACACGTGTGCCCAAATGTCAACTCGTGTCATTGTGGGGGATAATTGATGATCCGTCATCGGATCTAATAGTAGGAGAGACGGTAGACATTTCTGGGTAGGTTGAGGCAAGCTGGCAACTTGTCATATCGTCGGGGATAGTGCAAACCCTCGTAACTAGCATTGGACAATATCGCATATCTGAAAAATTTTGCCAACTTAAGTTAATGAGCGTAATTGTCGCAGAGCCTAAATTATGTACTTTCAGAAAAAAAATTGTACAAAAAAAGTTAGAACATAAAATTATGTGTAAAAATGAGCTCAAACGTAGTTGAAATAAGGAACTTATTAAACTTTTGTACCATCCCCTGTAAAACTAGATCTATTGCTGATACGCGGACTTTACGTATGGTAGTTTCGCGGATTTGCTCTATCCCCGACGATATACCTCTTCGATAAAACCCAAACACTGGCTGGAGAGTAGTCATCATCATCATTTCAATTATTGACGTCCACTGCTGAAAATAAAACAAATCAAATTTTATTTGCAATAAATGTGGTACATAGTAAAGATGAAAAAATAATTACAGAATCTCACACTTAGCCTTTACAGACATACATAATACAAAATACAATCTTGTCATATTTTTTTAAAACAAGACGAAGTAATTAATACAAAGTCAAACACAAAATGTGCAAAATAATTGGGTTATCTAAATTCGAGGTGTGGAACTATAAAAATATTCGTCAATACAATAAAAACAGTTTTGCATCAATCAAAATTTTAATTTATGTCTCAATGTAACTAATGGTAAATTCTTAATTTCGTCATGTAATCTATTATATATTCTTATTGCCATACAGTACGCATTTTACCTATATAGTAAAGTCGTTTTAGAAGGCTGTACAAGTTTATTAGGATATATAGGCTCTGCAATTGCATTCCACGTTGATCGATCCTATATCGCCTGCATCCGTCGGCTCCCCGCCGCCTTGATCAGATCATCGGTCCTTCGGGTGGAGAGTAGTGGGGCTAAATAAATTTAAAAACATTTGAGAAAATATTTAAGGCATGTTGTATGTAATCTGCCTTATTTGTTATTACTTTATAAGTATTTTATTTATTGTCATAAAAGAGAGAAGCCTCAGAGATATTTTTTGCAAAGATAAGATATCATCGTATCTTTTAAAATATAATTATAAAATTATAATTTTTTGTCTAAATTTATCTGATCATGAATAAAATTATTGATGTCAGTACCAAACTGTAGTATGTTTATTTACTTTGATATGATGTTTAAAGTAGCAGTATAAATATAACAAGTTCTTTTCTTTGATAAAAAAGAACTATCTGGACTTTATAACTGGATGTCGAGTTTTTGAACGGTTATCTTGGAAAATATTACTATTATATTATTTGATATATATTTGCGATATTAATATATTAGATACGATAAATTATTTGCAGAGGTGACTTATTACCAATGGAAGTGCAATAAAAACAAACCAGCAAAGTGTACTTTACTGGTTTGTAATTCTCATTTCACACATGGATAACAATAGTGTAGTTGCGGAATTATAAATATGTCAAATTGATATTTACTGTGTGTAATTATTGTAATTATTATTATTTTTAATTAATGGTGTAATGTATGTTATAGCTGATATCATGAGTATCCGATGTACTGTACAAAACTTACTGTTTTTTTTGTACATCGTAATTATTGTATTTGTGTAATGTATGTGTATAATGTAAACATAAATAAATAAATAATATAAGGGTATAATTGTCTACCATCTCTTGGGCTATAACTGCTCCGGTGATGAGTGACACCCTGATAGTTTCTATTCGTAAACTCGTTACCCACTCCATCTAAATTAAACACACAAAAAAACGTTTCTTACTCTAATAGGAGTGTTAGGTAGGTTTCCGCATTTAAGGAAACCATTATGATCCTTATTCGTCGGTCTTGCCAATAGGATATTCAAAAAAAAAAAACAAAATTAAGAATGACTTATTAACTAACGCGCCCATTCACTGCGGGCGGGAGGTTGATAGTAAAAGAACGGGCAAGAAAATCGTCAAGATTGTTTTTTTCTCCCGCCAGTTACAATTAAAATACATAATATTAAAACAATTGTGTTCTGCAGGCACAAGAATTAAAAGAAAGGAAGACAAAACTCTTTTTAGCAATATTAACATAATTACGGATAAACATAGTAGACAGACCCGACGCATGACTCTATTATTCCCAAGGCTATGATGGTTGCAACATTTTAATATTTACTTACAGTTACCGTGTGGATTCTACCAAGATCTGAGGATCCCAAGCCAACCTCATCTGGAAGTGTTGCACCAGCCGATCAACGGACTAGGCTCTGGCGAACATAAAGTTCTCGGTAAGCGGCAATAGGGTCGCCACCTATTACGTTGGAACAACAACGGAAATGGTGAAATGTGAGCGTATAATATGCCTTTGTCTACCCCTTCGGGGAAATAGGCGTGATATTATACATGTATGTACGTACTTACTAACTCTCAATTATGAAGGTTACCAAAGCTTAAAACCATGTAATTAAAAGGTTAATGGGGATCCTACCAAGACCCTAGGAACCAAAGTCAACCTCACCTGCAAGTGGTGTACCTGCTGTTTAACAGACACGGCTCTGGCGAACACAAATATTACCGATAAGTGGCAATAGGCTCGCCATCTATTACGTGGGGATCAAACATATGATTGGTAAAGCGTGGGCGTATAGCATGCCTCTGCCTACCCCTTCGGGAAAACAGGCGTGATGCATGTATGCATATATGTATGTACATGTATGTATGCACGTAATTAACCGATTGCCATAGTTTATTTATTGTAAATCCATAGAAAAATATCGTACATCTATAATACTATCTGTGGTAGTTGATTTATAGATTGGTGATGTAACACCTATAACATGTAACATGTATATATATGTATATGTAACATGTATAGATTGGTGGGGCACATAGCACAAAGAACCGACAACCGATTGGGCGTCAAATCGGTAAACGTAGTAGAAAACGGCCTAACATGCGATGGACCGATGCTCTGGTCAAGGCGGCGGGAAGCCGATGGATGCAGGCGACTCAGGATAGCTCAAAGTGGAAATCTATTGGGGAGGCCTATGATCGGCAGTGGATTTCATATGGCTGAGATGATGATGATGTAACTATATTTAATAGTCATCAAGACAAGTTGGAGTCTATATTGGAGTATGACCTAATCTCTCGACTTTTTTGTTAGAGGTCTGATGAGATGATGGGTGATACTACTGGGGAAGTACAGTGTTCATAGGCTAATATCATGTGCTGTGAAACCTTTAGTGCATCAGCCCAGTTGGTCTAGAACTAGGTTAGCGTTTTATGGTTCATTCTTAAAATAACACTAACCAGTAGCTTCTCTGATAGAATAAGTTTAAATGTACCACCGCAGTGGTAGTTCTTCTGCAGCGAGTCCGTATCACAGAAAGGAGAAACTATATATTAGGTCGGGGAAAAAGTCTTTTCGCATAACGTAGGTATAAACTTATTATAAAATTTTTTTGACTGTACTATTTGTGTCTGGCTGGTTTTGGTAACATTAAAAAGGTTCCATTATAAAGAAAAGAAAAAAATAAAAAAAAGTTGTTTCCCGCTATTTTTCATTTGTTTTTCTCTCCGTAAAAATGAGTGAATCTAATGAAGAAATTCGATACATTTTAAAATTTTATTATAAAAAAGGCAAAAATGCAACTCAAGCAGTGAAAAAAATTTGTGATGTTTATGGACCTGATGCAGTGTCAGTAAGAGTAGCACAAATTTGGTTCAAACGTTTTCAGTCCGGAAATTTTGATGTTAAAGATGCACCTCGCTCTGGTCGCCCTGTTACGAATAAAATGGACGCCATTTTTGAAAGAGTGGAGCAAGATCGGCATATTAGTAGTTACGATGTAGCTGAAGAACTGGGAATTGACCACAAAACAGTTTTGACCCATTTGAATAAAGCTGATTATACAAAAAAGCTCGATATTTGGGTGCCACACGAGCTCACTCAAAGAAACTTAATGAACCGTGTACTCATTTGCGATTCATTATTGAGACGTAATGAAACCGAGCCGTTTTTGAAGAGATTGATAACTGGCGATGAAAAGTGGATCACGTACGACAAGAACGTGCGAAAAAGGTCGTGGTCGAAAGTTGGCCAGGCTTCACAGACTGTGGCCAAACCTGGCCTAACACGAAATAAGGTGATGCTGTGTGTATGGTGGGATTGGAAGGGCATTGTTTATTATGAGCTTTTACCGCCCGGCAAAACCATCGATTCTGATCTTTACTGCCAGCAACTGATGAGATTAAAGGAAGCAGTCGAGAGAAAACGGCCGGAATTGATCAACAGGAAGGGTGTGGTTTTTCATCACGATAACGCTAGACCACACACATCTTTAGCCACTCAGCAAAAATTAAGAGAGTTCGACTGGGAGGTCCTAGTGCATCCACCATATAACCCTGACCTTGCGCCTTCAGATTTTCACCTGTTTCGGTCTCTGCAGAATTCTTTAGGTTCTGTAAGGTTGACCTCAAGAGAGGACTGCCAAAACTATTTGTCCCGTTTTTTTGATCAGAAGTCCCAAAGTTTCTACAGTAACGGGATAATGTCTCTGCCCACAAAATGGCAGAAAGTTATTCAACAAAACGGTACATATATATTGTAAATAAATGTAAATAAACTTTGAAAAAAATGTCTTGACTTTTCATACAAAAATACGAAAAGACTTTTTCCCCAACCTATTATTATAAATAAAACTGAAATGACTACATTAATACCACACTTATTGGCAAAATATCTATCTATTTAAAGTATAAAATGCCACATACATTGAGCATGATCCAAATAACTGCAATCCGATTCCCGCAACGATTGTTTTATCTCCATGATTATACACAATTAGAACATCATTATTTACAACAGGATGTGTTCCGTTTCTTAAAAATAAACGTGCTAAACGGTTTAAGCACTTTTATGACCTGTTTTTTGAATAAGAAGAGCGCATGTGGGTCGAGAGACTAAGAAAGATTCTCTTGAAGAACTATGCTAGAAAAATGTAAAATTTGGAGAAGAGAGAATCTTGGATATTTACTAGTCATATACAGTCAAAAACGAAAATCGATAGTACAAAAATAACGCTAGGAGAGTGTGTCTTTTCGGGGAAGGGAAAATCGTCAGATGTAAGACATTTTCAGACTGGAGATTTTTATCATAATTGACTGACTTGAAGGGTCACTTCAGCGCGTTTCGTATAGTAAAATATTTTATTAATTTTAATATTAGAAAATATTAAGTATTTACAATCCTATATTATAACTACATTGCAAAATAATTTTACTAAAAATAATTCGAAAGTGATCTAGAAATTCTGTTAGAGAATTATAGTTACTACCACTGTTGACAACTAGTTATATAGTGGGGCTTGATGGAACTTGAAATAAAATGCCCTGGTCCGATAGTGATATCAGAGGCAGATTGTGATGGGCCTAGCCATTTCATCTCACGCCGTCTATGTACCCTTGATAGATGAAGTCTGTTTCAACTCTTAGGATCAGATAGTTTGTGGCATTGCATTTTATAGGTTAAATAAAAAGTCTTATGTCATAAAAGTATATATATTTATCCTAAAATAAGTAGCATTAGACTTCTTGGCGGGAAAGTGAAGCGTCATGTCTGCAGTTTTATTTTATTTTCTAAAATTAGTGATATTTCTAAAATTAATGTGTAATAACGGTGGATTATTAACCGTTAAGTGTTTGTGAACATACATGAGTGTCGGTAAATCAAACAAAATGGTGCAACATCACTTTTCAAATTTTCTCTTAAGGAGTCCATGAGAGATCTCAGTATAGTCTCACATCTTTACTGAGGGATCAAGGGGATTAGGGGAGGGTATTTCATCTTCGATTTATCATCTTTATCACAAATCATTCTCATTTACTATAAATTATATATAATTAATATATCACTTACTTGACACTGGCTAAATGTGCTAGACGCACGAAGCCATTATTTAAAAGAAAGTAGAAGAAGTAGCATTAGTTGATCATATAATCTGAATATATGAACGTTGTATAATACGAGTACATATACACACATATTATTTATTTATTTATTTTATTTTTACTATTAGGAAAACATACAGCGACAATTTAACTTAACAATAAATTATAAAATACTATGCACTAGTTACATGTTTTCGCATATGAATAACTAATAACATTCATTGAAATAAAATCAAGCACCAGAAAATGAAATATGTAAATTTAAGTTAGAAGCTTACTGACATATAATATAAGTAGTTACCTAATTAAATAAAAATTCTTTACTTTTCTTTTATTCCTCTACGATTATTTCAAGTGTTGTAAATGGTATACGTATAATAAAATTCTAATTAAAAATCTTACTAATTACTAAAACTCTTGTACTAAAAGGAATGTGTTATTTTTCACAGTGGTTTTGTAACTACGCTACCTTTTCAATTATCTATAAAAATAATGTTTCTCGATAACGATTGACATTTTCACACTAATTGACATTTACACTCGAACATACTGCAGCCATTGATTTTAATTACCTCTCGATTCTTAAATATTTAATGAGAATGAAAAAATGAATACGAATATTATTATTATTTGACGACCGATATGGCGTGGTGGCGAGTAAAACCGCTCTCCGCTCCTTAGGTAGTGGGTTCGATTCCCACACTGGACAAATCTTTGTGTGCATGAACATGAATATTTGTTCTGGTCTGGGTGTTTTCGTATATACGTATATTAAGTGTGTAATAACAAAAAAAACGTATTTATGTATATTTATCTATTATTTAGTATCCATAATACCTACAAGTTTATAATGATACTTATCTTGGAACTAATAATAATAATAGGCAGAGATCACATCCTTCCACTTGCTACGATCTTGGCACACACTTTTAGCTTCATTCACACTCATTAACCTCCTCATACACGCCTGTCGGTTTAGGTTACTTTTGACCTGCCCTTTCTCCAAAATTTTCTGAATTTGGTCATGGAAGGTCTCACGTGATATTTCCCTCCCACTATGAATGAATAAAATTATGAATAAATCAATGTGGTTAGTCTACTTTTATTCATCCTCTCAACATGTCCAAACCATTTAAGCATACCTTTCTCAATTCTTGTCACAATATCTTTTTTATACCAGCTTCGACCCGTATCACTTCATTCTTAATCCTAGCACTCAATTTCACACCTAGAATACCTCTGAGTGCTCTCATCCCTACTGCATTAACCTTAATTTCATGTTTCTTCTGCCATAACCAACATTCGCTTCCATACATAAGTGTACCAACACACCTCTATGAACTGCCAGACGTGCCTTTTCGGACACTTTCAGACAGCTTACAAAGGCGTGAATTGCGAATTGTGAATTCAACATGTTTTCAGCATTCACTCTTCTATCGATATCGCTTCCTAAATTAATAGATAAACTGTAATAACTGAATCTACTTCTTCGTTAGAAAAAAAAGATTGACTTATTGAAATTACACGAAATATTTTTATTTTGTGAAGTAAATTAATTTATACATAATTCATAGAAACCCCCCAGATTAAGACAAATAACCGCATTAATAATTACAAATATATTTAAAGGAATATTATTACTATTTCAAGATTTTTTTAATAAATATACCTAAGAGAGAAAAAATATAGAACAAAAACCGTGAAGTAATAAATTATAGTTAAATTCAACAAACTAGTGAGTTATAGTTACCATCTGAAGAAACACTGATAAGAAATTTATTTCGTAGTTATAATATTGAATTTTTTTTCATTAGTAATTAAGGCTCGTTGGTCTAGGGGTATGATTCTCGCTTCGGGTGCGAGAGGTCCCGGGTTCAAATCCCGGACGAGCCCGTTGTATGTTTTTTTTGTGTGTGACGCTCCTGGGAATGTTTTAAAGAGTAGTGACTGGATAAATATTTAGAAATAATGGAGCTGCTACTTCTGTCAGCGTATGCCAGGCTAGGCAAACCAAAGAGGCAATGTTACCAGCATTCTTGGTACCGCAGCAATGGGTCTACAGTTGGAATTCATCTTTAATGTATAGTTTATTTAGGTTGCATAGTTTTTCTTTTGATATAATTGAATCAATCAGTCTCAATTCGTCCTACACTTGCGGACCGCGTTTGCCCAAACGCGGTCTCCACTCTAACACCTGTCAGCTCAACCGTTCACCAGTTCGTGTGGAAACGTGACTGGCCCACTACCACCTTAGCGTAATGAATGATATAATTGAAGTAAAGTTTGAATATTGCAGCTTACCGGGCACTGTTATGTTCGCCAGAACCTCGTCCGTTGATCGGTAGGTGTACCACTTGCAGGTGAGGTTAGCTTAAGCTCTTTAGGTCTTCCCCCCGACTGTTCTCCACCTTGTCGTGGTGGGGGGGCTGAGTACCTCCCAGTAGGGCGCAGAAGGCCCTAGGGAAACGGTAACACCCAGAGATTGGCGACTCTGGGTGCCCTTAGTACTGACTACGTGTATTTATATCAAATAAAAGCATATAACGTAATTTGTGTAGCAACTCTGTGAGAAGAAATATTTTAAAATTTTGGAACTTTACTGTGATTACTCGAAGGTACCTTCTACTACGTGGAATGTCTTACACTATTCTTTCCAAACACTGATTCCGTGAATTCTTGCAAACATCCCCCGGAATACCACTAAAAAAAACATGCACCGGGCTCGTCCGGGATTTGAACCCGGGACCTCTCGCACCCGAAGCGAGAATCATACCCCTAGACCAACGAGCCACATTAATCATAGGCCAATTATTCAATAACATTGCCTAACCTACTCAGGTGTTTATACACGTGCAAACATTACAATAATAGTATAGGTTACTGAGCATTGAGCAACTGCATCTGACAATTCCTCATAACAGCGTGCGTTAGGTAAAAAAAAACAAAAATTATTTATTAGTGTACAAACCTTTTGGTTACTTACCAATGAAGTACAGGTTTCCCTTACATAATTTATATTTGATAGTCGCTAAGCCATATTGCAGGCCTAATTAAGCGGCTTGAAACAATCTTAACAGCGGGAGGCCACACAGCTGCCTCCGCCAGTCCGCACTGGGTCCGTGTGGTGGAGGCCTTGGTTTGGAGGCCCGTGCTCATTGGGGTTGGCTGAGATGATGACCTTTACCTAGAAGTCACAATTAGTTTGAGTTCTATTTATATCAATGATCCTGTAGTCAAACCATTTGTTCTTGATCCTTTGTGACCTGTATAGACCTAGCCAATATAAAAAAAAATTATATTGGCTATTCTATACTTTCCATTACGATACAATAGATAGTAACATAACTAATATGGTATCAATTACGGACCCTGTCGGGCACAACATAGTAGGAGAGAGGAAGAAACTTATTTTGTTGGTGCACTACGCATATGTTCAGTTCATTAAAACTTATATCTTATACATAGTTATAAATTCATTAACATGTATTATTGAATTCTAGTGCAATAATAACAAACAATAAATCAATAGTATGCAAATTTAGTTTTGTTTTTCGTAACTGATCCTGCACGTTTAGGAGAAGATCGCAAATTGTAAAAAGAGTATTAGTGTTGAAAGCGCACTCTCGCAAATGCTATTTAAATAGATGTCTCTAAATGGTAAGAAGAAAAACTCCTATGCAAAGAGGGGTTAGGAGGCAACTGGCCTCTGGTCCGCGGCCTATATTACACGTAGTGAGAATAATAGAAGAAAAGTCGGCCGATTACGGGGGCCAGCATACTGTATTGAAAAATTGTTAAACTGTTTCTAAATTACGAGTATTAATGGTTCTCTATAAAACTATTATGATGATTTTCCTTAAAAAAAGTAATGTTGGTAATCCACTAATCATACAGTACGATTACATAATAAAGTATTTACTTTGATATTTGTTTTATTCCCCATTTTTTTTAAATTTTAATTTAATAAAATCAATGGGTCGATTTAGCTACAAAAAACAATTCCGATTGTATTCTGGCCCCCGTAATCGGCCGAGTTTTGCTCTATTATTCCCACTACGTGTAATATGGGCCGCGGACCAGAGGCCAGTTGCCTCCTAACCCATTCAAAGTAAAACAGTTATTTATGCGCATTTGACATTTTGCGATTTTGACTATGTGCGCCTGAGTCGATCCTGCAGTCAAACTCTACCGATGACGAGCGGTGCGATAAAAAAGAGGCCGTTTAGTTTATTCATTATTTAGCGATTTTTCAGCTTATTAATTAATAGGCGAATATAATTCCAAACACCCAACGATTAGTTTACGATAAGTTTATAACCAATTATAAAATGTGGACTTAGTGATTATTTATAACGTTTACTCAGGTGAAAAATATTTAAGTTACTGTAGATTGATTAACGGTGTTTAACTAAATAATATTATAAGATTACAATTGTTATTTTATTCGATTATGAATTTTATTACTTGTTTCTTTTGAAATTAAATTTGTAGTTTGAAGTATTGTTCCTTATTTATATATATTTTTCATTGACTGGCATACAAATTTTGTTATATGCAGTTAAAATAATTGTATAGACATATAATTTTGAGCACTGTTTAACTTCAGTATTCGTTCTTCGGAGTACTAGCGCAAAAATATTTCTAACTTTTTTAACATACTTAATATGACGCCTGTTTCCCTGAAGGGATAGGCAGAGGCATACTAATACGTCCACATTTCGCCAGATATATTGTTAGTCCCACTTAGGTGGCGAGCCTAATGCCGCTTACCTGGAACTTTTATATTCGCCAGGGCCTCGTCCGTTGTTCGACAGGAGCACCACTTGCAGGTGAGGTGGGGTAGGGATAATAAATAATTCACGTAGACAGCGCTTCTAGTCCCACTATAGCTTTTGCGGGACTGTTCGCAAGGATTACCGCGGCCTTGGTGTTTACAGGCTCAAAAGAAGGTACAAGGATAGTTTTTAGTCAGTAGAAGTTTGACACACCTTATTCATGACGGAAAGTCATTTGATGATATTCCATCCAAAAAATATATATTTATATATCTTTTTATAGCTTGCTATAGCTTGTATTTTAACTTATATAGCTTGTACTATATTTGTGCTTTTATTTGCTTTGTTACTATGAGGACTAAACAACAGATAATCATCAGACAAATAAACAAGGATACACCCAGATAAAGAGTAACAGTAATATCCATGTTCGTGCGCACAAAGTTTTGTCCGGTGTGGGATTCGAAACCACGACCTTTTTAACGAAATAACGGGTGTACCGACCTTTCTCGGGAAATCGATTTTTAAGTTTAGTAGATAGAAAACACCGTAACCATAAACCCTACTGTCCGTTGATAAGAGTCCCAATAACCCTTAGTCAATCGATTGGGAAATTTTAATGTTACTGTACGTTTAAATTTTCAATCCCCACTGAAGGTCAGAGAGACCCTTTCTTGACCTTTGACGACATCTTAGATCTGCATTGAGTGATGCCTTAAATGTATGACCGCAAACAGAGAGAGATGGCAAGACATCGTGAGGTGCATATCATTTGCTCCTAATATAACATAACAACCACGACCACCGCGGTCATCTAGAGCACAATAATTTTAAAAAAGTATCCGACCTATTGAAGGTTAGAGGGTCCCTTTAACGCAGTAGGAGGCAGCAATCCAGAAGAGAGAGGTGGCAAGACATTGTGAGGTGCATATCATCCGCCCCTAAATGACAACCACGACCGCTTTGTCTAGAAGAATAAAACAAAGAATATAGAACAAAAAAGAAACCCAGACCTAGACAAACAAAAGATATAAACACTAGCTTAATATAAAATTTATAGTACGGCATACTGTGCAGATCTACTCAACCGCGAAGGCGTCGCGCCACGAGCCCATGACACGAACAATTATCTGAAGGACTGAAGTAATTTCCTCTAATCGCCTGCTTCCTGTCAACGCAGACATGTGGCTGGCCATCTTGAGTCTTATTGGGGGCAAGGGTTCGCTAATATACCAATCAACAAAAATTTTGTAACATATCAAAATATGGCATGAACAAATTAACTGACATGTTTATGATTTGAGTAATATTTATTTTATTAATTACAATTAGGGTATAACTGTTAAAAATGCAAAAAATACTCTTTTCGCTCAAATAAAGTGTTATTGTCGCCACTATAAAGTGTTGTTAATGCCACTAAAAAGTGTATTTCACGCCACTAAATAGTGAATAACTCGCTACTATAAAGTTTATTTCACGCCAAACATTTACCATACACACCTATAGTTGGCAACTTATATTGAACCGAAAGTAACAGTTATCTAAAAGACTAAAGTAATTTCCACTAATCGCCCGCTTCCTGTCAACACAGACATGTGGCTGGCCATCTTGAGTTTTACTGGCTGCAGGGGTGCGCTAATATATAGACAAAAACTTTGTGACATATCAAAACATGTAAACAAATTAGCTGACATGTTTATGGTTGAAATGAATAATAAATATCTTATAATTTGTATGAGTTCCTGATTACTCAATTCACCTAGAATGATGGGAATCTTCAGTGATATTAGTAACACTCTTTGTATTACTTTTGCAGTACATTTTTTATTGGGCTATTTTAAATAAATGCTAGCTGATGATAATCAGCGCGCGGCGGTCTAAGGCGACACGTCTTAAATACAATAATTTATTCTAATCAAAGAATTGTTGATCGAAAATAAAGTTACTATGCGATAGAATTACCACTCATAGTTATAAATTAGATACTAATGTATGACGAAAGTAACTCTATCTGTATTTTACAACTTTCATGCCTCTATAAAGACTTTAAGATTTTTATTGATCACCACGAATCGGTCTTAGTAGAAGACGTCCGACATCAGATTGATCGTCGATTATCGGACGACATTATCCTCCGATAATCTCGGCCGATAAACGAACGACGAGGAAAGCAATAAGAGAAGAATATGTTCAGCAGTAGAAATATAAGAGACTGACGTTGATCATCTTTGCATTATCACGGTTATGCCCTAGACTTTTGCTTAGGGCCCAGGGGCAGCTCACTCGTGTAACCAGATTTGGCTGTATGTCAGTTACTACATGGAGTGACTGCCGTCTTACTTTTACACCCCAAAGGGAAAATAAAATTCTAGATAGACATTATGGGTAAATAACAGTTCCACCCACGTATATAAAGCATACGGAACCCTCGATCACGCGTTTAGTTTAAGTTAACCGTATGCGTAATCCGCTAAATTAAAATACACGAGACATTACAAACAATGAGGCAAGTTCATTGGAGCGCCGCCGCCGGCCAAATCCTGCCTTGATAACGTCTAATTGAATGGAGTCACCCGATGTCATTGAATGAACTTCTCCTTTGTACAGTCAGCAGCATAGTTGGTAACATGCAAAGCGACATTAATATCGACACACGTCTCTATTGTCAAGAATGTTAGGTCGTGTGATGGATCGACGACCTGGTCAGGGCGGCGGGGAGCCGGTGGATGCAGGCGGCAAAGGATCGAACTACGTGGAAAGCAATTGGGGAGGCCTATGTTCAGCAGTGGACTTCAAATGGCTGATATGATGATGATGATGATGATGTACCGATATATATGAAGCTTTGGATGTACCAAATATATGGCTTTTCCATAACAAAGGGACAAGAAATTTACGCATTATCATAACGTTAGTCTTCTTGGCGGAAAAGTGAAGCGTCTTGGCAGTTTTGTTTTATTTTTTTTAAATTTGTATTATTTTGTACATTAATGTGTAATAACGGTGGATTATTACCCGTTTAGTGTTTGTAAACATACATGAGTGTTGGTAAATGAAACAAAATAGTGCAACATAACTTTTCAAATTCTCTCAAGAAGTATAGTCCCATCTTTACTGAGGACTCAAGGGGCTTAGGGGAGGGATCTCATGTACCATTTATCATCTTTATCACCACTCATTCTCATTTGCTATGATTTATATGTTATTAATATATCTCTTATTGACACTGGCTAAATGTGCGAAACGCACGAAGCCATTATTTAAAAGAAGTAAAAGTTATTACGCTATAGCTTGAGCTCGCAGTTGCTGGGGCGATCAGGAAAGTTAAGAAGAGTAAAAACTAACAACTTTTTTTATACTGCTTAACTTCGGGTGACCCGACCTGATGAATGATCGTTTGTGTTGCATTTGCCTTTGAACGCTTTTGTACTTTCAAAAGACGTTGGTCCCGCTTATCACAATGTGTGGTAGTCTTTAAGCCATATTAGGCAGCTTGAAAAATCTAACAGCGGAAAGCCACCCCTGCCACCGCGATGAAAATAATTTTATTCTTCATCGTCTCAGCAGTAAAAATGGGACTTTAATGACCTGAGATTGTAATGATAAATTATTGTTAAGTTCACTCAACTCAGAAACTTTACAAACAACAGCACCCTTCAGAACCGGAACCACTTCAAACACTGCAAAACTGTTTTTGTACCTAATACGTTCTCTGTATTAAAAATAAACATTTTCATTCAACCGAAGTAAAACGAATGATTTGTAAATGTGAAGTATCTAATTGAGGAAAAGTCAAAATCAATACTTCTTGTCTAGCTTTTATTTACGGAGACGGTAAATTGACAAATAATATTGAAGAGTTTGTGTTTTGGCCTTTTCGAATATGCTAAAGAGCATTGCTCTATTAAAAATTATAATAGACATAATAAAATGTTCGTACCTCTATGCCTTGTATTAAGAGTCAAATTTGAAGTGCCAAAACTGTTTAGACGGTCGCACTTCATATTTAGGTTATTATAAAAAGTTGGCCTTTCAACAAACCACAAACTCGAGAGTTCAAACATCTACACTTTTTCTATAAAAATATACTCAAACGTGAGGTGTCTGTCTAGAGGTGAAGAATACGATTCATTGCAATTCGGGATGTTTCTGAAAAGACACTCTAATGAATATAAGCAGGCCCCTTACCATCTGAAGAGCTTTTTCACTTGTTTTTTTAACCTACATAATCCCACAGCAGGTTAAAGGTCTTCGTCTGTTGGCTAGTATTGGGTATTATAATTAAGTCGACAACACTGATGCCCGGTAAAACTTGAAAGAGTTTATGTTGGCATATTATATTGCATTGTATAACTTCACAGACAAATGAAGATAATAATTCAAGTATTGGTACTTGAATTATAATTTACTAATGGATAAATTTAGGAGAGCCTGTGAGTTTCTTGCCAGTTCTTCTTATAGAGCGGTGGCTCGGAACTGGCACTTAGATTCACTTACACTAAAATATTTTTTGTTTTTAAATTGTTGTTAAATTAAATTGTTGCATGCAATGACCTTCTATACACATGGACATCGCATCAGCGCGCTTTCAGCGGCACGGCAAAAGTGTGCTTAAACGCGATATAAGCACACTTTTTCCTTAGTCGTGTTTTGACAGCTAAGTCAGAAGGATGCCAAAGTGTGTCTTAAAAAAGTGCCGAAATAATACGTTAAAGATTCAAAAAAAAGATGGTGTGACCTACCACCGGTAAATTAATTTTATTTCTGAAAGATAACACACAAAAATGTGTAAATAATGTTGTAAAACCATTTAATTTTCAATAATTATTATAAATGATTGACAGGTATTTCCATTCTTTTCACTCTCGCGCGTCAGAAAGAGATAGTTGTAAGGACGCCACAAGAACAGAGTCAGAAAAGAACAATAGAATCGCTAAAGACATTTCTTTTTTGCCACATTGCCCTCATCTGTTAATACATTTAAATCCTGTATTATTGTTATTACATACCAACATACTTCCTGTTGCTTGCTGATGCTTTTTTGTAGGTTTCCTGTACACGAGATTTTGAGGGAGAAATGGTGCAAGATAGTAGCAAGAGAAAGGTCCAAATAATTTTACAAACTAAATAATTTTTCAACAATATAACGTAACATGTTTTACAACATTTTTAGCTATACAAATCGATGTTTAAAGCTCCAAAATATGTTTGATTATTTTCGATATTTGATACCAGTTGTACCGATTACTACTTATTACTACTTTAAAGTCCATATTTTTTTTAAAGTGTTGGTTTTTTCTTATATACACAAAGCTTATATGTATTCAGCGAACAGTAGTTTTTGGAGTTATAGATAAAAACGTTAATAGCTGATATTTTTGCGATATTTCTAGTAATAAAAATTTGTTCATATTTATGGGTGATGCCAATACCCCTTAAAATATCCCCCTAAAATATTGTTTACTAATTACAGGTGATCATTAGCTATCTTCATAATATTTATTACTGAAAAAAAAATGGCATAAGAGGCATTCTATATTAACCCTCTAGGTTGGTAACGCATCCGTTGGTATTGCAGGTGTCTATGGGCAATAGTGATCACTTGCCATCAGGTGACCCACTCGCTCGTTTGCCTTGTTGTATAAAAAAAAATATAATTCTAAAATTCGGTAGTTTAAAATAATAAAAGGCACATTCGGAAACCGTGTGGTACCGGAACACAGTATGGCCACTCCTAGTATTCCTGTGGACTATTACGGGCTGAAATTACGATATTCGAAAACTATAAAAATCTATCTCTCGTAAATAAAAAACAAAAAATAACAGCCAACGCCACTCCACTGCTTGTTTTGTTCGAATCCGCTTCTAAATTCACCTTATGTAGCTTATTGCTGCTCATTTAGCGCAATGTATGAAAGATCAGTCGAAGCATAATATGGTGAAATTAGAGACCTGTGCCTTATTTTTGGCTTGTCATTGTATGACGTGATTAGTCCATGTATATTGAAAGGTCATTGGTTGCATGCAATTTTTGTTGCATATAACTGAATCTAAGCTTCGTGATTTCAGTGTAGTAATATATCGATTGTTTTTTTATATTTATATTAAATATTGACGTTTTCAAGTATTATGAAATAGTTTATGAATTAAATAATTTATGATTTTGATTTTTTACTGCATTACATTATATACATTTTTATATGAAATAAATAAATAAATATGTTGTCTCCATTTCTCTCTGTCCTGGGCGAGTCTCTTTCGAAGAAACTTTCTGTCGCCTTTGGTGATATAAGGAGCCCCCTGGCGCTGTTTCACTAGGTCGTTTTTAAAAGGTCGGTTAGGCGCAATTTATGCCTCTAGTATTTATCATCCTTGTGATCATTCATCAGCATTGTGCCATGGTACAAGCCTAGAATAGTACCACCCCTCTCATATCATGGGGAGTCGTAAGAGTCGACGAAAAGGAATCCTACCGGATGATGGGCAGCAGCGTCATCCTGCGTACAGGCTTGAACTGCAATCACCAACACGCCTGCCCAGCGTGGTGATTATGAGAAAATATCCCCAATATGATGTCATTGGCAGGCTAATGTTCAGCAGTGGACTCTATATGGCTGATGTGATGATTCATCATCCTAGCAATCTCGGTTGTGTTCTAGACTTACTGGTCCAACCACATATTGCTGTATGTCAGTTATGTCACTAGCGTCCTTCGCTGTGGATGGAGCAGAAGGGTGCGTCACTTTTACTAGCTAGAAACCATTCATGTTCCTTCTTGAGCCTGCTATGTCCCGAGGACGTGATCATCCTTTTGAACAGTACCGCAACAAACTTCCATAAGCTGCGGTGAATTTCTTGACTTTCTATCAGGTGAGCAGTATACCTGACTGACACCTTGTTGTATAAAAAAATACCTCTAGACTGACTCCAGACATACCATCTTCGTCTAAAATAACATTCGTAGGTATGTATAGTTTTTCTGTACCTACTTCTACGGGCGTGAGATTTTCGTATCGATGTTTGCACAAACGAGATCTCAGATCGTGCGCTTGAGCTTACAGCTTTCAAAACGTAAGTTTAATAATAAATCAATAACCACTTAGATTGCAATAAAAAGTGCTTAATAGACGAATGTCCAGTGCTATGATTAAAAAAAGCAAACTACAGGTGTCGAGTTCGATAACCCGACTTACATCATCGGGAAAAAAACGACGTATAGAACGGTCGTCATACTGCGAGAGGGGCCGTACTACGACACAATGATGCGATCCTAGCATCCTAGACTATCCTGATTGCCCTTACATTAAACTTAAGGCCCAGAGTCTACTGACTGGCTTAAATTGAGTTACATGGAGCGACTGCCGTCTGACCTCCGCAATTCAGAGGAATACATGAAACTATGAGTAAACGAAATGTTGGAGGCATTTTTTAGTAACGACTGCCATAGATGTTTATGACATCAGGAACCAACGGATATCCAAACGAGATTTTTGAGACACGGAGCATGCCATTTTTTATGACATACCTTTCTTTTCAAAAGAAAGTAGCCCACTATAATCAATTGTAAGTAAAGACTAATAAGTTTTTTTAAACTTATACTGTTACATATTTTTAAAGTAAGAATTTGTCCAATAACTGTATTTTTATTGTCTTTATTAAAACGAGTGTCTTCGTTCTTCGAGTGTCATAATGTATTCCTAGTCACAATATAGCACTTCATATTATTCGTCATTGCATGATATAATGACGCAATGGGGTGAAAGGTATAAAAGTTTTTCTATTGAAAAACTACTGCAGCTGTGAAAGCGGCTTTCGTATTCAACTGGGTCGAGAGTAACATTTTATTGATTACCTTCTTAAAAACAAACTTTTACAATCTCTTACATAATCATATCTGAATCTCTCCTCTCTCATATCATACTTATCTCAAATACACGTAACAATACTCTTAATAAATACAGTTTTCGCTGGGCATCGTGTTGTCAAGACAGTAGTGACCCGATTTCATGATCTTTTCTTATATCAATATCATCTTACCAGCCTTATAAAAGTCCTCTGCTGAACATAGCCTCCAATAGAATTCATTCTATTGGGGATATTAGCCCTTAATCACCACGCTGGGCAGGCGGGTTGGTGATCGCGGTTCAAGTCAGTGCGCAGAATGACGCTGCTACCCATCTTCCAGAAGAATTTCTCTTTGAGGACTCTTACGACACCCGGTGAGATGAGAGGGGGTGTCACTGATTTAGGCCGCACAATAATATTGTGATCTTCCTCCATTTGGTACGATTGTGTTTCGAATGGCGCGAAAGCTCTTTTTTGTATAAACTGTGTGTTTTACAAGATCGTTACAAGAGAGTAGATTATTAATAATAATGATATAATAATAAAATTTTATTTTCACACCACAGTAATCGTTAGTAATAATGTTATTACAGACTAGTGTTGGTAATTAATAGGCACAATATAATATAATACACACTAATCACTGCTGCGCCATTCCGTAAGAAATTTTGCAAAAATGATTAATTAAATCACAGTCCAACCTACTTGCAATCATGCGAAGGATGCCGTTGGCGCTGCCGCGCACTCTGCGCACCAGAGATGTGCATCGTTTGCGCATTGTAGCGTAAAAGCAGTCTACACGATAAGTTGCAAACATACCTTATTGAGTAGACAGACCAAACAATCTGGAGCGCCATGTTGTCACAGCACATTCCCGCTCGCTGTATGGCTGCACCCCAAATTGTTATGTCGAGATTTGGTCGGTGAGTTTCTTTCGGCCGTTTTTTTCGTGTTCCCATTGAGTAGGTGTCTCGTATAGATGTGGGATCGCTTTTAGATAAAGATGTATGTGTTTGTTCACTCCTGGTAATCGTTTCAACAATGGCATTTTGGTTTGGTTGCTTTTGATATTGACGGCGCTTTTCGGGGTTGAGGTCAACGTAGCTGTCAATATTTTGCTTTTTGAGAAATGAATATTTGAATAAATATTAATTATTGAATGTATTTTCCCACTTATTACGTTATAAAATGGCATTTTGATTGGGTTCCTTTTAAAATTGACGGCGCTATTGGAAGTTGAAGTCAACATAGCTGCCAATTTTTTTTTAAAGAAATCAATATGAGAATAAAAATATAATAGAATATATTTTCTACTTATTATCCATATACATTCAGTCAACAAAGTATCGGGAATAAATGTTTTGTTTATGGTTCCAAATTACAATTTCAGATTTTTTTGTTGTTGTTAGATTGGCACAAAGAGTTGGTGTTAAATTTTGCATCGCCATTGGAACTTCGTGTTCGGAGACACTGAAAATTTTAGAGGCTTACGGTGAATCGACTTTATCAAAAACACGTGCTTATGAGTGTAACAAAGCGTTCACAAGCGGTCGAGATATGATGAAAGTATTGCCTCGTTCCGGTAGATCATCAACGTCTGCAACTGAAGTTAACATCGCAAAAGTAAAAGAAATAGTGACTAAAAATTCTCATTCATGTTTGAGAGAAATGGCCGCCGAACTTTCGGTATCTCACGAGTCGATCCGAACCTTTTTAGCTAATCCCAAAAGACCTGAATTTTTGTCAAAAACTAAATCGCATGAGAGTTTATGAAACAAGTTGTTACTGGTGGGTTTACATGGGTTTACGAGTTTGACATGCAAACTAGTCAACAAGCTTCGGAATGGCGCCTTCCATCTGAACCAAAACCGAATAAACCACGTCAAAGTCGCTCAAAAGTCAATGTCATGTTGACTCTTTTCTTTGACTACCGCGGTGTTGTGAACTCGGAATTCTTGCCGGAAGGTCAAACGGTAAATAAAGAATATTATTTGAGCATTATGCGGCGTTTAAGAGAACACATTCGACGAAAATGGCCATAATTGTGAACGAATTTTTGTCTAAACACTCATCAAATAACATCGAGCAATCACAATATTCACCAGATATGGCTCCAGCCGACTTCTTTCTTTTTCCTTCTCTCAAATTACCACTTTGTGGCACCCGTTTTCAATCGGTAGAAAACATAAAGGAGATATCTCGGCGAGAACAGACCTCTGTTCCGGCGTAAACAGCGTTTAAAAAATATTTTGATGAATCGAATAATCCAATCATCAAAATATTTTTTGACGATTGGATTGGATTTTAACGAATAATCGTTGGCGTAAGTGTATCGTTTCTGAAGGAGCATACTTTGAAGGCGATAAAATAAATGGATGAATAACAATTATTTTCTGTATTTCTTGACAGAGTAGTTACCTATGGCTTTATTTAGTATGTACCTAAATAAAGCCATAGATAATAACATGTATAATTGGAGTTCTTGGCGGGAAAGGGAAGCGTCATGTCTGCAGTTTGGTTTTATTTTCTAAAATTTGTGATATTTCTAACATTAATGTGTAATAACGGTGGATTACTAACCGTTAAGTGTTTGTGAATATATATAAGTGTTGGTAAATCAAACAAAGCAGTGCAACATCACTTTTCATATTCTCTCAAGGAGTCCATGTGAGATCTCAGTATAGTCCCACATCTTTACTGAGGACTCAAGGGGCTTCGGGGAGGGTATCTCATTTACCATTTATCATCGTTATCATGTCTCATTCTCATTTACTATGAATTATATATTATTAATATATCACTTGACACTGGCTAGATGAGCTAGACGCACGAAGCCATTATTTAAAAGAAAAGAAAAAAAAACATGTATTTTATTAATTCTTGTCCAACTCGCCACTTAAGCTCCGGCTGGTAATATTAAGTTAGATGAGTGCAGAGTCGAAGCAAAAATACAATAAAGCAACTTTCATTTTAATTTTTCTCAGTAGTTAATAACTTTTAATTTTAATTTTCTCTCTGCTGCCATCGTAAACTAATCTCATATAAGAAACCGGGGTCTGCTCACAATTCTAACCAGTTGTGGGCGAATTTCAGTTATTGCATGGGTTGGTTAGGACAGTTTTAGGATTTCAGTTAGAAGTTTATATACTTGATATGTTTTCCTTAAACTGTTTTAATTGAAATCAAATAGAATAAATTGTTTTGCTAGAATGCAAGTATTCATCGTCATCATTATATTAACTTTATAAAGCTGCAGAACATTGGCCCTGGCAGGTGGGTTGTTTGATCGTAGATTCAGCTAGTACCCTTGATGACGCTGCTGCCCATCATCTGGTAGGATTACTCTTACGACTCCCCGTGGCCGTGGAATCCTTTGTAGATACACCATTCGTAACCAAATGCAGCCTTCTTCTATGCTGGTGTACTACGCTTACCGAGACCGGTAAGCGTAGAGTGGGACGCTATCCAGCTACGTGGAGCGACGACATACGCAAAACGGCTGGCAGCGTTAGGAGACGGAGAGCTGTATATCGAGCTAAGTAGGGTGCCATTGGAGAGGCCTATGTCGAGCAGTGGACTGGTAGGTTGGTTGGCTGATGATGATGATATATAACTACCTACGACCCCAAAATCTAAGCCTTTATTATCACGTACAGGATTATTCGTCAGACAGGAAAACCCATTTTAATATTCACTTTTTTCCCCGCTTTCAATGAATTGAGTGACACTAACGTTTTCAATGTACAGACAGACAGTTAGACAGGTTCTTTATGCATACTTTGCATGTTTTTTTGAAGTCGTGTTCTTTTGCGAAGGAAACGTTAGGATTGCGTTCAATTTATTATGTACAGTTTTTTCATATGAGAAACGGTCAGCGAAACTAGTTACTTGACTCAGGAGAATAATTAAATGAATAACTTTTGAAGACACGGGTGTCTAGACTCAGGGAAATTTAAATATTTTTCACTGAGTCTAGACCTTACCTTCCTCTCTTGGCTGCATGGTATAAAATGAATATGAATATTTCTGACATTTTATGATTTTGATTTAGTATTTGTTATTGACAAGTAATTTGATAATACCAGTTCTCTGAAAAGAAATTTGACCGGTATGGCGAGTATACACGCACTCCGCTCCTGAGGTCGTGGGTTCGATTGTTCCAAACAGAACAAATCTATGTGTGCATAAAAATGAACACTTGTCACTATGTCATCAAGGGTAGTGACGACAATTCAGCTAGACTCACATGATGTCTTCACATGTGAATAAAAGGAAAGAAACAAAAGAGACTGGCGTCGTCTGTTAGGTGCCAAAACTTCGACGATTTATTGAAACATAACAGTCGACAAGCAATTAAACGTAGAGAAAATGCCTAGCACCAACCAACCAGCCGGGAATTGAATCAAGTTCAAACTACAACAAGATCAAAATTCAACCAGCTCCATAATTAAAAAAATTAACAGGAATTAAAAAAAGATATTCCTATTTTTTTCATAGCTTTGTCCACAGTTAAAGCACGAAACAGAAGCACGATAAAGCAATGCATAAGGCCCATAAAGCTCAAGATATAAAGAGTGGCGCAATCGGCAGGAGATCTTGCCCTTCAGGCTTACAGCTCACTTTTATGAGTTTTTAAGTGGCCATTATGAGAATAGAAGACTGAACTTAATGTCTTTATGTAGAGAGCGCGGCCGTGTGATGGTCGTGCCGCATTCAGTACTCGTCTTGTACTCGACCGATGATTGCTTTCGGTAGAGAGTTGACTTGAATATTATGTAAGTTTGGTTTGTATTCATAACAATGAACATCTTGTTCTGATATTTTTGCCTAGCTCAGCAAGGACATAGTTTTAATAGACTGCTCATTTATTTATTATTATTATTTTATATTGCGACTTTAATTATACTTCGAATAGATGCAACTATTACTTACATTTAATTTGTGAATTCAAATACATTTTCCTTCCTTTTAACCTTTTTTTGTTTGTCAGTGACTCCATGTTATTCATAGGAATATGCATATAAATACCTAATTTATATTTTTATTTGTATAGAATATGAAAAAAATAACATTCCAAAATACACATTACGGGCCACTTCGGCGGCTTAATTGCGACGCATTTATATAAATAGTTACATACTGTAAAATGGCTAATATAGAGCGCTATTTATGATTAAGCGCAAATTCTTAAATCTATGATTTAAATTTATAAATAAATATATGGTTATGAAACAGTGAAGCTTAAACACGCTTGTAAGTTTCTTTGCCAAGTGTGTTTATTACTTAAGAGTAATTGTCAAAGTCAAAATCATTTATACAAGTTTTGCTCAATAAAGCTCTTGTGAGCGGCAGCTTAAAAACTAACACGCCCATTCACTGCGGGTGAGAGTAAAAATACAGGCAAAAAAATCGTCAAAATAGTTTTTTCTAAGGTTCCAGCTACAAGAAAAAATCATCATATGCTAGCATTATCCAGGTTGCCCTAGACCTAAGCCTAGGGCCCAGGGTACAATTACAAGAAAAAGTACTTAATATTTATTTGACGACCGATATGGCGTGGAGGTCAGTATACCTGCACTTCACTCCTGAGGTCGTGGGTTCGATTCCCACACAGGACAAATCTTTGCGTGCATAAACATTAATATTTGTTCTGGTCTGGGTGTTTTCCTATATTTATTAGGTACGTTTTTACAAAAAAAAAGTATTTAAGTATGTTTATCCGTTCCTTAGTATCCATAACACAAGTTCTTAGTGATACTTATCTTGGAACTAAATAATTGGTGTGATTGTAAGAGAATATTTATTATTAATTAAAGAACATTGATAACATGTGTCACAGAATAAAATGTTCAATTTCTTTCAAGTAAGCAATCGCCGTTAGAACGCGCACCAAACGAGTGGCTAAGAGCGAACCCGTAGGATGTGGTGTCATCTTTTTGCCTTTGCTTGGATGGCGACACGAATTCGGTAACCTGATAGTCGGTACGTCCACCGACCCATTGTTTCATAGAACCGTGGGAACCCGTTTAGAAATTGACTACTAACTACACTTGTCAAACATGCTTAGATTGCTTAGGTGTTAGGAAATGGTGGATCTGAAATTGCTGGTTGGAGCGTAACTTTAAACTGTTAATGTTGTGAATTGTCCGATGTGTCACTTCCGAGATTGCAACGTCCTACGGATACTTATTGTTTTTTTCGACGTCCTCAAATATCTCTTGCAGTTTAGAGTGTTTTTTTGCTTTGAAATAAAGTTTATTTTTGGACTAGAAAAAACGGGTATTTTTCAGTCAATTTATTTATTATTTATTTATTTAATCGGAACGGAATACACCAATTACACTAATTATCCAAAACAGTAAAAGTTAAATATAATATTAAAATCTCACACATAAAAACTTTTTTTATCAAATTCTCTCAAGACTTTCAAACTAGTTCTTCTGATAAAAAAGTACCAACTAATGAAATATGTGTTTTATCGGCGTTCAGCTTCGCAGTTTTAGCGTAGGTACGAGTATTTTGCCGCTCAATAGTAAGTACTTCATACAATACTGTGTTCCGGGTTGAAGGATGCTCTGGCTAGTCAAATTATGTGAGACAAACAACGAGACTGGACAACTTATATACGACCACATATAGTAATAACCAGTAGCAACAGCCCGGACCCTACGAAGCACGTAAGCGATCGATATCACGTGGCATTTGATTTCGAACGCTTTCGAGCGGACACAACCAAATGATTGACCTTTATGAGCACTGATTAACTTTAATATTCGTTCTTCAGAGCAATTATTTCAAAATTTTTAACACAATTCAAATTCAAAAATAATTTATTACATAGTACTTGAAAACGTCAAAATTAAATATAAATATAAAAAAAACAATCGAAATATTATTACACTGAAATCACGAAGC
Source organism: Musotima nitidalis (assembly GCA_949126915.1). NCBI lineage: Eukaryota > Metazoa > Arthropoda > Insecta > Lepidoptera > Crambidae > Musotima > Musotima nitidalis. The sequence continues at coordinate 3,375,868 of OX421429.1, forward strand.
TTAGATTCACTTATATGCAACGAAAACATTTTTTGTGTAAGTGAATCTAAGTGGACTTCTTGGCGGTAAATTGAAGCGTCATGTATGCAGTTTTGTTTTATTTTCAAAAATTTGTGATATTTCCAACATTAATGTGTAATAACAGTAGATTATTAACCGTTTGTGAATACACATGAGTGTTGGTAAATCAAACAAAGCAGTGCAACATCACTTTTCATATTCTCTCAAGGAGTCCATATGACATCTCAGTATAGTCCCACATCTTTTCTCAAGGGGAGGTTATCTCATTTACCATTTATCATCTTTATCGCCACTTATTCTCATTTACTATAAATTATATATTATTAATATATCACTTACTTGACACTGGCTAAATGTGCTCGACGCACGAAGCCTTTATTTAAAAGAAAGAAAGAATCTAAGTGACAGTTCCGAGCCACCGCTCTGTAAGAAGAACTGGCAAAAAACTCACTGGCTCTTATATACATTCATACATAATATCACGCCTGTTTCTCCGAAGGTGTAGGCAGAGGCATAATATTACACGCTCCCATTTGAAGTTATATTGTTGGTCCCTCGTAATAGGTGGCGAGCCTATTGCCGCTTAACTTGTTAAATCCACCTTTAATGCATACATTTTAGCACACGCTATAACTAAATATTGTTGTCCAATCTAACGTTTCCTACTTAACTGATTATTTCTTCTCCGGCAGGTCGATCGAAGTGTGGCTGAAGAAAGGTCGTCGGCACAGCGAGATCCTGGCGGAACAGAAGCTCAGCGAGGGACAGCTTCGCAGACCTGGGGCCACCCTCGTGTTCTGGTTGAAATGTGAACAGGTATTGTACAGACAACAGATGATCTTTATTCCGCTCATCTTGGTTCTTGAGGGAGGCCTGTGCTCAGGAGTGAGACGTTAATGGGCTGAGATGATGAGGGACAGCGTCGTAGACCGCCGTAACCATGTGTTCTGGCTGAAATGTGAGCAGTTACTGTTTAGCTTTTTTTTTATCTAGACCAGTGAATCTAACCCTACTGGTACTGGCCGTGAATAGAGCCACCCTTCTCAACTCACGGGAAGTCGTAAGCCCGCCCAGCCTGCCCGCCTGCTCCCAGCGTGGTCATCATCATATACTAGCATTATCCCGGTTGCCCTAGACTTAAGCTTAGGGCCCAGGTCTGTTCACTGACTGCCGAAATCTCGATCAAGTGACTGAGCATATATACCTTGGGCTGGTCATTGATGATAAGTTTAACTGGGCCAAACATATAGATAAGGTTTGCATTAAGCTGAGAGCAATTATGGCACAATTTTATATTATTAAATGTAAAATACCATATCATATTCTACTGACTCTGTACAAAACCCTGGTAGAGAGTATTGTATGCTATGGATTAAGTAGCTATGGGCGCACCTATAAGATAATATATATGATATTCAATATAGACTGCTTAAATTAATAGTTCCTAAAAAAATTAAACAAATGTATACGATCAGTATTTTTAAGTATTGTGGCGTTATGCCTGTATACCATAAAGTGAAGTATAAATTATTAGTCGAAAATTATCATAATACATATATTCAAGTACCAATAAACCATAAAATATCCACTAAAAGCAGTACAAATAAAAAGTTAACTACACTGAGATTTAAGAATGATTACGAGAAAAGAACAACGCAATTTCTTATTCCCCATTTAATTAATAATTTGCCATTAGATTTTAAAAATTAAATAACCGTATCGAACTTAAAAAAATATTTAAAGAAACATTTCGTATAAAAATTATATTAATATAGTTATAGTTGATTTTCAAGTGTTTTTATTTTATATAATTATAGATTAAATTATAATTATTGAGAACTAACCTAGTATCTAGATAAACCTTATATAGGATTAGAGATACTATTAACCAATTTGTATTATATTTATAAACAATAAAGAATTACAATTACAATTACAACCTGAATATTGGCTGAATTTGACAGAAAAAAGAAATATTTTCCAGCTGGCCCGCGAAACGAAAAAAACTTAAGATTAAACTGGCTAGTATGTGCATTGTAATACAATAAATATAGGAAAAAAACAATTAGAAAAAAAAAAATATATATATATATATTCTTTACTCGGCTCCAGCGAATTTGTAGGGACATTTGTTGTCTTAGTGTTACCGAACCACTTCCCTCAGAGTACACGTACTGGTCTTAAGAAACACACTCATACTGTTCAGACGACCGATATGGCGTGGAGGTCAGTTTACCTGCACTTGGCTCTTCAGGTCGTGGGTTCAATTAAAAATCATAATAAAAAATCTTTTTGTATGTTAACGTAATGTTATTTAGTATCCATAACACAAGTTCTTCATGATTCTTATTTTGAAATTATACAATTGGTGTGATTATAAGAAAGTAATTTTTATATCAGCACTTGAAACAAGAAATTTTATAAGTCGTTCCTTCGGAAGAACAAAAGGGTAAACAGATTTTATTAAATATTAGTAGGTATGAAACAAGATGGTATCCGTAAGGATATAGGTCCCTTTCCTCAAGCACGACTGTTCCTGTCTCCTGACAGGCGAATGAAGTCGCGACCGACCACTCGTTGTGAACACATTCGATGCAAATATAAACTGTTTTCTATTTGTTTTATTCTAAATGTAAAACATTAAAGGCCATGTGCATAGCAAAAATAAACCTACTGAGGAGGCAGCTGCGCTCAGGAACGCAAATATATTAAACTAACTTTTTATTGAGACTTTGTAAACAGCTTATGCATACCAAGATGGGGTAAGCATTAAAATTTTAATACGTAATTCGTTAGTCAATTAAGTCATTTTACTAAACGGAAATGAACGTTGATATTAGTTCTTTACTAACGATTGAGACTTTCAGACTAAAGTTTTCGCGGCTTTTCTCGTGTTTCTGGGGTAGGACTGATCGTAAGAATATTTGGACATCTAAAACAGCGCTTCCAGCTCCAAACTAGGCAGAAGTACTATGAGAACTAGACGAAGAATAAACAACACAAAAACAATACCTTTTTCATATTCTTTAGCTTAGGCATGATACATAGGAAATACCCAGGCTGGCCTGTGTGGCAATCGAACCCACGATCTTAGGAGCGTAATACAAATATACAGACCCCCTATTTCGGTGTTTATTTATTTAAGTTAACATGTACAAACGCAAAAAATATATCTTTTATTTTCACAACTTCTTTATTTTAACAAAATAGAAGCTGGATTTCGTAAATAAGTATGCATTTACTAAAAAAATACTAATGTATATTTAATTAATCCGTTATACAATAGGTACACATAGTACAAGCACTGCTTTGTGCACTGAGGCCAAGAGCGATCCCAAAAGACACCCAACAATATTTTTTTAAATAAAAATGTACCTGTATCGTGTGGATGCCGCACAGATGACGCGTGCGCAGCCCACCTGCCAATCTCGGCTTGCGTGCGCAGGTGGCCAGCACTATGTATACGTTTTTTTATCCACTCATTCGAACAACCCTAGTTCTTACGTAAAAAAACCTTAATTACATCTTTTTATCAGACGGGTTGAATAACAAAAAATATTGAAATAAAAATCCACAATTCTGTGTGCATTTTCGATTTATTAAACACCATTATGCCTTAATGAGTGCTATTAATTTAGGAAATGCACCTGCGGGTTTAGCGTGTTGTTGGGGTGAAGGATGATTTTATAGAAAAAGGGGATGAGTCGGTGTCGAGTAACTTCGGTCACCATCATCTCAGTCCATTCTAAGCTCGGGCCCCTCTCACGACCCAAAGTGAGAGGGATTCAAGTCATATTCCACACGCGGCTCTAGTCTCACTAGATCCGCGGTTCCTTCAAGACCTCTAACTTGTCTTAACGACTACCACATAAAGTTATAGTGCTAACCGGGACCAACATTTTATTATTATTAACCATTGTAGGATGATAATGGTTAGAAACGATAACCGAAGTAAAGCAGAGTCTGAACGAAAACGAAACATCGTTATACCTATCTCTTTCACCCACTTTCACTATCAATATCGAATGTAAGGGATGGGTATAACAAAGTTTCGTTTTCGTTGAATTAGAATAGGCCCTCAGTTCTTGTGTTACTGTTTGTGTGGTATTTGATATCTAGCGCTTCCGTGCTACGAAGTCTCCTCTTTGTTCAATGTTATTACTATAATATTATGTGGTAACACTCATATGTTCGTAGAGCCAAACATTTCCATTTGGCGATTTGAAAAATTTTAACAGCAAGACGCTACACCTCCACCAACCTTTGTGATGGAGTATGATCTAAATCCCCATAAGAGATGTGACCTTATTAGTAGAACGTTAAAGATGCAATGTTTAATGATGATAAAACAACAGTTATGCCGTGTGGCCTAGAATAGTGCCACCCCTTCTCATCTCACAGGGAGCCGGTAAGAGTCGACGAAGAAAAATCCTTCCGGATGATGGGCAGCAGCGTCATCCTTCGTACTGGCTTGAACTGCGATCACCAACCCGCCTGCCCAGCGCGATGATACACATTCACGGTGCGGTTACATTCTTTTGGGAGAGGCGAATTTTCATCATTTAACTTTATAGGGCTAGTATTATACATTCATACATTCACGCCTTTTTTCCCGAAGGGGTAGGCAGAGGGTTATTATACTCCTACACTTCGCCAATTATATAATTAGTCCTACGTAATAGCTGGCGAGCCTTTTGCGGCTTGCCGGGCACTGTTATGTTCGCCAGAGCCTCGTCCGTTGATCGGCAGGTGCACCACTTGCAGGCGAGGTTGGCTTGGGCTCCTTAGATCTTGGAAGGATCCCTATACACCCGTTATACAGATAACTGCATGAATGATACCATCGTCTTCCAATTAAAACATAACTTTTTAACCGCACCGGTACTTCCCTGTCAAAGGAAGTTTCATTCTTAACCTTTCACGCGATTATTGTTTAATTAACACTCATATGAACTTAAGTAAAACGTTCACTGAACCAAACACGTGCTATTTTTGCATGACAAGTTTCAAGTATCGTTATTATGAATATGTGTATCTTAATCTTGAATATTAATTAAACGAATGTGGTCTGGTCCGACTTGGTATACTTATTTTCTTATTATTAAGAATACATTTTGAGTTTTATGGCAATATAAATAATTGAATTTATTGGATGCATTCCGATTGGAAATTGAAATAAGCCACATAGATCTTTTGTTTTTTTATTGCTACTCGAATGTATGAATATTTACATAGTACTTAGTTGCTGAGAGTTTACAAATTGTGGCATTAAAAATCCTATACTAGGTGGGAGGTCTGTTTGCGGAACTGTTTGAAAGTGTTACCACGTCCCCGATACATCGCAGGCTCTAGAAGGACCATAGTTGGTTCGTTGGATTTAATGATTTGCCATCCGAAAATAAAGAAGAAGAGGGTAACTAGTGCATTTACTAGCTTCACGCTATATGTAATAATTTATGTCTCGGGTTGATGCAGTGCAATGCCAATCCAATTTCGTCTCAATAGGAACAGTAAAGAACACCATATTTCTCATGGATTCTTTATATCAGTTCATTAACTTCCAACTATCAAGCACATCCCTACTCTTTTAAACCAAGTTGAGAGATTCTGGTCATCTCCTCCACCACGGACCCGGTGCGGTTTGACGGCAGTAGATTTGTGTTAACATTTTCAAACCGCCTAATGGAACAAGTAGTTCAGCTTTACGAGCAAATATCACACACGAAGCGATCGATATCAAACGCCTCACAAACGATCACCCATCCAAACACAAGAGAATCTGTGAACTCTGCTTTACTTTGATAATTGTTCCCACTCAGTATCGCGAAACTACGACCGCTTTAAGCTTATTATAAAATTAAAGGGACAGTAATGTGTTCAAATCTTTAAAAGCAAAAAAAACCTCAGCCTACGATTCATATCCCAGTCCTACTAAGCATTTCAAATCTATATTTAGACTTACATTACTGTTTTCGAACGGCATCTCGTAAGCTTATTTTATACAGGACGATAAATGCAACTCGTGCGCTTACATTTAATAACATAGTTTTGTTGTGGGTTTCTTTCCACCCCGGTCAAGCGGTTAATAAACGCCGGCGTCTGAGACCTACTAGTGTGCATAACACGTGGACATAGTAAAAACAATTAAGTGTGATATCTTCACACATACGCACGGAACACTGTTTGCCTATAAATTCATTTACGTGGCCGCTAATATTTCACATCAAAGCTCCAAGGTAAATGTAGGATTGGACTACGTTACAGTTTCGTTTGTATATAGCGCGATCTACAGTCATCATTTTGGTTTTGCTACGATTAATCTTTAAACGAAGAACTGAAGATCGAGTTTCGTAACGTGCCATAGGAGAGGCCTATATACAGCAGTGGAAGAATGTAAGCTGCATCTTTAACCCAAACTCAAGGTTAATGCGCTCAATCTTGAGAAAGCAGATCAACAAAACAGCGTGGTATCAACCCACCTGCCCACACGTAATCGTATGCATCGTTTCACGCATACACTCACAAAATTTACTGCTGCTAAAGATGCGCCAGTCATGGCTACGCCGCTGTAAGTCATAAAGACATAAAGACAATTGAATAAACTATAAGGCAGCGTCCACCCTAACGTATAGTCTGCCGCTGACTGTGAACATTCTGAATGTTTCCATTAGCATTCTGCAAGCGTAATATCGGTGCAGTGTGAACGAGAATTTCACTGTATATGGAAATGCAATAAACTGCGTTACACGCGTTCACAGCAGCCGAAATTACGTTCTTTTTAAACAATACCTTAGCGACCGATCGATGACAGCCCGCTAGCCGATATCGATAACAGGTGTGTAGGGTATTATCAAGTTGGTATACTTATTTATTTCTACTATGACGTCAAGTCCGCTACCTGCCAAGCTAAGCAGATGTTGCGCTAGTGATCTACAGAATGTTTTGTAATATCGTACTTGTGTAGGAGTCGAACAGGTGGATAGATACCTCAGTGGAATGGTGTTTTGAATAGGGATAATGCCGCGGCTTAAGTTAATTTATAAATTAGCTTGTAGTCATCCTTAGATATATTTCTAATAGGATGTACTTATAATTCTAAGTATGCTATAGACTACTACCTGTTCCAATACTCTCATTTATTGGTAATACAACATTACACGTAGTTGCATAAAAATTGAAAATAGAAATACTTAAATTTATGATTAGTTATAATGTCAAAATAAAAAATGTGTATAAAAATGTTAGTAAGAAATAAATGAAAATAATAATAATAAAAAGGTAATAATGATGTAAATTATTATTAATAATAATATTATAATTATTATATATCGATATTATAAAATATAATTATAATTATTAATAAATAATTACTACCGGATCTGGCTATCGCCATCGAAGAGGGGGTGAGGTTATCTCTCACTTGCTGTACATGGATGACTTAAAACTTTTCGCGACCAAAAATTCAGAGCTAGTTTCATTTCATAGGTGAATATCACTCAGATATTCAGCAACGACATCGGTATGGAATTTGGTATCAGCAAGTGTGCGGTCATGCAAGTACATCGAGGGAACGTTGTGAATTCATCAAATTTACAACTTACTAGTGAGATTTCTCTCAGATCTCTCTCTGCAGGTGAAACATAAATATCTTGGTATGTCAGAATCGTTGGGCTTAAATTATGGGGACATAAAGCAATCAGTGAAGGAACGTTTCTTTGGTCGTCTCACAAAAGTACTAAATAGTCTTTTGTCTGGTGTTAATAAGGTATGTGCCTTCAATGGTTGGGTTATGCCCTTGCTCATTTAAACCTTTGGCATACTAAAGTGGACACAGACTAAACTAGACACCATTGATTGCAGGGTTCGCCAACTTTTTCATTTTTCATTTTTCATGTCATCGGCTCGGAGAATCTCTCAGGCATGTGGTTTCGGGTTGTTCGCATCTTGCTAACGGCGAAGAATTAAGTAAATATCTGGACGTGGCCCACGAGATTTCTGCGATGTGGGATGTGGACTCAGCGACAATTGTTCCAATAGTGGTTACGGTCAACGGGTTGATAGCGAAGACCTTCGACCAATATCTTAAGAAGCTCAAGCTAGGTATTTGGGTTAAGGGTCAGATCCAAAAGGCAGTGCTTCTCGGTACGGCGCGCATTGTCAGGAGGTTTCTGTCTCTGCAGTCCTAGCCGCTAGTCGTTTAGGTTTTACCTCGCGGCCGGCGGTCTCCGGCGGTTTTTTTATATTTTTTACAGTATCGTTATTTTTTTTGTTTTATAATAATTGTGAAAAATATAAATGATGCGTTAACTAAATAAATATATGTAGATTTACATAAATAAAATGCCATATTAGATGCTTAAATTTCTTCGCTTTCCAGCATCATCATCACAAGCCCAGGGACGGCCACTGCTGAACATAGGCCTCCTCCATAATAATCTTCCAATGAGACCGTTGGCAAGTCGACTGAACCCAATTCGTATACTTTGCTTATAATAGAACATAGTTTACCAAATAGGCATAGTGTAGAATTCTATTTTATTAATATGGAACATGTTATATAGATCGCCTACTTGCATAAAACACATTGTCATCTTTTAAATCTATATGACAATTTCTATCTAAGTTGTTGAAGTAGAGAGATCAGGGTCGACAGGTCCCTTCATGGTAAAGAAATTTGCGGGAAGCGTATAACGGCGGTCTAGCAGTGGGACTATCGGCTGAAAACATTGTCTTTTGCGTTATTCCGGTTGCTGTCTGACATGGTCCACTTTCCTGCATCTTCTTCTCCACTTTGCACGGTCTTAGTAAATTTAAGGTCAACTCTTCATAAAAGCTCTATTGAGCCAAATTGAGCTCTATTGAATACATGATGTTGATTTTGACTTCGACATCCTTGGTTGATAATTTATTCGTTCGACTGAAATAATTATCATGAATGTTTTTGTTTACTCATACAAAATACTTTCCTTTTTGAAAGGAGGTATATCAACTATAATATAAGGACCTTACCTAAAGACTAATCAGTAATTTTCTTTTATCATAAACTACAAAATATGTTATGTTATATTGACGACCGATATGGCGTGGAGGTCAGTATACCTGCACTTCACTCCAGAGGTCGTGGGTTCGATTCCCACACAGGACAAATCGTTGTGTGCATGAACATGAATATTTGTTCTGGTCTGGGTGTTTTTCTATGTATATTAAGTATGTATTTACAAAACAAAAAGTATTTAAGTATGTTTATCCGTTGTTTAGTATCCATAACACAAGTTCTTAATGATACTTATCTTGGAACTAAATAATTGGTGTAACTGTCAGAAAATATTTATTTATTTATTTATTTATGTTGAAAGTAAGATTTTGTCCAATAACCCTATTCCTATTGTTTCTATTAAGGCGAATACACTTCAGTAATGTGTTCTAAGTCACAGTATTACACTTCACGGACACTACACTAAACTAACTCAAAAGGTTTTGTCCTTCGGATGAATGAAATGAATTTTTAGATTGGTTGTGAAGAAAGCCGCGAGAACAAAATGTTTTCAAATAAATTTAAAATAACTATTCTTAAAAACTTTTTCACGTACAAAATTAATGTTAATTATTTTACAGTTGATAGTTTTATGATAATAGTAAAATAAGAGAAGAGCCTCAAGGTGTTAACTGTGGGAGTAGTAACTAATAAATAATAAGCTTTTTTATAAAAAACATGGCAAACAGCTGCACAGATAAAAACGCAATTATTGACCGGGGAGTCGTTAGTGCGTGATTGCAAAACCGATTTGTTTATTTGTACTGAAATACTTGATATGGAGCGCAGGTACTAGGTTATTGGATAGGATCAATGAAGTTAAGCAGAGTTAAGGGGGATGGGTGACTTGTTTGTGTGCGGTATTCCGCAGGGGTCTGTCCTAGGACCACTCCTGTGGCACATCGGATATGATTAGGTTCTGCGCTGTGTAAACCTGCACGGCGTGGAGGTGATCTGTTACGCCGACGACATTCTCGTGACATCCCGGGGTTCTGATCTCCGGGATGCGAGAGTGTAGACCACTGTCGTCGTCGCGGCGGTGGTCGCGAGGATACGGCGGCTTGGGCTCGATGAGGCAATGCACAAATCCGGCGCCATTGTTTTTCATGGTCCCCGGAGGCGGCCGCCTCCAGGTTCCAGTATCGTGGTAGGAGGAACTCCGCTGAAATATCTCAGCATCCTTCTCGACAGCAGATGCGTCTTCGAAGCTTCGAACTTCACCTTCGGCACCAAGGACCGAGGTTGGTGAGCACTGCGGCAAAATAGACTTATAAAGTCCTGCTTACATTAAAAAAACTTTTCATAGTTTTATACATTTATACATACTGCGCCTTTTTCCCTTAAGTCACATACTTTTACCTGATGCGGATCTTGGCACACTATTTGCTTCATTAACGCCTTCTTAAACACTCCCGGCGGTTCAAAGTACTTTTGACCATATAGTCCGAGACATGATTTACATTTTTGAGTAGGTTTTAAATGTGAAAAGCTAAAAACTTTTTTAGGTTTATTTAGTCCACTATTTACCAGTCAGGTATACAGTGTTGTATATTATAGGAGAGGTGCCTGCTTTAAATACTTACCCAAAAATGACCCCCAGCTCTAATACTGAAAATAAGTAATGTACCTATTTCAATGTGTTTATATTTATCGCAATGATAAAAATCAGTCTGTAATGGATAGATGTTTTGAAGCAGCTACAAATGTAGCCATGTAGCCTCCTAGTAGCCTTCGAGTCGCACCCGGCGACGGCAGGTGGTAAAGGGTGCGTGCCAGGGTTGGCACCCCGGCGGATTAAGAGTCTGAATTTAGTTAGAAATTACATACATACATACATTTACGCCTGTTTCCCCGAAGGGGTAGGCAGAGGCATATTATACGCCCACACTTCGCCAATTATATACATAGTTGGTTCCACGTGATAGGTGGTGAGCCTATTGCCGCTTACCGGGCACTGTTATGTTCGCCAGGGCCTCGTCCGTTAATCGGCAGGTGCCCCACTTGCAGGTGAGATTGGCTTGTGCTCCTTAGGTCTTGGTAGAATCCCTGTACACCAATTAGATTGGTACAATAACTGGAATTTATTATGTGTATATATTTTAAACTGTTTTTATATACGACTTGAAAGGAAATGTGCTTTATTCAATCTGAATCTATGCACAAAGAAACAACAGTTAAGTTCATAATGTCAAAATAAATGATTGATATTTTTTATTGGCACATGTAAGTATTAAGTTATTTTAACAAAAAGCAATTTCTTGTCTGTCTGTTTGTTGTGGCTTGTCTTCGATCCAGTTGGACCAATTTTGATGGGATTTTACTGTCAGATAACTTATCCATGTAATATTTAGCCCGATACATAAAAAAGCACCTGTATAATTCGTTTAAGATTTATGATCCCTTTTCTTTTGTTAAACAAGATATACATACATTTAAAGTTATTGTGAAGACGATGATTGTTTTTAATAAAAACATTTTCGACAACCCTAGCGATTAATAAGGTTTTAAATCATTCCGGATTGCCTTCATGTTCTTACTTTCCTTTGTCTTAAAGGTGAATAAACCGATGCATTAATTTATTAGATTCATTTATAGGTTCATATAACTGTTATTGTCATGTTTGTTAAAATTAACTAATTTTACGAATACCTAAATTGGGACAACTGTTAATACGTCAATTACTGTATTTATTTGTTCCATAGTGTGCATTTGTACTAACAGTGCTATGGTTACCATACAATCGTTACCGTGATAATTTGGAGCTACATAATATGGGAGTTGTTTATAAATTAGTGATGCGGACCCTATGTGTGTATGAAATGCTATAAAAATGTGTACTTATCCAAAAACTGACATCTAATGACTATGTGTGACTTTTCGTGTTCGTGTCAGACCGTCTTATCAAAAGATACGCCTAATCTGGTTAGATGTAGCGTGTCTTCTTTTCCCCATCGGTGGGGCAAAGTATACGGACTCTATGTGAAATATGCCTCAATAAAGCGGATTTGGTTAGGCAGATTCCACTACTTTATAACAAGGTGTAAACTGCCCCACCACGGCAACCAGGCAGGCGACCAGTGCAGGGAACTCGTGTGTTTAGGGTAATCAGGACAATATCAGGAGATGATATCTCAAGAAGACACGCGCGCAAAGAAAACTAAAATTCTCTCTTCGTGTGCTGTTTCCATCACATGGAGCTACAACTACTTCCTTTCGTCTTTCGTCAAGGCGGCCTTAGATCCATTGGTATGAGAAACAGGACGGCCTATGTTCAGCAGGGAACTGATGGCTGAGAAAAGAAGAGCATACATAAAAATATGAATGATTATTTTTTTTTATTATTGTTGTTTCTACACTCTGCATGACAGTACGAACTCACTCATATATTTGCTTGTAAATATAAAATTATAAATTCATTAAATTTACATGATCACACCAAGCGTAACAATGCAGCCAATTTACATACAAATTCTTATTCGAGGATTACTTTTGTAAAGCAAAAAGTCGATAGGTATTGCGGAGCTTAATAATGAGCATAATCAACAATAAGTATCGAAAAATAAAGCGCTTAAGGCGATGCGCACGCGACTGTGATGCTAGACTGCCCGCGGTTTAGGGTTCCTTCCGTTTGTGGGAGTGTTCTTAAGAGTTACCCGCAATAAGTAAAAAGGGGCTGGATAAGGAACATGGCAGGTTTTTGGTCCGAGGGTTTGTTGTAATGAGGGAATCCGTAGGAGGACTGAAGTGACCGACATAGCGAGGCGAGTTTGTAGGCTGAAGCGGCAATGGGCGGGGTACATAGCTCGAAGAACCGACTACCGATGGGGCGTTAAGGTTCTTCAATGGCGACCGCGAACCGGCAAACGTAGTAGAAGACGGCCTCCTACGCGATGGACCGATGATCTGGTCAAGGTGGCGGGAAGCCGATGGATGCAGGCGACTCAGGATCGCTCAATGTGGAAATCTATTGGGAAGGCCTATGTTCAGCAGTGGACGTCAGATGGCTAAGATGATGATGATGAGGTTTTTGGTCAGTAAATGTCCATTCTGCTCCACCTACAGCGGGAGGCAGTTGTTTGATATACACATACATACATTCACGCCTGTTTCCTCGAAGCGGTAGGCAGATGCATAATAAACGGCCACATTTCGCCAATTATAATGTTGGTCCCACGAAATAGGTGGAAAGCCTATTGCCGCTTCCCAAGATTTTTCATGTTTGCCAAAGTCTCATCTGTTGATCGGCAGGTACACCACTTGCAGGTAAGGTTGGCTTGGGCTTCTAAGATCTTGGAAGGAACCCTATAGACCCCAGCTATTTAATGAGATCTAAAGCATTAACTTTTTATCATTAACTTTTTATGTTCTTTAACCAACAGAATCCTATATATTCCGTCATCCCGCTACTTTAGACATCTTACACAGCAACATAAAGCTTTCCGCCTCAAACTTAGCGTAACTTGCACTATGGTTAATAGACCACAGACATACATACTTCTTTCGCAAATGCAAAGGTACTTGTACACATTTATGTACTTTTCAATAGTAACTTCGTCAGGTTTATTTTAAAGTTTATAGTTAAGGAAAGTATAAAAAAGCAACATGCTCTGCCTGTGCAAGAGCTAAAAGCCATCTGTACGGTTAAATCTTATTGATTTAATATAAGATTAAGAATATCATATTAAACACCATTAAATGATTCACAAATTATTGATTAATGGTAACAAAAAAGTTGTAAAGTATAGTGTAAACTGCTGTTTAAATTTTTGTATATCATACAGCATTCACAAGAAATCATGTACGAAACCCACGGAACCCTTTCATGCGAGTTCGACTCGAACTTGGCAGGTTTTCTGCCCCGTAAAGGATAGTTGTATATTTTTTCTACTGTATTATATAAACACGCTGTATAAATGACATTATTCTGAAAAACGCTGTAAGTTCAGCAATCAAGAATTTGCTTTTTTATTTATGCTATCATTATTTGACGACCGATATGGCGTGGTGGCGAGTATACCCGCATTCCACTCCTGAGGTCGTGGGTTCGATTCCCACACAGGACAAATATTTGTGTGTATAAATATAAATATTTGTTCTGGTCTGGATGTTTTTCTATGTATATTAAGTATGTATTTACAAAAAAAAGTATTTATATATGTTTATCCGTTATTTAGTATCCATAACACAAGTTCTTAATGATACTTATCTTGGAACTAAATAATTGGTGTGAGTGTCTGAAATATTTATTTATTTATTATGTAAATTACTATTGGTAATTGTATTAGTAGCAATAGCTTTTTCAAAATCACTATAAAGCAATTTTATGTTTTTTTGATACTATAATTTTATCCAGCAGGATGCCACACACCTGCCTCCGCCAAGACCTGACTCAAACATTAGTTTGTTAAAGGACGCTCATGTATGTTGGGTCGTTTATACATACAATCACGCCTGTTTCCTCGAATGGGTAGGCAGAGGCATATCTCGCCCACACTTCGCCAATTATATTTTGGTCCCACGTAATAGGTGGCGAGCCTATTACCGCTTACCGGGAACCCCCGTGTTCACCAGAGCCTTGTCCGTTGATCGGCAGGTGCACCAGGTGAGGTTTGCTTGGGATCTCAAGATCTTGGTAGGATTCCTCAGCACCCTTGGGCTTTGGGCTGAGATGATGATATGCCAAAATTAATCTTATTTGTTTGATTAGTGCAATATGTACATAATGTTTACCTTTTTTTCTTGTTAGAACTGGAGTTGTTTAGCAACACATTGAGTTTAGAAGCCTCAGGGAAACCTTTACTCTTTACCAGAGATAATATAAGACGATATTAGTACTCTTTACTAATATTATAAATTATATTAATATTATAGAAAAACTTTTATTTATTATACCTCTTAAATTCATAAAATCTGTCACCTATAAAAAACTATGCTTTCTCTAATTAGCATTTGCTACATTGTTTTTTTAAGAGTGAGCAAAGGCTGAAGTTATCCGTTAAACTTTTAGCTTGCATAAATACGTAAAGGTTATTAAAGAAATAACCATTTACATAAAGTTTTGTATTTATTTCCGGATTTCAAACGGATTAATTTAGTTATTCCTTTAAAAAATTACTTAACGTCTGTTTTCTGCCTGGTGGGTTGTAGTTACAATACCGTGGCATTTTTAACACGAAGAGGAAAAAAGTATTAATTTATGTTCGGGGACCGATACTACATACTTCAACATTGCATGCGCAGTGCACACTGCAAGCGATAATATATAATTAAAGCTATAGATGTACGGTCTTGATTTCGCCGCCTTGAGCGTCACTGTTGAAATCAAAGACCAAGGTATGAATTCAGGGATGTGTTATAATATAATACTTATAATAATTTAAGTTCTAACTTGTTGTTGACTGAAATAACAAGTAGCATTCCAGGTGGTAAGCAGGAACTACGTTTTATTTCTTTAAGGATACCTTCTCATGAAATACACTTACATGTGATACCATACTGTGGACTAGTTAAATGACTAAATGTCATAGATATTTAACTAGGGCTTGAACATCAAAGTTTTGGCTCTCATACTTTTTACTGACATAGTATCTTTTAGTCTTTTGACTTTACTTCATTAGTAAATAAACTTAACTCCTATAACGAAAAAGTTTTACTACCAGCCAGAACAGAAGCTTTTGTTTCATGCAAAATGGGTCCTCTCGGAGTGGCCTACCCAGAGCAATGAGAGTAAAGACTCCTTTTTTGTCATAAGCATTCATCAGCATCCTCCTGTCATGCTTCCAGTTTATTCGCACAGCGTTTGGAAACATGTCTTTTACGTTTATTCATCTCAGGCATTCGCTAATTTGCCATAGACTTTTAATGCTTATAATTTTCCGTCCTCCAGAAGTCAAAGAAAACTCTCCTACCCCTACACCTAGAGGCGGCCAAAATGTACCAATGTTGCCTCTACCATCAGTTAGGCAACGTTAACGATAAAATTTTAATAATTGCGTTTTAGGTAGAAAGCTTGCTAATTATACAGCACATTAAAAAAAAAAACAGGATATAAATTCTCTATAAAATATACCTAGTTATCAGAATTCTTGAGCATGTTACCCGCCTGACCATTTACTGGGGCATCCCTAGAGCATTGACGCCCCTCTAAAAACCGTTAATAAGTATTAGTCATTATAAAATCTTTAACATCCTCCGCAACTCAGAGGAAAACATCATTTTATGGTTAAACCAGCTGTTAGGATGTTAGAAAGCACTGACTTCTTAACGGACCAACTAACGGCTTAACGTATCGAGGCAAGGCAAGCGATAATTACACACATAACTTCGAAAAGTCATAAGTGAGCTTTCAGAGTATTTATATACCTATGTAGACAAAAAAAACATCTTACACTTCAAATTCACTAATAATGTTGAAACTAGTTTTAACTCTAAAAAAGTACTAAAAAAGTAGTTACGACTGCTTTCATCCTGGTGGTTCTTAATTACAGTCTCGTGGAATTTTAAACAAGACAAATAAAAACTACAATAACATATTATTGTATTTACCATACTGCAACATTGTAAGCGCAGGATCGTGCACAGTGCTTGCGATCAAAGCGATGATTAGCTTAGCTGAAAAGAATAAAAGCTTACCTTTTTGCCAGATTTTAATTTATATTTTAGATATTGTGCCACGGAAACCTGTATTGTTATTATTGATAAAAAATGACTCAACATCTCTAATACGTTATTTTGGAATTAAAAAAACTTTCACTATATTTTTTTAGTATTAATAATATACCCGCACAAAGTCATGACTAAATGACTTGACATTTTATACGATGATTACCAGAAATGATCACCGCTGTAAATACCTTGAATAAATAATAATTTGTTGTCAGATTTGACCAGATTGATAATCCGTTCAAAAATTGCGAAGCTTACATCTGGTAGAATTTCTGTCAATATTGATTATATTACGAGTATTAGTGTTTCCAAGTTAGAAGTATTTTAAATAATATAATGGGTATAATGGCAATAAACCAAATTGTGGTCAGAATAAAATAATATCCCAAAATATTTAGAAATCATCTAGATATCTTGTTATTTATACAATATTTATTTTGGTATGAATGCCGTTTCACGCCCCGTTTAAAAGACCCAGGGCTATAGCACCTGGAAAATACATAGTTTTACAGAACCAAATACCACCTACCACCTTTATTACCAAATTTATTGGTTGTCTGGCAGTATTAGTATGGAAACAAGAATACATACATACATAAATCACGCCTGTTTCCCCGAAGGGGTAAGCAGATGCCAATTGTACGCCCACACTTCGCCAATTCACCCCACGGTTAGCCTATTGCCGCTTATCGGAAACTTAACTCCTCAGATCTTGGTAGGATCCCTATGAACCCTAAAAAAATAGGTATATGAATGAATTCCGAAAGTGTTAGCAGAAGTCTTAGACAACACGAAAATCCGTTCAAGTGACGGTTAAACTCTTCACATTAGTAGTCACCTAATAAAGTAGGTATGTAGGTTAGTGATGGACATAACTAGTCACCGTGACATGATCTCTTGCTGATGACCACTTAGATGCTACTTAGGTTGCGACAACTGTAATCAAAACTCACTTACATATCTTCCAATGAAAGTGAACTTGGTCTGCGCAACTTAGAACTCCTTACGCGGAAGGGGGGGGGTTTGCGATAATGTTGACTGATTTGTGTAGTGTGGTACCGGCCTATTAGTGCCCTCTCTTCTCATAGGGAGTCGAAAGAGTCGACGAAGAGAAATCCAACCGGATGATTGCGTGCGGGCAGAATCTGCGATCACCAACCCGTCTGCCCAGCGCGCAGCGTGGTGACTATGGGCAAGTATCCCCAATATAAGAAACTATTGGGGTGGTTAACGCTCAGCAGTGGACTTTATATGGCTGAAATAATGATAATTATGATGACTAAGTTATCGCTGCAAACGTGCTTCTGCAGTTTATTCAATTTGCTGACCAGCAAACGTGGTAGAAGGTCGGGCACCACCCTAAGGACGGATAATATGGTCAAAGCGGCCGGAGTCCCATGTATGCAGGTGGCACTAGAATGGTCAAGGTGGAAATTATGGAAAGTATGAACTGAATGAAGCGCTCGTAGTTCCGCGGTGCTCGGTGGTCGAAAACGATCACCCAAGTAAAGCATAGTTTACAAAGGTCAGTCCTTGGATGGGTGACCGTTTGTGTGGCATTTGATATCGAGCGTTTCCGTGCTTCGGAAGGCACGGTAAGCCGTTGGTCCCGATTATCCGCACTGGGTCCGCAAGGTGGAGTATGACCTAATACCCTCGCACCTTGATATGTGAGAGGAGGCTCGTGCTCAGTAGTGGGACGTTAATGGACTGAGGTGATGATGATGAACTGAATCGCTGCAAAATGTATTAGTAGGCGGGGCCAAAAATGTAACAAGGTGCATGGACTTGACATAAGCCATAACAAATTCATCACGTCATTCAGCGAAAAGACATGTTAAGCCCATATTTATAGAATTTAATCCGTCCTTAGTCTAATCCGTCAGGTTGTGAACTCAATTTACGACAAAAATCTAGTGAAATGCAATTGTAGAAATTTAAATGTTAAGATTTCTATGATGGCAGACGACTTCCGGGAAAACAATAGAATCAACAGCAAAACACGACGAGCAGTCAAGATCTCATGACTTGCGTCGCGTTGTGAGTCGTTGGCCTAACCTGCCATAATCATAGGTCGCCCCAAAATACCGAACTCAGTCGGAGCTACCCGTGCTGTCTAATAATAGGCCACTATGGCACAACCGACAGCAAACGACGCTGATGACCAAAACTACCGCCTACCAACACAGCATAATACAAGATTATTGCTTTTTTTATAATAACATACATACATAATGTCACGCCTCTTTCCCGTAGGGGTAGGCAGAGATCACATCCTTCCACTTGCTACGATCTTGGCACACACAAGCTAAGAAGCTTCATTCACACTCATTATCCTTCTCATACACGCCCATCGGTTTAGGGTACTTTTTACTTGCCCTTTCTCCAAAGTCTTCTGGATGTGGTCAAAGTCATTTATAATAATAATTCTATAATATTATCTAATATGCAAAAATCTAGAAGAACCGACATCTGATGGGGTGTTAAGGTTCATCAAAAGCGACCACGAACCTGCAAACGTAGAAGAGGACGGCCTCATACCTGAAGGACCAATGATCTGGTCACGGCAGCGGGAATGCAATAGGAATAGGATCAATCAATGTGGATAACAATTGAGGTAGCCCACAGATATATACAATAGATAACGCAAGTATCACAATTTGTATTGAAATCAAGCGTGCCGACTTTTAAACACCTACTGTGACGTCATTGCCAATATTTAGTGACGGGAAATCGAATCTGATTCATCGAAACTGATTCATCGACACTGATGCCGCTGATGATAAACATTTCATATAGTGAAAACGTTCATGTTACAGACGTGCGCGGATTGTAAGTAGAGGCGGCCAACCCCAACGATTGATCGGTTCGGACACGCGAATAACATGCATTTGCGTTATCTATCGCATATATATATATCTGTGGGGAGGCATTGTTGTCATTTCACCAAACGCCATCATCATCATCTCAGCCATCTGACGTCCACTGCTGAACATAGGCCTTTAAACGTTTGCCGGTTCGCGGTCGCCATTGCAGAACCTTGACGTCCCATCGGTCGTCGGTTCTTCGAGCTATGTGGCCTGCCCATTGCCACTTCAGCCTGCAAACTCGCCTTGCTATGTCGCTTCAGTCCTCCTACGGATTTCCTCATTTCTGATTCGATCACGTAGGGACACTCCGAGCATAGCTCTCTCCTATGCACGCTGAGCGACTTTGAACTTTGTAATGAGGCCCATAGTCAGGCATCAAGTCTTAGTACCGTACGTCATCACTGGCAACACACACTGGTTAAAGACTTTCGTCTTAAGGCACTGAGGTATTTTTGACGAGAAGATATAGCGCAAAAAATAAAAACGCTTCATTTCACCAAACGCTACCTCGCCCTTAATTAAGCAGAGCTTTTCAAAGTCAAAGTTTAAATCATTTAATCAAGTTTGGGTCAATAGAGGTCTTATGAAAATCAACTTTAAAACGAACGCGCCCATTCACTGCGGGCGGGAGCTTGATCTTAAAAGAACGGGCAAGAAAATCGATAAGGCTTCATCCATAGATACTAAACAGCGTTTAACATGTGTTATAATTACCAATTTACAATACAAAGTTAGCTATGTTTATGCACATAAATATTTACCATATATGGGGAATCAAACCCACGACCAATGTAGTTTCAATTGTCTGGATACCCACAGATATCCAACTAATGATGGTATGAATGGTTATATATTTGTTTGAAATCAATACTAGTGTATGTAATCCTTTCGACTTTGACTTTGAATGGATCCATAACTAAGGTACATATGGAGGCATAAGGTACGTACATACATACATAAATTCACGCCTGTTTCCCCGAAGAGGTAGGCATAGGCATATTCTACGCCCACACTTCGCCAGTTATATAGTTGGTCCCACGTAATAGGTGGCAAACCTATTGCCGCTTACCGAGCACTATTATGTTCGCCAGAGCCTCGACCGTTGATTGGCAGGTGCACCACTTGCAGGTGAGGTTGGCTTGGGCTCCTTTGGTCTTGGTAGGAACTATACTCCCTAAGATACTAAGGTCAATGACTGAATTAAAGCTTTATTGGCACAACTTAAGAGCCATGAAAGAAACATATGTATATATCATACTGCATGACTTTCTTCAATATCTCTCGTTTTAGTATATCTATAAGCGATGACCATGGAGCAGATATACTCTAGAGACGTAATAGTATGAGACTGAATTCTGTCTACACATCAGTGCATAATACAACTGACCTTTAATTTGTTTTGTTATTAAAAAAATTATATACAACCTTCAAGCCACTTGTTCATTATTGATAGTTTTATCATTAATACATTCTATGTAAGTTTATATGATTTCATTTTTGTTTTGCTCTTTTGTTTCATTTTTATCTTTATATTTTGGACAGGTTTTATACCTTAAAACCGGTTTAGTTTCCACTAAAATTATCAATTAATAATATCGTATCGTATAGTATCTATCTCTATTTTGCAATTTTTGCATTAGGTAGATATAATCCGACGATAAAAAATTACGAGAGTATGAAAATAAACATCGTCAGGCGCCGGCTACTCAGCAACCGGTACATGTGAAAAGGAACTTCCCATACCAGTGTAATTTAATTACCAATCAAGTGACAGTACTGCCGTCGTTACCCAGCTGTTATCATTATAATACACCTGTGACATTAAATATTACTTTAAAATTTCTATAGGCACGTGTAGAATTCAAAAAGAAGGAGGTTCTCAATTCGGTTGTACGTTTTTGTTTTAGCGCCTCCTAGCGGTTAACAATCCCTACTGTATTGTTATGTGCTATAAAATATTTAAATAATTTTGCAAAGAATCGAGAATTTGCGTTTTAAATACTTTTTGAAAAAAATTACTTCTCTAGAGGTATCCGTACATTACTATGAAATAACAATTTGGCTCATTTCCCAAAATACGAAATATCAAAGGCGGGCAGTTTTTAATGTTACCAGGTCTTTTCTTGGTACACCAAAGGTAGTACGTAACTCATAGAGTAAATCTGTATGACGGGAAGATCATCTTGACCGATTTTATCATCATGTTGAATGACCAGGATTCTGTAGAAAAACGGATAATTCTTACGTTGCTGTTATTTTGTACTGTTTTTTAATTCGCCGACAGATATGGGGTACGATTCGTTTACGTAATGCAACTAAAAATTATGTTGCTAAGCTCAAAACTGCCGTGACTTATGGCACCCCCTCTCACATGGAGAGTTGACAAAGAGAAATCCTACCGAATGATGAGTAGAAGCGTCATCCTGCGAAGAGGGTGAAACTGCGATCACCAACTCACCTGCCCAGCGTGGTGATTATGGGCAAATAACCTAAATAGAATATAATCTATTGGGGAGCCTAATGTTCAGCAGTGGTCTTTTTAAGGCTGATGTGATGAAGCTCAATGCTCCAGACAGGCTGGACCATTTTGGTCTTTATTTTTAAATGTTCCTTAAAGAACACAGTTAAGTTTCTATGGATAATAAATACATAGAATATGCCTTTATAAAAACCTCACACATCAGCGAAGTTTGAAGTATGTGTCAACTGACGCTCAACAGTGCCATACATACATAAGCACTTAGAACTTTTATAGTGTAGTGTTTTACTAAATTAATTTATTTAAAGAAAGAAAATGTAAACGAGCGTATCTCGCCCACAAGCTTTATAGCTTGGCGAGAAATATATTTTATGTCATTACTGTATATTTTAAAATGAATAAATGATTTCAATAAAAAAATCAAAGACCTACGACCGCCAAATATGTGACTATTCTAGGAAGTTTTCGCGTAAAACAAAACTGCGAAGGTCTTGTATAAAAAGCCATGATGGTCACACTGAGGAGTCAAGGGCGGCCATCTAACAGCTGGCTCTAACTAATTTTAATAACTCGCCGATTCCTGCTTTATTTTAGTTTACGATCGCGGACAAGACGAGCCGGTGAATTACGTTTTTTTTCTATAAAATACATAAGACATCGTATATACGTGTGGTTTCCGGGTTGTGAAAATATCTTTATACATTTTTGGTAGAGAATTGAAGTCTTCTCTTCTAAATACTAGCCTGGCCGACAGGATCCATAAAGATACTGTTTGTCATAATTGAACACCTGATGTAAACTTATGAAGCCTAAAAACGAATTGCGTATAAAAATAAGGAGATTCTCAATTCGGTTGTATGTTTTTGGTTCGATTAAACTGTGTCGTCAAAAATTTGTGCAATATGATTTAATTTTTAAAAATTCATTTACTTATAACATAGTTTAACATAGCTGCATTAAGCCTTTTGTCATAATGATATAAGTCACATCTAGCATTGAATGAGAGCGAAAAGACGAAGGTCATATTACGACGAGAAGAGTAATGAGTATAAATGTGACTGGATGTTACACAAAAAAACCCTAAGACAACTTTTTTTTTTCGAATGTAAAATCATCTAATGACCGTCTTTCGCTGTGGGTGAAGCGGAAGGGTGTGTCATACTTTTATTGACTAAAAACCATCCATGTTCCTTCTTGAGCCTATAACACCAAGGCCGCGATAACCCTTTAGGACAGTCCCGCAACCACGGCAGGCTTAGCCCCCTATCCAGGGGCCCCTCAGTGTGCTGACATCTCTTTGAGGCGCGCGTGAAACACGAACGCGCCGTCGACGCGGCCTGTCGCCTATAGCAGGCGGACGGGCGGCGTGTTACCCATTACTAACCGCCCACAACCCTATGACTCCTGATTGATGATTTGCTTCGGAAGCCACTTGCTTTCAGTGAACCAAATAGAATGTTCACCATATTCCACAATTTGCCTTGTCGTTTTGTAAAACGACGCATTGTACAATTTGCCTGCGACATTATTATAAATATAAATAAATGTCAATCTGCATAATTTGTTTCCATGGTATTTTCCATTCAGAAATAAAGGAAGCCATTATGAATATTTAAAATGAAGTAAAATCGGCAGACACCGCTCACGTTCACGTGGGCTCGCGGCATAATGAACGATCTTGTTTTATCCAAATTAAACGCAAAACTGTGATCGTTGACCGAGGTCAGACATCGCGTAGATCTCGCCAATAAATATACTGGCGAGCTATTTAATGGCTATATTTTGTCATCAAAGATTTATTAAAAAATTTACAAAAATCTGTAGTATAAAATTATCATCATTCTTTATAAATACTACAAATTTTTAAAAAAATCTGACAATTACACTAAATATTTATTTTTAAGATAAATATCATTAAGAACTTGTGTTATGGATACTAAATAAAGAATAAATATACATATATACTTTTTTTGTACATACATACTTAGTGTACATATAAATACTAGAACAAATCTGTGGTGTCAAGAAAAAAAGAGATAAGTAAAAAAAAAAAAAAAGATTTTGCACCTATTGGCACAAAACTTTAATGGGTGTCACGCCAAAAAAGAGGTCAGTTAAAACAAATTATATGAAATATAAAATTCTTTATTCCATAGAAAGGTACAGGGGCGAAACAAGAAATGTCACAGTGAAAGTATTTTGTGTAATTAATATTTTAATGTTTCAAAACTTTTTATTATCATAGTCAAAATCAAGTTTGGCTTATTAGAGCTCTTATGAAGGTCAAACTTAAAATTTAACGATTACCTTTTTCTTAACGCTTCAACATTGGTGGTATTGAGGACTCTATCTGCTTTACCGTCTTTTTTTTTAACAATACATAAAAATACGCGGAAAAATCAAAAAATTTCCATACTTATAAATTATTGGAATTTCATGTGACATTCCTTGTTTTGCCCCTGTACCCTTCATTTGGGCTGCAGATCGCAGTTATGAATTTCAAGATAACTCAAAATATAACGCATAATAAATGAAATGAAAGGTATAATTGAATCATTAATCATAATTATGACACTACTATTGGGGACAAAGTCTACATTCTAAAAATAGTACATTTTAAACAATGTGTTCTATGTTTTAAAAAACATAAAGGTCGAAAGAAGGTTTATAAAAAAACTACTCGATATTAATTACAATATGGCTTAAACAAAAAAACTGCAGCGAGCTTAATATAGCTCTTATGGTTATTAAAATAAGGAACGTATGCCATACACGGCCCAGTGTGCTGTACTAGACTAGACGGATATCTTGGTTCATTTAACATTCGAGTTAGCGTGGAAGACTGGCTTTAACTAAAAAAAAAATTGCCACGGTCTGGTCGTCACAGCCTTAATCATTAGCATAATTAATTAACACATTTTAAAGTGCAGCACAGGAAATTATGTGAATTTTATTTAATCGAGAGACATGTTGCCTGTCTGGTAAAGAAAAGTCAAAGTCACTTTGAAACCAGTATAAAAAAGTAGTTAATATAGCTCTTATTGTTTTTATAATAAAGGACGTATGTCCATAGATTGGCGTATGTCCACTTTTTTCTTCAATTTGGTTCAGGCATAAGGCTAACTTCATTTGACCTATTGGGACTACTAACCGCGCGGTTCAAGACAGAACTTAACAGTTAATACCGTCTTGACCATAAGGGCACACGGAACCCCTTCCAGATCGGGCTCTGAAGGACCGACCATTTTAAAATACTTATTATCGGACACATGATTATCTTAATCTAAAATCATTGATTTCATTATGTACTTAATTACTACTAATAAATAAACATAGAAGAAAATATAAAACCATTTATTAAAATGGTGTAAAAGGGCTTTTACTTGTTGGCTTCAGCCCCACCTTCGAAATGTCCGGGTCACCATTGGCCCCAGTGTAGCTTGCGGCACTCACGTGACAGCTCGAAGACGCATGACACAGGTGAACTTTGCGTGACTCACGCTGCTCGCCCGCCGTGGTACTCGGCGACAGTGCATGTGCTCTAAGGACCTTGGCACATTCTCACATACTGCCTGTAGAAATACTAATAATAATCAGCGCTCATAGGTCTGCGGTACAGGCGGTGAAACGGTCACCGAAATAAAGCAGAGTTCGTCATCAGCGAGGTTAGAATCATGTGTCAACTGACTCTAAAGCAGACGCTCAATCAAAGACCTACGACCGCTAAACATGTGACTATTATAAGAAAGTTTTCGCGTAAAACAAAACTGCGATGGTCTTATATAAAAAGCCATGATGGTCACACTGAGGAGTCAAGGGCGGCCATCTAACAGCTGGCTCCCTAACTAATTTTAATAACTCGCCGATTCCTGCTTTATTCTAGTTTACGATCGCGGACGAGACGAGCCGGTGAATTACGTATTTATCTATAAAATACATAAGACATCGTATATACGTGTGGTTTCCGGGTTGTAAAAATATCTTTGAAAAAAAAAATTAAATTTTGGTTAGAGAATTGAAGTTCTCTCTTCTAAATATTAACCTGGCCGACAGGATCCATGAAGATACTGTTTGTCATATTGAACACCTGATGTAAACTTATGAAGCCTAAAAACGAATTGAGTATAAAAATAAGGACCTTGGCACATTCTCTCATACTGCCTGTAGAAATACTAATAATAATCAGCGCTCATAGGTCCGCGGTACAGGCGGCGAAACGGTCACCGAATTAAAGCAGAGTTCACAGAAGTGGCTTCTTGGATGGGTGACCATTTGTGTAATAACAAATACGGAGCACTCGTCGCTAGTGCATTTGGTCTGTAAGGACCTTGGCACATTTTCACATACTGCCTATTTCCACTGATAATAATAAGCACGCGTAGTTTCAAAGTACTAGGTCGGTCAGAAAGGATCATCGATGTAAAGCAGATTTATTTATTTATATAGCACAATCACATTAAGCATATTACACATTATAAAAACATTTTTTTAAATGGGCTTCATCTGATATACTTAACAATTACGGTGTACATAACATTTACTATAATAAAGTATTTTTAAAGTGCCTATTGCACTTAACTATTTTATATAAATATGGAATTATAAACTATGTAAACTATTTCAAACTATAACTGTGTTACAATTATTTTAAAAAATTAGGATGGTAAGAGCAAGCAAAAGTATTTTTTATTATAGTTTTAAAATTTCAATATAGTTTTAAAATTATCAATATAGTTTTAAAACTGTCAATATAGAATTCATAGAAGTCGGTCCTTGGATAGGTGACCGTTTGTGTAGTATCTAATATCGAGCGTTTGCATGCTTCGGAAGGCACACTAAGCCGTTGATCCCGTTTAGAAGCTAGAGGTCCTATTGGCTTGAAATATCCACTATTCCACCAATCCACACTGGGTCCGCGTGACCGAGTGTGACCTGAATCCATCTCCATGATTCAGGAGAGGAGGGCCATGCTTAGTAGTGGGACATTAATAGGGTAAGTTAATGATGAACCCATTATATATTCTAGCCAGTTTTAATAATAATAATAAATCTTTATTACGCTTTCCAGTATTCACAGTAATAATTTACAATGACAACCGCACTAGGCAAAGCCTGTATCGCGGCCATCAACAATACGGTTTCCTTAGGACTAAAGAGATCAAAATTCAAGACTTAAGTAACTTATATAACAAAAAGATAACTAGTGTGTGCGTGTGTTAAGATCCATCGTCGACAAATACATATCGAAACTAAACCCTAGACCCGGCCTTTAAGTACCTAAAAGCTAATCCGCAATATATCCTGTAACACAGGGTATCCTAGTAAGGGGTTCCGCTCAATCACATTGGCTTCCTTATATACATTATATCATAAAGAACTTGTATTAGCATGTAAGTCATTGTGATGGAAATCAAAGGTTTTTATTATTTATTTGTCTTTTTTCCGATTTTGGGGAAATGATGACCCGGACATTTGGAAGGCATGCGTGAGACCGAAGCCAACACGTAGAGGCCTCTTAGACAATTTTAATTTAATGGTTATGTGACACCAACTGGCGATCATCCCTATGTGCACTATAGAAATACACCTAAGGACAATCCCCGGTTGGTGCAGTACTATTAGGGTAAGATGGAATCTACTATGGCCGGGATATTGGGTTGAAAAGCTGAAGGACTGGGTGAATTGGACTATGGATAGAGGAGACTACCTGACACCTGCCGTCATCATCATCAGTCTCAAATGATTATAAATGGCATGCGGTGACTCGCCAGAGGATTAAATGGGCACTCTAAAATAGCCGCAGTGCGTAGGCTTCAGTGTGTCGAGAGGTGTACACCGTTTTCTACTCACTGCCCAAGAGGACAGTGCGCCAACTCACGACTTATGCATCTTTCACTTCCACCCTGCGAGTATGTAGCTCTTGCGACTACACCCTGGACAGCCAATGAGGCGAGGGTGCTGCTAGCCTCTTGGGGCCCATTTCGACGAACCGGAGACGAGACCGCAGTCCGACCCTCAGCTCGTCACAAGCTGCCCTGCGTGCTTATTATTGTTATTATTATTATGCTAGAGCCGAGCCTATAAAGAGGTCAACAAATAATTGTTTTAAAATAAAGTATCTTTCTGACAATAAATACCTACGATGACCCAAAGTAACAAGTAAATTATAATGCAGTCGTGTCTTGCAGTAGCCCTGAACTGCAGGATTAAGAAGGCCACTTGCAATTCATATTGTGCTATTCGTAAAACTCCGTAAAACTGACTTTGAAATAAATACTCTTAACAACCAGGCATACGCGAGCAGAAGGCTTCGTTTTTGTATACAGTACTAGATTAATCGGTGGGATATAGGCATGTATCACCCAATTCTAGCAAAACCGACAACAAAGATGGCTAGAGAAATTTTTTATCTGTTTTTTTACATAGAATTGTTACGATGGGACTGGCGTGGTCGAATAACGACAAAAGTCCCTAAATAATTTAATATAAAAAAAAAATTAAAAAAACCAGGCATATGTCGTTAAATCTCAAATGGGCAGTAATCGAAACCGTGACACAAAAATTATATAATATTTCTATTTAGAATTGATAATGTGATATTCGTCTAATAAAACTGACAAAATGATCAGTAAGATGTAGGTAACTTTTATATTTAGAATATTCAATTCAATTCAATTCTTTATTGCATGCTACATTGGGTAGTTACATAATGTAATGTATGTATGTATGTGTATACATAGATATGTTAATTACAATGTAGCACCCAGTAAGGACATAGCAAATTGTTTGTTACTACATACTATTTATCTATTTATTTACTATTTCTCATAAATATTTATAAATCAACACTACATATAATCATTGCACATTTGTTGTTTATCTTTTATATCTAACATCATCAATAATAACATGATTGACATCTCCCTTATTGGCTTCTCCCTTATGACCTACAATTTAGGTGCAAATTATATAAATCATCATCATCACAGCCCATTATCGTCCCACTACAGAGCACGAGCCTCCTCACACAAATCAAGGTGTGAGGGTATTGGGTCATACTCCACCACGCTGACCCAGTGCGGATTGGCGGAGGCAGGTGTATGGCGTCCTGCTGTTAGAATTTTTCAAGCCGCCCATGAGGCCTCTAACATGGCTTAACGACTACCACATTTTAGTGATAACCGGGACCAACGGCTTAACGTGCCTTCCGAAGCACGGAAGCGCTCGATATCAAATGCCACACAAACGGTCACCCATCCAAGGACTGACCTCTGTAAACGCTGCTGTACTTTGGTGATCGTTTCCAACCACCGAACACCGCAGAGCTACGAGCGCTTCTTAATTATATAAATACATTACAAAAAAGAGGAAGAATAAGTAGTATTTACCTTTTTTAAAGGTACCACTAATATCCATACCAAATTTCATCAAATCATGCCGTAAGAAACACACTTGAGCATTCATAACATGAATAAGGATTCGATTAAAGGATATAGGGAAATAAAGGGCACGGGATCTTGTCTTTTGTAGTAAGGTTTCTGTCCACCCCAAATGCAACATTATTCCCATTATACCTTTATTTTATTTTTTGTTATGTTTTGCCGTAACAAAATGCATTTACGCACTGCATTCCGGCCAAAGGGGGACCGAAAGGGGTGTGGGACTCACGACCGGCAGACGCAACTGCCAGCAGTAATACCTACTAAAAATCTTCCGACGACGCCCGCCGCTTGTTGAGAAAAAGGCGGGAGCCAGTACCTGGGTTGCAGCATCTGACACCCCGCATGCGGCCAACGTCCCCCGGACCAAAACCGGGAGGACCTCCTCAGAGAGGCGCAGTGGAGGCGCCCCTCCTACCTCCTTGTGCGACCATAGCGTGTGTGGCCGCCTTCTCGGAGGGTCCATGGTTTGACAGTAGGGGCCCCCTGCCCCCACTACCTAAGACCCTCCTGGCGCTGCTTGACGGGCCCTCCTGGCCCGCCCGCTGCGCCCTCCACAGGTCCCTCTTTGTTTCCCCCCCGGTAGTCAGTACTAAGGGCACCCAGAGTCGCCGACCTCTGGGTGTTATCTTTTCCCGGCCTCCGGTAGGTACTTAGCCCCCCCACCACGCCAAGGTGGAGCCCTATCGGGGGGATTTTCATTATACCTTGCTACAACTACACTTGCGGGCAAATAATTCGACTCAAACACTAACTCTATATTCAAACATTGCTTCAAGTAAATAATAAATAAATAAAAATAAATATTCTCTTACAATCACACCAATTATTTAATTCCAAGATAAGTATCATTAAGACTTAGTGTTATGGATACTAAGAAACGGATAAACAAACTTACATTTTTGTTCTTTTTGTAAATACATACTTAATATTCATAGGAAAACACCCAGACCAGAACAAATATTCATGTTCATATACACAAAGATTTGTCCTGTGTGGGAATCGAACCCACGACCTCTGGAGTGAAGTGTAGGTATGCTGACCTCCACGCCATATCGGTCGTCAAAAGTAAAAGTATACAACATTGAAATAAAAACAATATGTCTATTAACTTTGGTGTATATAAAAGGGAAATATAAGGAAAAGCGACAAACAACCTTCTTAGACACACAGATCATTATCCGAATGGAAATAAATTACGGATGTCTTGCATCACAACTGAGATGCCTACTTAATACTTATATTTTGTGTAGGTACAGTCATCGTCAAAATAGTTGATACCACTAAAGCGCCATAAAGATCAACATAGGTCTCTATTGCCAAGAGCGTTAGGGCGTGTTCTGATATACATGGCGATTTGGATGCTACTAACTATTTGTCGCTAACTGTACTCCGCGAAACCACATCAGATATCTCCACGTAGGTACAGTCTACCCAAGATGAACCTTGGCCCAATAAAAACAAACTTATACAATTGTTTCATCGAAGTATCTACAAAATGAGAGTTATAATTAAGTTGTATGAATAGGATTCCTAATATATTATTTGAGATTTATAGGTCCAATACTTTGTTCTTGATTGGCCAGTACTCGTATTATATTTATTCTTAGATATTCTTAGTTCTAATACTATGTAGTAAATCATCATAAACTCAGTACAGTAAAGCCAAACTACTGAACACAGGGCAGCTCTCACAAACCAAGGTATGGATTTCGCCACTCGGGCCCAGTGCGGACTAGCGAAGGCAGACGCACCAATACATTGTTAAATCAGGAGTCACATTAAAGAAGCACCGTATCTGTCTCTGATTAGATGTTAAATGTAAGTACTCTCGTAGTCGTATTCAAATTCAGTTTAGTTAGAGTTAGATGCAATCAGAGGACCGTGATAGCTGCCACTCTTTGAGGGAAGCTTACGTTTAGCAGTGGCCGGTGAGGATGAACACATACATAGGAGAAAAGACAAATATTTTTTTTCTTGCATACAAATACTGATAAAACTGATATGATTTTAATTCCAGGAGGTTCACGACGAGAGACTACGGGGACGCGTAGACTCGATGCTGCAGGAGGGCCTCATCCAAGAGTTGCTGGACTTTCACGAGAGACACAACAGGCACAGGATCCAGGATGGCAAGTAGGTAGCCCTTGAAACTCAATAGCTAACTCGTCATCTTCCTGCCCTGCTCCTAATTTACCTGGGTTCGAGCAGCATGTATTTCCTTCCCTTTTTCTCGTTTAATTTAGTCTTCTCCTTTCTCCTTCATTTTATTCTCCACGCACTCCATCTCTTCTTTTTCTCTCCACTTTTTCTCTTCACGTCGTCTTTTCCTTTCCACTCGGTAACATTTGGTAGGTTACAATTTGAATTCCGAACAAACATGTTTCGCCCTGTAAAAGCAAGGCAATTTCAGGTAAGAATATTTGCCAACTTCAGATCAGTACGTCGACACGACAAACACTAAACGAGACTGAAACGATACTGCGTCAATAAGTGTCTGTTGCATAACCGCATCTAGCAAATTCAAGCGCATTTGCCCTAACAGTACAATTACCCCCTCGTCTCATGAGGAGTCGTAAGTTTCGACGAAGAGGAAATCGTACCGGATTATGGGCAGCAGCGTCATACTGCGTACTGGCTTAAACTGCAACCAACCCCTAATACAGTGAAAACTATTGGTGAGGTCTATATTTAGTGGCCTTCATTTGGCTAAAATACTGTTGATGATGATGAAACGCATCTAGCGGATTTAAGCGCAATAACCCTAATTTTAGCAAGACAATGAATGACACATACTAGATATAGAAGAAAAAGCATGCAGAAAAGCAATATGTCTCCCGGCTATTCAGGTAGGATTTGCGAGTTAGAGGTAAATAAATTAAACCGTATGTAGTTGAGTTAAGGTAAGAAACCAATGAAAAATTTCAATATAGTCTGCCCGTTAAAGGGTTAAGCGCAATAGGCCACTTACTAGCCAAATCAATCGGAATGATCACACAATAAACCGTCTACCAATCAGTATCCGTTGTGTGACATCTAGAATAAATCGATATAGCCCTTTTTTGCTTTAAATGTGAAACGTCATCATTACTACATCCTGCCTGATGTTAAGCAGTCGATGCATACCAAAAAAAATGAAAGCCCTTATTTTAGCAAGACAATAACAATTACTCATACTAGATCTAGAAGAAAAAGCATGCAGAAAAGCAAAATGTCCGCGGGGCAATGTCCCCGCCGCGTCATCGCGCATCTGCCGGCGGGCAGCGGTTGTCTATGCCTCGGCTCTCGGGTTACATACGTGCTACCGTTTTACTGTGCGCTAATTGTCTTTGGTACTTCGTTAATTAATTACTTATTAATTAAAGTCATCAACTAGAGGTAGGGTAAGGCTTGAATGGTGGACGTTTGGAAAGGCATTTGTTAATGGGTTAACAAGCAGTAAATTGGTTTGTTAAATTTATTTATTTATCTAAAATTAAAGGTCTGCGAAAACAGTGACGGCAGAAGACTCAAAGTCTTCTTGAGTAAACAGACTAACAAGTGTAAGACATTATAAAAGAGCTTTGAATGCAGATACAAATTTGTAACTTTCGATTCTGGGAATAAGTTATTATTTTGATAGAAAACACTTCCCAGGTTTTAACAGTTAACAGAATATAATATCTTTCATTTACATCTCTTGCTACACTGCCAATCAAAGGCCTCCCCACAAACTTCCAATGACCGATTGTTGGCTATCTGTACTCAACTTAAACTCGTATAAAACTGTGGTAGCAAAATAAAGATTACTCAACGTAAACTCGAATGAAACTGTGGTGGCAAAATAAAGACTCCAAAGTTTAGAGATTGACTACAAGGCTTAAAGGCGTTACGCTTCAACACACGCTCGACAGGAGGTATGACAGCATGCTTAAAACTTGTCCAGATATCAGATAGGTAATAGCATGTTGAGTGACGCCAAGAAGATTACTATGCTGAAAAGTTCACAGAAAACTCAATGCCAAATGGGGCATCCCCCCGCATTGTGACTTTTAAACTCTCTCTCGGGTTATGCAGGTATTGCACTGAAAATTGACATTTACTGTGCTGGGTATTTTTATTTTACAACAGAAGGAAATGTTTTTAAGCTTGAGGTCATACAATAAAATATTTAGTGATAGGTTATTAAAAATATTAATAAATAAATATTTTCTGACAATTATACCAATTATTTAGTTCCAAGATAAGTATCATTAAGAAAAAAAAACACCCAGGCCAGAACAAATATTCATGTTCATGCACACAAAGATTTCTGCTGCGTGGGAATCGAACCCACGGAGTATTCTCGCCACCACGCCATATTGACAAAAGATTTGATTGTGCTTCAAAAATACTGACTGAGCATCTAATGTGCAAAATCGGAGCTAAGCTAAGCTAAGCTAAATTTGCAATATAGTAAGTTAAGTTGACAATTTATTTATGTTGATGACACGTTAATATAACCTATAATTAATTAGTAAAGTATCAAGACTGCATGTGACTGTAGTGCGTGAGCGCAACGCGGTAGCGACTGCCGACCGCAGAGTACGTCTTACAGCTTACTCAAGCTAGCCAGAGGTACAGACATCTCTTAGACAACTAGATGTGGCGTACCATACTAATAACAAACCTTAACAGCCAAATCCGGTAAGGCCAGCGAGCAGTCCCTGGGTCATAAGCGTAAATCTAGGGGACTACCGGTATTAATAACGGTAAGTTACAAATACAAAATAATTATTTGCCCAAACATGTGTAACAAAATATGGTATTACAATAAAGTCTTTCGACCAAGTCTCAACACATTTAACATTTTGTGGTATGCAAATGTCAGTTTTATGATTCCCCATTAAATGTCAGTATAATTAAAATTATTTATTATCATAAATGAATCGTCTTAAATTACACAATACAATAAAATTAAAATATATTCCAAAAATTAATTACAAAAACATTAGAGGTTACATTAAAGGTGTCTTGCACAAACTGATTAAAGCTAAATCTATTTAAAACAACGTTCTGTGCTTCTCAAATTAAACCATATGAAATGCAACGACATTTTTATTAAAGTTTTGCTTAAATCCATACTAATAGTATAAATAATATTATAAATCTGAAGAGTTTGTTTGTTTGAACGCGTTAATCTTAAGAACTACTAGTTCGAATTGAAGAAATCTTTTTGTGTTGGACAATCCATTCATCGAGGAAGGCTTAAGGCTATATATATGTCACCGTAAAATTGTAAATAACGTTAAATTATAATCTATCCCGCGATATTGTAATCTGTCGAAAAATTGTGATCCGAAACAAACTGCTCACAATTTAACGCATTATTTTCCGATAGACTATAATCTATCGAAGACAAACCGTTAAATCACAATCTGTCGCGCGTTAAATTGTCAACTGTTTAAAGCCTGTCCATGATTGGCTGGTCTTGCCATCAAGACCAGACAACCACTCTCTTATTTATTATTTAACTGCACTTCTTTAGGTTATCACAGGTCCGTTAACACTCCCTACAACTTATTATAATACAATGCGTTATTATTAATAACACGAAATCTGTTTTAAATCACCAAAACACTGTTTGTTTACATTTCACAACAAATGAATTTGACTAATAACAACCGAAGATGGCGACGACGGGCGGCTGAGCGGGGAACATGAAGTTCAACCAATCAGAGCGCGAGTTGCGTTAATTCGCATGCCATTTTACAATCTGACGGTTTGTCTTCGATATATTATAATCTATCGAAATATAATGCGTTAAATTGTAAGCAGTTTGTTACGGATCACAATTTTTCGACAGATTACAATATCGCGGGATAGATTATAATCTAACGTTATTTACAATTTTACGGTGACATATATAACATCACGCTGCGACCAATCGGAGCGCAAAATCAGTAGAAAAAATGGAGGGAAATATTCATATTTCAGGGGTTCCTTTGCGTGTGCTGCGTAAACGGTTCAAGTTACCCTAAAGAATTATTCCTCTTTAAATGATCTGAAAAAAAAATCCGTAATATTATGTCTATATTTTAAGATTGACTTACAATAACCTTTTTTATGCTTGTGCAAGCCGCCTAAGTGCAATAATCACATAATTGCATATCGAGGGTTCCGTGCTCAAACCCGATAAGTGACAACATCAGATACATAATTTCTGCCGCTTTTTCTTGAGATATTATCAAATAAGTCGAATTCAGAATAGAAGACTGAAAACTGAGGACTTCATAATCCAATAAGTAAACCTTTTAAGTTTAATTTTTTTTAATTAACCGATAAATTCTTTTAAGTACTGCTTTAAGCCCAAAAACGCAAATTTTGTCACTTATCAGCTCAAGCACGGAACCCTCGATATATGCATTATAAAATATTTACTGCCGCGTAATATACAGAGTTTGAAAACGCATCCAGTAATCTTATGTCCGTGTATTACACGCACCGCGCACTCTTGACACTGCGGCGTTTTGGTTTTGTTCCCCCGATCACTTCATTAAAGTTACATTAGGAGATACTGGCTTGTTTACTATACTTAATTATACGGCGCAAGTCCTAGGCTTCGGTGATTCATACCCTACGGGCACGAGATCTCTAACTCATCCGATTGGAGTGATAATTTTATTCATTTCTATGTGCCTGTATGGGTGTACTTCATCATTTAAGCCATATAAAGTACTGCTTAACATTGACTTCCATAATAGTTTACGTTACATTTGGGAAATTTTCTCATAATCACCACGCTGGGGTGGTGATCGCAGCTCCAGCAAGTACGTAGGATGACGCTGCTGCCCATTTCTCTTCGTCGACTCTAACGACTCCCCGTGAGATGAGAGGGGATGGCACTATTCTCAGCCAAATCCACACGGCACGAACACCTACCGACAGAGGCCTTATGCAATGTTTCCTAGCCTTTTTCCCTTTCCCTTATGACCTATGTCACTACTGGTTTACAACCCGGGATGATTAGTTATTGAGATTAGTTTTTTGCATAAATTGCTAAATTCGCAACAAATTACTACGCACTACTATATTTATAGTATATTTATTAACTTTACATAAACAATTTGTGGGCTACAAACTACGATGCTCTTATCTCCATATTCTAATATTACATACATACATACATACATACATTCACGCCTGTTTCCCCGAAGGGGTAGGCAGAGGCATATTAATACGCCCACACTTCGCCAATTATATAGTTGGTCCCACGTGATAGGTGGCGAGCCTATTGCCGCTTACAGGGCACTTACACTTTTTTGCATATAAGAGAATCTAAGCTTCGTGATTTCAGTATAGTTATTTTTCTTTTTATATATATTATTTTAACGTCTTAAAGTATCTATATGTAACCGAACACCACGCTGACAAAGCAGCAAGCCTAAACCTGTATTTAATAGAAATCGAAGTAATTGAAGGATGTGTACAACACAAACCTCCAGTTGAACTTTCTCCTATTGAATTATAGATGCGTGATGCCTGCCAATGTTGCCAAACATAGCCAAATCGCCAACATTGCCGTCTCAAGGATTTTCCTCATTTCTCTTAATCAATATACCGATCGTTGAATTGTAGGTATAGGTCTTGAATCGTAGGTATAGCTCTTGGAAAAGCCCAATCACACGTTTGGTCATTGTCAATTCATAGTAAATGTCGTAATCAATGGTAGGTAACATTATAATTAATGTATGTGAGTCCTGTTCACATATCACTGTGACATTTGCATCAACATTATAGTCGAAAAATGCGAAAGTTTGTGAGTATGTATGTTTGTTATGCACCATATTTCATGTGAAATAAAAAGTCTTTGTCTTTGTTACTTTTCCAATGAAATTTTGCACCCTATTTTATTTACCTGGATTATAAAAAAGCGTGCCAAATTTAACCTTACTTATTGACATTTTTAAGTTTATCTTCGTAAGTTGTTCTTATATAATAAAATTTAGCAGCTTCGTAACTTGGGTGAAAACTTTGGTATAAGTGAAAAACTTCATCTTTCTTCTTTTATCACTTACAATCACACCAATTATTTAGTTCCAAGATAATTATCATTAAGAATTTGTGTTGTGGATTCTAACGAACGGATAAACATATTTAAAAAACTTTTTATTTATTTTTGGAAATACATACTTAATATACATAGGTATGTAATTATAACACATATGGTACTTTTTAGTAGTTTTTGTCCACTTTCCAAATGACCTTCTCCCGCTGAGGGTGGAGCGGGAGGGTGTATCAGACTTTTACTGACTAAAAATCATCCATGTTCCTTCTTAAGTCTGCTACGTCCAGAGGACGCGGTAACCCTTTCGAACAATCCCGCAAAATAAGTAAGATTACGTCGGCAATTTGTTAATTTCGATGGCACGATAAATACAACTCGTCAAAAATAAGCTGGATCGTTTTGTCTACTTTTAACCGAAAACAAGGAAGTCCTTAACTTGTCGGGAGCTTCCCGGAAATCATCCCTTGAGGGTGTAATAAGGAGGGTAAGAGTTTTTTAAGGGGATCAAATCATTACTCACTTAAATAATCTCTCATAACCCATATCTTTGTAAGCAATAAAGAATGCTTCTGCATTATTGATTACCATCATCACCCTATTCCATGCTCTAAGGTTTTCTGAGCGCAGCATATATGCTGTTAATATAATGTTAATGTATATGACTCTATATTGTTGATTGTATATTGATATTATATAAAAATAAGAAGTCCTACAATTAACAGCAAGAAATTACCAGCAAGTTAGGTGTATAGGGATCCCACCAAGACCTAAGAAGCCCAAGCTTACCGCACCTGCCGATCGACGGACAAGGCTCTGGCGCACATAACAGTGCCCGGTAAGCGGCAATAGGCTCGCCACCTATTACGTGGAACTGACTATATGATTGGCGAAGTGTGGGCGTGTAATATGCCTCTGCCTGCCCTTTCGAGAAAAAAAAAATATTTTTAAAATAAATATTTATTTTCGTTTACATAGTTGAACTTAAATACTAAGTGGATGGAGTCTCCATTTAAGCTGAAAAGCCTGTGTTTGGAGACGCCGCTCTTTTCTATTCTATACATATTTTATATTATATGGGACACCTCTCCCAGCGCAAATCAGTTTGTATGGGTACTAGTGTGAGAATGCGCGCGCGCGCGTGTTGTGTGTGTGTGTGTGTATATGTGTGTGTGTATATATATATATGTGTGTGTGTGTGACTTAGTGTTAGCGTGTGTTTTTATGTGATTGAGAGTATATGTGTATGTATGTGAGCTATAATAGGTCTTGATTTAGTATCGATTCTATTTCCTCGTATGTTTTGAACTTAACCCATTCCTCCAGAACTTTTTTTGCAGTCACATAATTGACGCTAAATATATTTAATTCCTTGTTAATTTTATTAAATAAAAAAGTAGAACGAAAGGTAAATTGTCTACCGGCAAACGCAGTCTTAAAAGATTTCGGACAAGCTACATTTTTCCGGCGCCTTGTCAGAAGCTGAGGAACATAGGGTAGGGATTTGTGTTTTTTTAAAGTTGTTAGGATTATATACCATTTCCTAACTGAAAGCAGACCACTAATGCAGTACAAGTCAACTGTAGAGAAACGTCTTTTTTTGAAATACATGACCTTTATTAATGAACGTTGAGCTCTTTCTAAATTTAAAAAATAAGATTTTGCAGCGCCTCCCCAAACTGAAATGCAGTATGTAATAATAGATTGTGCAAGAGAGATGTATGTTTGGTTGAGGAGGTGGTTGGGTGAGTCTTTCTTTTCAAGACTATTCGGTATTACATATCTAAGAGTTTTAAAGATCCAGATAAGTTTTCTAGTCCTGCCTATAACATGATCTATATGAGCATACCACGATAACCTTTGGTCCACAATAACTCCAAGATACTTAGTTTGTGGAACCATTTGGATAATTGGGTAGTTGCAGGTGTTTCTACTAATATCTGCATTACACATATGTATTCTTAAGCCAATTTCTTTTCCCGGCTGCGAATTATTATTTATACCGAAGCAAATATATTTAGTTTTTAAGGCATTCAATGTAAGAAGACTATGTTGCAACCAGAGCGCGATTCGAGCCAGTGTGATTTCTGCGTTAGACCTAACAGCTTCCCAGGTATCACCAGCGATCAACACTGCAGTGTCATCGGCATAAGACAGCACTTTAGCATTGGGGATATTCATATCACACAGGTCGTTGATATAAACGAGGAATAATGTTGGTCCTAGGACGCTATCTTGTGGTACACCACATGACACATCCGTTTCTTTACTAATATACCCTGGTAGTTTCACACTTTGCTTTCTTCCAGTTAGATAGCTTTGAAAAAGAGCGAGCTGCGTACCTCTTATCCCAATGCGTTCCAACCTATATATAAGGATGGGAATGGAGACAGTGTCAAAGGCTTTTTTTAAGTCTAAAAATATCGACAAACATTTTTTGCCACTGTCAAGCTGCTCAGTTACAAAGGAACTCAATTCAATAATGGCATCCTCTGTTGATTTTCCCTGCCTAAAACCAAACTGTGAAGGAGATAGTAGATTAAATTTGTTAAGATAATTAGTCAATGTAATAATAAGCATCTTTTCGAGAATCTTTGATATAGCGGGAAGGACAGATATCGGCCTATAGTTACTTATGTCAGCTACATCCCCACTCTTATACACAGGTGTAATAATTGATTGTTTAAGAGGCGATGGAAACACTCCATTCTCAAAGCATACATTAGCTAAATGTGTAATAATAGGAGCAACGTCATCGATTACAAACTTTAAAAATTCATTAGAGATGTTATCCCATTCTGGAGCGCTACTAGGTTTAAGGTTCGATATAATGTTTTTAACTTCATCAACAT
Organism: Musotima nitidalis; assembly: GCA_949126915.1. Taxonomy (NCBI): domain Eukaryota; kingdom Metazoa; phylum Arthropoda; class Insecta; order Lepidoptera; family Crambidae; genus Musotima; species Musotima nitidalis. Next base: position 3,416,251 of record OX421429.1, read on the forward strand.
ACGTGGGGAGCAAGGCAAAAGAATGCATAGAGGAGCCAACATCCGGCATCGGGATCCTATTTTTGTTTTGGTTAAGATTAATTTGATCGGCAAGTTGTGCACCTATATTAGCAAAATAATCATTTATAAAGTTAGCAGATTCAGTAGGTGTAGATTTAATGTTAAGTAACTCTGTATTAGCCTGCTTTGCTTTGTTAGAGTAAGTAATGTTTTTGATGTCTTTCCACATAAGTTTATTGTTTTTAAGTGATTTTAAAATATTATCTCTATCATATTGCCTTTTCAGTTTTTTAATTAGATTGTTGCAGTAATTTCTGTAGTTTCGGTATGTAATTCGGAGAATATCGTTATGAGGGTCATTACGAAGTTTTTTTGAAGTGTATTTCTATGTCTTATACAACGTAGAATTCCGGGACAGATCCATGGTTGTCTTATTCTCTTACTACATGGAACGGAAGTCACCGAAGAATTCATTTTCACACTTTCGATTATTTTATCAATAAGATGATTGATGTCACAACCGTTGGATCATTGCAAAATAATAGGTGTGGTAGGTTTTAATTCTGTAGATATTACAGGAAAACAGGCGTGAATTTATATATAAATATGTATGTACAATTGTCTTTTAAGAGAGAGACGCGCTTTCATCACCTTCATCATCTTCGTTTCAGCCACAAAAGACTTACTGATGAACATGGACTGCTTCCATTGTTCTCAGTCATTTGTCATCGACTCACCGACCGTCTTTATGATCTTATCATCCACACTCACTTTATTCAACTATTATTCAGACATCCTCCTCATCAGATTGATAATGATCTGTAGTAAACGCAAGCAGAGTCTGTGGCGTAAGCCAGGGCCCCTACCGCCTAATGCGATGAACTTCAGCTATTTCACCTCGATCTAAATTTTCTAAGGTTCATCAATCTGTACCGGGGAATCTACCGAAAGCCATAGATTATTCATAACCTTGGCAGATTAGTGAAGCGACTAAGTAATGAAATGATTATTATTTGTGTTTCGATGACACATTTTTACTTAAATATAAATAATTTGTTATACAATTTAAAAAACACAGATAGAGACTGTCAAATATTACGTCAATCCTTCAAAATTTGTGTCTAAATGGAGAACGTCATCTTGTATCGAGTTCCATATGTTCGGCGGTAGGACAGAATCAATTCGAAATCCATTTTGCCTAATAATCGATTACCAGCAAGTTAAGGCGGTAGGGCCCCTGGCTTATAATATAAGTAAAGATATTAAAAGTATTTTGTGTCTACTTTATAATTTATATTTTTTTTCTTCAATCTGCTGGAAGTCATTCCTTTAGGGATAGCAGTTTCGTAGTTTAAGTATGTTTTTTGTTACTTTCCATTTTCTTTTGTGTGTGCATTAACTTGTAAATAATCGTTCATAAAAGCTCATTTGAGCCAAACCTGAATAAATGAATATAAACCCGGAATTTTTTTTTATTGAATAAATAAAATTACCGGGTGGTAGCTTCCAAAGAGTTCTGCTACCTCATGTCTTGCATGAAGGCGTCGTAGAAGGCGACTAAAGGGTATGGTATTTCGTCCAGTATCAAGTAGGCAAAATGCTAGGCCACGGTTGCACTAGAAACGTTTTATCTAAAGATGTCTGTGCTAAAACTGAACATTTCTACAACTATTTAGATCCTTGTTAAATAGTTATAGCAAGTTAGCCCATCTTAAAAGGGATATATAATAATAATATAATAATAAATATTTTCTGAGAATTACACCAATTATTTAGTTTCCAAGATAAGTATTAAACAACGGATAAACATACTTAAATACTTTTTTTGTAAATACATACTTAATATACATAGGAAAACACCCAGACCAGAACAAATATTCATGTTCATGCACACAAAGATTTGTCCTGTGTGGGAATTGAACCCACGACCTCTGGAGTGAACTGTAGGTTTTGAGCTCCACGCCATATCGGTTAGCCCACCTTAAAAGGGATATATGGGACTTATGCCTATGTTCCCGTTATTTATGTATGTAAATAAAATCATTTCTCACTTTCAGACCGCCAGATTACACGAAGGGCGTGTTCCAAACGCTCGGCTTCAAAGAGTTCCACGATTATCTGATGCTGTCAGAATCTGACAGACAGGAAGAAAGCGGGGTGAAACTTCTCCAGCAAAGCATCGAGAATATGAAGATAGGCACCTGCAGATACGCTAGGAGACAGAACAAAATGGTCAAGGGAAGATTCTTGGAACATCCTACCAGAGAGGTAAGCTCCGAAACTCTTCAATCTGAAAGAAATCAAATAGGGAAAATCTTATCTTGTGGGTGATTGTAATTTTTCATAATCGAATTTAAAACTGAATTCCGTCAAACTCTGAATAAACACATTATTAATGCATGTGAACATTTTACTTTTGGATACATATTTGTGGTGTAGCTGATCTAATTCTTTATTTTGACAAGTACCGTTGTAACCTACATCTACGAATGAATAAATGATTTTAATTCTGAAACTTACTTCGATTGGAGTTTTGTGTCGATTTACGGCTTCAGGAGATAATACGATAGGCACTTATTCTGGTCGTATTTTATTAATCAACAAAAAAAAATAACCTCTAAACAAAACTTTTAAAGTTAATTATTTTCGCCTTAGAAGAAAATTCTTTCCGACATTAAAAACCGAGAAATACAATAGGCCTATACGTAAGCAGCACTTAAATATAACCTAGGTACTTAAGAGTGGTTGTTGCCAGTACTGGATAAACTGGTGGAATAGTAGTATGACTCCAATCCCAATAGAAACTTGCTTATCGTATCGTAAGTAAGTTACATTTGCGGAAACAAAATTAGCAGTTTTTAATATTAATTATAATTTTTACTACCGCGTAGTAGTAATATTGTAGCGACCAATAAATAAAATTGAATATGCACTAAATTGTATTAACAAAAGATTTTTTAAATTATCAATTTAGAAATGGGTCTTATATGTAATTGCATCCATAAATTACGCCTACATTTCGTATCTTACTTTTATATACAATATGAAAAATAAAGAATCCAAAAAAGTAACACCTATAACTAACTTTCATATAAATTTTATTACGGATCAATTATTAATATTATTATATATAAGGCCAACAATTTATTTAATAATTTTAAGGGACTGTTACTGCCATCTAGTGTAGAGTAGCAGTACTAGATGTATTAAACACTGAACACAACCCGTTGTTTGCTTTGCATGCTTTAGTGTTTATATATGATAACGCTACCGCTCAATAGATGGAGCTAATAATTTTCCTGATTTTTTTGCAGGTTCCACCCATCTACGAATTGGATACGACCGATGTATCTAAATGGGATGATAAAGTAAAAAACAAAGCCATTGAGATAATAGAACATTTTATAAATGGAACGCCATCTAATAGCGAACCTATTAAGCCACTTAAGGACGAATCGAAAATAAACATAGATGGAAACTCTCGTCACTACTGTACGGTCTGCGAAAGACTTATATTGGGTGATAAAACCTACGAAATTCATTTAAAATCAAACAGACATATGAAAGTTTTAAAGAAAAAGAATCGGTTAGAAAAGAGAAATGAATCAACCGAGATAAAGTTACTCAATTGATTCAACCCTCATTTTAAATTTTTCACGATTTTTCATTTATGTAAATATTTATAGCATTAACTGTGTACCAATGAGTCTTAAAATAAAATAAAGAGTAATAATTATTGTCAAAAAAGCAATTACTCATTGATGGACTCCTAAATAAAAAAGTTATAAACAATAAACTAAATCTGTTTCTATTATTTCTTATTAGTTTAATCTTCTAATAAGAAAATTCTTTAAGCAGAAATAAAGATTAAGAGAAAGCCCTCGAATTTTTTAACATCAGCCAAGCATTTCATAATTCAAAATTTTAGCACATTTTTCCCTTACCGGTGTTACAATATTGGCTGTCAGTGTCAGCCTATTCAGGGGATTTATAAGTATGTTTTTTACATAAGAGCACATAACCTTACATTGACACTGTTGGTCCAAGCAATAGCTGTGCTAATGTGCTTGGTGTGGTTAGATAACATTCGCATGCTTAAAGGAACATCAACCTATTAATAAATTGGTTAGGTTTGAGTTACATACTTATACAGTCTTTCTATTTCTTACTGAGATCGAATCAATGTTAATCAAACTTTCTAAACAAAAACAGAATTATTAATTAATAAAACTGTATCAATTTAATGCGCTTACAAGTAGGACTAGTATTCTTTAGAAGGGCTTCTTTTGTGATGTCCCAAAAATCGTCTTTTTTGAGTTAAGTCACTATTCCATTAAGCATGTGATATGTGTGTGAAATGTTTCTGATACTTACAAAAATAATAAAAAAATGGAAAATAAATTAAACATCTTTTATTTCATCTACCATCTATATTTTAAATATTCTATGTACACTAGAAAGATAATAAATCATGTAAATTAGTCAGCAGGTCCGTCAGCTTGTGGCTGTATAACTTTGTTTTTTGGTGCTCTATAGTCATATTTCTCAAATTCTGGGTAAATTTTAATAATTTCATTATATGCTTCACATATTCTAGAAAATTCCATGTTAGCGATTTGAAATGGCCTAGTCATTGGATCTATTTCAGCCATTTTGTACATTTTTAATGCCATTTCTTCTCTTACTTCTTCTGGGAACAAAGTTTGGGCACCTCTAATTGAATATTTTTGTCTCATAGAAAATATTTGACGGATTACTTTTTCAACCATTTTGAAAGGCAACTTAATCAAAGGGTGCTTGAGCGGTGTCAATGTAACCACTCCAACATCTACATCAGGTTTTGGAAGAAAAGCATCACCAGAGATGTCAAACTTATAATTTACATTGCACCAATTCTGGCACATAACAGACAACCTACATCTCTGTTTACTTGTCATGCGTGCTGCCATTCTCTCTGCAACTTCTTTCTGAAATGTCAATGTCATTCTAGTGCGACCAAATGACCATGGGCCTTCTTTCCGAGAAATCATTTCAAGCCAGCGGATCATTAAAATTGTTGACACACTAAAGGGCAAGTTGCCGATCAGATTGATAGGTGGTGGCACATCAAACCAATCTGTTTTAACATCTTCTGGTATAAAGTGAGCAATATTTGTTGTGAGTATATCACCAGTGATTAGGTCTATATCAACCTTATCTTTACAAACATCAGCCAAAAGTTCTAAGGATGGAAGAAATCTTGGATCTTTTTCAATCAATATTAACTTTCGAGGTGCCTGGCGAATTATAGAACGTGTTATGCCTCCAGGACCTGGCCCTACTTCGCATACAACATGATTATCTATGTTACCAGCAGCACGCACAATTTTGTCTATTAATCTAGGTTCCAAGAGAAAGTTTTGTGATAATTCTCTAAGAGCTCGAAGTTTATACAGCCTGATGACGTCTTTAATACTCGGCAAAGGTGGCAATCTTATCTGTAATGCTCTCTTAACTGCTGCCATTGCTCCGCACTTGTTTACTGTTGTTGCACTTTAGCTGGTTCGTCAAAATCGTCTAGGAATGTCTCCTGCTTCACGGCAAGTATAGAATACAAATAAATACCAAACACTCCGGCGCCAATAGTGGCTCCGGTTATTTTATTCCTTCTATTGATTTTTTGAAGTTTCTGTACTCGTTCAATGTTTTTTTGCTCTATAAGTTTCATAAAATCAATTTCTGCCCTCTTCAGAACAGGGTCTTGGTTACCAGTTTTGCTGATGACTGGTTTAAATGAGCTGGAATCTCCCATTACGAATATAATACTGACAAGCACCTATGTGATGTACTTTTTAACCTCAAAATCCTAGCCTGAATTTCTTGTAAAAAAACAACCATAGACTACAACAGACTTTTATTTTGTTTAGACTGCTGCCAGCTGCCACTGCCAGTGACACCTGCCAAGCAGGGCTTCGTTCCCGTCCATGAAAACACATGTTGTTGTATATAAAACCAACCTGGCAACAATTTTCTATATCAACTCATTTGACAGTGACACTACTATGAATATTTGTTCCATGCAGGTACGACTGGGTTCGACCCTTGATTATGACATAGTGCCATTCATTTAAAAAAGAAGAAGAAGTACATGAAGATTTGGTTTTCAAAATGATAATTTGATATGGTAACGTTCGCGGTTAGACAAACAAATGTGGTTTGTTGTACGTATCGAATAGTATGTAAGATAAGGAGAGGCTTGGTTTGGCTAACGTTGGATTTCAGATGGTGATCAGAGTAGGTAAAAATATTTTAAATATATTGTATTATTGTAGAGATTGCCGAAATGCCGGCCAGTTATAATAGCTAATAAAATTGTGTTAAGCTTACAAAACTTCGCACTGAGCTGAAAGTTGATGAGAATGGTAGCACTATTATAGAAAAATAAAAAAGTCCTCATCGATCCCACATTTAACGAGGATTAATAGTGAACGAATAATCGAATTAAATAAATGAACGAATTAATGATTTAGCAGGTATCGGATATTTTTGGATATACAATGTTGGAGGATATTATTATAGCCAATAAATTAAAGAAATTAAAAATTTATTCAATTAGGTCATGAAAAGAAGTTATTTTCCAGAAAAAAATACCATGTATCTTTTTAGCATGGAAAACTTCTTAGGTGCTTTAAATCTTATACAAAGCTTGCTTCTATAAGATGGGGTATTTAATAATTAGTACTAACTATCTGTCGCTATTCTGTGCATATTATGTAAAATACGTAAGCTGAATCTGTTCTTAGAGCTGAGACGTCTATGAGCTGGTGGAGCTCAGCATCGCTCTCTTTCTATGCAGTCGTGCTTCTCACTCTGTGAAATGAAGTTGTGATATGACTCGTCACGCAAGGGGCGTATCAAGTAAGAGTGAGTGAAACAGACAATATTGTGAACGTCATGATGAAAACAAAATAATCAAAACCAAAGCAAACAGCGACCGACCGAGTCGAGTCGCAGACGTTCGGTTTGTCGTTGTTGCATGCATACATGCACTAAGTTCGATTCGTTGAAATTTGTGTATTGTATTTCTGTTTAAAAATGCCATTTATTTCTAAAGACTGGCGTTCACCTGGTGAGGAATGGGTGAAAACACAAGAGGGTTGGGAGAAAAAGAAAGTGTTAGAGTGCACAGCTCAGAGGTGAGTTAAGTGTTGGAAAACATTTTCTTTGTTTGATGCAGAGTTCAACGCAACCAATTATTGAGTTCCCGTAACAAAACTAACGCGACTTTTGGCCAGATTTGCGCTTGACTTGTTTTAATACGCAATAATGCGTTAGTGTGACTGTTGTAATAGCTTGGTTTTGTTTCACATTGCAGATATCCCGCATTAACTAACTTTAATAGCACGGATAGTCAACAAAAGTCTTGGTGAGTGAATCGTTTGTATTGTAGAAAGTGTTTCCTTGTTATGTATGATCAGCTGTTTTTGTTGTCGTTCTTTCTCGGCTATTGATTTTCCGCACTCGTCGTAAAGTCCTTCGCCTCATTTTCATTCTGCCACTGTATAAAAGTAAAGTGCCTATACCTACATAGATTTTAGTGCATGATTTTATTTACTTATGTGACTGAGTACACGAGAAACGATTCTGTGGCCCCACTAGCCTAATAGCATTATGAATAGGTCTACTGGGCCAATTATAACGAGTTTCATAACTTTATTTAAATCTGCGTTGTTTACATCAAGTTTATGCTTGTTAATAATAACTTTAAATTCATGCTGAAGTTTAAACATGTACCTAGCACTAGCTGCGATACACTCACTACTGATCATTTCATACTCTAATGTCTCTAATAACTATTATTGCGTAACAATGATTATTAGTAATAATAATCATTTATTTCAGAATAATAAGGCATAACAAAAACATTAATACGGTTGAAGCAGATACATTAAATAAAATCAACTGAAAACCAAATACATTAAATTAAATCAAATACATTTAATACGTTTTAAAATACATTAAATACAGTAAAATCGTTAAAAGTAAAGTAATACAATAGGCTCATCCAACTAGCACAGTCGTCCAATGGTGGCTGATAGGACACTCGCACTTGTCACTCACAGCTCTCAAGATACTATTGCGGCTGCCGCAGGTCTTGTTCATCATAGAGTAGACAATACTTTTTTGCGCATAATAGCATAAAAGTCATTGGTTCTTGCCTCTGCAAACATTCCAGATGCGCTGCAACGCCACGGCAGCCCCAAAAGCATCCTGAAGGCATTATTATATTGCACACGTAGTAAGCCTTCTGCGTATATCTCACCCAAAGACTCGCGGTATAAAATGATTGGCAAAATTACTTAAAAAGCGTGACCTTCACTTATTATATTAAAAAATGATGTTTGTAAATTCTAAAACTTGTGGACAGAGTTCATTAATTCTATCACCATTTGAATCCCTGAGTATCATTAGGCTTATTATTGAATAAATTAAATTAGGCATCCCTACGAAAACTCCAATAATGTAACTCAAGGTGTAAAATATTTAAAAATTGCTACCGAAGCGAGGGAAGTTGTAAATAAAATGGATTAAAAATCCATATCAGTCAGCCAATCACCGTCCACTGCTGATCGTAGGCCTTTTTTGTTTTACGTCGGTAACAAAATTCATTTACGCACTGCCTTGCGGCCAAAGGGGGACAGAAAGGGGGTGTGGGACTCACCACCGGCAAACGCAACTGCCAGCAGTAATACCCACTAAAAATCTTCCGAACACGTCCGCCGCTTGTTGAGAAAAAGGCGGGGGGGTCAGTACCTGGGTTGCAGCGTCTGACACCCCGCCTGCGGCCAACGTTCCTTGGACCAAAACTGGAAGGACCTTCTCAGGGATGCGCAGTGGACGCGCCCTCCTACCTCCCCGTGCGACCATAGCGTGTGTGGACGACTTCTCGGAGGGACTATGGTTAGACAGCAGGGGCCCCCTGCCCCCGCCGCCTTAGTCCCTTCTGGCGCTGCTGGACGGGCCCTCCTGGCACGCCCGCCTCGCCACACACACATGTCGCTCTTAGTTTCCCCCCCCCGGTAGTCAGTACTAAGGGCACCCAGAGTCGCCAATCTCTGGGTGTTACCTTTTCCCTAGCGGCTTCTTCGCCCTACCGGCTTCTTCGCCCTACCGGCTTCTTCGCCCTACCGGCTTCTTCGCCCTACCGGCTTCTTCGCCCTACCGGCTTCTTCGCCCTACCGGCTTCTTCGCCCTACCGGGAGGTACTAAGCCCCCCACCAAGGTGGAGACCAGTCGGAGGGGCTGATCATAGGCCTCCCCCAAAAAGCGCCAACCATGCCGGTCTTCTGCAGTACGCATCCATCCGCTACCAGCCACCAGTCTCAAATCGGCGGTCTACCTTGCCGCAGATTGTCCTACACTAAGTTAAAAATCCATAATTAACCATATAATATTATAGATCCAAATGGAACCTAGTCTTAATACGTCTTTTCAGGCATAAACCGCTCAACCGATTAAGGTAAAATATCTTACCTACTGAAATACAGTTTCGACTCTGAAAAGTACCAGAATCTAGTTTGTATCGCAGAAATCATCACAAAACTATTGAATGGTGCAGTAATAATTTGTTAAGAAAAATCTCGTAATAGTTATAATTTTTTGAAAAATAATGCATGTTTTAAGCTCATACTCGCAAAAAATGATTTCAATATTCGTAGCTGTTCACCAAATAAAGCTATTTTCATTTTATTTCACATACCTATTATCTGAGTATTTAAACTAAAATCAACATATACAGGAATGCGTATAAATCTTCAAAGACGCGAAAAAATACCTTTCAATTTTTTTGTTATAATTTATCCCAAAATCTCCCACGGGATAATCGGAGCTCAATATTCAATCGTTCGGGAAGTGGGTTATCTATTTTAGTATTATGCCTCTCGTGACCTAGTTTAGAGAATTCGATAAACAGTTGTTTACTCCTCACTCTTTGCCTCAGGATTTGAAGGCAAGCCGCTGGAACTATTATTTATTTATTTATTGAGAAAACCACCAGCGTATACAGTAAAACAATTAACATAAGTACTTAAAGCTAGTATGGCCAATAACAGATTTCCCTAATATAGAATTTAAGTACATACACACGTGAATTCACGCCTGTTTCCCCGAAAGGGTAGGCAGAGGCACACCCACATTTCGCCAGTTACATAATTGGTCCCAAGTAAATAGGTGGCGAGCCTATTACCGCCTAACGGAATATTTTATGTTTGTCAGAGCCTCGTTTGTTGATGTATGTGCACCACTTGCATGTTGCCTTGGGATCCTTAGATCTTGATGGAAGCCCTATCTATCACCCACCAACTCTATACACCAACTGTTAAGCATAACAATATTAAAATTCTTGTTTAAGAAATTAAGAAGTTAGGAAACTCAAGTGTCAGTGAGATTTGTGTTTTAGAAATCAAAAGTTATCCTGAAAAGGACGACAATGGTTTTAATAAATACTTAAATATTGTCTCCACGTGACTCGTGACGAGTCATAGACGTACTTATAAGTCGCGTAAACAAAAGAACGCAATATAAAACTGATTAATATCTACTTATTAGAAATATTTTTATCCAAAACAGAAAGAATATTACATATAAGTAAATTTAACTATAACTTAAACGATCCCTTCGAAATAAATAAAAAATAAATATTTTCTAACAATTACACCAATTATTTAGTTCCAAGATAAGTATCATTAGGAACTTGTGTTATGGATACTAAACAACGGATAAACATACTTACATACTTTTTTTTGTACTTTTTTTAGCAGAACAGAATGTGTATGTTCCTGTACTCGCAGTCAAACCAGGTTTTGCGAGACAGTTTTTATTAATTGCAATAAATTATAAATAACTAAAATAAATAATAAACGTTCTATTTTATCAAAAAAGTTTTCTCGAAACAAGTTTTTATGTATTCCTAGATATTCCCATCAACAAAGACATTGCCGTTTCTTCTGTATCGCTGAAAATCGTGAACACAGTTGAAGGTTCTCTTGTCCTTTTGAAAGGTCAGCGAAACATTTTAATGGATCCCATCGGGTCCGTCTGAAAGTCGCCGTTTTAACGCACCTATTTTGAAAACGGTACCAAAACACAGCACATTCGCCATATCTTATATATAAGAGAAGTTTGCTAAAACTATATAAAATATACTTTATAGTCTTTAAGATCATGTAGTTTCGTCAAACATTTACACACAAATTGGAAATTCGATATATTTTTTTAACAACTATGAAAGAGATATGAGCGGTACCATAATAAAGAAATAAAAGCAAATATAATAATAAATATTTTCTGACACTTACACCAATTATTTATTTCCAAGATAAGTATCATTAAGAACTTGTGTTATGAAACTTTACTAAACAACGGAAAACATACTTAAATACTTTTTTTTTGTAAATACATACTTAATATATTAGGTCGGGGAAAAAGTCTTTTCGCATAACGTAGGTATAAACTTATTATAAAATTTTTTTGACTGTACTATTTGTGTCTGGCTGGTTTTGGTAACATTAAAAAGGTTCCATTATAAAGAAAAGAAAAAAATAAAAAAAAGTTGTTTCCCGCTATTTTTCATTTGTTTTTCTCTCCGTAAAAATGAGTGAATCTAGTGAAGAAATTCGATACATTTTAAAATTTTATTATAAAAAAGGCAAAAATGCAACTCAAGCAGTGAAAAAAATTTGTGATGTTTATGGACCTGATGCAGTGTCAGTAAGAGTAGCACAAATTTGGTTCAAACGTTTTCAGTCCGGAAATTTTGATGTTAAAGATGCACCTCGCTCTGGTCGCCCTGTTACGAATAAAATGGACGCCATTTTTGAAAGAGTGGAGCAAGATCGGCATATTAGTAGTTACGATGTAGCTGAAGAACTGGGAATTGACCACAAAACAGTTTTGACCCATTTGAAGAAAGCTGGTTATACAAAAAAGCTCGATATTTGGGTGCCACACGAGCTCACTCAAAGAAACTTAATGAACCGTGTACTCATTTGCGATTCATTATTGAGACGTAATGAAACCGAGCTGTTTTTGAAGAGATTGATAACTGGCGATGAAAAGTGGATCACGTACGACAAGAACGTGCGAAAAAGGTCGTGGTCGAAAGTTGGCCAGGCTTCACAGACTGTGGCCAAACCTTTTTTTTTTTTTTTTGATTTACGTCGGTAACAAAATGCATTTACGCACTGTCTCCCGGCCAAAAGGGGGAGACCGGGAGGGGGTGTGGGGCTCACTGCGGCAGACGCGACCGCCGCAGTCCTACCCACTAAAAATCTTCCGACGACACCCACCGCTGTTGAAGAAGGGGCGGGGGGCCAGCACCAGGGGATTTGTAGTTTCTGGCACCCCGCCCGCGGCCAACGTCCCCCGGATCAGAACCGGGAGGACCTCCTCAGAGAGGCGCAGTGTGTCGCGCCCCTCCTACCTCTTTTTGCGGCCATGACGTGACTGGCCGACTTCTGGGGGGTCTATAGCTAGACGGAAGGGGCCCCCTGCCCCCGCCGCCTAAGACCCCCAGGCGCGGCCGGGCGGGCCCTTCTGGCCCGCCCGCTGCGCCAACGGCGTAGCCGGAGAGAGAGCGGGTCCCGCTCCCTCTCCTGCTCCGCGGCCTCCTTCTGCGACATCACCACTTCGCAGAAGGAGGCCATCGCCTCCCATGCCGTCTCGCTACTGTGGCCAAACCTGGCCTAACACGAAATAAGGTGATGCTGTGTGTATGGTGGGATTGGAAGGGCATTGTTTATTATGAGCTTTTATCGCCCGGCAAAACCATCGATTCTGATCTTTACTGCCAGCAACTGATGAGATTAAAGGAAGCAGTCGAGAGAAAACGGCCGGAATTGATCAACAGGAAGGGTGTGGTCTTTCATCACGATAACGCTAGACCACACACATCTTTAGCCACTCAGCAAAAATTAAGAGAGTTCGACTGGGAGGTCCTAGTGCATCCACCATATAGCCCTGACCTTGCGCCTTCAGATTTTCACCTGTTTCGGTCTCTGCAGAATTCTTTAGGTTCTGTAAGGTTGACCTCAAGAGAGGACTGCCAAAACTATTGTCTATGTCTTGACTTTTCATACAAAAATACGAAAAGACTTTTTCCCCAACCTATTACATAGAAAAAAACCCAGACCAGGAAAAATATTCATATTTATACACACAAATATTTGTCTTGTGTGGGAATCGAACCCACGACCTCAGGAGTGGAATGCGGGTATATTCGCCACCACGCCATATCGGTCGTCGAATATAGATTTCTTAAACAGTTGTAGCCAGGTCTTTGCCCACCACAAATGGGATAAACCTATTGACGTGAGATTAGTATGTAATAAGAATATGTATTTTCTCATTCGATTAGTTACATAAATTCTCTCTCTATTTCCTAATAAGAAGTAAAACAGAAAAATATAACCAGAAACGAAACCACGTATTATTTTATCAATTAAATTTTTCTCAAAACATGTTTTGTAGATTTTGACATTAGCGAAACGTGCTTGTAGTTTCGTATACAAAGTTAGTTAAAGATGAAGTTGGAATCGTGAATACAGGTGAAGGTCCTGTTCTTTTAAAAGGTCAGAGACTAATATTGTAATGGAGCCGTCCCTCCCGCCGGATCGTCTGAAAGTCGCCCTTTTAGGCGCACCTTAGTTCGACGGTACCGAAACACAGCACACTCGCCATATCTTGATTGCTTTCGTGTCGTGATTGATCAATCAATCTGATAGAAGCCGACTGGCAATTAAGTGGGAGAGATTGGCTATTGGCTTTTAACAAAGAAACAGTTTTCATATTGACCGATGTAGAGTGGAAATTTGTAGGTAGATGCTTGTATTTTGCTCCTAAGGCGTGGTTTCGATTCTTACATGAATAAAACAACTTGTATAAACTCGTATTATTGAGTTAAAAAACACATGATTTCAGCATTAAAAAATACGGACTTTCATATAAAATAAAATAATAAATAAATATTCTCAATTATTTAGTTCCAAGATAAACCACTAAGAACTTGTGTTATGGATAGTAAAGATAAACAAACTTAAATACGCTTTTTTTTGTAAATACATACTTAATATACATAGAAAAACACCCAGACCAGAACAAATATTCATGTTCATGCACACAAAGATTTGTCCTGTATGGGAATCGAACCCACGACCTCTGGAGTGAAGTGCAGGTATACTGACATCCACGCCATATGGGTCGTCATATAAACTTTCATTTAAACCCATGTCTCACTATTTAGGTACTTGTCTAAAATATCATTAATAGCTATATTTGTATGAGAAATTTTGTTTTATGATTTAACATAGGTTTAAAGTTCCATTGGGCTCAAGCTCACTAAAGTAATAAGAAGTATAATACTCGGCGGTAAATATTGCATATCGCATTTCCATCAATTAGTTTATCAGAATTTGAAATCAGAAATAATTTCGAAATAAAGTAAGACATTATGGTTGTTTTTTAAATTTTTTCAAAACTAAGTAGTTTTCATCAAATCTGTGTTTTTAATTAAAAAGTTATCTTCTACTTTTAGTATTCTCTGTCACCTTATACTCGTAGTCACATCATATGCACACTATAATACGTTAAGTCGATGTGCAGTATTTACTACCGGGCACTGTGTACGGAGATGCAAAGAATTTTGTAATTAGTGGAAGTTTCACAGATATAATCGCGGTTTGTAGGCCACGGTCAGCACTAAATCAGAGTTCAGCAGGAAGGCAATGTTATGATTGAAAAATAATTGTTCGTTTACTAAACATCTTTAGTGAAACTCTTCAATAATTTAAATAAAACCTATTTTACGGATTTAAATTAAAGAACATTGTTTGAATACCACCTGCTTGGAACCGAATTCAAACTGCCTTTGCATTTTTTACAGATTTTGCCTTTAGAAATCTATTAGCAAAGGCAAAATTGTTTATTCAAGTTTGTCTCAGTAAAGTTCATATGAACTTCGACTTAAAAACTAACGCACCCATTCGCTATAAGCAATTCGCTATGAGTAGAGAAAAATTGAGCAAGAAACTATAAGTCTCCTCCGCCAACTTTTTAATGAAGCCACTTACTAAAGTCTAAAGCTAATTTACCAAACTATGAAAAGACTCATACAGATAAATCATAAGACGCAGTAGTGTTGCAAAAATTTCAAAATGTTATCATCTCAACTCAGCTCATTAACGTCCCAATACTGAGCTAGGGCCTCTTCTGACAAACCAAAGTGAGAGGGAATTGGGTCATACATATCGCATGCTTAATGGAATAGTGACTTAACTCAAATAAAGACGATTTTTGGGACATCACAAAAGAAGATCATCTAAAGAATACTTGTCTTACTTGTAAGCGCATTAAATTGATACTGATTTATTATTTAATAATTCTGCTTGTGTTTTGAACGTTTGATTAACATTGATTCGATCTCAGTAAGAAATAGAAAGACTAATACGTAACTCAAACCTGACCTATCTATTAATGGGTCGATGTTCCTTTGAGCATGCGATATCTTACGCCACCAGTGTTGCACTCAGTGTTGACTCAGTGTTGCACTGAAAAAACCGAGGGTATAAAATTATAAGTTGGAATTTTCCTAATAACCTTTACACTTTACTAATTTCAAACATGCGCGAGGCAATAAAATGTTAGACTTAAGAGCTGTCTTTGTAAGACCAAAGACAGCTCTTACGTTTCTCTCTTTCACACTTGAAGGCCTAATGGGGATGCGATTAAAGGCTCCACCTCCACCGTAGAGATGCTAAGCGAAAGTTGTGCAATGATTCATGATTTTCCGACCATAGTTGCAAATTTGTAGTTTTGTCCATCATACATAAATACTTTTTTTTTGTAAATATATAATTATATGAGTGCGGGTTTCACTGACTTCCAAGCCATATCAGTCGTCATTATTATGATATATTATTATAACTTAACTTACTTTTGAACAATTTCTTATACTTACTAAAAATATAACTAAAAAAATAAGTGTCTGTTTTGAGTACATCATTGCAATGGAGAACGGGGATATCTGACACATTCAATCATCATTTTAAGTATTTGGGATACATAATTTGTTCCGACTGCAAAATCGACAGCGACCTCACTCACAGAATCAACACGGGTTGGATGAAGTGGAGAGAGCTTACAGGAGTCATGTGTGACAGCAAGATACCCTTAAAGGTTAAGGGAAAGGTGTATAGGGCAGCAATAAGACCTGCTATCTTGTATGGAACCGAATGCTGGGCTACAAATAAACATCACAAAAATAAACTACACACAACTGAGATGCGCATGTTGCGCTGGTCTGCTGGCGTCACGTTGTTGGACAAAATAAGGAATGAGTATATACGGGGGAGTTTCAAAGTAGCACCAATCGCAGACAAACTTTTAGAAAAACGCATGCGGTGGTACGGACATATTCAACGGCGTCCAGGTAACCACATGGTAATAAATTGCCTTAGACATACAAACGACGACGCGTAAACGCGGAAGACCCCCCGCCACTTGGTTGACGACGGTTAGCAAAGACCTAAAAGAGGTGGGATTGGACGCAAGCCAAGCACAAAATCGTGCAGAGTGGAAGAAGAAAACTGGGAAGGCCGACCCTAAGTAAATGGGATAAGCTCAAGGAAGAAAAAGAAGTATTTGTAAGATGAAAATTTGGATAGAAATCAAAGGACTAGCTAGCCAATGCCTTGAACCTTAAATCAGTTCTGGATATGTTTGAGTCAAGAAGACTACTGACGAAACGTACTTGGAATGCATTATAAATAAGCGAATTAAAACCAATCAAAGTAAAATTTTAAGTTTAATGCATTCAAGGCATTATTAGTATTAAATTCCTTGACCCTTCCAAAAGCTACTTCATTATGTTATCTATATCTCCAGCACTGATCGAATAAAGCAACGAATTACGTAAAATTTATTGTGTCAGGTGAGGTGATCTGTATCTTGAAAATGGGTCATACAGGCTTGCCAACCAAGGCAAGGTGTGCCTAACTAGGTCAGTTTTTAGGGAATTTCCAGGATTTTTTTGTAAATAAAAACCTTAAAAGATGTAAGTGGGAGGGTATGATAGTAGATTAGATGTAGGCCAATTTTTATATTTAAAGTGTCATAATTTCTGCTCTAACACTTTTTGATTACTCTATCAAAAAGAAATATTTTTATTAATTTTAAAAACTCTTGTTATATATAAGACCGCGTACGACTTTCAATATCTTGCTAGATCTTATGGATATTTGAGAAAGGGCAAGTCTAAACCGACGAAAAGGCTAAAGAGTGTGAGAGAAGCTAAAATTATGTGATAGAATTAAACAGTGGTGGCAAGTAAATGGATTTGATATAAGCCCATACGGGAATAAGTCCATATAGTATTACAAATATATACCTATATATACAGAAGGTTGACTATGTCTTAGTGGGTATATTAATTTCTACATATTTTCCATACGGCTGTATTGGCTTATTTATTTAACAATTTATGCACATAAGGAACATACACAAAGACAGAAGTTATGAAAGACAAGACATGGTACTGCTTATCCCTAAAAGGAAAAAGGAAACCGAAGAAGGAAAAAAACATAATTAAAGTATAATCGTGCACAAAATACGTTACAACAAAAAAATATTAAATGACTAAAATTAAATAATAACAAACTTAAATTAAACAATTAAATAAAAACGTATAGCTATCAGACAAGGTAGCGTTTTTATTTAATTAAAAAGGAAACACTTGAGGAGCACTTTCCTTTATTACCTTCTTAAAAATGAATGCTTTTCTAAGTGCGAAATATATAAGAGGTTTAGTTATATCCTTAGTAATTTAATAAATAAACCATTTATTTTGATATCATATTACATAACTGAAAATCAACTATATTAAAGTGCATTTGAATAATATTACCAGAATCTTAAAAGATAACTCGCACTCGGGCTAATTTTTGACATGACTTTTCGTTATGCAAAGACTTAAATAGAAATATATCTGGTTTTACTGCTCAACGTCAATTATGGGTCAAGAGACGTTCCAATCACCATGGTTCCGCCGTGGTTCCAGAAATTCCTTTTTGAATGGGTATTAAGGGAATCTTCGGCCTGTGATTGTGGAGCGCCAGATCAAACTATAGCCCAAATTGTTAACGATTGCCAGCTGTACTCTTTTCCCGGTGGTCTTGAAGAACTTCATCTTCTGACTTCAGCTGTTGAGAAGTGGCTCGGCTGGAAATTTAAATTAAGATTCAGGCAGCTCAACGCCATACTATATGATGATGAATGGAAATACACTCAGAACTTGAGCTTTATTTTAAACAGGTTGGTAGTGTTGACTAGTATTTCCGGTTCAACTTATAAAATCTTATTATTAAAAAAGTGATTTTTAAATAGTGGTTATAACTGTGTCGCAACGTAAAGGAAATGGTTCAGACCGCAATGGTAAAAGGTCACATAAATTGTGGTTTTTATTTTCGTAACATATGGAATTTAATTAAATTTTTATAAATTTTACTGCACAAAACAGATTTACAGAAAATTCATTACACTCCTTTCACGATTGATTAGTATATAAATGAAATAAACTTTAATTTAGATAAAAATAACATAAAAGAGTTAGTTATAAACAAATTTCGCACATAATCAAGTTCTTCTGGGAACGTTAAAAAATATAGTTTTGAGAAAATTTCACTGTTTACTTTTAGAAAATGCTTAAGCATTAAATTGGTAGCATCAATACTTTGTGGTTTTTATTTGAAAAGTTATGTTGTATTTGTAGTATTCTTTGCCACCTAGCAGATTAATAGTCATAGTCACAGAATATGCTGCTATAAGGGGTTTGAACACTGTGCATGCTTGTTCCAAACGATTAACTTGATTTTCTTAAGAAGTAGTTGCCAGAAAATATTTGACATACGTATTTTGCAAATAACCACACGTGCATCTGCTCTCTCTAGCATAATCATCTCTTTAAAAATGTTTAAAATGCTCTCTCTCCCTCTCTTCAAAATGCTCTTTTCAGCATTATCATCTTTTCTTTGTATTTTACCAACTTATCTTTAACTCGATATCGTTTTGTGAGAAATTCCTGAAACTGTTTGTAGGTAAGTCGGTAACTCGTCTGACAAGTTACTTTTAGTTTAGCATTAAATTCCCATTGTTTTCTCGACTTCGGATCCAATTAAAGTGTTATAATATGAATAACATTACCATGACTTTGTATTTTTTTTTGTTATATTTTTCTAAAGGTTTTGCGGAAGTTTTAATTTGGAGATTCTCTAATTCTTATTATGTCCGAAAGGTGACACGAGCAGAGAGTAGGCTTGTTCTTTCATTATTACTTAACTTTATTTCCTCTTACGATTAAGACTTTTGAAAAAGTAAATAATATATATTTGTTTTTTTTTTATATAAATAATTGCCACAGTATACTTAATAAACTCTCCGCTGTTTAACAAAGACTGACTTGAAGCAATAGTTTTATTCCCTATCTAATTGTCTGTAGCGAATTGCGAAGGTTTCATTGTTTTGAAATCCAAAAGCACAGCTCTGCAACCGATTGCACAGTAGGTAAATTTTTAGAATGCAGAACAATCGCTGCAATATTTAAAGTGATTATAACTTGGAAACAAATTGTAAGCCAAAGATAGTTCATGGATTTAGTTTTCGAAGTTAATAAGCACTCATAATATTAAGTTGTTGTGAAACTGTCGAAGATTAGTATATTTTATTTTATTTTCATTTATTACATAATCCACAGTAATCAGACAAATGTAAGTTAATATATGACTAATTATAAACCAGAATCGGGTTAATATTTTTTATGCTTAATATGTAAATATTAGTAGACAGAGGTAGCTTATTTTACGTTAACAAATTTAAAAAAATCGTATATTAGTTGTAAAATTGTATATTATTAATTGTAGATTAGTATAGTTTCGTTCATTGTATTTTTGTACCATTTTCTAATCTGTTAATTATTTTGTTTCTAAGGTAATTAAATAATAAATTTTTCATATTTTATTGAACTCATTCATGTCGAATGGGCCCGCCCGAACCACAAAGTCAGCTTAAACCATGATATCTGCATGTAAAAATTGTCGGGGGCGCAAAATAATTAATTATAACAAAAAAATGTGTTACTGAAATTACCAAGCAAATTTAAAGTACTTACCTATTTTTAAAATTTCGACTTTCTAAACTAAGTTCATGAATGCATGAACAATACAACACAATGGTGTATATCTCATAAAGCCAAATATAATAAAATAATAGCAAAGAATTATTTTACATATATACATAGGCGTTGCTTTAAACATTGTAGATTTTTTTTCCGAAAAGTTCTGCTGCTAATAGTGTAGTGTTAATTATATTATATAAAATATTACCCGCGTTTGGTTAATGTATTTATATACGAATTCCGGAACTGCTGATGGTCCAACAGTGCTCTGGATTTAGCGGTTGACATTTAATTGAAACCGGGAATGAAATAAAACAATTTCAACTTCCAAAACGGGAATGGTGATGTTTAGAAACGTTAACAGATGCGCTGGGGTTGATTAAAGGTTGGTCGTTGGCCGAGAATCCTTGGCAGAAAGCCAGCAAGCCGACTCACGGCTCCACCGCTCTCTGGCATCACGTTAAGTCTATGCACGTTTCTATTTTAGAATTTATGCAGTAAAAGCTGATTCTTCTGACTACTTGATTGTTAACGGAGTGCTTTAGGGTTCTTTTGTGAGTCCATAAGTTTATTTGTCTATGGACTGTTCTATTTTAAAATATATTCAGTATAAGCTAAGTCTTCTGGCTACTTAATACTTAACGGGGTTCTTCAAGGATCTATTATGGGTCCATAGTTATTTAATAAATTTATAAATGATATTGTAACAGTGCCATGAATGCAAATATATTAACAGTAAAGATAATAGGAAATTCGAAGACATTCGTTTTAAACTAAATAAAATATTGGAATAAATCGTCCCCAACTTCACCGTTCTCTGGCAAAATGTTTAGTCTACGGACTTTTCTGTTCTAGAATTTATGCAGTAAAAGCTGAGTCTTTTAAATACTTTACTTCTTCAAACTTACTTAAAAAGGAGTGCTTTCGGGTTCTATTCTAGATCCATAGGTATTCAATAGACAATAGATATTTTAGAATTTATGCTGTAAAATCTGAGTTTTTTTTGACTACTTGATACTATAAGTGCTTTAAGGTTCTGCTGTGGGAATAGAAAAAGTATGTTTAAAAAAAAACAGTGTATTTATGATCCTACTACAACAACATACAGGTCTATTGGGATCCTACTTAAACCTAACTAAGGATCCCTAGCCAACCTCACCTGCATGTGTTGCACCTGCCGATCAACGGACGAGGCTCTGGCGAACATAACAGTGCCGATAAGCGGCAAAAGGCTCGCCACCTGTTACGTGGAACCAACTATATAATTGGCGAAGTGTGACCGTATAATATATATATTATATAATATGCCTTTGCCTACCCCTTCGGCGAAACAGGCGTGAACAAAGTTTTATTCATCATTTCTAACGATGCTGAACAGGTCTCTCGCAAGATCGGCGACAGTGTGTCTAATTCACCTTGCATTAGAAGCTATTTAGGCATTTGGAAACGCCACAGTAACCAAATATTTTATATGTAAATCTACTTCTGTTTTACACGTTTCTTGTGAGCTCTTACTGTGTTCTAGTAATTTTCATGAGCTACTGCGTTGAATGTTACTTTATTAATATGTGAATATATGCACCGGGACAAATTACTTCTAACACATTTACACATTAGGGGTAAGCTTAAAGCTAATATTTTATAAGATATGCCTATTATTATTCTGTCCTGTTTTATAAAGCTGTTATCATTAAATATTGATTTCACTTCCTCTTTCCTCAAGAGATTTATGTTAAACCTGTTTTAAAATGACAATATTTTCTTTATCAACTTCATAATTTATATGTTTTTACATACCTGTTATTCAATAATTACTCGTTTACTTAACATACAGTCATAAATTATGTATGTGCAAATACAGTTGAAGTTATAACTTGGAGTTGCAATATGTTGCGTGAGTTTGAATTTATACATTTACGGTGGCTCGGAACTGGCACTTAGATTCACTTCCACTTAAATATTTTTTGTTTTTAAATTGTTTTGTTGCATATCAGTGAATCTAAGCTTCGTGATAATATTTTGATTTTTATTTATATTTAATTTTGACGTTTTCAAGTACTATGTAATAGTTTATGAAATAAATATATATTTTTTACGACTTGAAAATACTTGTCTGGCATTATAATGAGGAATTCTTTTGTTAAATGAGCGTAATTGTTTTTATGTAGTTTCTATGTTGAGTTCAGTTGTCCTAGAGTTTTTATTTTGTTGTAATGGGTTTTTATTATTGACAGGATACTAAAGGTCATGGTTTCAGAGTAATACAATAATATTTGATATTACGATAATATGTAATTCTCAATGCATGATGCACTGCATAATCGGAAATACTATGTACTATACTATATACCATATACATAATACACGTATTTATATGCTATCTTCTTTTACACGTCATCGTTTTGTGAAAAAATTTGCAAGAGTTTTTTATGTAAAAATTTTTGATAAGCTAAAAATTTTGCTACAATTTGGAAACACAAATAGGAACAAACGATTATGTTTAAAAAACATTAAAATCTCTATTAGGGAAAAAATTGCAGTTCTTTTACAAAGATCATAATCTGCTACTATTTCCAATAATAAATTCAATTCAATGTTTATTGCACTCCATAATGTTTTACATAAGGTCTTACATCTACACAAGTTACAATTATGGACCCTGTTGGGCACCGCAAACTTAGGAGAGAGGAAGCATACTAGGTCCTTTTTCACAATTTTACATAAAGATTAAATAGTTCACAACATCAATGTCAATCAATGCCATCAATGTCTATCATAAATATTATTGTTAGGGTAAAATATTATTTAGAGAATAAAATATTATTGTATTTATTATTAGATTAAGCAATATGTGTATAAATTGATGAAGTTAAGTTTCGTTTCATATGTTTAACATTCTGTCGTGGATAACGTCGCTGGTTACGCAATGAACCAAATTTAGTTTTAGCCTTTTTAATATTATATATTGTGTAACTGTTTGTTGTCCTAAATATAATAAAATAAAATAAATGTCCTAAATCAAAATATAACCATTATTGGTAACTTAATTTTATGAGTTAAATTAGGGAATTATTAGGTATTTTTGTACTACTACCAGAATTGTATAGTTTATTTATTACTTTATTAATTATTGTGCATATATTTATAATGGTACTTACACTCACATTTTTGGACAGCACCTACTACTAACCATGACGCAGGACATTATGGTGTGTTACATTAAAATGCAATAATCGTTGTTGTACCTCGACACAGGTAAATATAGGAATCTGCATCTCGTTAATAGAGATGCACGGATGATATTATCTCTGGCACTGACAATGAGTGAGTGCAAGGCCATTTCAATAAAAATAAAAGTTGAACCTGCCCTTTGAACGTCCGTTAGTCGTTTATGCGAGCAAGGCTGATATTTGTTTTTATAAAACTTTTACTTTAAAGACTTTACTTTTGTATTCTTCTGTTGAGGTTGTGTTATTCGTCTCTGAAGTATGTGAGCAGAATCAAATAAATGAATGAGCATTTGGTACACCAAATCATATTATTATCATCCTAGCATTATCCTGGTTGCTCACTGATTTAACCGCATTTTGGCTGAATTTCAGTTATCATATGGAGCGACTGCCGTCTGACCCCCGCAACCCAGAGGGAAACCTAAATTCTATGGTTAAAACAGCTGTCATTATGTAAGAAGGCACTGACTTCCTAATAACGACTGCCATAGATCTTCATGACAGCCGGTACCAATGGCTTAATGTGCTTTCTGAGGCACGGAGCTAGCTTACGCACATCAAAATGAAAAGTCATAGGTGCGCCACCAGGGTTTGAACCCGAGACTCTCTGAATTTAAAGACAAGGGGTCTCGCCACTGGGCTATCGCCGCGCTCGCTGGTATCCTAGAATCATTGTTCCGTTAAATAATATAACTAATGCATGTTATACACTTCTCTATGAGATATACAATAAAGGTAGACTTCTACTGTTTTTATTTGGTACCTCTTAAATATTATTTCGAATACACAGTGTTGAATACAAAAGTAATACATACTTTCGACTTTACTTAGTTGCCTTCGTGAATTTCAAGAGTTTAAAGTTTCGAAGAAATGATTTCTATGTGACTTTATTTCTGCTATTTTCTTTGCTGCACTTGACAATTAGAAAATAAGTGAAATTGTATTGGAAACATCGTCGTTTGCGTAAATTGCCACAATAAGCTATTATCCGTAAATTGCGCACGCGCCGAACCGGAATCGGTCATTTATGATTATGATAGACTAGGCTTCACCAGTCTAATAAAAAAGTCACCAGTATAAAATGGGCCAAAATATTTTAGTATACCAAAGGGGTATTTGTTAGTTGGACGACATAAAAAAAATGAAAGCTATATATTATTGCATTTTATTACCTGATCTGGCTCAATCTGTTTAAACTCTGGCTCAATCTGGTCAGTGAGCAGACCCTGGACCCTAAGCTTAAGTTTAGGGCAACCGGGATAGTGCTAGGATATGATAATTATTACCTGATATTGCAATATGACTTGGGTTAAAAAGTATTTTGTCATAATTTGTTTCTATAATGAATACAGCTGTTGTATGCATTTACGCCTTCGACGATAAGGCGTATTGAAGGCGACTTTCTATTTTCAATCCTTCCAAATAAATATTTACAAGATAATGCGTTAATATTATACCTACGTATATCTTTTAACATATTATACGCCCACACTTCGCCAATTATATAGTTGGCCCTTAATGTTATGTTCGCCAGAGCCTCGTACGTTGATCGGCAGTTGCGCCACTTGCAGGTGAGGTTGGCTTGGGCTCCTTACGTCTTGGTAGGATCCCTATACACCCACCGTTTTAAAGAAATTAGTATTATAACGAATTATTGTTCTTTGTATGTTCATTATGTGGAAATAAATAAATATGATCGAGATTGGGTGCATGTGTTAATGAATGGGCATCTTTGCGGCTTATCCTCTTATACCTATGCGAATTGTATGACGAAAGTAGATATTTGTAAGTGTTGGAGATAATTTTCACAAGATCGTTAATCTAGCTGTAAGTTTTGTAACGCAGAGTGCGTTGACAGTACTTTCCATTTCGTTTCCACCTAATGCGACAGTTAATGGAAGTACGGTGAAGAAACGCTTCGAGATATTGACGTGAAATGATGCCGAACACTTTCCCGATGTAATTATGTATGTATTACGAACACATTTAGATGGGGCTTATGTTATGTCATTCGATTTGGTTGAATGGAGGCGATGTCAGTATATGATGATCTTTTGACTAGAATTCACACCAGTGAAACGGTGAAAGTATTTAGCAATTTTTTTTATTTTAATAAAAATATTTTCGTGATTGCTGTGTAATATTGTTGATATGTACGCATTTCTAGTTTCTGTGTGAATTTAGTTTTTCCCGAATTGTAGTTTTTAATTATCCAATTCATACAGATCGCACCTTGCTGACTTTCAAAGGGATCGGAGTATTTCGTTTTAGCCAAGTTCACTTTTAACACAGATATTATCTCAAGATGAAATGTGTCAATTGGTGACGGTGATCCTTCGCCTACATACAGACGAGATTCTATTCCCTTAGTTGCCTTCTTCACAGTCAGGGGTGGTAGAATTCTCTGGAGTCACGCGGCACTATAAAGAGGGGCATTATTTATACCATTACCACATTTCAGTTATTAAAACGTTGACATCATCATATCCTAGCATTATCCCGGTTCCCCAAACTTAAGCCCAAGATCTTCTCACTGGTCTAACCAGGTTTTAGCTGAACTTCAGTTATTACATAGAGTGAGTGCCGTCTGATCTCCACAACCCATAGGGAAAAATCATTCTATGGTTACACCCAGTGCCGTAACTAGGGTGGTGACAGCAGTGCCCAGGCACAGGGCGCAGACCCTGGAGGGGCGCAGAAATGACCAGACTAGTATCTAGTTTTAGCTCATGCATGGTAGCTAGTAGGTACATTTTGTTTTATTGCGAACATGGTAGACGCGCCCTACTGTACCTGGCCTGTATTTTCAGAGCATGGTCAGAGCACTTTTCAAGGGCGCAGTTTTGAAAGCTCGCACCGGGTGCATAAAAAAAAGGCTAGTTACGGCACTGTTTACACCACCTGTCACTGTCATGTTAGAAGGCACTGACTTCCTAATAACGACTGCCATAGATGTTATTAAAACATTGACGAAGACAGTTAAACAGAGATAATTGAAAAAGTTCTCGAGTAAAATCCGTTAAATGTATTTTATTTCCAATGTGTAATCGCGTAAATACTCGTAGAAAAAAACAATAAGTTCTCGCGAAGTAAAACCGCAAGAGAATGGTTTTGACATTCATCAAAGTAATGGAAAAACTTTTATGTAACTTTTACGCAACAGCTTTCTAACGAATATAGGTAATGATGAAAATTATATTACAAATCACTCTGGTGTGTCATATAAATATTAATAATTATAAAGTCCTATTATTCTTTTTGTTAACTTTCTACATAATAATTAGTAATTCAGCACTTTTGTTGTTTAGCCCTTAAGTTAAGTGTTGTGGTAGAAAATAAACTTGTTATGTATGCAACTACGAAATAATAAATTTACAAAAAGATTAAATACATATACTTAAATAGGTAAGATTGAGTTTATGTAATTTTTACCATACTTAAACTATGATTTTGATAAATTGGTGTCCGGAAAACTATGAAAATTCTTGTAGATTACGTATGGTAATTTTATAAATATATAAAATGAAATTACCTACATGCTGTTTCCTCGAGGGGGTGGGCAGAGGATTCATACGCCCATTTTTCGCCATATTTTTGGTCCCACGCAAGGTGGCGACCCTTTTGCCGCTTACAAGGAATTTTTTTTGGCCAGAGCCGCTTCAGTTGATCACCAGGTACACCACTTGCAGGTGCGATTTGCTTGGGTTCCTTTGGTCTTGATAGGATTCCCATACACTTCTCCCCCCCCCACTGCTCTCCACTTTGACGTGGTGAGAGGCTTCATCATCATCATCTCAGCCCATTAACGTCCAACTACTGAGCACGAGCCTCCTCTCACATATTAAGGTGTGAGGGTATTGGGTCATACTCCACCACGCTGACCCAGTGCGGATTGGCGGAGGCAGGTGTATGGCGTCCTGCTGTTAGAATTTATCAAGCCGCCCATTAGGCCTCTAACATGTCTTAACGACTACCACATTTAGTGATAACCGGGACCAACGGCTTAACGTGCCTTCCGAAGCACGGAAGCGCTCGATATCAAATGCCACACAAACGGTCACCCATCCAAAGACTGACCTCTGTAAACTCTGCTGTACTTCGGTGATCGTTTCCGACCACCTAGCACCGCAGAGCTACGAGCGCTTCAGCGATGAGAGCGGTGAGGGGCTTAGTGAAAGTAAAATAAAATTAGTTTTAAATTTTTTTGTCTTTCTATCTGTCTGTTTATTGTGATTTTTTGGAAGTAGGGCTCATTTGAACGGATTTTTCACTAGCTGATATTATAAAAAGTAACTTAGGCTATTTTTGAACCAAAACAATAACAAAATACCAATAAGTCACGCAAGCGAAGTAACGGTCAGCCGCCATTATGCAATAATAATATATTTCAAAGTATACTTTGAACAGGAACGCATTTGACCAGTAAAACATCCTATGCCACAAGATCTCATATACAATATGTTTTTAACTTCACAGCGGATCAAGAAACGTTGGTTTGTTAAATAGGTCACGCACACGGATACTAAATAACCAATAGACTATTCAGACGGTTCCCTTTACTATTTCTGTACTGCTTTCAAGTGATACAGTGACTGCATTTTGTGAAGATCGCTTCCTCTCTTATTAATAATAACGATATACAGCCAAAGATCTTACAACTAATTCTTAAGACCAATTAAACATACATGTTTTTTTTTGCTTTATAATGTCTTATGAGGAATTCACATGTTCAAAACTCTTTTAAGTGATAACTGATAACACTTAAAAGAGTATATTATAGGTATAGTAGAGGTATAGTAGAATAGATTATAGGAATAGATCTTCTATTTCATATTTTTTGTAATTCACATTACCTTTTTAATTTGCATAGTTAATTCATAATAATCACTCCATATTATAAAACAAAATT
Organism: Musotima nitidalis; assembly: GCA_949126915.1. Classification (NCBI taxonomy): domain Eukaryota; kingdom Metazoa; phylum Arthropoda; class Insecta; order Lepidoptera; family Crambidae; genus Musotima; species Musotima nitidalis. The sequence continues at coordinate 3,444,590 of OX421429.1, forward strand.
CTAAGCAGCGTCTGTCTGTTCGCGATAAACTCCAAAAGTACTGAACAGATTTTCATGCTGTGTACACCAAAAGATAGAGTTAGTCGTAGGTAAAGTGTAAGTTCATTGACAGCACAAATAAGGACGCTAAGGGGATCCAATCTACATAACAAAAAAACATTTTTCAACTATGTGCTATATTATAACACATGTTTCTTGGACCTTTACTTTTTATGTAACTAAACGTAAATCAAAACAATAAATTTTTCTTTAAACTTTTATCAATTTTTTTTGTAAATAAATTTTTTGAAACATAAAAGTCGAAACAATGTAAAAGGTATAAATAAACCATTTGTATTTCTATTTAGCATAGCACAGACTAGATATTTAGAGCTAGAATAGAATGTTTCATATATTCATTCAGCCATTTAGCTACTCAAACATACACTAGTCGGTTAATAACCACACAACTTAGGCATAATCGTAGCGAAACTGCAATTATGTGAAAGCTAGCTTGTCTAAGGGCTGTGATGACTGCTCTCAATGTTAAACCGAATGGAATTTCAACGAACAAAGACGGCTTTCTCTCTTAGCAAGCTGCAAGACAATAACTACAGCCGACTGGGTAATATATACTCATATACATAAAAGTAACAGTAAAGTAAAAAGTTCTTCATTTCATAAACTATTACATAATAATAAATATAAATAACATTTGACAGAGAGAGGCACATACATACATTCACGCCTGTTTCCCCGAAAGGGCAGGCAGAGGCATATTACACACCCACACGTCGCTAATTATATAGTTGGTCCCACGTAATAGGTGGCGAGCCTATTGCCGCTTACCAGGCACTGTTATGTTCGCCTGAGCCTTGTCCGACGATCGGCAGGTGCACCACTTGCAGGTGAGGTTGGCTTGTGGTCTAAGTTCTTGGTAGGATCCCTATACACCCTAACATATACATATAAAAAAACGAATATAAAACTAAGGTGTATGAAATTGCAAAACAGCTAAGAATAATAATAAGACAGCTAGTTTATAATAAAATTGAAGCACATTTTTTTTTTAAATTTATTTATAGAAGGTAGTAACAATCTAAGGTTCCTTACGAAGAAATACATGTCAAATTGATGAGTATTACTTTATTCAACCTTAAAGTATAAATTTTAATCTCGACCCTTATAGCCGTGAAATTGTTAAAGCTAGACTAAAATGACCAGTTCTTGTAAAAATATATAATAATTGTTATCTTTAATTACTGTAATTGGTTTTGTACACCATTTTAATTAAATAAATAAGGACAGGTATAACCCTAAAAAATTTAACTTTATTGTCTTTAAAATCAACAAGATCATTCGTCAAATAGTAATCAAGAAAGGAGCGAAACGGATTCCTTGTCAGAATTTGACAAGGTTTGTCAGCTAATCTGTCTGTTAAGGTTTTTTTTCAAGCTTTGTCAATCTGTCGGCCACTCTAACGGGAGGATTTGGCAGTCCGTCCGTCATGTTTCTCAAGGGGGCAGGTGATTGTCCGTCAGTCAGTCTATCGGTGTCTTTAACGAGGCTTTCAAAAGGCAGAGAGATTGAGAAGAATGCATCAATAAACTTCATTCAGGTTATGTCTAATCTAATACAACACAAAAAATATGTATATTAAGATTACCGCCCAGTTTTTCTCAACCACTACCTAAAAAAGATTGCAGCAGTTCATGTCATTTCTAAATATGTACCTACTTTCAAAGTATTTCGTTTACTTAATAACACAAAAGACAATATGGTTATGATAGAAAATAGATTCATAGGAATCAGTATACTAAATCGATATCTAAACTCCAGTAAGAATTGATTTATGGAGAAGTCTTTAAATATTTGCTGCTTTCGTTCATTGACTTACATTTAGTAGCCATTGTATGGGAGATAATGTAGATATTATAGTAGGTACTTTTGGTAGTTTTTGAATAAGACTCAATTTTGAACTGGCGTGACTTGTAGGATAAGTGTTCATACGATAAATTTGTCTATCTATAGAATCATGAATATGCTTGGAATTTAGCTTACTTTGTCTGTCTTTATAGTTATTGCTTGTTATTTTATTGCACCCGTTAAATTTGTATCCGTATATTAATAGTCTCGTACACAAAACACTGCTGTGTGGTACCGGCCTAGAATAGTGTAAAATAGGTAAATAATAAATATTATCTTACAATCACACCAATTATTTAGTTCTAAGATAAGTATCACTTAGAACGTGTGTTATGGATATTAAAGAACGAATAAAAATACTTAAATACTATTTTTTTGTAAATACAAATTAATATACATAGGAAAATACCCAGACCATAACAAATATTCATGTTCATGCACACAACGATTTGTCCTGTGTGGGAATCGAACCCACAACCACTGGAGTGAAGTGCAGATATACTGACCTCCACGCCATATCGGTCGTCAAACCAGTGTCACCCCCTCTCATCTCACGGGGACTCGTAGCAGTCAGCGAAGAGAAATCCTACCGGATGATGGACAGCGGAGTCATCCTGCGTACTTACGTGCGGCTACAACTGCGATCACCAACCCTGCCCAGCGTGATTATGGGAAAATATCCCCAAAAGACAATGACAATGACAAACGAAAGTGATTTATGATGGACAAGTGGATGGAAGTGTTGGGAGGGGAAGACCACGTAAGACCTTCCATGACCAAATACTAAAAATGTTAGAGAAAGGGCAGGTCAAAAGTACCCTAAACCGACGGGCGTGTATGAGGAGGTTAATGAGTGTGAATGAAGCTAAAAGTGTGTGCCAAGATCGTAGCAAGTGGAAGGATGTGATCTCTGCCTACGGAAAAGAGGTTTGACATTATGTATGTATGTATTATCTTGTATGGTAATCCAGATCATAATCCTCTCTTCTGCTAAATATCAGCGAATTAAAGCAACCGTGATTGAAGGACAAATATAAGAAACAGACAAACTTTCTCATTTATACCAGTACTGGGATACGATTAGTTTTGTCTTTTCGTTTCGGATTTGGCTAATACCCGAAATGGCAAACCTTTCACGAGACTTTCACCGACAGATGATGTCTTAAGGAGTATATAAGCTACTTATATAAGACAATTTGGGTTCCGCACGAAATGTATGAATGTATGTATGTAAGACAATGTTCTAATGGTGCTAAAGCTAATGTTCAGCAATAGACTTAAAGCTGCTGTTAATTCTTACGTAATTCATTCGCTGCCCGTGGTGCACAGTTGTGGAATAAGTTGCCAAGTGAAGTCCGGGACAGTCATTCAATTGCGTCTTTTAAGACAAACTTAAAGAAGCACTTGCTATTGAGCTAGTCATTATTATTGTTGTTTCATTTTTTTCCTTGTATTTATTTATGGATATAAGTAAGTTTATATTTCTGATATGTATCTTATATCATACTTTTGTGTATTTGTGTAATGTTATCATATTGTAGTGTGATATGAATGCCCGCTAACTATCTCTCCCACTTCAGTTAAAGTTGACTGGAAGAGATTTCTTTTATAAATAAGTCCACCTTTGTACTTCGTCTTTTTTACGTATGTTTTTTTTTATTAAGTAGGTAACTCCTTTGAGTAAATGAACTAACATCCACATATATCATTTGGGGAAGGCAGAGACTTGCTACTATTTCAATCTACATAAGTTGTAGCTAAAGTTACTTGCCGCACAGAGATCTCTAGGGGAAACGTATAAAATGGTGAGAAGTGGCTAGACCTTCGCCAGCATTGACCCTTTGCCTTCAAAAAATTCAAAACTATTTATTTCATAAACTATTATACCCACATAATACTTGAAAACGTCAAAATTACATAAAAAAAAACAATCGAAATATTATTACACTGAAATCACGAAGCTTAGATTCACTTATATGCAACAAAACAATATAAAAACAAAAAATAATTTTGTGTAAGTGAATCTTAGTCGCCTTGTATGCTATTCTCGGAGAAGACATGGAATGACAGAATTCTTAAAAGGTATTGCTACCGCACGGCACTGTGTGACTTGGCATATGGAACACTAGCAGCCGACCGCGACTCCGTCTGCGTGACCGATATATAATTCTTCTTGTATCACTCTATCTATTAAAAAAACCGCATCAAAATCCGTTGCGTAGTTTTAAAGATCTAAGCTTACATAGTAAAACAACTTTATTTTATACTATCATAAAATCATAAATAATAATAATAATAAATATTTCTGACACTTACACCGATTGTTTAGTTCCAAGATAAGTATCATTAACAACTTGTGTTATGGATACTAAATAATGGATAAACCTACATAAATACTTTTTTTTAAATATATACTTAATATACATAGGAAAACAACCAGACCAGAACATATATTCATATTTATACACACAAATATTTGTCCTGTGTGGGAATCGAACCCACGACCTCAGGAGTGGAGTGCGGATATACTCGCCACCACGCCATATCGGTCGTCCATATCATCATCATATCCTAGCATTATCCAGGTTGCCCTAGACTTAAGCTTAGGGTCCAGGGGCTGCTCACTGGCTTAAGCAGATTTTGCTGAAATTCAGTTATTACATGGAGCGACTGCCGCCTGACTTATTTTTTTACCCTGACTTTGTTCTATACTATGTAGTAATGATAAGGTCAACATTTAAAAAAACTTCGTTCAGGTGATTAACATTATAGCTTATTCACAACATTATAGCTTATTCACAAGTATTTCAACTTTATTCAAGTTTAAATTAAAAGATAAGTTACTATGAGGACATATTGCAATAGGAAATTCTTCGTCAGTCTGTCGTAAGAATGAATTAAAATTTGTTAGGTGGCACAATGAAAGTTAAAGGAGGCTTGGCACTAAATTAGATACCCTACCTATCAAAACAAATATATATTCTCAGTCACAAAAAGCGACAACAAAAACTAAATTTTATTATGTTTTATTTTTTCTAGGTATTTACCTAGTTTTGTATTATATGACTGCCATTCGTAGTCAATCGGCTAGACTATTGGGACCTGCCCAAGAATTGTCCTGATGAATGAATTCTGAATACTGAATGAATGAATGAATGAATACTCCACCACGCGGACCCCAACAAAAATTGGCGTGGCCAATGCAAACTACATCAGACGTGTTAAGCGTTTGGTTAACACAAAGAATCAACAAAAGTTAATAAGGCTATTCAGAAAATGTGATCTGAAAAATTGCGCTTAAATTTAAAAACTCGAAAGAAGGTTATAATTATTATAATTTGTTTAACAGGACTCAAGAAGGTGAAGATGCAGATAAAACAAATGACTCCGTCAACAAGGTGCCACCTCACTGTCACATCACAATCAAATGCACACGAGAGGTGAGATACATTACATTCTTACATTATCGTCTGAACTAGGCATTTGATCTGAAGCATCAATCAATCTTCTCGGCTCATTAACGTCCCTCTAGGTCCTAGGACTTCTTGGCGGGAAAGTGAAGCGTCATGCCTGCAGTTTTGTTTTATTTTCTAAAATGTGTGGTATTTCGAACATTAATGTGTGATAACGGTGGATTATTAACCTTTAAGTGTTTGTAAACGTCCATGAGTGTTGGTAAATGAAACAAAATAGTGCAACAACACTTTGCTAATTCTCTCAAGAAGTCCATGTGATATCTCAGTATAGCCCCACCATCTTTACTGAGGACTCAAGGGGTTTAGGGGAACGGCATCTCATTTACCATTTATCATCTTTATTACCACTCATTCTCATTTACTATAATTTATATGTTATCAATATATCTCTTACTTGACACTGGCTAAACGCACAAAGCCATTATATATAAAACAAAAACAAGTAAGAGGGATTCAGGTTACTCATATAGATCTGAAGCTTAATTTCATTAAATATTTATGATAGTATTGATGTAAACGCAATCGTCAGCTGTGGAACTATTTGCCCTAATTCAGAATGACAGTGCGAATGTATTCTTGCAGTCAGCTGCAAAGACGTTTAACTACTTTTAATCTTACATTGATAAAGTTTTGGCTTCAACTCCCGTACGTTCAACGACTTAACTCAAACTTCTTCAAAAACTATTAGCGTTTTAGCTATGGTTGTAGGTAAGATCAGTAGATGTTCTGCGGATCATTGTGCAATTGAACACACTTTAAGCCTCTGAATACCATACAATAGTTGCCGCTTATCATAATGACTTGTACTTGTTGTCTTGTCTGTCTAATGACTTACAAATACTACTTTCTATACAGATTGCAGGATTCAACGGCCTTTCCGAAGCTGTCCGTCGCTTAGATTTTTCGTCAGCCGTCCGAGATGTACGGAGGTTCAACTACATCTGCGCACTACTGGAACTCTTGCTTGGGGGGCAGAAACTAACTCATTTGCCCGGAGCTGCGCAGAAACTTCTGCTTTCCATGTTGGAGCAACTAGCTGACCAAGGTTTTTATTGAAACACATACATAAAATCACGCCTGTTTCCCTGTAGGGGTAGGCAGAGGCATACTATATGCCCCCACTTCGCCACTTATAATGCTGGTCCCGCGTAAAAGGTGGCGAGCCTATTGCAATTTTTGTATATACACTGATCATCACAAAATTCGGCGTTTTTCTCATCTTGCTGACTCTTTCATAGTTTTTTTTAAATAACATGTAACTCAAAAAAGTTCAAAGTGTTCAACACTAACCTCAAAATCAGAGTGGGTAGTATGGACTCCCCACGATAGAGACATTATTATCTCATAAGTTCACTTAAATCAGAACATTAAATTTTTATATAAAAAATAAAATACAACATAGGCGTGGAGCGACTGCAACCTGGTATACTGATCAGAATAAATAAAACAATTATAAACTGATTCTGGGCTTTACCGCGGTCTATCCAGTGTACCTACCATTCCGCCAACAGCAAACCGCAACCAACACTACTTTTTTACACGGTTCAGCAGGTCTCATTTCTTACACGAAGAATCTAGTAGTGTCATTCGCGTTCCGCTGTTTAAAATATTTGCTTTGAGAACTAAAATCTCTATGTATGGTCCAATAGTAACTTCTTACTTTTCAGTGGCAACATCGAAGCAGAATCTAAACGCCTTACGAGCGCTGATAGTAGCGCTGTCTTCTGTGAGGGAGGAAGAACGACGCGCGTGCTGGGGCCGACCGTTGGGATCCCGCGCCTTGTGGGGACATCACGACCACGCCATCGCCAGGATTAACCGCATTGCTGATAGCATCCGCATTCAAGAGGTTTCTTGTCTTATTTCTCTTATTTTATGTGCTTATAGTAGCGCTGTTTTTCGTGAGAGGAAGAGCGGCGTCGTGCTTGACAGCAAAGAAGAGATTTCATCAGGTCAGGTCATATCGGTTAATTTACGTAGTGAAACCCTCAACCAGGCGCAGCAGATTTCAGAATAGTTTTTTTATATATTTCAGTTGCAGGTCCAAAAAAAAGGGTAAAGAAACACATTCCAGGCATGACTCAGGAGTTCCGTTAACACTATTTACGCGTACTTATTCGAGAAAGTACCGATCTGATTTTTTGACCTACCTTTAAACACACTCCTGCATGTGTCTGATTGTAACAAACGCTGGTCCGCTAACTTAATGTAAAGAGAAATTTTGTGTCTGGGTCATGCTTTTTAAATCGTGATTTAGACAAAAGTAAAAGGTAAGCATATGGCATGGAAGGAAGGAACTGCTAAGTTAACTTAAGTTTCGTATAAATTTAATTACCTACTAAGCTTGATTTTTTACTCCGCAGCCCGGACCCGAGGTAGTGCCGAAACTTCACGATTTGCCTGAGGAGTGCATCAGAGAAATTCTCTTAAGAATACCAGATTACAGGGATTTGGACGTAAGTAAAATATTGATTAAAAAGCTTTAATCTGTGGAGGTGCCGGAACAGGCATGCCGGGAGAAGGAAATCCATTTCAATTGAGTCTGTAGGAAGCGGATGGATGTGCCCGGGAGCCGCGGCCCAACTTATGATAGTTGGGTGTTGTACATATATAGTTACGAGCTTGAGGAATTTTGTTTGCGCGATTTAGTCTTATTTTTTTGTACGATTTTGAAAAAAAAAAAAATATATTTAGACATAAATACACATAAACAAAAAACAGAATGCAAATCAGTAAACAATTTTTACACATAAGTTTACATATAGTATGCCTAAAAAGGACTCCACTCAGCATGTGCTGCAGTGGAGGGCCACAACAGCGCTGGTCTTCCGTGGAGACCTTATAACTTTCGTGTGCAACAGCCACACAAAAGGCAGAAACTTAACAATAAAACAAAATATTTAAACCACAAAATACAATTAAATGAAAAGTTAAAGTAGTAAAAGTAGTGAGTTACAGCAGAATTAGACTTACTTATGTGATCATATGAAATTTTCTAACTTAAGATTAAATAACATAGAACAAACACAGTTTGATTTGAGTTGAAAAGATTTTTTATTTTTATTTAAGATAATAGAGAGATCGACAGCATTAAGTAATACGTAAATATTTTTTTAATTTATATTTAAAAGCACCAATAGAAAGTACGCATGCACGCATTTTGTAAGCATTTACCGATAACATATCGATATGTGCGTTTTTATTCACTGCGCGTTGCCATTAGACCCATTAGTAGGAGTGGGCGAGCAATATAGTTCACTGCGTTTGCATGTTGTGTAGTGCCGCGTGCAGCGAGATATTCCGAAGAGTATAACACTTGATCGTCTCGACTGCAGGGTTGTTATTGTATGAGATCTCCAAATCCCTAACCGAAACTATGCGTAGTAAAAAACTATCCGTAACTGTAAACGAAACCGATGTAAAACTTTCGGATAGTTTCATAGTAAATAAATAAATAAATATTCTCTTACAATCACACCAATTATTTAGTTCCAAGATAAGTATCACTAAGAACTTGATGATATTGTAATGATAACAATGATATTTCAATTTCAAAAATAATAATCTAATTATGTGTAAGGTTTGCATGCCTTTTTATACGACTAAATAGGTTAAGCTCCTGAAATTGTAAGACCAAATTAGTATACCTACCCTATTTAAAGCAAATAAAGAAATTTGAATTTGTGTTATGGACACTAAAGAACGGATAAACATACTTAAATACTTTTTTGTGCATACATACTTAATATACATAGGAAAACACCCAGACCAGAACAAATAGTCATGTTCATGCACACAAAGATTTGTCCTGTGTGGGAATCGAACCCACGACCTCTCGAGTGAAGTCCAGGCATACTGACCTACACACCATATCGGTAGTCATAGTAGTATAGTATTATATTTATATTGTTCATATATCCTAAAAAAAAATAACCTCAACCTAACCCAAAAAGAGAAGTATAAGTATCTCTTTTTGGGTTAGGTTGAGGTTATTTTTTTTTTACCATTAAAAAACATTTTATGCAGCCCACCTAAATTAGTTTGGACTAGCCATACTCCTTTGTCCTAAAATCGGGTTTGGCCGGTAACATATCCATAACCTCGAGATACTACCACAACTACAAGTGAACATGCCCTCAGGCGGCGGGCGCGGCTTGGCCCCGCGCGGCGGCGCTGGTGACGGAGCAGCGCGTGTGGCGCGAGCTGGTGGCGTGCCACTTCACGGCCGCGCAACTCGCGCTGGTGCGTCCTGCTGACTCCGACCAGGATTGGAAGGACACTTTCCATCAGCTCAGGAAGTTAGTACCTACACACACCACACACAACACCAATAACACACACCCAAATCATCATTAATTAAAGAGTTACATTTAATGACACAAATAAGTATATTGTAAAATAGTCTAAAATAAAAAGTCGAATACTTGCTCCAGTTAAAATTGTTCATTAATTAATCTATATAAATAAATAAAATAAATAAAAATTATCTTACAATCACACCAATTATTTAGTTCCAAGATAAGTATCATTACATACTTAAACGGATAAACATACTTAAATACTTTTTTTTTTGTAAATATATACATACTTAATATATATAGGAAACACCCAGACCAGAAAAAATATTCATATTCATGCACACAAAGACAGATCTCTTTCATCATTTTAGTTACAAGACAGATCCTGTATGGGAATCGAACCCACGACCTCTGGAGTGAAGGTATACTGACCTCTACGCCATATCGGTCGTCTATATATATTTATGTGTATATAATATATGATGCAGTTAATAGTTATTTGTTCGCCGATTGCACACACCAATTGCAATCCACAATTTTTTCAAGCAAGACTTTTCTCCTTTTTTTTCGAAGGTACGAATGATTGAGTTATGTTAAATCGATTCATATAACGCAAAACGATAATAACTTTTGATAATTATTGTAAATAAATGAATAAACATTTTCTGACAAATACCTTATTATATTTTACCTTCAAAGAACAGTTCATAAATTAAGTTCTATAACGTTAAAATAATCAGGTGGATTTCCATTTATTTTAAGGTTATATTAAACAATTTAAACATATATCTTTAAATAATGTAACAATATACACACGGTACAATTAAAAAAACCTTCTCCTTTTTTGAAGTCGATTAATAACAAAAAGAAATCACTACTTGGATTTGGTATAAAATAATTCCAATTTCATAGTTTCAGATTTCAAATAAGAGAAATGTCAACCTGACTAAAATAGTGCAGAATATAGAAAATTTCATTACATTTTTAACAAAATTTTGGCGCAAAAGTCGACTTGTAACTTTTTGCTGTACGAAGTCAGTACCTATATAAGCTTTTTAAAGATCGTTGTTTCATGGAACTATCTTGTAAAAACTGATGCGACTACCTTCTTTTTTAGTCATCACTCTTTATTACAAAAAAGAAAAAAACACTAATAATGTTTTGACTTTGTGACTGTAAAGTTTGGACGTGTTCTACTGAAGGTGCAATGACAACAAGTAAAAAAGCCAAAAAAATACTATAACATTTTATAATTTCAGGTTGTATGGATTGAGGGAAGACGTACAGTATGCTGAGACTCTGTCCCTTTGTCGTCACTGCAAGTGTTTGTTCTGGCGATCTCTAGGGCACCCTTGCATAGCTGATCAAGTAAGTTTGAAGCAATATCTCTACCTTAAGCGGTGCTCAGGCCTTGGATGGTTGACTGTTTGTTGAAGCGATCATAGCTCCGCCGAATTTTTTTTTAAATAATGGCTTTGTGCGTTTAGCACATTAAGCCAGTGTTAAGTAAGAGATATATTAATAATATATAAATCAAAGTTAATGAGAATGAGTGGTGATAAAGATGATAAATGGTAAATAAGATGCCCTCCCCTAAACTTCTTTACTCTTTCTTCTTTACTCACTTTACTGAGGACTCAGGGGAGTCCTCAGTAAAGTGAGATCACAGTAACGCCCCACGTTACTGAGATGTCACATGGACTTCTTGAGAGAATTTGAAAAGTTATGTTGCACTATTTTGTTTCATTTACCAACACTTATGTAAATGTTTGTAAACGCAAACACTAAACGGTTAATAATCCACTGTTATTACACATTAATGTACGAAATATCACAAATTTTAGAAAATAAAACAAAACTGCAGGCATGACGCTTCACTTTCCCGCCAAGAAGTCCTCCGCCGTACTAAGCAGTCGGAAACGATCACCAAAGTAAAACAGTTCAGAACTCAGTCCTTGGATTGGATAACCGTTTGCGTGGCATTTGATAATGAGCGCTTTCGTGCTCGTTAAAATTTTGGTCACAGTTATACTATATGTGGTAGCCATTTGAGGGGTATTCTATACCAATCGTTTCCGTGTTTCAGAAGACGCTTTTTGCCGTTGGTTCCAGCTATCACTATAATAAATAAATATTTTCTGACAATTACACCAATTATTTAGTTCCAAGATAAGTATCATTAAGAACTTGTGTTATGGATACTAATTAACGGATAAACATACATAAATACTTATATTTTTTTGTAAATAGATACTTAATATACATAGAAAACACCCAGACCAGAACAAATACTCATGTTCATGCACACAAAGATTTGTCCTGCGTGGGAATCGAACCCACGACCTTAGGAGCGGAGAGCGGGTATTCTCGCTACCACGCCCTATAGTCAGTAGTCTTTAAGCCATGTTCAAGACCATAATGAGCAGTTTAAAATTCTAATAGCAGGAAGACACTCATTCCATATTGGTATAATGATATTTAGAATATTTTTTTTTTTAAATACCTATTTGTTTACCAGTGCCCGGAATACCGGTCTCGTCTCGCTGAGGCAGGAGGCCCACTGCCGCCGCATCCAGTTCCACCAGCAGCATTCTTGAAGTTCTTCTCACTGTGAGCGGTTCATACTGGCCTTTCATCAAAAATATAGCCAGCTTCAGTGTTGTTTAAATTTTTTTTAACTTCAAACAACCATCGCGTAAAGGGTTTATTGTATGTTTAACGCGCTGGCTTATATAGCAGGTATCGCGCTCAAGTCTTGAGTGTTGGAACATTCTAAGGGCACTCACTCAGCTTCATACAAATGCACGTGAATTAATTAGTATGAAGTTTGTCGAAGATTTCGTCGTATCATGTTTCTGTGTAAAACCGTAACTTATCTAATAACGACCCAATCATTGTAAATCTTTTTGGGACTTAAGTATATTTATCCCAGAGCATAAAAATCACAAAAAACAGTTTACTTATATGTTAATACAAACAATCATCGCAATTTTTTTAGCGTCATGACTAAATCCCGTGATAAATATACATTAACAATAGTGGCGATGAAAATACCCACTGCATACCCTAGCTTTAAAGAAAATCCAAAACATACTGTTACTCGACTACCGGTCTTCTAAGCTACGAGCGCAACGAACTGCATAGCTCACCCGAAATTTCTGTGCTGAAAGCAACACATCTATATGTAAATGCTAGCAAGCATAAGAGAATTTGTTGGGAGGTTCCTTTCACTAGAAAACCGATCTTAAAGTAGCTGCAAATAAAATAAAAAAAATATTATATAGAGGAAAAGTCATACTTATTTGATATCACGAGTCTCATAATGAAAGAGGTTTTATTATAAGACACTACACGAGTAAAAAACTTTACATACAAATATTAATGAAAATGTAAATACGTTCTAATAGGTGACCCCTATTATTTTAAGCCTGAAATTTTTATGATTTTGAATCACTCTTGAATAGTTTTAGAAAATTCAAACAGTATTCTTATAAATGCGTATAAACATAAAAGCGAAATAAATTTCTTGTCTTGTATAGAAAATTGCTTTTAATGTGCAATAGTGCGTACGTCATATTAAGTACCTAATTCAACCAATTATAGATAGGTCAACTTTCATATTCTTAACTTTAATCAACCTCTTTGGTAAGCATAAGGTGGCGTAGACCAAGAGAATCGCATGACTGTAAAATAAACGTTAATACAGTTGGCATAAAGTAAGTAAACGATAATCTGGGCTGAATTTTTCAATTTGGCAGTTGTAAGGCAACATTTACTTCCTTTCCCAGTGAGTAGTGGAAATGAAAATGGATTTACAAAGTGATTGACCAGTATCTGTACAGTATTGAATTTAGTATGGGTTCGACAATAATATTGTTAATGTTGATTCCATACAATATTAGGATAGCTATTTTTGAATTACGTGATTGGTTAAGGGAGAAGATTATGGAGTCTATAAGAGTAAGTGGTGTAAAAGCTTACACGTATTTTTTTAAATAAGCAGTAGGTACGAATAATGGTAGGGTATTATAGCTGGTTTAATCACATTTCATTTAAATAAATATTACGTGATGAAGCTTGGCACAAACTCTAACTAAACTCATTTATATGTCAAATACATACAAAATATGTATTGTAAAGTTGTCAACTTCAAAACAAAATTAAAATTAGCAAAGAGTTTGCTTATATTTTCAAAAGTCTGACGCATTGGTAAAGTAGAACAGGGAGGAGCTACAAAAACTAATTTTGAATCAAATAGTTTTAATCGCGATGTCGTCTACATGGTAACTCCATTTATTCTGTAGTATAATTTATTTCGCATAATATGGTAACATTTAAGCATTATGGGTCTGTTTCATAATGTCCAAAAAGGTTCCAATCAGCGTTTACTTGACAGATAGTCCACACTAAACTGTCATTTGAACTGCTAAGTAGATACCTCATAGTATGACATTGTTAAGCATGCCTTACCCCTAAAGCTATTAATCCACCGCCCCCTGCAATCAGACTCGCCTCTCACTGTTGAATGTAGGTACACATACATTAATTTGGTACATATGGAACAGGTAGTAACGTGTACGCGCCACTTCAGATAAAATCTTATCATTCTGATCCGCATGTTTTCGGGTTACAAGGTACTTTTCTGAAAATTTTCGGACAATAAGCGATCTTAGGCAGTACTCTATGATACGACAAATTCGATGGTCCGACTCTGCCTCTGCGTTTATCAAACTAATAACCGCGGGTCCGCTATATTTGCAAGTTAATAAATCGGTTGTTAAGTCAAAATCTAAATGTTATCTTTTGTGGCTCTAACGATAGGAACCTAGCTCTCGGTGCAGTCTATTTATTAGAACTGTGCTTGGTTTATGAATACTATTTAAAAAAATATCTTATGTAATATTATCGACATGGCCCCAATAAATATGATTAGTTAAATCTAGGTCAGTAGAACTTCCAGTTTAGAAGTGTAGTAGGAATCTAAGCTATTGTATTGGTTACCCGTGATATAAATAGTTTAGCTAATCATTGATTTTATCTCATTTTTGTTATCACTAGTAGAGGTTTTGTTTTTGTTCTTACAGCTCAGCATTTATTTTGCTATCAGTCCTTACATATAGGTCTTTGTGTACTTATTCGAAAAGCGCTATAAATTTACATTTCAGATAAAATATAATAAATTACAGGCAGCATCAACATGTTTACTTATCATTTATCATAGACAAACTTCAATTTGAATAAATGACAAAAATATATCTCCTTTGCTTTTTGTATTAATACAATTTAATTTCTATAGCAGTTAAGCGTGCTATTCAAACTTTTATAATTAGGAGCTGATTTATTCATAAGATTTTATAATATTCGACTGCGATCTCAGGCAGCTGGCAAACTGGCCTATCATATTACTAAACAAGTTTCCAAAATGTGTTCTATTACTCGTATAAACTAGGTATTAGTTCAATAATTTCAGTGTTAATATTGTTATAGAATAAAATTAATATCTTTTCTAAAGATTTATTATTGTGAATAAGTGAATTTTAAAATTAAAGTATACATTTATGTGATCTATTAAATATAGTTGGTACTTAAAATTTACTCTGTTTTCTGAAACATTTTGAAAATATATTTGAGCTTTATGGCGAAAAAAAAACGTTAACAAATTGATATTGCCAGTAAAAGAATCTACTTGCTACCAAATAATTATTAATTTTCTTCAAGAGTTTACTTTAATTAATACTTTATTTCTAATTTAAGTTTTGTTTGTTTGCCCATTTACTAATGCATAAAAAATTAACTATTGAATGCTTTAAAACCTATGTGATATTACCAAAATTATATGTTTTAAGTTGTGTTTCATTTCATTACTATTATATTGTTGTTGTTATATTTAAATTAAAAATGATAATGCATGAATGTGGCAGATTTTAATAAGTGTGTTGTGTTCTACCTTAGATATTATAAATTGGTACCCATATTTTATTTCTACTAATATACTAAATTTTAATAACTAATATTTAGACATGTACTTTGTCACAATAACTTACTACAACTTGCTTTTGTATCCAACCAAAGCAGCTTCCGAAAATATTGTAATAAAGTTTCTATGTTCAACATTGTTAAAGAATCAATGAGAAAAGAAGAATGCACAGTTGATAAAATATATGTTTGTGTCTTATATAAAACCAATTCAGCTTAATTCTATCATATCTATAATTTACTTCGTGAATGATATCATTAGCCCTAAATTAAATAAGCTGGATCATGATCCAGAGGCTGGTCAATGGACCTGACTCTGTTATGTTCTCGCATATATTGATAAATATTGGACACAAGTTAACTGTACCTGCATTAACAAATTTGCACTCTGCGAGAAACTTTGTTTCTGGTAATATTTATTACCACTGTCAATAATTAGTGTTATATTCTCAGAAGTTTATGACAATCTGTTATAGAAAAAGTTCGAGAGTTAGCAAGACAGCGTCAGGCTCATTTATTGTATTTATGATACTTGGGAGATATATAAGTAAAAAATCTGATATTTTAATATTGACAAGTAGTGTAATTGTAAGCACAAATTGGTTCTGCAATAAGTGTGTAGGATTAGTCAGTTAATTAATAAGGGCTAGCTTATAACTATCATGTGACCTAATGTGGTAATTGATACCTTACATACATGATATTTTAATTTTTTTTTCAGGTTATGTAGTCATATTAAATGAACATTATATAGTTGATAAAGCTCTGATATTCTCTAAATATGTACAAGCTAGCCTTTTATTGAAGATGATCTAAATATGGCAATTTTGCTTAATTTTACTTGTAGTTGGTTGGATAATAATAACTGATTTAAATTATTGTAATAATTAGATGAATTATACATCTTACCTAATTAAACAAGAGCTTGGTGTAATAAATCCACAAATTCATTTCAATACCACATTTTATTTACATAACTTTGCTCCAACAAATTTTGTAGAGAACATTGATGTTTAATCATTATTTTTTTCAGTATACCTTACTGATTATTTTAAAACTATTCTTATATATTATATTTTTATCTCTTATAGTTAATACACAGAAACCCAATTTCCAAATCAGTATTGAGAACGATTTTATTGTTATAACTATGAGGTCACAATAATTTTCTTGTTTAAGTAAAATTAACAGATATAAAAAATACACATTTCTTTAACTATCATACATTATACATTATTGTGTTGATCATTTATAACTTACTTGGATTACTATACTTAAATATAAAATGATATGCTCTAAGCTCTATAAAAAAATAATATGTATGTTTGTTAAGATCAAGATCATTGTTTTGTAAAAAAAAGCATAACTGATTATTGCTGACATTTTGTTAGCATTTCATAACAGTATTGTTGTTTAAGAAAATTTCATGCAGTAGTTGTTGATATTGTGATATTCTAAGATAGATTTATTATAAGCATTTAATATTCTCAAAAAATACTACTAATTTAGTAGATTTTAATGCAGCTTCCACACTCGCCTGATTTGAACCTTTTGTCTGATGTGTTTTGTGCAAATGAGAGTTGTATTCATCTTGTGTTTTCAGTGTACTTTATGATGATATTTTCCTAATAAAGTTATTTTGAATAAGATTGCATTGTTTTTATTTTGACATATTTGTTTTTAAAAATCATTCACTTGTTAGGTATATGTACAAAATTAAAATTAACCATTCAAGCAATAGTTTTTACACATAATTGGAATCATTTTGTTTTCTGTCTCTAAGAGCTAACCTCCAACTTACAGATTAATAAACAAAGATCACATAAGATTCTTACAATGGGGTAGATTTAACCAGGGTAAATGAAAATTGGTAATAATAATACTTAAATAACTTATATCAAATAGGTGGTAACAAAATAGGTTGTATTACTAGTTTACAAACACTCCAGTGGTTAAGCCTATTATCAAGTAGGAAAAATAAATTTAACTTTTTATGACAGCTCATTTTTTACTTTCTCACAATGCCGTACCAAATCTTTTAATTTGTACACTAAATCTTGCAATTGTTGACTACCACAGGTAAATCGAACGTCGTCGTCACTGTCGGTTTTTAATATCACAGTGTACAACAAATTGTCTGAACCTACGCCTTGAGCATTCGTCACCACCTCCAGTTTCCATTCTACGTCTACAACACGAGGCAAAACACCTTGTAGATTTGGAACTGTATTCTGCTCCATTTGTTTGGTTTTCTGTGTTTAAAAAACCAACATCATTCTTTGAAATTATGCATGCTATGCTGATAATTCACTTTTAATGCACAACAAACAACGGCTATGCTCACAGTTATAGTGCCTTTAAGGCTAATAATTTTACAAACGGATTATATCCAGAATTTTTAAGAATTATTTAATTATCCCGAAATCAAAACAATACCTACCTAGTAGGTATTTTTTTCATTTATCCGTGGTTGTATGTACGTTGAATATCTGTCATTGTCAAAGAAGCTGATTGTATTTACATACAGCCTAGTTTTATGCGAGTAGTAAATAAGAGTTTTGAAATGGTTGGTAAAAAGTTGAAAAACCAAGAAGTATTTATTTTTCAATAGTTTTACTAGAATAAAATAAGGATATACAACATACGTATAAATGAAGTTGATATTCTAAAGAGAAACAGCAATAGCTAGAAGCCATCATGAAAACAGAGATAGAAAATTTTCTTACTTACCTATGTAAATTAGTTGTATTATATTTATTTTCGGAGGATTGCGAAACTGTCAAAAAGTGGAACTCAACCCAATGATTCAGATTTCAGTCAGTTTCCTCTCCGGAGTTATTTTGTATTTATTTGTTCCTTAGTTATAGCTGTTATTTAGAATTATTGAAGTGATTTTATTTTTGTAAACCTATTGTTGCTAGTAACTCTCCAGCAGTTTAATCAGTTTAAAAATTGTGCGTGAAACAAGTTACTATGGAGGATATATTTCAATGGTGTAGAGAAGGAAACGCCTTACAAGTTCGAGTTTGGCTCGATGATACAGAACATGACATGAACCAAGGGTAAGTTTTTATCAAGTTGAAGTACCATATGGTCGTCTAAATGCTTCATACTAACATCTACGCCCACGGTACCCTTCATTACCTCATACTATCAAGGACTATAAATGGTATAGGATAGGAACCTATTTGTAAAACTATTGCTCGAATAGAATACTTACTTCATACAAAATTTGTTTCGAAAATGTGAAACAGAAACTATAAATGTTTGTTGTGATCTAACAACACCCAAAACAAAAAATTGGCTTTGTAGAGCCTACACAAATCGGCACATCCAAAATAAATCCAATTTGAGATGGGCTGAAAAAATCTTTATATTATCTCCAGGCAACATGCAATGCAAAATTGTGTAAGGTTTCTTACTCTTTGCCCACATAGACAGTAAATCCTTTTTCCTCAATCGTCTTCTATGTCTGCCATAGGCAAGATATGAATTAAGATATTTTTTCACCAACAATTGTCACATCTATTCTTATCTACTACATTTACAAAAGTCTTAGCCTAATGCACAATTAATAACATGCTTAAAATATGGAGGTACAGTAATCATTATAATGTAAACCAACAAGAAATGCAGTCAACATGATAATAATATAAATAAAACAAAATATCCAAACATAGCTTTATTAAAAATATATGAAGTAAATTAAGTAATTGATGAAAGGTTTAAATATAATTATTTGGTGCTCTAACAACACAATCTCAATTAGCTAGTTAATACCATAGATCATTCGTTCAAGTTTGGCTCAAGTAAGCTCTTATGGAATTCAACATTAAAATTAATGCACTGTGAGTGGGAGCTTAAACAGCTAATAATTGCATGAAACTCGTCAAGATTGGTTTTTCTCCCTGGCGTTATATAAACTATGTTTTGGACAACCGATATGGCGTGGAGGTCAGTATACTTACACTGCACTCCAGAGGTTGTGGGTTCGCTTCCCACACAGGACAAATCTTTGTGTGCATGAACATGAATATTTGTTTTGGTCTAGGCGTTTTCCTATGTATATTAAGTCTGTACAGTAGAATCTGTTTATTATGACTCCGCCTATATTGACTAACCACTTATTATGAAGTAATTACAGTACGAAGTTAGGTTTTCATAAAAAAAACTTTGTAAATAAGTCTGATATCCTTACAGTGACATGTCTCTTATTATGACCTATTTTTAATAAATTATATTCGGTTATAATGACCGACATGATTCTTTATACCTTTGGTAATGTTCGTTGATTCCTGATGACATTTGGGACATGGCTTGTTTTTTGTGTCAAATCACAGTGAGTAATAGACACTTGAAGGTAAAAAAATGTCATCTTAATGCTGTAAAGCATTTACAATTAAGCAGAAAGGAGCAATAATATGCAGATTAGAAAATGGAAATTCAAACTCAGCTCTCACAAAGGAATTTGGAGAGGGTCATTCGATAATCTCATTGATTTTTAAACAAAAACTGCATTATGCAATCGTTCAGAATCAAATGACAAAAAACAAAAGCAGATAAAAATTATAGATAACTTACATAAAAAAATACTTATTATGTACTTTTTCTTCATTAAAATACTTATGTCATAAAGGTTTTTTTTTAACAAAACTCTTTGTATGATGTCCGCTTATTATGACATGTTTGTCAATTCCTTTTGATGTCATTATAAATGGATTTGACTGTATATACTAAAAAAATGATTTTGATCCCTTGTTTAGTATCCATAACACAAGTTCTCAATGACACAAGATAAGTGTCATTGAGAACTAAATAATTGATGTAATTGTGAGAAAATATTTATTTTATATGAAGACATGATAAAGTTATAAATAAATAAATAAATATTCTCTTACAATCACACCAATTATTTAGTTCCAATATAAGTATCATTAAGAACTTGTGTTATGGATACTAAATAACGGATATACATAAATACTTTTTTTTTTTTTTTTGTAAATACATACTTTAGATACATAGGAGAACACCCAGACCAGAACAAATATTCATGTTCATGCACACAAAGATTTGTCCTGTGTGGGAATCGAACCCACGACCTCTCGAGTGAAGTGCAGGTATACTGACCTCCACGCCATATCGGTCGTCATGATAAGACTAAAAAAAATTGACTTCTGCAGTCACAAGATATAAGAAAAAGAAGGATTTAAAATAATTAGCAAATTCTAATTTATGATTTCAGTGATGATCATGGCTTCAGCCCTCTCCACTGGGCATGTAAGGAGGGCCATATGAAGATTGTGGAAATGCTAATCAAGAGGGGTGCTCGCATCAATGTCACTAATATGGGTGATGATACACCACTGCATTTGGCTGCGGCACATGGCCACAGAGCTATTGTGCAGCTGGTGAGATCATATTTATTTAATTGCATATGCTCATAGGGTGCATGGGATAATCACAAATAAGATACACAATCTTACCAATTCATAATTTTGATGATCCATATGGTGTCGCTCGTAGCTCTGCGGTGCTCGGTGGTCGGAAACGATCACCGAAGTGTAGCAGAGTTTACAGAGGTCAGTCCTTGGATGGGTGACCGTTTGTGTGTTTGATATCGAGCGCTTCCGTGCTTCGGAAGGCACGATAAGCCGTTGGTCCCGGTTATCAACAAATGTGGTAGTCGTTAAGCCATGTTAGAGGCCTAATGGGCGGCCTGATCAATTTTAACAGCAGGACGCCATACACCTGCCTCCGCCAATCCGCACTGGGTCCGCGTGGTGGAGTATGACCCATTACCCTCACACCTTGGTATGTGAGAGGAGGCTCGTGCTCAGTAGTGGGACGTTTATGGGCTGAGATGATGATATGGTGTGGAGGTCAGTATACCTGCTCTTCACTCCAGAGGTTGTGGGTTTCGATTTCCACTCAGGACAAATCTTTGTGTGCATGAACATGAATATTTATAACGGTCCAGGTGATTTCCTATGAATGTTAAGTATGTATTTACAAAATAAAAAAACAGTATTTAAGTATGTTTATCTGTTCTTTAGTATCCATAACACAAGTTCTTTGTGAACTTATCTTGGAACTAAATAATTGGTGTGATTGAAAGAAAATATTTATACTAAATAAATATTTATACGAAAAAATAATACAGAAAATTAGGCAGTTCCGATCCAACTTTTTACCATTTTTAATGCCATTCTTAGACTATAGGCTCACTCAATAAGCATTTTCCTACAATATTGCATTTACTGTGATTACAAAAATTAATAGCTAATCAGAGTTCACAAAAATTGACTGCTAATGGAATTATGCACGAGAACCGATGCTTTGTCCTGTGTGGGAATCAAACTCATAAAGTGCAGGTAAACTGACCAGCAAGCCATATAACTCGTCAAATAAATGTTCTATTTTTTTAAATGGATAATACATTAAAACCGAAATTAATACCTTACCCCATAATTATTAAAGACAACACATTGTTTAACAACTATTGTAATGTGTGTTACAGCTTTTGCAGAACAGGGTAGATGTAAATTTCACTAATGAACATGGCAATTCTCCCCTTCATTACGCTTGTTTCTGGGGATACAGTGCCATTGCTGAGGATCTGGTGCTGGCCGGTGCTCTTGTATCTCTCTCCAACCAATATGGAGACACTCCACTTGACAAGACCAGAGGACAACTGGTACAGAGGTAATATAACGTTAAATTAAATGATATAGCATTTAAGCAACCGTTTTATTAAACACGAGTGGTTGCTATCCTACTTTTACATGCTATTTTAATATCACATTTCATGGTGTAATCAAAAGTAGCTGTAGTTATTTCTTAGTACATCAGCTATTCGCCAGTGAAGTCTACTCATAATCGGTGCAGCCAAACAGACATACAATAATTTAAAAATGTGTTTTTTGGAATATGTCTCTCCAACTAATATGGAGACGTATATATGTATATGTTTATCCAACCAATGACGACCGATATGGCGTGGAGGTCAGTATACCTATACTTCACCCCAGAGGTCGTGGGTTCGATTCCCACACAGGACAAATCTTTGTGTGCATGAACATGAATATTTGTTCTGGCCTGGGTGTTTTCCTATGTTATAGGAAAAATAATAAATATATTAGGTATGTATTTACAAAAAAAAAAAACAGTATTTAAGTATGTTGATCCGTTGTTTAGTATCCATAAAACAAGTTCTTAATGATACTTATCTTGGAACTAAATAATTGGTGTAATTGTCAGAAAACGCCTATCTTTGGTTTAATAATTCCAAAGTTTCAATCCAAGGATTGTTTATTGTAACGATTTACTTGAAAAAATAATTGATTTGTCTATCGCAGATAGCCAATTTTGAATTGAGATAGGTTAATAATTTCCGAGTATTGAATATCATACCAATATCCTGTCATCACAATATTTTATTGATTATCATTTAAGGTTGCACGAAATGGCCATTCAGCAAGGCCAGGACATGAAGAAGATCCAGTTTAAGGATCAGTCGTGGCTAGGTCTGAAAACGAGGAGTAGAGATGCTACTCTCTCCCGACATAAGGGCATCAACATCAACGAACTAGCTTTGCACACCAGGATTGCCTCATCACCCTCAGGTACACCAATTTTTCAGCGGCAAAACTATTATAAACAATGAAGCTCAAAATCTAAAATATTTTTAAAAATTCTCCGACAGCGCCATCTTCTTTTGAAACTAAGCTAACAAACAAACTTTTACCACCATTTGCCTAGTTGGTACCTAGCTACTAGTATAAGATTATATGGTACATCTCTAGTCCCATCTCTGGCCTAGTGCATCGACGATTCCGCCGAGAGCTCTCTTACTTTCATTTTCTGTCTCGCTCTGATAAATGACGGTTCTAAGTAACAGAAAAGGATAGAAGCATAGGGAAGTGCAATTTGATGCGCCCACATGATCGCCCCTTTGAAAAAATACTTTATTATTCGCCTCCTGCGCCAAGAAATTTCGTGGTAGCAATTAGGGTTGTAACGGAGGTCTCCTTAGCGGAGGCGGGGGCGGATACGAAGGCGATTAGTTTTGCCTCCGCGGATGCGGAGGTTAACGGAGGCGGAGGTGAAAGTGGATATAGAAAAATATTCACTTATAGTATAATAAAATTAAGTCTGTATTTCAATGAAAGTACGCTTTAATTACTTATTTAATCAACTAGTGTTCAAAATTAAGAAGAGGCAGATTATATTTGACAAACAAGAGTTTGGCGGCGGACGGTTGGGTCTTCGTCGAGCGTCACTGCTCGCGCGTTTTTGTACCGATTAACGTAAATACACCTCCGTTATAACTCCGCATATATTTTACGGAGGCGGATGCGGAGGTACGATTTCTTGTGGAGCTTCCGCAGTAACGGAGGCGGACGCGAAGTTCCGTTACAACCCTAGTAGCAATAGTTGAGCGTCATTCCAGTACATCATCATATCCTAGTATTATCCCAGTTGCCCTAGACTTAAGCTTAGGCTCCAGGTTCAAGTCTAACCGTGAGTAGAGAGTGAATTTAAGTTATCACATGGAGTGACTGCCGTCTGACCTCCGCAATATAGAGGATAACATCATTCTATGGTTAAACCAGTCGTTCCAGTACAGCGTAGTTGCAATTGTATCATGACATTAAGAATCGAATATCCTGGTTGTGGTTGTTTTATAAAAACTGATTTTATATTCTACAGGAGAGACTTGGCGCGGCAGATGGCAAAAGAATGATATAGTGGCGAAATTCATCGCAGTAAGGGAATGCACGCCGCGTGTCCAACGCGACTTCAGCGAGGAGTTCCCCAAACTGCGTATCTTCTCACATCCTAATATCCTGCCTGTGGTAAGTCAATGGCTAGTGTAATGTGTATAGGGTTCCTACCAAAGTCTAAAGAGCCCGAGCCAACCTCACCTGCAAGTGGTGCACCAGCCGATCAACGGACGAGGCTCTGGCGAACGATAACAGTGCCCGGCAATAGGCTCGCCACCTATTACGTAGGGCCAACTATATAATTGGCGAAGTGTGGGCGTATAATATGCCTTCCCTTTCGGGGATACGGGCGTGATATTATTTATGTATGTGCGTAATTATCGCTTGGCCCTTGCCTCGGAAAGCACGTTTAGCAGTTGGTCCCGGCAGTCATGGACCTCTATGGCAGTCGTCGTCGATCTATAGTATGATGTACCCCTCTAGGTTCCGGAGGTCACACGGCAGTCGCTCTTTGCAATAACAACAATAATTCAGCCAAATCTGGTTAGACCAGTAGCTGGATCCTGGGCCCTAAGCTTAAGTCCCTGATAATTCTAAGATGATAATAATATTGATCATTATTCAATTTAGAAGAAACCTTTTTGATAGGAGTTCAAATTAGGGTAATTTGAAGTCTTTTTTTGGACTTCAAGCCGACTAATACGGCCTCTTACTTGCCTTTACGACTACCACAATATTGAGAATCTATAGATCCTAACTTGCTTTAAGAAGCACGAAAGCGCTTTAAATTAAATTCCATCCTTTTTAAATTCATATTCATATTTACTTCTGTATAAGTTATTTGATAAGTTGTACTTTATATAATCGGGGAAATGTGAGCGTTTAATATGCTTTAT
Organism: Musotima nitidalis; assembly: GCA_949126915.1. Classification (NCBI taxonomy): domain Eukaryota; kingdom Metazoa; phylum Arthropoda; class Insecta; order Lepidoptera; family Crambidae; genus Musotima; species Musotima nitidalis. Next base: position 3,469,864 of record OX421429.1, read on the forward strand.
TGTATGTATAAATAAATAAATACGTATTTTCGTTGGCCAGGTGGGATGTTGCGTATCGGCGCCATCTCTGATCGTGATCTCGCAATACATGTCTTGGGGCTCGTTAAGTGGTCTTCTTCACGGGGGCGCGGGCGGGAGAGTAGTGGTCGACGCCGCCGCAGCCTTGAGACTCGCGCACGATGTCGCGTCCGGGATGGCATATCTACACAGTCTGCAAAGAGACTCCGTACTGCCAACTTACCATCTCAACAGCAAGCACATTATGGTGAGTCCCTGTCTGCAGTCTGCAAAGCGACTCCGTGCTGCCAACTTACCATCTCAACAGCAAGCACATTATGGTGAGTCCCTATCTGCAGTCTGCAAAGCGACTCCGTGCTGCCAACTTACCATCTCAACAGCAAGCACATTATGGTGAGTCCCTATCTGCAGTCTGCAAAGCGACTCCGTGCTGCCAACTTACCATCTCAACAGCAAGCACATTATGGTGAGTCCCTATCTGCAGTCTGCAAAGCGACTCCGTGCTGCCAACTTACCATCTCAACAGCAAGCACATTATGGTGAGTCCCTATGTGCAGTCTGCAAAGAGACTCCGTGCTGCCAACTTACCATCTCAACAGCAAGCACATTATGGTGAGTCCCTATCTGCAGTCTGCAAAGAGACTCCGTGCTGCCAAATCACTATGTCAGTTAATATAACTCGGAATTAATGATATATTAGCATTATTTATCTGAAACCGAGGTCAAAAACAACTGATTACTGCAAATTTTTAAATGATGTGTGTGAAGTAAGTAAAACGTGTTGTTATTTTAAACTTTTTGATGACATTTCTTAAAGGCGGTCTTCGTGTTTTTTTAAAACTATGATTTTGACACTTGAATTTGTTACTCATGCAGATCGATGAAGACTTAACAGCCCGCATCAACATGGCCGACGCAAAGTTCTCGTTCCAAGAACGCGGCCGGATTTATCTCCCCGCGTGGATGTCGCCAGAAGCTTTGACCAAACCAGCTAACAAGAGGAACTGGGAAGCTGCCGATATGTGGAGTTTTGCTGTGCTCCTATGGGAACTGGCTACCAGACAGGTAAAAAATAAACACCTAGTAAATTTTATTAATATTATTGGATATAATATATCTCGCTTTCAAACCCAAATAAGCAAAGCTTGCACTGTGAGGACAACATATAAATGAACATAAATACTTTTTGTTGTAAAAAATGCATACATAATAAGACGCGTTGTTGAGTAGGTAACACATATTTCCATATATATAATTATTTTTTTTCGGATGGAAAATCATCAAATGACCGTCTTCCGCTGGGGGTGAAGCGGAAGGGTGTGTCAGACTTTTACTGACTAAAAACCATCCAAGTTCCTTCTTGAGCCTGTAACACCAAGGCCGCGGTAACCCTTTCGAACAGTCCCGCAACATATTTCCATTTGCTATGATCCTGCCACACACTTTTTATTTCACTTCCACACATCAAACTTCTCATACAACTTGGACATTTGGAGTTCTGAAATACAAGGGTGCCCTAGTTTAGGCTCCAGTTCACATCCAGTTCAGTTGAATCTCCAAACTATGTTGTTCATGTTTTTTTTTCTACTGTGTGAAAAATATTTATTTTTTTAAAATTTCATATTAATTACTCTACTCGTTATATTACAAGCCCATCGTCATCCTTCTACCATGCTCCATGTTTATCTGGGGTCTGTACAGAATCAACATTATCTTGGCATTATCCCGGTAGCCTTACACTTAAGCTAAGGGATCAGGGGACAGCTCACTGGTTTACCCAGATTTTGGCTGAATATTAGTTTTTACTTGAAGCGACTGCCGTTTGACCTCCGTAACATCATTCTATGGTTAAACCAGCTGTCAGGTTGTTAGGAGGCACTGACTTCCTAATAATGACTGCCATAGGTGTTCATGACAGCCGGGACCAACGGCTTAACGTGCTTTCTGCGGCACGGAGCAAGCGATAATTACGCACATAACGTCGAAAAGACATAGGTGTGCCACCAGGGTTTAAAGACACTCTAGATTTGAAGGCTATGGGTCTCGTCACTGGGATATTGCCACTACATAACTAATAAAATGTACTAAAAATATACATATAAATCCTACTTCCTACTAATGTTATAAACGTGAAAGTTTGTATGTGTGGATGGAAATTTGTTACTCTTTCACGCAAAAACTACTGGAGCGATTGTGATGAAACTTTGTACGTGTATAGCTGCAGTCCTGGAATAACATATAGGATACTCTTTATCCCGATATTTTCACGGGAACGGGGACCACGTAAAACCGCAGAGCGCTGCTAGTATACAATAAAAATACGTACAGAATCAATACCATGTCACTTAATCATAATCATTCACAGTCATTACCAACCTTAAACCTATTCTTTCGCCACATTACATGGCCAACATCTCGTCACTCAATCAAATACAAAAAACTTATTTTTGTTTTAATTATCCAGATTCCATTCGCGGATCTATCTCCAATGGAGTGCGGTATGAAGATAGCTTTGGAAGGCCTCAGGGTCACCATTCCGCCAGGAGTATCACCACACATCTCCAAACTCATCAAGATCTGCATGAACGAGGACCCAGGGAAGCGGCCTTCCTTCGAAATGATACTCCCTATTCTAGACAAGATGAAACGTTGACCGGATAACCTTACTTATTTAAGAAGGCAGTTGGATGCTAGAACATTCTTCACATCGCACTTTTAGCGAAACCAATAACGCCTAAAACTAATGACCTATCTCGATCCAAAATGGCTATCTGCGAGAGACAAAACAATCCTTTTTTTCTTTTTTATGGCATCTCAATAACCAATCCTTGGATTGTCAATATTGAAAACAACGTATGCGTCTTAAGATTAGTTTTATTATCGGATTGCGGATAGGATATTAATTTCGGGCGTTAAACGATGTGTTTATTCCCACGTCCAACTGACTACAATCATAGCTGAAAGAACATTGTGAGTAGGAATTGCGAAATGTCTTACTCCAATTATGTGAAATTTACTTGAGTCAATACAAACGTGGAAACTGAGTCATAAATCATTTTATCGGACCTCTCACTCGCACTTAAAGGCTATTAAAAACGCGGAACCATACAATAAGCTAGCGCAGTGAACTGTATTGCTCGCCCTGTCCCACTTATGGGTCTTATGGCAACACGCAGTGAAAATTAGAATAAAATAAAACAATTAGTCCTATTGTTTTTCTTCCGATTCACATGTCGACTGTTTCAATATGACCTTCATTAACAAATAAATAATAATAGTGACCATTACCCCTCGTCTTCTAATTGTTTTGAAGCGCATTCTTCTCTAAGTCTCTACGTTTTTAGTTCTATTAATAGCGCGTGCTCGATGCAAGCACAACATTTACAATATACACACAATAGCGAGATTTTGCGCCAAATATAGTGTTGATTAAAGCAGAATCCTTATTTTTAAAGGACCCTAAAAAGTTTTGCCAAATTCTATCACAACTAGTTGCTTGCGAAATTCTACTTCCATGTCTGTCACATTCCGTTGAGGTTTTGATTTATGACACTTCCCACATTTGAACTGGCTCAAATACAATAATACTACAAGTATTAGGTCTTACTTACAAAATTAATCAAATAATTTTGTATAACTTAAATTTATATAAGTAATTAGGTCTTAACAAATCATATTATTTGTCAGGTAGTACGGGAAACATTTAATGTAACTGCCAGTATTTTATTTTGTTGTCTAGTACTTAGGTTGTGTTTTGATGCTATTTTTTATGTATAATTTAAGAAATAATATTATAATGAATTATTTTAATAGGACTTACAAGACCTTTGTTACTAACTTAACATACATACTATCACGCCTGTTTGACGCCCGAAGGTGTAGGCAGAATATAATTTACGTCTACATGTCACTAACTATATTTTGATTCCACGTAATAGGTAGCGAGCCTATTGCCGCTTACCGGGAACTGTTATGATCGCCAGAGCCTTGTCTGTTGATCAGCAGGTGCACCACTTGCAGGTGAGGTTGGCTTGGGCCCCTTAGGTCTTGGTAGGATCCCCATTGGGTGTATACATAGTACCCAAATTCAAAACCACCTATGCGTAATTATTAAGATATATAATGGTTGTTTCTTTAAGAGAATTAATTTGTATAGCGAGTCAAGTCAAGCTTGATAATAAAGATTAATTTTTAAAGGAGGAAATCATTTTTATACTGTTCAATCTTTTTTTTATTCGTGTACAAAAACGGTTTTGTATTATACGCGAATATTATGATTAATATTAAAATGATGTTCTAATACGGTTGTAAAACTTCTTGTTTGTGACGAAGATGGGTCAAACCCAAACTATATGAAATAATATAAAATTAATTAATATCTTTTAACAACAAGAAAATAAATGGTAAATTGAAATCAGTGGAATCTCATGCTACTAATTTGTGTAACTACCACATTTTTTTTCTTTTCACTATTCATAATTTCCATCAGGTCCGTATGAGTGCCATGTTGTTTAAATATGTTTTTTTTTTTATTATATTACTAGTGTAATACATACTTATACGAGATTATTATAATGAATTGTTTAATTGATATTTTGTGATTTAAATAGTTTACTTTCATTAATAATTATTAATGAAAGTAAATATATATTGCTAAAAACATACTATGTGCCTTATCATATAGTGCCACTATAATGCCTTCAGTGACAATGAGAAGAACATGCCTATTTGTGATTAATATTGTATATTTAAGATATATTATATTTTAATAGGTGTATAACTTTTATAAAGTTGTATAATAAAAAAAATATTAATAAACTAACATTATTTACTTGTTTAATGTTTTTTTTTTTGTAATAAAGTGTATCAACCCAATTAAACTGTTATTTGCAAACCATTTAAAATGCTCATCTTAACTAATCTTTATGTTTTTTATGAATTATTTTTTATTGGTTTACCTAATTTGGGGTTGGACCCCCGTTAAAAAAAAGATGACTGTCTTAGGTGGTAAAATATCCAAGTCAGCATGGAGATTGCAAAGCACTCAACTGGCGTGGTATCTCTAACAACCCATTTTGAGAGAATGAGAATTTTGTTCGAGAACGAAATATCTTAACCAAATAAATACAAAACGTACGACATAAATGTAAACCCGCTCGTAGCTCTGCGGTAGTAAAGCAGAGTTCACAATTTCACATAGGTCAGTCATTGCATGTGTGAAATTTTGTGGCATTTAATATGGATCGCTTTCGTGCTTCGTTTAGACATTGGTCCCGGTTATCACGTGGGAATAGATAAACCATGTTAGATAATTAGGAGACTTAAGTATTAACAACAGGATGCTACGTATCCGCCTCCGCCAATTCGCACTGGATCCGCATGAGGGTCGTGCCTCTCGACCGATGACAAGAAAATTAATATTTAGGCGATTTTCACACTGCCCCGCATCATGCTGCATATTGCGTGTCGACGCACCTACGCGCGTTCCTGCGGGAGTGCAGATCTGCATTATCGTGCGGGTTTTTTGCGCACTCACGCGCGTAGGTGCGTTTTGTAGGTTCACGCACGGCGCCGTTCTGTGGTGGTCGTGCAGTACTGAGCATCACGATAGTTTTTGTGAAACTCATTCAGGACGCTGCCATTATATTAACAGGGGGCCTACCGCCGAGTTCGATGGCAATCGATTATAAGGCAAAATGGATTTCGAATTGATTCTGTCGTACCGCCGAACTCATGGAAATCGAAACAAAATGGCGTTCTCCATTTACCTATTGGTCTGTCATGGACTGAAGGTCATGAATGAGAGGTGGCTGTCGGCAGATTCCCTGGTACGGATTAATTAACGCAAAACAAAGTTTGATCTAGATGAATTACCGGTAATCCATCGAATTCGGCGGTAGGCCCCCTGTTTGGTTTTTGTACGGTCAAATTAAAAGAAATCGTGCCTATAGAAGATGCTGGGTACAACTTTATTTACAAACAAGATCTTTAATGGGTCATTTGTTCAAAACTATTGGGATCTTAGAAAATATGAAGAGAAATTCTTCAACAACACGAACTACACTTCTTCATATTCCAGATAGCTGGGTGGTTTTCGATTTCGAATATAAATCGATCGATATCGAAATCCATTTTCAAACACACACATCACGCCCATTCAAAATCACGCGCGGCACTGCGGGATTCGGTGTGCCATACCTTGCGTCTCGCCCCGCAACTACGCGCGGGGGTGCATGTTTCTTAGCGTGTATGCGCGTGATCCGCATGAACGCGCGTGGATGCATTTTCTGTGTTAGACTGTGCGTGTTTTCCATACAAACGGAGATACTTACAAGCAACGGAAGAACACGCATCCACGCGCAACGCTGCATCATGCGGGGCAGTGTGAGAATCGCCTTAAGGCCTCTGCCTCGAATCTTGCGGGCAGCGGGGCGGCGGCGGCGGCGGCGCGGGAGCGGCAGGACCAAATACGTGAAATCAAATGGACCGACCCTGGAAAACAGCGCCGCGGGCAGCGGCGGGAGGGCGGGCAACGACCGGTGAGCTCCAGTATTGTGTTCTGTGGCTCCAGTCAAGCGGTAACCGCCCGCGCGACTGCATCGCAGTGTTGTGTGTGCAATTTATTTTTGTGATGTGCCGAAATGTCCTCGGACATGCTAGAGAAAATTATTTTTTTGAGCGGATACTGATATGGAACAGCAATGATGTGAACCATAAAAATAGAAGATTAAATAATCAGTTATGTTAAGAAATCAAATTATCTCTGTTCTTCATAATTTCGATAAAACCTGCCTTTTCTTTTCCTTGCCATAAGGCAATACAGTACTACAGACTATAAAGTAGGGATTCACTTCTTCCTTTGCCCACAATAAATCGAGCGTTAGGAAAAAAATTGAATCTGAAAGATGTCGGCGTTGTTCAGACATTTCGTTCGCGAATAAAAACAAATATCTTGACGACACAAACACGAACACAACACTACGCCGCTATAATGTCGCGCGATCTGCCCGCTGCTTTCGAGAACGGGTCTGCGATGCCCGCCCCGCTCCCGCGCCGCCGCCGCCACCGCCCCGCTGCCCGCAAGATTCGAGGCAGAGGCCTAATACGGCAAAAAGAAATGGCTTTAAGCAACTCCAGTAGCTATTAACGAATATAGGTAGTGGATCCGAGTAATCCGAAGTCAATTTCTAATTTAGTGGAAAATTTTCATGCTAAAATGCATCCCAATTTAAAAAAGTTTTTATGTAGGTATTAGCTTTTTAACTCAAACAAAGCATTTCCCACAAACACAGTATTAATTAATTACACTAAGTAAGAAATAATAGGCCAGCTAATTATGCATAAGTCGGTTAAGTGTGTACAGTCGATTGGTTTCTACACTTTTGTCTGTTCTGGCGATACGCGACCGATGAATACGCGACGCATTATCCGTCAGGTATGAACCGCAACTACAATAATAATTCGACCTTAATGTCCTATACAATAAGATGGGGCAAAATGGCTAGTAAAGTTAATTGGTTTCTGCGTTGATAGTTCAGTCAGTTCAGTGTCTACTGGGTGTATCATGAGTGGATGTGTTTGTTACCTTGCTTATTCCACGGTGGGGAGCGCTGTTATATTAATGAACGGCAGGATGTGGTCATTATGAAATGGAATTTCTCATTAGCATTAATGTATGCCAAATAAGTTTGGAACAGCAATTAATATTTATTTTTTAAATTAAAGTTAATGAATAGCTACTTAGTTCAAGCGAAGAGAGAGCTTAAGGCTGCCTGTCCACTGAAGCGGAGCGAGGATGCGGAGCGGAGAAACGGACTAATATTAACCAATGAGATTTCATAAAATCTTCGTTCCTCTTCTGTCCGCGATTCCTATTGGATAATATTTCTCCGTTTCTCCGCTCAGCATCCTCGCTCCGCTTCAGTGGACAGGCAGCCTTAAGCTTCCAGAGTCAAGTTAGTCTGAAACTATTACCAATTTGTGACTCATAAAGATATTATAATGTTTGTTACATAATTTAATGGAGTTTATAACTTTGATTTTTAATTTAATCGACATCTTATTTTTGTTGTATTCTTTTTTGCTTTTATACAACAGGACTATGTGATTATTATAATGAAAAATTGGGTTGTACCAACATTTTAACTATTGTATGGAAAAAAATTATCATATATGCCCAGAATTTGGATCGGGTGTTAAGCCTATACTTAAGAGAAAACATGGAATTGTAAAAACAGTTTTTGACTATGAATGAGTTCTTATTCTTAGAAAATTAAAACGGCCAGTCTTTGGATGATCTGGCATTAGGAGTATCCATAAATTACGTCATACGAATTTCATGATCTTTTGAAAAATGCTCTGAAAATACAGGCTAGGTACAGTAGGGCGCGTCTACACCATGTTCGCAATAAAACAAACTGTACCTACTAGCCACCATGCATGACATAAAACTAGATACTAGTCTGGTCATTTCTGCGCCCCCCCAGGGTCTGCGCCCTGTGCCTGGGCACTGCTGGCCCGCCCTAGTTACGGCACTGCTTGTAAGTACAGCTTATGAAAAACTAACGTCTTGGACATAGTACTGAAAAGTAGGCAGACAGATAGTTTAGTAATGTAAAAACAGGTTATGCTTAAATAACTAATCACAGCCAGAGAGCTGTTCAAGCTAAGTGCAATGCTCAAATCAGTTCTCAATTTTTCAGACTTTATTGAACTAAAATTAAACTATATACATAAATTATTTCTTTGCAAATGTAATTTTCATAGCATGTGTGGGTGTGATCTTGAAGCCTTGTAGAGCTTCTTTAGCGGCTGCAGATTGCATCTCGTTGGAGAACTCTACGAATGCAATATCGTGTCTGTTTGGCACTAGACGAACCTCTTTGAAGCCAGGGAATCTGCAGAAAAAGGATTGAGTTACAAATGGCATTTTATATGGTCAGTGAATAATATATCATTCATAAAAATAGGTAGTATATCTAGAACTTTAACATACATAAGTTTTAAGAATTACATGCATAATAAATTTTACACCCATACATCTGATTTTAGGTGGGCAAAACCTTGCTATAACTATTTATTAGGGATCTATGTATTTGTAGCAATAGTCACATAAAGTACAGAGATCTCTATATGAAATAGTGAAAGGTCTAGTCTCTCGACACCCTCAGAACTCTTTAGAGGTATGACAACCCCACATCAACTTATATCAAAAAATATCATTAAAGAACTTTATGAACTCATCATAGCAATGTCATACTTTTCTGTTTATTTATTGTATTTCTCTTTATTTATCTAGTTTTGTATAGTTTAATGGAAATATATTTTTCTTACATAACAGTGCCTGGTAAGGGACAATAGGCTCGCCACATATTACATGGGACCAACTATGTAATTGGCAAAATGTGGGCTTATTTATAGTATGCCTTTGCCTACCCCTTCGGGGAAACAGGTGTGATATTATGTAAGTATGTATGTCTTTTTCTTAAATTACAAATAACCAGTCTAGTACCTTCTTGGTCAATAATAGTAGGAAAATAAAACTTACTGGTTGAACAACATAGACAACATCATCTCAGATGTCTCATCAGGCAGATTTGTAAGGAACAGAATCTGGTTCGGTGGTTGTTCAACATTGACATTGTTGAGGAGGCTGGGTTGGCCGGGCACATGACCTATTTGTCGGCTTACATCCTTGCTCTTCTTCTTCTTGCCATCATCAGTGGTTTTGGGCAATCTCGGACGCTTGGGCCTCTCTTGGAAGGTGCCCTTGACCTTGGCAATCACATCACTATCTGTTTTGGTGTACTGAATTCTCTGTAAGAAATATTTTCACAAAAATTATTTAGTTTATTTGCAATGCTAATGTTGAAAACAAAATTTTTACTAAAAAAAAGTCGGTGATAAAGAACAGTGGATCGGTTATTCAATAAAACCTTAGGTGATTCCTATTCAGGCCAATGCAGAAGAGTTATTTTTTCAAGTAAATCCTATCATTAATTTATATTTCATATTGACAAGTTTTTAAAAATTACCATATCAAAATTAACATTATATTCACAATTAAAGGGAGGTATTATCAAAATATTTTTCTAAAATTAAGCCATTATTAGAAGACCAATGCTTCTTTAGGGGAAAGCACTTATACTTTAACATTTTATTAAGGAAACAGTTAACCTTTCTTAAAGAATTATTTGAAAAAAGACATTTTGTTAATTTTTGCCTTAGACAATCCAATGTAAGGCACAAGTTACATTTGGTATCAATGCTAAATAGCAAGATGATAATGATGACTTGAATGTAAATATTAAATAGTTTTTAAATAGAGGGTGTGTAGAGATCCTACCAACTACCTACTTCACCTGCAAGTGGTGCACCTACCGATCAACGAACTAGGCTCTGGCGAACATAACAGTGCTCGGTTAGCGGCAATAGGCTCGCCACCTATTATGTTGGACTAACTATATAATTGAAGAAGTGTGAGCGTATAATATGCCTCTGCCTATCCCTTCGGGGGAAACAGGTGTGAATGTATGGTATGCATGTATAATATATGTAAGTTTAGTAGTATTTTTAATAGTTTTTGAAATATAATGTGGGGGTTCAATATTCAGTCTAATAGGCCGAAGATTAATCATGTGCCCATTAACATTCTACTACTAAGCGTAGGCCTCCACGAAGCATGAGAGGGCTTCAGGTCATCACCGCTTCAGGTCTGTGTGGTGATCTGGTAAGGTTATATGATTAGTTTAAATGCTTACCATTGGCTTGTCGTAGAAAGGAAAACCTTGCATACTTCTTAAAGCTACAGTTGCACTGGATATTTCCTTGAAAATAACAAACGCTTGACCCCGCATTTTTATTGTTTTGAGTGCCACTATGTCCAGTATTTGTCCAAACTGGGAGAATATTGCATAAAGAGATTTCTTTAATTCTTCTTTTTTAATCTTTTCATTAAGATTATTTATGTAAATAGTGTGATTGGGGCGTATGTCCATAGCTGTAATATAATGTTTTTAGGTTAGACTACGAAACCGATGCGATAGATAAAAATTATGTTAACACAATCTGGAACCACTTTATAACTAATCCTATATTAGTTAACAAATGATTAACTAATTAAAACTTACTCATTTTTTTTGTTTGCGAAATACACTAAATAGAATAGACGCCGAAGCTTTAAAATTATCTTTCGTGTGCTTTTCCTTCCTTTTGCTTATAGTGAGTACGTAATGCTACGTATGATATATAAGCGTTTTCGGCAGCATTTAAAAATGCACAAATGACTCGAACCTGTTCAATTTTAGAAAAAAGTTCTAAAATAGAAAAGAATAAAGTAAATTCGTGGACACACAGCAACACAGCACACAAGCCACAAACCACAGACAATGTAAAATGTAATTATAGACAGTGACACGCTTTCCCATAGACTAGAAACTTAGAAAGATTATTAGCAGTCGGCTGTCAAAGGGTTCTTCTTCTTCTTTTAAATAATGGCTTCGTGCGGTTTGCACATTTAGCCAGTGTCAAGTTAGAGATATATTAATATCATATAAATTATAGTAAATAAGAATGAGTGGTGATAAAGATGATAAATGGTAAATGAGATCCCCTCCCCCTAAGCCCCTTGAGTCCTCAGTAAAGATGTGGGACCATACTGAGATCTCACATAGACTCCTTGAGGAGAATTTGAAAAGTGATGTTGCACTGCTTTGTTTGATTTACCAACACTCATGTATATTCACAAACACTTAACGGTTAATAATCCACCGTTATTACACATAGATGTTAGAAATATCACAAATTTTAGAAAATAAAACAAAACTGCAGACATGACACTTAACTTTCCGGCAAGAAGTCCTGTCAAAGGGTTTAACAGGCTAAAACAATACATTTTGAGCTATAATTTTCGGACAGGGACTTCTTGGTGGGAAAGTGAAGTTCACTTTTCAAATTTTCTCTCAAGGAGTCCATGTGAGATCTCAGTATAGTCCCACATCTTTGCTGAGGACTCAAGGAGCTTAGGGGAGGGGATCTCATTTACCATTTATCATCTTTATCACCACTCATTCTCATTTACTATGAATTATATATCACCAGAGGTCGGAATTAGGTAGAGTTATTCATGTAATTACACTGATTTCACACAGCGAAAGAATATAGTGGATATGCCTCAAATCCCGGGATTAATTTTAAAGAATAGAAAAAATCCCGTTACTTTTCAATAAAAAGTTATTTACTTTTACTTTTTTAATTAAGACTACTGCACGCGCGACGTTGCCAAACTTACATCAATGATATTGGATGACCGAAGTTGCAAAATTCCAATACGCACACGCGCGATGTTGCCACGTTTATTGTTCGCACTACATAGCTTGTGAGAACAAAAGAATACAATAGCGAAAATGCGGAGCACTCCCATTTGAAATCCCGGGAAGGTCCACATTAATATCAACATTTCGATGCAAGTACATAAATAACTCTACCTAATTCCGACCTCTGTATATCACTCACTTGACACTGGCTAAATGTGCTAGACGCACGAAGCCATTATTTAAAATAAAGAAAGAAAGACAGTCCATAGACAAAGTTACAAATTTGGAACTACCGTCATTAAAATATTATTTTTATTTGACACGATATTGTTTAGATCATGTTATAATTTATTATACAAAGAATTTACAATTAAAAAAATTTTAGAGAAAGAGCTGGTCAAAAGTATCCTTAACCGACGGGCGTGTACGAGGAGGTTAATGAGTGTGAACGAAGCTAAAAGTTTGTGCCAAGATCGTAGTGGATGTGATCTCTGCCTACCCCTACGAGTAAGAGGCGTGACATTATGTATTTATGTATTAACAGGGTAACAAAGACAAAAAATAACTAAAAAAACGTTTATTTTATAAAATTAAAAAGTAAATTTAAAATGTTATGCAGGTACACGATTCTTTATCCTGTGCAGCCTTTCCACCTCCATGGCTTTAGTGAGCTCCCAGCACTCCTTTTTGAGGTGGTCGTGTCCCCGAGACAGGCTCACCAGACGAGTCAGCACCAGCAGTCTGTGCAGGTCGTCAGCAGTCACTGGGTTCTCGGGATCTGACTTGTTCCTCATTTCTATGAAGTCTTCTTCAACAAACTGTAATGAATGTTAATTCTAATTACAAACAATCAGTAAGAAACTGCAGTTTATTAACTATTTAAATCATAACAGTTTTATTTAGTGTGCAATAATCGCGTAGACTAGATATAAATTTTATTAAATTTCATATTAGCAGTCCAATATTTTTTTTTGTAATTAAGTATCTAACCAGTGGATAATTGAAAAGTGCATAGCCTGTGAGTTTCTTTTCAGTTTTTTTTACAGAGTGGTGGCTCGAATCTGGCACTTAAGACTATTTTTTTTTTGTTTTGTTGCATTTAATTTAATCTAAGCTTCGTGATTTCAGTGTAATCAAATTTCGATTGTTTTTATATTTAAATTTGACTTTTTCAAGTACTATGTAAAAGTATAAAAAATAAATAAGATTTGAGTTTAAGTTGAATTTTTCTAACTTATGCTTGCTTGCTATGCTTGTGTGTTAAATATCAAATAAGCAACAAAGTTAATAAAATTAAAATCAAACAGAAAAGTTATTACCTTTATATCTTCATTTATACAGTACTTGACGTGTTTAATGCTTGTAAGATAAGTTCTTATAGTATTCATAATATCCTCCTTTAAATAATAAGTAGCGGCTTCTACTATAGCGTTAAATATCTCTAATGATGATTCTTCAGGTCTTAGTGGCACGTGGTAATCGCTCTGAAATCAGATAGAAAAATAAATATTTTATTTTTTTTGAACATCACACATAGCAATTTTCACAAATTAAATAGAGCTTCTGCTATGGTTACTAGACAATGATTATCAAATCAGGCTTATAAAGTCCACTGCAGAATATTGGCTTCCTCCATAAATAACATTCTGTTGGGGGTAAATAACCCGTGGTATTATGGGCAAATGCCCATAATCACCACGCTGGGCAGGCAGGTTGGTTATCGCAGTTTAAGCCTGTACACAGGATGACGCTGCTGCCCATTATCCGGTATGATTTCTCTTCGTCACTTCCCCGTTAGATTAGGGGGTAGGGGGGGCACTATTCTAGGCCGGTACCACACGGCATCGACAATAAAAAGACATGTACAATATATTTAAAAAAATATTTTTATGCTAACCAAGACTGGTTAAATCTGTGGTGTCAAGGAAAAAGAAGATGACTCAAAAAAAATAAAAATAACATTTTGCACTCATTGGTACAAAACTTTAATATATGTCACGGCTAAAAGGTTAGTCAAAACATTTTGTATTAAATATATTACATATAATAATATGTAACATATACCATATAATAATATGTAATCCTTTTTGCCGTGACACATATTCAAATTTTGTACCAATAGGTGCAAAACGTTTTTTTTTTTTTGACTCATCTCCTTTTTTCTTGACACCACAGAATTATCAGAGTCAGATATTTAAGCAGGGTTATTAAAATTGGGACAAATAATGGGGCAGTGACAATAAACTTTGATTTAACTTTATTCCAACGTTTTATTAAATTAACCATGTGTCTCCCGTATTTAAAGGACAAAACAAATACTATAATAGATACATAGTAATTTTATGGACGCTGCGAGATGGATTTTAATGTTGAGGAACGAAATAGCTACACACTTTTATAGTACCAGATGTACTACATGTATTTCGTCTAAATTAATATATTAAACACTTACAGGCAAAAGCGATTTCCCTTCCGAAAGTATCAAGATTGATATATCCGACTCGAACTCCATTTTATAGTATTTAAAGTCATATTCGACCCGTTGGTGGTTGATGACACTGGCCAGGGCTGCCACATTCGAGACGCCAGTGGCATCCAGCGTGCCTTGTTCCATTTTCGTCTCGTCTAAGACCAAATGGGTGTCTTTACTTAGTTGAAGGACACCGCTTGTAAGGCGGTTGCAATCGTAGTCTTTCCTGAAATAGCGACAAAGCCTTTGTTTTATCATATCTTAGCATTATCCTGGCTAATCCTGATTTAAGCTTAGGGCCCAGGGTCTGTTTGCTGGTTCAGTCAAACCAGCTGTCAAGATATTAGAAGGCTTCCTAATAACGACTGCCATAGATGTGTGGGTGATGGGTGGATAGGGATCCTACCAAACATCTTAGGAGCCCAGCCAACCTCACCTGCAAGTGGTGCACCTGTCGATCAACGGACGAGGCTCTGGCGAACAGAACAGTGCTCGGTAAGCGGCAATAGGCTCGCCACCTATTACGTGGGACCAACTATATAATTGGCGAAGAGTGGGCGTTTAATATGCCTCTCTCTGCCTACCCCTTCGGGGAAACAGTCGTGAATGTATGTATAATATATGTAATAGTTTTTTCATGACAGCCGGGACCAACATCTTAATTTGCTTTCCGAGGAACGGAGGAAACGAATATTACGCAAATAATTCATTGGTCGCACACCAGGGTTTCAACCCGAGACTCTCTGGACTTGTAGTCTGTGGGTCTCGACATTGGGCTATCGCCGCTCATCGACGCTACGACAAAACTATTTCGAAAGACTTTAATATAGGTGTTTGTTTGACCTAGGTAAATATGGCAGGCAAAAATCTAATAAGAAATTTTTTAAAGATTTAATAAATAAACTTTTTGACACATTTTTTTGTTGATAAATCTGTCATGCTCTCCCTCTCCAGATGGTAACATTCATCTTTATTCATTAAAAAAAAACCCACGTAATAGGTGGCCCATTGCCGCTTTATGTACGTCAGAGCCTAGTACGTTGATCAGCAGGTCCACCACTTGCATGTGAGGTTGGCTGGGCTCCTAAGATGTTATAGAATCCCTATACACCTTTGATTTCATACTACTGATTAAATTATTGCCTCAAATACACAATTATGATTATTATGTCAAATAAACCTATATTTTACTTACTTGGGTAACAGGCACAGAGTATTCATATTCTCTATAGTAAGGGGAAGGTAATAACTCTTAGTGACAAATTGTTTGACAATATCATACAATTGTTTGGCATAACTGGGATACTTTTGTGTTGGCAGATTGGATATGTTCAAACAGAACTGCCCCAAAGTAATTCCGTCTTGACGGAGATACCTGTAACAAAACAACGACAGTCTAATACGGTTTTTTTATTTGGTTGGAGCTTGTAATATAAAGTGTTATATCGCAGCACAATTACCTCCTACCACGTTTATACTTCTTATCATGTCCTGTTCATCCCAAGGTTGCCTGGAAGAAATTGCTGTAACCGCCGCCCTTTGTACAATTCATTTTAATGTACTTTTTCATTTTGGTGTACAATAAAGTGTTCCATTCATTCATTCACTGTGCCGTGTGGTACCGGCCTTAAATAGTGCCCCCCCCCCCCCTATCTCACGGGTAAGTGACGAAGAGTGGGCAGCAGAGTCATCCTGTGTACCGACTTAAACTGCTACCAAAACTCGGTATATAACAATTAAATTCAATTACTTACACACAAGCTATGAGATGACAAATTAAATACTCGGCGGCTAACTTGTCACCCAGTAGTAGTTCTGTCAAAGCCTTTAATAAGTGTTCCCGCACTTTATTGGCTTCTTTTAGCACTGCATCTATAAAAAAATTATCATTTAATTAGAATAATATTTTTTCTTATTTACCATTCAGCAGACTAGCAATAGCATAAGATTATTGAGCATCACAAGATAAAATCATTCACAAATAAGGAGCCACAGTTCCTATAACTTCAGTAATAGCATTGGAGTGTTCTGACCCTGAGGATATTCTGACCTTAAAGCTTTTTGACAGTGGGACTACCCACTGCTTCTTCAAGAAAAAAAAATCTGCCTGTGGCTTAGTATTGGAGTAGAAATACTCCAGGACTTTTATTACGTTACTATGTGCATTTTATTAAATAAATTTACTACACTATGCAAGTGGTGCACCTGCCGATCAACGGACGAGTTGCTGGCAAAAATTAAAGATCCCAATAAGAGGCAATAGGCCATCTATTACGTGGGGCTAACAGTAAAATCGGCGAAATGTGTGTCTCTGCCTACCCCATCAGGTAAACAGGCGTGATTGTAATTATGTACTATGTAAATAATATACTCTTATAATGGTGCAATTACCTTGATCAAAACTTTGGACAACCAATGGATTACAGTGCTCCAATTTTTTAACATAAACTGCATGTACACGAGGTACGAGACTTGGTGGCGGATTATGTGTTATGGCCTCAGCTTCACTCTCTATAACTGGATCAACAAGTGCGTCTTTCTCTTTCTGGAATTCACCTGACAGTGCTGGATCTACGGAGAGGAATCCAACTACCTCCACTAATTCATTTATTTTTATGTTATCACTTTCTTCATATATCTGAAATAGTAATTTGAAATGTTTTGTCAGGATAACAGAAAGTTATTGAAGTCTGAGGTGAACTTATATTAAGCTATGAAGTTTTAATGGAAATCTTGGTGTTTAACATGCCTTGGAAAAACTTACCATTTTAGGACTGACCTCGATGAGCTCTGCATAACTAGAATGATTATTGCCATCTACTAAGTCTCGCAAAGCTCTGATTGCTTCGATAAACTAGCAAGGTACACAATTATAAATAAATACTTTCTGACAATTACCAATTAACCACCAATTATTTATTTTCAAGATGAGTATCATTAAGAACTTGTGTCATGGATACTAAATAATGGAAAAACATACATGTATTTCTTTTTTTTCTTGTAAATACATATTTAACGTTAACAACCTAGACTAGAACAAATACTCATGTTTCTGCACACAAGGATTTGTCCTAGCTAGGAATCAAACACACAACCTCAGGAGCAGAGTGCGTGTACACTCAACACCATGTTAAATAGAATTGCCTTCTTATTGAATAATCTGTAACTATAAATTACTTGAAATGTCTTTGCAATATAATGATAGTAAAAAAGAAAAAGGTATAAATGTAATATCTACCTTAGCAATACAAGACTTACTTGGCATATATTTTTTTTTAAATTGTGACACGTCATAATGACTACATCCTGCCTGATGATAAGCAGTCGATGCAGTCCAATAGGAAAATGAAAGCGCTTTATAATGTGAAATAAGCACGCTATAAAGCGCATCCACTCATGACAGCCTGCGAAAATGCCGTTTCATGCCCCGCTTAAAAGACCCGGGATCATAGGAAACAGGAAACACATGAGCCGGCAGCGAATTCCAGAGCTTAGTGGTCTTGCTCAGAAACGACCTCCCAAATTTCTTGGTTCAAGTGCTGATATTCTGCACAGTATGAGGATGGTTTCGAAGACCAGCACGTGTTGTTCGGGAGAGGAAAGGAGAGGGCGGGATGAGACCGAAAAGCTCCTCAGAACACTTGCCGTAGTAGTGGAAAATTAAAGTTTAATAAATTCAATATGTACCTTAACAATACAAGACTGACTTGGCATATCAGGCAAGGGAAAGTTTAATAAATGCTCTCTAGACACCACCCCAGACTCATTAGTTGTACTTTCTTCTGATTTTCTTTCCTTATTTTGTGCACTTTCAGCATCCACAACCTCCATTGCATCCGGATCTTCATCTGTTTCATCATAAGCCCTCTTTAGCTTAGTGCTATTTGAGTCGTTAAGACGTTTCGAAGTGTTAGGCTGTTGTTCTAAATGTTTTAAGTGATTCTGTTTGTGCTCTATCTCTTCTGCCCATGCGTTAAGACCTGGTATTGATACAACAACTATGGTTTGGCGTTGAGAACTCTTCAGATTTTGAGTGTAATTGATTTTTTCATTTTCCTAAAATATTTTCAGCAATTTTACTACTCTTATAATATAAAGAAATAACAGAAACCTTTCTATGGCCACCTAAAAAAAACATGGATTTTGTATCCATTATTTAACACCGCCAGGTATTTAACAATGAATTAAAGTATAATTAAAGTAGGTAACCAAAATGGTTTCTACTCAGCAGTCTTGTCTTGGCTTGTTATGGCCATGACACTGGTTTTCTGTGGAATGATAATGTATTGATATATGATAAGAAATTTCAATTTTACAAATTTTACCTAGTTTTTATAATCAGCATTCACAATGTTGTAAGGTGAATGAAAATAAAGAGTATAATGAACTTTATACTATTGAAATAACTGAAATTCAGTCAAATTTGGTTAAACCAGTAAGCAGACTCTCTGGGCCCTAAGCTTAAGTCTAGGGTAATTTTTTTTCTAATATTTTAATTATAATGTTTTCAAGTAGGTACTATGTATAATAGTTTATGAAATAAATATTTTATTACTTTTTTACTTTACTATACGGTGAATGAAATTTATACTATTAAATAAATAGATTGTTATGAGACCTAAAACACAAATAATAAACTATATTATTAAGTTATAGTTACCAATATATTTGCAGTGTCCCTATATTTTCCACTTTTGTTTTTTATTTCATTCGTAGCTGTGTTATAAATTTCAAACTGCTCAAAATAGAATTCGGGGCTATGCATATCTTGTACCATACCTTTGAATCGCACCAATGTACTACTTGGAAGGTTATGCGATGCATTACAGTTTATTAGGGGTATCTGAAAGGTTATTTAAAGGTCAATGCAATAAAACTTATATTAAAATGTAATATTTTGTGTCAATCAATCTTACCTGATTCCAATTCGGCAAACTCAATAACTTTTCTCGCCACTCTTGTTCGTTTGCTAACCATAATTCAGGTGTTACGGATTCAAAACTCGATTTATCATGCATATTGTTTCAATTATAGGACTTCGCGGATTACTTTAAGCGTGAAAAATAACTACTAAGACGACAGTATCGGAGCTTAAAAATTTCTTTAACAACAGGAACAACAACAAAAATAATATTATATTTTTTAAAAAAATGCAAGGTCTGCGAAATTATTTGACAGCGCGCGTAAATTAGGTATGTACGATTGTACGGTAGGTACGAGTAGTACGACTCACACACACACACACTTACACTGATAACAACTTTGCTGTCATAATGTCAATTTTATATACTGGCTCTACACATAGCAACTTGTTAGAACAGAAGGTAAGAAAATAGATAAATGACATGTAAAAAATATGTTATTCTAGATAATATTTTCCACGTACTTAATATTTATGTTATTGGCCTTCCTCGAATAATAAATGCTATATAGGAATACGCTGGAATGAGGCATTTCCATGACGATCATGATAACCCTGTGCCTGTGGGGTTAATATACACAATTACCTGTGTAATTGTGTATATTAACCCCACAGGTTAAAAAGTGTTAAAAAGATTTTGTGTATGTGTATTTTCTTTATGTACACTTGATCAAAAACACTGTATATAAAAAGACATTTTATTCATAATTCATTGCATTTCATCAATTAAAAAACATAATGTTGATTTGACAAGTTGACATTGACAAGTTTGACGATACACAAGGTCTGTGACAGTGTGACTCTGTGTGTGTGTGTTGTTGGTCTGTTGGACCTGTCCTCCCGTGATGTGTACAAACATTTTCGTGAAAAATAATTTCGCTTATTATTGTTGAAATCATATTTATTCCATCTGTGTTTATTAGGTATCTTAATAAATCCATTAAGCTTTTGTTTGACTTAAAATGAATCGAGAAAAAAGGGAGCCTGAATATCCCACAGAGCTTGAGTCTCAATTCATTCTGAGACTGCCTGAGGAACCTGCTAAAGTATTGCAAGATCTCCTCAAATCAGGCGATCCTATAAAAAACCGTCTTACTATACAGATAGATAATGATATGAGGAATGGAGAAGTCAGATTTGATCATTGGTTAATGCATGCAAAAATTGTTGATCTTCCTACAATCATCGAATCACTGAAGACAATCGACAACAAGAGTTTTTACAAAACCGCTGATGTGTGCCAAATGATGATTTGCAAAGACGAGCCGGACCAGCCGCCTGTCGAAGAAGAAACTCCAGCCAAAAATAAAAAGAAGGATCCATTTAAAGTTGACAAAAAGTTTTTATGGCCCCATGGAATCACCCCACCAACCAAAAATGTACGAAAACGTCGCTTCCGTAAAACGTTAAAGAAAAAGTATGTTGAAGCACCAGAAATAGAGAAAGAAGTGAAGCGTCTGCTCAGAGCAGATAATGAAGCAATTTCTTTTACTTGGGAGGTAATTAAAGAAGAAGATGAGCAACATACCAAGCAAGAGCATTCAGGGCATGTTAATGTCAAACCAGAAAAGAAAACAAAAGCAGATCGTAAGAGAGAGTCAGTATCAGATGCAACAATCAATAATGAGTCTTCTAATGTTGTTGACATATTTGGCGGGGCTCTAAGTGACAGTGACTTGGAAGAAGATAATATCAATGTCGAAATGGAAGATAGTAGACTCTCAGCCTATGACAGCAGACTTTCTGATACCAGTTCTATGCATGGATTGGGAGATACAGTCACAAAAAGAGATAGAAATGCATTACCAATAGAATTTAATTCCAAAATGTTTCAGCCTCGTAAAATGTCTGCTAGTCATACTATTACTAGCGCTTCAATGAGCCATTCTAAGAGTGGTGGGTTATCGTCAGAAGAGGATCTTGATTATCAGTCACACGATATGTCTAAGGATAACATGACTTTGAGAATTGAGCAATTGAGAACAGAATTAGAAGAACTGAAACAGCGTAGGCAAAGAACCCAGCATGAGATATCAGGTCTAGAGAATCAAGCACTCAGGCAAAGGTTTCAAGAAGTTCTGCATACACTAAATCAAGATATTATGTATAAGGAAATGGAGTACCAAGGGTTGATTACATTACAAAATTCAGAAGACATTTAGTATTTTTTATAAATAATATCTTAGTTCATATCTATCTCAATCAAAATATTCTATAAATAAATATAAAAATATAATTTAACTTTTATTAAAGTATTAATCTTGGTCCTAAATATGTAAACTACAAAATTAATCAAAATATATAGACAAAAATGTTTTTGTTTATAAATTACTGACCACAGGCAAATTTTCGAAAAACCTGGCATTTATATCACCTGGGGTTAAGTTTTCTGTTAACCTAATGGTTATCTAGCAGAAAATGCATTTTTTTCACCTTGTGTATTACTTATTAAGAGCGCAATAAAGATTAATGGCCTATTTCACAATGTCCATATAAGTTCCCAATAGCATTTATTAGACAGATATTTCATACAAAGCTGTAATATGTGCTCTTAGTAAGACTTTGTAAACTTGCCCTAAAAATGACCAAATCAATAGATTCTGGTAAGATCCACTCGAAACACGAGCTCTTTTCACCTGTAATGTGCAAATGTAGATACTACCTTAAACAACACAAAATAGCTTTCTCTAAACTATAATTATGCAATCCATCAACACATAATTTAATTTCCTTATAGTTAGCCTTATAGGTACTCTTTTTCGACTTTATTAAAATTCTTAACTCAGGTCATTAGCTTCTGAAGACTGAGCGCGGGCCTCCCCTAAGATCCAAGGTGAGATTATGGCCACATTATATGGCTTAACGACTACCAAATAAAGTAATAACCGGGAGCAACATTTGTACGTGCATTACAAAGCACGAAGCCCTCGGTATTAAATGCCACTAAAATAGCCACTCATCCAACCAAAGTCTGACCTCTGTGAACTTTGGTTTATTTTGGTGATCGAAAAAGATCTCCTCACCTCATACCGTGGAGATACGAGCGCTAATCTGTAATTAGTACAAGTAATATTTTTACTTAAAGTACAAAGTAATTACAATCAGTAAAATACTCAATTTTCAAGGAATTTTCATATCTACATTCACGCCTGTTTCTCCAAAGGGTAGGCAGAGGCATATTATACGCCCACACTTCGCCTATTGCCGCTTACCGGGCACTGTTATATTCGCCAGAGCCTCGTCCGTTGATCGGCAGGTGCACCACTTGCAGATGAGTTTAGCTTGGGCTCCTTAGGTCTTCGTAGGATCCCAATACACTCGATTACACCCTAGACATTTTCATCGCAGAACAAATTATGCAAATATTATAGTCATCATCCTAGAATATCAGCACTACATAGTATAAGATAAAGTCTGTCCTTGTCAGTATATCCCTATGTATGCTTAGATTTTGAAGCAATATTTTTTAAAAGATATATATAATATTTTTTAAAAGTGAATCAAGAGAAAGAGTTATAAGTAGATCACGCGGACAAGGTCGCGAGCGGCCGCTAGCTAAAATATAATAATGATTTGGCTAATAGAAAAAAGCCGTAAACCCCGTAAATCCATAACATCTGAAAAAAAAATTGACGTTGTTGATGGAACTCTGATAAACACAAACAATTCATGAGATAACCTTAAATCGTAGGAGAAGAGAAAAATATATCGTTGTATTTACATTTTACAATGGTTATCGCCATAGGGTTTGAGGGTAGTGCTAATAAGCTCGGCATTGGCATTGTGAGAGATGGAGAAATCCTCGCAAATTGTAGAAGAACGTACATCACACCTCCAGGAGAAGGTTCGAATTTATCTTGTGCCTAACAAATAAAAAGAACCTGCTTGCTGTAATATTCTTAAATGCCTTTTGTAAAGCTTATGTTATAATAAACGTCACATGGATGAAATACAAAATCAGGTGGTAAAAATTGCACATCGACCTTTGAAAAAGGAAGTAATTTTACAGCTTTATATAGATTACGCGGGAATCAAAACAACAACAATAATAGAGTTTAAGTAGTTTAGTCCTGAGCTCAAATTTGATAAACAATAAATGTAATTAAAAAGAGCTTGCGGTAATGCGTTAGCTACTGATAGATTAAATAACTAAGCATATTATGCTTCTATATACAGGTTTCCTACCAAGAGAAACAGCAGAACATCATCAGCAAAACATTCACGAAGTGTTGCAAGAAGCTCTGGACGAGTCCGGCATCACCCCGCAAGACATTGATGTAGTCTGTTACACAAAGGGTCCTGGCATGGGGGCACCATTAATGGTCTGTGCAATAGTCGCCAGAACTTGTGCAAAATTGTGGAAGAAACCAATTTTGGGAGTGAATCATTGTATAGGACGTATCCTTTAAATTTTTTAGTTTATTAACTATCCAGATATTTGTGATAATGAATATAGCATGAAGGTGACTTGCACTGCGCTCATAAGGTTCTGAGTTCAATTCTCACACAGGGTATATAAACATTTGTCTTGGTCTAGCTGTTTTTCTATCTATTTTAAGTGAAAGTATATATTTAAAAACGAAAAGTGTTTAAGTGTGTTCATTCATTGCTTAGTTAATAGGTGGAAGCCTAGTGTGATATGTTAAAGAATTTCCATATTCTTTAAAACTAGGTTTATATTCATTTCATTTATTCAAGTTTGGCTCAAACGAGCTCTTATGAACATCAAAACTTAAAAACCAGTGCGCCCATTTATTGCAGGCAGGAGCTTGATCGTAAAAGAACGGGCAAGAAAATCGTCAAGGTTAGTTTTTTCTCCCGCCAGTTACAAGAAAATGTACTTAGTAGTAAAACAATTTGACAAATCTACAAAAACCTGTGTTTCCCAGTCACAAGATTTAAAATAAAAGAAAACTTTTTTTTAAGTTATATGACGAATAAACATAGTAAACATGAGCAGACCAGTCCCTACTGGTGGCACCTGTTCACGAGTATGACGCATGAACCAGCCATTGTTTCGTTTAACCATATTTTAGGGAATGTAACGACCCGACGCATGACGCCACCACCGCAAAGACATTTAAGTGAGCATGAAATAATCAAGCTACAGGATAAAATAATTTTAACAAAAATAACATTACATTGATTAAATGTGCTGCAAACCACAAATGTTTTTGGTCTTATGAAAGATATAATTTACATAAATTCAGTATAATATCTATATGAGTTCCTTATATATATACCTAATATAAGTTCCAGTTCCTAATACCAACATACTTAAAATAAGTTCTTAACGGAAAACATCAGATATTGAAATGGGCCGTTTAATTACAAAGGCAAATAACCCAACGGTGCTGTATGTGAGCGGAGGAAACACACAAATAATTGCATATTCAAGGCAAAGATACAGAATATTTGGCGAAACCATAGACATTGCTGTTGGCAACTGTCTGGATAGGTATGTATGTTACTCCTACTGTTTTATTATTATACATACATGTTTCCACGAAGGGTAAGGCAGAGGCATAATACACGCCCACACTTCTCCATTTGTGTTATTAGTCATGTAATAGGTGGTAAACCTATTGCCACTTATCAGGAACTTCTCTGTTTGCTTAGTCGGCAGGTGTACCACTTGCAGGTAAGGTTGGCTTGGACTACAAAGAAGATGATAGGATCCCTGTACACATATTATATATTTTAATTTGATAATACTAATTTATATACCATAAACGATTTACATTATATGTTTACTGACTGAGGTTTCCTTTAAAGCAAATAATGCCTGTTCCAGGTGACCTCTCCCTTTCATAGCTACCAGTCATTACTTAATTCAAAGTGTACAATTAACAGGTGTGAAAATTAACAATTAAAATTGTATTCTTATGACATAAGAATGTATATTCTATACTAGCTGACCCAGCAAAAATTGTATAGCCTTATACATTTTTTCTAGGGAATTACGAAACTCAAAAATTACTAACTTATTGTGTGTATTATATGAGTGAAAGAGGCGTGGAGCGCTGTGAACGATTATATAACCTTATATATATAATATGAAGAATATAAAAACATATTATTTTTAAAAACATTTTTAAAATTTATTCCTTTAATTTATATAATTAAATATATACAACTAAATTAAGTAATATACACATGAAAATTTGTGTGGTTGATGTTGATGAATGTATATGGTAAATAAAAATAGAATAATAGATATACTATTATGTGGTGACTAATTTAACATTATATCTTCTGCTACAGGTTTGCAAGAGTGTTAAAATTATCAAATGCCCCAAGTCCAGGCTACAATATCGAGCAAGCAGCCAAGAAGGGAAAGAAATATTTGCATCTTCCTTATTGTGTCAAAGGTATGCAAATTTAATCATTAGATTTTTTTTATATTACTATTTGGCATTCAAGCATGCAGCCTATCTGTTGGAAAGCGGACACGGAAGGCCATAAACGCTTGCATGATCCATTATGTGGCATACTAAGATACTTTTAAGGCGACATTTGAAGCTTTGGACACCTGGATAGGTGACTGGGGCTTTGAAGAAAGACTGATAATATAGCGTTAAATAAACGTTTACTAAACAAACGTTTATTAAACGCTAGCCTATTCTATTTTAATCCAGATACAATATGGCTGAAAATAATGGTGCTTTAAATTATAGCAAAGGCGCTTTCATCATAAGATCATCATTATAATAAAAAAAAACTTTTTACAGGTATGGATGTCAGTTTTTCAGGAATCTTATCATACATGGAAGATAAAATAGACTTTCTTCTCCAAGAGTACACTCCTGAAGACCTATGCTATTCATTGCAGGAAACTGTATTTGCAATGCTAATTGAGATAACTGAGAGGGCAATGGCGCACTGTGGTTCGGATGAGGTACTGAAAAATACCAAAATCTTTTATTTGAGTTTGGCTTAATAAAGCTCTTATGATTGTCAACATAAAAACTAAAACATAAGAGCTTGAACGTAACTATTATAATAACAATTTAATTGCATCCATCTAAAATTATCTCGTCTTGTCTTTCCAAATTTCGAAATCATCGTCGTTCTAAAATTTAATAATAGCACAAAATTTTTAATCTGTGTAACAATAAGAGCCCAAAAGAGTATCATGATGTACTGGCTTCAACCATATCCATCATCATCATCATCATCAAACCAGACATATGAAGTCCACTGCTGAACATAGGCCTCCCCAATTGCTTTCCACGTAGATCGATCCTTTGCCGCCTGCATCCACCGGCCGTGTGGCGCCGGCCTAGAGTAGCGTCACCCCCTCTCATCTCATGGGGAGTCGTAAAAGTCGACGAAGAGAAATATAACCGGATAATGGGCAGCAGCGTCATCCTGCGTACTGGCTGGAACTGCGATCACCAACCCGCCTGCCATGCCCAAATGGCACTCAACCATATTACATTATGCTTATTACCACATTCATGAATGTAATAAACAATTTCACTTTGACTTTTTCAAAGGATCCATACAGTTGTGGCATAGTTCACTTTCAGCATAGAGCTGTAAGTAAAACGTGTCAAATGGTGTGAGGTGACTGGTAAAATGCGGCTAACGTCCAATAAGTAGTTTTTGGAATTTAAACGCTGCTGTAATACAATAAAGTTCTTATTTCAGAAATTACCCTCGACCAGTTAGCGGCTTTTTAGCTAAAGGACGGCAGACTAGCCGAGATCCCTCTCATTCCCTTAGTAATCAACATCCTTTTTATCCTTCTAAATAGATATAGTGACAAGAATTGAGATAGGTATGCTTAGATGGTTTGGTCATGTTGAGAGGATGAATGAAAGTAGACTAACGAAAGTGATTTATGACGGACAAGTGATTTGAAGTGTTGGGAGGGGAAGACCACGTGAGACTTTCCATGACCAAATTCAGAAAATTTTGAAAAAAAGTAGGTGCTATAAACCGTCTATTTATGGAACTTTATGGTCCTCATGGACGTTAACGAGTGTGAATGAAGCTAGGAGTGTGTGCCAAGATCGTAACAAGTGAAAGGATGTGATCTCTGTCTACCCCTGCGGGAAAGAGGCGTGACATTATGTATGTATAGATCCTTTTTAAATAGTTATACCTTTAATGGGATATGTGGGCGTAAGATTATGTATGTACATAATTATATTAATCACGTTACTTATAAATCATCATCACATCTTAGCATTATCCCGAGTTAGTAGCCCGAGACTAATCTGCTTACCGGCCTAACCAGATTTTAACTAAACTTAAGTAATTAAAAACCATCATTATATGGTTAAACCAGTTGTCAGAATATTAGAAGGCAGTTGAAGGCACTGACTTCCTAAAAACGACTGCCAAAGATGTTTATGGCCAACCAACGACTTAACGTGCTCTTCGCGGCACAGAGCAAGCGATAATCACGTTACTAATAAATAAATATTTTCTGACAATTACACAATTAATTTAGTTCCAAGATAAGTATCATTAAGAACTTGTGTTATGGATACTTAATAACGGATAAACATACATAAATACTATTTTTATTAATACATAGTACCTATATGTACGTAGAAACAAATAACCCTGTAAACCCTCTTAAACAGTGTCAAATATATTGTCACTATAAAATGAACCTTATGCGGTGGAAATAAGGCTTATAAGGTGGAAACCAATGAAATATTTCAACCTGCTCTGCCAGTTAAAGGGTGAATCCCTTGTCGTAAGCTTAATGCGCTTTCGTTAAGAGTGGGTTTACTCCACTTCACGTCTATTATATATCTACTAATATGGGTGAGGTTTGAACTCGACATCTTATAACCCTTTTTCTTTCGGATAGAAAATTATTAAATGTCCGTCTTCCACAGTGGTTGGGTGTGTCAGACTTTTACTAACTAAAAACCATGCATGTTCCTTCTTGAGTCTGCTACGTCACGGGGCGATAACCGGTTATAACTCTGAACCTGCTTCTTTAATAATACAGCATTTAAACTTCAGTGTTTATTTTTGTTAATGAGTGTCAGTTAACAACACGTATACACTGTTACTAGTTTGATATATTTAATCTCGTGATTGTGTTATCATCCGGGTCATAAAATACAATAAATGTGTGATGCAATACTTTATTCTTATCTGATTTGATATTTGATTTCATTACACCTGAGTTAGTTCAAGTATAAAAAAGAAACGTTTTAGGGCAGCTTGTACAACTGTTCTTAATTTGATTTAAAATGTCATTGCATTTCAGTCATTTGTTTGAAGTTGAGAGGGACAGCAAGATGTTTTAAATAAATTTAGCTCCAATCAAGATTGGTAACCGTTATGCAAGACACCCATTGTGTGTAATGCCAGGGTTACACTAGGAGACAAAATTGCCAAATCCGGCGACTTTGCTTGACATATCTGGCATCATCAACTTTGCCTAACATTGTACGGACATAATAAAATAATTGAGTAGGTATGTATTTACAAAAAATATATTGATGTATGTTTACGCGTTACTTCGTATCAATAACACAAGTTCTTAATAATACTTATCTTGGAACTAAACAATTGGTGTAATTGTCAGAAAATATTTATCGGGTATTATATTTATAGCTGGGTGGCTTAAGTTTATTCCCAATAAGACAGCAGTATAAACAGTTGCTAGTTTTTACGAACTTGAATTGGCTTAGTAATGAATTAAGTAAATTCACAATAAACATGAGGTCATCACCTCAGCCCATAAACCTCCTACTCTTGAGCAAGTGCAACCTCTCAATTACACATTCCAAGGCGAGGGAAAATATGAGTTAGAGCTTAGGTACTTATCTTATCATAGTCGCGCGATAACTAGTATAGCCCAGCTTGAGCTAAAATATCGTGGGCTATATTTTGTTTTCAGTTAATCTGACTTGAGAGGGTCACTTTGGTTTCTATGTTTGAAACTCAAAAAGGAGTTTTAGATGCATTAAGTTTCTATTACCATAAATTTAACTTGATATCTATGACGAAACTAAAGATATATTAAAAAGGGACAATAAATAAGTACACATACACATATACATATAAACAACTCTATTGAAATCGGTACCTTCTTATAATAAATTAAGTAACATAAACATCATGATTAAGTGATAGGAATTTTACAAAACACAAACACACACCAACACAACACACACGCTCACACACATACATTCTAATTAGTAATTTAATTTTTTATTATTCTTTTTTTGTTTTTCACGTAAAACTTATTATAATAGTAGATAGTTTGCTTTTTGTCTGTTAACTCAATAAAATCTTTGTTAAGCCATGGGAAAGAGCAAGTTATCCCCAACACAAGTACTGCGTTACTTACTGGGGAAACTTAACATGTGTATTTACGATTTATTGAGAAATAAAATCAATTTTTTTTATGTATATCATTTTTCAGGTTCTGATTGTCGGTGGAGTGGGGTGCAATGAGCGACTACAAGAAATGATGGGCATTATGTGCTCAGAGCGCGGCAGTAAAGTGTTCGCAACAGACGAGCGGTTCTGTATAGACAATGGGGTCATGATCGCTTACGCAGGTGCACTTGCTTTCCAATCGGGCACCAGGATGGACTTCGCAGATTCCACCATCACCCAGCGCTTTAGGACAGATGATGTGCTTGTTACTTGGAGGGACGATTAAATTATGTTTGTTATAGAAAGATATAAGCGTTTTATTTCGTCTAAAACTAGTTTGAATGATCGAGATCGAAACTCAATATACTTCCGAAAGTATATTTTTTTAATACCCTGTAATTTATTATATTTTGAATACGAACCGATTTCTACTGCCGTGTATAATTTAAGTTGTGGAATGAGCTACATGGCGATGTTACAACAAAATATTACAGCAGGGGATTGTTCCACAATGGGTTATTGATAACTTTTTTTTAGGTCTTGATGGTCAGTCGAGCGATTACAAGAAATTATGGGCAGTATGTGCTCAGAGCGCTGCAGTTGTTAGCGATAGACGAGCGGTTCTGTATAGACACCGAGGTCTTAATTGCGCACGCAGGCGCATTTGCCATCCCATCGGGCGCCAGGACTTCGCAGATTCCACCATCACCCAGCGTTATAGGACAGATGATGTGCTTGTTAGCTGGAGTTTCGGTAAACCATCATCAAAATACACATAGTGTACAAAATTGTACGTGGGAGTAAGTGGGAGCCAAGATCTGAAGAACCCAAGCCAACCTCCGCCGCCGAACAACGGGCGAGGCTCTGGCGAATATAAAAGTTCCCGATAAGCAGCAATAGGCTCGCCTCCTATTACGTGGGACCAAGAACATAACAGGCGAAATGTGGGCGTTTAATTTGCCTCTGCCTACCCCATCGTGGAAACAGGCGTGATATTATGTACGTATGAAACTGATTTCTACTGCTACGTGTACTTCATGCCTGTTTACTCCTTCGGGGAAACAGGAATGTATGTATGTGCACTTTAGAAACGTAGTGTTTGCAGTGCCGCTGTCGTGTTTGTAGTGCAGGTGTCGTGTTCGAAGGTCGTGCAACCACTTCCATCACTTGGGTTAAGTACCACATTCTTAAATAAAGGCAGAAAAGTAAATGCGCTCCGTAGCGTGTAACAAGCGTAATCACTCATGACGGTCTGCATATAGACCGTTTCACGCCCCAGGAGTTGCGAAACACATACGACGCGGAAAATTCCACAACTAAATGGTCTCACACAGAAACGACTTACTTACCAATTTATTTGGTTTGAGTGCTGATAGACTTATAAGGTATAAGGAGAAATTATCAGAAAAGGCATTATAGTAAACATAAACATTAAATTGCTAAGGAGTTTATTTAATAACACTTGTTTTAATATTTGTTCAGAAAAGAAAACGGGAGAGTACAGACAGATAAATTATATTGAATTCACTTGAGGAAAACAAAACATTCCAGATAAAATCACTACTTAAAACATTTAAAAACTTAACAAAAAACCAACACATATCTACTGTTTTTATGAAAGGCAAAGTACATATTACCCTTAATTCACTTAAGATTATTTATTATATTAAAATTTATTTTAGATAATATACTTATTCATTGATTATTTAGTTGCAGTTTGAAGACAAAGACATTCCTGACAACAAACCATTCACCAGGAAAATACAAATGAGCAATTTATCATTACTTCAGGTTTTAATTATCCGTATCTACCTTGTCTTCTTACCATGACATTCAGTCTATTAACTTCAATATTATGCAATATTTATGCACCTGTGCCATAGATAAAAACTGTAATTTCAGAGATTAGCTAGTATAGATAGAAAATAAATTAATAAACAATGAAATAAAAGTGACTTCATCGCATACTAAGATTATAAATGCAGAAGTAATTCTGTATGCTTATTATTGTGATCTGTTTTACACAAAAACCATGCATATTAAAAATATTGGGTGTAAATAAGACAAGTATACTTTTCCATACAGTTTTTCAGTGTAAACCAAAGTTCTACTAGTTTCATAAGTAGGAACCGTTTTTAGGTTTTAGAAGTTTGTGTAAACTTACTTGTGTTATTTTTACTAATTTCCTACATAATGTTTAAATGTATTCTGAAAGTACGAAAAATGCAGCACATATTACACATTATATATAAAACTGTCAGTCAATTTTTATAATATTTTATACAGATTCAAATGTATATAAAAGTCTCTACTGAATTAACGCATACAATTTAATCATACAGTGCAATCAAAAAATCCTTGTGAAACAAATGGATGAAATATGAGCATAGCACTTTTATGAGATGACTGAAACATTTTAAACACACTTTATACAACCATTTGTACTACTCTTGGCAGTCAGAATAAATAATGTTCGTTATTGGCTCACTACTTTCCTATAATCTACGAGTTTCATAAACTGCTGCTGTGAAGGCCAGTATACATAATTATCCATGTCACCTGCAACAGAAAACATTTCTTTAATATAATTTGGCTCCAGGTAAAAATAAGTTATTACTTATTTTAAATGATTTGATAACTGATATTAAATGAAGTAACATGTGCAAAGGGGTTCCATCATTTTTGGAGTCGAAGCCAACCTCTTCTACAAGTGGTGCACCTGCCGATTAACGGACGAGGCTCTGGCATGTATTGCCAGTTTTCGGTAAGCGGCAATAGGCTTGCCATCTATTACATAGGAGCGGCAATAGGCTTGCCATCTATTACATAGGACCGGCGTATAATATAGCTCTGCCTACTCTTTCTGGGAAAAAGGCATGATTTTATGTATGTATCATACATACATATACACATTATATACTTTTATTTTATTTCTTTTGAATTATGTTTTGGTAGTTTGCAACTATTAATGAGTGTAGTTCATAAGTCTGTAAATGAGGACTGAATTCTGTAACACACCCTGTGTTACAGAATTCCAGGGTATACTAGTATGGGGTTCCGCTCAATCACTTTGGCTTCCTTTAAATACTACTCTTTCCTTATAACATATATTAGCATGTAAGTTATTGTGATGTAAACAAATGGTTTATTATTATTATAGGAGAAAAGGATTTTTCCTTTTATATTTAGCAGATTAGTTCATCACAATGAAGTGTATTCTTAGCTTAGCTTTAAAAATAGCTCAGCAGCTCAACTCTGTCACTTATCAGAACACAGCTATTAAAAAAAAAGGATATCAACAGTTCCCCATGTAAAACATACATATATAATATCAGGCCTGTATCCCCAAAGGGGTAGACAGAGGCATATTGTATGCCCACATTTCGCCAATTATATTGTTGGTCTCATGTAATGGTGGTGGCGAGCCTGCTGCCGCCCAGGTAATACAGCTTATTTGTAATAATGGTCTTACCAAAAATCCAGCAAACGAGGTCATGAACCCTTCCTTAGTAATCTCCCACATACCACCATATTCTTCTTCATCAATACTTTGGAAATTATTGACATAAAAGTATATCACTGCTGCATTTACCAACACGAATCTGCAATCATAATGAGGTTAATGTCTGTTGAGGTAAATAATAAGATGAGTAGGATGCAGGATGGCCTGCATAACGAATACATACAGTAATAGGCCTAGAAATCCTTTTAAAGGGAGTAAACCCCAGAATAGTCCCAATATTATGCCGATAGCCTGACGCATCCAATAAATAACGTCTAAAAACTCCTCCTAAAACACATACACAAAGAATTTAAACCTTATAAATATAAAAAACACAATTTAATTAAAGTTTCGTAGCTCCAGTGTGATATATGACCTAACCTTGTCGGGCCATTCTGCATTATTTGTTAAAGCTTTCTGCCACACACTTTCGCCTCCTTTCACTTTAATATCGGTATTCTTTGCTTTGTTAGACATGATTATAATCAATTTTGGCCCCTAATTAATACTTTTAATTCACTTTACAAGATCAATACGATTTGCGGTTTGAAGGCTAAATTGACAACATTGCACATGATGGATGAGCAGAGCTGTCAACTGTCAATCTTAATTTTTACTAGTCTGGACTTATAGTATAAGACCCATTATTATTTTCCTTTATGTAGCTTTTGCTCGTTAGACGTAACTTGAGGAATCGATTCGTACTTATGTAAATAAGTCAGCTCTAAACTAGCCTCCATATACTCGATGACGTTAGTATTCATATCTCACTCCAAAAACATATTACTATTATGGCTCTGGAGTGAGATATGCGTGTCTTTAAAGATGTTGACAAAGTGCCGCCGGGGCATACTTTTGTATAAAGTCGGGATTTAATAAGTCTATAACAAACCACTTGTAAGTAGGTAGAATACAAGTAGAAAGCACACACATTGTTTGCGTGTATTGATAGACAATCTGATTAATTATTTAGCACAGTCATCTGATAAGTCTGTCGCTCAGTGCAGACGTTTATCGAGATGCACTAAGATCTCAGTCATTAAGCCTATTCATAAAAAGGACAAGAGAGATAAAGTAGAGAACTATAGACAAATATCTTTCACACCAGTTTTATCAAAAATGTTTGAAAATGAAATATATTTTTTAAGAGGGAAATCAACAGCATTACCTACCTTTTCACTAGTCAATAAGTAACTGGGACAAACTGATAACAGAATACCGGCATTATAGGATCAGCTCATAATTTGCTTCATAGTTTCCTCACCAACCGAAAACAATAGAATAACGATAACGTGAACGAGAAAACATGACGATAACGAGGATATAAGTAAATAGTAATATTAGTGTATATTGATAATTCAATATTGTAGGTGTATCGCAAGTGACCATGGACTCTTACTATTTTTATTATACATTAATGACTTGATCGAATGTAATTTTAAAATATAAACTTTGTAAAGTTTTAGACGACCAGTATACTCGTTGACATGAGCGTTATGGCAATTACAGATTACAGTTAGCAATCTGTAATCTGCTATACAATACATCATGTCAGTGTGGGAGCATGACGTAAATAAGAAACCTGGGCCCTGCCCAATTCGTTTTTGTCGCTACTTGCATGATATTGCAGATGTCCAAGCCATGTGAAAGTTTCGCATTTGCGAATGTTCGCTGACAGTTGGTTTAGAGATAGAATTTAAATAGAAGGTTTAGATGATGACTTACCACCGGCAGACGCAACCGCCACCAGTAATAAGTAATACCCACTATAAATCTTACGACGACGCCCGCCGCTTGTGAGAAAGAGGCGGGGGCCAGTACCTGTTTTCTTTTTTAGCACCTTGGTTGCAGCGTCCGACACCCCGCTCGCGGCCCAAAACCGGAAAGATCTCCTCAGAGAGGCGTAGTGGACAGCGTGTGCTGACTTCCCGGAGGCTCAATGGTTAGACAGCAGGGTCCCCCTGCCATGCCACCTAAGACCCTCCTAGAACTGCTGAACGGGCCCTTCTGACCCGCTCGCTGCGCCCTCCACAGGTCTCTCTTGGTTTCCCTTCCTCGTTAATATTAAGGGTACCCAGAGTCGCCAACCTCTGCGTGTTTTTTTTACCGGGCTCCGCCTTACCGGGAGGTACTCATCTCTCCCACCACGCCAAGGTGGAGACAACTGGGAAAATGATAGTGGTAATAGGATATGATGATGATAGAACAGATGGATTATTTTTAAAACAAAACCTTTAATTATATTGTATTCATAATACCATTTATTTTAATATGATATAGGTCGTACATGTCTTTTATATCAAAAATAAGTATTACTAATCAAAAGTTGTCAATACGCTTATAATTCTAACTTTCAATCACTTCATCTACAAAATCAGCCATCATATCCTCAACAGTGGCGTCCTTTCTTCCTGAATCAATTTTTGTTTCCTCTAAGGTTTGCACATCATCATTGATTTTGATTTCTCCATTTTCTTTGACTTTAAATTCCTTACACTTGTTTATTTCAACATCCTGCGAGCTTTTGACCAGTTGCCCACATGTTATTTGAATATCATCAGTATCGTTCGTACTTGGAAGATTTTCATCCTCAGTCCTTTCTAGAACTGCGACTTTTTCATTCCCTTTGTTAGAGAAATCATCATAGACCACTTCCATAGATACTGGGCTTCGCTCTCCGTCTCCTGTGTCATTTGAAGCATTTAATGGCATTTGAGTTTTGGCATCGTGAATATCATCAGAAACTACGTTTTCTTCATTCATATCTTGTTTATCTTCATAGATATTTGTTGTGCTATCATTAACTGCATTGAGTTGACTAGTAACAAGAGTTTCATGACTACTCCCTGACTCTTCAACACACAGTTCAATTTCCTTATATCCGTTGCTAATACCTTTTCTGGTCTCATCAAGTTCAACAATAGTAGAAACTTCAATGGAATCATTACCAGAAGCAGGATCTTCATCAACAAAATCAGTAGATTCCACAGAATCGCTGCTGAGACTTATTCTGTCGACATCTGGACTCATTCGTGCTTTCTTATTGTCTGGTTCTTCTGATATATCTATGACTTCTCCATCAACACTATCCGATCCACTGTGAAAAAATTTAATGATATTAGGACATTTTTACGGCATTAAGTACTACTGATACATTTTTCATGTTTAATGGGCCGGATTACATTTTAGTGACAAGACCTTTGTGGAGTTGGTCAAAGTCGTTTCGCTTTGGGCTCTTAGAGAAAAAATAGTTACTCTAAGCGCCCGAAGCTCCGTGAGACTAAGAGGTCAAAAACAACCAACGATATTAAGAACTGTTTATGGAGGGTAACGCTCTCTTGGGTTTGATATTGCGCGCTTCCGATCTTTGGAAGGCAGGTGAATCTATATGTGGTTGTTAATAAGCTAAATTATGTTAAATTATAAGCTGAATTAGGTCTTTTGTAAAAAATCACAGCAGGACGCCTCACTGAAAGTATAGATCCCCTTACACCTTGGTCTTTGATAAGAGACCTGAGCCCACGTGACTTTATTAAGCTGTAATGTATATCGCAACTCTTTTTTTCACAATGCAAATATGAGAAGAGTGACGCCTGTGTATTTGTAACCTACAAAATAAAAAAAGTTATTTTTCAAGGTTGTCTCAATAATCGCATTTACGAACGTTAATGTAAAACTACTGTACCAAAAAGGAATAACGCTAAAATAATTATATAAAAAATTACCAATCATGACCCGCCAAAGACTTCAAAGCGGCTCTGTTCTTGTCCGATAGTTTTTTTCTTTTTTCCGGTGCTGTCCGTGTCTCAACCACGTCTGATAC
Organism: Musotima nitidalis; assembly: GCA_949126915.1. Lineage (NCBI taxonomy): Eukaryota > Metazoa > Arthropoda > Insecta > Lepidoptera > Crambidae > Musotima > Musotima nitidalis. The sequence continues at coordinate 3,507,271 of OX421429.1, forward strand.
GAAGCTCAAAGAAGGCGGGGCGCAATGCAAATGTAGTCTAATATCGAGTAAGGCTCTCGAGCAGAATTTGGACACCTGAAATAATTTTGTATGTTATTACAATTGTAGGGTGTATAGGGCTCATAACAAGATCTGAGTCATCTTCGCATGCAAGTGATGCACCTGCCGATTAGCGGACGAGGCTCTGGCGAACATAAAAGTGCCCGGAAAGCGGCTATAGGCTTGCCACCTATTACGAGGGACCAACAATATAAATGGCTAAGTGCGGGCGTATAGTATGCCTCTGCCTACCCCTTCGGGGAAACAGGCGTGATATTATGTATGTATGTACAATTGTCGTCGTTAATATATAAAGAGACGTGGACACTAACAGTCCGACTGAGCCACCAATTTAAAGTCGCTCAGAAAGCTATAGAAAGCGCTACGCTTGGTAATTCTTTAAAGGATTAGATCAGAAGTGAGGTGATTCGAAACAAAAGTCACCGAAATAGCCAAGGATTAGTAAGCTGAAGTGGCAGTGAGCCGGTTAAATTGAAAATCATTTATTGCATGTTACTTGGAAGTAGGTTGTTACAAATATGGATAGGTACAATGTGACGCTGTAAGGGCATAGCAATATAACAAAGGTTAAGGTTATTTTTGCCGTAGAACCGGTAGACGTGTCCAGTGCCGTAACTAGTCTTTTATGCACCCGGTGCGAGCTTTCAAAACTGCGCCCTTGAAAAATGCTCAGTCCAGGCTCTGATAATACAGGCCAGGGGACCTACCGCCGAATTAGATGGATTACCGGTAATCCATCTAGATCAAACTTTGTTTTGCGTTCATTAATCCGTACCGGGGAATCTGCCGACAGCCACCTCTCATTCATGACCTTCAGTCCGTGACAGACCAATAGGTAAATGGAGAACGCCATTTTGTTTCGATTTCCATGAGTTCGGCGGTACGACAGAATCAGTTCGAAATCCATTTTGCCTTATAATCGATTGCCATCGAACTCGGCGGTAGGCCCCCAGGTATAGTAGGGCGCGTCTACACCATGTTCGTAATAAAACAAAATTTATCTACTAACTACCATGCCTGAGATAAAACTAGATACTAGTCTGGTCATTTCTGCGCCCCTCAAGGTTCTGCGCCCTGTGCCTGGGCACTGCTGGCACCGCCCTAGTTACGGCACTGGACGTGTTCTACAGTGGGGACCGCATTTCGGTAAGTGTGGGACGCCCTCCAGCTATGTGAAGCGACGACATACGTAAAACAGCTGGCAGTGTTTTAAGACGCAAAGACCAGCAGTGTATAGGCCTATGAAGCGCTCGTAGCTGTGCGGTGCTCGGTGGTCGGAAACGATCACCAAAGTACAGCAGAGTTTACAGAGGTCAGCCCTGGGATGGGTGACCGTTTGTGTGGCATTTGATATCGAGCGCTTCCGTGCTTCGGAAGGCACGTTAAGCCGTTGGTCCCGGTTATCACTAAATGTGGTAGTCGTTGAGCCATGTTAGAGGCCTAATGGGCGGCTTGAAATCTAACAGCAGGACGCCATACACCTGCCTCCGCCAATCCGCACTGGGTCAGCGTGATGGAGTATGACCAAATACCCTCGCACCTTGATATGTGTGAGGAGGCTTGTGCTCAGTAGTGGGACGTTAATGGGCTGAGATGATGATGATGACCAGCAGTGAACGAATGTAAGTTGATGATGATATATTATGTAGTGTAGTGTTAATAAATAAATAAATATTCTCTTACAATCACACCAATTATTTAGTTCCAAGATAAGTATCACTTGTGTTATGGATACTACAGAACGGATAAACATATTTAAATACTTTTTTATTTTTGTAAATATATACATAGAAAAACACCCAGACCAGAACAAATATTCATGTTCATGCACACAAAGATTTGTCCTGGTCCTGTGTGGGAATCGAACCCACGACCTCTGGAGTGAAGTGCAGGTATACTAACCTCCACGCCATATCGGTCGTCATAATTATAAATAAATAAATATTTTCTCACAATTACACCAATTATTTAGTTCCAAGATAAGTATCATTAAGAACTTGTGTTATGGATACCAAATAACGGATAAGTATACATATATTTTTTTATATACATACTTAATATACATAGCAGACCAGAACAAATATTCATGTTCATGCACACAAACAAAGATTTGTCCCGTGCCGTTTGATTAATGCCTCCAGTAATACTACTACCTCATATCTTTTCCAATGGTGTGGTAGAAGTAAAGCAGCATTTATAAATAGAGGATGGGTGACAATTCGTGTGGCATTTGAAATTAAGCGTTTCCGTGATCGGAAGACACGATTTCACTGCAATTTAAGTGAGAGTATCTATAGGACGAGTTAAAAAAAATTTATTAACATGGCGCCACGCTCCTGCAATCTTTAATGACTTGAGTGTGCTTCTTCGTCTACACATAGGCAGCCAACGCCAAGTCTTCTTTAGTCTACGCATCTATTTTCTTCCGGCCACTTGGGCTAAGCCTTCTATCCACCTAATCGATTGTTTGCCTACATTTTTACGTCCCGTACAGGGCATATAGCTCTTTTTTATGTTTGGTATGGTCTAGTATAAGTCTCCATTTCAAATCTTGCTTCCCTCAAATAATAAATATGCTGGATACTGACCTTCTCGTTCTTGCTCCCAGCAAACTGTGAGTACAATTGCAAGCAGTGTTGAGTGGGGGGCACGGTACTGGTCCTTCGTAAAGATTCCAACGCTTGTAGCCAATACAAAGCTGAGTCTAAACTGGGGTCCAAACGGTAGCATTCACGCACTAATACCTCTCGGAATAACTGCAAAAAAATTATTTTGATTAACTGGAAACCAAGAACCAAGAAATTCCCGAAGTTAAGCATAGTTCACTGAGGACAGTATAGATATCTGACATCCAGACAAGTTCCACTAGTACTGTTAGCAGGAGAAAATACTATCCAGGCACATTACGCTAAGACCTCTTTACTTAAAGCAAGGTCTCTCGGGGCGTAGCAAGCTCAAGAAGGAACATGGATGGTTTTTAGTTAGAAAAAGTCTGACACACCCTCCCGCTCCACTTTCAGTGGGAGAAGCTCATTAGACAATTTTCCAAACAAAAACAAGGTCTACTGTACTGTTTTACTGTTAGCAGTAGGATACACTATTTAAATCAAGAACATCTGCCTTCGCTTATGCGCTTGGGGAGTCAGTGTTTTTCTTAGGGCTTTTACACATAAACACGATGCGACGTCGTGTCAGCTAAATACAATAAAATATCAATTAACGTGTAAATTTGTAAAAGCCCTTAGATATAAAATATGGCCTTAGCCTGAGAGGAATGTTAATATGATGAGAGATGAACTAAAGCTTATAAAAAAATTATAGAAGGAAAGAAAATAATTTATTCTGTGACACATGATACATTGGTTTACAAAAATTAAAAAATTAATAGACACATGTGGCACCGAAAAGGCTTATACTCAGCATATGCCGAGGGGTCACTATGGCCCCGCGGCGCTGGTCTTCCGTACAGAGATACAAGATAGGTTTCTTGAGCTACATACAAAACTTTGTACTTGAAAACGACTTTTGTAATGATATTGGATCAAAAATACAAGAAAAAATAAACTCGTCCGCAGTAACCCAAACAGGAATCGAACCTCTGATCTGTAGATAACCGGTCCACTGCTCTAACCGCTGAGCTACTGGGGACTCTAATAGACGCGTTGAATTTTTCTTGTAATTAATGAGTTGCGTTTTAAGCCTGCGTTTGTAAATAAAAATAAAAAAGTATTAAGAAACGACTTTAGTATTTATCAGACTTACCTTATGGATCTCTGGTTTTAAGAATATACCGCAAGTAATGAAAAAAGTTTCAGTAAACTCTAAAGCTGCTGTAGTAATTTTATCATTAGATTTTTCTGAACTGAAACAAAAAGTCTTTTATGCACCATCCTGACTTAGAATAAAATCATTTTTTAACCTATTGTGTGTTAGTGTAGTTTTTAGATAGGGGTGCGTAGGGATCCTAAAAAGACCTAAGGAGCCCAAGCCAACCTCAGCTGCAAGTGGTAGTAATAGTGGTAGGCCGAGGCATATTATACGCCCACACTTCGCCAACTATATAGTTGATCCCACGTAATAGGTGGCGAGCCTATTGCCGCTTACCAGGCACTGTTATGTTCGCCAGAACCTCGTTCGTTGATCGGCAGGTGCACTATTAGCAGGTGAGATTGGCTTGGGCTCCTTAGGTCTTGGTAGGATCCCTATACACCCTATACTATGATGATGATGGGGCTCAAAAAAGGGCGAGAATTGGTTTTTAAAAGGTCGGGAACGCGCTAGTGATACCCCTGGGGTTGCAAGCGTTCATAGGGAGCGATGACCACTGAGGTGGTCAGCATGCTTCAGTTCCACCTAGTATACAAAAAATAGTCGCAAACAAATTAATGTAGTGGGTGTATAGTGATTCTACCAAGACCTAAGAAGCCCAAGCCCACCTCACCTGCGAAGTTGGCGAAGTGTGGGCGTACAATAGGCTGCCTACCCCTTCGGGGAAACAGACGTGAATGTATGTATATATGTAACAAATTAATAAATACATAGTAAGTTAGTTTAGTTCTGTTAACTTACAGAGGCAGTTTGTTTTTCTCGCCCGGCATATGGGCAGCGATGGTGCTCTCTTGCAGCATGTTGTTAGCCAGCTTCCTCTTTGCTTTCTTGCTCAAGTGCCTTGTCGATTGGTTACTCATCTAGAAATGGCGAATGTTATTATGCCAACGCTTTTGCGACACTTTCAGTCAAGTATAGTGCCACAAACTTTACTGACCCGGTGGCCGAAATTGGAACTTAGGTTAAACTGTGGAAATTTCTTAATAGCAGTAAAGTAAAGTGAAAAGTTCTTTATTTCATAAACTATCACATAGCACTTGAAAACGTCAAAACAAAATATAAATAAAAAAATTAAATATTACTACACTGAAATCACGAAGCTTAGCGACTACTCGAAAGGGGTAATGCTGTTTGAAAAAGTTATTTGGCAAAATTATACTTGATAAACAATGTTTAGCAAAAAAATTAATGAATGAATAAAATATTTAAAAAAAGTAATCAAATCACATAAACAAATATATAGTACAATGGGCGGCCTTATTGCTTTCTTCCAGGCAGCCTTAAAATGGTTTCGCACAAATCATTTTACAACTGACTCACTTTTCCATATGAACACTTAAATTTACAGTTTATAAAAAATATTTAACATAATGAACACTCAGGAACTGAGTTATCATACAAAACTACTATTGGTCGAAAAACGTTTGATATAATGTATTTTAATCTGTTACATAATAGGTTGGGGAAAAAGTCTTTTCGTATTTTTGTATGAAAAGTCAAGACATTTTTTTCAAAGTTTATTTACATTTATTTACAATATATATATACAATATATACTTATCATTATTTAAGTTATGTGATTTTGTTTTTAAGTAATAAAATAATTTTTCATTTTCATTTTTCATATGTACCGTTTTGTTGAATAACTTTCTGCCATTTTGTGGGCAGAGACATTATCCCGTTACTGTAGAAACTTTGGGACTTCTGATCAAAAAAACGGGACAAATAGTTTTGGCAGTCCTCTCTTGAGGTCAACCTTACAGAACCTAAAGAATTCTGCAGAGACCGAAACAGGTGAAAATCTGAAGGCGCAAGGTCAGGGCTATATGGTGGATGCACTAGGACCTTCCAGTCGAACTCTCTTAATTTTTGCTGAGTGGCTAAAGATGTGTGTGGTCTAGCGTTATCGTGATGAAAGACCACACCCTTCCTGTTGATCAATTCCGGCCGTTTTCTCTCGACTGCTTCCTTTAATCTCATCAGTTGCTGGCAGTAAAGATCAGAATCGATGGTTTTGCCGGGCGGTAAAAGCTCATAATAAACAATGCCCTTCCAATCCCACCATACACACAGCATCACCTTATTTCGTGTTAGGCCAGGTTTGGCCACAGTCTGTGAAGCCTGGCCAACTTTCGACCACGACCTTTTTCGCACGTTCTTGTCGTACGTGATCCACTTTTCATCGCCAGTTATCAATCTCTTCAAAAACGGCTCGGTTTCATTACGTCTCAATAATGAATCGCAAATGAGTACACGGTTCATTAAGTTTCTTTGAGTGAGCTCGTGTGGCACCCAAATATCGAGCTTTTTTGTATAACCAGCTTTCTTCAAATGGGTCAAAACTGTTTTGTGGTCAATTCCCAGTTCTTCAGCTACATCGTAACTACTAATATGCCGATCTTGCTCCACTCTTTCAAAAATGGCGTCCATTTTATTCGTAACAGGGCGACCAGAGCGAGGTGCATCTTTAACATCAAAATTTCTGGACTGAAAACGTTTGAACCAAATTTGTGCTACTCTTACTGACACTGCATCAGGTCCATAAACATCACAAATTTTTTTCACTGCTTGAGTTGCATTTTTGCCTTTTTTATAATAAAATTTTAAAATGTATCGAATTTCTTCATTAGATTCACTCATTTTTACGGAGAGAAAAACAAATGAAAAATAGCGGGAAACAACTTTTTTTTATTTTTTTCTTTTCTTTATAATGGAACCTTTTTAATGTTACCAATACCAGCCAGACACAAATAGTACAGTCAAAAAAAATTTATAATAAGTTTATACCTACGTTATGCGAAAAGACTTTTTCCCCGACCTAATATAATACATAATGACAATCAAGGCGAAACCTTTGATGATAGATTAGATTGAGGTTTTTTTTTGTTGACCTCCAAAAAAGTATTCGTTTTTACCAGTTATAATTGTATACTGTAAGAACATATTTTGGACAATTGCTTAATTTGCGAAACATATTATTTTGTGAACGTAAAAGGGTCAATTGACATTTTATTATTTAACTAAATTTTAACGTTTACCAAGGGCAGTGTTTGCTAATAGATCATTTGCTAAGTGAGTTTATGTGAGATGATACTTTTGTCAAATGTATCGTTTGCCAAATGAACATTTGGTGAAACGTTGTTTGTCGAATGACCATCCTACTATATAACATTATAAACGTGAAAGTTTGTATGTGTGGATGGATGTTTGTTACTCTTTCACGCGAAAACTACTGAACGGATTTGAACAAAATTTGGCACGCAGGTAGTTTATACCCTAGATTAACACATACTTTTTATCCTGCTATTCCCACGGGAACAGGAGCCACGCGGGTAACACCGCTGGGCGCTGCTAGTTTGTCAATATTTTTTTGGTCAAACATTAGTAATCCTACTCAAAAATTCGTGAACCAAGCGACGTCCACTGAGCGGATGGCTCTAATGAGCGGTGACCTTTAGTCGGCGTAGATTGACTTTCATGGTATAAGTAAATATTATGTTGCTTGTTAGCGGAATTAATTCAATAGAAAATAAAAATGTAAAGACAGGTTAGGTGTACACATATTATACTCAGGCACAGCGGACGATTCAAAATAAATCTTTTTAGGATACTAAAGAAAATAATTTCATTAACAAAAAAGTTTCTATGAAAAATATTTTTAAAAAAATATTTTGTCAGTGCGAAGAAATTAGAGGTATCAATTTAGGTTCTTTCTGAAAACTTAACATGTATGTAATGTATTATGTACACATATTATCAAAACACAAGTAATATAATAGTATTGTATAGTGTATAGGGATCCTACCAAGACCTTTGGAGCCCAAGCCATCCTCACTTGAAGGTGGCGCACCTGCCGATCAACGGATGAGGCTCTGGCGAATCTAATAGTTTCCGGTAAGCGGCAATAGGCTCGCCACCTATTACGTGGGACCAAAAATATAATTGGCGAAATGTGGGCCTTTGCCTACCCCTTCGGGAATACCAGCGTGATTGTATGTGTCTAAGTAATAGAAAAACTTAAGTAAACTGCATAGGGGCTTATTACAAAAACAGATCTAAAGTTAAACTAGGTTTAAAACGAATGCTGTCACTTTCATCCGCTAAAATGAAGACAGTGACAGCACTAGTTTAAAACCTGGTTTGACTTAAAATCTTGTTTTGTAATTAGCCCCATAATGTTTATAAGTCTGTAAATAAATAAATATTTTCTGACAATTACACCAATTATTTAGATCCAAGATAAGTATCATTAAGAACTTGTGTTATGGATACTAAATAACGGATAAACATATATACATACTTTTTTTTTTTGTAAATAAATACTTAATATACATAGAAACACACCCAGACCAGAACAAATATTCATGTTCATGCACACAAAGATTTGTCCTGCGTGGGAATCGAACTCACGACCTTAGGAGCGGAGAGCGGGTATACTCGCCACCACGCCATATCGGTCGTCATTAGTAAATAGATTACAAGAAGTTACATACATACAATCACGCCTGTTTCCCCGAAGGGGTAAGCAGGGGCATATTATACGCGAGCCTGTTCCCGCTTATCGGGTACTGTTATGTTCGCCAGAGCCTCATCCGTTGATCGGCAGGTGCACCACTTGCAGGTGAGGTTGGCTTTAGTTCCTCAGATCTTGGTAGGTAAGTTAATGCCTATAATAGGCTTCTGTAGTACATGAACTATGTACTACTAAGACTACTAGTTCAGTCATGTGAACGAGAACGAACTATTCAGCTCTGGTCGTTCAAATCGGTCTTTTAGTACGTTTAGTTCACCATAATTAAAAAGCAAGAGCAGAATAAGAACGATTAGTCTGAGGGAGTTGTAAGATTAGAGACGCGTGCGAGTGAGCGTGATGAACAATGTACTATTGAACTGAAGAACGAGCGAAATTTGCGGAAATCTTTATGAGTGTTCCGCAAAGTATTCGTTATTGTGATTGCAATAAAGTCTATAATCACTTACAATGCAAGGACAAAATGAATTGTTTTGACTTTTGTTGACACAAAAGACAGTTGCACTGCGTAAATTATTGTTGCACGTAATAGTTTCAAATATGTTTAATACCAGCAAATTTCAATTCTGGTGGAACTATGAAAATATAAGGAACATTAAAAAAATTTTCATTTAAAAAAATAGTAAAACCAAATCAAAGCTAGTCTTATAGTGAAATGATTGATTTATTAAAATGACAGTCCTAGCCTGCACATTATGACCGAAAATCAAATATAAATTTCATTACGTATAGGTCGCGTCATGTAAAAAGAACGCTGGCGGTCAAGCTGCGCATTAGGCGATTTATCGGTCTATTTGGTGGTATGAGGTGCGGCGCGGGGCGGGCGGGTCACGCGTCGCATGCTAGACGGCGCGCGATTGGTTCGTCAGTCGACCCATACGGCGCGCGATTGGTTCGTCAGTCGACCCATGCGCAAACACACCCCCTCCACTTTCTTCCAGCGTTCTTTTTACATGACGCGACCTGTACGTACGACTGATGAATCCTGATCAGTGAACTATAATGAACTATTAGTACTAGAAGACCGCACTAGTTCGTTTGATCAATTGTACAGTACAAAGCGAGTGACCGATTAAGAACAAGCCTAGCCTATAATAAATAAATACATAATGTAAACTTTACTTACAGTGAGTTGAACCGCGTGTTCGGGTGGTGAGATGTCTGCTACAACAAACGTTGATAGTTCTGTCTCCGCTGTCGCCTTCAAACAACGCGCTTGCTTCAGCCAACCCGACAAACTGGCGTATGCAGCGCAACGGACTTCCCTGTGACAAAATCCAATTTGTATTTTTTATATTATTACCAGATGCGGCTCGTTTTAAAGAGCGCTGGTGCAGTGCACTCCCACAAAAATTACCTACTAAATTTATTTCTTTATTAACCCTATCAATGGTATGCATTAAATACACATTAAATATTACTATACAATACACTACGCGTTAAATGTTCGTTCTCTAAGATAATATTTGGTGTCATGTAGCAAGTGCAGCGCGGAATAATTAACCTAATCTGGAGCTACGCGACGTTGCCAATCCGGATCGAACAAGGCGTGCGCGGGCGCGGGAATTTCTATGCGTTGTTGTCGCTCTTGTGTAAACAAAAAAACTTCGCCGCCGGTAACTTTATGCTTCGCGGATTTTCTTTTAAAGAATATTATAAAATAGTTTGTGCGCGACATTTGTGGTGAAAATGCAACAATACGGTGTATCTTTTATTAAAAATTGTGAGAAGACTTTCGCAATGCGTCTTGAACTGAAAAGTAAGGGGCCACCAAGGCCTGATATTGCACTTACTTAAAAGTGAAGTACCAAAACTAGAAAAACGGTTAATTAATAAATTATTTGATTTTTACAAGAAAGTGATAGATGTCTATGCTCGCCAAAAAGACCAGCGAATGGATTTCTTGTACCAATAAAATAATTGGTAAGCCCTCGTTTTTTTTTGTTGTGAACACCCATCAAAAAACGTCACGAGCCGCCTCTGATTATTACACTTAACATTATATTTAAGTTTATAATATTTGATTTCATGTTAATGTTAAAAATGTAATATTTAAGGTAATTTTAAATATTAAACTGTAATTAAGACTATTATTATTATTCGTTTGAATGCTGTGTACATTTTTAAGAAATATACATATAAGAACTTCTTTTGGTGTAAATGTTTTAAAATAGTAATATATGTATTTAATGTGCCAATTATAAATAAATAAAATTAACAGATTTTTCTTATTTGACAGCCATTTGTTATTTTTATTGGATATCAAATAAAGATTTTTCATTTTAAGAAGCTGTCGTGGTTCTAGTTGGTGAAACAGGATTATCGATGTAAAGCGCCCAGGTCACTTCTTAGATGGGTGACCATTTGTGTGGCTTTTAATATAGAGCGCTTCCGCCTATCGGAAGGCACGTTAAGTCATTGGTCCCGATTATCGCTACATGTGGCAGTCGTTAAGCAATTATTAGAGAAGTTATTAGAAGTATTGGACGGAAAATTAGAACAGCATGATACCATACACCTGGCTCCACCAATCCACTGGGTGGTGGAGTATGACCCAATAGCCTTTCATCTTGGTTTGTTAGAGGAAGTCTTCAATAGTGAGACTTAAAAGGGCTGCAATGATTATTCTGATAATTTCAGCCCCTTTAAGTATATTTATATTATCATGGAAACTTGATTCTAGTATATTCGTTAAGAGCTTTTATCTACTCATACGTTTTTACCTTTATCAAACTTTAGAAATAGTGCCTTACCTTGATTCTTCACTAGGATTTTCAGAGCTCCACCTCAAAGTCTGAATGGCAACTTTGAAAATCAATGCAGAATACGGGATAAGATTTGAACCTAAGCTGCAAAAAAAAAACAAAAATTTGCTGTTTACTCAAGGTAAATTTTTAGACATGCAGTCCTCATTGGTTTTAGACCTTAAGAGTCATGTTTTAAGTAAAATTTCAAAAAAATGACATGTTTTTATATAAAAAAGTATTTCAGTATTTTTTGTCATTCATTTCGCTAACTAGTATTATACAAAATATCGGAGGACATGATTATTTATACATAATAAAAATACTAACTTACCATACACATAGAGCATCTAAAGTCCTCAAAGCTTGTATTTTGATTGTCGCAATAGACGAATTATCCAGAGATATTTTTGAGCTACTCGATACACTCAGTGCTCGCAGTATTAATTCTAATATCAATTGAGGTTGAATTGGTTTGGCCACTGGATATATTTCTCTGTAAAAAAAAATTGTGTTCATGCCGTCATACAATTTCTGTTCATTACGGAATCATTCTTTTGAAGGACCAAACTTATTAACTAAAAACTTCTATTTAAAAATGGAATCTAATCTGGAACTGTCTATCGGGAAAGTTCCCAAAAAGCTGAAGATGGTCAAACGTAAGTATTTTGAGGTACGTTATTTAAGATTTTTAACCACTATTTTGGCGTAAAATTTTGACGCTTTTATTACTATTACTTATATATTTTAAAGTATCTTAAATACTTAAGACAAATGTGTCAACGATTTAATAATAATAATTTCGTAAGAACTGTAGGTGTATGGGGATCCTACAAAGACTTAAGGAGCCCAAGCCAACCTCACCTGCCAGTGGTGCACCTGCCGATCAACGGACAAGTCTCTGGCGAGCATAACAGTTTCCGGTAAACGGTAATAGGCTCGTCACCTATTATAGTATGCCACTGCCTACCCCTTCGGGGAAAAAGGCGTGAATGTATGTATGTGATAAGAACTAAGCAGCATTGCTTTTATCAAATATATTTATACTAGCTTCAGTATTATTGTAGCTACAGCATTTATGTCTTAAACATAATTATAATTTCGAGTTTATTAGTATATGGGTTACAATTGTACTTACACAAGCATAGCTTGAAGATAAACAAATACATTTCTAAGTTTAATACATAGCATCTGCTGTTTATTTAAATTATCTTTTTTCGAAGTCACTGTGTAATCTCCCATAGATTTGTAAAGTGTGGAATTTGGTGTTGATAACATCTGCAATTTCTGTAAAATAAAAGTAAATATCAATACAATAACGTCATTACTTACCAAAGACCTAAGGAGTCCAAGCCAACCTCACTTGTAAGTTGTGCACCTGCCGATCAACGGACGAGGCTCGAACATTATAGTTCTCGATAATCGCCAATAGGCTCGCCACCTACCGTGGTACCAACAAATAATTGGCGATCTGTGGGCGTAAATTATATGCCTCTGCCCTACCCCTTAGGGGAAACAGGCATTAACTAAATAGCCATTGCAAAATTCATTCCAAAGCATGACTTAAATCTAGGAGCACCCATAACGCAGGAGATTGCTATACGAAAAAAATTGGCAAAAAAGTTGGCTGGATAACTGTCTCCTGCAAGGAAAGAAATTTCGATCCATGGCACCTACAGTTTATCTTATTCAATAGTTCAAGTTCACAAACAACAAATCACATTAAAAATACTAATAGAAGCCACCTGAGCCGTAAGATGTCCACTGTTGAACATAGACCCCCCCCTAATCTTGAGCCGCATACACTCACTGGCTACCCGCTGTCTTGACGAAATGATTAGTCCATCAGGTGAGATGTAACTACTCTACTACATAAGCCATACATATTGAACAACTCATTTCTTTTAGTATGCCAATACCAGCATATAGATATTATTGTCAAAGCCTTATAATTATTATAGATATTTCATAAATGCCAGTATTTGATGGCTTGGATCCACCTCCACTTCAATTCAATTCAATTCTTTATTGCATGCTACATTGGGTAGTTACATAATGTAATGTATGTATGTATGTGTATACATAGAGATGTTAATTACAATGTAGCGCCCTGTAAGGACATAGCAAATTGTTTATTACTACTTACATACTATTTATCTATTTATTTACTATTTATCATAAATATTTATAAATCAACACTACATATAATCATTGCACATTTGTTGTTTAACTTTTATATCTAACATCAAGATAAAGGATATATTATTTCTTAAAATGTTTTTATATAAGTACACCTATTACATACACATTATAATTATATTACAAACGTTATGTGAATTTTGTATTAGAGTCTTCAAAAAATTCTTTAATGCTGTAATAACTTTTTGTAATTAAAAACTGTTTTAGCTGACTTTCGAAACTAGTTAATTTTTCAATATTTTTAATTTTGTTAGGAATATGATTATATAATTTTATTAACATTGAATAAGGGGCAGAGCAGTACATTTTTAATTTAGAAAACGGTATTTTTAATTTATTTTCATATCTATTGTTGCGTCTAATGGTCTTTATAGGAGAGTAGAGGTAAATATTTTTTTTGACAAATTTACTGGCTTCATATATGTACAGGCAAGTTAAAGTTAATATGTTGAGATTTTTAAAATGAGGTTTGCAAGAATCTGTTTGTTTGATGTTTATTATTGTTCTAATACACTTTTTTTGAAGAATGAATATTTCCTGGATTGCATAGAACCACTTCTATTTCACCAAAGAAGATAAGGCATAAAATCCTAAAAATCAACCCACTTTACAGTTTCTACAATCATCAGCCTGATAGAGTAAACTGCTGAATACATTTTCCTCTGTGTATTTGCCTATAATCATCGGGTTTGTGAGTGCAGTTCTCAAAGGATTATTCATTTGTTGATTCGTGAGATGAGAGGGGCTCGCACTATTCTAGGCCATTGCCATAAGGCACAATGGCTTGGTTTTGGAAATAATAGGAATAAAACAACTCACCTGCCCATTTTCGTTGCCTTTATACATATCGACAGAGTTTGGGAACAGTGCCCCTATGAGTTTATGTGCAATATTGCACAACACAAACTGATGTTCTCTCCAACATACTTTTGCTGTTGCAGTTTTCTCTTGGGTGGGTCTCACCTGGAAAAATATTACAGATTAAAAAGTTGGCACAATTTCACATATTTTATGTACAAAAAAAAGTTAGTACTGAAAGTAATTTTCTGTATATATAAAGGGAATAAAAATCTCTCTTCTCTTGGCACTCTTTTTTACTGGCCTTAAGAAAGTCTAGTCTTCTTCTTCTTTCTTTGTAGCTGGCACAACTTGTGCATTTAAAGTCTAGTCAATGTGTGAAAAGTTTTAAAAGTTTTAGCATATACAGTACATAATAAAATATATAGTATTATTAGTATTATATGTAATTGCTGCTTCGGGCCACATATTATTTCAAAGGGTCAGAACACATCATTTCTTTCCATTACAATTATGTACCTCCGATATACGTTGTTGTCTTACTAGAAAAATAAAAAAGGAACAATCTATCTTTCCTGAAAACTTGTGTGGGAACAAGTTTTCAGGGTGACTGATTGTAGGGAGCCTATAACCATCATTATCCTGCGACCTATTTCAGACTGTTCGTTCATCTTGTGAGAGGACATCTCATGCCACACTTTCTGTTACTTAGTCTTCTTAGTTGCTTTCGCATTTATAATATTCCTATGAAGTACGGATTTGTGTGTAATCATAATCGAAAGCGAGCGGTAGGTAAGCATGTAATAGCTGCTAAGTTGGCCGGAAAACCCTTGAGTTTCGGCAGCACCGAAACTTTCACAATTTTTTCACTTCATTCTAGCGCTTTTCTGCCCCAACAAAACAAAAATCAATAACTAAGACAATTAATACATTAGTCCTCTAGTACCAGCTTTGCTTAGTTTGGGCCTGGATTGCGCTGGATTCCAAAGATACATTTTCAATAATAAATAGTTACCTGCTGCAGAGAATGCGCACATTTAGCTGCTTCAATTACACTAAAGATATTACTGGAGTCTGAGAAATGTGACAGAAATGTCTCAATAGTATTTCTATGAGAAACACAGTATCTTGGGAACCTGAAATTAACTTACACATTTAGTTAAATTATTTTACAGCGATCGTTTTTATATATTTTCCATACCAAACCAGCATAGCAAACCAGGAATATCTTTAAATCAATAAAAAACTATTACTGCAAATATTGAGTGTGTGAACATTGTGATGTCTTGTAGTTAGAGAGAGACAAATAAAGCCAGGTGATTGTATACACCTTCTTATCAGACCAGCATTATGAATCTGGAGAAAATTGTAAAGAATGTTCGATTACTTGATAAATTTTTTTAGGTTATTTTAGTACCGGTGGAGAATGTTATCCAAAGTGCGTAGCCATCTGTAGCTATGGACATCCTTTTGCTTTATTAAGTTTTGGAAAAATGCAGAAAGAACATCTTTTACGGCATCTGAATTGTTAGGATCTAAGTCCCGCAACTTGCTGATTACTTGATCTGTAATAAAGTATAATATGTATTAAAAAAACTCCTCCTTACTTTATTAATTATAATTCTTTATAATACACACCCATGCTAAATATTTAGTAACGTATTGATTAATTTTATGAAAATAATTATAGCATTTTCGAACAAAAACACACGTGAACGTGACGTGAGTTGAGCTAAAGTTTTTTTTAGACACTTTTTAGATTGACATTATTTTTTTTATATATTTTCAGTTTCAGGTAAAAGTGTAATTACTACTAATTTTTTTTTAAATAATGGCTTCGTGCGTCTAGCACATATAGCCAGTGTCAAGTAAGTGATATATTAATAAAATAAAATTCATAGTAAATGAAAATGAGTGATGATAAAGATAATAAATGGTAAATGAGATACCCTCCCCTAAGCCCCTTGAGTCCTCAGTAAAGATGTGGGACTATACTGAGATCTCACATGAACTCCTTGAGAGAATTTGAAAAGTGATGTTGCACTGCTTTGTTTGATTTACCAACACTCATGTATATTCACAAACACTTAACGGTTAATAATCCACCGTTATTACACATTAATGTTAGAAATATCACAAATTTTAGAAAATAAAACAGACAGACATGACGTTTCACTTTCCCGCCAAGAAGCTACTACTAATTTATTTACATAGGTCTTCTATTTCTTTATTATATGCTATTAAAGATATTTTTTATTGGTGTTCCTATATAACTGATTTCTTTACGAAGAAATTAAATGTTTGTTAGAAAAGCTCATCTTAATTTAAAATAAAATCGCAATATAAGAATGACCTATGGTTTGTTTCAACAGCTAGATAAATACTTAAGAAGAGCACGTATCCGGAACACGAATTTCTTTTTTTTTTTTAATGTGACACGTCATAATGACTACATCCTGCCTGATGATAAGCAGTCGATGCAGTCCAATAAAAAAAAATTAAAGCGCTTTATAACGTGAAATAAGCACGCTATAAAGCGCAACCACTCATGACGGCCTGCTAAAATGCCGTTTCACGCCCCGCTTAAAAGACCCGGGATCATAGGAAACGGAAAACAAATGAGCCGGCAGCGAATTCCAGAGCTTAGTGGTCTTGCACAGAAACGACCTCCCAAATTTCTTGGTTCGAGTGCTGATATTCTGCACAGTATGAGGATGGTTTCGAAGACCAGCACGTGTTGTTCGGGAGAGGAAAGGAGAGGGCGGGATGAGATCGAAAAGCTCTTCAAAACACTCGCCGTAGCAGTTCCGATAAAAGACACTGAGAGATGCAATGTCTCTACGCAGCTGTAGACCCTTGAGTGAGGCTGTTACCTCAGCATCCCCTATAATGCGAACCGCTCGCCGTTGCAGTCTGTCAAGTGCGTCGAGGAGGTACTTAGCAGAACCGTCCCAAATATGGGAACAATACTCTACACTCGATCGCACTTGAGTCTTGTACAACAAACAGCGCTGCTCGGGAGTAAAAAACCGCCTCACCTTATTGAGTATACCTACCCAACTTACGGGAGGCAGTTAAAATAACACCCTCGATGTAGCATTTTGGATTTAGGTCCTGGCCGATGTCCATGCCGAGAATGCTGAGATCCGCCGAAATGGGCAACGGAGCGTTCTGAAGAGACCTCCCTCTCTTCAGAACGCTCCGTTGCCCATTTCGGAAAGGAGTAACCTTCGACGAGAATGCACAAACCTGGGTTTTGGTGGCATTAAACTCGACCAGGTTTTCAGATCCCCACTGAGTGACACGATCGAGAGTCCGGTTCACTTTGGCAACCAAGTCTTGCCTTTGCACCACGATATCGGCTTGCTTTGCCGCAGGATGTCCCAAGTACCGCTCATGTACCGTACTGTCATCCGCATAACAATGAATATTGCCCAAGGACAACATGTCATTAATATGCAGAAGAAATAGGGTAGGCGAGAGTACCGATCCCTGCGGCACTCCGGCCTTGACTTTGTAGAACTCGGAGGAACTGCCCTCACACAAGACACGAATCCTCCGACCTTCTAGAAAGCCAGCCACCCAAGCGCACAAACGGGGCGGCATACCGAAGGCCGGCAACTTGGAAAGAAGGGAACGATGCCATACGGCCAAAGATTCGCCACGCTTGTCCATCGCTTCACCCCATGCGTGAGTAACGAACGCTAGAAGATCACCCTTTGATCGTTTCGGTCTAAACCCATACTGACGATCGTGAAGCAGAGAGTGTAGTTATCTTCCAGGTAACGGATTAGCTGAGCATTTATCACTCGCTCAAACACCTTGCACAGCACAGAAGTGACCGCGATGGGTCGATAGTTGGCTGGATCCGAGCGATCCCCTTTTTTGGGGATGGGTTGTATGTTCGCCTCCTTCCAAGACACCGGCACAACACCGGTATCAACACACCGGTCAACACAGGAGACAACTCAGCCGCGCATTTGAGCAGCACAATTGCCGGAACACCGTCCGGCCCGCTAGCCTTCCGCACGTCGAGCGACCGCAGCACGGCACGTACATCACACTGCCTGATACGAATATCAGGCATGGTGGACCCACAATGTTCTAAATTAGGTGGGGCAGCACCACCATCGTCGACGCGCGAGTTAGCCGCGAAGAGGCCAGCCAACAAGTTAGCCTTCTCTAGCGGCTGGTAAGCCAGCGATCCATCTGGATGTTTCAGCGGGGGCAGCGAGGGAGAGCAGAAGTTAGCCTGCACAGCCTTAGCCAGTCGCCAATAGCTCCGACTACCCGTAGGGTGCGAGATCAACTCCTACCCAACCCTCGCCACTCTTTGCGCATCTGCTCCAGCGAGAGCCCTCCTATTAGACTTAGAGGCCTTGTTGTAAGCCAATTGAATGAATGATTGAATGAATTTTTAATCACTTGCCTATATGTATGAAGGAACTAGAGGGCATACCATTTAAGAAAGGATTAAATGAAGATTATTTCAGACTTATAATGCTTATGTTTATGATTTGACATAAATATTACTTCGAAAATTGCACTCCTTGCATAATATACTTTCTATATTGAAATTTGACCTTTATAATACTGTAATTTTAATTTTAGAATTTGATCTATGTAATGTAACTTGGCCTTATATTTGACTTAGGTAATTAATTGTAAAAGTTATTAAATAAGCACAAATTATTGTACGCCCGAAATGAGAAAACTGTTGCAAATTGTCGATTGATAAGGTGCATCACTAGTCATCGATATCAAGCCGCCTATATGATACTACGCTACCACACTAGCTGTACACAGGCTATGCATCATATCTGCCGTACGTATCGTACATCGTACTTAACATTTAGCATTTTCTTCTAGTCTAGTCTGTGGTACTAATAATTTAACTGCGATTTCAATTAAAAATTTATCAGCTTCAATTGAATTGAAAAATGGCTACGTTAGAAGATAAAATTCTTGGTGAGAAGCTCCACAACTATTGTAGCAGTAGCGAAGATGAAGGTGGCTCCGACTATGAGGACAGCAGAAGTGGCGATGAAGAAGGAAATGCAGCTGCATCTGTCCAAACAAGTCAGGAGCCACCTCCCGTGAATAATTGGTCAGGTTCAGCAACCAACACAGGACCGAAGGGTGTACTTGAAGACTGGAGAAGGTTCAAACAGTTGGAGGCGGAAAATCGACGAGAGTTGGAAAAAGAGAGAATTGCGTTAGCAAAGAAACTAACACTGTCCGTGAAAACAGAACGCGAAGAGACAGAAGCAAAGAAACTTGAAGAACTGGAAGATGAGCTAAGTGAGCTGGTTGACGAAGAATTTCTTATGAAATATCAGCAACAGAGAATGGACGAACTTATGAATCAACTGCAAAAAGTTCCTAAGTTCGGGAAAGTCATTACACTGATCAGCCAAGGCGAGTTCTTGGATGCTATTGACAAGGAAGATCGAAAAGTTACTGTTGTGATTCATCTTTACGGCAATAAGTCAAAAGCATGTGAAACTGTGGATGGGTGCATGAAGGTTTTAGCCTCTGATTATGCTACAGTAAAGTTTTGCAGGATTGCAGTAGATGTGACAGGAATGAGTAGACATTTCAGGGTCGAGGGAGTTCCCGCTCTGTTGGTATACAAAGCAGGTCAGTTAATTGGGAATTTTATACGACTTGCATCTGAGCTTGGTGAAGACTTTTTTGCTTCGGACTTGGAACGATTCCTTATTGAATATGGGATGTTGCCTGAAAAATAGTGGTATTATTCTGTAATCCACTGTGATCTTCGTAGCCTTGGTCTAGTATTAAAAGGTATATTTATATAAACCTCTTGTGACTATTATGGCTAGTTTTTACAGAAATTGTGAAATACATAAGACATTATGTACATAATGAGGAGATGTATTCATTGATGTATGGAGATGAGATGGATATGGTTTCTCAACCTAAGCAAAGGATTATTATCTCACTGTAGAATTAAGAAATTATCCATAAAATTGTTTAGTATTGTCACTTTTTATTGAAGTGATGAATATTTTAATTTCTTTGTGTTACAGCTTTAACTATAAATGGTTCAATTCTTTTTAGGGTTCATATTAAAACTATCAGCTCCCTTTTCACTGTGATGGGAAACTATAGAACCCTGTACTGAGTGATCCAGCAAGCATTTGGCTGGTTTTCATTTATAAAAGTGTTAATTTTTGTGGGCATAGCTTGATCCTTTTAAAAATTACACTTCAACTAAAAAACACATTTAAAGTATTTGCTTCAGCAGGTAATTAAATTTGACTTCTATCCTGCTTTTAAGGTAATACTGTCTTCCTTAGAGTATGAGTCCAGAAGGCAAAAAGATGGGTAGTATAATTGAGTGGTATCTTGAAATAAACAAAGAAAATTTCAAAATGTAATGTTGATGCAGTCTGCAGAGAGTAGTTCTTTTAATATGCACTAAAAGGTCTAGAAAACTGGTAATATTTAAATATTTTAAGTAGATAACTTCTTACAGGCTAGGGTACTTTTTTCTGAGCAAGAAAATTTTTCAAGCTCCCAACAGAAGCCAAACTGAATAATGCATTTTTTACTTCATTTCATACCCCGTATGCTGAAAATGTTTTTTACTATATTATCTTTATATTTAAATGACTGGGTATATGTAAACCATTTTAAGTATTAACCTGTTTATTCTAAGGCATTAACTTATTAACTGAATCCATCCAACCATCTTAATTAACATCCAAAGTTAGCATTTATAGCTTAAGTAATTATGTAAGACTAGATTTAATATTCAGTTAATTTTTTTTGATATAAGTATTGTGTGTTTATTGTTTTTTGCTTTAATTTTAATGAATATTTTAAAAGTTTATGACTAATCATGCGATTTTTTTTCTAATTATGATTGTTTGTAATTATGTACCTTACTTGTGCATTTATTCCAAATACAAATTCCAAACCCGTTAATAGGAAGATTTTAGACAGGATATGATGTCCTTCCAAGGTCAGGAACAATCTAAAATTCTTTGTCAATCTAATTACCTCTACTTGAATTAGCATAAGCTATATACTCATAAGAGTATAAAGGCCTGTTTCACAATGTCCAATTATGAGTTTGTTTACTTGATAGGTACTCCTTACAAAACTGTTATTTTTATCTGCTGAGTATTATTGACATTGTGGATAGGCTCTTAGCTTAAAAAGAGACGAAAGATGAAGAGACGTGGAGTTGCTTCTGTTTTTCTTCTTTTATAGAAGAACAATCTCTCATCAGAAAAACATTAAATGAATGTCGAGGACCATGGAGGTTTTGTAATGTTCTAATGCCTCAATTTCAAAGAATTCCAAATAAATTAAGAGACTTGAACAAGAGTCCTTATGAGCTATTACAGTGCTGGAGTTAAAACGAAATCTCCTTTGTAGGTATATTATTTTCAACATTGAGTACCAATTAGAGTGAAGTGCAAATTTGTTTGTCAACTTGTAAGTGATCATTAAGATTTATGAAAAAATGTGCTTAGAAAATGTATTTTTTAAATTTCATAGATATATTTTAATTTTATGCATTTTAAATAATTTGCAAACTAGTTTTAATTTAATTAATTTTTAATATGTAATTTAAGCAATAATAATTGTTATCAATAATTTTGCAGTTTTATGTTTTCCGTGTAATAAACACAGAAGTGCCCCAACTTGTTTTATTATTTACCATCCGCCTATGAACTACCAGAGTATGCCTAACTTGTACAGTCAACTGTTAGGCAGTAGTAGTAGAATGTATGGAAGCCAGAGATAGTTTACTGATAAAGAGTAATAGTATTTTACACAATACTGCACACAGTAGGTCACAACTAACAACCTAGCAGATAAAGTTTTGGGTATACTTGACTTTACAACTTGGCGTCGTTTCACTTATGGATGGATAGCTACAAATTATTGAATACTAATGGTTCGCCTGCGTGTTATATCACGCATCTGGTTTAAGTAACTTTCATAATGTCAGCCTTAGAAAGTCCACTGCTAAACATTAGCCTCCCCAATAGATAACGTTATATTGGAGGTATTTGCTCATAATCTAATTACCCCTACTTACGTCTTTAAGTAATACAGAATCTACCCAATGAACATATTTGCATGTAAGAATAGGATCAGAGAATGGTTAGAAACCAGAAACTACTCAGAAACAGAGTACTTGTTATTGGTTGTTAAATAGTACGCTAGTCTTTAAATATATAAATAATGCTAGAATAAGTAAAATATCAAAAAAAAAAAAATTAATTGCGTAAGCACACTCCATTGTTATTTCTAAGGAATTCTAACTGAATAAGCACTAACACATATTTATTGTGAATACCTAAGACACAAGTAATTAAGTGTACTTAGTTTAGGTAGATAACACTTTAATTAACTTAATTACTTACCCAATTTATGTTCATAAAATAATGTAATTAGGCTAGTTATTATACATAAATAAATTATTATTATTTATTTATATACATATAATCAGTACGCTGGGCAGACGGGTTGCTGATCGCAGTTCAAGTCTCTATGCAGAATGACGCTGCTGCCCATGATACCGTAGGATTTCTCTTCGTCGACTCTTACGACTCCCCGTGAGATTTACACTATTTGCGCCGGCAACACACGGCGCGGCGATAAAGTCAAAACTTTAGTTACTTTTACTCAACTAACCAAACAATTCAACGCTTCTAGCTTCGAAAATTCAGACTTTCTATACAAACTTTTATCCCCTATTTCAACCTTAGTCTTTTATTCGCAATAAAAAGTATCATATTATGGTCAGGCTCTAGACTATCTGTCGACCAAATTTCATTTTAATGTGTACCTACAGTAGTTTTGACGTGAAAGCGAGACAGATTAGTTACTTACGCATTCATAATATTAATATGGATTTCTCGACCTCTCACACAGTGCCATCTAGTTTCAATCTAATCGGATCTTGATATGGGTACAGCTTTTACTCTCCTACGCAAAATGGACTTCTGCTTGCGGATTAGACGCAAGAAGTAGATGGGTAACAATGGATAAACATAAAAGAGGTTTCTCTTTGTAAATATGTACACAGTCGTAGCGTCACTGACGCTTCCCTTGAATGACGTAGGTACCATACCATTCCAATAGTACATAAATGTGCCACTTCGACGCGGCGCCACTGACGCTTGCCTCGGTAACGCCACTTTTAGTTTCATGGCAACTCAATGTATTATTGCTATGATAAAAGACAAGCCTAAAATTTTATTATTGATATTGTTTTATTAGTATTTTTTTCTCCACATGTTAATACTGAGTAAAATAAAACAAAGCAATGTTATTCAAGGGTTTAATTAATAAGAACAGCTTTATAAAATGTTTTTAATTACACTTACTAGCATAATATTGCTCTTATTCTACTGTCATTGCTTAAGTCACAAAATGCCAGTGGCTATTATAATACTTGGAAGTTTATTTTTTTTACAAAATATATAAATCTGTTTTCTGGCTTCACTGGGAAACTATGTGTGGGAGAAAGGTTATTCTTATTTTATTATAATATATCCAACAATATAAATAGACAACCACAGATACACATATAATATACCATAGAAAACGCAAATGCATGTGATTCGCCTAAAAAAATGGCTTCCATACCTTTTAAATAGTATACCTGAAGCCATTGTGGAAACAAACAAACACAAGAGCAAGCAAATTTAAAAAAACACTATTGGTGTATTGGTACATGTATGTAACAATATTGTAATTTATTTATTAGTATAAAAGAGACTGTGACCCACAGACAAACCAGTCAAACGGTTTTGTGGGATATGTTTTTATGTAACTTGCATTATTTAAAGGAAATAAACGTTTTGTCTTTTTATCTTTTCATATTATTTATCATCAGTTTGGATTTCTCTTCACTAAATATCGGCAGTGATGTCAAATTGGGTGTTCAAAAGTCGGCCACTCTTGATTTCAACACAAATCGTGATACTTGCGTATCTATGTTATATATATGTGTAGACAACTATAGTAATTATATAATTTGAGATTACGGATTTCTAAGGCAATAAACAAATATTATTTAGTACCAAATGTCATGAATATACATTTTTTAATCAATTTATTAATGTGAGAGAGGACTGCTTACAAGATATTTGAACTAAAATATTACAATCGAGGTCACCTTCCCCTGATTACTTTCAAAAAAGAATTATTATATTTCATTTGGAAAAGTTAGCAGGCAATGAAGACCTTGACTGTACATTACAAATATTATTTTCGATACCTTCATCAGACAGAATGAAAATCTTTAAAATTTTAACAGAGAATACACTTTAATCCAACATCCTTACATTACACTTTAATCGGAGGCCTTTAATTCTATAATATCTTGGTAAAATTAAGTATTAAACAGCTTTGTGTAAATACAGCTTTTGGGAAAATTGTAGAAAATGTAAGAATAATTATTGTTTCATCAAATATCGAGGGTTCCGTGCTCAAACCCGATAAGTGACAAAATCTGCGTTTTTGGGCTTAAAGCAATACTTAAAAGAATTTATCGGTTACTTAAAAAAATTAAACTTAAAAGGTTTACTTATTGGGTTATGAAGTCCTCAGTTTTCAGTCTTCTTTTCTGAAATCGACTTATTTGATAATATCACAAGAAAAAGCGGCAGAAATAATGTATCTGATGTTGTCACTTATCGGGTATGAGCATGGAACCCTCGATATATGTTTTTGGCATCTATAATATGTAATAAACGTTAACACTGTAACATTGTCTGTTTATACTAAAATACATTTAAGAAGCTTTAGACAGTCACAATAATGTCGCATACTACTATTAGAAACAAACAAGAATTTGTTACAAGTTTTGTATTATGGGTTTAGTACTCAAAAGTTTTTATGCTTTGTTTTTTTTGCTACAATGCTATATTTTGTAGTAAGATGAACTTAAACCTTTGGATTCGATTCTCATCTGGGTTATCGTTTACAATTTGAATTTTTAGTAATATTATCATCCTTATACATACACTTTTAAATGCAAAACGAAAAATATTTCAGAAATTATCAGGATTGCCCAAGCCCTCTGTTACCAGACAGAAGGGACACGTTTGTCCGCGCTATTAACGGGGGCTCGTAACTGGCACTTAGATTCACTTACACCTAATTTTTATTTATTTGCATGTAAGTGAATCTAAGCTTCGTGATTTCAGTGTAGTAATATTTAGTTTTTTTTTTAAATATATATTTTGTTTTGACGTTTTCAAGTGCTATGTAATAGTTTATGAAATAAAGAATTTTTTACTTTACTTACTTTACTATCTTGTCTGTATGAAGGCATTGAAATATATTTTTGCATTAAAATTAAGGTGTGAAACCTTATGATAAGAATGAACGAGCATAAACGAACTATATGTAACTTACCATTCCTAAAATCTCGGAAATGCTATCACTGAAACTATTCTTAAAATCACATTAACACAGTTCAACTATTTCATCGCTGACCTCAGTGCGCCTGCGTTTGGGTGGCTTCACTGTAGGCTCGTCATCATCCTCCTCAATGATTTCCATGTCGCTGTCACTATCTTCGCGAGACCTGGATGGACCGGGCTTTGGTTCATTTGAACCATTTGCACCGGAACCATTGGATGGTTTCTCTTCCTCTTTGGGAGCTGGCATCGGTGCATCGGTGTCAGTAATCAAGCGCCAGGATTTCTCTTCATCCTCCTGTTGCAACCTCACTCTTACTTCGTAGTTTTGCAAGAAGTCGTCCACTAACAAGGCACAACCATTGTTAAGTCCAATCTCTTCTAGAGTTTTGTCGTTGTTATGGTCGGTCTCTCCTGGCTCTGAAGATAACACTACAAGCCCTTTGCCTTCAACTGTAGCATCTGGTGCTTGCATGTTAAGACCATCTTTAAAAGCTGTATTCAGATCTTTGAGAGTGAGGGATTTGAGATTGCAGGCCAAGCCTACCTCTGGTTTGGGTGCACAGACGTAGCATTTCGGATTTGGCGGTGTTAGAGCTGAAAAGAGCAGTGAACATAAAATATTATGTTTGCAGATATATCAATTCATTATCATGATCATCAATAAAACTAAACCCATTAACGTCCCACCCAGGGGCTGAGGTTATACTCCACCCACCATGCAGACCATTATGGATTGGTAGTGAGGTTAACTATGGTGAGAAATGAGAAAAGTAAATATTAATATTATAAGTACTGGACACAATATAAAGATACTCACAAATCTCAGGAACAAAGAGCTGAGCCCGATGATTAGGCTTAGGGCGCAGGTACACGCTGCCACACGAGTCGAGTTTCCCGGAGAGTATGGAGAGCGCACGGAGTGACGCCAGACCGGCTACTATGGCGTTAGCGGTCGCTATCGCCGGAATTATATTGCCTGCCATCGCTGTACGAGAAAATGTTTTTATTATAAAGTGAATTAATCTACAAATAAATAAATTATCATGTCCTAGCCTTATCCTGGTTCCTCTATTCCTAAGGGGTGACTCTTAATGGTTCAACCAGATTTGGCTGATATTCAGTAATTACATGGAGCGACTGCCGTCCGACCTCTTAAACAAGCTCTCAGAGTGTTAGAAGGCACTGGCTTTTTAATAACGACTGCCAAAGATGTTCATGACAGCCGAGACCCAATGTCTTAACGTGCTTTCCGAGGCGAGGAGTTAGCAATACTTATGCACATAACTTCGAAAAGTTTGAACCAGGGTTTGAACCCGAGACCCTCTGAATTCGAAGGCAGAAAAAAATATAATGTAATACTAACATTTGATTTCGAAGCGCGACTTGGGTGGTATATGGAAGGCGTATGCTCTGATGTTGGCACACGCGGACACGAAGTCCATAGCGCTACGCTCATCTTTGTCCCATACAAGGCTGTCTCCTGCTGGCTTACTGCGTAGTGCCTCTTTCAGGGACGAACAGCTTGTTCCAAATACCTGCAATAATTTACCAGAATTAGTTTAGATATAGCTCTCGTAGGTCGGCGGTACTCGGTGATAAGAATATCAAGTGATTTCGCGCTTTGAAAGGCACTTTTTTCTGCTTAGGTTAAAGATATTTATTCTCATAAAAGCAGTAAGTTCACTTATAATAAGATATATAATTATGGTATAATAAGGTAAAAATAATCTTTTCCAACTACCTACTTTTTCGATTTGTAGCAAATATAAGACATATTTTTACTTACTTGAGCACATTCATGCACGGACCAAATGCGCTGATCTGGTAGCCCAGTATGTTTAGCTGGTGCGTCATCTTTACCGGGCAGGTTGTTCCAAACCAACGGAATAGGCTGACGGCGTTTCTTCCACAGATTCTCCATTGACAGCAGATAGCGAATATCATCACCGAACAGTTTGGAGAACAGCTTCTCCGGGTCATACTCTGTTTCTGCTGCCCATTGTCTTGTACTTTTCCTTTCAACATTCCCACTGACAGTTCCTTCTGATGACAAAGCTGATGCTCCTGCGTCGCCTGCTGCCTCAGGGTCAGCAGTGTCAGGACTCACATCCTGATCTGGGTCCTCTTCACCAAACAATTGGTTGAAGAGATGTTTTGCCCATACTATGCAGTGAATAGGTTCTGATGGAGTATTACGTATGGTGCAGCCAGGGAATGTCTTCTGTGGGGCCTTAGGTTGGCACTCATAGCATTGGGTTAGGCCTTTCTTTATCAACTCTACCTAATAAACAAAAACAATAATTATAAATATATCATACTTACATACATTTACGCCTGTTTCCCGCAAGGGGTAGGCAGAGGCATATTATACGCCTACACTTCGCCTACGGGGAAGAGGCGTGACATTATGTATGTACACTTCGCCAAATACATAGTTGGTCCCACATAATAGGTGGCAAGCCTATTGACGCTTACCGGGCACTGTTATTTTCGCCAGAGCCTCGTCCATTGATCGGCAGGTGCACCACTTGCAGGTGAGGTAGGCTTGGGCGCCTTAGGCTTTGGTAGGATCCCTATAATATATCATTCATTGTAATATGGTATACAGGATCAGTACTTGCACCTTAGTCACTCAGTTCACCAACTATATATTTGGCCAAGTGGATGAAAAAAAGTAAGAAGCAGCTTATATCTAGACAGTGTCAAAAAAATGGATGCGGTGTGCTAAAAAGTATTTTTACAATGTGCCCCTACTACTGTCTACATACTTTGTTAGGACGTGGTACTTTGAGTGGATATTTGAGTATCATATTCATAAGCCCCCTTATTAACTATTATTATTGTAACAGTATGCGCCGACCCCAGATAAACGGGAAAGAGGGGGTGCTCACAGATTACAGATTTAAGTAACATTCACAAGAGCTTTGGATTGAAGCTAAGCTTGAATAAATTAATATTGCATTTGAATTTTACAGGGGTATAATTCCGATTATAATTCTATGTAATAGAAATCTTTTATTTGTTTAATCACACATTTAGTGCAAAGAAATATGTATTTTATTGTCACAATATTATGTTTTTTAAATGTAATTTATTTCTAATAAATAAATAAATATTTTCTGACAATTACACCAATTATTTAGTTCCAAGATAAGTATCATTAAGAACTTGTGTTTTGGATCCTAAACAACGGATAAACATACTTAAATACTTTTTTTTTGTAAATACATACTTAATATACATAGGAAAACACCCAGACCAGAACAAATATTTATGTTCATGCACACAAAGATTTGTCCTGTGTGGGAATCGAACCCACGCCCTCTGGAGTGAAGTGTAGGTATACTGACCTCCACACCATATCGGTCGTCAATAAATTAATAAAGTATAAACTGATAATTGAAAAATACCTGTCCAGCATACCCAGCCGTGCCAGTCTCTATCAATGGTCTATCAGCTGCAAGACACATCCGGTTCACATGGTTCCGAGCCACACGGTTGTCAAGAGCATTTATCACAATATTGAATTGTTTAAAGTAGCTCACGCCGTAATCATTACTGAAAATTTATTGGAACAATTGAATTTCAGTTGTGTAGGTGTTGTTCATTACCTATGGCAAGGTTTCAGATAAATAAGATCTAGTACTTTGAGATAAGAACTTAGACCAGATAATATCTTTCTCTATTCCCTAGGGTAACACTGGTATTTCAAGGAGGTAGGAGCTGGTGGTTTATCCTCCTCACAGGTTCGACGGGGAGCTGTTGTCTGAAATGCTAAATTAGCTTATTTGTTATGTTTAGAAACCTAGGGGGGGAGGGGAGGATAGTAAATCAAGTTATAAACCACTGCTCAATTCAAATAAACATCTCAGCCTATTACTGAACATGGGCTACCCCTTTTTTTCTACATCATGCGGTCCCAATGTGCACAGGCAGTGGAGTAATAGTTCTTTGATTACGTCACCCCAGTTATTTGCAATATGTAGTAAAATTGTAATGGACATAATATTCATGACTAATTAAAAATATAAATTAGTATTTGATTATATGAGATTATTACTGATGTGCAATATTTCCTGCCAGGTTCAAGGGTAGACTTATTTCTGAAAGAAATCTCTTCCAGAAATTAAATTACATACCTAATAACACTGTCATGGTGAGCAATAATGTTTACATTGGGATTGAAGCTCAGTGCACTCTCTTTTGCAACTTGGGCCTTAGATTTACCAACATGTTCTTTGTGGAACAAGAATTGACGATTGAGATTGCTCACATCTATTGTGTCCAGATCGATCTGAAATACAAGTTTACACTTTAAAAGCAAGGTCTTTAAAAATATTTTTATACGAAACAGGATCAAAACAATTTCTGTCATGAATAATTTTTCTATAAAATCTTTTTAAGTTTTTATGTATAAATTATAGTATTTAAGATTAACACTTTTCAAATTAAGGCTGTGAATAAATAGAATACGTACAATTTCAATTTGTGGAAAGCCTGTGAGAACTAAGTTCTTCAGAATTTCACAACCTATACCGCCGGCACCAACAACTAAAATTTTCGCGTTGGCGATGGCCTCTGTCAGTTTTTCATCAAAAACACCAGCCACTCTGGCAACCATACTTGTATTTTATGTTGAACTAAATGATTTATCTTATATTTTTATTAAAAAATACAGCGAATTGAAATATATTCGCCGACCGTGGGTGATGAGCCAAAAGAAGGAATGACATCTGTCAAATTATTGGCGTCACATCAGAACGCAGAAGCCGCCGTTCGTTCAGAAACACTAAAAGTACCTTTCACTTACGCATTTACTTATTACTTATGCATAGCATTACTTTGCGAATCGAGACGAGTGTTGTAACAAGGATTAATAAATAATAATTTTAATAAATTTTTGTAAAATTGATTGTTTATGACTTAATAATTTATATAAATAAATTAGTAGAAAATACTTGTCTTTACTTTTGAACTAACGATTTTCTTTGTATCATATTACTATTAAATAATAATAAATAAATAATAAATATTCTCTTACAATCACACCAATTATTTAGTTCCAAGATAAGTATCATTAAGAACTTGTGTTATGGATACTAAAGAACGGATAAACATACTTAAATACTTTTTTTTTTTGTAAATATATACTTAATATACATAGGAAAACACCCAGACCAGAACAAATATTCATGTTCATGCACACAAAGATTTGTCCTGTGTGGGAATCGAACCCACGACCTCTGGAATGAAATGCAGGTATACTGACCTCCACGCCATATCGGTCGTCAAACTGACGATACTATTATTCTGTAAAGCAATACAGAAAATCTGACGCTGTGTTTGTGTATCCTGTATAAAGTCCATCTCAATCCTATTGAAACCACCGGGACTCTTAAAGGTAAATTTTCTGAGCGGTAGCGTCTTGAAAGAGTTCACTAAAAAGAGGCTGGGAATTCTTGGCTGGAGAGTGAAGAGTCACGGCTGCAGTTTTGTTTTATTTCCTAACATTTGTGATATTTCGAAGGTTGATAAAGATTTGTTGAAAACACCCAGACCAGAACAAATATTTATATTTATGCACACAAAAATCTCTCTTGTGTGGGAATCGAACCAACAAGAGTGGAGTTCAGGTATTCTATAAAGGATAAAATTGTCCTAAAGACAAAAAAGACTTTATATTTCACATGAAATATGGTACTTAGGTGGTCCTTAAGATTTATAAAAGTCTGCATATTTCGCTAGTAACTGCTACGCAAAAATTTAATCAGAGGATTCTAATATCACAATTATAAATTTATTCTTCAAAATATTCACTCAGTGAATAAAAACACCTTTAAGTTTGTTCAATGGCATCAGCTTAAGGTTATTGTCGAGCCTATTATAAACTATATTAGACATGACACTGTTCTTCGCATAACATGCAGTAGACATGATTGAGTGATAGATATATCTAGTACATATCTCTCTGCGCTAGATAGTACATATCTCTCTGTGCTAGATAGTACATATCTATCTGTGCATGTAAAGTTATTTAAATTTTAATTCCTTTCAAATACCTAAATGTTGTGAGCACAACAACATATGGTACATGTATTGTTCACTCCACACAAAAAGATATTGCATTGCAATAAAATTTTGAATTGAATTGATACTTGTATATTAAATTTGCACACAATTCAGAACCCTCCTATTATGTAACAATGAGTAACTGGCTGTATCGGTTAATAACACGATTTAATTCGCCCATAAATATCGAAAAGACATTTTAGGCTTCACGTTTGCCACAATCGCATTAACATTACGAGGGCGAAAATCAAACCACGGTCACAACACTCTGGATGGCGGGAAAACAGACGATCCGGAAAATTGTGTCCGACCGTCGTCGGCCATTTTGGAACCGTTTCAATTTGAGCCAGCATTTGTTTACATTCCACGCTCAACAAATTAGCTGGCGAATGGCAAAATGAAGAAATTGATTGTACTATCGACACCTTCCGTAATTCAATTGCGTGGCTATAACACTTATTTTGCTACGGTAATGACCGTATTATTGCGTAGGGGGCAGGGAATTGCTGAAACACCCCAAAATAACAAATCGCAGGTTTCAGGTAAACGGCCCATAATTTTAACAGCTGTCGTTGGTTTCTTCAAACAGTTGTTTTCTTGTATTTGATTGAGTGTTAGTGTTTATCTTTATACATAGTGTGTAACTATTGACAAATGAAAAACCCTAAAAATAAATTTAATTTTAGTGTAAGGAGGTATTAATAAGGTACACCGGTAGGCAAGAGACAATCATCTGCTAAAAACGTTGTACTTTTGTAAATTTATACTGTTTTAATCGAAATATTCTTACTTTAAATAAATTTACATCAATCAAAATTCTTAGCGTATACCTACTAGAGTTCTTCTTCTTGAAAATACTTATTAGATACTAAAATGCTGAGCCGTTTAAGAGTTTAAAAGAACTGCAAAACATACGTGCACGCTAAGTTTTATTTAAGGACAAACAGTTTCAGAGAAGTAAGAACTTACTTCAAGGAACAAATGTAATTTTTTATCTACTACTTATATTTGACAGTAAAATATAAATGTCATAAAATGTCACAACACTTTATTTACACAATCCCTTATTTTTAATATAATATATAACGAAACAAAAAAAATACACAATGCAATAAGTACAACATTAAATATAATATGATAAAATTAATAAAACTGTACTTAGTACCAAATTAATAAAAAATTGAAAAAAATATCAAGTGCAACTAAGCAACATGCCTCCAAAAGGGAAGGGTAAAGATAAAAAGGCAGCGCCTACCGCGGCTGCAAAGGCTATGGGGCCACCACCGAAACCGAAGAAACCACCTCCGCCACCTGCATGCTTTTCTCCAATAGACCTGGCCAAGTTCAAAGAAATGTTTAAGGCTCACGACGAGGAAAATATTGATAAGGTAGATTGACTTGTAGTATGTGAATTGCGAGCGGTCGCTGGATGCGGCAAGCCGAAGACAGGGGAAAATGGCGCAATTTGGTGGAGGCCTGTGTCCAGCAGTGGTTAAGTCTGTACTATCAGCCTGTGCTGATGATAATGACGATGTGAATTGCACAGTAGAGTGTGATCTTTTCAGTTTTCCCTGCTTCCAGTTTATCTGGAGTCGGCGTAGCACATGGACGACCAACCACCCTCAGGAAACTAAGATTTTTTCGAAATATACTAATGATTACATAAAATGCAGGTTTATAAAAACAATACGTCCTACTACAGACCTCTGATCAGAATGTGCCGTTTGTATAATGAAGTAACGCGTGGTAGCAAAAACATTGATATCTTTAATGCTAATTTTGCGCTGTACAAAAAGTTGACATGTAACTTTTTTACAGACAAAGCATCCTCCTCTCATGAATCCTAATATTGTTTTCTTTTGTATATTGTTTTAAAGTAGGTATATACATTTTTTTGATAGGTATTTTTTAACTTTCCCGTTTATAATTGTTACATTAAAGCATTACTTATATTATTGTTATTTATAAGTCATGCTGTGTACACTAATTGTAGGTTAATAAATAAAAAAAAATCAATGGTTATAATCATATAATCAATCAGAAGAATCGATCGCACAATGTCTGATGTTAACCAGAAAATGTGGTCTAATAAGTTAGAGTTATGACTCCCTCAAGTATCCTGAATTTATCCCGTTCTTTAGACTAGAATGCGTAATATGTTCTCGTCAAAAATATGTACAAACATAAATTTGTCTTAGGTGCCGTTAAATATGATCCCGCTGATGTTGAGAAAACTGGGATTCAATCCAAAAACAGCAGAGATTAATCAGTTATTTACAATGTTTTTGGAAGACGATTTAGTGGACACAGTAGAATATCACGAGTGGCTGTTTATGATAGAGGCTAAGATGAATTGGGGCGATGACTTTGAATTAGCAGTCACTAAAGCATTTGCTGCATTATCACACGATGACGCTGAAACCGGAATAGCTGACTTTGAATTACTCAGAGAAGAACTTTCTACTTGGGGAGAGCCCTTTACAGAAATTGAATTTGTGGATTGGATTCGTTTATCGGTTAAGGATAAAACGTATAACATTGAAGACGGCACATTCAACTACGTTAAGTTCATAGAAAACATGAACAGCAAAGATGAAAGATATATCAAGGAGCCGATAAACTTCTTCAAATTAGACCAGAAAACACTGGCTGAGATGGCAATGAAGAAGGCGCAAGAAGAAAAGGAAGAACAAGAAAAGAAAGATGCAGAGAAACGAGCTAGAGAGGAAGCGAAAAGACAAAGAATGATTGCGGATGGTTTGCTTCCACCTGATTAAAATATTGAATTCAATTCAGTTAATCTACGTTTGTCATAAGAACATTAAGTAAAATTTGTCAGAGTTTTCTTACTTGCAAAATTATTGTAAAATGAAACTAAGAAACAAAAAAATGTACTATATCTTTACCTTCTTTTCTATTATCATCGGTAAAAAAATGCTGTTTACGCACTGCCTCCCAACCAATGGGGGGACCGAGGGGGGAGTGTGGGGCTTACTGCGGCAGACGCGACCACCGCAGTCCTACCCACTAAAAACTTACGACGACGCCCACCGCTATTGAAAAAAGGGGGCGAGGCACCAGTGCCTGGGTTTGTAGCTTCTGGCACCCCGCCCGCAGTCAACGTCCCCCGGATCAGAACGGGAGACCTCCTCAGAAAGGCGCGATGTGATGCGCCCCCCTACCTACTTGTGCGGCCATGGCGTATTGGCCGGCTTCTGGGGGGGTCAATGGCTAGACGGTAAAAAAATAAGTCACCACACAGTAAAAAATAGTCTATTTACCACCACAATACTACATGCTCACATTGTTTACTGTTCTAAACTTAAACTAAATAAATGTTTGCATATACTAATAATAAGAAACAAAAAAAAAAACGAAAACTAAAGGTTTTTAATAATGTGTTATGGTTAATGTAATAAATCGTATTCTGAACTTCAACTCTTATACATTCTCAAAAGATTAAATGTGAATTTGATTTTTTACATATCCTCACAAGAAATAATCAAAAGACCCGGGTGAGATGTGGTGATCTCGCAGGCCATCTAACTGTGCCGTTTGTACCAATCCAAGTATTAAAATGGTTCTTAATGTAGTAGTGATTCTGCTGTTATGGGCTGAAGCACAATCTTGCTGTAGACTTATTTGGTATCACTTTTTCTCGGGGAAACCATTTAACTCATATGAATAAATCCAGTATTTCTAAATACTTCACAATGTTTAAGTGACCTTCGTACACATGGACGTTAAAAGAAAATCTTACTTGACTGTTAGTTTCGTGAACACGAAGAGGATTCACTCGAGACCTATAGTGGTTATTGCGGCTATTGTATATGCCGTTATTGCTGAAGTTGGTATCGTCAGACCATAAAATGTTACTCAAAAATTTGGGAGACGGTTGACTTCTCTCAGCATGTTTTGACAAAATCGTTGTCGTCTCTCACAATCCCCAGGATGCAATTTTTGTAACAACCGACCATCACGATAGCATTTAAACTTATACTTTTTCAACACTTTAAGTACGCGAGTGTGGGTTGTTCCAATTACTTCGGCAGCATTTCTGCTTGAAGCCTTTGGAAATGCTTCCAAGTATGTTTAAACATTTATATCAAAATCGAAGTTTTTCTGCTGAAAAGTTTGCCTTCGCTTTTTGAAACTACACAGAGTCCTATAAATTTCTACCTTTCTTTTCAATACAAACTGAGTTGGGGCCTGTCGATCTCGATATCTCTCTCCATACCACCGCAAAAACTTCACATCTTTGTTATTAAAAAAAAATGCTTACATTAAATCAAATTGTTCTTGATAAGACAAATATGAAATGATCTGTAAAAACGATCAAATGTGAATAAGAGATAAAATTCAATTTTCAAAATTTTCAACTGTAACAATGTAACATTCCATATGTAAACTATGTCACACACGCAGTTATGTCGCATCTAAGAAAGGAGTCTGCATTACAAACACGTGCAAATTGCCAATCGTCTTATCTTATTTAGATTTGTAATTCGTCATTTTAATGGATAAATGACGTCAATATTATTAATTAATAACAAAAGTAAACATAGAGAAACGGATCTTTGAGTAAAAGTGCTTTAACTTGACCCATTGAATTAATAATTTATGATATCATTGTTTTCCTTCCATTTAATTTATGAGGTTTGTTAAAGAGATTTTATCCTTATAAATTGATCCTAACGATCGATGCAATAAAAATACAAGGTGCAACTTTCACAGATAGATAGATAGATAGATAGATAATACGTTTATTTCGTTTAAATAGTACAAGTTATATAAAAACATATCCCACAAAACCGTTTGACTGGTTTGTCTGTGGGTCACAGTCAATCAATCACAGATTTTAGTCGGTTCGATTACCAAGTGCGGCAAGCGGATTTAAAAAAATATTTGAATGCAGTTTTCAACAGAACCTATTTTTAAGTACTGCTACACATACAGCAAACAACTTCATTTGGTATGTGGTTAAATAATTTAGGTATAACATATTTTCTAGTTCTCTTGCCATAATAATTGCGGGCAATAGTTTTCACAAACAATATACACTTTCCGAATTTATAGTTTTGTGCTCCATTTTATTATATTTTTTTTCAATGACTTTAAGGATTTATAATTCTGACACATTCGTTTTATTGTTATGGAAACATTCATATGAGTGACCTATTATTTTGATTTGCCTATAGAGAGGTTTCAGCAAAGGGCTCAGGGTCTGGTCACTGGTTTAACTAGATTTGACAAAATTTCAGTTATTACGTGGAGCGACTGCCGTCTGACCCCCGCAACCCAGAGGGAAACATTCATCATTCTGTAGTTTAACCAGCTGTCAGTCTGTTAGAAGGCACTGACTTCCTAATAACGATTGTCATAGATATTCATGACAGCCGAGACCAACAGCTTAACGTGCTTTCTGAGGCACGGAGTAAGCGATAATTACGCACATAACATAGGTACAACGCAAAGTCATAGGTGCGCCAGCGCCACCAGGGTTTGAACCCGAGACCCTCTGAATTTAAAGGCATGGAGTCTCGCCACTGGGCATCGCCGCTCGACTTGACTTGGCTGTGACGTACTTTAGTTTACTTGACTTGACTTCAATTCAGATTCAATAATTTGAGTTATCTATCAATTTGACACTAGCTTATTAATCTAAACGAGTGATCTAAACGAGAATTAAAATTCAAAATATCAACTATGTTGCCAAACCAAGTTGTAAGTTGATAGTGCACAAAAAATTTAAAATCTAAAGTAACATCACTTGCATTCAAATAATAATAAATTTACTGATAGCGTTATCTCCCAATAGATAATACGAATGATTTGCGAACGCGTGGGCCGATCTGTCTACGCGATTTGCGCTCCCTGACTGCAAAAATATATTATTTATTTTGATATGTCAACAGCTAAACATACAAACAACACTCAAACGATGATATAAAGAGAGGACACTGCTACGAAGAATATATAAAATTAAATAAATAAACAATAAAAAGATTATCTCTATTAGGAATTGAAATAGATGCAAAAATAAATTGGAAAGAACATTATAAGAGAAACCGCGGCAAAAATATCTAGATTTACGTACGCCCAGTTCATAAAACTGAAGAAAACTACTGACAAAAAACTGCAACCAGTGCTTATGCCCATTCTTGGCTCCAATATGATATTATTCTTTGGAGAAATAGCACTGATGCAATACAGTTATTTAAATCACCAAAAATATGCCTTCGAATCTTAGTAAAAATAGACCAGACTAGTTGTCGACAGTTCTTTATCAGGAAAAAATCCATGTATATTATGGAAACAAGTGTCTTTGTAAAAAAGAACATGAACATACATTTAAAGAAATGGCTTGTTGATAAATGTTTTTATGCACTGAGTGAATATTTTGAACAATAAATTTATGTTTGTTTTATTAGAATCATCTAATTATATTTTTGCATACCAGTTACTGGTGAAATATGCGGACTGTATTAAATTTTAAGACCACTTATGTACCATATTTTATGTGAAATAAAAAGTCTTTGTCTTTGAACTTTTTTTCACTGTATGAAAGGCCTAAAAATTTACAACGTACTAAACTAGCACGAGTAGAATCTAAATTACAATTGGTACACTCAGGATCTCATGAAATGGCGGTGAAAATTTACAACAAATTACCGGATAGTATTAAAAATTTAATTACATTTTGCAAAAGTTTTTTCAGTAAAATAATTATTCTTCAGTAAAATAATTACTTTCCGGTAAAATGATAATTTGTTTTGATTTATAATTTCTTAATTTTGATTTATTTTTTTCATTGATTGTTTTTTTTTTATAAAAATAGCGCAACATTGTGCACGACCAACGCTGAAACGAGAGTATGAAACGGGAACTGTCACAAATATATTTTCAATCCATCACTAGCTTACGATGGATTTCGCAAAGTAACGCCTGAATCAATACATGATGTAACTCTACCTGTATACTTATCATCATATCAGCCTCATAAAGTCCACTGCTGAACATTAGCCACCCCAATAGATTAATTACACTCTATTGGGGGCGTTTGTCTATCATCACCACGCTGGGCAGCGGGTTGGTGATCGCACTTCCAGCCAGTGTATAGGATGTTCGTGGTAAGTTGGTACGAAACCATTGCGGGTTTCGGCGCGGGCAGTGCGCCCCGGCCGCGGTCTCTTGCGGCGCCCGTAAATACGGGCGCGTCATTATGTTGGCTGTCTTCAGCCGATGATAAAGTTCAGGGGTATCACATCCGGTAGTGCTGCGATCAAGCCCTGGGGTACAGGATGGCGCTGCTGCCTATCATCCGCTAGGATTTCTCTTCGTCGACTCTTACGACTCCCCATGAGATGAGATGCGGTGGCACTATTCGAGACCGGTTCCACACGGCACCTTTTTTTACGTATATACCTTCATAAATAAGGGACGCCATAATAAAGGCTACGCTTACGGGCGGTTAATGTAAAAAAAATATTAATTTAAGGCGGAAGGGCAAATTTTAAAATGTTATTGTCCAATTTTACTCCACTCTAGCTTGCCTGTAGCGAATGGGCGCGATAAGCTCAATTTACACTGCCGCGGAATGAAATTGAAGTGAATTTTATGCCATAAAATGGTACATAGTGTAATGAACTTTATGTCAATTGTATAAAAAAAACCTAAAAAATTACCAAAAAGAACTCGCGCGTCTTTCCAGGAATCTTCTCACGTTCTCGAGAATTCTCTAACTACTGTCGGCGTATTTAGTTTGTACTTTATGTATTTGCGGTTAAGTTACAATTGCGTTGCAAAGAGACGCTTCCATTTCATTTAGTGGCAGAGTAAATTGAGCCTTACTATTAAATTTAATATGGACTTCCAGAACTGCTGGGAGCCTAAATACAGTAAATAGATTTTCATATTTTTAAGTCAACGTGTTTTTTAAAATATGTAAATGGTAGCTAGATTCAATTTTAGTTTCAAATCTAGTTTTAACACTGTGTATTTCCCAATATGATATAACGTCATTCATGTACGTTATTCAGCAAACTGGTGGATACTTTCCCAATGAAGACGTATGGTATTTTATTGAATCTAAAGAGACGATTTAAAATCTCTACTTAGTTTGGCTTTTGGATGATTCGTCTGACTTCATTGAAATTACGTTATATTATTTATTAAATCGTCATTAATATCCGGTATGCAATTATATTGATTGATTGAAGAAGGAAATATTAAATGTTTTTAATTGCTTACATGTCAAAGTAAAATCTCCACTTAAAGGGA
Organism: Musotima nitidalis; assembly: GCA_949126915.1. Classification (NCBI taxonomy): domain Eukaryota; kingdom Metazoa; phylum Arthropoda; class Insecta; order Lepidoptera; family Crambidae; genus Musotima; species Musotima nitidalis. The sequence goes on from OX421429.1 coordinate 3,547,197, forward strand.
CTGACATCTGTGAACACTGCTTTACATCGGTGATTATTCCATCATATTCATCACATAATTAATTCTATCATATAACCGTCAGCGTGGCCTACATACCTATATGACGACCAAAACGACATTTGGAAGAGTTCATACTAATCCACACAATGAGATTAAATATCAAGAACCAGCGGCCGCTCGGGGCTTTGTCCACGTGACTTACATATAAACCTTCCTCTTAAATCACTCTACCTATTAAAAGAAACCTCATCAAAATCCGTTGCATAGTTTAAAGGTTATAAGTATACACAGGGGACAGGCAGAGAAAAGCAAATTTGTTTTATACTATGAAGTGATGATACTTTATTTTTATTAGAAAATTACTGTATAAGAATATGAAATATTTGTTATAATAATATAAAAACAATTAATTTTAATTCCAATTACTAAGTATATTGATGTGAATGTTGGCCAATATTCACAAACAATAAAATACGTTATTATTGTTAAAATGGCCACAAAAAATTCTGCAATGAATCACCCGGTTTTGCTATCAGCCGTTCGGCCGCGTCCCATCGACACGTTAGTCATAATAAACAGTTTATTAACAACATATAGCTTTATATTTAAATATATAAGTATCCCGCAGACAGTGCGAACGCATTTGAGATTTTGAAAGTTCAAAACCAGCTAGTGTTGCCTCGACGCGCGTTGTCGAAACAGTCTGATTTAATTATGCTGAAAAATGTAAAAGTGTAGTGGTTATTACATAGATTGTGATAAAGCATCTACATTTTGCTGTCGTACGAGTGTCATCGAAGTAAGTTAGTTAATGATTTCGTTACGTGGTATAATATTTTTATAATTTTCTAATACATGTTTTTGGTCACGTTCGCCATGCGCCGGCTTCTGTTTTATCGCAAATAATTTTGGGATAAGTGTTTTGTTTTTTTGATGTTATAATAATCACTTTTTACCACAAGTTACACAACTTGATCGCTCGTAGCTCCGCGGTGCTCGGTGGTCGGAAATAATTACCGAAGTAAAGCAGAGTTTACAGAGGTCAGTCCTTGGATGGGTGACCGTTTGAGTGGCATTTGATATCGAGCGCTTCCGTGCTTCGGAAGGCACGTTAAGCCGTTGGTCCCGGTTATCACTAAATGTGGTAGTCGTTAAGCCATGTAAGAGGCCTGAATGGGCGGCTTGCAAAATTCTAACAGCTGGACGCCATACACCTGCACGAACGCAATCCGTGATATGTCGACATGAGCACAAAAGCAATAATCGGTTGACAACTGCAATTGTGAATCCCGCTTCACCGAGCGAATCCAGCGAATGTCTATGTGTTTGGACATAACGCTTATAATTGAATGACACTTATTCATTTTGTATTATTTTTTCTATGGGCATTAATGGGAGCTTGAGCCACCTTGAGCGGTGCATGTCGATTGTTTGTATACTTTAATGTTGATTTGGATGTGTTTTATTTTGTATAATTACAGATTATTGTAGTATTAAATTATTTATATTAACCTAGTATATAGATAAACCTTGTATAGGATTAGAGATACTATTAACCTAATTGTATCATGTTTATAACCAATAAAGAAATTATAAATTACAATTACCTGTCTCCGCCAATCCGCACTGGGTCAGCGTGGTGGAGTATGACCCAATACTTTGATATGTGAAAGGAGGCTCGTGCTCAGGAGTGGGACGTTAATGGGTTGAGATAATGATGATGACACAACTTGATGGTTTACTAGGTAGTCTCCTAAGAAGGTTGTCCTGTATCTCATGGTAATTTCCATAGCACCATTATATGTCGTAGAACTAAATCTGAGTATGGCGACAGGCGAAGTATGAACATATCTCATCTTTAAGTAAAACAATATTGTTAATACTTGACAGCAAAGCCAGTGATTACTGTTATCTACTGTCTATGTATTGTTTACATAATCGGAAAGTATAGCATCACATTGCATTATCATGATAATAAACTTTCTAAGACGATATGTAATGATTAGATATAATAATCAGTTATTATTGGACTCGTTGCAAGACAAAGTATGTGTATTTTATGTCTGATCAATTTGTTATTTTTGACTCTTTATAGTCCCAGCTCCTATTATAGTCCCGGGTCTGAAATGGCATTTCTGCAGGCCGTTATGTGGAGTGCGCTTGTTATCGAGATTGTACCACGATTCTGAGCGCTCAAATTTTTTTGGACTGCATCGACTGCGACCATTAGCTAAGATATGGTCATTATGACGAGTAACAAAAACTGTTTTATATGTATCGCCTAAATTTAATATAACATAATCTTTACAGTATTTTTACTCGGACTTAATATCGGTCCTTAATTAATTTACTTAGATTGCATAATCAGGTCAGTTATAGTGTCGCCATTATAAGTATTTTAAACTTTTAATAATTTTACATACCTGTTTCTCCGAAGGGGTAGGCAGATACAGATCATACGCCCACACTTCGCCAATTATATAGTTGGTGCCACTTGATAGTTCCCCCCCGACTGTTCTCCACCTTGTCGTGGTGGGGGGGGGCTGAGTACCTCCCGGAGGCCGGGAAAAGTTAACACCCAGAGACCGACGACTCTGGGTGCCCTTAGTACTGACTACCGGGGGAGAAACTAAGAGGGACCTGTGGAGGGCGCAGCGGGCGGGCCAGGAGGGCCCGTCAAACAGCGCCAGGAGGGCCTTAGGCAGTGGGGGCAGGGGGCCCTTGCTGTCTAACGACAGACCCTCCGAGAAGTCGGCTACACACGCTATGGTCGCACAAGGAGGTAGGAGGGGCGCATCCACTGCGCCTCTCTGAGGAGGTCCTCCCGGTTTTGGTCCGGGGGACGTTGGCCGCAGGCGGGGTGTCAGAAGCTGCAACCCAGGTACTGGCCCCCGCCTCTTTCTCAACAAGCGGCGGGCGTCGTCGGAACATTTTTAGTGGGTATTACTGCTGGCAGTCGCGTCTGCCGGTGGTGAGTCCCACACCCCTTTCGGTTCCCCTTTGGCCGGAAGGTAGTACGAAAACGCATTTAGTTATAGACGGAATACAAAAAAAAAAAATAGTGCCACTTAATAGCTAGCGAGCCTATTGCCGCTTACCGGGCACTTTTTGGACGACCGATATGGCGTGGAATTTAGTTACCTGTACTTCACTCCAGAGGTCGTAGTTTCGATTCCCACACAGGGCAAATCTTTCTGTGCATGAACATGAATATTTGTTCTGGTCTGGGTGTTTTCCTATGTATATTAAGTATATATTTACAAAAAAAAAAGTATATAAGTATGTTTATCCGTTGTTTAGTATCCATAACACAAGTTCTTAATGATACTTATCTTAGAACTTAATAATGGGTGTTATTGTCAGGAAATATTTATTTATTATTAGTTATGTTCGCCAGAGCCTCGTCCCTCGTCCGTTGATCGGCAGGTGCACCACTTGCAGGTGAGGTTGGCTTAGGCTCCTTAGATCTTGATAGGAACTCTATACACCCATACAATAATTTTAGTCCAAGGAATTAGTCCTAGTGTAAATGTGGGCGAAGGGGGTAGACCTCTTACTGCTTGTCACGTTTCCCCAGAGATCTTTGGGAGTAAACTTTCATACAACGATATAGCTTCTTTATAAATAGTAGTAGCATGATTTTTGCCCAACTCCAATGGGATATAAGAGCGTAAGATTGTGTATGTATTCGTTTGAGATTGTTTCATTTAATGCCAATTCGATTCAGTTCATAATCTTAGCCTAACGACCCACGACTGGACATAAGCCTCCTATCTCAGACAAAGAAAAGATGTTTGTTTGGCTCTCCCTTTAAAAATGAATCTCTCTATTGATCACTTTAGGACACTTAAAACACAGATCGTCCAAATAGATTTACTTCAGAAGCGCTACACATACTTGCTTTAGCTAAAAGATCCTTGCAAGAAACCCGAATTGAATGTCAGCTACTTGTATGACCCCTCCTGTTGATGCGTAATGATATCTGCTAGGTACATGAACTATGCAACACAAAAAGATTATTTTTCAATTCGAACCAGTACGAACTACTTGTTCTGTGGAGTTCAAGAGGTTGAATAAAACAAACAATGTAGTATTTAGTACAGATTTAACGAAATTCAATCTTTGATTGATCCCTTACGTATTGAAGCCCGCACCTAATAAAATTACGTCTTCAACTAAATAATTTGCATAATAACAGAACGTTATAATATTTTTTATCAATTCCATTTTGTTATTTTGACATTTCATCCCTGTAAACTAATTTAATATTACTAAAACAAATGTTTGCGTATTGAAATCGCTATTCAATGTGATATTTCATACCGACACGCGACGTTTCAAGTACACTAAAAGTACCGGGAATGATATGACAAATTTCTCGTCGTAGACAAAGTTTGAAACACAATATATTTATACTTTACGTGCACATGGTCCGATTCCCGCAAAAAGAATTTAGTATACTAAGTTATCACAGTCTTCTTAAAATATTATATTTATATTGTTTCAGATGGGGCATCTGTAAACGAAGATATACAATATTACAGAACAATCAAAAATGGATTCAAATTATGTCAAAAATGTATTAATGTTTTTGTCATTTCATCAAAATAAATCAGAAGACGAATTATGTTGTTATATATTACAATGTATTAAGGATGGAGCAGATGTGAATGCCATTGATGGCAATGACAATGATAACACTTTGTTACATAAAGCCGTCAATGAAACCAATTCGAAGTTAGTGACTGTCTTACTGGAGAATGGGGCAAAGCTTACTATAAAAAATAAAAATGGTTACACGCCTATGGATATTGCAAAAAAGGACCGATGTGGTCCAGAAATTAAGGAAATCATATCAGTTTTGGAGGAACGGTCTGGGCAACAGCTGGAGGGTCCAACAAATACTACAGACGATTTTGATGACCAACAATTTAATTTATGTTTTAAACGGAGGACAGGCACGTCTGCAGTAGGCGGACAGCTATACGAGAGTAAGTTTACTAGTTTGCTCTTATTCAAGAAATTGAGAACTCACGAGCGATTTTTTTTGGGTACTAATATGACAGGAGTAGGAGACTTGGATGATATAACTTTAAGATATAAGATTTCTAATGAAAGTAAAGAATACATATTGTTTATACAAACAAAACATAGAAATATTCGAGACAAAAATAAAATGAAAATTGATGACCTAATGAACTCTACCCATGATTTTGGGCTTTTAAACTATTACGACAGCCTCGTGAAAATTAAAAAATGTTTCAGAAAAAATTGTAATGATGCTATATTTCACGGAACTTATAATGATTTAGAATGTAATTTAGTTTTGTATACACCTGTAATGAATGAAATTGATAAAAAATACAAAAAAATAGAGACTGCAAATAAATCATATCTTTATAAGCTTATTCACACGAGGTCTGATGACGCATATGATATATTTCAATTGAATGAAAATTTTATGTCTGAATACCTACCCATACTCATGAAATCATATGATACAGAAAGGATAAAAGCACTGGGCATAGCTTTGAAAAAATTTATATTAGGAGATAACAAAAAACATTATCCTAATATGATGTTAAATGAGTGTATTAAAAAATATCACTATGTTTTAGGCAAACATATAATTGACGTAGGTAATGTTGTCCAGGTTGACGACAAAAACAATAAGTTTTTAGTGGGAAATTTTCGAAATACCTTTTTGGCAAGTAAAAATGACGAAATGATACTGCTAAAAAGCGAGCTTTTTAAATCCGTGACTAATATGAAAAAATATGAACATGATTCATTTAGTTTCAATCTGCCGCATACTTTTGGAAACAATGATTTATTAGTGCAAGATGATAGTAAAATAGACAAAATTGTTGAAAATTTCCTTAAACTATTCAATATGTTTAAGGAAACCAAACTAATCAAGATAGGCGACAATTTTTGTGAAGATAACAATTTTTATACAGGATTTACGAAAATAAACGGAGGCTTAGAAAGTCTTGTAGGTACCTTACTTATATTTGATGAGAACACTGTTACCTTAAAAATTGACAGTAGTTTTGAACCATCTCCCCAAACAGAAAAACAGTCAAATATTGATAAATTTATTGTTAAATTAAAGCAGAAGATAGAAGTATCCAAGGAAGCTTATGATATTTATGGATACAGATTTGAAATAGACGTGGACAATTTCACAACACTTTTCTTAACAAATGATAAAATATTTATTAAATTATTCAAAAGTTATTGCAACAATTTGTGGTTCTACAGTAACCAATGTCAAGAGCAAGATGTGGAAACCGCCTTGAGCAATGAAATAAAATACCAATATAAACTAGAGATGGGAAACAATTTTCTTATCCAACTGCAATCAAATGCTATATGTTTAAAATTTCACGATAAAGTGCAAAAATGGTCAATGTCTCATGATGATCCCAAATATTTAAATCGATCTTGTAAATTCTATGAAGAAGCAAAAGCAGAAATTATCGAAAGTCCTCTTCTAACAGTTATACGGTTTGTTTTTATAACGAAAATAATAAAATGTGTGGTAAGATTTAATGATGAAGCCATCAGTAGCTTAGGCTTGGGAAAAATAGCTGACGAAAATCTTTTAATGGTGAAAACAGCTGATTGTTTTTTAACAACGATAAAAATATATCAATACTTCAATGGTTTAAAACAAGACAATGACGTTATTTTTATTGACTTACAGTTTGTTATCGATGAAGGGTATTATGCAATGGTTCTATCAGAACTTGAAAACACTAAAATGAAAGCTTTAGTTTTGACGTATAAAAATGATATTCATGTCCAAGAATTAAAAAAAGTAATTGAAAGCTTTCAAAAGGTGCCCGATTCTAAAAGCATTATTTTAGTTTTTGATAAAGATACTAATTCTCCATTTAATCAAACCTTTCATAACGATACTAAAATTAGTTTGATCAACGTTGAAGACAGTGATTACTTAATTAAAGAATGGATGGTCACATTCCAAGGGCGTGAAACAACCTTAGACAAAATAATAGACAATGACATAAAAGAATTAATTAGTCCAGAGTTAATATCCATGAAAATCAATAGGGTACACCTAAATATAGGTAAAGCTATTGAATCCGAAAAATTTGAAGAAATTAAAAAATATTGCATTCCTCGTTATTTATCTAAGAAAAATGAAATTAATGAGAATATTAAAACATTTTATGATATTGATGATAATGTTGTTTTAATAGTTGCGGAACCTGGTATGGGTAAATCTACTTTGTTAAATCAGTTGGCAAGCCAAACAAAATCAGCGGACGAAACTAATGGTGCTAAGAGGACATGGATTACATATATTCATTTATCAGATTATTTCAGCGAATTCGAAAACTGGACTGATTATGAAAAAACAATAGATCGTAATGAAGCATTGAGGTTTGTGTTCAAAGCTGCAGTAGGAATTAAAAAAATTGGAGATACAGCTAATGAAAGATGTATTGGGAAAATGCCTTTCAAAATTTTGATTAACGCAAGCAATGACATAAGTATTAAGAGTTACGCAAAAGATATCATTTTGTCTTTTGAGTTAGAGTTATTTCTTCATTACTTCAAGCAGGGTAAAGTCGTGTTTTTATTTGATGGATATGATGAAATGTGCCCTCTCTATGAAAAACAAATTCTCACATTACTAAAACTATTGACGGAAGATATTCACAATCCTATATGCAGAATTAAAGAACCCAGCTTGCCAAATCCATTATCAGTATTAAATTTTAAATCATTGTCACCCGTTTGCGATTGCAAGGTATTGGAAAATAGACCTTTAAGATTCTGGATAACAACTCGTTCTTATAATAAAATTAAAAGTACGCTAGAAACAGAATTTGGTAGGGCAGCATATTCTCTTGAACCATTGTCAAGAAACCAACAGAAGGATTATTTGAATAAATTTTTTAATGCTAACATTTCATTACTGGGTGATAAAAACATTGATAACATTAATTCGTTTTATTATTACATGGTACATGTTTCTGCTGATGAGGGTAAAGTTAAAAAAATTATAGATGTTCCTCTGTACGCCGTATATGTCGCAGCAGTAGAACTTATGCAGGACCTTTTAGATAAGGAAAAGTTTAATTTGAAATACGGAGAAGATATTGATATTGGAGATATTCTAAAAAAAATAGAAACCTCTAGCTCAAGAGCTAAGCAAGTATCATCTATATCTGATATACCTCTGCATTTATATATTGCTGCAGAGTATTTCTTTGATCAAATTAAAACATACCAAAATATACCAGAAAGTAAAGAAGCAATTATATCTAAATGGGATATAAATGAAAAGTCTTTTAATTTATTTGATCACTTTTTTAAAATTAAGTATGAACAGATAATTTTTAAAGAAAAAAGGCAAATGGACCTTAGTATACCTGCTAATAGAGCGACTTATGAAAATGAGCGCCAAGAGTCTATGCAAAAACATAAGAAGATGGCACTCTTTGCTATTTTCAGCGAGGCCGATATAAAGAAATTATTATCCGAAGAAGAAATTATTAAAGTTTATGACATAATCAAGAAGGTTGAGTCAGGAGAAGAGATCACTGGTATAGTGGACTACGTTGTGAATAATGTTCCGCGATTTATTCATTTAGTATTTGCTGAATATTTTACGATGGAACATATTAGTGACTTATTAAAAATTGATGCAGAAATTGATGAAGAAGAGGCATCTGAAAAGCTGAAAGTGGTATGGACTTTCATTATGGACATTATTCTTAAAAAGAGTGCTAATGGTGTGATTATGATTTTTAATCAAAAATTAGGAAATGACATCGAATTTTCTAATTGTATTAATAATGACCAGAACAAAAAAATTGTATTTGACATACTATTAAAACAGGGTAGAGAAAACCGTGTCACACCAGAGGGATTTAACTCATCTTTACAATATGTTACAACTGCTTTTAATTTAATTATCGAAGAGGGTTTTTATAATCTACAAATGTATCTTGTTTCATGTATTACAGTTGGTTTGAATAGTGAAAACTTGGAAGATTTCATTGAGACTATATCAGACAGTTTACTTATATTTTCAGCGATAGGAACTTCTGATGATGAGCTACTATCTGATTTAAGGATTTGCGTGAGTAATGTTTGTGGTACAGATAGATTGCTATCAATGATTATGCCTACATTTGCAAAAAAATTTTTTCCTGGTGTCATTGATGTTTTGGATGAAGCAAGTTTAATGAGAACAATGCAAATGTTGATAAGATGGGTCCCAGAGATAAAGTCATTAATGTCTGGTAATTTCAGCTTAACTCCTACTCTTAGAGGAGCCATCTCTGAATATTTGCAATTTTTTAGAGATCTTGTCACTGGTAACTATTTACGCAATTAAATAAAAACGATCTAATTGACATCTTGGCGGCAAAGTGAAGCGTCATGTCTGCACTTTTGTTTTATTTCGAACATAAATGTGTAACAACGGTGGTTAACCGTTAAGTTTTTGTGAACGTACATGAGTGTTGGCAAATGAAACAAAACAGTGCAACATTACTTTTCAAATTCTCTCGATAAGTCCATGTGAAATCTCAGTATAGTCCCAATACTTTGTCTCATCTCATTGACTATGAATTATATATTACTGATATATCTTTTAGTTGACACTGGATAAATGTGCTAGCCGCACGAAGCAATATTTTTGCAGTGTTGAGTGTTTAATAAGTGAAGATAAAAACTAAAACAAGACTAGATAAGGATCCTATAAGGACACTGTCTTATCAAGTTTTACTCGTCGCTTAAAAAAGTTATAACGCTGCATCAGTACCAGGCGGTAAATATTGCACATAAGTAATAAGTGCATTTCCTAATAAACCTATGTCGATTTCCATGATTATCTATAGATTTATCGTTAACCAGAAATTGAGCTCAAAAAACAATCAAAACAGTTTGGCTCAATAAAGATCTTATGACAGTCAACTCAAAAACTAGCGCGCCCATTCACTGCGGGTCCCACCCGAAAGTATTTTATATTTTGTTGAAAACATTAAGCTGTAAAATATATTTACCGCCGTGTAATGTAAGCGTATTTTTCTCTTGTATTTATGTAGTATTTACATAATAATAATTTAGTCTCGTAATTGGTCGAAAGTATCCATATGGACGTTTTGAATATGATCTTGTTGTGTCATTTTCATGTATATTATTTCCCTATCAGCTACGTTATTAATTATTATTTAAGCTTAGTTACAGGTAGTTTTGAGATTGTTAACTTACACCAATAAATAAGTGACAAACCTTTGGGAGCATAATGTAATAAACGATGTTCCATATACCCTTTACATATAAGTACTGGGTTATTTTTAACACATCAACAACCTTGCAGGGTTATACAGCTAACATCAATAACAACAACGTTTTTTCTACGACTTTTGATAATTTGTCACATCTTACTTTTAATTTTACGTCTGAATGTTAACTTTGTGCGCATCGCAACGCATAATAAATCGGTAGGGATCCCCGGGGTAAGAGGCGGGGGGCGGGGCCACCATGCTAATGACCTATTTATCACACACTGACACTCGTCCGCTTTGATGCGCGCGCGTCGCCTTTTGTACAACTCGTACGAATTAACTGTGCACCTCGCACTGTGACGTAATTTGTAAGGGCACGTTAGAAAAAAAAAGAGAATTATGTTGAAAAATAAAATTATCATTTTTTAATATGTTAAGAAAAGGTCGTTTTGATGATAAGGCGTCACAATACTAGGTCATTTTATTCTTGACGTTTCGCTGTAAAATTTATACATATGGATTGATATGATACAACAGCTTGACAATAAAGAGACGACAAAAATGAAGGCACTAGATTTTTCATTGCGGTGACATTTTTGATAGTCTAAGATAATTTTTGTAAGTAATAATAAATAAATGCGACGCTGCTCCTCCGTGTACACAATTTTATTTTAGATACATACAATCGTTAGATGCTATCGCTACTGAGCGCTTCCGGCGGATGCGGGGCGCCGCGCAGGGAAGCGGGAGAGGGGTCGCATTCCAGCGGGGTGCACAGTTGATTCGTGCGAGTTGTATGATTGCATGGAATATAGACGTACAAATGTCACGATACAGTACAATAAAAGCTAGAACAACATTATTTATAACGATGTATTGAGGTTTGAGAAATCTCATAGAACAAAAGTAGTTGTTTATGCTCTTAACTATTTAGTTCTGAGATATAGTTGATGATTTACAAATAACCCCTCAGACCTATTTTATTAGGTACCATCATAGAAAACTAAATAATGCGGACCATATTTTTATGTATCATGTAATGTTAATTAAATGGTAGTATTCGTGTTCTTTTAACGTTTGCACATTCCAATAGAAATTTCTACGACAGTTTAGATGTTAGTCAGTGTTAGATACTTTTAAATAAGCACGCAAAATTTTATATATCATCGTTTACTTCTTAAACATTTTGAAATAGTCTGCAATTGTGTGGGCATACATGAGTACATAAGAAGAGAGTACAGCTGGTGTTTATGGAATCAAAAGATTTTCTTTCAATACAGTATATATTCCTTCGCTTAAATAATTCTACACCATTTAATAGGTTTTAAGCATAATAAATGTGCATGTAACTATTTTTCATAATTTTATACATAGATGTAGAATTTATTAATGATTATGTAAACCAAAGAAATAAATACCTTTATACAAATGTTTTTTTTTACATATATGCTACAGGTCGCGTCATGTAAAAAGAACGCTGGAAGAAAGTGGAGGGGGTGTGTTTGCGCATGGGTCGACTGACGAACCAATCGCGCGCTGTCTAACATGCGGCGCGTGACCCGCCCGCCCCGCGCCGCACCTCATACCACCAAATAGACCGATAAATCGCCTAATGCGCAGCTTGACCGCCAGCGTTCTTTTTACATGACGCGACCTATACCCTCCTTTAGTATTAGTATCATTTTGAATATGCCGTGTGGCACCGGCTTAGAACAGTGCCACCTCTTCTCATAACACGGGGAAAGAGTTGACGGAGAGAAATCCTATCGAACGATGGGCAGCAGCGTCATCCTGCGTCCTATGGCCAACCACGGGGCTTGATTGCGTCTAATTTCTAACTCCGCATTAACACACCGGATTAACAAGGCTGAACAGCACATCCAAGGACGCGTCCGTAGCCACGGGATCAGCTAGAGACCGCGGTTAGCCCAGCACACTTGGTTTCATGCTGTTAGAAAGTTTCAAGCCGCCCAGTAGGGCAATAGGACCTCTAACATAGCTTAAAGACTACTATATTTCTTGTAATCTAGATGTTTTCCTATTCTTTTTTAAGTAAGTATGTATTATCAAAAATACAAACCTCGTTTGAAATAAGAAGCACAGCGGTGCTAAATGTGTAACTAACAGGTACCGGTTAGGTAGTTCATTTTGCAGGAGTGGTGCTATATATGGCGGATCGTTAATTATCGTAAATAAACAGTTTAGATTCAAGGAGCGCCATGATATAGTTAATCTCTCTGTTAAACGTATTATAGAAATGGCCGGTATAGAAATGCAGCAGTTTATTGTAGTGAGTGTACAGACCTCCTTCAGCTTCATATTAGGAACACATTGCGGTAAAGGAAATTCGCCAAATAACAGGCGTTGAAACAGCTAGGCTAGATTATCACAGCTATTTCCATAGTGTTATGTCGTATGGTATTCTTCTGTGGGGTTGTGACTTTCAAACTATCTTGTTGCTGCAGAAGAGGGCTATTCAAGCAATTTTTAATCTCCCGTGTGGACATTCACTAAAAGAAAAAAAAAAGATTTTTTTTCACTGTTTAGGGTCCATTTTTGTTTATGAAAACCTGGTATATGTACATAAGCATATAACAATTTAATGAGAAAAGCTGCATACATAACCTAAACACAAGGGATAAGCAAAAATTAGTTGAACCTGCCACTAGGCGCGAAAAGATAAACAATTAATCATTTAAAGGCAATGTGTGCGATTCTACAGTAAAATCCCAAGCAATATACAGCAATTAAGCCTAAATAAATTTAAATTTACAATAAAAGGCAAGTTGCCTTAAAGGAATACTATTAAAGATTTAAGCATATATAGTGACAGACAGCGTAAACCGACTTGGTTTTATACTATGCAATCTAGTGAACTTGTTGATTTGCTTTTAGTGAATTCGAAATAGTTAAACTTCTGCGTGACTTTAAATTTTAAATATATTGTGGCATTGGAAACTTACCTGTATGTTGTGCAAATCAATATAGTTAGATATAGCCAGAATATCAGCGTTGCAGTAGTATCTACGCGCCGCTGCAACATCATGCTGGGGAGGGGCTTAGTCGGCGATAACAGATTAATTAGATTATAGTTGTTAAAAAGTATGGCTATTCGTTGTTTATTATCCATAACACAAGTCCTTAATGATACTTATCTTGGAACTAAATAATTGGTGTAATTGACAGAAAATATTTATTTATTATTATTATTAGTTAATGTACTTTTTTGTTATCGCCAATATATGTCTTTCGTTCTCTTTCTTTCTTATATATATTCTGTATGTCTATCGTTGTTCACTTGTTAAATATCTCTCACAATAAGTTACAGAATATTTTATTTCGGTTGGACTCCCAAATGAACAGTGCGGCAGGTGCAAACGATTTCTTTTGATTAGTTAGAGAGTTATTTCAGACAAGATGGCCGATCAACACCTGGGGGAAAATTGGTAATAACCAGGGTCAATAAAACGATTGTTCAACACAGGTTTATATGTTGTTGCCTACACACTGATTGCTGTGTTTTGGTTTGTTTGTTTGGAGACATTTGGGGAAGAAAAATCCAACCTTGACGAGTCTCTTGCCCGATACTTGAGCGATCAAGCTCCCGATACTTGAGCGATCAAGCTCCCGCCCGCTTATTAATTTTTAAGTTGACGTTCATGAAAGCTTTTTTGAGCCAAATTGAATTTACAGGTGCTTTGTAGCTGCGCGATAATCATCATATCAGCTTTATAAGGTCCGCTGCTGAACATTAGCCTTCACAACAGATTACATTCGATTGGGGGTATCTGCCTATAATCATCACTCTGGACAGGCGGGTTGGTGATCACAGTTCCAGCCAGTACGCAGAATGTCGCTGCTGCACATCATTCAATAGGATTTCTCTTCGTCGACTCTTAAGCCTACCCGTGAGATCAGAGGGGGTGGCACTATTGTGGGCCGGTACCACACGGCACAATAACAGTAATAATAGTGGGTTCGATCGGTCGCGTGATTATAGAAGTGAAGCCAAGTTTGCAGAGTTCACTTCCTGGATGGGTGACCGTTTGAGTGGAATTAAGGCCGGCTTGAACAATAGTTCTTAATTAGATTTAAGCAAAATTTGATTTAAATTGCATTTCAGTTTTTTGTTTGAAGTTGAGAAGGATAGAACTATGTTTTGAATAGATTTAGCACTAAACAGGTGACAAATTCAAGTATACCTACAGACTTTCATTATTGTTATAAATATTTTAATTACTTGTAGGTAAGCTATGAGATAAGTAATACAAAGTATGGTCAATGCTTTGTAAACTTAGCTCTTAAAGAGATAAGGGGCTGGGAATTCATTCGGTTTTCCCAGTCCGATAACTTGCAGAGTAAACAAATGTATAATAATAATGGACGTCGTCCATTAATTTCTGTGATAATAATAATTGTAATTAAGCAATGAAAAGAATACAAACGCAATACAATAATTTATTAAATGTTACGGAAATTGATATATTCACTCGCAGTCACGCGAAGGTCAAAAGTGTTTTACTTAATAATTTGAAATCTACATAAAATTCATAAATAGATAAAAAGATGTTCTTAATCCTCAAAAAAATTCTAAGGCATCATTCACCTGTTACTATATTAACTACATATATTTGATACCTATTAATTAGCGAATATTATTAGTATAGTGTTAGTATCTATATTTTCAAAATATTCTTTTGCATGCAGTGGCTTCCTATAAGTAAGACAGCATTTAGTTTTTTTTAAATGCAAGTTTTATTGTATATATATTGTATATATTGTTATAATGTATGTTTTGTTGGTTGCCCATGAATAAATAAATAATTCTCTTACAATCACCCCAATTATTAAGTTTCAAGATAAATATCATGAAGAACTTGTGTTATGAATACTAAATAACGAATGCATACATATATTTTTTGCAAAAAGATACTGAATAGAAAACACCTAGTGTGGGACTCGTACCCACGACCTAAGAAGCATATCACATCGGTCGTGGGTTAATTTTATTTTTTAGCATTCGATCAATCAAAAATCATAAAAAACTTCATAAACTCTTACATAGTACTTGGAGACGTCAATATTAAATATAAATATAAAAAACAATCTAAATATTATAACACTGAAACCACAAAGTTTAGATTCACTTATATGCAACAAAATAATTTAAAAACAAAAAATATTTAAGTGTAAGCGTATAAAAAAGTTATGGTTACATCCTTATTAAAAACCATAGATTTAATACGAATAAATAGACAATGTAATTAACATTAGTTTAGATACCGTCATAGTAAAGAAAATTCGATTTAGTTGATAGTCATAGAAATCTACATAATAACTCTGTTAAGAGACTTAAGAGTTCTCATAGAAATGTTTTATTGAAGTTTTTTAGTCGATAAGATTGTACCGATTCTCAATACTATATTATCGATTAAAAGAAAGTTCATCATTCTTGCCATTTGAAGTTCACAGCTGAAGACAGGCCTCCCTAATAGTTTTCGGAATATAATAAACTAAACCTCTAAAAAAAGCTTTTTTGATCATCAAAAATACTGAGTGAGCATCTAATAGGTGATTAGGTGCTCAATCAGTAATTTTGATGTACAAAAAGGTTAGGTTAGGTTGGCAATTTAATATTTGGCAAAATTAATATTTGAAGACACGTTAAATATGATCCATAGTTTTCACACGTTGATGAACCTTGCGCCGCTTGTATCGCACCGCCTTGACCAGTTCAACGCGGTGGAGGCCGTCCCTTAAGTCATTTGCTGATTTGCGATCGATATTGAAGAACCATTGACAAGAAGAATTGAGCGGCAATAGCCCAGTAGCGAGACTTTAAATTCAGAGGGTCTCGGGTTGAAACCAATGATTTTTCGAAGCTATGTGCGTAATTTTCGAAGGTCTCGCGGCAGCGCTTTTCTCTTCATCTTCTTTGGGATGGAGCCCAGTGTAGGAGGCTGTTGCACGATGGTGCCATCTGGCTGTGACTGCGATGGAGCGGTGGCTGTCGTGGAGTGATGGTGGTGCTGGGTGACCGCGGCTGCACTTGTAGGGCCTGCGGAGATTGGCGTGTATGGGGTTAATGTTAGGTGAGGTGTTGCTGTTGTTGGCCGGGGTTGTTGCCGAGACGTAAGCGGCTGCGACGACATCCGGTTAGTTAGCGCGCTGATGAATTCCTCGACGGACCGCACTTTTAGGTCTCGGTGCAGCGTGGCGGTTAGAACATAGCGTCCCGCCCCGGTGATGATCCGGAGCGCTATGTTCTATTGAGCCTGGAGTTTCTCCCTCTGGGTCGCTGAGCAGAGGGAGAACCACGCTGGTGCTGCGTAGGTGAGTCAATGGGCTTAATGGGCATCTTTCTGGCATCGCCCGCTGCCGCTATGGCCCAGGGGGAAGAAGTGTAGAATGCGCTGTCGTCGGCAAACAGCGCCAGTATGTGAGCAGCTGAGCGTATTCGAGCGTATTTATACCCTTACCCTCTTCTGTCATCAACGTCCGCCACGTCATCGCGGTCTGAGTCAGAGTGACCGTTATGAAATTTCTGAGCACCAGTGAGTTTCAACAATTCAAAGAAAGTTACTGAAATTTTCTTTGTGACAGAATCCATTTGCAAAATAAATGCTCCGCTGTTGACATACCAATATTTGTTATCAAAGGGTTAACTGACACGTGAAAAAGCAATCTATGGAGAAAAGCTCTTGAAAAATATTGAGAATTGTGAAACTGTACGAAAAAGTCGACAGTGAAATAGCTTCGTTGGAACACCTCGCGTTGCCAAAACCAAGGTTCTTATTGATTGAAAATAAATGAAATATGCTTGATTAAATTCGTAATTCTTAGAACCGCATATGAACTTATAAATAGCTGTATCTGTAGGGACCCAAGAATGGTTATCACTAGTCCACATTTAACGCAACTAAATGAAACACAAACGGTCACCCATCCAAGGACTGACATGTATCTGCTTAAATTTAGTGATAGTTTTGGCCACCTAGTACCACAGGCTATGCGCCCACAGTCAATTTTAAAGAAGGAGCTTTAATGGTGAAGACTCAGGAAATCAGAATCGGTGAAAAATAAACGCGTCTAAATTGTAAAGTCGCAATGATGAACATTGTTGGCATTTAGCTTTGCAATAGTAGGTAGGATATTAGTCTTTTACTGAAGATCATTTTGTGACGAGAACATTAATTAGTATAAACCAGTGTGGAATAATATAATACAACAACAATAATAATTTATTTCTGTGTAATAACTAGCCTAATTACAATATTTTAGCCTAATTAACATAAATTGGGTTAGTAATGCAATTAATTAAAATGTTATTTACCTAAACTATTACTTGTGTCTTAGGTATCCACAATAAATATTAGGTCGGGGAAAAAGTCTTTTCGCATAACGTAGGTATAAACTTATTATAAAATTTTTTTGACTGTACTATTTGTGTCTGGCTGGTTTTGGTAACATTAAAAAGGTTCCATTATAAAGAAAAGAAAAAAATAAAAAAAAGTTGTTTCCCGCTATTTTTCATTTGTTTTTCTCTCCGTAAAAATGAGTGAATCTAATGAAGAAATTCGATACATTTTAAAATTTTATTATAAAAAAGGCAAAAATGCAACTCAAGCAGTGAAAAAAATTTGTGATGTTTATGGACCTGATGCAGTGTCAGTAAGAGTAGCACAAATTTGGTTCAAACGTTTTCAGTCCGGAAATTTTGATGTTAAAGATGCACCTCGCTCTGGTCGCCCTTTTACGAATAAAATGGACGCCATTTTTGAAAGAGTGGAGCAAGATCGGCATATTAGTAGTTACGATGTAGCTGAAGAACTGGGAATTGACCACAAAACAGTTTTGACCCATTTGAAGAAAGCTGGTTATACAAAAAAGCTCGATATTTGGGTGCCACACGAGCTCACTCAAAGAAACTTAATGAACCGTGTACTCATTTGCGATTCATTATTGAGACGTAATGAAAGCGACCCGTTTTTGAAGAGATTGATAACTGGCGATGAAAAGTGGATCACGTACGACAAGAACGTGCGAAAATGGTCGTGGTCGAAAGTTGGCCAGGCTTCACAGACTGGCCTAACACGAAATAAGGTGATGCTGTGTGTATGGTGGGATTGGAAGGGCATTGTTTATTATGAGCTTTTACCGCCCGGCAAAACCATCGATTCTGATCTTTACTGCCAGCAACTGATGAGATTAAAGGAAGCAGTCGAGAGAAAACGGCCGGAATTGATCAACAGGAAGGGTGTGGTCTTTCATCACGATAACGCTAGACCACACACATCTTTAGCCACTCAGCAAAAATTAAGAGAGTTCGACTGGGAGGTCCTAGTGCATCCACCATATAGCCCTGACCTTGCGCCTTCAGATTTTCACCTGTTTCGGTCTCTGCAGAATTCTTTAGGTTCTGTAAGGTTGACCTCAAGAGAGGACTGCCAAAACTATTTGTCCCGTTTTCTTGATCAGAAGTCCCAAAGTTTCTACAGTAACGGGATAATGTCTCTGCCCACAAAATGGCAGAAAGTTATTCAACAAAACGGTACATATATATTGTAAATAAATGTAAATAAACTTTGAAAAAAATGTCTTGACTTTTCATACAAAAATACGAAAAGACTTTTTCCCCAACCTATTATGTGTTAGTGCTTATTTAACAACATTCCTTACAAATAACAATGGAGTGTGCTATTCAATTCAATTTATTTTTTGCAACATTTTACTTATTCTATCTAGCATTATTTATATTACTTAAAGACTATCGTACTAACCAATAATAAGTAGGTACTCTGTTTCTGGGTAGTTTTTGGTTTTTAACCGATCTCTAATACTATTTTTACAATGAACGAACGAGGACAACTCATAATAGATGGATTGAATGCGTAAGGAATAATATAATGGAGAAAGAGGTGGATCAGTCGAATAAACGAGGTGAATGGAAGCGACAGACAGGCTGTGCAAACCCCAGCCAGATAGCTTGGCTAGTGTGTGGTGACTACTCTATTAAAATTAATTCTTTATTAGCGCAATAACAAAATATAGTACAAGGCAATACAAAATATACAAAATATACAAAATATAGTCCTACCAATATGTCGGGAGTCAAGCCAACCTCACCTGCAAATGGTGCACCTGCCGATCAACGGACGAGGCTCAGGCGAATATATTAGCTTTCGGTAAGCGGCAAAAGGCTTGCCACTTATTACGCGGGACCGACAATACAGTTGGCGAAACGTGGGCATTGGATATGCCTCTGCCCCTTCAGGGAAAAATGCGTGAATTTATGTAACAAAATAAATATCAGAAACAAATGCATGTTGTTAAGTCTCTGCATTTATTTCTTACAGCTCCCATACTAATTTTAAAACATAATTGAACATAAGCCAATATCCATTCACATGTAACCACGTACTGTAACTAGTAATTACAGTCGTGCAAAAATATATCGATCAGCATACAGCAACACTTGTAGCAACAGATAATATCACGGAACAGAAAAAACTGATAATATACATACCGATCCAAATTGAATTGAATCGCATCAATTGAAGGAAGTATATATTTTTTAGCGATACCTGTATTAGTTTTAAGACAAAAATTGTACCTACATGAATAATAACCTGATAAGTGGTAACAACAACTTACAATACTGAGACTTGGTGCCTGACTATGGGCCTCATTAAAAAAGCTCAAAGTCGCTCAGTGTGCAATGGAGAGAGCTATGCTCGGAGTGTCCCTACCTGATCGAATCAGGAAGGAGGAAATCCGTAAGAGGACTGGAGTGACCGACATAGCGAGGCGAGTTTGCAGGCTGAAATGGCAATGGGCGGGGCACATAGCTCGAAGAACCGACAACCGATGGGGCGTTAAGGTTCTTCAATGTCGACCGCGAACCGGAAAACGTAGTAGAGGACGGCCTCCCACGCGATGGACCGATGATCTGATCAAGGCGGCGGGAAGCCGAAGGATGCTGGCGACTCAGGATCGCTCAATGTGGAAATCTATTGGGGAGGCCTATGTTCAGCAGTGGACGTCATATAGCTGTGATGATGATGATGATGATGAAATGGTTATACTAACCCGCCTGCCCAGCGTAGTGATTATGGGCAAATACCCTTAATAGAATTAATCTATTAGGGAGGCCAATGTAAAGCAGTGGACTTTTGTGGCGGTAGATAATGATGATAATCATGAAGTGGTAAAACGTAGTTATAGTAACAGTTAAATTGTAATCATACTGTATAATACAATTTTGATACTTTTAATAACTGTAGTTATATTTGAATTTGTTGATTTATTCGTAAGTAACAGTTAACTTTTATCTAAAAGGGGCTTGTATATGTGAATGCTGTATATACCAGTAATGGCAGTTTACACTGTCCCTTACTTTGAGATAATTTTTTAATCGATAATTTTGACGGCCGATATGGCGTGGAGGTCATTATGCCTGCACACTCCAGAGGTCGTGGGTTCGATTCCCACACAGGACAAATCTTTGTGTGCATGAATATTTGTTCTGGTCTGGGTGTTTACCTATGTATATTAAGTATATATTTACAAAAAAAAAGTATTTAAGTATTTTTATTCGTTCTTTAGTATCCGTAACACAAGTTCTTAGTGATACTTATCTTGGAACTAAATAATTGGTGTGATTGTAAGAGAATATTTATTTATTTAATTTGTGAAAGTGTCCATAATGTATTTAATATTAAATAATTTCCGAGCAACGCATTAAAAAATTATGACTGGAAATAGTACTGTGTCAAGTACCACGACGCAAGAATCGAGCAAACATAAACTATGCTCAATAAGTGTCATGCTTGCCATTTTCATTGATTGCTATTGTTTTTTACAAACAAACTAGTAACATAAATAATAATTAGTAAATGAATAAAAAACAATCATGTAAATTTAAATAATAATAAGTTCTAAATAATAAGACACTATAAATGGTGTGTTCCGCGTAAAACTATAATAACACATGGTGCTTAATTTAAAAAAGAAATGCATGTCCGAATTGAAAAAAAAATATTCGAGAATGACGTGCTGTGATTTACTACGGACACAAGTTATTCTTGAACACATTACATTGGTTGTTTGTAGTGAGCCAGCATTCAGATATAACTAACACAATTGGCAATGGTTCTGGATGCACTGGTTACATACAATACATCAGTACCAACGGTAAACAATTTTTACACATAAGTTTACATGTAGTATGCCTAAAAAGGACTCCACTCAGAATGTGCTGCAGTGGAGGACCACAATAGCGCTGGTCTTCCGTGGAGACCTTATAACTTTCGTGTGCAACAGCCACACAAAAGGCAGAAACTTAACAAATAAATCATAGGAATATTATATGCCTCTGCGCACGGAACAGAAAAAACTAGTGGAAATGGTAAGTGACAAAATTAGTATGAAGACCGTTGTCGCCAAACTCACACAAATAAACCATTGACCGTATATAACACTACAGATAAACAATGAGCGTAATTGGTCATTTTTATTTTAGTCAAAATTAGCTTAAGTCAATTGTTCTACACCGGAAAATATACATTCACCCACTATAATAAGATTTAATTTGCTTAAAAGAAAAAAAACTTAAAACATTCTTTAAACTAAATTCAAACTACCTATGATTGTTGAGAAAGTATCGCTAGATGGTGTTGTTGTTTGTTGAAGCAATTATAACCCTTATACAATCGTAATAAGGTTGTCATTACCGCCACAGACGTAGATTCTACTGCTAGTCTGCCAGTGCAGGGTGTCGCTTTGATTGTTGCAGTAGAAAGCGATATCGATAGATACGTTCGATAAAAACATGAAGTTTTGAGAAATTTGTTATAACTTTTATTATACCTACATCGAAAATAGAATAGAATGAAAAACACGTTTATTTAAAATTTATTTTATTGTCCTTGAAATAAAACATATTTATTTAAAAACTGACGTTTTGAAAGTTTTATTTTTAATTTTAATAAATGATGTATGCGAACATTTATATATTTTTCGACAATTGCTTTCATCAAATCAGTGACATGATTGGATACATTATTTTCATTTACCGATAATATCAGTATTTCACCTGACTTCATCATTAACTATGTAGCGAAGAACATTCGACATGGACTTGCCTAATACAGTTAAGCCAAAATGGACTTTATTTAAATACATTAAGGTTTATTTTAGCTAGTCGTTCAATTAAATAACGTGTAAACTGAAATTACATAATTTTCTTAGAATACAATTAAAATATTACTTACCGATGGTACGAAACACCTCCATTTATAAGATTTTTTCTCCTACTATCATTTTTGCACTCTAAAATGGAACAATACGGCATATTTTTTAAAATCAAGGGAACGCAACGACTACCAACTCGACGTGATGTCAGAATACAACTGCGGCTTGACTCAATGAAGTAAGCGTAACAGCGCCTACTTGTGACACGCGCAATACGCCTACTTTGCACTTCCACTAGTTTTTTCTGTTCCGTGCCTCTGCGTACCCCTTCGGGGAAATAGGTGTGATATTATGTATGTATGTGAAAGCAGAGAGGGCTGATAAACCTGGGAAAGTCTGCAGAAGGAACCATATTATTACTCCACTACGGCGAAGCAAAAACGATGGTTATAATTTTAACTTGTATATATGACTGTTGATCTGCTTCCTCATAACTTCTAAACTAATAAAACTTAAATTCATGTATGAAAGCTTGACTTTATTCTGTAGCACTTGTAAACGTCACTTAAGTCTTTGAGCGTCAGTAGAGAGCAGTCGTCCTGGATTGAGGAAGACTCGCCCAAGAAAAATGATCATTTATTCGAATTTGGCTCAGTAAAGCTCTTATGAACGACCAAATTTAAAAACTAGTGCGCCCATTAACTGCGGGCGGGAGCTTGGTCGTAAAAGAACGAGCAAGAAAATCGTCAAGGTTAGTTTTTTCTCCCGCCAGTTACAAGAAAATATAATTACATACCGAAGGGGCAGGCAGAGGCACACTATACGACCACACTTCGCCAATCCTCATACAATAGTTGGCGAGACTGTACTATAAATACCAATTATTTTGTTCCAAGATAAGAATCATTAAAAAGTTGTGTTAGGGATACAAAATAACCCCCCCAACTGGTCTCCACCTTGTCGTGGTGGGGGGGCTGAGTACCTCCCGGTAGGGCGCAGGAGGCGCTAGGGAAAAGGTAACACCCAGAGACCGACGACTCTGGGTGCCCTTAGTACTGACTACCGGGGGGGAAACTAAGAGGGACCTATGGAGGGCGCTGCGGGTAGGCCAGGAGGGCCCGCTCAGCAGCGCCAGGAGGGTCTAGGCAGTGGGGGCAGGGGGCCCCTGCTGTCTAACCATGGACCCTCCGGGAAGTCGGCCACACACGCTATGGTCGCAGGGGGAGGTAGGAGGGGCGCGTCCACTGCGCCTCTCTGAGGAGGTCCTCCCGGTTTTGGTCCGGGGGACGTTGGCCGCAGGCGGGGTGTCAGAAGCTGCAACCCAGGTACTGGCACCCCGCCTCTTTCTCAACAAGCGGCGGGCGTCGTCGGAAGATTTTTAGTGGGTATAGCTGCCGGGGGTCGTGTCTGCCGGTGGTGAGTCCCACACCCCCTTTCGGTCCCCCTTTGGCCGGAAGGCAGTGCGTAAATGCATTTTGTTACCGACGTAAAACAAAAAAAAAAAAGGGATACAAAATAACGGATAAACATAATAGGTTGGGGAAAAAGTCTTTTCGTATTTTTGTATGAAAAGTCAAGACATTTTTTTCAAAGTTTATTTACATTTATTTACAATATATATGTACCGTTTTGTTGAATAACTTTCTGCCATTTTGTGGGCAGAGACATTATCCCGTTACTGTAGAAACTTTGGGACTTCTGATCAAAAAAACCGGACAAATAGTTTTGGCAGTCCTCTCTTGAGGTCAACCTCACAGAACCTAAAGAATTCTGCAGAGACCGAAACAGGTGAAAATCTGAAGGCGCAAGGTCAGGGCTATATGGTGGATGCACTAGGACCTCCCAGTCGAACTCTCTTAATGTTTGCTGAGTGGCTAAAGATGTGTGTGGTCTAGCGTTATCGTGATGAAAGACCACACCCTTTCTGTTGATCAATTCCGGCCGTTTTCTCTCGACTGCTTCCTTTAATCTCATCAGTTGCTGGCAGTAGAGATCAGAATCGATGGTTTTGCCGGGCGGTAAAAGCTCATAATAAACAATGCCCTTCCAATCCCACCATACACACAGCATCACCTTATTTCGTGTTAGGCCAGGTTTGGCCACAGTCTGTGAAGCCTGGCCAACTTTCGACCACGACCTTTTTCGCACGTTCTTGTCGTACGTGATCCACTTTTCATCGCCAGTTATCAATCTCTTCAAAAACGGCTCGGTTTCATTACGTCTCAATAATGAATCGCAA
This sequence comes from Musotima nitidalis, assembly GCA_949126915.1. Taxonomy (NCBI): domain Eukaryota; kingdom Metazoa; phylum Arthropoda; class Insecta; order Lepidoptera; family Crambidae; genus Musotima; species Musotima nitidalis. The sequence goes on from OX421429.1 coordinate 3,571,899, forward strand.
ATGAGTACACGGTTCATTAAGTTTCTTTGAGTGAGCTCGTGTGGCACCCAAATATCGAGCTTTTTTGTATAACCAGCTTTCTTCAAATGGGTCAAAACTGTTTTGTGGTCAATTCCCAGTTCTTCAGCTGCATCGTAACTACTAATATGCCGATCTTGCTCCACTCTTTCAAAAATGGCGTTCATTTTATTCGTAACAGGGCGACCAGAGCGAGGTGCATCTTTAACATCAAAATTTCCGGACTGAAAACGTTTGAACCAAATTTGTGCTACTCTTACTGACACTGCATCAGGTCCATAAACATTACAAATTTTTTTCACTGCTTGAGTTGCATTTTTGCCTTTTTTATAATAAAATTTTAATTATAATTTAATTTCTTCATTAGATTCACTCATTTTTACGGAGAGAAAAACAAATGAAAAATAGCGGGAAACAACTTTTTTTTCTTTTCTTTATAATGGAACCTTTTTAATGTTACCAAAACCAGCCAGACACAAATAGTACAGTCAAAAAATTTTATAATAAGTTTATACCTACGTTATGCGAAAAGACTTTTTCCCCGACCTAATATATACATACTTTTTTTTTGTAAATACATACTTCATATACATAGGAAAACACCCAGCTCAGAACAAATATTCAAGTTCATGCACATAAAAATTTGTACTGCGTGTGAATCGAACCCACGATTTTAGGAGCGGAGAACGGGTATTCTCGCTATCACGCCATATCGAAAATAAATTGACTAGTCTACAAAAACTTGTGTCCTGCAGCAACGAGATAAAAATATAAGAAAAATGTTTTCTTCTTCGCCTGAAACAATAATTTCAAATCCCCTTAATTTCCATCGGTATACCTCACTAGGGTAACACTGAATGGGACACAGCGTGGACCCAGATAGCAATCATCGTGGCACATAATAGCATTAACCCCATTACAAAGCACTATGCAAATCGCAGCATCGCGCTGGATTACTGGGCGGCTGGTAATTCGATTCTTGTTTAATTTTGTCATCGATCGATTTCCACAAGGACTCATGATCAGAAGACTCCTTAAATAATAACTTCAATCACGCCTGTTTTCTCAAAGGGGTAGGCAGAGGCATAATATATTTGCCAATTGTGTTATTGGTCCCACGTAATAGGTGGCGAGGTTATTGCCGCTTACCGGGCACTGTTAAGTTCGCCAGAGCTTGGTCTGTTGATCGGCAGGTGCACCACTTGCAGGTGAGTTTAGCTTGGGCTCCTTAGTTCTTGGTATAAAAAAATATAAAATAATAAGAAACAATCAGGTATAGGTAATATATAGACTAGGAACAAGGAAGTGCATTGTATAAGTTAAATTTGGTCGAGTGTCCTACGCCTGTTCACAATAATATTTATATATACGATATAACCAAGCCTCCTAACTGCTGACAGCATTATAATTAAACAAATAGTGTTATTATAAAATAAACATTGGCAGAAGAGATCTCGTTTAACGCGAAAGCATTTTAATGACAGAAATCACTTCGTTATTTTAAGCGTTAACTGAATTTTCCTCTTCATAAAAGACACGCTTAATATATAATTTACCTTGAACAACATTGTCATTTTCTGTCTCGTTAGAAATCGTGTTTGTTTACGTTGTTCTGCCACACCCTATTTCCCGGGTATATTTTATCGGAATTGGTAACATCATCGTGAATTATTACCCAAATTAGCTGATGACTTGTTAAAGCTAAGTGTTTGTGTCATAACAAATTAGATGTAACAGGCTAATTATGGTTGGAGCTATCACGCTTGATGGAAGGTTACTTTCAATGTTATCTTAGGGCAATTAGCTTTATAACATATATGCAAACATAACTATGCCATACATGGCGTAGTATGCCATTTTAATTTTACATTTGCGTATCTAATAATGTCTCAGTTATTAAACACTTGTTTTACATAGAGTGACTTCGTTTGTGTATAATTTTAATTTTAACTATCAACAGTAAATTATTTTGCACACAATGTAAGTCTGGTATGGGCATGCAATTAGAAGAAAGGAAGGGCATATGATGAAATAAGTAATAAATATATATGTTAGAGAGAGGAGAAAAGTACGGCCTTAAATGCAATGACAGTCCATCAATGAATGCGAGTGTGTGAAAGATGATATGAATGAAAGGGTCGAAGAGGCAATGACAAATGACTAAGGTTAATATAAGGAAAATAAATGCGCCGACCCGAGATTTACTAGAAGCACCAGGAGAATTCATAACGAGATCTTGTACTGGTTGCTTTAGTTACTAAGTCCGATATTAGAATTAAGAAGTACACGAACTTAGAAGCGGAGAGCAGGTATATGTACCTCCACACCATACTGGTCAAAATAGCTAACACACACATAGGTGGCATTAAAAACAAATATATGAGGGGTAAACATAATAAAATGAAATAAAATTTTAATGAAATGAAATAATATTAAATTTTATTTAGACATACATACATATAAACAAAGAACAGAGATCATAACAGTAAACCATTTTTACAAATATAATGTGCCTAAAAAGGACTCCAGTCACCGTATGCTACAGTAGAGGACCACAACAGCGCTGGTCTTCCGTGGAGACCTAATAACTTTCGTGTGCAACAGTCACACAAAAGGCAGAAACTTAACAATATAACAAAAACTTTAAGACCACTAAATACAATGAAATTAAAAGCTAAAGTAGTGAGTTACAGCTGAATTACAATTACTTATGTATATGTTACTGTAAAAGCTCGAACTGCAGTAAATCCTAAGATATTCCAGTAAAACCTAAGATTTACCAATGCCTACTGGTAAATGTCCCAAAAGGTTTGTGATTCGAACTTTTACTACCATTCCGTTGGTAAATCTTAGGATTTACTTTAATGGCACGGTGAATGTTGAAAAACAAAACATGTCATGGGAAACCAAGCTGAAAAAATTAAAACCATGTCAGCTGATAAATATTCAAATGTGGAAGTGGGCCAAAAAGCTTTATTGCAGTGGTGATAGATGTAAAGGACAATGAGTTTTACCAACTAGTTACCAAAATCGAAATATTATAACAGCTTTACATCAAGAATCAGTTCGCCGCATGCTCTCAAGATTTCATAAAGATAGAAGAAGTTGTTACGAATAAAGAAGTGAGTCTTCGAGAAGTTGTCGGAAAATTGTCGTTAACTGGAGGACAAGGATTCAAAAAATATAATTGTCAGAAAAAATACTCGACGAAAAAATGCACCAATAATATGAAAAATAATTATTAAGTAAGACTAGCTTATGTAAGCATAATTTTTATATTTCGTTGTTAAGCTACAAATAGAGAAGTTCTTATTCAGTTAGATAGAGATGGACATATTCAGAGATATACATTATGTGTTTTTTCAAAACAATTTGAATAAGTTGGTATTAGTTTGTACTTATTACTATCATATGATAACTTTATAATACTATTGTACCTGTTTTGTCTAATAGTTCATTAAAGTAAATAATTAAGAATTACTCATTGTTTTATCCCTACAATCAACATCTATCAGCTGACAGTGATAAAACCTAGCATATACTGAATTCAAATGGTAAAAGCTCGAAAAAATCGTCGTATTTTCAGAAATACCTACATTTACCAACTCGTGTCGGTAAATCCTAAGACTTACACTTTAATCTTAAGATTTACCGTAGTTTGAGCTTTTACAGTAACATTTATATACTTGTAGTTTACTAATTTGGTAAAAATAATTAAGATTAAATAACAAAGAACAAACACAGTTGGAATGGAGTTTAAAAGTTTTTTTTTATATTTAAGTAATGAAGATAATACAGAGATCGACAGCATTAAGTAATACGTAAAAACAATGTTATCTTATAAATTATTATGTACCTATGATTTAGGACAAAAAAAAGACATAATTTGAATAATTGTTTATGTCATAATATATAAAAATAAATACGTTGGTGATTTCTAGAAAGTAAAGTGGAAGAAAGGATAAGGTCAAGAATCTCTTTAGAACATACCTCATTTAAGAACAATTAATTGTGAAATGTGAATACAACAATGCAAATGTAATGAGCGACCCGCCGGTACTCAGTTAAACCCTATGAGGTTTTCGTGGTGCAGCATACAATTTTTAATGTACGATCATTGTAATTATGAACCACAAAATAAAAAATATAAAGTGTACTTAATGCCACGCTTTGACGCAAAATCTTAGAAGACCTTATGAGATCAGTTCAGAGCAATTCAGAGCGTCTTAGAACTGGCTTTTCGAAGTTATGTGCGTAAATATCGCTTGGTAATCCAATTGTAAAAGAAATATATCTCTTTCACGTTTATAATATTAAGATTATCCAGTAAGATTTTTTTAATTGCTCATCCAATAAAATTAGGGCGTTCTTAGCTTTGTCACAAACAGAGTAACAACAAGCGCACACACTCATAACGGCCTGCATAACTGCCGTAATACGCAATTCCAATGGGGAAGCCGAATGTACTTATGAAATTTTATGGTTCGTGTGCTGATAATCTACCAATTCCTAAGACCAGAAAAGCATTGGAGAGGAAAACTCTTCATAATAAAGATACTATCGGGTCAATTAAAAAACGCTACAAACAAAAACATCACGAAATAATCTCTGTTGTGTTTATATTTGGTGAACCAATTCCAATACAAAACAACAAATTTAAATCTTCTCGTGGTTGGCCGTTGGGTCTGTCGCAATAGCAAAACGATTTATTCGACCCTTTTACAGCTCAATCGAAACTTTACCGCTAAAATACGATGGCGAGGCGGCGTATGCATGCTCAATTTATTGGCGACAATCGCTTAATTTTGTTTTAAATTGGCTATTCTATGTCTATGGACCTGGGGCTAGGCATTTCAAATAAAATAGGTAAGAGTTCGCTGGAAATTGTCTTCCCTAGCAGTGATAAATTGACATGTACCCACAGGTACATTTAAAAAATAATAAAAGTAGTGTAGCACAAATGTAGGTATACAGTTACAATTTTTTTATTATTATTAGTTTATGAAGAAATGGAGAAAATAATAAAAAGTTGATGAAATACTAACACTTACCTACGTACACACATACCCACACACACACTGACACACACAAACACACACGAAAATGACCTGTAGCTATGGAAGAGCGAGGTCACTGTTAATTTAATGTAAAACTTTTTATAGCAAATAAATAATTATTATATTATGATTATGTAGTTTCTGAGATATCAGAATAAGTGAGCGAGTGACCTTTCGATTTTATAGATATGATGTATATTGGTAGGTAAGGTAAGGTAAGTAGGTAAGGTCAAACAAATATTCTTGGACATTTTAAGAAATTTTGTCTTGAATTTGTTATCTTGAAGTGATCGTAACGCCGTCGTAGCAAGAGGTCGGAATTAATCTCCAAAGTAAAGCAGAGTTTATAGAGCTCATTCCTTAGATGGGTGACCATTTGCGTGACATTTAATATCAAGGGCTTCCGTGCTTCGGAAAACGCGTTAAGCTGATGGTCCCAGAAATATATATTGTGTATATCAAAATATATCTAGTGGATATGTGGAAATGTTAGGGGCCTAATAAGGCAGCTGAAAAAATATATATAACCCATTTTTTCTCCTTTCTCTTTATTTCTATAGAAGTTTTGTTCGTGTCAGCTCCATCTTATCCTAATCTTAATCTACTACATTTTTATATAATATGTATTCGCTAAATAAACATTTTAGCAGCGCTCGAAATTGGCTCATCCAAAAATCTAATTCATGTTTTTGTAATTCATTACATACATACATTCACGCCTGTTTCACCGAAGGAAATTAAAATGAAAAGAAGATGAAATATGAAGGGAAACAGGCATGAATGTGGTGAAGGCATGTATTCGCTGAAGGGGTAGGCAGAGGCAAATTATATGCCCACACTTCGCCAATTATATTGTTGAATCCACGTAATAGGTGGCGAGCCTATTGCCGCTTACCGGGCACTGTTATGTTCGCCAGAGCCTTGCCGTTGATCGGCAGGTGCACCACTTGCAGGTGAGATTAGCTTGAATCCTAAGATTTTGGAAAGAGCCTAATACATCTCCACATAATTCTAAAGCAAGCCTATAATAGAATAGGCACAAGACTTAGAATAAATTGTATTAATCACTGTCTTCTAGTGAAAATAACTATAGTGAGTATCCATTAACATGTTGTCATTGCCTCATTTCGTATTCCCTCTGCGCTAAACGAAGAATGAATTAAAGGCAGATCCCCGGTTTTTGGGAAGAGTACTTAAAACATTACTTAATGGCCCATTTAGAAGGCTTAGTAGCCTTTGATACGATTTGCTGGCTTTGGTTTTTGGTCTTATAGTTCTTTTTAAGCTTTTGTACATTTGTTATACTTTACTTGTAGGTACAGCCAGCGTAAAGTTGGTAACAACCAAAAGTGTCATAAAGATTTCATATTTCAAAGACACACGTCTGTATTGTCAAAAGCGTGTGTTCCGATATATGTAATAGATAATTTGGACGTTATTGGGCTTAAATTTAGTTGGGGACATATTTTTATTGGCTAGGCTGCGCTGGCTTGGTCACGTTATGAAAAAATTTACTTGAAAAAAGAGCGTACTTGATTAGAGCTATCGGGAAGCGGTCAATAGGACGCCCCTGATATAGCTGGGTAGACCAAGCCGAAAAGTCAGTCAGCAACGACTTAATATGTTGCAGAGAACAGATTGATTTAGATTTCTATGGTTGTATTATTTATTGTGGGCATAGCCTAACGGCTGAATGTGAAGAAACGGTGAAGCGCTCGTTGCTCTGCGGTGCTCGGTGGTCGGAAACGATCACCAAAGTACAGCAGAGTTTACAGAGGTCAGTCCTAGGATGGGTGACCGTTTGTGTGGCATTTGATATCGAGCGCTTCCGTGCTTTGGAAGGCACGTTAAGCCGTTGGTCCCGGTTATCACTAAATGTGGTAGTCGTTAAGCCATGTTAGAGGCCTAATGGGCGGCTTGAAAAATTCTAACAGCAGGACGCCATACACCTGCCTCCGCCAATCCGCTCTGGGTCCGCGTGGTGGAGTATGACCCAATACCCTCACACCTTGATATGTGTGAGGAGGCTCGTGCTCAGTAGTGGGACGTTAATGGGCTGTGATGATGATGATAGCCTAACGGCTGAATGTCCTATCAAGAAATCATTTCCACTCAGACGGACATGACGAAATTACATACTTAAGCTCCCAAGTGCCAACGACATTACATCCCCATAATATTACAAAAAATAATTTAATTTATATTTCTGACACCTACACCAATTATTTAGTCCCAAGATAAGTATCATTAAGAACATGCGTTATGGATACTAAATAACGGATAAACATACATAAATACTTTTTTTTTTGTAAATACATACTTAATATACATAGGAAAACACCTAGACCAGAACATATATTCGAATTTATACATACAAATATTTGTCCTGTGTGGGAATCGAACCCACGACCTCAGGAGTGGAGCGCGGGTATACTCGCCTCCACGCCATATCGGTCGTCCACGCTCCACGACAATATACATACATTATGCATACATTTACGCTTGTTTCCCCTTAGGAGTAGGCAGAGGCATATTATATGCCAACACTTCGCCAATTATGTAGTTGGTCCCACGTGATAGGTGGCGAGCCTATTGCTCTGGCACTGTTTTGTTTGCCAGAGCCTCGTCCGTTGATCGGCAGGTGCACCACTTGCAGGTGAGGTTGGATTGGGCTCCTTAGGTCTTGGTAGGATGCCTATACACCCCAATATGAATAATTAAGTTATAGATATGTAAAGGTTCCGATCAGGCGCTTATGCGGGTTACTATTGCTATTATCTATTAGTGGATAGATACATCTGGGGAGGCCTATGTTCAGCAGTGGACTTTCTTTGGCTAAAATTATGATGATATTTGATTTAACCACGTAAGATCTTCCATGACTAAATTCAGAAAATATTGGAGAAAAGGCAGGTCAAAAGTACCCTAAACCAACTGGCGTGTATGAGGAGGTTATTGAGTGTAAATGAAGTTAAAAGTGTATGCCAAGATCGTAGCAAGTGGAAGGATGTGATCCCTGCCTACCCCTACCGGAAAGAGGCGTGACATTTTGTATGTATTTGATTTCTGATAGTCTGGCCTTGTTTACTACAGAACCACGAAAAGGTTTTACTTTGTTATTAAAAACATTTTCATTTTGTTTTTAAAGACGATACAGATAAAAGCTTAATACCGTAATATCAATCACTCAATAAAGCTAGGATAATGAAATTTGATTCAATATAGGAATAAATTTACATTTAACTTGGAAAAGAGAGGGCATTAACCTTTTTTATGAACGGAAATGTGGTTCTGAAATTGAGTTCGAATATTGGATTTTATGAAAATAATAAGGCTTGCAAGTCCAAACTTCAGTAGATAAGTGGAAAGCTTTACATGAAACTACTAATTAATGCATCCTGTAAATATAATTTTGCCGATTATGTTGGTCTGATAAAGTCCACTAAAGAACATTGGCCTTCCCAATGGATTAAGTTCTATGGGGGCTAATTGCCTATAATCACCACGCTGCTGGGCAGGCGGGTTAATGATCGCAGTTCAAGCCAGTACGCAGGATGACGCTGCTGCCCATAATCCGGTAAATTTCTCTTCGTCGTCTTTTACGACTCCCCGTGAGATGAGAGAGGGTGGCGTAAAGTACAGGACTTGACTTGACTGTATTAAGTCATTTCCGGCTCAATATCAACTACCCTTTTGTCGGAGATCTACCTCAGGGTACCTAATAGGTCTTGTAGACGCACATGCTCTTTCTCAATCCCGTATTGCAATAACAATGTCTGTTTTCACAACCCCATAGTAAGAATGTGTCGCGAATATGTTACCGGCCAAACCCGATTTAAGAACAAACTAGTATAGCCTAGTCCAAACTAATTTAGGTGGGCTGCATAAAATGTTTTTTAAAGGTAATACAAAAAATTACTCCAAACTAACCCAAAAAGAGACACTTATACTTCTATTTTTGGGTGAGGTTGAGGTCATTTTTTTTCTTACCATTAAAAAACATTTTATTGTAATAGTTGCAGCCCACCTAATTAAGTTTGGACTAGGCCATATTAGTTTGTCCTAAAATCGGCTTTGGCCGGTAACAAATACAACTGCTTAATAAGTAGATTGACGGACGGGCTTGACGTTTCATCACTCGGAAAGTGGAGGCATACATTGTCAGGTCTCACATTGATATATAAATTTACAATTTCACTTGAGACTGCGTGCATTTGTTTGGGAATTATATGTGGTTTTTTTTGCATACATACATACATAAATTTACGCCTGTTTCCCCGAAGGGGTAGGCATATTATACACCCACACTTCGCCAATTATGAAGTTGGTCCCACGTAATAGGTGGCGAGCCTATTGCCGCTTACCGGGCACTGTTATGTTCGCCAAATATATTTTTTTGTAATTTATTTAATATAAAGTTTTTAAATTGTTTTTCTACTTCTCGCGATTTGTGATGTTCGACATAGACCAGTCATGCTGTTCACACAAGTTAGTGGAGATACAGACTATTTATAGAATTTGACACGTAACATAATTATGTCCTTACTGTATTGTGTGACTAATAAATAAATACCTAAATAAATTATAATATCCAGGGAGGTCAATGTTCAACAGTGGACTTTAAAGGCTGATATGATGGAACATAAAATCACTCAGACTCAAGTTACTTAGAGTCATGACATGCATCATCATCATCTTAGCATCTTAATGTGCCTTTCGAAGCACGGAAGCGCTCTATATTAAATGCCATATAATAGCTCACCCATCCCAGGAATAACATCTGTGAACGCTGCTTTACTTCGGTAATCGTGCCGATCACTAAGTACCGTGGAGCTTCGAGCACTTCATAGTCATGCCACTAAGTTAACTAATAAAAATGATCTCAAAATACACCCTATCCTCATTCCACTCAGTCAACTAATAAAAATGATCTCAAAATACGTATATGAATATTGAAATAAATCTTCTTTTTTTAAAAAATAACACTAAAGTAATGCCCAAAGGCATGGGATGAAAGACAGTGTGATAAATTGTCGCCGGTCGTCACCTTCCGCGCGATTTACCAATTTCATCCCTCTCCATTCAATATTCACTCCCAGGTCACACAGAGAAAAAATATTTTTACCTTTAAATATATTTACAGTGATTGAAACGTTTTCTATAACTATACTTAACTCCGATATGGCGCGAGGTCTGTATATTTGCACTTCTTTCCTGTGGTCGTGGATACGGTTCTCGCATAAAATAATTATTGGTGTGCAAGAATCTAATTATTTATTTATACGAATGGAAAAACATCAAATTATATTAAAAGTAAATTGTAGTTATTTCTAGTCTGTGCATATTAATTTTTTAAATTTATATTATTATTTGTAAGTAATTTATGTGTCTTTGTGTTTTTTTAATTATTTTATATTTGATTAAATTATTATCTAGTTTGTAATTAGGATAAGTGAATGCCGTGTTTGGCTGTAATCGGAGTCCAGGTTTAGTTATATAGTATTAAGTTTTCATAAAAATTATGACAAATCAAAATTTGTACTCAGTTGCTGCAACATAAATAAATAAATGACAGACTCTTGTTGTAGGTGAAGCGACAGGGTGTGTCAGACTCTTGTTGTAGGTGAAGCGACAGGGTGTGTCAGACTTTTGCTGACTAAAAACTTTCCTTCTTGAGCCGGTCATGTTCCGGAACCTCAGTAACTCTTTCGAACAATCGTTTAATCGTCGTTTCGAACTAGACGTTGTAACAGCTAGGCTAGTTTATCATAGCTATTACCATAGTGTTATGTCCTATGGTATTCTTCTGTGGAGTTGTGCCGCAGACATTCAAACTATCTTTGTGCTGCAGAAGAGGGCTATTCGAGCAATTTATAATCTCCCGTGTGGACATTCACTAAGGGAAAAGTTTAAAGAAATTGGTATTTTGACAGTGGCCGGTCAATTCATTTATGATAACCTGGTTTATGTACATAAGAATACTGATCAATTTAGTAAGAAAAGCTGTGTACATAACCTAAACACAAGGAATAAGCATAAATTAGTTGTACCTGCCACTAGGCTCCAAAAGATAAACAAATCTTTTAAAGGTCAATGTGTACGATTCTACAATAAAATCCCAAGCAACATACAGCAATTGAGCCTAAATAAATTTAAATTAACAATAAAACACAAGCTGTCTTCAAAGGGATACTATTCTATTAAAGACTATATGGCAGATAAAAATGCTTGGGATTAAACTGCCGTTTCATACAGGCTATTCTAATATGAATGACTTGAAAACATAAATATTGTTAAGGTTATGTGATATTGCATTGTATAGCTTCACAGACAAATGAAGATTGTAATTCTAGTACCAAACTAATAGACATATTTAAAAGAGCATAGCCTGTGAGTTTCTTGCCAGTTCTTACAGAGCGGTGGCTCGGAACTGGCACTTAGATTCACTTGCACTTAATTATTTTTTGTTTTTAAATTGTTTTGTTGCATGTAAGTGAATCTAAGCTTCGTGATTTAGTGTAATATTATTTCGATTGTATTTTTTTTTTCATTTGTAATCATGACGTTTTCAAGTACTATGTATAATAGTTTATGAAATAAATAATTTTTTTACTTTACTTTACTTTTAATCCCGCAATCCTAAATTTGTTATGGTCTGTTGTTTATTTTGCTGTTTTCTATGTACACTATACCTTTTGTAAGTATTCATATATAGTCATATAATTAAACTCTACCAGCCTTACTAATAAAGATAAGCTCAGGTGTATTAGGTCGGGGAAAAAGTCTTTTCGCATAACGTAGGTATAAACTTATTATAAAATTTTTTTGACTGTACTATTTGTGTCTGGCTGGTTTTGGTAACATTAAAAAGGTTCCATTATAAAGAAAAGAAAAAATAAAAAAAAGTTGTTTCCCGCTATTTTTCATTTGTTTTTCTCTCCGTAAAAATGAGTGAATCTAATGAAGAAATTCGATACATTTTAAAATTTTATTATAAAAAAGGCAAAAATGCAACTCAAGCAGTGAAAAAAATTTGTGATGTTTATGTACCTGATGCAGTGTCAGTAAGAGTAGCACAAATTTGGTTCAAACGTTTTCAGTCCGGAAATTTAATGTTAAAGATGCACCTCGCTCTGGTCGCCCTGTTACGAATAAAATGGACGCCATTTTTGAAAGAGTGGAGCAAGATCGGCATATTAGTAGTTACGATATAGCTGAAGAACTGGGAATTGACCACAAAACAGTTTTGACCCATTTGAAGAAAGCTGGTTATACAAAAAAGCTCGATATTTGGGTGCCACACGAGCTCACTCAAAGAAACTTAATGAACCGTGTACTCATTTGCGATTCATTATTGAGACGTAATGAAACCGAGCCGTTTTTGAAGAGATTGATAACTGGCGATGAAAAGTGGATCACGTACGACAAGAACGTGCGAAAAAGGTCGTGGTCGAAAGTTGGCCAGGCTTCACAGACTGTGGCCAAACCTGGCCTAACACGAAATAAGGTGATGCTGTGTGTATGGTGGGATTGGAAGGGCATTGTTTATTATGAGCTTTTACCGCCCGGCAAAACCATCGATTCTGATCTTTACTGCCAGCAACTGATGAGATTAAAGGAAGCAGTCGAGAGAAAACGGCCGGAATTGATCAACAGGAAGGGTGTGGTCTTCCATCACGATAACGCTAGACCACACACATCTTTAGCCACTCAGTAAAAATTAAGAGAGTTCGACTGGGAGGTCCTAGTGCATCCACCATATAGCCCTGACCTTGCGCCTTCAGATTTTCACCTGTTTCGGTCTCTGCAGAATTCTTTAGGTTCTGTAAGGTTGACCTCAAGAGAGGACTGCCAAAACTATTTGTCCCGTTTTTTTGATCAGAAGTCCCAAAGTTTCTACAGTAACGGGATAATGTCTCTGCCCACAAAATGGCAGAAAGTTATTCAACAAAACGGTACATATTAGGTCGGGGAAAAAGTCTTTTCGCCTAACGTAGGTATAAACTTATTATAAAATTTTTTTGACTGTACTATTTGTGTCTGGCTGGTTTTGGTAACATTAAAAAGGTTCCATTATAAAGAAAAGAAAAATATAAAAAAAAGTTGTTTCCCGCTATTTTTCATTTGTTTTTCTCTCCGTAAAAATGAGTGAATCTAATGAAGAAATTCGATACATTTTAAAATTTTATTATAAAAAAGGCAAAAATGCAACTCAAGCAGTGAAAAAAATTTGTGATGTTTATGGACCTGATGCAGTGTCAGTAAGAGTAGCACAAATTTGGTTCAAACGTTTTCAGTCCGAAAATTTTGATGTTAAAGATGCACCTCGCTCTGGTCGCCCTGTTACGAATAAAATGGACGCCATTTTTGAATGAGTGGAGCAAGATCGGCATATTAGTAGTTACGATGTAGCTGAAGAACTGGGAATTGACCACAAAACAGTTTTGACCCATTTGAAGAAAGCTGGTTATACAAAAAAGCTCGATATTTGGGTGCCACACGAGCTCACTCAAAGAAACTTAATGAACCGTGTACTCATTTGCGATTCATTATTGAGACGTAATGAAACCGAGCCGTTTTTGAAGAGATTGATAACTGGCGATGAAAAGTGGATCACGTACGACAAGAACGTGCGAAAAAGGTCGTGGTCGAAAGTTGGCCAGGCTTCACAGACTGTGGCCAAACCTGGCCTAACACGAAATAAGGTGATGCTGTGTGTATGGTGGGATTGGAAGGGCATTGTTTATTATGAGCTTTTACCGCCCGGCAAAACCATCGATTCTGATCTTTACTGCCAGCAACTGATGAGATTAAAGGAAGCAGTCGAGAGAAAACGGCCGGAATTGATCAACAGGAAGGGTGTGGTCTTTCATCACGATAACGCTAGACCACACACATCTTTAGCCACTCAGCAAAAATTAAGAGAGTTCGACTGGGAGGTCCTAGTGCATCCACCATATAGCCCTGACCTTGCGCCTTCAGATTTTCACCTGTTTCGGTCTCTGCAGAATTCTTTAGGTTCTGTAAGGTTGACCTCAAGAGAGGACTGCCAAAACTATTTGTCCCGTTTTTTTGATCAGAAGTCCCAAAGTTTCTACAGTAACGGGATAATGTCTCTGCCCACAAAATGGCAGAAAGTTATTCAACAAAACGGTACATATATATTGTAAATAAATGTAAAAAAACTTTGAAAAAAATGTCTTGACTTTTCATACAAAAATACGAAAAGACTTTTTCCCCAACCTATTATATATTGTAAATAAATGTAAATAAACTTTGAAAAAAATGTCTTGACTTTTCATACAAAAATACGAAAAGACTTTTTCCCCAACCTATTATATACCCGCTATATAGGTGATGCAAGACATCGGGCTACCAATAAAAACATTTCTGACAAATCGATGTATACGTCTGTTTTAGCGTAGAAGAAAAATTACACAGGGCTTATTCACTCACGAACAATAGTTTATTTCATTAGACATGACGAAACTGAAAACCCTTCCTCCAACGTAATTAAATCAATAGTTTCGCTTTTAGTTTCTTTATTATCTTCTTCTCATTCTTCACCAGACTTCGTGGCTAAAAATCTGTTTCCTCTAATTAATTTACTAAATAATGGCTCCCCTAACTTTTCTCCAGTGGAATGTTAGAAGTTTATCACATAAAAAACACGACCTAATACATTTAATCAACCTCCATAAACCTTTTATAGTGTCAATTGCAGAGACTTGGCTCTTGCCATCTCATAATTTTAATATTCCATCTTTTTCTGTTGTTCGTCATGACAGATTAGATGGCTATGGTGGTTCCGCTTTGTTTATTAATAACAAAGCCACTTATTCGGACTTAAACATAAATTATTCAGGTAACGATTTTAATATTGTTGCCTGCCGTGCTGAAAATTTTTCGTTTGTAAGTATATATATAGCTCACCCTAGAAATTGTTTCCTTCCCATTTTGAAAAATATTTTACAATCAATCCCGAGCCCTATTATAGTTATGGGCGACTTTAATTGTCACCACTATAGATGGGGCTCTTCTTGGTGTGACTCTTTCGGTATAGGTCTGGTGAATTTAATAGATGATTTAGATCTTTGTGTTTTAAATGATGGCCGTTCTACTCGGCGTATCCTTCCTGGTCAAAATCCTAGTCCGGTTGATGTCACTTTTTGCTCTTCTTCTATTTCATCTTCTCTTTGCTGGGATTTGGAGCAGTTTTCTTATGGAAGTGACCACTTTCCTATAGTTATTCGCATTCCCTCTTTGACAAGCCCCGAAAGATCCTTGCCTCCTTTTTTGAAATATCGTATATCTGGCTCTAAACAGAGTTGGAGTAAATTCTCTGATTTATCAGAATCTCATTTTCATTCGCTTCCAGATATTCGTAGTACGAGCAACTGTGATTTAAATCAGCAAATAAACGATGTATCGGTAGCATTCAATAATTATTTAACAACAACAGCTAACTCCTGTTTCCCTCTTAAAAAATGTTCATCTGGTAAGTTACCTTCTCCTCCATGGTGGGATGAAGAGTGCACAGATATAATAAAACAAAGAAAAAGAGCAGAAAAAGCTTATAATAATCAAATGTCTGTTGAAAATCTAATCTTTTATAAGCAAATTTTGGCAAAATCTAAGCGATTACTTAAGAAAAAAAAAAGGCTAAGCTGGTCTAAGTTCTGTTCATCTCTATCAGCATCTACTCCCCCATCTGTAGTTTGGCGTCAAATTAATAAATTTAGGCGCGGTTTTTGTCCGACTCCTCTCCGTTCTATTCCTCTGGTTACAGCTGAACTATTTCTTGATAAAATTTCCCCATGTTATGTTCCAAACTGTAATGAGATATCTCCTTATCCTACGATTGATTGTGTGATTGGTGATGAATTTCCACATTTAAACGATCCTTTTTCATTTAATGAATTAGAGTTGGTTTTATCTCAACTTAAAGACTCTGCTCCTGGACCGGATGGTTTTCCGTATTCCTTCTTAGTGAATTTGGGTAATAATGGCAAGCTCTATTTTCTAAATTTTATTAATATTTGCTTTTGCAGTGGAATTGTCCCAATGAGTTGGAAAGAACAGATTGTTATTCCGTTAGTCAAACCGGGGAAATCGCCTGATGATCCCAATGGGCTTCGTCCTATTGCTTTATCTTCAGTACTAACAAAGATCCTGGAACATCTTGTGAAAAATCGATTAGAATGGTTTGTTGAGCATAAAAGTATTTTACCATCTACTCAATTTGGTTTTCGAAAAGGTCTAAGCACTATGGATAGCGTTGCTGTCTTGATCACTGATATAAGGATAGCCTTTTCCAAAAATTACTCAGTAGTTGCCGCATTTTTAGATATTTCGGCTGCTTATGACAATGTAAATCTGTTGATCCTTCGAGAATTGCTAATAAATTTTAAAATTCCATATAAAATAACCAATATTATTAGTAACTTGTTCCTGGAAAGACAAATTACTTTAAAAATACCAGGAAAAAGCTTTGGAAATAGATTAGTATTTAAGGGTTTACCTCAAGGTTCTGTGTTAAGCCCTATTCTATACAATCTTTATACCAGTCATTTAAAATCATCCTTAAATTATGATTGCCAAATCCTACAATATGCTGATGACTTGGCTTTGTATGTAGCTCATAGCTCCATTGATGACGCTGCTGATTCATTATCAGTTTCTCTTAATTCCTTAAATAATTGCCTTTCCGATCTGGGTCTTCACTTATCGTCTCCCAAAAGTTCAATCGTAATTTTCTCTCGTAAAAAAAATATTCCTACCGTCTCAATTGCTATTTCTAGCTGTCCAGTTCCCATTAAAAACAGTGTAAAATTTTTAGGGGTTTTTTTTAGATTCAAAGCTTTCTGGAAAGCTACACATTAATCACCTGGTTAGTAAATGTGAAAGGTCTATCCCTATTTTAAAATGTTTGTGTGGTGTTTGGTGGGGTGCTCACCCTTACTGTATGAAAAATTTTTATAATGCTTTTATTCGTAGCGTAGTTGATTATGGTTTATTTTTATTGGAGCCTTGTAATAAAGCAGCATTACATTCGTTGGATCGAATCCAGTCGTCTTGCTTAAGAATTATTACCGGTTGTATGAAATCATCTCCAATTAATGCGTTACAAGTAGAATGTTGTGATCCCCCTTTTTCTTTACGTCGTCAATATTTGTCTGATCGTCTTTTATATCGAATCAATATGACTTCATCTCATATTTTGATTCCAAAATTAAACGCTTTGTATAATTTGTGTTATTCGAATAATGCCTATTGGCGTAACAAATCAAAACCTCCAATTATCATAAGTCTCCATAATCTCAATACTTTTTCTACTCCTTTATCAAAAAATGATCTTTTACCAGTTTTCGCCACTGATTACAGAGCACTTATTTATTCCCCAAGAATTTTTTTCAACTTAGGTATTTCAAAAAGTTCTCCAGGTCCTAATATCAGTTTAAATAAAATTATTTCTGAACGTTGGTCACGTTGGCAAAGATTTTATACCGATGCTTCCAAATTGTCTGATTTGGGAAGTGTGGGTGCATCAGTCTTCTTGCAAAATTCAAATTTATATTTACAATTCAAATGTCCTCCTGAATCTTCTGTGTTCACTGGAGAATGCATTGGCATCCTTGAAGCTTGCCTATTTATTAAGTCTCATAATATAAATAAATCAATTATTTTTACAGACTCGTTAAGTGCCTTACAAGCTTTAAATAAAAACCTTTTTAAATGTAAATTACACAGTAACATTGTTCTTAATATAAAATCATGTCTGTTGAATTGTTTTAATAATGGTTTAACAGTCGAGTTAGCGTGGATCCCGAGTCACGTGGGGATAACTGGCAATGAATGTGCGGATTCGTCTGCTAAACATGCAGCGTCTAGCGCAAATGTGGATTTGAGACACTACTGTCTTCAATGTTATGACCTTTTAAATATTCCAAAAAAAATATTACTCACTAAATGGCAAGAATTGTGGAATAGTAGCAGTAAAAAAAAAGGCTACTACTTCTATAATTCTCAGCCATCCATTCCCAATAAACCTTGGTTTTTTAAATTTAAAAATATGTCAAAGACAGTTGTTTCGGTCATGTGCAGATTACGTATTGGCCATTGTTGCACTCCTCATTTTCTAAATAAAATCAGAATACGTGATAATTCAATTTGTGAATGTGGATTAGGAGATGGTACTTTGGATCACATATTTTTTGAATGTCCCAGGTTTTTAAATTACAATTTTTATAATTCTTTATCAAAGTTAAAAGTGTCATTGCCTACGAACTTTTCATATTTACTTACAATTTCTTCTCGTAAAGTTTTTTTGGAAGTTATAAAATTTATTAGACATAATGATATCAAACTGTAATTGTAACTTAACTTTAATTCTCTTTTAACATTTAGCAAAGCTTTTCTTTTGTTTCTTTATTTTTATTCACATGTGAAGTCATCATACGAGTCTGGCTGAATTGTCGTCACTACCCTTGATGACATAGTGCCATTAATTTAAAAAAGAAGAAGAAGAAGAAGAATAGTTTATTTGTTGTGTAAGTGTATGACAGGTGTCCATTTTGGGTTCATATCTTGGTTTTTAATATTTTTTGCTTTATACGGTTTATCAAATTTACTGAGATTTGCAAAAGAGAACTCAAGTTACGAGCAATCGAAAAATATATAAAAGTTTCTCGTCAATTAGAACGAATCAAAATTCAATATTATATTTTCCAAAGACAATGTACAAAATAGTAGTACCTACATAGTTGACTTATCGAAAAAATATTTTGTCATTTTTCTTTATTATTTGGTTTGTAACTTTATTCGCCATTGTTTAAATATAAATTATAAAATTTATATGTAAACTACAGCACTGAAAAATAATTAAAATAATTGGACGTACACACCGGAAGTAACAATTGTTGACAGCCAGGCAGCTCATAAACAAAACAAGGAAGGATGATGTTCGTTTTGAAGTCTCCCATACTAGGTTCAGGTGAACGTCCAACAATAATTTTATAAATTACTATGTAATATATCCAAAACAATAATAAACATTAATATAACGAATTATTTACCTTCTTGATGTAGCTTTATAATTAAAATAGAATTATTTGCAGTTCCATGAACACATCAAACAATATGGTTTCTAAACGTAACGCAAAAATATTCCAATGCTATGTTTAAACCATGTAAAGCAGACGTTTAACTATTCAGAGATAATACAATGTTTATTGGTAGGGTCTTTGCGTAATTCGTGTAGTTTATTCACTGGGTAACTATTCGATCGTTAAGTAGCGGTTTAAGCATTTTTTATTAGTAAGGCTGTACATTTACAATTTCCTTCAGAAAATTTATTTTGTGTTCCGTGTAATTACTCTACGGCACCGCACTGTAAAAGTAATGTGTGTCAAAGTCGGCTCAATAAACTAACAGTATTTTTAAGCTACGACACATCAGCCGAACTTGCATGACGTTCGGCATAGTTCGTCCAAAAACTCATTCTACAAGAACGAATACGCATATTTTTTTGACGATGTGTTCGGCGTCCTTAGTGGAGTACTTCGACTGCAAATTCGGCCCTCCAGTGTGTAGGACAAATATTTTTAGTTGGTGTGACACTTAAGTAACTATGATTATAATAAGGATTTAGGGTGCCTTGCACAAGGGTCACTATTTCTGATTTAAATTATCTATTTAAAAAAAATCTATTTAAAATCAATCAAATAGTTTATTGCGAACACAGGTTACATGATAGGTGTTACAGTACAGTAGCTGTGGTCTGCCTCATGGGCGTATAATAGTTGCGATTTCATATAACACGAAATCAGAATTATTGATTTTAAAAAGTAATACTAACAAGTCAAACTTTGTCAAAAGTTTATAGTGATAAGTCGTTTAAATATTCTTTGACATTATAATAGCATATTTCTATCAATAGTTCACGTAATTTCAATTAATATCGAAAATATCGTTCTGTCCATCTTATCTTCAAATAAATGACTGAAAAGCAATGATCGAGCGAAACGCAAAATAATTATACTCAAGAAACTTTTTTACCTAACTCCGACCAATATCTTAGGAGTCAAGCCAACCTCACCTGCAAGTGGTGCACCGGCTGATCAACGGACGAGGCTCTGGCGAATATAAAAGCTCCCGATAAGCGGCAATAGGTTAAGCACCTATTACGTGGGATCAGCAACATAGCTGACGAAATGTGAGCATGAAGTACGCCTCTGCCTACCCCTTCGGAAATAAGGCGTAACTGTATGTATGTATGTATCATAATTATAACATGTGATATTTTTTTACGTAAATGACGTTAGTGACGTAATAAAAACAAGTCAAAAAAGTAATTTAAATAAAATTAGTAAATCGATTGAGAAACCTACCTCAAGGACAAAATTCACAAAATGAATAGCAATTTAACCCAGTCCAGTGAAGTCCAGTTTATTAGCAATCTTCTTTGTCAACTCTTGAAGTGCCGTTCGCTCGTGAATAGCTCATCTATAAAACATGTTTGCATGAATCACACCTAGTGGTATAAAATACAGTTTTAAAAAATATTAAATCATGGAAAAAAAACCCCTAAAAATTACATTAGGTGACCTGTGTCCTTAAATCCCAACTAGTGGTATATAAATAAAGGATTTATTGAATCGATTGAGGCAGCTTTCCTAAGAACAAAATAACAAGGGACTCAAACATATAAACACAGATAATTTATGTATCGTCAAGAAAACTATTTAAGAGCGTCAACTGTATTAAAATGAAGTCGAGTTTATTAGCAATCTTCTTTGTCAACTCTTCAAGTGCCGTTCGCTCGTGAATAGCTCATCAATAAAACATGTCCCCATTCTGCGGAGGACGCCATCTGAAAT
The DNA here is from genome assembly GCA_949126915.1 of Musotima nitidalis. Taxonomy (NCBI): domain Eukaryota; kingdom Metazoa; phylum Arthropoda; class Insecta; order Lepidoptera; family Crambidae; genus Musotima; species Musotima nitidalis. Next base: position 3,592,852 of record OX421429.1, read on the forward strand.
GTAGATAACGACGGTTTTGTCCAGCCTTTATTAAAATCTATTGTTTCCTATCGGTCATCATTTTAATGCAGACCCTTTTCCCTGCAAATTTGAACGTGGACGTAAATAGCGGTTCGTCAAAACAAAAAATGATTAAATGATTTCTTTACAATTTACAGATTTTCCATGAAAAGCGTTTTTTTTTCACCTTCTATTTACGTTTGTTTAGTTTATATATTATGTAGATTATATTGGTTGTACTATATGGGGTGAAGGACAGTATACCTGCACCCGCTTCTGAGATTGTGGGTTCGATTTCCACAAAGGACACATAAATATTTGTTGTGGTCCGGGTGATACCTATGTATAGTAAGTATGTATGTATAAAAAAAGAATAAAGTATTTAACTATTTATATCTGTCCTTTTGTATCACTATCATATCATTGTACCATATTTTAAGTTCCTGATGATACTTATCTCGGAAATAAATAATTGGATTTATTGTAATAGAATTATTACTATTTAAAGCAGGCAGTGGGATTTACAGGTCATAAGAGACATTTTTGATGACCATTTGTGTACATACATACAATCACGCATTATTGACAGTCTGACTTTGCTTAATCTATACTTATATTATAAATGCGAAAGTAACTCTGTCTTTCGGTCTCACTTCCACGCCAAACCTACAGAACCAATTTAAAAGAAATTTGGTACACAGCTAGTCTGGAGAATTTTTTTATGCGAAAAAAGTTATATGGGTTTGAAATAGGGAATCAATATTTGTATGGAAAGTCCTTATTTTTGAAGTTAGACTCGTTTACTCGAAACTTTTTTGTTATTTTTATATTTAAAGGTGCTTCATCAAGATGTGTGGTATAATTGAATTCAACGCGGATGAAGTTGCGTGCGAACCACTAGTATTTTATAAGTCAAAAAATCTGATAATGTTCAAAATCTCTGAGCTTTATTGTGGGGTATATAACCTTTACGGATAAACAAATCAAAAGTTACCCACACTTCCATCCTACGCAGTTAGCTGCTGTAAGTAAATGTTTGTTTTAAAAAGCTCGCGGATTTGTGATTTTAAACATCTGGCAGCTAAAATCGAGCTTGTAAAGCGTGTGCGTGTACTTTATGATAACAAGTTAAAATTACCACGGTTCCTTTATAAATAAAGGAGGAAGATTTACAAAATTCGGAATTGTGAAAGTTGGATGAACTGTTTTTTTTATTTAACTGAAAGCAAGTGGTGTCAAAGCGATTTGTGGGTTTGTTGGTTACCTTGCTCAATTATCCTAAACCTCTCCTAACTTTGGCGTAATAATAAGTTGCATTGTACGTTATATAAAGCAGAAAAAATCTCAAGTACTCACAATTTGCCTGGTTGTTTTGTAAAACGACGCATACTACAATCACACGTCAAAGCCACAGTGAAACGGCAACCTGAAGTGACATTAATTAAGTCCAATGAAATGTTATATTTTTGATCTTAACGTGCGTTTGTTAACGTACGCAATTTAACTGTAAAGATATAAAGGTTTAAAAATTAATCAATGTTTGTGGGGTTGCCACCCTGTACTTGTTTTGGCAGTACAAATACTAAAGTTGGAACGATATAGAAAAGATTAGCATGGCCCCTGCGCAAGGATGACACGCAAAATAGTGAAGCGTTCCACATTTTTTGGTCACGGAAGATTGTTAAAACGTTCCGTGATACCCCTCTTTTTCGCTGAGCGTGTGGCAGTTGGTCCATTTTTAGTGGGTATTCCCCCCCGCTTCTATCTTCCGGGGCGGTGAGTCCCACATATCCCCGTCACGGCCCGATTGTGGCGGGGAATGCGTAAAGGTAATTTTTAAGAGGTAAAAAAAGGGCCGCCGTTTAGGAAAAATGGGTCTCACTGGTTTATATGGTTTATCTGCAATAAAAAATAACGAGCTCACACATTTTTTTTATAAAGGTAATACTTTTGACCATCAACTTTTAGTCGTGTAACCATAAATATAAAAGTTGATATCGATATAACTTTAATCAATTTTACAAAAAAATATGTAAAAAACAATATTTTAAATATAAAAAAATATATTGAATGTTTTAAAATTTATTCATTCGTAAAGGTTTTACAACACTAGTTATTTTTATCTTTTCTCCTTTTTATGATAGTATTTAGTATATAAATCAAACTAGATTTTTATTTATATAACTCTCGAACACATCAAATATTTTTTTGTACAGTTTTAAAAAAATATTGTGTTTTTTACATATCACATAACATGACAGGTGAGTCCGTGAATAAGACAGAAAACTGTGTTTAAGAATGTATTACCGAATCAGAGACCGAATTATGCGGCAGAAAGTTTCTTCAAAAACGTGTTAAGTAGAGAATTGTCACGTGCTACTGTGATCTCCCGAAAAGTTAAAAACAACTCTAAACGACACGTGTTTCGCTCTAACACAGGACATCTGCAGGTAAAAATATTATTCATACATACATAAGATCACACCTGTTTCCTAAGAGGCATATCAAACGCCCACATTTCGCCATATGTAATGTTGATTCCACTTAATAGGTGGCGAGCCTAGTTTCGCTTATCGAAAACATTAATGTTCGCCAGAGACTGAAGAATATTATAAAACACGAAAAACAATGACAGGAGAGTGAATTCGTTTTGAGCCTTCACACAAAAAACCCACTTTTTTATTAAAAAGTAAAACCATCAAACTACTAGGAGAGCCTTTACTGACTGGAAACCATTTATGTTACTTGCTATGTTCCTAGGCAGCGGCAGCGAGGCAGCGGTTATGAACCTTTCGAACAGTACCGCAACACACAAAGTACGTAACCACTACCAAGTCCACTTTAGTTATATTTATTTATTTAAATGATCACCAACATAATAAACATTAACAATACAAATAAAAAATGTAACCATAGCAGTATTTAGCTCAATGTCATCATAATTATAGGCGAAGTTAAAGTTACAGTTTAAATACACTATACAACAATACCATACAAGAGCAAATTGAATTACATCATTAAAAAGCGAAATTAAAATGTCAGGATAGAAATAAGATAAAAATAAAAAATGTCAATCGTACAATTTGCAGTCAAGTGAGGAGAGGAGAGACCTCTTGAGCCCGCGAATGTCACCCATGAACAAATCAAGGTTCTTAGTTTTAGCGACACATTAAACTCCCTTATAAAAAAAAAATAAAAATAAAAGATTTGAATAGAGATTCTGATACCGATTTAAAGAAAGTAACGCTGTGGTTTTTCAGAGAGTCCTGAGCTCAGTAACGGGACATTTATAGGCTGAGATGAGGGTGATGGAAATAAATGTAAAGGTCAAACCTACATTAAGTTTGTTTGCTTTTGCGCGATTGGCCTCGCTAATGGGAATCGGCAGCATTTAAATATTGAATGTCGGGGTTCACATTTATATTTCAAGCTACTTATATCTCAATTTCGTGGCGACAGGCTGCGTGATTGGTTTGCATATAAACGTATGAAGCCATAATCGTATCGCGGTATTTTTTACTAGCAAATAAATATATTAACTAACTACCTACAACAAATATACGAAGCTGCCTTCCTCTGTCTAAGCACCCGACTGAGTAGGTAATTAATAATAATAATAAAATAATAAATATTCTCTGACAATCACACCAATTATTTAGTTCCAAGATAAGTATCATTAAGAACTTGTGTTATGGATACTAAAAAACGGATAAACATACTTAAATACTTTTTTTTTGTAAATATATACTTAATATACATAGGAAAACTCCCAGAGCAAGTATTCATGTTCGTGCACACAAAGATTTGTCTTGTGTGGGAATCGAACCCACGAACTATGGAGTGAAGTGCAGGTATACTGACCTCCACGCCATATCGGCTGTCATTGTAATTGATATCATATCATTCAAGGCACTGTCTGTCGTTACATTATGCAATGAAATAAACTATTCATTATTATCATCGCAGCTACATGACGTCTACTACTAATTATAGGTCTCCCCAATAGTCCTCCACGTCGATCAATCTTGTGCCGCCTGTATCCACCGGCTTCCCGCTGGCCCGATAAGATTATCAGTCCATCGGGTGGGATGCCGTTTTCTAATAGATAGATAAAATATTGATTGCCACGAAAGACACAAATGCATATAAAACAACAAAAACAAAATTTCAATAAAAAAAAAAAGATTATAACAATAAAAACTGAAAGTAAAACATTTGCATAGTGTGCATGTGTGCCGCAGCGCTGCAGAATGACTACGGCTCAGTGGACTTTTTGCTCTGTGAGAGCAAAACACTGACTTTCAGCTTTTGCCAAAAAACGACGAGACGCGCCCAAAATACCGTGTCATGTAAATTAATAATACAATTTTATAAATAACGCTAAGTAAAGTACAGAGTGAAATAAGAGGTACAATAAAATATTTAAAATTAAAAACTATTATGACAATTAATTAAACCATTGATCATACGTCTATAATAAACAAAGGCAATCTGTTATTATGTTTTCCGGATCGCGGTCGCTACTGAAGAACTGCCACTTTAACTTGCAAGTACGCCTTGTCGGTCACTCCAGTTCTCATATAGATTTCCTCATTTCTAATTCTATCACGAAGGAACACACTCTCCATGGTACGCTGAGCGACTTTAAGCTTTCTCATAAGACCCATAGTCAGGCACCATGTCTCAGTACCGTCCGTCACCGGAGTTCGTCTTGAGACACTGAGGTAATATACAAATTAATTACGTCTGACTGCTAGAATAACACCAGACTTTTTTTTTAATAATACAGACCGGCCTTAGCCACATTTGTCACCATTATAGCCAATAATACCCGGCGTTTACTTACGTCTCTTTTAAATTGAAATTTATGTTGATCCACTTCGCCTTGAACAAGTTGTATAGAAAAGTTTTATGGAAGGATCGAATAGGTTTGTTCTTGTCGGCAAGAATCTGAAAAGTTTTACTGACTTGAAGAATTCGGGATTTGTATGCTTATTTCAATCTGAAAGGAATGTACAGGCAGCGATCCTTTTGTTTACGTTGAACCTATTATTTTTATAAAATAATGCTCTTGCTGGATGTGCATTGTATAAAAATAGGTAAAAAGTAATTAACAGCAATAATTGATTTCCATATTAAGTATTCCTAAGACCTTGTGTTATGGACGTAGAATTAAAACTTTACCCGTCTCTCTAAAGATTTTACACTATTGCCATTCAAAGTTCGGAAACACTTCGGGAATTTAAAATTCTATATAATTAAAGTATAGAACAATGGCATTAAAGTTACTGCTCAACTAATCGGACCTTATTACGATACTTACGTCTGTCCTTAAGTATATCGTTATAACAATAATAAGTCAACAGTGTTATTGCAAAATGAGTGAGTCGTGTACTATCGGGCGGTTATAGTACTTATTGGTTGGTATCGGGTGTAAAAGGATCCTACCAAGGTTTTAGGAGCCTTTCTTTTATTGATTTACGTCGGTAACAAAATGCATTTACGCACTACCTTCCGGCGAAAGGGGGTGTGGGACTCACCACCGGCAGACATGACCGCCAGCAGTAATACCCACTAAAAATCTTCCGACGACGCCCACCGCTTGTTGAGAATCGGATGGTCTAGGGTTAGACAGCAGGGGCCCCCTGTCCCCACTGCCTAAGACCCTTCTGGCGTTGCTTGACGGGCCCTCCTGGCCCGCCCGCTGCGCCCTCCACAGGTCCCTCTTAGTTTCTCCTCCGGTAGTCAGTACTAAGGGCACCCAGAGTCGTCGGTCTCTGGGTGTTACCTTTTCCCTGGCGCCTCCTGCGCCCTACCGGGAGGTACTCAGCCCCCCCCACGACGACAAGGTGGAGACCAGTCGGGGGGGAACATCTATGGAGCCTAAGCCAACCCCACCTGCCTCTGCATACCCCTTCGGAGAAACAAACGTGTTATTATGTATGTATAAATTTAAAAATTTGATTAATAAAACAATACCCATTTTAAGATAATGTTGAAGAACTGTCCGTCCGTCACCGGAGTTCGTCTTGAGACACTGAGGTAATATACAAATTAATTACGTCTGACTGCTAGAATAACACCAGACTTTTTTTTTAATAATACAGACCGGCCTTAGCCACATTTGTCACCATTATAGCCAATAATACCCGGCGTTTACTTACGTCTCTTTTAAATTGAAATTTATGTTGATCCACTTCGCCTTGAACAAGTTGTATAGAAAAGTTTTATGGAAGGATCGAATAGGTTTGTTCTTGTCGGCAAGAATCTGAAAAGTTTTACTGACTTGAAGAATTCGGGATTTGTATGCTTATTTCAATCTGAAAGGAATGTACAGGCAGCGATCCTTTTGTTTACGTTGAACCTATTATTTTTATAAAATAATGCTCTTGCTGGATGTGCATTGTATAAAAATAGGTAAAAAGTAATTAACAGCAATAATTGATTTCCATATTAAGTATTCCTAAGACCTTGTGTTATGGACGTAGAATTAAAACTTTACCCGTCTCTCTAAAGATTTTACACTATTGCCATTCAAAGTTCGGAAACACTTCGGGAATTTAAAATTCTATATAATTAAAGTATAGAACAATGGCATTAAAGTTACTGCTCAACTAATCGGACCTTATTACGATACTTACGTCTGTCCTTAAGTATATCGTTATAACAATAATAAGTCAACAGTGTTATTGCAAAATGAGTGAGTCGTGTACTATCGGGCGGTTATAGTACTTATTGGTTGGTATCGGGTGTAAAAGGATCCTACCAAGGTTTTAGGAGCCTTTCTTTTATTGATTTACGTCGGTAACAAAATGCATTTACGCACTACCTTCCGGCGAAAGGGGGTGTGGGACTCACCACCGGCAGACATGACCGCCAGCAGTAATACCCACTAAAAATCTTCCGACGACGCCCACCGCTTGTTGAGAATCGGATGGTCTAGGGTTAGACAGCAGGGGCCCCCTGTCCCCACTGCCTAAGACCCTTCTGGCGTTGCTTGACGGGCCCGCCCGCTGCGCCCTCCACAGGTCCCTCTTAGTTTCTCCTCCGGTAGTCAGTACTAAGGGCACCCAGAGTCGTCGGTCTATGGGTGTTACCTTTTCCCGGCCTCCGGGAGGTACTCAGCCCCCCCACCACGACAAGATGGAGACCAGTCGGGGGAAAAGATCTTAGGAGCTTAAGCCAACCTCATCTGCAAGTAGTGCACATGCCGATCAATAGACGCATCAAGTTTCCGGTAAGCTGCAATAGGCAATAAAACAAAGGTTGTGGCGCTGTAAAAAAAAATGGCCCCAAACTACAAAATCAAACCAATGTTACATTGAAACTTCTTGAATATTTGATTGGACAGTACATTTTGATCAGCCATGTAATCGCCCCGAAAATCTCCCTAGTTCGTCATGGCGTATAAAAATATTAACAAAAGAAGATCGTTGATCTAGATGGCCATGATTTCATAGAACACTGCGCCATCTGATGGTATCGTGCCAAAACTAATTGTCTAAAGTTTAGACTCTAAACCTTATATTACCGCCACAGCGGCCACAGCCACCACATACCTACTACCGAAATGTATCTCCCCTATTTGAGACTTATTTGAGTGGCGTGCGTTACTTATGTAAGTACTACTAAGGCCTAAGAAAATTTGCAAGTTCAAGGGCGTACAAGACCTTCATACTGCAAATGCTTTGCCATTTCTGAGGACAAGTTAACATGCCTCGTGTGTTTAGGGTAGGATCGAGGGAGCAATTGTTCTAAAACCTTACAAAAAATTTAATAACGTTATAAAAATATCTAAGCAATATAAAATTAACACTGCGATAAAAGGATTCATTACCCTTATTAGGGTTTAAATCATTCATGTAGGAGTTTATTAAAAGCGACTAAGAAATATAATTCGAGGCACAGTGTCGTAGGAAACCTGTCTTTCGATACATGGACATAAGGGTGGTTTTTGTTAATTTTATGTTGTGTAAATAAAGTATCAGGCTTCTCCCGGCTTCAGTAATTCATTCTGGGGGTCTAAAATTAAGTTCATTTTTAACGTGGAATGATTAATTTAAATAAATGACATATGTCATTAAAATATCTCTTATTTGACACTGCCTAAATGTGCAAAAGGCACAAAGCCATTATTTTAAAAAAGCAAGTCCCGTTTGTGTTTTGTTATGCCACGTTGAATGTCTCATCTCACAGAAACTAGATAATAATGTCATAGGGCCGGTTCCTGGTTCTAATTTGGGTGGAGTGGTACCCCAACAATTTTTATCTAAATCTGTTCAGTCGTTCTTAGATTATAACACGTCTTTCTTTTATAAACATCTATAGATATATATTCCAAGTTGCTTCTTCCTCCTCAGTTACAATAATTTTACTTCTAACTTTCATTCGCAAGATTTAACATTGCCCCCAGGTTATAAATGGATTTAACGCCGAGATCTTATTATCTTATTTTTTCTATTAAATTTAGTCATGATTTTTCATTAAAAAAATTCACGTAATCTATGCATAAAATTGCGCACGTAATCGTGCGAAATTACCTCAGTTGTCCTGTTCGATCGTAAGCACAAGGTCACCGGGGTCGAACCAAGCTTTAACGAGTTTCGTGTCGGATTTTTCTCAGACCAAGCGAGTGAGCCAGTGCGCTTTTGAAAGTCAACGTTGAAAGTTCCATGATGAAGCGATGAATGAAAGTGAAATAACTTTGAATTTTAATTAAAACTCGTAGTTTTACAGGGTTTGTGTATTTTCTATATCGTAGTAAAGACCTGGATTTTAATGATAAAGATTTAGATAAAATGACAGCGATTAAAAACATTTAAATGATATCCTAGCATAAGCTATTTAGCTTTATCTAGCTATGTAAATTATAGTAATGTATCGATAAGGTTCCAAAAACTTCACCTGAAAATGTAATTAAAATTATTGATTTATTAAGTTGTGACAAGATGGAGGGGATAGACAATATTCGTGTTCAAGAAATCAAATATCTGAAATGGAAAATGAGTCCTGTAATAGCTTTATTTATAAATTTGTTTCTTGAAAAAGGTTTATATCCCGACCTATTAAAAACAGCTTTAATAAGACCCATTTTTAAACATGGTAGTCATACTGATTATGCCTACAATATACCAATAGCAAATCTATCCGTCATTTATAAAATTGCCAAAAAAAATATTGTTAACCAAATAAGTACTCCGTGCTTCGGAAGGCACGTTTAGCCGTTGGTCCCGGTTATCACTCAAATGTGGTAGTCGTTAAGCCATGTTAGAGGCCTAATGGGCGGCTTGACAAATTCTAACAGCAGGACGCCATACACCTGCCTCCGCCAATCCGCACTGGGTCAGCGTGGTGGAGTATGACCCAATACCCTCACACCATGATATGTGAGAGGAGGCTCGTCCTCAGTAGTGGGACGTTGATGGGCTGAGATGATGATGAATAAGTACATTTCTAGAAAACAATAGTATAATAACAAATGCTCTAAGCATGGATTCCGACGGGGACAAAGTAAGGCTACAGCGGTGGCACAGTTCTCAGAGTTCGTTAATGAATGTTTAGATCAGCAAAAGCAGGTGTTGGTTGTCTACATTGAATTTAAAAAAAGCATTTCATACCCTGGAACACCACCAGCTGCTTCTAGCTATGAAGGAGTGTGGCATCATACATATTATTTTAGAAATTTGTTTTATAGTGAAAAAGTGTATATACATTGTAAAGTTTATACTTACATTATTGTGGCTGTTGTTTTGGGAGCTATATCGTCAAGGTTAGTTTTTTCTTCCGCCATTACAAGAAAATGTACCTATTATTAAAACTAGTTGATATGTCTACAAAAACTGGTGTTCTGCGGGCACTAGATTTGGAAAACAAATAACTTTTTTTAGTAAGCTGAATTTTCACACACTCTGATGAATTATGTAAAAAACTCAACAAGCTCTCGTATGCAGTTTATAAACTTTCCTAAACAGTCAATACAGAATCTGTACTGGTACCAAATCATGGATAGTAGCATCGATTATTCGATATGGAATTATTTTTTGGGGCAATTTAACACTATGCGAAGCTATGTTTAAAGCACAAACAAGATGCATTAGGGCGAAGTGTGGTGTAAAGACAACAGCAAGCTGTTATCATTTTCAATCCTTAAAAATCCTTATACTTCCCTGTACCTATATTTATGAGGTAGCAGATTTTGTAAAGTCGAATCCAAACATATTTAAAGTACAAACACGGCCTCTATTTTTGAGAATACGTGATAGCGTATGCAGGAATATTTGTAAAACTACACTTTCTTTAGAAAATGTATCCAATATGGCTCCGAGAATTTATGATAAGTTGCCAATACCATCAAACAATCAGATATTTATTTTTTTAAGCAAAAGCTACCTGGACAATTTTTTATTTAATATACTTTTATATACACAATTTTTCTATTTATTTAATCCAAAAGTGCTATTATTCAATTCAAGAATATTGAGATGACGAATTTCTGTGACATTGTTTTATTATTTACTGTTGATTATATATAGGTTGTATGATTTAATTTCGACGTTATTAATATTATTTACTTAATTTATTGCTCTTCTAATAATCGACATGGTGTTTAAAAAAAAAATATTTTACATTTTGTTAATAATTGTACTAATCTTTTGCTTATTAATAAATATTTTTATTTTATTTTGACATTTGTTAATTGTTATTACATGAAATTCTTCGTTGTTTCGTTATTGGAACTCGCAATTGTCGGAGTAAGTTAATAATTTTAACTATGATTCAATTTGATATTTGTATGCTTAAAATGGTACATTACGAAAGCTATTAATTTATTGGATTGTAAGATCACTATTGTGATTTACAATTACACATAAAGAGAGAAGACAAGAGCAGACCAGTCCCCACAAGCAGCGCTCGTTCACGAGTATGACGTCGGTCTTTTGAAAAATTTATAGCCATTTCGTCTTTGCCGTTCAAATATTACGTAAACAGATTTATTATAATAATTTATTCCCCCCTGCCCCTTGTCAGCAAAAGTAAGCAAAGCTCTTACCCCCTCCACCCGAGCTTACGTAAACATTTTTCAATTATAAATAATACACTGACAGAGGAAATTTAGACAAGTGAATAGTGCGCGGTATTTCCCCTAAACGGTTTTAAAGCGAGTGCCTAAACGGATGCATTATTGTTGAATTTATGGCAAAATGAACATTTAATCTTAGCACAATATAATAATCCACCGGAAATAGCAATATATAAACACAAAAACTTACCAAAAAATTGTAACAATTGCGCGACTCGTCATGTCTGTGACGGGGGCGGTGCAAATAAACGAGCCTAGCTCGTTTACGTGATAGGATATTGGTTCGTGTATGTGTGTATTAGCCAATAAAGAGACAAGGATTAATTTAAACAATATTTTAGTGGTGTACACAATTTTCTATCATCATCTCAGCCCATAAACGTGCCACTACTGAGCACGAGCCTCCTCTCACATACCAAGGTGAGAGGGTATTAGGTCATACTCCACCACGCGGACCCAGTGCGGATTGGCGGAGGCAGGTGTATGGCGTCCTGCTGTTAGAATTTATCAAGCCGCCCATTAGGCCTCTAATATGGTTTAACGGCTACCACATTTAGTGATAACCGGGACCAACGGCTTAACGTGCTTTCCGAAGCACGGTAGCGCTCGATATCAAATGCCACACAAACGGTCACCCATATAAGGTCTGACCTCTGTAAACTCTGCTGTACTTCGGTGATCGTTTCCGACCACCGAGCAACGCAGAGCTACGAGCACAAATTTCTATACTATTGGAGATATACTGTGGAGATATAAAGTCTATTAAGGCTGAGTACTAGTGCACGCTTTTTACCCTACGAGTAATTTTTACATTTATATACTAACTGGTAAAAGTTAGTGTAGCTAAGTAATATGACACCATTGAAGTTTAAATAGTTTTAAAATAACAATTAGCCTGCTCACAGATAAAGTTGTAATGAAAATAATGAATACCTTTTACACTGGACTTCAGAATATAAACATTTTCTTTAGTAAGGACAAAATCAACATTCGCTTCGTTCTTTATTATTCTTCATGAGATAAAGGGAGCTTAGACGATAACACAGACTAAAATAATAGCTAATGTTAATGTTAGTAACATACAGTACCTAATATCCTTCAATAGATTACTTTGGTGTTTTAGGAGTAAAAGATAATAACGAATGACTTTTTTTTTCTTTGACCCGACTTTTTATACTCTGACGTTAAGGAATTCTCAAAGAGGCTGAGGTTAAGGTGTACAGTCATATTGTGACTACAGCGTGCTGTGGGACTTTATATAATTTATGTGATTGATTCGTCGAAAGTGGTTTTTGTTATAATTTCAACCTTAAGTAAGTTGGTCTTTAAAAGATCGTTGGGCTTTTAAATTCTATGCCGGCTCATGTGGTTCCCAGCATATTCGCGGGTCTCTTAAGGGTCATGACGGAAGCGCGCTAAAGTACGCTTATATAACTTATTTTAAAAAGTATTTAATGTAATTGTCACATTTTGTTGACTTTATTTCAAAACGGGTATGAATATTTGAATAATTATTTATAAGATAAATTAGCTTGGGCTAAACTTGGCTTTGCTTGGGCCACACGAGCCGGCATACAATTCAAAAGCCCAATGGTCTTTCGGAGGACTTACTAAAGGTGAAAATTGTAACAAAAACATTTTTCGACAAATCAATCACTGTAGCTAAAAAGCAATTTCTTCAAAAGAGGTATTATGCTGTAAATGATTGCTTGTCGGCTAAACAAGCTTGGGATTAACATTTTCAACTCGTATTTGTGTAAATTAGAATAAAAAGTCAAACAGATCATTGTCGTGACCATCCCCTATTGTACAGGCTCAGCTCAGTTTCACTTTACATACTTACTTGACTATGATGGAAGGTTCCCTTAGTGCTACGTTATTGGTTACGGCTTCTGGGGATCCTTTCAATATCTTTAAATATTCACTATGGGTGTTCCGTATTGTAATATTTGATTGATAATTTAATAGAGCATCTTGTCAAAGTTTCTTGTCAGTTCTTCTCACGGAGCGGTGACTCGGAACTGGCACTTAGATTCACTTACACTTAATTTAATTTTTTTGCATGTGAGTGAATCTAAGTTTCGTAATTTCGGTGTAGTCATACCAGTTTTTTGAAATTCAGTTTATGGAAAAAATTACTTTAAAATAACTAAAAATAACTCATTTGAATTAAAAATCTATTGGATTATTGTTGTGATCATCTACTACTTAACAAATTCAGCTCAGTTTCACATTAGGCAGGCACTTATTTGACTGTGATCAAAGGTTCTCTCAGTACTACTTTTTTGGTTACGGTTTCTTATAGAGCTTTTTAACCGCTTTAGACAGAACCGCGGAAGACAGAACCTTGCCGAGTTTCTTGCCAAATTCTTCTCCAAGCAGGCTTCTGCTCTAGTTAAATGGCGCTCCTTGATATAAGTGACGTTCGCTAGTGCTTCGGAATAAAATCAAGATTTAATAAATAAAATTAATTTAAATTTTCTGCTGGCTAATGGGTTTCTCAGTTTCTATATACAAGGGGCGGTACCATTTAAGCGGGGCGTGTAATTTCAAATAGCAATAATTTAATCCGCCATGTGTGTGTGACCCCGTGCACGGTATGAAGTGCAATAATTTTTTTGCAAGCATTGCAATTTTTAAGCAAGCATAAAAAGCAATGGTTGCTTTCCATTAGGTGTCATCCATAAATTACGTCACACGAATTCCGTAATTTTTATACCCCCCCCTTCGTCCTTGCCACAGCTGGTCACACTTAAGGGACTCCCTCTTCCTTAGTGTGATGTCACATATTTTGCAATTGTACAGCAAGAAATGATTACAACAAAACAGCACTTCCTAAGTTTACATAGGACCTCAGTTATACAAAGTATCGTCACGAAATTTAGGATCCCTCCCATCCCCTTGTCACACCATGTCACACTTCGTCTACCCCCTCCCACCTTCTTAGCGTGTGACGTCATTTATGGATTGCCCATTAGGCAGGATGTATTAATTACGTCCTGTCAAATTAAAAAATTAATGGAGTTGGTGTGTCCCCGTGCTTATTATACGGTATTTATTTACTTATCTAAACTTTATCGCACAAATTTAAAAAAATGTACAAAAGGCTAACTTTATGCTGCAAAGTGTTCTCTACCAGTTAACCTTTGGGTTAGCAGAAAAGTACGAGGCAGTACGAACAAGAAAACATATCAACTTACATAGAATGAAATATGTGTAATTAATAAACTACATAGACCTATACACAAAAAAAAAGAGTAATTATGATATGTAGACACAATCAGATGGTGACTCCTCAAGTCAGTATTTTTTAAACAACCCTTCAAAGTAGGCTTGCTTTCTGACAACCTAATATCAATAGGGAGGTAGTGCACGGTATGAAGCGCTATCTTGTTTATGAACTTCATCGACTGCTGACCATTAAGCAGGATGTGGTCAATATGACAAGACAGATTAAACAAAAATCTTAACATTTTTTTTTAATATCATAAACTATTCGAATTCATTAGACTTTGACTGGAAAGGCATATAACAAAAATCTGTGTTAAGAGGCAGTTTTAAAAGTTAACAGAGGTAACAATTGTTTTAATATTATGTATTTTAATTGTAACTGGCGGGAGAAAAAACCAACCTTGACGATTTTCTTGGCCGTTCTTTTACGATCAAGCTCCCGCCCGCAGTGAATGGGCGCGTTATTACCTAAGTATGACATTCATAAGAGCTCTATTGAGCCAAACTTGAATAAATGAATTTTTCATTTTAATCTATTTTGATAACACTTTTATTATGGCACTAAACAAAATATCCAATTCACTTAGTCACATAATTAGATACCAAAAGCCTCGTAGGGCTTTCTCCAAGTGATTTAACACTCTCAGGGTCAGCTGATTGATAACCTGAGCCAAGATTAATGAATCGTAGGCCTCACAGGCCTTTTGGGTGT
The DNA here is from genome assembly GCA_949126915.1 of Musotima nitidalis. NCBI lineage: Eukaryota > Metazoa > Arthropoda > Insecta > Lepidoptera > Crambidae > Musotima > Musotima nitidalis. The sequence continues at coordinate 3,607,875 of OX421429.1, forward strand.
GTAGCTAACGCAGTGAGTAGGTAATACTTGGTTAGATTTCTTTTTCCACACATAGGGCGACCCTGTCAATTTTCACAACGTTTTACTCAATGACTAGAGTTGAAGTTAAAAAAGATAATGAAATATTATTACCCGTAATTACCTCACTTTTAGGTATCTTGTTTCAAATGCTTGAACTATTACCTAATTTTTTTTGAAAATAAGTGAAGTTTTACCACTGTTATGAATAAATAAATGTTCTCAATGAAAGTCCTACTACATGTGAAGTAAGGGGACGTCCATTCATTACGTGAGTCTAAAATAGGGGAGGGAGGGTCCGGCCACGGAAATCAATAAAAATCTCACGTCAACTTTTTAATTCAGAGAATATACATTTTTATACCACAGTATTTTTATTTACAATATCATTACCGGTCAACATTCGTTATAGTGCACCTTCTCCTCTTATTTCACAGAAAAATGTACTACATAGAAAACAAGTCAAATTATTTAAAAAATATTGGGTAAATCTCACGTGAGGGGGGGGGGTCCGACCACATCTCACCAAATCTCACCAAGGGGGAGGGGGGGGATCCAAATTAAAAAAAAAACATCTTACGTAATTAATGGACGTCCCCTAATGTGTGTGATTTAGGAACTCCCTATAAACCGTGATACTATAACGCGTAGCTACAACTTTGCGACAGAATAATCATCAGGCACTGCAGAGGTGGTGTTTCCTACGTTGACGTTTTCTATCAGGAGATCAACTACCTAGCAATTGTTTCATTTTCTTTTTTCATTACGGACTTCCTTTAACAAACCAAGGTGAGAACAATTTTGTCATACCTACTGCATAAAGTGGACCCAGCGCGGTTTCATATTATTCATTAATTTGAATATCACATGGTTATACCTAAACATGGTCTTAAAAATATATAGTACATTGTGATAAACTGTAAGGGAAAGTAGTAGAAGGGTGGATCTACATAAGCTGAGAGTAGTGAAAAGGAATTTTAATTTGTTTGAGTATCGCTTGTTTCTTTTGATACAACCGATTAAAACACCAATAAAATATATTGGTGAATAGGGATCCTCGCAAGACCTAAGGAGCCCAAGCCAACCTCAACCTCACCTGCAAGTGGTGGTATTCTAATGCATTTCTTCTGCATAACACATAATAATATATCATGTATAAAAGAGTTATTTCCCCATAAAATTATAACGTAGTTGAATCTAGAGTGAATGTATGTTTATATATATATATATATATCTGTCTCTATATTTATATATATGACAATCTGCTTTGACTGCGTACTACGGTATATAGTACTATATATAGCGGCTTGCCGTTACAATTTTTCAAGCCGCCCCGCCCCTTACTTGATGTTGTCTTTAAGCTAAGTTTGAACCTGGCGAAACGACTATGATATTATTATCTGTAATGTTTAAATAAATATTGAGTATTTTCTGACAATTACATCAATTATTTAGTTCCAAGATAAGTTTTATGAAGAACTTGTGTTATATATACTCAATGACGGATAAACATAAAGTAATACTTCTTTTTTTAATACATAGGTACTTAATATATCTACCCTACATATACCATATACAAAGGAAAACACCTAGACCATAACAAATATTCATGTTTACACACATGAAGATTTGTCCTGTGTGGGAATCGAATGCACGACCTCATGAGCGGAGTGCGGGTATACTCGCCATCACTTCTATAAGTCGTCGAAAAATAATGAACCAACAGCTTAACATCCGATGAACGGTATCTAGTTCTTGGACTCGTTCTCGGTAGTCCTTCGGGATTGTGCCTAAATTTGCTGATCATTTCCAATCGTTCAGAACCGCGGAGGTCGAACTCTTCAAATAAAAACACTCTTTATTTTTAAGGTTTCAAGTAACATTGAAAATGTATTTCTTTGAACTAGCTCAGCGTTGAAATTGTTATTGATCTAAATGTGTACGGATTAAGGTTTATAATAAACTGAAGTCCTTGACGATTTACTTCGTGTTTCTGTAACTTTATTGTAGATGTCAGTGTGAGCGTAAGTGTGTGTTAGTGCGGCCATTTTGTTTCTGATCCTACATCATAAGTGTATTGTTCATTGATGCCTATATGCAAAACGTTGTACAAAGTACCATTTAAAGGCCTTGATGTATTACTGTAAGAAATTGATTTATTATAAGGATTTATGAAATAACTAGCCTATTCACGCACTAGGTGAAGCCTGATACGCGGGTATATCGATATATTCCAGAAAAAGTTCTTAGCAAACAGTATTTTTCCTATCTAAGCGTTTGTATTTGTAAATATTTGTGTATGTCTTGTATAGATTCGTTGATTACCGAAATGGCTTGGAGGGCAGTACACCTGCAATCATTCCTACTGTTGTCAGTTCGAATCAGCATACACGTTACAGCAAAAATCTTTGTGGTTATGATTTTTCAGGTGTCTTGTTTAGTGGGTTTCTTGTAGATATGTTTACATATAGGTTTACCAAGTACTACATGCACTGCATAGTTTAGGCCTAATACCGTTTAACCTGATTACCAAGCATCATCATTATCATTTCAGCCATCTAAAGTCCACAGCTGAACATAGGCCTCCCCAATTGCTTTCCACCTAGATCGATTCTTTGCCGCCTGCATCCACCGGCTCCGGCCGCCCTGACCAGATCATCGGTCCATCGCGTTGAGGGCCGCCCTCTACTACGTTTGCTGATTCGTGGTCGCCATTCAAGAACCTTAACCAAGCATATTCATTTATATTAAAATTATATTTCTTCAAAGAGGCTTGTCTGTCCTGCCTGTCTACCGAGACATATAACAGATCAAGCACAAGTCGTATACGCACACTAAGGGTTCCGTAGTATCTGAAAAAACCCAAATAAAAGCCATATTGGGGCCTTTTGATAAATATATCAGCTAAAGATAATTCACACTGTAAATTTTTTAACTATCTGCCATTTCTACATTGATAGAAAGACAGATAGCAGAAGCTTAAAGCTGCTTTTCTGCAGAGATTTGTGTTAGGCAGCTTTGATGCAAGGAGGCGAAAACTAAGATGACCTCATTCATTAACGCTAAGCAGTGTAGCAGAGTGAGAAAGGTGTCCTATGAATATGTGCCGCTGGAGGTAGATGTGCGAGGAAGATGCGCAGCTCGAGCTATGCAATGCATCTTCATAAGAAGTGCAGGGTCGGTTGCGCTGCAGTGAGGGGCAAGTCGTAGATAGGCTCTGTTCCTATATACATCTGTTCATTATATACAACCCTCTTGCCCTCATAGCTCATATCACGCATATAGGTGTCACACGTTCCTATTTATATAAAGAAGATAGCTTAGTTGAACCCATTTCCACCAATGCTATGTCGACCAGTGAATAAAATTGGTGAATATAAAACACATCTATAGCAACGTAGCATACCACATCTCACTTACGAGGCACCTTTAGACCATAATAGAAACAAATAAGTCAAATATCTTAAAACATACAAAATCTTTAACATAAATGACTACGCGTTCAGACACAACACTCGCTCGGAGCTTTAATTGGCCTACTTACTAGTATCAGTTTCTATTATGTTTAGGGTCCTGTTAACCGAGTGTGGGTACGGAATCCTAAAACAGGAAAACGCTCTGTATTAAACTATGCGTGTCTGCGGTCAACCCGTTCTGCCTGTGACCCGCTTATGGTGTGCTTTGTATTTGTTTCCATAAAGGGATATTAAAATTATGTTAGGGGTTTTAAATGTGTTATGTTATGTGTTTATGTGGCTCTTATGCGCTCCTAGTAGCTGCGGATGAGGTTAGATCTGATTACCGAAGTTTGTTGAGGGCAGTTTTTGGATCCCACCCGTACTGGTCTCCACCTTGACGTGGTGGGGGAGCTAGGTACCTCCTGGTTGGGTGAAGGCGGCCGCAGGGAAAAGGTTACCACCCAGAGACCGACAACTCTGGGTGCTTTTAGCAATGACTATAGGGTAGGGAAACTAAGAGAGACTTATAGAGGTCGCAGCGGGCGCTAAGCAGCGCCAGGAGGGTCTTAGGCGGCGGGGGTAGGAAGCCCCTGCTGTCTTACCATAGACCCTCCGGGAACTGCGACCCTCTGATGAGGACTGCCCGGTTCTAACCCGGGGATGGTGGCGGAATGCTAGCATAAGCCCATGCTCAGCACTGGTTTACTTTAATTAACGGCACGCAAATATAATGTACTTTTTTTTTTAAATAACGACAATTTTGTATTGAGCTAACACTGGTTTGCAAAAGTAAGTAATATACATTTTTTAAATTTAAAAATAGCTAATAAAAAATTATAGCACATATTATCAGCTCTATGAAACTAGTACCTAAAATACTAGTATAACAAAAGTTAAATATACCTATGATGATGTCACATTCGGCGGAGGTCAGACAGCATTTACTCTATGTAAATCCAACCAGATTTGGCTGAGTTTTAGTAACTCAGCCAAATCTAGTTGAACCTTTGTACACCTGGTTAAATACTTAGCTTTACAGGCCCGTATAATGATGAAGGGAATACGAAAAAACATTTGCGATAAGTGCTGTATTGACACCAATTTATTATATATACAACTATTAATCTATATATAAAAACTATCTTTAACTAACACACATTCGATTTCTAAATAAAAACGCCGAACTATCCAACGTTGTTTACAAATACAATTTACTAACCCATCACTTGTTTCGGTAGTTCACAGAGTCCTGCAAATAGGTAAAGGTTCACATCCGTAACACTCCGGAGGTGTGTACACCACACAGCTCTCATCCCCATGACACACGTGATCCCTACAGACATCCACTAGGGATAGACAGGATCTGTAAGCTGTGGACAAGATAAACTCCCTTTAATATACATGGTACTGATTCTCTTTATCTATATTTATAAAAACGAAGTAATTCTATCCGAGTTTTGGATTATCATGCCTTTAGAACACTTGCCGTAATTCCAGTAGAAAATACTGAGAGATGCAATGTCCCTATGCAGCTGAAGATCCTCAAGAGTAACGCTGTAACTTCAGCATCCCCGATAATGCATAACCGCGAGAAGGGGGGAAAGAGGGGAACATAACTTTGTTTCTTTTTTATATTTATATCACATGCTGGCACTAGCGATGAAAGAGACTCCTTTAAGTCGTTTAAAATAAGACTCGTCTCTTTTTACACGACTTTGCTTTAAAATTAAGACTTTAGCTATGAGTCTTAAATAAACCGACTCAGTCAATTAACGTATAAGACAAGTTATGCTAAAACGACTTAAACGCCTAAAACGACTTATACGCCTAAAACGACTTAAACGAATAGTTATTATTACTGATTCACATTATTCACAGTAATATTCAATAACTTTGGTGCTTAAATATAATTACGCTGATTGTATTTATGATTAAAACTTGTATGCAAAATGTGTTATTATGAGTAAATATTATTATAAATAAAAAAAAATTAGACAAATATGTACCATATTTTAGGGTCTAATTTTTCATACTAATGAATACTGAACCGGCTTACGGCTCTCGGCTCCTCAAGCGATGAGTCAACAAGTTTTTTAAGCTGTTTAAGTCCTTTAAGCTGTATAAGCTATTTATGTAACTGCTGAGCGTTTTAAGTTAAAAGACTTAGACTAACAAGGCTAGCCTAATGACTAAAGGTTGGGGACTAAAAGACTGAGTCAGTCGTGAGGCGTCGCTGGCACTCATTCATGCGGCCCACCTGACGGAAAGTGGCATTGCACAATATATTATGTCTTTAAATCTGATCCAACGTAGCTGCGGTTTGCCTGATTTTCTCTACTCGTCGCGCCATGAGACCAGGTGGTAGAAAACTATCTCCAGTTAAGCAGCGTGAATATCGTATAGAACGTAAATCTGTTGCTCGAAACTACCACTTTATGTGTCAATCGTAGAGCCATGTTGGGTGGCTAAAAAAATTCAACATACATAAATTTAAATTAACAATAAAACACAAGCTGTCTTCAAAGGGATACTATTCTATTAAAGACTATATGGCAGATAAAAATGCTTGGGATTAAGCTGCCGTTTCATACAGGCTATTCTAATATGAATGACTTGAAAACATAAATATTGTTAAGGTACATAACCTTAACTTATTGCATTGTATAGTTTCACAGACAAATGAAGATTGTATTTCTAGTACCAAACTAATGGACATATTTAAAAGAGCAAAGCCTGTGAGTTTCTTGCCAGTTCTTCTTACAGAGCGGTGGCTCGGAACTGGCACTTAGATTCACTTACACTTAATTATTTTTTGTTTTTAATTTGTTTTGTTGCATGTAAGTGAATCTAAGCTTCGTGATTTAGTGTAATATTATTTCGATTGTTTTTTTTCATTTGTAATCATGACGTTTTCAAGTACTATGTATAATAGTTTATGAAATAAATAATTTTTTACTTTACTTTACTTTACAACATCAGAGCGCCGCATTTCTACCTTGGCCAATCTACAATGCGTCCTCACAGTGGAGTATGACCTAAATCCATCTCTTCCTTAGCTAATCGCCTTAGTATGTGACAAGAGGCCTGTGGCTTGTACTAAGACTTTAATAGACTAAGATCGTAATAGTGCTTAAGGTGGGGTTAAGTTTGGGCTTTTTCAACTTGATTGTTCTTTGTCTTCTTAAACGGAAAAAGAAGAAAAAAATAGACTAAAATCTACTTCATATGAATGTGTGGTTAAAAATAAAAGGACACGTTTATTTTATCAATATTACATATGTAAAGTTGCGTCTCGTCTTTTTTTTTCGGCCATTTTACTTTCAAGCTATTAATCGCCGGTATTTTTTAATGACTCCATGTTATTAGTGGAATAACTACCAAGGAGACCATTTGGTTGGTTATGCCAATTTCCTTATTTATTATTTTCGATTAATTTCTATATGCAATCGATGCTCAAAATCCATCTGGAATCCCCTCTGCCGCGGGCGCGGAGACGACTTGCTAGGCTTCTGAAAGTCGGCAACATCCACCGTCCCCTTAAACTTAAGGACTTACTGTCTGTGCACTCGCCATCGTAGCAGCAACCGCCGCAGCACTGCTCGTGATCTGCGCACTGAAAATGATGAAAGAAACTGCATTGAGATAGATAGATTCATAAAATGGTTTTTGCAATAAAGGACACAAATGCATTTAAAACACCAACATCCATGTTATAATAATACAAAAATCATTTTAAAAATATAAAGATTAAGAATCTCCTCGCATATTGTGCATGTGTACCGCAGCGCTGCAGGCTAACTACAGCTCATTGAAATCATCTATTGTTATATCAAAGTGGCTTGGAAAAGCTCTGGAGCTAATATATACTGAATCAAATACCTTCGTCGTTAACGCAAGCAAGCCCTATGTGCAATATAGTGCAGTTTACCGTAAGCCAGTAGGCTATGACAGTCTGAGGATATTTGATATTCAACTCGCTTGCTGCCTCTAATGGGGGTGGTAATATGCATTTAATGACTCATTGAAAATTCCGAGAAAACGGCACGAACAGTTTAACACTAATTTGTTTTGTTACTATTTATTACTGTTCTATGCATCTTCATTATACAATAATTGACATAGAAGTATAATTCGTCTTAAGTCATGTGAATTTTGCAACAACAAAAATTGCAACGAATTTAAGAAATATTTTGATTCTGTGTTAGTAACAATTATTTATATAGTAAAATATATTACATTTTAACATAAAAACGTAAACACATAAGCACATAATTTTATTTGTTATTTTTTTTAAGCAGAGCTGCAATATTTACAGAGGTCTGTTCTATGTGACTTCCGTGCTACGGAGGGACGGTTAGCCGTTGGTCCCGGTTATCACTAAATGGGGTAGTCGTTAAGCTATGTTAGAGGACTCATTGGGCGGCTTGAACAACTCTATCAGACAGACAGACCCGGCTCCGTCAAATCGCACTAGGAACGAGTGGTGGGTGGACTATTACTCAATACCCTCTTACATTGGTTCGTTAGAAGGGCTGGTGCTTAGTAGTTGGATGTCATTGGGCTGATATGATAATAATTACGAATTTCACTTAAGTTTTACTATCTACACCCGCATTACAAATTTAATGAGTCCAATTGACGACATAAAACATATACCAATGTTGGCTTTTACCAACCTGGACTCACGTATGTTCAGTGTCGAGCGGACGAATAAGTAAAAGAATATTTAACCGTTAGACTTTACACGATGATTAAACTGAACCTAGGATCGACCAACTGGTACAGAGAATGCAAGCTTAAGTATCTCATTAGTATTTATCTATTTTTCTCTCTTAGTAGGTACTCTTATTATAAGATCTTATAAATTACGTTGATTAAAAAAAATCGGATTTAATTTTGTAGAAGTTACAAAACAAATAAATTTTGAAATAATGCGAGTTTTATTAGACTGCAAAATTTATGGGGGGGGGGGGGCATGAAAATATTATTTTTAATCCTGGGAGGCTCGACGAAAATAAGGTTGGGAAACCCTGCGTTAGAGTATGTGTGCCTAATGAAAAGGTGTCCCCTCAGCATACTGTAGGACTCAAATATGCTACCATAGACGCTCTCCTCCATTATAATTCATATATTCTAATTGTAAAAAAGTATTTATTAATTTTTAATGTATAATTTTTAATAAACTAGTAATTGATCCTTCAGACAAACTGTTTGAACAGTTTTAATGTACTTATATATTTTTTACTTAAATTTAATACTTTGTTCATAAAAAAAAATAAATGAAGGGATGTTGCAATGCTGATGGTCTATGGACACCTATTCATCTACCTAGTAGGCATGCGCATCATGCGGGTATTTTGTTCTAAACCTTGCCTTATCCTTTCCTCTCTCGAACAACACGTGTTGGTCTCAAGATCCACTCTCATATCGTGCAGTATATATACTCAATCAAAAAAAAAAAGTAACATAAGTCGATTGCTATAGATGTTTATGACGTCCGGGAACAACACCTTAACGTGCTTTCCGAGACACGAAACAAGCGGTAATTACGCACACAACTTCGAAAAGACATAGGTGTGCAAACAGGGTTTGAAACCGAGACCCACTGGGCTGTCGCTGTTTAAAATAATAATCTTATTTAACCTATATATTATTCTTATAGCCGTTTCTTTATCTCTTAATGGGGCGATAGGAAATTTAGTTTGAAGTATCTTTTTGTAGGGGGTGCGGTGGATTCTACTTTAAATGAAAATTCCTTCATGCCCAGCGTGGTGATTATGGGCAAATGGGGGTATTTATACTATACAATGTAATGTATTGGGGGGGCTAATGTTCAGTAGTAGTCTTTATAATGCTGATATGATGATTTACTTCCAAGCTAAGTATCATTGAGAACTTGTGTTCCAGATACTAAATAAAGGATAAAATATATAAATGTTTTTTTTAATATATATGTCACCGTTAAATTGTAAATAACGTTAAATTATAATCTATCCCGCGATATTGTAATCTGTCGAAAAATTGTGATCCGTAACAAACTGCTCACAATTTAACGCATTATTTTTCGATAGATTATAATCTATCGAAGACAAACCGTCAGATTGTAAAATGGCATGCGACAGAACGCATCTCGCGCTCTGATTGGTCGAACTTCATGTTCCCCGCTCAGCCGCCCGTCGTCGCCATCTTCGGTTGTTATTAGTGAAATTCATTTGTACTGAAATGTAAACAAACAGTGTTTTGGTGATTTAAAACAGATTTGGTTTTGACAGACTCAATATCCAATATTGTAAATATTATCAAATAAGATATCTAATAAGTTCACACAGGTTCACACGCATAAAAAATATTAAAACACTGAAAATAGAAATTAGATTATGTTCGGTGACTAACTCTTATTTATTATTTAACTGCACATCTTTAGGTTATCACAGGTCCGTTACACTCCCTACAACTTATTATAATACAATGCGTTATTATTATTAACACGAAATCTGTTTTAAATCACCAAAACACTGTTTATTTACATTTCACTACAAATGAATTTGACTAATAACAACCGAAGATGGCGACGACGGGCGGCTGAGCAGGGAACATCAAGTTCAACCAATCAGAGCGCGAGATGGCTTCTGTCGCATGCCATTTTACAATCTGACGGTTTGTCTTCGATAGATTATAATCTATCGAAAAATAATGCGTTAAATTGTGAGCAGTTTGTTACGGATCACAATTTTTCGACAGATTACAATATCGCGGGATAGATTATAATTTAACGTTATTTACAATTTTACGGTGACATATACATAATTTAGGCGGTTAATTCATTGCATATTGGACAAATACCCACCAAAACATAAAAGATTGGGGAGGCTAACGTTCAGCAGTGGACTTAATACTTGAAAATAGTCTTGAAACGGCTTACTACTAGGAGGTCGGCAACTACTTAATGAAGCACTATTAGTACCTGGAGAGAAAAGCGACCGGTGACCGCTTTTCATCAAGTAGGTCACATGCATATAATATATATCATCATCAACATCTCAGCCCATTAACGTCCCACTACTGAGCACGAGCCTCCTCTCACATACCAAGGTGCGAGGGTATTGGGTCATATTCCACCACGCTGACCCAGTGCGGATTGGCGGAGGCAGGAGCATGGCGTCCTGGTGTTAGAATTTTTCAAGCCGCACATTTAGGCCTCTAACATGGCTTAACGACTACCACATTTAGAGATAACTGGGACCAACGGCTTAACGTGCTACCCGAAGCACGGAAGCGCTCGATATCAAATGCCACACAAAGGGTCACCCATCCAAGGATTGACCGCTGTAAACTCTGCTTTGCTTCGGTGATTGTTTCCGACCATCGAGCACCGTGGAGCTACGAGCGCTTCAATAATATAAATACATACATTCACGTATGTATCCCCAAAGGGGTAGGCAGAAGCATATTATACACCGACACTTCGCCAATTAACAGTTGGTCCCGCGATAATATATTTAAAAAAGTTACAATAAAAATTTGATTACTCTTCTTCCACCAATTTTACAATCTTGCGCAGGAATATAGGTCACTAGAGCACACAATAATATCATAACTTGTAACATATTAGCACTTGATCACATCAACATAATTTACCACATGGCGGTTATATACACAATAGATATTATATTTTTTCAAATATTATATCACTAAAATTATGAACTGCTATAAAGTAAAAATTACTATAGATATAGTTCTTTTTTTTAAAATATCACAGGAATTATGAACGTCTAAAATAAAACCACTTTCAGTATAGCAAAGTGGTCAGCCATCCAAAATGAGATCGCTGTGGTTGTGGTATTATGGAGGCTCATTGCACGTGTTATTTGTATCTACCGAACAAAAACCAGTCGTAGTGCTTGTACGAATCCAGACGTTTCGATAAAGATCCATATTTTTTTTGGTAATATTCTTTTTTGCGAAAAATCATTTCAATCTAGAATAGGAACGTATATACAGGCAAAGGGGAATTTATATCTAAAAGAGATTTTTATTTCGTGGATTACGGCAGTTAAATTATTTCGTAATTTCATGGATAACGGCAGTTAAATGAAATTGATAATACCATATATGTAATAAACAGTAGTACAAGCTGCGGCGGGTCAGGAGAGCCCGCAGCGCCAGGAGGATCTTAGCCGGCGGGGGCAGGGGGCCCCTGCCGTCTATCCACACTCCGGTATGTTGACCACACACGCTACTCTGAGGCGGTACTCCCAGTTTCGGTCCGGGGGACGTTGGCCGCAGGCGGGGTGCCAGCCGCTGCAACCTGGCCCCCACCTCTCAACAAGCGGGGCGTCGTCGAAAGATTTTTAGTAGGTATTATTACTGGCAGTCGCGTCTGCCGATGGTGTGTCCCACACCCCCGTTTCAGTCCCCCTTACTTACACACATAACGTTAAACAAAATAATTGGACCAAAATTTTCATAGTGCTTCATATTTCAAAATGTTAGACAGCCTAAAAGGGATTTTTTATATGAATATTTCTTTAGTATTTTATCACAAAAAATGTACCTTTGTAGGTGAGTAATAAACTTTTTTTATCTTCAGCCTAATTTTCCACCTGCTTATCTTCTTTTGTGAAAACTTTACAAGAAAAAGTAAAAACTGCTTATAGTTAAGGCACTAATTGAATATTGCTGTTATTCCAATTTGTTCATAATATATAGAAACTGTATCTATTAAACTCTCAAAAGTCCTAACAGCTCTGTTTTGTGACTTTCATCTTAATTTAGATTTATATAATTTACCTAATTGTATATAAACATTTTTTTTTCTCTATACGTACATCTAATTAATTTTTTTCTGAATATCTTAATTATTTGACATATTTCAACAGAAACAATATATGTCTTTCAAATATATTGAAATATTGTGCGTTAATATTACCTTCTGAAAAGGTGCCCACGGAAGATCAGCGTCGCGACATCTCTGTGATGTTCGACAATATGCTGAGCGGGCACCGTTTCAATACAACTTGAGTTCTTCTTTCACTTAAGTTATTATTATTCTATTCTTGATTTGTGTTAACTATATTTTGTACTTATTTTATGTTTTTTGCAACTTGTATTGAATACATATTTTTCTTTCTTCCTTTTCTTTTATAACAAATACATATTAATTGATCAAAGTTTTACACTATATGGCGAAAAAAGTAAAATTATGTATTTTTTGGAGTTACGCAGTTGGTAAATCTGACGATATAAATAACACGGTCGCAGAATCACACCTTTATTCTAAATTTAATACAAATCAGCTTAGCAGCTGTTACATGTTTAAAAAAATTAAACATAACATGTTTAATATTGGTATTGAAACAAAATAATACAATTTACAGTTTGACGGCTACAGTAGGTATGCAGATGAATAGTGCTCTTGCGCAGGAGCGCGTGACCTAGTCAATTGTGACCGTATTAGTACAGCTGAGCCGGAGTGGGTTATTTTGTAATGCATACTGTGAGTAGTGTTATACGTAATGCCGTAACACATTTCCTTTAAAAACTGAAATCGCTTTATTTTCCTAATTGTTTTAGTTAGTTTCCTAATAGTTTTTCCTAGAAGTCAGTCAATGTGACCATTCGCTTTTGGGTAGGAGTTAATTGGTTTTTGAGTTAAAAGATCATATCATCTCATCAAAGACAGACTACGGAAGTGACAAATTAAACTAAGAGGGAAAAAAATTGTTAGCAAATCTTATATCGATGTCAAAATTTATATCAATTCATTTTTAATCAATGAGTGTATAGGGACCCTACCAACATCTTAGAAGCCCAAGCCAACCTCACCTGCTAGTGGTGCACCTCCCGATCAACGGACGAGGTTCTGGCGAAAATAACAGTTTCCGGTAAGCGGCAATAGGCTCGCCACCTATTACGAAGGACCTACATTATAATTGGGCTTGTAAAATGCCTCCGCCTACCTCTCCGGGGAAATAAGCGTTTTATATATGTGTGTAAGTATGTAAATATCGTCGAGATTGTTATCGAGTTCAACAAATACTATGACTCAGCTTAAGTCACACCTGATGCTCATAATTTATTTCCCGGTTCTTCTTGTCTCTTAATGACTGTAGATATTAGTTCAATAAATATTTGAAACTACTTACAAAATGTGTGGGGAAACATATTAAAGGCTCTGGTTATGTCTTATGACTGCGGTTTCCATATGAACTAAGAAACTTTATTTACATAGCGTATTGAAAGAAAGAAGAAAGAAAATAAATTTATTCAGTACAAATAAACATAGAAATCAAAAAAGCAACGATTAAATTTACACAAGCAAAATACAACATTAAACCATGTACTGAAACGGTGTCCACTCAGCACACTGTCGGACACCATAGGATGTCACGACGCTGATCTTCCGTGAACACCTAGGCATGAAGTGTTACTACGCGCAGTATTTGTGAAATGCATCTATTTAAATAATTAAAAATAAATTATCATAAATATAATTATAAAGTAGTTTGTGTAAAGAATGGAATACTATAATAAAAAGTTTAAATAAAAGTATTGAGTATACATATGAATATAATGAGAAAGAAGATGCATCTTAACACATAATATAATCTATTTACTATGACATTTTGTAACAAAAGTTATTAAATACATATAGGGTTGATAAGGCACAGGCATATTATACAACACAGTTGTCGAAGTGTCAATTGTGTTGTTGGTTCCACGTAATAGGTGGCGCGTTTGTTGCCGTTTACCGGGAACTTCTATGTTTGCCAGAGCCTCGTCCGTTAAGAGGCCGGTGCACCACTCGCAGGTGAGGTTGGCCTGGGCTCCAAAGATGAAGGTAGGATCTTCGTACACCACATATTTAGCACGGATTTCTTATTATACCTTTCTTTCAATTATTAGTCCTTTTTTGATTTAAGTAAAGACAAGACTCTAATATGGCAGGATTAGATCGAAAAGTTTTTCAGATCTTAAACACTTTTCTATTTATGCAAATATAATAGGTTGGGGAAAAAGTCTTTTCGTATTTTTGTATGAAAAGTCAAGACATTTTTTTCAAAGTTTATTTACATTTATTTACAATATATATGTACCGTTTTGTTGAATAACTTTCTGCCATTTTGTGGGCAGAGACATTATCCCGTTACTGTAGAAACTTTGGGACTTCTGATCAAAAAAACGGGACAAATAGTTTTGGCAGTCCTCTCTTGAGGTCAACCTTACAGAACCTAAAGAATTCTGCAGAGACCGAAACAGGTGAAAATCTGAAGGCGCAAGGTCAGGGCTATATGGTGGATGCACTAGGACCTCCCAGTCGAACTCTCTTAATTTTTGCTGAGTGGCTAAAGATGTGTGTGGTCTAGCGTTATCGTGATGAAAGACCACACCCTTCCTGTTGATCAATTCCGGCCGTTTTCTCTCGACTGCTTCCTTTAATCTCATCAGTTGCTGGCAGTAAAGATCAGAATCGATGGTTTTGCCGGGCGGTAAAAGCTCATAATAAACAAGAGCTCGTGTGGCACCCAAATATCGAGCTTTTTTGTATAACCAGCTTTCTTCAAATGGGTCAAAACTGTTTTGTGGTCAATTCCCAGTTCCCACTAATATGCCGATCTTGCTCCACTCTTTCAAAAATGGCGTCCATTTTATTCGTAACAGGGCGACCAGAGCGAGGTGCATCTTTAACATCAAAATTTCCGGACTAAAAACGTTTGAACCAAATTTGTGCTACTCTTACTGACACTGCATCAGGTCCATAAACATTACAAATTTTTTTCACTGCTTGAGTTGCATTTTTGCCTTTTTATAATAAAATTTTAAAATGTATCGAATTTCTTCATTAGATTCACTCATTTTTACGGAGAGAAAAACAAATGAAAAATAGCGGGAAACAACTTTTTTTTATTTTTTTCTTTTCTTTATAATGGAACCTTTTTAATGTTACCAAAACCAGCCAGACACAAATAGTGCAGTCAAAAAAATTTTATAATAAGTTTATACCTACGTTATGCGAAAAGACTTTTTCCCCGACCTAATAGTTAATTATTAATAACACAATTTTTATCACGCGATGGGCACGCGGTCCTCAGTGCAGTTCAGTATCGACCAAGTGGCTCGAACGCGCCATTTTGATACCGCAATCAAACGCAGAAAGTTGCCAAATTGCGATTGAATATCGATATAGTAGCCGATGCTGAAAATACTACTCCTTCACTAATTCCCAAATAGGTTTAGAAGTCGAAATACTCGTATATTTAAATGGAAATTAGCTTCACTGGCGGACCCATCAATGAATAGCTTTATGAAATTAAGTTAAAACGTATAAAACTAGTTATTATAAAGAAGGCTAACTGCGAGATAGGATCTTTGGAAACCAAAATTCGTGTGACTTAATTTATGGATGACCTCTTAAGTGCATACACATAGTTTATATGTATATTAAAGAGCTCATAGCTTAATGAAAAGTAAACGAAAAGCGAAATTAAGTAGAGATTTCACAGGACTGTCTATAGATGTGTGACTGTTTGACTGACATTTGACATTGAACACTTCAGTCATTCGGAAGCCACAATAAGCTGTTAGAACCAGTTGAAGATTAGAAATAAAAAGGAAACGTGTTCAGTGTTTTTCGAAATATATAAGAGTATATAAAATCGAAATATATAAGATTCAGCAGTTAGCTTAGGATAAGATAACCAGTAATTAAAAGTGTCACGAAATATTTGAACATATTTTAAACACATTCAAAAATACTTAAGAGATATTTTTTAGCAGCTCTCGAATAAATAACACGACAGAACAAACCTCTCTATAACAGTATATTTACCTAAAGAAATTGCAGTGAAACTAAACTCGAGGTGTCGTCCAATGCAAATTTCCCGAGACTGAAATGAGCGAGCTTGACTCGTCTCGTCTTCTTTTGTCTTGGAAATTAATTACTATCGCCCATTGGGAAATTTCCTATGCAAGTAGTTTGCACTCCATAAATTCTTAAGACTTTCGGATCTGTTATGCTGTAATTAATTCGTAAACACGTATTTTAGCAAAGAAATGTATTTATTCATAGCGTCTCCGTTAAAGGTGGCAGGTTTTTGTTGTACTGCCCTTTTGGGTTGGAAATAAATTTTTATTTTACTTTATTTCATTTATTTATTTTATTTATTTTATTTATTTTATTTATTTTATTTATTTTATTTATTTTATTTATTTTATTTATTTTATTTATTTTATTTATTTTATTTATTTTATTTATTTTATTTATTTTATTTATTTTATTTATTTTATTTATTTTATTTATTTTATTTATTTTATTTATTTTATTTATTTTATTTATTTTATTTATTTTATTTATTTTATTTATTTTATTTATTTTATTTATTTTATTTATTTTATTTATTTTATTTATTTTATTTATTTTATTTATTTATTTATTTTATTTATTTATTTATTTTATTTATTTTAATATTTTATGATCCACCTGTATGATAGACCGATTACCTGATAAATGTCACAGAATCGCTTTGGGTGCTGGCCGCCTGCGATGGGTAACAATGGAAGTATATGGGAGAGGCCTATGTTCATTAGAAGACTTTACAAGCGTGATGTCATGAAGTTTGCTTTTCTCTATTTTATGCTTTGTAACTAAGGGCTTGTATTACAATGTTCCGATTCGGAGATACTCTACTACAGTTACAGTGACAGCTTTGTATGGACCATCTGTCAAGTAAACGCTGATGGGAACTTATTTTATTTTTATTAATTTGGAACATCAACCAATTACATAATATTTGCTTAGTTATAAATCTTAAGGTATACACTTACATATTATGTAACTAACAGCGTTATTCACAAAGTAACGATTAGTCTAAGTATGTATACAAAATGCAAAAAAAAACTATAATATTTATTTTGAGTTATTTATAAATTAATTTAATTATTGTCCATCTTTAAGTTGCGATAGTACACTGTATCTAAATTGGTTAAGTGACTTAACTTAACTTACTTGGTTATTGTGAAACAGGCCCTAAAAATCCTTATATTATACATCATGTTAGTATAATATATCACCTTGTTAGGTTTTAGAGACTATTCATATATGAAAATAAAAAATATGTCTTAATCGTGTAAATATTAATTGTCTTTGTTCTAATCTAATTTTATCTCATTCTCGTGTGCTTTCTAAAGTTTTTAGAGACCAGCAAAGGAAAATTAAGGAGAACCTTTAGAATTGTTCATATTAATAAGTTGTAAGTGTGTGTACTGTTATTTTATAATGTTTCTGAGTATTTTGAAGTAATAAATAAAATTCATTCAACTTACCACAAATATGCTCAATTTTAGGCATCTAATATAAATGGAATTGAAATATAATCTTATCGGGTTTCCCAATTAGAAGTAGCCCCATACCGAAATATGTCCAATATAAGTAGACACATTTCGGTAGACCCTTATGGAATACAGATGTGTATCTTTTAGGTCGGGTTTTGAACAAACATGTAGGAATGTACAGTTCATTGTAAACTGGTAAATATAGATGTCGATGGCTTAAAAAGGGATGGATGGGTATTATGAGGTTTGAAATCTTGCCCCACTTGATTATATTGGATCTTCAGAATCGACATATTTAAGAAAAGTGTTTACATATTGTACACTGGTGCCACGCCCCCGCTTTGCTTCAGTAGTAATTAAAAAAAAAAATTATATAACTTAAGTTATATTTTTGGAGTTTAAGTGTCGCTAGTTACGTGAAGAATACAAGTTTTGGTAAGATAATTGTCACTCAATTTAGAAAAGACAAAACGAAAAATACATGTTTTCTTGTTAATCAATCACTTTATATAAATCTGTCTGCTCTTTTGAATATCGTTCAAAATTCAAAATTTGGAACAAAAAGGTTTGTTTTATTCTTACCCTTTATTCCAACCTTTATTTGTATAAGGTGATTTTGTGCCTCATGTCACTCGTAATAAGCTCTCGTCTTATTGGACAGTGTCAAAAAGCATAAGCTTTACAAGTAAAGGTAAATAAACGAGGTGAATTAAAGGAAAAGATATGCTCAGACCAATCTTAGATAAACTGGATGAAACCTTATCATATCAGCCTTATAAAGACCATAGCTGAACAAAAGCCTCTCCAATAGATTACATTATATTGGAGGAATTTCCATAATCACTACGCTGGGCAGGCGGGTTGGTGATCGCAGTTGAATCCAGTACGCAGGATGACGCTGTCACCCACGATAGCATCAAGATTTCTTACTGTCGAATATTTGGCGACCGATATAGCGTGGAGGTCAGTATACCTGCACTTCACTTCAGAAGTCGTGAGTTTGATTCCCATACAGGACAAATCTTTGAATGTTTGTTCTGGTCTGGGTGTTTTCCTATATATATTACGTATGTTTTTACAAAAAAAAGTATGTAAGTATATTTATCCGTTCTTTAGTATCCATAACACAAGTTCTTAGTAATACTTATCTTGGAACTAAATAGTTGCTGTGATTATTTATTTAAAAAAAAAATTACTACCCGACGTAAGATCATCGTTGGCACTATTCTAGGTCAGTACCACACGGTACAGCCTTAGCCTATACAAGTAAGTATATTTATGACAACAAACCTCTTCAACGGAGTCATCGTCACAGTCATCATAGACATCACCTTTCACAAAAACCAACCATAGCACTAACATCACCGACAGCTGATATACGTGCCCGAACATATTAAACAAATTGATTGCACTGGTAGCTGACCGCAGTCTATTTGCCCATATATTTGGAAAAAAGTGGCAAAACATACTACGGCACTACCGAAAAATAATGTAAACTTTATTGCGATAGATTTAAGACTCAGTTTCCAAAGGGATGCTCTGAGAAAAATGATGGTAAAGGGAATCGGGGATTATAACAAAGGACAAGGTTGTCATGCTTCATTTCTGAACAATTCACAATAAATCTCGCAAAAAGGCATAAAAGGCTAACGTTTCGTGCGATTTGTGTTCTAGTGGAATAATGGGGTGTTTGATGGATTCAAATGTATGTTAAGGTCGATTTTCACACATGCCTTCACAGGCTGTTCGAATGTAGTTTTATTCATTGGACGACCGATAAGGCGTGTACCAGTCATCCACTCCTGAGATCGTAGGTTCGTTTTCCACACAGGACAAACCTTTGTGTGCATGAACATGAATTTTTTTTTTTCTGTGTGTTTTCTTTGTATATCTTAATATGTATTTACAACAAAAAAAGTATGTAAGTATGTTTTTCCGTTATTAGTGGCAATAATACAAGTTCTTAATGATACTTATCTTGGGACTATATACTTGTTGTAATTGTTAAAAATTATTTATTATTTATCTCAATATTTAGTGAGAAATATTAAAATAATATTGTACAATAACCTCAAATTAAAAGACATAAAATTTGTTTATATAGCATTTACAAACACGTACAAAAGAATAAAACAAGCCATGAAATGTGTTCATCATTATCGCAGACCATTAACTTCCCCCTACTGAACACGTCTTCAAAGAATTCAACATCACATTCATTTATACAAATGGCTTCATTCCGAAAAACTGAAATATAGGTGCAAAACTTCACTGGAGCTAAATTCTAAATGCTAATTGCTAAATTCTTCTTCAAGCAAGGGGACCCTGAGAAGAGGGAAGAAGGAAAAGAATTTAGCAAGAAACTGGGCAAGTTTCTGTCTCAAGATAAATCGATTGAAAAGTTTTCTCGAAAACCGTAACCAATGAAGTTGCAGTAAGGGAACCTTTTATCACATTCAAGAAGTTAACTTATGTGAAACTGGCCTGAATTTGCTGAATAGGGGGTCACAACAATAATCTGGTAGATTTTTATTCTAATTTAAAGACATACAAGGTGAAAATATTAAGCCCATGCTTGTTTATCCTCTTACGAACCCAGGTGAGAGGGATTAAATCCATCCAACACGCTGTCGGTTGCATCTTGTTGTTGATGTTATCAAACCACCTAATATGGTATCTAACTTAGCATAACTACTTGGTCTACTATATTTACCGACGACCGATTTAGCGTGGAGGTCAGTATACCTGCACTGGAGTGATCCAGAGGTCGTGGGTTCGATTCCCACACAGGACAAATCTTTGTGTGCATGAACATGAATATTTGTTCTGGTCTGGGTGTTTTCCTATGCATATAAAGTATGTATTTACAAAAAAAAGTTCTTTAGTATCCATAACACAAGTTTTTAGTAATACTTATCTTGGAACTGAAGAATTGGTGTGATTGTAAGAGAATATTTATTTAATAATTAGCGGCCGTCCGTCACTTTGTCTGCGTGATCTACATAAAAACCTTCCTCTTGAATCGCTCTATCTATTTGAAAAAAATCGCATCAAAGCCCGTTGCGTAGTTTAAAAGGTCTATGCGTACATAGGGGCAGACTTCGTTTAATTATTTAGTTTATTATTGTATTTAACTATGCAGTGATTATAATCTTAGTCAACGGCTTTTAAAATAGCTTCTTAAGAAGTGCTTAAGCACGGAAGAATTTTATTCAACAACCGGCCATTCAATCAAGGATTGACTTTCGAGAGAACTCTTTAATGTGGCTCGAAACTGACACTTAGATTCTTCACTATAGATTTTAGTAATAGTTTTGTTGCTTATAAGTGATTCTAAGCTTCGTGATTTCAGTGTAATAATAATTCTTTATTTCGTAATAATATTTTTTTATTTGTTTTTTATATTTATATTTAATTTGGACGTTTTCAAGTACTATTAGGTCGGGGAAAAAGTCTTTTCGCATAACGTAGGTATAAACTTATCATAAAATTTTTTTGACTGTACTATTTGTGTCTGGCTGGTTTTGGTAACATTAAAAAGGTTCCATTATAAAGAAAAGAAAAAAATAAAAAAAAGTTGTTTCCCGCTATTTTTCATTTGTTTTTCTCTCCGTTAAAATGAGTGAATCTAATGAAGAAATTCGATACATTTTAAAATTTTATTATAAAAAAGGCAAAAATGCAACTCAAGCAGTGAAAAAAATTTGTGATGTTTATGGACCTGATGCAGTGTCAGTAAGAGTAGCACAAATTTGGTTCAAACGTTTTCAGTCCGGAAATTTTGATGTTAAAGATGCACCTCGCTCTGGTCGCCCTGTTACGAATAAAATGGACGCCATTTTTGAAAGAGTGGAGCAAGATCGGCATATTAGTAGTTACGATGTAGCTGAAGAACTGGGAATTGACCACAAAACAGTTTTGACCCATTTGAAGAAAGCTGGTTATACAAAAAAGCTCGATATTTGGGTGCCACACGAGCTCACTCCAAGAAACTTAATGAACCGTGTATCTACTCATTTGCGATTCATTATTGAGACGTAATGAAACCGAGCCGTTTTTGAAGATTTTGATAACTGGCGATGAAAAGTGGATCACGTACGACAAGATCGTGCGAAAAAGGTCGTGGTCGAAAGTTGGCCAGGCTTCACAGACCGTGGCCAAACCTGGCCTAACACGAAATAAGGTGGTGCTGTGTGTATGGTGGGATTGGAAGGGCATTGTTTATTATGAGCTTTTACCGCCCGGCAAAACCATCGATTCTGATCTTTACTGCCAGCAACTGATGAGATTAAAGAAAGCAGTCGAGAGAAAACGGCCGGAATTGATCAACAGGAAGGGTGTGGTCTTTCATCACGATAACGCTAGACCACACACATCTTTAGCCACTCAGCAAAAATTAAGAGAGTTCGACTGGGAGGTCCTAGTGCATCCACCATATAGCCCTGACCTTGCGCCTTCAGATTTTCACCTGTTTCGGTCTCTGCAGAATTCTTTAGGTTCTGTAAGGTTGACCTCAAGAGAGGACTGCCAAAACTATTTGTCCCGTTTTTTTGATCAGAAGTCCCAAAGTTTCTACAGTAACGGGATAATGTCTCTGCCCACAAAATGGCAGAAAGTTATTCAACAAAACGGTACATATATATTGTAAATAAATGTAAATAAACTTTGAAAAAAATGTCTTGACTTTTCATACAAAAATACGAAAAGACTTTTTCCCCAACCTATTATGTAATAGTTTATAAAATAATTATTTTTGACTTTGACTTTAAAACTATTTAAATCATTACTGTTATCATCACTACTGCACTCTTAAGCAATTTATTTATAAGTGGCGGAAGAAAAAAACAATTTTGATGAGTTTCTTGACTGATTCATCTACGATCAAGCTCCCGCCCGCAGTGAATAAGTTGACGTTGATAAAACCTTTTTAAACCAAGCTTGCATAAAAGGTTTCGACTATGAATCTGTAAACTTTGCGGTTGGAGCTAAGAGCGCAATATTTCAATATTTTCTAATAACTTCAAAAAAACAATTATATCGGTTGGGATTATGATGTGTCTTTCAATAAATTCTAATGTAAAAGTCAGTTTGTTCATTTCTCAAAGTAACTTAAACGGATTTAGCTAAAATTTGGCACACGGATAAACCGTGTCCTGGATTACAGCCAAAGACGAATAGTTTATTCAAGTTTAGGTCAATAAAGCTTAAAAGCTTAAGAAAACAACGGGGACCCCACTACGTGACCACGAATCGCTATTAATTATTCGAAACATCGGAATGAATAGTTAATGCTTGTAATAGCATGTTTTATAATAAGGAATGAACCATGATTTATATGTATAATTTTTTTGCGTGAATTACAATTGGATCATATTTAAGGTGTCTTCAAAATTAATAAATTGCCAACCTAACCTAACCTTTTTGTACATCAAAAATACTGATTGAGCACCTAATCACCTCATTAGATGCTCACTCAGTATTTTTGATGATCAAAAAAGCTTTTTTTAGAGGTTTAGTTTATTATATTCCATTACAATTTCATTGTTTTAGTGATCCTTGTTATAGAACGTATTCAAAACGTCGGGATAAAATAGTGCACTGCGATTTAACATACATACATTCACGCCTTTTTCCCTGAAAGGGTAGGCAGAGGCATATTATTCGCCCACACTTCACCAATTATATAGTTGGTCCCACCCCACGTAATAGGTGGCGAGCCTAATGCCGCTTGCCTGGCTTTGTTATGTTCGCCAGAGCCTCGTCCGTTGATCGGTAGGTGCACCACGTGCAGGTGAGGTTGGCTTGGGCTCCTTAGGTCTTAGTAGGGTCCCTTTATATCCTATATATGTATACATATATTTTTAAATTATTTTATCTATAAAGTTTCCGTTGCCATCCTTTTTATACGGAACCCTAATACATCGGATAATAATCTAGGAGAATTTAACATGTTCCATATTGCACCGGTTTTGTAGAGCAGCCGTAGGATTGCGACTTGGTGTGTTTCAATCATAAACCTTAATGGGGAATAAACAAGGTGTTACTAGATTCTCTTAGCTAAATTTATTATTTAACTTGGTAGGATCCCTATACACCTGCGTTTTATTTGCCTGAAATTGGTTTATTAAGTCGGTTTTATCGCGTGTATAATTGATACCGAAACGAAAAAAGAGTTTTATTCAAGAAGTATAGTGTAAAAAATTTAATTGCATTCTTAAATGAAAAGAAATGTGGAAATTGCTGCACGGTTTTAAATTTCATTTTTAAACTAATTGTCTTCATCTTATTAAATTTAAGTGACAGCACTAGTTTTCCACCTGGTCTAACTTTAGAACTGGCTTTGTAATAAGCCCCACTATGTCGCTTGTGATAAATGTATGTCGCCTTTAAAACGTAATAGGCCTGGGTATGTTGTAGGAGTTCATTACCGAATAAGGGTCTCATTTTG
Source organism: Musotima nitidalis (assembly GCA_949126915.1). Lineage (NCBI taxonomy): Eukaryota > Metazoa > Arthropoda > Insecta > Lepidoptera > Crambidae > Musotima > Musotima nitidalis. Next base: position 3,632,130 of record OX421429.1, read on the forward strand.
TTCGTTACTCATGCATACATGCATACATACATGCATACATACATGCATACATACATGCATACATACATGCATACATACATGCATACATACATGCATACATACATGCATACATACATGCATACATACATGCATACATACATGCATACATACATGCATACATACATGCATACATACATGCATACATACATGCATACATACATGCATACATACATGCATACATACATGCATACATACATGCATACATACATGCATACATACATGCATACATACATGCATACATACATGCATACATACATGCATACATACATGCATACATACATGCATACATACATGCATACATACATGCATACATACATGCATACATACATGCATACATATACGCACGCATACTTACATGCATACAAACATGCATACATACATACACGCATACTTACATGCATACATACATACCTACTTATTTACACACATATTCTCTCGCCCTTAAATCCCATTTGCTTGCTACAAATATTTAAAGAGACTCGTTACTCTAATATGAATTATGAAACCCTAAAACTAAAGAAATACCTAATGAAGTGAAAATGATAAATTTGGCTCAACTAGGAAAATCTACCACATTTTCTCTCCGTAGTTTGTGTAAGTTTTTAATGTTATTTTTATCTGCGGACACAATGAAACACTTTATCAACTTGGCCAATTCGCAACTTTCCGGTTTATAATTAAAACCTTTTTTTGAAGGTGCCATTAACTTTGTATGTTTATAAATTTGGTGTGAAGTGCTAAGCAACGTTCACACGGCCTACGTACCTCATATATCTTATCCTAGATTTTATCAAACGTAGTAGTCGTCTATGGTCAGCGTTACTCTTACACGTTCCCTTTAATTACGTAAATTTTGATCGAGCAGCGCCCATATTCAGCGGCGTGCTTCTGCACTGCACATCTTTCTATATCCCGATAATTTATCTCGATCCACAATTAGCTATCTGCGATAGACAAATCAATTCTTTTTCACTTAAAGCGTCTCAACAGCCAATCCTTAGATTCAAACTTTTAGAACTATTGAAATCAAGATAGGCATCTAACTAAGATTGGTTTCAATCTCAGACAGCGGATAGATGACTACACAGTTATATTTTAATATAATTAAGTTAAAAAAATGTCATATAAAACCTTTTCCCATAATAACTAATTAACTTTGGACGTTAGAGATTTAAAGTGCTGCAATATTTTATTGATATTAGGGGCTAAAATATGTTGTTGCCGAATTGTACTAAAAATATCGGTTCAGGGTCTGCTTACTGGTCTTATCAGAAGTGGCTGAATTTAAGATAGTACATGAAGCGACTACCGTCTGAACTCCGCTACCCAAGGAAAACTTTATTCTATGATTAAACCAACTCTCGGAATATTAGAAGGCATTGACTTCCTAATAGCGAGTGCCATAGATGATTATGACAGCCGGGATCAACGGCAAGCGATAATTACGCACATAACTTAGTGTTGTCATAAGTACATGGTGACCAGAGTTTGAATCCGAAACCCTTTGAATCAGAAGTCTACGGGCTATCGCCGCCGTTAATTACACTAAAAAAGTAATCAATAGAAGAAATAATAGGTTGGGGAAAAAGTCTTTTCGTATTTTTGTATGAAAAGTCAAGACATTTTTTTCAAAGTTTATTTACATTTATTTACAACATAAATATGTACCGTTTTGTTGAATAACTTTCTGCCATTTTGTGGGCAGAGACATTATCCCGTTACTGTAGAAACTTTGGGACTTCTCATCAAAAAAACGGGACAAATAGTTTTGGCAGTCCTCTCTTGAGGTCAACCTTACAGAACCTAAAGAATTCTGCAGAGACCGAAACAGGTGAAAATCTGAAGGCGCAAGGTCAGGGCTATATGGTGGATGCACTAGGACCTCCCAGTCGAACTCTCTTAATTTTTGCTGAGTGGCTAAAGATGTGTATGGTCTAGCGTTATCGTGATGAAAGACCACACCCTTCCTGTTGATCAATTCCGGCCGTTTTCTCTCGACTGCTTCCTTTAATCTCATCAGTTGCTGGCAGTAAAGATCAGAATCGATGGTTTTGCCGGGCGGTAAAAGCTCATAATAAACAATGCCCTTCCAATCCCACCATACACACAGCACCACCTTATTTCGTGTTAGGCCAGGTTTGGCCACGGTCTGTGAAGCCTGGCCAACTTTCGACCACGACCTTTTTCGCACGTTCTTGTCGTACGTGATCCACTTTTCATCGCCAGTTATCAATCTCTTCAAAAACGGCTCGGTTTCATTACGTCTCAATAATGAATCGCAAATGAGTACACGGTTCATTAAGTATTTTTGAGTGAGCTCGTGTAGCACCCAAATATCGAGCTTTTTTGTATAACCAGCTTTCTTCAAATGGGTCAAAACTGTTTTGTGGTCAATTCCCAGTTCTTCAGCTACATCGTAACTACTAATATGCCGATCTTGCTCCACTCTTTCAAAAATGGCGTCCATTTTATTCGTAACAGGGCGACCAGAGCGAGGTGCATCTTTAACATCAAAATTTCCGGACTGAAAACGTTTGAACCAAATTTGTGCTACTCTTACTGACACTGCATCAGGTCCATAAACATCACAAATTTTTTTCACTGCTTGAGTTGCATTTTTGCCTTTTTTATAATAAAATTTTAAAATGTATCGAATTTCTTCATTAGATTCACTCATTTTAACGGAGAGAAAAACAAATGAAAAATAGCGGGAAACAACTTTTTTTTATTTTTTTCTTTTCTTTATAATGGAACCTTTTTAATGTTACCAAAACCAGCCAGACACACATAGTACAGTCAAAAAAATTTTATAATAAGTTTATACCTACGTTATGCGAAAAGACTTTTTCCCCGACCTAATACACCAATTTTTTTTGTGAAAAGTATTCTCTGAAACTCAAGTTTGTATTTTCTTTTGTGCGTTAAAGTTAAATTAAATAATTAATTATACATGTTTATTATGAAGTGCTGCAAAAAGTGATTTACTGAAGACAGAATAATCTTATAATTTTCTGGAGATATTTGCATTAAAGAAATCTGAATCGAACCAATTTATAAATTAAACGATTATCGTGAGAATCTGATCCGTTCCTTCAGGTGACAAATTGAATTCCCTCCGTCTCATCTTCGCATTCTAATTTAGTTATCTTTGTGACTTTTACAGTACAGTACAGTACAGTCAGCATCATGGTCACCTTCAAAGCGCGATACAACGCATAACAAATTAAATTCCCTCCATCCTATCTTCGCCGTTTCAGTATTCTAATTTAGTTCTCTTTGTGAGTTCTATAGAGGTATATTTAACGACACATAGTTTCAATCAAATAAAACGCAACTATTTCACGATGACTTTACCTAGTAGCAGTCAATCTAGAAAAACTATCAATTACATAAGTTTCATTATAAAATACACCATAAAAAACATACAATAGAATTTAAATAAAATTAAAAATGCATTTATGTATAGACAATCGTTGAATCCAGCTCGGTTGGGCTGACCTACTTGTCCAAAATACCTCAGTATCTTAAGACAAAAGTCTTTGACCAGTGTGTGTTCGGCAGTGGACTTCAAATGGCTCAAATGATGATGTTGGTTTATACGTATTTTCACGTCTATTTCCCCTAGGGATAGGCAGAGATCACATCCTTTCACTTGCTACGACTCTGGTTATACACTCTTAGCCAGAGGCGGCTCGTAACGTTATTTCTTGGGTGTTCACAACAAAAAAACTAAAGCTTAACAATTTATTTTATTGGTACCCATTCGCAGGCCTTTTTGGCGAGCGGAGACATCTATCACTTTCTTGTGAAAATCAGATAATGAATTTAATTAACCGTTTTTCTAGTTTTCGTACTACACTTTTAAGTAAGTGCAACATCAGGTATGGTGGCCCCTTACTTTTCAGTTCGAGACGCATTCTGAGAGTCTTCTCACAATTTTTAATAAAAGGTACACCATATTGTTCCACTTTTACCACAATTGACGCGCACAAACTATTTTTTTTAATATTATATAAAATAAAATAAAAGTTACCGGCGACGACGTATGTTTATTTACACAAGAGCGACCACAACGCATAGAAAATCCCCGCGTCCGCGCACGCCTTGTTCGATCCCGATTGGCAATGTCGCGCAGCAGGAGCTGCGCTCCAGATTAGGTTAGTTTTTACTGTAGGAAATCTTTTGTTTCACGCGCCGAACTGTGTCGGTGTTTCTTCATTGAATGCAGGGCTAGGCATTGTACTAAACTTTGTTTCATAGGACCAGCGCTCTTTAAAACGAGCCGCCTCTGCTCTTAGCCCCATTCAACTAAGATAAGATACATGTTGGCGTATTATTAATGCTCACAGCAAACAGAAGGAGCAGAAACGCAAACATAATTAAATTCGGCGCCATCGCTCTTTCTTTCTGACAGATTTATTATCTTCGATGCGAGCACTATTGGAATTAAACAGAATATGCATACAGCAGCTCTTCAAAAAGGGTGTGCAAAGGTTTGTAGAGGCTCGGCTATGCGATATGCGCGATAGTTTTTCAAACGTTCATGGCCTTTAGCTCCCACTGCACATAAGTTATGCCTAATGCTAACGCTAATTTGTTTATTTATATATTCTCATCACAACTATATATAGTACACTGCTGATAAAGTGGTACTGCAATTTGTTTCCACATTAATGGATATTGACACTGAAAATAGGCTACTAGTGATATGCTTGGCTATATGTGGAGACTGAAGGGCTTTATTTCAATTTCATCGTCATCATCCGAGCGTTAACCCTGTTGCCACATTACGGTTCCGGGTCCGCTTTCTTGTTTTAATGCCAGCACTTCGCGCGGCCTTCGGCGAAACCATTGGCACGCATGTCACTCGTTACAAAGTCAACCCAGCTCTTCCTGGGCCTAACCAGTCTGCCTCGGCCAGGTGAAGGTTGCCATGGCCAACCATTTGTTACCCACGTAGTTTGCCGGTTTTCGTAAAAAATGGCCGCACCAGCGTAGGCGATATTCTTTCACTCTGTCTGCAATATCGCGGACATGAAAGCTGCTGCGGAAGGCTTTATTGTAATTTATAGGATAATAGCAAACTCCTTACTCTAGTTAAGTGGCGCTTCAAGATTTTGGTGACGTAGACAAATATTTCAGGACAGAGATGTATTCCCGACTAATACTGTGTTTCAAGAGCAGGCTGAGGAGCATCAGAAACTCCACACAAATACCTTCAGATACTATATTTGACTTAGTGTTAACTTGCTTTCCTATGCTTATTGCTATGCTTTTTTACAGTCAGCTCCAATAAAATGGATGTGTCGTAATGACGGGGAGACTGAGATTACAGGTGCCTCTTTAGATAAGATCACAAATTAAAAACTACCGTTACAAGTATCGAAAGCTAAAACATATGTCGTATTAAAGATAAATTCCCTAATATCAACCGAAGATAAATCGAACGACTGAGAAAAGATTTTATTCTGTATGGGAATCGAACTCACGACCTCAGGGACGGAGTGCAGGTATACTGAGCTCCAAATCATATCGGTCGTCATATCAATCTAATAATATAACTCTGACTCTCTAAGCAGAACTAGATGAACTTCCGACTAATACTTCATTTCAAGAGCAGGCAATCGAGCATCAGGAACTCCTCACAAACGCCTTCGGCCAGATTCCAATATTTGACTTAGTGTTAACTTGTTCGCACAAATCAAGTTGCTTCCCGCAGCCTGGGGCTCTCGTACAGTCAGCACCAATAAAATGTACATATCCTGACTTTAGATAAGATTAAATATTTAAAACTACTGTCACTAAAACATGAATAAACACGTTTGGATTTCGTCTTGGGATTTTACACTGGTCGATTCTTTGACACATCAATCAGTTGCTTCCAGGAGCTTGGTGCTCTTGTCAGATCAGAAGAAATCATTTATAATAAATTGTAGGCCGAAAGTTTGAAGAAATGCGGCATTTTACAAAACGACAAGCCAAATTATAAATCAATGGGAAACGTTTTTGTATATACAATGTAACTTACTATGACAAACTTGGAGTGGCTTTTGGTCAATTGCGCAGGGTAACCTAGCAAACCAATGAAGCCACTTGTTAGGTGAAATTTATAAAAAAAATCACTACTCTTCACATTTTGTCTTATCGTTTTGCAAAATGACGCATGCCACAATCTGCCTGCGACATATAAATGTTTATTTTTAAATCTCCGTACTGAGGTCTAAAATCGAATGCACATGTATACATATTATTGGGGTTGACTGTACTTTATGTGTGATCAATTGCTATGTGTGACTTGTATGTGCTTTATGTCAGAACTTTCAAAGGTCACATATAAGATTTGTACAGTACTCGGTGGGAAATATTTCACACTGTTATCGTATTTTCGAGTTAGGCAGAAGGGATTCTAGATGGATTTCGTGCATTGATGCATTTAAAAATTCATTAAAAATAATAAAAAAAGAAATTGGCTAAATCTACTAATAATCTGGAGTCATTAAAAAGTATTTCGACTAATAGCTTAGAAGTAAAATTGCTGAAAAAAAAGACGGGACATAACTTTACATATGTAATATTAGGAGACTATGTATATGTGTTATATAAGGAAGATTTATGTAAATTTTTCTAATTTTTTTCGTGACAATGAACATCAAATTGAAAATGCCCAACCTTAGCGATCTTACAAAACCCCCCCTAAATTTGTCTTTTCAATTAAATTATAAAAACTAAGCGGAGACTGTGCAATGGGTATCTATGAATATACAGACATACTTTTTAGTAAGTGCAAAACACGAGTAAATCTATATTTTGAACTTAAATTTAAGCACAGTTGCGTTTTCCAGTTCAATAACTTGAAAGCAATTTTTTATACAATGTTACTTTTTAAAGGAAATTAACATACAGCTATTTAAAACTGTTAAAGTAATATATATTGCCGACACATCGCAAAATAATGTTCAATATTATAGTGCAGAAATAAATGGAAAATACATCAACGACGAAATCTCTCAAAGTAATTAAAATTCTCATTTTATAGAAGAAGACAACCCGCCTTTGGGTGCAACGTAAAGCGTCGCGTTAACTTAAAGCTTTGGTAAGCGATATTCCTGTGGTTCACATTCAGGATGATCTCAAACAAAATTGTTTTTTAGCTGCCCTACAAATATAATTCATTGGAAAGCTTTGTAATTCTAGATTATTGGATGATAATCTGAAATGTTTTGCTATAATTACAATGCTGTATTTAGTTAAAAGTTTAAATTTTTACTGGAAAAAATTTACTCTTCTGCGGTGGTCCGAGTAAGAATCGAACTCAATTTATATAATCGGTCCACTGTTCTAAATAAAATATTACGATTATTTGATTATAATAATATTCATTTAGAATAATAATTTCCATAGCATTACAAAAACCATACATACCGTTGAAACAGATACATTAAATAAATCAAATCAAATACATTAAATAAAATTATATACATTAAATTGAATCAACTCAAACCAAATACATTAAATTACATCAAATCAAATACATTACATAATAATATTTATTATCGATTGTTACATACTTGAAACTTGGTCCCTTAGATGGACTAGGAGCTTCTTCATGAGGTCTATAGCCTTATGATGAAGCACCGAGTTGCACAGCGAGCAATGGAGAGAGCTATGTTGGGAATGCAGGAGGAGCAGAAATGAGGAGATCCGTAGAATAACGAGTATCACCGATATAGCTCAAAGAATCAGCTAGCTGAAGGGGCAGTAGGCAGGCCACACAGCACGTAGAACTGACGGCCGTTGGGGCAATAAAGTTTTGAATATATTCCAGAACTTTATTCCCCAACAGCCCTTAGAAAACGAAGCGTCGGCCGTCCACCTGCAAAATGGACGGACGACTTGATAGGAGTTCCAGGATCACTTTGAACCCTGCCAGGGTTGCGGGACTGTTCGGAAGGGTTACCGCGGCCTTGGTGTTACAGGCTCAAGAAGGAACATGGATGGTTTTTAGCCAGTAAAAGTGTGACACACCCTTCCGCTTCACCCACAGCGGAAGACGGTCATTTGATGATTTTCCATCCGAAAAACAAATAATAAAGAATGGCACCGAGAGAGTGCTGAACTAGTTATTGTACCAAACTATAAGAGCTTGTTCAGATAGCGCGTATTATACTGGTGTTGACTCGCGCCTTTTAAATGTATATATCGCAAAACGTACGGCTGCATGTAGACGGAATGTATGAACCTCTAGTATCGCAATTCAAAACGCGCAATTAAAACCGCTTCATCTGGACAGGGTCTTTGAGAAGCCTTAATTAGATAGACTTGTGCTTTTTATAACTTGAAACAGGTCTACCTGTATGTAACCTGAACAAAAGCGGCGCCATAATAACACATTGTTGCGTACACGTTTGTGAGTAACGAGCTTCCGAGTAATTTATTTCATTACGTGAAATGAGCGTTACTGAAATAGGAATGAAATGGCTTTCGTAAATGTTTTCACAGTGCTCTAACGAGATGCTCGTATGAACATTTTGCAGAAATATACAACAATTTATATATTTTTTACGGTTTAACCACAGAGCCTACGTTTTGCTTTTTTATGATTTAGTAAACAAAGGCGTTTTCTCTTTATGACAGACTAGGCAGATATTTGTTGTTGATGATTTCAGTACCTTTTATGTCTCTTTACTTTCTATATTCCTTCCTATTTCTTTGTACATACATACATAATCACGCCTGTTTTCGCGAAGGAGTAGGCAGAGGCTAATTATACGCCCACATTTCGCCAATTGTGTTATCGGTCCTACGTAATAGGTGGCGAGCCTATTACCGCTTACTTTAAATTTGCCAGAGCCTCACCCGTTAAACGGCAGGTGCACCACTTGCAAAGCCTTGAACGGGGCCTCAATTTGGGCGAGCTCTGTATCGGGTCGCCATCGACGGATCCTGCGGCGGCCACAGAGGGTCATGGCGACTCGTGTCGCTAGGGGGAATCACACCATCTCCCATGAGGTGGCATGCGCGCTCGCCGGGTCTCTTCCGTGGGACCTCGACGCCGAGGTTCTCTCGGCGGTGTTCTGGCGTGGCGCGCAATCCCCAAGCCAGAGTCTCCGACCTGCACCGGGCACTGTGGTGCGGTGGCTTGTGCTTCTAAGATGATAGATGTACACCCCGTACACCCTAGGTGTAGAATTGTTAATTTTTTAATATATAGAGTGTTTACGTGTTTTAAAGGTACGAGAAACTTATAGCTCCAGTGATGTGTTGTATTTGTACACCAAATTTAGAGAATCCATTGGGAGGCTTGAAAAAGTCCAACAGTTAGACACCACACACCTGTCTTTCTATAAGCTTGTTCCGGACAAATGAATGAAATGAAATGAAATAAAATACATTTATTTGCTTTCATTTTGCGTGCTTACATAAAGGTCTTATACAGGTTAGTTCTATCGTCAAAATCTACTTATATTTAAGTGTGCAAATGTTAAAATATATTTTGATTGAAATTAAAGATATAATTATTCAATAAATCAAAATGTCACTGTCCGATTATTATTAAATAAAATTATCATTTCTACATTCTAAAAACTAAAGATTGACATGGGTAGCCCGAAAGAAGTTCTTACTCGTAAACAGCCCTCTATCAAATAATTATGTAGTTTTCGTTCAAATATAGGTCCAGTTAAGTCACGAATTTCATCAGGTAACGCGTTAAATATTTTTGTACCCATTGTACTTGCATTTTTTTTTGCTAATGTCAGTTTTGAGGCCTGATTTTCTACCTTGCTAAAATGGCGTGTCCGGATCCCAAAATAGACTCGTTATTGCTTCATAACTTTTAAAATAATAACTTGCTAATTCATATTCCAACATTCACTTTTTTCATGAAATCACACGAAATGTGATATTTTCTCAATTCGGTGGATGTCAATTCTACGGAATATGGTACACTGAATTGAGAGAACGAATTGTGATTTGACAATGATAGACAGTAAAATTCTCTTTATTGCACCTATACATAACAAATAGAGTGTACTATAAAATTTATAGCGTACAATCGGGCGGCCTTACCGCTAAAAAGCGATCTGTAATAGAAAATAATGGTGAATCCAGCTGTAAGGACTCGATGAAAATCGGTTTATATGATGTCTCATTGAAGAATTTAGAATATGTTTTTGGAGATCCAAGGCGAGAGCTGCTAGGGCGGTTGTATTTTTACATATTTTTTATTCAGATGGGTAAACTGAGTGAAGCCGAAAAAAAATAAAAGAAACGGATTGCGGAGAGAAGAAGAAATGAGAGATTAAAAAGTGATCCGTTATTATATGAAGGACATAAACAAAGAGACAGGGAAAGATATGCAAAATATATAAAAACCTTTACTGACTTTTCAGTTCCCATTTCTCCTGCTCTTTCTGATTTAGAATCAATTGAAGTCCTACGTAATGCTACGCCAATCTCTTCACTTTCATTAGAATGCTCAAGTCCATAACAGCTATTTCACCAGACTCTTTAATAAGCCGCAGATTACTTTCGAAAGTTCATAAAGACTTAATTGATGCAGCCAACAACAGTATCACAGAAACACCCAAGTCACAACCGTGAGCGCGAACATAATTTATAAAGAAATACATATACAGGGTAAATAAGGAGTTTAAATTATTGCATTATAGGATAGCTGAATTACAAAGAAAGAATAAGGTATGCCCAAGAACGGTACATAGATTAAGAGGTAAAAAGAATAAAGTATTGACGAAGTAACAAAAAATTCATCAGAAAGATAAACTAAAGAAGAATATACGGAATTCATAAAGAGATTTACAATGTCCTCAGTAAATATAAAAAAGCGGTAGGATTTTTTTACGAAAAGGATGAAAACAGCCGTATGTGTCCCGGAAAAAGAGAATACACAGTTAAAAATAAATTAAGAAAACACAAACGATTTGCTACTGAATCATTGCGTGAACTACACCAAAAATTCCAAGCTCAGCATCCAGAAATAAATATCAGTTACTCACTATTTTGCAGATTTCGCTTTCTCAATTCTGTGATTAAGTTTTCTGTTAAACCAATCCACAATATTTGGTCCCATTGAAATCAATACATTCAGTATGGAATATACTTTAATCTTTTTCATGAAATCACTTATAAATATATAAAACCCAAATATTAATTTAACCACCAACTTGAGAAAAAAAAGGCCCTTCTGTAGAACTGCTGCTTTTATTGTAGAATCGCACTTAAATATATTTTTACAAGATGCAAAAATAAAAAGTAATTCTTTATTTTCAGCGGGGGACCAGCGTTGTATTGTGTGGATCAACACAATGGAACTCATTCTGAGCATTTCCAATGGCCTTTTGCCTATTGCCCTTTTGTATTTACTTTTAATGTTCCTTCCTTTTGTCTCCAAATAAATATGTTTTTTTAGTTACTGTGCTAATTGAGACCTCTTACATATAGATGTCGTGTCGTTCTTTTATTTTAAATCTTGGGACTGTAGAGCCTCCCGCCTCGACTGCAGTGAATGGCCGCGCTAGTTTTTAAGTATTGTAATTTTGACTTTCATAAGAGCTCTATTGAGCTAAACTTCAATCATCACTTTGACTTTGACTTTATGAAAGTCGTCGTAAATTTACACATTACGACGTTAGTTGGTTATATAATGTGTTTATATGTGGTAAGCCTTGTTTTGATTGGATTAGAACGCATGTAATAACTATTGTGTAGGCTTGTCTTTGTATAATAATTATTTATTTATTTATTTACAGAGTATATTGTATTACATATAAGTTAGTTTATATATGAAAATGTGTATAGGGATCCTACCAAGACCTAAGGAGCCCAAGCCAACCTCAATTTCAATTCATTAAGTCGTGCATTTGCCGATCAATTTGGCGAACATAACAGTGCCCGGTAACAGTAATAGGCTCGCCACCTATTACGTGGGACTATATAATTGGCGAAGTGTGGGCGTATAATATGCCTCTGCCTACGCAGGCGTAATTGTATGTATGTGTGTATATAAGTTAGTACCGAAGGTGCCATAGGATATTGTTGTAATTTGGTAAATTTATAATCTTATTGATACACGTTGCGCCATCTATGATCTATTGGGAGAAACTAAGTGAAATATTGTATTCGTATGTAATCATAGAATAGTGCATTATGGTTTAGTCTCTGGACCTTTTTGTAAGACTGTTTTCCGCTTCCTGTTTTGCATTGGTCTTCAAGCTCTGTAAATGTGTCTCGTGGAAAATAAAATAAAGTTAAAGTTATTCTGCATATTATTTCTATTTCAACATGGTAGCAGTCCGTGGTTAACTAATTGGATGGACAAACCCAGTGGAAAAACAAAGTTAACAAAGTTCAGTGGAAATTTTCAAGAACTATTTGGCCGTGAGGTTAGCGTCACGCGGAACCGGCGACGGCGAAACGTTAAAGGTAAAAATCAAGTGAAAAAAGACAAAATGGCAAAACAAGCAAAAATAGAAGATATTATGATACCAATTTTCGACGGTGCCAATTATTCAAGTTGGAAATTAAGGTTACTAACCTTGTTGGAATATAAGGAATGCCATGAGGCCGCCATTATGAAAAATGAAAACCCTCGAGAAGCGGAGTGGAAGAAGAAAGATTTGAAAGCAAGAACAATAATAATGAGCACAATAACAGACAAACAACTTGAATATGTTAGTGAGTGCAGAACGGCATTTGATATCCTTCATAAATTCGACAAAATGTACCTAACCAAATCTACAGCAATGCAAATAATATGCAGAGGAAAGATTGAAGAAATTAAGTTAAATAATTACAACACTATTGAGGATTTTTTTGTTGAATTTGAAAAGACAATTAACGACTTCAAGTTAGCCGGAGGAAAATTGGAGGAATCAGAAAAATTGAGATACATGCTGAGGGCCCTACCGCCAAGCTATAGTTACATAGGAGACTTCTTAGATGTGATCCCAGATGAACAAAGAACGGTAGAATATGTATGCAGCAAAATAAAAGAAAAAAATATGTCAAGTAATGATTCGGTCAGAAATGCTAGTACATTTGCAACAAAAGCAGAGTCTCTGTGTTTTGTTTGTAGGAAGCCTGGACACATAAAAAAGGATTGCTGGTATGGTCATCAAAAACAATATCAAGGAAACCAAAAAGGAAACACAAGTGCTAGAGGTCAGCGATTCTTACAGCGATTCTTCAGAAGTCAAAATCATGTCCGTGGTCAATCTTCTAACTACAAAGGTCATCGAGGCAGAGGTCAAGGTCAATCAAGTGGTCAATCTTCAAACAATTTTTCAACGGAGTCATGGTCAACACAAGTATGTAATCCGAAAGTAAATCAGGTATGTGGATTTTCTGAAAATGAAGAATGTAAAAGTAATATGGAAATTAATTGGCTTTTAGATAGTGGGTGTACTGACCACATAATAAATAATGATACATATTTTTATAACTTTATAACTTTGAAAAATCCTGTGAAAGTAAAACTGCCAGATGGTAAAATGTTACTAGCCACCAAAGAAGGAACTGTCAAAATTTATTTTAAAAACTATTATAACATAAAATATGTGGATTTAAAAAATGTTTATTTTGTTGCAGGCATAAAGCAAAATTTGTTAAGTTTTTCAAAAATAACTAAGAGTTGTACAATAATAGCTAAAGATGAAAACGCTAAAATTTATAATGCAGTTAGAGAATTAATAGTAGTAGCTAATAAAATAAATAACTTGTATTGCATAAAAAGTTTTGTTTTACAGCAAGAAATGTATGTACATTCAGTAACATTAACTCAAAAGGAGAAATGGCATAGAGCACTTGGTCATGTAAATTTTCAATATTTAAATAAATTAATAAATAATAAGCTAGTTTTGGGTTTACCAGATAAGATTGAAAGTATAGAAATGAAATGTTCAAATTGTATTAAAAGTAAAATGTCTAATGTACCTTTTGAAAATAATAGAACAAAGACTACTGAAATTTTAGAATTAATTCATACTGATCTGAACGGTCCACATAATACAATTGGTTATTGTGGAGAAAAATATTTCTTGACATTCATCGATGATTATAGTAAATGTACTAGGATATTTTGTATTAAAAGTAAAGCTGAAGTTGCAAGTTGTTTTATAGAGTTTGTGAATCTAGTAGAAAATAAATTTAACAAAAAAGTTAAGAAAGTCCAATGTGATAATGGCAAAGAGTACTTAAATAAAGATATTTATAATTTTGTAAAGCAAAAGGGTATAGAATTATTACCATGTCCACCTTATGTACATGAATTAAATGGAGTAGCGGAAAGATATAATAGGTCTGCTATGGATATAGCTAGGTGTTTAATAAGAGAATCTAAAATTAATAGGAGGTATTGGCCTGAAGCAATAAAAGCAGCAGCATATTTAAAAAATAGAACTATTGCAAACACAGTTGAAAATAAAACTCCGTATGAGATATTTTTTGGAATGAAACCAAATGTAGAACATTTAAAAATTTATGGAAGTAAAGTGTTTGTTAGAATACCTGAAGTTCTAAGAAAAAGTAAATGGGATGATAAAGCACAAATAGGAATCTTGGTAGGTTATAATGAGAATAGTTATAGGGTTTTATTAAATAATAGAATAATTAATGCTAGACATGTACAAATAGTTGAAGAAAATACTCAACTTATTTGCTTAGAAAAACAAGATGATCAAAAAGATAAAAATTTAGAAATTGACCAAAATTCAAAAGTAATTGAACCAGTTTATGATAGTGATGAAAGTTATGTAGATGCAGATGAGCCTAATTGTAATGAAGATAATGTAGGTACTGAATTTATTTACAATAATAAAGATAATGTTGTAGAATCTAAAAAGAGAAAAAGAACTCAAGTGTCTAGATATGGTAATCCACTTTCACATTTTATTTATGTTAATTATATTGATGCAAATGTACCAAGTACATTTAAGGAGGCGATGAACTCTAATGAACATAGACAATGGCAAATAGCTATGGACTCGGAAATAAACAGTTTAAATAAAAATAATACTTGGCAAATTATTGAAAGGCCAAAAGATAAAAAAGTTATAGATGTTAAGTGGGTTTTCAAAAAAAAGAGCAATAATGATTATAAAGCTAGATTAGTTG
Organism: Musotima nitidalis; assembly: GCA_949126915.1. Taxonomy (NCBI): domain Eukaryota; kingdom Metazoa; phylum Arthropoda; class Insecta; order Lepidoptera; family Crambidae; genus Musotima; species Musotima nitidalis. Next base: position 3,647,298 of record OX421429.1, read on the forward strand.
TAAGAGGATTTCAGCAAAATGAAAACATTGATAATGCTTATTCACCAGTAGGAAAGATGCAAACTTTGAAAATTTTATTGTCATACAGTTGTAAAAATAATTTATTTGTAGAACAGATGGATGTAGAAACAGCTTTTTTAAATGCTAATGTAAAGTCAGAAGTATATGTTAATCAACCTGAAGGTTATGAAACTTGTGACAATAAAGTTTACAAATTGCAAAGGGCACTCTATGGTCTTAAAGAAAGCCCAAGAGTATGGTATGATTGTTTTGATGAGTATATAAAAACATTAAATTTTGTAAGAAGTAACTATGACTACTGTCTTTATGTAAATAAAGCAAGCAAAGATCCAATATACATATTAATATTTGTTGATGATTTTTTAATTTGTTGTAAAGATAAAAAGAAAATAGAAGAGGTTAAAACTAGTTTAATGAAAAGATTTGCTATGAAAGACTTAGGAAAAATTAAAAGTTACATTGGCATAGAAATTGATTATAGTGATGATAGAAGTATAATGACTTTAAACCAAACAAAGTATATTGAATCTTTGGCTGCAAAATATAATTTAGAAAATACTAAGTTATATGATACTCCAATGGAGACTAATTTGAAACTAGAACAAGCTAAAGAAGTAGATGAAAGTATTAAGTATAGAAATATAATAGGTGAATTATTGTATATTAGTACAGGCACAAGGCCAGATGTAGCATATAGCGTTAATTATTTGAGTAGATACCAATCTTGTTATAACGGAACACATTACAAGTATGCAATGAGAATCTTAAAATATTTGTATAAAACTAAGGACCTAAAGTTAACTTACTATGATAATTTAGATACTGATGTATTAGATTGTATGGTAGATTCTGACTACGCAGGAGATAATGTAGACAGAAAGTCTACAACTGGTTTTATAATAAGATTATTTGGTAATTTAATTTTTTGGAAAACACGTAAACAAAATACAGTAACTAAATGTTCAACTTTTGCAGAGTATACTGCTATGTCAGAAGCAGTGACAGAAGTACTTTTTATTAGAAATTTGCTCAGTGAATCATTTGATATAAAATTCTGTAATCCAATAAAATTGTATGTAGATAACTCTGGTGCCATTGCAATAGCTAAGTATGGTAATTTTACAAAAAATTCAAAGCACATTGAAGTGCAGTATCACTATGTAAATGAGAACTATGAAAATAAAATTATTGATATTGTTAAAATTGATACTAAATCTAACTTAGCTGATATGTTAACTAAAAGTTTAGATAAGACAAAATTTGTGTTGAACCGGTTACAGTTAAGATTAATTTAGCTAGACTAGAGTTACATAAGTGTAACTTAGTTTTGTAAAAATAAATAACTTATGTTGTAGGTAATAGGTACCTAATAAGTGTTATTACTAATTTAGATAAATAAGAGTTTATAAGTTTAGTTTTTGTTAAAGGTTTAAGATCTTAAGTAAAGTGTTATAAATTTAAGGAGGCGTGTTGTAATTTGGTAAATTTATAATCTTATTGATACACGTTGCGCCATCTATGATCTATTGGGAGAAACTAAGTGAAATATTGTATTCGTATGTAATCATAGAATAGTGCATTATGGTTTAGTCTCTGGACCTTTTTGTAAGACTGTTTTCCGCTTCCTGTTTTGCATTGGTCTTCAAGCTCTGTAAATGTGTCTCGTGGAAAATAAAATAAAGTTAAAGTTATTCTGCATATTATTTCTATTTCAACAGATATGAATATCGGTTATTGTTAATTTTTATAAGTATGCTTGACTTCACTATTATTCAAAATTCAATCAATTACACAATTTTACTGTAACATAGACTCCAGTTTCTCCAAAGACGAGTGGTACTGGCCTAGAATTGTGCCACCCGCTCTCATCTCACGGGGAGTCGGAGTAGTCGACGAAGAGGAATCCTACTGCAACTTGGGCATCAGCGTTATTCTGGGTACTTTAACTGCGATCACCAACCCACCTGCCCAGCGTGTTGATTATGAAATGCACTTAATATGAAATGATGATACTCCATTTCGAGACGATTAGAATTAGTTAAGATGTTGTTAGTGGCTCGAAACTGGCACTTGGATTCACTGACACTTAATTATTTTTTGTTTTTATATTGTTTTGTTGCTTATAAGTGAATCTAAGCTTCGTAATTTCAGTGTTATAATATTTCGATTGTTTTTTTATATTTATTATGACGTTTTCAAGTACTATGTAATAGTTTATGAAAAATAAATTATTGGCTCACACATGTGGAAAGCAATAAACAGTATGTTACATCTATTTCAATTTAATTTTAGTCAAAACAAAATAAACACGTAAGGGTTTTCTACATAACAACATGGCAGTACATTTTAGACCCAAATGTTTGTTTGCTGAAAGTTTCCATGTAAATACGCTAGCTTTCAGAAATAATAAATCACCGTTTTAATTGTTGGTTTTTCGTGAGAATACTGTGTACTTTGTTGAGTGAAAAGTTTTTCATCTGCCCGAGCTCGATTTCGTCCCAGACGGCGGAAAATATGGCTGAATTCAAAAACAACTCTAACTTACGCCGCAGAATAAACAGCGCCAGAAACTTTGCTCGATTATAGGTACTTTACTTTTTGAATAAAACACTTTCTACAACAATTATTTAGTAAACAGCGATCCTACCAACAAGCCAACCTCACCTGCGAGTCCAAGCCAACCTCACCTGCAAGTGCACCTGCCGATCAACGGACGAGGCTCTGGCGAACATAAAAGTTCCCCGGTAAGCGGCAGTAGGCTCGCCACCTATTACGTGGGACCAACAATATAACTGGCGAAATGTATGTGTGTATTACATATAAAATGCTCTTTAATTTGGGGCGGTCTTACTTTAAGATGTTAAAATATTAAATTTCATATAATTTTTATTTTTATATATCTACTAACGGTCGCCCGCGACTTCGTCTGCGTGTCCTACATACCAACCTTCCTCTTGAAGCACTTTATCGATTAAATGGACTGCATCAAATGCCGTTGCGTAGTTTAAAAGAGTTAAGCATACATAGAGGACAGACAGAAACAAGCGCTAGTTCAATACTATGTAGTGATGTATTTAAATTTAGCATTTTCAATGCCATTTATTGAGTTAAAGATGAATATTTTACTCGTTCGCGGTTGTGTGTTCACTTGATAAGATAAAGATAAAGATAAAGATTCATTTATTTGTCAAAACATGAGTTGGTAATAATAAGACATACATATTAATGCTTATATTAGGATGTTAAGATACAGTACATAGTTTCTACATGTTTTACCATAACTGGTGTACAAATATGACAATAATGTTGCAGTTAGTGAGTGGGTACATAATACATCAAAATCATGTCAACAATTATTAAACGTTCAAAAAATAAAAATTAAACAAAAATAAAACAAATTTAAACAATACAATTTCATTAATTTAAGCCATAATCATAATAGTCATTTATATAACACTCACAAAGATTTGTCGTCAAGATATTCATTTAAACTGTAGTAACATCTTAGAGTCAACATTTTTTTTTAAAGCTTTTTTGAATAACGTCGAATTTAGGGTTTTAATGCTTTTGGGAATTTTGTTATATATTAATGGAGCCCTGCATATGATACTTTTACGCAACAGTGCTGTTTTAGACGAATTAACACATAATCTATCATTGTCTCGTCGACTACGTTGTACATTATCGGAAATGCGATTAAACAAGTATGAGTTGCTTCTAATAAATACAGCTACTTCCAGTATATACAGAGATGGAACTGTAAGAATGTTGTGCTTTATAAATAGTGGCTTGCAGCTCTCACTACTTTGGATACCAAACATAGCACGAATGCATCGCTTTTGCATTTTGAATACCATGTCCTTGTTTGTTGAGTTGGCCCAGAAAATGATTCCGTACCTGAGCACTGATTCTATAAGACCATAGTAAGCGGAGAGCAACGCTTCAGTGCCAATAGTTGGTGCCAGTTTATAAAGGGCAAATGACAGACTGCTAATTTTTCTACACAACATATCAATGTGCTCTTTCCAATTCAATTGGCTGTCTATCATCAAGCCAAGAAAACGAGCAGTGGTGGTTTCCTTTATTGTATAATTGTTGTGTACTACGTTTATATTTAACGGGTTTTGCACTCTTTGTCCGAAATGCATTATATGTGTTTTAGTCAAATTAATCTTTAAGTTATTGTTGTCTAGCCATGAAATAATTGATGTTAATGAATTAGTAATGTCAAATTCGTAAGTATTTATGTCTTTACATGCAATCGTAACTGTGCTATCATCAGCAAATAATGTCATAGGTTGATTCGTTGCGTTAGGCAGGTCGTTAATATAAATGATAAATAGAAGGGGCCCCAGTACACTACCTTGAGGAACGCCATATTTTACAATGCGTTTCAACGACGAAAATGTATCTTCACTTTTTGTTTTCATATTTAATCTGGCTATTTCTGTTATTTGTAGTCTGTCACTTAAATAGGATCGAATTAAATCCAAAACATTACCTCGTACCCCGTAGGCATTAAGCTTATCAAGCAATATGTTATGATCTACATAATCAAATGCCCGTGACATATCACAGTATATAGCACACACAGGAGTTCTACTATCAACATGACAATAGACATTTTTCATGCATTCATAGATGGCCATATTTATAGTTTTATTCTTTCGAAAGCCTTTTTGCTCATTGCATAATATGTTGTTTTTTTCTAGATAAAAGTTTATTTCATTATATAAATACTTTTCGAATATTTTAGAAAATATTGACAGTAGTGCAATAGGCCTGTAGTTATCCATTAATTGTACATTGTCTTTTTTAAATACAGGTTTTATAACTGCTAATTTAAGGTCATTTGGAAATACTCCTGTAGAAATACACAAATTAATAATATGACTCAAATGGTGACAAACAAACTCATTCACTGCTTTAACTACAATAGTGGAGATACCATCATAACCCACACTATTCTTGTTTTTTAAGTGTTTTATAATTTTATATATCTGATCAGGTGAACTCGGGGCAAGAAACATTGAATTTATTGGAGAATCGATTAATTTTGTAATATCTTTTCCCGCATTCGGAATGGGGTTGACTTTTTCTATAAAATAATTATTAAATGCATTTGCAATTTCTGTAGGGTCATTTATGTATTCGTTCTCACAAACTTTTATATTATAGACAGACTCCTTTGGTATATTGCTTCTTGATTTACTTATAATTTGCCACGCAGTTTTACATTTATTGTTGGAAGTCTGAATTCTATAGGTATTTTGGGAACGTTTTGTTAAAACAATAACTTTTTTAAATAATTTACAATAATTAACATATTTCGATTTATTTTCATTTGTCGTGTTAAATCTGTATTGCCATAGTAAAGTCTTTTTCTTTCGACTGCAAATCCTAATGCCACGTGATACCCATTTAGGCCTACTACATACCTTTATTAAACGGTGTGTTTGCGGAAAGCAAAGATCATAGTACAATTTGAACTCGTCCATAAATTGTTTAAAAGCTGTGTTAGGGTTATTAGTTAAATATATATCAGAAAAAGATATGTTCCTAACGCACATTTTAAACTTATTAATATTGTCCAAACTATATTCGCGTTTAAGTTTACGCCAGAATTTTAATGTCGGAATTTGTTTAATAGGTATTTTAATTAATTGTGCTGTGTGGTCAGAAAGACCCAAATCCAATACACTAGTTTGACATCTTTTTTTCAAATTATGCGCGAAATTGTCAATACAAGTTTGACTAGCCAGTCTTGTTGGTACGCTTAATGCCAACTTAAAATTAAATCTTAACAATAGACATTTAAAATCGAGAGTAATATTATTGTCTTTAAGTATGTCAATATTAAAATCACCAGCAATTATAACATTTTCAAAACTTAACTTAACTATATAAAACAAATTGAGGCACAGCAGACGCTTTCTAGTAAAATTTTTATGATTAACTTTAAATAAGATTTGAGATGTAGGTACCTTACAACGTTTCACTTAGTTTAGTGCGTCTCATTGTAACTAATGTAAGATTTAATTTCAAGTGACATTTCGTTATATCTGTCACTATCAATTAGTTTAAATCATCTCACTTTAAGCAGCTTCACATGTAATAATAAAATTTATATTATTATGGCTGTGCGCATAATTTTGTGTAGATGCTAATATAACATAGATTATTACGGATAGACCCATTAACATAACCTTATTATAGACATGTGCTGATAATGTAGACATTCGATAGTAGTGACTTAATTTAAAGTGTTAATGTCGTTTATCTGCAGTTTGCCCAAATGCATTTTTATTTTCTGGTAATCTTTTGCCCGCAGCGAATGGGCGCACCAGTATTTAGGTAGATGGTCATAAGAGATTTATTGAGCCACATAAAATCAAATAAGATGCATTGACTTTAAGTTCACCGATATGTTTCGTTTCATTCCAAACTCTTCAAATAATTCCTTACACACATATATACACAACATATATTGTTAATCTTGTTGTTGTACTGTGTGGTATCGGCCTAGTATAATGCCACACACTCTCATCTTATGGGAAGCCGTAAGGGTCCATACGTACATTATTTACGTGAGGTGTTTTTTTAAAAATTTGGACCCCCCTCCCCCTTGGTGAGATTTGGTGAGGTGTGGTCGGACCCCCCCTCCCCTGTTTTAGACTCACGTAATTAATGGACGTCCCCTAAGAATCAACGAAGAGAAATCCTACAAGATGATGGGCTGCAGCGTTATCCTACTGGCTTGAACTGCGATCTTCAACCCAGCGTGGTGATTATGGGCAAATACCCCTAATAGAGTGTAATCTATTGGGGAGACTAACGTTCAGTAGTGGTAGTATAAAGCTGTTATGATGTGTTGTGACTTATGTCATCACAATAGAAAAAAAATATTTGGGTTTGTATATCGGATCTGGAAGAAGCATTTGATTCAGATAGTCTCGCCTCAAGATCACTTTAGTAAGTAGTAAATTTCAAGCTAAAAGGAAACTTCTTGGCAAACGAGAGACCATTTCGTAGCAATGTGTGTACGATTGATGAAATATTTACGTGATATAAAATATACTTGGCACTCATGCGGTCCCATTAGGCGAAATTATTAAAAACCCAATAATTTGGGTACTACACTATTCGTAATTTAGTAGTTTATTTTTATTACACGTTTAAAATCCTACCAAGATCATAAGAGCCAAAGCCAACCTCACCTGACGATTAACGTACGAGGCTCTGGCGAACATAAAAGTTCCCCTTAAGCGGCAATAGGCTCGCCACCTATCGCGTGGGACCAACAATATAATTGGCAAAGTGTGAGCGGATAAAATGCCTCTGCTTACCCCTTCGGGGAAACTGCTTTGAACGGCAGGTGTACCACTAGCAGGTGAGGTTGCCTTCGGCTCCTCATATCTTGCTTGCATATTGCTATATATTTAATTTGTCACAAGTGCAGCCATAATGTATTAGGCAGACATTCTGCTTACATTTATTACGTATCTACTTATGCAGTCAAGTTTATAAGCCAGTGCAGTATAGTCCATGGTCCATAAAACGGGATCTAATTATCCTTAACAACAATTAGTAGTTCAAGTAGATGGAAGTTGGCAAGTGTTTGTATACTTAGTAGAACTTACATTTGTTATAATGCTAACCATTTAGTACTTGCTACCACTGATTCTGATTGATTTCTGATTTATGTGCATTCCACTCCTGATGTCATGGGTTAGATTCCCATACAGGGTAATCTATTCATATTTGTTCTGGTCTGGGAGTTTCCTATTTATAATATTTGTAATATGTATTAACTAAAAAAAAATATGTAAGTATGTCTATCCGTCATTTGGGTTTCATCACACAAGTTTTTAATGTTATTCCAAGATAAATATTTCTGGAGCTAAATAATTGCTGTGATTGAAAATAAATATTATTGTTTGTAGATATACTTACTGTAATACTAAGTCTTTGGTATTTGCTACCATTTAAGCATCTGTCATTGATAATGTAAGTTCAAACTTAGTGTTTCAACTGAAACTAAACCCTAACAGTGATTTTCAATTATTAAAGTAAAAACACCTTCCAAAGCTTGCCAAATGAAAACAAATTTCCATTATATGTGATATGGTCGAAGTCGTAGTTAAATTCCGGTTAGAATTTCAATTGTTAAGCCGAGGGGGGTTATTAAACAGAAAAACATCTCTATAACGCGATTTTCCATTCTACTAGTGCCATCTAGTAACAATATTATAATACTGGACATGAAACATCCATGTAGTCACATATTCAAACTCTTTAAACATCTGGGAAAAATAGTTTGAGATGTGATACTTTGGGAAACGGTTATTGCTCATATATTAGGGATCCTTTTAACTTTCTACCTAGCATTTTCTTTCAGCACTGCAGCAAACAAACGAGAATAATATTAAAATGAACCGCAACTCAAACGTACAGTTTGTGCAAGCTCAACAAACTTCTTGTGAGGACTATTTACTGTCTACGCGAAGGATCTGATCGGTTTTTACTGAAACCGAACCAAAAACATATTTCGTCTGGATCTCCGTAACCGCTGAGTCGGACATTTGAAGCCGATGGAGGGGAAAATCGCAATCGTTCTTTTTATAAAACGGCGAGACATACAATGTTCACCAATAAAATCGATGTAACTGCGTCATTGTCAGTACAGTCAGCAGAGAAAATAACTGATACCTACTCAATATCTTAATATCAGCCTTATAATATCCACTACTAAACTTTGGCCTTCCCAATAAATAACATTCTATTAGGGTAAATGCCCATTATCACCACACCGGCGTGGTGATTACGGGTTGGTGATCGCAGTTCAAGCCAGAACGAAGAATGACGCAGTAGCCCATCATCCGGTAGGAAGTCTCTTCGTCGACTCTTACGACTCTCTGTAAGATGAGAGCGGGTGGTACTATTTTAGGCCGATGTTACACGGCATGGTTTCTTTCTGTATATTCCCTTATTCTATTGATTTGAAATTAATAAAAGAAAATTTTATTTAGACATAAATACATAAAAACAAAGAATAGAAAATATAACAGGAACAATTTTTACTAATAAGTTTATATATGATATGCCTAAAAAGGATTCCACTGGACTTCCGGGATTTAATAGCATATTTCGTGTCAGAATGAAACAAAACAGTGCAACATCACTTTTCGAATTCTCTCAAGAAGTCCATGTGAGATCTCAGTATAGTTCCACATCTTTACTAAGGACTCAATGGGTTTAGGGGGAGGGCATAACACTTACCATTTATCATCTTTATCACCACTCATTCTCAATTACTATAATTTATATGTTATTAATATATCTCTTACTTGACAGTGGCTAAAAGTGCAAACGGCACGAAGCAATTATTTAAAAGTAAAAAAAATACAGTTTGTGTTGTGTTGCTGGCTGTACTAACAGACACAACCTTTTACATAAATTGGCCCTCTCCTCGATTTCAGGAAATATTACTCCGACTGTACAGCACTGCAACGTCAAGTTGGCAGATGTATTTGGCAGTCACATGAGATATTTTATTTGTGTGGATGCTGTTTCCACTTCACGTCGATCTCTGGAAATACTATACCAGGTACTAAATCATTTCTTTGTAAAGACCATTCGACTATTGAATTCTTTGCCTTTCGCATCTATTTCCCCTTACATTCCCTTTCTGTGGTCTCGGGTATTTTAAGCGGAGCAAGTTTTGTTTTATATTCCTTATTTTTAGCGATTGACAAAAAGTATTTAATTGAAATTTTATAAATGGGGCGTTAATCGATTTTAATCACAGTATGAAGCGCTCTCAATGTTTTTGGATTTCATTTAATGCTTGCTATCGGATAGAATGTAGACAATATGACTTGTCACATTAAAAAAAATGTAGCCAGTAATATTTTATAAAAAATAGGGCTTCTTGGCGGGAAAGTAAAGTCATGTTTGCAGTTTTGTTTTACTTTCGAAAATTTGTCATGAGGGAACATTATTGTTTTAATAATGATGAATTATTAAACGTGAAGTGCTTGTGAACGTAATGAGTGTTGGTAAATGAAAGAAAACAGTGCAACATCACCTTTTAAATTCTCTCAAGAAGTCCATGTGAGATCTCAGTATAGTCACATCTTTACTGAGGACTCAAAGGGTTTAGGGGGAGGGCATCTCATTTACAATTTAACATCTTTATTACAATTCATTGTTATTTACTATAAATCATATAGCTTTTAATTGACACTGGCTAAATATGATAAACAGCGCAAAGACATTACTAAAAAAAAACATTTTTAGTTTGACGATAATCATCAATTAGTACTTCTTGGCGGAAAAGTAAAGCGTTATGTCCGCAGTTTTATTATATTTTCTAAAATATGTGATATTTCTAACATTAATGTGTAATAACGGTGGATTATTAACCGTTAAGTGTTTGTGAATGTACATGAGTGTTAGTAAATCAAATAAGCAGTGTAACATCACTTTTCAAAATCTCTTAAGGAGTCCATGTAAGATCTCAGTATAGTCCCACATCTTTACTGAGGACTCAAGGGGAGAGTATCTCATTTGTTATTTATAATCTTTGTCATCACTCATTCTCATTTACTATGAATTACATATTATTAATATATCACTTACTTGACACTGGCTAAATGTGCTAGACGCACGACGCCATTATTTAAAAGAAAAAAAATCATTCAGTTTTTTGTGATACTTTCTAAGTTCTCTATCTCTGTGTTTCGTGTAACTTGTATAAAGTAATCATTCATTCATGCTGCCTGGTTTCATTACTGTGACCCGCCAGTTTATCGGTCCCACGACGTAGTTCAGGTGTCAATGTACTTATTTAAATAGATGCAGCAGCATAACGTTGATGAAGCTCCCTTTTGCCAGATTATATGACAAAATTTGCTTATAGTCCCTATTTATCTACTCTTTTTGTTTTATTTTAATTTTGGTCCATACTGTTTAGTTTTATTTACCATGTGTATTCTGTTATTTTATCACCTTAGCCATTAGAAGCCATAGTTGAACGTAGCCGTTAGCCTGTGAGTTTCTTGTCAGTTATTTTGACAGAGCAGTGGCTCGGAACTGGCACTTAGATTCACATTCTATTTTTTTTTGCACGTAATTAAAACCAAGCTTTGTGATTTCGTATATTTTACATATATTTAATTTTGACGTTTTTAAGTGCTGTGTTTATGAAATAAAGAACTTTTTACTTTTATCATATGCCCCCAATTCTATCCGATGGCAAGCTGTACACGTCGATTAATCTCGAGTCGATTTACTGGTTTGGCAGTTCCTGGTCGAGACAAACTTATCAGTTGTTGATACTCACTGCCACTTCAGCCTGCAAATCTGCCTTGCTTTGTGGTCATCCTAGCTCTTCTACGAATTCCCAGATTCCTCATGTAAGGACAGCTCAGCGTGCAATGAAGAAAGCTATGCACGGAGTCATATCTCTTTGCATTGCACGCTGAGTGACACTAAGCTTTCTTATAGGACCCATAGTCTGTATGTCCATAAAAACTCTTAATATTCATATTTTTGTCGTGGCAACCTTAGGAGTTCGATCATAATTTCTGTTTACAATCAGGTAGGATAACACATAATCCAAAACCAATAACCGGTATATAGTCCATTATTTTATCGGTTTTCTCGAAGTCGCCGCAATTCTTAAGCCCGTTGAATACTATAGTCTTGAATGGCTTAGAAATTGGTAACAAGATACAAGTTTGGGCGACTTTGGCTATCGACTTTCTGGCAAGTTTGTAATCGATTTGTCGGTCACAAGTTCGCCTATTTACTTCCATTTTTGGCAACGTTTTGGTGTTATTGCCTTTGTTATTTGTCCACTGTGTCATTATTATTATCAAATCGACCTTAAAAAGTCCACTGCTGAACATTCGCCTCCCCAAGAGATTTTCTATTGGGAGTATTTGCCCATAAACTGGGCAGGTGGGTTGATAATCACAGATCAAGCCCGTACGCAGAATGACGCTGCTGCCCATTATCCCGTGGAATTTCTCTTCGTCGACTCTTACGACAGGGGTTGGCAATATCCCCCCCCGACTGATCTCCACCTTGTCGTGGTGGGGGGGCTGAGTACCTCCCGGCAGGGCGCAGAGGGCGCTAGGGAAAAGGTAACACCCATAGATTGGCGACTCTGGGTCCCCTTAGTACTGACTACCGGGGGGGAAACTAAGAGGGACCTGTGGAGGGCGCAGCGTGCGGGCCAGGAGGGCCCATCAAGCAACGCCAGGAGGGTCTTAGGCAGCGGGGGCAGGGGGCCCCTGCTTTCTAACCATGGACCATCCGAGAAGTCCGCCACACACGCTATGGTCGCACAAGAAGGTAGGAGGGGCGCGTCCACTGCCCCTCTCTGAGAAGGTCCTCCCGGTTGGGACGTTGGCCGCGGGCGGGGTGTCAGAGCTGCAACCCAGGTACTGGCCCCCCGCCTCTGTCTCAACAAGCAACTACTGGCGGTCGTGTCTGCCGGTGGTGAGTCCAACACATCTCTCTCGGTCCCCCTTTGGCCGGGAGACAGTGCGTAAATGCAAGTTGTTACCGACTGCATACATGCATGCATTTTCATAACTTCGAGAGGCAGCTTTTGTTTTTTAGATAATCGGAATTGTTGACATGTTTCGAAACTTCTGGCCTTAGGAAATCGTCCTAAAGTGAAAAAAACTTCATCATTATTTTAGCCCATCAACTGAGGACGGTTCTGCTCTCACGAAACAAGGTGAGAGGGATTAATTAAATACTCTACCACCCTGACCTAGCGCGGATTGATGGAGGCAAGTGTGTCGTACTTATGTTGGAATTTTTTTGGAACCCAATAATGTGGCCTAACGACTACCACATATTATAGTAATGACTAGGACCAATATAATAGGTTGGGGAAAAAGTATTTTCGTATTTTTGTATGAAAAGTCAAGACATTTTTTTCAAAGTTTATTTACATTTATTTACAATATATATGTACCGTTTTGTTGAATAACTTTCTGCCATTTTGTGGGCAGAGACATTATCCCGTTACTGTAGAAACTTTGGGACTTCTGATCAAAAAAACGGGACAAATAGTTTTGGCAGTCCTCTCTTGAGGTCAACCTTACAGAACCTAAAGAATTCTGCAGAGACCGAAACAGGTGAAAATCTGAAGGCGCAAGGTCAGGGCTATATGGTGGATGCACTAGGACCTCCCAGTCGAACTCTCTTAATTTTTGCTGAGTGGCTAAAGATGTGTGTGGTCTAGCGTTATCGTGATGAAAGACCACACCCTTCCTGTTGATCAATTCCGGCCGTTTTCTCTCGACTGCTTCCTTTAATCTCATCAGTTTCTGGTAGTAAAGATCAGAATCGATGGTTTTGCCGGGCGGTAAAAGCTCATAATAAACAATGCCCTTCCAATCCCACCATACACACAGCATCACCTTATTTCGTGTTAGGCCAGGTTTGGCCACAGTCTATGAAGCCTGGCCAACTTTCGACCACGACCTTTTTCGCACGTTCTTGTCGTACGTGATCCACTTTTCATCGCCAGTTATCAATCTCTTCAAAAACGGCTCGGTTTCATTACGTCTCAATAATGAATCGCAAATGAGTACACGGTTCATTAAGTTTCTTTGAGTGAGCTCGTGTGGCACCCAAATATCGAGCTTTTTTGTATAACCAGCTTTCTTCAAATGGGTCAAAACTGTTTTGTGGTCAATTCCCAGTTCTTCAGCTACATCGTAACTACTAATATGCCGATCTTGCTCCACTCTTTCAAAAATGGCGTCCATTTTATTCGTAACAGGGCGACCAGAGCGAGGTGCATCTTTAACATCAAAATTTCCGGACTGAAAACGTTTGAACCAAATTTGTGCTACTCTTACTGACACTGCATCAGGTCCATAAACATCACAAATTTTTTCACTGCTTGAGTTGCATTTCTGCCTTTTTTATAATAAAATTTTAAAATGTATCGAATTTCTTCATTAGATTCACTCATTTTTACGGAGAGAAAAACAAATGAAAAATAGCGGGAAACAACTTTTTTTTATTTTTTTCTTTTCTTTATAATGGAACCTTTTTAATGTTACCAAAACCAGCCAGACACAAATAGTACAGTCAAAAAAAATTTATAATAAGTTTATACCTACGTTATGCGAAAAGACTTTTTCCCCGACCTAATATTAACGTGCCTTCCCCCACAAACATTTACTCATTTAAAGATGGACTTTTCTGCATGGAAATACACATCAACTTAACATTTGTTCTGGTCTGGGTGTTTTCTATGTATATTAAGTATGTTTATACAAAAGATTTTTATAACTATGTTTATACGTTCTTTAGTATCTGTAACACTGTTATCTTGGAGCTTTATACTTAGTGTGATTGTAAAAGGATATTTATTTATTTCTTTAATCAAAGACTAGCAAACCCAGCAATCTCCGTTTCGCCACCAGATGGCTTCGTTTTATGTAACATTTCGTTTGGTGATTAAAAGATGAAGGAACATTTTTTTTTTGTTTTATATTTGTAAAGGAAAATTTTTATTTCATTTCACAACAGTAATGAATTCATTTCGATTACAAAAATGAATTGTTATATAGTTGAACTTCTCTAAGTAAATGAAAGTGAATCCAAAGTAAATACTGAATCGAAGCGTTATACGTGTCCGCAAATTATCCGTTTCATAAAAGTGCTCTTTGGTAAACCTCGGATTGCATTACCGAATTCATATTAAAAACACCATGAAGTTTTGATAGCTTTTCAAAACTCTTTTGTATTTTGTACAGGGTGTATAGGGATCCTCCCAAGACCTAAGAAGTCCAAGCCAACCTCACCTGCAAGTGGTGCACCTGCCGATCAACAGATCTCGATATGTACAGTGCCCGTACAGCAGAGTTTACAGAGGTCAGTCCTTGGATGGGTGACCGTTTGTGAGGCATTTAATATCGAGCGCTTCCGTGCTTCGGAAGGCACGTTAAGCCGTTGGTCCCGGTTATCACTAAATTTGGTAGTCGTTAAGCCATGTTAGAGGCCTGAATGGGCGGCTTGAAAAATTCTAACAACAGGACGCCATACACCTGCCTTCGCCAATCCGCACTGGGTCAGCGTGGTGGAGTATGACCCAATACCCTCACACCTTGATATGTGAGAGGAGGCTCGTGCTCAGTAGTGGGAGGTTAATGGGCTGAGATGATGATGACTATATAATTGGCCAAGTGTGGGCGTATAATTTGCCTCTGCCTACCCCTGCGGGTAAAAAGGCGTGAATGTATGTATGTATGTATTGTAGTATGTCATGTATTTTTAACATTTACTAAAACATTGATATATGATTTTCATTTGACAATAAAATTCAGCATAAAAGATGTCCTGTTATCTCCATACCTCTATCGGAATAAGGATTCAGCTCAGAATAATGGTATCAAAAGGCTAATGGTCAATGAAGTGGCCAGTTTTATTCTAGAACCTTTTTTCATATCACTAGCTACATTACTATTGATAATGTTACAATTTATGGCGAGGTTCTAAACGGATGTTAAAAATGATTTACATAATACTAAAGTTTTCTGAGAGATATCTTATGGTGGGTATAAGGGAATCAGGTTTTTTATTTCTGTCAGTTTTTCAAGGTGATTACGTTAATCGAAGCTACTGAATTGGGATGGCTCGCAACCTATTACGTGGAACTTAAAATATTATTAGCTTATTAATATGCCTCTGCCTACCTCTCAGAGGAAACCGGCTGGATATGTATTTTCATAAAACCGTACCAAACATTTAGTTCCAAGATAAGTATCATTAAGGATTTGCGTTATGGATGGTCGTATCGCACAAACATACATATTAGGTCGGGGAAAAAGTCTTTTCGCATAACGTAGGTATAAACTTATTATAAAATTTTTTTGACTGTACTATTTGTGTCTGGCTGGTTTTGGTAACATTAAAAAGGTTCCATTATAAAGAAAAGAAAAAAATAAAAAAAAGTTGTTTCCCGCTATTTTTCATTTGTTTTTCTCTCCGTAAAAATGAGTGAATCTAATGAAGAAATTCGATACATTTTAAAATTTTATTATAAAAAAGGCAAAAATGCAACTCAAGCAGTGAAAAAAATTTGTGATGTTTATGGACCTGATGCAGTGTCAGTAAGAGTAGCACAAATTTGGTTCAAACGTTTTCAGTCCGGAAATTTTGATGTTAAAGATGCACCTCGCTCTGGTCGCCCTGTTACGAATAAAATGGACGCCATTTTTGAAAGAGTGGAGCAAGATCGGCATATTAGTAGTTACGATGTAGCTGAAGAACTGGGAATTGACCACAAAACAGTTTTGACCCATTTGAAGAAAGCTGGTTATACAAAAAAGCTCGATATTTGGGTGCCACACGAGCTCACTCAAAGAAACTTAATGAACCGTGTACTCATTTGCGATTCATTATTGAGACGTAATGAAACCGAGCCGTTTTTGAAGAGATTGATAACTGGCGATGAAAAGTGGATCACGTACGACAAGAACGTGCGAAAAAGGTCGTGGTCGAAAGTTGGCCAGGCTTCACAGACTGTGGCCAAACCTGGCCTAACACGAAATAAGGTGATGCTGTGTGTATGGTGGGATTGGAAGGGCATTGTTTATTATGAGCTTTTACCGCCCGGCAAAACCATCGATTCTGATCTTTACTACCAGCAACTGATGAGATTAAAGGAAGCAGTCGAGAGAAAACGGCCGGAATTGATCAACAGGAAGGGTGTGGTCTTTCATCACGATAACGCTAGACCACACACATCTTTAGCCACTCAGCAAAAATTAAGAGAGTTCGACTGGGAGGTCCTAGTGCATCCACCATATAGCCCTGACCTTGCGCCTTCAGATTTTCACCTGTTTCGGTCTCTGCAGAATTCTTTAGGTTCTGTAAGGTTGACCTCAAGAGAGGACTGCCAAAACTATTTGTCCCGTTTTTTTGATCAGAAGTCCCAAAGTTTCTACAGTAACGGGATAATGTCTCTGCCCACAAAATGGCAGAAAGTTATTCAACAAAACGGTACATATATATTGTCAATAAATGTAAATAAACTTTGAAAAAAATGTCTTGACTTTTCATACAAAAATACGAAAAGACTTTTTCCCCAACCTATTACATACTTTTATTTTAAACTTATACTTCAAATAGTTAAGATAAAATGGAACATAGATCGTTTTATTTTACAATACTTAAAAACTAACGCGCTTATACACTGCGGGCGGGAGCATGATTGTAATATTCTACAGAATCAGAATCAGGCAAGAAATTGGTTGTAATGCAAACTCTTTTCACGTTTTGGGGGTCATCAATGCTTGGGTTCGCATTATAGGGGATGCTGAGGTAACAGCCTCACTCGAGGATCTACAGCTACGTAGAGACATTGCATCTCTCAGTGTCTTCTACCGGATCTACTATGGCGAGTGATCTGAGAAGCTTTTCGATCTCATTCCGCCCTTTCCTTTCCTCTCCCAAACAAAACGTGCTGGTCTTAGAAACCATCCACTTACTGTGCAGACTATCAGCACTCGAACCAAGAAAATTGGGAAGTCGTTAATGAGCAAGACCACTAAGTTCTGGAATTCGCTGCCGGCTCATGTGTTTCCTATTTCCTATGATCCCGGGCCTTTTAAGCGGGGCGTGAAACGGCATTCTAGCAGGCCGTCATGAGTGGGTGCGGTTTGTGCCGTGCTTATTTGACAGTATGAAGCGCCTGATTTTTTTTTTTTGGGCTGCATTGACTTCTTACCATCAGACAGGATGTAGTCATTATGACGTGTCACATTATAAAAAAGAACGTTGGTTTGTTAAAGGAAGTGCAAGCTAATAGCAAAGACGTTAATAAACCCGTTTAGTTTATCAATATTTAAAATAAAAATATAACATTTTCTGACAATTACACCAATTATTTACAACGGATAAACATACTTAAATACTTTCTTTTTTTTTGTAAATACACACTTAATATATCATCATCTCAGCCCGTAAACGTCCCACTACTGAGCACGAGCCTCCTCTCACATATCAAGGTGTGAGGGTATTGGGTCATACTCCACCACGCGGACCCAGTGCGGATTGGCGGAGGCAGGTGTATGGCGTCCTGCTGTTAGAATTTATCAAGCCGCCTATTAGGCCTCTAACATGGCTTAACGACTACCGCATTTAGTGATAACCGGGACCAACGGCTTAACGTGCCTTCCGAAGCACGGAAGCGCTCGATATCAAATGCCACACAAACGGTCACCCATCCAAGGACTGACCTCTGTAAACTCTGCTGTACTTCGGTGATCGTTTCCGACCACCGAGCACCGCACTTAATATATATACATAGGAAAACACTCAGACCAGAACAAATATTCATGTTCATGCACACAAAGATTTGTCCTGTGTGGGAATCGAATAGTCGTGCCCTGGAGTAAAGTGTAGGTATACTGACCTCCACGCCATATCAGTTGTCGGTGTTAATTATGAATGAAGAGTAAATATGTTTGTCAGATTTCAGAGGGAAAGAGTGAGAGAAATCTGGACAGCATAATTTATGTTAGGCAGTATTTTATCTACAATGTGGCGAAGAGCCGGAAAATGCGGAAATGTTCCTAATAGTGGGTCGGTCCGCGGCACCGGAGATTGTGGAGGAGCGCCACACAGTACTGCTATTTCTTTGAATAATACCAAGCTATTGTCTGTTACACATAGATATATATCACATTTAGACGACAGATATAAAGCGAAAAAAATTTGAAACAAAACTTTTATTGTTTTTAACTTATTATTAATAAAACAAATGCAGGTAAACGCGTAGCTTTCTCCCATATTTTCAATTCTTTTAATGACAATATCAATGACATTGGCATATTTGCACTCTCTCCATATAAGTTTAAACGGGAATTATTGCAGGCACTGGCCCAGTAGAATAAATAAATAATTTCTGCAAATACATCAATTAATAAGTTCCCAGATAAGTACCATTAAAAATTAGTGTTATGGATACTAAATAACGGATAAACATACATAAAAATTTATTCAATATTTCCCATTTAGCTCGCATTATATTTACTTATTGTAAATATTGATATATGACGGCACCTACAAGTCTGTTTTCTAGCTTGTGAATATAGCTAGTTATCCATTGCGATAGAATTTAACTTAACAATTGAATTTATATCTTATGTAAGGCTCCGGACGGGACTCGCTCACGCGTTCGTGGAATTAAATCAACTTAACTCTGTCCTAGTTCGCAGTTCACATTAGGAATATACTAGGGTGCCTTTGTTCTCAATATTGCGCGATGAAAGTCAAGTGGTTTATTGCGTTACCTAGTATAACTAGATTTTGGAGTGAATTATTCTTCTTCAGAATAGTTGTTGCACTTACAGACAACCTTTATCTAATTGTAAGCGGTAACTATCGGTATTCTCTTACGAATCTCATAATTGCTGTCACACTCTAACGTACTCGATAGTCAGTAGTGAAACCTGTTGCCTAAAAGTTCAGGTAGCCTCGGGTTTAAATCATAATGACTTTTTGAAGTTATGTGCGTAATTATCGCTTGCTCCGTGCCTCAGAAAGCACGTAAAGCCATTGGTCCCGGCTGTTATGAACGTCTATGATAGTCGTTATTAAGAAGTTATTGCCTTTTAACATCCTGACAGCTGATTTAATTATATAATGATTTTTCCCTCTGGGTTGCCAAAGTCAGACAGAAAGCACGTCAAGCCATTATTGGTCCCGGCTGTCATGAACATCTATGATAGTCGTTATTAAGAAGTCATTGCCTTTTAACATCCTGACAGCTGATTTAATTATAGAATGATTTTCCCCTCTGGGTTGCCAAAGTCAGACAGAAAGCACGTCAAGCCATTGGTCCCGGCTGTCATGAACGTCTCTGATAGTCGTTATTAAGAAGTCATTGCCTTTTAACATCCTGACAGCTGATTTAATTATAGAATGATTTTTTCCTCTGGGTTGCCGAGGTCAGACGGCAGACGCTCCATATAATAACTGAAGTTCAGCCAAATCTGGTTAAACCAGTAAGCAGACCCTTGGCTTATTTTTTACGAGTAATTTTATAGACGAGGTCCAGCACATTTATCTTGCGGATGTCATGGCACCCATGGGCAAAGTTCATAACAACATCATACAAAATCATCATCATCATCATAGTTTAATGGCGTCGATAAAACCAAGAACCTCGATTTGGTCATGGGTGGCATTCGCGGGTTTAGGAGGTCTCTCCTCACATTGGCCTCCTTCTGTGAAGTGGTGATGTCGCAGAAGGAGGCCGCGGAGCGGGAGAGGGAGCGGGATCCGCTCTCTCTCCGGCTACGCCGTTGGCGCAGCGGGCGGGCCAGGAGGGCCCGTCCGGCAGCGCCCGGGGGGTCTTAGGCGGCGGGGGCAGGGGGCCCCTTCCGTCTCGCCATAGACCCCCCCCGAAGTCGGCCAGTTACGCCATGGCCGCACATAGAGGTAGGGGGGGCGCTGCACATTGCGCCTCCCTGAGGAGGTCTCCCCGGTTCTGATCCGGGGGACGTTGGCCGCGGGCGGGGTACCAGAAGCTACAAACCCGGGCACTGGTGCCTCGCCCCTTTTCAACAGCGGTGGGCGTCGTCTGAAGTTTTTTTAGTGGGTAGGACTGCGGTGGTCGCGTCTGCTGCAGTGAGCCCCACACCCCCTCCCGGTCTTCCCCTATTGGCCGGGAGACAGTGCGTAAGCAGCATTTTTTAACAGACGATAATAAAAAAAAAAAAAAAAAAAAGGTCTCTCCTCACATGACCGCAATTTGTGTGATTGACGTTTTTATCTTATTTTATTCATGACATCTTTCATTTAGCTTTTTAGTAATGTAATTTATTTTGTTATCGTGTTTTAAAAACCATAACTTTAACTAGGAATTTTCGTTTATAATGTTTTAATTGCATGCTGTCTTCGCCTATAATTATAATGACATTGAGCTATATACTGCTATGGTTAATTCTTTTTTGGTATTATTATTGTTTATTATGTTGATGATCATTTTAATAAATAAATAAATAAAATAATTTAGGTACTGTTAAATGGCAGACGCAAGAGAAGAGACATACAATATTTTGTAGAGTTAACAAATAATGTCTGTACTATTTCTGGAAGTTAAGAAATGTCCATGCCATATATGAGAGCTAGGAAATGTCCATGACGTTTCTGATGGTTAAGAAATGTCCATGCCATACGTTTCCTATGGTTAAGAAATGTCCATGCCATACGTTTCTGATGGTTAAGAAATGTCCATGCCATATATGAGAGCTAAGAAATGTACATGTCGTTTCTGATAGTTAAGAAATGTCCATGCCATAAATGAGAGCTAAGAAATGTCCATGTCGTTTCTGATGGTTAAGAAATTTTCATGCTATTTCTTACATTTATGAAAACCAAGTAACATTTTTGAGTGTTAAGAAATAATAAGGCCAGTTCGTATCCTGCAGCATCGTGTGTTTATAACTTCATAGTTTTTACTTTAACTGTTTTAATTATTTGGTTTTGATGTTCGTACACAAATAGATCATTATATATTGTTAATGGAAAACATTACTAAATTGATGTAAGCTGATAATGTCATCTCAAAAGTTAAAACATGAAATACTGGCAAAGCCCCATAAAAAATTAAGTCCAAAGGTACTTAAATTTTCTCTATGAAAAAATGTTCCTAAGATTTACGTCAATTCATTCAAAAAAGGTAAGGAGGATTAATTTGTAATAACTAAATTGAAATGTGTTTTTTGTTCTCCCAATTAATACCTCCGACCAAAAGAGGCTTAACTAATTACTTTTACGTTATTAAGACTTCTTTCGAAATCTGACATTTTAAATTAATGATTAATTATGTAAGATATATGTATTTATGATGGCCGTGTAGCAGCGGCACGTCCAAAAAATTCTACTACCTCATGTCGCGTAAGAAGAGTGGCTGGTCTCTAGGAGACTAGAATGTTTAACGTTCTTTGGGGTAATTACTGAATATAGGCCGTTCAGTAATTACCATCATTCACATATTAGCCTTACAAAGTCCACTGCTGAACATTAGCAGACCCAACAGATTACATTCTATTGGGGTGTTTCCCTCTGATCACCACGCTGAGCAGGCGAGTTGCTTATCGCAATTTAAGCCAGTACGCAGAATGACGCAGCTGCCTGTCATCCAGTAGGATTTCTTCGTCGACTAAAAAAAAATTAAATTTAAATTTTAAGACTTCAATTTCAGATTACAATTACATTTGATTACATTCCGCAAAACTGCATAGGCGGCATCCATTAATTACGTGAGTCTAAAATAGGGGAGGGGGGGTCCGGCTACATCTTACCAAAACTCACGAAGGGGGAGGGGGGTCAATATGCTATGCTATGTTTTAAGGAGCCTATGTGATGAAGTTAATTTAGTGCATCTTAAATTAGTATATTATGCTTTGGTCGAATCAAGATTGCTCTATAGTGTCTTATTCTGGGGTATGAGCTATAAATACAATATTCAAAAAGCATTTGTTCTGCAGAAAAGGGCTATACGAACAATATTCGTATTAAGCAACAAGACTCATGTAGAGAACATTTTAACTGACTGATTTATTTTACTGACCAATTTTGTTAAACATATAAATGAGTATGAAACTCAAGAAGAAAGAAAAATAAGAGAATGTACAAGGAGAAAAGACTTTAAAATTATATTAAGACCCAGGTGTAATTCGATCAAGCAGTGTACTTATTATCAGTCAATCCAAATATTTAATAGATTATTAAACGAGTTAAAAATTTTCTTTATAAGAGTAACTTCAACTTAAAAATAAAAAGTTTTCTTTTAGAAAAAGGTTTTTATGACATGAATGAATTTATTGATAATAGCAATGTGGGTTAAATGTTAAATATAATATATTTTGTTTTTATGGTATGTGCCTTTTGATTGTGTATTATTGTTAGTTAATTAAAATAATAATGATATTTTTTTTTATTACACAACTTTAATAATTTGTATTCGCATGTGATTTGTATTTGTATTTAATTATAGAAATGTTTCACACAATGTATATTGTTGAGAATAAATGATTGAATTGAATTGAATAAAAATCTCACGTCAACTTTTTAATTCAGAGAATATACATTTTTATACCACAGTAAAATTTTGTATTACAATATCAATTCCGGTCTTCATCATCATCATTATCAGCCAAGAAACACAGGTCGGCGCTGCATGCAACCCCGCGAACACCTGTGGTCAGGGTTCGACCAACGCGTGTAGTTACCCGTCGGGCTGAGGAGCTGCTGTGCGCCGTGGCTGGAGTGGCTGTACGAGGAGGATGTAAATACGACTAATTACTGTTTTCCTATACTACCAACAGACATGGACGCCATGTGTCCAATCATAACAATAGAGAAAGCACATGAATGCTCATGGATGGAGTGAATGAAGAATTAGGGACTAGGTGGTTCGCAGCTTATTTTTTAATTTTACGTATAATATAATTGATTTCGTTTTAGTGCACCTTAAACGTGGTCTGATTTTACAGAAAAAATGTAGTACATAGAAGACAAATCAAATAAATTAAATTTTTTAAAAAATATTGGATACGTGAGTCTAAAATAGGGGAGGGGGGTCCGGCCACATCTCACCAAGGGGTAGGGGGGGGGGTACAAATTTAAAAAAACACCTCACGTAATTAATGGACGTCCCCATAGCAGTTTGTTGGCAGAAAATTACTCCAGTGCCATTTAGCTCCAAACTAAGCATAGTTGTGTTATGGGTACTAAAAAACCAATATTCATATTCATGCACACAATATGTGTCCCGTGTGGGAATCAAATCCACCAACCTTAAGAGGAATATTAAACATATCAACAATTGCGCTATACCGGTCATCAACTCAATCAAAATGTTAATATTGTAATTGAACCTTCGAAAATCTGTCTTTAATTTTACGACAAGTGGCTTATACGACGTTTTTATAATGTGATTCCAACAAAATACACTTAACTCCTGAAATCATAAAACCTTTTTTAATATTCGTTGTAACGAAGTGGGCGAAAACAAAAACTGAACACGTATATAAAAAAACTTTATAATTCGTTTCATTGTTTGCCTTTCATTTGAGTTGGCCGCTTTTTCGTCAAATGCCAAATTCTATTTCCTTACATTGTGTGGGGTTATTTCAGTTGAAAACAGTTTGATTCCATGATAAAATAATGAATCTTATTATTATTATGCGATAAGTTGATTTAAGTTTAAATTGTGAAAATATTTATCATCAACCGAGCGTATGAAGCGAGCGAGAATGCCGGTTGCGGCCT
This sequence comes from Musotima nitidalis, assembly GCA_949126915.1. Taxonomy (NCBI): domain Eukaryota; kingdom Metazoa; phylum Arthropoda; class Insecta; order Lepidoptera; family Crambidae; genus Musotima; species Musotima nitidalis. Next base: position 3,671,643 of record OX421429.1, read on the forward strand.
GGCGGGATCTACTTTCCTTTCTGCCTCTACTTCACACGGTCTTCTGCATCTTTTGTGATTAACCCATTGACACGCATGTTACCATACGTTATGACAGCTTTTCCTGGGATTGCCAAATCCAACTTGGCCGGGAGGAGGTGTTATGTCCAGACATTTGTTCCCCATATAGGCCGTATTAGTGTAGGTGACATTCTTGCAGTTTTTCTGCAATGTAACGTACATGAAAGCTGCACATTCAGCGCATTTTAATTTCCGTGACACGCAGCTCCTGCTTATGTCGTCCAAGTACAGGTCACGCGTTTCTGCCATACAAAAGCACAGGCCCAGTGATAGATTTATATACCTGTCCCTTCATCTTATCCGGCATTTTAAGGTCACCAATGAAACCAAACACCTCACGCCCCTTAGCCCAAGCCGTCGAAATGTGTGCCTTGACGTCGCAGTCTAATGTCGATGCCACTGGACGCGTTAAGTACAGATCCTAAAAACTCAAACTAGTCTGTTTGCGTGACCTCAAGTGACTCCTTGCACTGGTTGCCGCGTCGCACCAATCGGCCCCTGTCCGTGTCCCCAAGGGCGTTGTCATCAGGGGCTAAGAACAGAACCCTGGTGGACTCCAACGATAACGGGGAAAGGTTTAGTGTCACAACAGCGGTCCGAACCACAGAATTCGAACCTTGGTACAAGTCTCTAAAAATATCAGTATAGGCGTCTGGCACTCCTATGGTTCGCTGCATCTACCAGATTATCACAAGAGTAACACATTCGAAGGCTTTCTGCTTGTCGTTAGCGGAGGCGTGTAAGTAGTGTGACCTGTATTTTCACCTCGTAATTTCTCAAAAATATGTCATATACGTGACCATCGGTGTTCTGGTCAGCTGTGGACCGGTTACCCAAAAGTCGTGGGTTCGATTCCCATTCACGCTACCGCCTACGAGTAGTTTTTTTTTAGTAAATTCTTCAGTCAAAAAGTCTTATTCTATCTTATACGTAGTAGTATACTTTGCGAAACAGGCACTTAATATTAAGGGCAAGTTGATTATTCGCAGCTTGCCCTCAGGTCACGTTTCATATCTATCAGTCGGAAGAAAAATGGTGGTCAATTGTCAGCTCTCGGGAGAGCCTTTAAATGGTTCCGTGGTTATATGTCAATTTGACGGATATAGCCCCTCGGGGTCCTATTGCTTCAGGGCACTTCCTGTGCCTTTATAGCTGACACAGTAAAATTGCTTCGTAACAAAAAAAAAACTTAATTTTTACCAAAAAAGGGAGACAATAGTAGGTTTTGCTAGCGGGTTTATAAGATCTCTCCTCACTTGACCGCAAATTTTGTGATTATTATCTTATTTTTTTCATGACATCTTTAATTTAGTTTTTTTAATAATGTCATTTATTTTGTTATTGTGTTTTTAAACTATATACTATATATATATATAACTTGAATCAGGAATTTTCGTTTAAAATGTTTCAATTGTATGCTGTCTTCGTCTATAATTATAATGACATTGAGCTAAATACTGCTATGGTTAATTATTTTTTGGTATTATTAATGTTTATTATATTGGTGATCATTTTAATGAATACATAAATGTGATTAAATTTTGATAAATGTGTTATAAAAGTATAATGTAACTAACGGCCGCCCTCGACTTTGTCCGCGTGACTTATATTTAAATCTTCCTATTAAATCGCTCTATCTATAGAAAAACACATCAAAATCCGTTGCATGGTTTTAAAAATCTAAGCATAGATAGAGACAGACAAGCGCAAGCAACTTTTTTTTTTATTTCTATGTAGTAAAAAAGAAACAGTTTATATTTCTAACGTCTCCCAGTTCCTACGGGAGTTATTAGCACTGCACAGCCTCTTTTTATTGATTTTTTTTTGTTATAAATAGATTATATGTTTAAAAATCGGTCAAGTGGTGTGGTGGTCATCACTACTACGGACCCTACGGCACGACGGCTAGTGTAAGGGTCCATAGCTAACACACACATATTATGCATGAATTAGCTTAGCAGCTAATTACGACTAAACACAGGGATTCTTTATATTCGAAGTTTTTCCAAGTTAATCCTCTAATAACTTCTTAACTCCCACAGTGTCCTTAGCTGAAAAGCAACAGCATAAGAGTAGGTGAAATCGTGCGCTAAAAATTATTCTACAATAATATTTGTATTATTAACCACTGGGATTTTCTAAAATGAGTATAACGTCAGTGTCTAGCGTGGTGTATAGCTCTGAAATGGCTGAATAAACCTTGTTTGCAATTTTTTTTAATTTATTTATAATATTCGAATTAATGTTAGTGTAAAAATTTTAATATTTAAGGTTATTTAATAAGTTATAAACTGTAATTAAGACTATTATTCGTTTGAATGCTGTGTACATTTTTAAGAGATATATATATGAGAACTTCTTTTGGTGGAAATGTTATAAAATTGTAATATATGCATATTATAAATGTGCCAATTATAAAAAAAAAAAAATTGTAACTGGCAACAAAAATATGGTAAATAAAATGAACTATCGTAACATACCGCCGCTACCATCATAATATCCTAGCATTATCCCGGTTGCCCTAGTGTTCGACTGAATTGTATTTTGGCTGAGTTTAAATAAATTCATGGACCGACTGCCGTTTGACCTCTGTAACCCGGAGGAAAACATCATTCTATGATTAAATATTAAACCAGCTGTCAGGGTGTTCAAAAGCACTGACTTCCTAATAACGACTGCTATAGATGTTCATGACAGCCGGAACGAACGGCCTAATGTGCTTTCCGAGGCACAGAGCAAGCGATTATTATGCACATAACTTCGAACAGTCATAGGTGTGCACCAGTGACTTCTAAACCCGAGTCCATATAAAGGCTATGCGCGTCGACACTTGGAGTTTCCGCTACCATACGGCACCAAATTAAACCAACCAATCGATTAATGTTTGCGCAGGTGTAATTGAGTTAAATATTAATTACAATGATCTACATAATCCTCTCAAACTAGACATTGCGAATGTTCCGCTATAATTGATAGTGCTGTGTTCTGTTAGGACTAAGTATAATTATTCAGAAATTGATTCACTTAATTTAATGAGACAACTATAGGTAAGAAGGGCTTTAGTATAATTTTTACCCAAATTATATAGCAAATACGTAGTAATACTGTTTAAGAAAGATTCCTTCTCAGTCAGTATCACTATGTTTGGCCATTCATTAGGCGTACAAAAATAAAACTATTTACGAAATTATTTTCAAAAATATTCTCAACGAAATGGTTTTTACAAATTATTTTTTCTGACTTGGATGTGTATTTACAAAAAAGATCTACTTATTTTGTTGCTAGATGGCGCTAAAAGATAGTGTCTATAAGACGTTCAAGAATATGTATTTACTTTTATAATAGTTCTATATAATATTCCATATAGGTGTTTAGGGAACCTACCATCACACAGTATAATGGCCGAAATATCATTTATTCTGATTTAACACAAAGGATAGTTTTAGAACGGCAGATACCTAAATCCTATGGGAAATACGATGTGCACCAAATCAAGTTTAATGCGAGAGCCCGCACCTGCGCAAATTAGATTTTATTTGGGAGACAAAGTAGACGTGTCATTGTCCAATGGATGTTGGTTCAATCGGGTAGATTGTAATATGCCTGGATATTTCGTGGCGAATTTAGGCCTTTCTTGAAAAATCGCCTTTGAAAAGTCTGACGGATTTTTATTCTTCTATTGATTAACTATCTGTTAATTGTTGTCCTGTGAACAAGTGAAGAGTCAGACACTATCTTATAAAACATTTCTTGAAATATCCGGATACAAATAAATCTAGTATCAGTGGATTTGCTGACCAAGTTTATTTATACCCTAGAAAGTCCCATATGCCTTAATCCGTATGTTTCCTGTGTAAATTAAGTATGTCTTTTCAAATAACTCTGGTTTCACACGTAGGATAGTTTTTGGAACACACCTTAATCCTATGGGATACACGATGTGCACAAAATCAAATTCAACGCGCATCAGTCGCACCTGCGCAAATTAGATTTGATTTGGAAGACAAAGTAGACGTGTTGTTGTCCAATGGATCGATGGTTCAATCGGGTAGATTGTGATAGGCCTGGGCATTTCGTGGGACATGTGGGCATCTTTTGAAAACTCGCCCTTTGAGATCCGACCATAAAAGAGTGGTGTTAAGACGTGTTTGTGTATCAGTTTGTTTGTGTATGTTTGTTTGTTTGTGGCATTGTAGCTCCTAAACGGATATACCTATTATAATGCAGTTATTTAGTTTCAAAGCTGACGTAATCAAGATGGTTTTTAGCTATAATTTATATATCAGTTTTGATTTAGGAGACAAAGTAAATGTGTCGGCTTCCGATCATTAATTCGCTATAGGATTGGGAATTTTCTGAGAAGTCACTTTTTAATTGAATTTACTTTTCGAATCGAATTTCATATTTACTAAACCCAGAGATGGGTTTGATAGTCAAGATTATTTTTAACCATAGAAAGTATCAAATGCTCCCTAGTAACCACATATTATTATATTAGATCATTAGATCGAGTTACCTCGATTTTATTAGGACTATCGTATGATCAAACGATTTGTTTTAATAAAATTTACCATCATAAGCAAATGATTGACATCATAAGCAGATGATGACAAGGTTGAAATAACTTTGTGATAACTTCCTTGTAATTGAAAAATTTAATTAGCAACAATAAAACGAGGTCTCAAACTCCACTCCCAACTTTCTTATTAATTAAAAAATTATCAACTTAATAGGCTTCCTACCTGAAATCGGTTTTTATCGACAGAAAAGTGAAAAATTCTTAAAATGTGTCATTCATTTATTCATTCATAATTTAATTAGTTCGTTATCTAGTTAGAAGTCATATTGATGCTGATAGCCTTGGGTGCACTAGGTATCTCTGGAGTATTCTGAATTTTCCTTAAAATTAGGTATATCATATTTTTTATGAATAACTTTCGACGACCAATAGAGCGTAGAGATCAATAGAGATATTTGCATTACGCTCCTGAGGTCGTTTCGATTCCCACACAGAACAAATTAATGTTTGCATGGACATAAATATTGCGCCTGTTTCTGGTTTGAGTGTTTCCTATGCACATAAATTACATATTTATAAAAATTAACAAATGACTTATAAATGTTTATTTATTATTTAGATCCATAATACCTACAAGTATTATTATAGTTATTTATTTTCAATAACAGTAATAGATGAAATAATTTTTTGTTGGTAATTAGAACAAGAATTTAATTAAATTTTTAGTTTAATAGTGTATGAGTAATTGTTATTTGTGCCTTATAAATATAACAGTGCACGCCTACTCACGGCTAAATATGGCTGTACCATTACCATTTACCATTGTATCACCATATTATAATTAGCTGTGTTTGCAATAACTGACTTGATTGATTGACAAGTTGTTAATGATACTTCTCATGGAGCTAAGTAATTGGTGCAATTGTAAGAGAATATAGTAATTGTAAGAGAGAATACGGGGAATACGTAAGAGAGTACGGGGATCCTACCATCATCTTTGGAGCCCAAGCCAACCTCACCTGCAAGTGGTGCACCTGCTAATTATCAGACGAGGCTCTGGCAAAAATAGAAGTGCCCGGTAAGCGGCAATAGGCTCCCACGCGGGAATAACAACAAAATTGGCAAAGTGTGGGCGTATATTCTGCCTCTGCCAACTCCTTCGGGAAACAGGCGTGATTGTATGTATATATGTAAGAGATTAGTGAATGAACATTAAGCGTAATTCTTCAATTTATGAAGAAAATAATATGATTCAAGCGAACATAAGTCTTTTTCTTGGCTATAAATTAGTGTCAGCGTTTTTGTACGAATTCGGGAATCTGCTCAAGGATCATGATTCCCACGGGAGCTGAAGCCAATTCGGTTGCTCTTTTAGGGGAAGGGAATGATTGTTTGCAATTGGATTAATTAAGGCTAATACGAATGGCTATTAGAAACTTTTATCAATTACGTTTGGGACGGGTGACTGTTTACGTAATGACGTAATGCCCATAATTGGTCGTAATTTTCAAGAGAAACTTAAATTTGGGAGGTCCTAAAATTAGTCCTAGATGTTGAGTCGATATTGAGTGATTACAATTAGTTTGAAATAACATGACTTATTTATTGGAAATACACTATGGGTAATCAAAATATGGTTTTGAAGTATTATCAGAATCATAAAATTTGCCAATAAGGAAGGCCAACGAGTACATACAAAAATCCAAAAATAATTTATCCAACACAATAATAATATTGTTTTGCAATTACAAACTTATTATTATTTTGTAATTAGTAGGCTAATCGCGATTAATTATGTTGAGTTATAGGGACAACTTAGATTTTTAACTTAAAATCAAGTTCTTTTTTGTTGTCCCGTGACACGATTTTGGAGGTTTTTCTATCACTTGGACTAAGAATGAAAATAAAATTATTTATTTGGTCCACACAAACAAGTACTTACATTTATTCATGTAGTATTAAAGGCATAATAATGCTAACAGAAAACTATGTTGTAAGACCTCATTTGCCAAATTTCATTACTCTAGGTCTGTGGGCTTCTGGAGTAGTTGATTCCTCGGCGAAAACTGCTAAAGGTAGGCACTGTATTTTGTATAATTTACTTTCTTTTTTTGTAGAACAAGGGAAAAGAGTGAAGCGCGTCATGTCATGGGTGGTGCAGACTGACAAAGCAGCACTAAGAGCATTATTTTAAAGTTCGCTTAATACGCGGCCCCCCACGCGATGGAACGATGACCTGGTCAGGGCGGCGGGAAGCCGGTGGTTGCAGGCGGTACAGTATCGATCAACGTGGAAATCAAATGGGGAGGCCTACTTTTAGCAGTGGACTTCAAATGGGTGAAATGATGATACGCTTAATAAGTTAAGTAGTAAAGTCGGTTCTTAAAGACCGCGCCGCATAAATTATACACTGCCTCGTGTTTGCAGTAAAATATATTTCACCTCCTTCACCTCAGCCAATTAACGTCTAACTATTAGAGGGTATTGGGTCATACTCCACCACGCTGACCCAGTGCGGATTGGCGGAAACAGGTGTGTGGCGTCCTGCTGTTAGAACTTTTCAAGCCGCCCAATGAGGCCTCTAACATTGCTTAACGACTACCTCATTTAGTGATAACCGGGACCAACGGCTTAATGTGCTTTCCGAAGCACGGAAGCGCTCTATATCAAATGCCCACCCATCCAAAGACTCACCTTTGTATACTCTGCTTTGCACCGCGGTACGAGCGCTTCATATTATCAGATAACAATCGAAGTGCATGGAGCTGGTGTGTAACTATAGCAATGCGGCGACGAGTCCCTCGTGCTTATGCTTTAAGTCACGTCTCTATTTTGTTTACGCTTTTTACCCTTTTTTTTATTTATGTCGGTAACAATATGCATTTTCGCACTGTCTCCCGGCCAAAGGGGGATCGAGAGAGGTGTGTGGGATTCACCATCGGCAGACACGACCGCCAGCAGTAATACCTACTAAAAATCTTCCGACGACACCCGCCGCTTGGCCGCTTGTTGAGAAAGAGGCGGGCAGGGGGCCAGTACCTAGGTTGCAGCTCTGGCACCCCGCCCGCGGCCAACATCCCCCGGACCAAAACCGGGAGGACCTCCTCAGAGAGACGCAGTTGCCGCGCCACTCCTGCCTCCTTGTGCGACCATAGCGTGTGTGGCCGACTTCTCGGAGGGTCCATGGTTAGACAGCAGGGGCCCCCTGTCCCCTATGCCTGAGACCCTCCTGGCGCTGCTTGGCGGGCCCTCCTGGCCCGCCCGCTGTGCCCTCCACAGGTCACTCTTTCCCCCCGGTAGTCAGTACTAATACTAACTAAATCTCTGGTTGTTACCTTTTCCCCAGTGCCCTTTCCGCCTTACCGGGAGGTACTCAGCCCCCCCGCCACGACAAGGTGGAGACCAGCCGGAGGGGGAGTGAGCAGACCCTGGGTCCCGGGCTTAATTCTGGGGCAACCAGGATAATGCTAGGATATGATGAGTAAATGTGTTATTACAAAAATATAAATCTTAGTATTCGAAGCTATACGTACTATTACATTGGAACCATTTCCATACACATAATTTTCAAATATTTTAGTTTATGTATGTTTATTAACTACCGCCTTTAAAGTTTTCTGCTAACCATTAGAGTGGAAACAAACAAACACAAGTACTAAACAAATTTAAAGAAACACTAAACTGGTGAACGTGCAAAATTGTAATTTATATATTAGTATAAAATAAGTTGTAATTAGTATAAAAGAGACTATGACCCACAGACAAACGGTTTTGTGGGATATGTTTTTATGTAACTTGCATTATTTAAAGGAAATAAACGTTTTATATATCTATCTATCTACCCTAAGGTTATTTGGCAGAGAATGCCTTATGGTATTAAGTTCGGCTTTTGTTATATATTTAAGTGTGCAATAAATATTAAATAAATAAATAAAGAGCATCGCCGCTAAGCTAATCAATCTTAGGCGCCGCGAGTTCTTTAAGCACTTTACTTAGAGTGGTAAATAATAATTCCTTTTACGTAAATAAAATATTCATTATAAAACTGAGCGGAGGAAATGAAAAAAACGAAATTCAAATTAGTGCTTTAACAAAAGCTTTTAATTTCGGCCATTGTCGGCGGTATGCAATTAAACTTGTAATTTCACATCTTGCAGTTTGCAGAGTAATTGACAGCTGTACCTCTGGTTTATTGTAGGTTGATTGTTGCCGAGGCAATATAATAGGCTGCCGTTTGTTCGAATACGAAATTCTATAGAGACGAAATATATACATTTTAAGTAAAATATGTACGTTACGTTTGTATACGTATGTTACGTATGTATTCAATGATGTGGTTAAACTGTGCAGACTATTAGCTATCGAGTTATAGCCCTGTGAGACCATTCGGCGTTGCCACTCTTTGCCGTATCTGCTTTTTTAATTCCTATAGGATATATTATATAATATATTACCCGGGAATGTATTCCCAGGCGGTAAGCGGCGCGTAAAACAACTTTTCTGCATAAGTGCAAACCACCCGCTTTCTCCACGGTGGTGTACTGTGGTTTGTTTTGACATTATGAAAAAAAAACAATGTTTTCGTTACTTTAATTAACTGCATTACTAACCCAATGTATGTTTGTAAAATATTGTACTTAGGCTAGTTAGTATACAGAAATAAATAATAATTTTTATTACTTATATTTTGCCTTTTTTGTGAATAAGGCCTTTGCCTGGATGACATCGCAACAATTTTATAAATTATATTCATGATTAGCAATACAAATCGTAAATACATATAAAAAGTATTCATTTATTAACACAGTAAAGGCGTATTCGACACCTTCACTCGCTCCTGTTTGAGTTGTAGAAAGAACAAATAAATTCTTGTTACCAACAACGCGCGTGCTCTATGAAACAAAAGTTAATGAATGCGTTTGAGTAACTAATACACTAATGTATTGACAGACCCCAATTTCCTTATAGTATTACTTTATCTGGTATGTTTACGATGGTTCGTTCGGGTTTTTTTTTTTATTCCAGCTGCGTACTGCGTACCTACTTAGACACGATAGCGGCTATGCCAAACATTATCGCAATAACGTATGCATATTGCAATGCAATATTATTGCGATAATGCATAGTTATTGCCGGATAACGAACGAGCCTTTGGGAAACCTTTACACAGTGAAATAGCCGAGCTGAATATTCTGCCGACAATTTTTTAGATGGCCGGTCATTAGGTGTAGTTAGAAATTAATACAAATTATGCAAAAAAAAATCTTGAGTATCATAAATAATAATAAATAATAAATATTCTCCTACAATCACACCAATTATTTAGTTCCAAGATAAGTATCATTAAGAACTTGTGTTATGGATACTAAAGAACGGATAAACATACTAAAATTTTTTTTTTTTTGTAAATATATACTTAATATACATAGGAAAACACCCAGACCAGAACAAATATTCATATTCATGCACACAAATATTTGTCCTGTGTGGCAATCGAACCCACGACCTCTGGAGAAAAGTGCAGGTATAGTGACCTCCACGCCATATCGGTTGTCAAAGTGTATTATGTTTTTATACCGTCGACATCTTTTATTGTATAATCTAAAGTAAAGTAAAGTAAAAAATTATTTATTTCATAAACTATTATACATAGTACTTGAAAACGTCATGATCACAAATGAAAAAAAAAAACAATCGAAATAATATTACACTAAATCACGAAGCTTAGATTCACTTACATGCAACAAAACAATTTAAAAATAAAAAATAATTAAGTGTAAGTAAATCTAAGTGCCAGTTCCGAGCCACCGCTCTGTAAGAAGAACTGGCAAGAAACTCACAGGCTATGCTCTTTTAAATATGTCCATTAGTTTGGTACTAGAATTACAATCTTCATTTGTCTGTGAAGCTATACAATGCAATATAACATAACCTTAACAATATTTATGTTTTCAAGTCATTCATATTAGAATAGCATGTATGAAACGGCAGTTTAATCCCAAGCATTTTTATCTGCCATATAGTCTTTAATAGAATAATATCCCTTTGAAGACAGCTTGTGTTTTATTGTTAATTTAAATTTATTTAGGCTCAATTGCTGTATGTTGCTATCTCAATTCTTTTATTGTGACAGTTACCTACATAATTTATTATGAATATAGTATTTTTATTTTTAAGTTATGACCTTTCATGTGAAATAAATAACATACTCGTAGCTCTGCGGTGCTCGGTGGTCGGAAACGATCACCGAAGTACAGCAGAGTTTACAAAGGTCAGTCCCTGGATAGGTGACCGTTTGTGTGACATTTGATATCGAGCGCTTCCGTGCTTCGGAAGGCACGTTAAGCCGTTGGTCCCGGTTATCACTAAATATGGTAGTCGTTAAGCCATGTTAGAGGCCTAATGGGCGGCTTGAAAAATTCTAACAGCAGGACGCCATACACCTGCCTCCGCCAATCCGCACTGGGTCAGCGTGGTGGAGTATGACCCAATACCCTCACACCTGATATGTGAGAGGAGGCTCGTGCTCAGTAGTGGGACGTTAATGGGCGGATATGATATTACATGTTAGGCTCAAAAATACATTTGTTACTTTTTCTTGCTTTTTAAAATTTGAAACTTTTCCAGCACTAAAACTTACTCCTTAAATATATTTTATCTTAATCAGCTCCAATTAAAGTGTGACTAAACTTCAGACAAATGCAGAGAAATACTTTTGCATGTTTATTTGTTTATATCCTGGATTAGACAAATGAATGAATGAATGAACCCTTTATTGTACACTACACATTAAACTATTCTAATCACAAAAATAAATATATGATAGAACGTGCGGCTTTATTGCGAACAGGAAATTCTTCCTTAAGATGGAAAGGAAAAAAAATAGGCACAACAGAGTACTCTTGCCGAATGAATACATAGAATATGTTATGTTTTGATGATTTCCTGTTTATCCTTTAATGATTTTACCCATTCAGGATTTTTTATCTCAGTTCATTATAGTAATATTTAATTACCAGGAATCCTTAAAGGCTTTCCTTCTGAAAACCTTCACAGACGCCTAATTTTGTATCTGTATATTGTGAAGCCATCCATTTATTTGAAAATTATAAAGCTTATATATTGTAAAGCTATCTATTTATTTATATACTATATGTATAAAAAATTGTAAATTAATCTTACTTCTTTATATAAGTTTTGAACTCCCACTCACAAAAAAACCATGGTGGTTTAAGTGAGTGGCTTATAACATAAATTATAATGTTAATATATTTTGTACGATAAATAAAAAAAAAATAATCGAAGAATGAAACAAATATATTTGAAGCACCCTCATTTTGTTTATCAAATGAGTGTTTGCAACAATTACCTCGCCGCTAAACCGTTTATTATCCCTCTACTTCCGCGATAAAGATAACAGAAACGACAGGATTTGTACCTACCAGGTCCTACTAGGGCCTGCCTAATATTAATAATATTCAACACGTATGGTTATAACTCTTACGTAAATGTCCTGTTTCATGACATTCAATACAGCTTGGAGATTAAAATAGTTATACCTGCACTGAAGTCGTCGGTTCGATCCTACCTAATAAATAACATTTTAAATTTATAAATAAATAAAAATAATAAATAAATATTTGTGTGCATGAACATGAATATTTTATCTGGTCTGGTTGTTTCCTATGTAAGTATGTTTAACCGTTTTTTTGTATCTATAACACAGGTACTTAATGATATTTATCTTCGAACTAAATTACCTGCAAAGGCCTGCCAGAAAATATTAATAATTTGAAGCACGTATGCTACAACCCTTACGAAAAAATGTCATGTTTTTAAATTAACGTCGCAAAGAGGGGATTATTTGATATGGGTGTGTCCCATTACAATACGCCATTGACGTTATGTTTTATGTCAATGTCATATTGTAATGGAAAACAGCTTGACAGCCATACATATTGTAATTAGTATTGATGAAAATATCCGAACACTGTTGTATGTATTTCGTATCTTAAGAGTATATCGGGACTTCTTGGCGGGAAAGTGAAGCGCCATGCCTGCAGTTTTGTTTTATTTTCTAAAATTTGTGATATTTTTAACATTAATGTGTAATAACGGTGGATTATTAACGTGTATTGTTAAATGTTTGTGAACATACATGAGTGTTGGTAAATCAAACAAAACAGTGCAACATCACTTTTCAAATTTTCTCTCAAGGAGTCCATGTGAGATCTCAGTATAGTCCCACATCTTTACTGAGGACTCAAGGGGTTTAGGGGAGGGTATTTCATCTTCGATTTATCATCTTAATCACCACTCATTCTCATTTACTATAAATTAGATATAACTAATATATCACTTACTTGACACTGGCTAAATTTGCAAGACGCACGAATCCATTATTTAAAAGAAAGAAAGAGTATATTGGGACTTCTTGGCGGGAAAGTGAAGCGTCATGACTGCAGTTTTCTTTTATTTTCTGAAATTTGTGATGGTTTGAACATTAATGTGTAATAACGGCGGATTATTAACGGTTAAGTGATTGTGAACGTTCGTGAGTGTTGGTAAATAAAACAAACACAATACAACATCACTTTTCAAATTCTCTTAAGAAGTTCATGAGAGATCTCAATGTAGTCCCACATCTTTACTGAGGACTCAAGGGGTTTACGGGGAGGCCATCTCATATCATCTTTATCACCACTCATTCTCATTTACGACAACTTATCTACATATTAGTAATATATCTCTTACTTGACTATAACTAAATGTGATTACCGCACGAAGCCGTTATTTAAAAGGAAAAAAAAGGTGTAGAGGTCGATTATGTGTTTTCAATTCCTAAGAATATGGTCGCGTTTCCTATACAGGACTAATATGTGATGAATTTCTTAAATTTCTGATTATATTCGTGAATAAAAATATAAGTTAATTTATGTTCTTGGACATCTTCCAGAACGTTTCTTGTCAGCTATTTGTCTTCCCGAAAATTGCTTATTGTTTAAAATATTCAATATAAATACAACGTATGCTACAGCATGCTACACATTAAAAATACTGTAAATTTTTTAATGTAACAGTGCTGCTGCAGCTTGAAGCTGCAGTTATCCTAAGCTAGCAAATTGACTGTATCTCTGTTTTATTTTTATAGTTAATTTGTTGCTTTTTCTTATGTGTTGGTGTTTTAATACATATTTTCTTTCTAAATAATAAAGTCAAAAATTTCGCCTCACTTTTTTTGTAGCCTATTTTATTTTCTAGTCTGTAAGTAGCCTTACTTAGGCTCAATTAAGTGTCGTTCGGCGATATGCCAAACCTTTGTCTAGTGACTGTATTTTGCATAGTAAGCATCACAGAGCGATTGGTTTGTTATGCTAAGCGGAACTCAACGGCAGTAAATGCAGCTGAACTGTCGTTTTTTCAATGGGTGTATCGCCACGTTTAAAAATGGGTAGCATTACATTCAACAAGGTTAACTGTATCATGAAGTTGTTTTATTTTCCAATTTTATGGTAGTATTGCTTTTTGTTAATTTTATTTTAGGTAACGGCAGAATATCAGCTTTGTGGGTCATATTGCGACACATGCTGAGCGGTGACCTTCTTGGTACAGACCAGTTAGTATATAAGTTTAGTTGGTAATTGTTTTTGTACCAAATAAACGTATTTTCTTTCTTCTTTCTTTCTTTGATTGAGGTGACCTATCAAACGAATATCAAGTGAATGAAAAAGTAAGGAACAAATCTTAATCGAAAAAATCTTATGTAATTCAATCAAATCATTGTAGGTAAATAAATAAATAATCATTTAGTTCCAAGATAAGTATGATTCAGAAATTGTGTTATCAGACACACACACATCACAGCCCATTAACGTCCCACTACTGAGCACGAGCCTCCTCTCACATATCAAGGTGTGATTGTATTGGGTCATACTCCACCAAGCTGACCCAGTGCGGATTGGCGGAGGCAGTTGTGTGGCGTCCTGCTGTTAGAATTTTTCAAGCCGCCCATTAGGCCTCTAACATGGCTTAACGACTACCACATTTAGTGATAACCGGGACTAACGGCTTAACGTGCCTTTCGAAGCACGGAAGCGCTCGATATCAAATGCCACACAAACGGTCACCCATCCAAGGACTGACCTCTGTAAGCTCTGCTATACTTCGGCGATCATTTCCGACCACCGAGCACCGCAGAGCTACGAGCGCGATTGTGTTATAGATACAATTTATTTTTTGTAAATACACAGAAAACACCCAGATCAGAACAAATATTCATGTTCAATGCACACAAAGATTTGTCCTTTGTGGGGTGGGATTAAGACCCACGACTTTAGGAGCGGTGAGCGGGTATCACGCCTCCACGACCGATATGGCGTAAAGGCGCTATGGTTTGATGTATGGTGTAAATTGTACAATTTCTTTCTAGGTTTTTCCTTATTTCAACTTCACTATCGTCTCCCTTAGCTGAGATTTGATTCAGAAAGGTTTTTGCACTGTTTTAGTACCAGAAGTGCTCATTCCAATTTTACTTCTACATTCAACTTTCTAATTTTCATCATATTTGTAACTAGGAAAATTGTTCTAAAAGTAAGCAAGTGATGTATTAAAAATATCTTTGTTAAAAAAATAACAATTCCCGCGCTACTTTTATTTCCCGAAAAATCGAGAAACTATTCAACACGTTGAATATTTGAATATCGTGTTGAATATATATCACGTTGAATATCGAGAAACTATTTAACACGTTGAATATTTTCTCGATTTTTCGGGAAATTAAAGTAGCGCGGGAATTGTTACAAAGATATTTTTAATCCATCACTTGCTTACAATGGATTTCCGCAAAGTAACGCCTGAATCCTTCGATCATATATTCATCGAAGCCTGAATCAATATATTATGTTCTAAAAGTATTAACTAAATGTTAAAGTCAAAAAATTATAAAAAAATGAATCTGCTAACCGAATGTGACTTCAAGGGAGAAAACAATATTAAACTAAAACATTGTTTTGAGAGTACCTTCATAATGCATAAATCCTATACTATATTTTTAAGATAAAATCAGCTTTATTTTGAGTTGTTGAATTGAAACTAAATGAATAATGGAGCTATGCGTTTCCCAGATACATTGTTTTAACTATGTCTAATGTTCATATCATCCTAGCATTATCCCAATTGCCTTTAGACTTAATCTTAAGGCCCAGGGTCTGCTCGCTGGTTTAACCAGATTCTGCTGAATTTGAGTTCTTTTACGGAGCGACTGCCGTATAACCTCCGCAACCCAGACGGAAATATTATTTAGTGGTAAAACTCAGGATATTAGAAGGTACTGACTGACGGGCCTAGTGCCACCCCCTCTTACCTTACGGGGAGTTGTAAGAGTCAACGAAAAGAAATCCTACCGGATGATAGGCAGCAGCGTCATTCTACGTACTGGCTTGAACTACGATCATCAATGCGCCTGTCCAGCGTGGTGATTATGGGCAAAAACCTCCAAAAGAATATAATATCGGGGAGATAAATTTTCAGCAGTGGAACTATCAGGCTGATATGATGCTGGACTCACTCCTTCACTTCGAATATTTGCCAATGTCAAGTGATTACACACATTGGGTTCTTTATATAAATGCAGCGTTTTCGTCATTTAGTAACAGTAAATGTCAAGTAAAGTCCTTCACAGTCGTGTCGAGTCAAATTCTAGCAATGGAGACTTTACTGGAGAAGCTAAGGAATGAACACGGAAAAATCTAATTTTACAATAATATAATAGATAAAAGTAAAAGCGACTACAATAGATTATTCAAAATATATAATATTCTACCACTTAGATTCCAGTATAAATATTTGCTAGCAGTTAACAACAATAACAGTCGGGACCATGGTCTAACTTGCATTGACAACACTACTCATACTCGCTCAATGACCGCCGATAAACTCAGTGTACCCAGAGTATACTTACAATAATTATGGTGAAAGGACTATAAAAAAACGGCTTCCTTTAAAATAATATACCTGAAGACATTAGAGTGGAAACAAACAAAAGAAAGTTCAAAGCAAATTTGAAAAAACACTGTATTTAGTATACGTGCAAAATTGTCATTTATCTTTTTTGTCTTCTCTATTCTTATTAACTTTTGCATGTAGTTTGTAATTAGTATAAAAGAGACTGTGACCCACAAACAAACCAGTCACACGGTTTTATGGGATATGTTTTTATGTAACTTGCATTATTTAAAGGAAATAAGCGTTTAATCTATCTATCTATCTAGCCACTTTCCTACACTTGTATACGTTGCCGAAGAACTTATGTCTAAAATCTACAATATTTTATCCAACCATATTTTAATTTCAGTTTGGAATATTATAGAGAGATAAGCTTTTTCTTGAGATTGTTCACATTTAGGTACCAATCGAGACCTAGAATGGCTCATCTGCTTATCGTTATATTGCTGGCTTTGGCTTTATAGAATCAATTGAGAGTCTTAAAGATTATCTGTTATAGACAAAAAGTTTAAAAAGTTTTCCATAGAAAATAGATAGAATGATCTGTTACAGACGGCAAGAGAAAATGTTATAGAACGCCCTTGCAGAAAGAAAATAGATGTTTCAGAATTTTTTTGTTAACAAGATCTGAAATATTAAATTAAAGAAGCGGTCTCACGCGACGTCGCACGACTACATATCACACCTTCGGTAAGACAAGGGCACGATTGTCAAAAGTTGTGAAAATTAGTTAAGAATGCAAAAGTGTTTTAAAAATACTTTTTTAACTAGTAGGAAAAAGACATCATAAGGTATAGTTTACTTTATGTAAAGGAGAGTTACTGTAGAGTAATATTAACTAAACAAGATCACATTGAGTGCAGAAAAAACCTTAAAAAGGCCCTCCTGTAAAATTGAAAATACTTCAATTATGCCCTTGTCTTACCGAAGGTGCGATATGAGTGTATTTAGAAGTTTTCTTTAAAAAAAAACGTATCACCAACGTAACAAAATAAACCCAAGTAAATTTGAAGTCCCCAAATTTGGTTTAAATATATATTTTTTTAAGTAAACTATGATAACATTTTTGAAATCTAAAACTGATATTGCAAGAGTCCGTCCCATCAGTTTATCAGGTGCGCTGAATGTAGAATATGAGAGAAAAATCCCTTATTCAATCATTTAGAGGCCCAAAACATCCCGTCCCGTGTTTAGGGATCCTTTTTTTTATTTACGTTGGTAACAAAATGCATTTACGCACTGTCTCCCGGCCAAAGGGGGACCGAGAGAGGTGTGTGGGGCTCACCACCGGCAGATACGACCGCGTAATACCCACTAAAAATCTTCCGACGACGCCCGCCGCTTGTTGAGAAAGAGGCGGGGGCGCCCAACGCCGCCCGGACCGAACCCGGGAGGACCTCCTCAGAGAGGCGCAGTGGACGCGTCCCTCCCACCTCCCCGTGCGACTATAGCGTGTGTGGCCGACCTCCCGGAGAGTCCATGGTGAGACAGCAGGGGCCCCCTGCCCCCACTGCCTAGACCCTCCTGGCGCTGCTGAGCGGGCCCTCCTGCCCCGCCCGCTGGGCCCTCCACAGGTCCCTCTTAGTTTCTCCCCGGTAGTCAGTACTAAGGGCACCCAGAGTCGTCGGTCTCCGGGTGTTACCTTTTCCCGGCCTCCGGGAGGTACTCAGCCCCCCACCACGCCAAGGTGGAGACCTCACCTGCAAGTAGTGCACCTGCCGATTAACGGACGAGGCTCTGGCGAACATAACATTGCCCGAAAAGGCAATAGGCTCGCCACCTATTACGTGGGACTAACAATATAATTGGCGAAGTGTGGGCGTATAATACGCCTCTGCCTACCCCCGAAACAGGCGTGAATGTATGTATGTAAACATCCCTTCCCTTTGTTGCAAAATGTGTGAATGCTGTTTTAGCTGATAATGCGGACTGAGTTTTAAATACTCACTTAGTATTCTTTATGAACAATAGTTCCGTAATAAGTTGTCCGTAACCCGTAACCGTAACCGTAATTAGTTGTTAAAGCGAATAGTCGCATGGTCGTATCGCAAATTTTAAGTTGTCTAATAACTTGTCGAAAAGTTACTTTACAACATAGGAAAAAATTCAAAGAAAATCTCAATAAGAGTAGATTCCCTTTTTTAAGTAAGCTTAGTCAAACGAAGCTTAATCACACCAGCAAGCCACCTTTATTCAGAGGCCGGTTTTAGATAATAAGGAAAAAAATAAATAAATAAATATTTTATTACAATCACACCTATTATTTAGTTCCAAGATAAGTATCATTAAGAACTTGTGTTATGGATACTAAATAACGGATAAACATACATAAATACTTTTTATTTTGTAAATACATACTTAAGATACATAGGAGAACACCAACTTGCTCCCAATCGTGAAGAAAAGCTAGTATTCGCACTATTCGTGTTTTAAATATGAAATAAAAGCCTAACGAACTATAAGCATGACAGGACTTATTCTTGGCTTACTATAAATTGACGATATAATTAGTAGGTAGTGTGTGTTATTTTATGATGAACAGAAGTATTAATTTTGCAAGTGATGATTTAAAATAAGAACTTTGTGACAATTCACGCGCAACTGTAATTTCCTGAAAGAAAACACGTGTCGTATTAAATTGTTTTGTTGACACGTGTTTCGCTCTTACATAGGGGCATCTTCAAGTAAGACATCAGACAGCCTTAGAACAATGATGTCTTTATGAGAGTTTCAAAGCGTGGAAATTACAGTTGCGGAAAAATTGACACAGTTTTCTTTTATAAAGAATCACTCTCTTAGAATGGATTTCCACAAAGTAACACCTGAATTAATAAATTATTTATGTAAGATTTGTTATTCATTATGGTTTTTTTTTTCGAATATTACTCACTATGTTTTGAATTTTGACGAATAACAAAATATTGGCGAGTAATGCCGTATAACGAATAATAAGGACTATTTGCAGCCCCTCTAAAAATTATATTTTAACACACCTCAGTTAATATTCGTTAAAACCTCTTATTTGAAGTCAAGAATGCAATATGTATGAACAGAAATTAAAATGACAAATCATATGATAATAACAACTTTCGAACAACGTACAATCATTAAACCGACATTATTTATTTATCTGTACCTATATCAAAACATCTCCTTCGAAACGTACTAAGAGTCAACCTCAAATGGTCAAAAGATTAAATTATATAAACTCAAAATGTCAGACTTCAATGTGTTAAATGCATTACAGAAGCTTAGAAATACATTTTCTTGGATTTGGATCAGACTTCAAGCATGTGCCAATACAACACGACAGACTTTAAAATGTATTCCAATAAAATAACATGGCGTGAATGGCGGAGAAACTATTCATGTCGAAAATGTTAGAGAAATATCACAAGTTCGATACGAGGTAATAAAGTATGATCAGCAAAAAAGTGGCCATGAATTGACGTTTTAAATAAAACTATTATTATTTGTAATGAGGAGTGCAATAGGGATGTGACGAGAAGAATAATGATTGTTAGAGGAAGAGGACGATCGAAAAAGGTATAGATAGATATTGTGGGTGAAGAATGATATGATCGAGAAGGGGGAATGAGTCGATTTGGAATATTGAGGTGAATGATAAAACTGGAGGCCGGGCAGGAGGCTGAGTCATCACAACAGCCTTATAAAGTCCACTGCTGAATTTTAGCCTCCCCAATAGATTACATACTATTGAGGGTAATTGCCCATAACCCCGGGCTGGCGGGTTGGTGACCGCAGTTGAAGCCAGTACGCAGGATGACGCTGCTGCAGATCATCAAATAGGATTTCTCTTCATAGACTCTTACGACTTCCCGTGAGATGAAAAAGGGTGGCACTGTTCTTAGCCGATACCACACGGCAGGAGGCTGATTATTAAATATTAATAAATGCATATTGGTCATCCTTGAAGTATTGTACTACTTCTGTTGGTTGAACGTTGAACAAAACTGTTCATCCAATAACTTAATTTATAGACTGAATGAATCTCATCCAATTATGTTTTTAGGTTGTGATTGCTGTAATTTTGGCACTTGACTTTTTGTACACGTATGGACCATCAGCAGTAGTTATATAGAAATTACGGTGAATGTATTGTAAAGTAAATTCAGTAACTTCTTAATCGAATTTTACCTCAATAACAATTAGTAATGAGATCTGATTATAAGAATTTAATCATTCTATTAGAAAATACCTAAAGTAAGTATAATTATCATGATTTGGTTACATCGTATCAGAAAGAAAGTAAGTGAGAGCGAATTTAAGCCAACTACAATTTTTTTTGCTATCTGTACAAGGCTCAGCGTCACAAGTTTTGTATTAGAACTTTAATCGGTTCTAAGTTTTGTATATTTAAACAAGTTTAGATGGAAATACTTTCAGGTTCCATCTGGAATGTAAGGATGCAGAATATAAATTTTCTTGTAACATAGTTTTACACATTGAGGCCATCGCATGGATGCTTCCAACACTACCTGGATAAACAGAGAGATCTGGGTTAAACTTTTCGCGTTTTAGCCCCCTTGGGGATTTCTGGTGGATATGACATACTATCAAAAACAACATAATTCTATATACGTACAATGTGCATCATTATTCATATTCAAGCCCCCGCGCAGGAATAGTAGAAACGATTTACTAGGGCGGAGAATTGATGTGCGGAGTAGAGATATGTGCTATGGGGCTCGCCACGATAGAGGCGGTAAGTCCCCTCTTCGAGGAGCGGCTAGAGAGGCACCACGGCGCGCTTATCTACCGCCTGACGCAGGTTCTATCCGGGCATGAGAATCCGCGACGAAGCCGAGTTGGATCGACTCTACGCCGTCTACAGAGAGGCGGTGAGGGCCCTTCGCTTGGCCATTAGTCGGTCCAAGGCCGCAGCGTGGGACGAGCTGCTGGAGGCTGTTGAGGCGGATCCATGGGGCAGGCCGTACAAGATTCTACGGCAAAAGCTCCGAGCGTGGACCCCTCCGGTCTCCAGCAGTCTCGAGCCGGCGGTACTCGGTAGGGTGGTTGAGGCACTGTTCCCAGATAGGGGGACCGACTTCGTGCCTCCCACTATGGCGGCGCCGGAAGTCACCCGTGACTCGGGCAATGAGGATGTGCCCGAGCTCACCGAGGAGGAGGTAGGAAGAGCCGTGCTACGCCTGAGGGGTAAAAGCACGGCCCCAGGTCCCGACGGCATTCCGGCGAGGGCGTGGGACCTAGTGTTGAGCGGGGAGGAAGCGCCTTTTCTTCCCCGCGTGACCTCCCTCTTTGATAGGTGTCTGCGGGATGGGGTTTTCCCGCGGCGCTGGAGGGAGGGCCGATTGGTTCTCCTTCCCAAAGAGGGACGTCCGGCCGATGACCTTTCCGGTTATCGGCCCATCGTGCTGGCAAGCTCCTGGAGCGTGTCATCGCCAACCGCCTCGTCGAGCACCTGGAGGAAATCGGACCAGATTTGTCCGACCTCCAGTTCGGGTTCCACCGCGGCCGATCGACGATTGACGCGATCGGCCGCTTGCAGGACCTGTCGGAGAAGGCGGTGTCCCGGGGTGGGGTGTTGATTGCGGTGTCGCTCGATATCGCGAACGCTTTCAACACCCTGCCCTGGCCAACGATTATAGAGGCGCTCCGATTCCACGGGGTGCCTCCATATCTGCGAAGATTGTTGGGGAGCTACCTGTCAGGGAGGACGGTAGTCTTCCCAACGATTTATGACCCACTCGTCCGCAAAACTCATCCGAAATATTTTATTTCCCCATTCAGCTTAATCAATATGCCCGACTCATCCGAAAACCGAATTATTATTATAAAATTACCCATTCATCCGAAAATATATTCCCTATTCGTATGGCATGCAACTATTTATAAATACAATAAGAAAAAGGTAGAGATAGCAGAACAACACTTGCTTTAAAACATTTATTAACTTATATTTTTATTATACTATATTAACATTTTATACGTACACGGGGTACCCCTACATTCATAAATTATTTCGTTTTTATAGTAACTAAAATATATGGTATAAATCTGTAACCTACTGAGGTTACATTTTCTAGAAAAAAAAATCAATAATAACTACATACTTAAATAGCGGCGGCGGCGGCACCCGATCAAAAGCGTTACCGGGTCCGTTTTCTAAAACAATGCACAAAAGGGTTTTATGATGGGATAGGTAGACCAGTATATTATTACTTGGTTACAGTTCGCGGAAAGGATTAAAATTTGTGGGAATATTGTAATCTAAAAGTAATTGTTAGTAATGAAAAAAAACAGTAGGTGCCGACTAAGAACAAAAGATTTTAACGTTTGACTCTTTTGTCGGCTTCAAAACGTGGGATAGGACTTTTTTCCTAACAATTTTGTTGCATATTGAATTTAAAATAAAAATTAGTTGACTTTTCGCTCGCGATCCGGAAACATCTCTACGTCACTTACTATACTCTCCTGTTATCTTTCTCTGAACCTTTGACCCTTGCTTGTAATTGGATTTGTTGTTCTGCCTACGATTTGGATTAGTTTATCATGGATCCTACTTGTGAGCCTAGTAGTTCCAGTCAAACTGAATTAGTTTTTGACCAATCAGAACGTGGAGGACTTCTGTTATTGCGTGGTGGCCATCAGTACAACAAAAAACGTGAAAACAAAAATGGTACTACTGTCTGGTGTTGTGTGAGCTGGACTACTCGTAAATGTCGTGGACGTGTAGTCACAAAAAACAATCAAGTTGTAGGCGACGATCCTCATGCATGCCAACCAAACTTTGCTGCAAATATACTAAAGAAACAACTGAACCAATGTCGAAGATTAGCTGCTACAAAACCAGATCCAATACCTACAATATTTACCAACGAAATGTCCTCTCTCTCAGATTTTGGACTCGACCTTGTAGCAACAATACCCAAGTTTACATCAATTAAGCACAGTTTATATAATGCCAGAAACAAAGCACTAGGGGTACAAAAAACCACCTTCAAGACTGCTTCTACGGTTGTAATCCCAGATGTCTATAAAGATAAAATATTGCTGGCAGACTACAGAGATTCAAGGAATAGGATTATAGTCTTCGGAACTAAAGATGCAAAGTGTTTACTAGCAACTATTGACCATATTTTCGCAGATGGTACTTTCAAAATAAGTCCGAAGCCATTCTACCAATTGTACACAATCCATGGTGATTTGGGCAGCTCTGAAACAACATCCAATGTTGTACCATTGGTATACGCCTTATTAATAAATAAAAAACAAGAAACTTATGAACTCTTATTTGAATTAATAAAGTCACAAGTGCCGGAATGGAATCCAAAAAAATTTCAAACCGATTACGAGGCAGCAGCTATGAACGCAATGCATAAGGTAATGCCACAATGTCAAATTATTGGTTGTTATTTTCATTTTAAAAATGCACTGAGAAAAAAAGCTAAGGAATTAAAATTGAATAAAAATCCCGTATATAAAACTCACGTTGCCATGTGTAGTGCTTTGTCATTACTTCCACAGCATTTAATCAGTGATGGGTATTTAAATATAATGGAAGATTGTTCCAATAAAGAACAAATGTTAATTTTTATTGACTGCTTTGTAAATTTTTGGATCGAATCTAGTTTTTTCGGAAAATGGTCATTTTATGGTGAGAGATTCAGAACTACAAACCACGTAGCAGGGTGGCACTCAAAGTTAAATAAAGGAATATCCAATACTAAACCATCACTTATAAATTTTTTAGATCTTCTATTAAAGAATACAAATGAGTTTACTGTCAAAATAAAACAATTTCAACAGGGTATTCCAATATCATACAGAAATAAAAACTCAATAGATTTTGATACACGTGTCGCTAATATAATTACACAATATCAAAACAGTGAAATTACAATAGGACACTGCTTAGAAAAAATATGTAACCTAACGAGATTTTAAATACATACAGTTCTGTCGGAAATTTGTACATTTCGACGTAGACTAACAATCATGATTTTCTTTTTTATACATTCTTATGTAAATTGTATGTACCAAAACTACTAGGGTAATAGTTAAATAAGTTCTAAAGTTGATTTTCATAACAGTATATTACTTGTATATTGAATTATATCTTAGTGTTAAATATTCTTACGTAAAATGTTGATTTTTATACTTGTGTTTTAAATTATGTAATAATGTTAAAAGTTTAAAAAGGAATTAACAAATATTTTATTATATTAATCAGTAAAACCTATATAATATGAAGTTATCCTTCATATACAATAATATTATTATTGTATTTGTAAATAATAACAACTTCAAAGTTAAAGTTAGATAACTTCAAAGTTGATTTTTGTGCCATTGTATTACTTACCTAACTACTTACTTGTGTGTGTTATAATAATTATGTTACTGTTTTAAAATTTTACAAAAAAAATACCTAATAAATATTTCAAGACGAAGAAAACATATTTGTTTAATTTAATTTGTCAACCCTTCTTGTTTATTAATAATGACTTTTAAAACACGCGGATGAGTAGGGCATATCATCTGCTTTTCGGATGAGTGGGGAAAATGTCATAGGTTTTTAACATTTATTAAAATTCATCCGGATGAGTGGGTAACAGATCTTCCCAACGATGGGAGGGGGAGGCTGTCGTCGGCGTATGGTGTGCGGTGTTCCGCAGGGGTCTGTCCTAGGACCACTCCTGCGGAACATCGGATACGATTACGTTCTGCGCTGTGTGAACCTGCCCGGCGTGGACGTAATCTGTTACGCCGACGACACCCTCGTAACATCCCGGGGTTCTGACCTCCAGGATGCGAGAGTTTTGGCCACCGTCGGCGTCGCGGCGGTGGTCCAGAGGATACGGCGGCTGGGGCTCGAAGTGGCAGACAAATCCGGGGCTATCGTTTTTCATGGTCCCCGGAGGCGGCCGCCTGCGGACTCCAGTATTGTGGTAGGAGGAACTCCCATCCCTGTCGGGAACACGCTGAAGTATCTCGGCGTTCTTCTCGACAGCAGATGGGACTTCGAACCTCACCTTCGGCACCTAGCACCGAGGTTGGTGAGCACGGCGGCCTGCTCCCCAATCTCGGGGGGAGTGGCGGCAGTTGCCGTCGCCTTTACATGGGGGTGGTGCGATCCATAGCCTTGTACGGGGCCCCAATTTGGGCAAGCTCCGTATCGGGTCGCCATCGACAGGTCCTGCAACAGTCGCAGAGGGTCATGGCGAACCGTGTCGTTAGGGGGTATCGCACCATCTCTGTGGAGGTGGCTTGCGCACTCGCCGGGTCACTGCCGTGGGACCTAGACGCCTTGGTTCTCTCGGCGGTGTTCTGGCGAGGCGCGCAATCCCGGAGCCAGGGTCTCCGCCCCGCACCGGTGGCGTAGAGACGCTCAGAGGCAGGCTTTTAGAGGGTAGGACTGCGGCGGTCGCGTCTCGCCAGAGAGCTCATTTTACATTGGTACTAATCATTTATAAGTATAACAGCATGTCCCCTTAATGTCTATACCTTAAAATGGGGTACATGTCGTCTATTATTGCTGTACTAACCTAAATTGTGTACACCGTCCACTGTTTTAAGTTAGGTGCAACAGTTAGACCCCCCCGAACAGGTCTCCACCTTGACGTGGTGGGGGGGCTGAGTACCTCCCGGAGAAAAGGTAACACCCAGAGACCGACGACTCTGGGTGCCCTTAGTACTGACTACCGGGGGGAAACTAAGAGGGACCTGTGGAGGGCGCAGCGGGCGGGCCAAGAGGCCCCGTTCAGCAGCGCCAGGAGGGTGTAGTCAGTGGGGGCAGGGGGCTCCTGCTGTCTAACCATGGACCCTCCGAGTCCTGATTCACGCTACAATATTATTACAAGTACAGTGCTATCTGTACGACATTCAACCAAGTCTGGGAGAACCGGGATAATGCAAGGCATATTCTATATTCTGGCGCAATTCAGGGCTCTTTCGTCATGTGACCTAGTAATATAATATATACAGTATACATATATACATATAATATATACATAATATCACAGTAAATTGATCAGATTTTGGTTTTAAACTCCTTGTGCATGCATTTTCTTGAAGCCTTTATATCCTGTTACATTTTCTTGGAAAAGTTAAACATTTACTTAAATTTTATCTTAACTTTATGATGTGACAATTGCGACCCAACAAACTTCGTTGCATTCATCTGTTTGCGAAAGTCCATCCCTTTGTTTGTTAGCGCATCTGCTTACTAAGTTTGCAACTTTCTCTTGTCATTACATCAGAATCTCCGCTCGCTTACCATCAATATCACGGCACAGCAGTCACCAATGGTGCTTTGTTTACATCTACCATCGTAGTGCAGTAGACCCCAAATATGTTATTTGCCATTTTTTATTATATAGGCTACATGGGACTTGGTGATCAGAAACGATCACCAAAGTTAAGCAGGTTTCACAGATGTCAGCTCTGGAATGACCGTTTGTGCAGCATTTGATATCGAGCGCTTCCATAATTCAGAATTGAGCCGTTAGTCCTGTTCAGTACTACATGTAGTAATCGAAAGGCAAAAATAGAAGCCGTGTTAGAAGGTGCATAGGGATCTTACCAAAACCTAAGGAGCCCAAGCCAACCTCACCTGCAAGTTCACCTGCCAATCAACGGACGATGCTCTGGCGAACATAAAGTTCCCGGTAAGCGGCAATAGGCTCGCCACCTATTACGTAGGACCAACTTTATAATTGGCGAAGTGTGGGCGTATAATATGCCTCTGCCTACCTCTTCGGACTAACAGGTATAAATATATGTATGTAAGTTTTAGAAGGCTCGAAATATTCGGATCCCAGGACGCCAGACCCGCCACCACAAATCTGCACTGGGCTTGCGTGGTCCAGAATGACCAGAATCCTTGGTTTGTGAGAGGAGGCTTGACCCCAGTAATGGCACGTTAATGGGTCGAAATGATAATACGTTTCGTTAGGGCTGTGCCGTAATAAGAGCCATGAGTAAGGAAGCATAATAAAATCCATACTTTCCGTTTATTTGTGCATAGTTCAACTTTTTTTTACATAGATTTTATTTTATGTTTAGTTTAAGTAAACTAACTGTATAGCATTTCGCTAAGTAGTAAGTAAACTAACAAGTAAGTTAACAAGTAAGTTAGTAAATTAACTGTATAGCATTTCGCTGTTTTAGAAATATTTTGTAAATATTTTATAAGATGTACGTTCCGCACTGCACCCAAAATGGCCCAGCTGAAAACCAGCGCTAGAACACTGGACTAGCATATGCTGAGTTGGGTCATTTTGGTGCAGCATATAAACATTTATTAATTGTTTTTAGTTTTAATTTTTAATTGTATGGTGCACCAATAAATATTTTTATTATTATTATTATTATAGATACTTGTTTGTTTACTTGTCGTAGCTATAGCTTTCGATAGCCTGAACCAAATTTGGAAAGTGCGTTCCTAAGCAATTGTAAGGACAAAACCCCACATCCGTTATCCATTTAAGTCCTGACGCGGCACTAGTTCTTTCATAACATAAGAGATGCAAAATAAAACAACTTCTATACACTTTTCTCTTTGGTATATCTAGCTACTTTATTCATTAATACCAGCAAAATTGCACGTTTTTCTTCCATTGACATTAATTACAAGGCGTTGCCATTAATCGTAAATTAACTATACATTTAAACTACTTTGACAGTTACAAAAATAAGTTTTACAGCAAATTTTATTTTTACTCTACAGATTCATCTTAACTACTCTACACATGAAGAGTGTTTAAAAAAGTATAAACGTCAAATGGGCTCAAAGTTTTAAAAACTATATTGACGAAAATACTTTTTTACAACCTAAATTCTATTTAGGTATATCTATTTATATATAACTTATAATTAAGCATATCTACTTTACATTAAATTATTTACAAAATTCTTTCGCTTTTTTAATATAGTTTAATTAGTTACATAACATTTAATAACTGTATCTACATTTATAAATAAACGAAGAGCAGTAAATTATTTGATATTTTTAAACAAATGTGCTTATTTACAGTTTAACTACAGAAAAAACAACAGCATCATGATGTTGTAATAGTAAAAATACAGTTTTGTTTATAAGATACTTTAATTCAATAATAGCCTATGTGCCAGAAATTATACAGCCAAATTGTAAAGGTAAGACAATATTGTTTCCCGGTTTGGAGGGTGCCTCTAGCAATAAAAACTAATGTAAAACCTCAATGTGTACATGTGCAGTTGTAACATTATTTTAATGTGAAATTGTACTAATGTGTAATTGTATAAATATGTTATTGTTGAAATATGCATTGGTATAATTGTGTCATTCCGGAACTATATAAATGTGGAAAGTCTATAAATGAGTATAGTATTGTGTCTTTTAATTTTCATCATTGGCTCTGGGCATCATGAAAACTTGCAGCATCAGGTAAACGCAATTAGTTTAGTATAGGAATGAGTTATTCGCAAAATGACCTACTCCGAGATCCCAATTACAAGAAAAGCTGTCTTTAACAGCACATTATATCAACTCCATTGTTTTTTCTTGGTTATAAAAAACAACCTTAACTTATTGGGATCTTTTAAGTAGATTTTATAAGCCGGCCATTTCGCAATTAAGTCATTCCTAGACCAAACCATTTTTTTTATGTCAATACACATTGGTAAAAAACGTTCCAGTATTAAAGTATAATAAAAGTTATCACCACTTATTATTTATTTTTATGATTGTTAACGTCTAGGAACTACTGCAGTACCAGTGCCATTCAGCTGCTAAACACGCGTATTTATGCTTATTAGTAGTTTTAATTAATCCACGTATACATATTATGTAAGGCAGTTTCTGTATATGGGCTTGAAGCATGTTTTGGTACCTAACAGACTCCACATTATCGTTACAATCTATGCCAAACTTTAGTTAATAGCTCTGATTAACTTATATAGCTTATATTTGTTATGATAAATCGATCGATACATTTCACAATTCAGTACGATACTGACGACCAGTCTTTCTAACTCAATTCAAAATAATTTGTTCAAGTTTGGCTCAATAGAGGTTTTATGAAGGTCAAACTTAAATAATTACGCACCAAGTTTTAATTGACAAAATTAAATGCTATTCAGATACATGGGAATGAAAATTTCTTGGGATAACATTGAATTGGGCTAGAATAATTTTTCAAAAACACTTTAATGAAATATATTTATGCTTTTCCAAATAATTTGATGATTGTGGTGTAACCGACTTTTTTTAAACTAGTCAATAGTAAGTACTCGCTTGCGTATATCTAAGCTTCTTGTATTCTTTTTGATATTGTTGATTGTGAGCAGTGAAGAGTTTATATATGTACTTGTATGTATGTTCATATTAATATATTTATTGTAGATTTAAGGAAAATAAAAGAAACCACTCATACAAAAGCAGAGCTAATTCTGAATATCCGGGCCATTTGCTGCAAACTGCCGATGATATCTGAAAGAAACAAAATAAAAATTACTCAGCATTAAAAATAACTACTGAGAAAATGTTAAAAGGATAAAACATGGCTTTCGCGTCAATTAATGTTATGAACGATGGGTAAGTAAAAAATTAATAAAGTCTAAATTATTTATTTAAGTTGTTTTTGGGTGTATAGGGATCCTACCAAGACCTAAGGAGCCCAAGCCAACCTAACCTGCAAGTGGTGCACCTGCCGATCAACGGACGAGGCTCTGGCGAACATACTACGTGGGACCAACTATATAATTAGCGAAGTGTGTGCGTAAACTTGTAATGTACCTCTGCCTACTTCTTCGGGGAAACAGGAGTGATTGTATGTAAGTTTTTTTCAATGAATATCTTATATGACGTCAACTTAAAAAATGACGCGCCCATTCCCTATAGGCGGGCGCTTGATTGTTGGTGAATCAGGAGAGATAATCGTCGAGGGTACATATAACCTTCTCTGTGTATGCAAAAGTGTCCACCAACAGGCATTCCATTAGTTTGGCACTACAGAGATAGTTAAATTTTAAAATAAGAGTCAATTAGCGACGAGCGATACGAGTACGATTTTCACTGGGCCGGTACCACACTTGATTGATACAATTGAACGGTATAATGCTATGAAAGTTTCTCGTTTTTCACCTTTCTTTTCTATCACAAATCACCCATAAGCAATTCTAAAAAAGACGCGAGTCATTAATATGAGGCCAAAGCATAATTTACCAATCATCTTTCAGGCATAGTTGTAAATAATTTGTGATCAATGTGTTAGAAGTATATGCCATTTTATAAATAACTTTACTATCAAGTAAAAAGGAAAACTGAGGGTAAAGGGTAACCTTTTTACATATGAATACAAATCTGGCGTACGTATTTTTCGAAACTTATCGCTAGAACATATTTATATGACATAAAGAATATGTTAACTATTTTAGTGGGTCACTCTTCGTACAAATTGCGAATCGAAAATCGTTTTATCCTTTAGTTTACTTTGGATTCTTGTTCACTGTATTATGATCAAAGTGTATGAATTTAGAGTGAGATTTTACCATATTACTCGGACATATATTGCAGTATGATATTTAAATTAATAACTTTGCAGGCCCTTCACAGACGACTCTGAACATGAAAATGGTCGAGGTCATTGGATCCTCTCTCTAACAATAAAACATACCCAGACTTAGGTCACATAAATAAGCAGCTAAATGTGTAAAACAGATTTCTCTGCTATGCAGGATATAAAAAAGAAAAAAAAAAACTTAGCAGGCGGCATTGTCGGACGATTCTTTAAAAAATCCTCTTTATATTATTATACAAAGTGGAATTTTGTAATGCCACCTGAAGGGGAAGTACTCTTAATACTGTAGGTAGATAGAACATTTTACTTAAACAAAACATTCCTTTGTTTTAAAAAAGAAAGAAAACTGCATTCAAGGTTTTTAAAAATTCGCTTGCCGCACCCGGTAATCGAACGACTAAAATCTGTGAAAGTTGCAAGCTGTACTTTCATTGCATCGATCGTTAAGGGCAATTATAAGGTAAAATCTCCCTAACAAACTTCATAAATTAAAAGAAAGGAAAAAAATAGAATCAATGAATGGGTCAAGTCAAAAAGCACTTTAACTCGAAGATCCGTTTCTTTATGTTTATTGACGTCATTTTTCCATTAAAATGACGAATTACTATTTAGATAAGACGGTTGCAATTTAGCACGTGTTGTAATGCAGCCTCCTTTCTGAGAAGCGACATAACTGCGTGATTTTATTTTGTGGGGATATGTAAAACATCAAATTTACATTGAATCTTATGAGAATGTAAACGAGTTGAGAGTTGAAGTTCAGAATACGAATTATAACATTCACCACAACACGTTATCAAAGGTTACTAGAAATGAATTCGTTAGAAGAATAAATTTGTATACCCAAGAAAATGGAGCCCATTTTGAGCAATTAATTAGTTACTTTGACATTTTTTGTACCTACATACTAAAAAATTAAAAATTCTTGTTTTTCTTTTATTTAATTTATAAAATTTGTTAGAGAGATTTCATCCTTATAGTTGACCCTAACGATCGATGCAATAAAAATACAGGGTGCAACTTTCACAGATTTTAGTCTGTTCGATTACCGGGTGCGGCAAGCAAATTTTTGAAAACTTTGAATGCAGTTTTCTTTCTTTTTAAAAATAAAGTAATATTTTCTTTGATTCACTTTTTCTATCTATTAAGAGTACGTCCCCTTCATGTGGCATTACACAATTCTGCCCTGTATATGTATCCATAAAACTATGTATGCGTCTAATGTTTGGAACATTATTTTAAACGAATTGTATTCGGCCTGCATCCAATGTGATCCTGCAGATTTCAAAGGGTCAATTTCCGCCCTCACAGCCGAGACGTTCACCAGATTGTAAACCACTCGTCCACCCGTAATTTGCTAAGCCATCGAAGTAGATGTATCTCAATAGTCCCTTTACTCATAAGCCCTGAATTCGAGTCCCAGTTATTAAGCTTCACATGCCTTGTAATTTCGCACTAATCTAAACGGAACACTATACCCAGGAGAAGGCACTAATATTTGGTGCCAAAATATCCAGCACTGCGGTGGTTTACCGAGGCGTCTTTAGTCAACTGATGAACACATTTGGTACATAAAATTTTAGTTTTAACTTAAGAACTTTCAGAAAAAGTATATTAAACTTTCATTTTTTTAAATTTGCATTGACAATTATACCCCGAAATCATATACTCCAATTTGCAAAGGTTGTCATATAGATGATGACAACAATATTTGGAGATACGAAGTAAATACGTTTCATACAGGCTATTCTAATATGAATGACTTAAAGCATGAATATTGTTATATTATGTTGCATTGTATAGCGTCACAGACAAATGAAGATTGTTACTAACCAATCGATAATTTAAAAGAGCATAGCCTGTGAGTTTCTTGCCAGTTCTTCTTACAGAGCGGTGGCTCGGAACTGGCACTTAGATTCGCTTGCACTTAAATGTTTTTTGTTTTTTTAAATTATTTGGTTGCAAGTGAATCTAAGCTTCGTGATTTTAGTATAGTTATATTTTATTTGTTTTTGTTATTTTTTTATAATTTTGACGTTTTCAAGTACTATGTAATAGTTTATGAAATAAAGTATTTTTGACTTTGACTTTGAAATGCACAAAATATCCGACTGAAGGGTCAAAGTGCGCCACAGGCAACCTGTGACCCCCTGATTAGCTAAGATAAGAATGACACATGTCAAATTCGACGTCCGATATGGCGTGTTGGCGAGTATACCCGCATTCCACTCCTGAGGTCGTGGGTTCGATTCCCACACAGGACAAATATTTGTGTGTATAAATATGAATATTTGTTCTGGTCTGGGTGTTTTTCTATGTATATTAAGTATATATTTACAAAAAAAAAAAAAAAAGTATTTATGTATGTTTATCCGTTATTTAGTATCCATAACACAAGTTCTTAATGATACTTATATTGGAACTAAATAATTGGTGTAAGTGTCTGAAATATTTATTATTATATTTATTATAATTAAAAAGATGAATAAAAACCCTTTCTCTATTTCCAGTAGACAAGGAAATGTTCACATTTTAATTCTGTAGCAAGTTCTCGTGTGAATATATCCATCATTCTCAGAGATTTATCTTTAAAGTGAACTATTATTCCATGTCCTGTATAAATATTACAACGTTGTATGCTTTAAGAGAAATGTGCAAAGCTTAGTAAAAAACTAAACTAAAAAAGTTGAGAAAGAAAATATTTCGTAAAATATTTATGTAAAATACTTATGCTAAAACCGCTAGCAGTTTTTTCGGGTGACCAAGAGAAATTGTGCATTTTCCCGCTGTAAAGGAGAAAATTGTTTGATCAAATTTTCTGCTTGAAACGTATGGTCGTAATCGTAAGTTTAAAGCAGAAATTTTTTGGTCAATTTTAGATTACATATAAAGACAGTGTTTTGGCGTTTCTGGAAATCGTACAGTCCTAGGATTGAGATATGGTGAAATTATAGTATCAATGATTAGTAGTAGTTATACTTTAAATATTGATAGCATTAGCAGCGACTTACGGAAAGCGATCCACAAACAATACAAGAGACATGTATCCTATGTGATTGACTTATTTTAAGTATATCTTTGTAACTGAAGACCGCCTAGATTGGCTTTCAATTTAATTCTTATCAATATTGTAGTAGTTTTTAAGGGAATATAATTAACTGAACCTCTAAAAAATACTTTTTTGATCCTCAAAAATACTGATCTAGCATCTAATAGGGGATTAGGTGCTCCATCAGAATTTTCTGATGTACAAAAAGGTTAGGTTAGGTTGGTAATTTATTAATTTTGATGACACATTAAATATGAGCCGTTTTTAAGTTTCTTAGCCAATAAAGAGTATATATATCTATCTATCTGTCTGAAATTTATAAGCATTTAACAATTTATTTAAAATAATAAGAATAATAATTTCCATAATAAGAACTTCGTTTCCATAAATGTTTGAAACTAGTAAAAAATTATCGAAAAAACTTCACTGCGTCGCTTCTTGTCGCTAATTGATTTAATATTTGTATTATTTTAGTTTAAGTAACTTCATGTTTGTCTTTAACTTAAAAACCGAATAAGTTTAATTTTATTTTGATGAAATGATTGACAAATGGAATAAAGAATTATTACTCACCAAATTATATTACAGCGCTGATACAAACGGGTCTCTGTCAGAAGTGACCACTGCAGATTTATCAACAAACATACTCATATTAACACAGTCTTCGTTTGGACTCTGGTTGCCCTCTGGCTTTTCATCTGGACTTATATTTTCAATTCCTTCATCATCTAATTCATTTACTTTATTATTAAACTCAATTTTATACCTAACTGATGGTAACTTATGAATGGTGGTCGTCAACAGGGATTCTTGGACAGTCTCGTTTCCATTGCACGTCTTTTCAGATCGAAAACCGCCAGTTCTTTCAGATTGATTAAATTTTCTTTTCGATTTCTTTGTGACAAAAGCTCCCAAGCATGGTAATATTTGCTTGAACTCCTTCCGAAAGTTCTCATTTAACCAAGCATACAAGAAAGGATTGTAACAAGTGGAAGACATAGCTATAAAATGGGCAACGAAAAACAAAACCATATAATAAGTCCAGTCTTCAGCTAATGAATAGAAGTCACTACTGATGTTTATTAAATTCAATGGCAGCCACGAAAGACCAAAAATTGCGACCATGGCTATTAGCATTCTATTTGTTCTTCTCTTACGCTCTCTTTCTGCGTCTTCCTTTTTACTATTCTTACTTCCCGGTCGTGACTTTAACCGATCATTTAATTTAACACTGACACACGTATAACAGAATGCCATGACTATAAAAGGTAACACAAATTGCATAATAGTAGTAACTGCTCCAAAGGCCTTGCGGATCTGATCACTAGGCCATTCTTCTGCGCAGTAAACATCTTGTAAATCCATATAATAACCGTAAGGGAATGTGACAGACAAGGCAAATACCCAGATGAAAATAATAAGTCCGATGCAGGTTTTTATCTGCATACGAGGCTTGAACGGATAAATAATCACAAAGAATCTATCTATAGCAATAGATGTGAGAGTCAACGTTGAAATATAGACGCTGCAGCCTTGAGCGTAAGGCATGATATGGCACAGTAAACCTCCGAACACCCATCTGCCAAGGAAAGTGTAAAGTGGTGTAAAGGGAACTGCAAATACACATAATAATATATCTGATAATGCGAGGTTCGTGATAAACAGGTTAGTGACGGTTTGCATAGCTCGATTCCTGACGACGGCGTAACATACTATTGCATTTCCAAAGATCCCTATGACGAAAATGAGCGTGTAAGCGACGCCAAAAGCCGCTTGGATAGCTTTATCTTCAATGGGATCTGTGGTGTTCGTGAAATTATTTCCTGTGTTTGCACTATAGTTGTAATTGTACGAAGTTACATCTGCAGGCCATGCGTCAGTAGGCATAATTTTGATTTATTTTCAAATTGGCATCATAAACCACTCGTGCACGCCGTTCTCATGACTGTTTGACTTTTGTATTCGATGTCGTGTTCTGAGCTCATCAGTATTTCGTCTCATAGTGTTACTATTCACGATTTTTTGTCGATATCACTTTTGTAGTGTCGGTGCGATGTTTAGCGTTAGAGAGAACATGGTTTGCTTGCTTCGGTTGTCCAGGAACTCAAGTATTTTCCGATATCTGGAACAAGAAAAAGTATTTATTAATGTTCCATAGTTTACCTATAAAACAATATATAAAATGAACAAAAAAAAGTTACTAATCTGGCATTTTAATGATCGGACTACGACACATATATCGCACCTGTAGGACGCAATATATTGCAGATTACAAAGAATAGTCAGTAAAGTAGTAGGGACCGGCCTCCCATCCGAGGGACAGAGGATCCGGTGGATGCAGGTGACTCAGGATAGCCCCATGTCGAAATCTATTAGGAAGGCAGAGGATGTCGTATGGCTGAGATGATGATGATGAAATGGAAAAGCCACAAAGAAACGGTAATATAAAAAACAGACATACGTACTCATGTTTCTTTGTTTAGATTACAAACATCATTTATAATAGCATCGCGATTTTGTCTACATCAATGCCATAAAATTGCTTTCAGATGGTTATAGATTGATCGTCATAATGTGTTGTGATGGTTAAATCATGCCAAGATGTGGGAGGTAAGAAAATATAAAACCAACATTCAATAATGTATAACTTTTAAACGTAAAATTGCTATTTTATATTTAGTGCTGACGTCGAGACGTGCGATAGATCATCTGATACAAAAATAAGAACGAAGAAGACAGAACTGTAATAAAATACATAGGCGTCTGAAAATAAAATACCAAATTTTTATACATAGATTATAATTAACAAGGCGAAGTATTCCCTCAAGATGCAGCATGGGGCTTTTCAAATAGTGCGTTAAACGGTTGTTCTATAGTCGGTAACGCGTTAATGATGTCTCTGGTGTTGCAAGTGTTCGTAATGAACTTCTTGGCGGGAAAGCAAAGCGTCATGTCTATAGTTTTGATTTATTTTCTAAAATTTGTGATATTTCGAACGTTAATGTGTAATAACGGTGGATTATTAACCGTTAAGTGTTTGTGAATGTATATGAGTGTTGGTAAATGAAACAAATTTGTGCAACATCACTTTTCAAATTCTCTCAAGAAGTCCATGTGAGATCTCAGTATAGTCCCACATCTTTACTGAGGACTCAAGGGGTTTAGGGGGAGGGCATCTCATTTACCATTTATCATCTTCCACCACTCATTCTCATTTACTATAATTTATTTGTTATTAATATATCTCTTACTTGACACTGACTAAATGTGCAAACCGCACGAAGCCATTATTTAAAAGAAAAAGTGTTCATAGTCTGCGGTAAAAACTTTCCATATGATAGAGTACCTTGTAGTAAAAAAAAACAATTGCACAAGTCTTTAAGGAATACTGCTAAGGTTGTTTATCAGCCTATATCCTTGATACTGCATGAGCACTAACGCGTATACAATTTAGTTACACGGCCCCAATATTGTATCTAGATATGATTTACCAATTAAGTGAAGAGAATTAGAAAACCGCAATATATTTTACAAAATTTTTAGAGAACATTACTGTCATAAACCACCAATGGTTTTTTAATTTAAGAGAGAAACCCGTAAAAATTACAAATAATTTCCATCAGATGCCATACATATGCTTGAAGTAGGTACGCTGAAATTAATCATGTTTTAATGAACATTTGTGCTTTTTTTGAACTGTATTTGATTTTTGTGTTACTTGTATTGCAGAAATGTGATTAGGGGCATATTTTTATGCTTAAATATTGAATAAAGTAAAAAGAGTAAATATCACATCCCTATAACGATGAGGTTTCGTTCAAAAATCACTTGAATGTGCTCCCACGGCTTCCTGTGATTCCCGTCAGTTCTTGGTCGTTAATTAAACTCGTTTTAATTAAAATGATGGGTTCTTAATGATAAAAATCCTCTGCGAAGCTCCGCATCGTCATGGGATTCGTTTCTTTTTTCATAATAGTAATCCTACTCGCCGTATACCTATTCTTAAGTCAATCGTTTTATATAGCTTACTTTCCTCAAATTCCGGGTTTAAAACGACTCTTGAATTATTATAACCGTGCATATTGATAAGTCTGGCCTCTAAAGGTCTTGAACTACATACGGGCTAATTTCACAAATTCAGTTTGGAGCATAAACACTGAATCAGAATTTCCCCGTAATCTCATCCTAAGCTCTGAACAATCCGAAGCTTGATAGTTCTAAGTACTCTGTCATAGTTAGTGTAGCACATTGAAATGGAACTCAAATGCGGGCGTTGGATTGTATATTAAACTATGCTGCATTCACAAAATCTATACAGCTCCCTTATATTCCCCTTTTATGAATGGCTGGCTATCTATATGATAATTTCGACAGTGACAAGTAAATTTAAAAAGATAAGTAAATCGCTTAAATAGACTATGTATTTTTAGAAGACTTCCATATGTATCCTACCTTGCTCTCAATTTATCTGGGCTTAAAAGTCATTCTAAAAAAGGGTTTGACAAAGGAGGCTCCAGTCGAAAACTAACCCACAACCAACTGTGTATTACAAAGTGCCTATTTTTTTAGAATTTTAATTTCAGAAAACTCATTCACAGATCATCTCCTTGGCTTTTATTTTCAGGTATTATGTCTCAGAAAATCCTAATGGGTCTTTTCTACTTAATTTATCCTTTTTTATCTACGAATAGGTACTAATGAAACCACAATAGATGTTCGTATTAAAAATGTAAACGTTAATAAACGCGTAATGAAACTTGAAATGAATAGAGTCATAACATGACTTGTTTATGTTGCCTTGTTGAAACAACCCGTCCCAAAGTCCACACGCAGGGTTCAAACGACCAAAGTTGTTGTTGGAAGTGGATCGTTATTTCGACTTGTTGTTTAATTGAACTAAAATATACTCAAAGCAGGTGTTATAAACCGATAAATTCGAACTTTTCAGATTTGTAAGTCAAATATGTGGCAATGTGGCATAATAAAATCTGTTTGGTCCGTTATTGTGACTTGTTAAAATAGAGTTAAAAGATACTCAATGCCGGTGATTTCAAAGTTTTCACATTTATAACTAAGGTATATAAATGTAGCAATGTTTTGATAATAAAATCTGTGGGGTATGTACCCCGACTTGTTATTAAATTGAACTAAAAGATACTGTTCAAACCGCAAATTTAGAACTTATAACATTTATAAGTAAAGTATGTGTTTGTGGCAATGTTTTCATAACCAAATTTATGGGGTCCGTTGTTAAATTATTGTTAAAATGAATTTTAAGATAACCAAAGCAGATGTTTAAACTGTTAACTTTGAACCTTCTAAATTTGTAAGTAAATAAATCTGCGGTTTTAACATGTGTTTTTAACTTGAATTATTAATAGTTGAATAAAGTTGTGGTGTTGTGTGTAATATTAGAAGCGTGCAGTAATTAAATTTATCTATTCAATCTGTATTGAAACAAAATACCGCCACATCGATTAACCTTTCCAATGTATTAAGAGTACATATTAAAGGCACTGAATATGAAATGGGAATAATTTAATAAAACTTTTCGCTAGGGTTTTAGTTTTAGAAATGAAACACGTTTACTTTAAATGTTATCTGTGAATATTGCGATCTTTTGTAATTTTGTGCTTTATTAAATTAATAATAACGACGATATGGCGTGGTGGCGAGTATACCGGCACTTCGCTTCTGAGGTCGTGGGTCCGATTCCCACACAGGACAAATCGTGTATATGTATTTTAAATCCTTTATATATAGCTTTTTTATGTAAACTATTTTAAGTTTTGGACTTATCATGTTTAAACACATACCTAATGATAATAATGACAATTAAGTAAAACAAGTCTAGGATTCAACAGCTTAAAAATGGAGGTTTATAGTTTATAGGATATGGCGTGGAGGTCAGTATACCTGCACTTTACTCCAGAGGTCGTGGGTTCGATTCCCACACAGTACAAATCTTTGTGTGCATGAACATGAATATTTGTTCTGGTCTGGTTGTTTTTCTATGTATTTTAAGTATGTATTTACAAAAAAAAAGGATTTATGTATGTTTATCCGTTCTTTAGAATCCCTAACACAAGTTCTTAGTGATACTTATCTTGGAACTAAATAATTGGTGTGATTATAAGATAATATTTATATTTATTTTTGTAATGGTTTGTTATTAAATTGCAGATCTTCAACGCCGTCTTTGTTTTAAGACAGCTTTGTCTACTTTTACGCGGAAATCTAGCATTGGAAAACAATATGAAAATTTGTTCCTCGGATCCGCGAGAATATTGGAATTCAAATTACGTCGTAACTTTTGTAGAGAAAATGGTTGGAATGTACCATCTGCTTGGGACCCTGACTTACGGTAAGTGAAGTCTGATGCCCAACCAATTAGTGCACAATATCAAGTAATAAATATTATCTTACAATCACACCGATTATTTAGTTGCACCACTTGCAGTTGAGGTTGTCTTGGGATCCTCAGATCTTGATAGGATCCCTATACACCCAAACAAAGCTTCATATCTTAAATGGCTCATTTCTAGTATGTCGATTTCCTTTTAAACGATACGTTTTACGCAAAATAAGTTCACTATTTTTGACGACCGATATGGCGTGGAGGTCAGTATACCTGCACTTCACTCCAGAGGTCGTGGGTTCGATTCCCACAGGGGACAAATCTTTGTGTGCATGAATATGAATATTTGTTCTGGTCTGGGTGTTTTCTTATGTACATTAAGTATGTATTTACAAAAAAAAAGTATTTATGTATGTTTATCCGTTATTTAGTATCCATAACTCAAGTTCTTAATGATACTTATCTTGAAACTAAATTATTGGTGTAGGTGTCAGAAATATTTATTTATGGAGTAATTTAGGCAACATTTTACCCAAAATAATAAAAAAGTACCTGTAGGTAACGCGAAAGGAGTCGCGGGCGGTCGCTAGTTCTAACTATATTTCATTTGCATAATTTAACTTATGATTTTAGACTAAGCGCGGAGATCTATTTTTGTTCAGAAACACAATCAGTGGCATCATCTGAATTTATAAGATTTTTTATTATCACTGAAATCGATCGATGTTTTGTGAGGCCCCATTTACTAAAATAAATATTTACACAACACGCCGGAAATAGTTTCTCCACAAAAATACCACCTACACGTGGCATACCTAATGCTACCTAATGCTTACCAGAAGCATTTCAACGCCATTATGGCTTGCTGTAAAGAAAAGAGTATGAAGACTATGTGACTTTTAGTTAGGGCTAAAATAACTACATCCCAAAGTAAAAGTAATTTTATTGCCAAATATGCATACATACACCCATATAGGCATGCATTTTATATTATATAATTTCGCCAGTTATATTGTTGGTCCCACGTAATAAGCGAATCTATTGCCGCTTATCGGGAACTTTTATGTTCCCCAGAGCCTCATCCATTGATCGGCAGGTGCACCACTTGCAGGTGAGGTTGGCTTGGGCTCCTTCGATTTTGGTAGGATTCCTTTACACCAGTGGTTCCCAAACTTATTTTGTCTACTGCCCACTTTGAGAATAAATATTTTTTTAAGAGGCCTAGCTAAATAAAATTACAAATCAAC
This sequence comes from Musotima nitidalis, assembly GCA_949126915.1. Taxonomy (NCBI): domain Eukaryota; kingdom Metazoa; phylum Arthropoda; class Insecta; order Lepidoptera; family Crambidae; genus Musotima; species Musotima nitidalis. The sequence continues at coordinate 3,713,422 of OX421429.1, forward strand.
CCCCAGGCCTCTACACAACACCCTAATTTCCTTGCTGGGTCTCTTACCGCCCCCCTTGAGACATGCAGCGCCCATAAGGGGGCGTTATCGCCCACTTTGGGAAATACTGCTTTACACCCTTTACTTTCTGTTACAATGACCGTTCTTTTTTCTCTATACTTACTTCTATTTCAGCTGTCAATTTCTTTGAGCTGTGTCGGTTACTTCGGATCTTCTTTTTTCAATCGATCCTGTAGTGAAACCCCTACCATAGCTTTCAATAACTTAAAGAATATCGTAATGTTTGTATTTACCTATTGACACACAATTCAGCCGTTTTGATACAAGTTATCTTTAGATATCCCGACATTGATAATCTTCTTGGCTCACTGCCAACTGTCATAATTTATTATCAAATTCCATTGCGAACTTCACACAACTGAACTGAACTCTCAAACTAAGTGCACGGATTGAGACGATTGTTGATAAATTCATAAAAACTTTTATGCCATTTACTGACACTATTTTGGCACGTTTTAAACGCAGCGTTTTAACGTTAGTTGGAAAAGTAGGAACGTAAATCTTATAGGTCACTGTTTTATGTATAAAGAAATTAAATTTAGAACGCAAACATTAATAAATTTGGTTGACATGTTGAATGCCATCGGTCTCAGATACAACAGGGTCATGTTTCTCGGTCATTTGGCGTTTTGAGATTAACTTTTCTTATTTGATATTAGTATGTTTTTACAACGAAAAAGTATGCAATTGTGTTAAACCTTTTCTAGTACCCAAAGTAATGAACTCTATCAGCAAAGACAAACCACACCAACCACATTTAAAAATTAAATCTGTTGCGCTCCAAAACTTTAACAAAATCTTTGCCCTCAGGTGCAACATGTGTTTTCCTGTTCTGAGGGCGAAAATCTCTCAGAGGACTAAAGAGTTCTTTATGTTACGCTCCGTGTAGCTTAACTATTTTTCTTCTATATTTAATATTTCTAAATTCCAATTAATTCCACGAATGGAAGTATGTCGCCCACACAATTTAGTCAAGTTACCAATTGAGATAAGATTTTAAAATAATTATAATCCCATTAACTAAAAAGTAGAATAACACAACGAAATTGGATACGCACTTTCCACTAATTGCCAAACCATTTGTCATGTGAACGGACAATAAAAATTAGCACACCAAGTAGTTCAATGAACCAGACAATAACGTAATCACGCAAATTAAAAGGGAAATACATATACGAACGATGACAGAGGGTATGTTTCATAAATATTCTGAGTTAAATTTATATGTTTTGTGTTACATTTTTCATGAGCATTTTAGACTGTTGTACCTTTGCGGCAATAGGCTCGCCACCTATTACGTGGGATCAACAATAAAATTTACGAAATGTTTGGCATACAATATGCCTCTGCCTACCTCTTCGGGAAAACAGGTGTGATATTATGTAAGTACCTTTGACTTAAGTTTAGAGCCTACAGTCTGCTTCCTGATCTTACCAGAATTCGCAAAATTTTACGTATTATTTATATTGAACAGCAGTCGAGGGGAAAAATGCGTGGGCGCAAAAATGGTTCCCCTGAGATCTCTCCTTGAATATAAATATACCCCACGAAATTCTAATTGTTTTGGAGTGTTAAACAAACACTTTATCTTAAAATTAAACTTTGGACAGCCTTAGGAATTCGGGATAGGAATTTCACACGTTTTCATTCTACTAAATTGGAAATTAAAAAGTTAACTTAGTTTTTTCTTAAGTGACACACTACATCGACATCTTACTGAATGACAAGGTATAACATCATAGTGTTCTTCCTCATCAGAAGTTTAAGGTGAGAGGTGTTTAGGGATCGTACCAAGATCTTTTCTTTGAAAAAATTTTAATCAGTTTTGTTCAGTCCCCTTTTTTCCCGCTGTAAGCAACCTTCAGATACAACTCTTGATAATCACGCTTCAGACGCGGCTACTATCTGACATAGTTTCCTAACTAAACATAAACCTTCAATAAAGTATCTCATCACGCTGCTGATGCGGGTAGTCCCGATGCAATTTCCTTACCAAACCCTTATCACCCTCCTACCCTCCTCCCTATTTATGTGGGGCAGCCGCATCTGGTCTTTTCTCTTCCATTCACCACAAATCATTATCAACTCATCCACACTCGACCATACAATTCTTCACACACTCACCAACCACGAACCCTCAATAAAATATTTCATCATCGCTGACAAAAATGTGATCTATTGTAATACTACCAACTTGAAAATAAAACCGAAACATATTTTGCCCACTATACCCACGTGAATACTATTTTCATACCAATAAAACAGCTGGAACACCAGACACAAATTCTTACACAACCAATGTTTATATTTTAGCGGGTATTGGCATGTATAGAACATAATAAAACACAGTCGATAAGATTGTAGACACTCAAAGTTCAGATAATGGTTTATTTCATGTAATAAATGATAATGCATGCCAAAATTTATCAGTTTGATTAGAATATATGGTGATAAATAAATCCGTAAGTCCAGTAATCTGGCATTGTTGAAGAGACATTTGTAATATAATTGTTTACAGTGATGAAGTACTTGAAATGTTGAAGTCTCAGGTTATTGTGAGAAACGTGCTGTTTCACTCTAAGATATTTTATTTGCTATATATTTTACATATATACATACTTTCACGCCTGTTTCCCCAAGGGGTAGGCAGAGGCATATTATACGCCCACACTTCGCCAATTATATAGTTGGTCCCACGTAAAAGGTGGCGAGCCAATTGCCGCTTACCGGGGACTGTTATGTTCGCCAGAGCCTCGTCCGTTGATCGGCAGGTGCACCACTTGCAGGTGAGGTTGGCTTGGGCTCATTAGGTCTTGGTAGGATCCCTATACACCCTTTATATAGAATTTATAAGACAGAGGGTAAACCAATTTTTTGGAAGTCACAAACAGTATTAATTATTGTAAGGCACAATATAAATTTATTTTGCTTCGGTAGCCATTTTATAATAATAATAATAAATAAATATTGTCTGACAATTACACCAATTATTTAGTTCCAAGATAAGTATCATTAAGAACTTGTGTTACTAAACAACGGATAAACATACTTAAATACTTTTTTTTTGTAAATACATACTTAATATACATAGGAAAACACCCAGACCAGAACAAATATTCATGTTCATGCACACAAAGATTTGTCCTGTGTGGGAATCGAACCCACGACCTCTGGAGTGAAGAGTAGATATACTGACCTCCACGCCATATCGGTCGTCATTTCACATCTTGAGTTTTTAAAGATCTACATTTTTACAGATTTTGTATTCTTTTTTTGTAAAAAATATAATATTGTTATAAATTGAGGTGTCACTTTTTGTTATAAGTAGGAGTATAAAAACTTCTGTAGGCCTGATCATGAATATTATAGTGGAATACTTAAAGACTTATATCAACTTCTGTAGGCCTGATCATGAATATTATAGTGGATTATTTGCAGACTTATATCAACTAATAGGTGGCACCTTAGTCTAAACGATTTAAACCAACATATAATATAGCATTGTTATGGAAAAAGAGTTATCGAAAATCGTTCAGTAGTTAAAAAGTTTATTAAAGAGAAAATGACATAAAAATACAAACCTTTACACTTTATAATACTAATATCAATAAGACGACCTATATGGCGTGGTGCCGGGTGCACTCCGCTCCTGAGGTCGTGAGTTCGATTCCCACACAGAACAAATCTTTGTGTGTATAAACTTGAATGTTTGTTTTGGTCTGGGTGTTTTTCTACGTATATTAAGTAAGTATTTACAAAGAAAACATTTACATATACTTATCCGTTGTTTAGTATCTATTACACAAGTTCAATGATGCTTATCATGGAACTATATAATTGGTGTAATTGTCAGAACATATTTATTTTATTTATATCTATTTTATCTTCTTACTTTGACTAATATTATAGATGCGAAAGTTTGTGGGGATGTATGTTACTCTGTCACGCAAAATTTACTTAACAGATTTCGTTGAAATTTGGCACACAGTTAGTTAATAAACTGGATTACACAGCAGAACCCGAGTCCGTAAAGCCGCAACCGGTATAACGCTCGGATGAAAATGTTGATTAACACATAGGATACTGATTATCCTGATATTCCCTCGGGAACGAACACCACAAGTGTAGTCGCGGGGCGCTACTAATACTCTGTCAAAGTCAAGATCATTTAATCAAAAGTATTTCCATTTTTAAGAAGGCAATAAAAGAACACTTCCTTGCTGCCTGCTAGCTGTACCTTTTTGTCTAATTGTTTAATTTTAGTATGTTATTCTTTGATTTTAGTTATTTATTGTTGTTTTATTTTAGTTTGTTTTGTGACGTATTTTGTGCACGTGTCTACTTTGTATATGTTTTTTCCTTTTTTCGGCCTGCTGGAAGAAATTCCTTTTAGGGATAAGCAGTGCCGTTGTACATGTCTTTCATAACTTCTATCTTTGTGTTTTTGTGCATAAATTGTTAAATAAATAAATAAAATCATTTCATCAAGATTGGCTCAATAGAGCTCTTATGAAAGTCAAAACTAAAAAACTAGCGAACACATTCATTGCAGGCGGGAGCTTGATCGTAAAAGAACGGGCAAGAAAATCGTCAAGATAAGTCGTCGTATTTTTTAAGTTACAAGAAAATAATAATAATAATAATTTACTCTTTATTGTACACCATAACAAGGATTACACATAAAAACAAATAAAATTAAACAGGTAGGCATATACAATGGGCGGCCTTATCGCTTAAAGCAATTTCTTCCAGGCAACCTTAAATGGACAGAAAAGTTAAGGACACAGAAAGGTACATCGTGATGTACAATAATAATTGAAAACAAAAATATAATACAAAAATATATAATCGAAAATGTACTTAAAAATTTTAATAATGTGACAATTTGTAGGTGAAATCAATTTGACAAGTCTACAAAAACCTGAGTTCTGCAGTCACAAAACAAAGCAAGAAAGAATTTAGATAAAATACAAAACAAATAGCATCATCATCATCATCTCAGCCCATTAACGTCCCACTACTGAGCACGAGCCTCCTCTCACATACCAAGGTGCGAGGGTATTGGGTCATACTCCACCACGCGGACCCAGTGCGGATTGGCGGAGGCAGCTGTATAGCGTCCTGCTGTTAGAATTTATCAAGCCGCCCATTAGGCCTCTAACATGGTTTAACGACTACCACATTTAGTGATAACCGGGACCAACGGCTTAACGTGCCTTCCGAAGCACGGAAGCGCTCGATATCAAATGCCACACAAACGGTCACCCATCCAAGGACTGACCTCTGTAAACTCTGCTGTACTTCAGTGATCGTTTCCGACCACCGAGCACCGCAGAGCTACGAGCGCTTCCAAAACAGAACAAATAGCTTACGGTAACTATAAATAATGTCGGACACGCTGTGGCAATATAAAGAGAAAATGTTTTTTAATTTCCGGATACTATTTCCTTTGTGTCTTCTGTCAACTGTAGTCTCACTTTGACGGGACAATATACTATTGCAATGAGATTTATTTCAAAGAAGGTTTTGGTACACAATATATTTCAATGATTTCATGAGACCTTTTTTGAGACATAGTTTCCGAGCTTTTTTTATTTGTATTATTCGCATAATTCACATAAAAGAAGGAAATAGGTATATAGGTAGTATTAATTGTATCATCATATAAATTTACCTTTTTTTGGATAATTCTTGTTAGCGACAAAAATATAAAATATAAAGACATAAACAGAATGTGTGTGTTATTGTGTATGTTTGTAATAAAGTATACATATGTGTGTGTAATATAACTTTTAAAACCCTTGGCAGTATTGGCACTAGGTATACGAGCAATTTATAACCTTCCATGTACACATTCACTAAGGGATAAATTTAAAGAAATTGGTATTTTGACAGTGGCGGGTCAGTTTGTTTATGAAAACCTATTATATGTACATAAAAACATTGATAAGTTGAATAAGAAAAGTGATATACATAACCTAAACACAAGGATTAAGCATAAACTATTTGTACCTGCCACTAGGCTCCAAAAAATTAACAAATCTTATAAAGGTCAATGTGTGCGATTCTATAATAAAATCCCAAGCAATATACAGCAATTAAGCCTAAATAGATTTAAATTAAAAATAAAACGCAAGCTGTCTTTGAAGGGATACTATTCTATCAAAGACTATATGGCTGATAAAAATGCTTGGGATTAAACTGCCGTTTCGTACAGGCTATTCTAATATGAATGACTTAAAGCATGAATATTGTTATATTATGTTGCATTGTATAGCGTCACAGACAAATGAAGATTGTAACTAACCAATCGATAATTTAAAAGAGCATAGCCTGTGAGTTTCTTGCCAGTTCTTCTTACAGGGCGGTGGCTCGGAACTGGCACTTAGATTCACTTACACTTAAATATTTTTTGTTTTTTTAAATTGTTTGGTTGCAAGTGAATAGAAGCTTTGTGATTTTAGTATAATTATATTTTATTTGTTTTTTGTTATTTTTTTTATAATTTTGACGTTTTCAAGTACTATGTAATAGTTTATGAAATAAAAAATATTTTGACTTGACTGACATAACCGACCGTTGACCGTTTTATTTGTCTCTCTGTATTAAGTTCCAATGTCGATGCTTGATATAGATATTGGGAAAAATAATGGCCCTTGTTAAAAACCCACGTTGTGAAATAAGTTTTTTGTTTCATTAACACAATTTAATAATTCCAATTAAAATAATAGCTTGTGCGTTCCGCTCATTGAGCCAGTGTCAAGTTATAGGTGATGATAAATGAGATGCCTTTCACTTACCCTTTTAGTCTTTAGTAAAGCTGTCGAACTATTATATACTCGGATCTCACATGGATTTCTTGAGACAATTTGAAAAGTGATTTGCACTGTTTTGATTAATTTACCTAACCACCGCGCATTACACATTAATGTTAGAAATATTACAAATATTCACGCCAAGAAGTCCCTGGTAAAAAAATATTGCACAATAAGCTATGTTTAAGATGGACTATTAAAAAATACAGCTTATAATAGCCGAGAGAGATTCTTAAATATGTCAGAACTTTCTTAAACAATACTGCGAGACTTACGCTTAATAACCCCGGAGGCCTGTAGCACAAACCAACTAGTAATTAAAATTTATGTTAATAGGATAATAGTTGGATAACACTCTTCGTAAGTTTAAGCCTTAGTTCAGAGTATCATTAATTATTACAAACTTAGCATAACCATATTTTGTTCAATCTGTCAATGTTTAGTAATTAAATAACTGTAAATAATTCATATTAATAGATTTTTAAAAAACTGTATTTTGTTGGTCCTGCCAATAACAAATATACTGAAAATATTATTAAATTTGGTGCAGCCGTTCTGAAGTTATGCGGGTACACACATTTCGGAAATCCATTTTATTTGTATAAGAAGACTGCACCTGCTGCGATAGCCTGCATATAAGCTCTCAGACGGCAGTTGCTCCATGTAATAAACTGAATTCAGCCGGATCTGGTTCATCATCATCTCAGCTCATTAAAGTCCCACTACTGAGCACGAGCCTCCTCTCACATATCAAGGTGTGAAGGTATCTGGTTAGACACTGGTCTAACTTTAGCAATCCCATAAGTTTAGGGCAACCGGGATATCATGACTACAATAACATTATGTGAAAATAATTTAAGTGTAGGGCATTCACCTCAAGCTGTCAAAGACCTTTGGAGGCCAAGTCAACCTCACCTGCAAGTGGTGCACCTGCTGATTAACGGACGAGGCTCTGGCAAACATATAGTTCCCGGTAAGCGGCAATAGGCTCATCACCTATTACGTGGGACCAAAAAATATTATTGGCAAAATGTGGGCGTATTTATTATGCCTCTGCCTACACCATGAGGGCTCAGTTCGAGTTGGTATAGCAAGTGTGTGCCGTCGTCCTACTGTTAGAAATATCAAGGCACCTAATATTGCCTTATACTGCCACATTTAGTTTTATTCAGGACCAGCGGCTTTATTAAGTGGTCACCTATCTAAGAACTGACCTCTTTAAACTCTCCTTAACTTCAGTAATTGTTTCCGACGATCTAATGTCGTGGAGCTTCCCTCTACGAATACTTCAGTAGACAACAAAAAGGGCCCAGAAAGTTAAATTGAAAACTGCAATAGGTACGGTAACTACTTTAGTTCCAGACTAGACAGGTTACTGCAGAAGTTTTTATATGAAGCACTTGCGGTGCGTGGATTGTACTACGATATTGGAATCTAAGCACCGTTTATATAAGTTATTTCTGAGTGTATGACCTTTGAAGAGCCATCGTCGGTTTGATTCTCCTTACTGTCAAAGTAGGTATATTTTATATTTTTCTTTTAAATAATGGCTTCGTGCGTTTACCTCATTTAGCCAGAGTCAAATTATAGATATATTTACAATATATAATTTATAGTAAATGAGAATGAGTGGTGCTAAAGATGATAAATGAGATGCCCTCCCCCTAAAACCCCTTGAGTTCTCAGTAAAGATCTCACATGAACTACTTGAAAGAATTTGAAAAGTGATGTTGCACTGTTTTGTTTTATTTACCAATACTCATGTACGTTTACAAACACTTAACGGTTAATAATGCACCGTTATTACACATTAATGTTCAAAATATCACAAATTTTAAGAAATAGAACAAATCTGCAAGCATGATGCTTCACTTTCCCGCCAAGAAGTCGCTAAAGTATTATGTAATGTATTTTTTTACGCAGTGTATTATTATCAGAGGTCGGAATTAGGTAGAGTTATTCATGTACTTACACTGATTTCACACAGCGAAAGAATATAGTGGATATGCCTCAAATCCCGGGATTAATTTTAAAGAATAGAAAAAATCCCGTTACTTTTTAATAAAAAGTTATTTACTTTTACTTTTTTAATTTAGACTACTGCACGCGCGACGTTGCCAAACTTACATCAATGATATTGGATGACCGAAGTTGCAAAATTGTCTATTTGAAATCCCGGGAAGGTCCACATTAATATCAACATTTCGATGCAAGTACATAAATAACTCTACCTAATTCCGACCTCTGATTATTATAAATGTAGTTGGAGTTTTTATTTTAGTTTATGTGTTATATCGGATAGATAGGGATCCCACCGACATTTTAGGAGCCCAAGCCAACTTCACCTGCAAGTTGTGCACCTGTAGATCAACCGACGCGGCTCTGGCGAACATAAAAGTTCCCTATAATCGGCAATAGACTCGCCATTTATTACGTAGGACCAATAATATAATTGGCGAAATATGGACACATTATATGCCTCTGTCTAACCCTTTGGGGAGACAGGCGTGATTGTATGTATATATGCATTTCAGCACCGATTGAACAGATTTCTGCCAACCCAAAGTGAAACTGGCAGAGAATGCCTTTTGGCATTAAGTTCGTCCGTTCTGAACTTGAAGTGTACAATCAAGATTAAACAAATAAATGACTTCTCGCAATTATTTTTTATCATAGTACCTATATGTTAAAGGCTTTTTAGTTATCGATGGAATATAGGATGGTGATAGATATTCAAAAACAGTAATTATTAGAAATTATTTATTTATTATTAGATAAAACCGGCAATGATGATGAGCATTATATTTAATATAACAAACAAACAAAAAATATTTTATAAAAAAGTTTTTATTTATGCAAATGGTCTGCTCAAAACCTCATTGAAATATGAGCCGATAAAAGTAAATTTCGTGAAAACAGCCGCCTCAATAACATTGAGTGCCTTCCGCGCGGAAATAGATGTCAGATCGCGCTCGTCTAAATAATTTCAAATCATCGTTATTATAAACAAGTTATACCCATAAGATTATGCCTTTTTTAATTTTAATTTTATTAACCAAGACTCCCCTCTCGGTTGGGCTCACAAAGCAAACGCGACCGCTACAGTCCTACCCACTAAAATAAATCCGGCGACATCCACTGCTGCCATAAGGTGTGGCTTGAAAACCAGCGCAGCTATGATACATTGCTATAGCTGCATTAAGCTGAAGCAATGCCTTTTGACTGCACAATTTCAGTCTTGTGAAATTTTTACAATTTTATGTACCTACTTGTGCAGTTAATAAACATTTATTTCTTTCTTGCTGTTTAAAAAGGGGCGGGGGGTCAGTGCCAAGGTTCAAAGCTTCTGTCGCCCCGCCCGCGGCCCACATACCCCGGATCAGAACCGAGAGGACCTCCTCAGGCGCAATGTGGCCGACATCTGGGAGGGTCTAGATGGAAGGGGACCCCTGCCCCCGCCACAGATTTTTTCCTTGACATAGAGTTTGTTAAATTTGCCGGGGTCAAGCAACGATCCGCAGCAGAGCTAAACGCGGGGCTGCGGACGTACCCCAAAGCATTTCGGCCATAAAAACCCTTCAGGTTGGTATGTGGTATAGGTTGGAGGTGGGTTCACATGCCCCCACCGCCTAAGACGCCCCGGGCGCTGCCTGACGGGCCCTCCTGGCCCCCTCGAAGGTTTCTATTCCTTTTTTTATTTACATCAGTAATAAAATGCCTTTACGCACTGCCGCCCGGCCAAAGGGGGTCCGAGATGGGAGTGAGGGGAATTATATTTCACGCCTTATCTCCGTAGACGTAAGCAGAAATCACTTCCTTCCACTTGCTACGATACTGGCACATATGTTTGGCTTTATTACGCAATAACCTTCTTATAAACTCCCGTCAGTGTAAAGTACCTATGACCTGTCTTTCGTCAAGACCTTCTGGTCACGGAAGATCTTACGCGGAATCTGCTTGCAACATTTATCACTCGCCGGTGGCTTGGAACTGGCACTTAGATTTACTTACACTTAAATATTTTGTTGTTTTTAATTGTTTTGTTGCATGTAAGTGAATAATATAAGCTTCGTGATTTCAGTGTAATCATATTTCGATTTTTTTTGTATTTATATTTAATTTTGACGTTTTTTAATTACTATGTTATAGTTAATGGAATAAAAAGATTTGAACTTTGTCCATTACAAATCTGAAATCACTCTCGTTAATCTACTTTCAATCCTCCTCTCAGCATGACCACTTCTATAAATAATATTGAAAACAAGCACACCCAGTCCATGTCGATCTGTGTTGTTTACACTAACCGGAACGTGACACAGAAGAGTTTTCCTTGTTGTGCTTATTTTGATCTTCCCACTCTATAAATAGTATGATAAATAATTTAAAGCATCTTTCATTATATTATCCGCCATATCAGCCATATGAAGTCCACTACTGAACTTAGCCACCCCAAGAGTTTTCCAAATTGAACGACTTTGAACTTTCTGCATCCAACGGCTTCCCGCCGTCTCATTTGCTAAATCTTTGGTGTATCGGGTAGGAAGGCCGTCATAACGCAATTATGACAATTGGTATTGAATCCAAGCGTGACGACATTTTAACACCTTTTATGTAGTCACTGCCGATATGTAGCGCCGGGAAAATCACACAGATTCATCGACACTGATACCTCTGATGATAAATATATTATGATTGTTAAGTCGTTCATGTTACATTTTATTTAAAAATAACAACAAACGCGCGCGGACTGTAAGCAGCGGCGGCCAACCCCGACAATTAGTCGTGGTTCTGACACGCGAGTCACATTCATTTACGTTATATATTGTATGTATATATATATGTATATCTCTACCACATATATATTTTTTTATCATATATATTTCTAATCAAATTTTCTTTCGTATATAGGTATTAGGGATGTTGCGAATATTCGCATCCGCATCCGCAAATGCGGAAGTTCCGCATAGATTTGGACATCTGCATCCGCATCCGCATTAATCAGTGCGGTTGTTCATGCGGATGCGAATATCATGCAAGTAGCGACAAAAAGGAATTGGATAGGGCCCGGCGATTGGGGCGCGTGCCGGTCGCAAGTGACAATGTCCAATGGGAGCAAAGAAATTGGTGACAAGATTCGACACGTTACAAAATTACAATAAAAATATTAATAATTAAGTTATCACTGTTTTAATTCCTCATTGACAGACTTTATTTATATAATATCTTAAACATCCGCATCCGCATTCGCATCCGCGGATGTGAGCCTTCAAAACTCCGCGTCCGCATTCGCATCCGCGGATGTGAAAAAATCAGCATCCGCATTTTATATATATTAGTGTTATAACCGCCTCCACAAATAAATTATAAATAGAAGAAGTTAAACCCGCAATAGTAAATCAGACTTTTGTCTAACCATGTAAATACGTCTTGACGTGCCTTCCTAAGTACAGAAGCGCCTCAGTTGCCTCAGTTGGGTGAACGTATAAACGGTCACCCAAAGACCTAAAAGCAGTGTACACAAGCCGAAAGAGCAGTGCCAAAGCCAAGACGGCGCGGCAGGAGTGAAACTCGGAGTGTTCAAGATGTAGCTCCGCCCCATCCTCACCTACAAAGCCTCAGCCTGGTACGCGCTTACCGGCAAGCTGGCAAGGAAGAAGATGGAGGTCTTTCAGAACCAAACCCTACGCCAAATCGTCAAGGCCCCTCGCTACGTAAGGAACGCTACGATCGCGAGGGATTTGAGAGAGAGTGTGGAAGTCTTCGTGGGTCGACTGGCGGGACCGATGTTCGCGCGTGCGGATGCGTCAAGCCACGAACACATCCGAGGCTTGGCGCCGCTGCATGCGCGTCCACCGGATGCCAGGGCCTACGCCCGCAGCCTCATTCCTCAGGAGACCCAGGCCTGACGAAGTTTACTGGACAAGACATCCGCGCCGCTGATCGCCATAGAGCGCTGATCGCCCAGGGCTTGATCGCGGCGCCCCACCGGACTTGACAACCCGGACATAACAAAGGCTGAATAGCCACCCAAACGCCGCGTCCGTGGCTACGGACGCTGTTCGATACCGCGGCCAGGGGGCCAAGCCCCGACTCCGCGCCGTGTCCTCCCAACAGGGGGATCACGTAGATGAAGATAGTTCAACGAAAGAGCAGTGTACATACAGTGTTCATGTACAGCAGACATGTGGCATCAACGCTCCAAATTAAATAACACAAACATGATAAAAGACTCAGTAGATTACTTTTACTGGTGTCATGTTGAAACTAGCTTTACACAAAAACATTTGGAGCTGCAGCTGTTATCTTATCGTCCCAAACTGTGTACCGAAGTCTAAATCCATTTGCTAGTTTGAGTGGTATTTTGTGATATGAAATGACGATATGCTCACCTGTTAGAACCTGTTGTTGATCTGAACTGATTTTGTTATTTTCTGTTTTTATATAGGAATTAAATAAGCTTACAAGAATGTTATATGCCAAACTATCACATGCCGAACGAACAAGAATAGAACGCATGTTGATCTATTTTTTTCATCTGGAAGCTGTAGAGGTACTTAAATATTTTTTAACCATTACGTACACCAATCATTTAGTTCCAAGATAAGTATAATAAATAATAAATATTTTCTGACAATTACACCAATTATTTAGTTCCAAGATAAGAATCATTAAGAACTTGTGTTATGGATACTAAACAACGTATAAACATACTTAAATACTTTTTTTTTTTTTTGTAAATACATACTTAATATACATAGGAAAACACCCAGACCAGAACAAATATTCATGTTCATGCACACAAAGATTTGTCCTGTGTGGAAATCGAACCCACAACCTCTGGAGTGAAGCGTAGGTATACTGACCTCCACGCCATATCGGTAGTATCATTAAGAAATTGTGTTATGGATACCTACTAAATAATATATAAATACTATTTTTTTGCAAATACGTACTTAATATACATAGGAAAACACCCAGACTAGAACAAATAACTATTAATAATAATAATAATTTTGTTCTGTGTGGGTATCGAATCCACGACCATTACTATTTTCCGTGTCGATTTCAAAACTCCCTAGAAGCCTTTAGTAAAGTCCTCACTATTTTACTGGGTATGACTCTGACTTGACTCGACTATGACGGACTTTACTTGACTTTGACTGTACTGAACAACAAAAATGATGCATTAATGCAAATAACTTGATATATTATGTTACTTGACACTGGCAATTACTTTAAACAAGTAAGTCCAAATTAATATAATATATATCTAATATATATTATAAATAAAAATAAATAGTTTAGGAATCAGCTTACGAGCAAGTAACCTCTTACGGAAGTCAAGTTTTTATTATAATATTCCACTTACCAACCACCTCATGCATTAGAAAGCTCAGATCGCAGAGAGGTATATTTATACAGTCACGGATCTACAAACATTAGAGGGTGCTGTTTGCAGTTGCCTAGTCGACTCAAAGGCTAAAATCCTTCGCACATAGTCAGGGGAAACAACGACGAGTCCTCCGTGTTTGGGAAGAGTCTGCACATAAAATTTCCTAAAACCGCGCAAGCAAAATAGACCTTTACTGTACATCCATCATGCGGTGATAATAAATTACTTCTTAGCAAAATTGATGATATTTAACGTACGCGTTGTTATTTAGGTGCAAAATTGTAAGATTTATTTTATTTTTGTTTGAGAGATTAATTGGTGTATTTCTTTGTACCGTGATTGTACAAATCCTCTTCCCTAGGCAATTTATATTTCTATGTGTACTTTATTAGGGTCCCTATTAGAAGTGGCCATAACAGAATCTTTATATCGTAAATTAATTTCTTAACCATTTACTTACAAGGGTTATGGTTATTGGACTGACTTATGTATATGGTCAAAATAAAAACAAATTACCTGCTTTAAAACAGACGATGCAATCATAAGTATAAATAAATAAATAGTAAATAAAAAAATATTCTATTTACAATCACACCAATTATTTTAGTTCCAAGATAAGTATCATTAAGAACTTGTGTTATGGATACTAAATAACGGATAAACATACATAAATACTTTTTTTTTTTTGTAAATACATACTTAAGATACATAGTATGACTAGTCCACAGACAGAAATTTTAGAATATGATAAAAACAATACAACATAGAAGGCCTACACAATGGACGCTTGTCGGCCCGCCTTAAGAGTCAATAACAAACAGTGTTTGAGAATACTTGACCTGGAAGAGAGCTCCATAGGCGGATTGTCTGACAAAAGCATTATGTACCAAACCTTCAAATCAAATCACTATATAGGGCTATTCCATATTCAGCCTCATTTCTTGATAACCTAATAATTATTATATTGATAATTATAATGTTTTATTATTATTAATAACATATTACATTATTTATTTATTTAGTACACATAGAAATATACATATAGAAAAACTAAGAAACATTGGGTATAGGGCACAGCTTATTCCAGAAAGAAATATCTTCCAGCTGACCCGCGATAGAAAAAACTTAAGGTAAAACAGGCTAGTATGTGCATTATAATATAAGCACAGAGAAAAATTATACATCGCAAAAAGGAAAAAAAAAAAACAAAATATACATACTAACGAAGACAAATACAAACAAAATAACAAAAACTATAGTAACATAAAGTGTAAACAAAGAACAAAAACCTAACAACGTGACAAAAAGTGAACCTAAAAATGATTTTTAATGAAGCAACGCTGGGGCAATTCTGAACGTGCAAGGGCAAATCATTCCATAACATATACATTTTTATTATTCAGAAAATCATTAGTATTCATAAGCCGTTTTTAGTAATAATTTCTTTAATTTATTTTAAATTTATTCTATATTCCTTAACAAATCTAAATTTAACCACCCTTTGGTTCGGTTGCTGACAGTCTGCACACTGATTACTTCAAAGATTAGCGAGCATAGTTCTAAATGATAGCTTTACATTTACTAGTAGCAAATCTTTAGATATTTGAAATCAAAGTTGAACTCGTCCTCCTTGCGTCGGTTTCCTCAATGCTGACGGTCGATACCACCTTGTGGAAACAGTTTACTGCGTGATGGTTCTTTAGTAGAAACAGTGCAAAGCATTGTAGCGGACAGCTTGTCAGACGAGGTATTGATAATCTAGTCTAGGCCGCGGAGTTCAGTGGATAGTAGTGGCTTCGGATCTCCTCCTCATCCTCCTCTGCGGATCACTCCCCGCCATCTGTTTCTCTCTGGTGCCGAGTATAGAGCATCGTGCACAGAAGGTGCTGCGGATTTGGTCAGTCCAACGTATCGGGCTTCTGCCTCTAGGTATATTTCCTTCTACTTCATATCTTGCTGCTTACTTTTATTATCTTGCGGTTTCTACTTGATTTCTTCAGAGAAGGCGAGGTTATCGCTAATCGCTATCGCCCTCCTGGCACTGTATCCGAAGTTCGGTTTGAACGTCACGATTTTAGTTTGACATGAAACTCATTAATCGTGTAAGTTTCGTCCCAAAATAAACTTTCCGTCACGTACCCTTGGGCTGTGGAGAACGTTCCATGGCGAGGTTTTTTGACATTCCACAGCACTGAGATTTTCAAAAAAGGCGTGGAGGTTTTTATTATTCAACTAAACAGCTTTAGAATACATAGAATATAGGACATCTTAATTCGATATTAAAGTTAGTAGTGCCCCTGTGAAAGCGTCTATATGCTGCAGTGGCCAGAAGTTTCCATCAAGTAGGTCGTATGCGTAAGTGCCACCTTGTAGTGTCAAAAAAAGGTAAGTAAATAAAAAAATAAATAAAATATACTTTATTGTCTTTAAGATCAACATGATCATTTAGATTCCTCAAACATTCACACAAAAAATGGAAATTCGATGTATATTTTTAACAACAATGAAAGAGATATGAGCGGTACCATAATAAAGAAATAAAAGAAAATGGGTTCTTTGTCAGAATTTGTTAAGATTTGTCAGTTTATCTTTCTGTTATGGTTTTTTTCAAGATTTGTCAGTCTGTCGGTGACTCTTTTCGGGGAGATCTGTCAGTCAGCCTGTCGTGAGTCTAAAGGAGGGAGGGGATTGTACGTCAGTAAGTCAGTCTGTCGGTCACTCTAACGAGGCTTCCAAAAAGGCAACGAGATTGAGAAGATTGCCTCAAGAAACTCATCTCGGCTTTTTTCAAATTAAATCCAATACAATTGAAAAAATAAAATATTAAGATCACCGCTGTTCTTAAAAGTAACAGTTCTGTTCCGCGCTAGACTAGTTTTTAATATATATATATACATATATATGTATATGGTATTAATAATTATGACCAAATCATGTTTTAATTGATAAAATGGATCAATGTTATGTATGTCAAAGATTATTTAAACGACTTATCACTTTAAACTTTTGACAAAGTCCGACTTGTTAGTATTACTTTTAAAATCCATAAATATCTGATTTCGTGCTATATGATCGCAACTCATTATACGCCCATGAGGCAGACCACAGCTAGATCTAAACCTGTACTGTAACACCTTATATATAACCTGTGTTTGCAATAAACGATTTTGATTGATTGATTGATGTAACGTTTATTTGTAGCATACACACAGTAACACCATTTCTTATGATTTTTCATCACACTAAACTTTTACGCTTATGAGTTTACGGAAAATGTACAAGAATTCATGAATACTTATGAATACTTTAAGGCGGAGGCCGCTTATTTTTTACGATATATGTTAAATATTATAATCAAGACAGTGCATAAACTCAAACAGATTTTTCATTTAAAGGACGAATTTCCGGATTCGAGATTTTTAATTCAATATTGTGTATGCAATGAATGAATTCGTACTAACGCTGCTGACAAGAATAATCATATCAGCCTTAGAGTCAACTGCTGAACATTGGCCTCCCCAATAGATTACATTCTTATGCCCCTATTCGCCCATATTCACCACGCTGGGCGGACAGGTTTGTAATCACCGTTTATGCCAGTACGCAGGATGACACTGCTGCCCATCATCCGATAGTATTTTTCTTCGTCGACTCCCCGTGATATGAGAGGCCGGTACCATGCGGCAATGGATACCTTGAGGTAAACCATTGATACATATAATCAGCTCAAACAAACGGTTTTGCAAATTTTTACTGCCCCGTGTTAATTTTTCTAGATCAAAAACTGAATTTAACTAATATATACATATTCATCAAGCGATCGTTTACTCGGGCATATCGTAATAGGATTTTTATAAAATGTCAAATGATTTTGTCTTATCAAGGTTATTTTTGTTAAGCCCTAGCAACCAGAAACAGGTATTTTTTACCCTGAATCTAACATACTATGATTCGTCCCGATTTTATTAGACAATCAACCCAATTTAGCGATCAGACTATGGTGTGTATAACTGAATATTTTACTCTAAAATAGTACGGAATATTCAAAATAATAATCATCATTTTAAAAAAAAATAATTGGTCTGCATATCTAGTGACATATTTTCATATTGAATATTCTTAAAGAACTGCCCAACATATTTTTAAAGTGGCAATACGAGTACACTAAGGATAAATACCTACAAATCTCTCATTACTAACAAAGTACTATATAAGTGAGCACCTATATTTGCAGTGGGGAGTAATGACGTCATAAGCCCCGATTTATGAGAGAATATCACGAGCTCCATCGAGAAAATGAGCCGTTTGGAAGTGCTTTAATACTCGCTACTAATTAACAGTGCTAACCATCAATCACTGTGAAATTGAATGGATTATCGTTTTTGTTCTGAAAGCATGAGGTTTTATTGATAGTTGTGTGTTTTGCTATGTCCGCGACCTTTGCTCGTTTATAATTAAGTATAATCGCGGATCTCTATTATAATAAAAAAATTCGGGCTACTAATGTAGTCTTAATAAAAACACTACTTGCATTACATGTTTATATTTACGCGATTATTACAATATACCTGCTACCTGCTAATAAAATGACTGATATAGATTATTGTATATCGACGATGGCCGTAAACTTAGTTCGTTTAGGGTAAATAGGGTAAGTTCATTAGATGAAAAATGTCGATAATGTTTTTGCCAGACTTCCCGCTTCGAGCTACAGGCGTAGTCCCGGGAATAAACCTACTCCTTGTACAACATGTTAATGTTTTCAAGACTGTTTTAATATATTACCTGCGTTATTGTTAATGGTAATCGTAGGAAATATATCAAATCAGTTAAAATGTGGGATTTTATGTCGAATAATTTTAACAATCTTACATTATAATATTTAATAATAAACCACAGAAATAATCCACCACTAACACAAGAATTTTAACCTATGAATATAATTTTAAAGAAACTAATTCAGAAAGAGTAAAACTGAAATCAACGAATCAACATTTGTATCCATTCCAATCCGATGCGATAGAGTAAACTTTAAAAAATATATCAAACTTATGTAAATATTTTGACTTTGAAATAGCATGCTATAAAAAGTGGAAGTGGGCAGGGCACATAGTTTGAAGATCCGACGACTGATGAGAGTTAAGATTCACTCGATGGACCCATAATCTGGTCAAGGAGGAAAGAAGCCGGTGAATGAAGGCGGACTTCTAATGATGTTGCAAAAGTATATTGGAACATATATATTAAATGAAAGGTAGAATAAAAACTATAATGTAGTTAATATGACAGAACAATACTCCAAGCATCCGTTCAATTTCACGGGATGCGTTGCGATATTCATATGACTCCAGCCAAACCACTATACGAAATGAGATGGGTGCTCGCTAGGTCGCCACTCGCACCGTCTCTAAATTAAACTCGTGTCTATTTTATGTGGAGGCTCAATATTGTGCTCGGAAATATATAAATGGAAATCTTATGGGAAATATCAAATAAAGTCCGTGAAATGTAGGATTTAAGAACGTGGACATTCATGTCGTTGGATTTCGTTCCGAAAGAATTTTGCTAACGGTGTCTGATCTTACTAATTATATAAATATATGTTTCTGACCTACTTGAAGATTCATTAAACAAGATTTTATCGAGAGAGTAATTAATACTTAGAATTGGTGCTCTTAGATCATAGGCAAATTCATTTTATGCAAGTTTGGCTTCATAATGCTTTTACGATCGTCAACTTAAAACCTGATATACTTTACCATTTTAGAATTTTAATAGCAAAGAATCGGCAAAAAAAAATCCTTCAGTTCAGTCCTTCAGCCAGTACAAGAATTACCTTATATTAAAAACAGTAATATATTCCAAGTAAGCTTTAACCAATTAATCTTTATATAAAGGTAAAAAGTTTTTAATTGTTTAAGTGATTCTCAATTATTTCTCCCAAACATGGAATGATTTTTTGTTAGTTTGAATCAATGTTTGAGTAATATTGTTCACGAGTTTACAAATGTTTCAACAATTATTGAATTTAGTGAGATATTAATGAATCTATCGGTATCGAAGTATCAAGTCTTCATTTGATAGACTTTAAATTATTATTATTATTTGACATGCAAGCAGTTGTTACAACTAATAACCGCAATTATTATTAATAATAGCGCCGGTAACTAGATTAATGTCATTTTATTAGGCATATTGATACTGTCAGTTTTTGTTTTTTTAATACTTATCTCATATATTTTTAAATTAGTTTATGTTGGAGGCCAAAACAACATCATCTGGTAGTTTATTCAATTTTAAAGATATATTTCTAATTGAGATTTACTTACTTAAAGGTTTGACACGCTTAATGTTACCCATCATTATGTAACGGCGGCTACATTTAAATAATCACAATGTTTAGTACTAATTACTTATTGCAACTATAGGAGAGTAAAAAAACTCAACTCAAGCGAATATTAGAAGGTGAGTGTACAATAAGTTTACATAGTTACAAACGAAACTAAAAAATAAAAAAGAACCTTAACCTTTCAGTTACTTATTGGTGGAAAACAGGAAATTGTTCAATAAAACCTCATAGGCAGTGTTTAGTTTATTGCTAGTTGGTTGAAAATGATCACGAAAATTAATCAAATTTTACGGAGGTTATTCCTTGGATAGGTGACAGTCTAGTGGATTTTCATATCGAGTGATTTCGTGCTTATGAATCCTTGAGGTGGAATATGAATCCTGAAACCTGAATGTAAGGAGTTCTGTGCTCAGTAGCACTAATGGATGAGATGATAATAATATCACTGTTGTAGAACTCATTGAGTAATAAGACATACTAACAAAACGAGATTTTATAAGCGGCAAAATATCGGGGACTTCAACGGTACCAAGGTGTCTTTTAAGTAAAATGTTTATTTTATACATTTGTCAATTTTTAGGCAACTACTCGCGTTTTATGATATTGAAGTCACTATCAGCCCACAGACTGATATCCGAAGCTATTAAATGACGCAAACAACTGTACGCTTCACATAATAGCATGCAAATAGGTAATAAGCCACGTAACAGTGCTAACTAATAATCGACCATGTTCCAACGAGTTGAGGAGCGTTTTAGCTTGGTAATAAGGGCAGATCATTGTGTGCGACGCAGCAAGCAATATGTCAGCTCAATCTGCAAGCAAATGGGCAGCTAGATATGGGACGTTACGGACAACACTCAACCGATATTTCAACATGAGATTGACTTGGCAATTATAGTATAATCTATTTTATCATAAATAATAATATTTGGGTGTTTCTTACTTTAGCATAGTTTATTCGCATTACTTACTCTACGCTAATACATGCTGAATAAGTATTTTTTATTTACAATCAAGTTCATAAGATACCTATTGTACCTTTTTGAGAGAAATAAATCTTATTATTATTATATTTATAATCTAGTAAAGAAAGTAAAAATATCCAAGTAAAAGCTTTTTCGATTGAGTTCAGAGACATTCAGCTTAATGTGTTACTCTATATATCATTATCGACTTTACATTGCAAGTACATAAAATTTTCTTGAAAGTTATATTGCTTAAAAGTTTTTAACGTCAAAGTGAAAGCAATCATTTTACGTTACAATGTATGCATATGTATGAGAAAAGCATTATAAATTAAATAAACGATTCAAACAATAATCAATTAATTCAGTACAATAGTATCTTACAAAAAGTTCAGACCCCTAAACTTTGCAAAGCCTTTAGTTTCAACTGCCCGGAAACTTTTGGGTTCAGCTCGCTTTACAATATGCTACGACACAGTAACTAAAACAGGCTTTACCAATTTCACACCAAACCATGTGTAAAGAACATTTAGTGCAAAATATGATTGCTCTTTAAATCAACAATTGATGTACTTCATCATCGGATATTCGCGGCGGGAAAGTGAAGCGTCATGTCTGCAGTTTTGTTTTATTTTCAAAAAAATTTGATATTTTGAACATTATTGTGTAATTCTAACAGTTAAGTGTTTGTGAACGTACATGAGTACTGGTAAATAATACAAAATAGTTCACTTTTCGAAATCTCTCAAGATGTCCATGTGAGATCTCAGTATACTCGTAGTCCCCACATCTTCACTAAAACCTCAAGTGACTTACTCATTTACCAATTATCATCTATATCACCACTCATTCTCATTTACTACGAGTTAAATATTATTAATATATCTTTTAATTGACTAAACTAAATGTGCTAATCGCACGAAACCATTATTTAAAAAAATATTAACTTCATCATTATTTCATATTTATCTTAATATCATATCATAAGGTGCTAGCGTTTGTATGTTAATAAATTCATCATTCATTTCGATCAAATAGCACGGACTATAAATTCATTCTCTACTCACAAACCAATATGAGAGAAATTCAGTAGTGCAGTGGAGCAAAAGAATTTTTAATACGTCTTATATGCAAATAAGAAAAATACCTTGGCTGAAATTTTATTACGTATTAAGCACTCTATATTCAATTCAATGACTTAGCAAACTCTGCTTAATTTTGGTGATTATTTCTAACGAAAAATGTTAAAATAGGTAAACGTGTTGTCTTGCAGAGGGTATTTTGCAAGAGGGAAATACAGCGACTAAAACATCGGTGAGGTAGGATCGCATCAACAAAAACCTCATTAGCACTACGAAAAAGAACATTAATAGACTTCTGAACAAAACAATGTTTAAAGTCATCTAAAACTATATAACGTTCACCTGAAATGAAGTCATTCGATTTTACGTGGGATGTAGTCTTTAAGAAAACTTTATGTTCGTTACCAAGTAAAGTTACGATAATGCGAATACTTGGTACCTTGGCACTCTTGCGGTCTGTTAGTTTTATATGAGGGTCGCCCACCGTCTATATACACTTAACAATGTACGTACAGTGAGAGTAAGAAAATAGTCGCCAATTTAATGTTTATTTTCCCTGCTAACAGGTACGGTGTCCTCGAGTCCAGAAGATATCAAATGAGCCAATTTTTCTTGCTTCTGGTAATAAGAAAGCAGTATATAGATAGGTAAAATTCGCCAGAACCCCCCCATACCTTGGTCTTTTTGAGATATTGATAGTGTGTAAACTGATTGCTGTGCCAACCTGCCGAACCGTAACGAGCTCAAAATCACCCATTCCGCGGACACTCAACGCACTTAACGCCATCCTGGATGCAGCACCCGACTGTGATTTGTTTGCGGATGGATGGCCTGAGATTTTGTCAGTGTGTCTGAGGTATTGTGAGAGAATGAGATAAAAGAAGTTTTTATGTGTGAGATTTTAATATTTTATTTAACTTTTACTGATTTGATTATTAGTGTAATTGGTGTATTCCGTTCTGATTAAATAAATAAATAAGTAATCGTCATCGACCAGATCAAAACTGATGAATATAAATTGTGGCGGAGTTGTGTTATTATAAATGAGTAGGTATGATTTGATCTACTTTTTTGTAAAAAGCTGTCAAGGTGCTGGCGTCCGTATGTTAATAAATTCAAGAAGCTAGTCAGATAGTAAGTCCTTTAATGTCAGCAATATGGCCGCCATGAACGTTTGATCATTCCCATCAATCAGCACGCACTATAAACTCGTTCTCTTCTCAATATGTCCATCCATTTTTTAATGACTCGTGCTCAGTGCGAGGCGTGTGATCTGGCAGAACCAATATAGATTAAAATATTTAAGACGGTGTGTTAAGGCTACTAAAAGTTTTAGTTTACAGACCTCAAGAAATAAAAACCTATCTCTCTAATTGCTATCACGTTCAGGGTTTCAGAGTCTTCAAGACGCTCGTAGGCTGTTTTAGAGAGATTTATAGCTTAGCTTGTTATTTAGTCCTTTAACCCTTTGCAAGGCAGTGGGTAATATTTTCCCATTACATTACATTACATTACATTCCCACCATAAATTAAACCTTATGTAGTTGAGTTAAGGTAGAAAACCAATGCAAAATTTCAATATAGTCTGCCCGTTAAAGGGTTAATTCAATCAACACTTGAGCCGTACTCTGCTATGCTTATGGTTGAATCCAGCTAGGTTGGGCAGCGTTCGGGAAACCGCAAAATATCTCTTCGTTCAAGTTACTTCAATGTTTCAAGACAAAAGTCTGTGTGTCGCCCTGCGTGCAGTGATGAGACATATGCGTGGAGTGTCCCTACATGATTGAATAAAAAGAGAAGGAAGTTATTTGTAGTTACATTCATACATTATGTTAGGACATTTGCGTTGGTAAGCTAAATACGTGAAACCATAAACTTTAAAATAAAGTGAAAATACTACAAACATGTAGAAAAAGGAAAGCAAGACAGATTCTAAAATATTGAAAAGCTTCAAAAACCGTATATACCATCGGTATATTATACCATTATATTATAACATACCGGTATATTATAACATACCATTCGGTTTTATTCGATTGATTTGAATTTGGTCTAGGTATCAAAGTCCAGTCTATAGGAAAGTCTTATAATAAAACCAAATGGAAAATAATTCTTAAATTGGCTACTTGATAATGATGATGATGATGGATGTGTTGAAGTGTTTGAATAGCCACATATACACATAGTCACTATGCCACAACAGCCCCCAAAATCATTGCATTGCACCATAAACAGTTTTGTATTGATAATAGTATAGTGCTTATTGATGTCAGAAGGTCCTTTCAATAGGTGTTCCTCAGAGCCACTTTAATCAGATAGTTGGCAATATCTGGAGATTTTGCTAACGTTGCACTTGAAGTTGTTAAATGTATAGACATAATAGTACATTGTAGTATAATATAGTATATAGATATCCACAAGTTAAGGTGGACACCTAGAGCAAACAGTTGAAATAGATTGAACCAACTTCTACAATTAGTCCACAATGGCCCAGATGAATAGAGGTCCGATGCAAACGCTGTAGCATTCAGAAAAAAGTGCGATATTTTCTTGTTATCTGGCTTTGATCAGTGTGTTTAAAGATTGTATCCGTCTAATATAAATAAATTTACGGAAAGCGTGGCATTAAGAGAGAACTATTCTTACTGTTATCGTTGTTAAATCGGAATGGTTAATCCACTACAGATCATAAGTAAGTTAACAAACAACGGTACATAATGGATGCGCTGAATGTTTACGAGTCCGTCTCCTAAGATCATGTTGGGTGGCCTTATGTTTAACAGTGTACTTTCATAGAGATGTACAGATTTCCAAATTTGCAGCACTAACAATCTTTAATATTTAATTGCCCTGCGAGCTTAGGTTCTTTTAAGACCCAAATACTCAGGCCACTAAAAACACTTTATTGTGTCGACCCCATTCAAAGGTATTTGACACCAACCTTCTGAAAGTAGATGAATTGAATAGTGATTATGTTAATAAAAATTTAAGGTCCAAAAAGGTATAAAAAGTTCTATAAAGAAATTCAAAATAATAATGTTATTTTGTCTGCCAACTTATACAATTTTAGAAATTGAATAGATGAGTCACCTAGACGCAGATGTTTATTGAGTGGACGTTGCTACATTCACTCGGGCCCTATTCCCCAAGTAACAATGAGACAAAAGCTTTTAACTGTAATGTTATTTATAGAGCGAATTTATGTTACATTACAAACATTAATGTCCTTGGGTACATCCATTTACAGGGTCTTAAAGTCCTCGAATTAGCATGTGAATAGTTTTCGCGAACATGTCGACCAAAAAGCTTAGCTTGAGTTATGGTTTTGCTACTTAAGGATTACTAAGTATATGTTATTATAATAGTAAGATGGGGTTAACTAACCTCCCTAGGATTCGAATAAACAGCTAAGATATTTCGATATTAATTCTTGCGTAACTGTTATTTAAGTGTATATGTACCGCATTTTTAGGTAATTAGGAATTATTTAGGTGTGTATTTATTACTCAGACCCTTGTTTATTTTTATTTACGTCGGTAACTAATAGCCTTCACACACTGCCTCACGGCCAAAGGGGGACCGAGAGGGGAATGTGGGGCTCACTGCGGCAGACGCAACCGCCAGCAGACCTACCCACTAAAAAACTTCCGACGACGCCCACCGCTGTTGAAAAAGGGGCGGGGGGCCAGTGCCAAAGTTTGAAGGTTCTGATACCCGGCCCGCGGCCAACGTCCTCAGGATCAGAACCGAGAGGACCTGATCAGAGAGGCGCAGTGTGTCGCGCCCCCCCTACCTCCTTGTGCGACCACAGGCGTATATGGCCGGCTTCGCGGGGGTCTATAGTTAGACAGTAGGGGCCCCCTGCCCCCGCCATATATTGCATATACTACCAAGACCTAAGGATCCCAAGCCAACCTCACTTGTAAGTTGTGCATCTGCCGATCAACAGACGAGGCTTTGGCGAACATAAAAGCTCCCGGTAAGCGGCAATAGGCTTGACACCTATTACGTGGGACCAACTATATAATTGACGAAGTGTGGGCTTATTATATGCCTCTGCCTACCACTTCGGGGAAACAGGCGTGAAGTAATGAATGAATGTATGTAACTATTTAAAATTTGGATGGTTCTCATTAGTTTGAATATTCACAAAAAAATTAACTATGTATTTGTATCGATATCTTTGTTATTGGCTGCTTTATGATTATAATACTTTATAAAACATGTGTTTTTTCTGTAGGTAAATAATGTTTTTACTATTAACTCGAAACATCCAGAACAATAACAAGTTCCATATGAAAATCAAGAGCAGCTGCTAGTTCATTATGAAATAAAGCTTGCTGTACCCTTACTCAACAGTTATTATTGACTCAAGTGTGATTTATTGTTTTCCATGTTTAATTGCATCAGAACAAGGCTGACATGATCGATTTTTCTACCCGCTTTTGATATGCAGTCACAATAATCATAATTTACGTACAATATGCTCCTGTGGCGTTAAGGCCATTGAACTTTGAGAGTCTCTTTGTCCATATATCAGATTGGCAAAAGGCAAAGCAGCTTTCAAAAACTTAATTTTCAATTACTTTTAAAAAAAACTATCATCGATGAAATTAGAATATGGTTGAGCGAAACGATGTCTGGTTCATGCGTCATACTCGTGAACGGGTGCCGCCAGTGGGGACTGGCCTGCTCATGTCTACTATGTTTATTCGTAATCATGCTCGTAGAACCTAAAAAAAAGTTATTTTCCTATTTTGTTTTAAATCTTGTGACTGCAGAACACAGGTTTTTGTAGACTTGTTAAATTGTTTTACTACTAAGGAAATTTTCTTGTAACTGGCGGGAGAAAAAACTAACCTTGACGATTTTCTTGCCGGTTCTTTTACGATCAAGCTCCATCCCGCAGGAATAGGCGCGCCAGTTTTTAAGTTTTGACGTTCATAAGAGCTCTTTTGAGCCAAACTTGAATAAATGATTTTGAATTTTTTTTTTATTTATATAGTGGTCCCCCCTATGTCATCCATTTATTTATTTTTAAATATGTATGTATTTGTGTTTATATATAAGTTTGTGTGTGTGTTTTTTATGTAGATCATTTTAATTACGCGTACTGTTTTATGTAAGTATATCATAACTATAAATATTTTTTCTTACTCGCACCGACTTTAATGTCTCTGCTAACCCCAAGGTTGACTGGTAGAGAATTCATAATGGCGTTCGCCTTTTGTGCAATATATTTTTAAGTGTTAGAATTTTAAAGATTAAATAAATAAATGTGCTTACACATAGATACTTTTTACATACAGCCTTGTTCTCGTAGTGGTAAGCAAAGATTACATACTGCCACTTGCTACGATTCTGGCACACACTCATAGCTTCATTCACTCTTATTAACATTCTAATGCACTCCAATCGGATTAGTGTACTGTTTGACCTGTCCTTTCTACAAGACCTTGGTGATGGTTGACCATGAAGATATGGTGATGGTGATAATGATGGTATATAAATGATGAAATGATAATAATGGTGATGATGATGAGAAGAAATAACTACTATGGCCTGCAACTTTTAAATTACCTACAAAAGATAATTATACTTTCGAAATTAGAGGTCGAAAAAGTGTACTCTATTAGTTTCAAAGAAAGATGATAATTTTTGCTTAACTAAAACGTTTTTAAGATAAAAACTCCAACTTTAATAGTTTAGAAAATTATCATGAAATTTTTGTTAGCCCGTGTAGCTAAAATTGTATATTTGAAAATATCTAGTTAATATCAGATGTAGCTGAAAAACTAACATATGTGTATCTAAAGTGCTGTTAGTTAGTTATAGGGTTCCTATCAAGATCTGAGGAGCCCAAGCCAACCTCACCTGCATGTAGTGCACCTGCTGATCAACGGACGAGGCTCTGGCGAACATGATAGTGCCCGGTAAACGGCAATAGGCTCGCCACCTGTTACGTGGGGCCAACTATACAATTGGCGATGTGTGGGCGTATAATATGCCTCTGCCTAACCCTCCGGGGAAACAGGCGTGAATTGTAAAAAATTAGATATCTTTTAAAATATACCACTTACAGGGACGATCAGTTCGTTAGATTTTAGAACAACATTTTTCACAATTTATGATGTCACTACCTTCTACCTATAAGTTTCGTTTTATTAAATAAAGTTCAAGATAAGGATCACTCAGTTCGGACGATCGAGAAAAATAAGATTTTCATTTTCTCTTAAATCAGTAAAATGTCAATCACGATCTCTGTTTCACAAATTTTCCCAGAAGCTTAATTTATAATAAACATGACATTGTTTCATAATTCTGCAGTATAAGGTGGTGTTTTAAAAGATCACTCTACTGAACATAGTGTATTCTGAGTGATCCTTAAAATCCGTTCTAAATCGAACACGTGGCATTGAAACGAATCGAAAATTTGTTAAGTAGCTTTCACAAATTTTTCACAATTATTTCAAATGCAAATCATAAACACATAGATTGTATATTCTTGGATATGCGTTATGGCTTATTCTTCAGGTGTCCAAATTGAGTGATCCAGTTAATTAGTTCTAACTTTCTTTGTTTAGGTTTCACAATTTTTTTTATCTTACTATAAAATTTTCACAATTATTTCCTAAATCCTCTTATAGTTTGGTTGTGGTTGGATGAGTTTTTTGAAAAGATCACTCAGTCCACACGCACACGTGTTTTCCTATGTATATTAAGTATGTATTTACAAAAAAAAGTATTCAAATATGTTATCCGTTCTTTTGTATCAATAACACAAGTTCTTAGTGATACTTATCTTAGAACTATATTATTGGCGTGATTATTAGAGAATATTTCTTGATTTATTAAAAGTCTCATAGGGAGTTATTTTATAACAAGATTTAAAGTTAAAACAGGCCATACATGCTTATTAATACATGTTTACATAAAAGTACGAAAATTTCAATCAATGCTAAAAATACCAAGACCCAATCAATGTTTGCAGAGATTAATAACATTTTAACAATATTTCCAAAGACAAAATTACATGAACCAAGTTTACTTAAGCAATTTGCACAAATATTGTTCTAAGATTCGAGCGACAACCATTTGTATTGTATCATAATAAATTAAACATTCAATTTAAAACGGGTCTACAATAAATTTAGACAAGACATTATGTTCTTAGTAATTAAAGGGACCATTCTAACCTTCTTACAGCCTCCCCAATTCTAATTTGCTTCAGACAAAGCGGACGATACTAACGAAAACCGTGCCTGTATCGTACCTACTGTACTAAAATATATAATAGGTCCTTTAACTATAACTGTCCCTTTCTTAAACCATACCAAATTAACGGGTCAGAGTGGAATTATTGTTATTACTAGTTACTTCACTGACAATTTACGTATATTTGTATGAAACTCGTCGTAGATTTCCATTTGAACATAAGGGCATGAAAATTGGAAGTCGATTTAATAATGATCCGGTAACTATCGCAAAAATAAGCGGCGTAGTCAGAGATCCTTGCTTAAACCCCACCGTACTGGTATGCACCTTGACGTGCTGGAGGGGCGGAATACCTCCCGGCAGGGCGGAGAAGGACGCTTGGGAAAAGGTTAACACCCAGACGACAACTCTGGGCGCCCTTAGAACTGACTACCGAGTAGTGAAACCAATAGAGATCTGTGGAGGAGGAGGATCTTAGGTGGCGGGGGCTGGGGGTCTCTGCTGCCTAACCATAGACCCTCCGAAAAGTCAGCAACACACGTAAAGGTCGCACACGGAGGTAGAAGGAGCACGTTTACTGCGCCACTATGAGGGGTCCTCCTTGTTCTGGTTTAGGGGACGTTGGCCGCGGGCGGGCTGTCAGACCCTAAAATCCTCCCCGCCCCTTTTCGTCAAAAAGCGGCGGGCGTCGTCGGAAGATTTTTAGTGGGTATTACTACTGGCGGTCGTGTCTGCCGGTGGTGGTCAGTTCCACACCCACTCTCGGTCTCCCTTTGTGCGTAAATGCATTTTGTTGCCGACGAAAAGAAGTGTATAGGGATTCGACGAAGACCTTAGGTTTAAATATTAACCAGGTAGATTTATTCTTATGAAATTAAATATAAGATTGTTTTTCAGGGTGTACAGGGATTCTACCATCATCTTTTGAGTCCAAGCCAACCTCACCTGCAAGCGGTGCACCTATCGATGAACGGACGAGGCTATGGCAAACATTAAAGTTTCCGGTAAGCGGCAATAGGCTCGCCACCTATTACGTGGGACCAAAATTATAATTGCGAAAATGTGGACGTATCCCTCCGCCTACCCCTTTTAGGAAACAGGCGTGATTGTATGTCTGTATGTTAAAAAGTGGTCTTTGCTTGGAGAGATGACCGTTTAATTGGCGTTAAATATCAGTATCATATATAACTTTAGATGGCAGTCGTAATGGCAAGCTAAGGACCCTAAAGAGCTATTTAAAAAAAAATATATTATTAAAATATTTTAGCACTTACTTTTGATTATATCGATGAATGAATGCCACTTCAGGTTCGAATCTGAAAAAGAAAATATTCCTATTAACTTTACCAATGGTTTAATTGGTTATAAATATTTACGCCCAATGGTTTCGAGCCTTCAAAACATTGAAAACCCAGGTGATATTTTAGAGATTAGGTTTACTATATTTTACATCACCAGAACGTACAGAACAGAGCTAACACTTATTTAGATTGTTTGCAAGGGATGAATTAACAATATCTTTGTAACTATTCCCGTGCTACTATAATTTCCTGAAAAATCGAGAAACTATTCAACACGACACGTGTTTCGCCCTCACACATTCCCTGTGTTCCCTTCAGATAAGATAGGAGCTTCAGAACAACGATGTCTTCACGACTAACGCTGAAACGAGAGACTCTTCCTTGGACTCTCTCGTTGGAGTGGAGAGAGATGAGGAGAATGATGAAAGAGCTTTGCGTGCCTTTTGAAGATCTTTGGTTTTAAATGTCACAAAGATCAAGATCATCTAATTCAGATACAGATATAGCCCAAA
Organism: Musotima nitidalis; assembly: GCA_949126915.1. NCBI lineage: Eukaryota > Metazoa > Arthropoda > Insecta > Lepidoptera > Crambidae > Musotima > Musotima nitidalis. Next base: position 3,745,117 of record OX421429.1, read on the forward strand.
GGACCGACCAATAACGGGGTTGACGTGTTGTATCAATGAGTGGCTCGGAAAGTGTCGCCTCCATTTGCGAAGCAGTCATGCTAGCAAAGGAGGCGGCGGAACGGGAGAGACAGAATACCACTCGTCTCGGTCTCAGCCACCGCGGCGGCGAGTAATGGGTTACTCGCCGCCCGTCCGTCTTCTATAGGCCGTGTCGATGGCGCGTTGATGTTCCACGCGCGCCATAAAGACATGTCAGCACACTGAGGGGCCCCCAGGGGCCAAGCCTGCCGGGGTTGCGGGACTGTTTGCAAGGGTTACCGCGGCCTCGGTACGTAGCAGGCTCAAAAGAAGGAACATGGATGGTTTTTAGTCAGCAGAAGTCTGACACACCCTCCTGCTCCACCCACTGCGGAGGAAGGTCATTTGTTGATTTTCCATACAAAAAAAAAGAACGCCTCTAAGCTAGGTGGAAAAACACTTTGGTTTGGGGCGAAGAGCTGAAGATAACGCTTAATGGCGTGCAATTAAAGTGGCTTATGTCCAGCAGCTGATGATAATAATGAATCCAGCGAATAACCTGTGTTTGTTTTTAAGTTTGACTTTCAAAAGAGCTCTTTTGACCCAAACTTGCCTTTTTTTTAAAATTTTGATGATCATCTTTTGTTTTTTATATATCTATTGCTTTGAGAGCCCCAAAAAAACTATTTACGCATAGTTAAAAAAATCTTCGCACCGAATGGCCCGAAATGGCGCCTCAGTATATGAAATAGACTTACGAGCACATTATGCAGAGAGTTAACGACCTCTTAAACGATATTAAGGAATCCGGTTTTATTGCAGCCATGTGGTGAACAGATTAGAATGGGACCTTTTTATTTCTTTTACACCATTTCGCGTAGTTATCGTATAGATTCGTTGTTTTGGAGTTTACATTTAATTTTGTTCTTGGGATGAAAATTCACATTGAAATTTGTTTTTGGGCCAAATCAAATCTTTTTTTGTGAGTCAAGTTATATTATTCTACATACATACATTCACGCCTGTTTCCCCTAAGGAGTAGGCAGAGGAATATTATTTTGACGACCGATCTGGCGTGGAGGTCAGTATACCTGCACTTTACTCCAGAGGTAGTGGGTTCGATTCCCACACAGGTCAAATCTTTGTGTGCATGAATATGAATATTTATTCTGGTCTGGGTGTTTTCCTATGTATATTAAGTATGTATTTACAAAAAATATATATATTTATGTTTATCCGTTATTTAGTATCCTTAACACAAGTTCTTAATGATACTTATCTTGGAACTAAATAATAGGTGTAAGTGTCAGAAATATTTATTTATTATACGCCCACACTTCGCCAATTTTATAATTGGTCCCACCTAATAGGTGGCGAGCCGAGTATTATCAATAGAGCTCTCAATAGAGCAACTCAATAGAGCTTTTATGAAAGTCAAAAATTAAAAACTTACACGTCCATTCACTGCGGGCGGGAGCTTGATCGTAAAAGAACAGGCAAGAAAATCGTCAAAATTATTTTTTTCTCCCGCCAGGAATATTATTATAGTTTACTTTGATTGATAACCGGTAAATTGTGTTTTATTTTGCAAGCCTATATGAGTAACTTATAAATACGTAAAGGTTCTGCAATGGCGACCGCGAACCGGTAAACGTAGTAGAGGACGGCCTCCCACGCGATGGACCGATGATCTGGTCAAGGCGGCGGGAAGCCGATGGATGCAGGCGACTCAGGATCGCTCAATGTGGAAATCTATTGGGGAGGCCTATGTTCAGCAGTGGACGTCAGATGGCTGAGATGATGATGATGATGATGATTACATACACTCGGTTCAGTCAAATGCCATAGTACAAACTTAAATGAATGCGCGCCATCAAGTGGAACGACTAACTGAAAATTAATTACAACAATAAACTCAGGAAAGCGCATTTCTCCCGCTTTGTGCATTTGCCTCATGATTACAATTCATAATGATATTACAAACCCAGGAGTGAGTTTCTTGACCACAATAAGCCGGACCAAACTGAAATAAACCGTTTTTCATAAATCACCGTAGAAAATGTAAGCAACAGGAACTGTTTACAAAACTTTAAGCAACTCTAGTCAAGTGAAGCCTGCAGAAGCAAGTCCTCAAGAACTTGGTTCAGTTAAAAGTCGTAGTTTAAAGTTAAATAAATGAGCGCCGAACAAGTGAAACGACAAACTGAAGTTAAATTAACAGTTTAGTTTAACAGTAATATACATACCAAATTGCCTTTATTCTTCTTAGTTACAACCATTTTACTCCTATACTATCCACCGCAAGGTCTTTTTAATGCCTGGAGTCTATAAGAAAGTAGAGTTTCTTTCTTCTTGTTTTTTTATGTTTTTATTCATGATTTTTGTGTATTTTTTTAAAGTAAGTGATGCACAATGTCGTGCCGAGGCCCCTCAGTCGCCCTATTCGATAGTATTCGCAAGGTCAAAAGCTTCTTCTATCAACGCCGTAAACTCCTTTACACAGAAGCGGTCGTAATCTCGCTAAGTTTTCAATGAACCATTTACTCTAAGGGACTGAACAGCACTGACGTAATTTTACCAGGAACATCGAAGATTTATATCAAAAAATTTAATAGCTTTCGCCATGGAGCTACGTTTTATCGTGCGTTCAGGGACCAGAATCAGCGCGTATTTAGAAACAAATTCAGCCTATCTTACTCGAGTGAAATTTTCTTCAAAATTGACCTATATATTGATTGGTTTAAGTGCGAAAGCATAACGAACATATCCGTACTTTCATTGGCAACTATAACATAAATTACAACGATACTTAATATCAACAGAAATTTAAATTAAAATCTGCCGCAGATTTATTTTGCATGGACTTTATACATGCTTATTTCATTTTAATATTATTTATAAAAATATACACATTTTGTAACTTCTTTGTGGCGTCTTGCGTATTAGTGACCTGGATTCTTATCTTAGTGTCTGATATGCACTGGCTTGGTTTTTATGCTAAAAAAAATAATGGAGTAGTTAGCCTACTTAGCTGCTTTACTTAACTAATCCCTTCATGTAGTATAAGTGTGGAATTATTATAGTAAACGTAGAAATTATCATCACGAAGCGCTACGAAAGATTATACGAAAGGGCGTGAAGGTTTAACTTGCTCCACGAAACTAAGACAGTATGAAAGGCCGTGAAGGTTCAGATTATACTTGTAATATAGGTGAAGGTAACTGCGTGGCGTCTTGCTGACAGCACGGTTAAAACCGGCCCAGTAAAGCCTTTAACTTGGCTAATGACCACCACATAGTGATAATCGGAACCAAGGGCTCAATGTGTCTTCCGAAACATAAAAGCGCTCTTTAATGCCACGGTCACCCAACCAAGTGGTCTCGTGAAATCTACTTTACTTCAGTAATAGTTTCCAACCATCTAATATAGTGGAGCTACGCGCTCGTAGCTCAAGTAACAATTTCTTAATTGTATTGTCTACTTCTAGAATCGCTTTTCTTAAAGTAAAAAAAAACAATTAAGAAATCCTTACTGCTTCCGTACATATTTCTTCATTCTCTCCAAGACATATTGATTGGAAAGAGAACCATTCTGCACTTTTTGCTCCATTTCAATAAAATACAGCTTCAGATCTCTAAGAGGATCCGATAGGAATGAATTCCCCAGATTTATTATTGCGAATGCGAAGTGTTACAATTTATATCTGCAGCGATCTGATGGAAATTCTTTGAATGGAATTTTTCAGGTTTGCTTTTAAGAATGATTTTTACATACATATTACTGTATTCAATACATATTAACTCATACAGTTCTAATGCTACTCCACTGATCTGATAAAAGATTTTTATTCTATTTACAGAGATGTAATAATTTTGTTCTTATGTCGATAGTTCTCTCAGTACAATTTTGTTGTTAATTTCTTTTACGACCGATATGGCGTGTAGGCGAGTATACCCGCACTCCGCTTCTGAGGTCGTGGGTTCGATTCCCTCGCAGGGCAAATCTTTGTGTACATGAATATTTTTTCTGGTCTATGTGTTTTTCTATGTATATTAAGTATGTATTTACAAAAAAAAAGTATTAACATTTTATATGTTTATTCGTTATATAGTATCCATGGCACAAGTTCATAATGATACTTGTCTTGGAACTAAATAATGGTGTAATTGTCAGAAAATATTTATTTATTTATGTATGAAACATTCCTAACAACCTATTTACAGTAACCATTATCTCAGCCTGTCCTCTTCTGAGCATAGGTCTCCTCAATTGCTTTTCAAGTCGACCATTCACTGACTGCCATGAATAGAACAGAATAGAATATTTTTTATTGACTAAGCAACACACACAATATCATACAATGGGAACAAAATAAAATATAACAACACAAAGAACATTAAACAAATAGTAAAATATAAAATAAATGTGTGTAACCTGTCAAAATAGCGATACATCAGCGTAATGCTGCTGCATCTGCTGATACAGCAGCGCTGGTGTTTCTGTAGCGCCCCATGACAGACCCATGACCAGATCATCAATCTATCGTATAGTTTGCTGGTGAAAATATAAAGAGCAAAGGTGACTAAGGTTTTCCATACCTGAGATGAGACAAAGAGGTTTGCAGACTACTGGGGGCCTACCGCCGAGTTCGATGGCAATCGATTATAAGGCAAAATGGATTTCGAATTGATTCTGTCGTACCGCCGAACTCATGGAAATCGAAACAAAATGGCGTTCTCCATTTACCTATTGGTCTGTCACGGACTGAAGGTCATGAATGAGAGGGCCATGTCGGCAGATTCCCCGGTACGGATTAATGAACGCAAAACAAAGTTTGATCTAGATGGATTACCGGTAATCCATCGAATTCGGCGGTAGGCCCCCTGAGTCTAATGAGATGCCGTCAATAACCAGACTCACTGATACCCGAATGAACATACATCTGTGTTACCAAATTTTCTTAATGTGAAATAAAATTTATGACATAAATTATTTGACTTCAAATATTTTGAGTAAAACAAATACAAACTATTTTGCTATACTCGTATGTGTACTTCTTAATGCAATGTGTAATGAAGGTACAAACTGCAGAGCATTAAGTCTTCCGTGTAAAGAGCTTATTCCGTACCCGACACTGAAATGATGACACGCCCGGTTAATCTACTTAAGCTACATACTCATATCAACGAAATGTCCCACATTATTCTGTCATGTGAGGCCGGGGATAGAGAACCTGAACATAGACAGTTACCTCTACATTTAAATTATTTTCTTCCGTGTTCTCGTTGTTGATATTCATGTTGGTTTATCATATAAACCTATGAGTTGAGAATAATTACACACATATTACTTTGATGCATATTATAACCATAATTATGCCAAATGAAGTGGAAGGGAGATCCCTTCTTGCCCTTTGCCACCGCGCCGAATCGGAGTTTGCTCCCAATTTTCCCAAATAGATTCTCTTTAGTCTTTTTATCTTTTATATATTACTAAAAAAAAATTTTGGATAAGCAAATAATTTTGGTGAAAGGGCAGGTCAATAGTACCCTAAACCAACGGGATGGTTAATGAGTGTGAACTAAGCTACAAGTAAAGCTAAGATCGTAGCAAGCGAAAGGATGTGCTCTCCGCCTACCCCTGCGGAAAAGAGGCGTGACACTATATATGTATGTATTTATGAAGCCAATATAGCTAAAACTAAACTAAATCGCTAGCTCTTTTAAACCTTTTTTTACCCAAACATTTTTCTTGTCCAAACATTTTATATCAGCAATATTATTAATCTCTTTGTTTATGTGACAAAGTATTATTAAGGTAAAGTTTATTCTAGCTCGTGGGTGTACCATTTAATTTTGATGACGAGAAAGGTAGACCCCGCATTATCCTCAGTGATCAGGTGGCTGGCTGTCCTAATTATACATTAGGGCTGGGTTATTGAAGGTGGAGGACTGTACATTGTGTGGACTATACGGGGCCACTTGATATGCTTTACTTTTGTTTTTCTTTTGCATTATTAAATAAAGTTAATTAAGCTAAGGTATTACTTTAACGAGTTTTTTGAATTATAAAATTTATCATCATCCCAGCTCATTAAAGCCCTAATACAAATTGGGTGAGAGGATGGCGGAGATAGGTATGACTAGGTGGCTTCTAAATTTTCTTAATTACTATATACCGCACGTAGTGACATCCAAGACCAAGAAGTCTAGGGCTACCAGGATAATGCTAGGATGAGGACCGATATGGCATATGTATATGTATATCAAGTATGTATGTAGAAAAAAAAAAGAAGATATTTAAGCATGTTTATCCGTTCTTAAGTATCCATAACACAAGTTCTTAGTGATACTTATATTGGAACTAAATAATTGGTGTGATTGTAAGAGAATATTTATTTATTAATTTATGTGATATGAGTGACAACCATGACCAATGTGCTTTTTGAAGCACGAAAGCAATCAATGTTACGTGCAACGGAAATAGATACAAATGTTAATGAAATTTATAAACGGAAAATCTATATTGGCAATTACGTCATCATCATTTCTCTAAGCGGCGATAAACCCAGTGCCTTCAAACTCAAAGGGTATCAATAACTGATGGCGCACGACAGTGCCTTATAACTTCCTGACAGCTGGTTTAACCATAGAATGATTTTTCCCTTTGGGTTGCGGAGATCAGATTTTAGTCGCTCTATATAATAACTGAAATTCAGCCAACTCTGGTTAGACCAGTGAGAAGGTCCTAAGCTTGAGGCTAGGGCAACTGGTACAATTCTAGGATGTGATGATGATATCAACATAATTTCAGCCATATAAAGTTCTCTACTGAACATTGGCCTCCCCAGTAGATAATACTATATTGGGTATTTTTGCACATAATCACCACGCTGGGCGGGTTGGTGGTCACAGTTCTAGCCAGATTGAGTAGGGTTTCTTTTCGTCACCTCTTACGACTTCCCGTGAGATGAGAGGGGGGGGGGGGGGCTATATGAGGCCGATGCCACACGGCACAATAATTGACAAGCGCTTAATGTTTTGGACTAAAGCTCTCAGTATATCGGCAGAATAATTTGTACTGCAGTGGAAGGCTTTATAGGTAACTAATTGCTTTAGTACCATGTCGCTTTAACTAGAGCAACTTTAACCAGTAAGCAACCTTACTATTTCGACGTAATAATTGAAGCGACAAAGCAGAAAAATACCTCAATGGTACAAATATAGGTAATAACAAAACAAAAAAAACTCGTAGGTATTTCTAAAAAATGTGAGAGATCATTAAAGAGTTTTTAGCTGACACAACACAAGGAGTCTTAACAACGCCCTTCTTCCTGTCTCTTAGCTACATAAGTAGCAATGTATAGAAGACTAACAATTTACCCTCTTGTGTCAATAACGAGCTCAATCACGACTCTATTCAGTTCATGACACCATTTTTATTGAATCTACGGCGGGCTCAAATATTGTAATAGGTCGGGGATACGGTATATCTGTGTTTTGTATGTATTAAGCTGTAATGAAATCTTTTTGGCTAGTTTTGATACCAACCAAACTAATATCATAAATGCGAAAGTAACTCTGTCTGTCTGTCTTTTTTGGACCGATTTGGATGAAATTTGGTACAGACATAGTTTGGAACTCGAGAAAGAACATCGGATAGTTTTTATCCCGAAAATCCCGCGGGAGCGGGAACTTCTCAAAAATCCCGCGAGCTCGGGAACTATGTGGGTGAAACGAAAATTCTGCCGGAAGTAATTATTTCACGTGAACGAAGTCGCGGGCAAAAGTTAGTTGCATATAAATTTCAAAAAGAAAATTTAAAAAAAGAATAGGGGAGTGTTGAGCTTGAAGGATCCACGGTTAGTTCTATCTATGACTTTAAGATCTTTTGTTACACTAAGGAATGCATTAAAGTGATTGAATTGAATTGTTTCAATTCTCAAAATTGCCTGGAGAATATTTAGACAAAACGTCTTCGACATCGTACACGAGTGAAGGAAAGTGGCATATTACCGTATTTGTGATCATCCGTATTGATTCCAAAACTCCAAGTAGCCTTCAGCACAGGCTTTTACTAAATTGTATACTTTGCTATGACTTTACTTCTCCTTTGATTGCAACTAAATGACAAAACTTAACAAGTAACTTGATTTATCAAATTACTTGATTCTGGAAAATACTCGAAACCATCCATAAAGATCTATTGAAATCGTTCCTGGCCACGTTTTCAATTGTTTTTCCATGCATCAAAATAAATGAATTGCAGGAAATTCGACTCAGTTTGAGGTTTCAGTGCAATAAATAGAAAACCAACCTTTTTGGTCGGTTAGACCACATTCGGGTAAAACTATGAACAAAAACACGACTTCATGCAATTCGAGTATAAATATGAGTAGTACTGATATGTATGAGCATTTTTATTTCGAAAACTTTAACAAAAACTCCTGCTCCTAGACACAAGCTAATATTACTACTAGACAATAGATGAATACATACTTATAATCCCAGAATAAACCCAGATAACCATTTTCTTTTAAGCATCAACACCAAATTAAAAGCAGTATCTTAGAAACAATTTTGACTGGCGATATCGGTCCAATATACATTATATATAATATATATATCCATGAGGACAGATTAAGTAAAAGTAATTTATAAATAAGTAAGACATAATTAAGCAGTACGCATATAAGTTATTACGAACTTATGATATAGAATCAATCAATCAAAATCGTTTATTGCGAACACAGGTTACAGGATAGGTGTAATAGTACAGGTTTAGATCTAGTTGTGGTCTGCCTCATGGGCGTACAATAGTTGCGATTTCATATAACACAAAATCAGATTTTACGGATTTTAAAAGTAATACTAACAAGTCGGACTTTATTAAAAGTTTATAGTGATAAGTCGTTTAAATATTCTTGGACATTATAATAGCATTTTTCTATGAATAGTTCACGTAATTTTAACTTAAAGAGATTTTGGGAACGCAGCAGACGTATTTGCTGGTAAAGAACTAAAAATTGATGGAAAAATATGATTCAAATAACGTTTGAAGTAAGCTTATATGTCGAAGCTCAATCTTTAGTTACCCAATGAAAGAAATCTACTGAACCGTGTACTCAATTGAGATTCTCCATTGAAACTGAATGAAACCGAACCATTGTTGAAGAGATTGATCAATTGTGATGACAAATGGGTCACTTACACGGCAAGAACGTGCAAAAAAGATCATGATTTGTGAAAAATTGTGCCTTTCTACACTTCAATAAACTTTAACTTTGCCAGATCCGACTCAATATGCTTGGTAAGATGTACTTAGTTTTGACTTCGCTCTTAAAAATATTAACCTATGAGAAAGAGCGTCAGGGTATTATGCGAGCGCAGACAATCATTGAAGTAAGAGAGCATTCACAGAGGCCAGTCCTTCAATGGGTGAGGTGATGGGCATTAAATATGGAACGTTTCCGTGCGTCGGCACGTTATGCCATTAGTTCGGCTTTCACCTGTTTCACCTGTCAGTAGTAGATAATCCAACTTAGAGACCCCATTAGGGGGCTTCGAAAATTCAAGCAGGACTTCAAACACCTGACTCCACCGATTCTGACCGGGTCCGTGTGGTAGGAGTATTTTATTTTTATTTATTTTGGCAAAAACTGTCAAGGACACCGAACAATTTAATAACAATACAAGTTAAGAGCTAGGTTAACAACAGACATGACTTCATAAAAGAATATTAATATATAGATGTACATTCACACACACACACGATTATACATATACACATGTACACACATACACACAAAACCCATCCACACACCCTCTCACCTTGGTTGGTGAGAGGAGACCTGTGCTCAGTAGTAGGACGTTAATGGATCGAGATAATGTTAAACCTGTGAGTTAGCACGCCACAGCCGGAATACAAGAAACACAACAGTGTCTGGATACCCTTGACTTGAGAGGCTGATGTTATATGATCATACGATTGATCATTGACGACCGATATGACGTGGTGGGGAGAATACCCGCTCTCCGCTTCCACGGTCGTGGCTTCGATTAGATGAACATCAATATTTGTACTGGTTTGGGTGTTTTCCGATGTATATTAAGTATGTATTTACAAAAAAAAAGTAATTCTGTATGTTTATTCGTTATTTAGTATCCATAACAAAAGTTCTTGGAACTAAATAATTTATTTAAAATAGTCTTAAAGGGTCCACTGCTGAACATTAGCCTCCCCAATAGATTGCAATCTACTGGGGGTATTTACAAATAATCACCACGCTGGGCTGCCCATCATCAGGTAGGGGTTCTCTTCGTCGACTCTTATGACTCCCCGGTGGGTTGAGAGGGGGTGATACTATTCTAGGCTGGTACGACCCGGCTTGATGATGACATGGCAATTAAATGTAGCTCTGTAGCAACCCAAAACAAAGATAAGTTATACAAGCAGTTGATAAAAAACAAATGATAAATTATCGGAATTACAAAAGAATTACATTTCTTATTGAAACAAGACTTAACAAATTTTACAGCCTCAGGCCAAAATGAAATCTCACAAAATATACGACGAGATATAGGTTAATGCCTCTGTTATCAAAGAATTAAGTGTAGCTTGTGAACGTGGCTTGAAGGTCGTGTCGTAGAAAATGTTCTTTAAAGCGTTCGTTACACAGCGTACGGAATGACACCATACTACGCGCGGAATTTCGTCGCACTGCGGGCGTGACGGCGATATTTGAGACCAAAACCCATCCTAAATTTTTTACTTTTATTACAATTATTGCTATATATCATCTTTTTCTTATTCGTCGTTCTAGCATTCATTCTAGCATTATCCCGTTTATATTCCTAGATTTATGCTTAGGGCCCAAGGTCTGCCGCCTTTTTTCTTTTTTTTGATTTACGTCGGTAACAAAATGCATTTACGCACTGTCTCCCTTTTTTTTTTATTTACGTCGGTAACAAAATGCATTTACGCACTGTCTCCCAGCCAAAGGGGGAGACCGGGAGGGGGTGTGGGGCTCACTGCGGCAGACGCGACCACCGCAGTCCTACCTACTAAAATTCTTCCGACGATGCCCGCCGCTGTTGAAAAAGGGGCGAGACGCCAGTGCCTAGGTTGTAGTTTCTGGCACCCCGCCCGCGGCCAATGTCCCCCGGACCAAAACCGCGTGGACCTCTTCAGAGAGACGCAGTGGACGCGCCCCCAACTATCTCCTTGTGCGACCATAGCGTGTGTAGCCGACTTCTCGGAGTGTCCATGGTTAGACAGCAGGGGCCCCCTGCCCCCGCTGCCTAAGACCATCCTGGTGCTGCTGAGCGGGCCTTCCTGGCCCGCCCGCCCTCCACAGGTCGCTCCTCGGTAGTCAGTACTAAGGCCACCCAGAGTCGCCAATCTCTGGGTGTTACCTTTTCCCTGGCGCCCTCCGTGCCCTACCGGGCGGTACTCAGCCCCTCCACCACGATAAGGTGGAGACCAGTCGGGGGGGAAGGCCTGCTGCCTGGTCTAGAGGAACTGAACTAGATTTGGTGAATAAACACTATAGAAAATAATAAAGTGAACTAATGGCTTCCTGCTTTCATTATTTTACGACCTAAAACTAAATGTGCCTTTTAAATCATGAAGGCGTACAATTATAAAAGCGCTATAAACGGTCTATACGGTATAACTTTTTAATAACTATAATCATTAACAAAAGCATTATTTTCACTCAAGTTTTTAAGAAAAAATTCTAAAAATTATGCAAGCATGTTAAAATAAAAATGTCACGTTATTTTACTCGGTTTGGTCATTTAAAAAGAATTAATTTCATTCACCCGCTGTGTGACGCAAATTTTTTTATCCTTTTAAATTGTTCCCTGAAGCATGTACGTAAATAGGTAGGTACGCATAACGAGACAACTTTTAAGAAGGAGATTTGTACTTTACTCCAGCTTGCGGCCATTTTGTAGATTTGCTAAAATTGAGATCAAAAGTGCTTTTTATGTCGTATTTGGCCTTTAGTTTGGACAAGAAACAGATGGCCATATTAAACGTTAATTTATTCTTTAACACAATTTGTATTTACGATGTTTTCTATTAACATACTAATGTCTGCCGTTGGCTTTATCGGCGATTCACTTAGGCTTATTTTATAAAGAAACCCTTTAAAATTTTTAAAGGGTTTCTTTCCTAAATACTTTTAGTAGATATTTACTTAAATGATAGCACAGTCTGTTTAAAATCATTTCATTTGTGGCGTTACGATACGCGTGCCGTTAGTATATAGCTTTGTAGAGGTTTTATTCCTCTGGAACTCTGAGTGGAGTGTTATTTAAAATTACAGTTTAATTATATATTTTTTTATGATTGTGTCTATTTTTTATGAACTCTTATTTGCCTCGATTTTCCACTATACCTCTATCGCTTTTTCTTGTAGAAGTTAAGTTTCTCTTTGGTAAAATTTTGCTTCCTGAATTAAGCAGTCGAGGGATTTTCATTATTAATCTGTGTATGTGTGAGTGGCCTTTCCTTTAAATCAAGTTTGAAAAATGGTTATAATTCGTACACCTAATAATTTTTTGTTTTTGAAACCTATCATAATAGGTTGGGGAAAAAGTCTTTTCGTATTTTTGTATGAAAAGTCAAGACATTTTTTTCAAAGTTTATTTACATTTATTTACAATATATATGTACCGTTTTGTTGAATAACTTTCTGCCATTTTGTGGGCAGAGACATTATCCCGTTACTGTAGAAACTTTGGGACTTCTGATCAAAAAAACGGGACAAATAGTTTTGGCAGTCCTCTCTTGAGGTCAACCTTACAAAACCTAAAGAATTCTGCAGAGACCGAAACAGGTGAAAATCTGAAGGCGCAAGGTCAGGGCTATATGGTGGATGCACTAGGACCTCCCAGTCGAACTCTCTTAATTTTTGCTGAGTGGCTAAAGATGTGTGTGGTCTAGCGTTATCGTGATGAAAGACCACACCCTTCCTGTTGATCAATTCCGGCCGTTTTCTCTCGACTGCTTCCTTTAATCTCATCAGTTGCTGGCAGTAAAGATCAGAATCGATGGTTTTGCCGGGCGGTAAAAGCTCATAATAAACAATGCCCTTCCAATCCCACCATACACACAGCATCACCTTATTTCGTGTTAGGCCAGGTTTGGCCACAGTCTGTGAAGCCTGGCCAACTTTCGACCACGACCTTTTTCGCACGTTCTTGTCGTACGTGATCCACTTTTCATCGCCAGTTATCAATCTCTTCAAAAACGGCTCGGTTTCATTACGTCTCAATAATGAATCGCAAATGAGTACACGGTTCATTAAGTTTCTTTGAGTGAGCTCGTGTGGCACCCAAATATCGAGCTTTTTTGTATAACCAGCTTTCTTCAAATGGGTCAAAACTGTTTTGTGGTCAATTCCCAGTTCTTCAGCTACATCGTAACTACTAATATGCCGATCTTGCTCCACTCTTTCAAAAATGGCGTCCATTTTATTCGTAACAGGGCGACCAGAGCGAGGTGCATCTTTAACATCAAAATTTCCGGACTGAAAACGTTTGAACCAAATTTGTGCTACTCTTACTGACACTGCATCAGGTCCATAAACATCACAAATTTTTTTCACTGCTTGAGTTGCATTTTTGCCTTTTTTATAATAAAATTTTAAAATGTATCGAATTTCTTCATTAGATTCACTCATTTTAACGGAGAGAAAAACAAATGAAAAATAGCGGGAAACAACTTTTTTTTATTTTTTTCTTTTCTTTATAATGGAACCTTTTTAATGTTACCAAAACCAGCCAGACACAAAATAGTACAGTCAAAAAAATTTTATAATAAGTTTATACCTACGTTATGCGAAAAGACTTTTTCCCCGACCTAATATAATTATATTAACGTTCAAATGCACAGACATAATACCTTAATAATGTAAACCTTACTGTGAAACACCTGGTGACAGGCGAATAGCAGGCTCAGTCCCATTTTAGTACGGAACCCAATATAGTAAAATCTCAATTGGTTTTATATCAACACTGCATAAATATTAAATACGCAGTAAAGTTGTCGCTCCATCCGAATCCCTTTGATAGTTATGTGCTTCATATTTTATCGCACATCTGAATCAGGAAATGCCAAAAAAAAATAAGAGATTTTTTTAAAGTATATCGTAAAGTGTATAGTTTAAACGATGTCAACCGGCTTGTCTAGTTTTTCAAATGACTCGTATTTAACCCTAGAAAGATAATCTACGTCTTTGAGACGCTAGCCTGACACAAATATTGCTAGCTCTTTTTTATTTCGCAACGAAGCGCGCTGTCCTTCTCAGTTATCCCAGGCGCCGAGGAAAGCTTACGCGAGACGGCTGTGTCACTACGGTAAGTACAATAATTACATAGATTTAGGGATGGCGTACGTTCGACGGACGTATGATTATCCTTTCTGTAACTTTTGAACTTCGTTCAATGTAGTAATAATTCTTCTTATTTATCGATTCATATTATGTTTTAGGTAATTTTGGTTATCTATTACGATGGCTAAAACCTGAAAAAAGGTGGAGTCGACACATTTGGCCAAATGTGGTCGTATATCTTGTTCAAGGAAGACCAACAGGTGGCCCATGGCAATATTTTATGATATGATGAATTTATCGTTTGTGAATTCTTATGTCATTTACTGTCACAATAACGAAGAACCAGTCAACAAAAAGAAGAGATATTTGTGCGTATTGTCCGTAAAAAATAAGGAGAATGTCGAAAATTACATGTTTAAATGCAAAAAAAACATTTATGGGGAACACAAAACTGATGGGTGTATCTAAATGTGATTTAAACATAAAACCGGTTAATGTTTTATATGAAATTTTTAATTAGTAATTATTCTTTAGTATTAAGTAAAAAAATGTGAATTTATACTAAAATTAACATAATTACTCAATAAAGAAAGACTTCATATTTTTTAGTTAATTTGTAAGAGGTTCACATAGTATCTTTATAAATTTTCTTAATGTATTTAAATTTTTATTCTAAATATAGTTTTATTTGTAGTAAAAAACCCTAAACTAATTGTCTAATCACTTTTTAATAGTTTATTTATTGCAACTTGCCCAATAGGTCCTTGTGAATTCAAATACGTCTCAAAGACGTAAGATTATCTTTAACGTAGGTCACAATAAGATTATCTTTCTAGGGTTAAGCGGCTCTCTTTTATTAAATAAAAGGAACTAGCTGCATTACACATCGATTATACAACATGTAACAGAATAAGGGTTACACCAAGAAAGTAGTTTGTTATAAATCGGCTACTCAATCGATTAAAAATATTAAAAAAATAGGTAATTTTTTTTTTTTTTTGCAAGATTGCAAGTCAGGGTCTCAGGTTCAAACCTGACTGCGCATAAGTTTTCGAATCGTTCCGTGCCTTGGAACGTTAGGCCGTTATCTAACTAACGTCTATGCAGTCGTTATCAGGAAGTCAGTACCTTCTAATATTCTGACAGCTGGTTTAAGCATTGTATGAAATTTTTATCTGGTTTTCACTGAATACATGTAATAAATGGATTTAGCCAAATCTGTTAGACCAGTGAGCAGGTACTGGGCCCTAAGCATAATGCTAGGGCACAACCGGAATAATGCTTAAATGATGACGATGAGACCTATAGCCTAGCAGCCAGCCAGAAAACCCAGAGGCGATCTTAGTAGCGTTCCACTTTAACACAGCAAAAATCAAATAAGTGCGTTAGTTTATAAGTATGACATTCGAGCTCTAATGAGCCAGGATTGAATAAATATTTTTTTATTTGATTTCATTCAAAAAAAGAACGTGAAGAATAAAAATTTTGAGTTTAGAGAAAAAAACATCTGAGTTACATTAAAAAAAGCGAATGCGAATTTATTCCCTCGTAAAAAGCAATCCAATAAAATTTATTGTTATGACTATCAGACGAAGTATCTACTAATTCGTAAAGGCTTATTTAGTGAACAAAATGAATAGCTTTTTTTATAATGAGAATATTTAATGTTTTCATTAAATTTATTATAAAATAGACCTTTATTAAATATTTCTTTTTTTATTTCTTCATCCGATTAGTCTATACTCGGATTGCTATCCACCTAAAAAACGGATATGATAGAAAAACATTGATTATATATAATTAAATATTTTCTTTTCTGAATATCAGAAAATTTGTTACATATTGTTCTTTTTTTTTGATTTAGTATAAAACATATTCTTAGATATATTCCCAGATAGCTCATAGCTCTATGTTACTAGGTTTTCGCGACCGATTACAAAATATAAGCGAGGTTCACAGAGTTGGGTTCTTGGATTTGTAACCGTTTCTTTGGCATATGGAGTGCTTTCGTGTTTTGCGTGGCACTTCGAACTGTTAGTAGCTGTGATAATCACCACGCCAGTTCCAGCCAGTACGCAAGACGCTACTGCTTATCATCCGCTAAAACGTCTTTACGACTCCCAGTGAGATAAGAGGGAGTAGGACTATTCAAGGCCGCTACCACACAGCATATTTTGAAGAGTATCATGCTGTAATTATATTTTTAAAACTGTAATTTGGAAGAAATATCGCTTTTCTTTTGCAATTGTTTTCTTGTTTTATTTTAAATTTGGTGTACAATAAAAAAAATCTATCGATCTTTGTACACTTTAAGTAGGTACCTGTACCGCCATTGACAAACATACACACAATCAACCTATTTTTCTGAAGATGTGGACAGATACAAACGAAAGTGATTTAAGATGGACAAGTGATTTGAAGTGTTGGGAAGGGAAGGCCACGTAAGACCTTCCATGACCAAATTCAGACAATTTTGGAGAAAGGGCAGGTTAAAAGTACCCTAAATCGATGGGCGTGTATGAGGAGGTTAACGAGTGTGAATGAAGCTAAAAGTGTGTGCCAAGATCGTAGCAAGTGGAAGGATGTGCTTTCTGCATACCCCTACGGGATAGAGGCGTGACATTATGAATGTATGTAGGTATATAGACAGAGGCATATTATACCGCCTTTTATCTTTTTCTATAATGGTTTTACTCAGTTTTGCCTACCTCCGCAGAAAATCAGCTTCGTAGCTCGTAGCAATGTTACTACGAACCTATGTTACACATTTAAGCGGAGATCTTTTTGGCACAGACTGATTTGTAATTATGTTTAGTAAAAGGCATTTAAACACTGTTGTATATTGTAATAACGAACAAGTTTTCCTGTTTTTTTTCTTATCAGTTTATAAACATGTCTTATGTATAAAGTAGTATCAAGTAAAGTAGTAAGTATCCATTCGATACACAGAAACATATAGTTTACAGCTAGGAAATAAATTAAATTTTAAGCTTACATAAGTCTGTATAATCAAATAAGTACTCAATGATATTAAAAGTATTAATTAAATACACACTTCAAGATGCTTAGCCTTGAAGAAGGTCACTTACTGACGATAAGAATTTCAATAAGAGAATCCTATCAAAATGAAAATAGACTCGTCTCACTTGTTTTATTTTAGTCTAGATTTTTCTTAGCATAATATTTTTAGTAATTATCAATTGATTGAAATTTTATGGAGTCTATTTAAATTTTTTTTAATGTGACACGTAAGCAGTCGATGCAGTCCAAAAAAAAAATGAAAGCGCTTGAAAAGTGAAATAAGCACGATACAGAGCGCATCCACTCATGACGGCCTGCTAAAATGCCGCTTCACGCCCAGCTTAAAAACCCAAAAATTTATTGAGAATTAAGAGTGTGAAGTAAGATATAAACGAGGGAGTGCATAAATCGATGATGAATAACCGAGATGTTATCATCATCATAGCATCACACCTTAGTATTATCCTGGTTGCCATAGACTTAAGCTTAGGGCCCAGGGTCTGCTCACTGGTCTGACCAGATTTGGCTGAATTTCAGTTATTATGCCTACCGCTTCGGAGAAACAGGCGTGATTGTATGTATGTAAAGTTACTATAAATATTCTTTAACATTTCAAAGTAAACCTATCACGCTTAAAAACCATTGTATGGTAATGAGGATTGTTTGTTGATGTTTGGTTTTTAGATAATTGGACAGTTTGCAACTTAGAATACAAACCTACATAAATCATTCATTGACATAAATCATTCAAACGTAATTTGATGAATTGAATATTGACAGGTCTGTACGTTTAGCCGTCAAATTATGTAAATAGCTTTGTACCTTTAAATTGTAATGAAATACGTTCATTTTCAACTGATTTGCATACATAATCTCACGCCGCTGGGGTTCGCACTTTGGTAGAAACCTTGCTATAAATATTTTAATTTAATCTATATAGGAGTAGTTGTAGAAAAGTACTTTTAATAATTGGGAAATAATTACAACAACTTGTTTTCATATTGTTTCATAATCTCAGCCCTTTAACGCCCCACTACTGAGCACGAGCCTCCTCTCACATATCAAGGTGTGAGGGTATGGGGTCATACTCCACCACGCTGACCCAGTGCGGATTGGCGGAGGCAAGTGTAATGGCGTCCTGCTGTTAGAATTTTTCAAGCCGCCCATTAGGCCTCTAACATGGCTTAACGACTACCACATTTAGTGATAACCGGGACCAACGGCTTAACGTGCCTTCCGAAGCACGGAACGCTCGATATCGAATGTTACACAAACGGTCACCCATCCAAGGACTGACCTCTGTAAACTCTGCTATACTTTGGTGATCGTTTCCGACCACTGAGACCAAAGAGCTACGAGCGCTTCTATGATTAACTTCATCTTGTTTAGGTTTAGGTAAATAATTTACAGATTCGCTCATACACGTTGACTAGTAAGGCTGAAAATACGGCGCTCAAGAATGTGTGCTATTTTTATAATATAAGGGATAAAAATACACCCTAAACAGAGATGGAACACAGTGGGTAGGAATTTAAATGAGACTAAAAAAATAACTTGGATGACCAAAGTCATTCATGTGAGCATGTTCTCAACGACATTAAAAAGGAGATTGTTCTTCTTTGTATATTTTTACATTGTCCCTTTCATCATCATCATCAGTCCTAGAAAGTCCATTGCTGAATATAGGCAAATATATAAGTTCCCGGTACGCGGTAATAGGCTCGCCACCTAATACGTGGGACCAATAACACATTTGGCGAAGTGTGGGCTTATACTTTGCCTACAGGGAAACTTTCCCTTTCCTTTTCCTTCAGAGAAAGAAGCGGGATTGTATGCATGTTTGACTGACAAATCCCCCCGAGAGTCACCGACAGACTGACAAATCTTGACAAATTCTGACAAATAATCTATTTTGCTATTATTTCTTGATTATGGTACCGCTCATATCTCTTTCATTGTTGTTAAAATACATGTTAAATTCCCATTTTGTTTGTAAAATTTGACAAATCTAAATTATCCTGTTGGTCTTATAGACAATAAAGAATATTTATTTTTTTAAATTTTATTTTATGTATGTATACAAAAAAGGTATAATGTTTAACCAAAATTTTACATAGTCACCAGAAGTTTAGGTTATTGCATATTTGTTTTAGTGATAATTTATAAAGTTCTTTGTATACAGTTAACTGCGAGTCTTAAATAATGTTACAGCCAGGCTATTAATTAACTATTAAGACAAATACTTCAGTTAAACCATACCCAAAATACATTGGATTTAAGTCACTTCTTTACATCAAATTAACTTTATTCTCAATATGCATATCAATTAGTAACCGCATATTGAAAATTATTTATACTCAGTAGGTTTTTCTTTTAAGGTGTATAGGGATCCTATCAAGACCTAAGGAGCCCAATCCAACCTCACCTGCAAGTGGTGCACCTGCCGATCAACGGACAAGGCTCTGGAGAACATAACAGTGCCCGGTAAGCGGCAATAAGCTATTACGTGGGACCAACTATATAATTGGCGAAGTGTGGGCGTATAATATGCCTCTGCCTACCCCTTCGGGGAGAAAGGCGTGAATGTATATATGTAGGTTTTTCTTTTAACCCGTTCAGGCAAGTTCATTTTTTCAACATAAAATCATCTGAGCGAAAAGTGGGGTAAATCAAACCCTATTTAAAAGGATACCTGCTCAATATAGACACGGTGTTCATTAAATTAAAATGAGCGCGGTTCACGCTGAGCCGCTACATGATCGGAAATATTATTTTTCAATATCCCTTCCCATAATTGCCAGTAGCTGGATAATTTCATTCAGTATATTTTAAGAGATTTTCTTTATCAGATGGTCCTAATGGGTTCACATTTTTGTGGGCTTTGAGTTATTTTTAATGTCATTATCCCAACTCAGCCCATTAACGTCCCATTACAGAGCACCGGCCTCCTCTCATAAACCAAAATGAGAGAGTATTGGACACAGATACATACGAGTATATATACCATAGATAACGCAAAAGCATGTGATTCGCTTGTCAGAACCCCGACAAATCGACGGGCTCGGCCGTCACTACGTATAGTCCGCGCGCAGCTTTGTATTTTAAACTAGCAGCGCCCTGCGGTTTTACCCGCGTGGTCCCCGTTCCCGTGGAAATATCGGGATAAAGAGTGACCCATATGTTAGTCCAGGACTGCAGCTATACACGTACAAAGTTTCATCACAATCGCTCCAGTAGTTTTTGCGTGAAAGAGTAACAAACATCCATCCACACTTACAAACTTTCACGTTTATAATATTAGTAGGATACTGTAAACATGGATGATTTCACATTATGAAATATTTATCATCTGCGGTATCAGTGTCGATAAATAAGTTTGGGTTCCTCGGCACTAAATACCGGTAGTGACGTCACGTTAGGTGTTCCAAAGTTGACAAGCTTGTGTTCAATAAAAACATGATACTTGCGGTATCAATTGTTTATCTATATCTGTAGTATTGGGTCATACTCCACCACGCGAACCCACTGCTTATTGGTTGAAGCAGGTGTGTGATTTTTTAAGCCACCTAGTTAGGCCTATATTATGGCCTAACGAAACTACGGCCTTTTTACATGGCACGTCCATAATCAGGTAAGCAGTTGATTCAGATGCATTGTTTTATGTGGAAAAAATACTTTCCTGTCTAATTTGACACACGATAACTAAAAACAAAGTTAAATGTTTTAGTATTATAATTAATTTTACGGGATATAAGGGGTTTCTTATAAGAGATGGCGCTCTTCTATCACAATTGGCAAAATACAGTGTAGTTGTACCTACGGAAATAAAGGATTTCAAACACGAAATGCTTATGTAGACATCTTTTAAATCTTTCAAAACATTATACGAAATTGCTAGATTTATCGAAAACAATATTAAACAAATGAAATAAAATTTTAATTAGTTATTCCTGTTGCACAACCTATTGTTTCTTATTGTATGTTGGTAATCTCGTTTGCCTACTTCTACTCCCAAATTATAGGAAAATTTAATATTTTATTTTCTAAAAACGCTATGAACATGTTAATATTGTCTTGAAGAAAGCTATCTAAGCGACAAATGAAATCAGTCATTATTAATATGATTGGCGAAGTGCGGGCGTAAAATATGCCTCTGCCTTCGGGGAAACAGGCGTGAATATATGTACATACGTATTATTTTATGTATCTATTATTGTGACGACCAATATGGCGTGGAGGTCGGTATACCTACACTTCACTCCAGAGGTCGTGGGTTCGATTCCCACACAGGACAAATCTTTGTGTGCATGAACATGAATATTTGTTCTGGTCTGGGTGTTTTCCTATGTATATTATGTATGTATTTACAAAAAAAAAAAGTATTTATATATGTTTATCCGTTGTTTAGTATCCATAACACAAGTTCTTAATGATACTTATCTTGGAACTTGCACCCTGTAGACCTATATCTGGTCAAGGCAGGCGAAGCCGATAGATGTGGGCACACGATAGATGAACGGGGAACAATATTTAGTAGGACCATGTTTCGCAATGTATTGATTCTTTAATCGACTCTTAGGGTTGAAATGATGACGATGATTTACATTACATTGCCGTTACACGTCATATTTTATTGATGGTAAAAAAAACAGTGTGCGGAAATACAAAACAAGTACAATATTCAATTAGTAGCGACACGGTTTAAGCAATGAATGAAACGCACAGATGAATGAAATTCTGAATCGCGCAAACGGATTTTCTCAAGCTCTACATATCTATATATATAAAAGAAAGTCGTGTTAGTTACAGCACTTATAACTCAAGAACGGCAGAACAGATTTGGGCGAAAATTGGTAGGGAGGTAGCTTAGAGCCAGAAGACGGACATAGGATACTTTTTATCCCGTTCGACAGCGTTCCCGTGTGACTTGACATGAAACGTCAGTCACTATAAAACGTGATATAACAAAAAAGAATCAGACTTGGAATAACAAAAAGCAAATGACAGCTATGTAATGACGTATGGATGACAATTTGATATTTGTAAGAAATCAATATTCAAACTATTTCTGACTTCTTGGCGGGAATGTGAACATGAGTTTTGAAATAATTTTTTAGGTGAATTGAAGTGAAGTGAAGTTTAATTAATAATGCCGCGAACAAGGCTATCGAATCTTTCCCGACAAAGCCGTAATGCAAGAAGAATACGAAATACTGGAAATGAAAGGACTGAAGAAAAACAAGAAATTGCACGTGAACATCGCCGCAATAGTATGGCTCGACTTCGTGCTTCTCAATAAATAATAATAAAACAAAAAATGTCGTGTATCACAAAGTACTTAAGTAAAGACCAACTTTGTATTAAAATACAGAAATAATAATGAATGATTAATGTAGGTATTTAATTTTTTGTAATTTTTCCAATAAAATAAAAACACAATCTGCTTATTTATTGCCATTAAGGCGGAACAACGTTTGCCGGGTCAGCTCGTATACTATATAAACTACCTCCTCCCACCGTGGGGGGTAGTTCATTGTAGGTTGTTGTTTTCTGAAACGCAAAAAAAAGCCCCCGAGCACATTCATCCGCCCGGTTTGATAGATAGATAGATATAACGTTTGTTGGATTAAATAAACACTATTTTGCTTACTCAAAGGTTTAATTTCAAACCACGGGCAGCTTAGATCAGATACGAAATCAATATAAGCATGTATAAGCTCCCATAATTAATTATTTTATATATGTTTCATGCAGTTTTATTAGTGAAAAGTAAAAGGTGGTAGATCTACAAATATTGCGAGTTACATTTTACCAATTTCTACCAGTATTTGGCACAGGGTCCACTAATTTTCTAAAATTTTAGTTAGCAAAACTGTAAGGAGTACAATTCGCTCCCTACACTACGTACTTTTTTTTAAATATTAGGCAGGCTGATAATTATAAGTGTGTGATTTTCATTTTCATTTTCATTTTTTTTCATTTTCGGTGATACCCATCTAGGTGCCACCTCCTAGTAAAGATAAGAAATATAAATTTAATAACCACTACGGTGCCTGTTTTACGGTTTACAATCAAAATTTATAGCGATTTTTTACGGCTACTGATGGAGCCATTTTCCAGAGAAAAATAAACACCACGCTCACGTGCAAACATAGGTATATTTACTCCGTTTGAGATGCAACGAGTGGTGCAAAAGACTCAGTTGTTGTTATTAAAAGGCTAGATTAATTATCAGTTTGCAAAAGACTCAGATGTTATAATAAAAGGTCTATACTAACTATGAGTTTGCACAAGACTCAGTTGTTCAGACTTGTCAAGTACAAGTCTACAAGATTTACAAGTCTTATCAACTGAGTCTTCTAACTATAGGGTTGTAAAATACTCATTTATAAAGACTAGTAAAAGAACTAGACTAACTATCAGGTTGCAAAGACTCACTATGCTAAGACCTGTCAATAGACTAGACTGACTTTCAGGTTCATGTTTTATGAAGTATGTAAATTTATTGGCAAGTTGCATACTAGTTGCATACTTATTAGTATAACATGAAATGAAGCCTTGAATAGTAACTAAACATCAATTATATTAGTGATGTGTGGAAAAATTGACATTATTATTTTGTTCGTTTTAAGCTGACTTATATTTTATTAAAAGTTTTTTAATGTGTTTCGATTGGAGACTTTATTATGTAATATTTTGTAAAGTACAACAATGGAATAACACTATCAAAAAACATGATACATGAAAGATTGCCACTGTTATGGAACAAACGCTGTTTTTATTCATCATAACAATTTTCGATGTTTGCTCTATTATAAATACAGTCATAACTACTGTGTTGAAATAATTTAGTTTATAAATTAAAATAAAATGTAGGTATGTTTACTGTAAAATATTTGGTAGAGAATAATATTATTATTACGTTTGAACATGATTATCATCATCATCATCATCATCAGCCTACATTCGTCCACTGCTGGTCATAGGTCTCTCCAACGGCACGCCACTGAGATCGATTTTCAGCTCTTCGCCTCCAATAACTGCCAGCTGTTTTGCGTATATCCGTTGCGCGTGGAACACGAACGCGCCGTCGACGCGGCCTGTCGCCTACGATGTCTGGGTGTCTTCCTATATATTATGTTTATATTATATTTATGTATGTTTATCCTTTATTTAGTATCCATAACACAAGATCTTAATAATACTTATCTTGGAAATAAATAATTAGCGTATTTGTCACAAAATATTTATTTATTTATTTTTCAATAGATTTTCGTGTCAACTTTTATTAAAATCGACGCAATGGTTTACACATTAACTATAATAAAACATTAACATAAGTTACAGTTACATTACTTGTTTAGGTGACCCACCCACACATAGCTATAGTTTGAACAATTTTATATAGAATTCCTTAATTTTATTATAAAATATTAGCATATTTAAAACTTTATGTATATACATACTATGTATATTTACGTATAGTTACATCCATATTTTACATGTATTCATATCAATAAAATTAAAACGGGTCCTTGCTGTCAGCGCTTTTTAAATTCGGGTAGATCAACATTCGTTTGTGGGCGAGCGCACGCTTCTACGAGTATTTCCAGTAGCTTTTAAATCGCGATCGCGACGACCTCTCTCCGTGTGTTCTGGCTGAAATTGAGGTGTTCTTATTTCCCACCCCTTACAACTTGTAATTGTTGCAATAAAATAAGTTGTAATCGAGTATGAAAAAAAAATTTAAGCCGTTTTATCTGCCTCAAACAAATACCGCTTTCAGATTCAGCAAATCTGTTCTCAAAAATACATCTGAATCAAACAAAATACAGCTTTCAGATTCACGCAGATTACGTCTGGAGCTGTCTGAAGTCAGAAATCAAAAATAACAATCCCCTCAAAGACACAGTTAAGTGTGTGAATAAGCAGGTGTTTCTATAGTCAACATTCGATTTCCATTCGTTTTGTTACTAAGAATTCGAATTTCAATGTTGACTCTACGCCCGATCATACGTTGCTCGTGTTCTAAATTAAATCAGTGGTACGATTTGGCGTAGTTACCTTCATAGTGTATATCTGATAACAGTAATTCGACTCCGCAGATATCGCAGTGAACGCCTACTATTGACAGCATAGTAATATTTTATTTGATTATAACAACATTTTCATCTAAGTCTGTCTTGATGTCACACTAGCAGCCCCAGGATCAAGCCTCATCCCAAGATTCAAAGTGAGAGGTAATAGGGTTTTTTCTTATTGTTTCACCACGGGGACAGGTGTTAGATGGTTCAAGCTGTTCCTTTATTTATTTTCATAGGCGGTCATAGGATATTGATTAAGCATTCCGTAGGTGTATAGGGATCCTACCTAGACCTATAGAGCCCATGTCAACCTCACTTGCAAGTGGTGCACCTGCCGACCAACGGACGAGGACGAGGCTCTGGCGAACATAACAGTGCCCGGTAAGCGGCAATATTCTCGCCACCTATTATGTAGGACTAACTATGTAATTGGCGAAGTGTGGGGGTATAATATACCTGTGCATACCCCTCCGGAGACACAGTCGTGAATGTATGTATGTATATATGTTAAGCATTCAGTTCAGAGTGGGTACGCTAGAGGGCACTGAGTTCAAGCCTGGGCGACATACTACAGTAGTGAACTCATTCGTAGCACAAGCGCTCAAAGTTTTAAGTGTGATTTGAATAATGTAAATTGTCAATAACGTTTTAAAGCCGAAAAGTAAGTAAGCCTTTGTGTTTGACATATTTCAAATTCCTCTTATCTCGCAGACCTAGCTGAAAGCACTATGTTAAAGCCAAAAGCACACTTTTTTTATTGCCGGACTATAAAAAGGCATAAAAGGTCGTTTCACAGCGATATGACTCTCACTGAACAGAGTTTTTAATAAAGTAGCCAGAAATAAAACCCGCTTTAATAATGCACTATCTGATAGCGTCTATCTGTAGTAAGGATCAAATTCTGGATAGTAATGACATACGGGCATACATAAGTGTATGGGCGGACGTGCCGTACTCGTGTTAACGAAGTTAGGTGTTTGTACGACGAATGCTCACAGTTTGGGAAAAGGGAAAGAATGGAACCAATTTCCATTACGTTTAAACCGAACGGGCCGGCGAAGTTCCATCCGCGTCCTTTTTTTGCCAAACCTTGCTTTGCTATTACAACCTTGGATCTTGCCTTCTACAGTTATCAACTTCTTGTGACCACAAATCGTCATAATAATACATACAGTCTGATACATTTTTAGTAAATTGAACCAATTTTAAGTACGTTTTGATAGAACGGAGCGGCGAAATTTCATCCGCAACACTTTTTGTCAAGTCATTAGATATATCTACCATAGACTTCAACTTGTTATGACCACATATTTGATGCATTGTCGGAATAAAGCATTTATATTTATTTTGATGCATCTACCAAGATCTGAGGAGCCAACCTCACCTGCAAGTGATGCACCAAAGTTTCCGGTAAGCGGCAATAGTGGCAAAATAGAAATTTTTGAAATTTTTTTGAGTAGGTAATAATATTTTATTGGTTGACTGTACTTTAAACGGGGCTAGTTTCGAGTATTTCCTTTCAACCAAAGTAATATTTATTTTACAAAGGAAAATATAATATATAAACAATTTACTACTTTGACGACCGATGAGGTCAACGGTTCATTTCCCACACAGGAAAAATTTGATAAAACTTTGTGTGCATCAACATTAATATTTGTTCTGGTCTGGGTGTTTTCCTATGTAGTCTTTATATAAAATTAAGTATAAATGAAGTTCTTTTTTACTTATGATCTATTGTCCCTTTATTGAATAAACTTATACTCATGCCAATTCGTAAACAAGGGAGAAAATTGTCTACATGATTGACATTGAGCTTATTATGTTATGATGGGTAAGACCATTATGATTTTAGTGACTTTGCTTCCAAACAGCTTTCTGCCTACTTAAATTGCTGTTCGTTACAATAATTTGAAATGACTTTTAGATATAACTTTTATAAATTTGCTAGGACAAATTTGAGTTAGAAGTTTTTGCTTGGTTCGGGATTTTTAGGACTTGTTTTAGCCGTAAGTGACGTTGACTAATCTTCGCCAGTTCGACTTTTACACATAAATATTTATGTGCATAAACTTGGGCAAATGTCCCAGAAGTTGGAATTCATAAGAGTGATGGTATTTATACGCTTATAAAAAAAAACCCGCATAAAGAACTAAGAGTACTTATTGTGTTTTTTTATCTGCTCCAGTTAACATTGATAAAATTAATTCCAACCGAACTAACATAAAAAAGAGATAAAAACAACATTTGATTTAAGACTGAATGGAATTACTTTTATTATTACGAGTACTATATAACGTTATTGATTAGATTATGCAAATAAAAAAGTAGATCATCCCGTATCTATATCGTAACAGCTACATACGTCACTTCTTTGTATTGTTGGTCCCACAAAATTTGACAATAAGTCAGTAATGCCAACTGGCATGGTGACTAAACTTAGTCACGCATTAGAAAAATAAAATAAATATCTAATGTGACTCTAGAACGCTAAGGTTTGTTGAAGTCAGCACGGTTAAGCTGAGGCTTATAAGACTACATAATACATGATATCACGCCTGTTGCCCCGAAGGGGTAGGCAGAGGGATATTATACGCCCACATATCGCCAGTTTATTGTTGGTCCCACGTAATTAGCGAGCCTATTGCCGCTTACTGGGAACTTGTATATTCGACAGAGCCTAGTTTCTTTGATCGGTAGTTGCACCACTACCAGGTGAGGTTGGCTTGGTATTGTATTCAGGTTTTGTAAGGATCCCTATACACCGGCTAGTATCATATGGCGATGCCACTGTTTAAGCGTAATTTAATTATCGAAAATTACGTATAATTTATGGTTCACTGTCAAGAAGCATAAAAATCTTAAGCATAAAATAATTTAGCATAATGTAATTACTACTAATTATAATTTCGCATAATACTAAAAAGCACAACAGTTTTTAGCATAAAATTTTTAGCATAAATTCCATAAGCATAAACATGATTAGGCACAAAATAATTAACCATAAGTTTAAAAAAACATAATGGAGTTTTACCATAACGAAAATAGGCATAAAAGCGGCTTACGGGTGGCCCAAGGGCCACTCCCGCCGCACCTAAACCTACTTTTACTCTATAAAATAAATGCAAGTATAGTATTAAGTGTTCGAATAAGTCTGTCGAATAGGACGATCTATATGGCATGGTGGCGAGTATACCCGCACTCTGCTCCTGAGGTCGTGGGTTCGATTACCATACAGGAAAAATCTTTGTGTGCATAACCATAATTATTCTGTTTTGGTCTGGGTGTCTTCCTATATATTATGTTTATAATTATATTTATGTATGTTAATCCTTTATGTATCCATTTAGTATCCATTAGTATCCATAACACAAGATCTTAATAATACTTATCTTGGAAATAAATAATTAGCGTGTTTGTCACAAAATATTTATTTATTTATATTTCAAAAGATTTTCGTGTCGAATTTTATTAAAATCGACGCAATGGTTTACACATTAGCTACAATAAAACAATTATATCAACTTCATTTAGTTGGCATACATTAACATAAGTTACAATTACATTATTTGTTTAGGTGACCCACCCACACATAGCTATAGTTTGAACAGTTTGGAAATACTGGAAAATACTGATATGCGACTTTCCATTATGCCAAATCAAATTGCTAAATAAATTATGCCAATTTCATTATGCTAATCCATTTTAGGACAAAACACATTATGCCAATGAAAGGGATCCCATAATTTATTTATGTAAACAAAAAGTGTTTATCTATCTATGTATCACCTTGTCACTGGTCTCTTATAAGTACTTATAAGAGACCCTTATAACCCTGATAAGAGTAGTGGTACACTGTCTTGTACCTACGCAGTGTCAAACTATTATGCACGTAAAAATATGATATATAGACGTTCACTTATAGGGGCTTATGACAAAACACAAGTCAAACCAGGTTTAAATCTAGTGCTGTCACTGTCTTTATTTTATAAAATGAAAGTGTACCTAGTTTCAGGCCTGGTTTAACTTTTGATCTTGTTTTGTCTTCTTTTCTTTTACATCTTGTGACTGCAGAATACAAGTTCGTGTTGTTTTAATATTAAGTATTTTTATTGTAACTGGCGAGAGAAAAAACCAACCTTGACGATATTCTTGCCCGTTCTTTTACGATCAAGCTCCCGCCCGGAGTGAATGGGCGCGTTAATTCATAAGTATGCCATTGATAAGACCTATATTGAGTCAAACTTAAATAAATAATTTTTGATTGAGTAATAACATCTATAGCATATACGTATAAATATATCTGTAAACGGTAAATCTTACTGATTGATTAACGTACGTACAGCTCAAACCACTGTCCTTTTGGTCATCAAGATGCAGTCAAAGCGTTGTGGTAAATTGCATCACCCTTATTACCCTACACTACTGATTTAAGGTGCGTTTCCACCAGCTATGAGCGAGAATACGTTGAATAATGCCTTAGTTTAGAACCAATAGATTCGCTGAGCTTTGCGAAGCTAGGTTAATATAAGCGATTTTATTTGTTTCTAACAAACATTATCCTCGCAACTCACTCTCTGGTGGAAACGCACCCTTAATGATTTTAGGCTTTCTTTTACAGTTTCCAAATCAACGTAGGAGTAAGAGGAACGCTCAAACGGTTAACCTCGTCCGTATCATAAGGTACGGGCCCACCTTTGATGTACCAAAGAGAGAGGAATGCTTAGGATACAAAAAATGTATTCTTCCTTACAGAGTTTGGGTCTCCTTTCAAAAAACAAAACAGGAGAAACGCTTTGATCGCCTGTTACACGCTGATAGAATGCTGATATTGAGAGTAGATTTCAATAATGAAATGTTTAAAAAAAATTCTTTTCTGTGTTACTATTATAGCGTAAAAATATAAATAATATATAAATAACCAATAAATAATAATAAAATGCTTTGTGATCTCATTCAAATAATTTTGTAGATATGAGTTGAACAGTCCTCACTGGCGGCAAGAATCAGCCATCAGTTCGCTCAGCTATCTGTATCTCATATCTCAGGAAATTCTTGGAAGATACTACTACTACCACAGACAATGTTGGGCCATATAAGAGCTATCAAATACATGATGTTTTGGTGGTTAAGGTCTGACCTAAGGTGATTTCTGAAGCAGAAACCTATTCAAAGTGCTAATACTCCCGGATTACTAATATCTACTTCTAACGCGTTGTTTACTTCTTCAGAGACTTGTAATTACTTCGGAAGACCCGAGATCCTTGTGCTCGAATGCTTTTATGTTGACTTAACTTATACTAAAGTAACAGTCCAAAGTTTGGACCCTTAACAGTCCTCCCTTTCCCTCGGCAGTTCCGATAATGTTCTTGCTAACTAACATTGAGCACCGATCTTAATGAACGAGGGCAGATAATGTTGACACTGTTATGGTGCGGAGGTGTATGGACAAAAAATTTGCTTGAAAGTTTGGGAAATTTTATGGTATGCCGTAATATCCAGTCACAACAAATGAACGAGAAAAAATAATTGTTTTCTGTGCTCAAAAACTTTAGCACGTTGGTCTTGAATTATGTACATCAGCAAAACTCAGGAAAGGACAATCGCGTAAGACTTTGGAGAAAGGGTTGCCCAAAAGTACCGATGGGAGTGCATGACAAAATTTTTCGAAGTGACGCTAAAACTGTGTATCAGGATCGATAATTTAAGTCATTAAATCCTTTCCCATTGTAATGAAAATGCGCAATTAAAACCATAATTTTGCACTATAACTGCTGCATCCCATTCTTGATTATGCGATATAGATATCAACCAATGTATATCATAATAATTATATCAGAGTGCCTTAAAAAAGTGTGCTTACATATTTAAATTTAGTTCCAGAACCTAAGTGTCTACCTTTTCGACTTATCCACATTCATTCTCTTTTATATATTAGTCTATTCAGCCTACAGCACCCAACTATCTGAAAGAGCATTTCTGTTTTCTGCACACGAATTATTCTAAGAACTTGAGTCTGAATATGCGGTTGCATTTCACCAAATTTCATAACTCGTCGTTTACGGTACAGGCTGTGCGTCTTTGGAATGAACTGCCGGTGTTCAG
Source organism: Musotima nitidalis (assembly GCA_949126915.1). Lineage (NCBI taxonomy): Eukaryota > Metazoa > Arthropoda > Insecta > Lepidoptera > Crambidae > Musotima > Musotima nitidalis. The sequence goes on from OX421429.1 coordinate 3,776,668, forward strand.
TAGTTTTGTCCGAGGACACTTTTAAAAATAATGTCTCGAAATATCTTCTTCAGTTTTATTGTATCTTATTAAAAAAAAATTTTTCGATGATTATATATGAGAAAATGTATAATTCTGTAGCTTTAATTCAATTTTGTCGTGGATGAAAACCTTTATATTATTATAATATTATAGTTAGTTTGTATATGAATTAATAAATTTATGTGTGTGTTTAATTTTACTGCCATGTCCTTTTTGGCACTTTAGAACAAATCTATTGTGATAATTTTTATCCCACATACAAATTTCTTGCTCCGGTTAGGGTTGGCTTGAAGAGATAAACCTACACGTGTACTTGTTCGATTTCTAAATGATGTGTTTTTTTCTTATGTTGAATGTGCAACAGAGGATAAATATACATATTTGTATAGTTTTCTTCTCATATATTATCCAAACCAAGGTTGTTTGTAAGAAATTGCTGCTAGCGAAAAGACTTCCCATTATACAATTTAATTAGATTTGTTGTGTATTTTATTGTAATTGTTTTTGTGGTGTACAGTAAACGGTACATTTTCAATTCAAGTTTAAAAGCTAAATAAGAGTCGTTTGTTAAAGTTACTATTTTTAGTACAAAATCTAAACCAAGTCTTTTCACTCCTTACGAGTTTATGCCATACCAGCTTGTGAAGTCCCTATTCAGGAGCTTTTCAATTTCTTGAAGATATTTCAAAGTTACCGAAACTGTAAAGTACCAAATAAAGTTTTCGTCCTAATGGAGACGAACACTCATATGAGGCGACATTAAACTTTCATCTTTTTGAGGCTGAAAGCAACTTTTTCTCTGAAATCAATTGGCCGCGTGCTATTAGCTTTATAAACTGTATGTAGCCTTACCTTTCATCAATATTGATTATTGTACAACGGCGGTTAGTAGCGAAGCTTGGAGTTTGCAAATATGCGGATAATAATGTAATATCTCGCCAGCCTTTAGTGCCCGAAATGCGGTAGGAAGGTATGGTATGAGGCGATTTATGTCATAGGTATAAATAAATATTAACATATCACGTTACTATGTGAGGTGGCAGGTGACTGACAAGAGACCAATGGAATCTTATTTGTGTCTGGATACCCGTAACTTGATTTTAATTATTGTTATGAGGTGATAGCTCTCTTTATGCCGCTTTTTAACATATGTTCATTTTGACATTTTTCATTAAATTTTTTAATATTTAATAACATATTTAACATTTTTAATTATTTTTTTCATTTGGGGCGTGAAACGGCATTTTAGCAGGCCATGCGCTTTGTACCGTGCTTGTTTCACGGTTTGAAGCGCTTTCATTTTTTATTGGCTGCTTACCATCAGGCAGGATATAGTCATTATGACGTGTCACATTAAAAAAATATGTATTTAGATTTTATTTTACAAATATTTATCTAGATAAAACATGTCATAATTGACTCCCGACGACATTCCATTCCCTTAGTCGCATTGTATGACACCTTCAGGATGCGGAGCGGAGAATCAGAGAAATATTAACCAATGAGATTCGCGGACAGAAAGAATTGAAAATTTTATGCAATCCTATTGGTTAATATTTGTCCGTTTCTCCGCTCCACATCCTCGCTCCGCTTGACTGGACAGGCGGCCTTATGTTGTGGAAAAATTCTCAAGAATTGCCAACATCACCTCGCAACAAGTTAAATTCATTGAAACGTTTAGAAGTTACAACGGATAAAAAATCTTCCAAAAATAGACCCTAAAACATCACAGATAGATACTCTTTTAATGGACAGTCGTATGAAAAAATCTTTCCCGATAATCCTGCAAGCCCGCCTGAATCTTTTTCACGGATACGTGTCGGGAGTAAACTCATATCTGCATGTCTGTTCCAATAAAGTCCTCAAAGGGTACATATAGATTTAAGACGCCAACTTAACATCAGGCGCAAATAAATACTCCCACCAAAGCCTCAGAGGGAATATTCAAATGTGTTGGCGTACTCCTAAACAACAAATTACTATATCTACCAAAGAAAACCTCGAGAGGTATTTGTGTAAGTGCGTTTTGATGTCTCGGAAAGTGTTTCTGACTTTTGTGAATTTCTACGTAAACATTTTCGGAAACACATTTCAAACTGTCGGGTTCGTCATGCATAATAAATTATTATTCATTGTAAACGGTTTTGTCTTGTTTACGTATTTCTTTTGGATTTATTTCGTCAAAAACATGATTTTGCTCTTTATTTTAATTTTTAGTCGACGAAGAGAAATCATACCCGATGATGTTTAGTTGCATCATCCTGCGTCCGGGCTTGAACGGCGATCACAAAGACGCCTGTCCAGTGTTGTGATTATAGGCAAGTCCCGAAATTTGGTAAATAAATGGGAGCGACGATAGTCCAGTGGCGAGAACCCTTGCCTTTAAATTCAGAGGGTCTCGGGTTCAAACCCTGGTGGCGCACTTATGACTTTTTGAAGTTATGTGCGTAATTATCGCTTGCTCCGTGCCTCGCAAAGCACGTTAAACCATTGGTCCCGGCTGTCATGAACATCTATGGCAATTGTTATTAGGAAGTCAGTGCCTTCTAACAGAATGACAGCTGGTTTTACCATAGAATGATGTTGCCCTCTGGGTTGCGGAGGTCAAACGGCAGTCGCTCCATATGATAACTGAAATTCAGTCAAATCTGATTGAACCAGTAATCAGACCCCGGGCCCTAAGCTTAAGTCCGGAACAACAGAGAAAATGCTAGAATATGATGACCCAAATTTGGTAAATATGTTCTGTGCAAAACCAGCTCTGGAATTCGCAGCCGGCTCATGTGTTCCCTAGATCCTATAGGATCCCGGGTCTTTTAAGCTGTTTATGTAGCATTTTAAATATAGTGTGCTTCGGAGGTCATGTTAATTGGTTATGTTTGGATGAGAAGATAATTCACAATTTTCCCATCGAGCTAGATTCGACGAATGATCTCTTTCTCAAAGTTGGACCTTTGTGTAAAAAGAAATTCAAGTAATTTTCACGTTATGTTTGAGTATTTCGTAACTGATCGCATGCCTTTGCAAATTTAATAAGATATACTTCAGGTGTATGGGCATCCTACCAAGATCTAAGGGGCCGCAGCCAACCTCACCTGCAAGTGGTGCACCTGCCGATCAACAGGCGAGGCTCTCGTGAACATGACAGTTCCCGGTAAGCGGCAACAGGCTCTCCAGTCTCCACCTTTTACGTGGGACCAAAATATGAGCAAAATGTGAGCGTCAATTATATGCCTCTGCCTACCCCTTCGGGGAAACAGTTGCGATAATATGTACCTATGTACGTACTTCAGTATGAATCATATGTAAAGGAGAACTTGAGAGAATACTGTTTGCATTCATTTAATATAGACTTCATAGTATGGTTTAATGAAAAATATCACATCGTCGGGTCGCAGCCATTGTCATTTGGCTGAAAATTTACATGCTCGTATTTTTGGTCGCTTATAGGCGTTAAAATCCGATTACTACAGAAATGAAATATTTCATCTCTGCAGTAAGCGTAAAATCTGATTGTTTGACAGATTTTATTAAAATATCACAAATGAATGGCGTGTACCGATTTCAGTAAGATTTTTGATCTATATAATATTATGCTAGCTTGCAATTACATGTATTGTTTAAAAATACAAAAAAATATACATAAAACCTTATGCGACATAGAAACTTAATGAGAAACTTTATAAAAGCAAACAAATATCAATATATAGTTTTAATTAGTTTCTGTTACATTCATCTATCCATACCTTACAAACACTCAAAAATATTGAAAGTACGGTGTGAAATCACTAGTTACAATAACTACAATTTTAACATGAATTACTGAATTACTGAGATCTTTCAGCTCAACTTCATAAACGCAAATGATTTTACAATGTTAAATTAATTCGAATATTTTAAAATCGATTTGAAACTATACTTACGAGTTTTGGCAGTTGATAGAGATTGGGCTGTTCTTGAAGTACATCAACCTTTTGAATCTGTAACCAAAAAGAAATGTTGCAATAAAATTACATATCATGTTATTTACAAACAAATGGTTAAAAGGGCCATATAATATAATTTCTAAAAAGCGCACTTCACTACCTAGTAGCTATACGCTGTAACCCTTTCTTTGAATCATCATCATGATAACAATCTCAGCCCATTAAGGTCCCACAACTGAGCACGAGCCTCCTCTCATATTAAGGTGTGAGAGTATAGCGGTCATACGTTCACCACGCTGACCCAGTGCGGATTAGCGGAGGCAGGTGTCTGGCTCTGGGTGCCATTAGTACTGACTACCGGGGGGGAAACTAAGAGGGACCTGTGGAGGGCGCAGCGGGCGGGCCAGGAGGGCCCGTCAAGCAGCGCCAGGAGGGTCTTAGGCAGCGGGGGCAGGGGGCCCCTGCTGTCTAACTATGGACCCTCCAAGAAGTCGGCCACCCACGCTATGGTCGCACAAGGAGATAGGAGGGGCGCGTCCACTGCGTCTCTCTGAGGAGGTCCTTCCGGTTTTGGTTCGGGGGACGTTGGCCGCGGGCGGGGTGTGAGAGTTGCAACCCAGGTACTGGCCCCCCGCCTCTTTGTCAACAAGCGGAGGGCGTCGTCGGAAGATTTTTAGTGGGTATTACTGCTTGCGGTCGTGTCTGCCGGTGGTGAGTCCCACATATCTCTCTCGGTCCCCCTTTGGCCGGGAGACAGTGCGTAAATGCATTTTGCTTTTGCTTAGTGCCTTCTGAAGCACGGACGCGATCGATATCAAATGCCACTCATACGGTCACCCAACCAAGGACTGACCGCTCTGCTGTACTTCGGTGATCGCTTCCGAACATCGAGCACCGCGGAGCAACGAGCGCTATAACTACTTTTTTAACATAACTAAAATTACTGCAGTGGGTGATGCATTTAATGTATGTAGCAGGATGACCGAAAACAGAGCTATGCCGAGAGATCATGAGACGCATATCATGCACCTAATAATAATAATTTGTAATTAGTATAAAAGAGACTGTGACCCATAGACAAACCAGTCACACTGATTCGTGGGATATGTTTTTATGTAACTTGCAGTATTTAAAGCAAATAAACGTTTTATCTATCTATCTACTAATACCATTACGACCACGACTGCTCTGCCAAGAGCGACACGACTAAGAAGAAAAACTAGTAGCGCTCCACAGAGTGGAATAAGCGCACCTACTCATGACACTTAAAATTCAACTTCAAAATCATTTATTTCATGAACTATTTATTACATGGTACTTGCAAACGTCAGAATTCAATATAAAAAACAATCAAAATATGATTACACTGAAAACACGAAGCTTAGATTCACTTACATGAAGAACTAGCAAGAAACTCACAGGCTATGGCTCTTTTAAATTAATCACTTGGGTTTGGTATTTTAATTACAATCTTCATTTGTCTTTGAAGCTATACAATGCAATATAATATGATATTAACAATATTCATGTTTTAAGTAATTCATAATTATAACAATAGCCCGTATGAAACGGCAGTTAAATCCCAAGCATTTTTATCTGCCATAAAGTCTTTGATAGAATAGTATCCCTTTGAAAACAGCTTCCGATTTATTGTTAATTTAAATTTATTTAGTTTTTATTTAATCAATTTATTTTTATTAAAAAAATAAAGTTATTTAATAAATTTACATAATATACTTTATTGTCTTTGAGATCAATATGATCATTCAGATTCGACAAAATTTAACACAAAAAATGTCTAAACAAAATGTAGCATATATTTTCTTGTCATATTTTATAGTGTATAAGTAGTCACATAACATTGTGTTTTCATACTGAAAGTCTAGACTACTGGTACTAGTACCAGTATCAGCATTGCTTTCTTAGAGAATTACGAGACGCTGTGTTAAATAACCATTGTTTATTTTGAGAGTTCGCGCGGAGGCAGTTAGCATAAGATCCGCTTGAATTTCCATTTTATCGGTTTCCGTAGCATATCGTTGCTTGGTTGTAACATAGATATCCTTGATAAACAAAAGGGGAAGCTGTCGAGGCGTCACAAGACTGAGTGATTGTTTAAGTTTAGCAGAGTTCATAATGGGTACTTAGAGTTATAGATGACTTGTGCACCCGGTTGTTAAAGATTGCCATTGGATCTGACAGGCGACTTATTTTTTAAACTGCCTACTCCGGATAATGGATCTTTATGGCATAGAGCTCCTTCCTCTGGGTGGTCGGTAACGATGACATATACACATACAATCACGCCATTTTCTCTGCCTATTGCATTTTATACGCTCACATTTCGCTTATTGTATTACGGTCCCACGTAAAAGGTGGTGAGTCCATTGCCGCTTACCGGGAACCACTTGGCTTGGGCTCCTAAGGTCTTCCCCCCCCCCCCGACTGGTCTACACTTTGACGTGGTGGGAGGGCTGAGTACCTCCCGATCGAACACCCAGAGACCGGCGACTCTGGGTGCCGTTAGTGACTACCGGGTCGGGAAACTAAGAGGGACCAGTGGAGGGTGCAGCGGGCCCTGATTACTAAAACATTAACAAAGTAAGACAGAATTCACACAGTCCTTGGAAAGTTGAAATTTTGAGGCTTTCGTGTTTTGAATTGCCCAATTAAACTGTTGTTTCCGGATATCACTTCCTTAGGTAGTCGTTTTATTTATTTATTTTTATTTATTTATTCATGGGCAACCAACAAAACATACATTTTAACAATTTACAATAAAACTTGCATTAAAAAAAAAAAAGTAAATGCTGTCTTACTTAAAGGAAGCCACTGCATGCAAGAGTGGCATAACAATATTTTGAAAATATAGATACTGACACTAATTAATAGGTAACAAATATAATAATATTCGCTAATTAATAGGTAACAAATATGTGTAAGAAACAGGTGAATGATGCCAAAGAATTTTAGTGAGGATTAAGAACATCTTTATATCTATTTATGACTTTTTTGTAGATTTAAAATATTTGTCATAATATGTGTAGTATGGTTGGCTTGAACAATATAACAACAGGACGCCACACACCGTCCTTCTCTAATATGCACAGGGCCTGCGTGGTGTAGAATTCCCTGATACCCTCTCACATAAATTTGTCAAAGGAGGTCTGAGCTCAGTAGTGGGATAATGATAATAGTCCGAGACGATGATGATGATGCTAGAGGGTTCATTTCACAATAAAATATTATTATTAACTTGCTGACAGGTTAGATGGACTTCTTGGCGGGAAAGTGAAGCGTCATGTCTCATGTTTTATTTTCTAAAATTTGTGTATTTCGAACATTAATGTGTAAAAACGGTAGATTATTAACCGTTAAGTGTTTGTGAACGTACGTGAGTGTTGGTAAATAAAACAAAACAGTGCAACAAGAACAGTACGTAAGACCAGCGCCGCGGAGCCATAGTGACTCCTCGGCATATGCTGAGTATAAGCCTTTTCGGTGCCACATGTGTCTATTAATTTTTATTTTTGTATTTTTGTAGACTAATGTATCATGTGTCACAAAATACATTATTTTCTTTCTTTCAACATCACTTTTCAAATTCTCTCAAGAAGTCCATATGAGATCTCAATATAGTCCCACATCTTTACTGAGGACTCAAGGGGCTTAGGGGGAGGGCATCTCATTCCCCATTTATCATCCTAACATCACTCATTCTCACTTACTATGATGTATATATTATTAAAATATCTTTTACTTGACACTGGCTAAATGTGCTAAACGCACGGAGCCATTATTTGAAAAAAGACAGGTTAGATTGATTGGTCCTGTTCTGAACTGTAATAATCCTTTAACCAGCTGTCAGGAACCAGCATTATCAATTATAAAAGGTTAATGTTCAACTATAATATTTACCTTATAAAACGTATGAACATTAAATTGTTTGAAAGTGCGATTTAAATGGCAATATAATAGAAATAAAAAGAAACGACTTTGTGGTCAGTACATCTGCACTCCGCTCTTGAGGTCTTGGGCTAAGTTTCCACACAAGACATGTATTTGTATCATCATCTCAGCCCATTAACGTCCCACTACTGAGCAAGGCCTCCTCTCATATACCAAGGTGCGAGGGTATTGGGTCATACTCCACCACGCGGACCTAGTGCGGATTGGCGGAGGCAGGTGTGTAGAGTCCTGCTGTTACAATTTTTCAAGCCGCCCTAACATTTTAGGCCTCTAACATGGCTTAACGACTACCACATTTAGTGATACACGGGACCAATGGCTTAACGTGCCTTCCAAAGCACGGAAGCGCTCGATATCAAATTCCACAAAAACGGTCACCCATCCAAGGACTGATCTCTATAAACTCTGCTTTACTTCGGTGATCGTTTCAGACCATCGAGCACCGCGGAGATATTAGCGCTGTATTTGTATAAAAGATTAAAATTTTGACTCGTCATAGTGACCACTTCTAGTCTGGTGGTAAGCAGTCTGTCGACTGCTCCGTACAGTAGAACCGCACACCTACTCATGGCGGTCTGCAAAAATGCAATTTCACGTTCCCCTATGCAGACTAGGGACTGTACGAGTTGAGATACACATAAGATATAAATAAATACGTATACTCTTACAATACAATACAATCACATCAATTATTTAGTTCCAAGATAAGTATCATTAAGAACTTTTTGTTATGGATTTTTTTTTATAAAGACATACTTAATATACATAGGTCACACTCAGACAAAAACAAATATTCATGTTCAAGCACACAAAGATTTGTCCTGTGTTCCCACACAACGAACGATGTCGAACCCACGACCTCAGGAGTGCAGATATTCTGACCACAACGCCATATCGGTAGCCAAATAAATAAATATATGCTTAGTTTAGGACTAGAAGCGGTTTGTGAGATGTCCAAAAATATTGTCTTCAAAGGGATATTATTCTATTAAAGACTATATGGCGGATAAAAATGCTTGGGATTAAACTGCCGTTTCATACAGGCTATTCTAATATGAATGACTTAAAGCATGATATTATGTTGCATTGTATAGCGTCACAGACAAATGAAGATTGTAACTAACCAATCGATAATTTAAAAGAGCATAGCCTGTGAGTTTCTTGCCAGTTCTTCTTACAGAGCGGTGGCTCGGAACTGGCACTTAGATTCACTTGCACTTAAATATTTATTGTTTTTTTAAATTGTTTGGTTGCAAGTGAATCTAAGCTTCGTGATTTTAGTATAATTATATTTTATTTGTTTTGTTATTTTTTTATAATTTTGACGTTTTCAAGTACTTTGTAATAGTTTATGAATTAAAAAGAATATTGAATTTTGAATTTTTGAATTTATTTCATTATTTTAACTATCAAAATTCAGCGGACTAAGAACATCGGTAAAATCAACTTCTGCCTGATTCATGCAATCGAAAGTGGTTTTGACCATTTTCGATTGCAGTTATTTTAATATTTAATGGAGTGGATTTTAATAATGCGTTTATGAAAGCGTGTGTTCTCATACAATATTATTAAGTCCACTCTAGTATATTTATTTCTTGTAATTTTATTGTATTGTTTAAGCCAATCTTTGTTTTTTTTTAATGAATTAATTTTAATTGATTATAGTTTATTTCGATAAAAAGCCTGTTAGAGTTTTTCAATGCATGCTGAGAAACCTTTAAATGTTGTACATTTAGCTTGTTATAATGAAAATTTAATCAACATAAGAAAATAATGTCACAGCTACTGGTTGTCCATAATAAATAAACAAAACGTTAATTCAAAAACTACTACTCCAAGTAACTGTGGAATTGGGCAAAAACTGCTGAAGTTTTATTTTTTAGCTATTTATAAAGGAGTTTTGGTAAGCATCCGCTAAAAGAGGTTTTATTATTATGAAACTATGAAGACACTTCAAAGAAAACCCGAATGATAATCTTAGAATGAATAACTTCGAATAAAACATTAATTATACTTTGAAACATTTTAGAATGAAAAATGAAAATCGCTTTATAAATTTAAAAACACGACCATTTCAATATTTGCTTCCTACAAGTGCATAAAACAGTTAGTCCATAAAGGACAGTAACTTTTTCGGCGAAACATTTTATATGGAAATCAGTTAAAATAAAGATAGACATATGAACTGAAACAGTGTGCTCATGCTTTATTGTGATCAAAAAACAATTTAAAGTTAGAGAAGCTTATTATAAAAAAAATCTAAAGTTAGGACAGGCTTAAAAACTAGTGCTTTCACTTTCATTTGATATGATAAAGACAGAGACAGCACTAGTTTTAAGCCTTGTCTAACTTTAGACCTCGATTTGTATATAATAAGCACCAGAGCGTTTTAATAAATTCATCCTCTAAAAGAATCAATTGAAATAGCCTGGCAGTTAAAATATTACCAGTCGATTCCTAAGATCTGCTTACAGATAGTTATTTTCTTACGAAACCATGGAGCTTTCAACTTTTAAATATATAAAATGAGTATTTTACTTTATCGCCTGTTTCATTTACTCTAGCCAAGCTGCTTTACCGTTAAAATTATAACATATCATTGTATAATTTCCATCTGTCAAAGTAATTTGCTATTTTTTCAATTGCAGTTGTCAAATGCATCTTGTCGATAGTGGCAGCGAAACAAAGAAGAAATAAATATTATCCTACAATCACACCAATTATTTCGTTCCAAGAGAAGTATCATTAAGAACTTATGTTATGGATACTAAAGAACGAATAAACATATTTAAATACCTTTTTTCATATATTAGTCATTTAGTTGTGAAATATAGGTTACTTAATGTTAGTTTGATTGACTTTATGGTACATTACAAAACTAAGCACCTATACAACAATTAGCACCGCTAATTGAGAATAGACCATTCGTTTAACCTGGGTTTAGCAACAATTAGTTACTTTAAAGTGCGTAAGGTATCTACAAATCATTTGACCCAACTACCAACATCAAGCCTTAATTACTTTACAGTTTGCTCAATTTACATACAGGTAAGCGACTGTATGGGACGTGGGTTAACTATTAGATGTCGTAGAAGGCTTATTTGAAATTCCAGGAAAAGTGGCAGTGGTTAACCAGGGTTCTACACCAGAAGCAAATGCCCCACCGTAATGTGTTTGTTAATAAGCAATACAATATGTGCGCTAAGTAAATGAAGCACTTCTATTGGAGTACTGAGTAACTAAGTGAAATATATAAATATAAATATTTCAGACACTTACACCAATTATTTAGTTCCAAGATAAGTATCATTAAGAACTTGTGTTATGGATACTAAATAACGGATAAACATACATAAATACTTTTTTGTAAATACATACTTAATATACATAGAAAAACACCCAGATCAGAACATATATTCATATTTATACACACAAATATTTGTCCTTGTGGGAATCGAACCCACGACCTCGGAGTGGAATGCGGGTATACTCGCCACCACGCCATATCGGTTGTCAAAATAAAAGCTAAGTCAAAAGAAAGCTAAGTAAATGAAGCGATTCTATTGGTTGTTAATAAATTTCAGGCAACGCATCCTCGCTCATCTCTGGTGGAAAAGCAGCCTTGCGGTGGGGAATCTCGAAACCGCCGTTGGTTCATATTTTCGTGATCATTTTCTGACTTCATAGAAGTCTATGTACACATTTCTGATGTAATCGTAACCTTACGGAATACTCATATACGGAACGATCGAGTCACAGTGAGAATCAGGTCTACGCGGTAAACGCTGTCGGTTGGTACGGGTGTTATCGATAAAAACATAAACAGTTCGACATAATGTGTCAATGCGCATAAATTTGCGTAGTGTAAAGATATTTTTCGCGTAAATTTTGCTTAAAATTGTATAAAAAATATATACTTGTTCTAGAATCTTCAAATAAACCTTTCAATGTGCGGAAAAAATTACAGAATTTGATTAAAAAATAATAACAAAATTATGGAGTAAATTTCCTAACTAATAAATGTTTAAAAACGAAACCGCTTTTGTCTTTTATTTGATTGCTTTACATTTGAATAAATTACTTCAAAAGTTACATTTTGTCAAAGTTGTCGGCATGGGCCGCATAAACGTTTTTTGTCTCCAAATCAAATATTTTTCTTATAATCCATCAGGGAAACAAAACAATAAATAAACTCCATTGTGCTTCTTCCATTCAAAACACAAGTACTTAATTCCGCCTACATCCATTAAGTGTCTCGACCTCTCTTGTTTCCGGAACAAATAACAGCTCGTTTTCAGTCGAGTTTCGTTCAAATAAAGCCTTCAATCCAAAATAATGGTGTGCCAAGATAATCAGGCGGTATCGAAATACACGACTTTTTTTTATTGAATGCTTGATTGGATTCATTTAACGAAGTCTTTGGTTGATTACTCACGATGCTACGCAATTGTACGATATTGAATTTCTCGTTTACTTTAAGCGTATAGTATCTCAATGTTGTTAAACTCTTTCATTCCCGGTCCGGGCTGAGAAAAAAGGAGTGGTCCCGTAAACGACTTTCATAATCCATAGTGTATTGCGTCTGTGACGTAATGATATATAATTCATAGTGAATTAAATAATTGTAAAGTAAAAGTGGTATTACGCGGAGAAGGGATGACACTTTAAAGTAGTCAGCCGTACCAAACGCACGTGCCACAACTACTAGATGGAAATATAAAGCCATATCATATCCTAGCATTATCCCGGTTGCCATAGACTTAAGCTTAGGGCCCAGAGTCTGTTGCGGGATTGTTCGAAAGGGTTACCGCGGCCTTGGTGTTACAGGCTCAAGAAGGAACACGGATGGTTTTTAGTCAGTAGAAGTCTGACACACCCTCCCGCTCCACCCACAGCGGGAGAAGGTCATTTGATGATTTTCCATCCCCAAAAAAAAAAAAAAGGGTCCAGAGTCTGCTCACTGGTTTAACCAGATTTGGATGAATTTCAATGATTACAGAGTGAAATACCAAGTGCTGTGTTTTAAACAACCACCAAGTACTTACTACTGGAATGAGGACACAAGAGTGGCCACAAGAATAGTGTTAGACAGGGCGGCGGTAAACCATCACTTCGTTCAGGATACTGCTAGGTTTGAGGTTTAAATATTCGAAACTGTAAACAACTCGTTACTGTAAGCTTCACTTCGCCTCTGAAAATAAGCCCTCAAATGATAGTCTCTCGCTGCAGGTGGAGCAGAAGGGTGTGTCAGACTTTTGCTGGCTATAAACCATATTTCTTTTCAGTCCTCTATGTTCCAAGGCCGCGTTAACTTAATCGTACATCCCACAAAACAAAACCCTTGCATCTGCATTAACTTTATCTATTTTTAGCAACATTTCACACATCGATCATAATGAAAAACATTTTATCAAAAATATCGCTGTTTAGAATTTTTTTTGACGAACAAATTTAAATACAGCTTTAAACCGTTTTACACTCTAGTTTTAAGTTCCCCGCGCCGCAGACTGCACTGAAAGACTTAAGTTGAATTTTTACTCATTTCAGCCAATCAGTTTTAAAATGTTTAATAACCAGTATTAGTAATACAGTACTATCTAGGGTTTGAATTAAAAAAAAAACATACCTTAAGAGTATAATAAAAAACAAACAAACATAAATGCAAAACTGATTGTAATTCTTTGGACCGTATCCCACATATGTTTCAGTTTTTACTTGTTACTATTACTTAAATGTCCGTGCCAAATAAAACTGAAATCTATTTTGACTATAAGGTGCCCGAAAGATAAAAAAAACACGAACCAAAATGGGATGTTCCACATAAAAAAAACTGTCGCAAAAAAGTTTTCAACAAAGGAAAAGTCGGAATACTATTGTTGAAATGTTTGGAAAAAGAGATTTAAATCAGGGTTGTTATGGCGCTCCATATCCGTAACCGAAACTATCGGATATAAAAGATTTTGAATAGGGAGAAGTTAATAATAATTAAAAACATGCCTTTTTTATACTTATATTTTAATGTCAGTCTTCTAATATTAATGTTATTTTTACTAAAATCCTTTCATCCTGCAGCTTGAGTATATGCGTCGGGTCGTTACGCTCCCTAAAATATGGTTACTACCGACTAAGCCCCACTATTTCCTGCTCCACGTAAGGTGCCAAGGAGGTAACAGAGTAACCTTATCCTCCGTTGGCACTGCACGCCTGCCTGTGTAACAGACCCTTCGTCTTTTTTTTTTTGTTTTCCTTCCCCTGGATTCGGTAAACATTTGTGCCGCTTTCTACTCCTTCGGGCTGCAGAAAAGCGCGAGTAGGATGTTCCCTGAACTTCTACCCGCAAGCCCGGACAATTAGGGATCCTACCAAGACCTAAGGAGCCCAAGCCAGCCTCACCTGGTGGTGGTGACGAGCTTATTGCCGCTTACCGGGCACTGTTATGTTCGCCAGAGCCTCGTCCGTTGATCGGCAGGTGCACCACTTGCAGGTGAAGTTGGCTTGGGCTCCTTAGGTCTTGGTAGGATCCCTATATACCTCATTTGTTTTTATTGCTTCATTGCATATAAGTGTACCTAAGCTTCGTGATTTTAGCGTTATCATATTTTGATTGTTTTTCATATTTAATTTTAACGTTTTCAAGTGATATGTAATAGATTACAAAATAAATATTTATAAAGCTCGGAGTTTTTTACTAAGCAAGGGAGGACCTTGTACCTTTTACCAAAAAAGGTGACATCAGCTTAACGTGCCTTTTGAAATACAGATGCGCTCTATATCAAATTCCACACAAACTAATAATAACTAATAATACCTATTCATAAGAAAGGTGATCAAACTGCTGCTCAAAATTACCGGCCTATTTCTATTTTGTGTTCCTTCTCCAAGATATTTGAATCACTAGTTTATCCACATATTTCTAAATTGGTGCAAGGTAGCCTATCAAAATTCCAACACGGATTTAAAAAGGGTCATTCAGTAGACACAAATCTCGTATCAATGATTAGCAATGTCTCAATAGAAGTAGATGCAGGCAGGCAGGTGGACGCTATATACACAGATTTTAGTAGCGCATTCGACAAAGTGAACCACGCCATTTTACTAGAGAAGTTGACTGGGTTTGGAGTTGGTGGGTCATTGTTGTGTTGGTTTAATTCGTACTTGGCAAAAAGACCTCAGGTGGTATCGGTTGCTGGATACGACTCCAAAGTATACTACGCTCAATCCGGAGTGCCACAAGGCTCACACCTGGGTCCAATTCTATTTTCGATTTTCATTAACGACATAACCACTTGCATAAAGCATAGTAAATTTTCTCTTTTTGCTGATGACTTAAAACTGTACATGGCCATAAATAATACTACGGATGCAAAGCTTTTGCAAGCAGACCTCGATAATGTTAATCTTTGGTGTAATGATAACCTCATGACAATGAACACGGATAAGTGTTGCAATATAACTTTTACCAAAAAACATAATTTCACTAGTTCAGAATACTTGCTAAATGGTAGGGTATTGTCAAGGGTTGATAGGGTGCGAGATCTTGGAGTTATATTGGACAGTAAGTTAAAATTTGATTTACATGTTGACTCAATTGCTAAAAAGTCGTTCCAAATGTTGGGTTTCTTAAAACGAAACTTACGTGGATTTCAGCAGCGGGAAACGAGAATTATTCTATATAATAGCCTCGTTCGCAGCAGACTTGAGTTTGCGTCTGTGGCATGGAACCCTGTATATGCTACCTCATCACAAAGGATTGAAAGCATCCAACGTGCCTTTACGAGATACTTAGCATATATATCGCCTGGCATAAATCACAGAGTTCCATACAATATGCGATTGACATTCTTTGGTATGGTGTCCTTAAAAAATCGCCGCACTGTTTCAGATATACTATTCCTGCATAAGATTGTTCATAGTAAAATTAAATGTCCCGATCTGCTTGCCTCCATTAACCTAACAGTCCCCCGTAGGTGCCCTCGGAAACCTCTCACAAAAACATTTACTGTGCCGGCACATAGAACCAATCTCGGTCTTCATTATCCCATAGCTAGAATTTGTAATACATATAATAGCATAAACACGAACTCACCCGACCTGGACGTTTTTAGTGTCTCACAGACAGTACTAAGCAACACTCTCCTGAAGCTGCTTGAGCCCACGTTACGTCGTTAATATTAGAATTATTAGTTATATATGTCGGCGCAAGACAATATTAATAAGATAATTCAGTACTACTTTTAGTTAGTAGTTGTTACAATTCATTATGTGCTTTTATTTACATTGAGATATTCTGTTAACTTAAAGTTTTAAAATCTATTCTTGATTTATAAATTGCAAGGAATAAGTTTTGTATAACGTTTTGTACTTAATCTAAAATTATTAATCTTAGTAATTTATTTGTTTACTAGTCGAAACATATCCCGCCATTGTGAGAGCGTGTACCGGATGTTTCGACTGGTAAATATTATTAAAATTAACTAAAGGCTAAAATAAATCTTAAAATTAGGAAATGAACTTAAAAATGTAATTAACTAAGTTTTACAATCAAGGGTTAAATTAATTTCTATCAATAATCACGTGTTGAAAGATTGTTACTTCCGCCCAACTTTATTTAATTTGTATGTGATTAAATGGTCACTAATTTGAGGTCGTTTTCAGAGTGGAAACATCTTGGCCATTTTTATAAAACGAGGACCGGATGTTTCTACTGAAAATAATATTAGAAATAATTAAAGACTGCGATTTACTTTAATTACTAATTATAACTTTATAAAATTATTTGTTTATTATGGAAACCAATAGCTATTATTTAGATGTTATGAAAATCACGTATTAAAATTAGCCCTATTTGTTTTCTGTTTGACGATGCGATACTTCCGCTCAACGCCATTTTTAATAGTGATTGCAATTTGGGTTGGCGTGGCAAAGCGCGGCATTATCGTTTGAGTTATGCTGGAGACAAGCGGCATAAGTAATAGACTGGGCCGATAAATGTGATATTGCTACTGAGATCCTGTGAGTACGAATAATTATTGTTACTTAGATTATAATTAATGAAAATAAAACTAATGTATTTTAATATTGAGTGTTATTTGCAATGAGTAAGCCTATGAAAGGAAATAGTGACGTCAGCTCGGCTGACGTCACTGTTTCTAAAAACCCTGCTGGACAGAGCCCTTCGTTATCAGAAGTGGGATAACCACCCACTTCTATGCGCCCTTTAGGTTTGAACAACGAAAATACTAGCACTTCTGTTAACGGGGTTCCAGTGGAGTTTTTTTTTTTTCCGCATGTTGCAAATGATAGAGCACATGTCCGATCGTATGACAACATTGCCTGATTCAACCAGAGCGACTATGATATAAGAATGAAAGTTTGTAGTTAACTTAAGGGTCGCGCTAGGTTGTGGGTCGACGATTGGCTTGTTTCAACCACCACGTGGCTTGAATTGTGCAATGTTTTAATTATAACATTTGAACCCGAGAGTAGGTATTCTCGAGATGGGACCCGGTTTCGGGAACATAATTGTAATAATTCAAAAGACAGCGCAGTTTTTGTCAACTTTCAGGCGTGGGTTTTATGGCGACGGATTACCAAAGCTAAATTATCTCATAATGATACAGTTGAGTATTATCATTTTTATTATGGTAGCGGCAGTCTCGCGTGTCGTGACCGCCCTTTTTACAAATTTGCCAAAAAGGTTGTCCGAGAATCGCTGTCGCTTAACAGGGCCCTGTTGAATGTCGTATGAGGGTATAGACGCTTAGAACGTCGTATCGACGAAGCTACTGAAATTAACTCTGGCACTGAAGCGGCCCTGGTGTTTAACGGTTCGATTCTTAATCGCTCATCTTCTATGCATCCAATTACAGCCTCAACTGCATCATCGTGATAGTAAACCTGAGTCTCGAAAAGACAACAGGCATGTACTTTCTGTGCAATAGCAGGTCACACATATGAGACAGCAGTAGTCTCAAACGTAAATTGTGCTTTTGTAGCTTGATGCGCGCATCATTAGCTTTAAAATTGCGTGGGAAATGTTGTTCATTATTTAATAAGAATAGGGCAATGTACAGTAGTTCTGTTATCGACATTAATAGCCGTTTGTTTTATAGACAATTTACAATTAGAATAACAGTTTCATGTAGTTCCGGACTGTAAAATGGGCTCAGACATCATTGAAAACACGAACCTTAGTGTGGTAGTGAATTCCGAAGTTACTAACTTTGTTCATCAGCCGGTGGTCTCCCACATGCAATCACATAGCAAACAAATTTGATAACCTTGATTGTGACTTTACTAATGTTCATCAAATTGACGAACTTAAAGTATTGCTGAATAAGTTCAAACATCTTTTGACGACCGATATGGCGTAGTGGCGGGAATACCCGCTCTCCGCTCCTAAGGTCGTGGGTTTGATTCCCACGCAGGACAAATCTTTGTGTGCATGAACATGAATATTTGTTCTGGTCTGGGTGTTTTATGTTGTATTTTAAGTATGTGTTTACAAAAAATAATGTATTTATGTATGTCTATCCGTTATTTAGTATCCATAACACAAGTTCTTAATGATACTTATATTGGAACTAAATAATTGGTGTAATTGTCAGAAAATATTTATTTATTATTATCTATTAATTCGCTTCTACCCTTTCACTCGCGTTGTTACTGGGGAACTAGAAATAATTATGTTTCAAAGACCCAAACCAGTGTGTAGAGCGTAGGCCTTACAGATTAAGCGACTGAACGACTTAATCGATTAGAAAATTGTTCGCGAGAGCAAGTTTTCTCTAGTCCGATCATACTAGTCAAAAAGAAAAATAGTAAGGATCGTATGTGTGTGGACTACTGTGAACTTAACAAAAATACTTTGAGGGATCACCACCCACTGCCGATAGTTTCAGATTAAAATGATTTCTCTATAGAAAGCCGGTTTCTTAATTAATATAGACAAAACTACCTTCTTTAAAGGTTCTATTGAGTATTTGAGCAATATTGTGACTAATGGTAAGGTCAGTCCTAGCCCGAGAAAAGTAGCGGCTTTAACGAAGGCACCAATTCCCAAAAATACTAAGCAAGTTAGGCAATTCAACGGTCTTGTCGGGTAATTTTGACGGCTCGTTCCCAATTTCTCGCGTGTAATGTCCACTTATTGAACTAACAAAGAACTACGCAAGATGGGAATGGAGCGACGAGGCTCGTAGCATAATTATTTAACATTTATCTACTGCGCCTACCCTTGCACTATTTCAGGAAGACGTACCAATCGAGCTCTCCACGGATGCAAGCAGCCTTGACTACGGAGCGGTAATGGTCCAGATCATCGGGGGTCGCCAGCACCCAGTCGCGTATGAGTCAGCTTACCACAGATGCAGAGAGTCGTTATCATTCATACGAGCTTGAGACATTGGCGGGTGGTGAGGGCCTTTAAAAATTTTTGACACTATCTATACAGCCAACATTTTAAGAACTTCAAAGAGGCCCTCGGGAGAAATTCTAGCTCCAATTCAAATCAAAAATCCACCGCAGTTAATGTTATTCATATGAATATTTCTGGCAAACTTGGTACTAGATACGCTTTAGGTCAGGACGAATACGTGATAGTCGCCATCGATGCATTCACTTAGTACATATTACTCAGTTACTCTAATGATAAGAACCAGAACAGCAGTCTAGCAGCACTGAAACGAGCCTAGTACTTATTTGGAACCTCATTTCAAGTCGTAGTCGATGGTGGTCGTGAATTTCAAGGCGATTTCAAATATAACAACGACTGTTTAAGAATAAGTTTCCATAATATAGCGCCAGGAGTAGGCCGAGCAAATACGTAAGTTGAGAGGGTGATGAGTACCCTGATAAATGCCTTGAAAATGAACTGGCACACGGCATTAACAGCCCTTCAACTTGCGTTTAACTGTACCCCACATAGAATAACAGGAGCCGCACCACTGAGCCTTTTGACTCGCCGCCAACACTGCGGACCACCGGAGCTCCTAAGCCTCGATAACCAGTCGATCAATTTTGATTCGCTTGACCAGAACGTGTGTCAGAAATTGGAAGCTGCAATTTAGTACCGATGACCAACTTCATCGAGCGCCTCAACCTGGTGAGCAAGAGACCGTGTCGGCGAACTACTGTGATGACACTCAACCAAACACTTCAACCCAGAGCCTTTCCCAACTATATCTCTAGCTGCACAGACATAGGATGCATAAACTCTAAGTTAAGTATTCTTTTATGCATACACATACATACATACTTTCACGCCTTTATCCCTCGAAGGGGTAGGCAGAGGCATATTATTCGCTAATTATATAGTTGGTCCCACGTAATAGGTGGCGAGCCTATTGCCGCTTACCGGGCACTGTTATGTTAGCCAGGTGCACCACTTGCAGGTTTGTCTGGGCTCCTTAGGTGTTGGTAGGAACCCTATACCACCTTCCATATATTTTTTATACATCTACTTTTTTCTATTACAATAAGACAAAGCTCTAGAAAAGCTTTTGACATTTATGTGTGAATCAGATTATTTGTCAGTATTCACAAATCATAACCCTCGCACCTTGGTATGTGAGAGGAGGCTCGTACACGTTAATGGGCTGTATATGCTATACGTTAATACTCTAAGTGTACGAACCGTACAATGATGATGATGATGACATATCACAAATCTAAAGACTGTACAAATCATTGATTCCTTATTTCCATTCCCAACTGTTGTTTTCAGAGCCACTGGGGATCACGGTCATAATATAAGGCCTAGGCCCCAGCATCGACCTTCCCACATCCTTTAGGGCCTCTGTGGACCACGGCGTACAGGACCGCTCAGCGCCACAGCATCAATTTTCTGTGAGCTATAGCCCTCGAAGGGCAAATCAAGTTAAAGAGCAAAAAAAAAAAAAAAAAAATAAAAAAAAAAAAAAAAAAAAACAAAAAAAAAAAAACTAACATCTTTTTCAGAGCCTCTGGGGACACGGTCATAAGATAAGGCCCAGGCCCCAGCATCGACCTTTCTCTTTCCTTTAGAGCCCCTGTGGACCACGGCGTACAGGACCGCTCAGCGCCACAGCACCAATTTCCTATACTAACATGTTTTTCAGAGCCTCTGGGGACACGGTCGTAAGATAAGGCCCAGGCCCCAGCATCGACCTTTCCATTTCCTTTAGAGCCCCTGTGGACCACGGCGTACAGGACCGCTCAGCGCCACAGCATCAATTGTCAATTTTAACATTTTTTCCAGGGCCTCTGGGGACCACGGTCATAAGATAAGGCCTAGGCCCCAGCATCGACCTTTCCATATCCCTTAGAGCCCCTGTGGACCACGGCGTACAGGACCGCTCAGCGCCACAGCATCATCCTTGTCTACGAGAACTATAATCATGCTATTATGCGTGGAGCATTGGCATTGACTCACCGATAATCATATTGTGCGATTATGTGTGTAACATTCGTACTATAAAAAAAAAAATACATTCGCTCACTTCCTCGTACAGCATATCAATATTTTATTTTAGAATAATGAGATGAATATTAAGTTATTATTCTGACAATTATTATTTTTGGGTGTACCAAATAATAGTTGAAAACTTGGTTACTGTGTTCAATTATAAAGAATAAGAAAATAAAAACAAAAATTAAAAACCGATTTCACAACAAAATACGCTGTCGTAACCAAGTTATCAGCTAGTGTATCGGTCAACAGATACCTAGCTCAGATAGAAAAATATCTTGTTTCAGAAACGCGACTGGTGCAGAGCACGCACCGTCTCGCAGAATGGCCGTGTCGGCGCAAGACAATATTAATAAGATAATTCAGTACTACTTTTAGTTAGTAGTTGTTACAATTCATTATGTGCTTTTATTTACATTGAGATATTCTGTTAACTTAAAGTTTTAAAATCTATTCTTGATTTATAAATTGCAAAGAATAAGTTTTGTATAATGTTTTGTACTTAATCTAAAATTATTAATCTTAGTAATTTATTTGTTTACTAGTCGAAACATATCCCGCCATTGTGAGAGCGTGTACCGGATGTTTCGACTGGTAAATATTATTAAAATTAACTAAAGGCTAAAATAAATCTTAAAATTAGGAAATGAACTTAAAAATGTAATTAACTAAGTTTTACAATCAAGGGTTAAATTAATTTCTATCAATAATCACGTGTTGAAAGATTGTTACTTCCGCCCAACTTTATTTAATTTGTATGTGATTAAATGGTCACTAATTTGAGGTCGTTTTCAGAGTGGAAACATCTTGGCCATTTTTATAAAACGAGGACCGGATGTTTCTACTGAAAATAATATTAGAAATAATTAAAGACTGCGATTTACTTTAATTACTAATTATAACTTTATAAAATTATTTGTTTATTATGGAAACCAATAGCTATTATTTAGATGTTATGAAAATCACGTATTAAAATTAGCCCTATTTGTTTTCTGTTTGACGATGCGATACTTCCGCTCAACGCCATTTTTAATAGTGATTGCAATTTGGGTTGGCGTGGCAAAGCGCGGCATTATCGTTTGAGTTATGCTGGAGACAAGCGGCATAAGTAATAGACTGGGCCGATAAATGTGATATTGCTACTGAGATCCTGTGAGTACGAATAATTATTGTTACTTAGATTATAATTAATGAAAATAAAACTAATGTATTTTAATATTGAGTGTTATTTGCAATGAGTAAGCCTATGAAAGGAAATAGTGACGTCAGCTCGGCTGACGTCACTGTTTCTAAAAACCCTGCTGGACAGAGCCCTTCGTTATATATAAAACAATGTTTAATTTTATATTAGATTAGTTTAAATTTAGGAGAATGCTGTGTACGCTTTTAAAGGCCAACATATATGTAATTTTTGTTGTTGTATTATGGTTTTGTAAATGTTTGTATGTTTAGCTGTTAGTGTACCTATATATAAATAAATAAATAAATAAATAAATAAATAAACTGTCACCCATTCTAGGATTGACCTCTGTGAATTGTGCTTAACTTCGGTTATCGTTTTCAACCACCAAGTAATGCGGAGCTGCGAGGGCTTCAGAGGCTTATGATGGTGAGTAATTTGGGGAAACTAAAATCTTCAACATCAAGGAGGTTTACCCGATAGCCTTCTCGAGTATAAATAGTAATTATGATTAAATAATAATATGCCGTGTGGTACCGTTCTTGAATAGTGCCACCCCCTCTCATCTGATGGGGAGTCGTAAGAGTCGACGAGTAGACCAGGTCCAAAACTAGTGCTGTTTCTTTCGTTTGATAAGATGAAGACAGTGACAGCACTAGTTTAAAACTTTTTTTTTTTTTGTTTTACGTCGGTAACAAAATGCGTTTGCGCACTGCCTTCCGGCCAAAGGGGGACCGAAAGGGGGTGTGGGACTTACCACCGGCAGACACGACTGCCAGCAGTAATACCCACTAAAAATCTTCCGACAACGCCCGCCGCTTGTTGAGAAAGAGGCGGGGGCCAGTACCTGGGTTTGCAGCTTCTGACACCCCACTTGCGGCCAACGTGCATCGGACCAAAACCGGGAGGACCTCCTCAGAGAGGCGCAGTGGACGCGCCTCTCCTACCTCCCTGTGCGACCATAGCGTGTGTAGCCGCCTTCCCGGAGGGTCCATGGTTAGACAGCAGGGGCCCCCTGCCCCCACTGCCTAGACCCTACTGGCGCTGCTGAGCGGGCCCTCCTGGCCCGCCTGCTGCGCCCTCTACAGGTCCCTCTTAGTTTCCCCCCCGGTAGTCAGTACTAAGGGCACCCAGAGTCGTCGGTCTCTGGGTGTTACCTTTTCCCTAGCGCCTTCTGCGCCCTACCGGGAGGTACTCAGCCCCCCCACCACGACAAGGTGACCGGTCGGGGGGGACTAGTTTTACACCTGATTTTACATTAGATCTCGTTTGTAATAAACCCCCTTTTTATTTTTATATTCCAAACATTTTTGATGTAATTCTCTTATCTCACGGGAAGTCGTAAGAGTCGACGATGAGAAATCCTACCGGATGATAGGCAGCAACGTCATCCTGGGTACTGGCTTAAAGCTGCGTTCACCAACCCGCCTGCCCAGCTTTGTGATTATGGGCAAATATCCTCAATATAATACCCCCAAGAACCCCAAGAACCTTTGAATATAAAAGCAACGGGACTCGCCACTGGGTTATCGCCGCTCCTAAGCCAAATCAGTTGCAGTTATATCGCAAAAGTTTACATAGCTGTTGATATACCAATGCCAAATGAGTCTATAAACAAGTGAAATGACAAAGTGTAAAATGTTAAAAGTCGTAAAACGGTAAAAGGCTTTATAGATAGTGGCTGGAAAATACAATTTCAATAAAAATGCACAAAGTGCTTTCATAAGTCTATAGATACTAGAAAAACAGTTACTTCACGCCTACGTACTATTATCTAATTTTGTTTTCTCTTTTATGGCTGAGCCCGGTGAACCGATGATCAAGACGGCGGGAATCCGGTGGATGCAGGCGGTTTCACATCGATTAATATGGGAAACTATTGGGGAAGCCGCAGTGGAATTTATATGACCGATTATGATGGTGAATCTTATTAGTTCATGAAACAGTATTTTCCAATTCAAAAGGCAGCTGTAGAATAAACGTTGATCGAGTTGGCACTTAGTTCAAACCTCGTCGATATAATATTCATCCGCGATAATTTCACACCTTAGCGCCGTCTATTCCCAAACTAAGCAGGCATATTGTAGATAAACACGACTTTATATTACATACGTGCAGTGCCGTAACTAGGGCGGTGCCAGCAATGCCCAGGCACAGGGCGCAGACCCTGGAGGGGCGCAGAAATGACCAGACTAGTATCTAGTTTTATCTCTTGCATGGTGGCTAGTAGGTGCATTTTGTTTTATTGCAAACATGGTGTAGACGCGCCCTACTGTACCTATATTTTCAGAGTCTAGTCAGAGCATTTTTCAAGAGCGCAGTTTTGAAAGCTCGCACCGGGTGCACAAAAGGCTAGTTACGGCACTGCATATGTCTGTGTGCGTGCGTGTGGTGCCGGCATAGAATAGTGCACCACCTCTCATCACACGGAGGTCGTTGAAGTCGACGAAGAGAAATCTTATCTAATGATGGGCAGCAGCGTCATCCTGCGTACTGGCTAAATCCACGGTCACCAGCTCGCCAACCCAGCGTGTTGATTAAGGGAAAATACCCCCAATATAACTTAAACTGTTGGGGAGGCCAATCTTCAGCAGTGGACTCTTTCTGTCTGAAATGGTGATGATGAATATACCGGACCGAGAGAAATATCCAAGTAAGCTGAGGCGAAAATGATGGTGCTAAAGTTCCGGCTGTCATTCACCCACTATCAGGTAGCCCGTATCGTTAATTTCATCACTATTTGAAATAAACAAGTTTACTTAAAGCAAGCTATTATTTTCACACCAAACACCTAAACCCTTATTCTAAATTTAGATAATTACATGTCTGATGTGATGGCAGATCTAGAGCAGATGTAACTGAACGAAACGGAATGTATAATAGGCATTGATACGTAACATATATGTGAGAATTTAACATTTTTATACAATTAGCAAAGCCCAGTGGTGTCACCCGCTTTGTCTTCGTTCCTATGCAAATACCGGGACAAAAAATATTATTTGTATTATTCTAGGCCTGCAGCTATACACATGCCAAGTTTCATCACAATCGATCAAGCAGTTTTTGCGTGATGAAGTAACAAACATACACACTCAGTAACTTTATAATATTAGTGGGAACTATATCTGTATAATTGCAAGCGGCAATATTTGGTACACCTGCTTTTCGCTTCAAGGTGTAAGATTTCTCACATGACAGTGGACAAATATAAGTGTCAAATGTCTAGTACATTCCCAATTAGAGCTTTATGCTTAGTTTGGGGCTAGATAACACAATGTGACATTTCGGTATATATTATTAGTATTGACATAATAATATTAAAATTGTTTTTACTTTAGAAAATAAGTTTGATTAGTGCAAAAACCGTATGCCTAAATAACTTTAAAAACAATTAGGGGCTCATTACAAAAGAAGATCTAAAGTTAAACCAAGTTTAAAACGAGTGCTGTCACTGTCTTCATTTTATCAAATACAAGTGACAGCACTCGTTTTAAGCCTTTTTATTATTTTTTTTTATTATCGTCTGTAAAAAAAATGCTGCTTACGCACTGTCTCCCGGCCAAAAGGGGGAAACCGGGAGGGGGTGTGAGGCTCACTGCGGCAGACGCAATCACCGCAGTCCTACCCACTAAAAAACTTCAGACGACGCCCACCGCTGTTGAAAAGTGGCGATGCACCAGTGCCTGGGTTTGTAGCTTCTGGTACCCCGCCCGCAGCTTACGTCCCCCGGATCAGAACCGGGGAGACCTCCTCAGAGAGGCGCAATGTGCAGCGACCCCCCTACCTCTATGTGCGGCCATGGCGTAACTGGCCGACGGTTTATGACTAGACGGAAAGGGGGGGGTCTATGGCTAGACGGAAGGGGGGGGGGTCTATGGATAGACGGAAGGGGCCCCTGCCCCCGCCGCCTAAGACCCCCCGGGCGCTGCCTGAATGCCTGCCTTTTTTTTTTTGTTTTACGTCGGTAA
The DNA here is from genome assembly GCA_949126915.1 of Musotima nitidalis. Lineage (NCBI taxonomy): Eukaryota > Metazoa > Arthropoda > Insecta > Lepidoptera > Crambidae > Musotima > Musotima nitidalis. The sequence goes on from OX421429.1 coordinate 3,803,179, forward strand.
CAAAATGCGTTTACGCACTACCTTCCGGCCAAAGGGGGACCGAAAGGGGGTGTGGGACTCACCACCAGCAGACGCGACTGCCAGCAGTAATACCCACTAAAAATCTTCCGACGACGCCCGCCGCTTGTTGAAAAAAGGCGGGGGCCAGTACCTGGGTTGCAGCGTCTGACACCCCGCCTGCGGCCAACGTCCCCCTCACCAAAACCGGGAGGACCTCCTCAGAGAGGCGCAGTGGACGCGCCCCTCCTACCTCCTTGTGCGACCATAGCGTGTGTGGCCGACTTCTCGGAGGGTCTATAGTTAGACAGCAGGGGCCCCCTGCCCCCACTGCGCCCTCCACAGGTCCCTCTTAGTTTCTCCCCCGGTAGTCAGTACTAAGGGCACCCAGAGTCGTCGGTCTCTGGGTGTTACCTTTTCCCTGGCGCCTCCTGCGCCCTACCGGGAGGTACTCAGCCCCCCCACCGCGACAAGGTGGAGACCAGTCGGGGGGGACAGTAGTGGTCCTAGGACAGGCCCTTGTGGAACACCGCACACCATACGCCGACGACAGCCTCCTCCGCCCATCGTTGGGATGACTACCGCCCTATCCGCAAGGTTGCTCCCCAACAATCGCCGCAGATATGGAGGCACCCCGTGGAATCGGAGCGCCTCCATAATCGTTGGCCAGGGCAGGGTGTTAAAGGCATTCGCGATATCGATACACCGCAATCAACCCCACCACGGGAAACCGCCCTCTCCTACAGGTCCTGCAAGCGGCCGATCGCGTCAATCGTCGTTCGGCCGCGGCGGAACCCAAACTGGAGGTCGGACAGATCTGGTCCGACCTCCTCCAGGTACTCGTTTTAAGCCTGGCTTAACTCTAGATCTTGTTCCGTAATTCAGCTCCTTGAGTTTCAAATGCATGTACTATAAAATAAATCAGAATAATAAGCAATATTGGTTATACAAAATAGGTAAGTGAAGAAAATAGATTTAATGAACCGTTAGATTATCCCAATTCTAGCCAAAGGCCCTTCTCGTTCTCATTAACGAAGAAATAGACCTATAAAATACTATTCCACTAAGCATAAGGGGTCTTGACGAACAACGATCTTGCGGGAACTCTCATTATCGAATTCGCAGAATTAATGTCCGACTGCAATAGTTGAGTAGGAGTACGCTTTGGATAAAAGGAAAAACAAATATTTATAAGGAAATCGAGAAAACCATTATTATGTCGGATTCGTATTGAGTAAGGAAATGATTTTGTTATTACTGTTTATCACGATATGCTACAAATGAGAGGTCATGCTAAGAATGTATCACCTTTTTTTTTTGTTTTACGTCGGTAACAAAATGCGTTTACGCACTACCTTCCGGCCAAAGGGGGACCGAAAGGGGGTGTGGGACTCACCACCGGCAGACGCGACTGCCAGCAGAAATACCCTCTAAAAATCTTCCGACGACGCCCGCCGCTTGTTGAGAAAAAGGCGGGGGCCAGTACCTGGGTTGCAGCGTCTGACACCCCGCCTGCGGCCAACGTCCCCGGACCAAAACCGGGAGGACCTCCTCAGAGAGGCGCAGTGGACGCGCCCCTCCTACCTCCCTGTGCAACCATAGCGTGTGTAGCCGACTTCTCGGAGGGTCTATGGTTAGACAGCAGGGGCCCCTGCCCCCACTGCCTAAGACCCTCCTGGCGCTGCTTGACGGGCCCTCCTGGCCCGCCCGCTGCGCCCTCCACAGGTCCCTCTTAGTTTCTTCCCCTGATAGTCAATACTAAGGGCACCCAGAGTCGTCGGTCTCTGGGTGTTACCTTTTCCCTAGCGCCTCCTGCACCCTACCGGGAGGTATTCAGCCCCCCCACCACGACAAGGTAGAGACCAGTCGGGGGGGAAGAATGTATCACCCACTTGAAGTCCTGTCTAACGAATAGTCACTGAAGTTAAAAGCAACCAATCCAAGAGCATAATTGCGATAAGAATTAAATATACAAATATTAATTATGAAATAGAATTAGTAAATGAGACGGTTTATCTGGGTATAACACTCCGCATAGTTCGGCCTATAGGATATAAGACATTTAAAAAATTGGTTGGAGTCTTAGAAATCGTACCCAGTAAAATAGCACCAAGGGACCAACCAACCAGTAAGCCTAACAGTTTTGTCTAGTAAAACATAATACACACATGTCACTCTCTATATTGAATTTGTTTTCACAACGTCTCAAGTCTGATTTGTATTTCTGTTTAAACACTCGTAAACTTTATATTTTATGTCATTGAAAATGTTTAGGAACTATAAAGGTGTTTGTTATCATTGGCACTTTGTACAACTTCGAATAGATTAATATATAGGTACATCTTCATTTTAGCCAATTGACGTCTTACTGCTGAACTTTTGACGATCACATTGGTTGACTCAAAAGTTAGTTGCATGAGATATGACTCAAACATAAAATGTTCACGTACAAACCTTCCTTGCTGTTTTGATATATGAAAATATGGTAAACATTCAAACAACAGCGAGTTTAGCAGTCCATCTTTCAGATTTTTATTGTTACTTTATTTCGTTTGGTTGTGATTCATACCGCAGAAGTCTACTATGAGTTGTTATGTTATTGACATTGTAACCGAAGATAAGTAAATAAAATAAATAAATATTTCTGACACTTCCACCAATTATTTAGTTCCAAGATAAGTATCATTAAGAACTTGTGTTATAGATACTAAAGAACGGATAAACAGAAATAAAAACTTTTTTTTTGTAAATACATACTTAATACACATACACGAAAAAGACCCAGACCAGCACAAATATACATATTTATACACACAAATTTTTGTCCTGTGTGGGAATCGAACCCACGACCTCAGGAGTGGAATGCGGGTATACTCGCCACCACGCCATATCGGTCGTCAAATAATAAATAAGAAACATAATATCTGAGATAAAATATTAAACCAATTTAATAAGAAGACAAATCTTCAAGAGTTGTTGTTGAATGCTAAAGTGAATCTGTTCCTTTGTTACGCTTTGACGTCTAAGCCACTAAACAGACTTTGCGAACTCTGTTAGTAGTAACCCCTGGTGTAATTTGTATCCCGAATAAAACATTAGTTGCCACATGTAAACTGTAGATAGCGTGCGCAGAATTAATAAGTGGTTAACTGCATTTTGTACGAAAATCCTACAAATATTATAAACGTGAAAGTTTGTATGTGTAATATTATAAACGTAAAAGTTTATATGTGTGGATGGATGTTTGTTACTCTTTCACGCAAAAACTACTGGAGTGATTTTGATGAAACTTTGTACGTGTAAAGCTGCAGTCCTGGACTAACATATAGGACACTCTTTATCCCGATATTTCCACAGGAACGGGGACCACGTGGGTAAAACCGCAGGGCGCTGCTAGTATGTTATATTTGTTTGTTATTTCTTTGTTATGTGGGCGAAACACGTGTCGTCTTGAATAGTTCCTCAATTTTCGGGAATTTATAGTAGCGCGGGAATTGTTACAAAGATAATTTTAATCCATCACTTGCTTATATGTTATATTGTTATTTATAATAACAAAGTACTGAATTAACTTAAGCTCCTTGTAATAAAATCTAAATGTTACTAAGTTCTTACCATTAAAAAACATTTTATGCAGCCCACCTAAATTAGTTTGGACTAGGCTATACTAGTTTGTCCCAAAATCGGGTTAGGCCGGTAACATAATATATTTATCAATTAGGTGGTGATAGGAGTTAGGTAAGGAGAGACCTATTAAAACGGCGAATGTCTGTCATAAACAAATTCAGTTTCTTGGTTGTGTTGATGCTTTTATGGGTATTTATGGGTGCATGCTGTCCAAGGTTGGACCTGCAAGACTTTAATTCTTGATGTCTTTGAAAGTAGATTAATTCATAGAAGTTTTAAATTCATAAAAAATTATCATGGGGTTTTGTTTACTAAGAATTGAAATCAAATCTGTAAAATTTAAAAATGCCGAAAATATTTATTAAATAATCACCGTATTTGATAACGACGAAGCGGTTTAAGCATATGTTTTTACAAAAACATGGAAAAGTGTCAAGTTTCAAGATAACTTTACGTTCTGGCGACACCGATATGGCACGAAGGTCAGTACATCTGATCTACTAAAGTTACGGGTTCGATTTCTACAAACGAAAAATATTTGTGTCATCATCATCATCATCTCAGCCCATTAACGTCCCACTACTGGGCACGAGCCTCCTCTTACATATCAAGGTGTGAGGGTATTGGGTCCTACTCCACCACGCTCACCCAGTGCGGATTGGTGGACGCAGGTGTATGGCGTCCTGCTGTTAGAATTTATCAAGCCGCCCATTAGGCCTCTAACGACTACCACATTTAGTGATAAACGGTACCAACGGCCTAACGTGCCTTCCGAAGCACGGAATATTTGTGTGCATAGACATTAATTATTTTGCAATATGCAGTATTTGTTCTCGTTTTGGTGGTTTAAGATATTAGATAATATATTAAAGAAAATTATCATTTTTGTTAGTTCTTTAATAGGTACCCATACTACAAGCACTGCTTAGTTTTGGGGCTAGGTGCAGCAGTGTTAGGGGTCTAAAGGTAATAAAATATAGATAATGGTTTTTTATAGAAAAAACAAACAAACAACACACACTAAATGGGAAATATAAAAAACAGAAACAAATCAGGTGCAAACAAAAATCTGTTGATCTCGTGATAGACGTACACGTCAGCTTAGATAAATAATATAGTATAATATATCATATGATTCAAATAACGTTACATTACATGTGCGAATGACTTAATCCGTGACGTATGTAACAGCCACATTAAATGATTATCCAATAAATATACTTACATAAAAACGTAATATGTTTGCTAACAATAAAATATGTTTGAGATGGAGGGGATGTGGACAACCATTATGTTCCCCTCTGGATTGAGTAAGTCAGACGGCAGTCGCTCCATGTAATAACTCATCATCTCATCCCATTAACGTCCCACTACTGAGCACGAGCTTCCTCTCACATATCAATGTGTGATGGGTCATACTCCACCACGCGGACCCAGTACGAATTGGCGGAGGCAGGTGCGTCCTGCTGTTAGAATTTTTTAAGCCGCCCATTAGGCCTCTAACATGGCTTAACGACTACCACATTTAGTGATAGCCGGGACCAACGGCTTAACGTGCCTTCCGAGCACGGAAGCGCTCGATATCAAAACGCCACACAAACGGTCACCCATCCACGGACTTACCTCTGTAAACTCTGCTGTACTACTTCGGTGATCATTTCCGACCACCGAGCACCGCAGAGCTACGAGCGCTTCAATATCTGGAGTTCAGTCAAATTTTGACCTGCGCTTTCTTCAAAACCTTCTCAAGTGGGTGCATTTTTAGGGGCCTATTACAAAACAAGACCTAAAGTTAAACTTGGTTGAAAACTATTTCTGTCACTTTCATTTGATAAAATGTTTACATTATGAAGCGCTCAAATTTTTTGGGCTGCATCATCTGCTTGCCATAAGGTAGGATGAGTTTAATACATACTGTGTATACAATAGAAATGTAAAATAATAACAATTTACTTTAAAATGATTTAGTACTTTAAAATATAACTTAAGAAATGTTATCAAAGTTCATAACAACGAGTCATCTTAAAAATACATAGATAAATAAGTCAGCTTACAATCTTCCGTATTTTATATGTTTTTCGAAAAACCACGTCTGGAATATTTACACAAATATATTCTGTTTTAAATAATTTCTGTTACTTGCTAACTAGAAATGTTGCAAATACGAGCTGTCCATTTTATAGTCTCTTTCAAATATAAAAAGCTGGGTAGCATAAAATCATGTTACGTAAGCGATATGGTACCCATCACTTTATCGGAATTAACTTCAACGATTTTCATTCCCCATAAAATGTAATCGCAGATCTTATTATATAATATTTTACAACTTCTATAACCGGGTTACATCGCAATTTCATTTATGTACTGGTATAGACGGATAAATAAATTGTAATAATGTGTAGCTATTAACTCGATGTTAATAACTACAAATTGATTAATTTTCAAATTTGACTAATGTTACAGAAAAGATGTTAGGTTTTATTGTCCTTCTTTACGTTACCACGTAAATTTTAGTTTACATTTAGTTATAACTTTTTACAACAGAAAAAAATAAGATAATTGGTGAAAACTTTGTTAATGAAATTAAAAGTTTCATAAATATTTTTGCACATTTTACGTTACATATTATACGTTTTTTGTCCATAAAACAAAAAATTATTGGTGTGATTTTATAAGAATTAATATATTACTAATGGTTCGCCCGCTACTTCGTCCGCGTGGAATATCGCGCATATTGTTTAAGTAACATATTAACATCAGCTGGTAATAAACCTAACAGAATAATATCACGCTTTAAGCTTCAAAAAAGAAGATTTTCTATTCAAAAATGAAGATTTTCTATTCAAAAATGAAGATTTTCTAATCAAAAATAAAGATTTTTTATTAAAAAAATGAAGATTTTCTATTCAAAGATGAAGATTTTCCATTCAAATTTTGATCCCTTATTTTGACCCCTTACAACCTTTTTTTCGCATAAAAAAGTATGACCAAGACCATGACCATGACCTTTCTCAGGCTCTGGACTATCTGTGTATGAAATTTCATCTAAATTGGTTTAAAAATTGTGGCGTGAAAGACAGACGGAGTTACTTTCTATGGAAACATAGATTATCTTTATATGTTGCATAAATTAATTTCCGCTCAGTCATGTTACTATGCGTCATGTAGCATTTTCAATAAAACAAAAAGAAACTGAGATTATGCATAAATGTTACTATCTGAATGTTACTCATTACGTCAATGTCTTGTTTGCCTCTTTACCTGGTTAAATAATAAATGTACATCATTAAAAATACTTAACACTTACAATATATTTTGTATGTAAAATATATGTAGGTAGGTTTTAGTGTTCTTTGTTTAGTCATAATAATATAGTATCTTTAAGTCTTAACGTGACCACATATCACAGTTAAGTATTGAAATCGAGTGCAAAATCCTTACTCATTCACATTCATATATACGCGCTATCATAATTTCCAGAAAATCGAGAAACTATTCAACACGACACGTGTTTCGCCCTTACACAGGGAATCTTCAGGTAAGATAGGAGCCTCAGAACAATGATGTCTTCACGACCAACGCTGAAACGAGAGAACCTTTCGTTGTGTTGAATAGTTTCTCGATTTTTCGGGAAATTATAATAACGCGGGAATTGTTACAAAGATATTTTTAATCCAATACTTGCTTAAAACAATATTTCTAAAAACATTTATAAACTGGTACTTGAAAAAATATATATGTATGTTCTCAACATAAATACATTTATGTGCACACAAAATCCTCGCAGGTTTATCTGTGTGGATTTCACTTATACTATATACTATAACATATCTATCAAAATTGTTCCTTATCATGTTTTATGTTTCTTTTTTGAATATACGGTAAACATTAGAAATTTTCGCAAATTATTTTAGTTATAGTACAAAAAATCAGGAATCAAAAACCCATTAAATGTATTTTATGCAATATTTTCTTACTCATAGTTAAATTCTCTAGTATATATAAAAAAACGTTATGTTGTTTGTGGTCGAATTCCTCTGAATCGACCAATTTAATCTATTGAATTAAGACATTCTTCACCCTCCATTTAAACTCGATATTCGTATGAATATTTACAATGGCTCAACGAAGTTTACCTTGTAAGCTAGTATATTATATATAATAATGTGTAGTTAGCACCTTACACGTTTCATGTTTGAAGACATTATTAACATGTATTATACAAACCATGAACAGTGTGAATGATGTTATCGATATAAATATACATTTACTTATAAATGCCAGCGTGTCAGGCATTCTCGATGTGGTAAAGTATTGAGACATGAAGTCCACTTCTGATGATAGGCCATCTTCAGGAGTGGACCTTATAGTAACGTGGCTAAGATGATGATTATGATAAAAATATATTTTTTTGTAACAGATTTGTAATATTACATGAATATTTGTATTGGTCTGGGGGTTTTCCTAGATATATTAAGTATTTATGTATCAGTTATTTAGTATCCACAATACAAGTTCCTAATGATACTTATTTTGTAACTAGTTAGAGCGGTCATAGCGCAGTGGCGAGACCCCTTGCCTTTTAGTTCAGAGGGCCTCAAACCCTGGTGGCGAATCTATGACTTTTCAAAGTTATGTGCGTAATTATCACTTGCTTCTTGCCTCGGAAAGCACGTTAAGCTGTTGGTCCCGGCTGTCATGAACATCTATGGCAGTACATTATTAGGAAATCAGTGCCTTCTAACACCCTGACAGCTGGTTTAACCGTAGAATGATGTTTTCCTCTGGGTTGTAGTAGAGGTCAAACGGCAGTCTCTGTCGAAATTTAGCCAAACCAGATAACCTGGGTCCTAAGCTTGAGTCTAGTGCAACCGGAATAAAGCTGGGATATATCGATGGGATATACAGCTGTATTCGGACGATCGATCTAAGGAGGAACTGCACTTCGCTCCAGAGTTTGTAGTGGGTTCGACTTCTACACAGGACACACAGGACAATGCGTTCATGAACATGAATATTGTTTTTGGTGCTTCCTATACAAATAAAATATGTATTTTTTTGTATTTAGTATTCTTAACTCAATTTTTTAATGTAAGTAACATTTTGGAATTAAATATATATATTTTTTAAATAATGTCTTTGTGCGGTTTGAACATTTCGCCAGTGTCAAGTAAGAGATATATTAATAATATATAAATTATATAAATGAGAATTTGTGGTGATAAAGATGTTAAATGGTAAATGAGATACCTCTAAGCCCTTTGAGTCCTCAGTAAAAAAGTGGGGCTACACTGAATGAGATCTCACATGGACTTCTTGAGAGAATTTAAAAAGTGACGTTGCAGTGTTTTTTATTTGATTTACCAACACTCGTGTACGTCCACAAACACTTAACGGTTAATAATCCACAGTTATTACACATGAATGTTCCTAGTATCATAGATTTTAGAAAATAAAACAAAACTAAAGACGTGACGGTTCACTTTCCCGCCAAGAAGTTCCTACTAAATAATTGGTGAAATTGGAAGAAAATATATATATCTTACTATTCAAATGAAAGAAGGCGCACGACGAACGCAAAAAATCCTACCGTTAAATTGTAACATCTAAATAAAAAAACAATAAAATTTATTATAAACTGTTTACTTACTTGGTTGATATCCTTTTTCACCAAAAATAACTTTATAAGATTTTCAACGTCTTTGCCCAATAAAAGTAATAAAAACTTATTCAAAACAACTTTTCTACGAAAACAAAACACGGAATTTAAAAAAAGTTAAATTATGTTCAATCACTGGAAAGTTCTAAATTCGAGAACCAAATTTTGTTGCTTAATTCGAGACGGTAATGAAAAAATAAATTGGCGCGGAAACTTCTTGGAACATCGGCGGGATTTGGCGGTAAACTCACTGCGGGGGTCGTGTTCGCTCAACACTGCTCCGAACGAGACTGCTCGATTCTCTCTGGCCCGCTGATATGGCCGTACGTCACTATGGGATAATGTTCCTCTTGTAATTTTTATACTATCTCGCTTGAGTTTTTTAATTCGTACTCGATATTGACTTTATAAGAATTGTTTGTGTTTCTTAATTCATTTGACTATTGGTTTATGCAGTCAATAAATAGGTATATAATAAAGAAGTACTTATAGCGGGAGAAGAAAAGAAAAGTAGACGATTTTCATAACCGATTCAATTCAAGCTTCTACTCGTAATGTGTAAACTAATGCGCCCAGTTTTTGCATAAACCTTATTGAATTTTTATGAACCCTGTAAAAACATCACACAAAAAGCAAAAACATATTCAAGTACTAAACCAATTGATAAATTTAAAAGAGCTTAGCCTGTAAGTGTCTTGCCAGTTCTTCTTATAGAGCGGTGGCTCGGAACTGGCACTTACACTTCAATATTTTTTGTTTTAAATTGTTGCATATATGTGAATCTAAGCTAATTAAGATTGTTTTTTATACTTATATTAAATTTTGTCGTCTTTAATTGCTATGTAATAGTTTATAAATTGAATGATTTTTGATTCATTAATTGTTCAAGTCTACTTAATAATAAGTATAAGATAATAAGATGACATTACTAATAAATAAACACAAGATCACAAGCTAAGTTCTTTAATCAGATCAATATTGTTTGATATGATAATCCACGGTTGATTATTCCTAATATTAAAATTTCTTTTTAATTTAAGAGCTAAATTATAATAAATTTGAAAGTAGAACAGTTTATATTTTGATATCAATAGATAATTTATTACTCTCATGCTAGGAAGTGGTTATTGTGAGTGTCTTCAGTATTTCTGTTAAGTAATAGTAGATAAAGCAGTTATCGGTTCTTATTTTTATCAGCGCTATCAGATATATGTCTTTGTAATCCCTAGTTTAATCTGTTCAAGGTTTAGGGCACTGACTTCCTTCCATAATGGCATCAGAGTGATGTGGTGAGATAATAAGAGAGAATACTTACCTGTGTACTAATGAGTATAATTATAGTAACAAACATGTAGTAACGAGTATATAGTAACAAGTATGTAGTAACGAGTATGTAGTAACAAGAATGTAGTAACAAGTATGTAGTGACAAGTATGTAAGAATCTAAAAGGTATCTTGTAATAAAAAAGGAGCTAGATACATATTAACTGTACATTCCTTTAAGTAGATTACGAGGGAATTAAAGCAAAAAATCAATGAAAAATCTAAATAAAGGCTCATTATACGGATTGCGATCGCGGTTTACTCAAAATATTTTATGTGGAGACGTTGAGAATTATTTCCATTAATTCATGTCCACGGGGAGGCTTATTGAAAACTTAGTTCTGAATTCAAATCACTGTAGTATGTCACAAGTTACAGTTTGTGAATAGCTTTCCTATAGCGAAGAGTTCTACCAACACGTATCACGTATCTCCTGAAGTTGCGTATTCAAATCCGACCCTGGACAAAACCGACCGTTACCGACTAAAAACAAAAAAAGGTGCAAAACTAGTGCTGTCACATTTATTTGATAAAATAATACAGTGAAAGCACTAGTTTTAAACCTGGTTTAACTTTAGATCCTGTTTTGTAATAAGGCCCTAAAGGTTTAAATTTTCAGAATTATGCCCCCGTTTATACCTACTCTCAAAGTCTTATGAAGTTATACATCATGTCATAGCAGGGGCACCTTCTAAAACTCATAAATCTCATAATTAACTTTGAAATACTCATTTAATTAACACACACCGTGCACACCTATATATTAGAGACCATTTTCTTTAGCTTTTTGGCTTTTGTATATTGTTATGGTTTGAAAGGTTGATAAATCGAAAGACTCATAACTTCGTAGTCTTAAAGCTTACGGAGACCAGTATTTGGTTTCTTTTTTTGAGTTAGTGGGTATATACTTGTTTCTCTCTCTTGTTCTGTGCAAACATGAATATTTGTACTGGTCTGGGGGTTTTTCTAAGTATATTAAGTATTTATATATGATTATCCGTTATTTAGTATTCATAATACAAGTTCCTAATGATACTTATCTTGTAACTAGTTAGAGCGGCGATAGCGCAGTGGCGACACCTCTTGCCTTTAAATTCAGAGGGTCTCGGGTTCAAACCCTGGTGGCGCACCTATGACTTTTCAAAGTTATGTGCGTAATTATTGCGCTAGTTGGTCCCGGCTTACATGAACATCTATAGCAGTCGTTATTAAGGAGTCAGTGCCTTCTAATAGACTGACAGCTAGCTTGTCCATGTGGGCGAAGAGCTAGCCCTCTCCATTTGGTGTGAGCGACCTCACGTGAGACCCATCAGCTGGCACCTCCGCGAACATTGCGGAGGCACTACAATGTCTCGGCCTACGCAATATTATCCTAAGCGCATCGTTATATTGGACACGGAAGGCGCTACATGTCTTCTACTTATAGTTGACCCTCAGCCTACACGTGTAAAAAGACTGGCAGTATTATGTAAACAGCGTCACCTTAACTACATTCATACATAATGTCATAACTCTTTCCTGTAGGGGTAGGCAGAGATCACATCTTTCCACTTGCTACAATCTTGGCACACACTTTTAGCTTTACACTCATTAACCTTCTCATACACGCCCATCGGTTTAGGGTACTTTTGACCTGCCCTTTCTGAATTTTCTCTTTTTCTCTGTTTATATTAACTCTTTCTGAGGCATGGAAGGTCTTACTTGGTCTTCCCCTCCCAACACTTCTATTCACTCGTCCATTATAAATCACTTTCGTTAGTCTACATCCTTCAGTAATTCATCCTCTCAACATGATCAAACCATAATTACAACTAGTAGTAACATAGGCCTCCCAAATAATTTTCCACGTTGATCGATCTTGCATTCACCGGCTTCCCGCTGCCTTGCCCAGATCATCGGTCGCCGCCCTCTTCTACGCTGGTTCGTGGTCGCCATTGAAGAGCCTTAACATTATCAGTCTTTGGTTCTTTGAGCTTCGTGATTGTGATTTTTACGTAAATAATCATAATTCTTTATTGTGTCATTTGATGTACAATTAGGTCTTAAAAATAACATTTTGTCTTCAAATTAACTCTGCAAAGGTATCACAATATAACATAGGAACACATTACTTCCTTATATGTATATACATTAATAACATTAAAAATTAAATAACTATACATACATTCATATTATGCTATTATATTTTACTAATTATATTAAATATATTCAATATTCAAATAGATATGGTCACGTTGATAAAAAAAATAAAGCAATACAGCTTTTCCCGCTATTTTATTTGCAAGCTCAAGTGAAGTCTGAACTTAGCCTAAATGAAGCACGTTGAAATTTATGCGAGTTCAACTTCCAAACGTCTCGGAATGCTCGAAGTTTCATATCTCTTACTTGAGCCAAGTTATGACGAAAGGGCTATGCAATATAGATCCCAGATTTGAGGGTCAGTTCTCTGGGTTACTTGATTATGCAGTGTCTGATTAATATAATACTTTTGTCCAACAATGAAATTAGACAGAAAGTACTAAATATTTGTTATAGTCTCGGCAAGTCAACATGTAGGAATCGAATATTTTTCGTTTTAATTTTACTCGTTTTGGTTAATCTGTAAGCATATGAGTACTACTTATATTTGACCCAAAATACTAACATTTCGAAGGTATAACAGCAGAATAGGTCTTAAATATAACATTGTAAAAAAGGGTTATTATTTAAAAAAATATTACATACTTTTACGCCTGTTTCCCCAAAGGGGCAGGCAGAGGCATACTATACGCTCACATTTCGTCAATTATATAGTTGGTCCCAATAGTTGGTAATAGGTGGCGAGTCTATTGCCGCTTTCCGGACACTGTTATTACGTATTACAAAAAAATATTAAATGCAAGCGGAAAATAGCTCGCCTCTCTGTGTCGGTCACTTCAGTCCTCCTACGGATTTCTTCATATCTGATTCGATCACATAAGGACACTTCGAGTATAGCTCTCACCTTAACACGGCCAGCAAAATAAAATAAAAATAAAAAGTTTTTAAACTGAACAAAATATTTTTGAAAGTATTTTTTAACTTATTTAATTTGTAACAATCTGTGTTGCCGATTGCTAGAGGATTCCGAAGTTCGATTGTGTTTTGAGAGTTTCATAAAAAGTTGAAACGCTTTCAGGGAATATTAATTTTCTTATTAAAATTCGTAGGAATCTTTAAGTTTCATCATAAAATTTTATGCGCCTTTTTTAAAAGCGAATTAAATATGTCTCAACGCGCCTTTCTTATTTTGTTAATAAAAAACAGACAGATTAAAATATTATTTAGTGGCCGAAACCAAACAAATTTTAACAACAACAAAATAATACAAAAACGTTTATGATGAGTGATGATGGATTATTTAAATATATGTATATAATATATCTAGTAATGGCAAATTATTATATACATACAAACATTCACGCCTGTTTACTAGAAGGAGTAGGCAGAGGCATCTTTATATTTATACGCTCACACTTTGCCAATTGTGTTGTTGGTCCCACGAAATAGGTAGCGAGCCTATTAGAGATTACCGAAAACTTTTATGTTCGTGTAAAATCTCTATATACACAACAAATACAAATTATTATTATTTTATTATTAGTGAAAAAAAGATATGCTACGGCAATATTAGTTTCAGTTAAAAACCACTTCAAATGTTTCTGTACACTGTACAATGTAAGATACGCCTTTAAACAGCGACTTAGGGTTTTTCTGATCCAGAAACAAGTATCTATATTGTGAACATATAATACATTGATCTTTGTTTACATTGCACTAACTAATAATATATATAACGCCAAACCATTTCTTATATACGGTGTAAAAAGAGAAAACTACGCTTTCTTGTCCAGATCATTACACGCTTCAAATTTGTTTTAATAAATCTTAGACCTTTCATAACTACAAGGCTACCGCTTTTCCAATTATATATAAGTAAATAAATATTTGCTAACTATTACACCAATTATTACACCAATTAGTTTCAAGATAAGTATTATTAAGAACATGTGTCATGGATAAATGACTAAATAACGGATAAACATACATTGGGAAACACCCAGACTTACACAAATATTCATGTTCTTGCACAAAAAGATTTGTCCTATGTGAAAATCGAACCCACGACCTCGACGTCGTCAGATATAGTCTGAAAGAAAAAAATATCCTTATGCTGGGCAGAATATGTAGCTCTCGGCTGCGATCAGGATATTTTAACACCCTGTATACATATACATCCTTTCACCACATGCATACTACACTCTACACTCCAAACGCCTACAAGCAAAATAAATTAAGCTATTATTATTTTACACAGTAAGACTTTTATTGTTTCGTTACGAGGTCCCCGGTGACGCCCAAAACTTCATGGCCTTAATAAGCCATGACAAGACATCTGAGTGGAAACCATATTGTTTACAATTATGTTTTAATTATTTGTTTCGTACCTATTTTGTTATTTTTTATACAGCCAAATACTACAGTTAAGTCACTTTTTTTACTTCAGTTCTTATTATTTTTTTAAAGTGTATCGTATTACATTTAAGTAAAAACAATACCCTACAAACTGTTCAAACGGCTTGACTGTAGGATAAATAACTACGAGTATCAAATAAAATTAAATATTATAAATCAAATTCTAATCTTGATTCGGTAATTTTTCAGAATACATTTAAATTTTATTTTGTGTGGTAGATCTCTGATGTTGGCGGAAAAACTGTTGAGAATGTAAACTGTTTTCCCGCTGGGTTGCGGAGGTCAGACGGCAGGCGCTTTATGCAGTAACTGAAACTCAGCCAAGATCTGGTGAGACCAATGAGCAGTCCCTAAGCTTAAGTCTGGGACAACTAGGATAATGCTAGGATATGATGAAGCTCTCTGATGTCTGCGGAAAAACTGTTGAGTATATAGGGGATATGTTTACTAAGAGTTCTATCTCCGTACACATTGGACGACCGATATGGCGTGGAGGTCAGTATAACTGCACTTCACTCCAGAGGTCGTGGGTTCGATTCCCAGAAAAGACAAATCTTTGTGTGCATGAACATGAATATTTGTTCTGGCCTGGTTGTTTTCGTATGTATATGATGTATGAATTTAAAAAAATATATATTTTAGTATTTCATCCGTTCTTTAGTTAACACAAGTTCTTAGTGATACTTTTCTTAGAACTAAATATCTCTTTGTGCTGGTGGCGGCCAATTCGCACGGAGTCTGTGAGATAGTACCTAATAGGCCTGACCTTTAGATTGTAGACTGAGACCTGTGCCAGGCAAGCTTCCGATTATTGAAGAGCTGACATAATTATGTCTACATACACACAATCACGCCTGTTTCCGTATACGTATAATAATTATAACAGTTCCCCGAAAACGCCAATAGGTTCGCCACTTATTGCGTGGGACCAACAACACAATTGACGAAATTTGGGCGTGTAATATGTCGCTGTCTACTTCTTCGGAAAAACAGGCACGATTGTATGTATATAATTGCGTAGCATTACAAATATAATTTAAAAAATTGCCCTTGTGGTTACCGGTTGGTTAACATCTGAGATTCTACAGAATGAAAAAATGGTTTACACTTTTACTTTCGTTTAGAACTTACCTGCTGAATTTGAAGAATAAAGAATAAATAAAAATTACATGTCATTACGAGTTAAATTTAGAATAATATTATTTTACTTTCCTTGTTTGGCTTAGGCTGTTGTCGTTATAAATAATTCTTATGTAGACAAAACATTAGATCATGCGATCTCAAAACTGATACAATTAACGAAATAAACCAAAATACCCTTTTAGACAGTATTTTAATATTTACCATTTTATTTATAGCATGTCTGAGCATTATTGGACGCTAAAGGTAATTTTTGTGATCTGTCAAAAGCTTCTGATTGTGTTTCTTATAAAACATTGATAAAAAAATTGATTATTACGGAATAAGAGGCTCTGCACTGGATCTTCTTACTTCATATTTAAGGAATAGGATTCAGAGGTTTAAGGTAAATGTAAAGCGATCTCAGAGTTCTGTTCTTAATATGGGGGTACTGCAGGGCTCGATTCTCGGTCTGTTTTTGTACATACTCTTTCCCGTAGGGGTAGGCAAAGATTCCACTTGCTACGATCTTGGCACACACTTTTAGCTCATTTACACTCATTAACCTCGCCATACACGCCCGTCGATTTAGGGTACTTTTGACCTGCCCTTTCTCTAATTTTTTTTGAATTTGGTCATGGAAGGTCTTGCGTGGTCTTCCCCTCCTAACACTTCCAATCACTTGTCCGTCATAAGTCACTTTCGTTAGTCTACTTTCATTCATCCTCTCAATATGAGTTAACCATTCATGCATACCTTTCTCAATTCTTGTCACTGTATCTTTTTTTACACCAGCTTCAACCCTTATTACTTCATTCCTAATTCTATTCCTTAATTTCACACCTAGAATAATTCTGAGTGCTCTCATCTCTACTGCATTAATCTTACTCTCATGTTTCTTCTGCCATAACCAACATTCGCTCCCATACATTAGTGTAGGTACCAACACACCTCTATGAACTGCCACTCAGTTTTTGTAATTTATAATGATGATTTGCCACAATTAGTAAAGGAATACCACAAGGTAGTATTGTTTGCTGATGATATATCATTATTATTTAAATTAAAGAAATTTTAGAACTCAGACGATGTAAACAATCGATCAACGAAGGTGGTGCATTTGTTTGACGTCAACAATCTGTTATGAAATGGGCCTAAAACGAAATGTATTAAATTCGTGGCGTCTTACGTCAGATAAGTAAACACCACTATTAAAATAAAGGAACATGAACGTTGATCCATGTGGATACCATCAAATTTTTGAGTGTTAGGTACATAATATTCTAAGCTCCAGTTGGGCCCACATATTGGTGAGTTGTCGAATAAATATAAATAAATAAGACATTTCCACAGCTATGCTTGTTTCTCATTGCTATTTCCATAGCGTTATATCGTATGGTATTCTTCTGTGAGGTTGTGCCGCAGATATTGAAACTATTTTTGTACTGCAGAAGAAGATTATTCAAACAATTTATAATCTACAATATAGACATTCACCAAAGGAAACATTTGAAGAAATTGATTATTTGACAGTGGCGGGTCAATTTGTTTATGAAAACCTGGTTTATATACATAAGAATATTGATCAATTTAGTAAAAAAGCTATATACATTATATATAACTCAAACACAAGGAATAAGCATAAACTAGTTGTACCTGCCACTAGGATCCAAAAAAATAACAAATCTTTAAAACGCAAGCTATCTTCAAAGGGATACTATTCTATCAAAGACTCTATGGCAAATCAAAATGGGATGGGATGGGATTAAACTGCCGTTTCATACAGGCTGTTTTAAAATGAATGACTTAGAACATAAATATTGTTAATGTAATTATATTTCAGAGTGGTGGCTCGGAACTGGCACTTAGATTCACTTACACTTAAAATATTTTTTATTTTTATTGCATATAAGTGAATCTAAGCTTCGTGATTTTAGTGTAATCATATTATGTTGATTGTTTTTTATATTTGTATTTAGTGTTGACGTTTTCAAGTACTATGTAATAGGTTTTGGAATAAAAAGATTTGAACTTTGAACATTATCCCGGTTGGCCCAGT
This sequence comes from Musotima nitidalis, assembly GCA_949126915.1. Taxonomy (NCBI): domain Eukaryota; kingdom Metazoa; phylum Arthropoda; class Insecta; order Lepidoptera; family Crambidae; genus Musotima; species Musotima nitidalis. Next base: position 3,821,457 of record OX421429.1, read on the forward strand.
GTCTGCTCTCAGGTTTAACCGGATTTGGCTGAACTTCAGTTATAATATGGAGCGACTGCGAACTTCTTCTGACCTGAAAGTGAAATATCTATCATTCTTAATCCAACTTAAACCAGTTGCCAGAATACTAAAAGGCACTTTCACTTAACAATAGAGGTTAATGACGCTATAGAGGAATTACGCACATAACTGCGTTATATGTGCTAGGATTTGAACCCTTAACCCTCTGAATTATAAGTCTATTGGGCTCGAAATTGTGCTATCGTTGCTTTTTTAAATTTACCACTTTATGCAGAAACGTAATGTCTCTGCCTAATGGTCTATTAAGCAGCGGGCGCACGGGCCGTAAGACTTTCAATAACGTAATCCGGCACGTTATCGTTATTAAGTACGCAATTAAGTAAGTCTAATTATATGTTCCTTATAATTAGGCATACTAAATTACCTAGAAATAAATGAAATCCTATTTATGAAAGTATTAAGATGTTGTAGTGATTGCATAAAGAATAAAATAAAAATGTGGCAAGTGGGTATATCATCATACCAGGCTCATTTAGTCCACTACTGAACATTAGCCTCCCCAATAGATGAGACCACCAGTTGGTGATCGCAGTTCAAGCCAGTACGCAGGAGGACGCTGCTGCCCATCATTCGATAGGCCGTCGACTCTTTCGACTCCCCATAAACTGAGAGGGGTGGCACTATTCTGGGCCGGTATCTCAAGGCACAGGATATATAGTTTATAATATAATCGCTATAAGCGTTCTAAATTAATTATTACAGTACACTCAGAATGTGATACCCTGTTCTGACTATAAAGAATTAGAAGAAAAACTAAATACGACTCTAGAAAAAATAGTAGATTGGCTTAAGGCGCACAACTTAGAACTAAATCTTAACAAAACCAAAATCATCTAGTTTAAACCGTACCAGAAATCTGCCTTAGACATCTCATATCAATATAAAAAAACAAAAACTGAATCTGTAAATTCCGCTACTCTCTTAGGATTAGAATTAGACACGCACTTAAATTGGAAAAACCATGTCCAGAAAGTATCAAATAAAATGTCATCCTTTATTTATTCCTTATAGCGGCTTAAGCGACTCACGGATTTAAAAACAGCACTGACAGCATATTATGCACATGCACATTCAAGACTATCTTATGGCATTATTTTTTGGGGAAACTCCAGTAACGTGAGAAAAATTTTTACTCTTCAAAAAAAATTTGAAAATATTGACCAGCTAGAATCCTGTAGAGCACACTTTATCAGACATCAGATTCTAACTCGCACTTCAATTTACATTATGGAGTCATGCAAGTTTATAAAAAAAAACCAAACCATCTATATTCACCCGAGAAAAGAATGAGAAGAAACAATACATATCAGAACAAACTAAAAATCCCTTTTTCAACATTAAAACTAATCTCGACAAGCCCTCATAGCATGTTAATTAAAATATTCAATCATAATTATACCAAATTACATAAAAAAATATAAATAATCTTCCGCTTTTTACTAAAACTTTAAAGACATTCTTAATTAAAAAATGCTATTATAATATCCAGGAATTTTTCGACGATAAAATCAATTAATCTTTATAAATAAATAAGTATATTGTTATTCTTTAATGTCTTAAATTTTTGTAAGTCACCTAGGAGGTAGGCACTTAGTAGGTTCTTTGTTATGTTGCTATGCCCTTACAGGGCGTCACATTGTATCTATACATATTTGTTGTAACATGTAACCTACCTAACCATGTTCCATGTAACCTACTTCCATGTAACATGCAATAAATGATTTGTATTTGTATTTGTGATTATTGGAACAGATGAAGACCGATATGACGCGTATGTATCAAAACAGTATATCCGCACTACGCTCGATAAGTCGTGAATTTGATTCGCACGCAGTAAACATTTTTTTTAAATATTTGCTTCCGTTTTTGTGTTTTATATGTATTATATGTACTAACGTCATATCAGCCCTATAAAGTCCACTGGTGAACATTGGCCTCCCCAACAGAGTACATTCTATTACGAATATTTGCCCATAATCACTACGCTAGGATCTTCCGGTAGGATTTCTTTTCGGCGACTCTTAGGACTCACTGTGAGATGAGAGCTGGTTTAGACCTTTACCACACGGCATCATGCATTAACGCAAATACTTACGCATTCAAAAATAAAATATGCAAGTATGTTTATCCCTTCTATAGTATTCAAAGCTCAGGACCAAATTATTATTATTTAACACAAAGATTCCTGTAATATATTCTACAGGAATTTATGTTTCTTTGTGTTAGTACAAAATTAATAAATTAATGTGTAGTTCGGGGCTAGACGGCTCTGTGTGAGATACATGTGTATTATAAAACCTGCAATCTATTCTGGAAACAGCTGCAGTTTATTCTGGCTTGGAACCAGTAGGGTTAAAGTTTTAGCCTGTTAGATTTGTACGGTGATTACTAATTGTAAGCAGCAGCAGTAGTGTCCTTTACAAAATTTGTACTTTGATGTCTCCGTAATATTAAAGAATATATGCAAGTTCTACTCAAGTTCTCTCTTATTAAAGTCAAAGTGAAAATCATTTGTTAAAGTTTGGCTTCATAGAGCTCAAGAAAGTAAACTTAAAAACTAATGCGCCCATTCACAGCGGGCTTGATTGTAGAAGAACGGGCAAGAAAATCATCAATGTTGGATTTTTCTCCCGCCAGTTACAAGAGAATGTACTTAATATTAAAACAAAGTCTATAAAAACTTGTGCTCTGTTTTCCAATGACCTTTCAATATACATGGACTAATCACGTCATACAATGACAAAGCAAAAATAAGGCACAGGTCTCTAATTTCACCATATTATGCTACGACTGATCTTTCATACATTGCGCTAAATGAGCAGCAATAAGCTACATAAGGTGAGTTTAGAAGCGGATTCGAACAAAACAAGCAGTGGAGTGGCGTTGGCTGTTATTTTTTGTTTTTTATTTACGAGAGATAGATTTTTATAGTTTCCGAATATCGTAATTTCAGCCCGTAATAGTCCACAGGAATACTAGGAGTGGCCATACTGTGTTCCGGTACCACACGGTTTCCGAATGTGCCTTTTATTATTTTAAACTACCGAATTTTAGAATTATATTTTTTTTATACAACAAGGCAAACGAGCGAGTGGGTCACCTGATGGCAAGTGATCACTATTGCCCATAGACACCTGCAATACCAACGGATGCGTTACCAACCTAGAGGGTTAATATAGAATGCCTCTTATGCCAGTTTTTTTCCAGTAATAAATATTATGAAGATAGCTAATGATCACTTGTAATTAGTAAACAATATTTTTATTACTAGAAATATCGCAAAAATATCAGCTATTAACGTTTTTATCTATAACTCCAAAAACTACCGTTCGCTGAATACATATAAGCTTTGTGTATATAAGAAAAAACCAACACTTTAAAAAAATATGGACTTTAAAGTAGTAATAAGTAGTAATCGGTACAACTGGTATCAAATATCGAAAATAATCAAACATGTTTTGGAGCTTTAAACATCGATTTGTATAGCTAAAAATGTTGTAAAACATGTTACGTTATATTGTTGAAAAATTATTTCGTTTGTAAAATTATTTGGACCTTTCTCTTGCTACTATCTTGCACCATTTCTCCTTCAAAATCTCGTGTACAGGAAACCTACAAAAAAGCATCAGCAAGCAACAGGAAGTATGTTGGTATGTATTAACAGATAAATACAGGATTTAAATGTATTAACAGATGAGGGCAATGTGGCAAAAAAGAAATGTCTTTAGCGATTCTATTGTTCTTTTCTGACTCTGTTCTTGTGGCGTCCTTACAACTATCTCTTTCTGACGCGCGAGAGTGAAAAGAATGGAAATACCTGTCAATCATTTATAATAATTATTGAAAATTAAATGGTTTTACAACATTATTTACACATTTTTGTGTGTTATCTTTCAGAAATAAAATTAATTTACCGGTGGTAGGTCACACCATCTTTTTTTTGAATCGTTAACGTATTATTTGGGCACTTTTTTAAGACACACTTTGGCATCCTTCTGACTTAGCTGTCAAAACACGACTAAGGAAAAAGTGTGCTTATATCGCGTTGAAGCACACTTTTGCCGTGCCGCTGAAAGCGCGCTGATGCGATGTCCATGTGTATAGAAGGTCATTGCTGTTTTCACATGATTTAGAAAAAAAAAACACAAACCCTTTTTAGCAAGATGATGATAGTTACGGATAAAAATAGCAGACATGAGCAGACCATTCCTCACTGGCAGCACCAGTTCACGAGTATGGCCCGACGCATGACGCCACCACCGCAGAAACATTTAGGTGAGCATGAAATACTCAAGCTACAGGATAAAAGGATTCTAACAAAAATAACATTAACGTTAAAAGAATGAAACGTGCTGCAAACCACAACATAATATTTTTTCTGTAGAGTAGTATACCATTTGGTTTCAGTTATGCTATGCAGTTAACAAATAATTATAAATAAGTCGTTTACAAGCAGTCTTTGTAAAATTAAAAAAAAATAAATAAATAAGAGTGTGTAAGTATAAGACTTTGTTTATGTAAAGAGGGCTGCAAAACACAACTTTTATCACTGTAAATGTAACAACCAAGCGTTTTTGTCATTAACGTAATGATTATTAGTGTATGTAGGTATTTAATATCTAGGTATAGGTGATGTTGCGCAGCTGTGCACTGTGTACCTACACTATTATCCTCCTGGTCTCTAATACGCCGAAGAAGCTGATTTGGCTTCTGGTCTCCCAACTCCATCTCCCCGAGCAGTTTTTGAAACTGCCGGTTTGAATACTTGAAGAAGCCTTGCTTTCAGGGTTTGGTATTTGTCTGTGTCTGGTGGAGATAGCAACATGTCACTAAACTGTTGGATAGCTGCCTTTCTAAGCTTGTTTACGACCAAATTTTGCTTGGCTTTCTCCCCGAGCTTCTGGTTTTCCACCACTGCTTCGAATTGAACGAACCAGAGTCTTGGCTGGTCCGCCCAAAAGTCCGGCACTTGCGACGACACCGTGATGGTTGCCAAAGCACCCTCGTACCTATAGTGTACATAGTTATTCTAAAATAAGCTTTCTTGGTAAGTGATATCTTTCCAGATTGCTTAAACTTTTCCAAAGGCAAAACTGACTTGTATTTTTTTGTTACAAAAAATTACTAAATAATTTATTGTAAATGTTTTCGATTTCAAATTATACTCGAATAACGAAGTTACAAAGTTATTCGAGAAATGTACGAATAAGCAATGAAGAAGTACTTAAATAATGAAAATGAAACTTAAAAATGAAATGCCAGCAAATTGTGTGCCAGCCAAATTTATACAGCCGACTATTTGAGTGACGCAAATTGTTTAAAAAATCCCGCTAGGGGCTTCTCAGACCCGCTTACAATGAGGGTTCCGTACCTGAACGTAAAGCGTTGATTCTTTCAAAAGTTTTATTGAAAATAGCTTATATTCTCTTTTTTAGATTTGGTTACTTTTTTGCTCGAAATTGAAAAAAATAAAAAATACCAAGCGAGGGGAAAGCAACAAACTGCCCTGCATCCATTGCTGACTACCTGTAGTTCATAGGTGGAGGACGTCCCCTACTATGATTTTCGATTGCTATTGGAGAACCTTTACTCCCCATCAGGCATCGGCTCTTTACGCTTTGTGCTCCGCTCTCTGCTACCTCATGGACAGAGTGTTAAGCTTCTCAGCAAGTTCTCGCTCTAGTGAAATGAAACTCTCGGTTCTGGCCCGGAGGACGTTGGCCGCGGGCGTGGTGTCAGATGCTGAAACCCTTGTACTGCCCCGCCCCTTTCTGTTAAGAAGCGGCGGGCGTCGTCAGATCTGCCATTGGTGAGTCCCACACACCCCACTCAGTCGCCCTTGGGCTGAAAGGCAGGCATTTTGTTACCAGTGTAAAAAAAAGGTTGTTCCACACTATATTTTACCAAGCAAAGTATCCACTTTAACACGTGTCATTCCTATTTTCCACCAAATCTTTTGAGTCAGTGTTTCTTGTGTAAGGCCATTATGGCTGTGGAATTGTCTGCCGGCGCATGAGGGTGTCAAATATACAGTGTCATTTATACAGACCGTCATGAGTTCCCCCCCGGACTGAAGTCACAAGCGGCTAGCGTCTTCGGAAGATTTTTAGTGGGTACTGATGGCAGTCGCGTCTGCCAGTGGTGAGTCCCACACACCTCTCTCGGTCCCCCTTTGGCCTGAAGGCAGTGCATGAATGCATTGTATTACCGACGTACATTAAAAAAAAGGCCGTTAAGAGTGGTTGAGCTTGTTACCGTGCTTGTCCCACGGTACGGACGCTCATTCTTTTCTAAACTGCATCGACTGCTTTCCGACAGGCACTATGACGAATCACATTAAATTTATTCATAACTTCGGTGTAAAATAATGCAATAATTTGCTAAACGTAACATGGACACATTTCACGATATTAAAATCCGCGAAAATGTTTGATGTCGGGATTTCATAATTTAACTGGAAAGGGATTAAATTATTTCCAAAATATTGCCTGTACAACAATAAATGTTTGTTTAACTTTTAATTATCAAACTTATTTTATTGGAGTTACGACACAAAATTGTTTTGCCAGTTCTTGACATTCTGTGTTCACCAATTGTTATTTGTCTAACGAGTATTTCATTGTTACATTTTGTAAAGTCACGTTATAATTATAAGTTTTCGTTCTGTATGTGGGGTGGAAATGTACATTAATTACATTGAAAATTATTCATAGGTACGGTTAGTCTCTGAAGTAGCAGAACACTTTAGTAATATGTCGCGTCGATTTATATAGTATGGTTAAGTTACTGAAATAGCCTTCTTTTTAGAGTGACAAAGTACTAAAATTATGATAATAATACTTCAAGAATTACATCATCTTCTCTTCCCACTATTATTCACTTGTCTATCATAAATCACCAAACCATGTAAGCATAAGTACCATTTTCAATTCTTGTCGCTATATTTTCTTTAACACCAGCTTTGGCCCTTATCAATTAATTCCTAATCCTATTACTTAATTTCACACCTAGAATACTTCTGAGTGCTCTCATCCCTACTGCATTCATTTTGATATTTGTTGATAGTTTTATATTTTGACATTGGTGATATTTATGAGGCCGACTGTACCTTAGAACCGAAACAAAAACAGTGTCATGTTGATTGAAAAAAAATCGTAATTATTGTATTTGAGTTATGTATGTGTATAATTAATTGATAATGAAGAGTTCTACTGGCGTTTATATTGACTCACATAAAATTCTAAATCCAATTTTTTGCCTTACTATCGCTTTTTGTTCATTATAATCACTCAGATTTTCAATGTTTTATTTGAGTGAAAACTATATTAATGAAAATGAATATATTTATATATAACAAAATAAACTTTGAATGTAGACATTACGATTTTCAATAGAATGGATAAATACAATTTAAGTTAACAAATTTTTAATAACACTGTTATAAATATTATTGTTACTTATTCGAATGATTATGAGTTTCGATCATTAGTATGAACGAATATTAGTAAAAACTAAGTTTATTATAAGAGATATTATAAATTTACATGATTATAATTTTTAAAATTTTGTTTTTGAATGTTTTATGAAGAATGACCTGACATCAATGATATGAGAAATAATTTCTGACTTACGTTGATAAGAGTTGAAAAGTTAGGTAAGACAATACGCACCCATTCTACTGGAGTAAAAAAATCGAAATCCACCCTGTAACTTTTTAATTTATTCATAAAAAATACATACAAATCTATTACATAGTTCCTTTTTGCTATATTAATTTTGATATATAGATAAAAAGAGAATATAAAAATTTAAACTCTAATTACGAACAAAAAATATGTGTAAAAGAAAATCTCGGTCATTACTTTATCTAAACAGAAATAAAACTATTAACAAAACAAGAAAACGACTCTCAGCGCCATCAGAATCGTAATCACGAAATAACTTAGCTCAATTTCCGGGCTACTTACAGTAGCGTTACTGTAAAGAACCTGCGTGGTCCGCAAACATGGTTCCCGTAGAAACACATAGATGGCGTTATGTTAGAACTAACTACAGTGTATATAAAAATTGCTGCCACTAAAATTTTAAGTGCTCTTGGATAGATGCCCTAATACGAAGAATTTTTTACAGCAAAATAATATATAAATTAATCCTAGGTCTTCGTGATTCATAATTAATAAAACTTTTTGTACGACAATCCACATTAGTTCAGTCTTTATAGTGAAACAATATACTCTAGCTCACTATTTCTATGTTCGTTCGCGTTAAGAATGCAGTGAGTCATCAGTGCAACTGCAAGATAAAGGTGTATTCACTGTGGTGTTAAATTCAAACAAATTATATTTTAGAAGATTAAGTTTAATGAATTTATAATAATACACTTAAAAGTTTAAAATCAAAATTAAATCATTAATATCATATTGTATGCACTATCACTAGTATCCTCGTTAGTATTATTTTATAACAAAAGTATTTTCTGCAGCGAGTTCTATGATGTCATCTATATTCCACATGGTATTTTCTTCTTGTTAGACGTGGTCGCAGCATTTCTTCCATCGATCAGCGTCCACTAAGCGAATTACGTCATGAAATTTTTTTTAATTTTTCACGTCAGACATTTTAAAAGTTGTATTGTTGGCACCAATATATTTTTTTATTTGGGCCTACACCAACTAAATAGGGCTTAGTTAGCAGTGATACGGAGGTAAACGGAGAATATATTTCATCGTTTGAATATTTATCAAAATGTGGGGCGATTTCAGCGGCTTTCTTTAACAATTCTTTTTCTAAATAGGTCATGTCCATGAGTGGCCCTTTGTTTCTTAGCCAGTTTATTAATTGTTATTTGTTCCAAGCGGTTGCGGAGTGAGCGTTGTCCATGACAACAATGCTTCACATAATGCCTAACTTAGGCATTATGTTTTTGAATCACTCGAGAAACCTGTCAACGTCCATCTCTTCATGATAGTCTCTAGTTGATTTTGACTCAAAAAGTAACAAACATCCTTCTACAAATCGTTTGTCGCTATCAATATGTAAAACAATTAACCTTTTTGCCTTTCCGCTAACTAAGTCGTTTTGAAAAGCATATCTCTTGTTTTTTATACTATGTCCGGCGTTTACCCACGTTTCGTCAAGGAAATACGAGGACTGCACTAAAAATATCGGGAATGGAATATTTCCACTGTTCCTGTCATATTAAAATCTGTTTAGTTAAAAACTACTTGGTTTTAAATGTCGAACACCATTTATTTAGTTACAAATGTTACAGTTACAAATGGATACTAATTGTAAATTTATTATAAGTGCATTTCCTTATGCACAAAACTTAACCTGGGAACAAAACTAGAAAATATTTAATTTAAATTTATTAATTTATAATTTGACTTGTTATAATTCTAACATTTCATTTCTTGAAATGAATAATTTTATTAAGAATTTTCAATTGACCACAGATACTATGTACCTACCATGGAGGTATAAAAATCAGACAGCTACTCTGTTAGCTTATACTTTACAAGATTCTGTTATACAGATGACTAGTTCTAATATTAATCTTATACAAAATGTTAGTACTGTTACTAATAATAATTTTTTGACTTCTCCCATTTTAAACTGAGAGGCAAGAAAAAGGCCAGGCCCTTGGACCTAAACATAATACACCAAAACATCCAGGGCCGGACTGGCAAAGACCTTGATTTTGAACTGTTTTTGGAATGTCAGGATACATCTGTCATTTGTATTACTGAGCACTGGCTTAAAAGCAGTGAATTAAATTTTAACATAAATAATTTTAAATTAATAAGCTTTTTTGTACGAAAAACCGCTATTCATGGAGGATCCATGATATTTGTCAAGAACAGTTTAAAATGTAAAGATCGATTAGACATTGTAAATCTTTCTATAGAGCGTAATATTGAATTGTCATGTGTGGAATTGGAAAAATTTGTTATAGTATGCGTGTACCGGCCACCATCTGGCAACTTTTCTACCTTTGAATTGGCTATGGAAGATGTATTAAAAAAATTAAAATCCAAAAGTAAACACATTATAGTTTGTGGCGACTTTAACGTTAATCTTCTTGAAAAAACAGTGACAACCACACGCTTAATTTCATTATTTCAAAGCTTTAATTTAAGAAATCAGTTTTTAGAGCCAACCAGGATAACAGCACATAGTGCAACTTGTCTAGACAACGTATTTTCGGAATGTAACCCGTCTTTTAAGGATCTATGGATTTGCCTACCGTCTGACCATTGCGGGTTATTAGTGTCATTTAAATATAATCAGCCGGAAGTTCCTAAGTTAATAAAATATAGACCAATAACAAATAATCGTTTGGAGTACTATCAAAACAGTATAGATAAAAAAATAGGTTCAGTCCCATTTTCGCACAGCGATCCGGGTGTTCTTTATGCTAATGTTTTTGGCTTAATTAAAAATGAGTTTAATAATGTTTTTACCCTTAAGTCTACTAAACGTTTTGAGAAGCTTCAATTTTGTGAATGGGCTACAACAGGTATATATAGGAGTAGGCGGCGACTTTATGAATTGTACAACTTAAAGAATTGCAATCATAATCCAGGTTTTATTGAATATGTTAAAAGATATTCTAAGACATTTAAAAGGGTATGTATTGCAGCAAAATCCGATTTCATAAAAAATAAAATAAAGTCGTCGGATAGTAAGATCAAAACAACGTGGAATATTATAAACCGCGAATCTGGCAGGCGTGCGCCCAAAGATGATACCTGTGTCCTTAAAGATAATGATATAACTGTAGAATGTAAAGCAGAAGTAGCTAAAATATTTGGCGACTTCTTTGCGAAAATACCAATAGAGACAACTTCAAGTCTAAATTCGTCTCCTTTAGTTGCTATATCACTTCTTTCGGAATATGTACCAGTCTGCAATTCCATCTTTGAATTTAGATATATCACATATGTAGATATTTTAAAATCCTTTAAAGAAGTAAAAATTAAAAATACGGGTGATTTTTGGGATCTGTCCACTAAAGTAATTCAATCAATAATACATTCTATTGCCCCATACCTTGCGTTCATATTTAATGAATGTATTAATCAAGGGTCCTTTCCGGACTTAATGAAACTGAGTAAGGTTATTCCTTTACATAAATCCGGTTGCAAAGAGGACAAAAGTAACTATAGACCTATTTCAATCTTACCAGTTTTAAGTAAGGTCTTTGAAAAAATTATTCTTAATCAGTTAACATATTACTTTAATTCACAAGATCTTCTACATAAAAAGCAGTACGGTTTTAGAAAGAGCCGTTCTACGGCAGATGCTGGTGCAGCTTTAATGCAGCATATTTTTGAAGCTTGGAAGTTATCGCAGAATGCTCTAGGAGTTTTTTGTGATCTGTCTAAGGCTTTTGACTGTGTTGACCACCAGACTCTAATTCTTAAATTAAAATACTATGGTATAGGAGGCTTAGCCCAAAAGTTATTGTCATCATATCTTTGTTCACGAATTCAGACGGTAGATATTAACGGAACTAGATCACCCGGGTCGTCTGTGCGTATGGGGGTCCCTCAGGGTTCAATTTTAGGACCATTTCTCTTTTTAGTTTATATAAATGATTTGCCATTTTTTATGAGTAGGCGTTGTGAGATGGTATTATTTGCTGATGATACTTCTTTAGTATTTAATATTGATCGAATAAAAAGGACTTTAGCGATGTAAACGATGCCCTTGCAGAGCTGCTTCGTTGGTTTACTGTTAACAACTTACAGCTAAATGCTAAAAAAACGAAATGTATTAAATTCACTGTTCCAAACGTAAGGAAACTCGAAACAAATATCATTATTGACGGTCAGAAACTAGATTTAGTAGATTCTACTGTTTTCTTGGGAATAACTATAGATGAAAAACTTCAGTGGGGTCTACATATTGATACTCTTGCTGGCAAACTTAGTTCCGCAGCTTATGCTATTCGCAAAATTCGCCAATTAACAGATGTTGATACGGCAAGAATGGTATACTTTAGTTACTTTCATAGCCTAATGTCTTATGGTATTCTTATGTGGGGACTAGCAGCAGATATAGAAACAATTTTTATTTTACAGAAACGGGCTGTAAGATCTATTTACGGACTAAGCTCACGGACAACTCTTAGAGAAAAGTTTAAAGAAATAGGTATCTTGACTGTTGCCTCTCAATACATTTATAATAGTATAATATTTATAAAACGAAACATAGAAACCTATAACAGGCGCTGTGATGATCACAGTTTTAATACTAGGAATAGAAATAAATTATTAAATCCATTTTTACGCCTGCATAAAATTCGAAAATCGTTTATGGGGCAGGGTATACAATATTATAACAAAATTCCAAAAGATATTTTAGATTTGCCTTTTAAAAAGTTTAAGCAAACCGTTAAGACATCACTTACCAAGAAAGGGTATTACACGGTTAATGATTACGTTAATGACAAAAACGCTTGGATGTAACATTTACAATGATAAAAGTTGTGTTCTGCGGCCCTCTTTACAATATAACGATTACTTACATACATTGTCTATGTAATTTTATAATTTTATAATTTAATTAGTTCTGTCTCCCTTTTTTTTTTCAAATCTTGTGACTGCAGAACACAATTGTTTTAATATTATGTATTTTAATTGTGACTGGCGGGAGAAAAAACCAACCTTGACGATTTTCTTGCCCGTTCTTTTACGATCAAGCTCCCGCCCGCAGTGAATGGGCGCGTTAGTTTATAAGTATGACATTCATAAGAGCTCTATTGAGCCAAACTTGAATAAATGAATTTTTAATTTTAATTTTTTTTTTTTTTAAAAAAGAATCTCGATCTTGTCAAAAGGTTTTGTCAAACTTGTATAGTCGTCGAGAAAATTCAAGAGCGATGACTTATTATGACTTGCAAAGTGGTTTAACACAAAAACAGTGTATTGACCGGATGATTTCTGTATTTCGTGATGAAGTTCCGTCCAAAACCACAATTTATCGCTGGTTTGCTGAATTTCAACGTGGACGTGTCATGCTCGGTGATAATCCCTGATCCCCGTCAAGGTCGTCCAAATACTGACCCAAGAAAACGTTGATGCTACGCGTAAGCTGATTGAAGAAGATCGACATGTGACATACCGCGAAATTCAGACAACTTTATTCATTGGCATGAGTCAAATACAAAAAATCTTGCATGAACAATTAGGTAAAAAAATCGTTGCTTTCCCGATGGATATGGCTCGCGTTACTTGATGCGTCAGAACTTTCGAAAGATTCCACGCAGGATCCTCAAATGCTGTATACAAAATCGTATCAGGTGACGAATCCTGGATATACGCGTACGAACCCGAAACAAAAAATCAGTCACGAGTTTGGTTGTTCGAAAATGAGTTAAAGCCAACAAAAATTGTTCGTTCACGGAGTGTGGCAAAAAAAATGGTGGCCATGTTTGTCTCCAAAACCGGCCATGTTGCGAATATTCCTCTTGAGGGACAAATAACGGTTAATTCTGAATGGTATGCTAGCATTTGTTTGCCACAAGTCGTTTCTGAACTCCGTAAAGAGAACTGCAATCGCCGCATAATCCTCCATCACGACAATGCAAGTTCTTACACCTCGCACAGAACAATAGAGTTTTTAGAGGAAGAAAACATAGAATTATAAGAACATCCGCAGTACAGCCCCGACCTAAGCCCTCATCATTTCTATACATTTCCTAACATTAGGAATAAATTGCGTGGTCAAAAATTTTCATCATCTGAAGACCACAGCTTCTTCACGCCTACAAAACGGCCATTTAGGAGCCCCCTACTTCCGAATGGAATGGTTGCTTCAACGATTGGTTCCATCGTATAGCAAAATGTGTCAAATTTTGCGGAAAATACTTCGAAAAGCAAAAAATACATTTTTAAATAGTAATGTTGTGTCACTTCCTTGATTCCCGAAATTTTCAGTGCTGCCCTCGTATATGGTTTTATTTGCTTTTCTGTGCTCTTTGATTTGCTTGAGATATTTACGCCAATTTTCCCAAGTTATACATGGCGACATCGGCAAGTGGTGCACCTGCCGTTTTACAGACGAGGCTCTGGTAAACATAGAAGTTCCCGGTAAACGGCAATAGGCTCGCCACCTATTACGTGAGACCAGCAACACAATTGGCGAAATGTGAGCGTATAATATGCCTCTGCCTACCTCTTCGTATTCAGTATTCGGAAACAGGCGTGATTGTATGTATGTTCCTTATCTGATAAGTAATCATTGACATCTTATAAACTATTTTGAAATAAATGCTTTTTACTACAGTTTTTTTAGTGAATACATTAGAAGTAGGAATTACTATTAAAATAAACAATAATTATTGCAACGACATTTCTGCATACGAGTATGGTTTGGAAAGTTGGCGGCTTGGCCTAGACAAAATAAAATATACACAATACTATTTTCTGAATAGGCTGCACTGTATGACACTTAGAGCGATTTATCTACTTTAAAAACTGTAAGACTTGCAGCAACAGACCACGGGCTTCTTGGCGGGAAAGTGAAGCGTCATGTCTGCAGTTTTGTTTTATTTTCTAAAACTTGTGATATTTCGAACGTTAAAGTGTAATAACGGTGAATTATTAACCGTTAATTGTTCGTGAACGTACATGAGTGTTGGTAAATGAAACAAAACAGTGCAATATCATTTTTCAAATTCTCTCAAGAAGTCCATGTAAGATCTCAGTATAGTCCCACATCTTTACTGAGAATTCAAGAGGTTTAGGGGGAGGGCATCGCATTTACCATTTATCACCACTCATTCTCATTGACTATTATTTATATATTATTAATATATCTCTTACTTTATAATGGCTAAATATGCTACATGCACGAAGCCATTATTATTTTTTAAATAAAACCATTAAACATCTAAGAGTGGGACTTCTTGGCGGGAAAGTGAAGCGTCATGTCTGCAGTTTTGTTTTATTTTCTAAAATTTGTGATATTTCTTACATTAATGTGTAATAACGGTGGATTATTAACCGTTAAGTGTTTGTGAACTTACATGAGTGTTGGTAAATCAAACAAAACAGTGCAACATCACTTTTCAAATTTTCTCTCAAGTAGTCCATGTGAGATCTCAGTATAGTCCCACATCTTTACTGAGGACCCTAGGGGCTTAGGGGAGGGTATCTCATTTACCATTATCATCTTTATCACCACTCATTCTCATTTACTATAATTTACATGATATTAATATATCTCTAACTTGACACTGGTTAAATGTGCAAACAGCACGAAGCCATTATTTAAAAGAAGAAGATCTAAGAGTGTCAGAATGAAGTAGGAGTGATGTAATAAAAATAAATTGCATTTGCATATGTGAGGCTGCGAACTTTCCAACCCTTATATAAATTAAACCTACTAAGTAACAATAACCAACAGCTATACTAATACTAATCGTTAGTAATCCATTCTACATAAAACTATTACTATTGGCAAGTGAAGTCTTTGCAATACACTTACCACATAATTAGTTCGGTTAAACCTTACAAACTAACCGCTTTGAGTCCGCTCAGCGTCATTTCCAAGCTAGTTCGTTAAATTTAACATTATTGTAGTAATAACGTGAGCTAACATACTAGGAAATATTTACCAATGGTTTACTAATTAGAATCAGTATACAAACTCAAGTATGTTATTGTAATGTTCCGAAAAATTTGTAACTCAAATAATTGTTTTTATTTTTTGTCAACACAAAATATGTGGATTGCAACGGAATTTTGATCATCGTTCTGCCACGATCTGACTTGTTTTTAATCAGTCAAACAAATATCTTGCAAACGTAAAAATAAGAACATTTACTGCTAGAGTAGCGTAGAGTCGGTGTGGCAAATTCATTGAATCAGTCTAACAAATTATATTTAATGACATTGACATATAATAATGATAGCCTTTTTTCTTTTAAATAATGGCTTCATGCGGTTTGCACATTTAGCCAATATTAAGTAAGAGATATATTAATAACGCGCTATTAAACGCTGAAGCGCTCGTAGCGCTGCGGAACTCGGTGGTCGGAAATTATCACCGAAGTACAGCAGAGTTTACAGAGGTCAGTCCTTGGATGGGTGACCGTTTGTGTGGCATTTGATATCGAGCGCTTCCGTGCTTCGGAAGGCACGTTAAGCCGTTGGTCCCGGTTATCACTAAATGTGGTAGTCGTTAAGCCATGTTAGAGGCCTAATGGGCGGCTTGATAAATTCTAACAGCAGGACGCCATACACCTGCCTCCGCCAATCCGCACTGGGTCAGCGTGGTGGAGTATGACCCATTACCCTCACACCTTGATTTGTGAGAGGAGGCTCGTGCTCAGTAGTGGGACGTTGATGGGCTGAAATGATATTAATAACATATGAATTATAGCTCAAGAATGAGCGGTAATAAAGATGATAAATGGTAAATGAGATGCCCTCCTCCTAAGCCTCTTGAGTCCTCAGTAAAGATATGGGACTATATTGAGATCTCATATGGACTTCTTGAGAGAATTTGAAAAGTTATGGTGCACTGTTTTGTTTCATTTACCAACACTCATGTGCGTTCAAAAACACTTAACGGTTAATAATCCACCGTTATTACACATTAATATTCGAAATATCACAAATTTTAGATAACAAAACAAAACTGCAGACATGACGCTTCACTTTCCCGCCAAGAAGACCTGGCAGCCTTTTACTCGTAATGATTATCCAATTGTATTTTTTTCTTAATCACAATATCACCAATTGTCAGTAATGCGGCATTAAAACTAAAACTCATTGCAAATTAAAAACGATGGCTGGATAAAATTAGCTTTAAGCTCAAATATGGTCACGTGTGAACGTTAGCTGACGTCATAAATATTGGCGCATGAATGTGATTAAGGGGTCGCTATCTGTGTTTGATTATCCCCAAGAGGATTTACAACATGTTTTATGATATATTTGATTTATACGACAACGATGCTCTGTAGGATCTGCGTCAGCTTTCATCTGCATATTTATTGCTATAAATAATATTTTGCTCAATCATTATTAAAGCTTAAATGTGTAACCTCAGACGATGCCGATAACTTTAGTAATCTGTTACATTATTTGCAGTCCCTTTATGGTCCACTGCTGAACATTGGCCTCCCCAATAGATTAAGTTCTATGGGGGGTAATTGCCTATAATCACCACGCTGCTGGGTAGGCGGGTTAATGATCGCAGTTCAAGCCAGTACGCAGGATGACGCTGCTGCCCATCATCCGGTAGGATTTCTCTTCGTCGACTCTTACGACTCCCCGTGAGATGAGAGGGTTTAGCACTATTTTAGGCCGGTACCACAAGGCACCAAAACACAAAAATAGAAATAGTATGATAATATTAGCAATTTAATATTAATATGTTACCTATAATTACATAACATAACCTTAGCCTAATAACGTCCTATTACTGAGCACGGACCTACTCTCACATCTCACAAACCAAGTTGAAAAAGGTATTGGGTGATTGCCGACCTAGTGCGGATTGGCGGAGGAAGGAGTGTGACTGCTGTTAAAACTTCTCAAGCTGCCTATTAAGATCTCAAACATGGCTCAACTATTACCACATACAGCAAAAACCGGGACCAATATCTTAACTCGGAACGGCGCTTTTGTGTGTATATATTTGACGAATCTAAATGGTCATGTTGATCTTAAAGACAATAAAGTATATTTTATTTTTATTTCTATAATAAACGGCACACAACGGTCACCCCTCCAAGGACCGACAACTATGAACTCTGCTTTACTTTTGTGATCTCTCTCACCACCTAGTTGTCTCATATTTTAATTATAGGTCTTTAAAAACTCACAGTAAAATTATCAAACGATTTTATATTGGTAATCAACTGTGTGTTTAAAGTATTTACACCTAAGTATAATTTCCTTCATAAAACACCTCGATATGTAAGACGTCTTATGAAATAAATTTCAAACTGTTAGCAAACAGTTGTATTTGTGTCCGCAAGTTCACACAAATCTTTCATGAAAGCTTGGAGAAAATATTATGTTATTGTTCTAAAAGCGGATAGCTGTGTATCTACATTATAGACATATTTTTAGTTCCATTTACCTTATTGTGTTCAAATATATTTTATATGTTAGGTAGTAAAAATATAGACGTGAATTGTATGATATTCTATATTCTATATTTAATGCTTGTCGTTCTTTTGAACACATGATTGAAACTTTCCATATCGAATTTATGTAAGTTTCGTATAATATTTCCAATATAAAATTAAAGCGCTTATAGCTCCGCGATTGTAGGCGTCAGGAAACGGTGACTGGTTGTGTGGCATTTCACATCCAACACTTCAGTTCTTCGGAAAGTTTCGGAAATCATATTTGTGCAAATAAATAAATTATAACCGTAGGATGTCTCACATCTGTCTTCGATCTGCGAGGGTCTGCACGGTGGGTTTGATAAAAGAGTGAAATATCCGAAAAGTAAATCTGTTGTAACTATAAACATATACTAGCGCCGCCCGCGACTTCGTCCGCGTGATATTTGTTGAATTTTAACAGTTTAGCTGATCCAGTTATGTTAAATTTCTCAGTTTTCTAGGATGGTCCTTTCTTTTTTTTTTGTTTTACGTCGGGAACAAAATGCATGTACACACTGCCTTCCTGCCAAAGGGTGACCGAGAGGGTTGTGTGGGACTCATCACCGGCAGACGTGACCGCCAGCAGTAACACCCACTGAAAATCTACCTCCTTGTGCGACTATAGCGTATGTGGCCGACTTCCCCTGCCCCCGCTGCCTAAGACCCTCCTGGCGCTGCTTGACGGGCCCTCGTGGCCCGCCCGCTACGCCCTCCAGTGGTCCCTCTTAGTTTCCCCCCTGGTAGTCAGTACTAAGGGCACCCAGAGTCGCCAATCTCTGGGTGTTACCTTTTCCCCAGCGCCTCCTGCGCCCTACCGGGAGGTACTCAGCCCCCCACCACGACAAGGTGGAGAACAGTCGGGGGGTCTTACTCAAACCCTGCAATATGACACCACAACCTATTTTTATATCGACGCGTGAAATGCAACACAAATTTTGGCTTAGACTAATAATATTAGAATTTGTTATTTGCTTCTTAAGCTTAACACATAGTATAGCAGGAAACAAGCGAATTTCAATTATGTCAAGGTATAATTTAAATATATTATAGATTAAGTTCAATGTGAATGAATATAGTTACAACTATAAATAACTGTAGACAGTTTAATTATTTTCTTTCATTAATCATTTGCTGTTTTCAAGTGTTGTTCAAACAACGAATTTGTTATTGAAATCGATTTACCATTCTACAGTCACAGGAGAAAAAACGTGCCGCCATGGCGACGGGCGGTCGTCACGAACAGACAATCAGTGGCAATAATACGGCTTTTTTACAATACGAGGATACACTCGATGGCCAATGAAAGCCTTCTCCCACGTCACTGTAGTCAACTTTTTACACATATGTTTGGGATGTAAGTGGTGTGCGCAATACAGTTTACGTCACGAATTTAATGAATACTCACGTACATTTTTGTTTTGTTTTAGATAGATACGAGGACGGCACTAAAAATTGCGGGAATCAAGGAAGTGACACAACATTACTATTTATAAATGTATTTTCGAAGTATTCTCCGCGAAATTTGCCACATTTTTCCATTTAACGAAACCAATCGTTGAAGCAACTATTCCCTCACGCAATTTATTCTTTATTTTGGAATGTAGAGAAATCATTAGGGCTTAGGTCGGGGTTGTACGGCGGATGGTCTAATAATTCTATGTCCACTTCCGATACTTTTAGTGCAGCTCTCGTAATCTATAGCTTTTTGTGTGGGTGCATAGGGATCCTATCAAGACCTTAGGAGCCCAAGCCAACCTCACCTGCAAGTGGTGTACCAGCCGATCAACGGACGAGGCTTTGGCGAACATAAAAGTTCTCGAATAGCGGCAATAGCACGTATTACGTGGGACCAAAAATATAATTGGCGAAATGTGGGCGTATAACTCATAGGCGTATGTAGATATTTTTGATTGGTTCTTATTAAATATTGCTATGCATCAAACTATTTTTTAGATATTGTTTTCAAACCATAGTTGTTGCTTGTGGCCTTTTGATTATAATTTTACAGAACAAAAGTAAATATTATTTGTACTGCTATTATACGATAAGGTAACTTTAAGTAGCGGCTACTTTGTGGCTTATAAAATCCTTCTTTATAAATATAAGAAAGGTGCGCAAAGCTGTAAAATGAATACTTACACATTCCTAGCATGTTTTACTTCCCAGAACCTACCAGAAAATAAATCTTGAGCCTGCCGTTCTTTAGGGTTACGTAATGTAATAATACTAAACTCATTGCAGAATTTTAAATCCTAAGACTAATTGTTCATTCATCTAATTGTTTTATTACATGTTATGGGTAACCAAAGCAATGTAATAGACAAAATAATTTACCGAGTTGCGTAAACGAGTAACATTCAAAACTGGCTCTCAGTGAATCAACTCTAAATATTATACATCAACAAAACCGATTTTTTTAAAAATTATTTTAGCAACACATTAACATTACGTATAAAATAATTATTACCTCCAAAAGTACCTAATGATTATAGAACACACGACAAATGGGCTTCTTCAAACTTTAATTGGAATGCATTGAATTTACGGTAACTCCAAATAATACATTGAAAGCAGTGCATTCGGTCGGCCTTCCCAAATCATAATAGCATCGAGACTAATTGGCAACAACAACAACAACTAGTTTGAAGTTTATATTGAACATTGTTCATAGTTAGCTTCATTGAAATACAAATAAATTACTTAGACATGGAATGATGATATTATTTAAATGTATCATTTCGGCCATATAAAGTCTTTTGCAGAAGTTAGCCTCCCCTACAATTGTATAATGTATAAGGGGCATAATTGTACAAGAGGTATTCCCATAATCACCACGCCGGGCAGGCGGGTTGGTGAACGCAGATTCAGCCAGTACGCAGGATGACGCCGCTGCCCATCACGAGGTCGGATTTTTCTTCGTCCACTCTCACAACTCCCCATGAGAAGAGAGGGGATGGCACTATTATTAGGCCGAGACTATTTTTAGGCTGTTGCCACACCGTACAGTACGATCTTTAAATACCATTCTAATCTGTATTGTAAAGATCAATGTGTAGAGTGTCTAAAATAAGTAAGAAAATAATGATTTCTTAGATATTAGAGAAGTTTGAAGGGAATGCGTTTAACAGGGATCAATTAATGAAAGCGTGAGTTCTGGTACGGCATTTAATATAAAGCTACGAATTGCTGTGACGAAAAGAGTATATATCACTCGTAATATCACTTTATATGTTAGTAATTGAAAGACTTTTTCATAACTTTATATGGGACTGCACAAGATCCCGCTAGCCCCTTTGGCAAAAGCCAAGCTTAGTAAATGTGTAAGAAAACGACGACCAATATGGCATAGAGGTCAGTATACCTGCACTTCGCTCCAAAGGTCTTAGATTCGATTCCCACACAGAATAAATCTTTGTGTGCATGAACATTAGTATTTGTTCTGCTCTAGGTGTTAGCTATGTATATTAAATATGTTTTTACAAAAAAAGCATTTAAGTATGTTTATTCTTTATTAAGTATCTATAGCACAAGTCTTGAAACTAATATAAATAATTGGTGTGATTTTAAGAGTAATATTTATCATATTTAATCAAATGTGATTTGATAACTGTATCGAAAAATTAATTGCAATAAAAAATAGGTACTTAATAATTAATAAAAAGACAATTTCTTAATTTAATATGAGATCGTACAAGATGAGGCCTCCCGCTGCCCCTTTGGCGGTTGATTGCGAATAAAGTTCATCCCCTAATTTAACCCTAATCTCCTTTTACGATCATTCTCCTTTATGAAATACTTGCTTTGTATGTTAGCACGTTTAATGACTATTTTATGTCGTTATTACATAAGTTATACATACTTTACTGTTTATAAAATTAAATATTGTATAGACAGTATTCAAATTCTTCTGGGTTTCGGAGGACAGACGGCAGTCGCTCTATGGGAACTGCAATTCAGAAGGTATCTCGAGTTCAAATTCTATGCTATGGATTTTCGAAGTTATTATCGCTTTCTCCGTGTCTCGGAAAAGCACGTTACAGCTACTTAACGTGTTTTTCGAGACAAGTCGTTCTGGCTGTCATGAACATCTCTGGCAGTCGTTATCAGGAAGTGGGTGCCTTCTTTTATTCTGACAGCTGGCTTAAGCATTGAATGCTATTTCCCTCTGGGTTGCTCCGTGTAATAACAGAAATTTCAAACCAGTAAGCAGACTCTGGTCCCTAAGTTTAAGTCTAGGGCGACCGGGATAAAGCTGATATGATGAAAAATTTTAAAAAAGAATTATAATCTGAAAACTCACTCAATTTATAGCGACTCTTGGAAGTAACCATTTTCAGAACGCAACATTTAATTAGAACAAAGTTCCCACGCGGTGCTTATAAAATACTGAAATGTGACGTCACAATTTAGGAGCCGTTTCAATATAGGGTTCTTGGGGCAGTCTAACGTTGTGACTTAAAAATTGTCATATCTGTCAAATAAAAGAAATTATTCTTTCACGAATGTTCATATGATTTCCCTCAATGATAATATGAAAAACAACCACTTAAAAATATTATTATAATAGGTTGGGGAAAAAGTCTTTTCGTATTTTTGTATGAAAAGTCAAGACATTTTTTTCAAAGTTTACTTACATTTATTTACAATATATATGTACCGTTTTGTTGAATAACTTTCTGCCATTTTGTGGGCAGAGACATTATCCCGTTACTGTAGAAACTTTGGGACTTCTGATCAAAAAAACGGGACAAATAGTTTTGGCAGTCCTCTCTTGAGGTCAACCTTACAGAACCTAAAGAATTCTGCAGAGACCGAAACAGGTGAAAATCTGAAGGCGCAAGGTCAGGGCTATATGGTGGATGCACTAGGATCCCCAGTCGAACTCTCTTAATTTTTGCTGAGTGGCTAAAGATGTGTGTGGTCTAGCGTTATCGTGATGAAAGACCCAACCCAGTTGATCAATTCCGGCCGTTTTCTCTCGACTGCTTCCTTTAATCTCATCAGTTGCTGGCAGTAAAGATCAGAATCGATGGTTTTGCCGGGCGGGAAAAGCTCATAATAAACAATGCCCTTCCAATCCCACCATACACACAGCATCACCTTATTTCGTGTTAGGCCAGGTTTGGCCACAGTCTGTGAAGCCTGGCCAACTTTCGACCACGACCTTTTTCGCACGTTCTTGTCGTACGTGATCCACTTTTCATCGCCAGTTATCAATCTCTTCAAAAACGGCTCGGTTTCATTACGTCTCAATAATGAATCGCAATTGAGTACACGGTTCATTAAGTTTCTTTGAGTGAGCTCGTGTGGCATCCAAATATCGAGCTTTTTTGTATAACCAGCTTTCTTCAAATGGGTCAAAACTGTTTTGTGGTCAATTCCCAGTTCTTCAGCTACATCGTAACTACTAATATGCCGATCTTGCTCCACTCTTTCAAAAATGGCGTCCATTTTATTCGTAACAGGGCGACCAGAGCGAGGTGCATCTTTAACATCAAAATTTCCGGACTGAAAACGTTTGAACCAAATTCGTACTACTCTTACTGACACTGCATCAGGTCCATAAACATCACAAATTTTTTTCACTGCTTGAGTTGCATTTTTGCCTTTTTTATAATAAAATTTTAAAATGTATCGAATTTCTTCATTAGATTCACTCATTTTTACGGAGAGAAAAACAAATGAAAAATAGCGGGAAACAACTTTTTTTTATTTTTTTATTTTCTTTATAATAGAACCTTTTTAATGTTACCAAAACCAGCCAGACACAAATAGTACAGTCAAAAAAATTTTATAATAAGTTTATACCTACGTTATGCGAAAAGACTTTTTCCCCGACCTAATATTAGCCTTGTGGTACCAGCCTAGAATAGTGTCACCCCGTCTCATCTCAGGGGGAGTCGTGAGAGTCGACGAAGAGAAATTCTACCGGATGATGGGCAGCAGCGACAACCTTCGTACTGGCTTAAGCTGCGATCACCAACCCGCCTGCCCAGCGTGGTGATTATATGCAAGTACCCCCAATATAATGTAGTCTATTGAGGAGGCCAAGTTTCAGCAGTGGACTTGTTAAGGCTGATATGATGATGATGATATTGACTTTCAATATAGTCATAGTATACAGAAAGTTAGCCACGTAATCAATCAATTAATCAAAATCGTTTATTGCGAACACAGGTTACAGGATAGGTGTTATAGTACAGGTCTAGATCTAGTTGTGGTCTGCCTCATAAGCGTACAATAGTTGCGATTTCATATAACACGAAATCACATTATTATGGATTTTAAAAGTAATACTAACAAGTTGGTCTAAAAGTCTAAAGTTTACTCGGATATTGATAAGTCGTTCAAATAATCTGTGACATTATAATAGCATTTTTCTATCAATAGTTCACGTAATTTGAACTTATTCGATGCGCTGTCACACGTAGTTAATTTGTGTCACAGGAAATGGTGCGTGTTTTATGTTGAACAGCCACCATTTCGCGTTAATCTACTCGGTAGTACAGGTTGACTGGCGCTTTATCTTTAGCCGAGGCAATAAGAACGAACTTTATGCGCCAGAAGCATCATCAGGTCACCGCATGTCACGTTACTCCTGTGCCCATAGTATTGCTCAAACGTCAAACGGTGGGAGATCAAACCTTTCAAATGTTCGCCCTTGTTCTTCTATATTCAAACATCTGCAAGTAATTAATGAGCGCAGTAGTATTAGGTAATCTTGATTTTGACTTTACAACATTCGCACCAATAGGTACATCTTATACGCCGGCAAATATAACGCTTGCAATATTATGGAATTACTGATTACCTTTACCTTACAATTAATTACCTTTGGCAACAACCAAGCGGTAGAAATTAGAATATTTCTAAGGGTTCCACCTACGCTTGGGTCGTGGAATAAGCTCATTGGCAAGGATTTTTACCAATAGTGTATTTTTAGCCTACTTGTATCATTGGTAATTAATCTGGTATTACTAGCGTTGGTCACTGTTAATCAGATAGGCCAAATGCTACCTACTGGAGTAAAAAAACTGGCTCTAAATGGATCATTCAAATATGAATTAAGGCAAAGTATTAAAAACGGCGGTATAAACATAGTTTAATAAACAGGGAATTATATGCGTAAAATGTGTTTTATTTGCCCTGATATGAGTTCAACATAAAAAATAATGATACATTTATCATTTTCTAAAAAGTTTCCAAATGGATAATGATGCTAATAGTATAAATAAAACTATATATCAGCACACGGTCAATACGATCACAAAAATTACTTCTTTTCCACGCCAAGGTCGCTTGGCTCCCACCCAAGATTTACAAGTACACGAAAAACATATAAACAAGATGGATAACGGCCATAATCTTTATAAAACTATGTTCGCGTTTTGTTTATTTTGATGGAATCACGTACCATTTTATCAATGTGTATCTACAATTGAATTCGTAAAGTGAGTCAGCTATTCATTGATTTAAATTCATGTACTCGTATATACCATACGTTCAGGCCACATAGCAAGAAAAACTGGTGGCTGTTGGGGCATACAAGTAGGTACTGGATGGAGGCCCTTTGGTAGAAAACGAAGCGTCGGTCGTCCACCTGCAAGATGAACTCTGATAAGAGTAAGTAAGTGATGGATTAAAATATCTTTGTAACAATTCCCGCACTATCATAATTTCCCAAAAACCATCTTCAGGTAATAATATAGGCGCCTCAGAACAACGATGTCTTCACGACCAACGCTGAAACGAGAGTGAGCAGCTGAGCGTATTCGAGCGTATTTATACCCTTACATACTTCCGTCATCAACGTCCGCCACGTCACTGCGGTCTGAGTCAGAGTGACCGTTAAAGTAAAGTAAAGTAAGTTGTTTTAGAGGCTGCTCCTCCGAAGAATCCGCCCTCATATAGAACCGAGGGCTGAGCAGTTCGGATTCCGCAGCGGCCACTCAACGACTCTCCAACTAGCCAGAGTCCTACACAGGATTGCCGAAGACAGGAACAAGGGCCTCACAGCGGTCGTAGTATTCCTCGATATAGAGAAGGCTCGATTTTGATTTTTGATTTTGCAGATTTTGCGTAGTTTCCCGAACGCAGCCCAACCGAGCTGGATTCGACGATTGACCTCTTTCTCGAAGTTGGACTTACCTAATTGGACTTTTTGTCCTAGGTACACGTACTCGTCGACAAATTCGAGGGCCGAGCTTCCCACTATTACTGGGGTAGGCACAACATGGATATTTGACATGATTTTCGTCTTATCCATGTTCATTTTAAGACCTACCCTTCGGGAAGCTCTGTCGAGGTCTCCGAGCATTGTGCCCAGATCCACAAGCAACTTCGCAATGACCACTATGTCGTCGGCAAATCGAAGGTGAGTCATATACTCGCCATTAATGTTGATGCCGTAGTTTTCCCAGTCCGGTAGTTCGAAAACATCCTCCAGAGCAGCAGTGAACAGGTTCGGTGAAATGACATCACCCTGTCTCACGCCTTTCTGCAAGAGGATAGGATTTATATTAGATAATTGTATATTATCTAATTGTAACATATACAATTAGATAATATACAATAAGATGATGGTCGACACTTAGTGATAAAATCCTCTGATATTGAAATTTATTCTGATAAGGATTAATGGTAAAGTAAAATATATGCGTTTAAATGTAATTCAAAAATAAATTCAAGATTTTTAAATAAAGAAAGGGTTGTTGTGCCTCACTCGACATTGATAGATATAGTGTGTCACAGACTTTTTAGTAGATATGTATAAAATCAACAATTACTTATAACATTTTGTGGTCCTATCTTTTATAGTTTAGGCAGCGTACGCAAAATGAGGAACTGTTCTGGTTGATTTTTTACACTTTGTGTCCGAAAAACCCAAATATCTTACGGAACCCTATTGTTTTCAAATTAAAATTTAGCCCTCAGTTATAATCAGTGAAGCGCTCGTAGCCTTACGGTGCTCGGTGGTCGGAAACGATCACCGAAGTACAGCGGAGTTTACAGAGGTCAGTCCTTGGATGGGTGACCGTTTTTGTGGCATTCGATATCGAGCGCTTCCGTGCTTCGGAAGGCACGTTAAGCTGTTGGTCCCGGTTATCACAAAATGTGGTAGTCGTTAAGCCATGTTAGAAGCCTAATGGGCGGTTTGAAAAATTCTAACAGCAGGACGCCATACACCTGCCTCCGCAAATCCGCACTGGGTCAGCGTGGTGGAGTATGACCTAATACCCTCACACCTTGATATGTGAGAGGAGGCCCGTGCTCAGTAGTGGGACGTAAATGGGCTGAGATGACGTGATGATGACTCAGTAATAATGTAGCTTTCTAATAAAAAAAGAATTATTAAAATCGGTCCAGTACTTTTTGAGTTTATTCGTTACATACAAAAATACAAATCTTTCCTCTTTATAATATTAGTGTAGATGTATTTAAATATGTTGTGCTTTATTGTGTTTTTATACTTTATTTAAGAATTTGCATTGCCAGCATACAATGTTTACATTACATTGAGCTAAATACTGCTTTGGTTAAATATTTTTTATTCTTAATTATGTTTGTTAGTGATCACTTTATTAAATAAATAAATTAGTCACCAAGATATTAAAAACCTTTGAATACTTATTTTAAATAGAATGAATACTCATAATATAGCTAGGATTTTACAAGCATTCCACTAGAGTCTCAAACGTTTATTTTATTTTTATTTTATTATATTTAGGACAACAAACAGTTACATAATGTATATTATTAAAAAGGCTAAAACTGAATTTGGTTCATTGCGTAACCAGCGACGTTATCCATGACAGATTGTTAAACATATGAAATAAAACTTAATTTAATCTATTATAGACATATTATTGCTTAATCTAATAATAAATACAATAATATTTTATCCTGGGATACATAAGGTTGATAGGATTAGATATATGTATACATTTAAAAATAAATAAAGCCGATAAAAAACACTGTGCTTTATTCTACTGGTGCCAGTGCTTGCAATATCTCCCGCTTAAACTTATGTGGAGAGAGTGCAAATATGTCAATGCCCTTTGTGTTGTCATTGAAAGAATTGACGATACGTGAGAGAGGTACGCGTTTACCTGCATTCGTATTCGAGCAATCAGTGATAAATAAATAGGCTGTGCGGACGTGACTCTTTAATTCGTTGAGTAAAACTCAGTGTGCAATATTTTTAATTTACAATAGTTTAAAACTACTAACACGTCATGTTATAAAAGAGACCAAACGAATAAATATGCCTTCAGAAGCACAACAATGAATACCATTGTCACACAATATTTTTGACCTGATTACTAAGTGATTTACATTTACAGTCTGCTCCGACTGAGAATGAACCATCTGCTTATACATAATTGTTCTATTTGTAGGCAAATGACAGCATTTTGCATAAAAAAATACACGACCTTTTACATAAAAATGTATGATGTTGTAAACATTAAAATTTAATTAAAACATCTTATAAATACGAACATTATAAGATGTACAATGAAAAATGTGTACGTTAAACCGTGTCGCATGTTTAATACATATTCGATGAAGCCTTACTTATTAAACTAATAGTACATCTCTTGACGACCGATATGGCGTGGAGGTTGGTATACCTACACTTCACTCCAGAGGTCGTGGGTTCGATTCCCACACAGGACAAATCTTTGTGTGCATGAACATGAATATTTGTTCTGGTCTGGGTGTTTTCCTATGTATATTATGTATGTATTTACAAAAAAAAAAAAGTGTTCAAGTATGTTTATCCGTTGTTTAGTATCCATAACACAAGTTCTTAATGATACTTATCTTGGAACTAAATAATTGGTGTTATTGTCAGAAAATATTTATTTATATACGAGCTGACCCGGCGAACTTTGTTCCGCCTTAATGGCAATAAATAAGCAGATTGTGTTTTTATTTTATTGGAAAATTACAAAAAAATTAAATACCTACATTAATCATTCATTATTATTTCTATATTTTATTACAAAGTTGCTCTTCACTTAAATACTTTGTGATACACGACATTTTTTTTTATTATTATTTATTGAGAAGCACAAAGTCGAGCCATACTATTGCGGCGATGTTCACGTGCAATTTCTTGTTCTTCTTCAGTCCTTTCATTTCCAGTATTTCGTATTCTTCTTGCATTACGGCTTTGTCGGTAAAGATTCGATAGTCTTGTTCGCGGCATTATTAATTAAACTTCACTTCAATTCACCTAAAAAAATATTTCAAAACTCATATTCACATTCCCGCCAAGAAGTCAAAAATAGTTTGATTACTGATTTCTTACAAATATCAAATTGTCATCCATACGTCACTACATAGCTGTCATTTGCGTTTTGTTATTCCAAGTCTGACTCTTTTTTGTTATATCACGTTTTATAGTGACTGACGTTTCATGTCAAGTCACACGGGAACGCTGTCGAACGGGATAAAAAGTATCCTATGTCCGTCTCCTGGCTCTAAGCTACCTCCCTACCAATTTTCGCCCAAATCTGTTCTGCCGTTCTTGAGTTATAAGTGCAGTAACTAACACGACTTTCTTTTATATATATAGATTTATTTATCTCTCTCCTGTCATAAAGTGCCTCCACCTAGTAGACGCAGTGTGGATAGTTTTACCCATTATCATACACTATGGGGTAGGATAATCCTAGCATAAACTTATGTTAGAGGGATTCAAGTCTTAGTTCTTCCGTTAAAACGTTTTAGTGGCCGGGAGGGCCGGACGGCGAAGTCAAACGTTGACAAAGTCAACCTCTCTAAAAAATGACGTCAAGTCCGCACCAGCGTCGCTCTTGCCGCAGCTGGCCCGAGGTGAAGGTCTCAGTGGGCGCGGCAAAAGGTGGCCGCCACCCTCTCGCGAGGTGTGGTGGCCGGGAGCTGCGGGAGAAAACACGGGGAAGTTTTCGCTCGCCTTGTACGGCTCCGGGACGGAGGAGTGGCCCTAACACTAGGTCCCTCCGTTGCGAGTGAGCCTGCCTCACGGTGGGCTGCGCGGAGGGCAGACATGGTGTAATCCGTAAGGGCGTCTCTTGTACGCTCTGTCCAACCGCGCGAGTAGGTGTTCCTTTGTTTTTAGTCGGTGCGAGTCCGACATAATTCAGTATGCCTCCCCGTGGCCTCTGGGTATACATAACGTATTTTAAAAAGGTTAAAAAAAAAGGTGCAACACTTGCAGGTGAGGTTGGCTTGGGCTCCTTAGAGCTTGGTGACCCTATCCCCCCGAATGGTCTCCAACTTGTCGTGGTGGGGGGCTGATTACCTCCATCACCATACTATCCGAAAGCTCACACAATTAATAATAACTTGTATAAGAAACAAATTTCCACTAACGCAGCATTGAATACAGCAGCAAACAAAGCTTCTTACGAGATACTTACGAAAGGAAAAAGGTGAACAGAGAATAGCATAGAAAACGATAAAGAAGCCGTCGAACTGAAGACTTATAGGGAACTCTCATTTTAGGGAAAATGTGATTTTAATATTGTCTCACTGTGAGGGAAGATTTTTATTTTAAAAGAGAGTGAAGTGAAGATTTCTCACAATCCGTAATATTCCCATAATTGTGGTGCTTTTGATAGCAGACAAGAAAGCCAAACGTTTTTTGTCAAACAAAACATTAACTAAAGCCGTTAACTTGACTTAACGACAATCGCAGAATTTGTGGGCGAAACGTGCCCCTTCAAAGCAAAAAACAATCTATTCAAAAATTGACATCTGTGAACTGTGCTTAACTTCACTCGTGTCCTAGGAATAGGTTCTCAATAAGTATAAGTTAGATAATTTATTGATTCAGGCGTTACTTTGCGGAAATCCATTGTAAGCAAGTGATGGATTAAAAATATCTTTGTAACAATTCCCGCGCTACTATAATTTCCCGAAAAATCGAGAAACTATTCAACACGACACGTGCTTCGCCCTTACACAGGGCATCTTCAGGTAAGATAGGAGCCTCAGAACAACGATGTCTTCACGACCAACGCTGAAACGAGAACTGTCGATATTTTTAATCCATCACTTGCGTATAAGTTAGTGCTAACTGAACAAATTTCTTCTAAATACCAATGAATTGTACCTACGCAACTTATTAAATTACATAGCTATGTTTAGGTTAGTCTAGCATTATTTTTCTTTCTTAAGACTTATGACTTAATAACTCATAGTAAACGGTCGATTTTCATATAGGTTTTGGTTTCTAACCAGTCAGTGATACTATTTTTACAAGCAGATTTGTACTATGAGCAGATTACTTATAAGAAATTTGTTTTAATAGATTTGATATACTAACTGTTCTCTCTGTGGGAGGCATTTACGTTAACAAATTCAAGTGTTATCTAAAATGCATGTGTCTACTTACTAGTATCTAATCAGAGCCGCTTTTTGATGTTAATATATTGAAATTCGGGATAGTGACGCTATATGACGATGGATATGGAAATGTGACAGTAGTATGTAGTTTGTTGCTAACTGACTGTTATTCTAAGTATTATCAGTAGTAGACCTGTTGCGGTTGTACGAAAGGGTTACCGCGGCCTTAGGGCATCGCAGGTACAATAAGAAACATCGAAGGACTTGACTGAACTTTGACTAAATGATGAAAACGCTGCATAGAAACAACTCGATTTATCAAATACTTGACACTGAAAAATCTAAACGATTGAGTCGTATGGTACCGGCCTAGAGTAGTGCTCCCTGTCACCTCATGGGGAGTCGTAGGAGTCGACAAAGAGAAATCAAACCGAATGATGGACAGCAGCGTCATCCTGCGTACTAGCTTGAACTGCGATCACCAACCCGCCTGCTTAGCGTAGTGATTATGGGAAAATACCTTCGTTATAAAGCATTTGTTACTCGCAGTTTTATCCAGAAGCGCCACTTCGCTAGAGCGAGAACCTGCTTCGAAAAGAAGTTGGCAAGAAATTCGACAAGGTACTGGCTACCGCTAGGATATTTAGATAAACGATGAAGTAATCTTCGAAACTACAACCAATAAAATAGCACTGAGGGAACATTTCATCACAGTTTAGTATGTACTTAATTTAACACAGTTCTATCTCACATCGAAATCAAGTTACATATATGATGGTGAGATTCAAAGGTTTTCGTATATAATTTCAAAAGTTTACTTTGAATCAACATAACTAATAAACAATTTTTAGGCATTATCCAAGATTAATTTGTTTTGACTTACAAAGTTACATAAGAAGTTAAAGCGATATTAAATAACTTTACGACTCACGCTATGACTACATTATACATGAATATATTATATCCCAGGCCATACTAAAGTTTTGGGAGTAACTTATCTATTTTCATAATGTGATGATACCATATTTTACGAGCACGTAAAGAAATTTAATTACTGTTAGAGAGAAAATACGAAGTCGAAACTTCAAAAGAGAATATTTTATGACAACGATGGGGTTTCCTTATTTCGCCTAGCGCGAAATGGCAAGCGAATTATCAGAAAATTCAGCGATGGTGACTATCAGTATGGTTGCTTGCTCAGTCTGACACAGGCAAGCGGCTCGAGTGCACGCTGACCCTGCGCTGGAATCGTAAAAGTTATTCGCGAAATTTCGGTACCGTAGTCTTTTTGGAGTTTACAAGAATCTTGCATAACAACGAACTTTTTAATTACTCTTACCGCAATTACATTTTTTTCATCGAAATACGACAAACTTTATAAATCGAAGAGATTTTGTTTGGCCTGTTTTATTTGTTCGAAATTTGAATCAAGTGCGGCAATTGGTGTTTGTGCAAAATTAAAAAAAAACATGTGACAGTTAATTTGAGTTGAACTTCTTGATAGCTTTTATCAGCAAAGAAAAGAGTTTGGACTTTAAAAGTGAGCAGTTCCTGAAGGCCCAAAAAGGTTGGTATTCATTTAACTATTTTGTAATTTATTTCAATGAATTCTTCTTGTAATTTTGTTTTATTACCATACTTAATAAATTATTAATTATTGATGACGTCAGCGCTCGTAAATTGCGTAGGTAGTCGGAAACAGTTACTGAAGTGAAGCAAATTTTACAGAGGTTAATTCTTGGATGGGTGACCAATTATGTGACATTTAATATCGATCGCTTCCGTGCTTTGGTAGAAACGGTAAGCTCTTGGTCTTGGCTATCGTTAAGCCATGGTTATGGGTGGACCTTCCTGAGGAGGTCTCACCGGTTCTGATCCGGGGGACGTTGGCCGCGGGCGGGGTACCAGAAGCTACAAACCCGGGCACTGGTGCCTCGCCCCTTTTCAACAGCGGTGGGCGTCGTCTGAAATTTTTTAGTGGGTAGGACTGCGGTGGTCGCGTCGGCCGCAGTGAGCCCCATACCCCCTCCCGGTCTCCCCCTTTTGGCCGGGAGACAGTGCGTAAGCAGCATTTTTTTACAGACGATAATAAATAAAAAAAAAAATGGTTATGGGTGGACCTTTGGCGCTGCTTAATTAACTAACAGCAGAACGCCACACATCTGCCTCAATCCACTCTAGGTCCTCGTGGTGGCGAATGGCCTGAATTCCTGAGCCATGGTTTGTGAAAGGAGGCTCATGCTCAGTACTGGAACATTAATGTGCTAAAATTTTGATGACGTAATCTTTACGATTGCCCAATAAACAAACTCAGCTAAAATTGGGATTATATGTACTATGTGTGAGTTGCTAAGGGAATTAATTGTTATCGTAACTGTAAATTACTTCAGCTTTACCTGTAATACACGCATGATAAAATTTAATTTAAGCTCATATAATCAATACTATTTATAATGCTTCGCGTAGTATCTACATAATAATGATGTCTACAACATAGTTCCGAGGAAGGCACGATCTTCATCTAATTACTTAATTATAATCCTCTAATTTTAGTTTTAATAAAATAAACATGTGAATAGTCAGTAGGAACATAAAACATTCATATGATACGTATTTGTTGTTATATATTGTATAGCTTAGATTACTGCAACAAAATGCTTAGATCGCATCTTGGTATAAAAATATCCAAGGCAATAAAAAAAAACTCACACACTATAGGATAAAATTGACATAAAATAGATGCGACATTTATTTACATCATCATCATCACAGCCCATTAACGTCCAACTACTAAACACGAGCCTCCTCTCACAAATCAAGGTGTAAGGGTATTGGGTCACACTTCACCACGCTGACCCAGAGCGGATTGGCGGAGGCAGGTGTATGGCGTCCTGCTGTTAGAATTTTTCAAGTCGCCCTCAGGCCTCTAACTAAGCCATGTTTAGCCAAACGATTACCACATTTAGTGATAATCAGGACCAACGGCTTAACGTGCTTTCCGAAGCACGGAAGCGCTCGATATCAAATGCCACACAAACGGTCACCCATCTAAGGACGTCTGTAAACTCTGCTGTACTTTGGTGATCATTTTTGACCACCGAGACCACAGAGTTACGAGCGCTTGTTTTGCTAATTAAGATCTAGTTCTGTGTCCTAAGGGTCAAAGGTAAAAGAAGTGTGGTGGCGGCCTAGAATAGTCCCATCCCCACTCATCTCACAATGAGTCGTAAGAGTCGACGAAGAGAAATCCTACGGGATAGGCAGCAGCGTCATTCTGCGTACTGACTTAAGCTGCGCTCACCAACCCGCTTGCCCAGCGTGGTAATTATGGCCAAATACCCCCAATAGAATGTTATCTATTTGGGAGCCCAATGTACAGCAGTGGACTTTATAAAGCTGACACGATGATATTTGAAGTGATACCTGATATCATTTTATGAATAAATGGACTAGTGTTTAAAACAACCATGCCTATATCATGTTCAGCCCTATTTGACTATAGGTCTACGATATTATGTAATCTTGTTCTGTCTATGGTATGCTATCATCATCCCATCAACGTCCTACTGCTAAGCATGAACCTTTTATTATATATCATTGAGAGAGGGTATTAGGTCATACTACACCACGCGCACGCAGTATGGTATTGGAAATCAGGAGTCTGGCGCCCTCCTTTTTTTTCTTATTTTTTATGGATGGAAAATCATCTTGTGACCTTCTCCCTCTGTGGGTGGAGCGGGAGGGTGTGTCAGACTTTTACTGACTAATAACCATCCATGTTCCTTCTTGTGCCTGATACGTCCAGAAGCCGCGGTAACACTTTCGGACAGTCCCGCAGTACGCGTCCTCCTGTTAGAACTTTTCAAGACGTCCAACTTAACGCCACAGACATATTATAGTGGATTTAGTGGGTATATTGTAGTTGTACAACTGGGATTAATAGGTTATTGTGCTTTCCATAGCACAGAAGCGCTCGATTTTAAAAGCCTCCTAAACTGTCACCTATCCAAAGTGAACTCTGCTTTATTTTTTGGGGCTGTTTCCGACCACCAAGTACCGCGGAGCTACAATCACGCCTTTTTCCCCAAACAGGTAGGTAGGAGGCCTATTCTACGCCCACATTTCGCCAATTATATTGTTGGCCCTATTGTTTGGTGGGAAACTTATTGACGTTTACCGAGAACTTTTATGCTCGCCAGAGCCTCGTCCGTTGACCAATAGGTGCACATAGCAGGTGAGGTTGGTTTGGGCTTCTTAAAACTTGATAGGATCCCTTTACACCCTGATAGGATTCTCATACTCACTTTAATCATACTTACACAGAAATATCGTCCACTAAGGACTTAGTGCAGAAACTCAAGGTAATGTCATAAACACATAGATTCTGTTGTCACATACACCACATGGCTTTTAAACTTTATCTCAAAACCAACACTCAAACTGCGAAATGACGTGAGCAATACAAATAAATTAGTAGATTATAATCTAAGCTGATATAAGTGAAATGATTGATAATAACATTCGAATAAATAAAAATAAATAAATATTTGTGACACTTACACCAATTATTTAGTTCCAAGATAAGTATCATTAAGAACTTGTGTTATGGATACTAAATAACGGATAAACATACATATACTTTTTTTTTGTAAATAAATACTTAAAACACCCAGACCAGAACAAATATTCATATTTATACACACAAATATTTGTCCTGTGTGAGAATCGAACCCACGACCTCAGGAGTGGAATGCGGGTATACTACCCACCACGCCATATCGGTCGTCAGAATACAAATACAAATATTAATTAATAATTATAAACAACATACATAAATAAATTCACGCCTGTTTCCCCGAAGAAGTAGGCAGAGGCATCTTAGATGCCCACACTTCGCCAACTATATAGTAGTCCTACGTAGGTGGCGTGTCTCGCCTTCCTTCCTTCATAAGGCATTCTCAGGTTAAATAATTGCGTAGGAAGACAGAACGCTGTGAAACGAGTGTGTGAAAGAGAAGGAGAGCAAAAAAATAATAATATGAGAAAATCTCAGTTTAGATAGATTACACTTAAAAGTTGCAATATTAACCTCAATTTATACATACATACATATTGTCACGCCTGTTTCCCCGGAGAAGTAGGCAGTGGCATATTATACGTATACACTTCACACTATTGCCGCTTACCGGGCACTGTTATGTTCGCCAGAGCCTCGTCCGTTGATCGACAGGTGCACCACTTGCAGGTGAGATTGGCTTGGGCTCCTTAGGTTTTGGTACACACCTATAATATACAAAAAGGGCGTGAAACGGTTTTTAATGGGTTGACAACGAGCTGGTGGTGGTGGTGTTGCATGCATCGATAGGCTGCGGTGACCACTATCTATCAGGTAGGCGATATGCTTTAATGCCTAAAAAGAAAATAAATACGTTTATTAGTCATGATTATCTATGGCATTGACAGCCCAGTGGCAAGCCTCATAGACTTCTAATTTAGAGGGTCTAGGGTTCAAAATTACTTTTCAAAGTTATGTTCGTAATTATCTATTGGTCTCGGCTCTCATAAAGATCTATGGCAGTCGTTATTAGGAAGTCAGTGCCTTCTTATATTCTGACAACTGGTTTAACCATAGAATGATGTTTCCCTTTGGGTTGTGGAGGTCAGATGGCAGTCGTTCCATGTAATAACTGAAGTTCAGCTAAATCTGGTTACAGCAATGAGCAGATCCTGGGCCCTGGGCTTGAGTCAGGGATAATACAAGGATATGATAACGAACTATGAATAAAATTCGTTTGAATAATCAGTCCACAATTGATAGATGAGTTGATGATAGTATGAAAAATCCGCTTATACTTCTAATGATGGAGCCCTTTCACTTTCAAGGACTGAATCGACAGCTTACCATACATGAGGCCATTATGACTTGTATGAAGAAATAAATATAGGGGAACATAAAACCTCATCCCTTAGTGAAGCTGTTAAAACCAGCTTTCGCTAGAGTTACCATTTCATTTAGTTAACGATGCTTCTGACATCAAGCATCCATTTATTTATTTATATTTATTTATGAAGGATAACAAACAGCAACACAATAAAATAGCAACCAACAAAATAATTATTTAAATAAAATACACAATTTTAGCCCAAACCGTTATCCACGTCTTAATATAATTAAAATTACAATTAACTATAATAACTATTTCCGTCGCGCTCAAACACAGAAGTGAAAAATTTACTATTAGCAGTCTTATCTTACAAGGATAATGAGTCGGGTTTCCACTTTTCTTTTTTTTATGGCTCACGTGTGACCAAAACACATCTTACATTCTTTTGAAGACCTTTTCCACAGAAACAAAATATTTATTGAAATCCTGTGAACTAAGCCTCTTGAATCGTTTTCGTTCAAGTGAAAAGTTCCGATAATCCATAAATTTTTTTTAATAAATGTTTTTTAATATGTATGAGGGGCTTAAAGGACCATACATCAGAACTGTTTCGGGATAGAAAGTAGCCTTATTCCCACCACAGAGCTTTAGTGGACTAACTGTGACATTTATGACATTAAATATCGATTTCGTCTAATATCATTTTCTGAGCAATATCTTGATTGCGACCTTACGGGCCGGGGTCTGCTGAATACCCGTCATTACGATCAAATTCTGGCAGATGAGCCAGTAAATGCAATCCAAAACAGAAATGAGATCTCTTTGATAAGTTTGGTACAAACGCACCTATACAGGCGGCCTGCATAAATGCCGTACACGCTCTGGGTATAAGACACGGTGCTTTTGGAGCTGGCAAGAATTTGCGCCGGAAAAGAATACGATTTATCTATCTAATTCAATAATTACAACCTATTTAGATATGTTATTATCCATATCATCATCTTGTCATTAAGGTCCCACTGATGAGTTCGGGGCCTCCACTCACAAGGTGAGAGGATGTTCAGATAATTTATGTACTTGAGATTCAGAGGGTATTTGCGTATTGGTGGATTGGCGTAGGCACGAGGGTGGCGTCCCGCTGTTCGAATGTTTCAAGCCGCCCAGGTAGTCAATACTAAGGGCATACAAATTTGTCGGCCTTTGAGTGTTAACATTTTCCCTAGTGGACTCGTCCTCCCAACCAGGAGGTAGCCCCTTGAGGTGGAGAATAGTGTCTGGGAGGGATTCAATTACTAACCTCATTGAACTCTGCTATACTTCGGTGCTCGTTTCCGATCACCAAGAAACTCGTAGCTATCCAATTGCGAAATAATATTTACAAATGACAATGATGTATTTTTATAACTAGCAAATTTATAACTGGCAACTGAAAATTCTGCCCTATGAAGACAAGGATGTTACGAAATGACCGTAACCAGCCGGCATCTCTTTACAATTTTTTAAAAAAGTGACAGCAAATTTATGATGCGAAGAAATAAATAGAATATTCTAAGCGAAGACATTATAGCTAACCGAGTTTTCTTAGAAATATTTACCGGATGTAGGGAAGTGACATCACCCGTCAACATCGTCTTCACATGCAGACACACAGAATCTCAATAAATTGTTGATATATATAATACTCTCTTAGCACATTAGATGAAACTAGCCCGTCTCGGTTTCGCACGTGCGGAAATTTATTTAAAACATTTGAAGATAAACAAACTCGAACTCATAGACTTGAAAATGTTCTTTTTGAGTGAAGAAAAAATAACTTTTTGTTAAGTCGTTGCCAACCATGGAGAGTATACTTTGGGATTTATTTTAACGATAGCTTTACAGGAAACTATAACCATTTGAAAGATATAGGCAAATCTGTAGTAATCATTTGTATTGGCGCAATGTGAGCGAGCTGTCCTGCTGCGGTTCCGGTAATGATTGTTGCTAATATCACGAATATCCATGTTGTGCCTACCGCAGTTATAGTGGGAAGCTCAGCCCTCGAAGTTGTCGACGAGTACGTATACCTGGGACAAAAAGTTCAATTAGGTAAGTCGAACTTCGAGAAAGAGGTCAATCGCCGAATTTAGCTCGGTTGGGCTGCGTTCGGGAAACTACGCAGAATCTTCTCGTCCAAAGTACCTCAGTGTCTCAAGACGAAAGTCTTCGACCAGTGTGTGTTGCCAGCGATGACGTATGGGACTGAGACGTGGTGCCTGACTATGGGCCTCATAAGGAAGCTCAAAGTCGCACAGCGTGCAATGGAGAGAGCTATGCTCGGATTGTCCCTACGTGATAGAATCAGAAATGAGGAAATCCGTAGGAGAACTATAGTGACCGACATAGCGAAGCGCGTTTGCAAGCTGAAGTGGCAGTGGGCGGGGCACATAGCTCGAAGAACCGACGACCGATGGGGCGTTAAGGTACTTAAATGGTAACCACGAATCAGCAAACGTAGTAGAGGGCGGCCCCCCACGCGTTGGACCGATGATCTGGTCAGGGCGGCGGGGAGTCGGTGGATGCAGGCGGCAAAGAATCGATCTACGTGGAAAGCAATTGGGGAGGCTTATGTTCAGCAGTGGACTTTAAATGGCTGATGAAATGAAATATGTGTATAATGTACAGTTGCGAAAGGTTCATTTGGGAAATGAATCTAATTGGCCAAAGAGAGATATATCAATAGTTGTCTCACGGTGACACTATAGCTCTCGAACAGAGCCAATCAAACTATCTGTCTATAATATTTTCTATGTTGAGATATATTGTCGCCATCGTGGTTATTATTTAAATGTGCTCCAACCCCCCAAGTTACAACCCCCATCACATTGCCTGAATTCTAATATCTTTTAATGAGCGGTTTACTTTTCTTCATTAGCTCTATAGCTCATTGTGCATTTATCACAATTAATTACCAACGTTTCTTGTAAGAGCTTTCCCAGTAGTCCATTTCGCATACAGATTCCAGTCTTAAGCGCGCAGCCAACGATAATTCAAAAGTAGTGTAAGCAGTTTTCCTATTATTCAATAGAATTGCAGTAATTCAGGTTAACGCATTGCTTTTATTGCTTTTTTATTTTGTACTTTTATTCCAATGCTAAATTTGCAAGGCAGGTCTACTTCATCCAGAAGCATTCATAAAAAATGGTATGGCTCAGGCTGGCTTGATCAATATTTTTTGTCCGCTTCAAAGAGGGTAATCTAAAGTTTCTTAAAATTTGATCGTTAAGTTCTAAAACTTTATTTTCAATCTGTATCAAGTTTTCGTTATAAGTATACATCATAATTCAGGCCTCGTTGTTAGGCTGTTTTTGAAACTCGTGATATCTTTGGAATGCAATGGCTGACTTTCATTATTTTAAATGTAATCTACGGGTAACAGAGCAGTGTTAATAAAGAAATAATTTATTTTAATAAAGATTAATACGAACACACGAATAACCTAGTCTTTAGGCATTTTTTGTAACATTCCTTTAAAAAAAAATATATATTGACATAACTGACAGATATGGTAACGCGAAGTATTTTATAGATATTGATATATAGCAGGAATCCCCGATTTTTCATACTATGAAAAAGCCTACATTACTCAGGAATAATGTAGCATTCAAAGAGAATAATCTAAATCCGCATTACAATTTTTGAGTTTATTCATAACAAACATACAAGTTGGCAGACTTTTTCAGTTCTGTCTATTTCTCTTATTAGCTCTGTGCGGGACTGCCATGGGTGCTGATCGGGTAAGCGTTATTCAGTTTCTACTGTCGACTTGCGACGCGTATTCAGACATTTGAAATCTTCAACAATAGCTGGGCCAGATGGTATACCATATTTTCTTGTTAAAGATTGTATTTCTTCTAAAGGGGAACTGGGTGGAAATTTGTAACCTACACACATATATTGTAATGCCACCACCTGAAGAAGAAGTACTCTTAATACTGTAGATGGAAAAAAAACTCAAAGAAAACATTCATTTATTTTTGGAAAAAAAGAAAATTGCATTCCAATATTTTTAAAAATTCAGTAATCATACCGACGATAATATGTGAAAGTTGCATCCTGTACTTTTATTGCATCAATTGTTAGGGTTGACATCGCTCTAAAAAACTTCATAAATTAAATAAAAGGAAAACAATGTAATCTTATATGGTTTATAATAAATGGTAAACTAACTAATTCATTGCTCGAAATGGGCCAAAATAGCCATACTCCTGTACA
Source organism: Musotima nitidalis (assembly GCA_949126915.1). Classification (NCBI taxonomy): domain Eukaryota; kingdom Metazoa; phylum Arthropoda; class Insecta; order Lepidoptera; family Crambidae; genus Musotima; species Musotima nitidalis. The sequence continues at coordinate 3,863,145 of OX421429.1, forward strand.
ACGCAGTCGTTCGCACTAAGTTGGATGAGGATGCGTTAACTAAGAGCCTCCATTCACTCGCTTTTTGTAAAAAAAAAAGAATATGGGTACTATTCCTCGTTATACCCATCCTGGTTTGTCGCGGTAATGGTCAGTTTGTATACGTTGCGACTTAGGCGAAAATTGCAACTTCAGTTGTGCCTAATTCTATGTAATAGGGTTGACTGTCCAGAGGTCGTAGGGCGCATAGGTTTATTCGATTCACTAAATTACATGCGCAGGAGTTGGCCGCCGCCAGCATCGATTGTTCGTATTTTTATAATGTTATTTAATAAATAAATGACCTCAAGTTACGTTAACATTTACATGGAAACAGAATCATGACTAAAATGAAACCTTAAAATGTTTTTCTAAGAAAATAAAAAATTCATCTGACTGGTTTAGCACAATCCAAGCGTTCTCAAAGTTTTTATATTATTCATACGACCCTCTCTCTTCTTTCTTCGTGTTATTTAGTAGTTGAATATTCAATGGCAAGAGAAACAGTTGATTAAAAGATAGGGTAGGGTAATACCTGTATAACCTTTTTAAAAATAATGGCACAGGGACGCCGTGGCCGGGAGGGCCGGACGGTGGAAAGAGGAAGTCAACCTCTCCTAAAAATGATATCAAGTCCCCCTGGCGCAGTTTTTTAGTCGGTACGAGTCCGACATAACCCAGTGAGCCTCCCCCTGGCTTCTGGGCATGCATATGCATTTTTCAAAGGTTAAAAAAAAAAGGGGTAATACCAGTTGTTGCAATTGTTGCTTGTGACAAAACTCAAAAAAAATATATGCGCCTAGATTTTATGATTTTAACCTCATGAAACATAGGTAACCCTCAACCTTACAGACCGTGCTACTTTCTGACCACTTAAAGTTTCTTTTATAGAGTTTGTTTCAAGTTCAATTTAAGTACAAATTTTATCAATAAGTTTTTATATTGAAATAGAATTACGAATAAAATCTTTTATATGTGTTCCCCAGTGAATTCAATAATTCATCTGACTAGTTCACATTGACAGCGTTCTCCAACGTTTTTTTTATTATTCATAAAATCCACACCCTCTCTCCTGCGTCTCTTCAGTAATAGGGTATGCAATAACAAGACAAAAAGTAGATGAGGAACTACGGCAAGATAATACTAGTTTCATATAATGCTGTATGTTACGGGAGAAAAAACTAACCTTGACAATTTTCTTGCCCGTTCTTTTACGATCAAGTTCTCGCCCGCAGTGAATGGGCGCTCTAGTTTTTAAGTTTTGACGTTCATAAGAGCTCTTTTGAGCCCAACTTGAATAAATGATTATATATGAATATATATTAATAATTATGTATTAATAGTTACAAATAATAAATATTAAATACATAAAAAAAATGTGTTAGGTGGTGGCAATGGGTGACAGCCCTAGCATATGCCAGGCACACAGGGTAATCCCAGCGCTGGTTTTCAGTCCGAACCCAAATTTAAAACAAAAAAAAATAGGTTATAAATATACAGGTTCTTACCTACAGGTACGACACGAAACACACAATATTATATACACATTGATACAAATATCTTGCATCAAGGATATGCCTTGCTAGACTAGATTGGTATTTACCCCTTGAATATGTTATTGGTAGTCCAGATGTACGATCAAAGCGTTACCTTAACTAATCTACGAGGCGAGGGGTTAGGGAATGCTTATCCACTTTGCGTGCCGTCTTATGGTCTTAATTAGAAGCAAGAATTTCGCTAGGTGATCGCAAAAGGATCGCTTGGCTAATATATCAAGAGATCAGTAAAGGTCTTACCTTACTTTGCGCCTTATTTTTATACAAGAGAACTCTTTCGTTTCAAAGAATTTTTGATAATTGTATTGTACATTGCAAATAAAACACATTTTACGGATTTAAATAGCAGTTTATTAAACTAATTAAGATCCCGACGTTTTGAATACTTTTCAGTCCCTCCCTGTTTCTCGATTTTTCAAGAAATTATAGCTGCGCGGGAATTGTCACAAATATATTTTTAATCCATCACTTGCTTACAATGGATTTCAGCAAAGTAACTCCTGAATTACCTAATTTTTTAATTATATTCCATTTGCCGAGTTCAGACTCGGCAAAAGCTTATAGTTTGTGTGTCAGTGGACTAAAACCTTATACTTGCACTTCGATCTACTACACTAAGGGTGCTTTTACACCATAAATGGGCGAGAATCGCTACATTAACCTAGCTTCGCGCAGCGCAGCAATTCTATTGGTTCTAAACAAACACATTTTTCGCAACGCATTCTCGCTCATCTCTGGTGGAAATGCACCCTAAGGGTCTAACCCTTCTCACACAAGGATAAATATTTGTGTGCATATTCGTCTTGGTCTGCGTGTTTACCTGGTCTAGTCCACATACGTATAATATTATTTGAAGCGGGCGTTAAACGGATTCTATAGAGGCCGTCATGAGTGAACGCGTTTGTTTCCGTGTTTATTCCACGAGCGCTTTAATTTTTCTGGACTCCATCGCAAGCTTACCACATAAGGCATAAAGTGTAAATAAAAAAATGTATTTTTATGTATATTGTTGATGTACCGTAAAAGTGATCACTTTTACGAGTCACGAAAAGAAAGGATTTTTGTAAATCCATAATACAAGCTTTGCTTAGTTTGGGCGTTGTGCTCCCAAACTATTACTTATATTAGTTATGAACTGTTTACTGAATTGGATTGTATTCTTGGACATCGCCATGTCCAAGATAATTTACAATATTATGCAGGGCATAATATTTACATAGTACCCATTAGATGACCGTTTGTGTTCTCAAGACTCATTAATAAAGCCGTTAAGTAAGGGGCTCTGTTATGCGACAGGCAGTAAGCAGGATAAGCTGAGGCTAGCTCTGTGATGGCGTAATACCTTACATCATAATTTCTTAGCATCTATACTTAACTTCATAACTTACATAATTTATAGATTCAAAAGTTTGCGGAAATTCATTGAAAGCACTTGAAGCTCATAATTAGAAACCAACCTTGACAATTTTCTTGCCGGTTCTTTTACTAAAAAACTTTTTAAAGCTCCCTTTTTAAATAAGTAGTTTTTAAGTTTGACTTTCACAAGAGCTCTATTGTGCCTAACTTTATTAAATGATTTTGACTTAAAGGTCAAACGCTTCAACATAGTTCAGAAACATTGTATTATTTAGGTAATTATTATATTTTAATATCTTATCTTAGAAAAAAAGGTTTTTTTCAGTGTAAGATGTTTTCACTACTGGAAAATAATACCATTTATTTAGAGTTAGATTATTTTGCTGTATAAGTATAACAACTAATGGTAAACCACACACGCGCTGAGACCTATTTCAAAGTCACTTTCAAGACAGTAATGTTCCTCTTTTGTATTAATAATGTCTTATTCTCTCAACACGCAGTTTCACAGTTGCTTGATCTAGGTTTTTGAATACGTATCAAAATTTTAACACTAGACATTTTTGCTGGATATTTTTGATGAGTATCGTTTATATAACTGAGAATACCTATCATCGTCATGAATACGTAACATTTGATGAAATTTAAATACTATTATCTAACGTATTGATCTAACTTTAGTTAAAATAAATACAGGTTGAAAAAAAACCCTATCACAGCCAACGGCTACGCATTCTACTAATCATAATAAAGAGACTTACACAAACATATTTTTGGAAACTATTTTAATTTTTTGGTATGAAAATATAAAATAAAGTCCACTGCTGAACATTGGTCTCTCTAATAGATTAAATTCTATTGAGGGTATTTGCAGATAATCACCATGCTCGGCAGGCGGGTTGGTGATCGCAGTTCAAGCCAGTACGCAGGATGACGCTGCTACCCATCATCCGTAGGATTTCTCGTCGTAGTTTTTTACGACTCCCCGTGATATGAGAGGGGGTGACACTATTCTCTACCACCACCACACACGGGGCCACACGGCGCAAAAATCGCATATAGCTAGCACGCAATAAAACGTGCGCCTGTTGCACGTCTCTTTGTGTGTGTAGCTAAAATGCGCTGATGCAATTTCAAGAAAAGGAACTTCGGAAATAATTCAAACAATTGGTTCTTAATTTAAATATTTTTTGTTTTGTTATTTTGACTTTGCTTGCTCTGTGCCTCGGAAAGCACGTCAAGCCGTTGGTCATACCGGCTGTCATAAACATCTATGACAGTCGTTATTAGGAAGTCAGAGCCTTCTAACATCCTGACAGCTGGTTTACCACATTTCCGTCTAAGTCGCGGCGGTAGGACGGCATTCGCTTCATAAAATAATAAAAATTCATCCAAATCTAGTTAAACCACTGACTGCTTAGTGGTTATTAGCATTACCCCGGGCCCTAAGCTTGAGTCCAAGCCAACCGGAGTAATGCTAATAATACATAATGCCAAAGGGTACTGATTTCCCAGATATAGTCACAAAATATCGCACCTCCGGTGCAAAACAGTCACTTCTGCGAATAATGTAATCTTCCAGGAAATAAAGCGTTTCAAAATTAAATATCCTGGTATAAAATATAGCTTTTCTTAATTTAAGAAATTAACTAGTTATATTTAAGCCTCTTTTTTAGACTTAATTTCAAAGTAAAACGAAACATCTTACAATTTGGTACACAAGCATTTTTTCTCATAATCACATCAATTTCCACAAAATTGCATAGGTGACGTTGTGGCACAATAGGTGCGATATTATGATCCTAATGCTGGCCAGAAGCTCTCGGCTTTAATCTGGGACTTATTACACCCGATACAACGAAAACTTCCTGAATGCTTTCATCCTTCTTCTAAACAGTAAACACACAATCGAATATGACTCTTGCAGGCTACCTACATATTGCGATATTGCAAGAGTTTTGTTTAGAAAACAAAAATTTATTGTTGGTTTTGTTTTGTTAAATCTGGTAATATTTCCGCCCCACTAACGTTGAATGTTAGCCAGACGTTTCGAATAATTTGCACTGAATCATGGCCACGGGGACGTATTTACACCTACAGTCACTAAGACATCAATACGTTTCTAAGGTCGTGGGATCAAATCCCATTCAGGGCAAACTTTCTTATGGTCTAGGTGTTTTCTATGTATATTTTAAAGTATTTATGTACAAAAAATAAAATAAGTATTTATGTATGTTATATATATTTAATGATACTTATGTTGGACCACTACGTTGTACATTACGTACGTTATATGTTGCTGACCAATATATTGGACTAATACGTTGTACGTTATACGTTGTTGATCAATATGTTTGACTAATATGTTGTACATTACGCACTTTATACATTATTGACCAATATGTTTGACTAATATGTTGTACATTACGCACGTTATACGTTGTTGACCAATATGTTGGACTAATATGTTGTACGTTACGTACGTTCAACGTTGTTAACCGATATGTAGGACTAATATATTGTACATTACGCACGTTATACGTTGTTGACCAATATGTTGTACTAATATGTTGTACATTACGCACGTTATACGTTGTTAACCAATATGTTTGACTAATATTTTGCACATGACGCACGTTATACGTTGTTGACCAATATGTTGTACGTTACGTACGTTATACGTTGTGAGCCAATATGTAGGATTAATCTATTGTACGTTACGTACGTTATATGTTGTTGACCAATATGTTGACATATGTGGTTGTTATTATTACTAACATAATGATTTACGCAGAATATGCTTACTTCGTGTTAAGATTTTGCGCTAATCGGATTAGCTTTGAATTATTAAACTTTTAGACAGGGCCCTAAACAAAGAGGTAAAGTCTAGCCATATACTCTAAATTAGGATCACTTTTTTTGTGTAGCTTCGCCCGCCCAGATAATTCTTTCTAGGGACCAACCCGAGTTTCCATTAAGATAATTTTCGTTCGTCAAAGCTAATATTCATTTAATGAACAAATTATTTATTACAGCTTTTAAATAAATAGTAATGAAATTAAATATAATATTAATTATAACATTAATTATATTTAATCGATTTTAGTTTAATTGAAACGCTTATTTACGTTTTAGGTATTGGTTCGTCTCTCTGGTACGTTTAGTGCCAGCTTCTTAGGAGTAATTTTGAAGATTTCGTCGTATCCACTGGACTTTCTAATTAAGCAGAGCTTACACTACGGGTATAATACTATCGGAGAAACTGACAGGTATATTTATTTTTAAATAGCAGACCTCAAGTATTTTTGTCTCCTCGCCATGTCGGGTGTTAGTTGGTAATTCAATTCCTGTGGGACAACAGGTCGACTTCAATTTAAAAACCCTACAGGCACGATCAAAGCAGCGCCGAAGCTAGTAAGCTATAAATTAAACGTCAGTGCAAACGTAGGCGGTCTATTGAATGGTGAAGTGGAAAACCTACAGTGTGCAGTGTAAAGGTCTGGCTGCGGCGCTGATTTCCTCGAATTTCACCGATTAACCGGTCGCTCTCCATAAGGGTGATTAACGTCGATTCCATTATTAATTGAGGTGATATCAGAAGCATAAGACCCAATTAACCTTTAGTTATGTAAGCAGTTATGAGAATTCCAAGACGCCATTTTGGAAACGAGAACCGTGACCGTTATTTTCAAAATTCTTCACTCGTTGAATGCCATTGGTCCTAGCTAGACTTGTTTATTGTATTTAATAGTTTGGTACACACTAAAGATTTTGGAAACAGCATATATCAAAAATACTTGTATATTTAAGTCTAGGCTACAACACATGCACCGTGGCGCGTATTGATATGTTATCGACCTACATAATATAAACAATATATTTTTTGTCGGTCATTTCATGTTAATAGATTTATTCTTTAATTGACTTTCTAGGCTTCTCACAAACATCGCTTTTTTTGTTCAGATCCCAGAAAGCGGCGATAGGCTCGCCACCTATTACGTGGGAACAGCAATGTAATTGGCGAAGTGTGGGCGTATTATATGCCTCTGCCTACCCCTTTGGGGAAACAGGCGTGAACGTATGTATGTAGATAGGATTGAAAATACACTGAAGTTCATTATTTTATGATGCCACTCAAATGTATGAAAATGAACTTTAAAATAATCCTATGTAAAGATTTGCTACATACTCTTATAATAAAATTTAAATAAATTATGTTACAATCGAATTTCACTTGTTTATTGTCACGTTTTGCACTGTTTACCACATAATCAGTTGCATTGTATTGTACTGCTCTATTTTAAACTCATAAGCGACCATTGTTCACATTCGAATACTATTTCGATCATTGTAAGTTTAATTGGGTATTGTATGTCCATTTCATAAGGTAAAACTGTTGTTTTTCTTGTTTGTTCATTAACTTAGAGTCATCGACAAACTGACCGACGGACAATCCCCTCCCCTCTTTAGAATCACGACAGGCTGACTGACAGATCCCGCCAATAAAAGTCACTGACAGACTTGAGAAAAACCACAACAGATAGATTAGTTGATAAACCTTGACAAATTCTGACAAAGAACTCATTTGCTTATATTTCTCTATTTTACCGCTCATATCTCTTTCATTGTTGTTAAAAGAATATATAAAATTTTCATTTTTTGTGTGAATATTTGAAGAATCTAAATGAACATAATTATTGATCTTAAGGACAATAAAGTATATTTTGTTTAATTTTTTATTTTACTGTTTATCATATCAGCCATATAAAGTCAGCTGCTGAACATTAGCCTACCAAATATTTTACATAATATTAGGAGTATGCCTCTGCCTACCCCTTCGGGGAAACCGCCGTGAATGTATATATGTATGTATTAGGGGTATTTGCCCATAATCACTACGATGGGTAGGCGGGTTGATCGCAATGCAATGCCGTGTTAGTTACTGCCGATGATACTGATACTGATACCGGCCTAGAATAGTCCCAACCCCTCTTATCTTATGGGGAGTAGTAAGAGTCGACGAAAAGAAATCCCACCGGATAATGGGCAGCAGCGTCATTCTGCGTACTGGCTTGAACTGCGATCACTGACTCGCCTGTCCAGCGTGGCGATAGAATTTAATAGAATTTAATGGCAGTGTGCATGTAGCAGTGGACTTTAAATTATGATGGTTTTAAAGCAAGTTAGCTTTATAGCTAAAATAAGTATCACAATATAAATCTTGTAAAATGCTGTTTTTTGCAATACTTCATAATTACTAGAATATTTTTTAAAAATGTTTTCATATAGTTATAAAATGGTTATCGCCCGAGGTATATTCTGTTTCAAGGTCATCTATTCAAACTTTCTAAGAAACACGAAGGAATAATGTGTTTTCAAACAGTTCTGAGTTTGGCTTCTTATACTTAGGATTTCTAATTCGCTTAAATAAAAATACAGCTAGAAGGCCGAAACATCTAAATCTAGTAACACGCCACAATGACCCATGGCGTGGTAGAGTATCTTCATAACACAAATCTGGTCCGCGTTAATTTTATGATCAAAAGTAGTAATTGGGTCTGTTAGTTTCTAAGATGACTTTCCGAAAAGCTCGAATGAGCCAAACTTGAAAAAATAAAATTATACTTTTGACTTTGCCTTTGACTTTTTAATTCAAATAACTTTCAATAATGTTGTAAGTATAAGTAAAGCAGAGTTTACAGAGGTCAGTCCTTGGATGGATGACCGTTTGTGTGGCGTTTGATATCGAGCGCTTCCGTGCTTCGGAAGGCACTTTAAGCCGTTGGTCCCGGTTATCACTAAATGTGATAGTCTTTAAGCCATGTTAGAGGCCTAAATGGGCGGCTTGAATAATTCTAGAAGCAGAACGCCATACACTTGCCTCCGCCAATCCGCACTGGGTCCGCGTGGTGGAGTATGACCCAATACCCTCGCACCTTGGTATGTGAGAGGAGGCACGTGTTCAATAGTGGGACGTTAATGGGCTGAGATGATAAATATTGTAAGAGGATGCTCGAGTTTTGTAGAGACGTTTATGGGCTGGAATAAGATGTACTAGTAATAAAATTTGGTAAACATTGCGCAATAAAAAATAAATAAAACTTCGTTTGCAGTTCTTAAAACATGTTTCCTGTGCAATCGTTATTTAACTATCTCAGTTGACCGCATCCCGTTTTATTAGTTTGCTGCCAGATCACATAAAAATTGCGTTAAGAAGTACTTACTTCATTAATAGATTAGAAATAGCCCCTAAAAATTTATGTTTCTTCAGTTAATACAAAATTAATACCTATCATCGCCTTATATCATGTGTTAAGTAATAGTGTATAGGGCTATCCTACCATTATCAGAGGAGCCCAAGCCAACCTCACCTGCCAATCAACGGACGAGGATCTGGCTAACATATAAGTTCTCGTAACATATAAGGTGGGTCTAATAATATAATTAACGAAATGTGTGCGTACAATAAGCCTCTGCCTACCCCTTCGAGGAAACAGGCGTATTATATGTATCGATTTTAAGTAATATATATTCTAAGTATCGCCCTTATTCCTTATTATAATTATCAGCCTTATAAAGTGTAAGTCTGCTGCTGCTATTGGTCTCCCCAATATACTAGAATTCTATTGAGGGTTTTGCCCATTATCACCACACTGGGTAGGCGGGTTGAAAGAAAGAAAGAAAGAAAGAAAAAGAATTTATTCTGTGACAACATCAATGGAAAACAGATACAATATATTTCAGCAAGTACGCAAGATAACGTTGCTGCTCACCATCCGATATCTCTTTGTCGACTCTAAACACGTACCTACCGTAAATCTATCTTCGAGTTATCTTATTTTATTAATCATCATCATCTCAGCCCATTAACCTCCCACTACTGAGCACGAGCCTCCTCTCACATATCAAGGTGCGAGGGTATGTTATCAATACAGACAAGCTATTAGTGGCGTAAAATACAGTGACAACACGACACATCTGATAGCTTGATAATTCGCTAATACCATAATCCGACGATACCTTATCACTAAGGCTGAAGTCATATTTGGTCACAGGTTTCAGCAAACATGAAACGATTAGCCGACCGAATACGAAAATATATATTTTTATGGCCCTCGTTCTGTAACATAATATTTGGCCTTGTGGTAGTGATGTTTATTTATCTGTGGAGCTCTTATAACGTCTGTGTACTATATATGTTAACAAGTCGAATAAGTATCATTATCGACTTCTTGGCGGGAAAGTGAAGCGTCATGTCTGCAGTTTTGTTATATTTTCAATAAATTGAGATATTTCGAACATTAGTGTGTAATAACGGTGTATTAAAACCGTTAAGTGTTTGTGAACGTATGAATATTGGTAAATGAAACAAAATAGTTTACCATCACTTTTCAAATTCTCTCAAAAAGTCCATGTGAGATCTCAGTAAAGCCCCGTATCTTTACTGAGGACTCAAGGGGCTTAGGGAGGAAGGCATCTTATTTACCATTTATCACCTCCATCACTACTCATTCTTATTTAATTATTATAACTCGACACTGGCTAAATGTGCAAACGACGCCATTATTTTGAAACAAAAAAGTATTATTATCAACTCGGAAAAAGACAATGCCAAATGCCACTAGACAAAGTGTAATTTTCCGAAACTATTGTAAATTTGAGTTTTTATGTGTAAATAAAAGGGGTTTTTAGACATTACATCTTCAGCAACGTATACAAATTTAGGAAAGTGGCATAGTATCGTTTTCCGTATTCATTTCAAACTTCACAAAAGTCTTATTTTTTACTGCTGTAGGATTTTGTATTGACTTTGTCGAACTTTACTACACTTTGATTGAGACAAAATGACGAAAACGGTGCAGGATGTTCACATGAACAATTACCTTAATCAGGAAGACCATATTAAAGATGAAAGAATACTTCAAAAGTACCTTAAACCGACAAGCGTGTATGAGGAGGTTAATGAGTGTGAATGAAGCTAAAAGTGTGTGCCAAGATCGTAGCAAGTGGAATGATGTGATCTCTGCCTACCCCTACGGGAAAGAGGCGTGACATTATGAATATAAAGAATACGTACTTTAAACGATTCTTTCGATACCCTGTCAGGTATTTTATATACTAGATATATAATATAAATAATATTTATAATACCGCCTGTTTTCCCAAAGGGGTAGGCAGAGGCATATTATACGCTTACATTTCGCCAATCATTTGCAGGTGAGGTTGGCTCAGGCTCCTAAGATCCCCCCCGACTGGTCTCCACCTTGTCGTGGTGGGGGGGCTGAGTACCTCCCGGTAGGGCGCAGGAGGCGCTAGGGAAAAGGTAACACCCAGAGATTGGCGACTCTGGGTGCCCTTAGTACTGACTACCGGGGGGGAAACTAAGAGGGACCTGTGGAGGGCGCAGCGGGCGGGCTAGGAGGGCCCGTCAAGCAGCGCCAGGAGGGTCTTAGGCAGCGGGGGCAGGGGGCCCCTTCTGTCTAACCATGGACCCTCCGAGAAGTCGGCCACACACGCTATGGTCGCACAAGGAGGTAGGAGGGGCGCGACCACTGCGTCTCTCTGAGGAGGTCCTCCCGGTTTTGGTCCGGGGGATGTTGGCCGCGGGCGGGGTGTCAGAGCTGCAACCCAGGTACTGGCACCCCGCCTCTTTCTCAACAAGCGGCGGGCGTCGTCGGAAGATTTTTAGTGGGTATTACTGCTGGCGGTCGTGTCTGCCGGTGGTGAGTCCCACACACCTCTCTCGGTCCCCCTTTGGCCGGGAGACAGTGCATAAATGCATTTTGTTACCGACGTAAATCAAAAAAAAAAAAAAAAAGGCTCCTAAGATGTCTGCGTGGGCGGGGCCGCGGTCGACGTTGGCCGCGGCCTTGGGTGGAGTGGCTCTCTCGCTGCCGACCATCATGCAAAAGATGGTCGACAGCGAGACGGCATGGGAGGCGATGGCCTCCTTCTGCGAAGTGGTGATGTCGCAGAAGGAGGCCGCGGAGCGGGAGAGGGAGCGGGACCCGCTCTCTCTCCGGCTACGCCGTTGGCGCAGCGGGCGGGCCAGGAGGGCCCGCCCGGCCGCGCCTGGGGGTCTTAGGCGGCGGGGGCAGGGGGCCCCTTCCGTCTAGCTATAGACCCCCCAGAAGTCGGCCAGTCACGTCATGGCCGCAAAAAGAGGTAGGAGGGGCGCGACACACTGCGCCTCTCTGAGGAGGTCCTCCCGGTTCTGATCCGGGGGACGTTGGCCGCGGGCGGGGTGCCAGAAACTACAAATCCCCTGGGGCTGGCCCCCCGCCCCTTCTTCAACAGCGGTGGGCGTCGTCGGAAGATTTTTAGTGGGTAGGACTGCGGCGGTCGCGTCTGCCGCAGTGAGCCCCACACCCCCTCCCGGTCTCCCCCTTTTTGGCCGGGAGACAGTGCGTAAATGCATTTTGTTACCGACGTAAATCAAAAAAAAAAAAAAAGGCTCCTAAGATGTCCCCCCCGACTGGTCTCCACCTTGTCGTGGTGGGGGGGCTGAGTACCTCCCGGTAGGGCGCAGGAGGCGCCAGGGAAAAGGTAACACCCAGAGATTGGCGACTCTGGGTGCCCTTAATACTGACTACCGGGGGGGAAACTAAGAGGGACCTGTGGAGGGCTCAGCGGGCGGGCCAGGAGGGCCCGTCAAGCAGCGCCAGGAGGGTCTTAGGCAGCGGGGGCAGGGGGGCCCTGCTGTCTAACCATGGACCCTTCGAGAAGTCGGCCACACACGCTATGGTCGCACAAGGAGGTAGGAGGGGCGCGTCCACTGCGTCTCTCTGAGGAGGTCCTCCCGGTTTTGGTCCGGGGGACGTTGGCCGCGGGCGGGGTGTCAGAGCTGCAACCCAGGTACTGGCACCCCGCCTCTTTCTCAACAAGCGGCGGGCGTCGTCGGAAGATTTTTAGTGGGTATTACTGCTGGCGGTCGTGTCTGCCGGTGGTGAGCCCCACACACCTCTCTCGGTCCCCCTTTGGCCGGGAGACAGTGCGTAAATGCATTTTGTTACCGACGTAAATCAAAAAAAAAAAAAGGCTCCTAAGATGTGGGTCGGATATGTCAAGTGTTATCATTTCAGTAAGTCTTATATGTTTATTTTTTGTAGTGACACTGCGACTTCAGTACTCAAATCAATCAATGCAACAAAAATCAAGCTATAGTATTTTTTTTTTTATATCTAAATTGAACCCTCTCTGCATTAAGTTTGCCTTTGTATTACTTTTTACGTGTGCAATAAAGATTAAAAAAAATATATATACCTGATTGTGTATTATTGAGCTTGACAAACGGTTAACTTTTATTGTATTAGTTTTACATAACAAGATTACTCCCTGAGAATTACGTCATATAAAAACCAAAGCCAAAATACTTTTATGTAATTATTCGAAACTATAGAAATAAGGTTCATCTAAAAAATAAACTAGTTCTAATTTGTATATGTATATATAATATTTTTACACAAGAAATAATATATTATCATAAAAGTATCCATATTTAAACAAATTTTAAAGATATTCGTTACTCAATAGCGCTTAAGCGCGAAGTTGTTTTACTAGAAGCTTACGAACTTATTTTGGATCAACACAACAGTAGTTAAATATCAAGAAATCTGTGTGAATTGAGCAGATGGGCTTATTTTCCTTTGAATTTATTTGTGAAAAGGAAGAAATGGACTTTGGCAGAACAAAATTCCGGGAAATACGTTAAAATCTCGGGATGGATTTATATTGAATCTTTTTGACTTATTTATATATCCCTCTTTAATCTCAATTTTCAGAATTGCTTGTATGAAATCAGACATTGTAAACCATTGAGGTAGATCATATAGAGATAATGTTACGAAGTTTCGAACAAGTTTCAAGACAATATCAATACTATCAGACGCGAGGATCTTTATTATATGGCGTCTATCAAACTCCTTCATAAAATTTACGATCAAACTTTAACCATTGATCTATGTTGAAGGCACGAGGTCTTTTGGCCGGCCACTATCGCGATGGAACACCTTATCAGGTAAATGAAATAAACCAATGCAATAATAATTATACATAATTTATTTAAGAACTTGGGGTAGAGGTACTTCGTACAACTGTCCTGAAGATGGTAACAATACTCCACACTCGATCGCGCTTGAGTCTTGCACAGCACACAGCGCTGCTCGGAAATGAAAAATTGGGTCACCTTATTAAGGATATCCAACTGACGGGAGACAGTTGAAATAAAACCCTCCCATGTAGCATTTCGGGTTTAAGTACTGGCTGATGTCCATGTCACGAATGCTGTGGTACACCGAAATGGGCAACGGAGAGTTCTGAAGACTTGGAGGAGTAAGGAATGGAGTAACCTTGGACAAGAATGCACAAATCCGGAATTGGCGGGTATTTGGATTTCAAAAGTCCTTCAGCAAAATTGAATACATGAATTTTAACATCTTCGTTTAAAAATAATGGTTTTGATGGAAAAACTGCAAAAAAGAACACCTTTTATAATTCAATTCACTTCGTTAACCACACAATCTATTCAATCACGGGTTCTGCATTGACCAACTAGCGGTGATAACTGGGACATTTTTAGCATTCAGATCGTTAATGACATTACCTTGGCGACGATGCATTTTTTGTCATTAAATGACGAGACCGAAATCATTCAGTGAAAAAGGCTCAATTTATATTTTCCCTCGGTCCTTCTACGCTTTGCCTTGCTACTGTTAAACCATCTTAAGACTATTACGAGAAGTTTAACCAATGGTTTGCAGGCCTCACGTAAAATCTATATCATGACTGATTTAAAGGCACTGAGCTTCTCATCCCGAGATACAGGTATTTAAATCCCAATACGTTTGATATGGTAACAAAGGTTAACACGTAAATTAACACAAAGATAATATTGTTATATAGTCTTAGATTTAAGGTATACAGGGATCGTACCATCATCTTTGGAGCCCAAACCAACCTCACCTGCAAGTGGTGCAACTGCAGTTTAACGGACGAGGCTCTGAAAAACATACTCGCAGATGTTCCGATAGCGGCAATAGGCTCGCTTCCTGTTACGTGGGGCCTACAAGACAGTTGAGTGTATATTTTGCCTCCATCCCTTTTGAGGACACCGGCGTGATAGTATATATGTAAGAGTACTAGACATCGGATAAATGTGATTGTTAAGAAACATGCTTATAGTATATAGAACACATCTGGTAAAAATATCCAAGTTAATGCGCACAACTATCTGTCGTACACAGGAATCAAACGCCGGATATTTGAAAATGCGAAAAGGTATACCAACATCCGCGTCGCATCAGGCGTCTGATATTATCTTGTATAATTTTTTTTTTACTCATATTGCGTACATTGCAAGTTATTATGTCGCTAACTTAGAGGGGCTTTTTGGAGAATCGCATAACGTAACCACATCTAGTCAGATATTTCGTTGAAAGGCACATCATCATTTCCATCTACGACTATGACGACCGATATGGCGTGGTGGCGAGTATACCCGCACTCCACTCCTGAGGTCGTGGGTTCGGTTCCCACACAGAACAAATATTTGAGTGTATAAATATGAATATATGTTCTGGTCTGGGTATTTTTCTATGTATATTAAGTATGTATTTACAAAAAAAAAGTATTTATGTTTTTTTATCCGTTATTTAGTATCCATAACACAAGTTCTTAATGATACTTATCTTGGAACTAAATAATTGGTGTAAGTGTCAGAAATATTTATTTATTATTTATTTATTTATCTACATTTGTCCACTGCTAGACATAGGCCTCTTCAATAGCATGTTAGTCTTCTGGCTCTGCGATATTAACGACGAAAAGACTTGACGAAATTTTCCAAAGCCTCAATACTTTTGTAAAATAAAATAAATATTGTAATACTTGGATAATTAGTCTAGTCGCATTCTACAATCTGCCTGCCGAACTGCGTGAACTTAAGCATAAGATAAATTATCCTATACTAACATGAGATATGTTTGGTTAGGCTTACATTTCTGAGAATAACGGAGGCACATGGACTTAAAAGTGTATGTGAAGTACCATTAACGGAAAACATATAACCAAATTTCGTAGTGCTTAATGATATCACATTACTTTTTACTATGTGTTCCATTGAAACCTTATGTGATAAAATATATTAAATTAAATTTACATTGTATCATCATCATCAGCCTTTACATATCGCATGCCTAAAGGTACATCGACCCTTCAATAGATGTATTTGAGTTACTTTGAGATATTTATTTAGTTTAGTTAATTTGAGATAGGTTTGAGTAACGTACTTATACATTCTTTTTATTTCTTATCGAGATCTGATTTATTACTAAGTAATTCTGCTTGTGTTTTGAACATTTGATCAAATCAATGTTATTCAAATACTAAGTAATTCTGCTTTAGAATTACTTCGTAATAAATCAGTATCATGTTGATGCGGTTACAAGTAGGACCAGTATTCTTTAGAAGATCTCCTTTGGTGATGTCCCAAAAATCGTCTTTTTGAGTTAAGTCACTATTCCATTAAGCATGCGATATGTCGTCCTCCTAGCTCCACCTAGCCAGAGGGATGTTGTATATTTATTATTTTATTCACCAGTAAATTGTCACTGCTCTGGATTGTAAACACAATACCTACGTAACGATGGCATGAATCCTTTCATTAATTGATAAATAAACTGTCTTGCACCACATAATAGGTAGCTAGCGAGCCTATTGGCGCTTACTGGGAGCATCTATGTTTGCCAGAGCCTCGTCCGTTAATTTTTTTTTTTTTTTTTGATTTACGTCGGTAACGAAATGCATTTACGCACTGTCTCCCGGCCAAAGGGGGACCGAGAGAGGTGTGTGGTACTCACCACCGGCAGACACGACCGCCAGCAGTCATACCCACTAAAAATCTTCCGACGACGCCCGCCGCTTGTTGAGAAAGAGGCGGGGGGCCAGTACCTGGGTTGCAGCTCTGAAACCCCGCCCGCGGCCAACGTCCCCCGGACCAAAACTGGGAGGACCTCCTCAGATAGAAGCAGTGGACGCGCCCCTCCTACCTCCTTGTGCGACCAGAGCGTGTGTGGCCGACTTCTCGGAGGGTCCATGGTTAGACAGCCGAGCCCCCTGCCCCCACTGCCTAAGACCCTCCTGACGCTGCTTGACGGGCCCTCCTGGCCCGCCCGCTGCGCCCTCCACAGGTCCCTCTTAGTTTCCCCCCGGTAGTCAGTATTAAGGGCACCCAGAGTCGCCAATCTCTGGGTGTTACCTTTTCCCTGACGCCTCCTGCGCCCTACCGGGGGGCACTCAGCCCCCCCACCACGACAAGGTGGAGACCAGTCGGGGGGGTCGTCCGTTAATCTGCAGTTGCACCACTTAAAGGTGAGGCTGGTTTGGGCTCCAATAGCTCGATAAACATGTTTATTCGTCCAAAAGTGGACTTTGAAATCCGTTAACATATTATTCTATTAAAAAGCCGAGGTTTCTTTTGATGGTTTTACATTTCTATAAATAACAGGAGGCATGCATTCTTTAAAGTTAATTTAATGTGCCTTCATAACGGAGAAACAAAAAACTTGTCTTAAGAACTGTGTGTTGTCGTTGTCACTTAGACAGCTTTAATATAAATAAATATTTTATGACAATTACGCCAATTATTTAATTCCAATGTAAGTATCATTGTTAGAAGAGCCGTCCTGGTCAACAAGACAAGAACATCATGGATACGAAATAACGGATAAAATACATCATCATCCCAGCCCATTATCGTCCCACTATCAGTAGTCACAAACTTCAAAAATTATTCAAAATCATTTATTTAAGTTGGGCTCAATAGAGCTTGAACTTAAAATTTAACGCGGCCCATTCACTGCGGGCGGGAGCTTGATCGTAAAAGAACGAGCAAGAAAATCGTCAAGTTTGGTTTTTTCACCCGCCAGTTACAAATGTACTTAATAAAAAAACAGAGTTAACAAAAAAAAAACTGGTATTTTGCTGTCACATAACTTTACCTCTACCCAAATTTTACCTCCTCTCACAAATCAAGGTGTGAGGGTCATACTCCATCACGCTGACTCAGCGCGGATTGGCGGGGGCAGGTGTATGGCGTTCTGCTGTTAGAATTTTTCAAGCCGCCCATTAGGCATCTAACATGGCTTAACGACTACTACATTTAGTGATAGCCGGGACCAACCGCTTAACGTGCCTTCCGAAGCATTCGCATTCGTTTCCGACCACCGAGCACCGTAGAGCTACAAGCGCTTCTGTTTAGTATACTATCGGTTTAGGTTATTGCAACATATGGATAAGCCAAGTTAAAGTTCAATTGGGCAGCTTAAAAAAATATAGTAAGACGCCATATACCAGCCGCCAATTTGCAGTGAGCCTGCGTGTTGAAGTATGAGCCAGTATGACCCAATACTCTCCCAACATAGTTCTTGAGAAATGGATCTTGCACAGTTAGAGAGACATAAAATAAAACAATTTTGAATTCAGCATGCCTACCAATATTCTCGGTAATGCAAATCTTATCCTCTCAGCACTTAATGTGCCATTCCAACAGAATCTTGGCATGAAACTGTGACGTTGTCGCTGTGATCGCATAACATGCTCAATAAAAATTTTAATGCATCATTCAACGACAGACGATTACGCCCATTTGCAATTCAAACGTATAGCGCTGACGGGTGTTATGTGAAAAATAAACAGATTTATATGTTTGAAACGAGTAATTGCCTCTTTCAACAGCCAGTATTTACGCCCAGGAAACGTCGATATGTCTGTTTCGTGTTTTGTTTGGCCAAATAAATTATCAAAAAAATAAAATACCTAAGGAATTTAAACAATTTTTATATAAAAGAGTATTACGTGTATTTATGTGTTAATAATAGGCATTGATGGTAGGAATATTTATCATTCTACTTTTGTGATTGTAAGAATTAGATGCTGTCGGTGTGCCTGATTAGTAAATAAATAAAATGTTTGAGCGTGTTATGCTCTGCTAAATGTTCAAATCTATTACATAGTATTTCAAAACGTCAAAATTAAATATAATCGAAAAATGATTACACTGAAATCACAAAGCTTAGATTCACTTACATGCATCAAAAATCAAAAAATATTTAAGTGTGAGTGAATCCAAGTTCCGAGCCACCGCTCCGTAAGAAGAACTGGCAAGAAACTCACAGAACCGCCATTGTCAAAATATCAATTTCTTTAACTGTTTCCCGTAGTGAATGTCTAACAACCCCACAGAAGAATATCTCACGACAAAACTCTATGGAAATAGCTATGATAAACAAGCCTAGCTGTTGCAATGTCTGTTTATTGGCAGAGCTGAGTCTATTCGGCAAATCACCAATATGTGGGCCCTACTGCAGCTTAGAATATAACGTAACACCCAAAAATTTGGTGGTATCCATAAGGGTCAACTAATCTTCCTTTATTTTAGTAGTGGTATTTACTTGACTGACGTTAGGCGTCACGAATTTAATTCATTTTGTTTTAGCCCCATTTAATAACAGATTGTTGACGTCAAACCAGTGCACCACCTTTGAGATCGCATTGTTTACATCTTCTGAGTTGTGATATCGCTTTTATTTAAATAATAATGATATATCAACAGCAAACGATACTAAATTTTGGTTTTCTTTTAAAAAAATTGGAAAGTCATTAATATAAATTAAAAACAAATACGGACCGAGAATCGAGCCATCACAGCGACATAGAAACATAATTTTTCTATGTCTTAACGCCCATTTACAATTATTAAACTACCTGCACAAGAAAATTGTGAAATGAATTTCGAATTGACCAAGTTAGGTGATGATTTAACTCTGGCTGTCCGTTATTACCTTATTACGGTTAAATCGCTAAACTAAA
This sequence comes from Musotima nitidalis, assembly GCA_949126915.1. Classification (NCBI taxonomy): domain Eukaryota; kingdom Metazoa; phylum Arthropoda; class Insecta; order Lepidoptera; family Crambidae; genus Musotima; species Musotima nitidalis. The sequence goes on from OX421429.1 coordinate 3,882,941, forward strand.
AAATAACGCGTGTAGTAGAAGACCTGGAAAGAACATACATTCATTCTGATGTGTTCAAGTGTTCCTATTTTAAATTTTAGCCTTTTAATAAATTTTAAAGATACCATTGCAGGGTTCATTTAAGGACAACATATTATTTTTAAAACCTAATTGTACACCAAATGAAACAATAAAGAATTATGATTATGATTATAGGATTGCAGAGTAAGCTCATTGGCGAGCCTTTTCCAATAGCATGGGGCTCTTCAAAAAATTTAAGGGTTTGCCAACGCATTACTGATATAGTTATCTCTGGCTTTACAAGCGTCCATAGGCTGCAGACCAATTATCATTAGGCGGGCCGTAAGTGCAACCTAGTAGAATAGTTTTTGTATCGCTAATCATCTCATGAGGATGTATACGAAGACCACTAAGCTCTGGAAATCGCTGCCGGCTCATGTGTTTTCTATTTCCTTTGATCCCGGGTCTTTGAAGCGGGGCGTGAAACGGCATTTTGGCAGGCCGTCATGAGTGGGTGCGCTTTGTACCGTGCTTATTTTACGGTATGAAGCGCTTTCATTTTTTTCTTGGACTGCATCGACTGCATTGCGTCAGGCAGAATGAGTCATTATGACGTGTCACATTAAAAAAATAAATAAATGTTTGTCAAAGTTTGTAAGGGGAATTCATAGTCATCAATCATCATAATCAGATGATGCTGAGATTCATCCACGAACACGAGCCTCCTCTCACAAACGAAGGTGCAGTGCGGATTAGCGCAAGCAGGCGACGACGTGCTGCTCCTCCTCGTCCTCTGATACGGCTTGGCGACTATCACATGTAGTGATAACCGGGACCAACGGCTTAACGCGCCTTCCAGAGCACGGAAGATATCAAATGCTACACAAATGGTCACCCATCCAACGACTGACCTTTGTAAACTCTGATTTACTTCGGTGATGGTTTCCGACCACCGAGCACCGCGGAGATACGAGCGTTTCGAATTTATAGTACTTTTGGTATAAAATAAAGTACTGAAATATGCTTGGTTTCTGGTCTATGCTTAGTGGTTTGCCCATTGCACGGCGCTTCGCTAGCTAGATGATAAAAAGTACACAATAATGATAAAAACGGCTTTTTTGCAAGCGTTTATTAGTGGGTGCGCTTGTAACAGTGCTTATTCCGTTGTATGGCGCGCTCTTACTTACATGGATTGCATTGGATGTTTACCTGATTATCAGGCAGGATGTGATCTATACGACCAGTTACTTTAAAAAAATCTTAGGCATTTTAGGCAGACAAAAATACTGTTAAATTTTACCATCGGGCACTAACATTTAAAAAAACTTGGCTTGATAGCCAAACAGACAAAAAGTAAAGTTTTACTGCAAAGTTCTTTATGAAAAAGCAAAGCACTGCTATAGTCAAAGGCTAGTTTGTTTACACAAATTGCTTTTTGTAAATTGCGTTTTGATGGATATTTGATGGACGTCTCCGCTTGTCAATCGTTCGAAAAAATGTTTAATAATACTTTTATAGGGCACCGCTAATGTTAAATAAACGTTTAAAGGTTCGCATGAATGTTGCAATATCGACATTAAATAGTTACACAATAGTCTATTATATTAGGTCGGGGAAAAAGTCTTTTCGCATAACGTAGGTATAAACTTATTATAAAATTTTTTTGACTGTACTATTTGTGTCTGGCTGGTTTTGGTAACATTAAAAAGGTTCCATTATAAAGAAAAGAAAAAAATTAAAAAAAGTTGTTTCCCGCTATTTTTCATTTGTTTTTCTCTCCGTAAAAATGAGTGAATCTAATGAAGAAATTCGATACATTTTAAAATTTTATTATAAAAAAGGCAAAAATGCAACTCAAGCAGTGAAAAAAATTTGTGATGTTTATGGACCTGATGCAGTGTCAGTAAGAGTAGCACAAATTTGGTTCAAACGTTTTCAGTCCGGAAATTTTGATGTTAAAGATGCACCTCGCTCTGGTCGCCCTGTTACGAATAAAATGGACGCCATTTTTGTAAGAGTGGAGCAAGATCGGCATATTAGTAGTTACGATGTAGCTGAAGAACTGGGATTTGACCACAAAACAGTTTTGACCCATTTGAAGAAAGCTGGTTATACAAAAAAGCTCGATATTTGGGTGCCACACGAGCTCACTCAAAGAAACTTAATGAACCGTGTACTCATTTGCGATTCATTATTGAGACGTAATGAAACCGAGCCGTTTTTGAAGAGATTGATAACTGGCGATGAAAAGTGGATCACGTACGACAAGAACGTGCGAAAAAGGTCGTGGTCGAAAGTTGGCCAGGCTTCACAGACTGTGGCCAAACCTGGCCTAACACGAAATAAGGTGATGCTGTGTGTATGGTGGGATTGGAAGGGCATTGTTTATTATGAGCTTTTACCGGCCGGCAAAACCATCGATTCTGATCTTTACTGCCAGCAACTGATGAGATTAAAGGAAGCAGTCGAGAGAAAACGGCCGGAATTGATCAACAGGAAGGGTGTGGTGATTCATCACGATAACGCTAGACCACACACATCTTTAGCCACTCAGCAAAAATTAAGAGAGTTCGACTGGGAGGTCCTAGTGCATCCACCATATAGCCCTGACCTTGCGCCTTCAGATTTTCACCTGTTTCGGTCTCTGCAGAATTCTTTAGGTTCTGTAAGGTTGACCTCAAGAGAGGACTGCCAAAACTATTTGTCCCGTTTTTTTGATCAGAAGTCCCAAAGTTTCTACAGTAACGGGATAATGTCTCTGCCCACAAAATGGCAGAAAGTTATTCAACAAAACGGTACATATATATTGTAAATACATGTAAATAAACTTTGAAAAAAATGTCTTGACTTTTCATACAAAAATACGAAAAGACTTTTTCCCCAACCTATTATGTAGTTGGAGTGACCGAGATAGCGAGGCGAGTTTGCAAGCTGAAGTGGGGGTTGGAAAGACACATAGCACGAAGAATCAACGAACGTTGGCGTTTGAAGTTTCTTCAATTGCGACCGCGAATCGGCAAACGTAGTAGAGGGCGGCCTCCAATGCGATGTACCGATGCTCTGGTCAAAGCGGCGGGAATCCCGTGGATGCAGGCGACTCAGGATCTCTCAATAAGAAAATCTATTGAGGAGGCTTATGTTCAGTAGTGGCCGGCATACCGCTGAGATAATGATGATGAGTCAGTTGTCTAATGACGCAGATAAATCAAAGAAATACAAAAGGTAAATTAAAAAAGTATGGGAAAAGATTTTTTTTCTACATACATTTACGCCTACATATGATACGCCCTCACTTTGCCAATCATATAGTTGGTCCCACGTCATAGGTGGCCAGCCTATTGCCGCATACTAACTATTATTTTCACCGGAGCCTCGTCTGTTGATTGGCAGGTGGACCATTTGCAGGTGAGGTTAGCTTGAGCTTCTTAGGTTTTAGTAGGATCCCTATACACTCTATTTTGTATTTTATAGTACCTTTACAATGCTGTATATTTATTTTGCTCTAAACTCAACTAAATCCTCCACAATTCGTTTTTGAGCCTTTTGCTATCATTGAAAGTTTTTTAATAAACTACTTTTACTATGGGCCTAGTTTGTATGTGTATGAAGGTTTTTTTTTAAATCTGCCTGCTACATTGATATTCGCAATTAGATATTTTTACACCACGATTGTATGTTCCAACATTATTTCAATACTCGATATCCACAATAATTGCTCTTCACAAACAGTTACAATATTATTATCAGTTATATTATTATATAATTTGTATCGGCAGCGTACTCTTAGGTTGTTAAATAAGCTCTCTAGCGTGGTTTTCCAAAGTGATGATGGATGATCTTATGGTTGATGGAGCTCCTCAAAAGCAGCGTGAAAAAGTTTTGAAATAATCGGCAAATGTGTTAAAAATTGCCCTGATATTGAAGGGTACTCAGGCAGTTACCACTTTCCATTAGGTGGACAGTATGCTTGAGCGCCAGTTTGTGGTGTAAGTATGGTAAGTATATATCTATCACGCTCCAGGTTTATACCCGCGGGGGTAAGAATCCCCAGGTTAGGTGCTACAACGAAACTGAATAATTAGGAATAATTTCCTATTTTTTTTTAAAATTTTAATGTACTTTCAGAGATTTAGACATGTAGGGTTATTTATTTAATTTCCTAAAAAATTAAAAAAGCTTTCAGTTTTAGGACTAAAGACGTTACAAAATTGTGAAACATAAACCAAAAAGCAGCTTTTACTTATATATAAATACATATGGATATAATATTCCAAAAAATATTTATTGTATATAAATTTCCTTTTCTGATTCTATCAATAACAGGTATAAGTACTTCCATAAACCTACGCTTAGCGAGTAACTCAACAGTGAGTTAAACCTCCCTGTTCACTTTAAAATAAAAATAGTAAGAGGTACTCGTAAAGTACACCTTCTGAAAAGTTAATGTTCGTGTACATTACACTCAGCGCACATTGTTTGACATACTTTTCTGCTGAAGGTTTACTGCATTTTACTTTACCTATATAAACTAAACTAAGCACTTAAATCAAGCAGGTTATCGGAAACATTAAACACTTTCAAAAACTAGCATATGTTTACCACCGGAACAGAAAATATTTAAGTTTTAAAATATACTTCAGAATTGGTTTCGAGGAAACCATCAATTCTATATTTAAACAGTTATTGACGTTATGGCTCCACGTTTTAGATTTACAACATAATATCAAACTATTCCGTGTGGTACCGGCCTAGTTTACCCCACATCTCACGAATCTACAAAGAGAAATCCAACCGGATGATGGGCAGCAGCGACATCCTATGAACTGGCTTGAACTGGAATTACCAACCCGCCTGCCCAGCGTGGTAGTTACGGGCAAATACCGCCAATAGAATACAATCTATTAAGGTGGCCAATGTTCAGCGGACAGTGGACTTCATATGGCTGATATAATGATAAACCTATTTATGTCCTTTTACTGGGCTTGGTCCTCCTCTCACAAATAAGGGTAAGATAGTTCAGGTCCACCAAAATCATTCTATGGTTAAACCAGCAGTCAGTCTGTTAGAAGGCACTGAATTCCTTATAACGACTGCCGGGACCTACGATTTAACGTGCTTTTCGAAGTAGGGAAGCGCTTGATACCAAATGCCAAATACTTCCTCACTTATCCATGTACGAACTGACTATACGACTCTTCCAATGCAACCCCTCCGCACTCCCCTTATCACAACCTCTGTGTGTGAGCAGCCACAGCGAATCACTTTGCGCTGCAGCCATTCTCTATTATCTTTTTGACAGGCAGTTCTAATCACAACGGTCTCTGGATGTTCAACCATTTTTCTGCAGTTTTTTGTCGCCCTACAACCATGCACTGCAATCCGCACTCTGTCCGAGTTGAGTAAAGCTTGGTAATAGTAAATACAAACAGTCTCCTGTACAGAGCATCCATGGGGACTGATGAGACAGCCGCACATGTCCTGCTAAAGTGCAAGGTGGTGGCTGACAGTCAGGCGAAGTTTCTGAAGACACCAGGCAGCCTCCCGGAGGCCTACAGCGACGTTAAGGCGCTGATAGGATTTCTGGAGGAACTGGAGTAATCTAGCTCACATTTTCCAACGCAAAATGGAATCACCGGACGTCCGATTGCAGAAAAATCCCATACGACGAAGAAGAGAACGCGTGGTAATGGAAGAGATTCCATTGTTTCTTAACAAACAAATCCCTTGGAACTCAGGAGGAAAAGACTTTTGTTTTTAGAAGAGGTCTGATGTCAGTGGTGGAACATTACTAGTACTCAAATAATCTTATCGTATCTATTATTAAAACTGCTATTCAAAAACGTCAGCTTCGCAATACAAGTTCTTCCTGTGTAATCTTATTAAACTCTAAAAAGTATGGAAATTAATTAATAAGTCGAAATTCTGAGGGCCATTGATAAACCTTCGGCTAGCCAGACGGCTAATTTAAATTTCTAATTAACTTTACTGAACTGGAGAGTCCCCTTTTAGAATTTATCAAAGATGTAAAGAGGGATTGACACCGTTCCGTCATCGTTTCAGTACTTCACCAACTTTACTGGGTAATATTTCATCGCGAAATGCAGCTTTGTAAGTGTCAAGCTGTTTCGTACTAAATCTCGTTTTTTTAATTTAAGGCTGGGTGCGCAAAATATAATTTAAGCTCATAAACCACAGAGGTTAGACATTTGTTTAACTTATTTGCTTATGTTAAAATATAAGAAAGTTAACTATTTATGACTCGTTACCTTAAAAAAGTATCTAATAATTGTGAGACTTTCAGGTTTCCTTTTAAGTTTATTTTGGAAAGTCAATCAAAAGTAAAAACTTACTTTACTCATTTGTAACTAACTAATTTCTATTAATGATACAGATTAAGACGACTTCAGACTTAAGGTCACACTTCTGATTTGTCTGTCTATATCCTGACTGTATGTCTTGATCCCTGATAAGTTAAAAGCTCCATTAATGTACATTTATTAGAATTGTGAATTTAAGAAAATTATATGAAATCCAAAAATGTATTCTTTGAAAAGTTCTATTAAAAAGTTGTAATGTTTGCTTTGATATGACAACCCTAGAATGAAATCGAACACCCCAAGGGTGTCAGTGGGACCGCATTATTATGCCAAAGTTGATAGGTTCGTCTGTCTATATGCCGACAGAATTTCTTGATCCACAATAGGTATCCATTTTCATAAAATGTATATTAGAAGTGTAAATTTAAGAGTATACTCATGTAATATTAACCATATTTTTAAAACAAGTACGAGAAAGCAATAACTAATTTATCTGTGGAATAACTGTTGTTTAATTAATATTTTTTATTACTTGTTTCAGGTAATTTCTGTCAACCGACGTGGTCTACTTTACATCATAGAGTGCAAAAATAATTTAGTAAAGGTTATTGTATTCAGGTAACAAAGATGCTTGGTACTATGGGTACACTCTTAACTTTAGAAAGGTGTCGGGAAGCCAAGGAACTGGACTCCGTAGAATAGGTCACTGTGGTGAAGTTAACATATGTTGTACCTGAATTATTTATTTTAAAAAAGCTATGTATACAGTGAAACCAACAGACAAACAAGGCAACAACTTTAAAATCATATTTTTGTTACAAATTACACTAGGTACTTACTTTTCAATTGACATATATTAATAAGCTGTTAGTTGAATATAGCATATCAAACCTTAACCTTTTATTAGAATTTTACGGCATATTTTATTTCGCAGTCCGTTCGTTAATTTGGCTAGATCGGATGATATGCCTTATTTATGGATGTATAGCAGTCCTCCCACCATTATGGGTGTCTAAGTCATCTTCACTTGCAAGTCGTGCACCTCGATCAACGGACGAGGCTCTGACGAACATAAAAGGTGGTAAGCGCCAATAGGCTTGCCACCTATTACGTGGGATCAACTATATAGTTGGCGAATGTGGGCGTATAATAAGCCTCTGCCACGTAATAGGTGGCGAGCGTAGGCCGCTTACTGAGCACTGTAATGTTCGCCAGAGCCTCGTCCGTTGATCGGCAGGTGCACCACTTACATGTGAGGTTGACTTGGGCTCCTTAGGTCTCGGTAGGATCCCTATACACCCTTAAACTTTGTCGCAAAATAAATAAATACACAATACTAATACTAACATTAGGTTAGTAGAAATATATGAGGCAGTATTAACATTGTGAAATAGGTCTTAATTGTGTAACATTAGTATAGTCTAAATAAAAAACGTTTATTTGGGACATTACAAAATATTTTATATCTTAAAACTAACGGCATCTTAAATCTCAAATAGTACCAAAACGGCCTCCGCTCAGCATAATATCGCAACAAAGATTGTCACGACGCTGGTATTCTGCGGATGTAACAAAGTTATTTTACTAACTGTAATTATAATAATAAAAAGAGAGTGTTTACAATTTGTGCATTTTTCCAATTTATAGGCGCTACAGTTATCAATATAATATAATACATTAACCCATAATATTTTTACATTTTACTTTGAGTATTTCTATAATTTGACGACCCATATGGCGTGGAGGTCAGTATACTTGCACTACACTCCAGAGGTCGTGGGTTCGATTCCCACACAGGACAAATCTTTATGTGCATGAATATAAGTATTCGTTCTGGTTTAGATGTTTTCTTTTTTATATTAAGTATGTATTTACAAAAAAAAGTATTTAAGTATGTTTACCCGTTATTTAGTATCCATAACACAAGTTCTTAGTGATACTTAACTTGGAACTAAAAAAATTGGTGTGATTGTAAGAGAATATTTATGTATTTAATATTATTTAATTTTGCTTCAAACAGCTGGCACCTAAACTGGTGTATAGTATAGACCAATGTTACTTTACTTATCTGCAAATAAGTGTTATTTTTATCATGTACCGTGGCAATATTTATGGCACACGATACCTCTTTTTAACTCAACCACGCGTAAAAGGTCAGCGATGAAACACTAAAATTTTATCAGGTACGCCTTTCACGTCATCCACTGAAAATGTACGTGATATGCGGCTAGACAACGCCGCATATTTTATGAGAACCGTTCACTAAATTACTGGCCTATTTTATCCTAGCGTATATAATTTTCAAATACTGCAACGACGTATATAGAAAGGTTTTTTTTTAATATTACTTGTGCTACTTCTAAATAGGACGAATCTTTCAATTGTGTGAGATCGATATGGCGTGGCTCGTATAAACATTAATATTTGTTCTGATCTGTGTGTTTTCGTATGTATATTTAGTCTTGAGGCATATTCTACGCCCCCACTTCTCTAGTTCCATAGTTAGTCCCACGTAATAGGTGGCGAGCCTAATGCCGCTTACCGTGCACTGTTATGTTCCCCAGAGCCTCGTCCGTTGATCGGCAGGTGCATCAGTTGCAGGTGAGGTTGGCTTGGGCTCCTATGGTTTTGGTAGGAACCCTATCCCCCCCCCCCGACTGGTCTCCACCTTGTCGTGGTTGGGGGGCTGAGTACCTCCCAGAGGGCGCTGGGGAAAAGGTAACACCCAGAGATAAGCGACTGTCATCGGAGCCGTGGGGGTCATTTGACGTATATTTTATTCCGTACTTAATCGGAACATGACTCCTTTACAATACAATAAAAATATCACAGCTCTGTCATAAAATACGTTTTTATTTTACAATGAAAAAATGCACTCTTACTGAGTCACCCTTTAGTAGTCAATTGAGGAGACAGTTACGGGAATAAGGCGTAACAATATAATTATGTGTATCTATGTTATCGTCGCGTGTCTTTATCATATTTCGTGTCAATTAAGTAACCTATTACAATGGGTTAATATAGTCTGACATAATCGTGACCTCATTTGTCAGCCATTTCCAGCTGTATTGGCAGGTGGAATGTTATCTACTGTCACCACTAAGTTGTTAATGCGATAAGGTATCTGTTTCTTACTTAGGTATTTAGCTACATATACATTATACGATAGTTATAGATAGGATAGCATGTTAAGTCATGATGCAGTGTGTGATTAACTAAAAAAGCTGTTTCAATGTAAACATTACTGTTATAAAGTTATATAATGTTGTATTATTGCTACCGATATGGGGTGGTTGCGAGTATATCCGCTCTCCGCTAAAAGGTCGTCGATTCGATTCCCTTACAGGCCAAATATTTTTGTGCATGGACATGAATATTTGTTCTGGTCTGGGTGTTTCCCTATGTATATTAAGTATTAATTTACAAAAAAAAATTGTATGTATGTATGTTTATCCGTTATAACACAAGTTCTTAATGATACTTATCTTGGAACTAAAATAGTTGGTGTAATTGTTAGAAAATATATATTATATATTTATTGCTACGTTGCAGATCTGTAAGAATAGACACACAATCACGCCTGATTTTCCGTTGGGTAGGCGTCGGCATATTATAAGCACACATTTTGTAAATTTTATAGTTGGTCTTACGTAATGGGTGGCGAGCCTATTGCCGCTACCAGGAGTTTTTATATTTGCCAGAGCCTCGTCCGTTGATCGGCAGGTGGACCACTTGCAGGTGAGGTTAGCTTGAACTCTATGAAGTTGGTAGGATCCTTATACACCAGGTGGTCAAAGTGATTATTAGACTGCAGGTACACTGGAATGAACGCCTTAACGGTGAACTATACACCATCATAATACTATCCTAGCTGTATCCCGGTAGCCCTAGACCTAAGCTTACAGACCACGGTCTGCTTACTGGTATCATCAGATTTGGCTGAATTTCATTTATTACATGGAGCGATTGCCGTCTGACCTCCGCAACCTAGAGGGAAACATCATTCTATTGTTAAACAAGCTGTCGGGATGTTAGAAGGCACTGACTTCCCAATTACGACTGCCATAGATGTTTATGACAGCCGGGATCAACGCAGGAATTCAGAAGGCACAGTCTTCCGAATAACGACTGCCATAGATGTTCATGGCAGCCGGGACCAACGTGCTATACCAAGCACGTAGTAAGCGATAATTACGCACATAACTTCGAAAAGTCATAGGTGCATCACCATGGTTTGAATCCGAAAACCCCTGAATCTGAATTTGAAGGTTTTGGATCTCGCCACTCGGCTATCGCCGCTCCTCCGGCAGTTGTCAAACTATGAACGGTTTATCAACATTCAGATTCATAAGTCTTAAAGTCCCTATGACTTTCTAGTCCCAGTCGAGTTTGGGTGGCCATCCTCCTTTGTATTTTAGCTCTTATAGCAGTAAAAAATAATGAGTGGTGCAACAAAAGTTGGCAAATTCTATGAGAATATAAAAACAAAACAGACAATAACATGTAACATGAAGCGACAGATAACTGTCACGTACAAATGTATGAAAAGTAATGAATGTATAAAAAAGCATTATTCATGGGTTTTCTGTTAACATTTTTGTTCAAGTCCAACAATCACAATACTGGTATTGTGCGGAGACAAGTGGCCGCGCCAATTATAGACAAAATTGGCTTTAGCTGAGCAATTTTCCAATTTGTCAACCGATTGTGCATACAATGGAAGATCTACGACTATGCTGCAGTAAGAAAATATATAGAGTCTGATTTGATAGTCTTTTTTTTTAATAATAGCCTCGTGCGTTCAACTTATTTAGCCATTGTCAAGTTAATAATGTATAAATAATATTTGATTCATAGTAAATGAGTATGAGTGGTGATAAAGATGATAAATATGATGACCTCCCCCCTAAAGCCCTTGAGTTCTTAGTAAAAATGTGGAACTATACTGAGATCACACATAAACTTACTGAGAGAATTTGAACAGTGATGTTTTCTTTCATTTGCCAACACTCATATGCGTTCACAGACACATAGTGGTTAATAATCCACCGTTAATAAATATAATAGAAAATAAAACAACACTACAGGACTCTTTACTTTCCCGCCAAGAAGTCCGATTCTATAGTCTCGATAACCGTCTCTTGGCTCTATTTTTTAATATAGGTGCCAAAAGACTCTGTATAAAGCCGAAGGCTACGCGCTCTACAAAATTATAACATGAGACATATCTGAAATATTGTTGGGAACCGACTTATATTTTGTGGTGTTATACAAAAACTACAAATAGTAGCACGCAATGAAACGCGCATCTCAGTGTATACACTGATTGTTTTCCAAGGTACAGTCTCAAATATAACAATGATCCCTTTGCTGGTCGGAATACTTAGCTCTCGGCTCTGGGCCACCTTGTGGCATTGATGTAATCCGACCCTGATCAGGGGGCCTACCGCCGAGTTCGATGGCAATCGATTATAAGGCAAAATGGATTTCGAATTGATTCTGTCGTACCGCCGAACTCATGGAAATCGAAACAAAATGGCGTTCTCCATTTACCTATTGGTCTGTCAAGGACTGAAGGTCATGAATGAGAGGTGGCTGTCGGCAGATTCCCCGGTACGGATTAATGAACGTAAACAAAGTTTGATCTAGATGGATTACCGGTAATCCATCGAATTCGGCGGTAGGCCCCCTGATCAGGGTCGGATTACATCAATGCCACAAGGTGGCACTCAAGCACACGGCGTACCTGATGAAAAAGTTGTCACCGCAGTCTATAGCCTCTTGCAACTTATATCACCAAGGGCTTCACTAGCACGTTTGCATACATATTCGCACCTGTTTTCCCAAAGGGGTAGGCAGAGGCATATTATACGCCCACACTTCGCCAGTTACATTATTGGTCCCACGTAATAGGCGAGTCTATTGTCGCTTACCGGAAACTGTTACGTTCGCCAGAGCCTCGTCCGTTGATCGGCAGGTGCACCACTTGCAGGTGCGGTTGGCTTGACTCCTAAGATATTGGACGGAGCCCGATACACCTTTTATACTCGCACTTTGGAGACCTTTAAAAACCTTTTAAGCCCTTAATATCATCATCATATTAGCCCTATGACGTCCACTGCTAACTATAGGCCTCCCTAAAATATTTACACATTGAGTAATATTGATTCTTAATCGCCTGCATCCACCGACTACCCGCACTTGACCATTTTCGTTGAATTAGTCCTTACTCTAATTCTAATAAAATGAAACTTCGTTGTACCTATCTCTTTCTCTCTCTAGGTATATCGTTATCGAGTGAAAGGGATAGGTATAACGAAGTTTCGTTTTCGTTAAATGAGAGTAGGCCCCCAGGTCATCGATCCATCGGGTGGGAGTCTTCTACTACGTTTGCCGGTACGTGGTCGTGGCGATATATTATCACAAATGCACTTCTAAGTTCTACATAAGATTTGGTTCCCACACAGGAATATTTATTTGCATATATACAAATTTATCCTGGTCTGAGTAATTCTATGAACAAAAAATGTACCCACTCGAGATTAGAGAACTTATCTTATCTGTGTACATAATAAAAAGCAAACGTGACAGACTGGTCTATCAATGCACTGATTAAACAGAAAGACAAATTCGGGTAATTATATTCGGTGATTTGAGCTTTAGATTATATGGAGGAAAACCCACAAATAAACTACTAAGACACAAAAACAGATTAGTATTACCTTCTTCTAACATGACTCTACACTCCAATAGTCCATATGTTATGTAAATAAAAAATTATAATAAACTACCTGAATTAATAAAAACAGAAACCTGTAACGCTACATTTGTAAAGAAAATCAAAGAAATATTAGTAAATAAGGCCTACTACGACATAAAGGACTATAGCAATGATAAGGACATAAAAATATAGGTATATGTTAAAGTTATAATAAATTTGTCTAACATTAAATTTTTCAAACAATAATGTTTTAATATATATAGGGACATTTAAATTATATGTACAATAATTATTAATCAATAAAATAATTAATAAAATATACACAAATAGTACAAAAATACCTAATAATTATCTAAGTTAAGTATACTTACTCATAAAATTAAGTTACCAATAATGGTTATATTTTGATTTAGGACATTGATGTTGTGAACTATTTAATCTTTATGAAAAATTGTAAAAAAGGACCTAGTATGCTTCCTCTCTCCTAAGTTTGCCGTGCCCAACAGGGTTCATAATTGTAACTTGTGTAGACCTTATGTAAAACATTATGGAGTGCAATAAACATTGAATTGAGTTAATCTTCTTATATTCATCCTCTTAACATAACCAAACCTTATGGGCCTCATAAGAAAGCTCAAAGTAGCTCATCGTGGCAAGACTGTGCTCGGAGTGACTTTACGTGATAGAATTAGAAATGAAGAAATCTGTAGGAAATCTGGGGGCCTACCGCCGAATTCGATGGATTACCGGTAATCCATCTAGATCAAACTTTGTTTTGCGTTCATTAATCCGTACCGGGGAATCTGCCGACAGCCACCTCTCATTTATGACCTTCAGTTTGTGACAGACCAATAGGTAAATGGAGAACGCCATTTTGTTTCGATTTTCATGAGTTCGGCGGTACGACAGAATCAATTCGAAATCCATTTTGCCTTATAATCGATTGCCATCGAACTCGGCGATAGGCCCCCTGAATTGACAGATAGCGAGGCGAGTTTGCAAGCTGAGGTGGCAGTGGGTGGGGCACATAGCTCGATAAACTGTCGACTGATGGAACGTTAAGGTTCTTCAATGGCGACCAAGAAACAGCAAGCGTATTAGAGGGCGGCCTCCCACCCGTTGGACCGATAATCTGATCAAGACGGCAGGAAGCCGGTGGATGCAAGGGGCGCAAGATCGATCAACGTGAAAAAAAATTTAGGAGGCCTATATTCAGCATTGGACGTCAACTGGCTAAAATTATGATGCTGGTAAACATGTCCAAACCATCTATTCATCATCGTGAGCACGGGGTCCGCTTTCCTTCCTTTCCGCTTTCACTTTGCACGGTCTTTTGTATCCTTTGTGGGCAATACATTGGGACGCGTATCACCCTCTGCAACGTCGCGGCAGCTGTTCTTAGGCCTGCTCCATATACCACGGCCAGGAGGAGTTTCCCGCCGTAGTTATCCGGTTTTCGTAACACATACTTTCACACCACAATCTCCCTTATCGCTTCATTTCTAATCTTATCACAAATTACTTAATCGTGGCAAGAAATAAATAAGCTAATATCAAGATTAATAATTATCCTTATTCTGACAATAATTTTTTTACTAAATATTCATGTCCTAGAATCCTAGGAATTCAATATGGCGGAATTCCGAGGATTTATAAATTTACATTTATAAATTTATGCTTTTATGGTGTAGCATTTGAAAATTGATTTTGTTCAGCGATTAAGTACTTTCATTCATTTCATCAAAAAAAGAAGTTTTGGCGATCATAAACTTAAGAAAGTTTAAAAAAAATGGGAAAAGAAAAAGTTTGAATTTTAAACATAACGTGTTCGACCACGTTCACATGTGTAAGAAAGCGGAATTTTGCTGTGAATTGTGGTATTCCGTGTCGATTCGTAAATTTAATCAAAGCTTCTAGTAAAGTCTGTAAAGACAAACTATGTTGGAAACTAATCGACAAACTGTAATGTCAAAAATTATGCATAATATATTTTATTCGACATTAAAAAAAAAATGATAATAAGGAGATTTTCCTATCCCTAGATAATAATGGTCCAGAAACTTCTGAATATTTTTGCTAGGGAACGTAAGGGGATACGATTTACCCCAAAGGCAAAACAGGGACGTTCATTTACCTCATTGACTCATAAAACGACCGTACACACTTTGTGGTTATGGACTTAATGTTGTGCTTACTTTAGGCGCAGAGCATGGGTTGGTAACATTTATATATTCAAAGTTGTTTTTTCTCATAGTAACAATTTTTAAATTTTTATTACACAAAACAGATTTACACCAAATTGAGTATAGTCCTTTCACTATTGATTAGTATATATGTGAGCTGTAACTCCACAAATATGGGTAAGCACACAATAAAACTATATAATAAAAATATAATTGCAGAGTCAGTATATTAGCACTCCGCCTCTGAGGTTGTGGGTTCGGTTCCCACGCAGGACAAATCTTTGTGTGCATGAACATGAATAACTATTATTTTCAATTTTTACAGAATATTTGTTCTGTTCTGAGTGTTTTATATGTATATTAAATTAGTATATACAAAAAAAATATTTAAGTATGTTTGTACGTTATTTAGTATCCATAACACAAGTTCTGGATGATACTTATCTTGGAACAATAATTGGTGTATTTGTTATAAAAAAAATTTATTTATATAAGAGGACTTGACCCCAAATGACAGGACCAAGGTGAGACAACGAGTATCAATCTACATCTACAAATAAAATAAAGTAATAATTCAAATATTGCCAGTAAAACAAAAAATAGAAAATAATAGTTATTTGATATAGTCTGTCCTCAACGAAGTACCAATAACAAAATTCATTAAGATTAGATTTGTAATTTAATACATTTCTCGTTTAAATATTGGCTTGTCAAATGCCAATATAGCGAAATTTAAGCAGAAAATAACAAAACAAGGACAACAATAACAGAAAGAAATAACTTCTTAAGGCGCTGTAACCTTTGTTTACGAATTCTAATAGAAAAATCTGAAAGTATAAAAAGTTTGAACAGACTGCCTATTGGATTTTATCACTGAAGCTTGTTAGGAAAGTGCAATTATTTTAGTTTTTTATTTAGGTATTTTAACAATGTTAGAATCACATTATTATTTTATGACTGATATCGCGTGGAGACTATGTACCTGCACTATGCTCTTATGATTGTGAGTTCGATAACTACATAGAACATGTATTTGATTTATTATCGAATGTTTTCTGTATATCATAATTAACGTAATTTGACGAACGATATGGCGTGGAGGCGTAGACCCGCACTCTGCTCCTGAGGTCGGGAGTTCGATTTCCATAATATGGGCATTATGGACATTCTAAATTATAGGACAAATCTTTTTGGGCACAAACATGAATATTTCTTCTAGTCTCGGAGTTTTCCTATGAATATTAAATATGTATTTATAACAAAAAAAAAATGTTTATCGGTTATTTAGTACCCATAACACAAGTTCTTAATGATACTTATCTTGGAACTAATTAATTGGTATAATGGTCAGCAACATTTATTTATTCATAACTGAGGTCGTCCGTTCTCAAGTACCCATAAAACAATTTCAACAAAATTTTAGGACTAAAAGCGCTTTGTTATTTAAAAAAATGTGATTGTTAACAGTCCCGTTAAAAATCGTAGTTATCCTAAAACGGCGTTTCGTAACTTTCGTCTTTTACATAGGCATGATTTTAAAACGATGCATACTGACTCTTGGACTGATTGCTCAATCGATTCGACTACAACTCAACATACTAACAGCACATTAACGTCCAAAGCGCTCGTAGCTCCGCGGTGCTCGGTGGTCGGAAACGAAAGCATAGCTTACAGACATTAGTCCTTGGATGGGTGACCGTTTGTGTGGCATTTGTAATCGAGCGATTCCGTGCTTCGGAAGACATGCTAAGCCGTTGTTCCCAGTTATCACTAAATGTGGTAGTCGTTAAGGCCTAATTGGGCACCTTGTAAAATTCTAACAGCAGGACGCCATACACCTGTCACTGCTAATCCGCACTTGGACAGCGTGGTGGAGTATGGCCCCAATACCAAGGTGCGACCTTGGTATGTGGCTCGTGCTCAGTAGTGGGACATTAGTGATGGGGAGAAGGGGTGAGACGATGATGATGATGATAACATTAATGTGCACTACTGAGCACGGACCCCCTCTCACCAACCGTCACCACCACACACGCTATGGTCGCATAAGGAGGTAGGAGGGGGCGCGACACACTGCGCCTCTCTGAGGTAGTCCTCCCGGTTTTGGTCCGGGGGACGAACACCGGCGTATGTGGCCGACTTCGCGGGGGTCTATATTTAGACGGTATTGACCATCATGAGTTGGCGTAGTGAACGGGCCCTCCTGGCCCGCCCACTGCGCCAACTCATGATGGTCGGCATCGAGAGAGCGACTCCACCCAGGGCCGAGGTAAGCGTCGCCCGCGGCCCTGCCCACGCCGGGCAGTCACATTGGTGGCAGCGCTGGGTCGATTCTCCCCCGGCGAAGTCACACAGATACTTCACGAAAGGTGTGTGGCGTCCTGCTGCAAAAATTTTTCATATAAGGCTAACATCGTAGCATAGGCTACAATAATGTAAATGATATTTTAATTAATACGCCATAATATCATGATATTTGAGTAAAACTTAATTTATAATTATTATTCTCCTAGATCGGTAGCCTTAATTTTATAATCACATTTGAAACGCCCGCTCGTGCCGGAATACCGTTTGGATATGTCATTTACTCATTTAACCGCAACAATTTGATAGACATACTAGTTTTAACACATAAATTTCATTATTAAATTTGACATCTCTATGGATATAAATTAGCTCTATCGACTTTCCCGCCGGGAAGATTCATTATGTTTCCTATTGTGTTTGCAATTTTTTGTAAAGTAACTCCTGACATGTACATACGTGTTAATTTATTGTTTTGGTGGCCAGTGGTCTCATAGAGGAGCTGCAGGAAGAACAGCGATGGTCGGCTCATCAGCTTAATGCTGATGCAGCCCTTCATTGTCTGTGCACATGGTTGTATAAGTAACGATAACCTGGTGGCAAGACCTATAGGGTGCAGGTTAGACAGCAGTCCCTCCGTGTAATAACTGAAATTCACCAAAATCTGTTTAGACCAGTGAGCAGACCCTGGACCCTAAGCTTATTTTCAGGGCAACCAAGATAATGCTAGGATGATAGATGATAAATTCATTATCATCAACAACATTCCAGAGATATACAGTGTTATTTGTTTTACGTCGGTATCAAAATGCATTTACGCACTGCCTTCCGGCCAAAGGGGGTGTGGGACTCACCACCGGCAGACACGACGGCCAGTAGTAATACCCACTAAAAAACTTCCGATGACGCCCGCCGCTTGTTGAGAAAGAGGCGGGGGCCAGTACCTGGGTTGCAGCGTCTGACACTCCGCCTGCGGCCAACGTCCCCCGGGGCAAAACCAGGAGGACCTCTTCAGAGAGACGCAGCGGACGCGCCCCTCCTACCTCCCTGTGCGACCATAGCGTGTGTGGCCGACTTCCCGGAGGGTCCATGGTTAGACAGCAGGTGCCCCCTGCCCCCGCTGCCTAAGACCCTCCTGGCGGAGCTGAATGGGCGCCCTCCATAGGTCCCTCTTAGTTTTCCCCCCCGGTAGTCAGTACTAAGGGCACCCAGAGTCGCCAATCTCTCCCAGTACCTATACTCAGAACCTCCCCCCCCCCCTTTCCCAAACAAAGGTGGAGACCTGTCGGGGGGGGGGGGAGGGGTCTGTACCACACGCCAAGGACAAGGTTTGTGTTAAGTAAAAGTTAATAAAATGGCGGTACTAAGCTCGCTAGGTCAGCTAGTATAATGATATTTCAATTAAATAGTCATTCCACCATGTTATTTCAGTAAAACGTCATATGTAATTATTATTCCCCTAGGCAGGGGCCTCTTCGGTAGCCTCAGTTTTATAATCACATTTGAAACGCCCGCTCGCGCCGGAGTACTGTTTGGTTATGTCATTTACTCACATAACGGCTATAATTAAATAGACTTCCAAGGTAAAAACACGAATTTAATTATGAAATTTGACATCTCTAAGTAAATTATGGATATCAATTAGCTATAATATTGAAACTATAATTTTATTTTCATTAATTGAGTTATGTAAAGGGCAATAAGCTTACGGCATTGGTATATGGTATTCGGTCGGCAAAGATCACCGAAGTACAGCAGAGTTCACATACATAATTCCATTCCATCAATAGGTGACCGCTATATTAGTACTAAACTTCCTTAGACACTTCACCGAGTACCTGATAGCCCCATACTAAGTAAGCTTATTGGAAGCGAAACGATGGAACGTGCGTTCTTTGTTTTAAACAATTTATACAGACGGCTGCGTGTTGTGTCAAAACTGACTCTTATCACAATGAGTTAAGGGGCAACTAATGACATTACACTAATCCTGCGGCTCACTGTACAATTGTATAAAGGCTATTTATGTCAATACTGACTTCTATTACAAAGAGTTAAGGTGCGAATAACGCTTATAGATTACACTTAACATGTGTCTCACTATAAAGGCAATACTTCAGAGCGGATGCAACCCAAAACCATTATCATTTGAGAGACCTTAATTTCGTTGGAAATGAATCTTGCCCCAAATCGATTTACCTGAACTGAACCCTCTAATAAAATACATGTGTCAGTGATTCGTCTCATTACGGAACGAAGTTTTCGTGTTTCCAAGTTATAATTGGTGTTTGAAATTCGACTCTAACATTGTATAGCTAATGCCTAATGACTTCAGCTACATGAAACTTGAGAGCTGACTATCCTACAAATAATAGTTTAGAATCCGTATGCTGTTTTGTCGGTGTAACTTAGGCGCTGTGCAAACGTAGAGGGTCTTATTACAAAACATCATCTAAAGTTAAACCAGTTTTAAAACTAGTGCTGTCACTGTCTTCATTATAAGAAATAAAAGTGACAGCACTTTTTTTACACCTGACTTAACTTAAGATCATGTTCTGTAATAAGTCCCAGATACTTTAAAGTCAAAATCTAGGTACTATAGTAGGAACTACTATGGCGAGTGTTCTGAGGAGCTTTTCGATCCCGCCCTCTCCTTTCCTCTCCCGAACAAAACGTGCTGGTCTTAGAAACCATCCTCATAATGTGCAGACTATCAGCACTCCTATGATTCTGGGTCTTTTAAGCGGGGCGTGATACGGCATTTTAGCAGGCCGTCATGAGTGGATGTGCTTTATACCGTGCTTATTTCACGTTATAAAGCGCTTTCATTTTTTTTATTGGACTGCATCGACTGCTTACCATCAGGCAGGGTGTAGTCATTATGACGTGTCACATTAAAAAAAAACATTTATTCAAGTTTGGCTCAATAACGCTCTTATGAACGTCAACGGCGACTTCTGAGTCACAGGCCGCTTTGTCTAAGATTAAATATATTATATAAGAAATGTACCTACAATGTAACTATTATTATGTTGAATAATTGAAGACAAATAAATTGATTTTATTATTATTAACTTGATAATTAGGCGGGAGCTTGATCGTAAAAGAACGGGCAAGAAAACCGTCAAGGTTAGTTTATTCACCCGCCAGTTGCGATAAAATGTACTTAATATTAAAACAATTTGATAAGTCTACAAGAAGTTGTGTTCTGCAGTCACTAGATTTAATCATTATCACAGCCCATTAACGTCCCACTACTGAGCACGAGCCTCCTCACACATATCAAGGTGTGAGGGTATTGGATCATACTCCACCACGCTGATCCAGTGCGGATTGGCGGAGGCAGGTGTATGGCGCCCTGCTGTTAGAATTTTTCAAGCCGCCCATGAGGCCTCTAGCATGGCTTAACGACTACCACACTTGGTGATAACCGGGACCAACGGCTTAACGCGCCTTCCGAAGCACGGAAGCGCTCGATATCAAATGCCACACAAACGGTCACCCATCCAAGTACTGACCTCCGTAAATTCTGCTGTTCTTTGGTGATCATTTCCGACCACCGAACACCGCAGAGCTACGAGCGCTTCTTAATAGAAAAGTAGATTTTTTTTTAGCTAAATGAACTTTATTACAAACATACATAGTAGACATGAGCAGACCAGTCCCCACTAGCGGCACCTAACGCTCAACCATATTTTAGGGAACATAACAACCCGGCGCGTGACGCTGCCACTGCCAAGACATTTAAGAGAGCATGACATACTCAAGCTTCAAGAAAATTATGTTCAGTGCTCAGTGTTCAGTGTTGAGTAGGAATACTGAACACATTGTTTGCTTGATGCCCCCCAGCAGCACCACCCGTTAGATTTTGAAAATGTTTAACTGTAATTAAATGTACTGTTACTATCAACAACTGTAACCCTTTACAATGAAATTTTAAAATCGTATATACCAAAATATAAATACGTTTGGGGGAGCTGCCAGGAGGGGTGATAATATAGCACCTTTAGAAACAATGTTTTGAGCAAAATATGAAAAAAACAAAACTACGTAATATGTACTCGAAATTTTATGTAACCGAACACGGTTAACAGCTCCCATTCTAAGTTATGGCCGATTCAATGTTGTATAAATATTAGGTTATATTAACATTGAATTTTGAATAATTTGTATCCACGCCACATTACGTTCAGATTCGTGTGAACTTTATCACACAAATATTTCAATAAAGTTTATATGTATGAGTAAAAAACTGATGAAATCAATTCAGAAGTGAATCAAGATCTCTTGATTGTTTATTGATAATCCTACGACTTATCGACAAACCACACTTCATAACGAGTTTTCTTCAACTATGGTGTAACGGCAGTAATTAAAATGTATTGGTGACCGAAATAGTTCAGAGATATTAATAGCATATAATTGGGTGGGAAGTAAAATTAGTAGGACGTTACTTTAAAACAATATATTACGCAATATTTCAGTTAAACGAACCTCTATGTAGGAAGTATTTAACAATGTGGCAATTAATTTCCCCTCTTACAAAGTTACTTTAACAAAACATTTATGCAACATTGAACTGCTATAAGCACGGGAGATAAGAGTTACTTCAAATGGGAGCTGTTAATTGTGTTCAGTTAAAAACAATAAGGCAAGTTAGGCAAGTACATATTTATGAAGCGCTCGTAGCTCTGCGGTGCTCGGTGGACGGAAACGATCACCGAAGTACAGCACAGTTTACAGAGGTCAGTCCTTGGATGGGTGACCGATTGTGTGGCATTTGATATCGAGCGCTTCCGTGCTTCAGAAGGCACGTTAAGCCGTTGGTCCCGGTTATCATTAAATGTGATAGTCGTTAAGCCATGTTAGAGGCCTAATGGGAGGCTTGATAAATTCTAACGGCAGGACGCCATACACCTGCCTCCGCCAATCAGCACTGGGCCAGCGTGGTGGAGTATGACCCAATATCCTCACACCTTGATATGTGAGAGAAGGCTCGTGCTTAGTAGTGGGACGTTAATGGGCTGAGATGAAGATGATGATGATATTTACTTACTTTTGTGTTATGTAATATTTTGCTTACAATATTGTTTTTAAAGTAGGCGGTCACCCCACCTGGCAGCGCCATCTAAATGTATTTATGTTTCGATACATACAAGGGTACAATTTTTGGTAATAAAAGTTCATTTATTTTCAGCTAAACATCGTGCAGCGCCTTACGGTTTAAGGAGTCCTTCTTGAACCCCATTTTAGAAAACAATAATTATTAAAATTATTTTTTTTATTTTTTATTACGTTTTGAAATAATATTATGATCAGCCTAGTAGTTTAGGCCTAAGTCCTAGCGTTACAAAAAAGTTTAATCACTTATACTTAATGTAAGTTATTCATATCAGTGAAGTAAAGTTGAGTGAATGGTTGTCTTGTCATTCAAGCGAAAACTACTACATATTATGAAAAACCCCAAACATTAACAAGAATTAACACAAAGGGTAAAAAAAAATAAAAATCATTTATTTGCACAATATAGATACTTACACAATAGATACTTTTTGTTGCGGAAAAATCTATAACTTTGTCCTATTTAAATAATTTTCATCCCACATACAAAATTCTCACTCCTGTTAGGGTTGGCTGGAAGAGATCTCTCTTAGAGATAAGCCCATCTTGTTAGATTTGTATATATATATTTTTTTGTTTTGTTGAATGTGTTGAATTTGGAAAAAACAACGAACACAAAAGCACTCCATTATGCACAGCGAAGGAAACGTGTATCAAATACGATTTTACGTTTTGACAAAAAACTGTACATTTTCTTTAATGATAAGGAAAGTACGGGTCATTATTTTGTGACGTTGTAAGCAGATCTGTCAGAGTTATATTTCTTATTATTACAAGGTATACCTTCTTTACTTCTTACTAAATTCTTTCGCAATTATTTTCTAACCTAGATCCAGCCTACAGTAAATGGGCTTTTTATTTGATACAAAATACCACCAAAGTCCAGCCTCCTGTAACAGCTGTGGGTGGAGCGGGAGGGTGTGTCAGACTTTTACTGACTAAAAACTATCCATATTTCTTTTTGATCCCTGTATGTTCCGGGACTGCGGTTAATCTTTCGAACAATCCCGCAACCCGGCAGGCTTGACCGCAGTGAATGGCATTCGTTTCATAGTTCATTTAAATTTTATTTTACGTAATTGTAATAACAAATAATTACAGTATGTTGTTGAAATAGAAATCATAACATCGCTATATAGTATAAAACAAAGCCGCTTTCCTCTGTCTGTCGTGTGGATTTTGAAACGTTTCTTTTATAGATATAAGAGTATGTATATGACTCAAGAGTAAGGTTTACGTAGGTCACGCAGGCAAAGTAGGCAGTAGCGTTATTTACAATGAATGTCAATTAATGTATGTCAATTAATGTATGTCAATTAATGTATGTCCTAGGCTAAAAATAAATAAACATACAGTGTGTGATAACAGGCAAAATTATGAACTGAAAAATAAGAATCAGATTGGTTCACAAGCTCATTTTTTCATTTCATAAACAATTACATAGTGCTTGAAAAAGTCAAAATTAAATAAGTATAAATATAAAATATGATTACACTGAAATCACGAAGCTTAGATTAACTTACATTAAAATATAATTAAAAACAAAAAATATGTGTAAGTGAATTTAAGTGCCACTTCCGAGCCACCGCTCTGTAAGAAAAACTAGCAAGAAACACAGAGGCTATGCTCTTTTAAATTTCAATTGGTTGATGTTCTTGTGAGCTTATTAGCTTATGAGCTTATTAAACGAAATTTGAATAATCAATATGACATAAAACTCCACAAAATACTAGTTGCTAAGCTGTCGCCGAGGAATGGGACTACACGTGTCTCGCCTTCCTTTCTTCATAAGGCATTCTCAGGTTAAATAATTGCGTAGGAACACCGAACGCTGTGAAACGAGTGTGTGAAAGCTTAGGTAGATTACACTTTAAAGCTGCACTACGAACTTCAGTTTATACGCCTGTTTTCCCGGAGAGGTAGGCAGAAGCATATTATACGCCCACACTTCACACTATTAGTATAACATTATATATAGGCTTGTACGAAAGACCAGCGCCGCAGGGCCATAGTGACCCCTCGGCATATGCTGAGTATAAGCCTTTTCGGTGCCGCATGTGCCTATTAATTTTTATTTTTGTATTTTTGAAAACCAATGTATCATGTGTCACGTAATAAATTATTTTCTTTCTTTCTTATTGCCGCTTACCGGGAACTGTTATGTTCGCCAGAGCCTCGTCCATTGACCGGCAGGTGCACTACTTGCAGGTGAGGTTGTCTTGGACTATTAAGATGTTGACAAGGATCCTTATGCACCCTTACTTATTAAAGAGCCTCGTCCATTAATCGGCAGGTGCACCACTTGCTGGTGAGGTTGGCTTGGGTTCCTAAAATGTGAGTAGGATCCCTCAGCACCCTTATTCCTTCCACCTTAACAACAACGACTAGCTTGGTTCTGGTTGATGGTGGAGAATGTGACCGAATAACCAAGAAAACGTTGGTAGCACACAGTCGATAATGTACCTAACAAATAGCAAATAAATTAGTTCACCAGCAATTTTGACGCACCGCCTACTGCGTATACGGGCACAATCGAAACTCATTTAGATTACGGTTTCATTGAACAAGTAAATTGGAATCAGACGCGTCTAAAAATTAGTAGATAGGTATGATCATTATTTGATGCTATTTTTAAAGAGCGACGTTCAATAACTGACTCTATGTGTTGGTATTAGAGTATTGTATTGTACGCAGTATATTTGCTAGGTACAGTACATTTTAAGCGCTAATACATGGTGACATTGCGATACTCTGTCGCAAAAAGATGTTCTCTGGTTTGGTTTCGGTGAAGTTCATTATAACTATAATAAAATTTAAGTAAATAAACTTACACTTAAAAATGTACTGAACATTTCTGCTAACTGAATGAAGTGAAGGATAGATAACATATAAATAACTGAAGGATTTGTTTCCTTTTCTTTGGAATTTTGTAACTGCAGAACACAATTTTTGTAGGTTAAATTTCCTTGTAAGTTGCTGGAGAAAAAACCATTAATGGCGATTTTCTTGCCCGTTTAATTAAGATCAAGCCTTCGCCTGCAGTGAATGGGTGCGTTAGTTATCATGTTTTACTTTCTTGAGCTCTACTGAGTCAAATTTGAATAAATGATTTTGACTTTGACTTTGACTTATTTCCACTATCATTTAGAAAAGACATCAGTGAGGCTGTCTTTTTGCGAATAGCACAGCACATTAGTTAGTATCGTCATGCTCAATTTCATTTATTCATTCAAATTCATAAATTCATATTCATTTATTCAAGTTTGGCTCAAAAGAGCTCTTATGAACGTCAAAACTTAAAAACTAGCGCGCCCATTCACTGCGGGCGGGAGCTTGATCGTAAAAGAACGGGCAAGAAATTCGTCAAGGTTAGTTTTTCTTCCGCCAGTTACAAAAAATGTCACAGTACTTGATTATAAGATGTTGCATGTCACAGTACTTGATATATAAGATGGTAAATTCAATAGGTGTTAGATGAAGTACTGATATCCTAATAAACACTTGTTGTTATGTACAAAATCATAGTATCGTTATTTTTTAAGGCTGCTAACAGATGGCGCTGTACTTAGTTTAATAGCGCAAGATATAAAAGTAATTTGAGCTTTGTTTCATTAGCTAACAATTTTAATAGTGCATTAGTATTCACTTCAATGTGTAATAGTGGCATTACCTAGGCGGGTTATACATAGACGCCCTGAATCTGATTATCTAATTATGTATAATCTAATTATGTTTAACAAATTATGAATGTCATTTAATTTTGTTAGACTTACATAGTATAATTAAATACTGTATAATGTAGATCGACGCAGGATAGTATAGATATTTCCCTAAACTTTTAGGCCGCTGTAAATAATTTCCGCTAAAACAATATTATAATCCTTTATTGCACATATAACATAAATAGATTACAAAAGGTATTTAAAAACTAAAAGTACAAAGGTGGACTTATCTCTAGAAGAGATCTTCTACCAGCCAACCCTAGAGGTTGTGTATAAATTTGTAAGTACGGGATTCAATTTGGTTAAAGATCTTTGTTAAAAGAAAGAAAATAAAAAATCTTTTATATACCATACATACATATATATCAATATTATGATTAATAATGTAATAAAAATTAAATATTATAAAATTTATAAATATTACGCTGCGGTTCTGACGCGGTGAACAATGCACCTTGTTCAATAACTGTATACTAGAAGTATGTTCCTCTCCCTCATACCTTGGTTCGTGAGAGGAAGCCGTGCTCAGTACATAGGTACATACATTCACGCCTGTTTCCCCGAAGAGGTAGACAGAGGCATGTTGTGTTCTGTTGCTGTTCATGATTTGAATTAAGAACGGTATGCTTAGATGTTATGGTCATGTTGAGAGGACGAAAGAAAGTAGAATGACGAGAGTGATTTATGATGGTCGAGTAAATGGAAGTATTGGGAGGGGAAGACCACGTAAGACCTTCCAATTACAAAATCAAGAAGGTTTTGGAGAAAGAGCAGGTCAAAAGAATCCTAAACCGACGGGCGTGTATGAGAAGGTTAATACATACATATATACATTCACGCCTGTTTCCCCGAAGGGGTAGGCAGGGGCATTTTATACGCCCACACTTCGCCAATTATCTAGTTGATCCCACGTAATAGGTGGCGAGCCTATTGCCGCTTACCGGGCACTGTTATGTTCGACAGAGCCGTTTATCGGCAGGTTCACCACTTACAGGTGAGGTTGGCTTGGGCTCCTTAGGTCTTGGTAGGATCCCTAAACACCCATGAGAGTGAATAAAGCTAAGAGTGTGTGACGAGATCGTGGCAAGTGGAAGGATGAGATCCTTGCCTACCCCTACGGGAATGAGGCGTGACATTATGTATATTATATTTGTACATTTGATTTGATTTTGTTTTATCCATTTAAACATGGCAATGACTAGAGGTACTCTTTAGTTAAATAGTTTTTTTTCCATCCAACAGTGAAATATATCGTTAAACCCGTAGCAAGCAGTCTCGAGAGTTCGTTAATTGCTCGTAAACCTATTTTAGAAATGGCTCAATCACATCATCCATTGGCGAGACGTTTTACTATAAAATGTTACAGTTTATAGGTTACTCACGAGAAAATAGTAATAAGTTAAGGATTTGTGATATTTTTGTTATATTTATTAGTATCAAAAGTTTATTGTTACAATTATCATTCCACCCCAAAAACGTCCTTACTGCTACTTCAGACCCCAGTTTGGAGTGTTTGTAATTGGGAGTATAAGTTTTATATAATTTAAAGAGCATAGCCTGTGAGTTTCTTGTCAGTTCTTCTAACAGAGCGGCTTGGAAATGGCACTAAGATTCACTTAAACTTTTTTTTTTGCATATAAGTTAATCTAAGTTTCGTGATTTCATAAGTTAATCTAAATTTCGTGTAGTATATTCAGTTTTGTTTTTCTTTAATGTTTCATTTTAATGATTTCAAGTGCTATGTGGATAGGTTATGAAATGAAGAACTTTTTACTGATACTAACTTGTTATGAAAATAAAAGAACTCTATTCAAATTTAAAAAAAAAACATTATACTTACAAAAAATCGTGATACAATATTTCGTAATTTTCGAAAATGAATTTAGAAAAGATTTTAAAATACTAATCAATAACTGAGAATATATTTTTGCACTATTCAATATTATTCTTATGGGCTCGCCTATTATTTGTCATATCAAAGTAAACTCTGTTTTGACAGCGCCTGCCAAAGAAAGAGAGGATATCAAATAATAGATAGTAATTTATCATTTCCTCTATCCATTATCCGCATATAGCTGTGTGGGGTGCAAACAGAGCTGGGGTCTTAGACACAGGTAATGAGAACGAGCTAGTTTACATTGCACTAAATTATATAATTATTTTTCAACTTAAGTGCATGTGTAAAGTAAGGGTTGTAAATTTTATGCCAATATATGATTATGCTAATGGTATTTATGATTAAAATAAATATGCAAAACTCGTTATGTATAATAAATATGCATAATATAATTAGTATGAATTACCATATGCCAACATATTTTATGGTTTAAATTTTTATGCAAATGGATCTGAACCCATCCAATCGCTTCCAATATACGACAGTCTTGTCATAGAAGTGATATAAACATTTTCCTTGGCTAAATTATTTATTCACCACTAACCACTATGATGGTTTTCTGCCAACACTTTAACGTCTATATTGCAGCTAACAATAAGAACCGACCATTTTGTAACGAACAAACAGATCTTTATAAACTTAGAGTAAAACCATCTCGATCACGTCAGCTCTCATCAAAAAAACCACATTATACTCGGTTATTTTAGAGCTAAGATGCCACAGCCAGATTATACGTACATTGATACTCAGACACCGTAAACCTCTTTTTCACTCGAGGCTTAAAAAATCTAGAGCTCTTAATTGTGAAGAAACTCTCCGTTCTTTATCGTATGTGGTTGAAAATCCCGCAGATACGGCCGCTGAACTCCTTTGAAAACAAACGAATGAACGTTGACATTGGGCTCGTGTGGGCTGCGACTACTGAGAAGGGTCTACTTGAACTTCCTGCACGGGCATTAAGCATTAGCAAACAACAGACAACTTAAAATGTGTTAGCTAACTGTCCTCAATTTATGAATAATAGGAGTATACAGCTACTTTAGATAAGCATGAGTTCGAAATATCAAAACGTAACTAATAACCGATATGAGTTTTATATCATATCGATATTACGGTTATATATATAACCAAAGTTACCCAAGCGCAAACCATATACAGCCGAATGGATTGATATTCGCTTCTCCTTTTTCTTACTAAAACAGTGGAAAAGAGATGATGCGAATATAAGGACATTTGCTGCTTCTCTGTCTTACTTTACAGGTATAAAAAAGTCCTAATCCTGGAAAGCACGAAGAAAAATCGCCATAACTAACAGAGCCAGCGCGATCTGTATAACATATCCATTTAAATAACTCGATAATATAGGCAGTTTGGATGGACGCCAAAATAATGAGTAGCTTAATCAATGACAGATATTTGAATGAAAGTTATAACTAATAACTGGTTTCCCCGAAAGGGGTAAGAAGAGGCATATTATACGCCCACACTTTGCCAATTATACAGTTGATCAAACGTGAAATTTCATGCGCTTACGTTTATCGGGAACTTTTATGTTTGCCAGAGCCTCGTCCGTTAATCAGCAGGTGCACCACTTGCAAATGAAGATGGCTTGGGCTTCTTAGAATTTGATTGTATCCCTATACGCCTTAGTATACATACATATAAGTATAAATTATTTGGATAGTACATTAGTAAAACGACAATATTTCATATCACTCAATCATTTATTTGCGGTAATATAATTTTACAAGAGGATATTACAATTTTTATCGCAAATATTTGTTAGTATGATACATACATTCATATGGTAAGCAGAGGCATATAATACGCTCACATTGGGCGTATAATATGCCTTCGGGACAACATATGTGATTATATGTATGTATGTATATATGTATTAGTGTGTTTAAGACCCCACGCTGGTGCGCATTAACTTGGTAATTTCCTTCTTTCCTCCCCGCTGGTAACATGTTATTCTTGGTAAACAAACTCTCTATAACCTCGTACACGTGCCCAATATCTTCACGGCAACTTTTCCTGTTTTACTCAGGGGGTTCTATGTTTATTTGTGTAACTTTCAAAATTTTAATAAAATGTGTACTTTGTTCTGATTTCGTAAGGTTCTTATAAAATTACTATAAAATGGGTAGGTATTATTATTATTAAGCAAGTGATGGATTAAAAATATCTTTGTAACAATTCCCGCGCTACTATAATTTTCCGAAAAATCGAGAAACTATATCAACACGACACGTGTTTCGCCCTTACACAGGTCATCTTCAGGTAAGATAGGAGCCTCAGAACAACGATGTCTTCACGACCAACGCTGAAACGAGAGAAGCGTATAGTAGCGCGGGAATTGTTACAAAGATATTTTTAATCCATCACTTGCTTACCATGGATTTCCGCAAAGTAACGCCTGAATCAATAAATTATTATTATTATTATATATTAACTGAGTAAGTATTGTTCAATGAAGGAATCATGACTGTGTATAATTACAAAAAACATACATATGATTGAAAATTTTAAAGAAAACGTTGGTTGAGTTTTTTGCCAGTTCTTTTAAAAGAGCGGTGGCTCGGAACTGGCATTTAGATTCCCTTATACTTTTTTTTTTTGTAAGTGAATCTAAGTTTAGTAATTTCAGTGTGATCATATATAGATTGTATAAGGATCCTACCATCATCCTACGACGAGGCTCTGGCGAACATAGAAGTTCCCGGTAAGCGGCAATAGGCTCGCCACCTATTACGTGGGACCAACTATATAGTTGGCGAAGTCTGGGCGTATATTATGCCTCTGCCTACCCCTTCGGGGAAAAAGGCGTGATGGTATGTATGTATGTATATATCGATTGCTGTTTCATTTTTTTATTTGACGCTTTCAAGTACTAAGTAAGTTTATGAAATTTTTTTTTTGAAGTTCGAACGAGAAGGTCGATGAATATTGCTGTTAGCGGATAGAGTGTAACTAAAATGGCAAAATATTGATTGAATATAGGGAACACCCTTAAGTCACATAACAATCTTCTCAACAAAGAATGATATATTATGCTCAAGAAAGGGGTGCATGAGTCGTTGACGAAGGACAGAGTTTAATAGATGAGAAAGACATTCTGCGTCGACCTTATACAATGTGAACTGGGCAGGAGAATAATGACCATTGCAAATATTAAAACATGCAAATGTAACTTGCTTTGTTACGCCTTTTCATTATCCTGGCATTATCACATTTGCGCCAAGGATACGCTAAGGACCCAGTGTCTGCTTACTAGTCTAAAACCAAAATTGGGTGATATTTTAGTTATTACGGAGGTAAGACGTCAGTCGCTCCGTGTAAACGTGCAACGTAATTTCATGGTTAAACCAGCTTTTAGGGTATTAGTAGGCACTGACTGTCTTATAACGACTGTCATAGATGTTCATGGCAGCCGGGACTAACGGCTTAACGTGCTTTCCAGACATGGAGCAAGCGATAATTACGCGTATACTCTTCGTCACGTTATGTAATTTTGTTATGCCTTGTGAGCTGCTAAAACATATCTACAGAATATACAACCTATATAAATGTTGCTTAACTACGGTTATTATTTTAGACTTTTTAGTCTATAGACGGCAAAATTCAACTCTTCATTTATTAAAATTTGGCTCAATATAGCTCTTATGAAGGTCAAACTTAAAATTTTGTGCGCCCGTTCACTGCGGGCGGGAGCTTGATCTTAAAAGAACGGGCAAGAAAATCGTCAACTTTTGGTTTTTTCTCACGCCAGTTACTTAAACTAAAAACATAGTAAAAAAAAAACTTATGTTTTCAAAATTTTAATAAAAGAGAAAAAATATATCTTTACTCCTTACCATGATGAACATACATGGCTTGGCATGATACTATATTCTTCTTTTTTTCTATCATCATGAGATAATGTCCACTAAAGTCTCACTACTGATCACGAGCCTCCTTTCACCAACCCAGGTGAAAGGGTATTGGATCATACTACACCTTGTGGACCCAGTAGATTGGTAGAGGCAGGTGTGTGGTATGATACATAGACGGTACAAATAAAATGTCTGCATGTGACGCCCTGCAAGGGTATAGCAACTAAGGATGGCTAACTAAGAGCGTTCTAGAATTAGTAATAATAATAATCGTTTATTTCAGACCAAGTCCATATTCTTTACACTACAATATAATCAATCAAATTCAATTAAGATACAATAAAATAAAATAAATAAAATTAAAAATAAGCTTACACTGTAATAATAATAATAATACCTAACATAAACATTTTTGAAACATAAATACGCAAAACATAATTCTACTAGTCTATAGTCTATTCAAAAAGAACTCTTAAATGACTTAACGACTACCACATATAGTGATTACCGGGACCAACGGCTGAACGTACCTTCCGAAGCACAAAGCGCTCGATATTAAATGCCACAAAACTGTCACCCATCCAAGGACTGAGCTTTGTTAAATCTGCTGTACTTCGGTAATTGTTACCAACCACCAAGCACCGCGGAGCTACGAGCGCTTCTTATTACTTCACACAAAATATTGGTTGCAATCAATCAATCAATCAATTAATCAAATCATTTTATTGTCAAAAAGCAGCAGTTGGTTTTGTTTATAATCTATATATATAAAAGAAAGTCGTGTTAGTTACAGCACTTATAACTCAAGAACGGCAGAACAGATTTGGGCGAAAATTGGTAGGGAGGTAGCTTAGAGCCAGGAGACGGACATAGGATACTTTTTATCCCGTTCGACAGCGTTCCCGTGTGACTTGACATGAAACGTCAGTCACTATAAAACGTGAATAACAAAAAAGAATCAGGCTTGGAATAACAAAACACAAATGACAGCTATGTAGTGACGTATGGATGACAATTTGATATTTGTAAGAAATCAAAATTCAAACTATTTCTGAGTTCTTGGCGGGAATGTGAATATGAATTTTGAAATAATTTTTTAGGTGAATTGAAGTGAAGTTTAATTAATAATGCCGCGAACAAGACTATCGAATCTTTACGGACAAAGCCGTAATGCAAGAAGAATACGAAATACTGAAAATGAAAGGACTGAAGAAGAACAAGAAATTGCACGTGAACATCGCCGCAATAGTTTGGCTCGACTTCGTGCTTCTCAATAAATAATAATAAAAAAAAAATGTCGTATATCACAAAGTAATTAAGTGAAGAGCAACTTTGTTATAAAATATAGAAATAATAATGAATGATTAATGTAGGTATTTAATTTTTTTGTAATTTTCCAATAAAATAAAAACACAATCTGCTTATTTATTGCCATTAAGGCGAAACAAAGTTCGCCGGGTCAGCTCGTAATTAATAAAAATATCCTGCTGAAGAAAAATATATGCTAGCCTGTTTTACTCTAAGTTTTTTCTATCGCGGGCCAGCTGGAAGATATTTCTATTTGGAATAAGCTGTGCCCTGTACCCAATGTTTCTTAGTATTTCTGTATGTATATTTCTGTGTGTGTATTAAATAATAAATATCTTCATTCGTATGTATCTTCTGCAAACTATTTAAGGTTATAAAGCACGATATTCCATGTGCTCCTTTAATGACGAAAGTTCACGTAAGCGTCTAATACGCATGTCTGGATGTTAGTCGCTTGCTACGTGCTTTTAGGCTGAGGTCACATTGCAATCGTGTTGTGATGTCATAATAGACAAGTATTAACTGTCTCTAGGAACCGAGGATAAATAATATCTTCTTATGCTTCTTGGAAAATCACTCTTTCTAGGCAGAAACCGTATTTAGACGGTTTTAGTTTATAGGATCATAATTTTTGACAGCATTACTATCGTCTTAAACCACCAATTTAGGTGGGTGTATAGGGATCGTGCCAAGACTTAAAAAGCCCAAGCCAACCTCACCTGCAAGTGGTGCACCTGCCGATCAATGGACGAGGCTCTGGCGAACATAACAGTGTTCGGTAAGCAGCAATATGCTCGCTACCTATTACGTAGGACGAACTTTATTGGTCCCACGTAATAGGTGGCGAGCCTATTGCCGCTAATCGGGTTATGTTACGTCCGCCAGAGCCTAGTCTGTTAAGCAGCAGGTGCACATCTTACAGGTGAGGTTAGCTTGGACTCCTGTGATGTAAGTAGGAACCCTTTACACCCATATTATAATTTTTCATAAATAAATAGATTAAATATTATTAAGAACCGTCGTTGCCGTGAAAGTTGACTAATGTTTCAAGCACATGTTTCTTGCCTCGCTTATTTTACAAGCGATATCGAGTGGGGGTCTTGAAATATACCTTTTATTTGGATGGAAAATCATAAAATGACCGTCTCCCGCTGCGAGTTTAGCGAAAGGGTGTTTCAGACTTTTATTTACTAAAAAGCATTCATGTTCCTTCTAGAGCTTGTTATGTCCCGGGACCGCAGTAACCCTTTCGAACAGTCCCGCAACACGTGGATACCTGCTCCCCTTCTGAGGTCGTGGGTTCTATTCCCACAAAGGACATATCTTTGTGTGCATGAGTGAAAATTTATGTTTGTGCTGTTCTAGGTGTGTGTTTAAATGTTAGTCAGTATTAATAACGCAAGTTTTGAATAAACTGAATTAAATAATTGGTGTGATCTAAAGTTATTTATTTATTTAAATTTTTTATAGGGTTCCCACAGACGAGCATTTTTAATTACTCATTGTCAACCAAGATTACTTGTACCGTGTGGTACCGGCCTTGAATAGTGCCACCTCCTCTCATCTAATGGGAAGTCGTAAGAGTCGACTAAGAGGAATCCTACCGAATAATGGGCAGCGTCATCCTGCGTACTGGCTTGAACGGCGATCACCAACCCGCCTGCCCGGCGTGGTGGTGCTATATCCCTAGTAGTATGTATTGGGAGAACCATGTTTAGAGGTGGACTTTATGTGGCTATTATTATTATCCCCATTTTCCCTGGTTCAAGATTTGTCGTCCAGTACATGTGATTTAAGCTCTGCTTAATTTGGGAGAAAAGCTATTTGTGAGAAGTCCAAGAATATAATTAAAATTATTCTGAAATAAGCATAATGATGGTCGGTTGCATAATAATTTTCTCTTTTTTATTAATTATTTTCGTAAAAACAAATTTTGTCTGCGAGCATATATTTTATTCCCAAATAATGGTTTCTTTTGAAAATCAGCAGAACCGTTGTACCTTAGTTTATAATGTGTCCATATTATTAAATAAGGGATCATATTTAACGTGTCTTCAAAATTAATAAATTGCCAACCTAACCTAACCTTTTTGTACATCAAAAATACTGATTGAGCACCTAATCACCTCATTAGATGCTCACTCAGTATTTTTGATGATCAAAAAAGCTTTTTTTAGAGGTTTAGTTTATTATATTCCTTAAATAAGTACTAAATAAATAAATCTCTTTCGTAAATGGGAGATAAGATTAGATTGCAATGCCATGCGTGGTATAACCGCAACTTTACTCAGTTTAAATAAGACATCGCCCTTCACTTGCAGTTATTGGTAAAGTTACATATTGCTCATGTCATGTCAGTATTGTATTGATATGACATTAATAATATGTTATCGTGATTGACAACTCAATTAGGTGGTTGACGGTTTTGATTGATAGACGGAATATGCATAAGGAAACCGGATTAAATTTGATGACCAAGCTTTACTTCTTCTATAAGCGTCCGGTTAGGAATAAGAATAGATAGAATAAGAATTTTTGAAAACTCTGCATAATTATAACTATTTTAAAGAGAGACTGAATCATCAAAACAAAACTCTTTCTTTTCTTTTAAGTGGAAAATGATCAAATGTCTGCTTCTTGCAGAGGTTCTTCAAGGTAGGGTGGGGAAAGGTGTATCAGACTTTTACAGACCAAAAACCATCCAAGATCCATCTTGAGCCTTTTGCGTTCTGGGGGCGGGGTAACCATTTCCAACAAATATGGAAAGAAGAAAACCTTGAATATAGAATTAACAAAAGTTGTAGGTTCCATTCGAGGAATGACAAATATTATTGTAGTTAATATTCTTTTGTCTGCGGTATGTCAGACCAGAGAACACCATTTCATTGTTAAATACTTATGGTTCGTGGTCAACTTCAATTGTTACGTTTGTAGGTAAAAAATAACTACTAACTTTGGTCCCACGCACCATTCGCGCGGCTGTAAGTAAAGGTCTATTTGACGCGGGTAAAGGAAAGTTAAGAAAGGACTTCTGACAATATATATCCCTATTTGTATTAAGCTACCTATTGGAAGTTTGTAAAGAATTGGTTTTATTTTTGAGTATACTTAAAATCAATTAAAGCAGCATTGGACAAATCGTAAAAAATACCTAAAGCGTCCAAGGAATCTTCCAAGGCATCATAATTATATTTGTTTTAAAAGCTCAACACCTACATTGGTTGTAGAGCGACCCCTATTAATTCTAAATTGTCTCGAATGCCATTTTTTATTACAAAATCTTAACATTTGGTTGTACACAGGTTTTTCGAAATTTTTACTAAATGTAGGCAGCACTGAGATAATATGTCGAGAATTAGTTGGGTCTGCTGTACTGCCCGATTTATATAATGGAACGATTTTACTTTCTTTCATTAGATCTGGAAATATGCCGAAATCTACACATTTATTAAATACAAGAGCCAATCTGTGCGCCACTCTCTGAAGCTATATCTATTTGCTTTATAATTGACTCGTCATAGTGACCACATCCTGCCGGATGGGAAGCAGTCGATGCAGTTCAGAAAAGTAATGGCGCTCCAACAGTGTAACAAGCACACCCAATCATCTTGGCCGGAAAAAACAACGACTCACGCCCGCTAAAATTGTCATGTAAAAAAAATTCACAAAGTTAATTTAAATCACCACTAAAAAATACTTACAATTAAACGTCACCTGAAACTAACGCCTGAATCAATAAATTATTGACGACCGATATGGCGTGGAGGTCAGTATACCGACACTTCACTCCAGAGGTCGTGGGTTCGATTCCCACACAGGACAAATCTTTGTGTGCATGAACATGAATATTTGTTCTGGTCTGGGTGTTCTCCTATGTATATTAAGTATGTATTTACAAAAAAAAAGTATTTAAGTATGTTTATTCGTTGTTTAGTATCCATAACACAAGTTCTTAATGATACTTATCTTGGAACTAAATAATTGGTGTTATTTTCAGAAAATATTTATTTATTTATTGAAAACTCAAAAAATGATTAACGTACTTTTTAAAAACTTCTCCGAGAAATCAGTGAAGCAAAAGCTAAGCATCTAACTTTTAGTTGGAATCATATTTTTATTGCTTATTCACGAGCAAAAATACTTCTAAAGTCAGTTTTATCTTATTAATATTAGCCCCTATAAGCCGTGGAACTGTGAGCGCTATGAAATATTACCATCTTGTTAACTATCTTCTTAGCATATTTTCATACACTGCTGAACATAGTTTGTAATGGGTATTCTAGAATAAAAATATCTTATATCTATATATAGCGCTGTGAAATAAGAAATTATCAAAAATAGAATGCATGAAGATTGTAATTCAAAGCAATTGATAATTTAAAGGAGCAACTTGTGAGTTTCTTGTCTTATTACAGAGCGGACGTAGAAGTTGTATTAATAATATATAAATCATAGTAAATGAGAATGAGAGGTAATAAAGATGATAAATAGTAAATGAAATGCCCTCTCACTATACCCCTTTGGTCCTCAGTAAAGATGTGGGACTATACTGAGATCTTACATGGACTTCTTGAGAGAATTTGAAAAGTGATGTTGCACTGTTTTGTTCATTTGCCAACACTCATGTACGTTTACAAACACTTAACGGTTCATAATCCACCGTTACATATTATGTTCGAAATATCACAAATTTTAGGCAATAACACAAAGCCGCAAACATGACTCTTCATTTTCCCGCCAAGAGAGCTGACACTTAGATACACTTTTTTTTTGCATGTAAGTGAATTTAAGCTTAATGATTTCAGTGTAGTCATATTATGTAGTCAAGTACTATATAATCCTTTTCTTAATCCTTTTAAGTTTGTGAGTATGTATGTTTGTTACTCTTTCACGCGAAAATGACTGAACGGATTTGAATAAAATTTGGCGCGCATATATTTTATAACCTTTATTAATACATGGAACCTTATTAATCCCGCTATTCCCACGGGAACGATAGCCACGCGGGGCGCCGCTGGGCGCTGCTAGTAGTTTATAAAGCAAATTATATGTTGATTTGATTTGCTTCTACCATTTGCCCTCTTTTTTTATCGTCTGAACTGTTTTTACATGCCCAAAATTCTGAATACATTAAAAATATAATATGTACCACCAAATGTTACCATAGTTAAGGTTTTTTATGTAAAAGACATTACATATTACATATTTGGAAACCAACATATCGACAAACAGTAGATTTTCTATTGAGTCTAGGATCGACGGCGTTTAACGTAGGCCAACTAAGACTCCTGATGAAGCTAGTATATTGCAGAAATAAACTACCATCCTTCCTCTTGAGATTACGTTACGACTTGTCAAAATACTAAACGTGACATGAGTAATTCAATAAAAGGTTGTAAGTATACCGCTCGCCTGTCAAGAGGTATGATTGATCATTTAATATTAGGATTGACTGGACTCGATTCATCAATCAATCTTGAGGAGGAAAAATAACAGCGGAATCTACTACACCTGAGCTGAATTTTGCGACTAAAGCTTGACTACGAGATGAAAAAGCTACTAAATAAAAATGTAGATGGCGCTGTAGTGATCATGAAAGATGATTGAGAAAAGTATGCTTAGATAGTTAGGTCGTTCAAAAGGATGAATGATAGAGGTGAGAATTGGCTATAGGGGGGAAAGGTCGCGTAGGACTTTTAGTAACCAAATGTTTTAATAGCCATTTTTTTTAGATAATAGACTTTTCTGTTAGTAATGCAGAGTAAGAGCGCAGGATTTATAAACTCTGCGTTCGAGCTCTATGTGTATTTCAAAGAAAGAATATCTTGAAAGATAATTGATTGTCATTAGACTTTATATCAAATGCAAGGTAATTTATTTATTGAACACCAACACAGTACAAGTATATTACCAGAATAAAATTATATTGCTAAATGTCATTATAACTATAGGTGAAAACCATAAGTATTAAATAAGAAGCAATACCCTAGAAATAAGTAGAAAATAAAATATAAAATTAAATTATTAAGTATAAAATTAACTAAATACAAAACTGAATGAGCATCAAATTAAATAAAATTAAAAAATATGGAAATAAATCTTAAAGAACAAAATATAATACAAGATGTCAACAATAAAATTCACAAATCTATTTCAAATAAGAAAAGAAAACAAACAATAGGTAGATAAATAATATAATCACATAGCTAAAGCAGATCCTTTTTAAATTTCCGAATACCACTTTTGAATAGGTCGAAGTCCTTAGTTTTAGCCACACCATTAAACTCTCTTATTACACGATTAATTGAGTTGAGGCGGTTCTACGCTCCAATCCCTGGAGTTTTGCCTTGCCTCTAGTATTATTTTATGTTATCAAAAATAAACAATAACTTATCAAGTCTTTTATTGAACATACATCTATACATAATAGGTTGGGGAAAAAGTCTTTTCGTATTTTTGTATGAAAAGTCAAGACATTTTTTTCAAAGTTTATTTACATTTATTTACAATATATATGTACCGTTTTGTTGAATAACTTTCTGCCATTTTGTGGGCAGAGACATTATCCCGTTACTGTAGAAACTTTGGGACTTCTGATCAAAAAAACGGGACAAATAGTTTTGGCAGTCCTCTCTTGAGGTCAACCTTACAGAACCTAAAGAATTCTGCAGAGACCGAAACAGGTGAAAATCTGAAGGCGCAAGGTCAGGGCTATATGGTGGATGCACTAGGACCTCCCAGTCGAACTCTCTTAATTTTTGCTGAGTGGCTAAAGATGTGTGTGGTCTAGCGTTATCGTGATGAAAGACCACACCCTTCCTGTTGATCAATTCCGGCCGTTTTCTCTCGACTGCTTCCTTTAATCTCATCAGTTGCTGGCAGTAAAGATCAGAATCGATGGTTTTGCCGGGCGGTAAAAGCTCATAATAAACAATGCCCTTCCAATCCCACCATACACACAGCATCACCTTATTTCGTGTTAGGCCAGGTTTGGTTACAGTCTGTGAAGCCTGGCCAACTTTCGACCACGACCTTTTTCGCACGTTCTTGTCGTACGTGATCCACTTTTCATCGCCAGTTATCAATCTCTTCAAAAACGGCTCGGTTTCATTACGTCTCAATAATGAATCGCAAATGAGTACACGGTTCATTAAGTTTCTTTGAGTGAGCTCGTGTGGCACCCAAATATCGAGCTTTTTTGTATAACCAGCTTTCTTCAAATGGGTCAAAACTGTTTTGTGGTCAATTCCCAGTTCTTCAGCTACATCGTAACTACTAATATGCCGATCTTGCTCCACTCTTTGAAAAATGGCGTCCATTTTATTCGTAACAGGGCGACCAGAGCGAGGTGCATCTTTAACATCAAAATTTCCGGACTGAAAACGTTTGAACCAAATTTGTGCTACTCTTACTGACACTGCATCAGGTCCATAAACATCACAAATTTTTTTCACTGCTTGAGTTGCATTTTTGCCTTTTTTATGATAAAATTTTAAAATGTATCGAATTTCTTCATTAGACTCACTCATTTTTACGGAGAGAAAAACAAATGAAAAATAGCGGGAAACAACTTTTTTTTATTTTTTTCTTTTCTTTATAATGGAACCTTTTTAATGTTACCAAAACCAGCCAGACACAAATAGTACAGTCAAAAAAATTTTATAATAAGTTTATACCTACGTTATGCGAAAAGACTTTTTCCCCGACCTAATATATTGAATATATAGTATTTATGTAGATAAATCTACTTAAATGTAAAAAAAAATTGTTTAAATAATGAATAATTATATATACCTATATTTAAGAACTATTGTTATGTTTACGAATGAACCTACTCCGAGTTGGGGGCCTGGAGATTCCGTAACACAGGGTTTCCCTAGTATGGATATGGTAATATCCAGTCTCTCACAAAGGATATTGTTTTGTATTAATTTTCTACATTTAAAAATTGTAAACCTTTGTGAAAAGAGAAAATAAACAATATGTTATATTATAACTTAAATATAGACATACTATTATTAAATTGTATAATATAATACGCATAAAATACATATAAGTCTGATATTATTATTTATACTTTTACACTCACACCAATTATTTAGTTCCCAGCCGTACGGCCGTGTAGCGGTGTGGTACCGGACCGGAATAGTGCACTCACCCCACGAAGGCGATTTTCACACTGCCCCGCATCATGCTGCATATTGCGTGTCGACGCACCTACGCGCGTTCCTGCGGGAGTGCAGATCTGCATTATCGTGCGGGTTTTTTGCGCACTCACGCGCGTAGGTGCGTTTTGTAGATTCACACACGGCGCCGTTTTGTGGTGGTCGTGCAGTACTGAGCATCACGATAGTTTTGATAAAAATGGTTAATGTTGTGAAACTCATTCAGGACGCTGCCATTATATTAACTGTTTGGTTTTTGTACGGTCAAATTAAAAGAAATCGTGCCTATAGAAGATGCTGGGTACAACTTTATTTACAAACAAGATCTTTAATAGGTCATTTGTTCAAAATTATTGGGATCTTAGAAAATAATAGGTTGGGGAAAAAGTCTTTTCGTATTTTTGTATGAAAAGTCAAGACATTTTTTTCAAAGTTTATTTACATTTATTTACAATATATTACCGTTATTGTTGAATAACTTTCTGCCATTTTGTGGGCAGAGACATTATCCCGTTACTGTAGAAACTTTGGGACTTCTGATCAAAAAAACGGGACAAATAG
This sequence comes from Musotima nitidalis, assembly GCA_949126915.1. NCBI lineage: Eukaryota > Metazoa > Arthropoda > Insecta > Lepidoptera > Crambidae > Musotima > Musotima nitidalis. The sequence goes on from OX421429.1 coordinate 3,925,115, forward strand.
TTTTGGCAGTCCTCTATTGAGGTCAACCTTACAGAACCTAAAGAATTCTGCAGAGACCGAAACAGGTGAAAATCTGAAGGCGCAAGGTCAGGGCTATATGGTGGATGCACTAGGACCTCCCAGTCGAACTCTCTTAATTTTTGCTGAGTGGCTAAAGATGTGTGTGGTCTAGCGTTATCGTGATGAAAGACCACACCCTTCCTGTTGATCAATTCCGGCCGTTTTCTCTCGACTGCTTCCTTTAATCTCATCAGTTGCTGGCAGTAAAGATCAGAATCGATGGTTTTGCCGGGCGGTAAAAGCTCATAATAAACAATGCCCTTCCAATCCCACCATACACACAGCATCACCTTATTTCGTGTTAGGCCAGGTTTGGCCACAGTCTGTGAAGCCTGGCCAACTTTCGACCACGACCTTTTTCGCACGTTCTTGTCGTACGTGATCCACTTTTCATCGCCAGTTATCAATCTCTTCAAAAACGGCTCGGTTTCATTACGTCTCAATAATGAATCGCAAATGAGTACACGGTTCATTAAGTTTCTTTGAGTGAGCTCGTGTGGCACCCAAATATCGAGCTTTTTTGTATTACCAGCTTTCTTTAAATGGGTCAAAACTGTTTTGTGGTCAATTCCCAGTTCTTCAGCTACATCGTAACTACTAATATGCCGATCTTGCTCCACTCTTTCAAAAATGGCGTCCATTTTATTCGTAACAGGGCGACCAGAGCGAGGTGCATCTTTAACATCAAAATTTCCGGACTGAAAACGTTTGAACCAAATTTGTGCTACTCTTACTGACACTGCATCAGGCCCATAAACATCACAAATTTTTTTCACTGCTTGAGTTGCATTTTTGCCTTTTTTATAATAAAATTTTGAAAATGTATCGAATTTCTTCATTAGATTCACTCATTTTTACGGAGAGAAAAACAAATGAGAAATAGCGGGAAACAACTTCTTTTTATTTTTTTCTTTTCTTTATAATGGAACCTTTTTAATGTTACCAAAACCAGCCAACACAAATATTACAGTCAAAAAAATTTTATAATAAGTTTATACCTACGTTATGCGAAAAGACTTTTTCCCCGACCTAATATGAAGAGAAATTCTTCAACTACACGAACTACACTTCTTCATATTCCAGATAGCTGGGTGGTTTTCGATTTCGAATATAAATCGATCGATATCGAGATCCATTTTCAAACACACACATCACGCCCATTCAAAATCACGCGCGGCAATGCGGGATTCGGTGTGCCATACCTTGCGTCTCGCCCCGCAACTACGCGCGGCAGTGCATGTTTCTCAGCGTGTATGCGCGTGATCCGCATGAACGCGCGTGGATGCATTTTCTGTGTGTTAGACTGTGCGTGTTTTCCATACAAACGGAGATACTTACAAGCAACGGAAGAACACGCATCCACGCGCAACGCTGCATCATGCGGGGCAGTGTGAGAATCGCCGAAGAGTCGTAAGAGTCGAAGAAGAGAAATCCTACCGGATAATGGGCAGCAGCGTCATCCTGCGTACTGTGTTGAACTGCGATCAACAATCCGCCTGCCCAGCTTAATGATTATGGGCGAATACCCTCAATAGAATGTAATCTATTGGGGAAGCTAATGTTTAGATGATAATTTATTTCCAAGATAAGTAACATTTTAAACCAGGAGTTTATTACTACTACTCATAATAAATTACGCGACTAAAGGATTAAATGATATGTATACTAGTATAATGATAATCAGAATATCTTCTCAAAGACAAAGCCTTCTCACAGCTTAAAGAACATAGCTACGTACACAATATTGATATTGTACTGAATTTAAAGCTTTATCGAATTTAAACTTTTGGCACTATGCGGCGGTGTTTGCTTAGTAAATTTCAGATATAAGCCGATATTGTTCCATTATTCCCTGGTGATAATATTATTGGCTGAGACAATAACCTGAAGATAAACCGGCTTCTGAAACAATATACTTTTGCGATTATCAATTAAAATAATTGAAACGTTTCTAGCAATACTATTCTTTGATTTAGCTTCAAAAGAGGTTTGATGGCCGATATGGCGTGGAGGTCAGTATACCTACACTTCACTCCAGAGGTCGTGGGTTCGATTCCCACACAGGACAAATATTTGTGTGCATAAACTTGAATATTTGTTCGGGGTATTTTCCTAGTATTAGTTAGTATTTAAGTATGTTTATCCGTTGTTTAGTATTCATAACACAAGTTTTTAATGATACTTATCTTGGAACTAAATAATTGGATTAATTGTCAAAAAATATTTATTTATTGTTTATTTTGTATACTTTGACAGATGATTATGCGCTAATAATACAAACAAAACATAGTTAGTATTATCCGCCGTGTGGTATTGGTCCAAAATAGTGCCAGCCTCTCTCATCTAATGGGTAGTCGTAGGAGTCGACGAAGAGAAATCCAACCGGATTATGGTTAGCAGCGTCATCCTGCGTACTGGCTGAATCTGCGATTATCAACCCGCCTGCCTAGCGTGGTGATTATGAGCTAAATAAATATTTCTGACACTTACACTAATTATTTAGTTCCAAGATAAGTATCATTAAGAACTTGTGTTATGGATACTAAATAACGGATAAACATACATAAATACTTTTTTTTTGTTTGTAAATACATACTTAATATACATAGGAAAACACCCAGACCAGAACAAATACTCATATTTGTACACACAAAGATTTGTCCTGAGTGGGAATCGAACCCACGAACTCAGGAGTGGATTGCGGGTATACTCGCCATCACGCCATATCAGTCGTCACAAGCTAATACTCTCAATATAGTAAAGTAAACTACCAGAACAATGTTGGCCAGTGGCCTTTATATGGCTGAAATAATACTAATGGTTGTATCGAAATAGCAAAATATCTTAACTATATCTTAATGGTGTGACTGACAAATTTATTTATGAAGCGCTCGATCTTCTTGGTCAGGAATATAGTCGGAAGCAATATCAGTAAAGCAAAGCTTACTTAGGTCCGTCTATAGAAGGGGCACCGTTTGTATAGCATTTGATATCTAGCGTTAAGCTGTTGTTCCTGGTAATTGTTAAGCCATTTTAGAAGCACTATTGAGCGGCTTTAAAATTTATTTATGAAGCGCTCGATCTTCTTGGTCAGGAATATAGTCGGAAGCAATATCAGTAAAGCAAAGCTTACTTAGGTCCGTCTATAGAAGGGGCACCGTTTGTATAGCATTTGATATCTAGCGTTAAGCTGTTGTTCCTGGTAATTGTTAAGCCATTTTAGAAGCACTATTGAGCGGCTTTAAAATTCTAACAGCAACACACTACACACCTATCTCCGGCAATCGGAACTAGGTCCGCGTGGTAGTATTAACCCAAATCCCTCTTACATGTGGGAGGCACGGGCTCAGTTGTTAGACGTTAATGGATTGAGATGATATATTTATTTATAACTAGAATTGGAATAGAATACTATACTTGATGCACTTGATTAGGGTACATTACAGTTATTGTACAATAACATAAAGCTCCTCTCATTCAGCCAACAGCGGTGGCATGCAAATTATAATTAAGTTACACATCAATTTTTAAAAGAAAACTATACTTATAAATCTTTAAAAAGTCAAAATTGGGAATTAGCAATGAGACGTAAATAAATTTTAAACGTCAAAATTGCAAGTAATTTTAGTTTTATCTATTATAAAGCCACCTTGCAAGAAAGCAGGAAAAGAAATTATTTTTGTGGTAGGAGCCTAAAATATCCATTATTTATAAATGTAATCATCATCTAAGCGAGAACCGTAGCTTTCAAATTCAGAGGGTCTCGGGTTCAAAACCTGCAAATGGCACCATGACTTTACGAAGTTATGTGCGTAATTATCGCTTGCTCCGTGCCTCGAAAAGCACGTTAAGCCATTGGACATAATCATAATTCTTTATTGTTTCATTTGTAACAATTAGGTCTTAAAAATAACATTTTTAGCAAGTGATGGATTAAAAATATCTTTGTAACATTCCCGCGCTACTATAATTTCCCGAAAAATCGAGAAACTATTCAACACGACACGTGTTTCGCCCTTACACAGGGCATCCTCAGGCAAGGTAGGAACCTCAGAACAACGATGTCTTCACGACCAACGCTGAAACGTTGGAGGCATATTACGAAATTATAGTAGCGCGGGAATTGTTACAAATATATTTTTAATCCATCACTTGCTTACAATGGATTTCCGCAAAGTATCGCCTGAATCTTCACTGAATGATTTTCACCTGTTATGGTCTCTGCAGAATTCTTTAGGTTCTGTAAGGTTGACCTCAAGAGAGGACTGCCAAAACTATTTGTCCCGTTTTTTTGATCAGAAGTCCCAAAGTTTCTACAGTAACGGGATAATGTCTCTGCCCACAAAATGGCAGAAAGTTATTCAACAAAACGGTACATATATATTGTAAATAAATGTAAATAAACTTTGAAAAAAATGTCTTGACTTTTCATACAAAAATACGAAAAGACTTTTTCCCCAACCTATTATAACGTACAAGTTTATAAATAGGTATAGAGTTATATAAAAGTAAAAACATTTAAAAGAAAACACTATCATGACAAGGTATTAAACCATTGATCCTACGTATATAATAAACAAAGTCAATATTACCAACACTACCAAAGTCAATACTACCACAAAATATGACATCACGGCGTTCCGGGCACTGAAACACCGTCCCCAAAGTGACCATGCAGAAGTTCCGACTTTTGCCTATCCAGTTATATATGTATGTAATAAATACAACTGGGGATTCTTGTCCATAATTACATTCGACTCTTACGACTCCCCGTGAGATGAGAGAGCGTGGCACTATTCTATGCCGGTATTACCTAAAAATTGATTTTTTTTATTGATTAACTTTAACTTTTTTTCACGATTAGTAAATTGAAAGATGTACAATTATGTTTTCATCAATGTGAGCAGTACATTGCTTCCAGTTTAACTTGGAAACTCGTTCCCCCCTTCATTCACCCCCTTTTTGGTCGTATCATTCTTCATTTTCACATCCACATTTTTGACGCAACCTAAACTATACTTTTTGGCTATCGCTAGTAAAAGTATTAGTACTCAAATTAACAATACTTTGATGCATATTGAAATGTTTTTAGCAGATAATTTTATATAATTTCCCACATTTAAATAGCACATTCTAATTTGAACCAGTTTCCGACAAAGGGTTGTAATAATTATTGCCGTCTTTCAATGCAAGAGCTTTGGGAAATCAGATATTTTGAATAGCAATCAGAATGAGTAGGCAAGCCGTTTCTCGTTACCTTGTCGTATTGTTGCGAGCGACATTGTGGCTGGGGGCTTCTATCTTGTATTGAGGTGCGATCATTGTAGACAAATAGCTGACAAATAAGATTATTTAATGTAAGGTGTAAAGGTCCACAGCAAGTGTAGTTTGGCTGTAATAGAATGTCAAAATTGATGACCAAAGTGAAGTCCTTGAATGGGCGGCCGATTGTTGCTGGTCTTGGCTTTCATCTTGTATTGAGGTGCGAACAGTGTATTTATCTATGTACACAAATACACACACATATATACATACACAAATACATGCGTACATATAGAAATACATATATACATACATAAACACATATAATCAGGCCTGTTTTCCCGAAGGGATAGACAGAGGCAAATCATACGCCTACACTTCGCCCAATTGTATTGTTGGTCTCACGTAATAGGTGGCGAGCTTATTGCCGCTTACAGGGAACTTTTATGTTTGCCAGAATTTGTCAATTATTAATTAGAATTTGGCTTCAAAGATTATGGTTAGATCACCTGTACACCCAATATGTACACAAATAGCAGATAAACAATAATATTTTTTAAGGTGGTGAAGGTAACTCTCTCTCTCTCTCTCTCTCTCTCTCTCATAGCTCCACAGTAAAAGATGGTCTTTAATTATAACCAAAGTAAGGCATAGTTTATAGAGGTCTTTCCTAGGATGGGTGCCTCTGGTTTATTTAAGGTGTATATGACATTGCACTCATAGCGCGCGCTTGGCTGTACTAAATAGTCGTATCCTATCTCCAAATTGAAGCAAAGTTTCATACAGCTCTGATCTTGGATAAGTGACAGATTGTTGCCAATCTCAGCTTCCATCTTGTATTCAAATTCAAATTCATATTCATTTATTCAAGTTTGGCTCAAAAGAGCTCTTATGAACGTCAAAACTTAAAAACTAGCGCGCCCATTCACTGCGGGCGGGAGCTTGATCGTAAAAGAACGGGCAAGAAAATCGTCAAGGTTAGTTTTTTCTCCCGCCAGTTACAAGAATATGTACTTAGTAGTAAAACAATTTGACAAATCTACAAAAACATGTGTTCTGCAGTCACATGATTTAAAATAAAAGAAGAAAATAACTTTTTATTTTAAGTTATACGAGTATGAGTACGAATAAACATAGTAGACATGAGCAGACCAGTCCTCACTGGTGGCACCCGTTCACGAGTATGACGCATGAACCAGCCATCGTTTCGCTCAACCATATTTTAGGGAACGCAACGACCCGACGCATGACGCCACCACCGCAAAGACATTTGAGTGAGCATGACATACTCAAGCTACAGGATAAACTAATTTTAACAAAAATAACATTATATTAATTAAATGTGCTGCAAACCACAAATATTTTTGGTCTTATGAAAGATATCATTTACAGCAATTCAGTCTTAATATCTATATAATCATTTGAACAATACTATGCGTTCCTAATTCCTATTGTGATGCGAACAGTGTACGAATCTTTGTGATCGAATAGCTGTCAAATAAGTTTATTTAAAAGTGTAGGCATAAATGTCACCATAATGTTTATTGGTTCGTGGTACTAGATGGTCGTATATGGTCGTTTGATAACCAAAATGATGCCATTTCTTTCGTCAAACGCGTGGCGAGTGTGCCTGCACTCCGCTTCTACAGTCGTGGGTTCAATTCCCACGCAGAACAAATCTTTGTGAGCATAAACATGAGTATTGAGTATATAAGTATTGAGTATATAAGAAAAAAGTATTTATATATGTTTATGCGTTAATTATTATCCATTACACAGGTCCTAATGATACTTATCTTTGAACTAAGTAATTGATTATAAGAGAATTATTCCATAACTTCTATATGATACATCTTTTTGATATCGGATGTTACTGAATAACGCTTAAAAACGGTTTGCTCCACAAAAAGTAAATGCGCTATGAGTGCACCGTATCGCTCATCTACAATTAGGGGTCTTAATTAGTTTGTTTTAAAAGTTTCTTCTTTTTCGTTTTTTTAGGTACTCATTCTGTGTTGACTTAAGAGTCACTTACATAACATAGAGAATAAAAATGGATTGTATTAAAAAAGTTATTAAATTCAATAATTTGGTAACAGAAATTTATTGCAAATATAAAATACTGAGTCCCAGGAATTGCCCATCAGACGTTTGATCAGTATTCTGATGCGCAATTTAATTACTAATTCTTGACACTTCCTTCATATTATGTTAATAACGATATCTAATTATGTGCGCCACTTGACAAATATATTCGTTCAGCTATTAAAGTGTGATTAAACACAAGCACTTTTACAATCATAAAAATTATGAGATTCTTATTTTTTGGCTCATATTTAATGTGTCATCAAAATTAATAAATTACCAACCTAACCTAACCTTTTTATACATCAAAAAATTCTGATGGAGCACCTAATCCCCTATTAGATGCTAGATCAGTATTTTTGATGATCAAAAAAGTATTTTTTAGAGGTTCAGTTTATTATATTCCTTATTTTTTTATAGCAAAGAAAAAAAAAGTTACATAATAAAATAACAAGCCAGAAGGCCTTGTGACATCGTGACCTTCCGCCAATCTTCAAAGAAAAATTACGATGACTCAACATAGCATTGTTTTCGCAAAACAATTAACATTCCGCGAATTGAATTTTCCGTCCTTCAGGAGTTTGGAATAGGGATGGGCGATCAAATACGATACTTTTCCTTTTCTCTGCGATATTTTACCTTTTTTATGGGTGTTATTTAACGTGTCTTCAAAATTAATAAATTGCCAACCTACGTTAGGTTGGCAATTTATTAATTGCCAAAAAAGGAATATAATAAACTAAACCTCTAAAAAAAGCTTTTTTGTACATCTAGGATTAAGATATATGTATTTACTAACACAATATAAGTGTAGAACTCGAAATAAATGAATAAATAAATAAATAAAAATACTGATTGAGCACCTAATCACCTATTAGATGCTCACTTAGTATTTTTGATAATCAAAAAAGCTTTTTTTAGAGGTTTAGTATATTATATTCCTTTTTTTATTACTATTTTATAAAATAATTAAGTAGACAAGATACGCTCGTGGCTCCAAGTGATCGGAAAATCGCAGGAGTTATTCAGAGTTGAGATGTCTGTCCTTGAATGGGTGACAGTTCGTGTAGCATTTAACGTTGAGCTTCTGTGTCTCAAAAGGGACTATAAGACTTTCTTAGTCGTTGAACGAAGTGATTGACACTTTGAGCTTTCAAAATTCTAAAGATGAACGCCAAACATCTGCATTTATTGTTTTTAAAAAAATATATCGAATTTCAATTTTGTGTGTGATTGTTTGACGAATCTAAATGATCATGTTGATCTTAAAGACAATAAAGTATATTTTATTTTATTTTATTTTGCTTCTGCAAATCTCTATCACCTTAGTTTATGAGTGCTCAGTAGTAGGAGGTAAATGGACTCACATGATGAATATATTTAAAACAAATTAATTTAAAACAGTCTTTAAATATTTGTAGCACATAGTTATTGTTTGAAATAGTTTACATAGTTTATATTTATATTTTAAACATCCCGGAGTTCTGACCCCCGGGATGCGAGAGTGTTGGCCACTGTCGGCGTCGCGGCGATGGTCGAGAGGATACGGCTATAATACTTTAAAAATACTTTATTATAGTAAATGTTATGTACACCGTAATTGTTAAGTATATCAGATGTAAGCCCATTAAAATTAAAATGTTTTTATAATGTGTAATATGCTTAATGTGGTTGTGCTATATAAATAAATAAACAAAGAAACATAGCGCACTGATATTTCTAAAACATATAAAACTTGGTAAAGATAGTATTATAAGCCTAACACATATTTATATTAGTATCTTAAATAAGGAAACGACAATAAAAGCGGACACATTCTCGTCGAAATTATAAAAGTATAAAAACATTTTTTTTTTAAATTTAAGTATTGAGCAGGTTCTTGGCGGGAAATTGAAGCGCATTGTCTGCAGTTTTGTTTTATTTTCTAAAATTTGTGATATTTCTAACATTAATGTGTAATAACGGTGGATTATTGACCGTTAAGTGTTTGTGAATATACATGAGTGTTGGTAAATCAAACAAAGCAGTGCAACATCACTTTTCAAATTCTCTCAAGGAGTCCATGTGAGATCTCAGTATAGTCCCACATCTTTACTGAGGACTCAAGGGGCTTAGGGGAGGGTATCTCATTTACCATTTATCATCTTTATCATCTCTCATTCTCACTTACTATGAATTATATATTATTAATACATCACTTACTTGACACTGGCCTGCCCACCAGAGACTAAAGAGCAGTAACAGCCCTTTTGTGATTTTTCGTTTTATTAGTGATTCTGAAAGCGGGTTTCTTAAGCTTTCTATTGAATTAACTTACTTATTTCTAAGACTATTAGAATGGTTTTTATTTAACAGTTTTCACTTACTGCAAACGAAAAAAATTAACAATTTGGCGTGATTTCCTAACTAAAATACAGTATAAATTATACTGCAGATTAAATTTTAAGGTTTCATAACTAAAATGCAGTAAGCAATATAATTTTACAGTTCTTTAGATAGTTTTATATTTCTGACAAAAAAATTTAAAAAAAAATTAATACGCAGTAAAATTTACCGCCATACAAGCTATTTTTACTGCAAATTAAGAAAATACAATTTATTGTCACGAACTTCCAACTAAAATGCAGTAAAATCAAAGCTTGTCGCATTTTAGTTGTGAATACTTAACATTCTTTTATCATTATAAACTGACTAACACGCAGTAAAATACAGCATTACTGCAGATTAGTTTGGATAGCATAATGACACAGATATGATTATTCCTAGCTAAAGTGCAGTTAATGTTTTAAATACTGAACTAAAATACTGAACTAAAATGTGAACTAGCTATTTTTCTTACTGCACTAGTAAATTGAACACTTTTTTCTTAAAAAACTAACTAAAATGCAGTATTTTTTTGACCTTACTGCATGTTAGTTGGGTTTCTTGACAAAATAACTGATCCAAACGCAGTAATAGGGCTTTTTGCTGCATTTTACTAAGTTTAAAATGGTATTTTTTACAAAAAAAGCTATGCAGTAATAGGCACCAAAAAGAATAAATGGCCATAATAAATTCAGTTATTAAGATATATTTTTTTTATTGCTTTAAAGTGTGAACCTATGCCTTTACAACCTTTCTGCATTCAAATTTTTTTTCTGTTGATTTTTTCTGTTGATTTTTTAAATCAATTCTTAACTTTAAATGCGTTTTACTCGAAATCGTGATTTTGCTGTTACTGCACTTTAGTGTATGGTGGGCAGTGGCTAGATGTGCTAGACGCACGAAGCCATTAATTGAAAGAAAAAAAAAAAGTTTTGAGCAATGTCGCCGAATGGGGTTAATTCAAATTGTTTATTTACATTTTTTGTTGTTACGTAATAAGATACAATTAAAAGTATCGATACGAAAATTGCTCATCCCTAGTTTCAAGAAGGATGTTATGTCTTAATTGAGCTCTCGAAGTCGAGCTGTGTTCGTTTGCGACGACGTTAATTCTGTTTTAACGATTCCAAATGCTTTCCTGAAACGATTACATTGTCAAGAATTCGACTAGAATTAACGGAAGCGGTGCAAATAAAATGTTTTAAAAATGCGGCTTTGTTTTGTGGCCTTTGGAATAATATAAAATGTCGCCGGGTGAAATAGAGGGACATTTAAGAAACAACTGTCTAGATGACCTAAATACACATGGGTCCGCGTTTGTTGTATATCGGCAAGGTCACAACTTAGTTCGTTTGCAATTTCAGATGGACGTGTATCTAAATGGAAACGTTGAGAGGGGAAGACTATGTTAAAAATCATTTATTCAAGTTTGGCTCAATAGAGCTCTTATGAAGGCCAAACTTAAAATTTAACACGTCTATTCACTGCGGGCGGGAGCTTGATCTTAAAAGAACGGGCAAGAAAATCGTCAAATTAGTTTTTTCTCCCGCCAGTTCCAATTGTACTTAAACTAAAAGCATAGTTTACAAAAAAAAACTTGTGTTTTGCAATCACAAAATTTTAAGAAGAGAAAAAAAATGCTATTATTTTTTATGCCAGTGGGTGCATGCATAAGCATAAGATTACCGGAAGCCGAACTAAATCGAAACCTTCAAAAGTTTAACTGGAAACTCGAAATCAAACATCATTCGGATAAACTCTTTTTGATTATACAACTCGGGAAAACAATTGGAAATTTGAGATACTCCTTAAAATTTATCTTTCTCGACGTAAATGCTTCGTGAAACATAAACTGAGTTGGAACTCAGTAAAAGAGGAATTCTGGAGAGATTTTAAATTGCATGTTGCTTAGAATTTTTTGTGGTTTGCATAACCTAAGATATCAAATGCTTGGGTCTATTGTCTTTAAAAAAGTATTACATATGATTCAAATGAATTCGAAATTTGTTAACGATTAATTTGATAGTTTAGTTTTTTAATACGACAAAACATATATTCACGTCTGTTTCCCAGGAGGGGTAGGCAAAGGAATATTAGAAATCTACATTTCGCCAATATTATTGTACCACGTAATAGGTGGCGAGCCTATTGCCGCTTACCGTGAAATATTATGGCCGCCAGAGCCTCTTCCGTTGATCTGCCGGTGCACCAACTGGCACGTAAGGTTAGCTTGGGATCCTCAAATCTTTGTGGGAACCCGATACACAAACATAAAATAAAACTAACTTAATGTTTACTTATTTGAAATTTATCGTTGATAATTGATCTTAAATAATTAACGAATTCTGCAATGTAATGCCATTGGTCACGAACACAATAGATAATCTATTGTTTGTTGGTCATTCGGCGTTGAAAGACTTCAGAAAAAGGGTCTCTAGTAAAAAGTGATCACAATATGCCTGTCTGTGTTTTACAAATTGTGGATGAAATATATTATTATTAAATTAATTGTTTATAACACTTAGCGGCTTATTACAAAAAAAGATCTAAAGTAAAACCATTTTAAAACGAATGCTGTCACTTTTATTTTATAAATAGAGACAGTGAAAGCACTTGTTTTAAACCTGGTTTAAATCTTGTTATGTACTAAGACCCTTATAGCTCTTTGATATAATACGAGTTACATAAAACTGATGATGTAAGTAAGATAAAAATACCTAAATAAATTATTAACATTCTCTTACAATAACAGTTCCAAGATAGGTATCATAGAAAACTCGTGGTTTGGAGACTAAAGAACGGATATTTATACTTACATTTTTTCTTCGTTTAAACACACTGCATAGGATATAAGTACCTAGGAAACACCCGGACCAGAACAAATATTTATGTTCATGCATACAAAGATTTGTCTTACGTGGGAATCTAACTCACGACCACAGGAACGCACCAGCAGACCACAGGAGTATAGATACAATAATATACTTTTTTGTCTTTAAGATCAACAGGATCATTTAGATTTTGTTTAATAGTTGTGCAAACCACTTGTAGTTGTTGTATCTATGGAAGACCAGCGTCGAGGTGTTTTCGTGACACCTCGGCTTTATGCTGAGTGGATATCTTTTCTGTGACACTCTTCAAATTGTTACTTAAATATAATGTATCTGTTTTCTTTTGATGTTGTCACAGAATAAATTATTTTTCTTGTTTTTCTTTCAAAAAATAAATGGGAATTAAGTTTTTTTTTAACAACAATGAAATGCTGAACTTTACGCTACATCAGTTGTCGAGATATTATTAATATAATATTATCTCACACAATCAATCCATCATAAAAAATACTACTTAGTACTACATATTATCCAGTAAAAACTGAATATTTCCCGTAGTAGCTAGTTACAAATAAAGCAAAAAGTAATATATTTAATGTGTCCCTTACATTTCAGTACAATACTAGCATGTTATAATAGATACTTGTAAGAGTTCATTAGGGCAATAAGAAACCTTTTTTATTGTGAGTAATATTTGTGAGGACTTGTTACAATTTACTTATTACATTACAAGATCTTAAAAAAAACCTGTTAATTTTTTCAAGCTTGGCTTAATTTTTGAGCGTAAGCTTGATACAATAAGTCTTTAGCAAGAAACTTGGCAAGATTCTGTTTCGGCCAAGACATTAAAACAAATCGATTGCAAAGTTCTTTTAGCAAAAGTAACCAATAAAAGAACCATGGAAGTATACAATGTAGAAAACATCCAACTCTCCGACATTTTTTTTACATATCAGCTTGCCACCAGTTTTGAAGTCTTAAATTGCTATCTTATTAGTAGGGCAAAGCTTTCAAGTCAACAAATAGAACCGCTAGAGGCTCTAGTGTGGAGTTAGGTCTTCTTTGTTTCATTTTGTACTCAAATAAAAACTGAAAACTTTTTGATACTTACTATATTTTTTTATAAATGTAAATCTAAGTAAATTGAAATGTTCGTATAATATTTTTATTATACACTTAAAAATTTCGATATCGAGTGCAAATTTTACATAAAATAAAGTGTTTTAAGCATTAAAAGACTCGACATAAAATTCACGGTGCTCATCACTTATTTCCCGGTAAACGCTCCTAAGCTTCTTTATGAAGAAAATTGTATATTCACAATAATTTGTTGCTATATATTAATTATATCAGTTATTTTTCCTATTATTTTTTATATGTAAATATAATCCTAAACAATGATTTTATTTTTGTTCGCAGATGGGCAGTTTCATTCAACGACGTTATCACAATTCGATATAATGATCTGTTAAAAACAAAATGACGTCACCCTTGAACATCAGCCAGCATGAGTTGGCAGCCATGTCCACAAAGTTTGACGCCGCTATGATCCTCAATGGCACCTACTTCGGCAAAGGAGTCGTTATACTCACTAAAACCCTTACAGGAGAAAGCGTCGATGTCATAGATGAACCCAAAACCAACAAGACTATAGATATCATCGATGTCAACTTCGTTCAAATTACTTTCTGCATCATCTATGCTATGATATTTGTTCTCGGAGTTTTTGGAAATGTCCTTGTTTGCTATGTTGTGTTTAGAAATCGAGCCATGCAAACTGTCACGAATCTCTTTATAACAAACTTGGCTTTGTCGGACATTCTATTATGTCTTTTTGCCGTACCTCTAACTCCAATGTACACATTTTTAGGAAGATGGGTCTTTGGAAGACTCCTTTGTCATCTTATGCCTTATGCGCAAGGAACAAGCGTTTACATATCAACGCTCACCCTTACTTCAATAGCTGTTGACAGATTCTTTGTCATCATTTACCCTTTCCATCCTCGAATGAAACTGAATACTTGCATTTTTATAGTTATTTTTATTTGGGTCTTTTCTCTAGTCGTAACATGTCCGTATGGACTTTTCATGGGGTTGTTGATAACGAAAAATAAGACATACTGCGAAGAAAGCTGGCCCTCAGATAGATCGAGAAAAATCTTTGGGGTGTTCACTACAGTATTGCAATTCCTAATACCATTTTTAGTAATAGCTATTTGTTACACCTGTGTTAGTGTAAGATTGAACGACCGCGCGAGGTCAAAGCCTGGTGCAAAGAATACGAAGAGGGAAGAAGCTGACAGAGATAGGAAGAGACGAACTAATAGAATGCTCATATCGATGGTAGCAATATTTGGTATTTCATGGCTTCCTTTGAATCTGATAAATATATTTAACGATTTCTATGCTCAAATGACCGAATGGAACTATTATTATGTTTCATTTTTCCTCGCACATTCAATGGCGATGGCGTCCACCTGTTACAATCCTTTCCTCTACGCATGGTTGAACGAAAATTTTAGAAAAGAATTCAAGCAGGTCCTTCCTTTTTTCGAGTCAGCGGGCAGGGCCCGGAACAGTTACCACTCAGGTCGAATGCCCGCGCACAAGACGGAGAAAATATGCAACGGTAATGACACTATTCAGGAGACTTTACTAGCATCCACTTTCAATCGTGGTTCGTCAATAAAGCAACGAGTGTTAGACAATAACACGAAGAACGGAGTCGAAGTGGAAAATATAATGCTACAGGATAAGGCGATTTCTGCAACATTTCACACGAAAATTGAAATTGTCAATCTTCAACTGATCGATGAAGAATCACAACTCAACGAATCGAAAGAAAAGACGCCTACTGTTTAATTGTAAGTAAAATTCACTGTTTTTATATCGTTTTCACTTACATGCTTAGGATAATTAGCAATTCTTACATTAAAGCTGACTGACCGGGTGGACAATTGACTTTATACTATTTTTACAGTAATCAGCTTTAATTTTAATGAAATTTTGAGAACCCTTTGTCCAGTTTGGCTGAAATGATGATTAGGATAACGGAATAACTTACAGCTAAGGAGTCTTAATTGAAATGGACTGAATGGAATGGATCCATAAAACAAGCTAATGGTAATAAATTAGTAATAAAGATGAAAGTTATTGCTCGATTAGCTTTTATTAGTGATACGTCTAGATCAAGAAAGGTCGCGAACTTTGTATATTTTCTAATCTTTAAAATATATACTGAATTTTCTTTTTTGCTGTCAACGTTGTATATATTTTGATATTGTCTATGGCATCTGAAGTCTTACAAATAATAACATTACATAATAATAGCATAAAAAACTGATCATTTGACAAACTTGCATTTTGCAACTTGAATAATTTATTTCACAATATAGAGGTTTCGCAAATATTTTACTTTGTAAATATTTCTACTGTTCAAATATTCATTTAAAAAAATCAATTCACTAAGTATCCTAAATTATTCTAAAGTATTCTAAATTACTGTTTTTTAAAAGTAACTATTTTGTAACCAATACATACGCAAAGCCAATATTTCTAAAAGTTTTGAAGCAGAAAATATAGACTTCAAAGAAGCAGCCTGCAGCATCTCGATCAGATTATTTATAGGCAAGTAATAATTTTGTACTAACTCCTATTCCATATATACTTAGTACTTTTGAAAAAATACACATTGTCTTAACTAATCAAAATAAGTAGAATTCGCACCTCAGCCCCACTTCAAGGTGGAGACCAGTCATGGGGGGCTCAGTTCTAACATAACCTAACCAGCAATTTCGTTTTAGCTGACCCTACGCATATTATATGATTTCGTGCTAAAAATTCCATGAATGAATCTAAAGTATTAATATAATCGTACTTAATAGCGTCCTTTCTGTTTAGAAAGATTGTTGTATAAAAGTAAATTGTAAGTAAATATTATTGCCAAAACACTGCTTCACGTTTTTTTCCAACTGACATGTTTTAATAATCGTGAAATAGTGTTTTGACATAATGTTTTTTTACGAGTAGTTTATTATATCAAAGTTTGTCAAATGATAAATTTATCAAATACCATTTTGACAAACGTTATTTTTCAAATTTAATTTTGTCATTGAGTTTTGTCAAATAATTGGGCACCGAAAACATAATCATGATAACGCCGAAATTTTTAACTCCTTTCCTTTTTGCTACCAATAAGTTAAAATTGCTTTTTCGCTACCTACTTTTTAAAATTTTGGATGAGTATGCATTGGCAGCGTATTGAGAATAGATAGGATATGCGGACCGAGATTTACATAGTACAACTACATAGCCAAGCGTATGCAGTTATATTTGAAATTCAGTTGCCTCTGGTCTCTCCGCATATCAATCATTACAAATACTAAGATGATATTCGTCACACCAGCCTTATAAAGTCCACTGCTGAACATTAGTAACCCTACTAGATTACAGCCAATTGGGGGGTATCTACCCATAATTACCACACTGCGCAGGCGATAAAAATTGTAGATCATAAAAATATCCATTAAAAATGTAAAAACACTTTTTTTCTGCAGCCACCGTTATTGTTTCTTCTTGATCTTATTTTTCATCTTAACTCTGAGTGCCAGTGAATTTCGTCCATAGCTATGTATCGCTTGTCACCTCGTTCACAGATCCTCCATTGTTGGTTATTCTATATTAGATTATGACCGGCCCTGACAGAGAACAACTCAATCCGTCTTTTTTTACCACTTTTAGCACTGCATCCCTTTTTGCAGTTACAAAAAATGTGCTGAAGTAAAGTTCGAGTTGATTCTAATGTATTGTTAACCTACTTCCAACCTCAGTCTGTAGGGCCTAGCTGATAACCAAGCCACACTTGAACTTGATGATAATAATAATAATAATCTTTATTTGTTCTCTCACATAATGGTTGGTACAAAAATAAGCTTACACTAGTTATTTATTTTAGGAAAACATTACTTAAATCTATTTAGTCACACTTCAACGGGATACATTTCAAAGTAATGCCTTAATTACAGGCTGCTACGACATGAAAAATATTAGACAATAGATTAAATTACAATCAATAAGTTTGACTTGAACTTGTAGTAAAAACATATGGTTACAACATGCAATGTTTTGCCACGACAACTGCAAAGCCCCATGATTATTGTCTTTGGATCAAGGTAAATTTACTTATACAGTTGCCGTGGTCATAGTGCACAATAGCTAAACTTTGACACAGACCTGGTAAAGATCATATCAGGGTCAGAGGTTTTTGGAATTTTCATACCAGTGTATGATCTGTAATCTGTTACTAGCCTCTCCTACACCAAACCGGTGAAATTAATATACCAGAAAAAGATGTTGATGAGGAGCAATCGAGGTTGGAGAAAGACAAGCTAATTGAACTTGTTTTTTACTTTTAGTATTTTTAACCAAACATGCATCTATACTTATCTAAGCTGTTAGTTTATATAGGAGCTTCGTACGTAGAAAGAAGAAAGCGAATGCCGTTGGAGAAAACTTCCTGTCGAGTTGAGTTACTGTTTTTTAAAACTTCAGCACATTGAAAATGATCTTGTTTTTCGAACATTTTGAAAACAGTTTTTTTAACCATATTGGAAAATGCCGACATCTGCATTTTACAGGATTATTCACAGCTAGTTATTGCTTGTAAAAATAGTACATGATTTTGAAACTGCAATAGTAGACAAGCTTTGTGATGAATACATTACCGATTAATGTTGAGTTTTTCCGGATTTTAAGAAGCAAATAGTTTTCGCAAGAAAAAGAGTACTTTTTAGAGATAATTTTATGATCTACATTTTTAATTTACCGTTTTATTTTTTTTACCCTTGACCTTGCATTTTTTTCCTATACAGGGAAAGGATGGGGTACTTTCAAACTTTATTTATAATTATATTTTGAACTATTTCACCAATTTTCATCTTGTTATAAATTACACTCTTATTTTTTGGTTTAATGCGACTGGACTATAATCAACTAGAGTCAATTGTGATTTTGTTATTCTCAATTACCATTACCATTTTCATACATAAATACATACACATTTTCAAGCCTTATTCCGGATGGGAATTCAGAGATTTTACCCTTCCACTTACTACGCTACTGGCACATACTTTTAGCTTCATGGTTCTCCTCTCTTATGTCATACATAACCGTCGGTTCAGGGTACCACAGACCTTTTGAAACTAATTGAAAATTTACATTACGACAATACTGAATTCAATATTATTACATAGTCGCAAAATATTCAGCGCTGCCTCCCTACTAAATGCGTCCTTTGGCACAAAGAGTATTGTTTAGTTCTCATAGACAAAGTTTCGTTCTCCTGTTTTGTTCGTCATCCCTTCGTAGTGCAACCCCAGTTCTCCGGTGAGTTAATTACAAACTGACAATTTCTAAGTTGGGGGATACAATTAAAGAGTACACATAATACTTTATTCACAAGATTTCCTTGCTCAAACTTTGTGACATATCATTGAAATTTCATAAATTATTTTCGTGCCGATTTAATTTTAGAGCAATAACGTTCTGCATCTTAGTATACAAGCATTTGGAACTAGAGAGAATCTTAAAATAATTCTAAATTACGCATAAATTGTTTTTTGGAATTATAATTTACCCTTTCCATCTGCGAAAAAAACTACTTGCAATTTTGAATTATGACAATATCAAACTCGATATTATCTTCTGGCGATATATCTAGTACTGCCTTCCTGATATATGCGTCCTTTGGCACAAAGAGTATTGTTTAGTTCTTATCGCCAAAGTTTCGTTTTCCATCGCCTCCCCTTGTAGTGTAGCGCCAGTTCCCCGGTGAGTCAATTACGAACTGGCAATTTCTAAGTTGGGAGATAAAAATAAAAGAGCACACAGAAAGCTGGTCCACAAGATTTCCTTGCTCGAACTTTGTAATATGTCATTTACATTTCATATAGTCATTTCGTGCAGATTTCTTTTAGAATTAGTTTCGCTGTTCCTTAGTAAGTAGGTTAGTATAAACTTGGATATTTTCTTTAGTAATTCCGTATAAATATGTAAAATTGGAATTAATTTTGTTAGAATCGTTATAAAATTTATATAACTGCTCTTTACTATAGCTTGTTGCCTTTATGCAATCATATTTGTGAATCCTAAAGAAATTAGGACGTTAAAGAGTCTAGTTTTATGCCTGACCTTCCCATGCCTGCATAATTATATACGTCATGTACCTACTGAATCCTATTACAATGATATAGTATGCCAACGTTTAAATACTTTTTGTAATTTAAACTTATGAAATATAAATAAAAGTCAATTCAAACATTAGCTTAGCCAAGTTAATCATGTAACTTACGGGTAGCCTTAAAAATTCTTAAATATAACACCGTAGCAAAGTCATGTAAGGGTATCCGAGTATCGTGATTTAAATCTTTAATCCAAATTGACATCACCATCGTCTCGTACTGACTAAATCTCAAATTTTTAGTCATCCTTATTAATAGAAACAATTTGCTGATTTACCGCTGCCGTAAATTCTACGTACATTTTAAGCTTTCAAAGAAGGGTTTACGGAATATTAATGATTGTTTCGGAAATTGTGTTATCATCATTCCTCAAACAAGTAATTTAAGTCCATAAATCTTAAACAGATACAAAGTAATTTTATACTATTATGTTTAAGTACTTACATTGAGAAA
Organism: Musotima nitidalis; assembly: GCA_949126915.1. Lineage (NCBI taxonomy): Eukaryota > Metazoa > Arthropoda > Insecta > Lepidoptera > Crambidae > Musotima > Musotima nitidalis. Next base: position 3,945,408 of record OX421429.1, read on the forward strand.
CAATTTTTTTTGTTTCCCTAAACCTTTTTTTTGTTTGTATTTCGGCATTTTTGATGTTCGCATATTTTTCGAGATGTTCTGATGAGAAGATTGACGAGCTGGAAGAGGAAATAGAGCAGTTGCACTGGGACATTATCGGGTTATCTGAAGTCCGAAGACAGGGGGAGGATACGGTAATCCTCAAGTCCGGCAACTTGCTTTACCACCGGGAGGGCGACCACCTGTCCCAAGGTGGTGTCGGTTTTATAGTCCGGAAGTCCATCCGTAACAACATCGTGTCTATAAAGAGTGTGTCGACTAGGGTAGCGTACCTAATACTCAGAATCACCAAACGGTATTCGCTGAAGGTAATTCAGGTCTACGCACCGACCTCGACACACCCTGATGAGGACGTAGAGTTATTGTATGACGACATTTCTGCCGCCATACATACTTCACCAACTCACTACACGGTTGTTATGGGGGATTTCAACGCAAGGCTAGGCCAGCGAAGTGGTGACGAGCAGAAAGTGGGGCAATTTGGAGTAGGGCGAAGGAACCAAAGGGGCCAGCGGCTAGCGGATTTCATGGAGAAGGAGGGACTTTTTATGATGAACTCCTTCTTCAAGAAACCTCCGCAGAGGAAATGGACCTGGATGAGCCCTGATGGTTTCACGAGGAATGAGATAGACTTTATCATGACCACTAAGCGGCAAATATTCAATGATGTCTCTGTAATCGCTAGGGTGAAAACCGGCAGCGATCACCGAATTGTAAGAGGCACATTGAATATAAATGTCAAGCTTGAAAGGTCCCGCCTGATGAAGTCTACGCTCCGACCCTCAGTCGCCCATATTCAAAACCCCGAGTACTTTCAGATCGAGCTTCAAAATCGCTTTGCAGGTCTAGAGGACTGCGTGTCCGTCGACGACTTAAGTAGCGGGCTAGTTGAGACTGTCCACGCGGTGGGGTCCAAATTTTACAAGACCAGACCCCGAAATAAAACCCAAAAAATATCGACTGAGACTCTTGATCTCATGGAAGCACGACGACATATGCGATTGCAGTCTTCAGCAGATGCATTCTCTTACCGGCGTATCAATAGACAGATCACGAAATCCTTGCGACTTGATATTCGCAGATTCAGTACTACGTGTATTGAAAATGCAATAGAGAGGAACAAGGGTTCGAAAGTGTTCGCACGAGATCTGTCTATTGGCCAGAGTCAGTTAACGCAGCTGAAGACCAACAAGGGCAATCTAGTCACGTCGAAACCTGAGATCATGAGGGAAATCGAAGGGTTTTATGGGCAGTTATATACTAGTACGCAGGATCCCGCTACTTGTTTGGCTAAAGATCCTAGAGCCAAACTAACCAGGCACTACACCGAAGACATCCCGGACGTCAGCCTATACGAGATTAGGATGGCCCTGAAACAGCTGAAGAACAACAAGGCACCGGGTGAAGACGGGATGACAGCAGAGCTTCTGAGAGCGGGTGGTACACCGGTACTAAAGGTACTTCAGAGGCTCTTTAACACCGTCATCCTCGAGGGACGTACGCCACAGGCGTGGGCCAGTGGCGTGGTTGTACTTTTCTTCAAAAAAGGTGACAAATCTCTTTTGAAGAATTATAGGCCAATCACGCTACTGAGCCACGTCTATAAGTTGTTTTCACGGGTCATCACGAACCGTCTCGGTCATAGGTTTGACGACTTCCAGCCTCCCGAACAAGCCGGTTTCCGAAAAGGCTTTTCAACCATGGACCACATACATACGCTGCGGCAGGTTATACAGAAGACCGAGGAGTATAACCAGCCACTTTGCTTAGCGTTTGTGGACTATGAAAAGGCCTTCGATTCGATCGAGACTTGGGCAGTGTTTCAGTCCCTGCAGCGATGCCGCATTGACCATCGGTATATTGAAGTGTTGAGAAGTTTATACAAAAACGCCACCATGTCCGTACGCGTACTAGACCAGCACACGAATCCTATCCTCCTGCGGAAGGGCGTGAGACAGGGAGATGTCATATCTCCGATACTGTTCACTGCTGCCCTGGAGGATGTTTTCAAAATGCTGGACTGGGGAAACTACGGCATCAACATAAATGGCGAGTATATGTCTCACCTTCGATTTGCCGACGATATAGTGGTCATAGCGGAGTCACTTGTGGATCTGGGCACAATGCTCGAAGACCTCGACAGAGCTTCCCAAAGGGTAGGTCTCAAAATGAACATGGACAAGACGAAAATTATGTCGAATGTCCATGTTAAGCCTACCCCAATAATTATTGGAGGCTCGGCTCTCGAAGTTGTCGACGAATATGTATACCTGGGACAAAAAGTCCAAATGGGTAGGTCCAACTTCGAGAAAGAGGTCAATCGTCGAATCCAGCTCGGTTGGGCTGCGTTCGGGAAACTGCGCTATATCTTCTCGTCAAAAATACCTCAGTGTCTTAAGACAAAAGTCTTTAACCAGTGTGTGTTGCCAGTGATGACGTACGGTACTGAGACTTGGTGCCTGACTATGGGCCTCATTAGAAAGCTCAAAGTCGCTCAGCGTGCAATGGAGAGAGCTATGCTCGGAGTGTCCCTACGTGATCGAATCAGAAATGAGGAAATCCGTAGGAGGACTGGAGTGGCCGACATAGCGAGGCGAGTTTGCAGGCTGAAGTGGCAATGGGCGGGGCACATAGCTCGAAGAACCGACGACCGATGGGGCATCAAGGTTCTGCAATGGCGACCGCGAACCGGTAAACGTAGTAGAGGACGGCCTCCCACGCGATGGACCGATGATCTGGTCAAGGCGGCGGGAAGCCGATGGATGCAGGCGACTCAGGATCGCTCAATGTGGAAATCTATTGGGGAGGCCTATGTTCAGCAGTGGACGTCAGATGGCTGAGATGATGATGATGATGATGATATTTTTCGAACTTTTTTTTATGGCTTGCAAAAAATTCATTTTCATCCAATCGTCTAGCCATTTCATTTTAATCTATATGTTACAAAATATTGAAAGGAACAAAACGTGCAATAGCTATCTAATAGGCAGTACAGAGCTATTTATCAAAACTTGAATATCCTACTAAAGCGCTCGTTGCCCAACAGTGCCGTAACTAGGGCGGTGCCAGCAGTGCCCAGGCACAGGGCGCAGACCCTGGAGGGGCGCAGAAATGACCAGACTAGTATCTAGTTTTATGTCATGCATGGTGGCTAGTAGGTACATTTTGTTTTATTGCGATCATGGTGTAGACGCGCCCTACTGTACCTGGCCTGTATTTTCAGAGTCTGGTCAGAGCATTTTTCAAGGGCGCAGTTTTGAAACCTCGCACCGGTTGCGTAAAAGGCTAGTTACGGCACTGTTGCCCATATTCGGTCCGTCACTCTGAGATTCAGTATCCCTATCTGACAGTATAGCGCAATAATGCCGAGTGACACTGCAACCGCACCTTTATAATGAAGAGATTTATGATGCTTTCAACTATAGCGGTACTTTAATGGTGTTACAGAAATAACGTACTAATCTCCACCTGTATCATTTTCTGAGCTTTTAGGATTTTATATTTAAAGCACATCTTAAAAATCAAAATGACAGCAAACTCTTGCGTTGCATTGATATGAGTGTTAAGAAAAATACGGCATTAGGCCACCTATTACGTAGGACCAACATTATATCCAGATATGTGGGCGTTTAATATGCCTCTGCCTACCCCTTCGGGGAAAAAGGCGAGATTGTATTTGTATTGTATGTAAGAAAAATACATTTCTATTTGCCTTATTATGTCATCTTAACCGGGTTACTGTAATCCCAGCATGTCTGTAACATTGATATTACACTCACACAATACAGTGAGGTATTATTATTAAGGACGACCGATATGGCGTGGAGGTGAGTATACCTGCACTTCACTCGAGAGGTCGTGGGTTCGATTCCCACACAGGACAAATCTTTGTGTGCATAAACATGAATATTTGTTCTGGTCTGGGTGTTCTCCTATGTATCCTAAGTATATATTTACAAAAAAAAAAGTATTTATGTATGTTTATCCGTTATTAAGTATCCATAACACAAGTTCTTAATGATACTTATCTTGGAACTAAATAATTGGTGTGATTGTAAGAGAATATTTATTATTATTATTAATTTTTTTTCCACCTACACATTAAAAAGTTCACATTAAACTATATATTACCCTAATAGAACATTACCAGAATCTTACAAGTATTACAAAGTATTGGTTTCCAATCATGTTGTTGTTAACCAACTACTTTGCCTCAATGTACTTCAGCAACTTTAGGAATTTTCTAGAAAGTTTCTACATTGTCTGTATATTTAATTAAGAAAATGTTCAAATTTATTGAAAAGTTTTATTAACAAGCAAACAAGGAACATTATGTAAACGTATTTTTTTTTGTTTCAGATAAAATATTCAACATCGAAGGTGATCTACGTATTGTCTCTAAATTATTCGTTTAGTTGTTTTTAGTTACAGAGATAGTCTGTTTCTTATTACGGAAGTTGTTTTAATCCGTGTATTTTTATTTTCTTTGGCGAAAATACCAAATTATATTTTTTTAACAAAACTCATGAATATATCTGGAAACGATACATGTAAATGTATGTCAATCTATAGTAAATAACCGCGCTATCCAAAAATACTTTTGGGACATCTTTTTTGTACGGTAAAAAAATAATCTTAGATGAAATGAACCTGAAATGAATGAAACCAATCAAATATTCATTTAGTGATGAGAATTTGATTGCGAACCTATAATTTGTATTACTGTGTTCTAATGAAATTTTCTGTTGTAAATAAAAATGTTTAATAATTAAATTTTGCTTTTATATTGTAAAAAAATGTGTGCGCTTTCCCGAAATATTTTTTAATTAATATCAATGATATAGCTTTTCTATTTACGGGACTACAAATTTTAAATAACAAGTTAAAAATTTTGGGCATTTATTTTATTCAATAATATTAATATATTAAAAAGTCTGCATGTAATTTTTTTGTCAGTTGTGTCCTTTGAACAGCGCCTGGTGCCTGGCCACTCTTGAAAAGGCAGCTCTCAGTGCAAAGTATAAGTAATGATAGGTTTTCTTAAGGATGATTTATGTCAGCCCCGAGTCCCCAGTAAGAATTGTCTGTAGCAGAGCAGGAAAGCGGTACACAACAATACGAATCCTCCCTGGGCCATGGACGGACATGTTATCTTTGACTGTAAACTCGTACAACCTTTCAAGAAACATCAAATAGTACCTCTTTCTTTTTTTCTTTAAAGATTACTAGACGAAGCCTTACTCTCTTTTGTTAATTTATTAATTTATTTACATATTGAATTTGTCATAAGTTGTCAACTCATACAAATCAGAAAAGTTTGTTGATTTTCTAAAGCAAATATAAATTTGATAGATTATGTTAAATACTATAATAGATTATGTTCAATGAAGAATTCAACTATGTCCAATATTAATTATAAAATGATTCCTTGAATGGTAAATTTACTAACCCAGGAATCCATTAAGTTAAAATTAATTTTCAATGATATGAAAAGCCCTTGTCTTAATCAAAATCTTGAACTAAGAGCTAAAGGGAATACAAAGTCTTATTAATTCGTTTTAATACAATTTAGTAAAACGATTTTTTTAATTTTAGAAAAAAAAATATAGTTAGATGTCTGACGCAATTGGAGCTCTTATCTTAATTGAATGTCGTTAAGCACTAAGATTATTTAAGTTCCTTTTATGTACGTAGGATTTCGGAGTTTTACTTATAAAATAACCATAAAACTGGGTCATTTTAACGAGACTTTTGCTTAAAATTTATGATGATAAATATTTATGTTTATTTTTCATGATTTGTTTTTTTTTAAATTTTACTTCTTTTTATATGTTTACACTGTCAGGTTTCATATTTTAAACTGTAAGTTACCTTTGATTAGAAAGCAGGTCATTATAAATAATGTAAGCACACTGCAATTTATGTACCAAAGTTACAAAAAATCCTAAACACTATATTAAAAATATATCTTATAATAATTATTTTCAACGAAACTTTAATATACGATAATATTTTTTTGCTTTTTGTGATTAGTGTATATATAATGAAATAAATGTATGACATTCTCAATTATTGTAAATAATAAACGTAAGTGTTATAAATAAATCATATCCAAAGCAAGTACTTCGAAATGACCTATTAAGTATAAATAAGTTAATGCAAAAATTAACAACTGTAGAAATGAGATATAATGTACAATTTAACAAATATCTTTTCGTGAAATCAACCTAAATATAGATATTTACATATTAAATAGTCTCTTGAATGTTTAATTAAGGTGTATTAAATATTTAGTAATAATTAAATTTGATAACAGTTTCTTTGAATAAACTTTTGAGCCCAATTTCAAACTTGATATAAAGTTTTCAAATAATAATTAGATACCTGTATTTATATATAATAAAGAAAACTACTTTATTCATACTTGGCCCCTTTATTTCTTGGGTAAGTAAATTTAACTATTATGTATAATTCTGGGTTAAGTATGAATAAACTGTCATCAAGTTTGAAATGTGAAGTTTATCAAGGAAAACTAGTAAAAAAACTTTAGAAAATAAGCTATAGTATAGAATATGAGATTATGGTGATGATGATGGTGAAGATAGAGTGTTATTATAGATATAACGACGAAATAATTCGTCGACGTTAAACGTATTGTTTTGTATATAAATATTTTAGTCTTTTGTAGATAAGATTAATGGTAAAACTGCTTCAAAAGTGTGTATAGATAAACCAATGCAAGTAACATTAAAATAAAAAGTTCTTTTCCTTTAACTATATATTACATAGCACTTGAAAACATTACATTTGCACGTAATGTACACACATTTAGTGTGATTGTGTTGTATACTATTGTTTAAATTATAAGTTGTGGAGAAATAAATGGCGCTGTCTATTTTTATGTTGGAAGTTTTATTTCTGGCAGTGCGCTGGTTTACCAAAGGTGGTGGATGACAACGATTTTGATTTCACGACGTTCATTATGTTCTAGTAAAATACATGGCCCCGAATGGCATGTGTCTCCGAAGGCGTAGGCAGAGGCATATTATACGCCCACTCTTCGCCAATAGCATAGTTGGTGCCACGTAATAGATGGCGAGCCTATTGCCGCTTACCGGGCACAGTTATGTTCGCCAGAGCCTCGTCCGTTGATCGGCAGGTGCACCATTTGCAGGTGGGGTTGGCTTGGGCTCTTCAGGTCTAGGTAGGATCCCTATACACCCTAGTAAAATAATCATTTCATAACTGCATAAAGTGTAAAAAGACCAGTACAAAGCCGACTAGCTAGACTAGATTAGCTGCGTATGTTGTAGATATTGTAAACACAAAAAAATCAAATTTAAAAAGTTATGTCACAAAAATTTTGAAACATTAGAAACATATCAAATATGCCCTAAATTATACAGATTTAATCGCCCGTAGCTCAACAACAGTTGGCAGGAACGATTACAGCTGTAAAATAGAGTTCGTAGATAATAATTTCAGTTCCTTGGGTTAGTGACCGTTTGTGTGGTATGCGACACCGAGCTCTATTAATTGGTCATTATTATTTGCTACTATTCATTTCGATGTAGCAACGTAATCAGTAATGGCAACATACCAATCAATATTTTTCCTACCTCCGTGTGCGACCATAGAGTGTGCCGACTTCTCCAGGGTCTATGGTTAGAAAGCCTGCCCCAAAGCCTAAGACTCTCCTGGCGCTTCTTGACGGGCCCTCCTGGCCCGCCCACTGCGCCCTCCACAGGTCTCTCTTGGTTTCCCTCCCGGTAGTTAGTACTATGGGCACCCTAGGGTGGGTCTGGGTCACCATTTCCTGGCAGGAACTCAGCCCCCCCACCGCATCAGTCCGGGGAGGGGGACGGGGGTATTTCAGTTATTACATGAAACTGCCGTCTGATTTCAGTAACGCATTAAAAACATAATTCTATAGTTAAATCAGCCGTCAGAATGTTAGATGGCACTAATTTCCTAATAACGACTGCCATAGATGATCATGACAGCCGGGACCTAAGGCTAAACGTGCTTTCCAAGGCACGGACCAAGCGACAATTTCGCACATAACTTCGAAAAGTCATTGCGTCATAAGGGTTTGAACCCGAGACCCTCCGAACTTGAAGGCTATTTCGCCACTGATCTATAGCTGCTCCATAAACCGATAACCCGAATAAATAAACTTAAATAAATACTGTTTCAGATAAATACTTAATAGATGGGAGAGCTGACACATGTCCTGAGTGGAACAGAAACTCACGACCTCAGACCCATCCTGAGATAAACTGCCCTATCAAATAGACATAATATACTGGTATACAAGTGATGGATTAAAAATATCTTTGCAAAAATTCCCGCGCAACAATAATTTCCCGAAAAATCGAATTCTCGTTTTTTTTCAATACGACGCGTGTTTCGCCCTTACACAAGGCATCTTTAGGTAAGATATGAGCCTCAGAACAACGATGTCTTCACGACCAACGCTGAAACGAGAGTCAAAGTGTTGTTTCTCGATTTTTCGTTACATGATGTTTGCGCGGGAAATGCTACACTGGTATTTTTTTATCCATCACTTGCTTACAATGGATTACCGCAAAGCAAGGCTTGTATCAATATAATTTTTAGCTAGCTTCCGGACTAGTAAAGTCGCATTCCAAGACGTTCGTGACGTTCTCAAGTCGACGATTAAACATACTTACATATATTTATTTCGTCAATATATACTTTCAATAGTAAAATATTTTCAAAAACAAGTCGAATATCTTGGTATGTTTATTATAATACTCACAATTTTTTTCCTATATGAAAAACGAATTCACGAGCTCTGAATAATAACACTAAATATTTCTGACACTTACACCAATTATTTAGTCCCAAGATAAGTATCATTAAGAACTTGTGTTATGGTTACTAAATAACGGATAAATATACATAAATACTTTTTTTTGTAAATACATACTTAACATACATAGGGAAACACCCAGACCAGAACAAATATTCATATTTATACATACAAATATTTGTCCTGTGTGGGAATCAAACCCACGACCTCAGAAGTGGAGTGCGGGTATACTCGCCACTCATCATAATTTTAAGCCATTAATGTTCACTGCTGATCGTTGGCATCCGCAATGGTTTATTATATTGGGGGTATTTGCCCACAATCACAACGCTGGGCAGGTGGGTTGGCGATCGCAGTATGAGCCCGTATGCAGAATGACTTCTACGGGTCTTTTAAGCGGGGTCTGAAACGGCAATTTATCAGGCCGTCATGGGTCGTGGTTTATTTTAAACTGCATCGACTGCTATAAAAAAATTACTTTGCTGCCCATCATCACCGGATGATCATCATCATCATCATCATACCTACCGAGGTAAGACTCGTAAGACTCCCCATGAGAAAAGTGGGGGCGGCACTATTGTAGCCAAGTACGACACGGCATTTGAATAAAAATTTTAAAGGGACAACACAAATTTTTGCAAAACCCGTCTTTATAATAAAAATATTTTAGGTCTCATAGCCAGTTAACATTAATCTGAAATGTCGTCATTGTACAGCCGTAAAAACTTATTTCACGCAAGCACTTTCACCTTTCAAACCTGTTAAACCTTTTTGTTGGTTTTCAAGGTAACTTCATTAGTTTTTGTTTTTTGTTGTCAACTATATTGAGTACTGCTTTACATAAAAGGACAGCTGGTTTTTCGGACACAAAGTGTAAAAAATCAACCAGAACAGTCATTCATTTTGCGTATGCTGCCTAAACTATAAAAGATAAAACCACAAAATGTGGTAATTAATTGTAGATCTTATATATATCTACTAAAAAGTTCGCGACACACTATACCTATCTATGTCGAGTGAGGCACAACAACCATTTTTTTATTTAAAAATCTTTTTTTTTGTACTTCATTTAAACGCATTTATTTTACTTATGCTATTAATCCTTATAAAAATAAATTATTATTTCATCACTAAGTGCAGTTTATGTAGATAATATTTAGTCTTTGAATGATCAAAATTCAACGTTTGGTTTTGAAGTTATGGCGAAATTAAATTATTACGATATCTGCTGCACGGTGCACTATCACGGGTCGGGGCTCCCGGCCATCAGTTTATTTTATTACCTGATAATAATTTAACGTCTAATGTTGTTTATAGAGAAGCTATACAATATAACCGCTTTAGTTATCTATCCCAAAACAACGGGTTGCACTCCGGGACTGCCGGTAGGAGAGGAAACTTAGTATTAATGACATTTAAATATTTTCATCATTAACAACTTTACACTCCACATAAAGACAATCTATGCAGCCTGCGGATAATGACTGCGTCGTTGATGTTAGTGTCGGTGTCTGTGAATTGAGCTGGGAATCATTTTGCTGACCGTGTCTTTCCTGGGTAGGCATTTTCCAGCGGTAACCGACATCCACGCGGGCGGAGCCTCGGGCGACCGCTATTATTTATAATTTAGTAAGCTCAAAGCGCGTTACAAACGGGATTAAGTCTGTCGAATGACAAAATTTGAACTTGACATCAACCGTTCGCCAACATCAACCAAACGCTACGACTGCCTTCATATAAACTAGAAATAAAATCTAATTGTATAACATTTTATAACAAACTAAAATGTTTAAGCAAAATAGACTCAGATAACAAGGGATGAACACTGATGGTCAAAAAGTAACGAAGTATTCATAAAACGATTCTTTCCATGCATTCCAACTAATCAAGGATTTTGTGTACGTACGAATTTCGGCGCGTGTTTAGTGCGTGTGTAACTATGTGAATAACGATCCTTATAGACCTGTTTTATTTTTAGAATAGGACGCAGCTGTTAGCTGCGTTTCATTTCAATTTATTTATTTCACAGAATATGGTATACATAATGGTGTTATAAATAGTACGACGACCGATCTATAAGGATCATCTATACTCATCAGCTCAGACTATTCAAGTCCCATTGCTGGGTTCAATCCCTCTCTCACAATACACTGTGCGAGAGTTTCAGGTCATTAACCTTATCAATTTTAGTCAATATCAATACATACATACAATCACGCCTGTTTCCCAAAAGGGGTAGGCAGAGGCATATTATACGCCCACATTATGTATGTATGTACGAAATATAATACGAAAACTTACTGCATACTCATAAGAATAAAAGTAGGTTGAGTAAAAATAGTGATAGACATAATTTTAACTTAAGAAATAAGAATAAACTGGCTATGCCCAAGTATAGGCTCCATAAAGTTACAAATTCTTTTGCGGGGAACAGTATTCGCATGTACAATACGCTGCCAGATGATGTGGCAAATTTATCAATAAATAAATTTAAAGATTACATAAAGTGTAAATTATTATTGTGCCAAAAGGCTTATTATAGCGTGAAAGGTTTTATGAACGACAAATCTGCCTGGAAGTGACATGAATTGCTCCTTTCTTTCTTAAGATATGTTTGATCTTTAGATGTTAGATTTAGTTAGTTTTAAGAACAGCGGTATTCTTAATAATTTTATTTCGTCAATTGTATTAGATCTTAAGACATAATTTGAAAAAAGCCGAGATGAGATTCTTGAGGCATTCTTCTCAATCTCGTTGCCTTTTGGAAGCCTCGTTAGAGTCACCGACAGACTGTCTGACTGACGGACAATCCCCTCCCTCCTTTAGAATCACGACAGGCTGACTGACAGATCCCCCCGATAAGAGTCACAGACAGACTGACAAATCTTGAGAAAAACTACAACAGACGAATAAACTGACAAACCTTGACAAATTCTGACAAAGAACCCATTTGCTTTTATTTCTTTATTATTGTACAGCTCATATCTCTTTCATTGTTGTTAAAAAAATATATCGAATTTCAATTTTGTGTCTGAATATTTGACGAATCTAAATGATCATGTTGATCTTAAAGACAATAAAGTATATTTTATTTTATTTTGTATCAGTAAAAAAATATAACGAAAAATATTTGAGCCGCTTAGCAACAAGCAACACGAGTAAGTAAATCACATTTAAAAGTAAACAACAGTGAATGTGGAAGCTCGGTAACGAACGAAAAGTACGTTTAGATAAGGCCGCAAATTCGTCATTTATGAAAGGATTCGAAAGCGTGGGTACTTAGAAAAACATTTATTCTCGAAGGTTCCATTCAATGAGCTATTTTCGGAAGATAAGGGTGGGGTCTCTTCAAAGTTTCAGCTCATCGTTTTACCTAATAAAATAAAATGTCTCTCATACGCGTTGAGAGCATAAGCTTATAGTTTATTTTTTATCAACGGCTTACTACTCAGATATAAACGTTAAAGAACACTAAAATATTAGATCCACATTTTGCTTTTGTCTACGGAACAAGAAAGATTTTGAACGGTGAAACCGAAGACATGAACAATAAATAACGCAAATGCATGTACTTCGCGTGTCGGAACCCCGACCATTCGTCGAGGTTGAGCGCCGCTACTTACAGTCCGGGCGCGTCTGTTGTTACTATTATAATACCGGAACATTAAAGATTTCACGTATGTAATATTTATTTCCATCAGTGTATCTTCTGGAAATAATTTCAGTTATAAATAAATGATTAATGTTAACATATTTAAATTATAATTTAAATTGAAGCGATCGTAGCTCTGCGGTGCTCGGTGGTCGGAAACGATCACCGAAGTACAGCAGAGTTTACAGAGGTCAGTCCTTGGATGTGTGACCGTTTGTGTGGCATTTGATATCGAGCGCTTTCGTGCTTCAGAAAGCACGTTAAGCCCTTGGTCCCGGTTATCACTAAATGTGGTAGTCGTTAAGCCATGTTAGAGGCCTAATGCGCGGCTTGATAAATTCTAACAGCAGGACGCCATACACCTGCCTCCGCCAATCCGCACTGAGTCCGCGTGGTGGAGTATGACCCAATACCCTCGCACCTTGGTATGTGAGAGGAGGCTCGTGCTCAGTAGTGGGACGTTTATGGGCTGAGATGATATAAATAATAAAAAATAAAAATGTCAAAATAGAAGATGCAGTCTTTTTTAGTGTGGGTTATGTCCGATACAGCTGGACCGATTTTAATCCATTTCCATTGCATTAATTGACTAATTCATCCTAAAATATCTTGAAATGAACAAATGATTTCAATAAGGCAGAAAACAATAAAACGGTTAACAATGCTACAACCTTTTCAATACTCAATACTTTATTGCATTATATAATGTTACAATAGATGGTGACATAAATAATATGATATCAATTACGGACCCTGTCGGGCACAACATTGTTTGACTTATTAGGAGACAGGAAGGTATTTATTTTGCTAGTACATATTATTATGTTTGTTTAATTAATGCAATTACAAATTTATAACCATTTTATAGTTATTTGCCTATCCACATGAATCATTGCATGTTTAAAGTAAATTATTTCATGTAAATATTAATTATAATAATGTAACTAAAACTCATTGTAATACTTATAATCAGATAATAGTTTCGTTTTTTTATTTTTGAGTTGATTGATTGCTTATTAAATATTTTTTATATAAGTTGTACATTATACCTTTTAATCAAAATATATTTATTTCGCATTAATTAATTATATGTGCATATTATTGTTTTTCTTGTTAGATAATTTAGTTTTATTATTATTAAGAGAATTTATCGTTTAAATTTTCTTTTACACTATAAAAGCTTTTGTCAGTTAGGAAGAGTCTTAACTTCCTGATGAAAATACTATGTTCTTCTTCATTTTTTATATATTTTGGTAGCTTGTTGTATATTTTAATAGACATGGATAATGGGCCAAATGAGTACATGGACAATCGGAAGTCTGGGCAGATTAACATATTTTTATTTCTAAGTAAAGGAATAAATAAATATTCTCTTACAATAACTCCAATTATTTTGTTCCAAGATAAGTATCACTAAGAACGGATACTAAAGAATGGATACATATACTTAAATACCTTTTTTTTCTATATATATACTTCATATGCACTATACAGGGCGTCCCACGGCTATGCCGCATGGAGGAAAGTATCTTGAAATTGTAGATGAAACATTTGCCTGAAAGAAGACATTACTTTAATTTCAAAAACAATTACAACTGCATTCATAGATTTTTAAACAATTACACGGTTGATACGGGAATCAAACCCGCTACACGAGAAAAAAAAAATACCCTGCATCTTTATCATAACAATCGAAAGGCTTCATCATAAGGATTATTTTTTGCTACATAACAGAGAGTCAGAAATAAAAGAAAAACCGTTAAAGTAAAGTTTCTAGAAATGGGTTTTGCAAGAGTCTGTATCGTCATCATCATCATTATATACTAACATTATCCCAGTAGCCCTATACTTAAGCTTAGGGCCCAGAGTCTGCTCACTAGTTCATCAGATTTGGCTTAGTTTCAGTTATTACATGGAGCGACTGCCGTCTGACCTCAGCAACCCAAAGGGAAACATTATTCTATGGTTAAACCAGCTGTCAGGATATTAGAAGGCACTGACTTCCTAATAACGCCTGCTATTGACTTTCATGACAGCCGGGACCAACGGCTTAACGTGCTTTCCCAGGCACGGAGCAAGCGATAAGTAGCCAGGGTTTGAACCTGAGACCCTCTGAATTTGAAGGCAACGGGATTCACTGGGCTATCGCCCGCCTCCATCCAAGAGTTGTATCGTCAATATTTACTAAAATTCTAACCAGTTTATTTTGTAAGGTAAAGACAGTAGGAGCGTCCGTACTATTACACCACAAAGTGACACCATAGTTAAGCCAAGAATGGGCAAATGCGTAATATGTTACTGGTGCAGTCAAGGCATAGGGCATAGGAGAATTTAGACAGCGTAGCTCGTATCTTTGCTACACATGATATCAATTTTATGTGAGTGTCAATCGTCAGTTCGAGCAAAGAGAATTCGTTAACAACCTCGAATAGTTTGTATGTATGGGTATTCCTTTTTTTTTAGAAATAAATATTACAAAGTTATGTGCGTTTAGCCACATGGTTTACATTGGCATACACCAATATTATATTTACACGATATAAGTACAGATTCAGCAAACAGAACACAGGGTCCCTCTATAGTTTTCGGAAGGACGTTAATACGTGAAACAAACTTTTAGAAGATACTTAAAAAAATACTCTACGTTTCTCAAATAGTCCAGAGCACAAAACCGATTTCTCAATAGTCCAAAGTAGTCTCTAAAATAAACTAAGACCCTGCCATTTCACACCTCGTTCCAAGCATATGCCGCTCGTAATATATCGAGAGTACTGCCCCGCTTCCCATTTGTAAGAACTGCACTCTCGATTCTCAGTTTGAAAGATTCTACCGCACTTACGAATTAAAAAGTGATGCCCGAACTGCTATAAAGGAGTTTATGTGCGCACTCGTATAAAGCAGGTTTTATTGCGGATCCCAATAAATTCATGTTAGGTACTACTATCTTTATGGAAACAAACACTTTGAACGTGATAGTTTTACGAGCGAACATCTGCACTACTTTTGTAAAGGTCGGGGTTCGAGTCCCATACAGATCATTCTCTGTTTGTGTATAAAGACGAATGTTCAAAGTCTTATAGGTTATTGACATCATCATATTATTATCCTAGCATTACTCCGGTTGCCCAAGACTTTAGGTTGCACTATTTATATTGTCGCACTCTTAAATTAAAGTCGGTTGGGAGTATTCCTGTAAATGCTAAAGCACATATAATTTGTCTTAGAAGTGTTTAGTGTCAGCAGCATTATTAAGCCACTAATAACTTAGAACTAAAAACTAAAAGAATTGTTATAAATATTAAATAGAATATAAAATAAAATGTATTCAAATTAAAAAGTATCTAAACGTAAAGCTTATGATAAGATATATATTGTTGGCTATGGAAGAGCGGAGGCACCAACTACAGACATTTTATGCTTAAAAGGAGTCTCCACATACTATAAATTGTAAACAGAAACCTTTTGATAAAATAAAATCTTTTGTATTTGTATGAAGCTCAGGGCCTGCTCACTGGCCACCAGATTTTAGCTGAACTTTTTTTAACTTTATTTATCAAACATAATAACATTTTCACATGGTTTTAAACACACAATAAATCACAGAAATGTGTCTGGTGTGTTCGATATGTGTGTTAATAGTTAGTTAAATGAAGTATACTTGTAAAATAATGACAACAATTGTACCTAAATTATTAAATTCTACATTATATAAAACAACGAAAGCGCGATCAAAGCAATCACCCAGTAACTTCATAAAGATGCCATAGAACTGCAATAACACAGTTGAGCACATACAGCCGGTCGCTCATTCCTTGGTAAGCACTTCAGTTATTACATGGAGAGACTGCCATCAGTTGCCAGAATATTAGAAGGCATTGACTTCCTAATAACGACTGCCATAGATTTTTATGACAGCAATAAAGGCACAGAGCAAGTGATAATTACGCACATTATTTCGAAAATTCATACATGCGCCTGGGTTTGAACCCTAGACCCTCTGAATTAGAAGTCTATCGGACTCGTCATTGAGCTATTGTCGCCTCATAAGTATTTTTGTACCTTCATAACTCTAAAAGTCCACAATGCTTTCAAATTATTAGTGTAAATTTATCGTGTATTTTACTCATGGGTAAAACAGTGATCGCAAACATTTTCTAGTACCTTGGTGTGATGTAAGAGAATTTACCATCGCAGAGGTTAGACCCAAATGTATACAATTCTTTTTTTTTGTTTTTCGTCGTTACAATATTGCATTTACGCACTGCTTTCCGCACAAAGGGGGTCCGAAAGGGCATGCACCTGCTGATCAACAGTCATGGCTCTGGCAACTGTAAACTATTCCGTTTATAGGGAACGGTAATCTTCAGGCTTCAACGAGGGACCAAAAATATAATTGGCTAAATGTGAGCGTATCATGTGCACCTGATGACCTCATCGGGAAAACAGGCGTGAATATATGTCTGGGTAAACCGAGATACTGCTAGGATATGATGAGATGGTAAAAAAATACTATAAGGATATACACGACACAAACCTTAAAAAAGTAAGTAAAGGATTGTTTTATACATAAAACATCGTGTATTGCCTGTGAAACATGCCCGGCTTTTATACATTTTGTCGTAAACGGGCATAACTCTTACATATTTCTGTATCCCCGAATTCCAAGGGAAGGGAAAGGATTCGTGTAAGGGTGCGTCCACACCTGGATAATGCCGCAAATGGGCAGCTCGCGAGACGCATGCAAGCTGCGCGTGTCCGTTTTATGTTCGTGCAAAAGGAGGCGCACCAAACCATTGTAGTGACCTTGTGGGAGCACCTTAAAACATACCTACGCGCTACGTACAATCATGACAAAATATTGTACAGTCAATGTCAAAACTTTAATTGAAGTTTGGCTCAATAATGCTCTTATGAGTCAATTTAAAAAGCGCTAAAATCTAAAGCGGCAATTAATTGCGGATAGAAGCTTTATTATAAAACAAGGCCGTTAGGGCGTGTTCCGAATTATTGTCTGTACAATAATTTGACTAATAAGTTGCCGGAACTCGACATTCATTTTCAAAGCCTTCCTAAGTTTAAGAACCTATTGAAAATTGGTGACGTACTTTAGATTGAACGTAGTTTTATTCAGGTATTACGTATGTATGTATATATAATTTGTCTACATATGTTTTATAAGATATAAGGTGTACTCAAATTGCATGATGTGGTTGACCAGTAATTGTAAGTGCAGTTAGCCAAATATATATAAGTTCATTGTATTTTTTGTGAAAAATAGCTGTACTTATGTTGGTAACCCTGTAAATAAATAAATAAATATGACGTTTTGAGTGCTACCAACTTATTGACGCTGACTTTACTATTTTAGAAGACTATTTATTAACTTATATTTACAAGTAGCCCATAAAATTCACATGTTTTATTAGAAAAATGTGAGCGCAGGCAACGCATCTCTTATATAGTAATACATTGCTAATTCTATAACCAAACAACCCGAATACGTACTATCGACATTGATGTAAAATGTTTACAAATTATGACACACTTTCTTCTCAAAGTAGAGTACAGACACTGTCAAGAGCGTTTAGGTCGACGTAGCTGGCTCAATTAGGAACATGGATGGTTTTTAGTCAGTTAAAGTCTGACACACCCGCTCAATCCACAACGGGAGAAGGTCAGATGATTTCTAAAAAAAAGGGCTACTTCCAAAATATATGGCGTTTTAGGTGTTATAAACTATGTGATACTGACTGTATAGTCAGAGGTGAATTTATATTTTTGAGGGCGACTTATTAAGTTCTTATGAATACAACCTGACTTCAAAGTAACCACACGTTTATCTAATAAAACCGCACGTTTTATTAGATAAACGTGTGGTTACCAGTGAAGGCAACGCGTCTCTCATATTTGCAGCGTATCTGCTAATCTCAGTTAGTGTAAAGTCTGGGTCGAGTAAATATCCAGAGAAATATCGATGACACAGTAGGAGATTTATTTTCTTTTCTTTCATCTCGCCATTATGATGCAGGCACTTATTTACTTGTAACTGTTATTGTTTTCATACTAGTTTATACTAGTATTAATACTTAATTCAAATCAATTCAATTCAAACATTTTATTTCAGATAATAACAATCCATCATACGATTTATTTACCTGTAAGTTACAATAGCGAGGTTTAGATAAATTTTTTCTTTTTCTTGCGTGCTATATCGAGCACGCAAAAAAAGAAGGATTTCACATAGTTGGACATAAGATGGCGCTATAAATATTTTATAAACAGATTTTTACTACATACTTAAAAATGTTTATAGAAAAAATGATGCAAAATAAATTGTGTTACTGTTAGTTTTTTACTGCTAATATCTAAAAAGCCTCCACTCACTTCATCTAGCATCTAGCTTAGAAGTTCTAAGAAATAAAACAGGCTACTTTATATTCTCGTGGATAACTCACGAGCGAATGCTAATATATAACTATTCTAAAGCAAATAATAATTCTCACCAAATAAACACTATCATAGCAACCCTCATTCAGTCGAGCATCAAATTTTCACGCTCCAAAACATATAAAATGCCGTATGAAGGCAATGTAGCAACAAATACGCAATAAATTGCGGAAAGATGGTCGTTATTTTGCTCAAGGAAGTTAGTCTACGAGCAATGATTTATTTTGTTAAAACAAATTGTTTGTGTTACAGTAATATTTACGAAAGTATAAGGTAAGTGATGCAATTTATGACTATTACGTATGTAATCTTACGCATATATTATATTTAAGGTATATCCTATTTAAGGTGGGTATAAACCTTGCTTATTTTTTTTAAAGTAAAGTAAAATGATCTTTATTTCACTTGAAAAAGCGAAAACTAAACATAAATAAAAAAAACTAAACAATACTACAATGAAATCACGAAGCTTAGATTCACTTACATGCAAATAAATAAAAATTTGGTGTAAGTGAATCTAAGTGCCAGTTTCGAGCCCCCGTTCTGTGAGATGAACTGACAAGAAACTCACACTCTTTTAAATTATCAATCAAATATGAGAATAAAAAACACACACAGTAAATATTTGAAGATACTGAAAGGATCCCCAGAAGCCGTAATAAATTAGCACTAAGAGAACCTTCCATCACAGTCATGTAAGTATGTATTGTGAAACTGAGCTGAGCCTGTACAATTGGCGATGGTACCGACAATGATCTGGTTGACTTTTTATACTAATTTACACAAATAGTATATAGGGTGTATACATAACATTTGCGGACCGATTCACATCGCCGCTCTGGAATGCTTTGTGCAGAGAGTGATGAACATGGGAACATACCCTTTCGCGTGACCTTTAGCACTTTGCATATTATTTTTATTTTTAATTTAAATGCCTATCTTGTTACTAACTATAGACATTAAGCAAGTTTACTAACACAATATGGATCTATGGTCTGAAATAAAGAATATTTAATTTAATTTGTATAGAGATCCCACCAAGACCTAATTCCCAAGCCAACCTCACCTGAAAGTGCCGCACCTGCCGATCAACATATGAGGCTCTGGCGTACATAAACCTGACAAGCGGCAATAGGCTCGCAACCTATTTACGAGGGAGCAACAATATTATTGGCAAAATCTGGGCGCGTATTATGCCTCTGCCTACCTCTTCGGAGAAACAGGAGTGCATGTGTGTGTGTAACTATTTAAAAGGCTATAAAGCTGTAGCTAGTTGTTGTGGTTTAAAAATAATGTTTCCCTCTGAGTGGTTTAAAAATAATGTAATGATGTTTCCCTCTGAGTTGCGGATGTCAGACGGCAGTCGCTTCGTATAATAACTGAATTCGGCCAATTGAGCAGACCCTGGCCACTGAGCATAAGTCTAGGGCCACCGGGATAATGCTAGGACAGGATAATATATAGTTGTAGCGAAATACTCTTCCAGCACATAGGCGAGCCTACATTGACACTGGAAGAGACTGTACATTGTAATCATTTAAGATGTTCGTCAAGTCGCTCGAGAAGGCCTCTAACAGGGCTGAACGACTACGACATATAGTGATCAACCAACAGGGTTTAAAAGTCCTGACAAGAAAATTTGTACTCGTATTCAAAGCACATTTAATATTGACTAACTGACGCATATGTATAAATAATACCCAAATATATTTTTTACAGTCACACCAATTATTTAGTTCCGAGATAAGTATCATTGAGAACTTGTGTTATGGATAAACACACATACTTTTTCTTTTGTAAATATATACTTAATATACATAGGTAATATCCAGGCCACACAAATGTTCGTGTTCATGCACACAAATATCTGTCCTGTTTTGGGAACAGAACCCACGACCTCATAAGCAGAGTGCAGATATACCGACCTTCACGCCATTTCGGTAATAAGTATAAACAAAGTAAATAAATAAATAAATAAAAGTAAAAATGAAATAGCTTTCAAAATGTCAATTCTCATCATCCGCTCTGGTAAGTATTGAAATTCGCCGCCTTCTGTGTTTCGGAAGAATTTCAATATCGGTGTCGTTAAATCTCGACTGAATGGGCATCTTCTATGCATATGTGCCAACGTTCGCCTCATATTTCCCCTCCTTTAGGTGGGATTACGGTCAAATATTGCGTCCTGCGTTCGTACAACCACCCGAAGCGGATAGTAGTCATTATTGTTTTAATAACTATTGGATAGACACAGTTGCTGTCATCGAACTAACTTTATCAATAAAAATACTATTATATGACTCCCGACCTGATATCTATCCGATAGCGACAGTGTGCCTATTTTGTTACACTCACTCAACAATAGAAAACATACATTAACGCCTGTTTCCCCGAAGACAGAGACATCATATGCCCACACTTCGCCAGTAAACAATAAGCATCACATATTAGTAATAAAACTTATATAGCATCGCGGTACCAAGTGTTCGGAGAAGATCACCGAAAAATGAAAGAGTTTATAGAGAACTGTCCTTCGATGGGTAGTATGGTTCTGAAGCATAAACTTTCTAGCGCTTCTGTGCTGCGTAAGGCACGTTAAACCATTAGTATTGGTTTCACTAGTGTGGTAGTTCACGCTATACAAGGACAGGGGTCTCCTAACGTCTAACTATAGATCCCCGCGATGTCGGCTATGTCGCCATGGGCGCATAAGAAGAGGGGGGGGCGTTTTACTCTGCGCCTCTCTGAGGAAGTCCTCCCGATTCTGATCCAGCGGATGAGAAGCTATAAACCTTGGCACTGGCCCCCGCCCCTTTTCAACAGCGGTGGGCGTCGTCGGAAGATTTTTAGTTGGTAGGACTGCTGGCAGTCGCAACTGCTGCAGTGAGCCCCATACTCCACTCTCGGTCTTCCTCTCGCGTAAAAGCATTTTGTTGCAGACGTGAATAAAATAGAAAGCAATGTTAGAGCCCTAATTGGACGTCTTAGAAAAACCAACCTGCCTCTGCCAATCCGCACTAGACTCAGGTGGTGAAATATGACCCAATACTCTCTCACCTTAGATCGTGGTAGGAGGCACGAGCTCAGTAGTGTGAAGTCCATGGGCTTTTTTTTTTTTCGGATGGATAATCATCAAATGACCGTCTTCCGCTGTGGGTGAAGCGGAAGGGTGTGTCAGACTTTTACTGACTAAAAACCATCCATGTTCCTTCTTGAGCCTGTAACACCAAGGCCGCGGTAACCCTTTCGAACAGTCCCGCAACTCGAACAGTCCCGCAACCATGAAGTCCATGGGCTGAGATGATGCTGTATTGGTACTGAAATCGAATTCTTACCCCACAATTCACGATATTAAGCCGCTTTTCTCATAAATACTCGAATTAATATCAGTTTTTGAAATGAAGACACAGCCCCGATATTACGTTGGCGCCACAACTCCCTTTCGTGAGTTTCGAGGACACCGAGGCGACTTTTTCCACGTCCATTAATTTGTGAATTAGCGAGCAAACAGGCCGGCGAGCAAACACCGCCGACTGATGGAGTTCTGATTGATCGCACAAACAATATCAATGACAAATTCATGCTAATTACTCACCACAGAACCGCATTTGGGACACTTGGTGATTGGATCTATTTATTTAGGAAACGGTGACTTCTTTAATGGGTCTACTAATTTAACAACCGTAATAGTATTATAAACGAGAAAGTGTGTATTTATGGAAGTTTGCTACTCTTTTATGCAGAAACTGCAGAATGGATTTTAATGATACTGTACAGTTATATAGCTTATGCATCAGACTAACAAATGGGCATATTTGTTAAGATATTTCGTAAATTTATTATTTACTATAGCGTACTATACTCCTTGGAGTGTACTCCTTAGCTCTCTTCATCGCCCGATGAGCGACACTTAGCTTTCTTATGAGGCCTATCATCATCACAATTTCAGCCATTCAAAGTCCACTGCTGAACGTTTTCCTCCCTAACACTTTATTATATTAGGAGTATGTGCCCATGATCACCACGGTGGGCAGGCGGGTTGGTGATCGCATTTCAAGCCAGTACACAGTAGGACGCATCATCTGGTAGGATTTCTCTTCGTCGATTCTTACGACTTCCCATAAGATGAGAGGGGGTGGCACTATTCTAGGCCGGTACCACAGGGCGGTATGAGGCCTATGGTTAAGCACAACGTCTTACTATAGTCACGTCTTCGCCTTACAACATACATAATAATATGATCTTTGTCCTTGAATAGGTATCTTTGTCTTTGAATAGTTATCTTTGCCTTGCCCTTGAATAGGTAGGTAGGTATCTTTGTCCTTGAATAGGTATTAATTATAAAGTGTTCGTAGCGCAGCGAAATATAGGTATTTCACGAAGATTTTAAAAAAGCTGACAGAGGTCAGTCCTTGTATGGGCAATCTGAAGGGTCCGTAGTGCTGCCACATACAGGTGGTCGGTAACGATGAATATTTTCAGGACATAATCCTCCAGAAGGACCAAGCGCGGATTTCCAAAGGCAGGTTCGCGTCGTCTTGCTAATAGAATCTCAATCAATCAATTGAATCAATGGCTTACTACCTGCCTTACTACGTGCCTTTCGATGCTTGGAGGTGCTCCATATGCAATGCGACACAAAGGATCCATCCAAGAAATATGGCTTTGTAAAATTTACTGAACTTCGGTGATAGTTTCCACTTAATAACGCGGACATACGAGCCTCATCGCGAACGTCACTATGTAAATAAAAGACGATTCATTCAGACCCGTAGGTAATTTAATGTTCATAAATTTTCATGTTACCGTATAATACTCAAAGACAGCGGTTCTTTTTTATAGGCTATCTACAATTTTAACTGATGTCGAATTTTCCTCACGTAATGCTACAGTCGAATGCTAAGTGGAGAAAAATTCTCGCGAAACTCTAAAAAGGACTGCTTCGAATACAATTTCGTAAAAGGTTGATTGTACGGTAGACCCATAATAATATCAATGCAAAAATAAAGTGTGGGTACAAAAGTAAGAGTCGGAGAGTGAGGATTCTTGCAGTGCGTAGTTTTAAAGATCTAAACATTTAAAGGGGACAGACAGCGGAAAGACTGTTTATACTATGTAATGATTTACAAATTTAGGATCTATTATTTATAAATGCAGTACTTGTAGCTTCGCAATTCTAGAAATCGGTTAATAGCGATCACAGATGTTAAGCAGATTTCTTAGAAGTCAGACCTTGGATGGGTGGCCGTTTATGTGGCATTTAATATCGAGGCCTTATATACCTTTCTTTACCTGAGGTCTTATGGTGCAGAGTTTCTTATGATATATCTCTTTATAGGTTAGGGCTGTAAGGACTAAGAAATCTAGAAACTTTGGCTTTGAAGAAAGTCAGGTTAGGTATAGTTATTCACTCCTCCCCGGACAGGTTAGCGTGGTGGGGGAGCTGAGTACCTCCCGGAGGTCGGGAAAAGGTAACACCTAGAGATTGGCCACTCTGGGTACCCTTGGTCAGTACTACCGAGGGGGGAAACTACGAGGAACTTGAGGAGGGCGCGGCGGGCGGGTCAGGAGGGCCCATTTAGCAGCGCCAGGAGGTTCTTAGACAGTGGGGGCAATGGAACCCTTCTGTCTAACCATGGACCCTCCGGGAAGTCGGCAACACACGCTATGGTCGGTATCTAGCGGTACGGGGAGGTAGGAGGGGTGCGTCCAATGCGACTCTGAGGGGTCTTCCCGGTTTTAGTCCGGGGGACGTTGGCCGCAGGTAGGATGTCGCTGCAACCCAGGTACTGGCCCCCGCCTATTTCTCAACAAGCGGCATGCGTCGTCGGAAGATTTTTAGTGGATAGTACTGCTGACAGTTGTGTCTGCCGGTGGTAATTCCCACACCCTCTTTCGGTTCCCCTTTGGTTGGAAGGCAGTGCGTAAATTAATTTTATTTCCGACGTAAAAAAAAAGAAAAAAAGGGCTCCTCAGATCTTGGTGGAGCCCTTTACATCCATTATAATGGTAGTTTACACCCTTTATAATGGTAGTTTACACCATTTATAATTAATGGTAGTTTCTAAATTTATGCAACGTTTATTAAACGAGAAAACGCCAGTTGCTTAGAACGAATCACCTCTTCGTCATAACCTTTCATATGTCTAACATTTATTGCACACTTTACTAGCACGTACGTAGTTACCACAAATGTACTGGCGCCCGGTTTCCCTGTGCAATAGCAAAGGCGCATTAGTCTAGCTTTGCTACGGAGTCTGACGATGATTTACTGTAGTTCTCATTCAAGACTAACGCGATCCAGTTGAGAAATATGAAACATTCGGTGTACGTATAAAAGCCATATGTATAGAAACGTGCTTGGAGATCGGATTGAAATATTCCTTGAAAACAAAAGTATTGAGTAAATACGTCAACATTCAGTTTATATAATATTGCTTAATGCCACCATACTTTTTCTGCTCCAGTACTGTCTGTACTCTGTACTATTGGAAAAATAAATAAATAATTTTTACACAACCATACCAATTATTTAGTTCCACGATAAGCATCATTAAAAACTTGTATCACGTTTACTAAATAATGGATAAATATGTATATAATAGGTTGGGGAAAAAGTCTTTTCGTATTTTTGTATGAAAAGTCAAGACATTTTTTTCAAAGTTTATTTACATTTATTTACATAATATATGTACCGTTTTGTTGAATAACTTTCTGCCATTTTGTGGGCAGAAACATTATTCCGTTACTGTAAAAACTTTGGGACTTCTGATCAAAAAAACGGGACAAATAGTTTTGGCAGTCCTCTCTTGAGGTCAACCTTACAGAACCTAAAGAATTCTGCAGAGACCGAAACAGGTGAAAATCTGAAGGCGCAAGGTCAGGGCTATATGGTGGATGCACTAGGACCTCCCAGTCGAACTCTCTTAATTTTTGCTGAGTGGCTAAAGATGTGTGTGGTCTAGCGTTATCGTGATGAAAGACCACACCCTTCCTGTTGATCAATTCCGGCCGTTTTCTCTCGACTGCTTCCTTTAATCTCATCAGTTGCTGGCAGTAAAGATCAAAATCGATGGTTTTGCCGGGCGGTAAAAGCTCATAATAAACAATGCCCTTCCAATCCCACCATACACACAGCATCACCTTATTTCGTGTTAGGCCAGGTTTGGCCACAGTCTGTGAAGCCTGGCCAACTTTCGACCACGACCTTTTTCGCACGTTCTTGTCGTACGTGATCCACTTTTCATCGCCAGTTATCAATCTCTTCAAAAACGGCTCGGTTTCATTACGTCTCAATAATGAATCGCAAATGAGTACACGGTTCATTAAGTTTCTTTGAGTGAGCTCGTGTGGCACCCAAATATCGAGCTTTTTTGTATAACCAGCTTTCTTCAAATGGGTCAAAACTGTTTTGTGGTCAATTCCCAGTTCTTCAGCTACATCGTAACTACTAATGCCGATCTTGCTCCACTCTTTCAAAAATGGCGTCCATTTTATTCGTAACAGGGCGACCAGAGCGAGGTGCATCTTTAACATCAAAATTTCCGGACTGAAAACGTTTGAACCAAATTTGTGCTACTCTTACTGACACTGCATCAGGTCCATAAACATCACAAATTTTTTTCACTGCTTGAGTTGCATTTTTGCCTTTTTTATAATAAAATTTTAAAATGTATCGAATTTCTTCATTAGATTCACTTATTTTAACGGAGAGAAAAACAAATGAAAAATAGCGGGAAACAACTTTTTTTTATTTTTTTCTTTTCTTTATAATGGAACCTTTTCAATGTTACCAAAACCAGCCAGACACAAATAGTACAGTCAAAAAAAATTTATAATAAGTTTATACCTACGTTATGCGAAAAGACTTTTTCCCCGACCTAATATAAAAAAGTAAGTAGTAAGTACATACTTAATACACATAGGACATAACCAGACCAAAAAAAATATTCATGTTTGTGCTCACAAAGGTTTGTCCTATGTGGAAATCGAACCCACGACCCACGGAGCGAAGTACAGGTATTCTGACCTCCACGCCATACGACCTCCTACCAAGACCTAAGAAGCCAAAGCTAACCTCACCTGCAAGTGGTGCACCTGCCGATCAACGGACGAGGCTTTGGCGAACATTACTGTGCCCGGTAAGCGGCAATAGGCTCGCCACCTATTACGTGGAACCAACTATATAACTAGCGAAGTGTGGGCGTATTATATGCGTCTGCCTACCCCTTCGGGGAAACAGGCGTGAATGTATGTATTTATGCTTTTATAGGTTTCATCTGATTTCTATGGTTGTCCCTTGAATGTATCAATAAATTTTCCTTTATTTTTCCCCGATATGGGGGCACAGGAATCATGTGAATATAACAGATACAGTTGGTATCGACAGGTGCACCACTTGGTGAGGAGACATGACCAACAATTAGGGAGGCATCCGTTCCGCAATGGACGTCTGAATAGATGATGATAGATGATAATGATGCTTGCTTTTTCCACATTTTTTTACTCAGACCAGTTTTTGGATTTTATCACTTTATTGTTGATAAGCTACAATCTACTATTCTTATAGTAGGTACCTAAGAAAATTCAGTTTCACCATTACATTCGTTGAAACTGTTCATGATTCTTCGAAAGACGAAGAAAATACATATGAAACTCGTGAGAAGCCATCTGTGAACCTATAAAATTTAGTTACGAATGCTGAATGAAAGAAAATGATAAAACTCACAAAAACGCCTTTGGTAATTGTCAAGAAGCGCTCGGATTGAACATAAGATTTTTACGGGACCAAGTAAGGGGAGTTTTATGGCACATAAAATTATTTTTGTGCGTAGGATTTCGGCATATTTTGTTCTCAGAGGTGTTCGGAGGATGTTGTTGAAATATTTATAAACCAAATTGATATTTAAAAATATGAATAATTATAAAAGGAAAGGAATCCTACCAAGACCTAGGTAGCCCAAGCCAACCTCACCTGCAAGTGGTGCCACTGACGATCAACGGACGAGACTCTGTACTATATAATTGGGGAAGTGTGGGCGTAAAATATGCTCTGCCTTCCCCTTCTGGGAAACAGGCGTGAATGTATGTGTATGAATAAGTATAAAAATAATAGTATATTCTTAGCAATTTGTTTAAAAGTTATTTAAAAAAAAAGAATCAGTGACATGAACTTAACAAGATATTTTTATTAATTTTACAACAATTAAATACAAAATGGGAATGACGCGAAAATATCGGACGAACGGACAGAGGTGTTGCTTCGATGGTAGCAGGTGCAGCAATAAGAGCGAGACGCTGGGCGCGCTCGCTTTTATAGTCTCAGTAGGCATAGAATATTCTCGTCTTCTACAATATAATAAATAATGAGAGCACTCAGAAGTATTCTAGGTGTGAAATTAAGTGATAGGATTAGAAATGAAGTGATAAGAGCCGAAGCTGTTGTCAATAAAGATATAGTGACAAGAATTGAGAAAGGTATGCTTAGATGGTTTGGTCATGTAAAGAGGTTGAATGAAAGTAAACTAATGACAGTAGAATAACGAAAGTGTTTGATGATGAACAAGCGAATGGAAGTGTTGGGTGGAGAAGACCACTTAAGACCTTCCATGACCAAATATAGATAACTTTAGGTTAAAAGTACCCAAAACCGACGGGCGTGCATGAGCCTTCATGACTGTGAACAAAGCTAAGAGTGTGTAGCAAGATGGAAGGATGTGATCTCTGCCTACCCCTACGGGAAGGAGGCGTTACATTATGTTGTATGTACATGAAAAAAATAAAAAAGTTTTTTGTATATTGTTAAAACCATTTAATTTTACTATTACAAAATTATGTTTCTGGGACACCTCCTCAGTCTGCTGTAAAACAATATTTTGTCGAAGTTTATGTCTATGGCTATATATAAAGCATCCTGCAGTACAGGGTTGACCAATGAACATATTGAGCTACGACCTCCTGGCCTTTTCCCCTCCACTTTGTCACACTAAAATGCCCATAATTGTCTCTGCTTTTTCTTGCAATGTGACCCACAAACTAGTATGGAAATCTCTTTATTATAAAATTTTATTTTATATAAAGGTTTATTATTACTAATTTATTTTATATGCCTGGGTTTGTAGCGTCTGGCCAACATCCCCCCTGATTGGAAATCGGTGGATCTTCTTAGAGAGGCCCAGTCGACGCCGATGTTGACGAGTCGATGTAAGCCAGGACTAACGGCTTCACATGCTCAAATTATTTTATAAAAATATAATTATTACTCAAAAAACTCTCACCAAATAGAAATGCCATATCCATCAGCACTATGTTTCATTCAAAACAGCTAATTCCTATTGTTAGCAAGAAGCTTTAACAGTATTTACTAAGGAGTTTGACGAATCTGTTTTCTTAGTAAGTTATAAGATAACCTTAATCCAGCTTACCAGACTGACTCGTCCACTTGACAACTAAATTTTGCTAACAGGAAACTTTCCAATAAGAGAACTTAATCTGTTATATTGATAACTAGCGACCGCCTGTGTCTTCTTCCGCGTGACCTAGGTAGAAGTATAATATATTTATGAACAAAACGCATATAAAAACAGTAACTAATACAAAACTAAAGTAAAAACATATTTGTATGCAGAATTAAGTGTCGTGTCTGTCTCTGCACTACATTAATCTACATCAGCACTAGGCAGCTACAAGGCATTTTGTTCTTTTTAGGTTAAAAAGTAACCTAAGTTATTTCTTTATTTTATATATATATTTCACTAAATATAAAAAACGTCTAAGGCTGCACTCAAATAAGCTGGCCAGAGATCTCCTAAATCAAGGCAATCAGATTCAGAGACTGAGGCGATGGAGTATTTTTAACTTAGATCAGAGAAACTGAAATAGTTCTTTTGGACCAGCGATGACAGTTAATGAACTGCCAGCTGATAATTATTTAGGAGCATCACTTCTGATTATGGCTTCAAAGGCCGATTGCAGAAAAAAAAAAGTTATTTCTTCTAACATAGTTACCTGCCAGTGAATATCTAGCTAGTCAAATTTTGTCCAGCTGTTTTGGGGACTACCCACAGTATCAATACATATAAATAAACAAATATTTTCTGACAATCACACCAATTATTTAGTTTAGTTCCAAGATTAGTATCATTATAAATAAACATAGGAAATCACCCAGACCAGAACAAATATTCATGTTTATGCATACAAAGATTTGTCCTGTGTGGGAATCAAACCCACGACCTCAGAAGCAAAGTGCGGGTATTCTACCACGCCATATCAGCTATCAAAAGACAAACAAAAACACTTTTTATTTATTTATTTTATTTTTTATGATAAAAAAATCTATCATTATGAATTTACAGACTTTGCCTTCGTCATTTAATGTATTTCTTTAGATTGTACAGATTCAATAATTCTGTAGAGAGTGCAGAGTGCTGCGTACTAAAGAAAACATTTCCCTCTTACTTGGTTCGTGAGAGAAAACACTTCAGTGGGACGGTAATAGTCACAGATGATAATTTATGTATACTATATGACGTATAAATTTATTAAATTTCCTGCAAAACTGTACAAACGTACATGTACAGTACGTTTTTATACATTTTTCTAATATTTATATGCAAACTTTATTAAATTTAAAAAAAACCAAATTTCTCCTCTTGTTTTTACTTCCTTCTCCCGGCAGTCGTCCACCACCCGCAGAGTAACGACGGCGCCATTTCGGAAGAAAGCTACCGCCAACAGGGAGAGAAGTGCTGGACGTCTGTGCGTTGCGTCAGCGCTGCGTCGACTAAGCGGTTACGTTCCTTCGTTACACATACATTTGAACAATATGTCACTGAGCAGTGACGTACCGTCGTTTTTCTATATGCTACAATGACGATGCGACTGCTCTGGGTAGTCGCAACAAAGCTGCTTGAAGCGACGACGCAGCAGCTGAGCAACATTTATAGCATATCGAA
Source organism: Musotima nitidalis (assembly GCA_949126915.1). Classification (NCBI taxonomy): domain Eukaryota; kingdom Metazoa; phylum Arthropoda; class Insecta; order Lepidoptera; family Crambidae; genus Musotima; species Musotima nitidalis. Next base: position 3,976,336 of record OX421429.1, read on the forward strand.
AGCCGACGTTATTTACGTTGCTTAAGCATTCACTGCGTTGAAATGACTGCGTTGCGACGACACAGCGCAGCAACGCTTGAGTGGCGCCTCTCTAAGGCTAGGCACGCGCTACAACCTTTCGCCTCGCTGCACTGAAGATGCTTTTAGAAGTGCGCCATATATTATAATACTGTTTGTTGCTTTATTGCAGTGCGACATTATTCCGTAGCGCAGGGTAATTCGAACTAGTAGTGCGCGCCTGGCCTTAGTCTCGTAGAAAGACAAAGTTAGTTCGCGCACGTCGAGTTCGCGTCTAGTCTCAATTAGTCAACGCTCGCGATGAACTTACATTATTTGGAACAAACCTGCGAGCTTGAGACGTATTGCCGTAATTGTTAACTAATTAAATGCTGAATACTATGAATTTAATTATTTATAAGATCCTCGGCAGATGATGGAGATGTGGAGTAACAATTCAACCGTAAACAAACTCGCACGCAACATTACTAACGCGCCTATTCACTGCGGACAAAAACATTTATGCAGAGAATTTTAAAATAAAGAACTCAAGTTTTGTTCTCCAGCTACTTTAAAAAGCCATAACATTGATCAACTGGCATAGTATTATTAAGGTTATCATATTTTATCATTGTCATCATATTAAAGCATTATATTATAGCATCATATTATATCATGAGGTGTATAGGGTTCCTACCAAGACCTAAGAGCCCAAGCCAACCTCAACTGCAAGTGGTGCACCTGCCGATCAACGGGCGAGGCATTGGCAAACATAACAGTGCCCGGTAAGCGGCAACAGGCTCGCCACCTGGGAGCAAATATAGAATTGGCGAAGTGTGAATGTAGCCTACCCCTTCGGGAAAACAGGAGTGAATGCATGTATGTATGTATGTATTTTATATCATCATCATATATCATCATACTATATCATAATATTATGTTAGCTTGTGCGGATATTTCAGCAGACCAGGTGTATGTGATTTGTTACCAAGCTCGTCAGATATACGAACGCAAATCAGCCTAGAGTCATTCCAACTAATATCGGTGCATCTATCCCTATACGAGAAATACGGTATCGTAGCCACGAATCGCTCTGGCACACCGCTCCGCCGGGACATGTCGAACAATGCTGTACATTTGAATTGTGTAGGTAACCTTCGAACTAATTCCAAAATAGATGGTATGTTGAAGTAATCAACAATGTTTTGAATTTATACTAACTGTAATTCAGACATAAAGGTCAACGTTTGAAAGTTTATATGAACGTGAACTTCAAAATTAACGCGCCCTTTCTTTGCAGACAGGAGCTTGATACAAGATTTGGGCAAGAAACTCGTACATTTTCGGTTTCCCGCCAGTACAACAATATTTAATATTAAACACAGTTCATGATAAACTGCAGTTTTATTATCATCTTGGTTTCTTTACCCAATATTTCGATTTTGGTATACCTCTGCGCCTGGCCAACAATTTTACATATTTTACAAGACGACTTGTAATGTTCCTGGTACCATAACTAATTTCAAATTAATTTAAAGTCAAAATCTTTTATGTAAGTTTGGCTCAATAGAGCTCTTATGAAGGTCACAACTTTAAAACTAGCGCGCCCTTTCATTGCGGGCGGGAGCTTGATCGTAAAAAAACGGAATCGTAATAAAATCGTCAAGGTTAATTATTTCCCCGCCAGTTACTTAATAATAAAACAATTTCACAAGCCTACAAAAACCTGTGTTCTGCAATCACAAGGTTTAAAATAAAAGAAAAACTATAATAACTCTTTTTTCAGTTTTACGAGCATAATTACGAATAAACATAGTAGACATGAGCAGACCAGACCCCACTGGCAGCACCCGTTCACGAATATGACGCATGAACCAACGCCACCAACGGCAAGACATTTTAAGTGAGCATGACATAGTCAAGCTACAGGATAAAAAGATTTATACAAATGAAAAACAGCAATAATAATATAAAAATTAAATGAGCTGTAGACCACAAGATTGTTTGTCCTATGATCGATACTATTTACAGCCATGCCGTCTTATAATATATATAATTTTGCGTACAATAATATGATTTTATCATTAATGATTTTTTAATGGCTAATTTAAATTAATGTAAGGGCAAACCCAATATATCCTGCGGAGTTTTGTTGTAGTATTTCATAGCTTGTCCCATAAAAGACATCCGAATTTTTTTAAGTCTTAGAAACAGATTTAACAGTTTGTTTTTATTTTTAGTGTTAAAACTGTGACGTTCACAGCGTTTACAATAATATTTTTCCGTGAGTACCTCCCGGAGGCCGGGAAAAGGTAACACCCAGAGACCGACGACTCTGGGTGCCCTTAGTACTGACTACCGGGGGAGAAACTAAGAGGGACCTGTGGAGGGCGCAGCGGGCGGGCCAGTAGGGCCCGTCAAGCAGCGCCAGGAGGGTCTGAGGCAGTGGGGGCAGGGGGCCCCTGCTGTCTAACCATAGACCCTCCGAGAAGTTGGCCACACACGCTATGGTTGCACAAGGAGGTAGGAGGGGCGCGTCCACTGCGCCTCTCTGAGGAGGTCCTCCCGGTTTTGGTCCGGGGGACGTTGGCCGCAGGCGGGGTGTCAGACGCTGCTACCCAGGTACTGGCCCCCGCCTTTTTCTCAACAAGCGGCGGGCGTCGTCGGAAGATTTTTAGTTGGTATTACTGCTGGCAGTCGCGTCTGCCGGTGGTGAGTCCCACACCCCCATTCGGTCCCCCTTTGGCCGAAAGGTAGTGCGTAAACGCACACGTATATTTTTGGGCACGCTCACGTACAAACCGTGTTCGATACTTACGTATGAATAAAGATATCGTACTTTATGTTTTTACTATGACATTAGATACTCAGATAGATTCACTCGCCGTCCGCACTCGCTCGTTTGGCGTCCATATCCGAGCCCCGTCTCATATTTGATGATAAATCACTCCTAATAATGTGTCACTAGTATTTACTAAGTGGTCGGTAATTGGAGGTAGCCTTTTTGGACAGCGTCGTGATAAAGCTTGAGCGATTGATAAGCGAAGTCCATTTGTTACTTAGGATCACTCTTCGTGTCGTTGAAGTGTATTGATTATGAACAACATTATTGTTATATATTACTACAGGTAGATTATGTCATTGTTATTACTTTCACGCACACTTTTAGCACCGAGATCTCGAGATGAAACTCAAGACAAGTATTTCCTTTGTATGTTAAGTAAGTATTTACAAAAAATTATGTACATCGGTATGTTCATCAGTTATTTAGTATCAATAACACAAGTTCTTAATGATACTTATCTTGAAACTAAATAACTGGTGTAATAGTTAGAAATTATTTATTTATTAGATGATAAATAACTTCTAATATTGTCACTAGTACTTACTAAGTGACCGGTAATTAGAGATAACCTTTGTGGACAGCTTCGTGACAAAACTTGTGCGATTAATAAGCAAAGTCCATTCGTTACGTCTGATCAGTCTTGCTTGGCGTCTCTATAGTTATTTATATAACTTAACTTAACTTCATTTGCAAGTAGTGCAGCTGCCGAACAATAGATGCGGATCTGGCAAAAATAAAATTTTCCGGTAAGCGGCAATAGGCTCGCCACCTATAACGTGGGACCAACAATATATTTGGGCACGAAATGTTGGCATATAATATGCCTCTGCCTACCCTTTCGTTGAAACAGGTGTGATATTTTGTATGTAGGTCAATAAATGGGGTAACTTAATGTAAATCTATCGAAACATGGCGATACTGCAATAAACAGCGACTAAAATCCGCATAATCTATTTTATTGAGTACCTATGTCTAATAGTTCAACGTCTATTGTTTTAGACAATAACAATTATTTGGTTATGTCTGTCACAGTGTGGTAATGATAAGCTCAGTACAGCCAATTGAAGCGCTGAACAATTCATGACTGCCACACTTCGTGGTCACAATGCCTGTCAGACGCAGGTGAGCGGTTCAAAATTATTCTCTTTGATATTGTCTGTAACAATAAACTAAACTATTTACTTTATAGTATTTGAAGCGCTCGTGGCTCTGGGGTACTAGATAATCGGTAAGTATCTAAAAAGTTAAGTCAGAGTACGTCGAGGTTAGTTTTTGGTTGGGTGACCGTTTGTGTGCCATTTAATGACGAGCGTTTTCATTCTTAGGAAGGCACGTTATGGTTATGGTCACGGCTGGTAGCCAAATTGGAGATCCAAATGAAAAGAAAAGACTGTAGGTGTTTTTTTTTTTTTGTGTTATTGATAGCTTAGGATATTCAAGCATCTTTGCTGCTATATTGGCGATTAAACTGCTTGTTGTAATTTCTATTACAACAGCATCTGAAATAGAACATAAGGAAAATCAAAGAACAGGACGCTACCCTGTCCTTGCCAATCCGCACTGGATTCGCGTTTAGAAATATAATCTCTTTTCCTCTCAGCTCAGTTCGTGGGGTGGTCAGTAATAATATGGTAACGAGATAAGATGATAATTTACTTATAGAGTCATATAGAATCAATTTCAATAAGTTTCCGAAATGTTTTCCTATTTATTGAACTTGTTATCTCTTTCTTGTTGATTGGTGTAGTCAATAAAACTGAATACATGCATGCACTCTCGACTTAGAGAGTCGGCAACCGTTTCAATATTTGACTTGTAGGCGTCGCTGTGCTAAAGTTATCTAATATTACTTACCTGAAAATGTCCTGCGTAGTGGCAAAACACGTGTAGTACTAAAATTTTTCTCGATTTTTCCGGAAATTACAGTTTTGCGGAAATTGCCACAAAATAATTTAAAAAATTTCACTTGATTTAAATGGATTTTCGCAAAGTAACGTCTGAACCAATAAATCTATCAAGGTGTGAAACCTAGTAAGCCGCAATAGGCTCGCCACCTATTACGTGGGACCAAGAATATAATTGGCGAAATATGGGCCTCTGTGCCTACCCCTACGAGGAAACAAGCGTGATATTATGTATATATAAAACCAATGAAAATTTGTGAAAATGTGAAGTAAATAGAAATATAAATAAATAAATAAATATTGTCATTATTCACACTTCCAAAAGTATTTGCATTTTTAAGAAGGCACTAAAGGACAACTTCCTTGCTGCCTGCTAGTTGTAAATTTTTGTCTAATTGCTAATTTTAGTATGTTATTGTTTGATTTTAGTTTTTTATTGTTGTTTTATTTGAGTTTGTTTTGTGACGTATTTTGTGCACGTGTCTACTTTGTATATGTTTTTCCTTTTTTCGGTCTGCTGGAAGAAATTCCTTTTAGGGATAAGCAGTGCCGTGGTACATGTCTTTCATAACTTTTATCTTTGTGTATAATCCTTATGTGCATAAATTGTTAAACAAATAAATAATAAATAAATTGTCTTATAATCACACCAATTCTTCAGTTCCAAGATAAGTATCACTAAGAACTTGTGTTATGGATACTAAAGAACGGATAAACATATTTAAATACTTTTTATTTTGTAAATACATACTTAATATACATAGGAAAACACTCAGACCAGAACGAATATTCATGTTCATGCACACAAAGATTTGTCCTGTGTGGGAATCGAACCCACGACCTTAGGAGTAAAGTGCAGGTATACTGACCTCCTCGCCAAATCGGTCGTCAAATATATTATACAAGATTACTTTATACAAACATTAGAGTCGTAAACATGACAAACAGAATATTTTAACTTGCAAGTTTAAGTCATAAAAATTATATAAATTGCCTTAAGCTTAATGTAAAGAATGAATATAAATGTCTTTACTTCTTTTTACAAAGACGACTCATTACGCTAAAGGTTAAAAATCTGAAGAATTTTTTTACTTATTAAGATATGTAACCCAGAAGACAACAAGTTATGAAGTCGCTTTTACAACTAATAAACTAAAATTTAGAATGGAAATTTCCACTTCATTCACCGAGTGACAAAAAGAGTAAGCCGGCTAATAATGTCATCAATTATGATACAGCTAATACTGATATAAAAGAGTTAGCACATTTATATCGATATGGCAAAGATCTTCTAAGGTCGTTGGTTCAACTATAAATAATACACAGATATAATTGAATTGAGAGTAAACAAAATCAATGATTAAATTAATGCCATGCACAAATGCCGTATGAAATAAAATAAAATAAAATATACTTTATTGTCTTTAAGATCAACATGATCATTTAGATTCGTCAAAACTCAAAAATAACTCTCGTTTCAGCGTTGGTCGTGAAGAGTCATCGTTGTTCTGAGGCTCCTATCTTACCTGAAGATGCCATGTGTAAGGGCAAAACACGTGTCGTGTTGAAAAGTTTCTCGATTTTTCGGGAAATTATAGCAGCGCGGGACTTGTTACAAAGATATTTTTAATCCATCACTTGCTTACAATGGATTTCCGCAAAATAACGCGAAATCAATCAATAAATTGTTGAAACCTATGTTAAAAATGTGTCTGTAAAAGCTACTAATGCAAACCTTTGATCTACAACTACGTAGGTACAGAAGACATACGTGATAAGGGAGTTCAATTTAATATGAACTAATATTACCTACGTAAGGATAAAAGCAGCATCGGCTTCAAAGGCAGTTTCTTAATACGCTCGAAGGATCCAGGCGTAAATCCTCAGTCGATTTTTCCATAATCCCACTTTATTAAACTTCAAAGATCTTTTTTGTCACTTCTTTGTTGTTTGCTTAATAAAATTAAATTTTATTACTTACTAAAAGTAAAGTAAAAGTAAAAAGTTCTTTATTTCATAAACTATTACATAGCACTTGAAAACGTCAAAACAAAATATACATGAAAAAAAAAATTATATCAACCCTGAAATCGTCCCCTCCCACGCATAAGGGCGTATCGAGATTATAGCAAATTTTCAGTACGGGCATTTAAAGATAATTTACATGATTACAAAAAAATTGTGATAATTATTTAGATTCTATCTGGCTTAAAATTCAGAGTACCTCTATATCTTTATTAGTTAATACCTATTTACATTAAAAAAATATATAATTAGCGAAAAAAGCTAAAATTACATACTTAAGACTTTATGCACTGGGATGAAACTGGCGTCTTACTAAGATACGACGACTTACGACGATATGCCTGGTGAATATTTTGTGTACCTTAAAGTTACGACGGGTTACTACTTTATGCGTTGTAAGATAACATAATATAATGGCCATCAAGTGTTACGATGTTATGTTTGTTGGTGATAAATATAGTTAAGCTTAAATGATTTGTTAAAGGAGATGATTATAAAAATAATATTATATGAATACATAATAGAATACTTAGTATTAACAAATTTTTTTTATTTATTTATTATACTTAGCATTAACAAAATTTCTAATTACACTAATTATCAATTACACTATTAATTACACTAATTATCAAAATCAGTAAAAGTCAAATATAATATTAAAATCTCACACATAAAAACTTCTTTTATCCCATTCTCTCACAATACCTCAGACACACTGACAAAATCTCAGGCCATCCATTCGAAAACAAATCACAGTCGGGTATTGCATCCAGGATGGCATTAAGTGCGTTGAGTAAAGTAAAGTAAAGTAAAAAGTAAAGTAAAAAAATTATTTATTTCATAAACTATTATACATAGTACTTGAAAACGTCATGATTACAAATGAAAAAAAAATACATTCGAAATAATATTACACTAAATCACGAAGCTTAGATTCACTTACATGCAAAAAAACAATTTAAAAACAAAAAATAATTAAGTGTAAGTGAATCTAAGTGCCAGTTCCGAGCCACCGCTCTGTAAGAAGAACTGGCAAGAAACTCACAGGCTATGCTCTTTTAAATATGTCCATTAGTTTGGTACTAGAATTACAATCTTCATTTGTCTGTGAAGCTATACAATGCAATATAACATAACCTTAACAATATTTATTTTTTCAAGTCATTCATATTAGAATAGCCTGTATGAAACGGCAGTTTAATCCCAAGCATTTTTATCTGCCATATAGTCTTTAATAGAATAGTATCCCTTTGAAGACAGCTTGTGTTTTATGGTTAATTTAAATTTATTTAGGCTCAATTGCTGTATGTTGCTTGGGATTTTATTGTAGAATCGTACACATTGACCTTTAAAAGATTTGTTTATCTTTTGGAGCCTAGTGGCAGGTACAACTAATTTATGTTTATTCCTTGTGTTTAGGTTATGTATACAGCTTTTCTTACTAAATTGACCAGTATTCTTATGTACATAAACCAGGTTATCATAAATGAATTGACCGGCCACTGTCAAAATACCAATTTCTTTAAACTTTTCCCTTAGTGAATGTCCACACGGGAGATTATAAATTGCTCGAATAGCCCTCTTCTGCAGCACAAAGATAGTTTGAATGTCTGCGGCACAACCCCACAGAAGAATACCATAGGAAATAACACTATGGAAATAGCTATAATAAACTAGCCTAGCTGTTACAACGTCTGTTAATTGGCGAATTTTCTTTACCGCGAATGCTGCAGAGCTAAGTCTACTCGACAATTCACCAATATGTGGGCCCCACTGTAGCTTAGAGTCTAAAGTAATCCCTAAAAACTTGGTAGTATCCACAAGGGTCAACTCATCCTCCTTTACCATAATAGTAGAGTTTGCCTGTCTGACGTTAGGCATCACGAATTTAATACATTTCGTTTTAGCCCCATTTAATAGCAAATTGTTAACGTCAAACCAGTGCACCACCTTCGAGATCGCACTGTTTACTTCGTCTAAATTCTGATTTCGTTTTAACTTAAACAATAATGATGTATCATCAGCAAACAAAACTATCTCGTGGTTTTCTTTAATAAAATATGGCAAATCATTAAATAAATCAAAAACAAAAACGGACCGAGAATCGAGCCCTGCGGTACCCCCATTTTTACAACAGACCCCTGAGATCGCTTTCCATTAACCTCAACCCTTTGAATCCTATCACTTAGATATGAAGTGAGAAGATCCAATGCGGAGTTTCTTATTCCGTAATATTCTAATTTTTTTATCAATGCTTCATGAGGAACACAGTCAAAAGCTTTGGACAGATCGCAAAAAATACCTAAAGCGTCCGCGGAATGGGTGATTTTGAGCGGGCTACGGCTAGTATACAGGCGACACCAGCGTAAAGCATAGAACTTCTTAATACAAGTATAACAATCAACTTAATTAGTCATTACGTTCAACTTAATTAATTATTAACCATATCAACATAATTTAAAATAGAAAAGACCAACATTTCCGTGCGGACAATTTAAAATTTTGAACATGCCGTGATTATTCTTCCATTACTTTTTAAAGCTGCTTTTTTGTCATTTTCCTTCATTTCTCTTGCTAAAACCTTTGATTTCATGGGTTGTTCTTGCTTTTTTTTTCTTCATTTGTCAATTTATTTTTGTTTGTGTCGTAAACATGGCATTCGTTGCAAACATCTTTTTTTGGCTTGTGAAACGAAATATTCAAATTATTATTGACAATGTCTCGATATTGACGAATTGTTTTAACTTTTTTTGTAATATTTTGAGCTGTACACCACTCAGTATAGAGGAAAAACATCTTTGTAAACGTGAGCTCGCCATCTAAGTAAACTTTTGTTGATTTTTTTCGCACATAATGCGATTCCACAGGTTGAAATGTTTGCACATGATTGATTACTCCTTGTTTTATTTCTCAATATATTATGATCGCTCTTGAACCTCCTCGATGATCGGGGGAAATAGATCCTCCACCATAACACCACTTGGACAACGCTGTATTAACTGTTCGCTCTCCTACAGAAAGAGTATTGAGGAACATTGTTTTACACACCAGCAAATTATGAGGCACATCGGAATTGGGCTCTCTTAGCGGTAATGAGTATTGAAAAGTTTTCTTGCGTCTAGATCCAGATTTTGCGTTACTCTGAGTATTATAAACATCAACATAATTAGCAATGTAATCCCACTGTCTAGTATGGTCACCGAGATTCCAAAATGCATGAAAAATTTGCTCTCGTTGCTTGCGTTGCGTTTCTCAAAGCATTTAAATCGACATGTTGAAGAACATGGAGGTTTAATCACCTTTCCTCTCTAGCAGTACCATTATTTTTTACTTACGTAAGCCTTGCCTAAATTCTTCGCACATTGATTCGTACAGATTCCAGTACTGCTCCATTTCAGATGATTCCAACAAAACGTTATAAATACATTAATAAAACAATCAATCAGTGTTAAAATATTTCAGTTTTTTGCTTCATATTTAGCTAAATCTTATTGCATAAAGTCTTATTTCATATTTTGGTCGGACCATATCGTCGTATGTGCTAAATACGACTATATGTATACAGTAAGATTGAAATAAAACCAGAGCATAAAGAGGTAAGTTTCAGTTACGACCCCTGACCTTCACAAATAAACGACGCGTAGGATCGCAACTATAGTATTACGACTTTATGCGCTGGACAAAATGTAAAATACTTAATGATAAAAAACTCTTAGATATTGTGATCAATTAAAATAAATTATGTTATATTTGTGTAGTGTTTAGCAAATATTTTATACTTTCAAATTAATATCAAACAAAACTTAACACATCGACGAGATTCATTTGAGGTAAGATGTTCATTTGAATTATTGAGGGCTAATTTTAAAATTCTTGACGTTCGTAAGTTGTTCATTTTGCTATTATATAACAATAATACTATTATCACAGGTTGATTAACACAAAACATTAACAAAATCTAATTATCTTTATAATGCAGGTCCCATGTTTGCGGCGCGTACCGGTAATGTCATACGACGTCGGTAACTGACCTTCATTGGTCTCACGCGAGCCAATAGTGCAACGCAAATCGTCGCAACTCGTGATCGGGCTATATGCGCGGGAACTTTGTATACGTACGACGATGTGCGTTTCAAAATCTCGTTAATTAATAACAATTTAAAGATTTTTATTTCAGAAATGTATAAAGCTTATATTCGTAATCACAATGAACTAATAATCAAATTTTCGGTAAAAAATTGATAAGACTTTATGCGTGGGAGGTGTCGAAATCACGAAGCTTAGGTTCACTTACATGCAAATAAATAAAAATTAGGTGTAAGTGAATCTAAGTGCCAGTTCCGAGCCTCCGCTCTGTGAGAAGAACTGACAAGAAACTCACAGGCTATGCTCTTTTAAATTATTTTTGTTACATGACACACACAGTGTAAATTTGATGATACTGAAAGGGTCCCCCGAAGCTGTAACCAATAAAGTAGCACTAAGGGAACCTTCCATCACAGTCAAGTAAGTATGTATTGTGAAACTGAGCTGAGCCTGTTCAATAAGGGATGGTCACGACAATGATCTGGTTGACTTTTTATTCTAATATACACATACAAGTTGAAAATGTTAAGCCCAAGCTTGTTTATCCGATAAGTAATCATTAACAGCATAATACCCCTTTTGAAGAAACTGCTTTTTAACTACAGTTTTAAAAGTTGCCAATGGTAGATCAATTATTTCCTGCGGAATTTTATTAAAAAATCTGATACTATGACCCAAAAATGAATTTTTAGTTTTGTGAAGTCGACAATTTGGCAGAGAGAGCTTATTTCTATTCCTAGTATTAAAATTATGTACTTTTGAATTTTTATCAAATGTATTAATGTTTTTGCGAACATACATTATATTATCAAATATATACTGAGATGCAACCGTTAATATGTTAATTCTTTTAAACATCTCTCTAAGAGAATCTCTGGACTTAAGATTATAGATAGCTCTTATGGCGCGCTTTTGTAGTACAAATATATTATGTATGTCTGCAGCAGATCCCCACAATAACATACCATATGACATAATGCTATGAAAATAGCTAAAATAAACTAATCTAGCTGTTTCTTCGTCTGTTATGAGTCTTATCTTTTTGATGGCATAGCATGCTGAGCTAAGCCTTCCGGACAAATCCATTATATGGGGGTTCCACTGCAATTTAAAACTGCTGGACTAAATTGCTGGAGCAGACAATAACTAAAAACCAACATAGTTCCCACAAGCATTTGCATACCACCCGATGTCTTAAACATGTTTATTCTTAACAACTGTGTTTAAGCATATAAAACACAGTTTATTGATTCAAGCGATACATTGTAAATATTCATTGGAGGCAAGTGATGGATTTTAATATAAATGCGACAATTCCCGCGCAACCACAATATTCCGAAAAATCTGGGAACTATTCAACACGACACCTGTTTCGCCCTTACACAGGGCGTCTTCAGGTAAGACAGGTGCGTCAGAACAACAATGTCTTTACGACACTTGGACAATTTGAAGTTGGATATTTTTAATCCATCACTTGCTCCAACACATTTAAAAAATATGAATACATAAATAACAAATCCTTGAATACGAAAATAAACGAAATGTCTGGATAAACTAGTAATTAAAGAGCAATTCACATCTATACATTTTGTTTTATTTATTCTATATAATCACGTGAATAGATGAAAAATGCGGCAATGGGCACATTTCATGGGACCAAAATTTTGTAGCTGAGACATAAAATAATAAGTACACTTTTTTTAATTGTAATTTTCATGGTTTTGGATATCTGAATTTATAGTCTAGAGTACATGGTAAACAGTAACAAATTTAAAAAAAGGGGGCTTGTAATTTTTTACCTCTCAGCTACAGAATTGTAATTGGCAAAGTGTGGGCTAACAGTTTCTACCTACCACTTAGGGTAAACAGGTATGACTGTATGTTTATATGAAAATATAGATGAAAACAATTTTATTTTATTTAAGTTTGCCATGACGATGACTCCATGCCTCAATTTTCAATATATCGCAGCTTTAAATAGGACGCTACTATTTGTTCTCACAATTCTATGACTATACTTACATTCGTTATCTCAATTTTTTTAATTTGATCCAAGACACAAAATCATAATTGACATAAGGTTTCAAACAAAAAACAACCAATACGTACACAAAATAGTATAGCGTCTAACATTTAAAGAATATTTAATAAATCTTATGTAGAAAAATTGCGGCTTGTTAAGTTTTTTTAACATTATTTAGTTCTTTCACTAACAACGTTAGGTAAATTTTCGTTTCGCTAACGTCAAATTGGATGTCTCTTGAAACAAATATTGTAGCGAAAAAAAGTAATTTGGACACGGTACCTACTTTTTAGAGTTCCGCATCCAAATTACGGAAACTAAAGTAAAGTAAGATAAGTAAAGTCCTTCCATCCTACCAATAAAAAAAAAGATGATGCTGCCGGTAGGATTTCTCTTCGTTGACTCTTATGACTCCCCGTGAGATGAAAGGGGGTAGCAATATTCTAGGCCGATGGAGTATCACCTATGCCTTATGGTGGGCCAGTATTACCTGATTACTAGCAGTACCGTAAACCCAGAACGGATTAGCGGAATGAATAGATTCGTAACAGAATGTCATGATAATTATTTAGGGTATATACGGATTAGATTAGATTGGGTAAGAGAACTGCAATCGCCGCATCATCCTTCATCCCGACAATGCGAGTTCTCACACCACGACAGAACAAAAGAGTTATTAGAGCAATAAAAAATAGAATTATTAGACCATCCGCCGTATAGCCCAGACCTTAGCCCTAATGATTTCTATACATTCCCTAAAATAAATAATAAATTGCGTGGTCAGAGATTTTCATCACCTGAAGAAACTGTGGACGCCTACAAAACGGCCATTTTGGAGCCCCCTGATTCCAAATGGTTGCTTACACGATTGGTTCCATCGTATGGAAAAATGAGTTAAATTTTGCGGAGAATACTTCGAAAAGCATTAAATACATTTTTAAATAGTAATGTTGTGTCACTTCCTTGATTCTCGAAATTTTCTTTGCCGCCCTTATAACAATCCAACTTGTAAAAACATCTAAGTGAGGCTGTTGGGTAATTCCACAACAACTCCTTATAAACCTACGCATTGCCTTTAGAAGTAAATGCAATGCTAATTACTCACCATACTTTGACAAATGCCTATGGTTTTGTAAAACCATAACAGGACTAGGCATAAAAAATACTCACAACAACTCACAAGTCCAATTCTAAGTCAAAGTCAAAGTATTTATTGCCAAAACTATGTTATATATATAGATGTTTTATAAAAGGTAGTATCAAACATAGACCCGGATAGGGCACAGAAAAATAAATAAATTATTATTATTATCCACAAATTGAATTAATAGATACAAATTTTTAATTAAAATAAAATATGTGACAAAAAAAAACAATAATATCAAAATTAAGAAATTATAAATGTCATGCTGAAATCTGCCTCTCGTGTTTACAAATTTCAATAAGCCTGTCCTCAATATCTACAGTTAGGCACAAATTGCCGAAGCGCTTCTTCCAAACTGAGATAATCTCCGGATCCGCTCTCATCACTTTAGGCTTTGTAATTGTTGTTTGAATAGAGTAAGCAAACCGTCCTTTGCGAGACTGGCGCCAATTTTTATTCACGGGCGCCATATTTTTGTGGAAAATGCGCGGTAAAATATTTGTCGATTTTATCCCGCGATGATTTTAATTTGTGATGTAGAACATGTAATAAAAAATTTGCGCGGCCCCATTATTACTGACATCCGCATAGCAATTAATGCCATAAATTAAAATAATTCCACTGTTATGCAGTATATTAATAATTGTAAATGATGGCCCATACTAGCTAATAATCCTTCAAAGTATAGTATCCGGTGTTTACTGTCATATAAGGCCATAACTTAAACAAAATCCACACCAACCGATCACCAATTAACAAATAATCGGTTTTTCACGATCGATATCACAGCCCTAATCCACACCAAAAGCTACATTAACAAATGTTCAGCATTTTATGGGTATAAAAGTAATATTGCAAAGAATTATCTGTTTATAAATACTTGGTTCTGCTTGGCTGATTGGTTCTGCTTGGTTCAGTAATTCGTAGTTCAGAAATCGATATACAACGTAGTACCTGTGATATGGTCGTATTATACAATGTAGTACCTGTGATATGGTCGTATGGGGTGATTTGATATTATTGTTAGTGAGATCGAGGAGTTATTAAACAAAAAACATCTCTATAACGCGATTTAACACACAACTAGTGCCATCTAGTAACAACATATAATAATCAACATGAAACCTGTCACATATCGTCGGGGATAGTAAATTCTTATCACTAGCATTGGACAATATCGCGTAACTGTAGCGCCAATTCAAGTTAATGGCCGAAATTGTCGCAGAGCCAAAATTATGTTTTTTCAGAAAAATATTTGTAGAACAATAGATAGAATATATATTTATTCATATAATTTGTAAAAATGAGCCCAATATTAGTTGAAGTAAGAAACTTATTAAGATTATTTTATCTTCCCCCTTTTAAACTAGATTTATTGCAGATATGCCGACTTTACGTATGATAGTATCGCAGACTTGCACTATTTCCGACGATATACAAACTCTTTAAACAATTTAAAATTTGTCAAAGCTGTACAACGTACCTACAAAGCGTCTGCACATTATGTAACCCAAGCACTCAAAATAAATGCACCAATGAATATTTAAATTGAAAAATTATCAGCTGACTTATACAGTGAAATCAGGCGGCGAGTTTGCCTTGGTTATTTGCGTTTTAACGACACCTGATTAAATATTCAAGGATAAATTAAAAAGTCACGGATCTGAAGGCAATCAAGTTATAATTTATGCATCCCGATCAAAGTGGCTTGATCGGGCTCCGACAACTATAATGAGTTTACCAATTAGTTATAGATTTGATACTGATGATTGTTGTTGGAACAGCTGCGACAAACTTTTAATTTGCTTTGAGCTGTATAATGTAGACTCTTGTTTGGTTTTAGGTATAGCTGATACCCACTTCTTATTAATTCAGTTATAAATGTAATAGTTTAGGAGCTTATTCCAAAACGAGATCTAAAACTAGTGCTGTCACTTTCATTTGATAAAATGAAGACAGTGACATCACTAGTTTTAAAACATTTAAATAATACGAGAATATACCTTACAATTGAAAATACTTTAACGATACAAATAACTATGACATGTAGACCAGTTATCATGTAACATACATACATAATATCACGCCTATTTCCCCGAAGGGGTAGGCACATTACACGCCCACATTTTGCCAATTATAGTGCTAGTCCCACATAAAAGGTGGCGAGCCTATTGCCGCTTACCGGAAACTTTTATATTCACCAGTGTTGGTTCGGCAGGTGGAAGTGAGGTTGGCTTGGGCGTTTCAGATTTTGGTAGGATCCCTATTCACCTCTATATAATGTGACATTCAATATATGATATGATTCGAATTAAGCTCATATTCAATGAAATCCTATTGAATGCAATGAACAACGTTTACAGTGGCCACAATAACGCGTCTGTAATGCGATTATGAGAATATCTACGACCACAACAATCACACTTACCATAATAATGTGGGCATTACAAAGCTTCGGAAATGCCATTGTGCATCTATTATTTGTAATAAGGTTCACCTTAAACTATTAAATATTTGCTGACCCGCGAGCTTCGTACCGCCTCAGATTCAATAAAGTTGTGTTAACTTATTTGCTAAATCAAATTCAATTTTTCATTAAGATAATATGAATACTCAAAATTAATTTGTTTATTAAGTTTAATGAATGAATAAAAATAGAAATGGAAATTATTTTCAATACATTGAAATGAATGTATTTCTGCGAAATATGCTATGTTTTTATAGATATTCAGCTATTCTAGGCGAAGACAAATTCAAAAATTCAAAGACCATAAAAATCGGTACAGCTGTTCTTGAGTTATAAATGGTCGAACTAACACGACTTTTCTTTTTTTATAAATTTACCAATTCAGGGCGTCACGGGTTCAAACCTATTCGAAGTTATGTGCGTATTTATCGCTTGCTCCGTATTGTGAAAGTTAAGTCCTTTTTCCCGGCTGGCATGAACATCTATGGCAGTCGTTTCCCTCTAAGAATACATCGGGGCAGTATTTTATTTTCTAAAACTAGTGTGAATTCTAGTTTTCACGTGTAAAAATAGTGGATTTTTAGACATAACTTCTACTCAGTGTAGGAAAGTGGCATATTAGACGTGTTGATTACAAATCAGCGCCGCGGGGCCATAGTGACCCCTAGACATATGCTGAGTATAAGCCTTTTCGGTGCCACATGTGTTTATTAATTTTTATTTTTGTATTTTTGTAAACCAATGTATGATACATCGGTTTACAAAAATACAAAAAAAAAATGTGTCACAGAATAAATTATTTTCTTTCTTTCTTCAAAACTCTATAGAACGTAAAGTGTTTATTACTTTACGGAGGTTCTACTCTGACTTAAGTTTTAAGTTAGATGACGGGTTAAATTTCAAGTTTGACCTTTATAAGAGCTCTATTGAGCCCAATTTGAATAAATGATTTTGATTTTGATTTTGAATGTACTTCCGAGTTAATGACGGACTTTACTTGACTTTGGCTGTGATTGAAAGACGAAAACTCTGCGTTTAATGGATCAACTTTGTATGTAATTACTTGACACTAGCAAATTGTTCGGTGCAATGCCCCCGAACACCTGATCTAGCACTTTTCGCCATAAGCGACTTTTAGGTATCAGTCCGGCATCAGATATCATTCGCGACTCGCATATCACTTATCATTACTTAATTAGTCATAATCAATAAATTGTAATTTATCGGGAATACAAGAGTTATCAAAGGAATCATTTCGTATCATTTTATCATACCCCAGCACACAAATATTTTAAAAGAGCGATTCCATTTTAGTACATATCTAAGAAAAAATACTGAACTAATTTTAAAATAATTTTAACCTTTTGCGATAAAAACTATTTTTAAGTTAAATAAACACCTAAATACTTTTTAATTGTATCATATATTGTGATGTATAAAATTAAAAAAAAAAGGAAATATTGGTCTTTTTCCTTCTAATGGAGTCTGTTCAAAGTCTAATTTCAAATTAACGACTATTCGCGTTGAGAACGTACTAGTACCACAAACTACAAGTTCGAATAGTTATCGAATACTCAGCTTCATCACATATTTAATACCCGACCACTTCAGTACCGAGAGGACTTTATCGTAAAGTATAATAGTGAAGAACAAAAGCCTAGGAGAAAAAGCTCACAATGTAGGCCTCTCGACTATAGGTCAAGAGCCTCCGGATGAAAGAGGCTAGTCATGTTTGGATAATACGAGTACAGTACCTAGCGGTAAATGTTGTACATCGACCTTTGAAAAAGGAAGTAGTCTGA
Source organism: Musotima nitidalis (assembly GCA_949126915.1). Classification (NCBI taxonomy): domain Eukaryota; kingdom Metazoa; phylum Arthropoda; class Insecta; order Lepidoptera; family Crambidae; genus Musotima; species Musotima nitidalis. Next base: position 3,994,629 of record OX421429.1, read on the forward strand.
ACGTTTCAAATATATGTGGGATTTAAAATAAAACAACAATAATGTTAGTAAGTCCAAAGGTTTCTTTGTCCCATTTGTTTCTTGTTAAAAATTTAATCTTATAGCAGTCAAAGTACAAAAATTATAAAGTGCTTAGTTCTGAATTTAAATTCCGTTAAACAATAAATCTAATTAATTGATAGACGGGGCAATTAGTTATCGTTAGTTCAAAACGGGGTTAATTGACAATGCGCAAATATTTACCGCTATATACTGTCTGTAGTGTTGTCAAACTTTCCACAATCTCATATCTGTGCAAAATTCTGAAAGGGACTTATTAAACCTATATTTTTAACGACTGAACTGACGAGGAAATCGCGATATTCGTTCTTTGCTCGCAGATTCGAGCGTTCGAAACCCATATTGCATAAAGCGCCCGAAAGGTATGTCTTAGCATGGCTTCATCATATCAACCTTATAAGTCCACTGCTGAACAATGGCCTCCCGAATAGATAACATTTTATGGGTATTTGCCCATAATCACCACGCAGAGTGCCAGCCCATTTTTTGCAGATCGTTGTACTCCTCAATAGATTACATTCTATTGGGGGTATTTGCCCCCAATCACCACGCTGGGCAGGCGGGTGGGTGATTGCAGTTCACGCCAGTATGCAGGATGACGCTGCTGCCCATCATCCGGTAAGAATTCTCTGCGTCCACTCTTACGACTCCCCCAGAGATGAGAGGTACTCCCTACTAAAGGGAAGATTCAAAAGGTTGCATGTTCATATCACGTCGGGGTCACAACTGTAGAGAGTCGATGCTACTGCCTATCAATCTTTTCTTTTTTTTTGTTTTACGTCGTTTACAAAATGCATTTACGCACGGTCTTCCGGCCAAAGGGGGACCGAAGGGGGATGTGGGACTCACTACTCCTGGGTTGCAGCGTCTGACCACTCGCTTGCGGCCAACTTTTACCGGATCAAAACCGGGAGGACCTCTTCAGAGAGACGACGTGGACGCGCCCCGCCTACCTCCTTTTGCAACCAAATGCGCTGCTGGACGGATCCCCCTGGCCCGCCCGCTGGGCCCTCCACAGGTCCCTCTTAGTTTCCCTCTCGGTAGTCAGTATTAAGGACACACGAGAGTAAATGGTATCTGGGTGTTACCTTTTCCCTAGCGGCTTCTCCGCCCTACCGGGAGATACTCAGTTCCCCCACCACGACAAGGTGGAGACCAGTTTGGAGGAGGGGGGTGTACTCCTTACCGAAGGGAAGATCTTCCATCGGGCGGATGTATTTGCCCGGGGGCCGCGGCCTAACGGATGATGGTTTGGTGTTGTATATATAGTTACGAGTTTCAGAAATTTCGTTTGCGCGATTCAGAATTTCATTCATCTTTTTACGTTTTGTTAATCGCTTGTATTGTGTCGCGACAAACATAACAGTGCCCGGTAAGCGGAAATAGGCTGGCCACCTTTTACGTGGTACTATATAATTGGCGAAGTGTGGGCGTATAATATGCCTCTGCCTACCACTTCGGGGAAACAGGAGTGATTATATATATATGTATGTATTAAATACATCCAAAGAAACACCAGCCAATGCAGGCATAAAAACATCACACAACAGAAATCGGCTTACAAGTTTTATATAATAGGGCAAAGCAGATTTGGTTAATTATTATAAAGACTCGCTTACCGATCCAAAAATAATGATGAAAGATTTAACAACAGCGCGCCGTAATGGTGCCGGATGGGGGGAAAAAACGAGATTGTTAGAACGAAAACATAACGTAAAAATACCCGTTTAAGTACTTGATCTGTCTTATTATACCTGCACTTCGCTCCTGGGGTCGTTATTTCGATTCCCGCACAGGACAAATATTTGTGTGCTTGAATATAAATGATTGTCTGTGTCTGGGTGTTACCGTTGTATATTAAGTATGCAATAACAATAAAAAGTATTTACGTATGTTTATCTGTTATAACGAAAGTTCTAAATTATAATTATCTTGGAACTAAATATGTGTGTAATTGTGAAAAAAAATATCTTATATTTATTCATTATTATATTTTGTGTTTTTTTAACGAACTACTGTAAGTACACTTTCTTGTAACTAGCGGGAGAAAAAACTAACCTTAACGATTTTTTTGCCCGTTCTTTTACGATCAAGCTCCCGCCCGCGCTAGTTTTTAAGTTTTGACCTTCATAAGAGCTCTTTTGAGCCTAACTTGAATAAATGATTTTGAATTTTTTAAACTGATTTCAAGCAATAGTTTTACTTTGAAATTGTGTCTCCCTTAGTGTAAAAATCGTTTTAACACTTTTATTTTACGCAAAATGTCACTTGAGCGAGTGACCCCCCAGCAGTGAGCTTGACGTTGCGGTCATTCACTACTGATCACAAGTTATTCTTGAACATGATACATTGATTGTTTGTAGTGATGTACGATTCAGATATAACGAACGCAATGGGTAATGTATGTATAGTGTGTATATAATAGTTCTGGATGCACTGGTGTCATTTAATACACCAGGAACCCAAAGATTTTTCGCGCGCACAGCTCTTCTATTGTTTTCAGTTTTCTATCTGCTTTACAAACTCAATTCATTTCTTTATTGGCCATACTCTTCCTCTTCTACCGCCAGCATTCATATTCACTACCCTTCACATCACATGCTTTTTGTCAGTTTAGTCGTAGAATGTTTACTACTTGTTTGTGCTACCCTCGACTGTTAAAGTGTAAACATATACCTTTATAGCCTCCGCGGAAATCATTCACAAAATTATATTCACTGTAATATAAAGAGCATTAAAAGCGAATAAAAGTGAACACACATAGTGATTTGCCAGCGAATAACTGTTTTCACACCAAGACAATAAGCAATTCTCAAGAAATCAAGAAAAGTTTTTGTAACCGTGAGTCACTATTCTAACTATAACTGCTTAACTGTCAAAGTCAAGTGACATCTGTCATTAGTAGCCGACACTGACAGCTGAACCGGCCGCCGCGATCCGTTTCACGCACTCTATAAGGGTGATGAAATTAAAAGTCAGAACATAAGTGCGGGAGACTTTTTTACGGTGCCGCTGGAACTTTGTTGGTGTGCACTTTGAATATTACGTTACTAAAAGTTATGAAAAAGTGAATAAATCCGGCTTAAAGTTATACCATTTGTCAGATCTTCTCAAAACCTACAGCAAACAGAAAAAATACCGGACAAACTGTGAGTAATAACACGATATTTTCAATAAGAAATCATCTTAAAACTCACGAGATACCGTATATTTCATTTAAAACGACCAACGACGCATACCAAGATCACGGACACAGGTCAATGACCTTATAATATCAAGCCGTCCGTCCGATAACTAATTCGGAATTTCAACCACAAGTTTGAAGTCAGATTGGCACAACGGCTAAAGACGCCGCCTAAGCTGAGGCGGACCCGAGATCAAATCCTACTGTGAAATCATACAAGACTTTTTTTTTTTTTTTGTACTTTATTGTTCTTATTCCAAAATATTTAAATTTATTAGCATCAAGATGACTCATAACTGTAAAAAATGCAATGAAATTCGCTGTGTGAAATCAGTGTAAGTACATAAATAACTCTACCTAATTCCGACCTCTGATGATAACAAAGCGCGGAAAGCCACCACTAGAGCAGACAAAGACAAAGACCACAGAGAGGACGAGCCATAGTTCTATATATCAATAGGACAATATGACGCAAGACAAAAACTATTCAATAAATATCTCCACGGAGAATTCTTTTGAAGAACTCGCTGATGGGGGAGATACCGAGTACTCTAACACATCTTCACCAAAATCTTTGTTAGACAAAAATGACCACACTGTGAGTACGCTGCATGAAGAACAAATATTAGAGCTGAAACAAAAAATGCAAATACTCGAAGAAAAGCTGGAATCCGCAGAAAATGAAATAACAAATTTAGTGATAGAAAATCGTACCTTGACAAACAGAATCAATGAATATGAACTAAAGATTTATCATTTGACAAATGCAAATGAACCTGAAACAAACAACTTAATAAAAATACGAAGGAAAAGTTTCAGTGAAACAGGTTTAAATTTTTCTTATTTGGATGAATCAAAACAACATCAAGAACACGAACAGGATATCATACCTAAAAGGAGCAATGAAAGCGAAAAAAAAACAATTAATTCCAAAGCTGAAAAGGGGACTCAAACATCACCTAGCGCAATCCACCAAATTAAGCCATTAAGAAAAAGAGATAAACAGCTACCGAAACTAACTATTATAAGTAGCAACAAGAGGAACAAGATATTTATTGAGATATGTCACTATATAAAAACGAACTCCAGTACATTGCAACTTATCGAAGACATCGCCGAAAAACGGAAAATTTTACAAAGAAAGATTATTGTGTCATTATGATTGGAGAAAAAGACTTCAAGAAGACAAGCAACCACTTTAAAATTATTAGTCACATAAGAGAGTCGTTGCAAACTTTAACGCATTCAAATATCATATTAACTCTACCAACATATGTTTGTCATGACTATGCGATGATCTGTAATTACAGAATTGAAACTTTTAACAGTCTACTGTACATGGATAATAATATTTATGAATATGCGTATTTACTTGACTCAAATAAAAATTTATCTTACGACTATGACATATACTCAGAATGGAATGGACAACTCAATGACAAGGGCTTATTGACGATATTCGACGACTTGAAGGAAATGATCGAGACTATTCAGGAGACATATACGAATGAAGCATCAAAGGCACCAAACCATGAGGAGTTTTTTCGCCTATAATTACTTATATATAATGCACCAAAATATAGCCGGGTTAATGAATAAAAGCGACTCACTTGTAATCTACCTGGACGAACTTAAAACTAATGGAAAAACCATGGACATTGTATGCGTGACTGAACACTTCATATGGCAGGATATGAAAACATACTGAATATGCCTAATTATACATTAGCAGCATATTTCTCTCGAAGAAACCAAAGAAGAGGAGGCTCATGCATACTGATCAAAAACGGGCACGAATATAGAGAACTACCCAAAATTGCTTCTGCGTCGGTTCCCAATATTATTGAGTGCTGCGGAATAGAGTTAATACGACATGAGTTAATTATAGTATGTATGTATAGAATTCCCAAAGTTACAAATCTTGACATTTTTTATGAAATTTTTTTTAAAATATTAAGAAGTACTTGTACGAACCCAAAAACGAAAATTATCGTCTGTGGAGATTTTAACATCGATATTTTGAAAGATAATAGGATTTCTACTGACTTTAGGCAATTTTTAATTAGTCACAATCTTACTTTAGAACTTAAACAACCAACAAGGTTAGATAGTAATACCTGTATCGATAATTTTGCACATAACTATAAAAGAGGATGTGTTAGTGAGGTTATTGATTTAGCATTGTCGGATCACACTGCACAGATTTTAAGAATTCCAACAAAAAAAACTTGTACTATTACTTCTTGGCAATTAAAACGGCGTGACTATTGTAAAGATAACTTGAAAATATTTAGATCTCATTTGGAATCTCTTTCTTTTACAGAAATATATGAAACAAATGATCCAAATACTGCTTTTAACAACTTTTTAGAATGGTTTAAATTATTACACGATCTGTGTTTCCCATATAAAATAAGAACTATGCATTTAGATAAAAGATTAAAATGGATAACGAAGGGTATCAAAGTATGCACTAAAAAAAGAAGAAAATTACTTTGGAAATTCAGGAACTCATCATCGGACGTAAATAAAATAGCATTTCAAAACTACTCAAGACAATTAAAAAAAATTATCAAATTAACGCAAAAATCACAAAATAACTATTTTATAAAAACTGCTGACAATAAATCGAAGGCTGCTTGGAAAATCATAAATAGCAATAGAACAAACTACCCAAAACATCCTATCTCGAAAATCGAGAATGAAAATGAAACTGTTACTGACCCTCAAAAAATAGCCAATTGCTTTAATGACTTTTTTATAGACCAGATAAAATCATTAAATAAACTTTATGACACTAAGGTGAAGCTGGATAGAAATTGCAAATCAATGTTCTTGCCACCAGTAACATCTGAATATGTATTAAAAATTATCAATTCTCTTAAAAACACGGCAAGCGTAGGGTATGATGGAATAAACACACAAGTCATAAAATATGTAGGTACAAGTATTGCACCCCATTTAGCACATATATTTAATATGTGTACCAGTAATGGAATTTTTCCTGAGAATTTAAAAAAAGTAATAATCAGTCCTTTACATAAGAAAGATGATAGAACAAACATGAAAAACTACCGTCCCTTAGCGCTCATACCAATCTTCTCAAAAATTTTTGAAAAAATTATTTATTTTGATTTGTATAATTTCTTAGAAAAAAGCAATATTTTGTGTAAGGAACAAAAAGGATTCCGAAAGCATCAGACAATTAATAAAGCAATTTACGAATTAGTCAATGACATCATAATAAACGTAGACAAGAAAAATCCTATTCGTGCAATCTATACAGACATGACTAAAGCCTTTGACTATGTAGATCATAAGATATTATTGACTAAGCAATATTCTTACGGAATAAGAGGGAACGTACTGGACCTAATAGAATCATACTTAACTGATCGCACTCAATTCACAAATATTAATAAAATATGTCCAAAAATACGAATAGAGCTAACGTATAGCTCAAATCAACGAAAAATTAATCACGGTGTTCCTCAAGGAAGTGTCCTAGGGCCATTGCTGTTTCTGGTGTACATTAATGACCTTCCAAAAGCAGTACGAAATAGCATGATTCTATTTGCCGATGACAGCACTGCAGTAATCAGTAAAAAACAGATTGACATAAAAATATATGAAAATGACATAAAAGAAACATTAGTAGATATAATTAAATGGCTTAAAAATAATAATTTGATAATTAACCTAGACAAAACCAAAATAATGCATTTTTCACAACGTACCTTAATGCGACATATAAATATCAAATATGATAATAAAAACATACAAGACACACAAGTGACGAAATTCTTAGGCTTAGTTATAGATAATAAATTGACATGGAAACGGCAAGCCGAGGAAATATGTAGCAAAATAAACCAATCTGCTTACGTCCTACATAATTTAGCAAAAAAAGTAAGTCGCGATACTGTTATCTCTGCCTACCATGGCTTAGTGGCTTCAGTACTGCGATATGGAGTCATTTTTTGGGGAAATTGCAGTGAGAAAGAAACCATTTTTAAAGCGCAAAAACGATCAGTTAGGGCTATATTTGGGCTATGCAATAGAGATAGTTGTAAAGAAATATTTAAAATTATGAACTTAATGACACTACCATGCATTTATATTCTGGAGGTAGCAATTTTTGTAAAAACAAACAAGGAACTTTTTACTAAAATATCTGACACAAGAAGCAATCCTATTCGTACACAGTTAGGGATTGCAATTGCTGGATCCAGCATAAAGCAATCCAGCTGGATCCAGCGCCTTTTTAAACCTGCTGGATCCAGCATATCGTGCTGGATCCTGCGATGCGGATCCGCAAACATATTAATTTCTATTGTTTAGTTTTGAGTTGCCGCCATTTTCAAAACCGCGCTGCCGTTTACGTTATGTCACGACAGCAGTACTCGTATCGCATGTCGAATGAAACGACGGTAATCCCACGATACAGCGCACTGCTCATGAAAGTACGAAAAATTGTAAAAAAAAAACAAGAAATCACCCACCATAGATGATTTGTTTTTGCAAAAAGATGTTAAGGAAGAGAAAGGTAAAGAACTAAGTCTGATTCTTGATTGCCGCACTAGATGGAACAGTTTGCTCAGTATGCTGGATCGTTTCTACAACCTAAAAGTTTGCATTGATAAAGCATGATAAAGCATTGATAGACGTCGGTTCCGAAATAAAAATTTTCGGGCGATGAATGGTCAATTATCAATGAGTTGATCGTCAGTCAGAAGAGAGTCCACATTGATAACTGCCGACTCAACTTTGAAATTTGTCTTAGACAAGCTATATAGCCAGGGCACTTCCCTAAGCGCCGAGCGGCGCCTCTCCGAAGTTACTGGTACGTTAGTATACTTGAAAAATCCAAAAAAGTATAAAGAAGCAGTAAAAAAACCTGGCTATTTTCCTTTGCCAAAAAAGAATGCGATGCGGCAGGAGATGAAAACTTTGCTGAAACGAGTAAATAAACAACATATGGTAGAGCAGGTGCAAGAAGATATCATGGAGTTAGAAGAGGATGGTCTAGATGATGACGCAGAACCCATGAAAATGACCTTAGAGCAAGAGCTTGAGATGGAACTTAAGAGAGAAAGAGAACTTTAATAAACAAAAGCCAAGTGGTCAATTAGATTACGAAAAGGTTCTGAAAAAAAATATTGAGCGTTTATGAGACCGAAGGAGTGCGAGGTGAACATTTATCTATGGTTTATGAGTATTTAATGACCCTAAAAACGACTAGTGTAGAGGCCGAAAGGGCATTTTCAGCAGCCGGCTACATATGTAGTTCTGTGCGAAGCAGGTTGGAAGATAAGACTAAAGATAAAATTTGCTTTCTAAGGTCTTCCTTTCAGAGAATTCAAAAAGAGAAATAGTCAGTCTATTATCGTCAGATTTTAAACTGCCTAATTAATTAACGACTGGAGAGAAGATTGTATCGGAGTCATCAATAGAATCATATCAAAAGAAGATATAAAAAATTGATTGCAGATTAAAATAGTATTATTATTATGGTCCTTTTTTGTAGTTAATTTTAAAAGAATTTGTAAGACTGATTGCTACTGATTAGCCGTCCTATTATTAAACATAAATGTAATAAGATTATAAGCTTACTTGGAAACATTATCTAAAATGTTATATGAGCTTATAATTTGTTTGTTATTTCATTTTAAGTTGATTCTTTTGATCTCAAATGATATAATAACTGAAGTAAATTGATATAAGATATCACCAAATGAGTGAAAGTTTTCATAGATTATCGTAAGAAGTACAAATTAATAAAAAAAGTCTTAAAAATGTCGTCTTTTTATTTTCGTTCCATATTTTGCTGGATCCGCGCTGGATACAGCTGGATTCAGGTCAATCCAGCAAGAATCCAGCTGGATTGAAAACGCTGCTGGATTGCAATCCCTATACACAGTATATTAATAAATTAGCACGACCAATACATAAAACCGCGTTTTTCAAAAAAAGTGTTTTAGGAATGGCCCCAATTATTTATAATAGAATTCCAGACTTTTTAAAAGAACTGAAACTCGATATGTTTAAAAGAAAATTGACACAAATGCTTTTGACGAAATGTTATTACTCCATAGACGATTTTTTAAAAGACAGAAGTTTTTGAATTACGATTTTCTACATTGACATAATATTTTTTTTACATTGACATACATACATATTTTTCTTTTTAATTAGACATTTTTACTTATTTACTGATGAAATCTATTAAAAATTCATATTGTATTTAAAATCACAAAAATAATTTATTATGTAATGTATTTCTCTAATTGTTACAATAGTTGCATATCCCAAAGGGATAAAAATGTGAATGGAACTTTTATAACATTTTGACTGTACCATCTGATATTGTACCCACATTTGGCAATAAAACTGATTCTGATTCTTCTGATTCTTCTGAATGTCCATTTCGCAAAATGTCACTGGTCTAGAAATCTAAAAGGTGCCTAGTAGGTAGGGCCCCCGGGAAGAGGGTCATGCATGCCGGGACTGCGGGACTGTCAGTCAGTAAAAGTCTGACACACTCTCCAGCTCCACCCACAGCGGTAGAAGTACAAAAGAAAATTTTACATCAGATAAAAAAAACGTTTTTTCAGGAGTTAGTCAGTTTTTAAAATTAACTGATATTTCTACTAAGATTTGAGAAATAGAAAGGTCATTAGCAAAAAGGACATTCTAAGACTAGACCCCTTTTGTCTCATTACATTTATTTTTCATCAGTGTAAATAGATACAATTTAGAACTCACAAACTGATTTGATCGAAACCAACCAATCTGTTAACTACTAAAAATATTCGATTTTAAACTCTGTTGTATTTACTTTGCGTTCCGATTCTGTTAATCGAGATTGGACAGGCGCAATCATTTACATGCCGCGCGTGAATGGTATTCGAAAATTATTTTATTAAATTTTAAATTTATTTTATCTGGTGACGATAGCATAGCGGCTTTAGAAGAACAAAGTTGATAAGTGGAAAAGAAGTTAAAAAGAACAAACAATATTATTTAATAATAAAATCATCATCATTATATCAGCCATAAAAAGTCCACTGTTGAACATTGGTCTTCCCAATAGATTACATTATATTTGGGGTGTGTACCCATAATCACCACACTGGGCAGGCGACTCAAACCAGTACTCAGGATGACGCTGCTGCCCATTAAGTAGGATTTCTCTTTGTCGACTTTTACGACTCCCCGTGAGATGAGAGGGAGTGGCACTATTATAGGCCGATACTAAACAGCACAATTATTAAAAATACTTAGAATTTATTAATAGTCATTGATTAATATTAAAACACATATATTATTGTTAGAATTTTCAAGTTACCAATATCTTATTTATTTGTATCTTAGCAATACCATCATCGAGGCGTCATCATCATTTGATAAAAATATTATTAGTAGCTTGCTATTAAAAAGTAACTTTAGATAAAGGCTACGATGGCTAAGAACTGCTACGAAGACTAGGAACAGCTACGAAGGCTAAGAATAGCTACGAAGTTAAGCCGTAGCCTAGCTTGCTACAGCCTCATTTCATATCAATACATTCGTATTCGACCGAAGCACTCGGTCGTAGTCTTCGTTGCTTCTTTCGGTAATTAGTCGCTGTTATAACCTTCCGAAGTGACACAGTGTTGATACAATAGAAATACATAAAATCGGTAGAGTATAATCACTATTATAGCTATGACGACCGATATGGCGTGGAGGTCAGTATATCTACACTTCACTCCAGAGGTCGTGGGTTCGATTCCCACACAGGACAAATCTTTGTGTGCATGAACATGAATATTTGTTCTGGTCTGGGTGTTTTCCTATGTATATGAAGAATATATTTACAAAAAAAAGTACTTAAGTATGTTTATCCGTTGATTAGTATCCATAACACAAGTTATTAATGATACTTATCTTGGAACTAAATAGTCTGAATTTTTTTTAATTTATTGTTAAGGGGGTAGAGAGATGGTGGAATAATAATATGTGAAAGCATTGATGTATATATGTAATTATTATATATTTCCAGATCATATGAATGTATAAAAATGTTTAAACTAAAAAAACTAATATAAATTGTTTTGTCCTACCTTTCGATTACTTTACATGTAGAGACCGAGAAGTATTTGTGTATAAAATTAAAATATTTTTTAATTACATACTTATTTTTATCACAACGTAATTCTATTGCATAAAAAAGGCGACAAAGCTGACTTAAATAACTATCGCCCAATCAGTTTACTCTCCCATTAATACAAGTTGCTTACCAAAATCATCACCCTTCGTCAGACCAATAATTTTGTTTTTTTACCAATAGGCCCAACTAACCGGTTTCCGAAGCGGATATAGCACCATGGGTTAAATAATTGAATAGGCTACAAAATATCAAACGACTCCCTGGTCGGATTTTATCGACTACCGAAAGAGTTTGATATTTTTGGAATCCTGGGAAGTTGTTTAGGCACTTCAGAAAGCTCGGATATACCACAGATATTCGAATCTTATTAAAAGCATAAAGTCAAAATTATTCATGTTAATTATGATATGTTGTTACTAGATGGCACTAGTTGTATGTTGAATCGCGGTATAGAGATGTTTTTCTGTTTAATAACCCCTCGGTCTTACTAACAATAATGGTTGAGGTAGAAATTCTTAATAATCCATCTCGACCATGTCAAAGTTAAAATAATTTATTCAATTTAAGCTCAATAGGACTTTTATGGAAGTCAAAACTTAAAAGCTAGCGCGCCCATTTACTGCGGGCGGGTGCTTTGCTTGTTCGTAAAAGAACGGGCAAGAAAATCGTCAAGGTTAGTTTTGTTCTCCCGCCAGTTACAAGAAAATGAATTTAATAGTAAAACAATTTGACAAGTCTACAAAAACCTGTATTCTGCAGTCACCAGATTTAAAATAAAAGAAGAAAATAACTCTTTTTTTAGTTATATAAGCATAATTATGAAAAAATATAGTAGACATGAGTAGACCAGTTCCCACTGGCGGCACTCATTTACGAGTATGGAGCTTGAACCAGCCATCGTTTCGCTCAACCATATTTTAGGGAACGTTACGACCCGACGCATGACGCCACCACAGTGAAAACATTTAACTGAGCATGACATACACAAGCTTCAAAATAAAAAGATGTATACAAATAAAGCAGCTGCAAACCACAAAATTGTTTGTCCTATGATAGGTATAATTTACAGACATGTCGTCTTATTATTTATATAGTCTTGCGTACAATAGTATGCTTTCATAATATTTTTTTCTTTAATGGCTAATTCAAATTTGGACAAAGACAAATCCAGTATATTCTGCGGGATTTAGTTGTAGTATTTCATAACTTGCCCCACAAAAATTTTTTTTTTTAAGTCTTTGAAACTGATTCAACAGTTTATTTTTATTTCTAGTGTTGAAGCTGTAACGTTCACAGCGTTTACAATAATTATTAACATTTTCCGTATAAAAAATACAGTTAAAGATAGACTATGAGGCAGTAGTTAAAATATCAATTTTCCGAAACAACTCTCTAAGGGATGATCTAGCTAGACAGTAGTTTATAAATAAAACCGAAAGCTTTTCTAGTAAACTTAGTTCTGCCACATATGCGATTCGTAAGATTACGGATGCCGAAACTGCTAGAATTGTATTGTATTGTATTGTGCTATTTTAGCTATTTTCACAGTTTGAGAAATTCATTGCTGTAAAATTAAAATTAAGTTTGTACCGAACCTTGTACAGAACCTTGAAGCCCCATCGGTCGAATATAAATAACTAGAATGAACCCATATTTTACTCGAATTACTGTTCCCATTTATTATATGTTATAAGACCTTAGGAACTAAAACATCACCTATAATTGGTGCCTGCCGATCAACGGACGATGCTTCTTTGTTAAACTTGCCCGCTATTATGTGGTTCGAACAACACAATTGACCAAATGTGGGCGTATCATATGGCCCAGCCTACCCCTCCGAAGAAGCAGGTGTAATTGTACGTAAGTATTTATAATAGTTATGTGGCCTAGCAATAAAAACAATACGCCCAATGATATAAAATTGTAAATTAGGGTGTCAATTTTTCACTCTGCCACGGTACTCTAAGTGTATGCGCTTGATTGGTTATAATTACTCGCCTAATTAGAAATAATTTCTTTCTTTTCCAACAACTAATAAAAGGCGTTTGCGCTCTCAAGGAAAACGACACTTGGTAGTGATTTTATTGGTTTTACGTACCTATTAAGAATTTCAAATGACTTAGGTTGACTTAATTACGAGCAGAGTGAGAGACGATCGAATAAAATTGTGTTTATTACCTAGCCTGTTTATTAAGACTGTCTACATACATACATTCATGCTTGTTTTTCCGAAGGGGTTGGCAAAGGCATGGTAATAAACCCCGTGTGAAGTTGCCAGACTCCCATCGGGCGCGTCCCCAGGTGGCGGATAGGGGCATGCCACACATTGTGGTACCGGCTTTTAAGGCCGGCGCGGACCAAAACTGGTGGGTTTTTTGGGGCGCACCCCCGGTCGCACTTCGCGGCTGGAAAGCGGCCCAGGTGATCCGTTGTCATACGGTCTCGGGGTGTCGGCTGCTCCCAGCACGCCTCAGCTCATCTGAGGTGGCAGGGGATGCAGCCCATTTTCCCAGTGGTGGCGAGGCGTATTTAGCGCTTTTTGTTTAGCCCTTTCGAGGGCAGTGGCTGCTTTCATGCAGCGGTGGGTGGCAGGCCTGCAAGGCCTGCGGCGCGGCAGGTCCGGCAGCCACATCCCAGTGGCTGTTGGGTGGGTCTCTCGACTCCCCGTCGGGCAATCCGTAATCCGCAGTCTGCGGACCGGAGGTGCCGCTCACTGAGAGTGGTGCCGCGTGGAGAATACCACTATAATAAGTTACCCCAATCCCAAGGTGAGCGGATCGTGCCGAAGGGATGCATGGCTGGAGGGAGTCCAGTCGCTAGCGTGCGGGGGAGCTCACCCCCGAAAAAAGAGAGGGAGTTATTGTCATGGCTAAAGCAGATTTGAAAATAATTCTCCGGGCAGGTCCCCGAAAGGGGGAATCCTGCACACCCGCTTCGGCGGGTGTCTGCCCCGTAGTATACGGAGGGGGCACAAACTGCTTCGGGGCTGGAGCGCCTCAGGGCCAGCGACAAGGCCCTAAGGCAGGAGAACGCCCGCCTCCTGGCGCAGCACGCGCAAGTTATAAAGGAGGTCTCCACTCTCCGCGAGGAGGTGCGGAGGGTGGAGAGGTCTGCGCCCCTGGATCTGGCGCAGATCGAGGAGCGCCTTTCGCGGGAGCTCGGTGAACGCGTCATGAGGGTGCTGGACGCGCGCATCGAGGGTCTGGAGGTGGGGGGCCGCCTGCTGCCCGAAAAGTCGGTGCGTCCCCCGCTTCGGGCCGACCGGGCGGCCCTTTCGCCGCCTCTTCGGCCCCTGCAGTGGCTCCAGCGCGGCCCCCTCCTCCCCCTACCAAGAAGGGGAAGGGGAAGGGGAAGGGAAAGGGGAGGAAGCAGCCGGTGCCTGTTTCGGCATCTGCACCGGTTGCTTCTCCTTCCTCCGAAGTTCGCCCTGTCGTCCCGGCTCCCGCTGCCGCCCCGTCCCAGTCGGGTGGCCAAGAACGGGAGTCTTGGACGACGGTCATCTCGCGCCGCCCTAAAGAAAGAGCGGTGGCGCAACCGAAGGTTTCTCGGAGCGCTGCTCCTGCCAGGCCGGCTCCACAGCCGGGCCGATCGGCAGCCCCCGTCAAAAAGAAGGCGCTGCGCCCGCCGTCATCTGCAGCAGTGGTTATGACGCTGCTGCCGGGCGCAGTGGAGCGGGGCCGCACTTACGAGGCAGTGATCGCCGAGGCCAAGGCGAAGATACGCCTTGCAGACCTCGGCATTGCCTCAGTGCGGTTCCGCAAGGCGGCGACGGGGGCCCGGGTCTTCGAGATCGTGGGAGAGGCCCGGGAGGAAAGGCCGATCGGCTGGCGGAGCGTCTCCAGGCGATCTATTTGCCGGAGGACGTCAGGGTCTCCAGGCCGGTGATGCTGGCAGACGTCCGCATCGCGAGTCTGGACGACTCTGTCTCCAGGGAGGAGGTTGTGGCGGCGGTGGCGGCAGTCGGCGGCTGCGCTCCCGACCTCGTGAGACCGGGGGCTATAGGAAGGGCTACCTCTGTGGGGCTGGGGGCCATTGTTGTCTCCTGCCCCGTGGCGGTGGCGAAACGGGTGGCCAGCGGGCGATTGCTCGTTGGCTGGGTGTCGGCTGGGACGACTCTTTTGGAATCTCGTCCCAGCCGCTGCTTTAGGTGTTTCGCACTGGGCCATCTTGGGGCCCAGTGCAAGTCTTCGGTCGACCGCAGCGATAACTGCTTCCGCTGCGCTCGACCAGGGCACCGAGCCCGAGACTGCTCTGCCCCCCCCCCCCCTACTGCCCCCTCTGTGAGGAGGCTGGGAGGGTGGCCGACCATCGCCCTGGGGGTAAGGCTTGCGCCCGGTCCCCCAAGGCCAAAAAGAAGGGCCCCGGCAAAGGCGTGCTGCCATCGGGCCCTACCGCCACCACGGATCGGCCGGAGGAGGTTGATATGGAGACCCATTAATTTATGGCTCTCCGGCTCAACTTTCTCCAGGCGAACCTTAACCACTCCGCCGCGGCCCAGGATCTTCTTCTTCAGGCCATGGCGGAGTGGCAGGTCGGTCTGGCAGTGGCCGCTGAGCCCTACCGCGTCCCGGTCCGTTCCGACTGGGTCTGCGACGCGGACGGCTCAGTGGCCATCATTCAGCGTATGGCGGCGGGCACTCCCCCTCTCGTCCTCGTCGGGAGAGGGGGAGGTTTCGTAGCCGCTCGGGTCGGTGGGGTGGTGGTTGTGGGAGTCTATTTCTCCCCCAATCGCCCCCTCTTCGAGTTCGAGCGGTTTTTGGTCAGGTTGGGTGCAATAACCCAAGGCTCTTCTCTCCCCGTCATTGTGATGGGGGACCCCAACGCCAAATCCACGGCGTGGGGCTCCCGGACGACTGACGGGAGGGGGACGGCCTTGGAGGAATGGGTGACAGAGTGTGGGCTGTCCATCCTCAATCGCGGTTCGGTGGACACGTGCGTGCGCCGCAACGGGGGGTCTGTTATCGACATCGCGTTTGCGGCGCCCTCTCTCGCGCATCGTGTCCACGATTGGAGGGTGCTGGAGGATGTGGAGACATTGTCTGATCATCGCTATATCAGATTCAGTGTCTCCACATCGGTGCCAGCGTCCAGCGGAGGTGTAGGAGAGCCTCGATTGGACGGCCCACGATGGGCGATCAAGCGCCTCGACAGGTCATTGCTGCGGGAGGCAGCCCTGGTCGAGGCGTGGCCACGGGAGCCACCGCTGGTGGACGTGGAGGGGGAGGCTGCGAGGGTGTGCGCGGCCATGGCACGTGTCTGTGACGTGGCCATGCCCCGTGTTCGCGCCCCCCCGCAGAGATCCCAGGTCTACTGGTGATCGCCGGAGATCGCCCAGCTCCGCTGAACCTGTGCGGTGGAGCGGCGCCGCTACCAGAGGAGTCGCGGAAGGAGAATCCGCGACGACGCCGAGTTGGATCAACTTTACGCCGCCTATAGAGAGGCGGTGAGGGCCCTTCGCGGGGCCATTAGCCGGTCCAAAGCCGCAGCGTGGGACGAGCTGCTGGAGGCCGTTGAGGCGGATCCATGGGGCAGGCCGTACAAAATAGTACGTCAAAAGCTCCGAGCGTGGACCCCTCCCGTCTCCAGCAGCCTCGAACCGGCGGTACTCGGTAGGGTGGTTGAGGCACTGTTCCCAGACAGGGGAACCGACTTCGTGCCTCCCACTATGGCGGCGCCAGATGTCACCCGTGACTCGGGCACTGAGGATGTGCCTGAGCTCACCGAGGAGGAAGTAGGAAGGGCCGTGCTACGCCTGAGGGGCAAGAGCACGGCCCCAGGTCCCGACGGCATTCCGACGAGGGCGTGGGACCTGGTTTTGAGCGGGGAGGAAGCGCCTTTTCTTTCCCGCGTGACCTCCCTCTTTGCTAGGTGTCTGCGGGATGGGGTTTTTCCGCGGCGCTGGAAGGAGGGCCGCTTGGTACTCCTTCCCAAAGAGGGACGTCCGGCCGATGACCCTTCTGGTTATCGGCCCATTGTGCTGCTCGACGAGGCGGGCAAGCTCCTGGAGCGTGTCATCGCCAACCACCTCGTCGAGCACCTGGAGGAGGTCGGACCAGATTTGTCCGACCACCAGTTCGGGTTCCGCCGCGGCCGATCGACGATTGACGCGATCGGCCGCTTGCAGGACCTGTCGGAGAGGGCGGTTTCCCGGGGTGGGGTGTTGATTGCGGTGTCGCTCGATATCGCGAACGCCTTCAACACCCTGCCCTGGTCAACGATTATGGAGGCGCTTCGATATCACGGGGTGCCTCCATATCTGCGGCGGTTGTTGGGGAGCTACCTGTCGGAGAGGGCGGTAGTCTTCCCAACGATGGGCGGAGGAGGCTGTCGTCGGCGTATGGTGTGCGGTGTTCCGCAGGGGTCTGTCCTGGGACCACTCCTGTGGAACATCGGATATGATTACGTTCTGCGCTGTGTGAACTTGCACGGCGTGGACGTGATCTGTTACGCCGACGACACCCTCGTAACATCCCGGGGTTCTGACCCCCGGGATGCGAGAGTGTTGGCCACTGTCGGCGTCGCGGCGGTGGTCGAGAGGATACGGCGGCTGGGGCTCGAGGTGGCACTGCATAAATCCGGAGCCATTATTTTCCATGGTCCCCGGAGGCGGCCGCCTCCAGGCCCTAGTATCGTGGTAGGAGGAACTCCCATCCCTGTCGAGAACACGCTGAAGTATCTCGGCGTCCTTCTCGACAGCAGATGGGACTTCGAAGCGCACCTTCGGCACCTAGGCCCGAGGTTGGTGAGCACGGCGGGAGCTCTATCTCGCCTGCTCCCCAATCTCGGAGGGAGTGGCGGCAGTTGCCGCCGCCTTTACACGGGAGTGGTGCGGTCCATAGCCCTGTATGGAGCCCCAATCTGGGCGAGCTCCATATCGGGTCGCCATCGACAGATCCTGCAGCAGTCGCAGAGGGTCATGGCGACCCGTGTCGTTAGGGGGTATCGCACCATCTCCCATGAGGTGGCATGCGCGCTCGCCGAGTCCCTGCCATGGGACCTCGACGCCGAGGTTCTCTCGGCAGTCTACTGGCGTGGCGCGCAATCCCGGAGCCAGGGTCTCCGCCCCACACCGGACACTGTGGTGCGGTGGCGTAGAGACGCTCAGACACAGGCTCTGGGCTCATGGCGGCGGCAGCTACACAGGAGCGCCGAACTACGTGCTGAAGGATCGAGGCGCCGTATCCTCGAGGCGGTCGGGCCCATCTTAGAGCGATGGGTCGGCCGTCGTTGGGGGTCGATGACCTTCCGACTCACGCAGGTACTTTCCGGGCACGGGTGCTTTGGGAAGTATCTGTGTGACGTCGCCGGGGGGGAGTCGACCCGGTGTTGCCACCACTGTGACTGCGCGATGGATGATGCGCAGCACACTTTGGTGGCGTGCCCTGCGTGGGCGGGGCCGCGGTCGACGTTAGCTGCGGCCCTGGGTGGAGTGGCTCTCTCGCTGCCGACCATCATGCAAAAGATGGTCGACAGCGAGACGGCATGGGAGGCGATGGCCTCCTTCTGCGAAGTGGTGATGTCGCAGAAGGAGGCCGCGGAGCGGGAGAGGGAGCGGGATCCGCTCTCTCTCCGGCTACGCCGTTGGCGCAGCGGACGGGCCAGGAGGGCCCGTCAGGCAGCTCCCGGGGGGTCTTAGGCGGCGGGGGCAGGGGGCCCCTTCCGTCTCGTAATAGACCCCCCCCGAAGTCGGCCAGTTACGCCATGGCCGCACATAGAGGTAGGGGGGGCGCTGCAAATTGCGCCTTCCTGAGGAGGTCTCCCCGGTTCTGATCCGGGGGACGTTGGCCGCGGGCGGGGTACCAGAAGCTACAAACCCGGGCACTGGTGCCTCGCCCCTTTTCAACAGCGGTGGGCGTCGTCTGAAGTTTTTTAGTGGGTAGGACTGCGGTGGTCGCGTCGGCCGCAGTGAGCCCCACACCCCCTCCCGGTCTCCCCCTTTTGGCCGGGAGACAGTGCGTAAGCAGCATTTTTTTACAGACGATTATAAAAAAAAAAAAAAAAGGCATGGTAATAAACGCCTACACTTCGTCTTTAATAATGGTTCAATTTGCGTATCTGATTTGCTTGCTGAGATTGGACTGCGTGTGCCTTCTGCTTCTCTGAGAAGGCATTCTTTCAACCCCGGCTGTGAGAACTAATTAAAGGGAAAATTCATATATAATAAGGGCATGCCGTACATTTAACCAAGAATGTCGGGCTGTCGACTTAGATTCACACCATACGAGTATAGCTTCACTCAAAGTTATTCTGAGTAGAAACTTTTTTGAAACCTAAAATATTAGTGTTTATTTATATCAATAATTTAATTTAATAAGTTTATTTATTGTCATCGCAGTGTTTTATATATTCTTAAAATGCATGTACATACGTTGAATTATGTGTTTCGGATGTAGTATTTATTTAGTTTGCATTTGTTAATGCTTTGCAATTAGCGTGACGGGGTTTAGTCCTCCATATAAGTTAACTTTGTTATAGAAATGATTATAAATGGAAACTTGTAATTGCCCATATTATAAACGTTAATCTAAGATAATATTGTAATTAGCCGTAAGTTTTCCCAAAATTGTAAAATAAAATAAAATAAAAATAAATAAAATAAAGTTGGTCCCACGTAATAGGTGGCGAGCGTATGGAAGCTTACCGGGAACTGTTATGTTCGCCAGAGCCTCGTCCGTTGATCGGCAGGTGCACAGGTGAGGCTGGCTTGGGATTTTTAGGTTTATGTAGATTCCCTATACATCTGAACAAGATCATACAAATTCGCGAAAATTTTACATATAAAATGATGTTGACAACAATGCAAGATATATGACGTGTGGTAACGGCCTAGAACAGTGCCACCTCTCACATCTCACGGGGAGTCATGAGAGTTGACGAAGAGAAATCCTACCAGATGATGGGCAGCAGCGTCCTTCTGCGTACTAGCTGGAACTGCGATCACCAACCGGCCTGTCCAGCGTTGTGATAATGGGCATATACCCTCAATAGAGTGTAATCTATTGCGGAGGCAATCAGCTGCTTACAGCCGTTAAGCAGTGGACTTTATAAGGCTGTTATAAAGATATATAGGCAGTATCATGATCACTAAAGAGAAATAAATTTTAAAAAGAGATTTAATATCTTTAATTTCTTACAAAATATAAAAAAGTCTCTTAAAAGAAAACCATTTTGTTGCTCCTATAATGGCGTAAGAGGTACATTTGACAAATTCAATAGAAGGAAGGAAAAAGGCTTCGACAAATAGGTTACTCGAGGCAAAAGGATAAACAAACATGTAGGGTCTTCTTTGAAGCCCTTTGACCCTTATTTTCACTACACGTTGAGAATTTTTATTTATTTATCAACAGGTTGAGATGGCAAACTACAGCTTTAATGCTTGCGGGAAACCGAAATCTCTTTTGCTTCTAAAAAACAACATATTTATGAACTTTCTAGAAATTGGATTAAAAAATCTTGAGAGGTGTCAAGGGACACCCGGATAGAACGAAGTTCTTTTCGATTAATTAGTGAAGGAATTGTAATAAAATTTTAAAAATTACATTGGAAAAAATGTTTTATTTTAATAAAAAACATGAAAAAAATACAAACAAATCAATAAATCAAATAATAAAACGCTTAAAAAGAGGAAACAAAAAGTTCCCGGACCGGGAATCGAACCCGAGCCTCCAGGGTGAAAGCCAGGTATCCTAGCCACTAGACCGTGAAAAAGTGTCGTGACAACTTTTCTTAAGAATTTTTTCCGTCTAGCCCCCTTTCACAACGCGCGATAAGGAACTTCGTTCCAATAAATTATAAAACTACTCCAAAAAAATAATAATGAATAGTAACAAAAGTGCAATAGTAATAATAGTGCCACCCCCGCTTATCGCATGGAGAGTCGTAAGAGTCGACGAAGAGAAATCCATGATGGGCAGCAGCGTCATCCTGCTTACTTTATCTGCGATCACCAACCCGCTTTCCCAGCGTGGTGATTATGGGAAGCCACTATTCAGCAGTAGACTTTATAAGGCTGACATCACAGATATCGATACACAATAGATTACGCAAGTATCCCGATTTATACGGAAATCAAGCGTACCGACTTTTAGCACCTATTGTACAGTGATTGCCGATATTAGGTGAGGAGAGTTCTAAGCTGATGCATTGACACTAATGCCATTGAATATGATATGTCATATTATGTAAAATCATTTATGTTAGAGTATGTAAAAAAAAAATAGACGCACGCGGACTGTAAGTAGCTGCGGCCAACCACGACGGTTGGTCGGGGTTCAGACACGCGAAGTACATGCATTTGCATGACTGTGGCTGATATGATGATGATGACTCCAAAACATTAATTAAATGAATTATCTTCCCATCTATTAACGTCCCAATACTAGGTTAGGGCCTCTTTTCACAAACCCAGAGCGAATAGATATTTTTTATATGACTTGCCTGACATAATGACTATATCCTTCCCGACGTCGATGCAATTCTGAAGCGCTCTATATTATATCAGGATAAGCACGGTAACAGGTGCAACTACTCAGGACGGCCAAAAACATTAAATAAAACGTTAATACCAGCAAGCCTAGTCGGTGAAGTTTAATGGGCTTATAAAAATCTAAACAAAACGCCACACATCTGCCTCCGCCAATTTGCACTGGGTCTGCTTAGTGATATATTATTAAATCCCTCTCTTCTTAAATTGTGATTGATTTGGACTGAAGCTGAATAGTAAGACGTTCCTAGTTTAAGATGATGGCGATTAAAGACCTCTAAAGCACTCCAATTACTGGCTTTATACCTAGAAGATTGCGTCGAAAACGTAGAAATATAGTTCATATAGTTCACAACAACTGTGTGATCAAACGTGATCCCCTTGGGGGGGGGGTGACGGCGCGGTGTCGGGGCATGGGCCCCCTGATCGCGGTATCAAACGGCGCCCGTGAATACGAGCGCGGCGTTGGGGTGGCTATTCAGTCATTGTAAAACTTCGGTGTCTTGTCCGGTAGAGGCGCCGCTATCGATCTCTGGGCCGATCAGCGGCGCATGGTAGTCCTGTCAGTGAGGCTTCAGGTTAAGTCCTGGGCCTCCTGAGGAATGAGGCTGCGGGCGTAGGCCCTGGCATCCTAGCCAAGCCTCGAATGTGGTCGTGGCCAGACGCATCCGCACGCGCGAATAGGTATTGGTCAAAACATGCCCAAATAGTAGTAAAATTAAAAATATATGTCTAAATTGGTCTAAAGAAGCAAGAGTACAAATCAATCACCCAAGGAAGTGAAATAGTAATGTGTGACAAAGCTTCCAATTCTCTTTTATATAAATGATTTAGCAAGCATAATTGACGAAGCTACTATATTGTTTGCATTGTGTGATTGTTTAATTAGATAGTTATTTACCAATTATTTACCACTTTCTAGTAGATAGTCGCCAGTTTGTATAAATTGGACTGTATTGGAAAGTGAACTTAGTCCTTGAAGATGAAAGAAGCCTTGTCTCCCTCGTCGTAACTAGGTTGCTGTCTTAGGCAATGAGAACTCCCACCCAATTTCACAGACAGCGGGAAACAAAAACCGTAAGGCGGGCCTTGTGCTTTACTTCACGCGGATTAATAAAGCCAAAAGAATTGCAGCTCTTACTGCGATTTCTCACTTGTTCCGACTTGTTCTCACTTGTTCCGACTTGTTCTCACTTGTTACACAAAGGTCGAGAATTTAATTAAAATATACAAATTAATGATATGCCATAATCATAAACAATGACGACCGATATGGCATGGTGTTCAGTGTACCCGCTTCCGCTCATGAGGTCGTGGGTTCGATTCCCACTCAGAACAAATATTTTTGTGAATGAACTTGAATATTTTGTTCTGGTCTAGGTGTGTTCGATGTATATTAAGTATGTATGTACAAAAAAAGTTTATAAGTATGTTATTTAGTTATAACCAGGACACAAGTTACATACTTATCCTTGTCAGATAGTAAAAATTTTCTCCTTGCATTAGTAAGTTTTTTTTTATATTCTTGTAATTATTCCCCAACTAACATATTTTTCTTAGTTTTACACCAGGTATTTACATTACTTAGTTTAAAACCAGGTACTTACTTTACTGTAATGGGAGCTTCCCTTAGTGCTATTTTTATTGGATACAGTTTGTAAGAAACACTTACTTATTAAACGTACACTTAAGACTTAAGACAACACTAATAAGTCGAGATGAGTTCCTTGAGGCATTCTTCTCAGTCTCGTTGCCTTTTGGAAGCCTCGTTAGAGTCACCGACAGACTGACTGACGGACAATCCCCTCCCCCCTTTAGAATCACGACAGGCTGACTGACAGATCCTGCCAATAAGAGTCACCGACAGACTGACAAATCTTGAGAAAAAACCACAACAGACAGATAAACTGACAAACCTTGACAACTTCTGACAAAGAATTCATTGGCTCTTTCATTTTTGTTAAAAAATATATCAAATTTCCATTTTGTGTGTAAAAATTTGAGGAATCTAAATGATTCTGTTGACCTGAAAGAAAAAAATATTTTACTATACTTTTTAGTAGTGTATGTATTTTCACCGATATCACCAATAACAAAATTACACTAAATGTTTTAGCAGGAGACAGATTTGCGAGTATTTTGCGAACTATCTCCCATAAAAAGCTATCGCCGTAGTGAATTGGTTCTCAGATTAATCTGTTCACAAGTGATTTAGAAAAAAACCTAAAATCAGTGAATTAATTTTGTTTTAGTTCCCTGTGGCATTATCTCATTAGTGTCAGCTACTAATTACCGAACCACAGTCTGTTTGAGGACTGGGTGTCTACCATATTTTAATTAAGCTCGAAACAACCGCTAATATGACAGCCTGCATCAATTGTTGTAAAAGCTTTAATAAAATGTTAATTATTTTATGTAATTTATATTAGGATGTGGCAAAAATAATGCATAGCACTTTTCTTTATTATTGAGGAAATTAGTAAGTGCTAAATTAGTGTACCTGCTAAATTAGTCCACTGCGACTGCTCTTATGTTGACCTGATCTTCGCTTCGGTTCTTCGGCTTCGGGCATCTTCTCCAGTCACCTGTGCCCTTTATGTGTGTAGCATCGTAGACCGACCTTACAAATAATTTTACTTGAATCCTACTCAATTTAACATGAGCATATTCATTTAAAATCTAAAGCTTTATCCTTGTGTTCTATTGCTGAATAGTTTATTTACTTAATTTATCCTCGCCACTCCCAAATAAACATAAGCAGGCTTTCACTACGCTAACCCAGTGCATATTGGTGGGGGCAATGTGGAATGCTTCTAAATTTACTCAAAGACTACATACAGAGATAAGCAGATCTAACAGCAGAACGTCAATTCTAAAGTATAAGCGATTTATGTCAAATGCCCCTTTGTCAAACGGTTACCCACTAAACTGACCTCTGTAATCTCCACTTAACTTGATTGTATCCGGTCACCTAATCTAGTGGAACTTCGTAGTTCCGTAAAATTCCTTTCCACCACTTGTGTCCCTCATTTATTCAAACCTTTGTCTTACCTTATTTTGATACCTAGTATCATAAAAAATTTTTTCTTCTAAATTGATGACCCCTATTTTATAAAAAAACAGTTTGGAACTTTTCTTAAAAAATATATTAAGTCTGGGATCGGAAATTTCTGATTTATTTATTTTTATTGAGGACAAAAAACAGAAATACAAGAAAATTGCAACTAACAAAGTACATAGTTATAAAATAGAACAGATAATTGAAAGTATATTTTAAATCAATAAATTATAAAAAAATTAAAAACTATAATTTAGTAAGAAATAAAACTTATAGAAAATATTGGTTTTCAACTTCTAAACACTTATAATGAAATTTTTCGATTTCCGCAATGTTATTCCAGCATTTCGTGGCAGTATTTTGAAAACTACCACGGAATGCTGCCGTGTCGTTTCTTGAAAATAGTAAACAATGAGCATACCTAACATGACGTTGAGAAAATTTTAATTTAGCATGAAGATAAAATGGTTTATGAGTTCTTACTATTCTAAAAGGTTTACATGCAAATGCATGAAATGAAGGGAACGTCGAGATTCCATGTTCAAAAGATTTCCCCGATTAAGGTGTCACGTGACTTCTTGGCGGGAAAGTGAAGCGTCATGCAGTTTTGTTTTATTTTCTATAATTTGTGATATTTCTAAAATTAATGTGTAATAACGGTGGATTATTAACAGTTAAGTGTTTGTGAACATGTATGAGTGTTGGTGAATGAAACAAAACAGTGCAACATCACTTTTCAAATTCTCTCAAGGAGTCCATGTGAGATCTCAGTATAGTCCAACATCTTTACTGAGGACTCAAGGGGCTTAGGGGAGGGTATCTCATTTACCATTTATCATCTTTATCATCACTCATTCTTATTTACTATGAATTATATATTATTAATATATCACTTACTTGACACTGGCTAGACGTGCTAGACGCACAAAGCCATTATTTAAAAAAAAAAAAGAAAAAAAAGGGGGATGATAAAACAACACCGGGCACACGCGTTTTGTATGCGCTGTATAACTTTTTAGTTTGCCTAAGAGACGGCCGCAGTATCTGTATAATTAATTTTAGACAAAATTAAAGTATTCACGTATATTTATGCTCATTTCTACACATAAGAAATTACGAATCTGATAAAGAAACTTCAGTGTAAGAAAACAACTTTTTGCAATTTCTAGAACATGGTTATGAAAAGTGAGACTACTGGCAAAAATAATACCAAAATTTTGACGCTGGGTTGTCCCTTTAATGTTACGTATATAGGAACACACTAAAGGCTCTGAACATTAAAAACATGTGTTGATCATTATGGCGCTTTGGATTTATCAAATATATGACCTGCCGACAAGATGCTGTACAGTATGATACTTGTTCAGTCTTCATACTTGTTCTTGTATTTTTTAAATTAAAAACAAAATATAAATTAGACCGTAGTAAGGGATCGAAGCTATACACAAAAATTGGATTCCAGTTACGACACTCGACTCAATGTGTAAGGTCTCTCCAAGACAGCGAGACGACAGGCTTATACAGATTCATACCATTTAGATTCCCTTTCGTCATTGCCCTTGAATTTACTCGAGATATAAAAAATACTCGCACCAATTGCTTAAAGGCTTTTTTTTATAAATTTGATAAGGTTGGCTTAAAACCTCAGTCGCGTGTAAAGTATATAAAAAAAACATTAATGTCGCGGATATTATTATTGTAAGAAAAATTTATAGGGGCTAGTAACACAGAGGACTGTGCTACAAGACTGTGCAGGCAGCCTGCAGTCGCTCACATTAAAAGCTTATGGAAATGGTCTGTGAAATACAGCCTGCCTTTAGTCGCTCATGTTGAAAGCTTATGGAGAAGGTCTGTAAACGCAGTCTGCCTGCAGTCGCTCATGTTAAAAGCTTATGGGGAAGGCCTGTGAAGTGCAGGCTGCCTGCAGTCGCTCATTTTAAAAGCTTATGGGAAAGGCCTGTGAAACGCAGGCTGTCTGCAGTCGATAACATTGAAAGCTTATGGGAAAGGCCTGTGAAATGCAGGCTACCTGCAGTCGCTCATGTTGAAAGCTTATGGTGAAGGCCTCTGAAATGCAGGCTACCTGCAGTCGCTCATGTTGAAAGCTTATGGGGAAGGCCTGTGAAATGCAGGCTGCCCACAGTCGCTCATGTTGAAAGCTTATAGGGAAGCCCTGTGAAATGCAGGCTGCCTGCAGTCGCTCATGTTGAAAGCTAATGGGGAAGCCCTAAGAAATGCAGGCTGCCCACAGACGCTCATGTTGAAGCTTGTGGGGAAGGCCTGTGAAATGCAGGCTGCCTGTGTTCGCTCATTTTGAAAGCTTATAGGGAAGCCCTGTGAAATGCAGGCTGCCTGCAGTCACTCATGTTGACAGCTAATGGGGAAGCCCTGTGAAATGCAAGCTGCCTGCAGTCGCTAATGTTGAAAGCTTATGGGGAAGGCCTGTGAAATGCAGGCTGCCTGCAGTCGCTCATGTTGAAAGCTTATAGGAAAGCCCTGTGAAATGCAGGCTGCCTTCAGTCGCTTATGTTGAAAGCTTATGGGGAAGCCCTGTGGAAACAGGCAGCTTGCAGTCGCTCACCATTAAAAGCTTATGAGGAAGCCCTGTGAAATGCAAGCTGCTTGCAGTCGCTCATGTTGAAAGCTTATGTTGAAGCCCTGTGGAAACAGGCAGCTTGCAGTTGCTCACCATTAAAAGCTTATGGGGAAGCCCTGTGCAATGCAGGCTGCCTGTAGTCGAAAACATTGAAAGCTTATGGGGAAGGCCTGTGAAATGCAGGATGCCTGCAGTCGCTCATGTTGAAAGCTTATGGGGAAGGCCTGTGAAATGCAGGCTGCCTGCAAACGCTCATGTTGAAAGCTTATGGGGAAGGCCTGTGAAATGCAGCCTGCCTTTAGTCACTCATATTGAAAGCTTATGGAGAAGGCCTGTGAAAGCAGTTTGCCTGCAGTCGCTCATGTTAAAAGCTTATGGGGAAGGCCTGTGAAATGCATGCTGCCTGCAGTCGCTCATGTTAAAAGCTTATGGAGAAGGCCTGTGAAATGCAGGCTGCCTGCAGTCGCTCATGTTGAAAGCTTATGGAGAAGCCCTGTAAAATGCAGGCTGCCTGCAGTCGCTCATGTTGAAAGCTTATGGAGAAGCCCTGTAAAATGCAGGCTGCCTGCAGTCGCTCATGTTAAAAGCTTATGGGGAAGGCCTGTGAAATGCAGGCTGCCTGCAGTCGCTAATGTTGAAAGCTCATGGGGAAGGCCTGTGAAATGCAGGCTGCCTTTAGTCGCTCATGTTAAAAGCTTATGGGAAAGGCCTGTGAAATGCAGGCTGCCTGCAGTCGCATAAAATAAAAGCTCATGGGGAAGGCCTGTGAAATGCAGGCTACCTGCAGTCGCTCATGTTGAAAGCTTATGGGGAAGGCCTGTGAAATGCAGGCTGCCCACAGTCGCTCATGTTGAAAGCTTATAGGGAAGCCCTGTGAAATGCAGGCTGCCTGCAGTCGCTCATGTTGAAAGCTAATGGGGAAGCCCTAAGAAATGCAGGCTGCCCACAGACGCTCATGTTGAAGCTTGTGGGGAAGGCCTGTGAAATGCAGGCTGCCTGTGTTCGCTCATTTTGAAAGCTTATAGGGAAGCCCTGTGAAATGCAGGCTGCCTGCAGTCACTCATGTTGACAGCTAATGGGGAAGCCCTGTGAAATGCAAGCTGCCTGCAGTCGCTAATGTTGAAAGCTTATGGGGAAGGCCTGTGAAATGCAGGCTGCCTGCAGTCGCTCATGTTGAAAGCTTATAGGAAAGCCCTGTGAAATGCAGGCTGCCTTCAGTCGCTTATGTTGAAAGCTTATGGGGAAGCCCTGTGGAAACAGGCAGCTTGCAGTCGCATAAAATAAAAGCTCATGGGGAAGGCCTGTGAAATGCAGGCTACCTGCAGTCGCTCATGTTGAAAGCTTATGGTAAAGCCCTGTGGCAACAGGCAGCTTGCAGTCGCTCACCATTAAAAGCTTATGGGGAAGCCCTGTGAAATGCAGGCTGCCTGCAGTCGCTCATGCTGAAAGCTTATGGGGAAGCCCTGTGAAATGCAGGCTGCCTGTAGTCGAAAACATTGAAAGCTTATGGGGAAGGCCTGTGAAATGCAGGCTGCCTGCAGTCAGTCATGTTAAAAGCTTATGGAGAAGCCCTATAAAATGCAGGCTGCCTGCAGTCGCTCATGTTGAAAGCTAATGGGGAAGCCCTGTGAAATGCAGGCTGCCTGTAGTCGAAAACATTGAAAGCTTATGGGGAAGGCCTGTTAAATGCAGGCTGCCTGCAGTCAGTCATAATAAAAGCTTATGGGGAAGCCCTGTAAAATGCAGGCTGCCTGCAGTCGCTCATGTTGAAAGCTAATGGGGAAGCCCTGTGAAATGCAGGCAGCCTGCATTTTATAGGGCTTCTCCATAAGCTTTTAACATGACTGACTGCAGGCAGCCTGCATTTCACAGGCCTTCCCCATAATCTTTCAATGTTTTCGACTACAGGCAGCCTGCATTTCACAGGGCTTCCCCATAAGCTTTCAGCATGAGCGACTGCAGGCAGCCTGCATTTCACAGGCCTTCCCCATAAGCTTTTAACATGAGCGACTGCAGGCAGCCTGCATTTTACAGGGCTTCTCCATAAGCTTTCAACATGAGCGACTGCAGGCAGCCTGCATTTTACAGGGCTTCCCCATAAGCTTTTATTATGACTGACTGCAGGCAGCCTGCATTTAACAGGCCTTCCCCATAAGCTTTCAATGTTTTCGACTACAAGCATCCTGCATTTCACAGGGCTTCCCCATTAGCTTTCAACATGAGCGACTGCAGGCAGCCTGCATTTTATAGGGCTTCTCCATAAGCTTTTAACATGACTGACTGCAGGCAGCCTGCATTTCACAGGCCTTCCCCATAAGCTTTCAATGTTTTCGACTACAGGCAGCCTGCATTTCACAGGGCTTCCCCATAAGCTTTCAGCATGAGCGACTGCAGGCAGCCTGCATTTCACAGGGCTTCCCCATAAGCTTTTAATGGTGAGCGACTGCAAGCTGCCTGTTGCCACAGGGCTTTACCATAAGCTTTCAACATGAGCGACTGCAGGTAGCCTGCATTTCACAGGCCTTCCCCATGAGCTTTTATTTTATGCGACTGCAGGCAGCCTGCATTTTACAGGGCTTTCCCAAAAGCTTTCAACATGAGCGACTGCAGGCAGCCTGCATTTCACAGGCCTTCTCCATAAGCTTTTAACATGAGCGACTGCAGGCAGCATGCATTTCACAGGCCTTCCCCATAAGCTTTTAACATGAGCGACTGCAGGCAAACTGCTTTCACAGGCCTTCTCCATAAGCTTTCAATATGAGTGACTAAAGGCAGGCTGCATTTCACAGGGCTTCCCCATTAGCTTTTAACATGACTGACTGCAGGCAGCCTGCATTTCACAGGCCTTCCCCATAAGCTTTCAATGTTTTCGACTACAGGCAGCCTGCATTTCACAGGGCTTCCCCATAAGCTTTCAGCATGAGCGACTGCAGGCAGCCTGCATTTCACAGGGCTTTCCCATAAGCTTTTAATGGTGAGCGACTGCAAGCTGCCTGTTGCCACAGGGCTTTACCATAAGCTTTCAACATGAGCGACTGCAGGTAGCCTGCATTTCACAGGCCTTCCCCATGAGCTTTTATTTTATGCGACTGCAGGCAGCCTGCATTTTACAGGGCTTTCCCAAAAGCTTTCAACATGAGCGACTGCAGGCAGCCTGCATTTCACAGGCCTTCTCCATAAGCTTTTAACATGAGCGACTGCAGGCAGCATGCATTTCACAGGCCTTCCCCATAAGCTTTTAACATGAGCGACTGCAGGCAAACTGCTTTCACAGGCCTTCTCCATAAGCTTTCAATATGAGTGACTAAAGGCAGGCTGCATTTCACAGGGCTTCCCCATTAGCTTTTAACATGACTGACTGCAGGCAGCCTGCATTTCACAGGCCTTCCCCATAAGCTTTCAATGTTTTCGACTACAGGCAGCCTGCATTTCACAGGGCTTCCCCATAAGCTTTCAGCATGAGCGACTGCAGGCAGCCTGCATTTCACAGGGCTTTCCCATAAGCTTTTAATGGTGAGCGACTGCAAGCTGCCTGTTGCCACAGGGCTTTACCATAAGCTTTCAACATGAGCGACTGCAGGTAGCCTGCATTTCACAGGCCTTCCCCATGAGCTTTTATTTTATGCGACTGCAGGCAGCCTGCATTTTACAGGGCTTTCCCAAAAGCTTTCAACATGAGCGACTGCAGGCAGCCTGCATTTCACAGGCCTTCTCCATAAGCTTTTAACATGAGCGACTGCAGGCAGCATGCATTTCACAGGCCTTCCCCATAAGCTTTTAACATGAGCGACTGCAGGCAAACTGCTTTCACAGGCCTTCTCCATAAGCTTTCAATATGAGTGACTAAAGGCAGGCTGCATTTCACAGGGCTTCCCCATTAGCTTTTAACATGACTGACTGCAGGCAGCCTGCATTTCACAGGCCTTCCCCATAAGCTTTCAATGTTTTCGACTACAGGCAGCCTGCATTTCACAGGGCTTCCCCATAAGCTTTCAGCATGAGCGACTGCAGGCAGCCTGCATTTCACAGGGCTTTCCCATAAGCTTTTAATGGTGAGCGACTGCAAGCTGCCTGTTGCCACAGGGCTTTACCATAAGCTTTCAACATGAGCGACTGCAGGTAGCCTGCATTTCACAGGCCTTCCCCATGAGCTTTTATTTTATGCGACTGCAGGCAGCCTGCATTTCACAGGCCTTTCCCATAAGCTTTTAACATGAGCGACTAAAGGCAGCCTGCATTTCACAGGCCTTCCCCATGAGCTTTCAACATTAGCGACTGCAGGCAGCCTGCATTTCACAGGCCTTCTCCATAAGCTTTCAACATGAGCGACTGCAGGCAGCCTGCATTTTGGAGGGCTTCTCCATAAGCTTTCAACATGAGCGACTGCAGGCAGCCTGCATTTCACAGGCCTTCTCCATAAGCTTTTAACATGAGCGACTGCAGGCAGCATGCATTTCACAGGCCTTCCCCATAAGCTTTGCCTGTAGTCGAAAACATTGAAAGATTATGGGGAAGGCCTGTGAAATGCAGGCTGCCTGCAGTCAGTCATGTTAAAAGCTTATGGAGAAGCCCTATAAAATGCAGGCTGCCTGCAGTCGCTCATGTTGAAAGCTAATGGGGAAGCCCTGTGAAATGCAGGCTGCCTGTAGTCGAAAACATTGAAAGCTTATGGGGAAGGCCTGTTAAATGCAGGCTGCCTGCAGTCAGTCATAATAAAAGCTTATGGGGAAGCCCTGTAAAATGCAGGCTGCCTGCAGTCGCTCATGTTGAAAGCTTATGGAGAAGCCCTGTAAAATGCAGGCTGCCTGCAGTCGCTCATGTTAAAAGCTTATGGGGAAGGCCTGTGAAATGCAGGCTGCCTGCAGTCGCTAATGTTGAAAGCTTATGGGGAAGGCCTGTGAAATGCAGCCTGCCTTTAGTCACTCATATTGAAAGCTTATGGAGAAGGCCTGTGAAAGCAGTTTGCCTGCAGTCGCTCATGTTAAAAGCTTATGAAGAAGGCCTGTGAAATGCAGGCTGCCTGCAAACGCTCATATTGAAAGCTTATGGGGAAGGCCTGTGAAATGCAGGCTGCCTGCAGTCGAAAACATTGAAAGCTTATGGGGAAGGCCTGTGAAATGCAGGCTGCCTGCAGTCAGTCATGTTAAAAGCTTATGGAGAAGCCCTATAAAATGCAGGCTGCCTGCAGTCGCTCATGTTGAAAGCTAATGGGGAAGCCCTG
Source organism: Musotima nitidalis (assembly GCA_949126915.1). Lineage (NCBI taxonomy): Eukaryota > Metazoa > Arthropoda > Insecta > Lepidoptera > Crambidae > Musotima > Musotima nitidalis. Next base: position 4,027,383 of record OX421429.1, read on the forward strand.
TGAAATGCAGGCTGCCTGTAGTCGAAAACATTGAAAGCTTATGGGGAAGGCCTGTTAAATGCAGGCTGCCTGCAGTCAGTCATAATAAAAGCTTATGGGGAAGCCCTGTAAAATGCAGGCTGCCTGCAGTCGCTCATGTTGAAAGCTTATGGAGAAGCCCTGTAAAATGCAGGCTGCCTGCAGTCGCTCATGTTAAAAGCTTATGGGGAAGGCCTGTGTAATGCAGGCTGCCTGCAGTCGCTCAGTATGAAAGCTTATGGGGAAGGCCTGTGAAATGCAGCCTGCCTTTAGTCACTTATATTGAAAGCTTATGGAGAAGGCCTGTGAAAGCAGTTTGCCTGCAGTCGCTCATGTTAAAAGCTTATGGGGAAGGCCTGTGAAATGCAGGCTGCCTGCAGTCGCTCATATTAAAAGCTTATGTAGAAGGCCTGTGAAATGCAGGCTGCCTGCAGTCGCTCATGTTAAAAGCTTATGGGAAAGCCCTGTAAAATGCAGGCTGCCTGCAGTCGCACAAAATAAAAGCTCATGGGGAAGGCCTGTGAAATGCAGGCTACCTGCAGTCGCTCATGTTGAAAGCTTATGGGGAAGCCCTGTAAAATGCAGGCTGCCTGCAGTCGCTCATGTTGAAAGCTTATGGAGAAGCCCTGTAAAATACAGGCTGCCTGCAGTTGCTCATGCTGAAAGCCTGTGAAATGCAGCCTGCCTTTAGTCACTCATATTGAAAGCTTATGGAGAAGGCCTGTGAAAGCAGTTTGCCTGCAGTCGCTCATGTTAAAAGCTTATGGGGAAGGCCTGTGAAATGCATGCTGCCTGCAGTCGCTCATGTTAAAAGCTTATGGAGAAGGCCTGTGAAATGCAGGCTGCCTGCAGTCAGTCATGTTAAAAGCTTATGGAGAAGCCCTATAAAATGCAGGCTGCCTGCAGTCGCTCATGTTGAAAGCTAATGGGGAAGCCCTGTGAAATGCAGGCTGCCTGTAGTCGAAAACATTGAAAGCTTATGGGGAAGGCCTGTTAAATGCAGGCTGCCTGCAGTCAGTCATAATAAAAGCTTATGGGGAAGCCCTGTAAAATGCAGGCTGCCTGCAGTCGCTCATGTTGAAAGCTTATGGGGAAGGCCTGTGAAACGCAGGCTGCCTGCAAACGCTCATGTTGAAAGCTTATGGGGAAGGCCTGTGAAATGCAGCCTGCCTGCAGTCGATAACATTGAAAGCTTATGGGAAAGGCCTGTGAAATGCAGGCTGCCTGCAGTCGCTCATGTTGGTAGCTCATGGGGAAGGCCTGTGAAATGCAGGCTGCCTGCAGTCGCTCATGTTAATAGTTTATGGGGAAGGCCTGTGAAATGCAGGCTGCCTGCAGTCGCTCATGTTGAAAGCTTATGGGGAAGGCCTGTGAAATGCAGGCTGCCTGCAGTCGCTCATGTTGAAAGCTTATGGGGAAGGCCTGTGAAATGCAGGCTGCCCACAGTCGCTCATGTTGAAAGCTTATGGGGAAGGCTTGTGAAATGTAGGCTGCCTGCAGTCGCTCATGTTGAAAGCTTATGGGGAAGCCCTTTGGAAACAGGCAGTTTGCAGTCGCTCACATTAAAAGCTTATGGGGAAGGCCTGTGAAATGCAAGCTGCCTGCAGTCGCTCATGTTGAAAGCTTATGGGGAAGCCCTGTGAAATGCAGGCTGCCTGCAGTCAGTCATGTTGAAAGCTTATGGGAAAGGCCTGTGAATTGCAGGCTGCCTGCAGTCGCTCATGTTGAAAACTTATGGGGAAGGCCTGTGAAATGCAGGCTGCCTGCAGTCGCTCATGTTGAAAGCTTATAGGAAAGCCCTGTGAAATGCAGGCTGCCTTCAGTCGCTTATGTTGAAAGCTTATGGGGAAGCCCTGTGGAAACAGGCAGCTTGCAGTCGCTCACCATTAAAAGCTTATGAGGAAGCCCTGTGAAATGCAAGCTGCCTGCAGTCGCTCATGTTGAAAGCTTATGTTGAAGCCCTGTGGAAACAGGCAGCTTGCAGTTGCTCACCATTAAAAGCTTATGGGGAAGCCCTGTGCAATGCAGGCTGCCTGTAGTCGAAAACATTGAAAGCTTATGGGGAAGGCCTGTGAAATGCAGCCTGCCTTTAGTCACTTATATTGAAAGCTTATGGAGAAGGCCTGTGAAAGCAGTTTGCCTGCAGTCGCTCATGTTAAAAGCTTATGGGGAAGGCCTGTGAAATGCAGGCTGCCTGCAGTCGCTCATATGAAAAGCTTATATAGAAGGCCTGTGAAATGCAGGCTGCCTGCAGTCGCTCATGTTAAAAGCTTATGGGAAAGCCCTGTAAAATGCAGGCTGCCTGCAGTCGCTCATGTTAAAAGCTTATGGGAAAGCCCTGTAAAATGCAGGCTGCCTGCAGTCGCACAAAATAAAAGCTCATGGGGAAGGCCTGTGAAATGCAGGCTGCCTGTAGTCGAAAACATTGAAAGCTTATGGGGAAGGCCTGTGAAATGCAGGCTGCCTGCAGTCAGTCATGTTAAAAGCTTATGGAGAAGCCCTATAAAATGCAGGCTGCCTGCAGTCGCTCATGTTGAAAGCTAATGGGGAAGCCCTGTGAAATGCAGGCTGCCTGTAGTCGAAAACATTGAAAGCTTATGGGGAAGGCCTGTTAAATGCAGGCTGCCTGCAGTCAGTCATAATAAAAGCTTATGGGGAAGCCCTGTAAAATGCAGGCTGCCTGCAGTCGCTCATGTTGAAAGCTTATGGGGAAGGCCTGTGAAATGCAGGCTGCCTGCAAACGCTCATGTTGAAAGCTTATGGGAAAGGCCTGTGAAATGCAGCCTGCCTTTAGTCACTCATATTGAAAGCTTATGGAGAAGGCCTGTGAAAGCAGTTTGCCTGCAGTCGCTCATGTTAAAAGCTTATGGGGAAGGCCTGTGAAATGCATGCTGCCTGCAGTCGCTCATGTTAAAAGCTTATGGAGAAGGCCTGTGAAATGCAGGCTGCCTGCAGTCGCTCATGTTGAAAGCTTATGGAGAAGCCCTGTAAAATGCAGGCTGCCTGCAGTCGCTCATGTTAAAAGCTTATGGGAAAGGCCTGTGAAATGCAGGCTGCCTGCAGTCGCTAATGTTGAAAGCTTATGGGGAAGGCCTGTGAAATGCAGGCTGCCTTTAGTCGCTCATGTTAAAAGCTTATGGGGAAGGCCTGTGAAATGCAGGCTGCCTGCAGTCGCATAAAATAAAAGCTCATGGGGAAGGCCTGTGAAATGCAGGCTACCTGCAGTCGCTCATGTTGAAAGCTTATGGTAAAGCCCTGTGGCAACAGGCAGCTTGCAGTCGCTCACCATTAAAAGCTTATGGGGAAGCCCTGTGAAATGCAGGCTGCCTGCAGTCGCTCATGCTGAAAGCTTATGGGGAAGCCCTGTGAAATGCAGGCTGCCTGTAGTCGAAAACATTGAAAGCTTATGGGGAAGGCCTGTGAAATGCAGGCTGCCTGCAGTCAGTCATGTTAAAAGCTAATGGGGAAGCCCTGTGAAATGCAGGCTGCCTGTAGTCGAAAACATTGAAAGCTTATGGGGAAGGCCTGTTAAATGCAGGCTGCCTGCAGTCGCTCATGTTGAAAGCTTATGGGGAAGCCCTGTAAAATGCAGGCTGCCTGCAGTCGCTCATGTTGAAAGCTTATGGAGAAGCCCTGTAAAATGCAGGCTGCCTGCAGTTGCTCATGTTAAAAGCTTATGGGGAAGGCCTGTGAAATGCAGGCTGCCTGCAGTCGCTTATGTTAAAAGCTTATGGGAAACGCCTTCGAAATGCAGGCTGCCTGCAGTCGCTCATGTTAAAAGCTTATGAAGAAGGCCTGTGAAATGCAGGCTGCCTGCAAACGCTCATATTGAAAGCTTATGGGGAAGGCCTGTGAAATGCAGGCTGCCTGCAGTCGCTCATGTTGAAAGCTTATGGGGAAGGCCTGTGTAATGCAGGCTGCCTGCAGTCGCTCAGTATGAAAGCTTATGGGGAAGGCCTGTGAAATGCAGCCTGCCTTTAGTCACTTATATTGAAAGCTTATGGAGAAGGCCTGTGAAAGCAGTTTGCCTGCAGTCGCTCATGTTAAAAGCTTATGGGGAAGGCCTGTGAAATGCAGGCTGCCTGCAGTCGCTCATATTAAAAGCTTATGTAGAAGGCCTGTGAAATGCAGGCTGCCTGCAGTCGCTCATGTTAAAAGCTTATGGGAAAGCCCTGAAAATGCAGGCTGCCTGCAGTCGCACAAAATAAAAGCTCATGGGGAAGGCCTGTGAAATGCAGGCTACCTGCAGTCGCTCATGTTGAAAGCTTATGGGGAAGCCCTGTAAAATGCAGGCTGCCTGCAGTCGCTCATGTTGAAAGCTTATGGAAAAGCCCTGTAAAATGCAGGCTGCCTGCAGTTGCTCATGCTGAAAGCCTATGGGGAAGCCCTGTGAAATGCAGGCTGCCTGCAGTCGATAACATTGAAAGCTTATGGGAAAGGCCTGTGAAATGCAGGCTGCCTGCAGTCGCTCATGTTGGTAGCTCATGGGGAAGGCCTGTGAAATGCAGGCTGCCTGCAGTCGCTCATGTTAATAGTTTATGGGGAAGGCCTGTGAAATGCAGGCTGCCTGCAGTCGCTCATGTTGAAAGCTTATGGGGAAGGCCTGTGAAATGCAGGCTGCCTGCAGTCGCTCATGTTGAAAGCTTATGGGAAAGGCCTGTGAAATGCAGGCTGCCCACAGTCGCTCATGTTGAAAGCTTATGGGGAAGGCTTGTGAAATGTAGGCTGCCTGCAGTCGCTCATGTTGAAAGCTTATGGGGAAGCCCTTTGGAAACAGGCAGTTTGCAGTCGCTCACATTAAAAGCTTATGGGGAAGGCCTGTGAAATGCAAGCTGCCTGCAGTCGCTCATGTTGAAAGCTTATGGGGAAGCCCTGTGAAATGCAGGCTGCCTGCAGTCAGTCAAGTTGAAAGCTTATGGGGAAGCCCTGTGAAATGCAGGCTGCCTGCAGTCGCTCATGTTGAAAACTTATGGGAAAGGCCTGTAAAATGCAGGCTGCCTGCAGTCGCTCATGTTGAAAGCTTATAGGAAAGCCCTGTGAAATGCAGGCTGCCTTCAGTCGCTTATGTTGAAAGCTTATGGGGAAGCCCTGTGGAAACAGGCAGCTTGCAGTCGCTCACCATTAAAAGCTTATGAGGAAGCCCTGTGAAATGCAAGCTGCCTGCAGTCGCTCATGTTGAAAGCTTATGTTGAAGCCCTGTGGAAACAGGCAGCTTGCAGTTGCTCACCATTAAAAGCTTATGGGGAAGCCCTGTGCAATGCAGGCTGCCTGTAGTCGAAAACATTGAAAGCTTATGGGGAAGGCCTGTGAAATGCAGGATGCCTGCAGTCGCTCATGTTGAAAGCTTATGGGGAAGGCCTGTGAAATGCAGGCTGCCTGCAAACGCTCATGTTGAAAGCTTATGGGGAAGGCCTGTGAAATGCAGGCTGCCTGCAGTCGCTCATGTTGAAAGCTTATGGGGAAGGCCTTCGAAATGCAGGCTGCCTGCAGTCGCTCATGTTAAAAGCTTATGAAGAATGCCTGTGAAATGCAGGCTGCCTGCAAACGCTCATGTTGAAAGCTTATGGGGAAGGCCTGTGAAATGCAGGCTGCCTGCAGTCGCTCATGTTGAAAGCTTATGGGGAAGGCCTGTGAAATGCAGGCTGCCTGCAAACGCTCATGTTGAAAGCTTATGGGGTAGGCCTGTGAAATGCAGGCTGCCTGCAGTCGCTCATGTTGAAAGCTTATGGGGAAGGCCTGTGAAATGCAGGCTGCCTGCAGTCGCTCATGTTGAAAGCTTATAGGAAAGCCCTGTGAAATGCAGGCTGCCTTCAGTCGCTTATGTTGAAAGCTTATGGGGAAGCCCTGTGGAAACAGGCAGCTTGCAGTCGCTCACCATTAAAAGCTTATGAGAAAGCCCTGTGAAATGCAAGCTGCCTGCAGTCGCTCATGTTAAAAGCTTATGTTGAAGCCCTGTGGAAACAGGCAGCTTGCAGTTGCTCACCATTAAAAGCTTATGGGGAAGCCCTGTGAAATGCAGGCTGCCTGTAGTCGAAAACATTGAAAGCTTATGGGGAAGGCCTGTGAAATGCAGGATGCCTGCAGTCGCTCATGTTGAAAGCTTATGGGGAAGGCCTGTGAAATGCAGGCTGCCTGCAAACGCTCATGTTGAAAGCTTATGGGGAAGGCCTGTGAAATGCAGGCTGCCTGCAGTCGCTCATGTTGAAAGCTTATGGGGAAGGCCTTCGAAATGCAGGCTGCCTGCAGTCGCTCATGTTAAAAGCTTATGAAGAAGGCCTGTGAAATGCAGGCTGCCTGCAAACGCTCATGTTGAAAGCTTATAGGGAAGGCCTGTGAAATGCAGGCTGCCTGCAGTCGCTCATGTTGAAAGCTTATGGGGAAGGCCTGTGAAATGCAGGCTGCCTGCAAACGCTCATGTTGAAAGCTTATGGGGAAGGCCTGTGAAATGCAGGCTGCCTGCAGTCGCTCATGTTGAAAGCTTATGGGGAAGGCCTTCGAAATGCAGGCTGCCTGCAGTCGCTCATGTTAAAAGCTTATGAAGAAGGCCTGTGAAATGCAGGCTGCCTGCAAACGCTCATGTTGAAAGCTAATGGGGAAGGCCTGTGAAATGCAGGCTGCCTGCAGTCGCTCATGTTAAAAGCTTATGGGGAAGCCCTGTGAAATGCAGGCTGCCTGCAGTCGCTCATGTTAAAAGCTTTTGGGGAAGCCCTGTGAAATGCAGGCTGCCTGCAGTCGCTCATGTTGAAAGCTTATGGGGAAGGCCTGTGAAATGCAGGCTTCCTGCAGTCATTCATGTTGAAAGCTTATGGGGAAGGCCTGTGAAATGAAGGCTGCCTGCAGTCGCTCATGTTGAAAGCTTATGGGGAAGGCCTGTAAAATGCAGGCTGCCTGCAGTCGCTTATTATGAAAGCTTATGGGGAAGGCCTGTGAAATGCAGCCTGCCTTTAGTCACTCATATTGAAAGCTTATGGAGAAGGCCTGTGAAAGCAGTTTGCCTGCAGTCGCTCATGATAAAAGCTTATGGGGAAGGCCTGTGAAATGCATGCTGCCTGCAGTCGCTCATGTTAAAAGCTTATGGAGAAGGCCTGTGAAATGCAGGCTGCCTGCAGTCGCTCATGTTGAAAGCTTTTGGGAAAGCCCTGTAAAATGCAGGCTGCCTGCAGTCGCATAAAATAAAAGCTCATGGGGAAGGCCTGTGAAATGCAGGCTACCTGCAGTCGCTCATGTTGAAAGCTTATGGTAAAGCCCTGTGGCAACAGGCAGCTTGCAGTCGCTCACCATTAAAAGCTTATGGGGAAGCCCTGTGAAATGCAGGCTGCCTGCAGTCGCTCATGCTAAAAGCTTATGGGGAAGCCCTGTGAAATGCAGGCTGCCTGTAGTCGAAAACATTGAAAGCTTATGGGGAAGGCCTGTGAAATGCAGGCTGCCTGCAGTCAGTCATGTTAAAAGCTTATGGAGAAGCCCTATAAAATGCAGGCTGCCTGCAGTCGCTCATGTTGAAAGCTAATGGGGAAGCCCTGTGAAATGCAGGCTGCCTGTAGTCGAAAACATTGAAAGCTTATGGGGAAGGCCTGTTAAATGCAGGCTGCCTGCAGTCAGTCATAATAAAAGCTTATGGGGAAGCCCTGTAAAATGCAGGCTGCCTGCAGTCGCTCATGTTGAAAGCTTATGGAGAAGCCCTGTAAAATGCAGGCTGCCTGCAGTCGCTCATGTTAAAAGCTTATGAAGAAGGCCTGTGAAATGCAGGCTGCCTGCAAACGCTCATGTTGAAAGCTTATGGGGAAGGCCTGTGAAATGCAGGCTGCCTGCAGTCGCTCATGTTGAAAGCTTATGGGGAAGGCCTGTGAAATGCAGGCTGCCTGCAAACGCTCATGTTGAAAGCTTATGGGGAAGGCCTGTGAAATGCAGGCTGCCTGCAGTCGCTCATGTTGAAAGCTTATGGGGAAGGCCTGTGAAATGCAGGCTGCCTGCAGTCGCTCATGTTGAAAGCTTATAGGAAAGCCCTGTGAAATGCAGGCTGCCTTCAGTCGCTTATGTTGAAAGCTTATGGGGAAGCCCTGTGGAAACAGGCAGCTTGCAGTCGCTCACCATTAAAAGCTTATGAGGAAGCCCTGTGAAATGCAAGCTGCCTGCAGTCGCTCATGTTGAAAGCTTATGTTGAAGCCCTGTGGAAACAGGCAGCTTGCAGTTGCTCACCATTAAAAGCTTATGGGAAAGCCCTGTGAAATGCAGGCTGCCTGTAGTCGAAAACATTGAAAGCTTATGGGGAAGGCCTGTGAAATGCAGGATGCCTGCAGTCGCTCATGTTGAAAGCTTATGGGGAAGGCCTGTGAAATGCAGGCTGCCTGCAAACGCTCATGTTGAAAGCTTATGGGGAAGGCCTGTGAAATGCAGGCTGCCTGCAGTCGCTCATGTTGAAAGCTTATGGGGAAGGCCTTCGAAATGCAGGCTGCCTGCAGTCGCTCATGTTAAAAGCTTATGAAGAAGGCCTGTGAAATGCAGGCTGCCTGCAAACGCTCATGTTGAAAGCTTATAGGGAAGGCCTGTGAAATGCAGGCTGCCTGCAGTCGCTCATGTTGAAAGCTTATGGGGAAGGCCTGTGAAATGCAGGCTGCCTGCAAACGCTCATGTTGAAAGCTTATGGGGAAGGCCTGTGAAATGCAGGCTGCCTGCAGTCGCTCATGTTGAAAGCTTATGGGGAAGGCCTTCGAAATGCAGGCTGCCTGCAGTCGCTCATGTTAAAAGCTTATGAAGAAGGCCTGTGAAATGCAGGCTGCCTGCAAACGCTCATGTTGAAAGCTTATGGGGAAGGCCTGTGAAATGCAGGCTGCCTGCAGTCGCTCATGTTAAAAGCTTATGGGGAAGCCCTGTGAAATGCAGGCTGCCTGCAGTCGCTCATGTTAAAAGCTTTTGGGGTAGCCCTGTGAAATGCAGGCTGCCTGCAGTCGCTCATGTTGAAAGCTTATGGGGAAGGCCTGTGAAATGCAGGCTTCCTGCAGTCATTCATGTTGAAAGCTTATGGGGAAGGCCTGTGAAATGAAGGCTGCCTGCAGTCGCTCATGTTGAAAGCTTATGGGGAAGGCCTGTAAAATGCAGGCTGCCTGCAGTCGCTTATTATGAAAGCTTATGGGGAAGGCCTGTGAAATGCAGCCTGCCTTTAGTCACTCATATTGAAAGCTTATGGAGAAGGCCTGTGAAAGCAGTTTGCCTGCAGTCGCTCATGTTAAAAGCTTATGGGGAAGGCCTGTGAAATGCATGCTGCCTGCAGTCGCTCATGTTAAAAGCTTATGGAGAAGGCCTGTGAAATGCAGGCTGCCTGCAGTCGCTCATGTTGAAAGCTTTTGGGAAAGCCCTGTAAAATGCAGGCTGCCTGCAGTCGCATAAAATAAAAGCTCATGGGGAAGGCCTGTGAAATGCAGGCTACCTGCAGTCGCTCATGTTGAAAGCTTATGGTAAAGCCCTGTGGCAACAGGCAGCTTGCAGTCGCTCACCATTAAAAGCTTATGGGGAAGCCCTGTGAAATGCAGGCTGCCTGCAGTCGCTCATGCTGAAAGCTTATGGGGAAGCCCTGTGAAATGCAGGCTGCCTGTAGTCGAAAACATTGAAAGCTTATGGGGAAGGCCTGTGAAATGCAAGCTGCCTGCAGTCAGTCATGTTAAAAGCTTATGGAGAAGCCCTATAAAATGCAGGCTGCCTGCAGTCGCTCATGTTGAAAGCTAATGGGGAAGCCCTGTGAAATGCAGGCTGCCTGTAGTCGAAAACATTGAAAGCTTATGGGGAAGGCCTGTTAAATGCAGGCTGCCTGCAGTCAGTCATAATAAAAGCTTATGGGGAAGCCCTGTAAAATGCAGGCTGCCTGCAGTCGCTCATGTTGAAAGCTTATGGAGAAGCCCTGTAAAATGCAGGCTGCCTGCAGTCGCTCATGTTAAAAGCTTATGAAGAAGGCCTGTGAAATGCAGGCTGCCTGCAAACGCTCATGTTGAAAGCTTATGGGGAAGGCCTGTGAAATGCAGGCTGCCTGCAGTCGCTCATGTTGAAAGCTTATGGGGAAGGCCTGTGAAATGCAGGCTGCCTGCAAACGCTCATGTTGAAAGCTTATGGGGAAGGCCTGTGAAATGCAGGCTGCCTGCAGTCGCTCATGTTGAAAGCTTATGGGGAAGGCCTGTGAAATGCAGGCTGCCTGCAGTCGCTTATGTTGAAAGCTTATAGGAAAGCCCTGTGAAATGCAGGCTGCCTTCAGTCGCTTATGTTGAAAGCTTATGGGGAAGCCCTGTGGAAACAGGCAGCTTGCAGTCGCTCACCATTAAAAGCTTATGAGGAAGCCCTGTGAAATGCAAGCTGCCTGCAGTCGCTCATGTTGAAAGCTTATGTTGAAGCCCTGTGGAAACAGGCAGCTTGCAGTTGCTCACCATTAAAAGCTTATGGGAAAGCCCTGTGAAATGCAGGCTGCCTGTAGTCGAAAACATTGAAAGCTTATGGGGAAGGCCTGTGAAATGCAGGATGCCTGCAGTCGCTCATGTTGAAAGCTTATGGGGAAGGCCTGTGAAATGCAGGCTGCCTGCAAACGCTCATGTTGAAAGCTTATGGGGAAGGCCTGTGAAATGCAGGCTGCCTGCAGTCGCTCATGTTGAAAGCTTATGGGGAAGGCCTGTGAAATGCAGGCTGCCTGCAAACGCTCATGTTGAAAGCTTATGGGGAAGGCCTGTGAAATGCAGGCTGCCTGCAGTCGCTCATGTTGAAAGCTTATGGGGAAGGCCTTCGAAATGCAGGCTGCCTGCAGTCGCTCATGTTAAAAGCTTATGAAGAAGGCCTGTGAAATGCAGGCTGCCTGCAAACGCTCATGTTGAAAGCTTATGGGGAAGGCCTGTGAAATGCAGGCTGCCTGCAGTCGCTCATGTTAAAAGCTTATGGGGAAGCCCTGTGAAATGCAGGCTGCCTGCAGTCGCTCATGTTAAAAGCTTTTGGGGAAGCCCTGTGAAATGCAGGCTGCCTGCAGTCGCTCATGTTGAAAGCTTATGGGGAAGGCCTGTGAAATGCAGGCTTCCTGCAGTCATTCATGTTGAAAGCTTATGGGGAAGGCCTGTGAAATGAAGGCTGCCTGCAGTCGCTCATGTTGAAAGCTTATGGGGAAGGCCTGTAAAATGCAGGCTGCCTGCAGTCGCTTATTATGAAAGCTTATGGGGAAGGCCTGTGAAATGCAGCCTGCCTTTAGTCACTCATATTGAAAGCTTATGGAGAAGGCCTGTGAAAGCAGTTTGCCTGCAGTCGCTCATGTTAAAAGCTTATGGGGAAGGCCTGTGAAATGCATGCTGCCTGCAGTCGCTCATGTTAAAAGCTTATGGAGAAGGCCTGTGAAATGCAGGCTGCCTGCAGTCGCTCATGTTGAAAGCTTTTGGGAAAGCCCTGTAAAATGCAGGCTGCCTGCAGTCGCATAAAATAAAAGCTCATGGGGAAGGCCTGTGAAATGCAGGCTACCTGCAGTCGCTCATGTTGAAAGCTTATGGTAAAGCCCTGTGGCAACAGGCAGCTTGCAGTCGCTCACCATTAAAAGCTTATGGGGAAGCCCTGTGAAATGCAGGCTGCCTGCAGTCGCTCATGCTGAAAGCTTATGGGGAAGCCCTGTGAAATGCAGGCTGCCTGTAGTCGAAAACATTGAAAGCTTATGGGGAAGGCCTGTGAAATGCAGGCTGCCTGCAGTCAGTCATGTTAAAAGCTTATGGAGAAGCCCTATAAAATGCAGGCTGCCTGCAGTCGCTCATGTTGAAAGCTAATGGGGAAGCCCTGTGAAATGCAGGCTGCCTGTAGTCGAAAACATTGAAAGCTTATGGGGAAGGCCTGTTAAATGCAGGCTGCCTGCAGTCAGTCATAATAAAAGCTTATGGGGAAGACCTGTAAAATGCAGGCTGCCTGCAGTCGCTCATGTTGAAAGCTTATGGAGAAGCCCTGTAAAATGCAGGCTGCCTGCAGTCGCTCATGTTAAAAGCTTATGGGGAAGGCCTGTGAAATGCAGGCTGCCTGCAGTCGCTCATGCTGAAAGCTTATGGGGAAGCCCTGTGAAATGCAGGCTGCCTGTAGTCGAAAACATTGAAAGCTTATGGGGAAGGCCTGTGAAATGCAGGCTGCCTGCAGTCAGTCATGATAAAAGCTTATGGAGAAGCCCTATAAAATGCAGGCTGCCTGCAGTCGCTCATGTTGAAAGCTAATGGGGAAGCCCTGTGAAATGCAGGCTGCCTGTAGTCGAAAACATTGAAAGCTTATGGGGAAGGCCTGTTAAATGCAGGCTGCCTGCAGTCAGTCATAATAAAAGCTTATGGGGAAGCCCTGTAAAATGCAGGCTGCCTGCAGTCGCTCATGTTGAAAGCTTATGGAGAAGCCCTGTAAAATGCAGGCTGCCTGCAGTCGCTCATGTTAAAAGCTTATGGGGAAGGCCTGTGAAATGCAGGCTGCCTGCAGTCGCTAATGTTGAAAGCTTATGGGAAAGGCCTGTGAAATGCAGCCTGCCTTTAGTCACTCATATTGAAAGCTTATGGAGAAGGCCTGTGAAAGCAGTTTGCCTGCAGTCGCTCATGTTAAAAGCTTATGGGGAAGGCCTGTGAAATGCATGCTGCCTGCAGTCGCTCATGTTAAAAGCTTATGGAGAATGCCTGTGAAATGCAGGCTGCCTGCAGTCGCTCATGTTGAAAGCTTATGGAGAAGCCTTGTAAAATGCAGGCTGCCTGCAGTCGCTCATGTTAAAAGCTTATGGGGAAGGCCTGTGAAATGCAGGCTGCCTGCAGTCGCTAATGTTGAAAGCTTATGGGGAAGGCCTGTGAAATGCAGGCTGCCTTTAGTCGCTCATGTTAAAGCTTATGGGGAAGGCCTGTGAAATGCAGGCTGCCTGCAGTCGCATAAAATAAAAGCTCATGGGGAAGGCCTGTGAAATGCAGGCTACCTGCAGTCGCTCATGTTGAAAGCTTATGGTAAAGCCCTGTGGCAACAGGCAGCTTGCAGTCGCTCACCATTAAAAGCTTATGGGGAAGCCCTGTGAAATGCAGGCTGCCTGCAGTCGCTCATGCTGAAAGCTTATGGGGAAGCCCTGTGAAATGCAGGCTGCCTGTAGTCGAAAACATTGAAAGCTTATGGGGAAGGCCTGTGAAATGCGGGCTGCCTGCAGTCAGTCATGTTAAAAGCTTATGGAGAAGCCCTATAAAATGCAGGCTGCCTGCAGTCGCTCATGTTGAAAGCTAATGGGGAAGCCCTGTGAAATGCAGGCTGCCTGTAGTCGAAAACATTGAAAGCTTATGGGGAAGGCCTGTTAAATGCAGGCTGCCTGCAGTCAGTCATAATAAAAGCTTATGGGGAAGCCCTGTAAAATGCAGGCTGCCTGCAGTCGCTCATGTTGAAAGCTTATGGAGAAGCCCTGTAAAATGCAGGCTGCCTGCAGTCGCTCATGTTAAAAGCTTATGGGGAAGGCCTGTGAAATGCAGGCTGCCTGCAGTCGCTAATGTTGAAAGCTTATGGGAAAGGCCTGTGAAATGCAGCCTGCCTTTAGTCACTCATATTGAAAGCTTATGGAGAAGGCCTGTGAAAGCAGTTTGCCTGCAGTCGCTCATGTTAAAAGCTTATGGGGAAGGCCTGTGAAATGCAGGCTGCCTGCAAACGCTCATATTGAAAGCTTATGGGGAAGGCCTGTGAAATGCAGGCTGCCTGCAGTCGCTCATGTTGAAAGCTTATGGGGAAGGCCTGTGTAATGCAGGCTGCCTGCAGTCGCTCAGTATGAAAGCTTATGGGGAAGGCCTGTGAAATGCAGCCTGCCTTTAGTCACTTATATTGAAAGCTTATGGAGAAGGCCTGTGAAAGCAGTTTGCCTGCAGTCGCTCATGTTAAAAGCTTATGGGGAAGGCCTGTGAAATGCAGGCTGCCTGCAGTCGCTCATATTAAAAGCTTATGTAGAAGGCCTGTGAAATGCAGGCTGCCTGCAGTCGCTCATGTTAAAAGCTTATGGGAAAGCCCTGTAAAATGCAGGCTGCCTGCAGTCGCACAAAATAAAAGCTCATGGGGAAGGCCTGTGAAATGCAGGCTACCTGCAGTCGCTCATGTTGAAAGCTTATGGGGAAGCCCTGTAAAATGCAGGCTGCCTGCAGTCGCTCATGTTGAAAGCTTATGGAGAAGCCCTGTAAAATGCAGGCTGCCTGCAGTTGCTCATGCTGAAAGCCTATGGGGAAGCCCTGTGAAATGCAGGCTGCCTGCAGTCGATAACATTGAAAGCTTATGGGAAAGGCCTGTGAAATGCAGGCTGCCTGCAGTCGCTCATGTTGGTAGCTCATGGGGAAGGCCTGTGAAATGCAGGCTGCCTGCAGTCGCTCATGTTAATAGTTTATGGGGAAGGCCTGTGAAATGCAGGCTGCCTGCAGTCGCTCATGTTGAAAGCTTATGGGGAAGGCCTGTGAAATGCAGGCTGCCTGCAGTCGCTCATGTTGAAAGCTTATGGGGAAGGCCTGCGAAATGCAGGCTGCCCACAGTCGCTCATGTTGAACGCTTATGGGGAAGGCTTGTGAAATGTAGGCTGCCTGCAGTCGCTCATGTTGAAAGCTTATAGGGAAGCCCTTTGGAAACAGGCAGTTTGCAGTCGCTCACATTAAAAGCTTATGGGGAAGGCCTGTGAAATGCAAGCTGCCTGCAGTCGCTCATGTTGAAAGCTTATGGGGAAGCCCTGTGAAATGCAGGCTGCCTGCAGTCAGTCATGTTGAAAGCTTATGGGAAAGGCCTGTGAATTGCAGGCTGCCTGCAGTCGCTCATGTTGAAAACTTATGGGGAAGGCCTGTGAAATGCAGGCTGCCTGCAGTCGCTCATGTTGAAAGCTTATGGGGAAGCCCTGTGAAATGCAAGCTGCCTGCAGTCGCTCATGTTGAAAGCTTATGGGAAAGCCCTGTAAAATGCAGGCTGCCTGCAGTCGCTCATGTTGAAAGCTTATGGGGAAGCCCTGTGAAATGCAGGCTGCCTGCAGTCGCTCGTGTTGAAAGCTTATGGGGAAGGCCTGTAAAATGCAGGCTGCCTGCAGTCGCTCATGTTGAAAGCTTATGGGGAAGCCCTGTAAAATGCAGGCTGCCTGCAGTCGCTCATGTTGAAAGCTTATGGGGAAGCCCTGTGAAATGCAGGCTGCCTGCAGTCGCCCATGTTGAAAGCTTATGGGGAAGGCCGCAGCTTGCAGTCGCTTACATTAAAAGCTTATGGGGAAGGCCTGTGAAATGCAGGCCGCCTGCAGTCGCTTATGTTGGGCACCATGACTCTCAAAGCCCAACTTATTATTATTTTGTTTGACTTTCATAATTTTTCTAATCTGGAGTATAACTTTTTAAATATTAATTATTTAGAAGGCGCCTTCGAGATAAATTATTATTTTGCATATTACGAACTTCAGCGGTGTATAGCTTCAATGGGTTGTCATACCGTTACTGAAATTTACATACTGGATTAATTTTAGTCCTACACAAAGAAAGTAACCTTTTAACAAAAGAGGGAAATTGTAAAAATCCTTTTTAAGGCTGATTCTGACCCTTTGTAAATTTTATAAGGAAACAAAAACTGATTGTGCTCTGTTTTTTTAATAATAATATGCCTTATCTCCGGTATTATATAAAGAGATAACCTGACTGACATCAACGAAATCTCTGAACCTAGAATTATTAGTAAGGACAGTAGGTAACTTTAGTAAGTATATTTACATATTAATATAATATCTGTTTTGATAGGCGTTGCAATTTTGTATGGAGTTAGCTAATTTGAAAAAAACAAAAGCATATTTAAGACCTAAATTTTGCCAATTTTATCCTTGCCATAGTTGGTGAGGCTATAACCGCTTACTATAACCGCTTTGCCAAAGCCTTGTCCGTTGATCGGCAGGTCGGCAGGTCAGACTTGCAGGTGGGGTTGGCTTGGACTCCAATGATATTGATAGAATCCAAATACACTTCAAAAGTGTAAGCATTATTAAGTATACTATATCAAACTTAAGTTCTAAATAAGTTCTGTATTTTTGACTTTCATAGGACTTGACTGTGATATAATTTAACAAAATCACCCAGTACAAATAAAAATAACTCTTAATAATCTACTTTCTTACATAATTATTAAAAATAAAAACAATAAATAAAAGATGTCTTCCAACTGTGGGCCCATGGGTATGGTGTCAAGAATGCTGGCATACATAGATAATACACTTCATATATTTTTTTCAAAATTCTTGACAGTTTTGTATTGATAAGGCACAGCATTAGTAAAAAGAACAGATTACATAGTTGCGGTGAGCGTAGCGACATTTGAATATAGTTAAAATTTTCGAAACTATGTAATATAAAAATTATAACATTAATTGTGTCCGTATTGTAATCATTGTGTTAAGTGAAGTGTAATTGTTCGGATGGATTGCTTGTATAGTAACTATGATTTGTTTATTTAGTGCTTTGCAAGATATGCAGAGGCACTACTTCGCAAACACACCAAATCTTTTGTTAATTACTATGTGGTAAACGGTGTTGGTGGCAATTCTATCAATTGTACTAAGCAGGCTGTTATATCATATAATGTATTGTCACTGTTTGTGTACCCAAACAAATAAAAAAAAACAATTTTTAACTTTTTGTATTCACAATTTTGATTTGAAACGCAAATCATAAAGTCCTTACTATAAAAATTCAGCACGATCATCGGAGTCCCCGGTTGCTCAGTGGTTAGAGCAGTGGACCGGTTCTCCAAAGGTAGTCGATTCGAATACTACTCGGGTGACCGCAACGAGCTGATTTTTAGAGTAAAAAAATCGTTTTTATTTTGAATTAATATGATTTTTTTATTAATTTATTTAAAGCCAACATTTCCCTGTTTAAGTAAATAGTCTTGAACTAAAATCCTACCCTTAATATTTCTTAAATGAATTAATTCAATTAGAATCCCATCAAGAGGTTTGGGTATAGCAAACTTACAAACCTTACTAAGCTTTCAGGATAAATCAAGTTATATTTTAAGATGGGAAAGTAAATTCTGAGTGTTGTTTGAAGTACTAAGGTACACATTTAATCAGAGTGGATTGAATCCTTCGATGAAGGTATACCGTTACTTAATGAGTTCCATACAAAGCGTACTGTAAAATCGCTTAATTGGCAACATTGGCATGACTACAAAATAGACATATCGATTTCTATATAGTTGTTTAACAAAAAAAAGCATCTATTTGTTATATACGAATATTAATTTGACGACCGATATGGCGTGGAGGTCAGTATACCCACACTTCACGCCAGAAGTCGTGGGTTCGATTCCCACACAGGACAAATCTTTGTGTGCATGAACATGAATATTTGTTCTGGTCTGGGTATTTTCCTATATATATTAAGTATGTATTTACAAAAAAAAAGTATTTAAGTATGATTATCCGTTGTTTAGTACCCATTACGCAAGTTCTTAATGATACTTATCTTGGAACTAAATAATTGGTGTAATTGTCAGAAAATATAAATTATTATATTATATATTATAATTTTAACTGAATCCCTCTTAACTTGTTTCGTGAATTGTGGCCTGAGCGCGTTAGTGGATCGTAAATGAGATGAGATGATTTGATGTCAGCTATTTTTTTGCCAACACGAGTAGAAATACGTAACTACAAAAGTATCTTAACTTCCTGCTAGCCGATGAAACGGAAAGTTTTCGGCTGAAAGCTCGAATCTCACTTGATTAATCGTGGTGATAATTAGGGTATTGGCTTGAAAGATTTACTGTTCTTTACTTTTTTCGTAGATAAGAACTCTTTTATATCAGACATTTCTTTGTATAAAATATTTTATATATAAATCGCGTTTTGTAAAAATAATTACAATAATTAATATATTATTACTAGAGCGCAAAGTCCGAAGACCCGACGACAGCTTCATCTATGGGTCGAACCAGCAATCGTGGTCCAGGATGGCTTATACCATGGTACAACGTTCTACCACCTTGAGGCTCAGTCAAGGCGATGGGAAGGGTGGATGCAGGCGGCTCACGATCAGTTGCAAATTAAGGCCAGTTGACAACATAACAGTTTACATAGTGTATTGTTTATATATATATATAAACTATCTAACTGAGTATCGACACAAATAACAGGTTATCCTAATGAAAAAAAGTATCCAACTGTTTATTAGTTCACAGCCTTTCAAGTATAAACTGTACTGCACAAGTGACAAGTTTTTGCGTACTTGTCAAATTGTTTTACAATGAAGTACATTTTCTTGTACCTGGCGGGAGAAAAAACTAACCTTGACGATTTTCTTGCCCGTTCTTTTATGATCAAGCTTCCGCCCGCAGTGAGTGGGCGCGCTTGTTTATATCTTTTGTAATTTTGACTTTCATAAGAGCTCTATTGAGCCAAACTTGGTTTTATGATTTTGACTTTGGTTATAATACAAACAATTCGTTTATTGAATAAGTTACTTGAATCATCATATAAAATTAGGTAAGTCATAAATATTACTTAACCTACATTAGTAAACTAAAACAATACGTAAAGGTACTTGTGAAAACATGACGAAAATCATCCCCGTTGCAGCAGAATCAGCAGATGTTGTGCAGCAATGGTTCACGTACTGACAGCAAATCCTACTCGCTATCATGTATAAGAACGATTCAACCATTAACCAATAATAATAATAAATAATAATAATAATCATTTAATTTCCTCCACATACACTAATACACAATGGACACAATTTAGGTACAAACAATATTTAGTGAAATGCTGCTGTGAAATGCTGCAATATTTAGCGGGAGGCTGGAGTCTAAATTAGGCAAAAGTCTGCCTGTGTCTTAGATCACCAGGCCTCTCACCCGCGGATAAATTACAATACATTACCGATTGTCAGTGAAGTACAAACATTTATACAAAATATTAATTATAAAATAAAGGTGTGTGTGTGTGTGTGTGTGTGTGTGTGTGTGTGTGTGTGTGTGTGTGTGTGTGTGTGTGTGTGTGCGTGTGTGAGTGTGTGTGTGTGTGTGTGTGTTCGTGAGTGTGTGTGCGCGTTTGTGTGTGCGTGTGTGTGTGGCGTCATTGAAATATAACTATGAATATTTTGGTATAGGAATCTATGCCAAAATATTCTCGGTTTGGTCATAACTAAGACTCTGAAGCCACACAAAAAGTTGAAACTTTTATTCCAAGTATTTTTCGAGGCTATAAAATACGCGATTCACAGGCGTGTGGGTTGTTATAACAAAATATTCGTTGTGGCTGAAATAGAAGTAAATAATTACAGAGAAGGAAAACAAAAATATTAATATTTTCCTTAAGCTTCATCTCCTCTGAAATGACAGATGACAGCTTACAGCAGGCAGATTGTGATGCAAGAGCCCCCAAGTTTTTCTAAGGGTGTTTGCATCTTTGATGTCTTTGACCAATTTTCAATACTTACACATTACATTATTTACACATACATAATCTTAGGGCTACATATCCGAACCTCTGCTTCTAATTTTTATATGGGATCTATTAGTAGTTGCATCGTTCCCTTTTACAAACAGAGTTCTCTAGGTAAAACGTGTTTTTGGTGGTTATAGTCTGTTCCCTTAAAATATTTATACAAAAAACCTTATTCGATATATTTTATTTTATTATTTATTTATTTTGACATATCCACACATTGTCCAGTGTTTTGTTGTAGTAATATGTAACATTTAACTTGCAGAGTATTATTGCTGCTGTAAGGAAAATAGATTTAATAATCTATTTTCATTGTATACTTTTTGCTTCATTTTATTTTTTACTCTGATTTATTTAATTTTGATTATTTAATTTATTATGACATCTTATTTCAATTATACTAATTTAATGTAAATTTTGGATGCCACTATGTTCTGGACAAACTACTTGTATATGTTACACCATTTGTCACAGTATCATAGCAAATAAATATTCTGATTCTGAGTCGATTGTTTTCCAATTTCAAATATGAAACATTTATTAGATTAGAACGAATCTATCGCAGAAGCACTTTTAGTTATGAAATAAATGTAGGTACCATAAGCAAGAATATACATCTTCAGACAATAAACAGTAAATACTGAATTAAGAAAAGTCATATAAAAAAAGTCACTATATTATTAATAAGCGTTCTTTCAAACCTAGCGCTATAGAATATATACATACAATATCACAGCTGTTTCCCCGAAGGGGTGGATAAAGGCATATTATACGACCACATTTCGCCGTTGTTGGCCATAATCGTGTTGTTGGTCCTACGTAATAGGTGGCAAGCCTATTGCCGCTTACCGGGACCTTTTATGTTTGCTGGAGCCTCGACCGTTGATCGGCAGGTGCACCACTCCTCCTCCTCCGGCTCTTCAGAACTTGGTAGGATCCCTGTACACCTCTATATTATGTGACATGAAATATATAACATGATTCGAAATAAGCTCACATCCAATGCAATCCTATTGAATCCGATGAACAACGTTTACAGTTGGGCTTCTTAGATCTTAGTAGGAACCTTAAACACCCTTTATAAGCCAAAAGTGTGTTAATTCATAAGCTAATTCTGACATTGTCTTTTATATGCCCGACCCTCATGTGTCCTGTCAAAGCTATTTCATCACAAAATAGCAATATTTCGTAGACTATTAATTCTCCTAACCTTAATAGGACAAGGGCCTCTAATTGTAATTCTCACTTCGAGCGGAGAGACAAAATTACTTTCCGAACAAAAGGCTCAGATAACCCTGTAGCGGTGTCGGGCATGTATCGGACCGCAAGTAAATAGGCAATTTACGGTCCTATTAAATTATCCTTTTCTTTCCCTAGAGTAAAGGGGAAGATAGTCACGTCTCGAGCTTTGATCAGTATCATAGTAAGATTCGTTGAAACAATCTGGGTCCGCGTGGCGTGGATACGACGTGAATATTTCTCACTTTGGTGTCACTCTTCGTGAAAAGAAGCCCGTGCTTAGCAGTGGGACGTTAATGGGCGTAAATAACCCAAAAATGTACGAATGATTTGTATAACTACGGTATATTTTAAATAACTAACTTGTTCCTTACCTCATTGAACGAAAACTTTTTGATGTTAATTGACATCATTATTAAACAAACTTAAACACAAAATCATTTATTGCATGTCACATGGAAGTAGGTTGTTACAAATATGGATAGATACAATGTGACGCTGTAAGGGCATAGCAACACAACAAAGGGCCTATTTAGTGCCTGCGTCCTGGGTGAATTACAAAAATTTAAGACATTAAACAATAACAATATATTTATTTATATAGATTATATGTTTTTATCGGCGAAAAATTCCTGCATATTATAATAGCATTTTTTTATAAAGAATGTCTTTAAAGTTTTAGTAAAAAGCGGAAGATTATTTATATTTTTTATGTCATATGATTGAAATTTAATTATTGAGGACAAATCCGTGCTCTGGAAGGCACGTTAAGCCGTTGGTCCCGGTTATCACTAAATGTGGTAGTCGTTAAGGCATGTTAGGGGCCTAATTGGGCGGTTTGAGAAAATCTTACAGCAGGACGCCACATACCTCCCTCCGCCATTCCGTTCTGGGTCAGTGTGGTGAAGTATGACCCAATACCCTCGTACTTGGTATGTGAGAGGAGGCTCGTGCTCAGTAGTGGGACTTTAATGGGCTGAGATGAGATATGGACAGACGGTTCTTTTCATAATATAGCTAATGAGAAGTCTATATTTGCATCGCTCTCAACGGAAAAGTCAAGTCTATATATCGCTAGAATGTAATTGTTTATTTGTGTTACGTATTTCTGAACTAAAAAGAGGACCTACTGATATACTTTATTTTTCTGGACGTGATACGCAAACCACGGCCATTATAGATTATATGCAAACATCTCTTTAAACAACATTTATTATAACTCTTAATTTAGATTTAATTTGAATTTATTGGGAGAAAAAACAGTTTAACACTATAATATTATTGGAACAAAACATAAACAATATTTATATTTTCGCCAAAATAGAGACATTATGAATAATGTAATTGGAGAAATTCTTATTGTAAATATATGTAGAAGTGCACGTATAAGTGGGTATATTAGGATCATATCAAGATCTTAGGAGGCCAAGCCAACCTTACCTGCAAGTGGTGCACCTGCCGATCAACGGACGAGGCTCTGGCGAATATACAAGTACCAGGTAAGCGGCAACAGGGTCCTCACTTATTACGTGGGACCAACAATATGACTGGCGAAATGTGGGCGTAAAATATGCCTCTGCCTACCCCTTCGGGAAAGCAGGCGTTTTCTATAGCGCTAGGTTTGAAAGGACGCTTATTAATAATAACGCGACTACTTTTGTACGACTTTCTCTGATTACTGAATAAGAGCAGTAACAGTGTTTATTGTCGGGATAATTATATTCTGACTTATAGTACATTTATTTCATTACTAAAAGTGTTATGTGATGTGAATATATGTATGTATATATGATAATTACACCAGTGCACCACTTGCAGGTGAGGTTGGCTTAGGCTCCTTAGGCCAGGGGGGCCCGTCCGGCCGCGCCTGTGGAGTCTTAGGCGGCGGGGGCAGGGGGCCCCTTCCGTCTAGCTATAGACCCCCCCAGAAGTCGGCCAGTCACGTCATGGCCGCAAAAAGAGGTAGGAGGGGCGCGACACACTGCGCCTTTCTGAGGAGGTCCTCCCGGTTATGATGCGGGGGACGTTGGCAGCAGGCGGGGTGCCAGAAACTACAAATCCCCTGGTGCTGGCCCCCCGCCCCTCCTTCAACAGCAGTGGGCGTCGTCGGAAGATTTTTAGTGGGTAGGACTGCGGCGGTCGCGTCTGCTGCAGTAAGCCCCACACCCCCTCCCGGTCTCCCCCTTTTGGCCGGGAGACTGTGCGTAAATGCATTTTGTTACCGACGTAAATCAGGCTCCTTAGGTCTTGGTTAGGATCTTTATACACCCTACTATAATTGTCATTACAATTAAAACACTCTTCAATATAATAAATTTCTAACCCAGTCTCTTTTTCAGATTTCCGTCCAATTTCGATTCTTCCTATTTGTCTAAAGTTCTAGAAAATGCAGTCCAAAAGCAACTATTTATATATGTGTCCCGCAATCTACTGCTAAGTCCATACCAGTCTGGCTTCCGCTCTAATCACAGTACGGTGAGTGCCTTACTGAACGTCACAGATGATGTCCGTCATGCCATGGACAACACTCGACTTACTCTGATTGTATTACTTGATTTCAGTAATGCGTTTAACTCAGTGGATTTTGAAATCCTATTGGGTACTCTTCGCTCTATCAATCTATCTTCTTCTGTCATCACATGGTTTGACACTTATCTTCGTGGTCGTCGGCAGCGTGTCAGATCTAACGATTCTGTTTCGGATTGGTCTGATCTATCTGCTGGTGTTCCTCAGGGAGGAGTCTTATCCTAATTGCTTTTTTCAATATTTATAAATGAAGTATCGAAATTCATCGCATCTAATTATTATCTGTACGCTGACGATCTACAGATTTACAAGCATTTCAGTTTGTCTGAGGCCACTGACGCTGTAGTCGCAGTAAACCAAGATCTCAGAAGGATAGAAGTATGTGCTAGACAATTTGGATTTGCTAGACAATTTGGTTTACTTGTAAATCCATTGAAGTCGCAGGCCCTTATAGTTGTCCATATTTGCGAAATGCTGTAAATCTTTATTCTTTGCCTCAGGTATTCTATGGTGGTACACAAATACCTTACACAGAGAAGGCAAAAAACCTGGGCCTCATAATTGACCGTACCCTCTCCTGGGTTCCTCACGTTAACGAACTAAGTAAATTAATTCACTTCAGATTTCACTCCTTGAAGCGGCTTCAATATTTCCTGCCGTACAAGACCAAGGTTCAGTTGGCCCAAGTACTTTTACTTCCCATCCTTGATTATGCTGACATTTGCTTCCTGGTTTTGACGGAAAACTTGCTGAAAAAGCTGGAGCGACTTCAGATTTTGGCGATACGTTTTGTTTTCGGCCTTCGGAAATACGATCACGTCTCTGAAAATAGAGGTCGGTTGAAGTGGCTTCCTATTCGCCAACGGAGAAAGATGCACATCCTTGTCTTTCTTTATAAAATTCTAATAAATCCCAACCCTCCAGAATACTTACGAAACCGTTTCCAATGTCACGATCCCAGCGTTCCTGTCACAGCAATAAACTTGTTTATCCTGTCTCCAATATCAAATTCTTTGCTGATTCCTTTACCGTGCACGCAGCGAAACTCTGGAATAATCTGCCGACTTCTATCAGAGACAGTTCTTCAGTAGAGACGTTCAGACGTAGAGTCAAAGAACACTACCTGAATCATAAACTGTGATTTTGTATGTATTTATATATATGTATGAATATATAGGGAAATATATAAAAAACAGTGTTAAATATAAAGAAAGAGTAGCGACGAAGGGCCTGTGAGGAGAAGTGTAATATAAATCTTAGTAGCCCAGGTGAGAATCGAACTTAATACCTTTTGTTATATTATAACAAAATTTTGCACTGTACATTCACAAATTTTAAATCATAAAACAATTATAATATTTATTAGAGATGTAAATACAAAAACGAATGATCAACTTTATACTTCGTTACATAGACGAGCCCATTTTCAATTTGAAATTTAACTCAATTATTCGGTAGACGCCAGCTTGCTTCAAAGACAAATCAATTATTCTCGATAGATTAACCAATATTGCAAAATTACGGTTCATTCTGTATACGATTCTCCTCTCAGAATAATAATGTAATTTAATATTAGACATTGTCATCAAACTCGTAAACTCGAGTCTTGTGGTTTTTCATTAATATCATAGAACATATTATTTTATTTAGGTTATTTAGGTTTTCTGTCAAACTCTTTTGGCATAAAAGCTATTCAACTTTGGAACTCCCTTCCTATTGATATTAAGTTCGCAGAAAGTAAACCTACTTTTAAAGGGTTGCTTAAAAATACTTTCTTGAGGAGTCATCATCTGATTGAGTCTACATTTCAAAATTACTATGATTTTTGAGTACCTATAGGTATTTGTAGTTTATAACACGTATTTATTTCTATGTAAGTTTATATGTTT
Source organism: Musotima nitidalis (assembly GCA_949126915.1). Lineage (NCBI taxonomy): Eukaryota > Metazoa > Arthropoda > Insecta > Lepidoptera > Crambidae > Musotima > Musotima nitidalis. Next base: position 4,052,487 of record OX421429.1, read on the forward strand.
TCTTGTTTGTATTGCCTCATACTTTTCTACTAACCCAAAGGTTAACTGGTAGAGAATGCTTTGCAGCATTAAGTTCGCCTTTTATTTGTGCGATAATGATTAAAAAAATAAATAAAATTTTAACATCATAATAGCAAACGAAACGAAAGTTTTAAATTTGTAACGTTATCTATGGAGCCATTTGTCATCTCACTCTCCCGTGACGAATGGCGGTAAAGTATTCGAATGGTCGGAATAAAATAAGTGTAATAAACCGTTATTTAAAGCCGTAAAATGTGTTTTATTTAGTATACATAATCCTGTAAAAAAAAGCAATATAATTATACAAGCATGTGGGATCGCCGAGCAAATGAATGGTTGAATTAATAACAATATGTACTTCATTTACACAGCTTTGTTTAACGCTTACAATACAAGACTAAAAGTATTCATGCCATAGACTAAAAGAGTAAAAGAAAAATAACTAATTTATATGTATGTATATATATATATATATATATACATATATAATGTATATATTTTAATGTATATATAGGTATGTATAAATTACTTAAAAAGGCGTGATTGTATGTATAATGAATATATACATACAATCACGCCTGTTTTCCCGAAGGGATAAACAAATAATTACATCCTTTTAGTAATAGGTGGCGAGGCCGCTTACTGGGAAACCTTTGTGTATGCCAGAGCCGTTGATCGGCAGGTGCCCCACTTGCAGGTATGGTTGGCTTGGGATCTCAAGATCGTGGTAGAATCCTTCAGCAACCCCCCCCCCCCGACTGGTCTCCACCTTGTCGTGGTGGGGGGGCTGAGTACCTCCCGGTAGGGCGCAGAGGAGGCGCCAGGGAAAAGGTAACACCCAGAGATTGGCGACTGCCCTTAGTACTGACTACCGGGGGGGAAACTAAGAGGGACCTGTGGAGGGCGCCGCGGGCTCATGCAGCGCCAGGAGGGACTTAACCGTGGACCCTCCGAGAAGTCGGCCACACACGCTATGGTCGCAGTTGGAGGTAGGAGGGGCGCGTCCATTGCGTCTCTCTGAGGAGGTCCTCCCCGGGAGACAGTGCGTAAATGCATTTTGTTACCGACGTAAATCACAAAAAAAAAAAGGATCCTACAGCACCCCTAAGCAATATAATTATACTATTTTAAATTCCTAACAAAGGAATATCACGGAAGACTTTCACTTTATGTGGCATTCCTTAAACCATGTCAGATGCGTGGCTTTAAAAAGGAATAACAGCAGGACGCCATACACTTGCCTTCGCCAATCCACACTGGTACTGTGTAGTGGAGTATGACCTAACGCCTACAATAAGCCTCAGTACCTACGTTGATCAGATATTATATAATCGGCATAAGCTTCTCTATAAATGTAAAAAGGTATACCTCGAATACCTTGGTTTCGTCAAAACTTAAGAAGGTATCAAGAATAGTCTTACCTTTTTAGTCTTGCTAGAATGGTTTTGTAATGCAAACTTGAGATAGAATTTCTAAAGCGAGGAAATAGCTCAATATAAATAAATATTTTCTTAAGACTGTAAGTACACCAATTATTAAGATCCAATATAAGTAGCATTAAGAACTTGTGTTATGGATGCTAAAGTTAAAACTTCTATCAGAACATTAGAAGGCACTGACTTCCTTATTAACGAATGCCATATATGTTTATATCAGCCGAGACCAACAGCGAAACGTGCTCTCCGAGGCACGGGGCCAGCGATAATTACTCACATAACTTGAAAAGTTCACCAGGGTGCGAACCCGAAACCCTCTGACTTTGAAGTCAGATCTCTCCACTGGGCTATCGTCGTTAACCAAGTCCCAGTCCCGCATAAAATCTAGAATATTGATAAAGTCGCTGTATAAAATGATATAACTAACCTCGTTATGTCGGATCGATTAAACCAATTAAAATAAAAGGCCTCGCTGCCGTAGAGGTAACGAAGTCTTAGGAAGGCGACTGCTTTTATAATTTCCAGAGTTATCGCGTGGTGAATGGAAACGATAACAGAATTCAAGCTTGGCTTATCATAATTTTAGCTATTTAAAGTCCTTTGTTAAACATTAGCCTCCCCAAACATTATATTGGTGGTATTCGCCCATAATCACCACGCTGGGCGGGTTAGTGATCGCAGTTCAAGTATAAGTTCAGTACGCAGGATGACGCGCCTGCCCATCATCCGGTAGGCTTTCTATTCGGCGAGCTTTACGATTCCCGTAAGACGAGAGGGGATGACACTATTCTAGGCCGGTACCACACGGCAGCGTTTGTAAAGCGTATCACATAAGCAGCATTAGTTATTACAAATTCATTGCCTCCTACTATCCTAACAGCTGGTCTAACCATAGACTGATTTTCTGGGTTGCGTAGCCCAGATGGTGGTAGCTTCATGTAATAACCACTATGAGTCCACTCTGGTTAGATCAGTAAGCAAACTGAAAAAACCTGGGCCAGAAACTTAAGTCTAGGGTAACCGGAATAGTTCTCTGAAAATGAATTGTAGCATATCAAATTATTATCTAGGCGTTGGGTAGGCGTTTTACACGTTTTACACGTTTTAACAAGAGACATACACATAAAATTATCTGCAATTATGAACTGGAACTTCTTGGCGGGATAGTGAAGCGTCAAGTCTGCAGTTTTGTTTTATTTTTTAAAATTTGTGATATTTCGAACATTAGTGTGTTACGGTGGATTATTAACCGTTAATAAATTGTATGTACTTTTTTCTCCTTTTCACTTGTGGTTTAACTAGTCTCATTTTTTCTATATCAAAATCTATTATAATCGTTTCTTTAATTAATTCACGAAGAAGCAGGTAAAACCCTAGTTTTTTCTTGTCTATTACTTGATTTATATGATGGTGCCATGCTTCTGCTGAATGTTGAGTTCGGGGAATTTCCATTCAATTTAGCAGCAGCTTGCAAGTGTCTACCTATATAAATTGTAAATGAGTTCAATTGACTCCCACTTCAGTTATAATATGTATAATGAATGATCCCCGTGATGTACCTAGTAATGTGGATAAGAGATATGACTACCTTCTTTTTCTAAAAAAATTTTAATCAAACAGATTTATGTTTCAAGGTGACTAAAACGCCTAACAAAATGCGAACATTTATTTATTTAAAATAATTGGATTTAATTTTTCTGGGTATCGTTTATTTTCATTTAAAAAATCTGCATATTGTTTTTCTGGGTATAAATTAACTGCATTTTTTTTTTTCGGAAATTTAATAAATTCTAAGTTGGAAAAAAACTATGCAGATGATATCCAAAACGCCTTCAAGGATTTGATCAATTCTCGCACCCGCTAAAAATGAACAGATTTACCTACTGCATTATTTTATGGGGAAACAGTACTGATGTTAATCAATTATTTATCTTCCAAAAAAGATGTATTAATAATAGCATAGATGGTGAATATAGCAAACATGGAGAGTTGTAGACTTGTCTATACTAAACTCAAAATACTTTCTCTCTTATTCTATGTATATTTTATAAACCTGTAAGCTGGTTCGTTCGAAAAGAATAGCTTTTAGAATAGCTAGCTTTATCATTTACAAATTCGCATATCGTTAGATCGGGAACATATCATATGTCAATAAGAATATATAATAAGGTATCACAAGATATCAGAAACGTAGAGGAATTCTGTTTATTTTATTAAAGTCTCAAAGACTTCCTAGTAGAAAATGCATTTTTCAGCTCCTTTTCAGCACTAATAAGTGAATGTTGATTATACACTAATAAATGGGGTTGAATGAATATATTACATATCGTCGGAGATAGTGCAAATCCGCGTAACTACCATTGGATAAATCCGCATAACTGAAAAATTTTGCTAAATAAAATTTACGAAATTTCAAGGTGGATATTTTTTTCTTTGTAAAAACGAGAAAGTTTAATTCAGAACAAGCTCTAGTGAGTTAAAAGTTAAATGGCTAATAAACAATGTAGGCGAAAGAGGAACCAATTAGTAGTTTTAGTTACAAACGACACTTTACCTTAGAGCACTAGTTAGAGAACTGTCTACACTAAAAGTACCGGTTCAGAAGTTGTTTTAAAGGAATACAAATCAAGACTTTTCTGAACAGTCAGGTTCTTGTGCTGTACTTAGTAACACGACCAAAAACTAGATAAGTATTAAAATAGTATTAAATAATGAGTAAATTTTTACTCATTATTGAGTTGATGACGGTGAGAGTACCTCATGCGGCAGCGCCTCAACCACTTCTTCCTGGTTTGTTAAGGCAGTGGTGGTGGTGGGTCGGGCTGGCTGCAGCAGGGCTCCGGCGACGCGGCCGTGCTCTAGCGGTGATGCGCTGCGAGGAGATGTCCCAAGCCTTGTAGCAAGGCCTGGACGGGGTCCATCCCGACGGCAATCTATATGAGCACGGCGTAGATCGCGTCTATCGCCATCTGTAATGGAGCATAGTGAGTGGTGGAGGGGGAGTTGTGTGTTAACGCCAGTTTGGTTTCGCTTTACGACTACTTGAACGACTTCTTGGCGGGAAAGTGAAGCGTCATGTCTGCATTTTTGTTTTATTTTTTAAAACTTGTGATATTTTGAACATTAATGTGTAATAATAACGGAGGATTATTAACCGTTAAGTGTTTGTGAACATACATGAGTGTTGATAAATCAAACAAAACAGTGCAACATCACTTTTCATATTCTCTCAAGAAGTCCATGTGAGATCTCAGTATAGTCCCACATCTTTACTGAGGACTCAAGGGGCTTACGGGAGGGTATCTCATATACCATTTATCATCTTTATCACCACTCATTGTCATTTACTATGAATTATATATTATTAATATATCACCTACTTGACACTGGCTAAATGTGCTAGACGCACGAAGCCATTATTTGAAATAAAGAAGAAGACTACTTGAACATTATTCTATAGCTTGTTGATTGAAATCCTACACAATCAGTATGTGTGGTTAGCACAATAATATTAGTGGTGCGATCAATGATATAAAACAAAACAGCACTTTTATGTACATGTTTTAAAAATTTTTGGATCCACGTAACTCCTGAAGGGGCCACTTTTGGTGGGCGCTGATAGTGTAGGATTATAGTCAACAAGCTATAAAATAATGCTGAAGTAGTGATAAAGCAAAATCTTTCAAGGGTTGGTCGAAATAGAACAGTTTCTGTTACAATGCATACAAGGAAAATGGAAAAGATTTTATCCTAGCCTAACTATCAGTTTTAGAAAAAAATGTCGTGACATTTATTGATTAAGTTTTAATAAAATATCATTTGCAAAAAATATCGCAAAGTAAGTTAAATATATTAGACATAAAAATACTTTTTACTTACTTTTTCAAAAGTTTTTGGGATCCTCATAACTTCTGAACGGGCGACTTTTGGTTTGGTGGTCTGATAATGTAGGATTATAGTCAACAAACTATAGAATAATGCCTGAGTAGTGATAAAGCAAAATATGTCAAGAGTTGGTCGAAATTAAGCAGTTTCTATTTCATTCCACACAAGTGATCAATTTTTGTCTTCTAGCCAAATTTCATTCCAAACAAGTGATCATATAAGAAAAAACAGCACTTTTATGTTCTTTTTTTTAAATATTTCGCATAATTATGTATCGCTTGCTCCGTGCCTCTTAAAGCACGTTAAGCCGTTGGTGCCGGTTGTCATGAAAATCTATGGCAGTCGTTATTTAGAAGTCAGTGCCGCCTGATATCCTGACAGCTGGTATACCCATAAAATGATGTTTTCCTCTGGGTTGCGGAGGTCAGATGGTAGTCGCTCTTTGATATATCTGAAATTCAGCCAAATCTGGTTAAATAAGTAAGCAACCGAGATCATTATCCCGGATAGAATACAACGAAAATCACAAATTTTGCCACCAAAATTCCGCATTAGATCCTTAATCCGTATTTTTGATGCACTATAAAGATATATTTTTCATATACTTTCTTTGTTCTATACATAGAAAAGCTATATTATACTACAACTTATTATTTATGCTAAATCTACAATATGATATTTGTATTGATATTTATAAGAAAATTGTGTACATAAAACAGAATTTAAGCTGTGATGGGAAGGTTGGTACCCATTTTTCACAACCTAAAGTCAAAACCGGAGAAAGGACGGCTATTGTAAGATACGTGCACAAAAGATTGTATATTTATCTGTATTATTTTGTATAATGGTCATGTCTTCATATCTTGTTTTTTTATTGATATTACCTTCATTTAATGCCAGCTGTATTTAGCGTGGACAGCTCTCAGACTAGAGGTACCATTTGCAACAGAAAATGTCAAACTTTTCCAAACACCAGCATTGACTTTCGTCTTTTTCATTAAAAGTTTTGAGAGTTCCATTTTTCTGCCGAACCAATTGCCCACATTAGGCTAACAGGGCGCAGTCAGTTTTAATTGATTTCAAAAGAAACAACGGAGGAGTGAGTGTTTTAACTTTACCTTTCCGTGCTTCGAAAAATGTGGTAAGCCGTTGGTGGCCGGGAGCTCATGTTATGAACATCTATTAACCTCATTAAATTTCACATTCTATATCACTATCATTTTCATACCTTGATTTCATTCATACATACATACATACATTCCCGGCTGTTTCCCCTAAGGGGTATGCAGAGGAATATTATACGCCCACACTTCGCAAATTATATTGTTGGTCCCACGTAATAGGTGGCGAGCCTTTTTCTTTCTTTTTTTTGTTTTACGTCGGTAACAAAATGCGTTTACGCACTACCTTACGGCCAAAGGGGGACCGAAAGGGAGTGTGGGAGTCACCAGCGGCAGACGCGACTGCCAGTAGTAATACCCACTAAAAATCTTCCGACGACGCCAGCCGCTTGTTGAGAAAAAGGCGGGGGCCAGTACCTGGGTTGCAGCGTCTGACACCCCGCCTGCTAAAATTGGTAGTTACGGAATAAAATCAAAGCAATCATAGTTTTATTTCTAGTTTTGAAATTTGATCTTTCATGTTAGTAGAAGAGCGGGACTACCCGTAACAAGTGTTTTATAAAAGCTCACTAGGTACAAATACAAAATATTTATTGCTAAACCATAATGTATACATCATCATCATCATCATCATCACAGCTCATTAACGTACCACTACTGAGCACGAGCCTCCTCACACATATCAAGGTGTGAGGGTATTGGGTCATACTCCACCACGCTGACCCAGTGCGGATTGGCGGAGGCAGGTGTATGGCGTCCTGCTGTTAGAATTTTTCAAGCCGCCCATGAGGCCTCTAACATGGCTTAACGACTACCACATTTAGTGATAACCGGGACCAACGGCTTAGCGTGCCTTCCGAAGCACGGAAGCGCTCGATATCAAATGCCACACAAACGGTCACCCATCCAAGGACTAACCTCTGTAAACTCTGCTGTACTTTGGTGATCGTTTCCGACCACCGAGCACCGCAGAGCTACGAGCGCTTCAAATGTATACATAGATTTTACAAAATTTTGGAACCAATTTTATCTAATGGTAGTTTTTTCAAATTTAACAAACCATAATGCCTGTAGAAAACTAAATTGTTACCAAAATAAACGATTATTAATATATTTCTTTGACTTGATCAATGGCAGTCGTAGTATGTATGTACCGTATAATGATGTTTCTCTCTGGGTTACGGAGGACCAACGGCATTTGTTCCGTGAAGTAACTAAAATTCAGAAAAATCTAAAGGTTAAAGGTTAGATCAGCGAGTAATCTCTGTGCCCCAAGCGTAAGTCTAGGAGGTAGTTAGCATTAGCTGGGATCATGTTAAGCAACGGTTGTAAGCCTTTGTAAAATAACATTTTCTTAAAATATTACAGAGAGCATTGACCTACAACTTGAACCCATGATAAGAAAATACGTTTCATAGCTATGATCCTTTTACCAATTTTGCTTTAATCATCCAATCAGTCACTAATGGATAAAATGGCATGAACAATATTAATTAATGAATCACAAGCTGAATTTACGTAATATTTATGTAGTCTCATTTACTCTTTACGCGGGTTGAGTTTGGTTGAAAAGATGTTTAGGTAGAAACCACAGCTTTCTGATAGAACAGGAGGTTAATAGCGGGTCATTTATTTGTTTTATAGATAAAGTCTCCAATGCTTGTATTGATGTGCAAGAGTGTCATAAATGTGTTATGAAATTTAATTAATTGCTAATAAATATTTTTTTTAACAGTTATGAAGAAACACCAATTATGAAGAACTTGTGGTATGGATACTAATAACGGATAAACATATAATATATAAATACTTCTTTTTTGTACATACGTAAATCATATACATAGGAAAACACATATATAGGAAAACAGAACAAATATACATATTTATGCACAAAAAGATTTGTCCTGTATGGGAATCGAACACACAATCTCTAGAGCGGAGTGCGGGTATACTTGCCATCACGCCATATCGTCAAATGATTATGAATAACTACTCAACTCTAAACTAACCTGTCAACCTCAGTAACATATCTTCATTAACTAAACCTTCCTACCGTTACTTCGGAAACAAGAAAATTAATCGCCTTTGAGGAGCGCGAATTTTGGTGTAAATGTTGTTGCTGCGTCTGCCTTGAGAGTATTTTGGCAAACATCCGCGGCACTTACAGCGCACATACAAGTGCTGTTTACATTATAAGAGGCTCCTCGCTATTCTCTTGTCTTGAAACTTTGACTTGCAATTGCACATTGTGAATTCTAAGGCATAAGTCATACCAAAAAGCTTGAATTTGCATATAGGTAACGTGATAATTTATCGACGGTTTATTGTACGTCCACACTCTTTAAACAAGAAAAAGGATATATATTCTTGTATTTAAACTTTATCGCAAAAAATTACAAAAGGCAAACTTCATGCTACAAGGCATTGTCTACCAGTCAACCTTTGGGTTAGCAGAAAAGTATGAGGCAGTACCTACGAACAAGAAAACATATAAACTTACATAGAATATATTTGACGACTGATATGGCGTGGAGGTCGGTACACCTACACTTCACTCCAGAGGTCGTGGGTTCGATTCCCACACAGGACAAATCTTTGTGTGCATGAACATGAATATTTGTTCTGGTCTGGGCGTTTTCCTTTGTATCATCATCACAGCCCATTAACGTCCCACTACTGAGCACGAGCCTCCTCACACATATCAAGGTGTGAGGGTATTGGGTCATACTCCACCACGCTGACCCAGTGCGGATTGGCGGAGGCAGGTGTATGGCGTCCTGCTGTTAGAATTTTTAAGCCGCCCATGCGGCCTCTAACATGGCTTAACGACTACCACATTTAGTGATAACCGGGACCAACGGCTTAACGTGCCTTCCGAAGCACGGAAGCGCTCGATATCAAATGCCACACAAACGGTCACCCATCCAAGGACTGACCTCTGTAAACTCTGCTGTACTTTGGTGATCGTTTCCGACTACCGAACACCGCAGAGCTACGAGCGCTTCATCGCTTGTATATTAAGTATGTATTTACAAAAAAAAAGTATTTAAGTATGTTTATCCGTTGTTTAGTATCCATAACACAAGTTCTTAATAATACTATCTTGGAACTAAATAATTGGTGTAATTGTCAAAAATATTTATATTTATTTATATTTATATAAGCGGCAGGAGATCGATGAGCGTGGGAAAAATGAATGAATGAATGATAAATGCATTGGCAAGGCCGATGTTTAGTAGAATTTAAATGGCTGAAATAAAGAAGACCATATTTTTAATATTAAACAAAAAAAGTCTTCGTTTGCCAATTTTTATGTCATTTTTTCTACATATGGAAGGCATTAAGGTCGCGGGTTCGACTCCCACGCATGCCAAATATTAGTGTTCATGAATCACATTTTAGAGACTCTTATTTATAAATTGCGCTAAACATTTTTGATAGGTAAGATAGTTGTAATGCTAGTGCATTGTAATGCTAGTGCATTGTAATGCTAGTGCATTGTAATGCTAGTGCATTGTAATGCTAGTGCATTGTAATGCTAGTGCATTGTAATGCTAGTGCATTGTAATGCTAGTGCATTGTAATGCTAGTGCATTGTAATGCTAGTGCATTGTAATGCTAGTGCATTGTAATGCTAGTGCATTGTAATGCTAGTGCATTGTAATGCTAGTGCATTGTAATGCTAGTGCATTGTAATGCTAGTGCATTGTAATGCTAGTGCATTGTAATGCTAGTGCATTGTAATGCTAGTGCATTGTAATGCTAGTGCATTGTAATGCTAGTGCATTGTAATGCTAGTGCATTGTAATGCTAGTGCATTGTAATGCTAGTGCATTGTAATGCTAATGTCTTGCACATATACATAATAAAAAAAATATATCGATTATCATATCGGTGAAGAACGAGCTCTTTGTGACTCCTCTATAATGAGTCAGATTCTGATTCTAGGCTCCTTCAAAGTTTTATTTTTTTTGCTTTACCTACAGAGGTAAAATCTTGGTATCCGACTCCACATTCTCTTTACACATTATGTATCTAATACCCCTGAATCTCTCACACGTCACATCATGCCACCGAAAACAAGCCAAGAGAAATGCTGACACTGACAGTAAGTTACTATAGTAAAAGCCACTTACCCCTTTTAGGTCAGTTTTGCGGTGAGTGGCTGTGTTTGATGAGACAGGCTATTTCGGAGTGCCCAAGGGTGCCGTTGCTCTTGCGAATGTTACTATTTAAACTAGAAGTGGTAATGAACATCACACAAAGTTACCCATTAGAGAGTCTCTTTTACTATACCTACGTAAAATGAGAGTTTTGTTCTGAGTATAAGAATATAATATTTTTTTCGTATGTGATAAAATACGCTATAAATAAATAAAATAAAATAAAATTCGTTTATTTCGGACCAATATCCATAGTGTTAGTAACAATAAATCTTAACAACTATGTAAGTATTATAATACAATTTTATAATTAAGTACATAACAGGATACCACCATTACACATACCGGTTATATGTAATTGTGAAATCCTTGGTTATGTGAACGCGTGTCCAGTGCTGCATAATAGCTCTGTCAACATCAAGCCTATTGGCCACAGTTTTCAGGAGGCTGTTGGAACTGCCACGGACCCGCTGTAACAGCGACGCTATTCTCATTCTGATAATAGCTGAAAAGCTATCAACCCCAGCCGAGGCCAGCATTCCTGAGGCACTCCAGTGGCGTCGCAACCCCAACAGCGCCCTGAAGGCTATGTGTTTTGAAGTAATTTTTGAGTTATTTTGGGCATTACTGTAGTTATCATTTAAAAATTTAATAATCATCGCTTGCTCCGTGTCTCGGAAAGTATGATAAGCCGTTGGTCCCGGCTGTCATGAACATCTATGGACGTCGTTATTAGGAAGTTAGTGCTTTCTAACAGACTGACAGCTGGTTTACCCATAGAATGACGTTTCCCTCTGGGTTGCGGAGGTCAGACGGCAGTCGCTCCACGTAATAACTGAAATTCAGTAAAATCTGGTTGAACCAGTGAGAACCAGCTGTAGCTCATACGAGAACTACAATAAAAATACTTGATAAGATGCTAAAATTATTTTAGGAAAAAAAGTAGAATTCACGTGACCCCAATTATTGGTTGGCACGAGCGCAAACATGTTAGTAATCGAGTTACGTTACCGTCGAGTTACGACGTTACTGGCGCGGCGTGTGGAAATTGCGTCATTTACGGTACCTACTGAACATTTATTATTTTTTCACTCAAAATTCTGTTCCGTACGTAAAATTACTACCTGAATACATAATTCCTACAAACTCAACTACTACATTCAAAGTCAAATTAATTTATTCAAGATCGGCTCTATAGAGCTTTTTTATATGAAGGTCAAACTTAAAATTTTACGCGCTCAGTCACAGCGGGCGGGATCGTTAAATAACGGACAAGAAAATTAGCAAATTCGGCTTTTTGTCCCGCTAGTTACAAATGTACTTAAATTTTTTAAAAAACCTATGTTTTGCAGCCACATTATTTAAAAAGTATATATTGAGCTCTCTCTCCTTTGCAAGATGAACATAATTAAGGTTAAAAATAATAGAAATGAGCAGACCATTCCCCACTGGCGACATCCGTTCACGAGTATGACGCATGAACCAGCTATCGTTTCGCTCAACCATATTTTAGAGAACGTGACGACCCGGCACATGTCGCTACCACCGCAGAAACATTTAAGTGAGCATGTCATACTCAAGCTACAGGATAAATGAAATTTAATAAAAAAACATAAATATTAAAAGAACGAAGGTGCTGCATTACGCTACATAAATATTAAGAAAGTAGTGTAAAACTTTGAGAGATTAGATAAGGTTTTTTATTAAGTCATATGTAGAGGAATAAACTAACAGATATTACTCAAGCAAGTTGAAGTGGCAGTGGATATGGGCCGATTGCACGAAATACTATCGGCTATAGGGGCAGAAAAGTTCTAGAACGGAAAGACACTTTGATAGAAAACTTTGCGCGGTACTTTTATGTGTAAGATGGACAGACGATCTAATAAAGATTGCGGCATCACGCTGGATGTAGGTTCCCTGCAATTAGAAGTCTAAGGGGAAGGCTCATGTCCAGTAAATGAAAGTCCATATGCTAATGATATTAATTATCATATCATCATATCCTAGCATTATCCCGGTAGCCCTAGACTTAAGCTTGAGGCTCAGGGTCTGCTCGCTGGTCTAACCAGAATTGCTAAATTTCAGTTTTTACATGGAGCGCCTGCCGTCTGACCTCCGCAACCCAGAGGGTCCCATAGATAAACCAACTGTCAGGATGTTAGAATGCACTGACTTCCTAATAACGACTGACATAGATATTTATGACAGCCGGGACCAACCGCTTAACGTGCATTTAACGTGAGCACGCGAAAATTACGCACATAACTTCTAAAGAACTTCTACAAGGGTTTGAACCCGAGACTCTCTGAATTTAAAGGCAAGGGGTCTCGCCACTGGGCTAATCTGACTATTTAGTAAAAAATAAAATAACTTATAAATAACTTATCATTATGTTTTTATATTATAGTTTTCAATACTTCGCACCCAATCCGCCTTCTTTTACAAATGTAAACTCTAGAAATATGTTATATTTCGTAATTTTAAGTTAAAAGCGAAAAGAAAAAAAAAATTAATGTCATATGAAACAAATCATCCTTTTACCGCCTCACCCGCGAGACCAACAGTTAACTACAACGTCTCATAAGAACGACGCATTTTTGGATTAAAATAAGCCTATGACCTTCCCCAAGGCCCCATCTATCTCTTAACCAAATTCACAAAATTGTCCTTAAGGTTTAAACGTATGAAACTCACTTTGCCATTTCAAATATTACTTACTTTTGCCCGCAGCTTCATCAGTTTGGATTTCGATTTGAAATAATGTCGGCCAATCTTATTTAACATATTGCGGTATAAATATAAAAATATTTACTAACTATAATACCAATTATTTTGTTCCAAAATAGGTGTAATTACGAACTTGTGTTATGGATACTAAATAACGGACTAAACACACATAATTTATTTTTTATTAATACATACTTCATATACATAGAAAAACACCCAGACAAGAACAAATAATCATGTTTGTGCACAAAGATTTGTCCTGCGTGGGAATCAAACCCACGACCTCAGGAGCGTAGTGCGGATATACTCCCCTCCACGCCATATTGGTAGTCTTTATATACTATTTATCTTCCTTGCGACTTTAGATCTTAATAAATCTGTTTGCAGTGCAGTGTTCGGCGAATTTAGCTGTGCCATGAAAACGTATTAGATTGTAGGGTTTTGTTATTTGTTTTACCTTGTCTCCAATATATTATTTAACTTCTATTTGTTTAGTGTTTCCATATAAACCGTCTTCTATATGAGCCATCGGTTCTTAAGTTAAAAGTAATATAAATTTCGATCTTTTAGCAACAGCAAACTAACATAATGGTCATCTTGTCAAAAACCTTCGCTTAAAGAACTAAATTAAAAGCAAGGAACAGTAAGCGGAGTATGGTACTAATTTTAATAGGCACCATTTTTAAAGAGATATTTGGAATCATAATAATCAGTGAATCATGCAAAGTAGGTACCTAGGATACCTACATGTACCTACACCTATATTTAACTAAATGTAATGGCGAAAATGCCCACTTATGTCCAGACTTTTTCAACGTCACTGCAAGAGTTACGTGGCTTTTAGAAGACGTGCTTCTTCATAAACTATTAGAATTTAAAGCCAATTCATCTGGTGCCATAATTAAAGCAAAGGCAATATTAACATGGTCGATCGATTTCACAGCCGCTTGCTGTCCATTGTGCTCTCTGGGACATCTTCTTAAAATGAGTATGGATAATTGTTGTGTAGGTTCTTTAATACTTATTATGCTTTAATCTACCTGCTACGATAAAAACACAAATCCAGTTTAATTCCTGATTCTTTTAGCAGCAAGATATCTTTCATTCCCAATCTAAAAAACAAAACTGCAAGATTTACATCACATCAAGAACACAGACTTCTTCTTAACAATCAAAATCAATATGGTCCAAAAGTTGAAGTTCTAGATTTTATTACGATATCGATTTCTAGAAAAAGCATTTATTAGCTTTCAGAATTTTAGGAGGAATTCAACCGATGATGCCATAATTTAAGCAATGACAATATCAACATGTTCCAGAGGTAGAATTTCCAGCCATTTGTTGTTCACTGTGTCCTCTAGGCATCACAATTAGGTTATCTGAGTTCGATCAATGTGCAGCCGTTCTCTGTTTCTGTAAGGCGGCCTTCATTGATGCTAAAATTTGCCCAGGTCAGCGCTGAATTTTCGTTTTATGTAGGTACACTGTGATCAAATATACCCCAACATAATGGTCCCACCAAGACGATAGAAGCCCTTTCTTTTTTTCTTATCGTCGGTAAAAAAATGCTGTTTACTCACTGCCTCTCGGCCAATGGAGGGACCGAGAGGGGAGTGTGGGGCTCACTGCGGCAGACGCGACCACCGCAGTAAGACCGTAGTAGCCCAAGCCAACCACACCTGCAAGTGGTGCGCCTGCCGATTAACTGACGAGGCTCTGGTAAACATAAAAGTTTAAGCGGCAATAGTCTTACACCTATTACGCAGGATGAAAAATATAATTGGCAAAATGTGGGCGTACAATATGGCTGCCATGCAGATGTGATTGTATGTATTTACGTAGTTTTGACCTTCATAAGAGCTCTTTTAAGCCATACTTGAATAAATGATTTTGACTATGTATTACGTAAATATGTGAACTAAAATGAGAGATCGCAGAAGACAGTCCTTGGAAGGGTGAAATTTAATATGGGACGCTTCCATGCTTCATAAGGTACGTTAAGATCTTTGCACCGGAAATAACTACAGGTTATGGTCGTTAAGCCAACTACAATATGGTTTGAAAAACAGCAGGAAGCTGCACACTTTTCCCATCGCACTAGGACAGTGTGGTCTGCATGGTTTGTGAATGAAGGTGCTCAGAACTGAGACATTGTTGCGCTGACAAGTTCGGCACAATAATGTCTGCACTTCATCATCAGATGAAATACGTTCAGCGGTTACATTGTATAGAGCAACGTGAGCTGAAAGTTTATAATTAGACTTAAATGGACGAAATCCAATGATATTTTGACTAAAAGAGATAGATGTCGCACTAGGCCCTGAAAACAGTCGGCAAACTTAAGACAATTGTCGTAATTGGATTTAGCGCTGTCCTATTCTATATCATTAGAAACGTATGATCTGTCTCTTTTATTGTTGTTACCATGGATACGGAGGTAAATATATAGAGGCTTATAACGATATCTAAAGTTAAACCAGGTTTAAAATAGTGCTGTCGCTGTCCTTATCTTACCAAATGAAAGTGACAGCACTAGTTTTTAACCTGGTCTTAGTTTAGTTGTTTTGTATGAAGACCTTTTATGTTATAGAGGAACTAAGTTTGAGTACAGAGAAGTATGAATATACCTTATCTTTAAGTCAAATATCGTTAACGAAATCGCTCTATTTTGCCATTTTACTACTCTTGTAAAGCCCAAAAACAATATTGACACTTCTTTTTATAGAAGTGAAAGCGTGTATACTTTCACAAACATCTCGAAACTTCCAAGTTATGATTTATTGGTCGTCCCTTGGTTCAGAAGTAGCTGCCAACTTGCCAAGTTTGGTTAAGTGCCCACTCTCTATATTTTTTATAGTTCTTTCACTTGAATAAAAAAATATTGATTTAATGAAACTGAACTAAAAATTGTTGCAATTGATTGAAGGTTTCATGCCAGGTTTTAGATTTAACGTCATTTAGAACAAATTAACTTAGCATGAGAGTATAAAATCATTATTTTAATTAATCTTGTATCATATGAGAACAACAGTTTAAGGACTTTTTTGTTCCAAATAACAATTTTTTTTAGGGAACATACGCAGTAACTACATTCCAGAATATATAAGAAACGATTCAAAATATTACAGTTTAAAATGTGGTTTTTTAATATCAGGATAGATTTAGAGGAACACAGATTCCCGGAAGCTTTTCCGAACTTTAGTAAAGAAGGAAAATAATTTTCGTTAACGTTTGACATCGTGAATAGTGTTTACTAGGTACCTTTCAAAACGTTTACGAGCTTTAAGAAAGCATTTGGAACTATCTTTTCTATAACGTTGAAGAGCAAGCTGAAATAGTCCAGGGCGAGATTACAAGATTGCAATGCAAAGAGTCTGGGTTCAAACACTGATACAGCTGAGACTTTTTAAAGTTGTGTACGTAATTAGCGCTTACATCGTGCCTTGGCAGTCACACTAAGTCGTTAGTCCAGGCTGTCATAAATATCTATGGTAGTCGATATTAGGAAGTTAGCGCCAATATCCTGACAGATGGTTTAAAAATAGAATGATATTTCTCTCTAGGTTGCGGAGGTCAGTCGGTTGTCGTTCCGTGTAATAACTGAATTTCAGAAAAACGGATTCAAACAGTAATCAGACTCTTCTTATAGGCTGAAAAATAATCATATGCCAGTGCGTAAAACTTTTACGTACTAATAACCATATTTTTTTCTTCTTTAGCCCGTTATGTTCCGGTATAATGTTAAACGTTTTGAGCAATATAGCAACAGTAAGCAAACACTGAGGGTACTTACGTTTAAGCCACAGATATAGATAACGATTTGTTTTGGAATCAAGCGTGTCGAATTTTTAACACATACTATGACGTCACTGCCGATATTATGACGATAATCTAAACTGGTTTTTCGACTCTGGTGCCACTGATGTTTAATATTTTATACGTGAAATCGTTATGTCACAGTATTTATAAAACAATAACAGACAAGCAGGGACTGTTGTTGTTTAGCGGCAGCCAACCGATTGGCGGGGGTTCGGACACGAGAAGTACATTCATTTCTTTTATCTATGGTTAGAACCTTCAAAACAGGAGTTCCTGAAAACTCCTTTTCGCTATTCGACAGTTAATCTACTCCTTTATAGGCCACAGGAGCACTCCAATACAATCATAACAAGAACAATACAGAATGATGTTGTTGGGTCAGCATATCTCTGCGATGATTGATTATTGGCTGGCATTATAGGCGCCATAGAGATGCCTTGGCAAAAATATAGAAATACGAATAGTACGAACTTTCCCGAAAATAATTCATCATTATCGTCTTAGCACAATTACGTCTCTCTATTGAGCACAGACCTCCTCTCACTATTCAAGTCGCATTCTACCACGCTGGCTCAGTGCGGATTAGCGTAGACTAGAGTGTGGCGTCCTGCTGCCCAATTAGGCCTTTTACGTGGCTTAACGACTGCCACGGAAAATGATAGCTAAAAGCAGTATTATAACCTTAACCTGCCTTCAAAGCACGAAATCCTTCAATATGCCTCAAACGTTCAAGGACTGACCTTCTGAAGGGGTTCACAGACTTTATTTCGACGATCATTTCCGACTGATAATTGTCTACATTCATGCGATGTACCTTTCATATACATTTGACGACCGATATGGCGTGGAGGTCAGTATACCTGCACTTCGCTCGAGAGGTCGTGGGTTCGATTCCCACACAGGACAAATCTTTGTGTGCATGAACATGAATATTTGTTCTGGTCTGGGTGTTCTCCTATGTATGTTAAGTATGTATTTACAAAAAAAAAAAAGTATTTATGTATGTTTATCCGTTATTTAGTATCCATAACACAAGTTCTTAATGATACTTATCTTGGAACTAAATAATTGGTGATTGTAAGAGAATATTTATTTATTTTATATACATAAATAAACTCATATATTATTCCGACAGAGGTAGGCAGATACAATTAATAAATTTTTGTGTACTTCTGATACAGATTGAAAATTAACGCATCTCTGTGGCATTCAATTACAATCTCACAAAGCATTGTGATATCAGAGTATATTTTCCTAGTATAGATATTGTCTATTCCAATGAGTCTTGGTAAAGCTCACTGACAAAGCACAACCTAAAAAATTTGACCTAGGAATCAAAACATTTGCGTTGAGTGTACTTTTTCGACATACTGAATAAATTATGGAGTGAAAAGAGGAGAAAGGATTGCAAAGGATTACAACATTTTCATTTTCATTCAACTTCATAAGGTACCTTAAAGGATACAAACGAAGACAAAATTATAATAATTGTTTATTACAGCGGATTTCATAATAAAAACAATAAAACTAATTAGATTTCTTTATAATTCAAAATTACTAAACACGTTGTGCTTTTGAAAATTATTTTATTCTTTGCAAGTTTTTTTTCGCGTTATACGGAAAAGTATATGTTTGAAATCATTATACTAAGTCATAATGGCAATTACAAACAGGTGTCTTGTTATATCTGTGTGCTATCTTGATTAAAATATACCATAAAACTCCTTTACACTCTTTGAATTTTAATGACAACCATAACTCTGATAATTAAAAAGGCTGTAAATTCAAATGAATCTCATTGAATTAAATTCATTAAACATGATTACGACGTAATAATTGACAGTCACTCCCATCTGAAGGTATAAATCATAAATCTTTATTGCATCAAGTAAACAAGTAGCTACCTAAGTAATACAATGTATACTGATACCCCGTAGGGGCACTGCAAATTGAGAGGGAACTTAAACATATTACAAAACTACGTACTTAATTATTCTATAAACTAACAAACTCACTAAAACACAAATATAAAAACAACAAAAAACAATACTTATACAATATTATTATTATATATAAAATTAACTTATAATTTATATAATTTGTATAAAAGTATCCTTTGAATTGGAATTAAATTGCAAAATTATTCATACATCGAGCAAAAGCAGATTCCTTTATAGATTGCAATTTCAGTCATTTAGTTTGTATGTGGCCAATAGACGATTCAAATAAACTCAATTAATAAACTTCCTACAATATTATATATCAGGGTTGAGAATACCGGAGAGAACGTTGGCCTGTTGAATGCTGATTTATGACAATTTCTGAGTACTTAGACTTGATAGCTGATATAATAAGACTGAATGAATGAAATAAAGCTGTATTCAATTTGGGTTTAAATGCAGCCTTCAAGCAAAAATAATATTATAAATATTTTATAACATTTACACCAATTATTTAGTACTAAGATAAGTATCAGTAAGGACATGCGTGAACAGATACTAAATAACGGATATACATACATATATAATTAATATACAAAGGAAAACACCCAGACCACAACAAAATTTCATATTATGCACACAATGATTTGTCCTGTGTGGAAATCGAACCCACGACGTATATATCCGATATTCGCCGCCACGCTATTTCGATTATCAATTTTGCTTTAAACTAAAGCGCTCATTTACTACTGGCAAGGGCTCGAGAGGTGCTAAATCGAGCAAGAAAATCGTCAAGTTTGTCTACCCAAAAGTTATGCAGTTAGTTATGGCAAAAAGTATCAATACACCAAAGTGTCAATATTTTCGATGAATTCATAATCTCATTTATGATAAACAAATTAACGAATTTCATTAAATGTAAAAAAATATTTATTTCATAAACTATTACGCATAGTACTTGAAAACGACATAATTACATATAGAAAAACAATCTATTACACTGAAATCACGAAGTTTAGATTCACTTACATGCAACAAAACAATTTAAAAACAAAAAATAATTAAGTGTTCTGTGACACACCGCTCTGTAAGAAGAACTGGCAAGAAACTCACAGGCTATGTCTTTTAAATATATCCATTGGTTGGTACTTTACTTACAATCTTCATTTGTCTGTGAAGCTTTACAATGCAATATCATATAACATTAACAATATTCATATTTTAAGTCATTCATATTAGAATAGCCTGTATGAAACGGCAGTTTAATCCCAGGCTTGGAATATTGTACCTACAGTGATATAAATACTATGCGGGTAGCTCCATTGGTTGGTGATTAATTTCATATGAACTTCGAATCCATTAGCATAACAATGAATCATTTTCTCATGTCATGTTTCACAAATTGTATAGCATGTATTCATTACATTCATTTGTGAGCTATTTATATCTATCAAATATTTGGTTTAACCAAATATTGTTCACCTGTGATTATTGGAGTTAGGTTCGTCGGAGCAGTACCAGGCTTATGAGTCCTTATCGCATATCAATTTAGCGGGTTCACCATTGTAGTCCTCAAGCCATGTCATTACAGGCCTTATTGGGTAGTTCGAAAAAATATAACCGCAGAAGGTCAAAAACCTTAAGGAGCTCCTAATTTCCGCCCCCTGACTGGTCTCCACCTTGACGTGGTGGGGTCTAGTATTAACTAGTCAATACTAAGGGCACCCAGAGTATTAGTTAATACTACCGGGGGGAAAACTATGAGGGGCCTGCGAAGGGTCTCACAAGAAGATAGGAGGGGCGCGTCCACTGCGCCTCACTGAGGAGACCCCTGGTTTTGTAGGGTGTCAGACACTGCAACACAAGTACTGGCCCCACGCCCCTTTCTGTCAACAAGCGGCGGGCGGCATCTGAGGATGTTTAGTGCGTATTACTGCTGGCGGTCGCGTCTGCTGGTAGTGAGTCTCACACTACCTTCCATCCCTCCTTTCGCTGAAAGTCAGTGAGTTAATGCATTCTGTTACCGACGTTAAAAACGTGATGGATATAACCTAACTCCTTCTTTGGTACGTGAAATTAATTCAGTGCCCAGTCGTGGGATGTGATGGGCTGATATGATTATTAATAAATATATATTTTTTAAATTTTATATAAAACTATATAAAACTAAACTAAAACCAGTGGAATAAGATTTACAAAATCCTTAAACGTTTTCCACCCAACCTGTGGATCATTTATTTAATATTTCCATCCGATGAAGCAAAACTTATCCAAGTTTCCGTGCGAATAAGCGATCGGAAACTTCGTATTTCTCGACTTGTTAGAGATATAGCAGCTATTTTATATATTTTTTTATAATAGTTATTCTCTTTTATTTTTCACCACAAATATATAATAAATTGATAATATTATTTAACATAAAGTACTGTTTTTTGGTATATTTTATCGATAGGTTGGTTGCAAATATATTACCATCATCATCATCATTATCTCAGCCTTATAAAGTCCATCCATCCATTCCATGCTGAACATCGGCCTCCCAAATATATATATCAAATTCTATTAAGGGTATTTGTCCATAATCACCACGCTGGGCAGGCAGGTTGGTGATCCCAGTTCAAGCCAGTACGCTGCATTGACGTCGACTCTTACGACTCCTCGTGAGATGAGAGGGAGTGGCACTATTCTAGGCCAGGCGGTTCGAAAAAACATAATAGCAGTACGTCACAAGCCCCTGCTTCCACCACGAAACGCACGGGGTCCGCGTGTTGAAGTATGACCTGAATTCTTCTCACCGTAGCTCGTGAAGGGAGCACCGTGCTCAGTAATAGGATATCAATGGGCTGAGATCATGATTATTTACAAATTTAATGATTTTTTTTAGGTATCACACGGAATATGGTAAATGGACCAATTAGGTCAGTATACCTGCACTTCACTCAAGAGGTCGTGGGTTTGATTCCCAAACAAGACAAATCTTTGTGTGCATGAACTTGAATATTTGTTCTGGTCTGGGTGTTCTCCTATATATCTTAAGTATGTATTTACAAAAAAAAATTATTTATGTATGTTTATCCGTTATTTAGTATCCATAACACAAGTTCTTAATGATCTAAATACGTTCTTAATGATACTTATCTTGGTACTAAATAATTGGTGTAATTGTAAGAGACTATTTATTATTATTATTTATTTATTACATGTGGACGGATAATATGCCTCTACCTCCCCCCTTCGGGAAACAGGCGTGATATTATATATGACAGGGATTTCATGTGAAGCCTACTTTATAACCAAATTTTCGTGACTTCAAACTATAGAACCTCACCGTGCGCGTCCCATTTTTATTGCTCAATATTGAAACAATTTAGTTCATTAAGAAAGTAGTTCTGGCCCATAGTAATTAATGAAACCCAAAGTCTCAGACATATTTCGAAGTTGTTCGAATAATCAAGACTATTTTCCGCCGTAAATAATTTCTTTAGAAGATTATCGATTTCCAATAAAACTTTCATCGCACAACTCATTGGAATAGTCGTTTGATCCTAGGGTTGCCACGTTATAAATAATGTAAATTAAGGCCTTTCGGAGCGGCGATAGCCCAGTGGCAATACTCTTTGCCTTTAAATTCAGAGGGTCTCGGGTTCAAAACCTGATGGCACACCTATGACTTTTCGAAGTTATGTGCGTAATTTTCGCTTGCTCCGTGCCTCGGAAAGCACGTTAAGCCGTTGGTCCCAGCTTACATGAACATCTACAGCAGTCGTTAGTAGGATGTCAGTGCTTTCTAACAGACTGACAGCTGGTTTAACCATAGAATAACGTTTCCCTCTGGGTTGCGGAGATCAGACGGCAGTCGCTATGCCATTTGTTTAATACCTGCCATGGAATACGCCTCGATAAGACGGGAAAGTAAAAGTCATGCGTTTTTTAGTACGTAGTATTGTATGTAGACTCTCTCCATTCTCTACTCAATTAGTATTCCGACCTGGCAAGGATTCAATAGAGCGCCTAGTGGTACAGGGCAAAGAAGGTACCCGAGCACGAGGTAGATCACCCATGAGATGGACGGACCAAATCAAAGCAGCCGTGGACAGTGCTCTGCACGTGTGTACCAGGAAGGCCAGCATCAGAGAGGAATGGCGGCGAGTTGTGAGGCGGGTCACTGCAACTGAAGTGACGACCACGACCGCTCTGCCAAAAGTGTAACGACGAAGAAGAAGAAGAATTGTATTTATTGTCTAAATGTGCGTGCTTATGACTTGTACTGAATTATCATTGTGTATTTGTTTCATTGACAATTTGTTGCCTAGATAATACTCTTTATAGTTTTGAATGTAGATAGTGTTATGTAAGTAATTAAGTTGTGATGTTTTTATCTTATTATACATTATGAAAAATAGCCTATAAGTTCCTAAAAAGCAAAATTAAATAAGTTATAGAGGTGAAGTCACAGCCCTGACTTCTCTACGCCTACTCAAGCCATCCAGTGGCCCAGGAAGCAAATCAAGCTATCCATGCATTCACATAATTTCCCATTCGAAAATTCGACGGCTAAGTAAATATTCGTGATTTACTTTCCGGGGTGGCCTTAAATATGTTTATAAGGAAAATTCATTATTCGTCACTCGATATGATAGGTCGACAATTTGTGGATTATTGCAAAAATATACCACATCCTGCCTGATAGCAAGCAGAGGATACAGTTCACTAAAGTAAGAACGCCCCATAACCCTATACACATGAGTCGGCAGAGAATCCCAAAGCTGAATGATTTCATAAGGGAATAACTTACTACTTTTTTTGTTCAAAGGCTAGTCTCTTTCTTCATCTGCACAGTATACGGCAGAGTTTAGCCCTTGAGCCAGATGGTGGTTCCTAAGACCAGCTAGTGTAGTTCAGGAAGAAAAAAAAACCGTTTTGAATTTTAACTAAGTGCATTGCAGCTCGAGTATTATTCTGCTTGGCATTGCCGTGCTTCGAAAGACACGTTAAGACTTTGGTCCTGGTTGTCACTAAATGTGGAAGTCGTTAAGCCATGTAAGAGGCCTGGAAAAATACTACTAACAGCAGGACGCCATACACCTGCCTCCGCCAATCTGCGCATTGTGGAGTGCTTCGGAAGGCACGTCAAGTCGTTGGCCCCGGTTATCACTAAATGTAGTAATCGTTAAGCCATATTAGAGGCCTGAAAAAATTCTAACAGCAAGACGTTATACACCTGCCTCCGCACATTTGCACTGGGTAGGCGTGGCGGAGTATGACCACAATACCCTCGCACCTTGTTATGTGAGAGCAGGTTCGTGCTCAGTAGTGGGACGTTAATGGGCTGTGATGATGATGATTGCATTGCTAGAGGGGTAAATTGTCCAATCCTTTATTACTGGGTTTTGAGGTAAATTTATTTTACGTATACTACTTTCACATACGATTTTATTCGAAACTCTCTCTCGACTCGTGTACGCATGTGGAATAAATTTCCGTTTGACATCCGCAATAGCTCATCAAGCGTCTTTCAAATATACATTTAAAATATTTTATATGGGCATCAAAATACAGTAAATATGCTTTATTCTCTCTATCAACAGGATAATTCAGATTTGTCAAATTTTTACAAACAAAATGTAAATACAATAAATATTTAAATACAATGAAATAGATATGAGCAGTCAGAATTTGTCAAGGTTTCTCAGTTAATCTGTCGGTTGTGGTTTTTTCTCCAGATTTATCAGTCTGCCGGTGACTCCTATCGGGGGGATCTGTCAGTCACCTCAGTCACGACAGTATGTCGTGATTCTAAGGGTGAAGAGATTGTCTGTCATTCAGTCAGTCTATCGGTGGCGAGTCGTCTAACGAGGCTTCCATATAAGAAGTAGTGCAAGTAGGAACTTTTTTTTTAAATGTCAATGTACTATGTATCCAGTTTCGATGTACAAAAGATCATTGATTCTAAATGCCAATTGTTATCAACATTTTTAAAAAATCTTTAGAACAGGGAGTAATAGAGGTGGACAGGTCACTTTTCTTTAAGAACAGATAGCGTTACGGTTCGTTCATGGCGACCGCGAACCAGTAACGTAGTAGAGATTGGCCTCCCATTCGAAGGACCGATTATCCGGTCAAGCCGATGAAAAGCCGCCGGATGCAGGCGGCCTAAGATTGATCTACGTGGAATACTATTGGGAGGTTTATGTTTAGTAGTGGACTTAATATGGCTAAGAATCATTTTAGGGTGTATAAGGATCTAGGGAGCCCAAGCCAACAAGAACATAACTGTGCCCGGTAAGCGGCAAAAGGCTCGCCACGTATTACGTGGGACCAACTATATAATTGGCGAAGTGTGGGCGGAAAATAAGCCTCTGCATATCCCTTCGGGGAAACATGCGTGAATGTATGTATGTATGTATCATCTTAGATGATCAGCATAAAAAACATTTTTATCAGTCGTTCTTTTTTGTCTTTTCTTTGGTATTTGGGCAGCTCTTCTCTACTTTACTTTTACTACTTTAACTTTTCATTTAATTGTATTTTGTGGTTTTAAATAGTTTGTTTTATTGTTAAGTTTCTGCCTTTTGTGTGGCTGTTGCACACGAAAGTTATAAGGTCTCCACGGAAGACCATTGCTGTTGTGGTCCTCCACTGCAGCACATGCTGAGTGGAGTCCTTTTTAGGCATACTATATGTAAACTTATGTGTAAAAATTGTTTATTGTTTTGAATTCTGTTCTTTGTTTATATGTATTAATGTCTAAATAAAATTTTATTTCATTTCATTTCTCTAGATTGATCCACGGGGAAAACTATTGGTAAGGCTTATGTTCAGCAAAGGATGGAGGATATGATGAAGACAATCGATATGAATCGAAAAACTTTTGTAGTCTTTTCTTCAGCATTTGGCCTTTTACAAACTTGAGAATTAATCCTATTTAATAATATGTCGCCATCATTATGCGCAGCGTGATGAGACATGTCTGTTATGCAAATTCTATGTAACCTGATTCTATAAGTAATTATACAGAAACTTTGATGTTGACAAATTAACACGGCTGTTATATCAAAATGCTCATTAGCTTTTAGAATTAATTTTATTGCTAGATAGAATCATGTCTAACCACAGTTTAGGAAGCCAATTAGGGGATTATTATAAATTGAAATCTAAAGTGAAACCAGATTGAAAACTAATGCTGTCACTTTTATTTAATAAAAATAAGACAGTGACAGCACTAGCTATAAAGTAAGCTAAAAAGCTTGTTTTGAAATAAAACCATAAAAAATTGTGGTGTAGGGCTGAAAGTCTCAAGTCAAACTTAAGACTTGAAGCCCTACAAACTTGAGATTTTATTAATCTAGTCGAAATTTAAATAACTATGTACTAATATTTATTCGTGATACATAGGGTAAACCACCCAATTATTGGCACTTTAAGCAATACGATTCAAGAAACTTTTTCAAAAATGTAATTATTTCCTTTAAAATGTTTTGAATTTGCATTCAGATTAATCTACATATTGTGAGGATAAAATCGGCTATACTTTTCACTGCATTAGTTGCACTATTAGCCACTTATACACGTTTTTGTCAAAATAGACCTGTAGCCCAGTTATTGTCACCTTTAAACATATTGTTTGCACCGAATTTACCAATTATTGAAATTCCTGTGGCAATATTAGGAATCGTTTAATCTTATTATTAGCATTAAGGTAGTAGATATTTTAGAGCCCATCGAAAAGCCTAGATTCTGTAAAATTCTCAATAAGTAACAAGACGTTTTATGTTAATCAAAAATAGGCTTTAACCTACAAAGTTATAGAATGATAATTTTTACAAAATAAAACCTTTGCCGACGAAACAAAGTTAATTTTACTCTTAATAACTATTAAAACACAAAAGTAGGAACAAAACCATCTTCAATTTTCTCGAAATCTTCTTAGATTAATCAGATAAATACACTTAGGTATAATCACTCGAATAATCAGGTAACTAATTTAATAACTTATTCATTTAGGTATCATTCATTTCAGAAAGAATCTTCTCCAGCTCTTCAGTGGTATAAATAAACCTTACTAGTTCTTCTTCGTTTAATATTTTTCGGTTTGTAATTTACTATTTCACTATCTGTTTCAGTCTTATAATCACTATGACTTTCTAGCTCATCATTTTTTTCTCTTGTTTTTGAAGTATCTTTATTTATTATATTGGCTTCTGGCTTAAAACTGGCATCCCAGGGTGGTGATTTCGAGTAAATACCCTAAATATAGCGTAATCTATTGGGGAGTGGTCTTATAAGGCTCATATGACGATGATGAGTAGTGAGGAGATATTACTCTTCATAAGGTAAACCGATGATTTGTTGAAAAACTGAAGTTTCTGAGGGTTCAGAGCAGTATTGTGCTGGATGAGGCTACCTATGTTCAGAAGTGAGCGTCGTTCGTCTATATTGAACTAATAACCTTAATATGAGCTCTGCTCAGTTTTGGGGCTAGAAGCGCTGTGTTTGATGTCCAAGAATATGTATTTTAATTCTATGAAAAGGGCATTAATTTCTATGAAAGGGGCATTTATTTTTATTGAAAGGGCATTTATTTCTAAGAAAAGGACCAACTAGGCGCAGTCGCGTGGATAGCATTGAAAAAGGACCACCTTTAAGATATAGTTATAGATAGGCGTAAATAAAACATCATAATTAATTTTTTAAGATTTTGTTATTTGTACAAAGGATGGGTAAAGCTACATCATTATTTCTAGGATTTAATACTAATTCATTATTAATTGTGTTTGGAATTAAAATATAAGATATTAAAGATAATTTTCATTTTCTTACCGGGTTTATTTTATTATAAAAGTAAACATATCACTGTGGGTACTTATTAAAAGTGAATACGTTACACTATTTTATTGGAAACGTGAGGTATTCAGTTCCTATTTGACATTAATTGAAAAAAACTATATGTAAAGCTATAATAACTTTTTTCAATTCATATATCAATAAAGTTATACTTTCACTTCTAAAAATATTTAAAATATAGAAAAGATTCATTTGTATATAGTAATTTTTTATTGATAAAACTCAAAAATAGTAACACTCTCCATTGTTTAAACTATTGTATTCTAATCCTTTATTGCACTAAATAAAATAAAATCAAATTCAAAAATATGTTTATTTAACAAGTACTGTTTTGAATTTTAAGTGTAACAAAACCTATGTGAAATATATATTTAAAATATTCCATCAAAATATAAAGTCGTAAATATCTTCGTAAATATTCTGAACGAGTACACGAATCGTTACTCCAGTTCTGTCACTTTATTATTGTACGGTTGAATAACAGCCATCCTAACACCGTACATACTTAATGGTGTTTTCGCGATCTTGCCGATTTCAGCTTTCATTTTAAAAGGAAAAGCACGTATTTCCAAAATGGCCGCGGCGACGGTGATTAAAACAAAATACAAAACAATTGACTGGCGGGATTTCGACGATATTGCCTAATATAATTTGCATTATCGAGCTGTTGCTACGCAAAGGTTGTGGGTAAGCAATATTGCGGGTGCGAATGTAGACCACATACTCAAATAGAACTGTAACTTAACATAATATGTTAAATTGAAAAAGCATTTTATAAAGGATGTCTATTATATAAAACGCTCATAATCAACTTTAACAACAAATGTAGTTTGTTTTTTGTACATTACATTATTGCCAGAAATAAATGATTAATAAATATTCTCTTACAATCACACCATTTATTTAGTTCCAAGATAAGTATCACTAAGACCTTGTGTTATGGATACTAAAGAACGGATAAACATACTTAAATACTTTTTTTTTAAATACATACTTAATATACATAGAAATTATATATTCAAGGATTGCTTAAAATAACTGTGTATTTGCATCGAACTGTCATCATTAGATATAGAATTACTATTCCTATTATAACTGTTAAATGATCAAATTTATGTATGATCATACGTCACAACTACATAGCTTCACCATTACTACAAAGTCAGAACTGCGTGTTGTAAATTTTAATGTGAGTTTTTTGTTCAAAAATGAGCATTTTGAACAAATAAATGTCCTCAAAGCGCTATATTAAAATTTTGTAAGTATATTCT
This sequence comes from Musotima nitidalis, assembly GCA_949126915.1. NCBI lineage: Eukaryota > Metazoa > Arthropoda > Insecta > Lepidoptera > Crambidae > Musotima > Musotima nitidalis. The sequence continues at coordinate 4,081,717 of OX421429.1, forward strand.
ATCAGTTATAAATAAATTTCTGGCTACTGTAGACGGACTATATATGCATATGGAATACTTTTTAGGACATTATGTCAGTTTTTACCAAAATTTCGGTTCCGTGTCTGTAATACCAACTGGAGGAGCGAGGAATCTTTAAAATATTTGAATGCTTATGACCCGTCTATTGGAGTAAGTGGCCTATGTATGCGAAGGAATGTCCCATTTCCCATTAAACATTTGAACGCCACTGACGCGACAAACAAGAGACTTTCAATTGTCCCTGTGATTAATTTCTGGCAATCTTAACACAACAATATGAAAAGTGTAACATTATGCTGATGATTAGTTAACATAATTATGTGTTTTAAAAATAAAATGGCACAATATTTTTTAAAATTTAACTAACTTCTTAACATCGATGACTTTACAAATAAAAATCAAATTATTGTATGTAATTTTCTTCTTAGGGTTCTTTGCGGAAAACATATAGTTAAAAACATAAATTTTGTGCGATAGGTATAACTATTATATAGGTATTATTTTAATGTATAATTTCATAGTTCTAAAGAACACAAAAATAACTCAAAACAGGGAAATTCTTAATTTGAAATATTCCTAATTTAATAAACAAAATAAAAAAAAGATTTTTATATTCTCTCTTAATTTAATAGAAATACACTAATTTCTACGATTATAATAAACTATTATTAAAATCCGTGCAATTAAATCAACATTCTTATAAGTACCTATATAAAATATATAATGGCACAATAACTTCTTGGATAGTTAGCTATAAACAACAATATAATATATTTTTATTTCGTCTTTACAAAATAATCAAGTATTTTTTATGTTCAATTGTACATACAATCCATTCCGAATAACCTACACACTTTACCTATATAATTTAAAACAATTATTAAAAATATTACAAACAATAATTTTACTAAATAATTATTAAATTTATAATTAATTATTTTTTTAAATGGGTGTCACACAATATAAAGTAACTACATATTATGTAATTTTCATAAAACACACCTATAATATAAAAAGTCTCTTTTGTAATATAAATTTCATAAATTCAAATTGACTTTACCATTCCCCGAATCATAAACTGGCACTCTAAAAAAATATTTAAATATCCTGAAAAGAATTATATCGGTTCTCAATAAACTTCTTTTTTTAATATTTGTTTTTTTTACAGTAAACATGTAAATTTCTAGATTGTTTTATGTATGTCATGTGAAATGTCAATTTATCGATAAATAAATAAATGTTAATAACGATCTAAATTCGTGATTTTTGTTATTAGAAAGCTGCTCTTAGCTGTCCTGTATTATCAACAAATATGGTTTTAAATTTGTGTCTTATTATAAAAAAATACTTTATAATTCTTTCGTACCATTAGTAACGAAATGACTGTGATCTATGAGGAAATGTCACAAAGAGAATATAAAATCTCCATTTTCCCAGACAGCTAGATGGATGAAGAACTCCTTTCAAAGAGAAGCCTTTTGTAGTCCAAAAGGAATGATGAATTATTGTTGGTTTACCCTATGATATAATCGATAAGTGCCACTGTGTTTGTACTAAAGTTTGGTCATAAATAATTTATAATGCGAGTTTTATAATTACGAGTATCTTTAAAATAAACATGAAAAGCATAAACTTCCTTACGCCAATCCGAGATTGACAAATGGTAGTAGCGCATTTACACATTTTTTCAACTGCGCATATTCTTTTATTTAATGACAATGTTAGTAGGTAGGTACACACAACACAAATCAGGTCTCATCAGACTTTACTGGCTGTCATTCCTTTTTCTCCTTCAGAGTTCTCGTTTCCTCGGCTTAATTATCGTCCATTTATATTTGATCCTTCGAACCGGATAGAAAGAATGGCAACCACGAATTTTTGACTTAAAATTAAGTTTAGACAACAAAATACCTTAAGTGCTTTGATTATTTTCTTCCTATACTTACAATATTTACTACCAAATAATATGTACTGAAACTTCATACATGACGATTCCCTGTTTCCTGGCTATCCCCTATACATATATATATATATATATATATATATATATATATATATATATATATATATATATATATATATATATATATATATATATATATATATATATATATATATATCTTAATAAGCTTACATTTTCTAGAAATAGACATTTATCACTAATTTTATGTTATTATTCATAAGTATTCTTCGATTAAAATAGTGTATAACTATAACTTAGTTAAACGAAGTTAAGCAATGAATCAGTTTAACTGTGATTTGTATTGTTCTGCCAAGATTTTAATTTTGTTTTAGTTTGTAAAAATTTGCATTTTTGGGATTATTATTGGCAATAAGTTCGCCTTTTGTACATTGTGTTATTATGTGTGTGCAATAAAGATTAAATAAATAAACTACTGACATGAAAAGGAAAGAAGAAACCCTCACTTCACTGTTCACCTGTCTATTTAGACGTCTGTCAAGGTCTACTTAATTAACAAGATAACAAATGGCATAGACTGTCTTCATGAGAATAGGCTCTTAATCATTATCCTAGCATTATCCCGGTCTGCCCACTGGTCTAACCAGAACTGGGTGAATTTCAGTTATTACACATAGCGACTGCCGTCTGACCTCAGCAACCCAGATGGAAATATAATTCCACGGTTGAACCTAGACTATAGTGAATACTAATAGTATTAAATGTTTCAAACTAAAATATAAGGATTTCTACAATATTTTATATTTTCCTATGTGTCAAAAATATTGAATAATTCCATTTGTTTTTATTTAATATAGTTTATGACTAACGACAATAGCGATTTGCAAAGCCATTGCAAAAGTTTTTAAAAAAAAAGTTCATAAGTTACAAAACATGGTCAAAAAGTAACCACAAAACATCTCTTTGGAGATCCATTGCTTAACAAAGTAAGTAAGTTATGCTGTTACAATAAAATATGAGAATAGAAAAAAGCTACACACAGAATTTAGAAGAAAATTCATAAGACTTCTTATATTACTTACAGTTAATTTTAATATTGGCCCGGCCATTTCTTTACAATAAAAATATAAATACAATGCATAAATAGAACATTGCTACTGATATTAATAATAATTAGGTTACTAATATTATGGGAAAATCAAATTGTTTGATAAAACAATTGGATCCTATCAACATCTTGTGAGCCCAAGCCAACCTCACCTGCAAGTGGTGCACCTGCCGATCAACGGACGAGGCTCTGGCGAACATGAAGTTCCCGGTAAAGCTCGCCATGGCGAACATAAAGTTCCCGGTAAAGCTGGGATCAACAATATAATTGGCGAAATGTGGGCGTATAATAAGCCTCTGCCTACCCCTTCGGGAAAACAGGTGTGATTGTATGTTTGATGAAATATCGATCTGTATGTTTTCATTATCATCTCCATATATACTATTAATAAACTATCTATTTATAAGTTTCATAAGTAGAAAAATATCTAGCATGTGTTAGTTAAAGTATTTTTGTGATTTATAATAGATCATAGACAAAAGCAGAAATTTTAACTATATACTCTAGACAACGGATGAACATAAACGCTATTTTGTAAATATATACATTAAAAGAAAACTGTTTTTCAAGTACAGTATAACTACAAGCAAAAGTAATATAAATGATAAATATTCGACCACTATAGATAAAAAAGTAGAGGAAACGTTTAGATAGATTTTAAAATATGTGTATAGGGATCCTACCAAGATCTGAGCAGACTTCTTGGCGGGAAAGTGAAGCGCCATGTCTGCAGTTTTGTTTTATTTTCTTAAACTTGTGATATTTAACACAATAAGTCTAACAACGTTGGATTATTAACCGTTAAATTTGTAAACATACATGAGTGTTGGTTACTCAAGCAATACAGTGCAACATCGCTTTTCAAATTCTGTCAAGAAGTCTATGTCAGATCTCAATATAGTCCCACATCTTTACTGAGGACTCAATGGTTTTAGGGGAGGGCATCGCATTTACCATCTTTATCACCACTCATTTTCATTTAAAAAGATTTATATATTATTAATATATCTCTTACTTGACACTGGCTAAATGTGCTAAACGCACGAAGCCATTATTCAAAACAGAAAAAAAATGAGGAGCACAGCCTACTTCACCTGCTAGTGGTGCACCTGCCGATCAACGGACGAGGCTCTGGCCAACATAAAAGACCCCGATAAGCGGCAATAGGCTCGCCACCTATTACATGGGGCCAACAATATAATTACCAAAATGTGGGCGCATAAAATGCGTCTGACAAGCCCATCGGGGAAACAGACGTGATAGTATGTTAAAAAAATGTAAACGTATGTAAATTCATCACTAAATGTACTATATTACTGTACCTACTTAAGAATAGGACACTATTCATGATTTCAGGGCTTAAGATTCATAGTAAATTATCACCTAAGGGTTAGTAATCATTAAGCGTCATTAGTTTATTAGTCAATTGTGCATAATCGGTAAAGAATTTATTATGTCAGTATAAAGTAAATTTTCTCCAAAAATACTGGAATCTCAGTTTAAAAATCACTTCGAAGTTGGGGACGTATCCAGCGCCTCGCCTGTAAATAAAAAACTTATTAATACAATTATTAATTAAATGTAACCCTAATGTACACTTGAAATACCCCGGGAAATTAAGTTCATAATAAAAAAGTGCAAAATCCTATATCTCGAATAATAGTGTAACACAAGATAAAATAATTCTATAGGAAATGTACCTAAAAAGAACACATTAAAAAAAAAAAACACTTGTGCTAATTTCATACTACCTCTAACATATAAATAAATAAATATTTCTGACACTTACATCAATTATTTAGTTCCAAGATAAGTATCATTAAGAACTTGTACTATGGATATCAAACAACAAATAAAAATAAATACATACTTTTTTTTTGTAAATACATACATAATAATACACATAGGAAAACACCCAGACCAGAACAAATATCCATGTTTATGCACGCAAAGATTTGTCCTGTGTGGGAATCGATCCTACGACCTCCGAAATGCAGTGCGGGTATACTGACCACCACGCCATATTGGTCGTCAATTATTGGTTTTGTAACATATCTCTTTTTACAAGTCTCTACTACTGACACCATCAAATTTATGCAGGAAACTTAATCTAGAAGTGTCGATTCAATAATACGGGAGCTTCATTTGAGAACAATCAGTAATGGAACTCTGGAAGGTTCTGCATTCAATTGTTACTGTCAATTTGAGTCTATTCTGAGGGAATTGCAGTAGGTAATGAAATGTTCCAGTAGGTAATAAACATTCGTAATTCGATTTACTTATATAATGATTTTGGTATTTAAATCTCAAAACTATGCTAAAGCTTTGATTATATAATTAAAAACAAGTTAAGTCATATGCAATGTAATGTAATTTAGTACGATAATTTATATATTATGTAGAGCGCTTTTGTAAGGATGTGACGTCAAGCTGGTGAATAAAACTAGGCATCATATAGGCGCCTCCTGTAGTTTCTAAGATTGTAAACTTATAAGGATGACACTTCAGGGAAAAAATGGTTTTGTTCAACTACTGGGTAAAGGTTTTTTTTCCATTTTCACAGACAAATGCAGGCTGTGTCAGTAAAAATGCATACCCTAACCGTGGCTCCAGGAACCTTATTTAGAATTTGCGAGAAAATGAAACTATTTTTATGAAAAAGATGACTTGACTTATTGCTTAATAATGAATAGCGTGAAGATAATGAAGACACAAACTGCACTACTACTACACAATTTTAAGGAACACTAAAATTTCCTTAGTTTTAGCCGGCTTAGCACCTGCGAATTATATCACAATGCAAATACATTTTAATACTGTTACAGGTGACACCCCGGTGTTTAACATATCAATATGATTTTAAAATATAGTTAAATAAGAAAATTACATTTACAGAACTAAATTACCTTATTTACCAAATATAAAAGTAATGAAACTCACCCATGCCACCAAATGTTAGAATTGACTTTGTGTAGGTGCCCCTCCATCGAAAGACTCTTCATTGATCAGCCTCAGTTTCACGGACTCCCTTCTTAGGTTGTAGCTGGTGGATATATGGCAGTGCTTCACGTCTACAGTAAGAAGGTCGTCGTTCAACTCCACGCCACTTCTCTCCACATCAGCCGCAGCACTAGGCTTCCTCTTGTGTCTGAATGACGTTGCTCTTTGCGAACTCGATAAGAAGCTGTCTGTCGTAGTATTCCCATTGAAAGTCTTCTCAGACTGACCTACCCCAAGCTGCTCGAGCTGTATATTTCCTCTCAAAGAAGCCGAAGTATCAATACAAGGAATCAACTGCTTAAATTCCTTCCTAAAGTTCTCGTTCATCCAAGCGTAAATAAATGGATTGTAGCAAGTTGATGACATAGCAATCACATGTCCAATAAAGAATATCAAGAAATAGTATTTCAAATGAATGGCATACATGTAGTAGTCGTTGCAAAGATTTATTACGTTCAGAGGCAACCATGAGAGCCCGAAGATTGTCACCATAGCTATCAACATTTGATTCGTACGACGTTTACGGTTCTTATCCAATTCCTCTTTGCGGGAGTTTTTGCTCGCTGCTTTCGCTTTTGCTCTGTCGTTCAATTTGAAGCTGACACACGTATAACAGAATGCAATTACGAGGAACGGCAAGACGAATTGAAGTATCGATGTAACTGACCCGAATATTCTCCTCAGCTTCTCAGTTGGCCATGTCTCTTCGCAAAATCTTCCTATATCTAAGTCGTAATAAGTCATAAATATAGCGTATGGCATCGTCACTGTCACAGAGAACGTCCATATCATAATGATGACTGTTATGCACGTTTCAATCTTCATTCTTGGTTTGAATGGATAAATTATTACAAAAAATCTATCAATAGCTATAGACATAAGAGTTAATGTGGATATGTATACGCTGCACCCTTGTGCGAAAGGCATTATGTGACACAATAACGACCCCCAGCCCCAAGACCCTCGGAAGGAGTATAGAGGAGTGAACGGAACGGCAAAAATGCAAAGCAAAATGTCCGATAGCGCTAAGTTGCTGATGAATAAATTCGTGACTGTTTGCATGGCTTTGTTCCTGATTACAACAAAACATACTAGAAGGTTCCCTAAAAGTCCCAAAACGAAAATGATGGTATAGATAACGCAGAATATGGCTTGTATTATTTTGTTGTCAATGATGTTTTCGTAGCCCGCCACATCCGACGGCAGACTACTCGGCGTCCTGTTATGGACTTTATCTGAGATATTGCTAAGTATCGACAAAACCGACGCTGTTTCGTTCATTTTATTTTGTAATTTCTGCAATTCTGGATCAAACGAACCGATTTCGCTTTAAGATTTAAAGCGACAACTCAACGGTTTCTAGAATGTTCGCTGTTTACGAGACCTGCAACAAAGAAGATGGGTATAGTATAACATTTTTATTGCTTCACGAAATTTGGTCATTTACATTAACAAGGAGTGCCTTATTTTATTTTGTTTCAGTCATAAAACGAACTTGTCAGTGTTGTCATCATAAAAAGAACCTAACGTTACGCGGTCCTAAATAAGTTCTGAGTTGAAAATTGTCATAAAACCACCAAATTATTTACTGTCTTACTACTAAGACCTAGAGATATAGGTACTATAAAAGTAAGTAAACAGTTTTCGGCTTGTGTCTATAAGGAAATGTCACTTGTAACAGTCCCGAATAGAGTTTTATATGTCAATCTGGGTGTGGCCGAGGGGATGTAAAGCCACAGCTGTGATGTGTAAGTTTGTTTATCACATAAGGTCTCACAGGCACGACAGAAAGCGTTATTTAAGTAAAATATGTGAGTATTTTTTGCAATAAAGAGTTACTTAGTTTAACGAAACCCCTAATTTCGAGTAAAATGCAACCAAACTTTTTTTCACGCTTCATTATTTTATGCGCAACGTGTCTCACCTTTACATAAGCATGCAAATATATTGTAATCATTCTACATATCATTTAATCAAATTAAATAATACAGATCTCAAGTAAATAAAAAAATATAAGAGCATGTGTGATGAAATTATGTGAATGCATTACAAATAAAGTCTTTTATTTAAAAAATCTTTTACACTTAAACAGTGTTATTACCAGAGGTCGGAATTAGGTAGAGTTATTTATGTACTTGCATCGAAATGTTGATATTAATGTGGACCTTCCCGGGATTTCAAATGGACAATCCCGTGTGGCCAACAATATTACAAATAAATAATAATAAAAACATCATAGATAGACAATTAAAACAAAATAAAAAAGTAAAAGTAAATAACTTTTTATTAAAAAGTAACGGGATTTTTTCTATTCTTTAAAATTAATCCCGGGTTTTGAGGCATATCCACTATATTCTTTCGCTGTGTGAAATCAGTGTAAGTACATGAATAACTCTACCTAATTCCGACCTCTGGTTATTACAAAAAAGTTAAACAGATGTTGAACACGCGTTTACAAAAAACCCTATTACAAAACCTTGTCTATTGAAAAAAGTATTTAAGTATGGCTATCCGTTGTTTAGTATCCATAACACAAGTTCTTAATGATACTTATCTTGGAACTAAATAATTGGTGTAATTGTCTGAAAATGTTTATTTATTTTTTTAAATATTGCATTCCGGAGTAATAAAACGCAATAGCACGCAATTGATGAGGCGTATACACTTCATTATAGCAGTGTACACTCTTCTCTATATCTCTTAAATTATTCTTATCATGCAGCGTAAACATTTGAAAAGATTTTATTATGGGTCAAGATATGTACCTACTGTCTCATCATAATTTTAACCTGCTAACGGCCCACTGCCGTATGTAGGCATCTCCTTTCATAAATCAAGGAGTGAATTAGAATATAGTTCGCTATGCTCATTAAATTTTAAGTTGATGTGACACCGCCTTATATATTTCCTTCGTTTAAGTGGTGAACGTGTCTTTCGAAGCTCTAAATTACATATGAAATGCTCAAAACCAAATACTAATGAAACGATTACCGATCCAAGTTTAGACCCCTGAAAACGCTGCTCGACTTTAGAGATACTTTCAATTATAACTTTAACCATCATACGCACGATACCTAATAAAAAGTGCATTCTTCTTGGTTTTCGCTGACCCTAATCCTCATCTCAGCTCATAAACGTCCTACTATTGAGCCAGGAATCTTCTCAAACACTAAGATAACGGTACGGTTATATTCCTTCATGTGGGTCGAGTGCCGCCAATTCGTGGGTGGCGTCCTGCTCTTTGAATTTTTCAAGGCGCCCGTTAGGGCTTCTGGCATGGTTGTCGTTAAGTCAGTAGTTACACAGCAGAACCTACCGTCCAAAGCACGGAAACGCTCTATATCAAAGCGGTCATCCTTCCGAACAATACCACTGAACACTTACTCGTTTTCGACCACCTATCACCTCGGCGCTACAACCGCTTTCGCTGACCGTAATACGATGCCAAAATTAAAGTAATGTGATCTCCCAAAGAAATTTAACATTCCATTGACCTACAAAAAGACCGAAGAGATGTACCCTACAGGCGAAAAGTAAATTATACAATTCCGAGTACATTTCCTTCAACTGATTCGCTAAAAATTACATTTCTACAGCGCGGAGTTCGAAATTAGAATCGTATATACAGGACGAGTCAAATTGCTTCTTTTTATTGATGACACTGAATGTTATATTCAATTTCAGTTAAATATGAATCTATGTATTGCTATTATGTTAGTACTAAAATACTTCATTATTGTACATGTCTAAGTAGTTAATATTTAGAAGTGTTGTAAAAATGTTAGTTCTAATAAGTGTCAAGAGATGGCGCTGTAGCCATTTCTATCGCGTAATCGTTTGTTCGAGTCATTATTAATAAAGGACTCATAGTGCGTATACTACGATGTTCGCATTCAAATTTAACAAACTCCCGCTATGTTATCAAAACAAATAGATTTTTATTTAAACGCTAAATTCAATAATTATGAGTGATCCAAACTGTATTCAGTACATATTACTATAACGATATTTTAGAGATCACGTCTATAGTCCGGCAAGGTTAACAAGATGTCAGCGGGGAAGGGGGAATTTCTCTTTGTGTGTAGCCGTGTGCTAGAATGACACGCTACCTCGTCCCCGCCACCGTCTGTCACCCCGCGGGACGGTCCTGCACGAGATTGCCGGACTATAGTGTCTATGTGGGCGAATGTCTAGGGTTAGGCTACCTGTCTCACCATTTGACACGTTTCATCTAGAGATCAGTGCGCTAGATTCATCTGGGTTCTACAAGTGAAATTTGCTACAACTTATCAGCTCCATAAAGTGCACTGCTGAGCATTAGCCTTCCCAATAGAGCAAAATTCTGTTGGGGATATTTGCCCATAATCACCACGCTTGGCAGGCAGGTTGGTGATCGCAGTTCAAGCCAGTACACAACTTGTCTCTGCCTACCCCTTTGGGGAAAAAGGCGTAAATGTATAAATTACAATACGAACTAATCTCAGATTTAATTACTTTTTTAATGTGTATCTATACGTGTAACATTCAATGAGAATACTTAAAAATAATCATCATCATCATCATCACAGCCCACTAACGTCCCACTACTGAGCACGAGCCTCCTCACACATATCAAGGTGTGAGGGTATTGGGTCATACTCCACCACGCTGACCCAGTGCGGATTGGCGTAGGCAGGTGTAGTGTCCTGCTGTTAGAATTTTGCAAGCCGCCCATGAGGCCTCTAACATGGCTTAAGAACTACCACATTTAGTGATAACCGGGACCAACGGCTTAACGTGCCTTGCGAAGCACGGAAGCGCTCGATATCAAATGCCACACAAACGGTCACCCATCCAAGGACTGACCTCTGTAAACTCTGCTGTACTTTGGTGATCATTTCCGACCACCGAACACCGCAGAGCTACGAGCGCTTCGCTTAAAAATAAATTAGGCTTTATATAAACAGACAGATAGCTTCATACTTTTTGTTGCTGTAAAACGGTATGTTATTTGGGAAGGACCCAAAGCAAAATTACAACAATAGGCTTCCTGGTTAAAGAGTAAGCACAAGACGTATGTTGTTATATCTGAGCCCACAATATTCCACACACCCTATGAATGACAGCAGCAAACATAATTTCAATTTCAAGACACTTGTGACTTGTGACTCAGTGATCGAATTTTCATATTCGTTTCGATTGGAGCAAGTGAGATATTGCTTTTAAGCCAAGAATTATCGATTAAATTTATTCTGTCTGGGTCTATTATCAGATTACCATTGATAATAATTTGTGTGCTTATTTCAACATAATATAAGATAATGTGTGCACAAGGAATACAGACGGCAGTCGATCTATGTATAAACTGAAGATCGGCCAAAATTTGGTTAGAGCAGACCCTGGGCTTAAGTCTGTTTTTTTTTTATTTACGTCGGTAAGAAAATGCATTTACGCACTGTCTCCCGGCCAAAGGGGGACCGAGAGAGGTGTGTTGAGTCCCACCGGCAAACACGACCGCCAGCAGTAATACCCACTAAAAATCCTACGACGACGACGACGACGGGATGCAGCTCTGACACCCCGCTCGCGGCCAACGTCTCCCGGACCAAAACCGGGGGGAACCTCCTCAGAGAGACCGAGTGGACGCGCCCCTCCTACCTCCTTGTGCGACCATTGCGACTTCTCTGAGGAACCATGGTTAGACAGCAGGGGGCCTCTGCGCCCGCTGCCTAAGACCTTCCTAGCGCTGCAGGATGGGCCCACCTGGCCCACCCGCTTCGTCCTCCACAGGTCCCTCTTAGTTTCCCCCCCCCCCCCCCCGATAGTCAGTATTAAGGACACCCAGAATCCCCAATCTCTGGGTGTTACCTTTTCCCTAGCGCCCTCTACGCCCTACCGGGAGGTACTCAGCCCCCCTACCACCAGAAGGTGGAGACCAGTCGAGGGGAGACCCTGGGCTTAAGTCTGGGGCAACCGCTATGCTAGCTGACATGAAGCAATAAACGCATTTTAATAATAGTATTATTAAAAGTACTGGAATATTAGTCGCATTGGAAGTCGTTTAGCGTGCAATGGAGAGAGCTATGCTCGGAGTGTCCCTACGTGATCGAATCAGAAATGAGGAAATCCGTAGGAGGACTGGAGTGACCGATATAGCGAGGCGAGTTTGCAGGCTGAAGTGGCAATGGGCGGGGCACATAGCTCGAAGAACCGACGACCGATGGGGCGTTAAGGTTCTTAAATGGCGACCGTTAACCGGCAAACGTAGTAGAGGTCGGCCTCCCACGCGATAGACCGATGAACTGGTCAAGGCGGCGGGAAGCCGATGGACGCAGGCGACTCAGGATAGTTTAATGTGAAAATCTATTGGGGAGGCCTATGTTCAGCAGTGGACGTCAGATGGCTGAGATGATAATGATGATAACTGGAATATCGACCCTTTAACATTAAACTTAGCGTGGGAAGTCCAACCACGTGGCTAAACGGGCGGACGATTTCATAAAGGTCGCTGAATCTCATAAAATGCAGGCCGCCTGCAATCGGTCAGAAGTCTATATATATAGTATATGTGAGTATACCAACACTTCATTTCTGAGGTCGTGGGTTCGATTCCCACACAGGACAAATCTTTGTGTATAAATTTTATTTTATTTTTATTTTATTTGGGGGGCTTACAGCTAACACTGCTATATAATTTTTAAAACATATATTCTAAAAGCCAATAACAAGCCTCCACATATAACAATTGGCTAACATTAACTAGAAATGTACATTTTAATTTAGACTAATAAACAATTTACACAGTTAACATAAAAATTTACTAACCTATACTAAGTGAAGTAGTCTGCAGACAGAATTTTAGTAATTATAGATATATTGCTGCAGTAGATATCGAGGGTATCAGGATGATTATTATGAGTTGAATTAAACATGAATATTTATTCTGGTCTGGGGGTTTTCTATCAATATTAAGTATGTATATATTTACAAAAAATAAGTATTTATGTATGTTTATCCGTTATTGAGTATTTAAAACAAGTTCTTAATGAAATTTATCTTGGAACTAAATAATTGGCGTAGGTGTCAACAATATTAAAGTAAAGTAAATTCTCCACTCCTTTACTGGGGTACGATTTTGACTTGACTGTGACGGACTCTACTAAAGCCAAAGTCAAAGTTTCAGTTATACAAGTTTGGCTCAAAAGAGCTCTTATGAAGGTCAAAACTGAAACTAGCGCGCCTACTACTTTATTTGAATTGTGACTTAATGACGGAAACACTGCAAATTGTTGCAATTTACTTGAATTATCGAATTACTTGATTGTAACCGGGAGTTACTGCCTTACGGGCCAAGGTCCGTTATTACTTACTTACGAAATTACTTGACACTAGTAAATACTCTAATTGAAAGAGTCCCAACTAAAAGAATATAAAATTTAGTAAAGTGAATTATTCAATTAATATCGTTGCATTATGTAAAAGTATTACTAGTGTGAACTAGCCTTGACGATTTTCTTGCCAGTTCTTTTACGATCAAGCTCCCGTTCACAGTGAATGGGCGCTAATTTTTAAGTTTTGACTATCATAAGAGCACTTTGAAGCCAAACTTGAATAAATGATTTTGATTTTGACTTTGACCAATGTTACAATCGATGACGAATAAAAGAGGTGAATGGTAGGAAATAACATTATGCTGTGCCGACCCCAGACAAATAAGAGCAGGGCAGCATGATAAAGGTGATTCATTTTAGAATGGACAAACCGATTTGCAGGAAATTGGGGTCGAGGTAGCTTAGAACCAGGAGACGAATATAGAATACTTTTTATCCCGTTACCGCTTGACGTGACATGAAATGTGAATCATCAAAACGCAACTTACATGAAATAACAAAACGCAAATGGGACTTTCATCAACAGATAGCTGAAGTTACATGCTGCTTTTCATTATCCCGCGGGAACTCGATTACAAAAAGAACCTGTATGTCAAGCGCCCGTAGCCGTGCCATCATAATAATAAGATGCCTGCGTTCTTCCTGCCCGATCAAACATTGGCACAGCAGTTGTAAACGTCACAAACTCACCCTTGTATATCACTACAATTTAGTGAAATATAAGTGTTTGTAATAAGATTTTTTATATTTTAAACTTGCTAAGTTTATTAAAATAGAGACAAAGAAAGTAATAGGAACAATGAAATAAAAAGTTCCGAGTATACATAATAATAATAATCTATGATTTTACACTCAGCGCCATCTTGTCTCACAGTAAGCAGAGCTTGCACTATGAGGACTTGATTTCATACTTTTAAATAAATATTTTTAAATTTGGCAAGAAGAAAGATTGAACACTAGCTTGAAAGTATAGGGTAGGACTCAGAATAAAAAGGTAATTAATTCATATTTGCATATAACACTAGTAAGCATTTGTGAATTGTCCACTCTCTCCTAAACTAATAACAATAACTTAGAAACTAGAAGCGACACAGTGGCATATTTATTCCGCGTGACAAGTTGCGTTTTACAATTTTGTAAAAATTGTAGTTTACAAGACGCTAAAGAGAAATGAAACCGACGTCAACCACTGGGGAAATGAACTTAGACTTAACATAGATTGCTAAGTTATCAGTAGCAAATTGTCTAGTACTACGAGTTTATTTGAATTAAATTCTTTATTGCAAAACTATAATGTAGAAATAAGATGGTATTCATAATAAATATATGAGTTTATATATGTTTTACTCGGCACTCGTTGTCCTTCACATGTTTAATATTATTTAATGTACTTTTTTTGTTATGACGGTTTGTGCCAGAATAAATAAAAAAAAATAAAAATGAGACCATTACTATAGACCCTGTCGAGCACGCAACAAAGTGGAAGCAAATAGAGAAAAAGCGCTACACTTTAAAACTATATGCCACTTAACTATTAGGAATAATATGGAATGATTATTTTGTAATGAACCTCCTGCCTGTAATGAATAGGGGCGTTAGTATTTAGTTATTACGAAATTTATAAATGCTTCAACCATTTAGTACAGGCGTGGGAGCCTCTACCAAACCTAACCCTATAAAATATATTGTATTTCATTTATTGTACCTATACCTGTTCGTTTATTATTATTTACCTGTATGTTAATTGTAATGTGTTGTGTTTTAGACCAAATAAAAATAGTATTGGGATTTACTTTATCGGAACCCAAATTACGGACAAAGACACTAGTAAAACAAGCATTAGCAGGAAATCCGAATCCAATTAATAATAATATCCTTGGACATTATCATAAAGAGCGTCATCTCAGTGGTAATTAAACCAACAATCTTTGGATGAGGTAAATATATTCGTATATGGACCCGGAAGGATTGAAAACACTTTCCAGACAAGTTTCGTAGACCACATTTACAGGGGCAGTCTCAATGAGTACGATACCTAGAATGTTCAAGGTTCTGGTAATAGAGAATCACCCGTTAGAGTTGCATTTCCACAGCACTTACGCACTCAATCCTTCATTGATAAGCAAGAAGAAATCGGAGACAACACACACACAGAGTATTCTATGTGTGGAAAGTGCTCCTAGCCTGTCGCAAATTATGCCATCGCAAATGGATGCGATTAACGCATTTGCCGCTATGTCGTAGATATGGAGAACCATAAGGGGCTATGGGACATATTTTATGCTGCGTACATGAAACTCGTAATGATTCGTAAAACAAAGCCCGTGCTTGGTAGTGGGTCTTTAAAGAGCTGCGATATTGATAATGATGAAAGTGCCTCGCTGCCTTTTTGGAAGCCTCGTTAGAGTCACCGACAGACTGACTGACTGACGGACAATCCCCTCCCCCTTTAGATTCACGACAGGCTGACTGACAGATCCCCTCGATAAGAGTAACCGACAGACTGACAAATATAAAAAAAAAACACAACAGACTGATGAACTGACAAACCTTGACAAATTCTGACTAAGAAGCTATTTGCTTTTATTTCCTGATTATAGAAAAGCTCATATCTCTTTCATTGTTGTTAAGAAGAAAAATTATGAAATTTTCATTTGGCGTATAAAATTTGACGAATCTAAATGATCCTGACAGTAAAGTATATTTTATTTTATTTTAGTGGCCTTTTCAAAATAAAAATAGTATCGGCCTATTTGTGCCAAAGTCCTTATAGTTGGTTCTAAACTGTTTATTTATTAGAAAGAGCAATTAAGAAATTTCCTTGTAGTGAAATAATTATAAGGCCACTATTTGTTTTTTAGATACAAATAAGTCAAGGATAAGCGTGATCGGTACAATATGCCAACTCCCTTTTAACTTTGGCTCTCTGGTCGAAAATTATTAAAAAATGCGGATCATAAATGGGGGTGATTTCGGTTATTATAAGTAATGTACACAAGCTAGAAGATAAGAGATAGATAAGTGACAGTTTTGTGGTCACTCTCTGGGTAGGGCACTTATTAGGTCAAGATAATAAATTAATAAAAAACAATTTAAAGATTTTCTTTATAAACTTATTTTGTTCTTATGAAAGTTGTATTTAAAGTATTATCAAAATTTATTTAGTGCCAATCTAACCTAAACTTACTGCTCATCATAAGTCAGCTATCTCTGTCCCTTTTATAGGCAATTAAAATTCTTAATTAAAATTTTAGATGCATACGAATACATACGAAGTCTTTTTTCACCAGCTTGTCACATTCTTTATCGTTACAATTAATTAATTTATACTGATTACGGAAAGTACTTTCAATTAAGGCATACGCAGTAAACGGATTTTCTGTCCTATCAAGTACGTGTTTTATCTGTATTTCTAAAAGCATTGAGCATTTAGCCTATTTTCATTCGAGGACAATTTGAACTCTGTTTTCATGGAAATAAAGATCATGAACGGATTTAATCGGGCAAAAAGTACGGCGTTTGGGTAGGCCCTTAAAGCTACTAATAAATACACTTCATTAATTTATATTAAAAATAACTTGTTATTTTTACTAAGCTAATTATCAATCCTATCATTATACCGGTTGCCCAAGACAAAAGTCTAGGGCCCAGGGTCTGCTCACTGGTCTAACTAATTTGGCTGAACTTCAGTTTACATAGAGCTATCCGACTTCCACAACCTAAAGGGAAACATCATTAAACTTTTCTGGTGTACTTTATACATTTTTCTATAAATAACAAAAGCGAACATATTTCAAGTTTCCTAATAATATCATCAAGAGACTTGTGGACAAATACAACAAAGGTTTTTTAAAACGATATAAGTCTGATGATTGGCTTTCAATATTCTTTCCTAATACGAAAATAATTGATAAGTATCTATTCCTTTTTACATTTAACACATAAACTCATTTCACGAAACTTCATCAATACAATTAAGATTTAGATTATCACTATACGTTTAATATCATTCTTATAGTGTTACAAAAGAATATTTGTACACGGTTTATTTACAAAACAGGAAATACCAGCAAAATCAATTCTTAATTATAATTGATTTTGTGGTAAAATGTATCTAAAAGATTAGGTTAGTTTTTATAAGGTCTAAAGAGGTCGATACTCACCCACTATTACTTATAAACAGATCTCCATGATCTCAAAACTTCTTGGTAACGAACTGAGGTTAGTTTTACAAACATTCTATTGTTAAATTCGAAAATATAGGCTGTTTAGAAAAAATAAAACATTTGTTTTTGGCTAGTTAGAAGGTGTTTCCGAGAATGCCATGCGCGGTTTGAAGTTTGCACATGCGCAGTAGGTGCAGTGGATGCGAACCAATTATTTCTGTGAAATTTCCGGCTCACAGCGTATATCGGATATTTTTAGGGCTTGGCTCGTGACAGCCGCGTCGAAGCGAATATTGAACATTAACACAGTATTTTTAATCAACTACAAGCTTTGGAAACTTGAAAAGAGTTTTCTTTAATAAGCTACATTTGCTTTTAACTGAAAATGTGGTAGTGAATTACTTTACTTATTTAGAAGACCAAATTTATGAAACTTTATAAATTTGAGCACAAATCCATGTGACGTTGGCAGACTTTAACGTTAGGCTACGCTTGTCTGAAATAAACTGAAATAATTATGGGTTAAGTTGGTATTACATATATATATATATATATATTTGTTACGTGGGATAATACAGTGTGTGTGACCCATTATTAAATGTCAAACAGTCTAAAAACTGATTTTTATTTAAAGTTACAGCAGTACAGGATAAGGTCAATCTAATAAAAACCTTTTCAAAAGACTTTTCCAATAAAAGTGTAGTTAAAGGTTAATATTGTACTTGCCTCGGAAATAAAATGCTATTAATCTACTAATATTATGAAGCGCTCGTAGCTCGAATATAATCAGTGAAGTAAAGCACAATTCACCGAGGTCAGTCCTTGGATGGGTAATTATTTGTAAGGCATTTAGTATGGCGAATTCCGTGCTTTGGTAATGTGTTAAGTTTAATACCGATAACTTCTATGTGGAGGTTTTAAGCCAATAGCAATACCTGATTGATGTTATTTACATTTTTATATATTTTATATTTTTATGCCCACACCCTCACACACACCCTCTCACAGAGCCTCACACATATACACACAAAAACACACAAAAACACACACACTCACGTTTTTTATCTGTTCTTTTTTATATAGGTAATTCACAGCATAATTTATTTTTGTATTTTACACTAATTTAATTTTAAGTTTTTTGTAGGTATATCAAAATTATTATTTATTTTTGTTTGCTCGAGCTTTATTTGAACAATCGGTAACTGTGGTCTGGTCTCTGCGATACAAGCTTAGCTTAATGCAGAGCTTGCTAGATATAAGTTTTATGTATTTAAGCATTATGGCAAATAAATGATGATTATTATTATTATTATATTACATGGTAAAGTGTACAGATAAGAAACGCATACCTACGCAGTGATACTTTCGTGATGATAAAAATTTCTTTATGCCCATCAGGTATTATCACTGGAGCACGCTTCAATCGACTGCTCGACAAGATTAAACTGTTTTGCATTCAAGAATTTTATTAATTATATAAATAAATATTAAAAAAATATTTTCTGAAAATAACAATATATTTCAAGTTAAGTATCAATAAAAACATACACTAATACTTTTTATTGTAAATATATACTTAATATACATCGGACAAAAACAAATATTCGTGTTTGTGCACACCTATATTTGTCCTGTGTAGGAATCGAACCTACCACAGGAGCGGTTTTTTTTTAATTATATGAATAGCGGAGTGGAGTGCGGGTATACTCGTCACCACGCCATATCGGTCGTCAAATGAGTATGAATAACTAAACTCTAACTAACATGTCAACATCAGTTACATATTATAATGTCTTCATTAACAACCTTTCAACCGTACTCGCCTCCACGCCACATCGATAGTCAAACGAACAATATATAAATAAAAGTAATGTATAGGAATGCTTTTTTTATTTCATTTACTTCGGTAACAAAATTTACGCACTGACTCACCACCGGCAGACACGACCACCAGCAGTAATACCCACTAAAAAATTTCCGATGACGCCCGCCGCTTGTTGAGAAAGAGGCGGGGTCCAGTACCTGGGTTGCAGCGTCTGACGCCCCGCCTGCGGCCAACGTCCCCCCGACCAAAACCGGGAGGACCTCCTCAGAGACGCGTAATGGACGCGCCCCTCCTACCTCCCCGTGCGACCATAGCGTGTGTGGCCGACTTCCCGGAGGGTCCATGGTTAGGCAGCAAGGGCCCCCTGCCCCCACTGCCTAGAACCTCCTGGCGCTGCTAAGCGGGCCCTCCTGGCCCTACACAGGTCCCTCTTAGTTTCCCCCCCGGTAGTCAGTACTAAGGGCACCCAGAGTCGTCGGTCTCTGGGTGTTACCTTTTCCTGGCCTCCGGTAGGTACTCAGCCCCCCCACCACGCCAAGATGGAGTAAGAAGAAGAAATAAGAACGCCAAGAAGAGACCTGTTCGGGGGGTGCAAGTGGTGCACCTGCCAATCAACCAACAAAGCTCTGGCAAACAAAATTTACCTATCACATGGAACAAAAAATATAATTGGCGAAACGTGGGCGTACCCAACAGGCAAAAATAGGCGTGATTGTTTGTATGTAAATGAATAAGCTGCGACATCTCACACGACGCCATTTTATCCCAAACAAAGCAGAGCTTATTTCAAACTTAGTAAAACACATAGTATTATATTTTTTATTTTGTAAAAACAGTAAGTGAAAGCCACAAGGGATTGGACCCGTTGCTTGAAAGGTTTATAATACCGGCTTCTCTCCTGTCCTCACAGATTAAGGTAAATTCTGGTTGTCACTGCACTATGCTCTCACTCTGAGAGGTTAATCACTTAAGCTTAGTTATTTCACTGGCTACATCATGTTGTATTGTATTACGTAAGCCTCGTATATGGCAGCAGTGTGACTGGCACTGCGGTATTACCTGCCTCATGCGTATCAGGACATTCTTTATTACATCCTATAATATTTAAAATTTGTACATTATCATTATGGGTGTATAGGGAATCCTACAAAGGCCTAAGGAGGAAATTTATATATTATCATTATGGGTGTATAGGGAATCCTACAAAGACCTAAGGAGCCCAAGCCAACCTCACCGAGGCTCTGGCGAACATAACAGTGCCCGGTAAGCGACAATAGGCTCGCCACCTATTACGTGGGACTATGTAATTGGCGAAGTGTGGGCCTATAATATGCCTCTGCCTACAAACTGCTGAAACAGGCGTGAATATTAGACCACTCAATCATGCGGCCCACCTGATGGGGAGTGTTCAACACCAGCAGCATAACTAGCGCGTAAATGACCCATGAATAACCGTTTCACGCCCTTCTTGAAGAGCTCCATGCTGTACCTAAACTCTTACGAAAACCTCGCCAGGCAGCTCATTCCAAGCGGCAAACGAAACTAACATAAACTTTTTTTGTTAAATGATCCTATTCATTTTTGATCAACCAAAATTAGGTATTAGAAATGTATTCGCAAGGCTTATGGTATGCAGTTCTTATCTGCATGTACGGTGCGCACTCAACTGCTGTTCATTATTTCAGAATCACAATCTCCAAAATGTGCATACACGCCACAAACTAGTACTCGCCCAATAATCCCAATACGTCAGCCTGTTCGAACATCGGGTCCAATATTCATTATCGATTTGAAAAACATAATCGAAACAAAAGAGCGAGCGAATCGCCGTCACAATGACAGCGGCCGTTGTTCTCGTCCGGAAGCCGGTCGGATACCGCGACAAATTTCCTATCGCTATATTGCTTCTAGCTAGCTAAAGGGTTGCGGCTTTGCGTACTAATAATCTTATTTATTTTATGGGAGTTTAATTTTGTAATCAATTTTGTCTATGATGTCCCTTACCTAATGTAAGTATTCGTGCTTAGTCAGTGAGATTATGCATTTGTTTTTACGAAATTTCATCAAAATCGATTCAAGTGTAAAACCTACTTCAGTTTGAAAGCTCTGCCGGCAAAGGAAGTTCTGCCCATTACATTTTCAGAGCAAGACATTAAAAAATACCTTACGACCTACGATACAAAAAATACAATAAGATTTTTCAAATTGGTCCAGTAGTTACATAATGGTAGGCAGAGGCATATTGTGTGCCCACATTTTGCCAATTGGTTGGTCCCACGTAATAGACCGCGAGCCTATTGCCGCTTTTCGGGAACTTTTGTATTCGGCAGAGCCTCGTTTGTTGTTCGGCAGGTGCACCACTTGCTTGGCTTGGGCTCCTCAAATTTTGGTAGGATCCCTATTCACATTAGCCACCTCAGACCATATGAAACTAGACATTGGTTTCATGATGCCATTCCTGTTTTTAAAGTGAACTTGGCTACTACTTTATTTGATTTCTGTTAAATTGTTATAGCAAAGTTTATATCTATCCCAAGTATGTATATAATTATATGTTTGGATTATATAATAAATATTTTCAGACAATTGCACCAATTATTTAGTTACAATATAACTATCATTATAATAAATAAATCTTTATTGAATTCATTAAGCAACGTACAAATTAAATGATTTTATAGGCTTCCGATACTGTATTTCAGCAGCCAGTGGAATCTTCCAAACGATATAAAAATAGAAATTGACTACTTGATGAGTGTGCGTGTGTGTTGTGTGTGTGTGTGTGTGCGTGTGTGTGTGTAAATGGGTGTGGTTTTGTATTTATTGCAACATTGTTTCTTTTCACTCATAGTCTACATTTTAACCACACAAATAACACTTTTCTTATTTCATTATTACTATATTTCTTAACACAATTTTCTTTGCTAAGGTTATTAAATCGAGGAGCTAAATGTTTATATCTATTACGCGCAAATCTAGAGTGGACTGTAGGGACAGGATACTTTGTTACTCTTTTATTATTTTCAGGTAATGTAGGAACAACATATCTATGGTATCGCCGAATGCTTTCATAAATAAATATTTTTCGGACACTGAGGACATTGGCTTTGTCATAAACATCCTGTGTTGGATGTCTGTATGGAAGACGCAATGATACTTTGAGTACCGCTCGTTGTTCACGTTCTGCAGCGATGAGATGGGTTTTGGCTGCGTAACCCCACGCACATACACAATATCTGACAAGACATTCGCACAGTGCTCTATAGGCTTGGATCACTACATCACTGTTAGCCACGTCTCGGAGAGTCTTAAAAACAAATACTTATAGTCTTCCGAATCCTTGAAGCCAGTGATATAATATGAGATTTCTAGTTCAGTTTGTCATCGATCATAACTCCCAGATACTTAAATGAAGTAACCCTATTCAGAGAGCTACATGAACAGTTGGTTTGCCCTCGTCGTAGGTTACAAGGGTACGTGTGTATTTTTAGAACTGTGTTAGGACAGGATCACCAGCTTTAGATTTGCAAAAAAAATTAGTAAAATTAATAACTTGTGTTATGAATACTGAATAACGGATATACATACATACTTTTTTTTGTAAATACATACTTAATACCCGTGAGAAAGGACCCAGACCAGAACAAATATCCATGTTTATGCCTACAAAGACTTGTAATGTATGGGAATCGCACCACGGCCTAAAGAGCGAAGTGCTGGTATACTCGCCACCACTCGTCGCATGTATGTATATTTAATTATATGGCCTAAATACACATTATATATCTCCAAAATTATATCATTCTATACATTAATCTTGTTTTAGGCAGATAATTTGTGAGCACAATTGCCCTAATCACCTTTGTCGTGTACGTTATCATTTGAATATGCAGAGTAATGACTAGGTAATTTGGGATACAAATGCGTACAATCAAAACCGTGATCACAAAGGTGCAGCCGTTTGTGGTGGAATGTATTCCGCAAACCCAAATAAGCTATTACGATAATTGAAACGTCCTCGCCGCAGATTCTGTGGAATATTCCTTTGGGCGAAAGCAATGCGTGGAAAATAAATAAAATATACTTTATTGTCTTTCAGATCAACATGATCATTTAGATTCGTCAAATATTAACACAAAATGGAAATTCCATACATTTTTTTAACAACAATGAAAGAATTATGAGCGGTACCATAATAAAAAAAAGTAAAATGGCTTCGTGGCGAGTATACCTGCACCCCACTCCTGAGGTCGTGGGTTCGATTCCCACACAGGACAAATATTTGTGTGTATACCTAAATATAAATAGTTGTTTTGGCCTGAGTGTTTTCCTATGTAGGTATATTAAGTATTTATTTACCAAAAAAATATTTTTATATGTTTATCCGTTATGTATGTTATCTGTGACACAAGGTCTTAATGATACCTATCTTGGAACTAAATAATTGGTGTAAGTGTTAGAAATATTTATTATTATTAATATTATCTATCCAAATACCCAAGAACCATCTCGATCTCGTTAGCTTTCCAAACCAAAAAAAGCACATCATAATCGTTCTATTCGCTGAGGAGTAAACAGTGCAACATCAAAAAACAATGTCACAGACAACACGTTTTCACAAAAACTTAAACAAATATAAATAAATTCCTGTCCCGCCTTGTCGAATTGATGAACATAAAACCGACAGACGAAAACATCCGATTGTTCCCGGGGAAAGTTTGATTGTTTTGGTTCTTTTTTATGCATCCGTGCTTTCCGTCAAACACATTTCGTAAAATGTGACAGTAGGTAATTTTTGACAGGGATGTATAGTTTACTCTTACAATAGATATTGATTTTTTTAAGTGACACGTATATATAATCATCGATAACAAAATGCATTTATGCACTGCCCGAGAGAGCCCATGCGGCACAAGGTGCGCGACGTGGGTCAGAGGCGACCGCCAGCAGTAACCCACCAAAAAATCTTCTGACGATGCCCGCCGTTTGTTGTGAAAGAGGCGGGGGGCCAGAACCTGTATTACCCTATCCGCGGCCAAACCCTCCCTAAGCAGTCGATTTGTTAAAAAAAATACACTGCACTGAAGCCCACGATATAAATAAAGGTCTTATAAGTGGTCCTTTATCCAAGTGAACCCTGCGAACTTGTGTGCACTTTCCAACCACCAAGATTTGAGGAGCTACAAATATTATCACTATACGCGGCAGGCCGAAAGCTAGAGGCCGAGGAGAAGTTTGATGATCTTTGTGACGACTTGATAAAGGTGCATAGGGCTCCTACCAAGATCTGAGGAGCACAAGCCAACCTCAACTGCAAGTGGTGCACCTGCCAATCAACGGACGAGGCTCTGGCGAACATAAAAGTGCCCGGCAAGCGGCTATAGGCTCAGCACCTATTGTGGGATTAACAATTTAAATGGCGAAGTGTGGGCATATAGTATGCCTCTGCCTACCCCTTCGGAGAAAGAGGCGTGATATTATGTATGTATGATAAATTCTAAAAGATTCGTGGTGGAAAAGCACCTTTGTTTGTGAGATGAAGCTTCAGCTCAGTAGAGGGACGTTATATGACGATAAAATATAGAATAATGCTGAATATTCCGGGCTTAACGAAGGAGCATTACGAGAGAATCAGAAGCATTCAGACCAATACCTGAGTGCGTTTAAATCAGTAGTAACATGTCATAGGGGTAACGGACCTTAAAAGGTTAGAAACCATCCAAATAAATTGACATATTGCAATCCATCATCATAATCTGCCCTGCTTTCAATTCAAATGGAGTTGACATACTGTATCTATATTCAGTAACTATGAACAAGCTCACCGAATTTTATCCTCACTCATCGGAATAGTCGTGTTATTGTTCGCGAGAAGATATTTCTTTGCAGCAAGCATCAAAATAGAGAATTTACATAACAATGAAAACCGTATAACTTCTAATCGGATTTGAAAACTGTCATAGCTTTAGATTAGTTTTGACTTTGTGAAAAGTCTTCCGACGAATGGAGGAACAGCTGAGAACTTTAAGTTAAAATATCTCTTGTTGAAGCTTGGTTGGAAATGTTTGTGAATTTTTTCGTCTTATTTCGTAGCGCAATTGCGAAAGAAGGAGCTAAAACAGTTTTTGGAATAATCAATACAAATAAAAGAAATAGTTACACTGACTACCAATGGGGCGTGAAGATTCTTCAAAAACAGGGTTGAAACGCAAATCATAAAGTACTCGAAATGGTAGCCACGGTAGCTCAGTGCACCAATTGACCAATGATCGTAGGGTCGATTCCTATTCGGGCCAATGCGGACGAGTCGTTTTTTCTAGTAAAATTATTGTCTCATAAGATCACCGTGGTTAAGCACCGTTCATTAAAGCTGGACAAACACAATGCACACGTGGTTCTGTATGAACTAAATAGTCGAAAACTGTCACCAAGGCTGAGCAAAGATCATTGAGCCCGGGCCCTGAATGGGTGGCCATTTATGTGTCAGTAAATTAAAAATTTAATGTTATTTCGCTATGTTCGTTCTTTCGTTATGTCTCATCCCTTTATTATACCCTATTTCCAATTACGAATTTTCATCTCAACTAGGTACCGTAAGCCAAGACTAATTGTTAATTAACATAGGTTGATAATAAACAAACACCGACATCAATTAATTACAAGACAGTATAATTCATGCATCAGACGAACTTCAGTGAATGATTATGTTTCAAGTTAAAATTAAGAAATTTATAAAATATGTTTTTACACCTCACAACTCAATCTGTACTAAGCTGTGCTGCAGAGCTTGTATTCTATGTACTGCACGGATGGTTTCTTGAAATGGATATGAAATTGAGAAAACATCTGTCTTGATATTACGATTTTTTTACCCGCCTAATCAGACCTTTAACTTAACTTTACCTTAACGCCTCCCACATAAAGTTAGTTATAAACAATACCAAACGCCTTAACGTGCCTTGCAAAGCTCGAAATCCCTAAGGCGCGGATGCAGTCTTCAAATATGGTTGAGTTAAAAAAACGCCTATGACGTCCAAGCGGGGTTATACTTGTAGTCCGAAGTTAAAAGGATTCTATTCACCGGTTTTTCGATATCGCTGCAACATTTTAGAGATAGCAACCCTAATTTTATATGAATAAATATTTCTGACAATTACACCAATTATTTAGTTCCAAGATAAGTATCATTAAGAACTTGTGTTATGGATACTAAATAACAAATAAACATACATAAATCCTTTTTATTTTTGTAATATACATAGGAAAACACTCAGACCAGAACAAATATTTATCTTTATGCACGCTAGGAATCGAACCCACGACCTCAGGAGTGGAGGGCGAGTATACATAACACAAGTTCTTAATGATACTTATCTTGGAATTAAATAATTGGTGTAACTGTCAGAAAATATTTATTTATTATTATTATTTATAATATACAGAATTCAATAAATATTATCAAAAAAGTGTGTGGAGACACAAGTCTGTTAAATTTATGGGCATCATCATGCCCACTACGGTGGATCTGCGCTTGGAAGCCCTCGACATGAATTGCCCCACAAACGATCACCTATTGAAGTACTGATCTACAAGAATTCAGACGCGATTGAAGTTCTATTGTTTCCTGTTTCCAGTTGTATGGCACCTCACAGATTAAAAAAGGCGTCTTTTGTTAAAAAGTAACAAACAATTTTAACAATAGGCTTCACTTTAATATTGAGCTCTTCAAAGTGGCTTTAATATAAAAGTGTATTTTATTTAAAAAGGTCCAGATGAATACATCGTTTGTAAAATTAAAATGTAAAGTGGTAGGTAAAGAATCTTTTTCTCTGCCAATAGTTTTTAATTAAAATAAAGAGAAATTAAGTGTATCTTAGCTATTTAATGTTCACTACTGAACATCGGCTTTCTTAATGCTTTCCACGTTGGTCAATCTCGTACCTATAACCTTGACCAGATCATGGGTCCATCGAGTGGGAGCATATAAATCTAAATATTAAGACACTAGAAATGTACCGCGTATAAACTATCGGAACACATGTCGCCAATTTAAAAAAAGAACGCGTGTTGCCAATTTAAATATCGAAGTTTGGGATTGGCGTTGCTGTCATTCACTACGGACTTAAAGTTATTCTTGAAAACTTGAATCGTAATCATGATTGTGTTAATTATATTATTATTTTATGCAAGTGTATTGAATAAATATGTTTCTTTACAATTATACAACATGATATATGTATACAAAACACAAACTATACGCGGGATATATATTATATATTTGTATGCATACATACATTCACGCCTGTTTCCCCGAAGGGGTAGGCTCAGGCATATTAAAAGCACACATTTCGCAAATTATAATATGAGCTCCACGTAATAGGTGGCGAACCTACTGCCGCTTACCGGAAGCTTTTATGATTGCCAGAGCTAAAAATAGAGTTTCTTATTGTACAGAAAACGGCCACAAATGAGATGGCAAATAATATGTCATTCGCGGTTCATTTGACCTGAACAACCCCTATCAAGTGAGATTAGAACAATATTCCTGTATTTAGTGGTTGTATCGGCAAACTTATCACATGCCAGCTCGTGAGACAAGGGTTCGCGATTTGACGGATTAATTTTACCCGCATTGTGGATCGCAATAGCAGGGTACTAAACTCATTTGTCATCTGACATAAATGCGACGATGCTATACAAATTCTTTTTATATTTATGACACATTAAGTCATGTAATTTTGGGATGGATAATGTTTTATACATAAGTTAAATTCAATAGGTCGACGGCTGAATTTTGTTTATAGCCACATACAGTAGTTAAGTGTTAGTATACTTATTAGTATTTATATGTCTAGATTTTTTTACACATTAATTAATAAATAAATATTCTCTTACAGTCACACCAATTAATTAGTTCCAAGATAAGTATCACTAAGAACTTGTGTTATGGATAGTAAAGAACGGATAAACATACTTAAATACTTTTTTTTTTTTAAATACATACTTAATGTACATAGGTAAACACCCAAACCAGAACAAATATTCATGTTTATGCACGCAAAGATTTGTCCTGTGTGGGAATCGAACCCACGACCTCTGGACTGAGGTGCAGGTATTCTGACCTCCACGCCAAATCGGTCGTCAAATTAATGTTAACATTAATGTTAAGTAAATCAGAAATTTTAAAAATAATCAAATCTGCATAGGACGCTTTACTTTCCGCGAAGAAGCGGACTGACACGTTGAAAGCTAATAACAAATAGACGTAACAGATGTTCTTGCTCCTCTAATGTAGAACATTCGTTATACAAAAAAATGTGTCGTGGAAAAGCCGCCAATATCTTTTTTGGTGTATATGTGCACGATCGTTAATTTTGCCAGATTATGATAGGTATGGGCGTTTCATATTAAACGAATAATATATCAGAGTTTTTAGTCAGAAATTTACAACTATGTTAAATGCGTGATCAACACGTACTTTTTAGCCGTTGAATTGTTATTCTCTGTTCTGGTTATGGTGGGTATATATACCGATACAGAACATTAACAGGAGAATAGTACTCTAATTTAAATACTGTGGAGGGTCTTAATTTGTTTCACAAAATGTAGCTAATGGGATAATACACCAAAATTATGATTTAATAGTCAAAATTTTACAATTTAAACACTCAATGAAACGTGTTTTATGCTTGGTCAACACATACTTTTTAGCCTTTGGCACGAATTTCACACAGAGCTATAAATAGATAAATAGTATTGTAACGTAAATACTGCGGTTGAGGGTGCGAGTTTTTTCTCCAACAACGGCTGACACGCTGAAAGCTAAAAACAATGGGCCGTAATTGACGTTTTTATTCCTCCAATCTAGAACATTCGTCAGACAAAAAGAATGTCGCAAAAAAGCTACCAATAACTTTATTGGCGCAAGCATATAATATGTCGCAGAGATGTGATAAAAACAGACATTGGATCAATGTGATGCGATGTTATTTTATCCTTAATTTAAACAAATTTATTGATTTCAGCAAATTTTAATGGTGATCCAAAAACATGTCAGTTAAACGCCTTCTAACGCCGCCGAAATCTTTTTTGGTGTATTATGTGCACGATCGTTAATTTTGGCAGATTATGATAGGCAAGGGCGTCTCATATTAAACTATACCAGAGTTTTTAGTCAGAAATTTACAACTTGTACACTCAATTGTTTGTTTCTTGCGTGATCGACGCGTACTCTTTAGCCGTTGACATGTTATTCTTTGTTGTATAGTTGGCACCAATTTGATACAGAACCATTAACAGGAACTATTCTCCTGTGCTCTAATTTAAATACTGCGGTTGAGGGTCCAAATTCGTTTCATAAAATATAGTTGAAGGGATAATACACCAGAATTATGATTTTAATAGTAAAAACTTTAGAACTTATACTTATACAATATTTTTTAACACGTCGTAATGATCACATCCAGCTATATATAGTAAGAAGTCTATGTAGTCAAAAAAAATTAAAAGCTCGTAAAAATGTGAGCACAGTGCGCTCACATTTTTACTGTGGAACAAGTACGTTAAATAAGCGCCCCCACTCATGACAGGCTGAAAGTGTTACTTCTGATTCTGACTGTACAGTCAATTGGAAAACTAAAGAAACATAATGTAGCAAAGTTTGGACTTAATAATAGTAATAATATCTTTAATTTCTACCATAGTCAACATTTTACGACAAGTTTTCCATGAGGTACAAAGAAGGTAGGCGACAAAAAAATCATATACTAGTAAAATATAGTGAAATGAAAATATCCTATATCTCAGATACTTAAAATCCTTTGCAGTGTATTTCTGTAAAAGTTAGAGGGGAACACTTTCAGATTGTTATTGTGACATCCCCTTAATTGGCGGACTAGTTTGAAATATAAATTTTAAATTTTAAGATATAATGACTTTAGGGAGAGTCTGGCACTGCTGAGTCATGGTTACGACCAAGTGACAGGAGCTGTGTCCCAAAACAAAATTATGGTACCCAGAATACGTAACGTGTATAGGGACAAAACTTGATCTAAACACATACAACATTTGCTTAACACTTTACCTACAGACATTCTGGGTTCTAGCAGGTTCTGTTCTCATGCAGGCTTAAAAAGTTATCTCGCAAACTTAGTAATTCATTAATTTGTAACAGCTATTTTATTATGTGAGTTTTTAATGTCTAACAAGTAAACGATTGTTTTACCTCGTATGAGACAGTTCACGCAGTCAAACCTATTTTTGAGTTAACGATTACGATAACATTTTTTATAAATTGTCATGCTACATTATAAATAAATCATAATTATAATTAGCTCATTTCCATAATACTTTGATGGAAGGATCCCTTAGCGCTACTTCATTGATCATATTTCCAACCTATTTATCTAAGTGTCTTGTTAGTAGCCAGGTTTAAGTGACGCCCACAAGTGCTTCTGAATAAGGCGAAGCTTGAATAAATAAATTTGAATTTTGTAAAAAAATGTAAATTGGATTTAGACACCACGACCCAGTTTTCTAAGTCATAATAGTAGTAGAAACAATGCTGCCTAAATAATGTAGCCTGAATAAGGATGTAAATTCTCCAACACGGGGTTTCTATACCACAGACATCTGACACTGAGACAGGAAACAATAGGAGATAATGGACCTCCACGCTGCCATAGCAAAAACAAATAAGTAGGCTAACTCGAGCCCCGAAGAAGTTACAAATAGCTTAACCAAACTTAACTTGTCGCTTCTTGCAAATTATTAAGCTATTGCATAGCTTCTATAGCGGGCCTTGAGCGTTGAGACCGAATCCAGAAATTCCGTAACGAAAAAAACCTTACACCCCCCACTCCGACACAGCGGCACAGCGGTGATTCCTTTTAGTTTTTAGTTCCATCTATCGATAAATAGCAGAACTTTTAATGACTTTTTAAATATCACGCTTGTCTCTTTAGTTCAGCAACCCGCCTTTAGGTGGCATTGATTGCATACTATGCAATAGCTTTACCGCGGCAGTCTCCGAGTGTCACACGTCTTTTTTTATTTATTAATTTAGTACACACAGATATATACATAAAAGCAAAACATAAAATTCTATAAATTTTGTATAGGGCACAGCTTATGCCATTAAAAAAAATCTTCCAGCTGGCCCGCGAGAGGAAAGATTTTAGGTAGAAGTATGTTTATAATAGTTTATTCATTCGGCAAAAAATGTGTAGTGTGACGAAGAGTACGTGGGCATACATATGGCGGCTCAGTCATGACTGCCACACCATTAGCAGCGATAAATTTTGTCAGTGACTGCCTGCGACGATGCATAAGTTTGGGCGGGCTCATATACGAACCGTGTTCGGTGAGTATGTTTTAAGATATCATACTCATTTGTATCCACTATGTTCTCGCCGCTCCAGTCTTGAACATTCCCTGCAAATATAAAGCGAGACAAAAAATGAGTGATCGGCTAGATGGAATATTGTTTTTGACTGGGAATAAAATATCAAATGATATTGCACTTCTTGCGTTGTCTGCGATATTGGGAACGACATTTAATGTTTAAGTGGTGTTTTGAATGACAATTGAACAAGCATTTTCTTTTTCTCCTATTTGTTTGCTTAAAATAAAAGTCCTTGTAAAATTTCTATATCAGCATACTAGCAGCTAGCAGCTTCTTCGTTTGCGAAATCACAATGAAAAGGTGGATAAAAGGTAGCCTTTGTAGGTAGGCACTTCTCTGAGACCCGTTCCGACTGTATGGATGAAAAATCGTAGGAATAGGTCGAAGGTCGTGCCTGGTGGTACCGGCCTAGGAACGAGCCCCCCGTCCCATCTCACGGGGAGTCGAAGAGTCGACGAAGAGAAATCCTACCGAATGATGGGCAGCAGCGTCATCCTGCCTGCTGGCTTGAACTGCGATCACCAACCCGACTGCCCAGCATAGTGATTATGGGCAGATACCCCCAATATACGGACTTGGGAAGGCCAATGGCTGTGGACTATATGTGGCTGTTATGACGACAATAACTAAAATCCCCAATAGAACGTAACCCATTTTGGGAGGCCAATGTTCAGCAGTGGACTTTGTAAGGCTTATACCACAGAAATAGATATACAATAGATAAAGTAAGTATCATGATTTGTATAGAATCAAGCGTGCCGACTTTTGAACATCTAATGTTGATTCATCGATATTGATGCCGCTGATAATAAATATTGCATAATGTGAAATCGTTCATGTTACAGTATTTAAAAACCTAGTATATAATATATATATATATATATATATATATATATATATATATATATATATAATATCTATATATAAGTGGCTTCTATGATGATGAAAAATATAGCATACGATGTCTTGACGGGAAAGTAAAGCGTCATGTCTGCAGTTTTGTTTTATTTTCTCAAATTTGTGATCTTTTGAACATTAATGTTTAATAACGGTGGATTATTAACCGTTACTTGTTTGTGAACGTACACGAGTGTTGGAAATAAAAAAAATATTGCAACATACCTTTTCAAATTCTCTCAAGATGTCCATGTGAAATCTCAGTATAGTCCCACATCTTTACTGAGGACTCAAGGGGTTTTGGGGAGGGCATCTCATTTACCATCATTATCACTACTCATTCTCATTTAATATGATATAATTAGTATTAATATATCTCTTACTTGAAACTGGCTAAATGTGCTAAGCGCACGAAGCTATTATTTGAAAGAAAAAAAATAGCATACGAAGAATGTAGGTTTCTGCTAGTGAAATTAATGGTTTTAAGAATCGGTTTAGTAGTTTCAGAGCCTATTCTTTATACACCAAAAAAATATATTTATCAAAGAGAGGTAAAATGTATTATATTTTTCATAAACCTCATTTTGTATATATATTTTTTTTTACATACAGCTCTTATTTATTAGTTGGTACTTCTGTACAGAGATTGTTTAAGAACGCCTCACAACCAACTATTCAGCTGCAGATCTGTTAAAGCAATACTTTAAGAAACAAAATGAGCAATGTATTACAAATTGAAGCAAGACAGTCACGTTTACACAATAAATATAGCACTGCAGAAAGCCTAACTCGATAAACGCTCACTCTGCCGATGCGCAGCTGGTGTCATACAAATATATGCAAAGTCTTATAGATAATACAATGAAATTTCCAGCTGCACCCCAAGCATAGTACATTATATTTGTTCCAAAATGAGAATTACATATGTTTATTTTAAGAAATTGGATAATTTTTTATCGATGAAAAACTAATTTGCATTTATAATATATCTGGCAATACTGTCAGTGTCTTGAGAAGTTAATCATTATTATTTTTATTATCATTTGATTATTTGTTTTATTTGAATAATTGATTGATTGTCATCCTGAAATCGTTTAATATCCAGTTCTCAGACAGAAATAAATTTTAGTTAATCTTATGTTAAATAGATCAGGCATTTTTCACACATGGTATTTGTGCACATATTCTTATACAAATCTCTTACAGTCGAACTTGACTGTAGTGAGAGAGATAGTTGTTTATACATACATAATATCCCGCCTGTTTCCCCGAAGGGATAAGCAGCATAATATACGCCCACTAGATCTAGATCTTGGTAGGAACCCTGTACACTCCATATATAGTATATCCATAATATGTTAATTTTGTCTATGTTATATAACGTCTCATAAATGTCAACGGCAAGCGGCAATAGGCTCGCCACCTATTACGTGGGACCAACTATATAATTGGCAAAGTATGGGCGTATAATATGGCCTCTGCCTACCCTTTTGGGGAAAACAGGCGTGAATGAATATATTAGGTCGGGGAAAAAGTCTTTTCGCATAACGTAGGTATAAACTTATTATAAAAATTTTTTGACTGTACTATTTGTGTCTGGCTGGTTTTGGTAACATTAAAAAGGTTCCATTATAAAGAAAAGAAAAAAATAAAAAAAAGTTGTTTCCAGCTATTTTTCATTTGTTTTTCTCTCCGTAAAAATGAGTGAATCTAATGAAGAAATTCGATACATTTTAAAATTTTATTATAAAAAAGGCAAAAATGCTACTCAGGCAGTGAAAAAAATTTGTGATGTTTATGGACCTGATGCAGTGTCAGTAAGAGTAGCACAAATTTGGTTCAAACGTTTTCAGTCCGGAAATTTTGATGTTAAAGATGCACCTCGCTCTGGTCGCCCTGTTACGAATAAAATAGACGCCATTTTTGAAAGAGTGGAGCAAGATCGGCATATTAGTAGTTACGATGTAGCTGAAGAACTGGGAATTGACCACAAAACAGTTTTGACCCATTTGAAGAAAGCTGGTTATACAAAAAAGCTCGATATTTGGTTGCCACACGAGCTCACTCAAAGAAACTTAATGAACCGTGTACTCATTTGCGATTCATTATTGAGACGTAATGAAACCGAGCCGTTTTTGAAGAGATTGATAACTGGCGATGAAAAGTGGATCACGTACGACAAGAACGTGCGAAAAAGGTCGTGGTCGAAAGTTGGCCAGGCTTCACAGACTGTGGCCAAACCTGGCCTAACACGAAATAAGGTGATGCTGTGTGTATGGTGGGATTGGAAGGGCATTGTTTATTATGAGCTTTTACCGCCCGGCAAAATCATCGATTCTGATCTTTACTGCCAGCAACTGATGAGATTAAAGGAAGCAGTCGAGAGAAAACGGCCGGAATTGATCAACAGGAAGGGTGTGGTCTTTCATCACGATAACGCTAGACCACACACATCTTTAGCCACTCAGCAAAAATTAAGAGAGTTCGACTGGGAGGTCCTAGTGCATCCACCATATAGCCCTGACCTTGCGCCTTCAGATTTTCACCTGTTTCGGTCTCTGCAGAATTCTTTAGGTTCTGTAAGGTTGACCTCAAGAGAGGACTGCCAAAACTATTTGTCCCGTTTTTTTGATCAGAAGTCCCAAAGTTTCTACAGTAACGGGATAATGTCTCTGCCCACAAAATGGCAGAAAGTTATTCAACAAAACGGTACATATATATTGTAAATAAATGTAAATAAACTTTGAAAAAAATGTCTTGACTTTTCATACAAAAATACGAAAAGACTTTTTCCCCAACCTATTATGTAAGTCATAAATGTCATAAAAAATCGTCAGAAATAATAACGGACTAAGGCAGCTCTATTTTATTTACAGTCTCGAAGCGAGTGTTCATATTCGGAATAAAGAACTTAGTCACTGAATAAAATATCCAAAATTACTATATTATTTAAACATATAGGTCACTGAATTTTCGCAATACAAACTCATAATTATGGTAAATTAAAATGGATGAACACGCCAACACATTGTTTTAGAATTAAGCGGATTCATCGAATCAAAAAGCTTAATTAAAACTTCATTTGGTGTATTTATTTGTATTGAGTAAACATGAAACAAATTGAAAATAGTTTATACATTTGCTGAGCGCAAACATATTTAAGCGCAGGTAACTAACCTATTTGCTTGTCATATATTTCAGTTTTAAGAAGTGCTCTGCTGACCATGAGTCTGTTTTTCATGTCAATCGATTTCTAGCCGCCTCCAACCGGCTGAGGTTAAAGTACAAGCAGCTTACGTGGCGCAATCTGTACTTAATAAACAAGCTTGTTTGTTTGGTTAACTTTATACTGTCCACTGATATGTTCTGATCCACTGACAGTAATGGCCCATCTTTTCTTACTATTAGTTTCCCACAACCGGGCATAAGCTTTAACTAACGGTCCAAGATGAGACGGATACTAGACCCTACTTCGTTGACATATTACAATTTTAGAACACATAATATACCTTTACTTATGCATGAGCCCAAAATACCCGAAATCGTAATACCTTATATTTAAAGTGCCAAGTATGTATAATACCAATTACGGTTGAATAACCGAAACCCAAAAATGTTATGTACTAAATACCGTAACTTCACCACACGGGCTCAATGTGCTCTTAGTTTTGTGACGCTAATAGGCTGTGGCGAACTTTATTTTTTTAAATCAAAGTAATTTATTGATTCAGGCTTTACTTTGCGGATATCCATACTCTCGTTTCAACGTTGGTCGTGAAGACATCGTTGTTCTGAGGCTCCTATCTTACCTGGAGATGCCCTGTGTAACGGCGAAACACGTGTCGTGTTGAATAGTTTCTCGATTTTTCGGGAAATTATAGTAGTGGGAATTGTTACAAAGAGAATTTTATTCCATCACTTGCTTAACGTCAAATTATCGTTTACTGTTTACTATCTATAGAATGTATCACATATATAAATGTTTCAATATTTTCTTCCTATCTTAGTAAATAAATACAAAAGCGCATTGCAAATAGACTTCTTGCTTAACAACCTAAGAATTGTTGTCTACCTTTTCTATTTACATGAGATTCCTATAACATGAATGCAGACAATCCTAGCATCTATTACAAAGCAGGAAGAACTAAAACCCCATGAACATTCTAGTTCCGCTCCGTTCGACGCAGTAATACTTTACATTAAAGTAATTTGATGTATGAAAACGTGCACTCTAAAAGTTTACTGCTTACGCTACGTTTTACTTTAACTGTATTAGGGCTACCCACCTCGCATTTTAATGGAGGGCAAGGTCACTTTCGTATACTAATGAAGGGTTAGGGTTTTAGTGTACTTGACTTAAGTTTTCTTCACATTAAATTATTACTTTTATTATACACACTCGTACATACATAATAGGTAGGCAGATATCACCTCTTTCCACTTGCTACGATCTTGGCACACACTCATGGTTTAATTCACATTCATTCACCTTCTCATACACGCCCGTTGGTTTAGGGTACTTTTGACCTGCTCATTCTCTAAATTCTTCTGGATTTGATCATGGATGGTCTTACGTGGTCTTACTCTCCCTACACTTCCATTCACTTGTCCATCATAATTCACTTTCGTTAGTCTACTTTCAACTAGCCCCTCAATATGACCAAACCATCTAAGCATACCTTTCACAATTCTTGTCACTATTTCTTCTTTTACACCAGCTTCGGCCCTTATCACTTCATTCCTACGAACGAATTACTCTGGCCGGTTAAAGGTACACAAACGGTCACCCATCCAAGGACTAGGTGTGTAGGGTTACTACTAAGACCCAAGGAGCCCAAGCCAACCTCACCTTTTTATACTGACAAGAATTGAGAAAGGTATGCTTAGATGGTTTGGTCATGATGAGTTTTTGCCTACCCCTCGGAGAAACTGGCATGATTGTATGTAGGCATGTATGTTTGTATGTCTGTATGTATTCACAGATATTACTTTATTACATGTGATTGTATACCAATTCAGCTACAGAACCCTAAAGCTGTCTAGCTATGAAAATTTTGGGTTCTGTATAATCGGTTCTTCCGTTACAATTCACATGTTTTGCAAATCCGTTGCGTGCTGGCTATCTGTTGCAACTTAAGTACGGGCAACTTCAAGATAACACAGTTACCGTTTATTTATAATTTCCTGCTTTGTACAATACGCTATAATTTACTATGAAGACACATAAATTATGTTGCATTTTGCATTTCTTTTTACAGTACTTATTTTTGGAAAGTAAAAGTGAAACACGGACTATACAACGCAAATCGGACTGAATATCTAGTGTGACTTGCAATAAGTACATATGCATACATACTTTACATACAGAGGCATATTATACCCCACACTTCGCCAATTATATTGTTGGTCTCACGTAATAGGTGGCGAGCCTATTACCGCTCACCGGGATATGTTACGTTCGCCAGAGCCTCATCTGTTGATCAGCAGGTGCATCTGTGGATGCCTATACACCTTGACCACCACACCAGA
This sequence comes from Musotima nitidalis, assembly GCA_949126915.1. NCBI lineage: Eukaryota > Metazoa > Arthropoda > Insecta > Lepidoptera > Crambidae > Musotima > Musotima nitidalis. The sequence continues at coordinate 4,119,957 of OX421429.1, forward strand.
CTTTATTTGACGCAGAGGTCAGAAACGTATTCTTCTCCTAAATATGGTCTTTAACTTGGCTTAACAATTACCACATATTTCTTATCTTATGATCGGGACGCAGGAAAGCACTTGTTGCTGTTAAACTTTTGATCGACTGTTTTGAGTATTGTGGCGCCAAAAACGCTTAAATTCAAATTCAAATTCATTTACCGCGGGCGGGAGCTTAGTCGTAAAAGAATGGGCAATATTTAAATTTTTTAAAATTTTAATATTTTTCTTTCTTTCTTTCTTTCTTTCAATTAAAATCATGTTATACCACAAGGTGCCGTGTGGTATAATATGATATGCCTAGAATCACTATTCTACTATTCATCTCATGGGGAGTCGTAAGAATCTACACAAAGAAATTTTACGGGATAATGGGCAGCAGCGTCGTCCTGCATACTGACTGAATCTGCGATCACTAACTCGCCTACCCAGCGTGGTGATTACAGGCAAATATTCCCAATATAATAAACTACTAACCGACGAACGTGTATGAGAAAGTTAATGTACGGAGAATCAGACCCCGCAGTTAAACCGTACTCACGGTTTTGTGGGACTATGTTGTAAATAAGTTGTTATGACCTGTACTTATTGAATAGTAAAATAAAATAACAGTAAAAAAAATATTTATTTCATAAACTATTATACATTTTATCTACTTGAAAACGTCATAATTAAAATATTAAAAAAAACAATCGAAATATTATTACACTAAATCACAAAGCTTAGATTCACTTACATGCAACAAAACAATTTAAAAACAAAAATAATTAAGTGTTAGTGAATCTAAGTGCCAGTTCCGAGCCACCGCTCTGTAAGAAGAACTGGCAAGAAACTCACAGGCTATGCTCTTTTAAATATATCCATTGGATTGGTACTTGAATTACAATCTTCATTTGTCTGTGAAGCTATGCAATGCAATAAATAAATAAATAATAATAATACTGGGGAGGCCAATGTTCTGCAATGGACTTTATATGGCTTGACGGCGCATCGCTAATATGTCGTATTTAAACGGCTGCTGTCAGCTGTCACCGATGATAGCATCTGATTGGTGACAGTTAACATCAGACGTCAGAATAAAAGTGACAGCCGTCACTCTAGCGGAACGTCGGGCGGGTGGGAGCACGGCGGCCATGTTGAAGGACACTTTTTGAACGAGAGCAGACCGTGTACCACGCGCTAGACGAATCGCTAATATTCTGCTTCATCCTCGTGTGAAATACAATTATCTTCTGAAATTAGTTACTGATTGACTTTAGTTAGAACATAAAACATTTATTTCGGTGAATTAAGCTTTGTGAATCAAATTATAGTGACTTGGATCAAAACTCGAGTGTTGATTTAAAATAACGATCCCTTGCCCAAATCAGAATCCGCCTTAGTTGGTAAGGCGTGGGTACGCCTTACCAACTAAGGCGGATTCTGATGAATGCTCTCCTGTGCCTACAGGCTGAAATGATGACACTACAAGGTGGCACTTATTCACTTATATATCCCAACTAAGAATACTTCCAATAGCTCCATCATCATCATGGGCCATCATTTTCGTGTTACCGATCCTTTAAGTAATATTCTTGAAGCGCTCGTAGCTCTGCTGTGCTCTGTGGTCGGAAACGCTCACCAAAGTAAAGCAGAGTTTACAGAGATCAGTCATTGGATGGGTGACTGTTTGTGTGGCATTTGATATCGAGCGCTTCCGTGCTTTAGAAGGCACGTTAAGCCGTTGGTCCCGGTTATCACTAAATGTGATATTCGTTAAACCATGTTAGAGGCCTAATTGGGCGGTTTGAAAAATTCTAACAGCAGGCCGCCATACACCTGGTTTTGCCAATCCGCATGTTTTTTTCTAAACATTTTACTAGTACTCCCGTGCGCTGCGCTTAAACGATCGTTACGCTAGCAAAAATGTTAGCCTAAAAGCGCAAAGTTCCAGGTAAACAAGACATTACGGCGAGACTTAAGAGCGCTTCCACAGTTGAGTACAATTTATGAATACGAGTCTAAGTGTATAAGACATGAGAGAAGATGCAACACTATACGGGGCGAAATGTGCATTTGTTTAATCCTACAAGATTTAATGTTGTGAATTTTACGATGCAGTATGTGAGCAGACTCGCTTACATCAGAGTGTGTTATATAGCGCCTATTAAAATTGTAAATACTATAGTACTAATATAATAATATAGTAATATTGTAGTTACTATAGTAGCCATCTTGATAAAAATGTTCCAAATATCTCATCTACATAGAGAATAAGAATAATCCTTTATTGCACAAAAAACAAGGTTAGAAAATATAAGACGAACTTTTTACAAAAATAAATCGATTCGTTCGCGGTAGCCTGTTGCTAAAACTTAGTACACAATACCCCCACATTTTGCCAATTATATTTCTGGTCCCACGTAATAGGTGGCGAGCCTATCGTCGCTTACTAGGAACTTTTATGTTCGCCAGAACCTCGTCTGTTGATCGGCAGGTTGCAGGTGGGATTGGCTTGGGCTCTTTAGGTCTTGGTAGAATCTCTATGCACCCAGACTTGCAGACTTGTCTCTAGAAGAGATCGCAACTGCAAGCCAATGTCTACTTGTAAATTATGTAATGTACAGTATAAACATTAACTGAACAAAAAAAAAGAAGATAAAAACAATTGAATTAATGCTGTTAATGATTACTTGACACGCAAAAATTCTTACAAATAAATTTCTTCAGTATATTTTGTTTTACACAAAAAAAAAAATATCATCAGTTTATTAATGCGCCAATTCCCTTATTAAACTATTTGCCCAGTTCTAAATTACTTCCTTGACTGGCTGGTTCAATTAGTGCCACTTTATTGGTCACGGTTTCCAAGAGAACTCTCCAACCTATTTATCTTAAAGTCACGGCGGAGACTGAACTTTTCCAAGAGTCTTGCCATATTATTTTGCTAGTGAAGTGGCTCTTCCATATTTAAGTGAAGTTCACTAGTGCTTCGGAAAGAACCAGCTTGAATAAATGAGTTTAAATTTGCATGTCGACTACTAATACGGCGAGGAGGTCGGTGTACCTTCATTCTGCTCTTAGGATCGTGGACTTGATTCCAAAACTAGTAAAGTATGAAATACGAATATTTGTCTTGCTCTGGGTCTTTTGTTTGTCATAATTAGGCTGCCTGTCCACTGAAGCGAGCGGAGTGGAGAATCGGAGAAATATTAACCAATGAGATTCGCGAACAGAACGAAGCGAAGATTTTATGCAATCCTATTGGTTAATATGTATTGTCCATTTCTCGGCGGCCATACGCGTCAAAATCGTCACCTTATAGCGTTGTTAGTTTTTTTATTGTTTACACTGCGACCTCAGATTTTATCTACTAACTATTGTAGCACAGTACAAAATTATATTAAACTTTTAACAATACATCAAAAAGACTCCTAAGCCGAAGTTGTCGCTTTGATCTTTACTTATATAGTTCTACTGTACGTGTGTATGTCACTGAACTCCTAAACGGCTAGATCGTTTTGAATTATTTATTTTGTATGCGTTTGGGTTGCGCTCTGGATGGTTTAGTTCCTGATTTTTCTTAATTTTAATTAGATTTGTGAATTAAATCAGCCCAGCCTTAAAAAGTATAAAGGATTTTTTAATAAATCTATTTAAACTTAACCACCTTTTAAATAATCCGGAAATATAAACTTTTCATTGTAACAATGGCGTTTGACATTGCTGTCAGTCGTTTGACAATTAGCGCAATGGACAGAAAGAAAGAATCTTCTTCTTCTTCTCTTGAATAATGGCTTCGTGCGGTTTGCCCATTTAGCCAGTGTCAAGTTAGAGATGTATTAATATCATATGAATTATAGTAAATGACAATGAGTGGTGATAAAGATGATAAATGGTAAATGAGATCCCCTCCCCCCTAAGCCCTTGAGTCCTCGGTAAAGATGTGGGACTGTACTGAGATCTTACATGGACTTCTTGAGAGAATTTGAAAAGTTATGTTGCACTGTTTTATTTCATTTACCAACACTTATGTACGTTCACAAACACTTAACGGTTAATAATCCACCGTTATTAAACATTAATGTTATAAATATCACAAATTTTAGAAAATAAAACAAAATTGCAGACATGACGCTTCACTTTCCCGTCAGAAAGAATCTTTATAAGACAGGACAACAACGGTCTGTGACGGTTCTACTTTTTAATGCTTAACTTTTTATGGCATAATTTCAGTATGCATAACATCGAATCGCGGAAACCTAATGTCGCAGAAAGTCATTTGGCATGTCTCTTTAAGCATATGCATTTAAACGCAGAATTTAGTAAGGCAGAATCATTTGAAGGCATATATATCTTAAATAGAATATAGATTATAGAATAATATCCATAATAATTAAGAGACTATTATATCGCAGAAAGTCTGTATTCAGAATCTTCTTTTGGCATATTTTATCATTTTAATAAAAAATCCTGATCTTTTCTCCACCTATAAACAACGACTATGTCTATTGCTATAATTTTCTCATCAGGCGTTATAATATTTTTGTTCAGAGATTTTTATTTCCCTGTAGATAAACAATACTAACATCCACAATGCTTGTATATTGTATGATTGCAAGCAAGCATGCAGCATGCAAATAAGCATGCAGCATGCAAGCAAGCATTAGCATTCAAGCAAGCATGCAGCATGCAAGGAAGCAGGCAGCATGCAGCTCGTTTCCGCAGCTTCGGCTTTTTGGACCAGCCTCAGGCGCTCCAGCTCGGGCGCCTGAGGCTCGTTACGCAAGGGCGAAAAGGCTGCACTTCCCCCAGCGCCGAAGACGAGAAGATACTACTGCATGGATGCATGCTGCTTGCATTTTATATATTGCTTTCGATTCAATGCAAGTTAAATCCTTCCTTTTTTTGAATATCAAGGTCTGTTCACATATTCTTATTTATTTTGAAGTATTCCACTACAAAATACAATCCAATCGGGCCTACTAAACCACTACTAAAGAATTTAATAAAGTATTTTAATATACAAAAAGGGGCACTCCAATCTAAAACACATTGGTATTTCAGTACTTTCAAAGCGGCTCCAAATTAAAAATAGCAATTCAACAATAATGAATACAATCGTTCCCGTAATTACGTCTATAGGTAAATTCCATAAGTCACAAAAAGAAAGCTTACAGGAAGAACAAATGGGAAGGTATTTTATATATATATAAATATATATATATTACCGGCCAAACCCGATCTTATGACAAACTAGTATAGCCTAGTAAAAACTAATTTAGGTGGCCTGCATAAAATGTTTTTTAATATTGAAAAAAAAAATAACCTCAACCTAACCCAAACAGAGATACTTATACTTCTCTTTTTGGGTTCGGTTGAGGTTATTTTTTTTCTTACCATTAAAAAACATTTTATTATAATAGTTGCAGCCCACCTAAATTAGTTTGGACTAGGCCATACTAGTTTGTCCTAAAATCGGGCTTGGCCGGTAACATATATACCTTAAAACCTGGGATACACTAGGGAGAAATGTCCTATTTATTACACATGACGGCGATATGACTAGTGAAGACGGACGACTTGTCTGACGACATCACGCGACTTTGCATCTTTTTCTTTGTCTTCTCAGCGCTTTTGCGTCCTTTGCTGATTGTATTATTTAAAGGAAATAAACGTTTTATCTATCTATCTATCTATACTATACCTCTTCCATAGAACTCCAGAAAGTTCTGGACGCGGCGCACCAGGTCCAGGTTGGCCCTGTCGTCTTTCTTAAATTATCCGACCCTCTGCCTGGTGGTCTGCCTACGTTTCGCCTTCCTGTGCGAGTAATAACACTTCTGCAAATGTAAAAAAAAATCAGTAGAAGCATTTGAAAATTTTAGCAACTTGCTAAAAAGTATTTTAAACTAATATTTAGGCCTCAACTACTCAAAGTTAAAATAAACTTCTTATAATTTGGTACATTAGTTGGGTACTCTATTTTCATACTCAGATAAATATTGTCTAAATTGCATAAGTGAGAGAGTGTCGAGACACCTTGCCTTTTAATTCAGAGGGTCTCGGGTTCAAACCCTGGTGGCGCACCTATGTCTTTTCGAAGTTATGTGCATAATTATCGCTTGCTCCATGCTCCGTGCGACTGACTGCTCGTTTAACCATAGAATTATATTCCCCTCTGGGTTGCAGAGGTCAGACGGTAGTCGCTTCACGTAATAATTGAAATTCAGTCCAATCTGGTTGAACCAGTGAGCAGATCCTGAGCCCTAAGCTTAAGTCTAGGGCAACCGGGATAATGCAAGAACATGATGATGAAAATTGAATAAGTGACGTTGTAGCATCGTAGCTACAACGTAGCAAAATCGTAGCGTATGTTATGTCCGTAGCGACGTCAGGCGAAGTTGATGTTAACAGACATGTCTACCGAAGTCCGGCAACGTCGCACCACCTCACCCGACTTTCGCTTGTCGTTAAGTATTATCACCCTAGCAATATCCCGGTCGCCCTAAATTTAATTTTAGAGCAGAGTTTACTCACTTTGTTAACCATCAGATTTTTAGTAAGTTTAAGAAATTATTACACAGAGTTTGTCCTTCGCAACCCGGAGGGAAATATCATTCTTAGGTTAAACCAGCTGTCAGGATATCAGAAGGTACTGACTTTCTAATAACGACTGCCATTAATGTTTATGACAGTCAGGACCAACGGCTTAGCGCGCTTTCCGAAGCGGACGGAGCCAGCGATAATAAGGCATATAACTTGGAAAGTTCATTAGGTCTAGTGACAGGACTATAATAACGGCTTCCACGCCTTTTAAATAGTATACCTGAAGACATTAGAGTGGAAACAAAGAAACAGAAGTACAAAGCAAATTTGAAAAAACACTATACTGGTATATGTGCAAAATTGTTATTTATCTTTTTTGTCTTTTCTATTTTTATTAACTTTAGTAATTAGTATAAAAGCGACTGTGACCCACAGACAAACCAGTCACACGGTTTTGTGAGATATGTTTTTATGTAACTTGCATTATTTAAATGATATAAACGTTTTATCTATCTACGAGTATATAAGCCCTAGAATTTGTAGTCTATGGGTCTCACCATCGGACTATCGCTGCTTCACTGGCGCTTTTCACTGGCGATACGTCTCCCTGGGATTTTTTTCTCTAGTATATCCCCGGATTAACACCTATTTTAGCAACACCTTCTTGTTTGTGCGTCAGCGATCCCTAATTGGATCAAACAATATTTTCTTTTTGTCCTTTTGCGAGCTTTGTGTTTTGATTGATTGAAATGTTCTTGGAAACAAAGTGGCTCTTCGAAAAACCTCATTGTTTGGCAAAAAAAAGTCGATCAACATAATTATTACGTACTTACTTATATTTATTCAAAGGCATTGTTTTTGTTTGACGTTTGACTAGAAAGTAGTATTGTTATTTATTGTTTGTTTTCGATACATACTTTATTTTACAGTCTTCATAAGTTGACAATCTTGTCGTATTTGCTTTATATTTATCATCATCATTAGAGATTAGGATATTAAGTAAAGACTCTGTTTTCTTTTTTATCTCCAAGAACTTCGAATTAACAATTATTGATCTAATCGACATAATCGTAATGTAATTAAGGCAGGTAATGTGAAGAATGGAGTGTTTGAAAAAATTTGCAATTAAATAGAAAATAATAATTCAAAAGCTTTAATCATTGTTATTAATGAAAGTGTATGTAGAGTATATAATAGGTTGGGGAAAAAGTCTTTTCGTATTTTTGTATGAAAAGTCAAGACATTTTTTTCAAAGTTTATTTACATTTATTTACAATATATATGTACCGTTTTGTTTAATAACTTTCTGCCATTTTGTGGGCAGAGACATTATCCCGTTACTGTAGAAACTTTGGGACTTCTGATCAAAAAAACGGGACAAATAGTTTTGGCAGTCCTCTCTTGAGGTCAACCTTACAGAACCTAAAGAATTCTGCAGAGACCGAAACAGGTGAAAATCTGAAGGCGCAAGGTCAGGGCTATATGGTGGATGCACTAGGACCTCCCAGTCGAACTCTCTTAATTTTTGCTGAGTGGCTAAAGATGTGTGTGGTCTAGCGTTATCGTGATGAAAGACCACACCCTTCCTGTTGATCAATTCCGGCCGTTTTCTCTCGACTGCTTCCTTTAATCTCATCAGTTGCTGGCAGTAAAGATCAGAATCGATGGTTTTGCCGGGCGGTAAAAGCTCAAAATAAACAATGCCCTTCCAATCCCACCATACACACAGCATCACCTTATTTCGTGTTAGGCCAGGTTTGGCCACAGTCTGTGAAGCCTGGCCAACTTTCGACCACGACCTTTTTCGCACGTTCTTGTCGTACGTGATCCACTTTTCATCGCCAGTTATCAATCTCTTCAAAAACGGCTCGGTTTCATTACGTCTCAATAATGAATCGCAAATGAGTACACGGTTCATTAAGTTTCTTTGAGTGAGATCGTGTGGCACCCAAATATCGAGCTTTTTTGTATAATCAGCTTTCTTCAAATGGGTCAAAACTGTTTTGTGGTCAATTCCCAGTTCTTCAGCTGCATCGTAACTACTAATATGCCGATCTTGCTCCACTCTTTCAAAAATGGCGTCCATTTTATTCGTAACAGGGCGACCAGAGCGAGGTGCATCTTTAACATCAAAATTTCCGGACTGAAAACGTTTGAACCAAATTTGTGCTACTCTTACTGACACTGCATCAGGTCCATAAACATCACAAATTTTTTTCACTGCTTGAGTTGCATTTTTGCCTTTTTTATAATAAAATTTTAAAATGTATCGAATTTCTTCATTAGATTCACTCATTTTTACGGAGAGAAAAACAAATGAAAAATAGCGGGAAACAACTTTTTTTTATTTTTTTCTTTTCTTTATAATGGAACCTTTTTAATGTTACCAAAACCAGCCAGACACAAATAGTACAGTCAAAAAAATGTTATAATAAGTTTATACCTACGTTATGCGAAAAGACTTTTTCCCCGACCTAAATTATGTAGAGACTAATAGGTTTTTTAACTACCGTTGGGCGGCAACTACCTGAAATGGGCAATTGAGTGAAAAAACTGTCTCTTTTATTTATTTAAGCAAACAATTTGCTTCCTAGCTTCATTATCTCAGCAGATTAATGTTTTACGACTGAGTTTTACTCACGAGCCAAGATGAGAGCTATTTAATTAATACTTCATTATGTGGATTAGCGAAGGCAAGTATTAAGCGTAATGTTGTTAAAATTATTCAAGTTCTCAAATAGACACAGATTTCACCTATGGAAAGATATTCTTCCAATAAATCTCATCATATCGCTTTAAAAAAATCAATATCGTTCAAGACTGGTTGAATATATTTAATGCTTTCGCAAAACAATTACTTGATTGCTGACCGAACGCGTACCGAACGAGTAATTGTTTTTTGATCCCTGTCTGGAAATCGATGGTAATATGGCTGCCCATCGGCGGTTACTGGAATACTGATAAAAATCTTAATTAATTTTATTCAACTCTCGCTAGTGACCAGAGGCCTTACTCTAATTCAACGGAAACGAAAAATCGTTATAATTGACGACCGATATGGCGTGGTGGCGAGTATACCCGCATTCCACTCCTGAGGTCGTGGGTTCGATTCCCACACAGGACAAATATATGTGTGTATAAATATGAATATTTGTTCTGGTCTGGGTGTTTTTCTATGTATATCAAGTATGTATTTACAAAAAATAAAAAGTATTTATGTATGTTTATCCGTTATTTAGTATTCATAACACAAGTTCTTAATGATACTTATCTTGGAACTAAATAATTGGTGTAAGTGTCTGAAATATTTATTAATTTTTTTATTTATTTACCTGTCTATTTCACTCTCTAGGTATATCATTATCGAGTGTGAGGGACGGGTATAACGAAGTTTCGTTTTCGTTGAATCAGAGTATGCCCTCAGGGCTTCATTCGTGTGACCAACATTTTAACATGCATGGTCAACATTATTGTAGCTCTCATAAGAGTTCCTAATTTTTATCGATTATCAATATAAAGCAATATTTTAGAGGCAAGTTACTCACGAAATATAGTATGGGAATTATTTTTCAAAACGTTTCTGTTGTTTAGGAGAGTATTCATGGAATCAAATTAAATCTTAATCTCTACATTCATTGATGTAATAAGTATAATTTATGGATTTAAATATTAATGTTATTCATATTAGTATGTTCATGTTCATTTAGTATGTGTTTATGAATATGAATTAATTAACAATTATTACGGGTGTATAGGATATAGTCCTACCGAAGTGTAAAGAGTCTAAACTGCAAGTTATTTTTGATTTAAGTCAAAGAAATTTTTTAATTTATGTTTTAGTAATAGGGTGTATTGTATACTCAGGTCTTGGTAGGATCCCTTCCTACTCGGCTCGCCACTTATTGCGTGGGACCAACAATATGAGTGGCGAAGGGGAAACAGGCGCTGTATTATGTACCTATGTATGTACTACAAGTAGGTAATAAACAATTCAATTACTATATATTGCAAACCATTTTCCTAGCCCTGTAGGACATTTTATTTTTCATTAGTTTTAATAATTTAACGACAACACACGAATACGATTATAGAAATCTTAACATTACAGTTAACAGTAACTAAACATAATTACGAGCTTTTTTAATTTAAGTTTAAAATGACTTCTATTCCGGTTGAAAAGTAGTTTTGTAACCGATTAAAGGCATTGCTGTAATTTATTTGAAAAAGGTGACTTGTTGTGATGAATATTGATTACCCGCCCTGGCTTAGCACAGGTGGAAAAGCAAATGAAATTGAATGAGTGGGTTCAGAGCTTCGTGTGGAAAACTGACGATAGGACTTCTTGGCGGGAAAGCGAAGCGTCATGTCTGCAGTTTTGTTTTTTTTTTGTGATATTTTACACATTGATGTGTAATAACGGTGGATTGTTAAGCGTTAACTGTTTGTAAATAAAACAAAACAGTACATCACTTTTGAATTCTCTCAAGAAGTCCATGTGAGATCTCGGTATAGTCCCATGTCTTTACTGAGGACTCAAGGGGTTTAAGGGGAGGTCATCTCATTCACTCTTTTTATCACCACCCATTCTCATTATAATCTAAATATAATTAATATGCTTGACACTGGCTAAATGTGCTTAACGCATAAAGCCGTTATATCTATATACGATATCGATATAATATTTATACACATACATACAATCAAATCACACTTGTTCCCTCGAAGGAGTAGGCAGAGGTATGTTATACGCCCACATTTCGCCAATTTTATTGTTGCTCCCACGTAATAGGTGGCGAGCCTATTGCCGCATCGTATTTAAATGGTATCTCTTCTTCTTCTTTTAGTATATTATTATACTTATACTTGCAAGACTCCAATGATTGACTCTAAAGATCAGCAGACTCACTGCAAATACCAATTCGGGAGTAGGCATTATTATTAAACATATATACATACTTAATATCACGCCTGTTTCCCTGCAGGGGTAGGCAGAGGCATACTATACGCCCACACTTTATATTGTTGGTCCCACGTAATTGGTGGTGAGCCTATTGCCGCTTATTGGGCACAGCTGTTATGTTCGCCAGAGCCTCGTCTGTTGATCGGCAGGTGCACCACTTGCAGGTGAGGTTGGTTTGGGCTCCTTAGATCTTGGTCGTAACCCTATTCACCCATAATTAACGTTGTATTTAATACATACAACGTAAATTATTGATATGTGATTTTTTTAGGGATTTAAACTAATTAAGCATACTGTTTGTTGCACCTAACAACTAACAACCTAAACGATTTAAACGAGGCAGACATATTTATAGAAAAGTAATTGATTTAATTTTTACTACCTTAGTATACCTTGTTCTGACAATAACAAACATATTAAAAAAAGAAGTGTTCGTCATATTTTTAATCAGACTGACGACTCGACCTCTTGGCGGGAAAGTAAATCGACATAATTGCAGGTTTGCTTTATTTTCTAAAATTTGTGATATTAAGAAATTAGAAACTTTCATTTGATAAGAAGACAGTGACAGCACTAGTTATAAACCTGGTCTAACTTTAGACTTTGTTTAGTAATGAGCCCGTTAGTGTTTGTGAAAGTACTCGGGTGTTGGTAAATGAAACAAAACAGCGCAACATCACTTATCAAATTCTCTCAAGAAGTTAATGTGAGATCTCAGTATAGTCCCACATCTGTACTGAGGACTTAAGGGGTTTAGGGGAAGGGCATCTCATGCACCATTTATCATCTTTATCATCACTCATTCCTATTTAATCCTATCTTATCCTATTTAATTACATCTCTTACTTGACACTGGCTAAATGTGCTAAACGCACGAAACCATTATTTATAAGAAAAAAAATCACACTGACACTATGAATCGGCGGAGACAAGTAAGTTCTATAGTTATAGTTCTTGAAGCGACCAAATATGTACATTACTTTATTGTGAAAACCGGGACCAACGATTAAGCGTGTCTTGCGAAGTAAGCAATCTTTGAACCAGTAGCTGTCATCTTACAGTGCGAAGTTGAAAAAGCAATAAAAAGCCAAAAGATGGAGAAGTCTCCGGGACCAGACAAAATTACCAACGAATTGATGAGAGGAACACTAGAAGGACTGGCTCCAATCCTAACAACCATCTTCAACGAAATCATACTAAGCGGGCAGATTCCAGAACAATGGGCAAAATCACACATCATTCTTATTCATAAAAAAGGAGACAAGGAAAACATAGACAATTAAAGACCGATAAGCTTGATGTCAAATGTCTACAAAGTCTTTGCGAAAATAATACTGGATCGAATCAGCGCACTACTAGATGAACAGCAACCAGTCGAACAAGCAGGCTTCAGAAAAGGGTTCTCAACTATTGATCACATACACACCGTCAAACAGGTGCTAGAGAAATATAACGAATACAATAAGAAGATTTATCTAGCTTTCGTAGATTATGCCAAAGCCTTTGACAGCTTAAACCACGAGTATATATGGGAAAGTCTCGAACATCAAGGAATACCAAATCACTACACGAACATCATTAAAACCATATACTCAAACAGCAAGGCAAAAATCCAATTGGAAACGCTTGGAGAAGAATTCTGTATAGAGAGAGGCGTCAGACAGGGTGACCCATTATCACCAAAAATTTTCTCTGCAGTGCTTGAAAACATCTTCCGCAAATTGAACTGGGATAAATATGGTATCAATATAAATGGATCAAAACTGCACCACTTAAGATTTGCGGACGATCTCATACTACTTGACGAACACCCTGAAAACCTCGAAAGTAGGATTAACAGCTTAAACGATGAAAGCATTAAAGTCGGGCTTAAAATGAACACCAGTAAGACCAAAGTAATGACAAACACTGCAAAAGTCTGCATCAAAGTGAAAGACGGTGTTCTGGAATATGTGGAAGATTATATTTACCTTTTTTTTTTTTTTTTTGTTTTACGTCGGTAACAAAATGCATTTACGCACTGCCTTCCGGCCAAAGGGGGACCGAAAGGGGGTGTGGGACTCACCACCGGCAGACACGACCGCCGGCGGCAATACCCACTAAAAATCTTCCGACGACGCCCGCCGCTTGTTGAGAAAGAGGCGGGGGCCAGTACCTGGGTTGCAGCTTCTGACACCCCGCCTGCGGCCAACGTCCCCCGGACCAAGACTGGGAGGACCTCCTCAGAGAGGCGCAGTGGACGCGCCCCTCCTACCTCCCCCTGCGACCATAGCGTGTGTGGCCGACTTCCCGGAGGGTCCATGGTTAGACAGCAGGGGCCCCCTGCCCCCGCTGCCTAGACCCTCCTGGCGCTACTGAGCGGGCCCTCCTGGCCTACCCGCAGCGCCCTCCATTGGTCCCTCTTAGTTTCCCCCCCGGTAGTCAGTACTAAGGGCACCCAGAGTCGTCGGTCTCTGGGTGTTACCTTTTCCCTAGCGCCTCCTGCGCCCTACCGGGAGGTACTCAGCCCCCCCACCACGACAAGGTGGAGACCAGTCGGGGGGGAGATTATATTTACCTGAGCCAAGTCATTTCAACTAAAGACCAAATGACGAAAGAAATCAACCTCCGCATAGCCACTGGATGGAAGAAATACTGGGCGCTGAAAGAAATAATGAAATCCAAAGAATTAGGAATGTCAACAAAAAGGAAAACATTTAACTCTTGCATACTTCCCTGCCTAACCTATGGATGCGAAACCTGGACCCTTACCAAAGCACTGAGAGAAAAACTTGCAGTAGCACAGAGAGGAATGGAAAGGAGCATGACCGGTTACAAACGACAGGATAAGATAAGAAATAACGACCTAAGATCAATAACAAAACTTACCGACATACTAACTCGAGTCGATCAACAAAAATGGAGATGGACAGGGCATATGATGCGTGATAAAGTAGGGAAATGGAGCAGGAGGGTAACAGAGTGGTATCCGGGAGATGGCAAAAGAAACCGAGGAAGGCAAAACTCCAGATGGGAAGACGAGCTTAAGAGGACAGCAGGTCCTAACTGGAGAAGGGTTACCCAGGACAGACAACAATGGAAAATGTTGGAGGAGGCCTTTGCCAGAAGGCACGCCGAAGTCAGAGATATTTTGTAAAAATGTTTATATTTATACTGTAATTTGTTTTCGGAATAAAGGGCTTTATTATTATTATTATTATAAAAGAGACTGTGACCCACAGACAAACCAGTCACACGGTTTTGTGAGATATGTTTTATGTAACTTGCATTATTTAAATGATATAAACGTTTTATCTATCTACGAGTATAGTAGCCCTAGAATTTGCAGTCTATGTGTCTCACCATCGGGAAATCGCTGCTTCACTGACGCTTCTCGCTGGCGATACGTCTCCCAGGGATTTTTTTCTCTACTATATCCCCGGATTAACACCTATTTTAGCAACACCTTCTTATTTGTGCGTCAGCGATCCCTAAATGGATCAAAAAATATTTTCTTTTTGTCCTTTTGCGAGCTTTGTGTTTTGATTGATTGAAATGTTCTTGGAAACAAAGTGACTCTTCGAAAAACCTCATTGTTTGGCAAAAAAAAGTCGATCAACATAATTATTACGTACTTACTTATGTTTATTCAAAGGCATTGTTTTTGTTTGACGTTTTCTAGTAGTATTGTTATTTATTGTTTGTTTTCGATACATACTTTATTTTACCGTCTTCATAGGTTGACAATCTTGTCGTATTTGCTTTATATTTATCATCATCATTAGAGATTAGGATATTAAGTAAAGACTCTGTTTTCTTTTTTATCTCCAAGAACTTCGAATCAACAATTATTGATCTAATCGACATAATCGTAATGTAATTAAGGCAGGTAATGTGAAGAATGGAGTGTTTGAAAAAATATGCAATTAAATAGAAAATAATAATTCAAAAGCTTTAATCATTGTTATTAATGAAAGTGTATGTAGAGTATATATGTAGAGACTAATAGGTTTTTAACTACCGTTGGGCGGCAACTACCTAAAATGGGCAATTGAGTGAAAAAACTGTCTCTTTTATTTATTTAAGCAAACAATTTGCTTCCTAGCTTCATTATCTCAGCAGATTAATGTTTTACGACTGAGTTTTACTCACGAACCAAGATGAGAGCTATTTAATTAATACTTCATTATGTGGATTAGCGAAGGCAAGTATTAAGCGTAATGTTGTTAAAATTATTCAAGTTCTCAAATAGACACAGATTTCACCTATGGAAAGATATTCTTCCAATAAATCTCATCATATCGCTTTAAAAAAACCAATATCGTTCAAGACTGGTTGAATTTACGTAATGCTTTCGCAAAAAAACCTGAGTGTGGACCGAATGCGAACCGAACGAGTAATTGTTTTTTGATCCCTGTCTGGAAGTCGATGGTAATATGGCTGCCCATCGGCGGTTACTGGAATACTGATAAAAATCTTAATTAATTTTATTCAACTCTCGCTCGTGACCAGAGGCCTTACTCTAATTCAACGGAAACGAAAAATCGTTATAATTGACGACCGATATGGCGTGGTAGCGAGTATACCCGCATTCCACTCCTGAGGTCGTAGGTTCGCTTCCCACACAGGACAAATATATGTGTGTATAAATATGATTATTTGTTCTGGTCTGGGTGTTTTTCTATGTATATTAAGTTTGTATTTACAAAAAAAAAAGTATTTATTTATGTTTATCCGTTATTTAATATTCATAATACAAGTTCTTAATGATACTTATCTTGGAACTAAATAATTGGTGTAAGTGTCTGAAATATTTATTTACCTGTCTATTTCACTCTCTAGGTATATCATTATTTGCGGGTTTGTTCGAAAGGGTTACCGCGGCCTTGGTGTTACAGGCTCAAGAAGGAACACGGATGGTTTTTAGTCAGTAGAAGTCTGACACACCCTCCCGCTCCACCCACAGCGGGAGAAGGTCATTTGATGATTTTCCATCCCAAAAAAAAAAAAAAGGTATATCATTATCGAGTGTAAGGGACGGGTATAACGAAGTTTCGTTTTCGTTGAATCAGAGTATGCCCTCAGGGTTTCATTCGTGTGACCAACATTTTAACATGCATGGTCAACATTATTGTAGCTCTCATAAGAGTTCCTAATTTTTATCGATTATCAATATAAAGCAATATTTTAGAGGCAAGTTACTCACGAAATATAGTATGGAAATTATTTTTCAAAACGTTTCTGTTGTTTCGGAGAGTATTCATGGAATCAAATTAAATATTAATCTCTACATTCATTGATGTAATAAGTATAGTTTATGGATTTAAATATATTATGTTATTCATATTAGTATGTTCATGTTCATATAGTATGTGTTTTCATAGCAGAATATGAATTAATTAACAATTATTACGGGTGTATATGATATAGCCCTACCAAAGTCTAATGAGTCTAAACTGCAAGTTATTTTTGATTTAAGTCAAAGAAATTTTTTAATTTATTTTTTAGTAATAGGGTGTATTGTATACTCAGGTCTTGGTAGGATCCCTTCCTACTCGGCTCGCCACTTATTGCGTGGGACCAACAATATGAGTGGCGAAGGGGAAACAGGCGCTGTATTATGTACCTATGTATGTACTACAAGTAATAAACAATTCAATTACTATATATTGCAAACCATTTTCCTAGCCCTGTAGGACTTTTTATTTTGCATTAGTTTTAATAATTTAACGACAACACACGAATACGATTATAGAAATCTTAACATTACAGTTAACAGTAACTAAACATAATTACGAGCTTTTTTAATTTAAGTTTAAAATGACTTCTATTCCGGTTGAAAAGTAGTTAAGCGGTAACTGTTTGTAAATGAAACAAAACAGTACATCACTTTATGAATTCTCTCAAGAAGTCCATGTGAGATCACGGTATAGTCCCATGTCTTTACTGAGGACTCAAGGGGTTTAAGGGGAGGTCATCTCTTTCACTCTTTTTATCGCCACCCATTCTCATTATTATCTAAATATAATTAATATGCTTGACACTGGCTAAATGTGCTTAACGCATAAAGCCGTTATATCTATATACTATAATATTTATATACATTCATACAATCACACCTGTTCCCTCGAAGAAGTAGGCAGAGGTATATTATACGCCCACATTTCGCCAATTTCATTGTTGCTCCCACGTAATAGGTGGCGAGCCTATTGCCGCATCGTATTTAAATGGTATCTCTTCTTCTTCTTTTAGTATATTATTATACTTATACTTGCAAGACTCCAATGATTGACTCTAAAGATCAGCAGACTCACTGCAAATACCAATTCGGGAGGAGGCATTATTATAAAACATATATACATACATAATATCACGCCTGTTTCCCCGCAGGGGTAGGCAGAGGCATACTATACGCCCACACTTCGCCATTTATATTGTTGGTCCCACGTAATTGGTGGTGAGCCTATTGCCGCTTATTGGGCACAGTTATGTTCGCCAGAGCCTCGTCTGTTGATCGGCAGGTGCACCACTTGCGGGTGAGGTTTGCTTGGGCTCCTTAGGTCTAGGTAGGATCCCTTTACACCTTATACATACACCTATACATATAATAAAAGTTATTTTTATAAAAAGCATCAAGAATATTAACTACTTTAGGAAGCAGTTCCACTTTACTTGCACATATAATTCTGCACATATCTGCAGAAACGAAAAACTTTAAAGTTATTTGAGTGCATAGCACACTAGTTTGCATACAAATTAGCATTGCAGAAAAGAAAATGTATCTAAAAATGAATTTAGCGTTCAAATGATGCACACGAGACGACTTCTAAAATCTCAGTAAACTTCTATGTAGATTGAATAGTTCGAGACACTCGGAAACGAAATATGAAGTTTCGATACATTTAACTGTACATTGCTCCGTTACTTGCTTACATGCCATGGATTTCTCTAACAAAAGAGTCAATGTACAAAAAAACCTTGCAAATATCATCGGAACTTTCAAGCTCATTCTCAGGCACGTAGACCATGCTACCCTTTGGAAAAGAGCCAATTCCGGTTTAAAGTTTATCAAGTCATGTTTGAATGAGGCGGAATTTTTAAAGCTAATTACACATACAGCTTTAATTAGTTGGAACGCTATTTGTTCGCGACAAGCTACTTCCATATGAATGTGACATGAATTTCAAAGCTGTTCAGTCTAACATGAACAGAATTTTTTTCTATTATTGCAAACTCGTAAATAAACATTAAAAAATAGGCTTTAATAAGTTACTAAGAAAGCTGAATTTGCTGCACAAAAACCCAGCCAAGTGCATTAAGGAATTTGTTTTGGATGAATTGAATGTTTCTTCCCAACATTAAAACACTATAACAATATTTTTTGCCCAATGTAAGAACTCGTTGTTATAAGTGCTTTCGTAGTTATAAAGTGTTTACAGTGATTTCTTACTTCGCAAGACACGCCTAATCGTTGGTCCCGGTTTTCACAATAAATTAATGTACATATTTAGTCGCTTCAAGAACTATAACTACAGAACTTACTTGTCTCCGCCAATTCATAGTGTCAGTGTGATTTTTCTTATGAATAATGGCTTCGTGCGTTTAGCACATTTAGCCAGTGGCAAGTAAGAGATGTAATTAAAAAGAATAAGATAGGATTAAATAGGAATGAGTGGTGATAAAGATGATAAATGGTGCATGAGATGCCCTTCCCCTAAACCCCTATCCTCAGTATAGATGTGGGACTATACTGAGATCTCACATTAACTTCTTGAGAAAATTTGATAAGTGATGATGCGCTGTTTTGTTTCATTTACCAACACCCGAGTACTTTCACAAACAATAACGGCCTCATTACTAAACAAAGTCTAAAGTTATACCAGGTTTATAACTAGTGCTGTCACTGTCTTTTTCTTATCAAAATGAAAGCATCACAAATTTTAGAAAATAAAACAAACCTGCAGTTATGTCGATTCACTTTCCCGCCAAGAGGTCGAGTCGTCCGTTTGATTAAAAATATGACCTTCTTTTTATACTGTGTTTATTATTGTCAGAACAAGGTATAATATGGTAGTAATAATTAAATCAATTACTTTTCTATAAATATGTCTGCCTCGTTTAAATCGTTTAGGTTGTTAGTTGTTAGGTGCAACAAACAATATGCTTAATTAGTTTAAATCTCTACAAAAAATCACATAGCAATAATTTATGTTGTATGTATTAAATACAACGTTAATTATGGGTGAATAGGGTTACTACCAAGATCTAAGGAGCCCAAACCAACCTCACCTGCAAGTGGTGCTCCTGTCAATCAACGAACGAGGCTCTGGCGAACATTAAAGTACCCGGTAAGCGGCAATAGGCTCACTACCTATTACTTAAGACCAACAATATAACTGGCGAAATGTGGGCCTCCCCTTCGGGGAAATCGAAGTGCAATTATGTATGTATGTTATTAAGTTACAAAATATAGCAGCAATATCTGTTATGCAATATTATATATCATCAGCTAGTATTTAATTTTCGGTATTCAAAAGTGTTGTAATAATATCTTACAAACAAATAATGGAATGAAATAACTCAACGACACAGCGAAAGTTGTTCAGTTCAAGTCCAAGCTACGGCTTCTTGGCGAACACAATCTCGAAGCCTTCTGAAGTATGCAAATCAAAAGGGAAAATTAATTTTGTAATGGAAGCTTAGATTAACTGTTATTTATGTATTCTTAATACATTTTCACGAACATTTTTGTCAAAGGTATTTGAAATTGCTTTCGTGATAAATTATAATGTACCCTTCAAATTATCTTCGGTTTTTGTAGTCTATGGTATATAAATATTATTTGTCTATAAATGTGTCAGCCGGACTTCTTGGCGGAAAAGTAAAGCGTCATGTCTGCAGTTTTGTTTTATTTTCTTTAATTTGTGATATTTCGAACGTTAATGTGTAATAAGTAATAATGGTAGATTATTAACCGTTAAGTGTTTGTGAACGTACATGAGTGTTGGTAAATGAAACAAAACAGTGCTACATCACTTTTCAAATTTTCTCTTAAGGAGTCCATATGAGATCTCAGTATAGTCCCACATCTTTACTGAGGACTGAAGGGGCTTAGGGGAGGGTATCTCATTTACCATTTATAATCTTTATCACCACTTATTCTCATTTACTATGAATTATATATTATTATTATTATTATTAATATATCACTTACTTGACACTGGCCAAATGTGCTAGACGCACGAAGCCATTATTTAAAATAAAGAAAGAAAGATTATAAATGTATCTAAGACAATCAAATTATTAATTATATAATTCTCCTTAAGAACCTAATTTTGTTTTAACAGCAGGACGCCGCATACCTTGTGCCAGTCTGGGTACGCGTGGTCAGGTCAGGCTGAGATGATGATGAATTATACGTTGAGAAAACTATAAGGAAAGTCATGGATATAGCACATTCGATTATTAAGCTAAAATAGCATTCAACTAATAAGCCGATCCGTCATGCTTTCCTAGTTGCGATAACATAATATTCCTAGAAGTTCTAACAAAAAATCATCGCAATCGTTCATATTAAACAATTCCTAGAAAACTCTCAGAAGTGTCCGGGTTAAGTGTCTTTTTCGTGCGAGCAATATACGTTCCATAGTCCCATAGTCCGTGACAAATCGCCTATCTTTTGAGCCTCTGATATACGGAAGACGGTTATTTGTCAACGACATCCACTCTGGCCCCGCGCAATTTTTCCTTCAAATTGATTAAGCGACGAGAACAGAGTTTGTTGTCAGCTATTACACTTGAGCTCAATTGGTAGATAAGTGACAGAAAGTGATATAAAGAACATAATTACATACTATCACGCCTGTTAGGTAAAGGCATATAATTTACGCCCACATTTCGCTAATTATATTTTGGTCCCACATAATAGGTAGCGAGCCTATTGCCGCTTACTGTCATATACACCAGAGCCTTGTCTGTTGATCGACAGGTGCACCACTTGCAGATGACTTGGGATGCAAACTCATATTTATTAGATATGTTTTAGTTATCTAATAAATATGAGTTTGCATACAAATCTAGTGGAATGTGAAAAATAGTAACGTCAAGAAAAGGAAATCGAATTAGCAACCAAATAGAACGTTAAAAAACATTTATTTTATCAAACAAAAGCAATTTTAAAAACATTATTGGTGCCTACCCTTTTCATTACATTTATTATGTATGTGAGATATCAAAAGGAAAAACAACCAATTTTATTGAGAGACAAATGAATAAGTGGAATGTATAATATGCAAAAAGCAATATCACATGGAACCGATACGACAGTATATTCTATGCTCAAAAATTTGTCAAAAAAAATATCTTTGTGCAATAATTTTGATACTACCTACTTATATATGTTAGCAAAAGTATTTCTGGAGTTAAAAGACAACATCTTCAATGAGGAAATTATCCCGGATCATAATGAAAAATTGATTAATCGGTATTATTCAGATCCTCATTATTTTCCAGGCATATAGAGTTCGTGGAAGCAGATAAACAGGGTGTTCTTTTTATTTAGGGAATTAAAAACTTAGGTCATGATTTTTTCACATTGTATACTATTCCGTCGCTACTTTCTGGAATATAGATATTTATTTATATAGTCCAGAAACAGGTGAGGACAGAGGAGGTAGAGGTGTACAGGGATCCTACCAAGACCTAAAGAGCCCAAGCCAACCTCACCTGCAAGTGGTGCACCTGCCGATCAACGGACGAGGCTCTGGTGTACACGACAGTAAGCGGCAATAGGCTTGCTACCTATTACGTGGGACCAACTATATAATTGACGAAGTGTGAGCGTATAATATGCCTCTGCCTTCGGGGAAACAGGCGTAAATGTATGTATCTATTAAGTTTTTTTGGAAATATCTTAATAATAATTATTATTAAGGTATTTAAAAAATGAAACGCCACACAACGTACGAACTCGTTTAATGTTTAAAAGTCGCAGGGTTAAATACGCAACACACTGTTCGGGTAAGTTAAATTTATTTTTCTCTCCGTAAGCTTGATTCAGGCTTGCACATACCTGTTACTTTTTTAATTAAAACATGCTGGTTCGCCATAGGGGAATAAAATTCCAAGCATTAGTATTTATCTCATAATGACGAGCACAGAACATATGCATTTTACTGGAAATAATTTATTTCAATTATGAGGCAGTTGTCCAAATTCAATAGGACACTTTTGTATTCGGAAAACACGACATATACAGATTTCTTGGTATATTTTGTTTGATAAAGCAACTCTTCAATTAAAAGTCTTCAGGTATTATCAGGTCGCCATGTTAGTCGGCAACGTTTCATCACATCACTTTCAAGTGGCAACTTGGTCAGCGGCAAAAAATATCAACAATTTTTATTCGAATTTACTATCCTATAACTTAGGTTTAGGCAACTCCTAAAACTGCGGGTTAGGAAAAAATCAGTGAGCGTTACCTTTAGTGACTGCCATGTGTGGAAAGGTAAGAAGACGTGTCGGCAGGCGTCTGTGTGCGTACGCAAGTCGTCGACATGAAACCGACATTTTATCAAAAAGGATAAAACACGGCGGCGTAAGTCACGACACAAAACTTTTGAAATAAACCCCGCCGAACCGGGCGCTCGTTAAAATTAAGTCGTCAGGTTATTGGAGGGCTTCTAAGGAAACTAATAAATAAAGATTAAAATCGTTATTAGATCGTCAGGTAATCTGGTGGGGCTTTTCTTCATCATTTCCAATTTCTTTTGATGTGAGGCCTTTGAGTTATTTGTGATTTCTAATATTCTTGACAGTTTTGACATTACGATAATTGACTTTCAGTATTGTTTTTAATAATAACGCATATTGCATGATAACATAATAATATTCTGTACGGGGTGCGGAATAAGATTTTTTATATGTGTTTCATTTTTAGTATTAATTTTATAACTTTGATTAAATTCCAAATTAAAAAAGGGCCACTACTGGGTGAAATCATAAGTTACGAAGTCTGTAAAAATCTGTAGTGATCGACATTGCAATATATATGTAACGTGGTCCCGTTTTTTCAAATTCCGAAGTTTCATGTGCCCACATTCGGAATATAAAAATTTGGGATTAAGACAGGTAACCATTGCAACGTCGATCACTCCAGTTCTTTTATATGTTTTGTAATTTCTGATTCCACCCAGTAGTGGCCCTACAAATAAACAGCCTGTATAGGGACAATTCCGTATTATCTGGCGCTTATTCTAAGCTCGCCAGATCCATGTCCTCGCACGATAATGAGGTGATTATTCCGTCGTGTTTCTCCCTAAATTGAGGAGGGTAACATTTTTAGAAGCAAATTATCATTTGAATTGGATCCGTCGGGTAATAAAATAGGCAGGCGACAGTCACATTCTACAAGATTAAGTTTCATATTGCTTGGATATTTTTCTTTATATCTGGTTTAGACTTTAGTTAATATTCAAAATGAATTGGCGTTGGCAGATTGGCAGATTTGAGCATAAGTCAAATCTTACCTGGGTTTGCAAGAAAAGGTCCGTGGTCTGTAATGAGACGTTGATGTACTGAGATGATAGGTTTATTGACATAATCAAATATGTGAGTGTTAAAATTTTTGTTATAATTTTTATAAAGTGGGAGTATAAAAATGTCACCTTGAGATTGATATCCGTGACGTGTAATATTGATATTGAGATGATAAGTTGATATTGACGAATAGCTAACTAACGTGCCTTCCAAACCAAGGTATCGGGTGATACCTATGCCAAACAAACGACGGCGAACATTTCAGAGCTCGAAATCGCTCGACACCAAACGCCACATAAACGATCACCCATCCAAGCACTGAACTCTGCTTAAGTTTGGCCAACGTGTAAAATAACAGAGCTAAGAGCGAATCAATAAATAAAAATAAATGCTATAATAAACCACCAACTTTAATATCACTTGTGAAATTGAAGCCTTAATACCTCTTAAATTGTGTAGATCTTTAAAGAGGATTACGAGAGGTGTATCCTGAGCGGTAAATGGACGGAGATAAGAGGCTTCTGATTAAAATTTCCAACGTACAAGTGGTCTAGTTTATACTCTAAGTACTACTTCTGTAAATTGGAAAATAAAGGTAGGCAATAGCTATTAAGCGATGTGTTTTTGGAGTTCTCTAAAGAAATATTCTATTCTAGAGATGAGTCTTACTGTCCTTCATACGTCATATTAGTCGTCTAGTTGAAATTATTAATTAAAACAATGAGTAAAAATTGTTTTCTTTCATACTTTTAACTAGATGGCCGATATGGCGTGGTGGCAAGTTTACATGCACGTGTTTGTGGGTGCGAATCCCACACAGTGCCGTAATTAGCCTTTAATGCACCCCGTGCGAGCTTTCAAAACTGCGCCCTTGAAAAATGCTCTGACCAGGCTCTGAAAATACAGGCCAGGTACAATAGGGCGCGTCTACACCATGATCGCAATAAAACAAAATGTACCTACTAGCTACCATGCATGAGATAAAACTAGATACTAGTCTGGTCATTTCTGCGCCCTCCAGGGTCTGCGCCCTGTGACTGGGCACTGCTGGCACCGCCCTAGTTACGGCACTGATCCCATACAGAACAAATCATTGTGTGCTTAGCCATAAATATTTGATCTGGTCTGAGTGTTTTCCGATTTATATTAAGTATGTATGTACAAAACAAACGTATGTATATATACATTATACTATAGAAGTTTTAGTATTTATTATTATTTTAGTATAATATACAACATGTAACAGAATAAGGGTTACACCAAGAAAGTAGTTTGTTATAAATCGGCTACTCAATCGATTAAAAATATTTAAAAAATAGGTAATTTTTTTAATATATACTTTTTTTAATTTTTTTTGCGGCACTTCTCGGTGCTAAGCGATGTGTGCGTGCGTGTCTCTCTGTGTGTGTAGGTCGGTAGGCTAAAGCGCTAATATGCCCATACGATTTGCCCTCGATGAGTATAACTAGTAACTTAAATAAACCATATTTAATTAAATAAAAGTAAAATTATTTTGCATGTTTTTTAATTATAATTAAATATTCTAATTGGGGTGTCTGAGGGTGTGCGTTAATTCTGTGCCATGTTGTATACACAACAAAATAGTTTCAAAAAGCACGAAATAAAAATGATATTTTTCCATACAAACTGTGATCACTTATCTCTAACCCCTACAACCTTTTATTCGCATTAAAAAGTCTATGTCGTTTATCAGGCTCGATACTATCTGTGTACAAAATTTCATTGAAATTGGTTTTATAGTTTTGGTGTGAAAGCGAGTCAGAGAGAGCTACTTTTGCTTTTATAAAATCAGTATGGATTTTAATACCTTTTTTTTTTTTCTTTTTTTTTTTTTTATTATCGTCTGTTAAAAAATGCTGCTTACGCACTGTCTCCCGGCCAAAAGGGGAAGACCGGGAGGGGGTGTGGGGCTCACTGCAGCAGACGCGACCACCGCAGTCCTACCCACTAAAAAACTTCAGACGACGCCCACCGCTGTTGAAAAGGGGCGAGGCACCAGTGCCCGGGTTTGTAGCTTCTGGTACCCCGCCCGCGGCCAACGTCCCCCGGATCAGAACCGGGGAGACCTCCTCAGGGAGGCGCAATGTGCAGCGCCCCCCCTACCTCTATATGCGGCCATGGCGTAACTGGCCGACTTCGGGGGGGGTCTATGGCGAGACGGAAGGGGCCCCCTGCCCCCGCCGCCTAAGACCCCCATGGATTTTAATACCTGCACAAGGTACAAGTTGAGGGTTTTATGATTTTCTCCCGCTGTGGGTGGAGCGGGAGGGTGTGTCAGACCTTTACTGACTAAAAACCATCCATGTTCCTTCTTGAGCCTGTAACACCAAGGCCGCGGTAACCCTTTCAAACAGTCCCGCAGCTGTGGATTATACCAAACCATTGTTTGGTCAAAAACCAAGTAGTAGTCATCATCATCATCTCAGCCCATTAACGTCCCACTACTGAGCGCGAGCCTCCTCTCACATACCAAGGTGCGAGGGTATTGGGTCATACTCCACCACGCGGACCCAGTGCGGGTTGGTGGAGGCAGGTGTATGGCGGCCTCCTTCTGCGAAGTGGTGATGTCGCGGAAGGAGGCCGCGGAGCGGGAGAGGGAGCGGGATCCGCTCTCTCTCTCTTCGGGTCTAAGGTGGCAGAGGCAGGGGACCCCTTCCGTCTCGCCATAGACCCCCCCCCCCCCCCCCGAAGACGGCCAGTTACGCCATGGCCGCACATAGAGGTAGGGGGGGCGCTGCACATTGCACCTCCCTGAGGAGGTCTCCTTGGTTCTGATCCGGGGGACGTTGGCCGCGGGCGGGTTACCAGTAGCTACAAACCCAGGCACTGCTGCCTCGCCCCTTTTCAACAGCGGTGGGCGTCGTCTGAAGTTATTTAGTGGGTAGGACTGCGGTGGTCGCGTCTGCCGCAGTGAGCCCCCCCCCACACCCCCTCCCGGTCTCTCCCTTTTGGCCGGGAGACAGTGCGTAAGCAGCATTTTCTTATAGACGATAATAAAAAATAATAAAAAAGGCAGGTGTATGGCGTCCTGCTGTTAGAATTTTTCAAGCCGCCCAATTAGGCCTCTAACATGGCTTAACGAATACCACATTTAGTGATAACCGAGACCAACGGCTAAGCGTGCCTTCCGAAGCACGGAAGCGCTCAGTATCAAATGCCACACAAACGGTCACCCATCAATGGACTGACCTCTATAAACTCTGCCTTACTTCGGTGATCATTTCCGATCACCGAGCACCGCGGAGCTACGAGCACTTCACGAAGTAGTACTGAGCGCTAATTTCGTCGATAGCTTTAAGCTTTACTACGTGCGGTAAATAGTACGACTAACAATATTTTTTTAACACCGTTTAACTCTTAGTTATTAATATACTTAAATAATTACTTAAGTGTATTCTGTAAATTCTTTGAAGTCAACCAAAGTCTCCATGCATAAATTACTAGAATAATTCATAGAAGCCAAAATAATAACATGGTGATTAAAAATGTTATGAATTTAATTCTATCTTTGACATATTTATGCTATTGCACGATTTATTAATGAAGTGACTATTCAGACACTTAAATAAAAACATACTTGAAAACATCCTCAATGCGAAAAACTATGTTGAATAACCAATGTAATTTGTTACCACACGATTTGCTAACAGAAATAACTTTGAGTATTTAAAATACTTGAAAAATATCCTAGGTGGCAAAAAAACAGAGTTAGAATAAAAAATTTACGAATTTAATTCTACCGTTTACATAATTTTTCTACTGCACGATTTATTCATGAAAATAACTATGCATGATACTTTTAAAACGAAAATTTTCACAGAGAAAGATAAATTCATTCCGTTGACTGGTAATGTAGCCGGCTTATGCAGGTTGCATAAAATAAAGCAGCATTTTTCTTATGCAAACTATTTCATTTTACTAAATGGGACATTCTGTTTAAATCGCCACTGTCATGACGCTTAAAATATTTCGTACGTAATAAGTTGAATATCTTCTAGTTATTCTTTTGTCGAGTATGGTACCAAACAGATTACTTAAAATAATGATGTACTTAACTAATTTCGAATAAAAGAACTGTTTGCTCATCAGAAATCATCATCATCTCAGCCCATTAATCCCACTACTGAGCACAAGCCTCCTCTCACATACAAAGTACGAGGGTAATCAGATATACTGATGCGGAATTCGAAGCTTAATTAATTGCAATCAGTTAGGGTGAGGTCCACATTTTTTGTGTTTACAAATAAACAAATTTTTATCACCATAGTAAATATAATTGTCATTAGTAGTAAATTAAGTTTAACAATTTATTACATTTGATTAACTCACAGTCTTATTCGTACTTTCGTCTCAATTATGATAAATAAATGATTAAAAATAAAAGAAGAAAGAAAAGTTATTTATTCATAGGTTAGTAAATAATAATAATAGCGTATCATATAAAATAAGAATACCAAATATCTTACATCGCGGCATCGGAATGCCGAGACGCTGATTTTCAGTTACCTGAGAGAAAGGGGTATTTACATTTTTCTATATTATATAAGGGCATTTATGCACGATAGTAAAATTTTCCAAATACCGGATTCGAAAAAAAATTATGATTATCATTTTAAATGATTGATCCTCTTTCTTTGAGCATAAAATAAATTGGATCACACTACTTAAGCGTTTATTAAACGTAATAGATACATATTCAGCTACAAATATTTTATATAATCAACGACTTATGGTAGTTTTAAGAGTAATCTTGACGGTTCAATTCTAGTCATCGGTTTTTTTCCTATCCACTCCTGCATACCTATCAACCCCGTGTTACAGTACCTATGTTTTATTTCTAAAAGTCCTTTTTAAAACCAATTATTTAAAATTCAAACATTACCCCTTACATGAGTACGTATGTATTTACATAATAAAATATTTATGTGTATTCATTCGTTTTGTTGTACTGAACACTTTGCTTAGTTTAGGACTAGTACGTAATATCGTGATCTGAACATTAACAATAATAAATAAAAAAACATAGACTTCTCACGCATGGCCAATAAACTTCAAAGTTAATTTTCTAAACAAGATGTAACCTACACCAGTGTTTCTATATCTACTACGAGTAGTTACCGTACCGTAGTTTTCCTGTTTGTTTTTACTGTCCCAGTTAAAAAAACAGATTACGGATAGGACTGTAATGCAGTGTAAGCAGATACTCCTAAGTAATGTCTTTTAAAATTTGGGTGTTAAAGCAATTCTACAATTCTGGCAAAGTATAATTCAGACCTCAAAAGTAGATGAGTAAGGATAATGCAGATACTTACAGAAACCCTTCAATAAACTCCACCAAAGTTGTCTCACCTTGTCTTCAGTATCTCCCGGTAAGGTGGCAGAAAGCTGCGGGTAGGTAAGCAATAGGTCCGAACACCAAGTGGTCCCGACACTGCGACACTTAGATGAAACCGACTAACATCCGTCAAGAAGCGTCAGAAAATTTGCAGAGCGACCCCTGCACAGACTGCTGGTGTTCCCCAAAGTAATTCAGTCAGTATAAGCAGAACAGGTGGGGTTGACCATCGGAAAAGAAGTGGAATAAGTAGGTACCGAGTTCAACTACTGTCTGAGTGCGCATTTTTTTTTACCTTTGCGATTAGCACATTTAGCCCGAATCAAGTAAAAGATATCTAAAAAATATTTAATTTATAGCAAACGAGAGATAGCGCTTTACTTTCCCGCCAAGAAGTTACCTTCAACTGTTATAACTTTTCAAACCACACGTTAACTTGGGCAAGTCGTAGTCGTTACTACGACGTATAACGATAGTCTTCACATGCCGTTCAAAGCACGGAAGCGATTGATATAGATAGTGTCGGTCAATGTAAAAATGGTGTAATTCCATAATATTAAAAAAAAGTATTTTTTCGCAGTGTGCTCACATACTGTATTTTAAGTTATTTTGTACTAATAACAATGTTTCATTAATGATTAAAAATGTAAAACATGGAATAAATATTTGTGTTTTTTTTCTACATATAATTTTATAAAACACTTAATTTTTCTTAATTTAATTACAAGGAGTTAGCTCACTATTACAATTAACGACCCATTATGCCATACACTCGATCATATATCCAAAAGTGATTTATTTTATTACATAATTGACTTCAATGAACAAGTTTGATGGGAGGGTACGGAGTTAAGATGGCATTTGTAGTTGGAACCAGCTTAGCGAGAATAAAACGATTTACTTTTAACGCCGTCGTTTTTGATGGCCAGTTGCATTGCGGAAGCGCTTTGCCTCTTTGGTTTAGACTCCAAGTAGAAATTATTTAGAAGGTAAAATTTTACAAACCTTTACAAACCTTGTTAACTGTGTACATGTTGTTGTGTGTTTTGTACGTTGGTACGAAAAGACCCAACGGCGGAACTTAATGAGCTGAGATGATGGAAGAAATAACTAATATGGACAAATTAGTAATTGGTGGACTTGCATCTGTGTAAATATACAGACAGCATAGCTTTGGCGCTTGCCGTGTGGCACTGGCCTAGAATAGTGGCATCCCCTCGCATATTATGAGGTGTCGTAATAGTCGACGAAGAGAAATCGTACCGGATGAAGGGCAGTAGCGTCATCCTGCGTACTGGCTAGAACTGCGATCACCAACCCAACTGCTCAACGTGGTGATTATGGGCAAATGTCCCAAAATAATGTAAACTATTGGGGACGCTAATGTTCATCAGTGGACTGCATACGGCTTAAATAATAATTATGAAAGCTTTTTACACTTTATTTTTAGTAGGGATAAAAAAATCGCAAGAAAAGTTATTAATTTAAAATTTGCTACGAAAAAAGTTTCGATATGAAATAAACTGTCAAAAATTTTTCTTTTAGCTGCAGCAACCATTTCAGTATAAAAACGGAAGCGCCTTTTAAAGAAAAGTAAGTTAGTAAGTACACATTTGAATTTCATTAATTAATCTCTGGGATAACCTCCCAAAAATCCGCCCCGAGAAGGGTCAATCAAGATTGGAAAAAATACGAATTAATTTTTCCCAACTTTCGTCCGGAGAGGGTCATAATAAGATGTAACGAGATTTTTAATGGTCCCGAGATATCAAGAGCTATATTCGCATAAATATTTTATTCATATTGTGCCTATTCAAATCACGGAACTCACAATTGAATATCTTTTTTTATAATCAGTGATTTATTTCTGTTAAAAGGCTTTTATCTGTATTGTTCTGACTTTCCTATTCAATTTTTATTGATAATATCACATTGAGAAAACGTTATGATGAATAAACAAGATAAAAGATTACTTCACAAAGCGAAACGTGTAAGCTCACAACGAAGTGAAGCTTGTATTAAGGGTAGGCACTTGACGACAGTTAAATATACTTGAATCATTTTATAATCTTTACATATTTACTTCCAATACTTATTTTATTTTGTAATATACATACATATTCCTCCGCCAATCCGCACTGGGTCCGCGTGGTGGAATATGACCCAATACCCTCGCACCTTGGCATGTGAGAGGAGGCTTGTGCTCAGTAGTGGGACGTTAATGGGCTGAGATGATGATACATACATACATTCACGCCTGATTTCCCGAAGGGGTAGGCAGAGGCATATTATACGCTCACACTTCGCCAATTATATTGTTGGTCCCACGTAATTGGTGGCGAGCCCATTGCCGCTTACCGGGCACTGTTATGTTCGCCAGAGCCTCGTCCGTTGATCGGCAGGTGCACCACTTGCAGGTGAGGTTGGCTTAGGCTCCTTAGGTCTTAATAGGATTCCTATTACACCCTTGTTTATGTTTTTTATAAATTATATATACATATTTTCAGACAGTGACACCATTTTTTTAGTTTTAAGATTAGTATCATTAAGAAGTTGTGTTCTGGAAACTAAATAACGAATAAAAAAAAAGAAAAAAGTCAAAAACATTGATTCAAGTTTGGTTTTAAAGAGCTCTTATGAAGGCCAAAACTTAAAAACTATCGCGCCCATTTACTGCGGGTGGGAGCTTGATCGTAAAAGAATGTGCAAGAAAATCGTCAAGGTTCGTTTTTTCTCCCGCCAGTTACAAGAAAATGTACTTAGTAGTAAACAATTTGAAAAGTCTACAAAAACCTGTGTTCTGCAGTCACAAGATTTAAAATAAAACAAGAAATATAAACTATACTTTTTTTTGTAAATACATACTTAATATAGATAGGAACGGTTGTTGCATATATAGAAAACAAAAACGGCGTTTCATCCAAATACATGTAGGATTGTGGTGGCAAAGAAATTATGTGAATTCAACTGATTATATTTTATTTAACTTTTTAAGTTAAAGCTTTAAAACTCACGATGCATTTTTTTATCTTATGCATCGTCGCTGCCATAGTCCCTTTACTCTTCCCTCGCTTCTACATTTCACACAGTGTTACCATTCTACACTCATGTGATATTTGGAAAATGGACGTATCGAGTGACGAGCAACTATGCTTGAATCCAGGCACATCAGTCATGTGATGTTTAGTTTAGTTTCTTGGTGCAGTGGAGCCTAACTATTGATATTTGAATTGAAAATTATTTCTGATATCGATAGCATCTATTAAGACAGTCGATTCAATGTATAGTATTGCTAAATCAATCGATTAAAATTTCTTGGATATAATTTGGCAGAAATTACACTTCCATCTTACCTACCGGACGGTACACATAAACTAATTCTGTAGCTGAGAGGTAAAGAATAATTACACATTTTTTTAAATTGTTATTTTCATGGTTTTGGATATCTGAATATATACTATAAAACGAAGTAAACAGTAACAAATTAAAAAAAGGTGGACTTCTCAGCTACAGAATTATAGTCCTTCATACAAATTATCGTTATTATATAATAACTTTGGGTTCGTGTGCAGCGATAGCCCTAACCGAATAAAAAGCTAACACTGTAGATTTATAGGATTGGATGAAGAAAGCATAAGTCGCATATGTGTAAGTGCGTTTTCTGAGAGTGACATAGTGAATGCAAAACGGTTGTTATTTGAATCTTTGTCGGCGATTAAGGAAATGAAGAAAAGAAAGAGGGATGGCAAAGCTCTGCGGGATATAGATGATATTGTGTGCCGTTTGAAGGAAACAGATCCAGAGAAGATGCCTATTTTTGTAGCTCGCGAATTACAGAAACTCCCACCTATACTATTCGATCATGTGGATGTGACTAGAATTCTTAAGGATTTACTTAAAATGCGCAGTGATATTACGCGGCTAGCTGAAGAAACAGCTACAAGAAAGGAGCTTGATTATATGAAATCAGAGGTGGAACAACTGAAGTTGAAATCATTTACGAATTCCTATCACAGTGTTAATGTCAATAAACGAGGTGCTTGTTTACTAGAGAGCTTTGAATATAATAGTGGACCCATGGGTTTGAATCTTTTAGAAGTAAGCAATGACACGGTGATAAGGGGTTCGCCTGAACGCCAGTTTCATAATTCAAGTCCTGGCAAAAATACGCAGCGATTATGTGTGAATACCGTCGATCGAGCCAATAATAAATCAGCTGACTTGCAACCGTTACCAAGCGAGCGCTCGGCGGCGGAGCTGACTCAGGCATCCCCCCCGCCTCAACCGCCGCCGCCGTCCTCGCCGTCGCCGTCCTCGCCGCCACAAATGCAAGCGCAGGTTCAAACTGATAACGGCTCAAGAACTCAAACAAATACATCGAATAAACAAACAGATGTATCAGGACATAATAAGTACGCTGATATTGCAAAAATGGTGTCTGGAAAAATTCAGAACCAGATGAGAAATGGATTCAGGTTGAAAAAAAGAGATTAAGAAACCGTTTTTTAGGACAGAGAGGAAGCGCTGTATTAAGTAGGGAAATGAACTTTAAGGCAGCTGAAACCCGATTGCCCATATACATTTATAACATTGCAAAGGAGACGACCGAGAGTGATATTATGAATTACATTAACAGTAAAACTCACATTGCTATACAGTTAGAAAAAATGATTATGAAAACGCCTAAAGGATATGACGCATATAAAGTATTTGTTCCTAAACAAAACTTTTTTTTTTTTTTTTTTTTTCCTATACAAAATACTGTCCTTTTTTAAAAGGAGGTATCTTATATCCACTACAATCTAGCCTATCTAAAGACTAATTAGTAATTTTCTTTTATCATAAACTACTACATATTTCAAAACTAAGAATTTGTCCAATAACACTATTCTTATTGTTTCTATTAAGGCGAATACACTTTAGTAATGTGTTCTTAGTCACAGTATTACACTTCACTGACACTACACTAAACTAACTCAAAAGGTTTTGTCCTTCTCAGTCTTCTCACTAGGTCTGTGTTGTCGAGTAGCTGGATAGCCTCAACATTTACATGGTGATGAAGTCTTCTTTCATGAGCTTCTGCACATTTCCTTATTATGCTAACAACCAGATCCACTTTAAGGTCCCGATGTAGATCGTCGGTTCTGATGTACCAAGGTGCGTTAACAATGCCTCTTAATACTGGAACCGCTGTATGATTTTTATGTTAGTTGGTTTGGTACAAGCCCAGAGCTGAATACCATAAGTCCATACTGGCATAAGGACTTGTTTATATAATAGTAATTTGTTGTGTACCGATAGCGCTGAATGTTTATCCAGAAGCCAGTACATTTTTTTATAACGAAGTTCTAGCTCTTCGCGTTTCTTCTTAACATGTGCTTTCCAGCGAAGCTTTGTGTCTAATGTCATTCCTAGGTATTTAGCAGTATTTTCATACGGTACTACAGTGTTGTTTAAATATATCGGATGGTGTACTTTTTTCTTGTTTGTAAAATCTATATGAGTTGATTTAGACTCATTTAATTTAATTCGCCATTTCCTCGTCCACGTGTAAATGGTGTTGATAGCAGTTTGTACCTTTTCCACTGCTTCCACTTGTGTAGACCCCAACGCCATTATAGCCGTGTCGTCAGCAAAGGTAGCAATAGTGCTGTCTTCTAATTCTGGAATATCGCAAGTGTACAGTAGGTACAGGACCGGGCCTAGCACACTTCCTTGAGGCACTCCAGCTTTGATTAATGAGAGTTCTGAATATGCATCGTTTTGTCTCACTCTAAAAACCCTGTCGGATATGTATGATTCAAGAATACTTGAAAATTGTACTGGAAGGACTTTCCTTAGTTTATATATAAGGCCTTGATGCCAAACCTTATCAAAAGCTTGAGCTACATCTAGAAATACTGTAGAACAGACTTTTTTCTCTTCTAATGACTTTTCTATCACGTGAGTAATTCTGTGTACTTGGTCTATAGTGGAATGTTTTTCTCTAAATCCAAATTGGTAATCAGGTATAAGTTTTCTACTTTCAATGATTGGCTTAAGCCTTTTCAAAATCACCTTTTCCAGTAATTTTGACATGATTGGTAGCAATGATATAGGTCTATATGAAGTGACTTCATGGGGCGGTTTTCCTGGTTTTGGTATCATGATGACTTCTGCTACTTTCCATAATTGGGGAACGTACTTTAATCGTAATGAGGCATTAATTATATTTGTCAATTTTATAATTGCTTTACGAGGCAGGTTTTGAAGTACTTCACCAGTAATGAGATATAGTTTAATTTCTGTGACTATTTCTCTGGGAGTAGTAAACCTTATTTCCAATTCATCACTTTTACGCTGATTTAGGTCTAAAGTAACGTGATCCTCATCACCATCGTTAGGTACAAAAATACTTTCAAGATGTTGTGCAAAACTAGATGCTTTTTGTTCATTGCTTATGGCCCAGCGCCCATTGTTCGTTTTGATCGGAGATATCTGCACAGTTGGTCTTTTGAGATTGTTTGTGGCTTTCCATAATGAATAATCTGTAAATCGATCGTTAGACAGCTTGGTCAGATAGTCTGTCATGCAGTTTTCATTGAAACTTTGTATTGCTCGGCTTAACTTTTTTGACAGGTTATTTAGAAGCTGTTTGTCTGGAGGAAATCTTGTTCTTTGCCATGTTTTTCGCTGCTTTCGCTTTTCTAATATTAGGTTTCTAATATCTATGGGATACTTATTGTTTCTAATTGTATTTTTATGTACATAGTGTGAAGTATTTCTCCAGGCACATTGTTGAATATTTTTCATAAATGTCTCTACATCTTGATCAATTTGTAATAGGGTTTTTAAAGGTATGTTTAGCTTGATATTACTATCTAATTCTTGTTTAAAACTCGCCCAGTCGGTGGTTCTATTTATAAGAACTGGGTTTTTTTCCAAATATGATACGTTTTCCCCAATTGTTAGAACGATTGGTGAGTGATCGGAAGACAAGTCATTGCCTTGCTTTATATTGACAAATGAGGTAGAAATATTTTTATAAATATAAAAGTCTATTAAATCTGGTATCTTATTTGGATCAGTTGGCCAATAGGTTGGTTTGCCTGTTGATATGACGTCACAGTTCAGCTCTTTAATTGCACTCATTAGTTCTTTTCCTTTGGTACTTGTTAGCCGAGAACCCCAGTAGGTGTTCTTAGCATTGAAATCTCCTCCCAGTATAAATCTGTTACCCAG
The DNA here is from genome assembly GCA_949126915.1 of Musotima nitidalis. Classification (NCBI taxonomy): domain Eukaryota; kingdom Metazoa; phylum Arthropoda; class Insecta; order Lepidoptera; family Crambidae; genus Musotima; species Musotima nitidalis. Next base: position 4,156,568 of record OX421429.1, read on the forward strand.
TCGGCTTAAAAAACATTTATATTGATCTGCTTTTAAGGAATACTTAGGAGGACAGTATATGGCAGATATCATCAACGGATACTTTTTAGTTTTTACACAGACAGCCACTGCTTGTATATGGTGTTCTTCGCATTTAAACTTTTCATAATGACTAATGTTTTCTTTTATAATAAGAGCGCTACCTCCTCTAGCTGAGTTGTCTGGATGTAGGGCAATATACGTCTGATAGCCATTAATTTTAATGTAAGATTCCTTTGTGCAATGAGATTCTGAAATCAGACACACATCTATATTCTCTAAATTTAGGACCACTTGCAGCTCATTTAAATGCCTCAGAAGTCCATTGGCATTCCAAGCCATTATTTTCAGTGATGTAGTCATTGCTTTTGTTTTAAAACAGCAATTTTAGCGCCATTTTCTAACTTCTTTAGCCTATCCTCAAAAGAAGTTATAATATCTAAAATTCTATTAAGTTTATCATCCATACTAGGGCTCTTTAGCTCATTTTGTGGATGAGAACCTTTGGCTATTTGTGCGAAGGAAGCACTCTGGGACACTATTCGAGCAGGTCCAGGGATACTTTTCCTAGCATTTATACTGCTAGTTTGAATCTGTGGCTTAGGCATTAACGTTGACTTTGACTTCATCTTCCTATTTTTGATATTTTGCAGTTCTTTAGCCACGATGCAGCCTCTATAGTTAGCGGGGTGAGGTTCCCCACAATGCACACATTCGGCTTTGCTTGTACTGGTTTTTTACAGTCGATAGTTAGGTGTTTCCCAGTACATTTTACACACCTCGCTTCCTTGGAACAATATTTCTGTGTATGTCCATAAGATTGGCATCGTTTACACTGTGGTATTAGTCTGGATGTTTTGAGTGGCTGTATTTCTACTTTACAACCCAGAATTGTCTTAATATTATATATTTTGTTTATGTCTTCATCATTTTGGAAAGAAAGCATAAACATGTTTAAAGGTTCTTTGTTTTTCCAACTCAGCTTATTAACTGCTTCTTGGATTTTATATCCCTTAGATAACAGGTCCTCAATTATTCTTCCTGGAGTACAGGAGGAGTGTACATTCTTGGCCATTACTCTAACTGGTCTATCCTGTTTGTTCTCGTAAGAGTGCCATAGACAGTTATTTTGTGACAACAGCTTTGTAATGGCTCTATACGAGTCTTCGTTAGCGGCGTTGATTTTGACGATGTCTCCATTCATCATTTTTGCAATGAATGCATTTTTTTCAATACCTGACAACAGGAGATCGTAGAACTTCTGATAGTCCTTAATGTTCTCCACCACAACTGGTGGCGGGGGTGGTATTTTCTTTACCTTTTCTACGGTCGATATGTTTGATTTATGATCAATATGGGGTGGGGACAGTGTTGTATTCAACTTCCGTTTTTTTCGGTTCTGCTTACGAACCCACTCCGTTTCTTTGGCAAGCTCTTCTTCATCGGTCTCGTACTCGACTCGAGAAGGCTCATCAGATTCTAAATGCTTACTCTTGGGGAGAACATTCAGGTTTAGCTCTTGGGCGCTCTTCAACTGCTGCTGGAGATCGATAATTAGACTTTGGAGATCTTTTATTTGACACTCAAGTAACTTGCGTTTTCCTTTTTCTTCGTTAAAATGTTTATATAACAAATGTTCCGTTTCAGTTACTAGCGTTATATTTTGCGAAGCCATATTACTATTAATTAATAAGTAGCATTCGCCTTAACAATTATTTCACAATAACAGCATAATGTGTGTTACCGATAACTGGGTCATCGCCGCGACCGAGCGAAGACGCGCGCTACTGCAGCGTCAGCGCTTCCGAACACGTAGATACTAGATCAAGTGCGACGCGTGTGATCTCTACGGATACCGAACAACACTGAACAACTAAACAAAACTTAAATGTATTTTTAAATCAGGACTTTTGGCCAGAGGGTATTTCATTTCGTCGTTTTATAGACTTCAACAGAAGTAATGTATATAATAATAAACATTAATGTCACACACGACAAAATTAATTACTTTTAACTGTAGAAATGTGACTCGTTCTATGGAGTGCATCAGGAAACTTAGCCACGTCGCGGATATCATTGCACTACAGGAGACCTGGCTTCTGCCACATGAGATACCAATTCTTGGGAATATAAACAAAAATTTTGCCTACACCGGGAAGTCAGCGGTGGACACATCAGCTGGGATCCTGCGAGGAAGACCATACGGTGGTGTCGCTTTATTATGGCGAAAGGATGTTTTTACATCTGTGTCTGTGATAGTTTGTGAAAGTGTGAGGCTAACGGCCATTAAGGTTGTGTTGAGTGACCGGTCTTTCGTTATTTTTTCAATCTATATGCCTACCGATTGTGCTGATAATTTATTAGAATATACGCAGTGTTTAAGCGAGATTAACTCGATTATTGAAGGCAATAGCGTGGAGTCGGTGTATATTCTCGGTGATTTCAACGCACATCCCGGTGAGCCCTTTTCTTATGAACTTTTAAGTTTTTGTACAGATTTGTCTTGGCATTGTGTCGACTTAGAATTATTACCTTCAACTACATACACTTATGTAAGTGATGCGCATGGATGTCAGCGGTGGCTTGACCACTGTGTTGTGACCAGTGCCGCTCGATCATCAATTTTGAACGCCAAAGTAATGTACGATGTATACTATTCTGATCACTATCCTATGATACTTGAATGTGATATTAAATTTGTTACGCCTAAGATTGCTATCAGGGATCATGTCTTGAGTAGGGTTACATGGGGGGAACGTGATGACAAACAGATTGTGACATATAATGAATACTGTAATTTTTATTTACAACAAATCATATTTCCCGTTGAATTGTACCATTGCACTAATCAGTTATGTTCTGAATTAAATCATAAAGGTCTCATTGATAGTTTGTACTTAAATATTATTAATGTGCTTACGGAAGCGGCGGAATGTAGTCATAGATTGTTTAAACCAAAAAGAAACAGGAATGTAGTAGGGTGGAATGACAATGTAAGGCATGCCCATGGGGAAGCTCGTTTTTGGTTTAAAAATTGGTATATGTGCGGTAGACCCGGCTCTGGGTATGTATATGACAAAATGAAGGAGTCTAAAATATTTTTTAAACAAAAATTGAAAGCCTGTCATAATAATGAACAACAAATCAAAATGGATATTATTGCGAAAAATCATCTCAATAAAGATTTCACAAAATTCTGGAGAAATACCAACAAATTAAATCCGAAGCCGAGTGTTCCCGTTGGCATTGCAGGTGTGCACGAGCCCCTTGATATCGCTAATGCTTTTCGGTGTCATTTCAAGGTCGAATCTCAACCGATAGCGACTCAGGCCCCGTCGCCTTATAAGCAGCCTGCAGGGACGGAGATGCTTTCCGTTACATTCACAGGGAGGCAAGTCGCTAGGGTTATTAGTAAAATGGTAAGGGGAAAGTCGCCTGGTCATGATAGCCTTAGTATTGAGCATCTTAAGTATGCCGGAAAGCATTTGCCGAAGTTATTGTCACATTTTTTTAACCTTTGTATTTCGCATAACTATTTACCGGATGCGCTTATGCACACGATTGTTGTGCCAATTGTTAAAAATAAAACTGCAGATGTTTCTGATATATGTAACTACAGACCTATCTCGTTGGCCACTATAGTGGCTAAGGTACTGGACAGTCTGCTTGACGACATCCTGGGTAATCATATTGTACTGAATGATTCTCAGTTTGGCTTCAGACCAAACTTATCTACTGAAAGCGCTATCCTGTGTCTCAAGCAGACGGTGCAGTATTATACGTCAAGAAAGACGCCTATTTATACTTGTTTCTTGGACCTATCTAAGGCTTTCGATCTTGTATCGTATGATATGTTATGGAATAAGTTAAGATATGAAACGAGTGTACCCAGTGAAATATCATCTATTTTTGAGTACTGGTACAGCAATCAGCGGAATAGTGTTAAGTGGGCAGGCGCTTATTCAGATGTGTACAGGCTGGAGTGCGGGGTGAGGCAGGGTGGGTTGAGCTCGCCCAAGCTCTTCAACCTGTACATGAACAGTCTCATGGACGGGCTGAGCAGCACCGGAGTCGGCTGTCACGTCGATGGGGTATGTATCAATAATATCAGTTACGCGGATGACATGGTGCTCCTCTGCCCGTCTGTCGGGGCTTTGCGTAGGCTTTTGTGTATTTGTGAGTCATATGCGGTGGCCCATGGTCTCAGGTACAATGTATCAAAGAGCGAGTTCATGGTATTTAAGATAGGCCCAAAGGAACGTGATATACCTCCCGTGATGCTCTGTGGTACCCCTTTGAACAGAGTATATAAGTATAAGTACCTGGGTCACTGGGTCACTGCTAACTTGTCTGATGATTTAGACATTGAAAGAGAGCGTAGAGCTTTATGTGTGCGCGGCAATATGCTGGCTCGAAGGTTCGCTCGGTGTAGCCCTCAAGTTAAATTAACGCTGTTTAGAGCACACTGTCAGTCCTTCTACACCTGCGCCCTTTGGGCTAAGTACACGCAGCGTGCATATGGGGCATTGCGTGTCCAGTATAATGACACTTTCAGGATATTGTTCGCGCTGCCGCGGCACTGCAGTGCGTCCGCAATGTTTGCCGAAGCCCACGTAGACTGTTTCTACAGCATTATTCGCAAGCGCAGTGCTTCGCTGCTGGGCCGCTGGCGTGCCAGTGCGAACACCATCCTGAAAGTGTTGACTGACAGATGGGACTCGCCACTGCTAGAGCTGTGGCTAAGCCTGCATTCTGCTGTAAAGCCTAGCAGATTGTAGTTTTATAATTTTTAATGACCTACCTATTGTAATACTAACATTAGCAAATAAGAATAATTGTTACTAATACTATGGGCTCTGCCTGAAATAAAAATTATTATTGTTATTATTATAGATTTGAACTATCAATAAAATAAGTTGGTAGGTTATATAAAACTTGAGGTTCAAAAAACCGGTGCTAATGTCGACCACGAACCAGTTATCATAGAGATAGGCCTTACTCTCGAAGGACCAATGGTTTGGTGAAGGCAGCGGGTGGTTGGTGAACACATGCAGCTTAAGATCGATCAACAGTTGGAGTGGGCCTACAATCAGCAGTGCACTTTTAGTAGTTGCGACAAGGTTGATAATGCTATCGATAGATTTCAGTTACTACCTTTTTTCTATAGATTATCGATATCAGTGCCGAGACTTTCGGTCTTCGGCTTTCAATTACGGTACCCAACGTGACTCATTGGATTTGAACCAGAACTTTTTCGTTTTAATTTGGAAGAAAAACGTACAACATTTTTAGGACGAATTGGCTTAATAGGTAGTATGTTTTAGCAAATCGTAAAGCTCGATACCCTTCTACACTGACGTCATTAAGACATCGTACTAGTGTACGGACTATGTTCACTGTCTGCAATAAGGTATTTCATAGCTCCAATCTCCACATGTAAGCTGTTTTAAGCAAAAATAATAATCTAAGCCACAAGACTTTCACTCCTAAACATAGGCCTCAACCATTGTTATCCAAGTCGATGAGCTTATAGGTGCTTTGAACCCCATGCCAACCTCACCTGCAAGTGGTGCACCTGCCGATCAACGGAAGAGGCTCTGGCGAACATATTAGTTCCCGGTAAGCGGCAATGGGCTCGCCACCTACATAATACATGGGGAGCAGCAATGTATTTGGGGAAATGAGGGCATACAGTATGCCTATGCCTACAGGTACTCTATAAACAGGCGTTTTTATATGTATGTATGTACGTATCGTCACTACAGCTTATAATTCGATTTGCTATCAGTAACACTTCAGTTCTCTAATGAATTTACTCTTTTGTAATTCTTAGACGAAAAAATAGTTCAAGCATTTTTTTCCAATGCACATAGTGTTCTCATAAGACGCTATTAATTAAAATTTCAATGTCTTTTAGAAACGGCCCTATCACTGCACTGTTTAAGAAATCAGGGACATTCGGTTTTAGCCATTTTCACAAAACTTTTTTTAAATTATTTTTGTATTTTTTGTTTTATACCTAATTTGATACATTTCGAATAGGTTTGTGTTTTGTTATATAGTTATTTTAATTGATGTTCAGAACATTCCTGATATTAAAAAATACCTTAGCAGAGCTTTCAAAGCCAGGTGCCAAATTAAGATAGGATAAATTTGTTGCAATACAGTTCATTTCATCAAAAACATGACACATATAAGGAATATGTGTGAATCCGAATATTCTAACTCCGAAACTCGTTATTTTAAATTGTGATGTCAGGTGTACAACCTGCATCGGATTGACACATTTCCAAATGTTGTCAACTGTGATATAACATCTGTTGGTGAAAAATAATGAATGATTTTCAGCTAGTAAATCGGAAGGTATAGGGAGCGTATAATAATGTATCTTTTAGAAAAGATGAGTGTGAAAGATGTCAGTGAATAAATTATTGAAAAAAAAAAAAAAATTTTTACTACACATTTTTTTTAAATTACTAATTGTGATCGCATTGGGACGTTTTTTTTTAAATGTGACACGTCATAATGGCTTTATCCTGCTTGATGGTAAGCAGTGCAGTCCAACTAAATGGGCGCTTCATACAGTTGAGTACGCACTTAACGAGTACTTAGCGAAACCCAAGGTTGGGAAAAATACTCTATACTCGACCGTACTACACATAACTTTAAGTCCATATAACTCAAACAGACTTATAAAATTAGCAAAAACTCAAGAATCTCTCAAGAAATGAAATTAAAACGAGAAATACTTTATACTATACAAAGGTAACTAAGTGAGATGAAATGGTCATACATTAATTTAAAATCTTATACCTCTCCACTCCTAGTGGAGCTATTAAGAAGTGTCCTTAGGGTCTCCATAATAAGATAAGCCTGATTCGCAGAAGGAATAAATTAAAAACATCAAAGAAATATTATTTTCAACAACAGCACTTGCCATTCTGACCCTCATTAATTGCACAATTAGTCAAAGTTAATAGGGTGTCGTTTAACAAATGCATTATCAAAATAAATTTCGGGACGTGTGAATAATGTGAGTTTGTGAGTTGGACCACTTTATCTGATGGGTGGCGGGGGTTAATTATGAGGGCATTTTTTATTTGAGGTCGTGCCCAGTTGGTTGGTACACGATCGGAAAATATAAAAACTAGTGGGATATTAAAAGTATTTTTTATATGTCTTATTTTATAGCACACCAATTATTTAGTTCCAAGATAATCATTAAGAAATTGTATAATGGATACTAAACAACGGATAAACATACATAAGCCATACCACCAGCGTATTTCCGACAATTTCAATTAAATCGCTTTTTTAACAAAAGTTGCCTAAACAGCATAACTATTATGTCAGTAGGTAGTAAAACTGCAGCTTAATACTAGTCGTTTACAACGACAATACAATGTTCTGTAGAAATAAAACCAAACATAAGTATTTTTTTCTTTTTGCACACCCATATTTAATATACATAGGAAACACTCAGACCAGAACATTTTTTTATATTCATGCACATAAAGATTTGTCCTGTGTGGGTATCGAATCTACGACCTTAAGAGCGGAGCGCAGGTATGCTGACCTCTACGCTATATCCTTCATCAAAAGTTAGAAGTCTAACAATTCATCATCATCCTAGCATTATCCGGTTGCCCTATACTTGAACTAAGGACCCTGGCTCTGCTAACCAAATTTTCCAGAATTTCAGTTGTTATAGTGAAGAGAAGGCTAACTAAACGTTATATGAAAGTTGGTAAGACAGACATTAATGTAAATTATAAGTTAGACTTAATAGCGCAAAGATTTAAAAAATATAGACTTTTCTTTTTTAAAAGAGCAAAAAATAATATGCCAAGTATATATCGTCTTAACTTAAAAACAGGGTCCCTAGTTGGATAATTAAATTGTAAGAATGACTTAATAGTAGGTACGTCGTATCAAAAAAATATGTAACATTTTCTATTTGATAAACAAATAAAAATACGTCTAGTAAGTGTCGTCTTCACCTCCCGTGATCCCGTGAAAATCAGGATCCTGTGCAATACGTAACGATAAAATAATTTGTTTTACTACTTATTTCGTTTTTGTCGCTAGCAGATTGATGAACGTTTTACAAAATGACTACATATTTGATTAATTAAAGTATGTGAAATTTAGCGGACCTCGAGGCCGTAAGGCAGCAACCGGGATATTATTAATCCTATATTGTACAAAAAAAACACAAAATTACACATTATTTAAACTATAAGCTTTAAGTATAGTTGATGATTTTCCTTGATTTTTTTTTCTTACGGAAAAATCATTAAATGACCGTCTTTCGCTATGGGTGAAGCAGAAGGCTGTGTCAGACTTTTACTGACCAAAAACCATCCAAGTTCCTTCTTGAGCCAGCTATATCCCAAGGCAGTGCATCAATCATATAACAACAGAGGCCTTCAATAATCTAGGTTTCATTTTGCGAGTGGGCTCACTCTTTACAGATATACATCATTTTAAAACCCTCTATTATACATAATTATGTATTCTCGAATCCCCAATACTCGATTCATATCCAAAGCATTGAGAAAATTCAAGCAACATTTATTAAACATTTGTGTTATCGTAATTTTTGTGCATACTCAAATTATGAGGACTCATGTAACTTACATCGTTTAATGACGTTTCAAGATAGACGTTGATCTTGTCATGACATATTTATTTAAAATTTGTAACGGCAAAATGGATAGTATCGAGTTAGTAAGTAAGACTTTGATCTGTGCACTCTATCCGATCGGACCAGACATACTAAGCTCTTTAGTTGTAGGTTTGTTCATACTAGTAATGCTCAAAACTTTTTGATACATCGCCTGCAATAAACTTATAACGATAAGTTTACTACATTTGTTTTATTCTGTTTATCACTCCCTTCCTTTAGGGAAGGCATTGGCTAGATTATACCTAACGCAAAATAATAATATATAGTGTAAATTATATGTTTATATTTATTTATTGAAATATAATTATGTTTATACATGTATATATTTATCTTTTTTGCATTTTCTATATATACTTTGTGCGTGTGCAATGTTTTATAGTGTGTTTCTTAATTGTGCCTACCTCATAATACCTATACCTATTTCTAATATGTGCTTATAAACCTCCTTCTGAGATAGTTATCGCGTAATATATTTAAAACCTGTGTATATAAAACCCGTCATTAGCTGTAAGTGTCAAACAAAATTCTGAAATGTATCTTTAAGAGCTGTGGATTTTGAATGAATGAAAAATAAAATAAATATAAACCTTCGAATTGCTTTAGGAGCCACTTGATTGCAGTAAAATCGAAAGTGGTCACTATACGTCCTCAACTATGTAATAAAATGAATGAGTTGCATCAATTGCAATAATTTAGAACTGTGCAACTAACTCTGAACAAAACGCGATGAGACGCTGCTTCATAAATCTAGACAGAAGCTTAGAGTCATACACTTGCTTTCTTTTCCTTCATTGGTTTTAAAGACACACAGAAAACGCTCACCATACACACAAATACACAATTTATGTAATGCTTTTTATAAGAAAGGTTCCATTATTCTTTTAGTTCATAGCAATAAAATACACATCTAATGAAGGATGCTGCAGACCTTTCGAAGCTGAGGTGAAATACACTCGCGAGCAATCAAATCGACTCAACCGCTAACTACATCCAAACATTATTTTAAGTAAAAGTATACATCATTGAAATAAAAACTATAAGTCATTTGAAAGCTTGAAACTTAAACGCTCAAATTTCAAGCTTTCAAACGTAGGATAAGAGAGGTCCTCGGGTACACGCTTGGATGATGATAAATAAAATATATGACACGCATAAATTGCAGTAATTTAGAACAGTACAATTAACTCTGAACAAAACGCAACGAGTCCTAGATTCATAAATCTAGACAGAAAGCCTTCCATCTTAAAAAGCTTAGAGTCAAACGTAGGCGACTTTTATTGCTCACGGAGGCATTCCCTATTGGCTACGCTCCAAATGCTTGTAGTTAGTGAACCTTGCGCTCGATAAAGTGCTTATTTGGACTATTTCCATCGCTGTTTGAACATTATTAACTGATCTTTTTCGATGTTTTTTCTTCCACAAAGTGCTTCTACATGTTCACGCCCGCTGATTAAAAATTATGAGTTTCTAAAAAATTTCTGTTCTGTTCGATATTGCACTTTGCTATCTTCCCGGGACCTAAATTCTTTCAGGACTATTTTACAATGTCTGATTACGAGATGGTCGGCAGTTTAAATTATAATTTTAATTTAACTATCTGTCAAGTAAACGCTGATAGGAACTTACTCGGGCTATATGAAACAAGCGATGTCATAAGCACTTCAAACCCGAAGATAGTACCGACAAGACAACATCGCGGAAAGCGGCATTTATACTAAAGTGTTTGGCGGTAAATATCTGTATAACTTGGGCTTTAGAGGTCTTATTACAAAACGACCTAAAGTTAAACCAGGTTTAAAACTAGTGCTGTCTCAAAGAAAAAAATAAAGTTTTTTAAATAAAATTAAAATAAATAAATAAATATTTTACCACAGTTTTACAACAGTTACACCAAATATTTAATGTTGCCAGCCATAGAATAATAACACCTAGAACGATAGTTCCCTCCAAAGCGGTCTTTCAAAAGCGAGGCAAGAAAAAAATTTATGTGTGCGTAAGATACTTGTATTTACGCTCGACGAAACGCACACAGTGAAAAAAAATCATGTTGTCAATTTATTCAATTTTCCCTAAAAGTAGGGAAGTTTAAACTTTTACACTTTAGCTTAGCTATTTATTGCATTTAGTTTATGCGAAAAACCACTTACTTTATGATTCCATTAAGATGTATATATATATTATATTTTATCCTGCCAAAGGTGAATGGCGCCGGCCTAGAATAGCGTCACCCCCTCTCATCTCATGGGGAGTCGTAAGAGTCGACGAAGAGAAATAGGACCGGATGATGGGCAGCAGCGCCATCCTGCGTACTGGCTGGAACTGCGATCACCAACCCGCCTGCCCAGCGTGGTGATTACGGGCAAATACCCCTAATAGAATGGCACATACACACAAACGGCCCCCAGTCCCCGGCGGCCCCGCTATTCCAGATTACGGTAGCGGTCTTGGTAACGGCGGGGCAGGGGGTGCAAAGAATCACCGGCAGAGATCCGGCTACCATCCTAAACGACTTCTGCACCTGGCAACCTACAACACACGCACACTGAGGACTGATGAGAAGATTGACGAGCTGGAAGAGGAAATAGAGCAGTTGCACTGGGACATTATCGGGTTATCCGAAGTCCGAAGACAGGGGGAGGATACGGTAATCCTAAAGTCCGGCAATCTGCTCTACCACCGGGAGGGCGACCACCTGTCCCAAGGTGGTGTCGGTTTTATAGTCCGGAAGTCCATCCGTAACAACATCGTGTCTATAAAGAGTGTGTCGACTAGGGTAGCGTACCTAATACTCAGAATCACCAAACGGTATTCGCTGAAGGTAATTCAGGTCTACGCACCGACCTCGACACACCCTGATGAGGACGTAGAGTTATTGTATGACGACATTTCTGCCGCCATACATACTTCACCAACTCACTACATGGTTGTTATGGGGGATTTCAACGCAAGGCTAGGCCAGCGAAGTGGTGACGAGCAGAAAGTGGGGCAATTTGGAGTAGGGCGAAGGAACCAAAGGGGCCAGCGGTTAGCGGATTTCATGGAGAAGGAGGGACTTTTTATGATGAACTCCTTCTTCAAGAAACCTCCGCAGAGAAAATGGACCTGGATGAGCCCCGATGGTTTCACGAGGAACGAGATAGACTTTATCATGACCACTAAGCGGCAAATATTCAATGATGTCTCTGTAATCGCTAGGGTGAAAACCGGCAGCGATCACCGAATTGTAAGAGGCACATTGAATATAAATGTCAAGCTTGAAAGGTCCCGCCTGATGAAGTCTACGCTCCGACCCTCAGTTGCCCATATTCAAAACCCCGAGTACTTTCAGATCGAGCTTCAAAATCGCTTCGCAGGTCTAGAGGACTGCGTGTCCGTCGACGACTTAAGTAGCGGGCTAGTTGAGACTGTCCACGCGGTGGGGTCCAAATTTTACAAGACCAGACCCCGAAATAAAACCCAAAAATTATCGACTGAGACTCTTGATCTCATGGAAGCACGACGACACATGCGATTGCAGTCTTCAGCAGATGCATTCTCTTACCGGCGTATCAATAGACAGATCACGAAATCCTTGCGACTTGATATTCGCAGATTCAGTACTACGTGTATTGAAAATGCAATAGAGAGGAACAAGGGTTCGAAAGTGTTCGCACGAGATCTGTCTATTGGCCAGAGTCAGTTAACGCAGCTGAAGACCAACAAGGGCAATCTAGTCACGTCGAAACCTGAGATCATGAGGGAAATCGAAGGGTTTTATGGGCAGTTATATACTAGTACGCAGGATCCCGCTACTTGTTTGGCTAAAGACCCTAGAGCCAAACTAACCAGGCACTACACCGAAGACATCCCGGACGTCAGCCTATACGAGATTAGGATGGCCCTGAAACAGCTGAAGAACAACAAGGCACCGGGTGAAGACGGGATGACAGCAGAGCTTCTGAGAGCGGGTGGTACACCGGTACTAAAGGTACTTCAGAGGCTCTTTAACACCGTCATCCTCGAGGGACGTACGCCACAGGCGTGGGCCAGTGGCGTGGTTGTACTTTTCTTCAAGAAAGGTGACAAATCTCTTTTGAAGAATTATAGGCCAATCACGCTACTGAGCCACGTCTATAAGTTGTTTTCACGGGTCATCACGAACCGTCTCGGTCATAGGTTTGACGACTTCCAGCCTCCCGAACAAGCCGGTTTCCGAAAAGGCTTTTCAACCATGGACCACATACATACGCTGCGGCAGGTTATACAGAAGACCGAGGAGTATAACCAGCCACTTTGCTTAGCGTTTGTGGACTATGAAAAGGCCTTCGATTCGATCGAGACTTGGGCAGTGTTTCAGTCCCTGCAGCGATGCCGCATTGACCATCGGTATATTGAAGTGTTGAGAAGTTTATACAAAAACGCCACCATGTCCGTACGCGTACTAGACCAGCACACGAATCCTATCCTCCTGCGGAAGGGCGTGAGACAGGGAGATGTCATATCTCCGAAACTGTTCACTGCTGCCCTGGAGGATGTTTTCAAAATGCTGGACTGGGGAAACTACGGCATCAACATAAATGGCGAGTATATGTCTCACCTTCGATTTGCCGACGATATAGTGGTCATAGCGGAGTCGCTTGTGGATCTGGGCACAATGCTCGAAGACCTCGACAGAGCTTCCCAAAGGGTAGGTCTCAAAATGAACATGGACAAGACGAAAATTATGTCTAATGTCCATGTTAAGCCTACCCCAATAATTATTGGAGGCTCGGCTCTTGAAGTTGTCGACGAATATGTATATCTGGGACAAAAAGTCCAAATGGGTAGGTCCAACTTCGAGAAAGAGGTCAATCGTCGAATCCAGCTCGGTTGGGCTGCGTTCGGGAAACTGCGCTTTATCTTCTCGTCAAAAATACCTCAGTGTCTTAAGACGAAAGTCTTTAACCAGTGTGTGTTGCCAGTGATGACGTACGGTACTGAGACTTGGTGCCTGACTATGGGCCTCATTAGAAAGCTCAAAGTCGCTCAGCGTGCAATGGAGAGAGCTATGCTCGGAGTGTCCCTACGTGATCGAATCAGAAATGAGGAAATCCGTAGGAGGACTGGAGTGACCGATATAGCGAGGCGAGTTTGCAGGCTGAAGTGGCAATGGGCGGGGCACATAGCTCGAAGAACCGACGACCGATGGGGCGTCAAGGTTCTGCAATGGCGACCGCGAACCGGTAAACGTAGTAGAGGACGGCCTCCCACGCGATGGACCGATGATCTGGTCAAGGCGGCGGGAAGCCGATGGATGCAGGCGACTCAGGATCGCTCAATGTGGAAATCTATTGGGGAGGCCTATGTTCAGCAGTGGACGTCAGATGGCTGAGATGAATGAATGAAGGTGAATAATTTTTCACTAATTATTTATTTAACTTATTTAGAGCTATGAAACTCTTAAATGGTTATAGTTAGTCAACTGTTTTATGTAAATAGACCAGAATCGAATAAAACTATTACACCTTTTTAAGATGTGATTTATGCCATATCAATAGAAATCAATTAATCAATGAAAAAATAAAGATTTTTGTGTTATCTTATATTAAAGAAATTATTTCACGCGAACAAAGTCGCGGGCGGAAGGTAGTAGCAGATAATTGTCAAATAACATTTTGTGCAATTTAATTTTGACTAATTGAGACGTGTTTCACAAACAAAATGTAGGAGATTTTTTCCCGTTAATGGCAACATTTTCATTGACTGTCACGTAACAAATATTGAAATTATTTTTTTCATTTTAATGAATGTTTTACTTAATAATTTAAGTTCAAACGCATAATTTACCCGTGTAATGTTATGTTAATATGTTTCTTGTGCTTTTCCGACGTATTGTGATATCCGTTCATAGCGCAAACCGTCATTTTTAATAAAAATATCAGGAGTAGTTTTCAATACGACACGACCTTGAGCACTGACGGGCCGCGTAACGAACTTAGCCAAAATGGCTAGGTTTGAGTTGCCTCACTTTGACGACGCGTACTGGGCTTCTAGGTGTAATTATTCTAAGTTGCCAGCATTCTTGGCACCATACCCACCCACCATGGGCCCACAGTTGGGAGACATCTTTTGTTTATAGTTTTTTTTTGAATATGTAAATAAGTAACTGTATGTTGTCATAAATATCATAAAATAAAAATAATAAGCATGAAACTTCAACGCTTAAGTTTAAAAAAAATATAAATAAAAAATGAATTAATATCAAATTATTTAGTTCCAATATAAGTATCATTAGGAACTTGTGTTATGTATACTAAGTAACGGAAAACTTATATATTTTTTTTATAATGTAGGCACGGACGCGGCGTTGGGGTGGCTGTTCAGCCTTTGTTGTGTCTGGGTTGTCAAGTCCGGTGGGGCGCCGCGATCAAGCCCAGGGCGATCAGCGCCGCAATCAAGCCTAGGGCGATCAGCGCCCTGGGGCGATCAGCGGCGCGGGTGTCTTGTCCAGTGAGCTTCTTCAGTCCTGGGTCTCCTGAGGGATGAGGCTGCGGGCGTAGGCTCTGGCATTCGGTGCCTTTCCACACTGGGTCCGCGTGATGGAGTATGACCTGAGTCCTTCACATCTTGGTTCGTGGGTAGAGGCTGGTGCTCAGTAGTGTGAGAACGTGTAAGAATGTTTTTGGACGAGTTGATGATAATGCTCTCTCTCTCGCTTTCACATGGGGATTTTTAAACCACTATTTAACGTTATTTTTGTTAACACATTTTAGTTCGTAAATATATTTAATATCTTAACAAAAGTGAAAAGTCTTCACAGCTCTGTGTTGTCTTTCATCTTAATTTAGATTTCTATAATTTACCTAATTTTATATACACATTAATTTTGTCTCTAGATATATACATATTATTTTTTCTTTTTCGGAATACCTTTATTGTTTTAGCATTTTTCAACAGAAACTATTTATATGTCTTTCATAAATATTGAAATATTGTGCGTATATACCTTCTGAAAAGGTACCCAAGAAAAAAACAGCGTCGTGACATCTCTGTGATGTCCGACAATATAACCTTTTCAATACAAGTTAAGTTCTTCTTTCACTTAAGTTTGTATTATTCTATAATTAACTTAACTATATTTTGTACTTATTTTATGTTTTTTTTTCAACTTATATTGAATTTTTTTTTTCTTTTTTTCTAACACTGTTAATTGATTGGTTGTGGAATCACTCTTCTACGCGACATATCAACTTAGGTTAATCATACATTTACATAGGCTCTATCGGAAACCTTTTCAATTTAGGGAAATTCCTAACTGATTGTTTCTTTGTTTAAGAAAGACCGTCAGTGTAATTTACTTGATCAAATATAATTAAGCATTTAAAAGGGCTTTTGTTAAAAAGAAATAACGAAAGCGGGACAAAAGCGGTTGGTATTGTTTTATTACTTTTTATAAAAGTGGTACGGTAGGTAATCGCACAAAAAATCAGAACCAATAGAAATTAGTTAACCTTTTTTATAAGTACATACGAATCCTTCGTAATAAGCCATTGTGTTTCTTTGTAATGTTGATATAAAGTCTACTGTTAAACATAAGCATACCCAATAATTTTCCACGTTGATCGTTCCTATGACGCCTGCCTCCAACGGCTTCCCGCCGCGCCTTGACCCAATCCCGGTTGGAGGCCGTTCTTTAGTATGTTTGCTGGTTTGCGGTCGCCATTTAAGAACCTCACTAACCCATCGACTATTAGGTATTCAAGCTATGTTCCCCGCCTCTTGTCACGACTGAATTAATATTTAACTTACTATGTCAGTAACTCCAATTCTACAACGGATTTACTCATTTTGATTCACGTAGGGACACTCCGAGCAAAGCTCCCTCCGTTGCACGCTGAGAGAGTTTAAGCTTTTTATGAGGCCCATAGCCTAAGTACATTCAATCGAGCTGAGAATGCTCTCTTCAAGAACCTTCCCTTCTAAACCCACTACTGCGGACCTCAGCATTTTTGGCATAGACATGGCCTAAATGGTTCAGAGGCCGTACTTTACTATATTGGTATGGTCACCATTGGGAACCGTAACGCCCCATCAGTTGTGGTCACTCCAGCCTGCAAATCCCTCTTCCTATATCAGTCACTCTAACGCAATACTTTTGTTAAAATAGTTCATTGCATTATCGTTCTTCATTACAGCCACATAAAGTCCACTACTGAACATTAGCCTCCCCAAAACATTATAACCATATTTATACCTAGTATTTGCCCATGTTGCGGAACTGTTCCACAAAAAAACAAAATTCAAAATCATTTTTACAAGTTTGGCTCAAAAGAGCTCTTATATAGGTGAAAACTTAAAAAATAAGCGCGAAAGGATTACCGCGGCCCGGGACACAGCAGGCTCAAGAAGGAACATGGATGGTTTTTATTCAGTAAAAGTCTGACACAAACAGCGGGAGACGGACATTTGATGATTTACGAACCATAAAAAAAGGGATAACCACCACGCTGGGCAGGCGAGTTGGTGATGCCAGTTCAAGCCAGTACGACCACCAGTCGACTTTTACGACAATGAGATGTGAGGGGTTGGCAATATTCTAGGCCGATACCATACGGCGTTCATCATTCATTGCATATCGAACGATAATTATTGTTGTTAAGTACTCTATTATGTTGAGATCTGCGGCGTTTCTCCTCTGCCCTCGAAGTGTTTATGCCTAACTAGTTTATTGATGTCACGCATCAGGAGCGGTGTGGAACGAACCACTAACCTTGTTTTGTAGTTATGTATAACGATGTGGAACGACGCGAGAACCCCATGGTGCTTCTAGCTATCCTCTATGCTTAGCGCTCTCTTTGACTTTCCCCCTCACTATTATATATTATCTCATCTTAGTCTAGTTACGTAACACGACTAAGTACGGAATGTTCAAAACGGTCTTATCTAACGACTACCACATATACATAGTCTGTATAGTAATACCTTTTTCTATTCTTCCGGATGGAATGTCACTAAATGACTGTCTCTTGCAGTGGGAGGAGCAGAAGGGCGTATCATGTTCCTTCTTAAGCCTGCTATGCCAGGCCGCGGTAACCCTTTCGAACAGTCCCGCAACGTAGTACCGGGATTTGCATCTTAACGTGATACCAAACCTTAATTGGCCAATAGGATATTGTTACCACATCATTATGAAACTTACGGGGTTAAGTTAGAAATCCAACGTCCAAACATATTTCTAAGAACACTGTATTTTTTGTCATTTGTTATATTTATACTTCTGCCTGTGTGTAAACCTTTACATTAAACAACTAGGTAAGTATTTATTTTAAATGGGATTCAAATATTGGTACATATGAGTACAAATCTCACAATTGTATTTAAATTCAAATAATAACTCTGCTTCTCGGATATTTTTAGTCTGTTTGTTATTGTATTCTCCGAATAAGTAATAAATTATTCAATTTCCTTTTGCGTACCTTCCTCATAGAATTTTCCTTTGTTTTTGTTTGGGTATAACTTCAATGAAACACGTTTATCGTATGTTCCAATGCACCTTACGCTTGAATAATAACATTAACTGTTTAATTATATGATACAAAGTTGTAGGTTCTTTGTGCATCTGACAATAAGGTCGCAAAGGGTTAACAAATTGTACAAAGAACAGGAACAAAGGAAAAATATTGGAGCGCCGATAGCCCAGTGGTTAGTTTCTAATTCAGAGGGTCTCGGGTCCAAACCCTGGTCGCACCTATGGCAGCTAAGACACAGCTGAGACCATACCCAAATGGGTGAATGTTCTGTTTGTGACACAGGCTTGCGTAATATGGTTCAAAAGGACTTGTAGGTTGCACTTCAGGACTAGTTAGGACATAAGTCCTACCTAGGTGTCTAAGTACCTATATAGGTAGGTAAATTGAATTGGTAGCAAAGTAGCTGATATTACCTCAAGGTAAAAAGCGTATTACTATACAGTTATAGTCAGAATTCTTATAAAATAGCACATTACTGTTTACAAATTTTTGAAAATTTTTCGTCTCTCAAGCAATTAGTAATATATATCAACCAACCGACCACCTCCAACTCAGTTACTAGAAAGTTTTTGTGATTCACCTGATAACATGATACCTTGTAAGGCGATAGCCCGTGTCGAGACCCACGGACTTCAAATTCAGAGGGTATTGGGTTCAAACCTTGTTCGCGCTTCTATGGCTTTTCGAACCTATGTGCGTAATTATCGCGCCGTGCGTATGTATTAGGTCGGGGAAAAAGTCTTTTCGCATAACGTAGGTATAAACTTATTATAAAATTTTTTTGACTGTACTATTTGTGTCTGGCTGGTTTTGGTAACATTAAAAAGGTTCCATTATAAAGAAAAGAAAAAAATAAAAAAAAGTTGTTTCCCGCTATTTTTCATTTGTTTTTCTCTCCGTAAAAATGAGTGAATCTAATGAAGAAATTCGATACATTTTAAAATTTTATTATAAAAAAGGCAAAAATGCAACTCAAGCAGTGAAAAAAATTTGTGATGTTTATGGACCTGATGCAGTGTCAGTAAGAGTAGCACAAATTTGGTTCAAACGTTTTCAGTCCGGAAATTTTGATGTTAAAGATGCACCTCGCTCTGGTCGCCCTGTTACGAATAAAATGGACGCCATTTTTGAAAGAGTGGAGCAAGATCGGCATATTAGTAGTCACGATGTAGCTGAAGAACTGGGAATTGACCACAAAACAGTTTTGACCCATTTGAAGAAAGCTGGTTATACAAAAAAGCTCGATATTTGGGTGCCACACGAGCTCACTCAAAGAAACTTAATGAACCGTGTACTCGTTTGCGATTCATTATTGAGACGTAATGAAACCGAGCCGTTTTTGAAGAGATTGATAACTGGCGATGAAAAGTGGATCACGTACGACAAGAACGTGCGAAAAAGGTCGTGGTCGAAAGTTGGCCAGGCTTCACAGACTGTGGCCAAACCTGGCCTAACACGAAATAAGGTGATGCTGTGTGTATGGTGGGATTGGAAGGGCATTGTTTATTATGAGCTTTTACCGCCCGGCAAAACCATCGATTCTGATCTTTACTGCCAGCAACTGATGAGATTAAAGGAAGCAGTCGAGAGAAAACGGCCGGAATTGATCAACAGGAAGGGTGTGGTCTTTCATCACGATAACGCTAGACCACACACATCTTTAGCCACTCAGCAAAAATTAAGAGAGTTCGACTGGGAGGTCCTAGTGCATCCACCATATAGCCCTGACCTTGCGCCTTCAGATTTTCACCTGTTTCGGTCTCTGCAGAATTCTTTAGGTTCTGTAAGGTTGACCTCAAGAGAGGACTGCCAAAACTATTTGTCCCGTTTTTTTGATCAGAAGTCCCAAAGTTTCTACAGTAACGGGATAATGTCTCTGCCCACAAAATGGCAGAAAGTTATTCAACAAAACGGTACATATATATTGTAAATAAATGTAAATAAACTTTGAAAAAAATGTCTTGACTTTTCATACAAAAATACGAAAAGACTTTTTCCCCAACCTATTATATAAGGTGTGTATTTACAAAAATAAAAGTTCTATAGCACAAGTTTCTAATGATACATATTAGGGAACTAAAAAGTTGGTGCGAATGTCAGAACATATAATTTTATTTATTATAATATTGTAGTTTTATGATTTCGTCACATTTGCTATGTGATACATGCTCACTGTCATATTGTTATTTTTTAATAGTTAAGACTAAATTGTCATTTAAAAAACAACAATTTTATTTTCAGAGTAAAATAATCTAGAAACTAAAAATTATATAGGTCATAATTATGTTACTAATCCAAAGGCGTGGTTTATGTAAAATTATTATTATTATTATATGATAGGGAAGCTCTGTTATAATAAATACTTTTGTTTAAAGATTATTATGCCATAAATTTTAGCAATATTGATAGATAGATAGATAAAACGTTTATTTCCTTTAAATAATACAAGTTATATAAAAACATATCCCACAAAACCGTTTGACTGGTTTGTCTGTGGGTCACAGATAATTAACATAATTACCAAAATTAATTAAAGTACTATTAAATGTCTCAAAGTCTCTTACTTTTCTTACGACTACCACATTGAGTTCTAACCGGGATTGACGACTACCGGTGTTTCCCAAAGCTCAGAAGCGCTAGATATGAAATACCACACAAACGATAACCAATGCAAAATGCAAAAATAGTCTAATTTCAATTTTGTTTGTAAAAATTTTACGAACCTGCATGACCCTGTTGATCTTCTTCTTCTTTTTCGTCGTGGCACTCTTGGCAGAGTGGTCGTGGTCGTCACTTCAGTTGCAGTGACCCGCCTCACAACTCGCCGCCATTCCTCTCTGATGCTGGCCTTCCTGGAACACACGTGCAAAGACTGTCCACGGCTGCTTTGATTTGGTCAGTCCATCTCATGGGTGATCTACCTCGTGCTCGGGTGCCTTCAACTTTGCCCTGTACTACTAGGCGCTCTATAAAATCCTCGCCACGTTGATCTTAAAGAAAAATAAAATATATATTATTCAAACCCATCCAATTGAGTATCGTCACCTCCAAACCCTACCACTTTAAAATAAACTAAACGTTAGTGTTGAGTAGAAAATATAAGATGTTTTTAAAAGGAACGTAGCTCTTTATGTATTAGTGGATAAGACAATATATTCTGCAATAATCTGAAGTGATGCAATAAGCAATATCTCAATGCACGTGTCGTAAGTATTGTCTCGTACTCGTGGTATTGAAATATACTGTATGTGCGCTGAATCAAAACAAAGCCATCCTTTCTCGAATGATAGCCATATTTTATTAGAACAGAAAATATTATTGAATTCCTCCTTGAGTTTACTTTAAGATTTAGAGATTTCGGTGAATTTCGCTATGTGTATATTTATCCGATATTCTGGTATCTGAGTTATTAACTTTTATGTAACAATAGTGTTGTATCGTGCTTCGGAAGTGTGGAGAAGAATGGAATAGCTGCTTCTTTCCATTATAACTACAGACACAATCAGATTTTATGGTGGCTCGCTAATGATATTAAAATTAAGTAAGAAGAAGATGCACAATTTCTTAAAAAATGGACCGAAGCAAAGTAAGGGGGTAAAATCAAGGAATAAACAATAAGAGCTAAATTATATGAGGTTTTTTACTCTTATTAGAATTATAAATATTGCTTAAAGATAATTTATTTTCAATAAGACAAAAAAGTTACATGAAAATATAAACTAGATGAATGTAAGCTTAAAATAAGATAATGATCACCGAACAGCTTAATATTAATTACTAAACTAATAGTGTTTGGTTAAGCGCTTAGCGATCTTATTCTCAACTAGATAGAGTCAGAGTGGTTTTTCTAAAAGTGAAGCGTCATGTCTGCAGTTTTGCTTTATTTTCTAAAATTTGTGATATCTCTAACATTAATGTGTAATAATAACGGAGGATTATTAACCGTTAAGTGTTTGTGAACATACATGAGCGTTGGTAAATAAATCAAAACAGTGCAACATCACTTTTCAAATTTTCTCTCAAGGAGTCCATGTGAGATCTCAGTATAGTCCCACATCTTTACTGAGGACTCAAGGGGCTTAGGGGAGGGTATCTCATTTACCATTTATCATCTTTATCACCACTCATTCTCATTTACTATGAATTAATATATTACTTACTTGACACTGGCTAAATGTGCTAGACGCACGAAGCCATTATTTAAAATAAAGAAAAGAAAAAAAAAACATGCACCCTCGTAACTAATGTTTTTTTTCGCGTAATTCGAACGCGTTTTTGGTTATACAAGTAAACTTGGCCTACGAAGACTGCGCGTGGTAATAAGGGTTTTTTTATGTAAGTTACACTGGAGTGGATGGTTTTATCTATAACTTTACTTCCTAATATGCAAGTACTACATACATAAAGTTGTTTAATATTAATCAATTTAGTTTCTTTGAAGATTTTTTTAGTTGGTGTGAAATGTGGATAGCCGAATAGTAGGTATTTTGATGATTCTATTTTGTAATCGCTGCAGTTTTTGTAATTTGGTTTTACCCGCATTATCCCAGATTTCTAAAAGATTAGGAAATGTGACTTGACTAGAGAATTACATATAGTTAAGCGAAGTTTATTAGGTATACATTTACTTATATTGTGAATTGAACCAATTCATGATGTCAGCCCATTAACGTCCCACTACTGAGCACGAGCCTCCTCTCATATATGAAGGTGTGAGGGTATTGGGTCATACTCCACCACGCTGACCCAGTGCGGATTGGCGGAGGCAGGTGTATGGATCCCCCGACTGGTCTCCACCTTGTCGTGGTGGGGGGGCTGAGTACCTCCCGGTAGGGCGCAGGAGGCGCTAGGGAAAAGGTAACACCCAGAGACCGACGACTCTGGGTGCCCTTAGTACTGACTACCGGGGGGGAAACTAAGAGGGACCTATGGAGGGCGCTGCGGGTAGGCCAGGAGGGCCCGCTCAGCAGCGCCAGGAGGGTCTAGGCAGCGGGGGCAGGGGGCCCCTGCTGTCTAACCATGGACCCTCCGGGAAGTCGGCCACACACGCTATGGTCGCAGGGGGAGGTAGGAGGGGCGCGTCCACTGCGCCTCTCTGAGGAGGTCCTCCCGGTTTTGGTCCGGGGGACGTTGGCCGCAGGCGGGGTGTCAGAAGCTGCAACCCAGGTACTGGCCCCCGCCTCTTTCTCAACAAGCGGCGGGCGTCGTCGGAAGATTTTTAGTGGGTATTGCTGCCAGCGGTCGTGTCTGCCGGTGGTGAGTCCCACACCCCCTTTCGGTCCCCCTTTGGCCGGAAGGCAGTGCGTAAATGCATTTTGTTACCGACGTAAAACAAAAAAAAAAAAAAAAGGCAGGTGTATGGCGTCCTGCTGTTAGAATTTTTTAAGCCACCCATTAGGCCTCTAACATGGCTTAATGACTACCACATTTAGTGATAACCGGGACCAACGGCTTTATGTGCCTTTCGCAGCACGGAAGCGCTCGATATCAAATTCCACACAAACGGTCACCCATGCAAGGACTGACCTCTGTAAACTCTGCTGTACTTCGGTGATCATTTCCGACCACCGAGCGCTGCAGAGCTACGAGCGCTTCTCAAGTGTCAAGTGTCTCAAGTGTTTCAAGTGTCTCAAGTGAACCAAGTAATGAAGATAATTAATTTTTAAGGTAGTCTATTGGTTTATTTCACGTTAAATAGTTATCCATTCCCAAGCCAAGATATTTCTCACAAGTTTATGGACGGGTTATGTGGGGGTATAATTTTTTTCTTAGGTTTAAAAATAATAAAGGACGTCTAAGATAAATTAACAGTTAACAAATCATATAGAAACCATTCAGAGAGAGTCTGCAAATCTTCTTGGGCTCTAGAAACCATTTCATTTATGTTGGCTCCAAAAAAGAACAGACAAGTGTCATCTGCGTATAAAGTTAAATGACCATATAGTCTTAGCTCTGTAAGAAATTCTTATATATGGTTAAAGATATTTATTCTCAAAAAAGACATATACAGTCACTTGAATAAGAACTTAGATTAACATACAAATAATTATTAATTACATCGTCGTCACTTAAAGATTACGCTCGCCCTGGATGGGCGAGCGTATTCAATTTAATAGTTAAGAGTAAGTAAGAATGCATGTTTTGCGAGTTTTCGTTTAAATATATTAAACGAGCTTACATTTCTAATGTTCGAGGGTATTTTGCTGCGCGCCTTCAAAGGTGATAATTTTTTTACCATAATTCGTTCTTACTTTGGGCAACACAAGGAAACTTGCTCGGCGGGTACTTCGATTATTGAGATGTTTAGCAGAATCAAAGTTAGACTAGTATGGAGAGAGCTATTTAATATTTTTTTGACTAGAATGCATAAGCTGTAATTATGTAATATATCATTGTATATATTTTTTTGTTGGTATTAAATAGTGATATCTAAATAGAGTTTTTATTTCTTTATTTTCAGCCACTTGAAGATCCGCCAATTTTGTTTTGCAAGCACTGCCCCAAATTTTAATTAAATATAAAAGATGTGATGTACATAAAACACTAATATTTTTCTGAAGTGAAACATAATATGGAGCAGTGAACAGACATGGTAACATACATACGTACATTCACGCCTGTTTCGCCGAAGGGGT
Source organism: Musotima nitidalis (assembly GCA_949126915.1). NCBI lineage: Eukaryota > Metazoa > Arthropoda > Insecta > Lepidoptera > Crambidae > Musotima > Musotima nitidalis. The sequence continues at coordinate 4,181,398 of OX421429.1, forward strand.
AGGCAGAGGCATATTACATGCCCACATTTCACCAACTATATAGTTGGTATCGTAATAGGTGCCTATTGCCGCTTACCGGGCACTGTTATGTTCGCCAGAGCCTCGTCCGTTGATCGGCAGGTGCACCACTTGCAGGTGAAATTGGCTTGTGCTCCTTAAGTCTTGATAGGATCCCTACACACCCGTACAACAGACACAATATAACCCAATAATACAGAAATGGTTGCAGTTAAATATTTTGGAAGAATATCAAATTAATATCATGCCTTTGATTAAAATGTGTAAATGAAATTCGTCAAAGAGAGTGACTTCTTTGATTTAATTATTGAAATCAAAATTTATATTTGTTCACGGACTAAAAGTGGGTAATTAATAATTTTTATAATTTCATCGATGGGCTTTAATTGGGTATCTTTATCGTATAGAACAGAAAATAAAGTTTAGGTTTTAGCGTGGATATGAAGCGGGTGATTGTCTAAGTCTATTAGAAACTGATCTGTGGTATCGACAGCACCTGTCGACTAAGACTTTCCACCAGAGGTGTGCGAAATTGCGTTACGAGTGATTTGTTTGACTACCTAGCTTCGCTCAGCACAGCGATAGAATTGAGCTACATCAGTAAGTGTAGAATCGCATTTGTTCCGCCAGTGCTACAGCGCGCTACAGAATGCTGCCAAGAGTGTTCATATTTTTGTGCGGAATGCATTGATCGGTGCCGATAAGCTGCGTGAACATTTTCGTGAAAAAGCCTCTCGAGAATTCGCTTTTCTTCCTCGCTTTATTAATTGAAGAGCAAAACAAGAAGGGTCCCAGGGGAATATTTTAATGTTTCAAAGTGTATAACTTTTTCTTATGACGCTTCAACATTGATGGTATTAAAGACTTTACGTTTCTTATTTGATGCTACATAAAAATACGCAGGAAACCTTTAATGTTGCCATACTTATAATTTATTGGAATTTGACATAACATTCCTTGTTTTGTCCGTGTACTCTTCAATTGACGGTTCTCAGATCTTGTAAGTGGTCTATTCTTTATTCAGCGATTTGTTTTTCACGCTGTCCTCATAGCGGCATATTAATATTTAATGTACTGAAACTTTTTACATTATATCGCTGCTATCCATTTTTCACATTACTCAGCGTCAAACGTGAGCGGAAAATGACGCACTAAACCTTTTAACATAATTAAAGCTTAATAGCGCGTTAATTAGAACGTTAAGTACGATTTGCATAAAACCTTTTGCAGCGAACTGACAAAGCTCATGCGCTGCTAAACGCATTTCAGTTCTGGAAACAACCTTAACGGAAGGCTGAATGTTTATAAATGCAAATAAAGATTTAGGATTTGCATTTCGATTGGATTCAGTTAAGTTGTACGAAGAGACATGAGACGTTGCCCACCATAAACTTTGTGCGCCGGTCCTGCAGGCCGCGATGGGCGCTGAAGTAACTGGACCGGGAGCTTCTCCTGGAAGCCTCAATCGTGCCGGCCTGGGTGTCATCACCGCCTAGGCCTGCCGACATGTCACCATGTCGGATGTGTGCGACGTGGCTATGCCCTGGGCTCGACCAGGAAGCACCCAGCGTCAGGTGTTCGGGTGGTCGCGTGAGCTAAAAGTTCTGAGGAAAGCTTGCGTTGACGCGTGACACCAGGCATCGCAGGCGCTGCATCCGCACTTCGAGGGCAAAAAAAATTTACATATTTTGGTTTTTTCCATTATGACTCGTATTGGTGGCAAAAACATATTAATGCTGTTTACGCCACAATAATAAGACCTGGGAGTATAGGAGATGAGAGTTTATAGTCCCAGGTCGTATAAAATACACGTGCATGCATGAATGTATAACTAGCGATATAACTGAGGAACGACTTACAATTTTTTTTGTTCGGGTGCTAATAGTTTGCTCAGTATGATTGGTGGTTCCTCGTATCAGCACGTGTAGTAAAGGGCGGGAATAGATCAATAATTTCGTCAGAACTCTCTCCGTAGTAATTCCCGTAAAATGCAATGTCCCCTTTTTTTTGTGTTACGTCGATAACATAATGCATTTACACATTGCCTTCCGGCCAAAGCGGTACCGAAAGAGGGTGTGGGACTTACCATCGGCATACCCCGCCTGCGGACCATAACCTGGAGGACCTCCTCAGAGAGGCGCAATAAACGCGCCTCTCCTACCTCCTTGTGAGACCATAGCGTGTGGGGCCGACTTCTCGGAGGGTCTATGGTTAGACAGCAGGGGCCCCCTGTCCCCGCTTCCTAAGACCCTCCTGGCGCTGCTTGACGGGCCCTCCTGGCCCACCCGCTCCGCCCTCCATAGGTCCCTCTGCGCCCTATCGGAAGGTACTCAGCCCCCCCACCACGACAAGGTGGAGTCCAGTCGGGGGGGAAAATGCAATGTCCCGACGCAGCTGGATCAAGGTTCTCATTTTGAGTTCTTTTGATGTTACATTCCAATTTTCGGATGTAAAATTATCATATGACTGTCAACTGCTGCGGGTGGAGCGAAAAGATGCTTGAGACTCTATCTGACTAAAAAAAAACATCCATGTTCCTTCTTGAGCCCGTAACAAACCCCTTTTGAACAGTCCCGCAAAACAGTTATATTCAGAACTCATTTATTCAAACCAAACAACAGTGAAGCATTTTATACTTCAAATAAATGTACAGTGCTACAAATTTATCTGACCCGGTGACCAAAATTGGAACTAAGCGTAAAACTGTAAAAATTGTATTTAGCAGCAATAATACATTCGACAACAGCGACACCGTCACCGGTTCAGATAAGTTTGTAGCACTGAAGCCAAGCAAGATCTGCTGCGATAAGAAGTTGGCAAGGTTCTGTATCCCGCCCTGAAATTTTGATAAATATGCTGGAATGTCATTTCAGAAAATGTATCCAATTATTTGACTACTGATATGGCGTTAAGGTCAGTATACTTGCACTCTGCTTCTAAGGCAGTGTGTTCGATTCCCACACAGGACAAATCTTTGTGTGCATGAATACGCATATTTGTTCTAGTCTGGGTGTTTTGTATTATATTAAGAAAATAATTACAAAAAAAGAAGTAAGTATGTTTATCCGTTATTCAGTATCCATAACACAAGTTCTTAATGATACTTATCTTGGAACTAAAGAATTGGCGTGATTGTAAAAGAATATTTCTTTATTATTATTCAATTTGAAGCAATTAAGTTTCCGCTTCCGTTAAAAATATTTAATCACAATCTTCGAATAGACTTCTGATTCAAGGATAAAGATAAGTAGTAAAGTCTCTTAATGCATCAACTGAAATTCAGCAATATCAGGTAACACCAGTGAGCAGACCCTGGGTTATTAGTGTATGCTTAAGGCACAACCGGGATAAATGCTAGTTTTTTATGATGAAGAACAGTTGTAACATATAATGATTAAAAGTCCTAATCATATACCTAGATTTCTTTCTAGATTATGTAATTACCAAAACAAATATCTCTTGAAACCACACAATTTGGCGGTATAATATCTGTTAACCATCAAATTATAATTACTAGTGCAACTGGGTAGCGAAACTAATAACACTTAGTTCAAAACAATGCAGCTAGCTACTCAAATTGAATATTTAACTTTCATTGATAAATAAGTGGACTCAAAACTAGATTCGCGCACAGAGGGGAGTAGATCAACTAACTGTTTACCTTTTACTTAAGAACGTTATGCAAACCTTTATTTTTATTGGATAAAAAATACCATATAGCATAATTCTATGGATTTATCAGCTGTCAGAATATTAGAAGGCTTCATAATAACGACAGCTATAGATGTTCATGACAGCCGGGACCAAGGACAAGCTTAACGTGCTTTCCGAGGCATGGAGGAGGCCATAATTTCGCTCATAACTTCGAAAAGTCATAGTGCCATAGTGCGGCACCAGGAATCATGAAGGCTGTAGGTCTTGCCACTGGGCTATCTCCGCTCGCCTAATATAAGGTAAAGTAGGTAGGGGAAGGGTTACATATTATTATAACTAAATACAGTTTAACTATTGTCGATATAACTACGGTCCACCCACATATGTTCATATTGTATATTGGTTGACTCAAGTACTGATTAACTTAAATAATTTTGATTAGACTATAATTAAAAGAACTATCGAACGATTGATGTAATGGTTATGTCAACTATGGGATGTTTCAACTACGTTTGAAAAACCTAATGGACGACTCACCTACAGCACAGTTCTGCGCACCGCCACCGCGCTGGATTAATTGTTTACTAAAATGAGTTATTAAAAAAGATAGATAATATTCTGTCTGAAATCCCTGAGTACACAAATGTGGAATTATTGCAAGCTATCGCTTCGAATCTTTAATTGTCAATTAATAATTTTTAAATAACTTTATTTTTCATTAATAAGTTTTGACTTAAACTTAGTGACCTAATTACAATATGTATGATTAAACGTTTTTTCAAATATAAATTTACATTTTTTATTTAAGGAGTCCAGCCAGCTGTTGGGATTCACTATGTTCACTATAAAAGGAGGAGAATAACGTGACCAAAGTATTTTCTGGCACTTCGCCGGCCGCTGCCGCGGCACGCTCACATCGCTCGCTCGGCTCGTGCATTGTGGTCACGATATAACCTAACCGCTCGTCGCTTCGCTCCTCGCTACCTAATTTTTTTGCCAAAAATACCCACGAAAACAGGTGAGCGAGCGAAGCGAGCGAACAAGGTGGATTCTATACAGAAACGACATGGGTGGTTATAGGTTGAGAAGGCTGTGAGCTGTGAGCTCCCGTCACAGCCTTTTCGTTAGTTGCTATAGTGACCATAAACTGCACGCGAGCGAAGCAAGCGTGTAATACCCAGAAGGGTGTTATATAAATCAACAATAAGTGAATCGTCCATTACTTCAATCAACCTTAGATAAATCAACTGTAGGTATATCAACTGTAGGTGAACCGTCCATTAGGAATTTCATCCATTATTTATTATAAACTTATGTGAATCGATCATTAGATATTTTAAACGTTATTTATTTCAACCGTAGTTATTTCGACAATAGTCGATACAACTTTAGTTATTATGATACGTAACCAGGGGAAGACCACGTAAGACCTTCCATGACCAAATACAAAAAATGTTAGAGAAAGGGCAGGTCAAAAGTACCCTAAACCGACGGGCGTGTATGAGGAGGTTAATGAGTGTGAATGAAGCTAAAAGTGTGTGCCAAGATCGTAGCAAGTGGAAGGATGTGATCTCTGCCTACCCCTACGGGAAAGAGGCGTGACATTATGTATGTATGTATGTATGTAGGTTCTTTGAATATTCACTGCTATTTTAAAGTACAATATCGTATGCATCACTTTAATTATTTTGTCCATTAAATAGAAGCCTACTCACGAAATATTCGCTACAGAGAAAACTCGAAAGGCATAACTGGTGCAATACAATTTATTAAACTCGAACGGGAAAAAATGGCGGAAAAACTAAGTAAGTACGTTGCCATACGTAAAAATAAGTGATTGTCAATAATTCAAGTAAATTATATTTAATAAGAGCCACGAAGAATATAAAATTTTGACAGAGGGTAAAATCTTGGTGTTTATAATTTCGTGGAGAGATGGTACGGATAAGTTAGAAAAAAACATTTTTTTATTATTTCTCATTTAAAATACTATGTACAGGTATACGACCGATGAGGCGTTAAGGTTCTTCAACGGCGACCGCGAACCAAGGCGGCGGGAAGCCGGTGGATGCAGGCGACTCAGGATCGCTAAATGTGGAAATCTATTGTGGAGGTCTATATCAGCAGTGCACGTTATATTATTATGGTTGAGATGATAATGATAAACGAAGGCATTTATACTAGAAAAAAATCAAATAATTTATTGATTCAGGCGTTACTTTGCGGAAATCCATTGTAAGCAAGTGATGGATTAAAAATATCTTTGTAACAATTCCCGCGCTACTATAATTTCCCGAAAAATCGAGAAACTATTCAACACGACACGTGTTTCGCCCTTACACAGGGCATCTTCAGGTAAGATAGGATCGTCAGAACAACGATGTCTTCACGACCAACGCTAAAACGAGGGAAAGTTCTCGTTTCAGACTTGCAGAAAAAATTCACTTCGTCCGCGGGAGTCCTCGTCCGCGAGACCTCCTGAGCGGGAACCGAACCGATTTACTTCTCTAACCGCTGATTTATCAGGCCATCAATAGACACGCTTAAGCTTTCCAGTAGTTTATAATTGGCGCTGCTTTCTAGTATTCAGCCTATCGCGGTATAGTGTTTTTTCTAGAAACAATTTATAATCAATTGAGAACATCTAGGTTCGCCCAACATGATTGCACGGCCTTACACACTTTATATCAAGGGATTGAAGGTTTATTGTCTAGTCTCGTAAAAGTCCTGTTTACAACGCCCTGCATACGTGTCTATGTGCGTTGAACCAGAATATTTTAAGTTAAAATGCTATAGTTTTAACAAAACTATAAAAATAAGATATATTGTACTATATTAATACATCATTTTATCCATGGTCCACTCATGTCTAGAAAATTGTCCCAATTTTTTAGTTACTAGTTATTTATCATCATCATTATAGCCATAACATACTTACGGAAAAACACTCAGAGCAGAACATATCATCATCATCTCAGCCCATTAACGTCCCACTACTGAGCACAAGCCTCCTCTCACATATCAAGGTGTGAGGGTATTGGGTCATACTCCACCACGCTGGCTGAGTGCGGATTGGCGGAGGCAGGTGTATGGCGTCCTTTTTTTTTGGGATGGAAAATCATCAAATGACCTTCTCCCGCTGTGGGTGGAGCGGGAGGATGTGTCAGACTTCTACTGACTAAAATCCATCCATGTTCCTCCTTTCGAGCATGCTACGTACCGAGGCTACGGTAACCCTTGCGAACAGTCCCGCAACAGGTGTATGGCGTCCTGCTGTTAGAATTTATCAAGCCGCCCATGAGGCCTCTAACATGGCTTAACGACTACCAGTGATAACCGGATAACCGGTGCCTTCCGGAGCACGGAAGCGCTCGATATCAAAGTTTGAGGTCAGTCCGTGGATGGATGACCGTTTGTGAGCAGAACATAATAGGTTGGGGAAAAAGTCTTTTCGTATTTTTGTATGAAAAGTCAAGACATTTTTTTCAAAGTTTATTTACATTTATTTACAATATATATGTACCGTTTTGTTGAATAACTTTCTGCCATTTTGTGGGCAGAGACATTATCCCGTTACTGTAGAAACTTTGGGACTTCTGATCAAAAAAACGGGACAAATAGTTTTGGCAGTCCTCTCTTGAGGTCAACCTTACAGAACCTAAAGAATTCTGCAGAGACCGAAACAGGTGAAAATCTGAAGGCGCAAGGTCAGGGCTATGTGGTGGATGCACTAGGACCTCCCAGTCGAACTCTCTTAATTTTTGCTGAGTGGCTAAAGATGTGTGTGGTCTAGCGTTATCGTGATGAAAGACCACACCCTTCCTGTTGATCAATTCCGGCCGATTTCTCTCGACTGCTTCCTTTAATCTCATCAGTTGCTGGCAGTAAAGATCAGAATCGATGGTTTTGCCGGGCGGTAAAAGCTCATAACAAACAATGCCCTTCCAATCCCACCATACACACAGCATCACCTTATTTCGTGTTAGGCCAGGTTTGGCCACAGTCTGTGAAGCCTGGCCAACTTTCGACCACGACCTTTTTCGCACGTTCTTGTCGTACGTGATCCACTTTTCATCGCCAGTTATCAATCTCTTCAAAAACGGCTCGGTTTCATTACGTCTCAATAATGAATCGCAAATGAGTACACGGTTCATTAAGTTTCTTTGAGTGAGCTCGTGTGGCACCCAAATATCGAGCTTTTTTGTATAACCAGCTTTCTTCAAATGGGTCAAAACTGTTTTGTGGTCAATTCCCAGTTCTTCAGCTACATCGTAACTACTAATATGCCGATCTTGCTCCACTCTTTCAAAAATGGCGTCCATTTTATTCGTAACAGGGCGACCAGAGCGAGGTGCATCTTTAACATCAAAATTTCCGGACTGAAAACGTTTGAACCAAATTTGTGCTACTCTTACTGACACTGCATCAGGTCCATAAACATCACAAATTGTTTTCACTGCTTGAGTTGCATTTTTGCCTTTTTTATAATAAAATTTTAAAATGTATCGAATTTCTTCATTAGATTCACTCATTTTTACGGAAAGAAAAACAAATGAAAAATAGCGGGAAACAACTTTTTTCTTTATAATGGAACCTTTTTAATGTTACCAAAACCAGCCAGACACAAATAGTACAGTCAAAATAATTTTATAATAAGTTTATACCTACGTTATGCGAAAAGACTTTTTCCCCGACCTAATATATTCATTTATTTATTTATTTCATATAAAAAGTATATATAATTTTATGGAGTAAGATAATAATAAATAATAAATATTTTCTAACAATTACACCAATTATTTAGTTCCAAGACAAGTATCATTAAGAACTTATGTTATGGATACTAAATAACGGATAAACATACGTAAACACTTTTTTATTTTGTAAATGCATACAGACTTAATATACATAGGAAAACACCCAGACCAGAACAAATATTCATGTTCATGCATTCAAAGATTTGTCCTGCGTGGGAATCGAACCCACAACCTCCACGCCATATCGGTCGGCAAAAAAATAACATAAGTTTAATGTTTCAGCTTACTAATAATATAACGCACATTTTGTACTGTACATTGTGTTAAACGGTTTTTATAAATTAATCTATTTTGATTTTGATGAAATTATTTTTCATAAAGTATTCTGCAATATTTCGCTCAGATACGTTTCTATTGTTAGAATAGAAATGTGTACAAATATGAAATTCAATTTAAAGACCGACATAACATTAAAATACTCCTGTCTCTGAAAATGCAGGTTTAGAATTTATATTTTCCCTACCTGCCATTTCTAAATGGGAATGGCATAGAAAATATTTTCCTTTCGGACTGCAATATGGAGTCTCACTGCTGTCACTTTCAAGTTTCATTTCAATAAAATCTTCCAAAGCTCACTTAAAAATTTGCTTTCATATGAAAACGGTAGCGCTGAATTTTCATAATATTTTGAAATCACTTTAACTGTAAATTGGAGTGTGCTTTGTTTGCTGTTTCATTGCTTCTTACTTACTTCGTTCTTTACTTTACACGAACTTTACACATAGAATTTTATACAAATATTTAAGGGCTAAGCAAAGCAATCAGTTAATTTGCTAATTTGCATATACTGCCGCACATAGGCATGCCCCAAAGATCACCAACCATCCCGGTCTTCTGCAGACCAGATCCATCTGATACTATCCACGCATATAAATCAATGTCATACAAAGCGCATAGAATTTTATACAAAGAGCTAAGCCAATCAATCAGTTAATTCGCCAATTGCCATACACTGCTGCGCATAGACATCCCACAAAGATGACCAATCAACCCGGTCTTCTGAAGACCAGATCCATCAGATACTATTCACTCGTATCAAATCGTCGTTGTAGATACAATAGATCATATAAAAGTAATATAAATATTCAGGATTACTTGTACTTTATGTACATTTAGATTGAACTTTCTGGTAATAACCTCTTAAAGTACGTAAAGCCGTTGGTCCGGGCTGTCATAAACATCAATGGCAGCCGTTATTGAAAAGTCAGTGCCTTCCAACAATCTGACAATTGGTTTAACCATAGAATGATGATTCCTGTTTATAAAAATATTTTTTTAAAAAAATGTATTACGTTTAAATTTACACGCTGTTAAGCAGAAAAGCGACCGATTGGGCGTTAAGGATCTTGAATGGCAACCACGAATCAGCAAACGTAGTAGAAGGCGGGATGGACCGATGGACCGATGATCTGGTCAGGGCGGCGAAGAGCCGGTTAATGCAGGCGGCTCAGCATTGATCAACTTGAAACGCAATTGGGGAGGCCTATGTTCAGCAGTGGACTTCAAATGGCTTAAAATGATGATGATGAAGCAGTAAAACAGAAAGACACTTTATATAAATATATTATACAAATGTATCACTACCAATGGATGTATCGAAAAATAGATTCTGATTCCGAGTACTACATCGGTATTAACTTCACAGTTTTGTTATTCGTCTAAATAAATTACTCTCAGTAAATAATATTCTTAAACACTAGTAATTAATTTAATACTTATTGAATATTTTACATTCGTATGAGTATAAGTAATTTATCACAAATGGTCAAGACAGTCTTCAGTTTGCCGAACTTGCAAGTAGAGCACCTCACTGTTACTTCTCTGTTCTCTTTTCCTCTTGACCTGGTCATCATCATGCTGGTGACCGAACTGGTAGCCTTTGGACATCCAGTGGAAGACACCCATAGTTACGAAGATCAAGCAAGTGTAGAAAAAGAATTGAGTGTCCTGAAACAAAATCGAACATACATACATACATTTCTGCCTGTTTCCCCAAAGGGGTCGGCAGTCGCAATCGCAGAGGCATACTATACGCCCACTCTTTGCCAATTATATAGTTGGTCCCACGTAATAGGTAGCGAGCCTATTGCCGCTTACCGGGCACTGTTATGTTCACCAGAGCCTCGTCCGTTGATCGGCAGGTGCACCACTTGCAGGTGAGGTTGGCTTGGGCTTCTTAGGTCCTGGTAGTAGGCAGTCTCTACCAGTTAATCTCGGGGTTAGCAGAGACATTAAAGGCGGTGCGAGTAAGAGAAAATTTCAAATACAATTTCAAAAGATTTTAAATTTTAACAACTATTAATTCTAACAAAAAGTAAGGTGCCCATCACAATGGGTTAAGTCTATTTATTTTGATTTTGATAGAAAAAGAAAATATATTACTAACTCATTTAAGGACAAAACTAACAACTAAGAAAACATAAAAATAATTTGTAAGTATGGAAACGATAATCTTCATAAGAAATCTCAAGGAAAGCTGAAAGACGCTTAGCGTGCGAAGGAAACCTATGCTCGCATTGTCCCTACGAGTCCCCAGGAGATTCATAGGAGCACGGCGGATATGCAGGCTGCATTGGCAGTGGTCAGGGCATATAGCTCTAAAAACTGACGACTCATGAGGCGTTAAGGTTCTTCAATGGCGACCGAGAACCAGTGAACCTAGTTTATTACAGCTTACCGATAAACCGGTGATCTCGCCTGGGCGCCGCCGTAGCGGGCCAGAAAGGCCTATGTTCAAAGGACTTTACGTGGCTGAGTGGGCTTCACACTCTATTCTACCGATCCAAACACTGCAATCATTATTTTCATACGTTATACTTATTAAGTACAACCTTGACGATTTTTATAACGTTTTTTTCTTGCCTTTTTATTCTAAATTCAACCAGTTGTTGTTTAGCAGTGAATGGGCGCGTTAGTTTTTAAGTAAACGTTCATAAGAGCTATATTGAGTAAAACTTAAATAAATGATTTTGACTAAGTGTTGGTGGCCTTCACGCTCATAAAATTTATGAAAAGTGCACCTTATTACCTGATAACAAACTTAGTTCTAGATCCCGAACTCACCTGCCTGTAGTCGCTTGCAAGGCGAGTGATGATGATAATGAGCACGTTCCCTGCCGCCTCTGTGAGCAGCCAAGAAGCCGTCATCACCGCCTTCATGCTGTCTGGGGCCTCTTTGAATGCGAACTCGTTGCCAGTCAACGCGAACAATACCTTTTGTGTATATAATAAATTATATAAAATAAAAAGATCTGACAATTACACCAATTATTTAGTTCCCAGATAAGTACCATTAAGAACTTGTGTTATGGACACTAAATAACGGCTAAACATATTTTTTTGTAAATACTCAGTACACATAGGAAAACATCCAGACCAGAACAAATTCAACGCGCATGAAACAATCGACGATTTCCAGAACACATTATCTCACGAAATTCGAATGTCAACTGGCCACCGAGATCGTGCGATTTAACGCCGTGCGATTGATTTTTTTATTTGGGGTTTTGTGAAATCACCGGTTTATGCAAATTGCCGAAACATTTCCTGTGCTCACATCGGAAATCCAACGCGTCATCGGCGAGATACAGCCATATCTTTTCATGTCTTTTTTAAAAATAAAAATATAACAACTCTGCCATAACATACTTTTTTTATTTTAAAATGAAAAGTGCACTCTTACTGAGACCCTCTATAGAAAACTTCATGCTTAATATGAATAAAGTTGTAAGTAATTTTAAATATAAGGTAACCGTAAATCTCTCTAGCGTTAATATATTATTAGAAGTACTAAAACTTTATAGGAAGTTCAAATATTAAAATATCAACTAACCGACTAGTTGTCACAGCTCCTATTTTAGTTTCCAAAATTAACCTGCTCTTTCGCTGCGCTCAAAAGTTTATTAATAAAATTAAACCCTGGCTCAAGTTTATCTAATATAGTTGCTACCGGTGGGTTTCTCTCGGCTAGAATCCAAGTTGTCCAAACGAGATCCAGTTTCCGACAAGAAAATAAAATATTCAGCGAACTGGTGGCTCGCAGGCTGCACGATAAAATTGAATTTCAAATTCTAGTTGAAATCCAAAATAGTATAGACAAAATGTTCATGCATAAAATTTACGTCAACAGATATATCGTGTTTATTTTTTGGGGTACCGTCGCCAAATGGAAATCGCGGAAGCAATAAATCCTGCCGGATGATGGGCAGCAGAGTCATCCTGCTTGAACTGCAATTGCCAACCTGCCTGCCTAGTGTGGTGATTATGGGCAAATACACAGACATGAATATACAATAGATAACGCAAATACAAGTACTACTCTGTTAGGAAAGTACCGGGAAAAAATCAATAATACACAAAATATTTGTTATTAATCCAAATTAATTTTATCACCTTTAAAGTATGCTCTTTCAGAAACGATACACTTACGCCAACGAATAATCCAATCATCAAAACATTTTCTTAAACGCTGTTTCCTACAAAGACCCAAGGAGCCCAAGCCAACCGCACCTGCCAGTGGTGCACCTGCCGATCAACGGACGCAGCTCTGTGCAGTGCCCGGAAAGCGGCAACAGGCTCGCCACCTATTACGTGGGACTAACTATATAATTGGCGAAGTGTGAGCGTATAATATGCATGTAATGTATGTATGTTATAAATTATTAAAAAGCGCATTACTTCGGAACCCTGCCATGCAAGTGGCCCAAAACTCGGATATTGCACAACTATATATAGAACACTGGATTCTGGAAAATTGTATTTGAATTATATATTGAAAAATCAACGGACAGGTCGTCCCAACGAATGCTGCATGTTTTTTTCTGTTTATACAAACTATTTATTTGGCTAGATAAATTTCCCTAGCACTGTATAATTATCCGAGGCAATATATTAGCCGGAGTAATAAAGATGTGCAATAGGCAAAAGTATAGAACTTTTTAGAGTATTAATACCAGGGAATTTCCAGTCTAGACTAGCTGTATGTCCCACGCCGTATGATAATAAAAAATGCAAAACAAGAATCACCCAAATACGATTACGTTACAAGAAATTCATAAGTATTGGCACAATTGACGCGAAACTAAACAAAACCAAACTGAAGTCCATGAAAAGTTAGACGTCTTAACTTGAAGTCGCTATCGTAAGTCGAATACAGTTGAATTTGAGTTTATGAATTTCTGACCAACTTATGTGACAGTTAACGTAAGCCTACTTTAAAATTCTTATTTATTATATTTCACTAGTATTATTATTAATACTTTATCGGCAACTTTAGAGAAGCTTACACAAAAACGTCAAAATGTCTATACGCCCGCTTACTGTATTTGTATTGGTTCATAGGCAAACGTTAACATTATTCTTTTAATGGAGTTAATTTGAAACAATAGAAAGGACATAGGTAGGACGTGTTAACCCGTAAATCATTCAATGGTGTGATCATTTTGATAGTGTATGGGGAATCTATCATCTTTCAAGTACAATACGTTTTGCAGGATATGTCTTTCATTTCTTTTTACCAAAAAAAAATAATATGACAACACAAAAGCCAGTATGTCTATCTCTCTTAGTAACTTCAAACCTTGCCCGACATAGTATAGTCCTTTCTCAAATTCAAAGTCAGTAGATTTCCATAGTCAAAAGCGAACAACTATCGGGTTCTGCCTTTACTTACCTCTGCTGTAGACATGATGACAAACTGCGGGAGAAGCCACGCCATCGTTATTGAGTTCGCCTCAGTCGTCACTATCAATCGGGATCTCTGAAACGAACGGCTGGGTTGAAACTAGTTTTCGACTTAACAAGCAAAGTTACAAACTCTTAGGTCTTTAGCACACATTGTTATATATATATATATATATATTATTCTTAACTATATGTATTCTTCATTGCACAAAAAAACTTATTTCTAAAAAAAATCTCTTCCAGTCAACCTTAACTGAAGTGGGATAGATAGTTAGCGGGCATTAATATCACACTACCGTATGATAACATTACACATATACATACACAAAAATATTATATTAGATACATATCAGAAATATAAACTAACTCGATAGCAAGTGCTTCTTTAAGTTTGTCTTAAAAGACGCATCTTTATTTCAGATGATTTTTAGAAATATTTTGCAGTGACTAAGCTGAGCGCTATATTTCGCACACCTCAAACCCCAATCCATTTTTGATTCTTATTGCAGCGATAAAACTATGCATCTACAGTTTCCATTAAATTGTATAACGCATTGACGAACATTAATTATGCTAAGCCCAGTGTCACCAATACCAGCATTGCTGAAAGTGGACAAAAAAATTTGTAAAATTTTGTTCATCTGCCAGTATAAAAATGATTTTATAATTTATTTATTTATTTATAATCTTATGCTACCATTACAGGTGTCTTAACCTAATGCGATAGCATAGCAATGTTTATAATAAATACAATATTCTATCTTTTTAATTATTAATCTACAATATTATTTAAATATAATATAACATAAACTAGCCTACCTGATATATAACTTTAGTATTACATCCTATATTTACAAAATAAGTTCTAAATCTAACGTAACTGATAACTTATTATATTTAACGCAGTTCTGGAGAATTCACTAAAAGTGCATGAAAATATATCCACCGTGTCATGAACCGTGTTTATAACACGAAACGCGCGGATAAGTGGCGTTTTCGCTAGTAGGTTGGTCCTGGCCACAGGCACAGCCAGCAAGCGCGGGCGCCGCCGCCGCCACACGCACCGGTCCGACACGCTCAGCTGCAGGTAGCACAGCAGCTCTGGATTGTGCTGCATTCCACGCAACACCCTCACCACGTACACGGCGAGCGCGAACTCCCTACGGACCCTGAGCTGATTGTACCCTACCATACCCAATACGAACAAAGTAGGATACATCAGCGGGTAGAATGGGTATACCCCATAAAGTTTTAAGTACAAGTATCTTGTGAACTTGTTCTGAATCCGCTCCAACATGACACTATACTTCGCTTCATGGGGAGCCCATATAGCTGCACTGTGTTCGAGGTGGCTTCGGACCAGAGCATCGTATAACACCCGGAGTGTGGCGATGTTAGTAAACCCATAATAATACATTTAGATGTAAGCTTTGTCGTAATCACAAAAATCTTAATAACATTATATTATTTAGATTTCTGTGATTGTAAGATTGTTACACTCTTTGGAAGTCAAAATTATGTTAAATGTTCTACCTACTACATATCGCCTCAAACGATCCTGTGTAACTAAGACCCTTGTTTCTCCTTCCTTCAAAACAAAGTTTTTCCGTAACTCTTTCTCAGCTCGTGCTGTACGAATGTGGAACAATCTTCCCTTTCAGATCCGTGAGAGTCCATCACTTCAGTCGTTCAAAAAGTAAACTGAGAAATAACTACTTGTCAAATTTGGCACAAACTTACCACTTTTTTTTAAATATTTTATTTTATTCCTTCTCTTACAATAATGTTAGCATGAGTTGTATGTATGTATATATTTTTATTATGTTATTAGCATGTAAGAGATTTGCTTTCTATTTTGTTCTTTTTTCTTTATTAGTAACACTATTCTTTGACGAAATTTATTACGTACAGCTATTTAGTTTACAAATGCTAGGATTGGCTGGTTGACCTCTTCTAGATATAAGCCCACCTTTGTACATGTTATTTTATATACCTCATTTCATACTTAAATTTGTGCAATAAAGGATAATTATTAAATAACTCCTTATTTACTTAAAATGGGTCACAGAGTATGTAAAAGTTTAGACTCGTGTGAGCTCTGCCCTTATAAATGACTACAAGATATGAACCCCGCCGTTGTTAATTTTTGACGCAATAATATATTTCGCAGAGTGCAGGCAGTGGAAACACTTTTGTCTGCGAGCATACCTGCTGACAATCCTGTCTGTGACGATACCGCACTCGTGACGCGAGCCTTTGTGAAACTATTTATTGTAGACGCTATAATTTATCCCTGCTGCAGACTAAACAAACACTGCTACTACTACTAATCTCGTCTCTACTCGTCTGCGACAGTAAAATCTGTATAACAAATACACCTGTCTCACATAAGATCTGCTCTCATGGTCGACCAATAATTCAAAGCTACCCGGCCGCTATTCATAGTCAAGTTTGAGGTAATAATGTAGTCGGCAGAGTAGAGCGAACACTTCTGTCTACGATGATACCGCGCTCGAAAAGAGAGTCTCTATGGAGCTGTCTTTTTTAAAGTTTGTCAAATATTTAGGATCAGTCATACTATATGTGTCATAAATATGAACCCCACCTGTTCATTGTAGACGCAATAATTCATTCAGCAGTTCAGATTCCTTCTTTTTGACTCAAGCTGCTAAGGATCTCTTTCTTAAATCTGTTTAAAAATAAAAATAAAACTCACATGAGATCTGCCATCATAGTCGACCATAAAGGTATAAACACCGCCGCTGTTCATAGTCAAGTTTGAGGCAATAATGTGGTCGGCAGAGTGCAGCGTGTACGCGCCCGCGAACACTTCTGTCTGCGATGATACCGCGCCCGTGACGCGAGCCTCTATGGAGCTGCCTTTGACGAGAGTTAGGTTCTTCGGACTTCTACTTGATGTTAGGAATCTGAAATATTAACATGGTAGGTATATAAAACTAAATAACCAGCCGGTAACATATTGCTGTGCTAAGTGCAAAAGCGGTATTTTACAAAAAGCTAGTTTCGAAATAATTTAGGTTTGGTACATAGAGTTTAGAAGTAAAACTGAGGTAGGGAAAACTTTTGTCAAGGGGTTTTTTAATGTTTCAAATAAGATATCGCTACATATAACTTAGTTCGATGGATGTGTGTTTCTTCAAGCTATCCGATGTCATACAAAATACCTTTTTGCTTGTTTCGAGATACTGCTTTGCGTCATTCCGTGTACTGGCTTAAGCTGCGAAACCTCTCTCCCAGCGTGATGATAATGGGCAAATATTATAGAATGTAATATGTTGGGTAGGCCAATTATCAGCAGTGGACTTTATAAGGCTGACATGATGATAATTGTTTTGCGCTTATCAGGGCTGAGTAATAGCATTAAACTTCATTACACAATGACGAGTTTCTTTGTGGTATTCAGTAGCATCAGAAAAAATAAAACATATAATAAAAGCAAAGTACAAGTACCAAACCAATAGATATATTTAAAAGAGCATAGCCTGTGAGTTTCTTACCAGTTCTTCTTACAGAGCGGTGGCTCGGAACTGGCACTTAGATTCACTTACACTTAATTATTTTTTGTTTTTAAAATGTTTTGTTGCATGTAAGTTAATCTAAGCTTCGTGATTTAGTGAAATAATATTTCAATTGTTTTTTTTTTCATTTTTAATTATGTCGTTTTTAAGTACTATGTATAATAGTTTATGACATAAATATTTATTTTTTAATGTAATATTGTGAATATGCTCATGGCCTGGTGATCGACTCAACAATGTTAAACGGCATTCATAGAGTTCAGTTCTTGGGTTGATGACCGTTTGTATGACATTTGTCATCAAGCTCTTCCGTGGTAATCCGGTAATCTAATTTAGCCAAGTTTAGAGGAGTGTTAAGCAGACGCTACATACCGTAAGCCGGTACTACCGGACGGACCTACTTCCACGGGCTACCGGAAGCCCGTGAAAGCAAATTGATCGGCTTAGAAACAATTTGGGGAGAGGCTTGTGTTCAGAATTGGGCTTTAAATGGTATTTATTATACGGGTCCGAAAAGGGGTGTCAAAATATCATTCATTCAAGTTGGGCTGTATAGTGCTCTTATGAAAGTCAAATATTAAATATAACGCGCCTATTCACTGCGGGCGGGAGCTTGATTGTAATAGAAAGAGCAGGAAAATCGTCAAGGTTGGTTTTTTCCATTCGCCAGTTGCAAGAATCTTAAAGCTACTGCATATTAAAACAATTTGATGAGTCTACAAAAGCTTGTTCCTGCAGTCACAAGATTTAAAAGAAATAACTGTTTTTAGCAAGGTGAACATATTTACAATAAACATGTCATGTTTGCAGGCTGTTCACGAGTCCGACATTGAATCAAAATTACACAGATGATTCCTAAAAGCGAGCATGAAGAATCAAAGACTAAAAGGGAAGTTCCATTCCTATTAAGTTGTATCTAATTTCCGCAAAAACTATCTTCCCAGTCAAAACTTTGTTAAGGAAAAACTATCTTTAACAACAACGGAACATAAAGAGCAATGGGTACACACATACGTACTACAAAGTGAATACCGTGACACATGATTCCATGCCTCAATGGACGGACTGGAATCCAATTTGTCTGAACCGTACGTATTCTGAGAACGGGCAGCGAGATTTTAATCTATTTACTTGTTCTGTGAACCTTATGCAAGACCTACATTAGAATACTTGTTTTTAATACTATGCTACATATGAACTTTGAGTTGAGTTGATGTTTTAGGCACCAAAATATGGGCAATAGGAAAAATGTTCCTAACTTATTAACGACCGATATGGTGTGAAGGTCAGTATACCTGCACTCCCCTCGTGAGGTCGTAAGTTTGATTTCCACACAAGACAAATCTTTGTGCATAAACATGAATATTTAAATAATAATAAATAAATAAATATTTCTGATACTTACACCAACTATTTATTACCAAGATAAGTATCATTAAGAACTTGTGTTATGTATACTAAATATACTACTAATACTACTAAACTAAATAATTTGTTCTGGTGTGGTTGTTTTCCTATGTATAATACGTATGTATTTACAAAAATAAAGTATCTATATATGTTTATCCGTTATTTACGATACATAACACAAGTTCTTAATGATACTTATCATGGAACTAAATAATTGGTGTGTCAGAAAATATTTATTTATTTATCAGAATTCAGAAACTTCCACCTAGTTCCACATATTACCAGCTGCTCTTATATTTACTCATGAATATGACAATAACTCCCTAGGTTCGTACTATTTATTAGGTTCAATTTCCAATTCATGCAAGAGCTGAATCTTGCTTGCGACTCATTTACTCCATCATAACAAGTCGTTTCAGCAACGAATCGCACTTTTGCACATAAAAAATGACGGTAAAAACTTCTAAGGATAATTTATTGATTCAGGCGTTACTTTGCGGAAATCCATTGTAAGCAAGTGATGGATTAAAAATATCTTTGTAATAATTCCCGCGCTACTATAATTTCCCGAAAAATCGAGAAACTATTCAACACGACACGTGTTTCGCCCTTACACAGGGCATCTTCAGGTAAGATAAGGAGTCACAGAACAACGATGTCTTCACGACCAACGCTGAAACGAGAGAAACTCTCGTTATTTTTAATCCATCACTTGCTTACTTCTAAGGAGAAAACTAAATCATAAGAAATAGTAGTATCAACGATAGTCAGCGAATTTTACTTAAATCTATTACATTTTAATTTTAAAAAAATGATAAAAAAATACTTTTATTTATTTTAACACAATTTCTGTTTATTGTTGTATGTAATTAAAGAATATAAACGAGAAGACAAAAAAATTAATTGAAATCAATGATTATCATAATTTTCTAGCACTATCCCGGTTGCCCCAGACTCAAGTCCAGGGCACAGGGTCTGCCCACTGGTTTAACCAGATATGGCTGATCTTCAGGTATTACATACAGCGACTGCCATCCGACCTCCACAACCCAAAGGGTAACATCATTCTATGGTTGGACAAGTTGTCAGAATATTAGAAGGCACTGACTTCTTAATGATTTCATGGCAGCCGAGATCAACGGCATAACGTGGTTTCCGAAACACGGATCAAGCGATAATTACGCTCATAACTTCAAAAAGTTATAGGTGCGCCCAGGGTTTCAAACCGAGACTCTCTGGATTTAAAGTATACGAGTCTCGCCACTAGGGCTCGCTTCTGAAAGACGGTTTAATAGTACGATAATAATAGCCAATGAAATGGCGTTCCAAAACCGTTCGTTTACCGCTTTCCGGTCTGTTTCCAACCGAAATAATTAAGGTCCATTCCTGTCGATTCTTTTGCGCTTTCCTTCGTTTTATTGGTAAAGGGATCGGCTATCTTTAACACGAAGCCTTTGGGTTTGTATGCGAACCAAATATACACGATTTCCTTAAAAATATCAACCTTTTTTAACAGAAAAAGGCAAGCAACCTTTATGATATTATAAATGCGAGAGTGACATTTTGGGGCTGCCTTAATTTTATCATATAAAAGTGACAGCACTATTTTTAAATCTGGATTAACTTTAGGTTTTGTTTTTAATAAGCCCCTTAGTTACCATTTCAAGATTAAACCATAAGGCCGTATTTTAGGATCTTGGAGAAATACATAAGCTACTTTATATTAATTTACTGCTTATTATTAGCCGAAAGTTACTGATTAATATAATTAGGTATTAGCCATTATAAAGACATACTTAAGTATGAGGATTATTACCCAAAGGATAAACGGCTCAAGAAACAATGTGGATGCTTTTTAGTCAGTTAAGGTCTTTTTTTACACATTTAACGCATTTACACACTGCCTTACGGCCTTTTCCCAGCGGCCTCCTCTGTCCTACCGGGGGGTATTCAGCCCCCCCTACCACGTCGAGGTGGAATCAAGTCCGAGGAAGAGTCAGTAAAAATCTTTTTTTTTTTTGATTACGTCGGTAACAAAATGCATTTACGCACTGTCTCCCGGCCAAAGGGGGACCGAGAGAGGTGTGTGGGACTCACCACCGGCAGATGCGACCGCCAGTAGTAATACCCACTAAAAATCTTCCGACGTCGCCCGCCGCTTGTTGAGAAAGAGGCGGGGGGCCAGTACCTGGTTTGCAGCTCTGACACCTCGCCCGCGGCCAACGTCCCCCGGACCAAAACCGGGAGGACCTCCTCAGAGAGACGCAGTGGGCGCGCCCCTCCTACCTCCTTGTGCAACCATAGCGTGTGTGGCCGACTTCTCGGAGGGTCCATGGTTAGACAGCAGGGGCCCCCTGCCCCAGCTGCCTAAGACCCTCCTGGCGCTGCTCGACGGGCCCTCCTGGCCCGCCCACTGCGCCCTCCACAGGTCCCTCTTAGTTTCTCCCCCGGTAGTCAGTACTAAGGGCATCCAGAGTCGCCAATCCCTGGGTGTTACCTTTTCCCCAGCGCCCTCTGCGCTCTACCGGGAGGTACTCAGCCCCCCCCACCACGACAAGGTGGAGACCAGTCGGGGGGGTGTAAAAGTCTGACACAAGCCATGACAAGACACATGATTGGAAACCATTTTGGCTAAATATTATATTTTATTTCTTTGTTTTATACTTATGAATACTGTGTGTTTCTTTTTTATGTAAACAAATAAATATATTTTGCAATCTAACATGACCTAACAATACAAGGAAGGAACCGCAGCAACGTTACATAAATACAGGGTGGGGACAATTTCGTCCGATAGGCCGGTGGCAGAGATATTAACAGGCTTGCTATAGGGACGTGTTTGCATTGACTTTACAAGGGAGTGCTGCTATGTTTCAGCTTTAGTGAGGGCGACCGGTGACGTGGAAGGGTCTGGGTTAATGTTTGTCTATATAACGGTTATACGAAAATACGTTCAGGAGTTAAGCGTCATACTATTCACAGGGAGTTACTCCTCTCACTTTTATAATTATAATATAACTTTGTGTCTATAGCAAAAGCATATCAGAGAGGGTAACAAGACATTTTCTTCCCTTTAAAAGCAATGTCTAGGCTTGCCTGTTCATAGGCAAGTTAGACATGCACTAACATTTAGTTTAATATAACGTTACTAATTATGCAAATATTTAATAATTCTTAATTAAATTTCTGCTGTATTGCAAATAAATGTAATATTGCAAATACAGTCAGATTATAATCAATCTGATGAAATTTTAACTGTACTAGTCGCAACATCTCGCTGCACGCAGAGTCAAAAAACATGTCTTGAGCAGTGTAGTGCTTGCGTCAAGCACGCGCTATAAGTAGAACTAAAAAATACGTGTATCATATAAAAAAATAAGACTTATGGTTTTATTTTCTTCAAATTTTGTAACCATTTACCGATAACATATCGATACGCGCGTTTTGCTTCACTGCGCGTTGACATACGACCTATAAGTGGGAGTGGGCGAGCAATATAGTTCATGCCAGTATAAAGGTCTTCGCACATTATACCGACTCGACGTCATCTTAACTCCAACTTAACTCACAGTGTGGCATTGAAATGTAAGTTTTATGTTATGTCGCCTAAGAGTAAATTCGTTAAATTGTAGCTTGAAAGCTTACGACGAGTGTACGACGCGGTCGTTTCAACTTATAATTTGACGAATTCACTCGTAAGTCACATAACATAAAGCTCACATTTCAATGCCACATTGTGAGTGTGGTGGAGTGGAGTTGGCGTCGAGTCGTTGTAATGTGCGAAGACCTTAACGCCGCGTGCAGCAAGATAATGCAAGGAGTGTAATTATTGGCGGGAGAAAAAACCTTTCGTGCTTGTTCTTTTACGATCAAGCTCCCGCCCGACATGAATGGGCGCGTTAGTTTTTAAGTTTTACTTTCACTAGAGCTCTATTAAGCTTAGCTTGAATAAATGATATTGCCTTTGGGTCCCTCAGCTCAACATGCTTTCTGAAGTGCAAAAGCAAAAAGTTCCCTACATTAGAACTGAACTCTGAGAACGCTGCGTTAATACAGTGATCGTAAATCAGTTTAACGATGTGTTGTAAGGAGATTAAATGGATGATCAAGACTATTATTACTTACATATACAGGATCTAAATAAACAATAAATTTAGGATAATTGAATGAGAATTGAACACGCGATGTTTGTCGATAATTAAATTTATATTTAACAATGATTTCGAATGCGCAGTAAAGACTGATATACTGTGACCTGGAACGGAGGCCCACACAATAGGAATTCTGTTACATTGCGATATTGTGGGCGGCAAACTCTTTCATTGCGTGTTACATAGCATGTTACTATTCGTAGGTCTGTGCTCGCCTTAACACATTAGGGTCTCAACCGAAGTGCGGCTTGGGGGGTGTCAATCATTTTCTTTTCTCCTTTGTCTACGATTACTACTGCGCAGACAACCGATGTTCAACTCATGTACAGCTCACTAGAACTCTATGCTGTGGACTGCAGCGGAGACTAGTGTATTGTAAAATTCACTCACCTCACAACCGGTAATCCAGACTTGCTCTTATCCACATTATCAACGAACCGATGAACTTCATCGCCGTCCAAGTAAAACGATATAGCCTTCTTTTCTTCCACCAACATCAACTCTCTTCTTGATTTGATACAGTCACCCACTAAATTTATCCTCACATTTTCACTGCTAGTCACTTTAAAATCTTTATTGGTGTATAATGACAGAGGTTGTATTGTGTAAGATATATTATGAATGGAATTGTCGATGGATACTGAACAATTGTTTCCGTTGTATATTCGTATTTGAGAGAAACCTGGTCGTGGTAGTTGGGGGTATGTGGTCTGCAATAAATATATATTTTGTTTTGTTTGGGAAAAAATATCACACAGTGAAAACTAATAGTAGAGCCAAATATTTGTTCTAAACACCATTTACTTACATATGATTAGCAAAAGTGAATATTAAGTTTTATAATAATATCAGAAAATCGACATCATAGGCCTACCCCAGTTTTTTCCATAATCTATCGGCTTCCCGCAACCTTTATCAAGTCATCGTTCCACATGGAAGGGGGAATGACCTATGCTGTACCCTTGATCGCTATGTTTAGGCCACTAACTCTTCTTGCTACATATTTACTATAAAACTAAATAATTACTTACACTGATATAGATCTCTAGCGCACCAGCTACTATGAAAGATATTCCAGCCAAGATGCCGCCCAAAGTGAGTTTGTGGAGAGGATTCTTCAGTATATTGTGTCCTTTCAAAAAGGGATAAATGTACTGAAACAATATCATAAATATGATCATAAAATTGTGTCAAACCTGTTTATAGCTTTTTTCAAAGGATTTCTTAATTTGAAATCAAATTGATGTAGTCATCGTTGACAAACATTATACTGATGAGAGTTACTAGTAACCATGATGCACAAATGTAAACGTTTCCTATAGCTAGATGGTATGTATGGTATACAGACAGGAGTCTATGGAACACCTGTTGTGTAACTGTGACTTGCTGGCTGTTTGCTGAATGAGTCTTCTATGGGTGGTCAAGACCCACAGCCAAGAGACTATGGGCGTCTTTTTGCCGATCCCTTCATAAGAATTATGGCAAGGATATTTTGAGATATGAAGTGGAAGACTTAATTGTCAAAGTGCATTACAGGTTCGCCTGTAATAAGAAAACCGTTCATAATCACCTTCTGCGCCAGAGGGATCAGAATAAGGATCATTATAGGGTTAAGCACTTGCATCTGGTCAGGTTTGATGGTCACCGGACCCAACTGGCCGTTCATCTTCGTAGCTTGCAGAGTCCACCTTGAACCCTGGAACACATGTTCATATCATATCATAATGCTTGAATATGAAGAAACTTTGAAATAGAATTTCGAAAGAAAGAAATTTTTTTTAGGTATATTAAGGTTGCCTGGAAGAAATTGCTTTTAGCGATAAGGCCGCCCATTGTATATACCTACCTGTTTAATTTTCTTTGTTTTTATGTGTAATCTTTATCATGGTGTACAATAAGAGTAAATTATTATTATTATTATAAGAATAAGAATAAGAATATTTTTTATTGACAAAATAACATTACATAACAAATAGTTTAAGCAGTTACAAAAAAACGTTACACAAAAACAAAACAAAAATATTTAAACAAATATATCAATAATAATTACAACAACTAATGGTAATGTTACCTGTCAAAAGGGCGATACATCAGCATAATGCTGCTGCATCTAATAATACAGCAGCGCTGGTGTTCCTGCACCGCCCTTTTGAGGTAGAGTGGCGTAGAAGAAAAAGTAAAAAAAAAATTTAAAAAAAAAAACTAACATTAAAAAAGATAATATATAAATATAAAAGAAAATAATAAAATCAATTACAGATAAAAGCTAAAGTATTAAGTATATAACCTCTAATCAAATTATTAGACCATATATCCGGGTCGAACTCTTAAAGTTAATAACCATAGTCACACATACTATCACGCCTATTTCCCCGAAGGGGTAGGCAGAGGCGTATAATACGCCCACATTCCGCCAATTATATGTTTAGTCCTACTAGACGTAGTAGGTGGCGAGCCTGTTGCCGATAACCGGGAACGTCATGTTTGCCAGAGCCTGGTTGGTTGATTGGCAGGCGCACCACTTGCAGGTGAGGTTGGTTGGGTTTCTTAGGTTTTGGTATAACCATACAAATCTTAATTATATAACAATAAAAGTGCTGTGCGCCCGTCAAACCGGCATTCTGATGTATGTATCGTGTAGCACCAGTGCATAATTTCCCGTTTAGTTGCTCATGGACCATGTAGCAGAACTTTTAAATACATTACTGGTTGCGTTCGTTATACCTGAATTGTACAGCACTGCAAAAAATCAATGTACTGTGTTCCAATAATAACTTGTCGTCTGTACTGAATGACCACGTCAATCACAAACTTTTTGGTTGCAGCAGCAGTAAATGGCTGCGAACTAGTGATGTGCCAACGGTATTTTGCATACTAATTCCAAATAAATAAAGTATTCGAACTAAAGTATTATATCAGTAACTATACTATTAATTCCAATAATAACCGTTTACCTTAAGTTGTCCCATATGATTATACTTCTTCGAACACACAATGCATTTACGTATGTTTATTCGTTATTTAGTATCCATAACACAAGTTAATGATACTAATCTTGGAACTAAACAATTGGTGTAATTGTTAGAAAATATTTATTTCAAAATATAATGCCAACAATGTAAAACTAGACGCTATCGCAAAAAATATTATGTTACAATAACCTCATAAAAACTTTAGAGGATAACCGAAACGTTCACGTTAAATAATAAATTAATAAAACATATGATTAGAATTTATTTTAGTTGTTTTTTGTCACCTTAAAATAATGTATTTCCGATAACAGTTATTTCCTGTCAAGCTCTAGCGCAAGTAACGTACGTCACTCGAGTGAGTGACACATTTTCAAAATGGCGACCTGCGTTCCGATAGTTTAAGGCGGCAGAAACCATTTCTTGTGTCTTATTATTTAGATTTCTATGTTAAGAACAAACATAGAAATAGGCAATAAACATAGTTAGGTATAAAATTATTACCATTTGATCCAGCAAAGACCAGAAGACTGGTAGAACTGAAAACAAAGTCAATATCGACAATGTCTTCTTTACGTCTCTGATGAACTGCTTGTCGAACCTGGGTTCCGTTGTGCTCAACCAGTGAACCCCTTTATCTCTCTTCCAGGACCCGATTATAACGTTCCTGATACCTAGCTGTGAGAAAAATATTATTACTTTAGGATTTTTTAAAGTTTCTTACTGTAAAACAAATCACAATAAAATCTTTACTTGCATACTTTTTTGTATTTTTTTTACGTTAGCTACTTACGTAATTTTATTATTGTATTGGCAAACTCACAACTAAGAAAATATATTAACGAAAAATTTACGGAGAATCAGACCCCGCAGTTAAGCCGTACTCACGGTTTGTGGGACTATGTTATAAATTAGTACTTAGTTATAACCTATTCTTACTGAATAAATAAATACTAAGGTATACAAGGTCACCTAGAATAAATATCACAACTTTGTCTATGGCTGTATACAAATCTGTCAAGTTAATTTCGTTTAAGGCCACACTAAGGGCGGCTTGCAAATAGTTCTTAATTTGAGTGGAGCAAAATTTGATTTCAAATGTCATTGCATTTCAGTCATTTGTCTCAAGTTGAGAGGGACAGAACGATTTTCTAAATGGAGTTTCAGACAGGGTCTGCTCACTGGTCCAACTAGATTAGGCTGAATTTCAGTTATTAAACGGAGTGACTGCCGGTTGACCTCCGCAACTCACAGGGAAACATCATTGCATGGTTAAACCCGCTGTCAGGATGTTAGAAGGCACTGACTTTCTAATAGAACTGCCATAGATGTTCATGACAGCCGGCACCAACGGCTTAACATGCTTTCTGAGGCATGGAGCAAGTGATGACCAGTTTTTTCCCTGGTCCTAGTGTATCTTAGGTCGGCTCATCATGTCATTCATCGTCTTCATCCTTTACATATCCATCTCTTTTTATTTGTTAATGTTGCCAATGTCAAACACATAAAAATTAATAAAAAAACAAACGGATTCCGCAATCGGGTATAATGCGGTCATTATGACGCACAATCTATGATACAGTCAGCCGCAGAAGTAGCTCATCATTTTATATCAGTACTTTGTCACTCTAAGGTCATTATGACGATGACGGATAATCAAAGATAAGGTCAAAAAGCGGCTATACAGTCGGTCGCAGAATTAGCTGATCATTAATTTATAGTACTTTTTCACTCTAAGATCATTATGACACACAATTTATAATAATATAAAAACCGTTGCTGTCAAAATCAGGTTGCAACGGTGTACCTAACTTTACTATCACAATAATTGGCGCAACGTGTGGATTTATTTATACTAGGTCCAGAGATCAGTTTAAATCAATCGCTTTTTACGTCACTATACCGGCGTAATTTGACATGCAAAATCACCAACTACTGGGAAAATGTGTCCATAGGAGTCCCGGTTGCTCAGTGGTTAGAGCAGCAGACCGGTCCTAGAGTTCAATTCTCAACTGGGCCACTGCGGAAAGTTTGTATATTTAATTATAAATCCCTATATACTTAAATATACATAGCTATATTTAGTTATGAAGTGATTTTTTTGACGTGACAACGTCTTATAAATTGGTTTGCCGGGTGACACTTCAAGAAACTGCGTTACGCTCCGCTCACGTTATGCGCTCACAATGAGAGCGAGTGAGAGGCACGCGTCCCTTCCACTCGGGCATGGTTAGCCCGCCTTAAAATTATTTTACCACTCAAAGTCGTTGTCACGTAAAACTTTCGCCCGTATACCGACTTTACTGGCAACCAATTTTTTTTTTACTTTATATCTTGACTTGTCTGGCTTTCCAATTATGGTGATTGTAATCAAAGAGAGGAAAAATGAGATTTTTTTCCCTAGAATTATAACCCCCCAGAATTAAAGTTTTATGGAAATAAATTATCACACATATTATATGTACGTATCATTATTTCCCACCCGCGACACGGGTAATATAAAAAATAGAAACAGATGTTTTAGTTTTACAAAAAAATTGCTCTATGGACAAGAAACGGACGTGTGATGTCAAGACATTATCTTAGGTTAGGTACACTGTTAAACTAAAGCCTCAACTACAAATGTCCTGACATTATCTTAGGCTAGGTGTACATTACTTACCTACGGTTGTACGAAACCTTACCAATATTATGACCATTTTTTTTCTTTTTTTTTTATCGTCTGTAAAAAAATGCTGCTTACGCACTGTCTCCCGGCCAAAAGGGGGAGACCGGGAGGGGGTGTGGGGCTCACTGCGGCCGACGCGACCACCGCAGTCCTACCCACTAAAAAACTTCAGACGACGCCCACCGCTGTTGAAAAGGGGCGAGGCACCAGTTCCCGGGTTTGTAGCTTCTGGTACCCCGCCCGCACCAATATTATGACCATGTATTATGTCAGGTTTACAGTTGAACACCCTTATTTATTGAATAACAAATGTCCTGCCATTATTTTAAGTTAGGTACACTGCTGATCGATAGCCTCACGCATACATTTTCAGACATTATTGGTTTTCCTTCATGTAAATTTACAACATATCTTACCGACACACATCTCACGAAGTCAATGACAATATTTCCCTCTGGCTTTTTCATTACATAACGGTTTTTCACACTCACGAAAATTACTGAAACAAATACATCACGTAAGTTTTCAATGAAACATGACAACATCTGAGTATTATCTATTTAATTAGCTTGTTGATAATCAAAATTATGAGATTCAAAATGGCGGGTGTACCATAAGAAATTAAATTATACCGGTCAACAAAAAAAATTACCTCTAATAAAGTGCATTAGAGGTAAATTTTTGTGTACCTCGCTCTAAAAAATCAATACCCTCTTCAAAACGAAATTATGTTGAAATTAAAATACACCCACCATATTGACATCAAGATGGCGGGTGTTCTATAATATGTTATTATTTAACAACCTCTCATAAAATGTAAATTACACCAAAAAAATTTACCTAAAAAGTACTCAAGTAAAAAAATTAATGGTACATTTTTTTGGTGACCGATATAATTGAATTGCTTGTGGTTGACTCTCATTCAAAATTAAGTAGCGCTTAAAGAGTCCATTTTTGTATGAGTGAAATTAAGTACATTTGTCTTTCTTAGAGCACGTTTAGCCGCGGATACCAAAGCGGATACAATTATAGCTGCAGAACTCCACACACCTGCGTCCACCAATAACCGTTGGGTATACAAATTGGATTATAATGTCTAAGATATAAATCGCTTTCATCTTGGCTATTGAGAGGAGGCCCTTGGTAAGTAGAGAGTTCATAGTCTTGTAGGTAAAATACAATAAAAAGGTTTCTTCGATAAAAAAAAGTCGGTAGCAAAAGGTAACAAAATTTAAATTAATTTTCCAAACTCTATTATTGTCTCCGACTGTACGAAAATATTGTTTTAATATCATTTCACAAGGCAAATATTGGTTACGTTACGTTACATAAATAAAACTATTCCATTGAAATGTTTGTCTAGACCAAATAAACAACTTTATTAATAGCCGCCTCACCTTCTCAGCTGTCAGTTAGTTGACTGATTTGACATTGGCCCTCGACTGCAGTAACTGAATATAGTTTAATTAGCTATATACATATATTACATATGCAAGTCGTTTGTTATCTTCAACGTTGCTAAATTAGTTTGACGACCGATATGGCTTGGAGTACAGTATACCTGAGGTCATGGGTTCGATTCCCACACAGGACAAATCTTTGTGTGCTTGAACTTGTATATTTGTTCTGGTCTGGATGTTTTCTATGTACAATATGTATATATTTACAAAAAAAATATATGTAAGTATGTTTATCCGTTCTTTAGTATTGTAAGAGGATATGTATTTATTTATGTAGTCTATGCACTTAATAGGGTTGTCAGAAGTTGAATTTTATATTAAATATTTTTGATACATACATACAGAGTTAGTGTCTTATTTTCTTATAAATCTTGTGACTGCAGAACACAAGCTTTGGTAGACTAATCAAAATGTTTTAATATTAAGTAAATTTTCTTGTAACTGGCGGGAGAAACACTAACCTTGACGATTATCTTGCTCTTTTTTTACAGTCAAGCCTAAATCAACGATCAAGCGGGCGGGAGCCTTTTAAGTTCACTTACATAAAACCTTTTTTTAGTAAATAATTGTGACTTTGACAGAAATTCACGCCCATATCATATTAGAGGTAGGCAGAACTTTTTACAACTATTTAAAAGAAGTCTACATAGCTGTGGCAAAATTCACTTTTAGCACAGTTTTATAGATAACATATGTATAATAATGAGAGGCGGTTGACCCATATTGATACAAAACAAGATCCTCTTCCCATAATCGCCTACAATACCCACGGGCTAAACATAGGGTGGTAGAACTATTTACAGCTGCCGTTACCATTCGGCATAACATTTTTCGAAACTAGTGATAAAACCTCTAAAACCCGAACGAATTTTATCGCACTCTTTTCACAAGACAATTAAAAAAAAGATTCAGAAATAATTATTGCATTGTAAACCCTTATAACTAATTTATGTCAAGTTTTTATTTTGGAGAATGTAAAGCAAAAAATAATCCTAAATAAAAACAATTAGTACCTACGTTAAAAAAATAGTTTTTATATATTGGACAAAACAACGATTAAAAAAACCAAACGCGGTTCAATCAACAAAAGTCATAAGTATTCCTCATTCATAAGATAACTTGAAAATGTTATGATTCGTAATATTAGAGAACCCTTTACGTCTCTCATTCATAACCATAAGAGGCTTAATACCGTTTCAGCACTAAACACTTTCGACTTATTTTCACCTTTTTGGGTAATGTTCTTCTATCACCATAATAAAAGACGTGGGCTAATTATGTGATGGTCATGACTCAAATATTAATTATTTATTATATATGTTATCACTTTATTATCATGGCGACACAGAAGGTAATTAAATCAACTTTTACCCTACTTTCGTCTACGCAAAATTATCAACCTTTGCAGTGTCAATTTAGGGACATTCAGTTAAATATAAAACTCATACTGTGGATGCGTTTGTTTATGAGGCTTTGTAATCGGATTAACATATACACACATAATATGTTTTTGGAAGTATATAACCCTCAGACCAAGTCAATTAAATAAGTGCTAATTTACCATGCAAAAAAGAATTCATTTTCAATGTACTTATTTGTGGAAATCGAAGACCTTAGAAGCTAGAGCTAGTATACTTCATCTTCACGTCATATCGGTAGTTAAACAAAATAAACTTCAGGGGCTTATTACAAACAAGATTTAAAGTTAAACCAAGTTTAAAACTAATTCAAATAAGAATGTTCAGCCGTAAGTAAAAAGAAGCGCATGTATCTGAAATGAGCGCTGTCCATCATCAGATCTAACTAATCCACTTTTTGTGCAACTTATTTAAGTAACTTATTATGTAAATTCATCAATTACTCTTATACTTGAAAAAATAAACGTAGTTTATTATTATTATTAACTTTTCTTACCTATAGACATGAGCACAATGAATCCAGGTGCCCCAAATGCCAGCGAATAACAATCCTTGTCTCCGAAGCAATGAACTTCAGACCTAAGAATCGGCGAAATAGTCTTCGCAATCAAACTTCCAGCGCAGACCATGAAGTACAAAATGCTGAAGTATATAGCCAGGTGATGCTCTTGTTCCGGGACCTTAAACTGGTCTCCTCCGAAAGCTGTAACACAGGGCTTAATCCCCCCAGTTCCGATGGTGATCATGAACAGCCCAATCGAAGTGCAAAGTCTGAAAGGAATGTTACACTTTAGCTCCAGGATACTAATTACATATACATATACGTATACGTGGTAGGTTAATTTAATTATTATACATATTGTTTATTTTTGTTCCTTTTATTTCAATTGTTTTTTACACATGTCGTCTACTATTGAATGTTTTTTCCTTATTGCGGACTGCTGGAAGAGATTCCTTTTGGAATAAGCAGCTCCATTGTACATTGTTATATAATATATTTTTTCCTTTATATGTTTTGTGTGTACATAAATTGTTAAATAAATAAATAATTCTAATAAACAGGTTACGTGGTACTTGGAAAATAAAAAAATATATAAGGAAATAATAGCAATTCAGAGAATATAATTAACTGAAATTTTAATCTGAAGAATAGACACATACGGACATTTTAAAAATTTCTATTCTCTAGTTTCATATAAATATTTATATCATTATATACCGTCAGTCTAATTTTTAAACTGCGTAACTCCAAAAAAATCAAAATTTTACTTTGAATGCCATCTAGTGTAAAATTTTGAGATCTATCAATTGGATAGCTATGTAATAACGGAATGTCAGCCACAATCTGGTTAAACCAGTGAGCAGACCTTGTTCCTGATGCTTATGTCTAGGGTAACCGGAATAATGCTAGGATATGACGATGATCGATTGGAATATCTTTCAAGTCCCACAAATTAATATTTAATTCATCATCTCAGCCCATAAACGTCCCACTACTGAGCACGAGCCTCCTCTCACATACCAAGGTGCGAGGGTATTGGGTCATACTCCACCACGCTGACCCAGTGCGGATTGGCGGAAGCAGGTGTATGGCGTCCTGCTGTTCGATTTTATCAAGCCGCCCATTAGGCCTCTAACATGGCTTAACGACTACCGCATTTAGTGATAACCGGGACCAACGGCTTAACGTGCCCTCCGAAGCACGGAAGCGCTCGATATCAAATGCCACACAAACGGTCACCCATCCAAGGACTGACCTCTGTAAACTCTGCTGTACTTCGGTGATCGTTTCCGACCACCGAGCACCGCAGAGCTGCGAGCGCTTCAAAATAAATATTTAATTAGTTATGAGCAAATTGGAATAAGACCCATATTCAATTAGTGCCATAACTATCAGGTTTTTACTTCCTTCTATAAAGATTGCTCAAAAGGACATAAGCAGTTTGTAAATTATGCTGTCAATATATAGCATTTAAGTCATTATTCAATTATACATCAAGTCAATAATTCATCATTTCAATGCGTTTGCTTACGTTATCGTGTTAGTTCTTATTCTGTACTATACGTCTTTTAAACAATGTCATACTAACAAGCCACTTTGTTCTACGATTTCATATTCCTGTAGGTACCTAATATTGCAGTTAATCATTATTTGCATTTCAATGATAAATTAAGCAGCTCCAGTTTCTAATATTCGTGAAGCTAATATTAAAGCACAAGCTTGTTCGTGTGTAGGTTACCATTTTGTGTTACTGACTTATGAAGCATTAATTGTTCGTAGAAGCGGCATTAATTAACCGGTAAACATTAATAAAGCAAATGCGTTTTACTGGAACGGGAGTGGAGAGCGAAGTGCATAATAGCAAAGCCCTGCAGGCAGGCTCTGAGCACGGCTTTGAAGCCAGAAGGCTTCAGCTTCTAGAGATTTATCAATTATGTAATAATCAGTGGAGTTACTGAAGCTGCGAAAATTTTTGTTTTTTTTCTAAAATACAAGTAACTTGATCGTTTAGTACTAAACGTAATTTATACAAATAAATCTAAATTCATAAAATTTAAGTTTCTCTTTACAATGTTAAATTTAGATGATTTTATTTAATGCATATGAAAGTTAACTAAAAAAGTTTACTTAAAATTCAAAATTTCTTTCAAAACTATTTTGCTTTTATGTATGTTATGGCCAATCTCCGAAACAGATTGACCGATTTTGATAGGTTATCACCGGCAGATACCTGATATTATAAAGAGAAACTTAGGCTACCTTTTATCGTAACTAGTAAGGTCGCTGACAGTAGTTCAGCCAAAATCTGGTTGGGAGAAGATAATTTGATGTTCATCCATCCGCAAAAAAGGTATTATCTAGGATTAGTTACAATATTCTGATAATATTCACTACTTGATTTGATCATGTTTTTCTTTCTTTTAAATAATAGCTTCGTGCGTTTAGCACATTTAGTCAGTGTCAATGTAAAGGAGAGATAGTAATAATATTCAAATAATAGTAAATGAGAATGAGTGGTGATGAAGATGATAAATGGTTAATGAGATACCCTCCCCCTAAACCTATTGAGTCCTCAGTAAAGATGTGGGACTATACTGAAAGCTCACAAGGACTTCTTGAGAGAATTTGAAAAATGATGTTTCATTGCTTAGTTTCATTTACCAACACTCATGTACGTTCACAAACAATTAGCTGTAAATTTTCCACCTTTATTACACAATAATGTTTGAAATATCACAAATTAAACAAAACCCCCCTTTTGTAAACTTATAAATAGATGAAAAGAACCTAGTTGTTCTTTTTTGTTCCTTTGTGTATTTTGGTTTACTAATGTAATTACAAAAACAATGTGTTTAGCAGCAGACATGGGCTAAGTGATAATTTCAAACAAACACGCGCGAAATTGTTTTTATACGATTTTAAAACCTATATGAGTACGAAGCTCTCGATGATTTTACCTGCCAGGGAAAGCCAGCTGTGGTATGGCCGTCAGCGCTACCAACAGGTTTCCGGCCGCATACACAAACATCATGTACAAGATTGTCCTGAAAATATAATTACTTAGAACATTAACAAGGCAGCGTCCACATTAATTATCTGTTTCACAATTTCCAAGTTAGTCCACTAGTTCAAATTAGTGTTTACTTGAGAGATCGTGCATTTAAAACTATAGTTTAATTGCCAAGTATCTCCTAGTCAGACATCGTGAAATGGGCCCTAAACGTATTGTCTGTTGCCAACTGTAAGCTCGTGTTAACACTATAGAAAATAATATATACTTTATTGTCCCTAAGATCAACAGGATCATTTAGATTCGTCAAATTTTTAAACACAAAATAGAGTTACATACATAATGTCACGCCTCTTTCCCGTAGGGGTAGGCAGAGATCACATCCTTCCACTTGCTGCGATCTTGGCACACACTTTAAGCTTCATTCACACTTATTAACCTCCTCATACACGCCCGTCGGTTTAGGATACTTTTGACCTGCCCTTTCTCCAAAATTTTTTGTATTTGGTCATGGAAGGTCTTACGTTGGATGGATATAAAATACGTGTGGCATACTATAGTAGATCAGGGTTACTTTTTTGGCAGTAACTTTTAAAGTTAGGGCGCTCGAAACTACAAATTTCAGGTAAACCTCGTGTGATGTATTTATCGGCTGGAGAAACCATATATATATAGTTATTAAAAGTAAGTAAACCTGTATTTTCCAAGGTAGTTGTCGGCCACAATGCCACCAAGTACGGGGAACACGTAGACGAATGTGCTGAACACGTGGTAGGTCTCCGTGGCTCCATCGTCTGAATATCCAAGCTTACTGCGCAGGTACAGGGTGAGGAAAGCTGGCAGAAAACAATCAAATCATACAAGAAAATCGAAAAAGCTATATGAAGTCTGATGAAATACTTATGAATGTCGATTGCGCTTAAAGAAAAAAAAAATTTCAGCTCTTTACATTAAATTTTATAGTTAATATTTACATAACTAATTAATAACAATGTTGAAAACAAAAAGAGCTCAAACAGGTGATTCCCAGCATACATATATACATACAATCACGCCTGTTTCCCCGAAGGGATAGGCAGAGGTCTATTATACGCCCAAATTTCGCCAATTATATTGTTGGTCCCACGGAATAGGTGGCGAGCCTACTGCCGCTTACCGGGAACTTTTATGTTCGCCAGAGCCTCGTCCGTTGATCAGCAGGTGCACCATTTGCAAGTGAGGTTGACTTGGGCTCCTAAGATACTAGTAGGATCCCTCAGTCTCTTTCACTTGTTTAAAGTTGACAGAAGGATGTTTTAAATAGGTTTAGCACTAAACAGGATACGTGACCATTGTGCAAGTATGCCTAAGTTTCCTGTCAAAGGCAGGCTTTTGAGGCAGATCCTTTGACAGGAATCTTCCATTCTAGATAGAATAGAATAATTATTTATTGAAAACACAAATACATTCCTTCTTAACAATAACTAAAAAATTTTAACTAAAAGAAACCTACAGAGCGATACAAAGTAACAACAAAAGGTAATATGAACATTGTGCGTTCAATTTGGTGCTGTTTCAGCATAATTACAAGCCACTGGGACAGAGGTCCCGGCCGCGCTGATTTTTTCGACACTTTAACATAATACACGCATCTGACCACCAGACAAACAAAAATTACATCACAATAGACTCCGCAACAGTAGCCAATTTGGGCTTATAATGCAGATAAACTACGCTCAGTGTTGTGGTGGCGAAATAACAGATACTGAATAAGTCTGGGAAGGAATAATGTGTGCCCAAAGCATGCTACATCTATGAAGCGTTAAGAGGGCTGTCGGCAGAAACAATCACTGACAAGAAGTACAAAGAAGTATGTGCTAAAAGAACAAGATTAGATAGCTGTTCTCTGCAAAGAACCGTGATCGCTGTTTATAAATAAGGATTAGCTATGTACTATTAGTCAAATAAATGAAAAGGTAAGGTCAGCCCTTTGTTGATTTCAATAAGTACCTACTTACCCCTCATTCCGGAATATGAAAATCGTTCGCAGAATTCAGTCAAGATGATGAACAGAACTATAGATGGAAACCGATCTTTTACCTGCAAACAATAAACGAAATAAGTAAATAAAACGCTGTTTTTTTCATAAGTAGTAAACCCTTGTGTTGGTGTTCTGCATGTGTTTTAAATTGTTAACTAAATAAAGAACAACTGTATAGATCCTTTTTTAAATAGTTGTTCTAGCAAGGTTATACAAGCCCAAGGTATAGTGTAGTGCTTAATCGGACCCCCAGTTTTTTTCAAATATTTCTGATTTAATTTGTAAATGTTTTTCAGCTGTAACCTAACCTGCAATAGTGTCATCATCATCATCATCATCACCCTACACTTGTCCCCACCCTACTGCTAGACATAGGCCTCTCCAATGGCACACCACAGAACTCGATCATCAGCTCTTCGTCTCCTTCCGCTACCAGCCGTTTTGCGTATGTCGTCACTCCACCTAGCCGGAAGGCGTCCTACACTGCTATAACTATGTGTTTGTTGCAAACCCATTTCACTATCTCTCTCTTACCATAAAGACCTCTTTATGGTAAGAGATAGCTCTAGATCAATCGTGTCATAAGGTTGTCACACACACAAAGATCCTATAATTATAATATAATATCTTAAGATAAATAAAACCTTGTCATTGAATTTAAAAGAGCATCTAATATCTTATCTTATCTTTGCAATATTGGATTGTATGGCGAGCTATATTTATTTTAGGATAAAAAATTAATATTTCATAGAATCTTAGTCGTGTATGACGCACTTGGCAGACCGCGCAACGTAAATATTTAATTTTTGGTGCACCAAATGATTTATTACCGGCCTAGAATAGTGCCCCTCTCATCTCACGGGGAGTCGTAAAAGTCGACGAAGAGAAATCCTACCGGATGATAGGCAGCAGCGTCATCCTGCGTACTGGTTGGAACTGCGATTACTCTCTCGCCTGCCCAGCGTGGCGATTTTAGGCACATACCCCCAGTAGAGTGTAATCTATTAGGCAGGCTAATGTTCAGCACTGGACTTTATAAGGCTGATATGATGAAATCATTTGCTCACTCATCATCATCTCAGCCCATTAACGTCCCACTACTGAGCACGAGCCTCCTCTTACATACCAAGGTGTGAGGGTATCGGGTCATAGTCCACCACGCTGACCCAGTGCGGATTGGCAGAGGCAGGTGTATGGCGTCCTGTCGTTAGAATTTTTCAAGCCGCCCAATTAGGCCTCTAACATGGCTTAACGACTACCACATTTAACACAGATAACCGGTACCAACGGCTCAACGTACGCACGGAAGCGCTCTATAGCAAATGCGACACAAACGCTTACTCTTTTCCTTTTAAACCCCCGACCATAAAAGAGGGATGTTATGAGTTTGAGGTGTCTGTTTGTAGCACAGTAACTCCTCAACGAAGGGACCTATTATCATGTGGTTTCTGTACAAAAGCTGATGTAATCGTGATGGTTTTTAGCAAAAATTCGTAAAGTTCGGGCGTTTTAAAGTTATTTTTTTAATTTAATTAGCTTAAATTTAATTAGCTGCGGCATAGACTATTACTCTATAAAAAATTTAAGACTTTTAATTTTTCTGTATCAAATTCCTACCTCCGCCATTAGTTTATTTTAATCTAAGAAAAAACTTTTGAATTTGAAGTAACCCCTGAGACTTCTTGGCGGGAAAGTGAAGCGTCTAGACTGTGGTTTTTTTTTATTTTCTAAAATTTGTGATATTTCGAACGTTAATGTGTAATAATAACGGTGGATTATTAACCGTTCAGTGTTTGTAAACATACATAAGTTTTGGTATATCAAACAAAGTAGTGCAACATCATTTTTCAAATTCTCTCAAGAAGTCCATGTGAGATCTCAGTGTAGTCCCTCATCTTTACTGAGGACTCAAGGGGTTTAGGGGAGGGCATCTCATTTGCAATTTATCATCTTTATCACCACTCATTCTCATTTACTATGATTTGTGTATAAATAATATATCTCTTACTTGACACTGACAAAATATGCTAAACGCATGAAGCCATTATTTAAAAAAAAAAAATACCCTTGACTCTAAAGTAAAAATATGGGAATGTAAATTCATAGTACAAGCTCTGTTTAGTGTGAGGTTAGATTACGCTGTGTGGAATGATACATGCTAATTGATTTAGACATTAAAAACATACTTTAATAAAAAATGAACGAAACCTCAAACAATCGTATAATATGCGTGGTATAATTATATGTATATTATATGTATATTATATGTGTAAAGAACAAATTGCTAATGATCTACTGATCTACCTCTATGAGCAATATGAGATGAAAAGGGGGGGTAAACGGTTAATTCAGTTCCTGCTCCATTTTCTACAATGCTTCTTGAAGCCGTTTTAGAACAAAATAAATACTGAAACATTTAGAATTATATATTTTGTTATTTGCATCTGTAAATTTAACTGTTTTTTATGTGTACTTACTATTATTTGTACTCAGTAGGTAAATTTATTTTCTATCTTCTTTTCATTCTTTTATATGAATGACTGACGACAATTTTATCGTAAATTTAACTGTATTTTTTTTAACGTGTACTTACTATTATTTGTACTGAGTAGATAAATTTATTTTCTATCTTCTTTTCATTCTTTTATATGAATGACTGACGACAATTTTATCGTAAATTTAAATGGTTTTTTTAATGTGTACTTACTATTATTTGTACTGATTAGGTAAATTTATTTTCTATCTTCTTTTCTTTCTTTTATATGAGTGACTGACGACAATTTTATCGTAATAAAGGATATTAAAATAGAAATGAGAACCTTTTTCCATTCGGTGTGGCACCCTAAAAACTTATTTGCAAAGTAAATCGAGCTGACCCTGTGTTTATTACTTTTACAGGGCCCTTTTCCTCAATTTAAAGGAAAAAACCGTTATTAGGCGTCGATTGGTGATGTACAGCCGATATCGAACGATCGAAGATTAGTTTATCGGGGGTTGCAAATCTAGAATTTAACAATGTTTATCACTAACTTTTAGAGAAAGAGCAGGTTAAAAGTTCCTACCTTAAACTGACGGGAGTGTATGAGAAGGGTAATAAGCGTTATAAAAAATTAAATCGTGTGCCAGGGCTTTTTTTGTTACGTCGGTATCAAAATGCATTTAAGCACTGCGTCCCGGCCAAAAGGGGACCGAGGGGGTATGGGACTCACCAGCAGACGCGACCGCCAAATAATAATCACTAAAACTCTATCGACGATGCCCGCCGCTTGTTGACAGAAAGGGGCGGGGGGTCAGCATCTGAAACCCCGCGCACGGCCATCGTTCCTCGGGCCAGAACCGGACCTCCTCAGAGAAGCGCAGTGGACGCGCCCCTTCTACCTCCGTGTGCGACCATAGCGTGTGTGGCCGACTTCTCGGTAGATCTATGGTTAAAAAGCATAGGCCCCCTGCCCCCGCCACCTAAGGTCCTCCTAGCCCTGCTTGGCGGGCCCTCCTGCCCCGCCCGCTGCACTCTTCATTGGTCTCTCTTAGTTTCCCAGAGTCGTCGGCCTCAGGATGTTTCCAGAAAAACCCAAAGCAGATTAAAGAACCGCCCAACATGGGGCCTCTTATTTTGCTTGACAACTAACGGGACCCACGGCTCAACGTACCGTAGTGGCTAGCGGATTTCTAATCTTATGAAGCTCAATTTAGTGTGTATTTTAACTATATACTAGCTTAGTAAAATATTTTATCCTATGCAAGTATTGGAAATAGCCACAAAAACTTTATCACTTTATACATAGATATATATGTATATGAATATATGGGGGTGAGTCCCACACCCCCTTTCGGTTACCCTTTGGCCGGAAGGCAGTGCGTAAACGCATTTTGTTACCGACGTTAAACAAAAAAAAATAGTTACTACTCAACAAATATCTAAACATAATTAAATACTTTCAGATGTATTAACTGTAAGATACATTTTTATAAGGCCTTTGTCTCACTAAATAGGTAGTCGGGTAACCATTACAAGCTTTACATGTTTGAGCCTTATTCTATATTTTTTTGGGTTTTTTTTCGTTTGGAAAATCATCGATTGGCCGTCTCCCGCTGTGGGTGAAGTGGACTTATACTGAGAAAAAACTATACATATTCCTAGATGCGACTGACTGTATGAGATGTCCGGAGTATTTATTAATTTATTCTGTGAGCTGCCGGGAGACAGGAAACAATAGAATTCACATTTCTCTGGATACTCGTTGCGTGAAAGGTCCACATGTCTACCCTAAATCATAATACGTTTAACATCAATATCGCTTGTTTTAATTTTAATCAATTTCAATATTCACCAGTTTGCGTAGGTATCGACAATTTGGAACAGTTAATTTATACAAGTGAATCA
Source organism: Musotima nitidalis (assembly GCA_949126915.1). NCBI lineage: Eukaryota > Metazoa > Arthropoda > Insecta > Lepidoptera > Crambidae > Musotima > Musotima nitidalis. The sequence continues at coordinate 4,223,100 of OX421429.1, forward strand.
CGGATTGAATTAATTTATGAATACACCGGAATATCTCAAGCGGCAAATTCGTATTTTCATTCGAGTAACTGGCTTGCCCAATTTCACCCGTGGTATGTAGGTCCTTTACTCAAACGACACTCTGCTTATTAACTCCGACTGTACTTTGTATTTACTTCGATCTTTATTTGTTATTAATAAATTTGATTACATACAGTATAGACTGATTAATTAATATATCATGGCCCAATTTCAGACGAGGTGGCTAAGTCTCTACAACATAGATACTATTTTCGTGATTTCGTCATGGAAACTTGAGATTTAGACTTGGTGTTTAGGGATCCTATCAAGACCTGAGGAGCCCAAGCCAACCTCACCTGCAAGTGGTGCACCTGCCGATCAACGGACGAGGCTCTGGCGAACATAACAGTGCCCGGTAAGCGACAATTGGCTCGCCAGCTATTACATGAGACCAACTAGATAAGTGGCGAAAGTGGGCGTATAATATGTCTCTGCCTACCCCTTCGGGGAAACAGTCGTGAATATATGTATATATTAAAAAAAAGGAGTATTGGTATGTGTGTGTTTAATCCTATTTCCCACCTGGATCTTATTTGACAAGACTTTTACAGTCAGTTCATCATCTTAACCTTAAAAAGTAAACGTCCAACTGCTGGGCTCAGAGGTTAGTTTTTTCTCCCGCCAGCTACAAGAAATAGTACTAAATATTAAAACAATTTGACAAGTCTAACAAAAACTTATGCTCAACTAAAGTCCTCTAACAAACCAAAGTAGGTTCTGCTCTACTTCTACCTTTCTTTTAAATCTAGTGACTGCAGAACACAAGTTTTTGTAGACTTGTCAAATTGATTTAATATTAAGTACTTTTTCTTGTAACCGGCGGGAGAAAAAACTAACCTTTTTTGCCCGCCTTATTGCGATCAAGCTCCCGCCTGCAGTGAATGGCAGCGAGAGTTTTTAGTTAGACCAAAATCCATAGTGTTACCACGCGGGGTATATTTAAAATTCAAGGCTCTACAAAATATTATTCTATTATTATTATATTGTGAACGTGTGAACTATACTTAATTTCAGTGATCGTCTTAGAGCATCTCGCGGAGCTAGGAGCGCTTCGGGTTCAGGTCCTGAAGTTGAGTGACAGTTAACTGATTATGTATGGAAGAGTGACCTAGCTTATATTATCTTTGTTTTATTGTGTGCGGTGACGTCACGTAATGTTAATTGTTTGTATCTTCATTGTTTTAAAATATTTGAAAAGAAAATTACTGAAACGTTGCTTGCCGAAAATGAAATCCTAAAGTTTGAAGTTCGACCATGTTTTTCATAAATTAAACATTCTTCCTGATGTATTCCAGAAATGTTTGCTGACCGTCTAAAGACAATTGAAATAAAGTAGGCGTAACAGCTATTATTTATGTTTTGGACATATTTTCGGAAAGATTATTGCAATTTTCGAAGACCGGAAAGTTATTGAATTATTTTCTAAAGCAATTAAGAACTTAAATCGAATTTTCTTGTAGGAAAAAATTTTTGTATTTCTCAATAAGTCTGTTCAGGTGTTATCAAAAATTTAGTCAAGACCTGTACTAAAACTTGATAAGCAATCGTTCAAAATTTGCAATAGTTTTCCCAAGTATGTCCTTACTATCCATGTATACTAGGAAAATTTCTATGAAACAGTAACTGTATTTTTTTTATTCAACGTATGCGGAATATTAAAACGGTTTGGAATTAAATTTCTCCACTGGGATCGCACTCAAGCATACCTTTAAATCTGATGGAAAGTGGGTAGATACTAAAACCTATCGACGTTCAAAAATCAACATCACTTTGCGAACATATATTTTTAACAGCCTTTTTGAGAAACCCCATGCCATATTTGATTCTACAACTCGAGAGAAAACTAAGAAATTGCCAACGAAACCCAACTTTATTGCACTTTAAAAATACTAACTTGGCCAGCAAATATACCCATACATACTCAATAAATATGTTTTATGCACAATTAAGTATTTTGATAATCTAGATTAGATTGAAATGGGGGTTTCACATCGGAATAGTTTCGGGCAGACTAAGTTCTGCCGTAAAGAAGATCCGACAACTAACAGACATTAACAGCTCGTCTAGTCTACTTCAGCTACTTCCACAACAGACGTTAAAACAGCTTGTCTAGTCTACTTCAGTTACTTCCACATTGTTATGACATATGGCGTACTACTGTGGGGTAATGCTGCAAATATTGAATTTATCTTTGTGCTGCAAAAAAGGGCTGTTTATACTATCTATGGTATGAGATCTCGCGACTCATTGAGAGATAAGTTTAAGGAAATAGGCATTATGACTGTTCTCACAGTACATTTATGAAAATGTATTTGTACTCATAAAAATACAAGTAAATTATGTAAAAATAGTAAAAGATATAATTTAAACTTAAGAAATAAGAATATACTGGCTATACCCAAGTATAGGCTCCTTAAAGTACCTTTTTTTTGTGGGGAATAGTATTCGCACGTGCATTACGCTGTCATATGATGTGGCAAATTATTATCCTTACTAACCTTACTAACCTTATTATAAATGCGAAAGTAACTCTGTCTGTCTGTCTGTCTGTCTGTCTGTCTGTCTGTTACTCTTTCACGCCAAAACTACTGAACGGATTTGAATGAAATTTGGTATACAGATGGTCTAGACCCTGAGAAAGAACATAGGCTACTTTTTATTTCGAAAAGGGGGTTGTAAAGGGTTAAAAAGGGGAGGGAGTGAAAAGTTGTATGGGATTTCTTAATTTTAAAAGATAAAACCATGAAACTTAATATTTAAGCACTTGATAAGAAATAATTAAACATTTGTTCTAGCGTGTTTGAAATTTCGTCCTGTGAGAGATGAAATAGGGGTTGAAAGTTTGTATCAAGTTCGGCATTTTTGAAAATAAAAATATAACATTTTGTATTTAGGCACTAAATAATAAACAAAAAATCGTTTGTTCTAGCATTTTAAAATTTTTACCAGTATGGGGGTGAAATAGGGGTTGAATGTTTTTATGGGTGTTCTTCATTTTTGAAGATAAAACCATGAAACTTGGTACGTAGGTCTCTTAGGATGTGCAGAGTTTTTCTACAAACGGAATTCTTGAAATTCGAACTAAACGGAACGGATTCGGCACGGGAACTACGACGCCAAACTGTTCTAGGAACATGATATTTAAAAATTTTGGGTGTATCAAGTTTAAAATATATTTTAGCTTTTGAAGTTAAAGTTCCTTTTAACGAATTCTCTGCATCGCCACCGCTGATATCTACTATACCTACTAATGATTCTTATTAAATAATAAAAATGCTACCCAAAGATACTATTCCACGCGGACGAAGACGTGGGTAACAGCTAGTCTATATATAAATATAAAAACTACAGATAATGTAAATTGCGCCAGAAGGCTTATTATAGTGTAAAAGATTTTATGAATGACAAGGAAGAGGTAAATGACTTAAATTGCTACTTTATTTCTTAAGTAGGTGGTATGTTGGTAGATTTAAGAACAACTCGGCGGTAATCTTCATATGTTTTTTGTATTGTATTAGATTTTAAGACATAATTTGAGTGAAAGAGGAGTTTCTAGAGGCTTTTTTCTCATACTCGTTGCATTTTACAAGCCTTTTTTCTTTTTTTTTCGGATGAAAAATCATCAAATGAATTGCTTCACGGCAGGGTATGTCAGACTTTTACTGACTAAAAATCATCCATGTTCCTTCTTGAGCCTGTAATACCAAGGCCGCGGTAACCCTTTCGAACAGTCCCGCAACCCTGGCAGGCTTGGCCCTGGGGGCCCCTCAGTGTGCTGACATCTCTTTGAGGCGCGCGTGAAACACGAACGCGCCGTCGACGCGGCCTGTCGCCTTAGGCGGACGGGTGGCGAGTTACCCATTACCCACCGCCCACAAGCCTATGGTGGCCTGGAGTCGTTTCGCGGCTCCCGACTTCTAAGCGTCCACCGCGGTGGCTGGATCCGTGACGAGAGGCACTCTGCCTCTCTCGTTCCGCCGCCTCCTTTGCTAGCATGACTGCTTCGCAAAAGGAAGCGACAGCATCCCAATCCCTCTCGCCGAACGCAAGGCGCAACGCGTTACGAGGACTCGCCGGTGCCCCGCCCAAACGAGGCAGACCGCGGTAGTGTGCTCCACCGTGTCCTCCGGCCGATCCTCACAGTGGTAACACCCGGACGTTTTCTCCCGCCTGATTCTGTGCAGGAACCTACCGAAGCAGCCATGCCCGGTTAGAAGCTGCGTCAGGCAGAAGGTGAGGGCGCCGTGGCGCTCTCCAGCCACTACTCAAAGAGGGGATTTACCGCCCCTATCGTGGGGAGCCGTACATCGTGGCCTAGATCACCAAAAATTGACTGACAATCCCCTCCCCCCTTTAGAATCACGACAGACAGACAAATCTTGAGGAAAAACCAAAACAGACAGATTAACTGACAAACCTGAACAAATTCTGACTAAGAGTCCATATTGCTTTGATTTCTCTCCCCTCTTGTACCCTTCCGCTTCACCCACAGCGGAAGACGGTCATTTAATGATTTTCCATTCGAAAAAAAAAGGTTCAAAATCTATCTATCTGTTATTTATTCTTTATCTTCTACATAATAAAAAATATTTGCTGAAATGTACGTACAGCCAGCATCATAAATCTGTTAAATCCAAAGCGCCATAAAGGTCGACACACAGGGTCGTACACGGATCCTCCCAGAAGTCGGCCAGTTACGCCATGGCCGCACAAGAAGGTAGGGGGGGCGTTCTGATCCGGGGGACGTTGGCTGCGGGCTACAAACCCCGGCACTGGCCCCCCGCCCCTTTTTCAACAGCGGTGGGCGTCGTCGGAAGTTTTTAGTGGGTAGGACTGCGGTGGTCGCGTCTGCCGCAGTGAGCCCCACTCTCCCCTCTCGGTCCCCCCATTGGCCGGTAGACAGTGCGTAAACATCTTTTTTTTTTACTGACGATAACGAAAAAATGGGTAGTACACCGATATATATGACGCTTTGGGTGCTACCAACTATTCAAAGCAAACAGTACGCGCCTATTTTTCGAACTACTGCATTTAAATGGATGATTTCTTTCACCCATTTTTTCATTATCACCGCTATCTCTAATAATGTCACTGAACTGCATAATTTTTGAGCTAGCTTGTTGTCTGCTGGTGAAGCTATTAAAGCGCAGTCTTAAGATAAAGATGACATCATACAAGTTCGTTTACATTGTGCAAAATCAAGAGTCAACTATGTCAATATGAGAATGAAGTGCTAATTTGTTATTAACAACAGTAAGCAAAAGATAAATAATGCCTTAAGGGTGAAATTGATAACAAATATTTTGGACTTAGCCAATATCCTTATCAAAATAAGCAAGAACCTAAAATCATTTATAAATGTCCTATTGAACGAATATACATTGAAACATTAAATGAATATACATTAAATGAATATACATTGAATGAATATATATTGAGTGAATATCCATTGAATGAACATACATTGAATCGATATATATTGAAATAATGTATTTTGTTATGCAGCCATCAAAATAATGGCAATACTAAATGGAAACAATCACCGACTTTAAGCGTAGTTTACAGAGATTGGTCTTTGATGGCAGCCATTTTTGTAGCATTTAATACTAAGCGGTTCCGTGTTTCGGAGAACACGTCAAGATTTTGGTCCTGAATAACACTAATGTGGTAGTGTATGCCAGGCTATAGGCCCAACATTTCAAAAGACAGGATGCCACACACCTGCCTCCCCGTGTTGTTTGTGTGATTGATGAATTAATTGATTGTAGATGCCATTTTTCACATATATAAATATCGAGAATTTGTACAAAATCGCGTACAAGAAATTTACATACTTTATTGTCTTTAAGATCAACAGGATCATTTAGATTCGTCAAATTTTTAAACACTAACTGGAAATTCTATATTTTTTTTTTAACATCAATGAATAAATAAATAAATAAATATTCTCTTACAATCACACCAATTATTTAATTCAATGAAAGAGATATAAACGGTACCATAATCAGAAAATCAAATCAAATCTATTCTTTGTCAAGGTTTGTCAGTTTATCTGTCTGTTGTGGTTTTTTCTCAAGATTTGTCAGTCTGTCGGTGACTCTTATTGGGGCGATCTGTCATTCAGCCTGTCGTGGTTCTAAAGGGGAAAGGGGATTGTCCGTCAGTCAGTTAGTCTGTCGGTAGGCTTCCAAAAGGCAACGAGATTAAGAAGAACGCCTCAGGAAACTCATCTCGGCTTTTTTCAGATTATGTCTTAAAATCTATATCGGGCAAAGATCAACCTTACACTTTCTACGAGCCTAGCTTTTAGCTTTTTTTGGCTACTTTTAGCTTCATTAACCTTGTCATACTCTCCTGTGGAATACTTTTGACCTACCTTTTCTCCAAAATCTGGATTTTCCTTCCATGGCCAAAAGATCTCTCCCAACAATTCCAGTTCAATTCACTTGTCCATCATATAAGTATCGCTTGTCTAACTCATGATTATGACCAAACCATTTAAGCATACCTTTATTAATCCTTGTCACTGCGTCTTGTTTAATTTAATATATAAATTATAATTTTGCATACAGTTGCAATGCATGTAGATCACAGTCCATTTTATTTTATACTTAAATTGAAAATGCTAAATTGAATCTTACACACTTTAAAACTACAGGGTTAATTTAAAGTAAACATATAAAAGATGCAATGGGAGCTTACAGTAACTCTCATCGTTTAGACCTTAAGAAATTACTTTTAAACCAGAGAAATGATTCTCGAAAAAGTATGTCATCATTCCTCTGGGTTTCGCATAAAAAGTCGCCGTTGTTTATTTCGCAGTATTTACAAGAACATTAGGCAAAAATTACAATGTTTGAAAAATATACTTGTTTAGTTTTTTGATAATTATGCTAGGTAATTATTAACCCGAACAACTCCACGAAATTCTTTAGTAAATGCTTACTTGAAATTTCGTTTGTCGTTTTGTAAAACGGCGCATACTACTATACTAGTCTACAATAAAAATAGTCAATGTACAAATACTAACCGGAGGTTCACCAGATTCTATAACAGCCGATTTAGTTTTTTTCCCCATTTTCACAACACTTCACTCGTAAAATCGCATGTAAATGATAAACACAATATGATAACAATACGTTTTATACAAACTTAATGTTACCACGTGTTTGCTCAACAACCATGTAATATCAATGGCTTAAACAGTCACCCTGTGATACAGACTACTAATGCAAACAAAAGGGGACTATGCTGAAATCAGTGTAATCATGAGATGTTTATTTGTGACGTTATGATTGCACGTTCATATTAAATTTATGTATAAGTAGTATAATAAGCGCTCGTAGCTCCACCGTGCTCGGTGGTCGAAAACGATCACCGAAGCAAAGCAGAGTTTACAGAGGTCAGTCCTTGGATAGGTGACCGTTTGTGTGTAGAGCGTGTTTCGGAAGGCACGTTAAGCTGTTGGTCCTGGTTATTACTAAAATGTGGAAGACGTTAAACCATGTTAGAGGCCTAATTGGGCGGCTTGAAAAGTTCTAACAGCAGGACGCCATATAACCTCCAAGAAATCGGCCACATACGCTATGGTCGCACAAGGCGTACTACCTGGAGAGGCGCGACATTTGCGCCTCTCTAAGGAGGTCCTCCCGGTTTTGGCCCGGTTGGGTGTCAGACGCAGGATCCCAGGTACTGGCCCCCGCCTCTTTCTCAACAAGCGGCGGGCGTCGTCGGAAGATCTTTAGTGGGTAGTCGACGTAAAAAAAAGGACGCCGTACACCTGCCTCCGCCAATCCACTCGTACCTTGGTATGTGAAAGGAGGCTCGTGCTCAGTAGTGGGACGTCGATGGGCTGAGATGATGATGATAGTATAGTAATACTACTCTGTCAAGCAAATACCGAGAAAAAATAAATAATACACATTTTTGTTTGTTGTTCATACAAATTTATTTTATCTGCTTCAAAGTATGCTCCTTCAGAAACGATACACTTACGCCAACGAATAATCCAATCATCAAAACATTTTTTAAACGCTGTTTCCGGAATTGAGTTCAGTTGTCGCCGCGAATTCTCCATTATGTCTTCAACCGATTGAAAACGGGTGCCACGAAATGGTATATTGAGTGTGGGAAAAACTTTTTGTTTGATGTTTTTGTTCATTATTAAATTCGCAACATACACAGATATTAGAAAACTAAAAACAGCACTGTCAGCACTGTCAGCACTGTTTTTAATATAAATTACAGATGCAACTCAAACTCGGCGCCAAAATGGAGAACAATTGTGCCAATCTAACAACAACAAAAAAAAAAGAAAAAATTTTAATTGGAACCTTAAACAAAATGTAAACTATTAGGAAGACCAATATTCAGCAGTGGACTTTTTATGGCTGAAATGATGAGATGTGATGTTTACATGCACTTTGTTTGAGGCTTGGAGCCTATGCGAAATAGATTATAAAATCTAAAAACTGAAAAAAAACTGCGGGAGCGAGAATTAACAAATTATTCTCAATTAATTTTTTTTAACTATAAAAATTGGCTAGCTTCTTCATAATGGTTTAAATCGTTGGAAATATAGATCTGTTATAATCGTCAGACCAAATCTTTGGAAGTTATAGTGAATGACACCAATGCTGGTAAGCCATACAATGACCAGTAGATACCTTTATTTGGGCCTTTTTTCCTTGAGGCAAAATATTGGCCGGGTCGCCTGGGTTTAACCACTGTGATGAGCGTTTCCGATTATAGTATAGGATCCATTTTTCATCACGAGTAAAGATACGATTCAAAAACCATTGGTTATTGTGACTAATTGAGTAATATAGAAGTCGATGTGTGTATTGGTTTGCTTAACTTAATTCATGTGGTACCCATTTTTCAAGCTTCTTTACTTTTCCAATTTGTTTTAAACGATTTATGATGGTTTTACTATTCACCCCGAAGCCTGCAGCCAACTTTAACGTGGTTTGAGATGGCTCCGCTTCCACGATAGCTTTAATTTCTTATTGAGAACTAATAAAACACAATTTACAGAACAAAAGCGTTGGAAACAAAAACGTGCCGTGTTTTCTTTTACAGTGGCTACTGAGTACATATTATAAGTTCTTAGAGCTGTTTCTGCAGCGCTTGTAATGGAACTCGTGTTCAAAATTGTCAAAATTCCACAATGTCAAAATAAATTGAAAGAGCGCGAAAACCAATCCAGCGCTCACAGAGTTTGCAACAGATGAGACATTCAGAACACGAATAGACAAGCTTTACTGTTGTATTTCTTGAGATTAAAGTGGCTAGTTCGATATAACGCCAATGTCATATGTAATGACCGAATATGATGATTTTGTTTGCTGACGATATGTCTCTGATATTTAAAGTGAACCGAAGCAAAGATCATTCGGACGTAATAAATGATACTCTTGCGAAGGTTTTACATTGGTTTACGGTTAACAATCTATCTCTTAACTCAAGTAAAACTTAATGTGTAAAGTTCTCATTGCTAAATGTTACACAAATTTCGACTAACTTGAAAATGAATGGCAAGAATATTGAGTTAGTAAATGACACAAAGATCTTAGGCATCAAGATAGATTATAAATTGCAGTGGAACCCCCATTTAATGGGTTTTTCTGGAAGGCTTGAGGTTCAGCATGCTATGCCATCAAAAAGATAAGACTTTTAACGGACGAAGAAACAGCTAGATTAGTTTATTTTAGCTATTTTTATAGCATTTTGTCATATGGTATATTATTATGGGGACCTGCTGTGTACATATATAATTATATTCGTACTACAAAAGCGCGCCATAAGAGCTATTTATAATCTTAAGTCCAGAAATTCTCTAAAGAGAGATCTTTAAAAAAAATTACGTTTTAACGTTTGCATCGCAGCATATATTCGATAATTATTATAATATATGTTTGTAAAACCATTAAAAAATTTATTAAAAATTCAAAAACACATAAATTATTAATAGCAGGAATATAAATAAGCTCTCTTTGCCAAATTGTCGTCTTCATAAAACAAAGAATTCATTTTTGGGAAATGGTATCAGATAAAATTCCACAGGAATGAATTAATCTACCATTGCCAACTTTTAAAACTGTATATAAAAAAGATTTTCTCCAATAAGGGCATTATGCTGTAAATGATAACGTGTTAGTAAACAAGCTTGGGCTTAACATTTTCAACTTGTATTTGTGTAAATTTGAATAAAAAGTCAACCAGATCATTGTCGTGACCATCCCCTATTGTGCACGGCTCAGCTCAGTTTCACATTACATACTTGACTGTGATGGAAGGTTCCCTTAGTGTTACTTTATTGGTTACGGCTTCTGGGAACCCTTTCAATGTCTTCAAATATTCACTGTGGAACGTAAGAGGCTATGTACGATAAAGATCTTAAACCGTCCGGTAATAAGCTGCAAATATAATGGATATTCAATAATATTTCATGAAGTTATACACAGGTAAGGATAGATATGTTGTAAGATTTAATATATTAGGTCGGGGAAAAAGTCTTTTCGCATAACGTAGGTATAAACTTATTATAAAAATTTTTTGACTGTACTATTTGTGTCTGGCTGGTTTTGGTAACATTAAAAAGGTTCCATTATAAAGAAAAGAAAAAAATAAAAAAAGTTGTTTCCCGCTATTTTTCATTTGTTTTTCTCTCCGTAAAAATGAGTGAATCTAATGAAGAAATTCGATACATTTTAAAATTTTATTATAAAAAAGGCAAAAATGCAACTCAAGCAGTGAAAAAAATTTGTGATGTTTATGGACCTGATGCAGTGTCAGTAAGAGTAGCACAAATTTGGTTCAAACGTTTTCAGTCCGGAAATTTTGATGTTAAAGATGCACCTCGCTCTGGTCGCCCTGTTACGAATAAAATGGACGCCATTTTTGAAAGAGTGGAGCAAGATCGGCATATTAGTAGTTACGATGTAGCTGAAGAACTGGGAATTGACCACAAAACAGTTTTGACCCATTTGAAGAAAGCTGGTTATACAAAAAAGCTCGATATTTGGGTGCCACACGAGCTCACTCAAAGAAACTTAATGAACCGTGTACTCATTTGCGATTCATTATTGAGACGTAATGAAACCGAGCCGTTTTTGAAGAGATTGATAACTGGCGATGAAAAGTGGATCACGTACGACAAGAACGTGCGAAAAAGGTCGTGGTCGAAAGTTGGCCAGGCTTCACAGACTGTGGCCAAACCTGGCCTAACACGAAATAAGGTGATGCTGTGTGTATAGTGGGATTGGAAGGGCATTGTTTATTATGAGCTTTTACCGCCCGGCAAAACCATCGATTCTGATCTTTACTGCCAGCAACTGATGAGATTAAAGGAAGCAGTCGAGAGAAAACGGCCGGAATTGATCAACAGGAAGGGTGTGGTCTTTCATCACGATAACGCTAGACCACACACATCTTTAGCCACTCAGCAAAAATTAAGAGAGTTTGACTGGGAGGTCCTAGTGCATCCACCATATAGCCCTGACCTTGCGCCTTCAGATTTTCACCTATTTCGGTCTCTGCAGAATTCTTTAGGTTCTGTAAGGTTGACCTCAAGAGAGGACTGCCAAAACTATTTGTCCCGTTTTTTTGATCAGAAGTCCCAAAGTTTCTACAGTAACGGGATAATGTCTCTGCCCACAAAATGGCAGAAAGTTATTCAACAAAACGGTACATATATATTGTAAATAAATGTAAATAAACTTTGAAAAAAATGTCTTGACTTTTCATACAAAAATACGAAAAGACTTTTTCCCCAATCTATTATTAAAAACGAAACTTTACTGCTTTAATCTTTTTAAAATTAAAATCGAACCTACTCGTGGTTAGGCAGCATGCTTTTCAACTTTTGCCTGATCTATGGGAAATTAAAAGTAAGTATTTTTCTAATGCAACCTGTCAAATTCAACTGTTTGTATGTAAGCTGTAAGACTAACGTAACGGTTGGATTTATTTCAAAATGATCGAATTGTTTGGTACAACTTGTTAGTAATTGGTTATTGTTGTACAAACTTGTAGTAGTCAATGAAAGTATTGGAACACTAATTGTATTCTGCTATTAGTTGTAGAAAGGAACTTTTGCCATGGAAGCTGAACTTACTTTAGTAACATGTATTTTTGTGTAAAAAGTATAAAGATTTAATACATGTTGCGTTTGTGATTTACTAAAACATGTCCTCCGTAAGAAAACCTTCTCCCGCTCGATCGCTGGGGGCTCCAGAAACGGCTCGTCGCCGTAGTTCTCGTGGAACAAGAAGTGTGGGGTCACCAGCAAGATCAACAGCCTCTGGCAGGCTATCTTCTATCATATTAATGAAGGAAACTCAGAAGAATTCATTCATATTGTCTCCCATGCCAACTCGGCGCTCTGTGCTTAATGACAACACTGCAATCGAGGAACCTAGACGTGAGTATTTATTTGTGTACATATTGATAACTGCTTCAGGGGTAAAAATTACTATTGTCTGTCTGGATGTCAATAACCATTATTCAATTTAATTCTTTAGATAGATTGATTCTCGCCTGTTTTCTCGAAGGGGTAGGTAGAGCCATATTAAACGCCCGCCAATTATTTAGTTGGTCCCACGTAATCGGTGGCAAGCCTAGTACCGCTTACCAGGCACTGTTATGTTTGCCAGAGCCTCGTCCGTTGATCCGCAGGTGCATCACTTGCAGATGAGGTTTGCTTGGGCTCCTTAGGTCTCGGTAGAATCCCTATACACTTCAATAATCATTTAATCCCCTTAAATATATAATCCATAAACTTGTATGTGAGAGGCTCGATGACCCTGTGTTTCAAGACACTAGCTCTAACCCCTTTTAAATAAACTTAGAAATAGAGGACATACATACAAAGCCAATGAATAAGGAAAGTCAAGTAATACAATATTTAAAGATGCATTTAAACAAATATACTTAAATAACGAAATGTTTTTAATTCAGTTATTTTCATGAAGGAAACTCAGACAAATTCATTTGTGTTGTCTCCCATGCCAGCACAGCGATCTGTTCTAAATGACTATTTTACTGTTTCCTCATATCCAAGTATTCTAAGTCCATTTCTTTGTATTGAGAACCTCGAAAGAAAAAGCTTGTGTTTATATGTACAATAAACCTTTTTTTCAACAAGTTTGTGATTTTTGTTGTTAGTTTAGGTGTGAAATAAGGCATTTATTATATAGGTGTATTTATCATATTGGTAATTTTTAAATTGCGGAAGATCAAATGAAGATAGAGTAACTAATAGAATGTATACTGAAATGGCTTTAACATAGAAACTTTTATGAAAAAAACATTAAGTTTAGCATATTCTGTGCCTCAGATAGCTCGTTCAGCATTGGCCCTGGCTGTCATTATTAGTAAGTGCCTGCTAATATCCTGACAGCTGGTTTAACCATCAAATCATATTTCCCTCGGCAGTCGGTCAGACCCCAGGGGTGACCTGTGTTATAACTAAAATTCGGCCATTATCTGGTTAAACTGACCATGGGCCCTAAGTTTGAGACTAGGGCAACTAGAATAATGCTAGGATATGAGAATTAAGATTAGCATATTATGAACTTTAAACTAGTTTTAACACTTTTGTGTCTAAAGAAATTATTGTTTTCTGACATTTGACAATGATGTTTTTTTCATAGCCATCTTGATAAACATAATTGTAGTATGAATATTATTTCTAATATTAAGTCGTACACATGATTTAGGAGGTTTTTCGAAAATAAATTAGGGCACTTAGGAATTGTCTCATAACCGAGCCCGTTAAGCAGCAAATCTATTATGTGGGACCAACTTTATAATTTTTTTGCCTCCCCCTTTGGAAAAACAGGCGTATATATATGTATGTACCTAGGCATTTCTGTCTTAGCTAGAAATATTTTTTATTGCTTAGTTAACCACAACGACATTGGTGTTTTTACAAATTACAATATAGTGTAAGTTCTCATAGAAAGTGCAAATGTCCCACACAGGACAAATCTTTGTATGCAAAACATGAATATTTGTTCTGGTCAGGGTGTTTTTCTATGTATATTAAGTATGTAATCACAAAAAAGTATGTAATTATTTTTATCCGCTATGTAGTATCCATAATACAAGTTCTTAATTATACTTATCTAGGAACTAATTAATTGGTGTTATTGTCAGAAAATATTTATTTATATATGTAACCAATACCTGCGAGTTTTGCTTTTTGTGGTATTGGAAAAGATTTCGCGTAGTAATATAATCAACATTTTATTCCAGGAAAAAGTTGGTGGAAAAATTTAGGTGACAATTCAAGAGATATGATGGAAGTATTACAGGATAATAAGATTCTTGGAAATAACGATGCAGTTGAAGAACTAATGGATATTGAAGTGCTTAGGTATATCATTAAGTCTGTACAGAGTATCACTTAATATGAGACTTTTTTTAAATTATACTTAAATTTATATTCTGCTTACAGCCAAGAAAAGAAGAATTATACATTAGATTTACCTGACAGTAGTGACAATGAGTCAATCAACAGTATAGTTTTGCCTCAACGTAAACTCTTTACTCAAAAAGAAAACCACCCACAAAACAAATACAGCCAACTCATTGAGAACAGAGAATCACTAGCAATGCTGCATAGAACTGGGGGTAATGATAAAACACTTCATGTGGCCCCAAAAAACTTATTTAATCAAAATGCAAAACAGAAGTCGAAACCAGTATTCCCAGCAGCTCTCCTACAACTCTCCTCAAACAAGACAATGGACAAAACTAAAGAAGGCCCTGCAGAAGTTCAGGGACAAGTGCGAAATCTTTTTGCTGCTCGCCCAGGAACTAAGCGTAAAAATATGTTTGCTGATTTCATTGTATCAGAAAGTGAAGATGAAATTTCTGAAATTCAACCTAGAGTATTTGGCTTTCAAAACCAACTAGTTTCAAAACGGAACAGTTCCACTTCAAATAGTAGACATGACACATCCCATGCCTCCAGTATCACAACAGATATTGAGGACGATTGGAAACAGCTTCCATCATCTACAATGGTAGAAAATCAAATAGAATCCATGATGGTTGGTGCCAAAACTCCAGCAAAGAAACCTAGGCTAAGTAAATTTTCTGAAGCTATAGAATCTGGAAGTACAACCACACAAACTTTTAACTCAAGTATAAGACAGAAACAAGACAAAATGCCAAGCGTTCGAAATGAAAGTATGAAATTTAATTTGGATTTAGAGAAACAAAATGATAATCAAGGCAATCTACTTGAAAAGTCTGGTGATGTAATAGTAGAAATAAGTAAAAGACATAGTAAATTACCTGATTCAGATGAAAATTTAGAGCAATTGCACTATGATAGCACAGGTGAAAGTGAGAAAAATGGTGACAATGAAAACAAACAGCCCAATGACTATGATGTTAGTAGGGGAATTGAAAGCATTGTTCCAAATGATCATGTTACTGAGCTTGATCAAAAATCAGAAGAGCATTCAATGGGAGACCATGAAGAAGAAGTACAGGAATCTGAAGAAGAAATAACTCAACAAGACTTGAAAGATACACAAGACAAAGAAGAAAATCGTGATAAGGTTGAAGAATCTCGAAAGTCGGCAGACGTAGATAGCATAGAAGAAGAAGACAACATTTCAGAAACCTCACAAGAAGACCATCAAGAAGAAGACAAAATGGCGGATAACTCACAAGAAGGCAATCAAATAGAAAAAGAAAGTCAAGCTGAAGTAGAAAATCGAGTTGAGCTTGTGGCCACAAAAAAAGCAGAGAATTTAAAAAATATTAAAAGTCAAGCTGAAGCAGTAGATGTACAAGAAGCTGACAATTATAAAAAAAGTATAGTTAGTCTAGATATGGAACCAGTCTTACAAGAAGCAGAACCAGTCATACAAGATGGAGAACCATTTGATTTGCAGAAATTAAAAGAATCAACTCAAAAAAAATATGAAATAATACGAAAGATGGAAGAAAATGTAAACTTATATGAAAATATGGAATCTCAAGAAGGTAAAGACTTAGAAGATGAAAAAATTGTAGAAGAATCTCATGAAAAAGAAGAGAAGTTACAGGATCAAGTGCTGGAAGAAATGCAATTAGATACCGATAACGAAGAAGCGCAAGAAGGTGAGGAAATCCAAAGCGATCACGATGAAGTTGACAATCAAGATGACCCAGAAAGACATGAATGCGACGATGAAAAAAATAAATTAGATTCAGATAGCAAATGTGAAATTCAAGTTCAAAACATATTAGATGAAGTAATTCACGCTGTTCAAGAAGTAGACGTTCAAGAAGAATTAGAAGCACAAGAAAATTCTGATGTTGAAATGCGATTAGATATAAGTAACGAAAAAGAAGAGGAAATTCATAATAACAAAACATTGGAAGAAGAAACTCATAGTGATCAAGAAATAGATGACCAAGAAGAATCAGAAGCACAAGTAAGTTCTGACGAAGAAGTTCAAGATGAAGAGATGGGCGAAGAAGAAGAAATACAAGAATCAGCAGAGATTAGTCAACTCGACAACAGCGCACAAGCAAGTGATGCAGAACTAGCTAATAGCAGTCAAGAGGAAACTGATAATGAGGAAGAATTGGATGATCATGAAGAAAATAATGAAGGTGTAGAAGATAATAATGAAGATGAGATAGAAAATCAAGAGATAGAGGAGAGTAATGAACTTGAACAAGAAAGTACTGAAGAAATAGAAGACACCAATGATGACAATGAACAAGAAGGCGAAGATACAGCAGGATCTGAGGAACAAGAAACTGACAATCAAGAAACATCATTTGTTCCGCATTTTATGAATGGCGGTGGAAAAGTAATACACTCCCCTGAAGCAATAATGTATAATAAATCTAAAATAATTGATTCTTTTAACGCGAAACGACGAAATACGAGTCTACGAAGATCTAGTATAATGAAAAGTATGAACTTAAGGCCTAGCCTTGCGCCGCCTAGAGAGAGCACTGGATTGTCAGATGGTACTACAAATTCAAGTGTAGAAGGTTCTGGTTGGGATTCACACAGGACAACTAGGAAGACGCTACGACAAACATTTGGTAAAGATTTCAGTCCACGCAAATCGCTGAGAGCTCTTGTAATGGAGAAATCTGCTAATCGCCAGACTGCTATAAATGATTTAACATCAGTGACTTCAAAGTTTCCGCAAGCTAATTCTACAGAGTTACCTGAATCATCTCGTGTACACGATGATAATGATGAAAATGAACCAACTCACGCAATATCACCACGTACACGGCAAACAACTCTAATCAATTGCTTACAGAAAATAAAAAAAGATAATTTGGAACGGAAAATGAAAATGGTAAGTAAATAAAAGTAATTTTTTGTAAGCTTTTTAGAAAGATAAAGAATAACATGATGTGGTCTCCTGGTATTAGGGCTCCTGTTCAATTCGTCACCTCCTATATTCGGACAAGCTTACATACCCATTTGTTTTCGACGCATCTTCATTGAATCCCATTTGAGCATAGTTTAAAGGTAGCGATTGATGACGAGTACCTACATAATATACAATATGTAAATAATATTACTTCCTTTGATATTAAATTCTTCGTATTTTTATCAAAAAGTTTTGAACTATAGGGGGGGATCCAGTGGCTGTACTTATAGGACAGATTCATAAACCCAATGAAGCGTTGCAAGCAGTTTGTTGGATAACATATATCTTGAAATGCTTTTTCTCTTTCATTATTAACAAAAGGACAAGCTTATAACATGTAGTTTGTTATTAAATTCTTTGTTTCTACTTTCAGGAAGAATATGTCAGAAATTCACTAAAAGCGCCTATCAGGGACATATCTAACACATTTAAAGTCCCAACAAAACCTGTAACCATACGGAAGCAGAATATGAAACTACAAAGCAAACCAAAGCCAGCGAAGACAACATTCATTCCTCTTGACGATTTACCCCCAGAGGTCTTGGAAGATATGAAGTACAAACCACCTAAGAGGTTTCGACCAAGCAACGCTGCCTGGATCACAAATCGTCTTTACAAATATCTGGAAAGCAAGCTTGAACCACGGTAAGTTTCTTGTTTCACTTATAAAAAAAAGGACTGACCTCTTTGCTTTGCTACAAGCTCCTTACCCTAAGCTTATTTTAGTTCTCACTACATTTCTCTATTATATTCTCTCATTTCTCATTTAGATATAACTACAAATCGCGACGTTGTTCCGAAAAGTTGGTGGAAAAAATATACCAGTTCGCAAAAGAACTCCGCCGTCACGAAGTCGCGTCAAGTGACGCGGTGAAGATGCTCAAACTCGAGATGGCGACGCTTGACATCGTCAAAACTCACTTTGACTTCTACCAGTTCTTCCACGACTTTATGCCAAGAGAGATCAGGATCAAGGTACGTATTTAAGGTATTTTAAGAAGTTAAAAGATTTTTCTGAGAACCAGACTGATTACGCTATGTTACCAATAGTGGCTAACCTAAATGTTTTTGTTAGCATCATAGATGGTATCTTCAATACAAAGTAGTCTTTATATCTATATCAAGAGTATTGCAACCAAGGCAGCGTCATTTTAGGCAATTTTTAACTCCCAAACAGCCCTTCTGACTCTTTAGGGGCGAATCACATAATGTCACATTTGTGCAAGCTACTCATTCCTAACATTGCGTTTATACCTAATATGACAGTTTAACGTAATGCAAGTAAGCGTTAAGTCTGGAGCGTTTGAATTTATGGAGAATACCGGTTTAGCAAATTATTCGTATTCGATATGTTGAATTAGCGTCCTTGTATATACCGCTCACTTAGTCTAGCTTACTCTAGAATTCTAGCTATATATTTAATAACAATATTATGATTTCAGGTGGTGCCTGATATTGTCAACAAAATACCAACTCCCAGAAATGGCATATTTTCCGACATATTGCGTGGAAACCAAGGATAATAATAATTGTGTGTGAAGTCTTAATGTTAACTTAAAATAAATGCCATGAATTACATTGTTTTATATTTTTAATCCTCGTATAAAACAATTACATTTCCAAATAATTTTACTTCCTCATGTCTTACCCCGAGGGTTTCGTATAAGGTGACTAAGGAGATCTTGTCCAGATGTAACCATTTGCACCTTTCACATAAATCTCTATACTAAAAGTGAACTTTGCTATAACTGTAGATCCATTTGCAATTGTTGCACCAAGGTGTCTCCCCATCCCAAATGGGATATAATTATGGGAACGAGATTATGTACGTCTTCGTACAGAGAGATTCGTTATACGAATATAATAATATCTCCTTTCATGATGTTTTAAAAATATATTTGCAGCAAATCAACACGACACGTGTTACGCCCTTGCACAGGGCATCTTCAGGTAAGGTATTCACTTTTAGAAGATCAAGCCTCGGAACAACAATGTCGTCACGACCAACGCTGAAGCGAGAGTTGTGAGAGAGAGTGACTCTTCTCTCTTGCGATTCCGCAAAGTAAGGCCTGAATCAATAAATTACTTCTTTTGTGAATTTAACAATGCAGTTAATTATGGGTTCTTGGGCTAGAAATCTGAAATAATATATTTATCTTTCTGCGTCATTTCAACAAGGTGTGTTATTTAGAGTGTTTAAAAACAAATGCCGATGCAAAATAGTAATAACATGTTACATCACTTATAGTGTATAATATATTTTTGTATCGGTCGTTAACAGAGTCCCAATCGGCTAGGCATAAGCTCCCCTCTTCACTTTTTCCTATTGAGTGCTAGTCCGGCAATCTCATGCGCGACCTTCCCGCGGGGTGACAGGCGGTGGCGGGGACGAGGTAAACAAGATGTCAGCGGGGAAGGGGGAACTTCTCTGCGTGTGTAGCCGTGTGCTAGAATGACACGCTACCTCGTCCCCGCCACCCCGCGGGACAATCGTGCACGAGATTGCCGGACTATAATTCCTTTCAAACCTTATGCCAACCTTGCCCAGCTTATTTACCAAATTATAGATATAGCATCGTAAGTATTTTAGTATATATAAAGTTAGAAATTTTAATTTGACACTACTTTCACATAGCTTTTTGGTATTAATGAAATTTCACTGTGGAGTTTTTTTGTATTAATGAAAATCATTTTAGTAATAAAAAATATGGTATTTCAATTTCAATAAAATGCCTACTTTGACCTATCTGTCTTCAGAAAACCAGGCCCAGTTATATTAAAAGTTCACCGTTTTAACTTTTTAATTCTGGATTAGTATTATAAAATAATGCATGCATTTTTTTGCCTACGATTTCCAATTTAACACTTAAAATGAAATCTCAAAAAAATCTTCGTTTCAGCCTTTCTTTTGAAAAGGTAATATAGAAAATTTAACAAGTTTATAAATCTGAAAAAATAAAACAATTGTTTGTTCCGGGGTCTAGGAATCGTTTATTTCGAAAATAGGATACAAATGTGAATCTATGTTACATTGGAGCACCATACACAAAATTATATTGCAATCATATCAAATATTAGGTACCTACATTATAATAGTATAAGTTACAAGAAAGTTTACATAATATTATTGTTTGAAATAAATACGAAAAAATATATTCCATGGGGCTTAACTACTATTATGTATAGAAGGTTCAAAGGCAAAGCTTAGTCTTAATGTCTATATAATTTGGGGCACAATATTGTTACTTAGTACTTAAAGTTTGTATACTATTCAAAATGTAAACTTCAAAAAGTATCTCGTTGAACAAGGTCCTATTGGTATACATCAAGTGCTGTGCTGTTTTGGAGTTCTAAAATTTAGTTTCTTACTATACGTTTGGTAAATCTTGAAAAGGTAAATATACCAATTTGACAAATTGAAGAGGTACAAAGTTCATTCCAATCGCAATAATCAATACTAATAAACTCGAGTGTGTTATTCAAGACAATTCATTTTATTTAGATGCACGTCCAGCTAGGTAAAGCGACGACATTATGCATAAAGGCGGTTGGAAACTGAGATTTGAGCTGAAAATTGAGCTCTGTGTCGAGCCATTGAAGAAGCCTATGACCAGCAATGGATAATGAGAAGCACGTTTGTCATCACCATTATCGATCACTAAAATGTCTCTTGCCGTCCGGAAATGCATAGCTGCCGTTCGCATGTGCGCGTAATATCGCAATTGTAATAACATTTGCATGAAAGTTTATAAGTATGTACAATCATATAAACACGGTGTTTAGATAAAATTTGGCACATTTCATTTGGGTGTAAAGGGATCCTGCCAAGATCGGAGGAACGCAAGCCTAAAACGAACATAAAAGTTCCCGGTAAGCGGCAATAGGCTTGCCACCTGTTATTTGGGACCAAGAATATAACTGGCGAAATTTGGGCATATAATTTGCCTCTGCCTTCCCTTTTGGGAAACAGGCGTGATATTATGTATGTATGTAATATCCAAAATTCAAATAAGGTGAACAAATAATACCAAAACAGTGACAGTTAAATCCCTTAGGATTTGCGCACTTTGGTCAAGCTTTACCGTATGATTTCATCGAATTAACACCGAGTTTATCGCAAAGATTTGCCACAATTGGTCACCAGAAGATTCAAAGAATGGCACACGATCTAAAAAATATTATTTGCGAACGAAGAATTAATACTGAGAATTATATAGTGTTTTAACTAAATAACTTCACCGTCCGTCACAACTTTAACATAACAGTTTTGATCTAGATAAAAGCAACTTCGATATAGACTAGTTAAACTTATTATTATACGCAAAACTTATTTACACTCTTAAGTGTCTGTTTCACAATGTCTTATTAGGTACTTGGCAGCCTAATTGTAGTTTTTAAGGACTACAATATACTAGACTAACATATTATGTCCAGTAAACTCTAATGTGATCTTTTTTGACCATTGTGAAATAGACCTTTAAGGGTTCATAACAAAATAAGATCTTAAGTTAAACCAGGTTTAATACTAGTGCTGTCACTGTTTTTTGATAAAATGAAGACAGTGAGGCACTAGTTTTAATCCTGGTTTAACTTTAGACCTTGTTTTGTAAAGATCCCCTTAGTATATCTTATAGTTAACAAAGCAAACTTAAAAATATTTATAGATATAGTTACAATTATTAGAACTATGTACACAATGATATCATACATAACTACAATACATATGGCGTTAAAGATTTATTTGAATATATAAAAGATGTTCAATTAAGAAGGGAGACAATAGACATGAGAGTAAAAGAGATAGCTATATTTTTAATGATCTGCTAAGAGGTAGATGATTCATATATCATGTCTGAAAGTTCATAGTCTTCGAATACTAACATATATAATATCATTGTATTCATATGATAAGTAGTTTTTATTTCGTTTTACATCTAGTTCCTTGTCATATAATAGTGCAGCCGACTCGATAGCGATTTTCGCGAAACTCAAATATATTTCTATCGTTACAAATCAAACTACAGTGGACCCCCGGTACCGGCCCCTTTCTAATCCGCCGTCCCCTGTAATCTGACATGGTTATCACTTATCACTGTTATGTAGGATCACAAACATTGATTTGGAAAATCTTCACAAATATAGCTGATGCATGATTAAACAGTTTGCAACTTTTACGCGCCACATTATGATAATCTTTTAATTTTGATCTGTAATTTGTCGAATTGCAAGGTATTCTTTATCAAAAGAATCCGGACTATGAGGGATTTGGGGTAGTACTCTGTAATCCTTTATTAATTCAGGAGTTACTTTGCGGAAATCCATTGTAAGCAAGTGATGAATTAAAATAAGAAAGTGTAAGGGCAAAACACGTATCGTGTTGAAAAGTTTCTCGATTTTTCGGGAAATTATAGGAGCGCGGGAATTGTTACAAAGATATTTTTAATTCATCACTTGCTTACTCTGTAATCCGACAAATTCGATAGTCCGACACTGCCTAGCAACACTTTTGTCGGATTTAAAAAAAGGATAATTTATTTAACAAACGTAATTCATATTGATGTATTGTATATATTATTTCTTCGCAATCTTTTTGTCTTTCAAGTCTTACAAACAGTATTATATCACGATTCAATTGAAAAAGAAAATTAATACAAAATTAAAGAATTTTCAGAATATACTAGAAAAAGAAAATATTTCATAACCTATTTTTACTGTTCATCTATTTTATACATTACTTCTTATATTGTGACTAATTTCATTAAATACAATATTGCGTTAATTTAAACTAAAAATATGTTCCAATTACGATACAATTATTATTATGTTCCATTATTGGTCTACTGTATTATCCCATTAACGTTCAACTAATGAAATGCAGATACTAAAAAAGGTCGACTTATTTATGACACCTGACTTCAATATGACAAAGAACTAACGTGTATTAACGTCATAATTCCATTACAACCCAATAGTACATAGTCATAATGCCTAGCGATAGTCTTTCAAAGTTTGTCCATAAAGAGATCATAATCATTATTATTATTATAACATAGTCATAAAACAACATTATTACACTAAAGCAGAATAAATGCATACTATTATTAAAAAGACCCAAAATGTACAAACAAACAATTTATCTATAAAAGCTTTGCAGGCAGTAAATAGTTGGAATAATAATGCAGAGATTTAAGAAACATTTAACTTAATCTCAAATTAAACCTATATGAATAGTCTTGAAATAAAATTTAGTACTTACAAAATCATTTTCAAAAATAACTTATGACCATTTCTGTTTTTAACTTACAAATAATAGTTATATAATTATTCACAACACATTCAAACTACACTCGCGAGTAACCGAATCGACTCAAACGCAAGTCTGCATTCAAACATTGTTTTAAGTAAACGTATACAACATTTAAATAAAATCTATGTCATTTGACAGCTTTAAACTTAAACGTTAAGGCTGTTTTTTTTAAATGTTGTATTAATTTAGTTAAATTAATGTTTGAATGTAGAGTCAGCGGTTGAGTCGATTTGGTTGCTCGCGAGTGTAAATAAGTTATACATATTAAATAATAAAATATTTTAAGTAAAGACTTTAAAATATCATAATAACTACTCTTTTAACGTGTTACTTTTGTGCATCTTAATTTGTAAAAATAATCTGGAATAGTGTAAAGTTGATTACTAATTGTTCTCTTATTATTTTGAAATCGATTAACTAAAGAATACCTTAGTAAAAGATAAAGGACATAATTCAATCAGAAAGCTTGGCTGCCCTTTCCTACATCCATGAATGGCAATTTATTCTTAGTCGGGATTCAATGCGATTTGTTTTAGAACGATTAGTCGTACAAACTTAAATCGTAAAACTAAAACTTGTTGCTAATTCAAAACAATCAATTTGTTAGTCAGATCGTTGGAATACTTGAAATTTATTTTAAAAAAGGCCAATTTATTTAACCAAACTAATTCATATTGATTTATTGTATATATTATTTCTTTGCAATCTTTTTGTCTTTCAAGTCTCACAAACAGTATTAAATCACGATTCAATTAAAAACAGAAAATTATTACAAAATTAAAGAATTTTCAAAAAATACCTAAATCATTGAAAAAAAAATATTTCATAAGCTATTTTACCTGTTCATCTATTTTATACATTACTTCTTATATTGTGACTGATTTCATAAACCAACTATTTTAATACAATATTGCGTTAAATTAAACTAAAAATATGTTCCAATTACGATACGATTATGTTCCATTATAATTCGTTTATATATTGTTAGAGCCGATTCAACCAACTTTTTATGTAAAGTTAAGCAAATAAATAATTATATGATAAATATTTTCTAACAATGACACCAATTATTTAGTTCCATGATAAGTATCATTAGGAACTTGTGTTATGGATACTAAAGAACGGATAAACATACTTAAATACCGTTTTTCTTGTAAATATATAGAAAACATCCAGACCAGTTATTAGACAAATATAATATCGCACCTTATTTCAAAACCGTTACAAAACAATTTTTTTACGAAAATAATCTAATAACGCCATCTTTTTTAAATCGATGAAAACTACAAATAAATCGCTTCTCCTGTAAAAAAAAAATTTTTTCGCTTAGTTACGGTTTCGATATAAGGGTGCGATATGAACACAACGATTTGTCCTATGTCGGAATCGAACCCACGACCTCTGGAGTGAAGTGCAGGTATAGTGAACTCCACGCCATATCGGTCAAGTAAAAAACTGTTTGAAAGCAGTTTTATTTTAATATACGCTATGAATTGTTAAACAGCCAAAAATATCGGAGAAGTCGGTCAATTATATTGGCTCATATTTAATGTGTCATCAAAATTAATAAATTACCAACCTAACCTAACCTTTTTGTACATCAAAAAATTCTGATGGAGCACCTAATCCCCTATTAGATGCTAGATCAGTATTTTTGATGATCAAAAAAGTATTTTTTAGAGGTTCAGTTTATTATATTCCAATTATATTTAATATGGCGGGTTTCCGAACACCAGCTAGTTGATTGACAGTTTTATTTTTATTCAAAATTATTGAAACGTCACTCCTTTTTTAAGTTACATCATATAAAATTTGTACATAGTGATTTTTGGCAGATTACAAGTCCATTCGTTAATTTAAGTCTTGAGTGCCTTGGAATATCGTTAAACGTATTGTGTAACTGTAACTTTGTAAATGGTCAAATCGGCGAGCATTTGTTATAAAATAATTAATTTCTCTCTGATGTATTTAAATTGTCCCAAAATGGTGATTTAGTGAAGTACAAAAAGTCTTGCTGTTCTAGAAAACTGTTCACGAATCTGAAATTAAACAATGAGATATGTTTAAAAAAATTGATGTTTTAAAAAAAAACTTACTACAATTATGAACATTGTATAACAAAAAAAATTACGATACTCATCAATATCGATATACAACTGCATATACATTTATGTAGCTCGAGTCGGATGTCATATGTATAATGATTTCTGTCTCATGTGATGATTTACTGATTAATGTTTGTCTAGTGTTTTATGTGAGCTAATAAGTTGCCGGAGTCGAAAGTCATTATGTCTAAAGACTTCTATATAAATGACACTAGATATGCCTGACATTGAAGTACATTGTTAACGAAGATGCTCCAGGAAAAGCACCACGTTGCAGGGAACAGGCCGGACACTGCTTGCCACCAGCGTAAGTCGAACTCATAGTTATGTAGGTGGGGTCGGAACTCATTATATCTCAATACTTCTATGTAAATGGCACTAGATATACCTGACATTGCAGTTCGTTGTTAACGTGGGTGTCCCGGCAAGAGCTCATCATATTGTAGCTGGGGTCGAAAGTCATAATGTCTTAATACTTCTATGTAAATGGCACTAGATATACCTGACATTGCAGTGCGTTGTTAACGTGGGTGTCTCGGCAAGAGCTCATCATATTGTAGCTGGGATCGAAAGTCATAATGTCTTAATACTTCTATGTAAATGGCACTAGATATACCTGACATTGCAGTGCGTTGTTAACGTGGGTGTCTCGACAAGAGCTCATCATATTGTAGCTGGGATCGAAAGTCATAATGTCTTAATACTTCTATGTAAATGGCACTAGATATACCTGACATTGCAGTGCGTTGTTAACGTGGGTGTCCCGGCAAGAGCTCATCATATTGTAGCTGGGGTCGAAAGTCATAATGTTAATACTTCTATGTAAATGGCACTAGATATACCTGACATTGCAGTGCGTTGTTAACGTGGGTGTCCCGGCAAGAGCTCATCATATTGTAGCTGGGATCGAAAGTCATAATGTCTTAATACTTCTATGTAAATGGCACTAGATATA
The DNA here is from genome assembly GCA_949126915.1 of Musotima nitidalis. Taxonomy (NCBI): domain Eukaryota; kingdom Metazoa; phylum Arthropoda; class Insecta; order Lepidoptera; family Crambidae; genus Musotima; species Musotima nitidalis. The sequence goes on from OX421429.1 coordinate 4,249,935, forward strand.
CCTGACATTGCAGTACATTGTTAACGTGGATGCGCCGGCAAGAGCTCCACGTAGTTAGCAGGGAACAGACCGAACACTCCGTGAGGCCCGAGGCCTTGCCACCAGCCCGAATCTATCTGCTCTATGTGCGTTATTATGTCGCCCGGGTCGAATGTTATTTCTGACTCGTCCGCTGAAACAGCAAAATGTGAATACTTGTGGATGAGTTTTGTAGTTTAAGGATAAACTAAACTTGATTAAACCACATTTAGTTTAAGCTTTTTTTAATTTAATATTATATATATATTCTTTATTGCACAAAAAACAAACAATAACAAAAAAAACCTTATGTGAAAAAGACGATGTACAAAGGTGGACTTAATATATATTGTGTAAATGTCTGATGTCCTCAAATTGCGACTGCTATTCACTATATGAATGTAATCATTATCATCTCGCCCGATGACCTCTAACTCTAAACTTAGGATCCCCATAGACTTCCAATGCCATTGAAATCAGACTTTAGATGGCTGGCCGACACTAGTGTGATCTCGTGACATAAAAAAATAGACAACTATCATCAAAAAAGGGATATAAAACTGATCATAAATATTACATATTCGTGGTTGCGGTGTTCTGCATTTAACAATCACGTGAGCAACAGCCAGTTCGAAATATTCATATTTTGATACAAAATAGCCATTCTTTTGTCCGATAAATAAATTAATGTTTTTCCTGTTTCAAAACTAATTAATATTAGCGAATAAGAGCACAATCTCACTGCAGTGTTTTCCTCTAAGATAAGATAAGAAACAAGAATTAGTGTATGAAATGCAAATACAGAAGCACAAATGGCACACAATTATCTAATAAATACACATCAAACGTCACATTAATGTTCTAATAGAATCAGAAGAAAACACTTACAAAACCAAAGTCATAAATATCTATGTACACTAAACACACGAACCTTGAGAACACCAGAAAGTTTACTAGAGCTAGAGTTAGCCATAGAAAATATCAAATGGGACATTTTGGGTATAAGCGAAATGAGGAGATTAGGAGAAGGAATAGAGGAGAGAAGTCACTATATTATGTATCACAAAGGCGAAGTTGCTGGACACAGCGGAGTTGGATTTTTGGTCAAGCGTTACCTCAAAAACCATATCATTGGATTTGAAGGGATATCAGATAGACTAGTGGTGATTCACATAAACTTACCAAAATATCGAAAAAACTGGACAGTCATTCAAGTCTACGCGCCGACGGAACAAGCAACAAAAACTGAAATAGATCACTTTTACGACAAGCTAACTGAAGTTACAGAAAAATACTCAAAAAATTATATAGTGCTCATGGGAGACTTCAATGCTCAAATAGGCGCACGATTAGATGGCGAAGAACATATAATAGGGAAGTATGGTAGAGGTAAAAGAAGCAAAAACGGAGCAAAATTAGTAGAATACTTGCTCGAACAAAACCTATCACCTCTCACCTCAATGTTCCCCAAGAAACCAAAAAATAAATGGACTTGGATGTCTCCAGACGGAAAAGTTAGAAACGAAATCGATTATATAATAACCAACAAAGCCAGTTCATTTAGCGACACGGGAGTAATACAAAGCCTAAACTTTAATACCAACCACCGTATGGTACGCAGCTGTTTAAATGAAAGCGATAGGAAAAGACCTAGACCCAAAACGAATGAAATGAACTTCTTACAAACAACTAGCAAAAAGAAGAACACAATCGAAACTACAGGAGACCTGATGAATGTGGCTAGCTCAGATATGGACCTTAACGAAAAATATACAATTATTGTGGACAAATTGAGGGAACAGACAAAAACACAGACTAGCAAGTGTAAGGAATCCTTTCTAAGTGAAGATACTCAAAAACTAATTGAAGACCGAAGAAACTTGATAATTAAAAAGGAAAAAAAAGAGAATCAGAAAGAAATCTCTAATCTTAGCAAGCAAATTCGCGAAAATATGAGAAGAGACAGAAAAAACAGGAGAACCAAAACGTTAGAGAGTCATATTAACAGAACTGGAGGCATGAGGAAAGCATTAAAAGAGCTTCGAGAAAAGGGAAAAGAATGGATACCGAAATTAAAGGACAAAGAACTGCCCACTACGTCTCGTAACAAAATACAAAACATAGCAACAAACTATTATCGCTTACTATACCAAAAACAATGTTCCAATCCACTAGAAATACACATTAAAGAAGGAGAAAATATGCATTACTATGAGCACAAAGATACCGAAGATACTCCAGAAATATTAGTATCGGAAGTTGAAAAAGCTATTAAGAGCCAAATGATGGAAATAGCCCCCGGCCCAGACAAAATTACAAACGAACTAATGAGAGGTACAATCAATGAATTAGGCCCAATATTGACAAAAATCTTTAACGAGACCTTATACACTGGCAACATTCCAAGCCAATGGGCAGAATCACACATAATACTTCTACATAAGAAAGGACCAAAAGATGAGATAGGAAATTACAGACCCATATCGCTCATATCAAATGTATACAAAGTTTTCGCCAAAGTCATTCTAGATAGAATATCACAAAAGCTTGATGAAAACCAACCCGTGGAACAGGCAGGGTTCAGAAAAAACTTCAGTACAATTGATCATATACATACAATCAAACAGCTTTTACAAAAATACAATGAGTACAATAAAATCATATACCTGGCCTTTATAGACTACTCTAAGGCGTTTGATAGCCTGAAACACGAATCTGTGTGGCACAGTTTAGAGCAGCAGGGCATCGAAAACACTTACATAAACGTCATAAAGAAAATATATAGCGAAAGTAAAGCTAGGATTAGACTGGAATCTACAGGAGATGTCTTTCCAATCAATAGAGGCGTCAGGCAAGGAGACCCACTTTCACCTAAACTATTTACAGCAGTGCTTGAACAGATGTTCAGAAAATTAAAATGGGAACACCTGGGGCTAAACATAAATGGAAAACGACTGAATCACCTAAGATTTGCTGATGACCTGGTTATACTAGAAGAGGACCCACGAATTCTGGAATCCATGATACAGGAACTAGTAGACAGAAGTAGAGAAGTAGGCTTAAATATAAACACCGAAAAAACTAAGATGATGACAAACTCAACACCGATAGACATAACCATCAACGGGAAAAAAATTGAATATGCAGAGGAGTATGTATATCTGGGTCAAATAATATCGCCAAAGGATCAAATGTCCAAAGAAATAGTAAAAAGAATATCCACTGGGTGGAAAAGTTACTGGGCCCTGAAAGAGGTCATGAAAAGCAAAGAATTGGGCATGAAGACCAATAAGAAGACTTTTGATACCTGCATCTTACCCTGCATAACATATGGCTGTGAAACCTGGGCTTTGACGAAAGATCATAGAGACAAACTAGCCAGATGTCAAAGAAGCATGGAAAGAAGCATACTAGGCTACAAACTAAGGGACAAAGTCAGAAGTATAAACATCAGACAGAAAACAAAACTAACAGACATACTGTCACGCATTGACCAACTTAAATGGAGGTGGACTGGACACATGCTACGCTGCAAAAAGGAGAAATGGAGTAAAGAAGTTACAGTTTGGTATCCCAGGGACAGTGCAAGAAAGGAAGGTCGGAAAGCCAAAAGATGGGAAGACGACCTCAAATTAACCCTGGGACCCCTCTGGATGAGAGTAGCGGCTGATAGGAAACAATGGAGAGAGTTGGAGGAGGCCTTTGCCGTAAGGCATACCGAATTAAGGGACATTCTATAAAACAATGTGCACCTTAAACTAAATTTATATACCTAAATATTAAATTGGAATCTCTGTTATTGTGTTTCATGTAACTACAAAAATTCGGAAATAAAAGGCTTTATTATTATTATTATCATCAAAAAAGGGATATAAAACTGATCATAAATATTACATATTCGTGGTTGCGGTGTTCTGCATTTAACAATCACGTGAGCAAAAGCCAGTTCGAAATATTCATATTTTGATACAAAATAGCCATTCTTTTGTCCGATAAATAAATTAATGTTTTTCCTGTTTCAAAACTAATTAATATTAGCGAATAAGAGCACAATCTCACTGCAGTGTTTTCCTCTAAGATAAGATAAGAAACAAGAATTAGTGTATGAAATGCAAATACAGAAGCACAAATGGCACACAATTATCTAATAAATACACATCAAACGTCACATTAATGTTCTAATAACTAAAAATTATTTGACAAAATATAAGTCATACCAGCTTGATAATCATAAAGAGCCCTCGCAGTAAGTCCGGGGTCATCATCCAAGTCCTCATATATCGTTCCCTCTTCCTCCAAGCCCTCAGGAGACACATCCTCACCCGTGGAACCGTTCTCCTTGTTGTAATTCACATTCTCTATAACCGTATTCTGTCTGCTCAACTCTGACTTATCGCTCTCCTCCGCTACATTGTTTTTACTATACGGTGACCTTTTTATGGTACTAAATTTGTTATCGCTATCATCATCATCATTCTCATTTGAACTTGAGTATGAGGCATCAAACATGTCGTTCTCAAGGATGTTCTGCTTGATCATTGGCTCGCTTTGTTTCAAAGGATCCACTTCAATATTTCTATAGTTGTCCGAGTAATTTATTGCACTGAACGAGCTCGGTTCATTTTCAGAACTAGGACTTAAATCTGTTGGCACAATGATTGGGTCGTATTGAATCTGTGAAGGGCTCTCTAAGCTCATTTTGATTTTGTCTATGTTTTTGAGTGGACTAGTTTTTAGTTGATCAATCGGGACTTCTGGGATGGTTTTCGTAGGCGATTTAATTGGGGATGTTGGTTGAACCTGGTTCTGCGAGAAAGCGTTGATTCGTTGCGCTATCACTGAACTGCGGACAGGTTTCTCTGGTACGTTGGAGTTAGACCTTGAAAAGAAAATTATAAATTCAAAGCATAATTGAACATCGTCGAATCCGTTTGACAGGTTAATCATCATCATCACAGCCCATTAACTTGCCACTACTGAGCACGAGCCTTCTCTCACATATCAAGGTGTGAGGGTATTGGGTCATACTCCACCACGCTGACCCAGTGCGGATTGGCGGAGGCAGGTGTATGACGTCCTGCTGTTAAATTTTTTTAAGCCGCCCATTAGGTCTCTAAAATGGCTTAACGACCTTTTACCTTGCCTTCCGAAGCACGGAAGCTTTGATATCAGATGCCACACAAACGGTCACCCACCCAAGGACTGACCTCTGTAAACTCTGCTGTATTTTGGTAATTGTTTCCGACCATCGAGCACCGCAGAGCTACGAGCGCTTCAGAATGGAGGCTGATCAGGATTTTATATTATTAGTATACGAGCACAAGATGCAGTAACTACTTTTTATTTAGTGGGCCGCATGTTTGAGGGCCACTTTGTAGTATAAAAAATATAAAAAGATATATGTAAGCCTAATTCAAGATGCAGTTGACAAATGCTTTATTTGCCGTGTGGTACCGGCCTAGAAAAGTGCCACCCCCTCTTACCTCCTGGGGAGTCGACCGAGAAAACCTACCGGATGATGGGCCGCAGCGTCATCCTGCGTACTGGCTTAAAATGCGATCACCAATCCGCCTGCCCAGTGTGATGATTATGGGCAAATACCTCCAATAGAATGTAATCTATCGGGGAGGTCAATTTTCAGCAGTGGACTCTATAAGGCTGATATGATAATGTTTATTTTCTTTAAGGATCTTTAATCTTGAGAAAAACCAAGACAGACGGATAAACAGACAAACCTTGACAAATTCAGACAACGAACCCATTTGCTTTTTTTTCTTTATTATTGTACCGCTCTATCTCTTTCATTGTTGTTAAAAAAATATATCGAATTTTAATTTTGTGTGTGAATGTTTGACGAATCTAAATGATCATGTTGATCTTAAAGACAATAAAGTATATTTTATTTTTATTTTAATTACTTAATCCTACGACTAGTAGTGTAGTACTGACTTGTTGTGTAGTTGTCCTTGGGCAAATTGTTGCTGGAACAGAGCTCTGGCGGCGGCGGTGGAGGCGCCTATAAGCTGCCTTGCCTCAGCTGACCGTTGCGTCCGTACTGAATCTCCCAAGCCTTCTCCACTTTCCTCGCTAGGTGCACTAAGAAAATATACATTTATAAATACATACAATCACGCCTGTTTCTCTTATTATTGGATCCACTTAATAGTTTGCGGGCATATTGCAGCTTTTATATTCTCCAGAGCCTCGTTCGTTGATCGGAGGGTGCACCTTTTGCGGGTAAGGTTAGCTTAGGTTTCTTAGGTCTTGGTAGGATTCCCATACACCCCATTCTATAATTATTAGAACTTAAGCCAAGAAATTTATAAAATTGTTTCTCTGTAAGACCATTCGGCTTTGAAATTCTCTGCCGGCGCGCATATTTCCTAGATCCAGTCCCAGGTCTTTTAAGCAAAGCATGAAACAACTGTAACCGCGATCGTTCTACGGAACAGAACGCCCTAATTTTTTGGACTGCATGAACTTCTTACCACCAGGCAGGATGTAATTACGATCAATGAGATGTACGACAGAATGTTTCTCAGATCTTATAGCCTAGGTCTTTTAACCGGGGTATGATACTGTTGTTACCGTGATCGTTCCACGGAACGAAGCGCTCAAAGTTTTTGGCCTGCATGGGCTTGTTACCAACAGGCAGAATGAGGTCATTGCGAACTCATTGATACACGATAGAAAATAATTAACTTACAAAAATAGGATAAAATTGTAAAGATCTTATTCAAATTAGTTCAAAGCCAACCTCACCTGCAAGTGATGCACCTGCTGATCAACAGACGAGGCTCTAGCGAACATAACAGTGCCCGGAAAGCGGCAATAGGCTCGTCACCTATTACGTGGGACCAACTATATAAGTGGCGAAGTGTGGGCGTATAATATACCTCTGCCTACCCCTTCGGGACTGATTCCCCGCATGAATTTATGTATGTATGTTATTTAAATTAATTGAGATGGCAAGGAAATGTATTTATCAAACATTTGTACTCACGTTTCCTTTTCTGTTTTAGCTCTTCTTGCCGCTTCCAATTCGTCTCTCCGTCGAACATCCTGCTCGGACTTTTTCTTTTCCTATAAAATAAATATATATTTTAAATTATATTATATTCAAAATCATATATTAGGTAAGTTTGTCTCAATAGATCTCTTATGATAGATTAAACTTAAAAACTAGCGCACTAATATAGAACGTCTTTGCCTAATTAGATATTTATTACGAGTTAGTATATACTCCATTGTTATTAGTAAGGAATTTTGTCAAATAAGCACTAACACGTTTTTATTGAGAATATCTAAGACACAAGTAATTAAGTTTACTTAGTTTAGGTAGATAACACTTTAATTAATTGCATTACTAACCCAATTTATGTTCGTAAAATATTGTAATTAGGCTAGTTATCATACAGAAATAAATAATTATTATTATTATACTGAGTTAATGATTGCACCAACTTGCTACAGGCGCTGCAGTAAATAAAAATATATTGTATATTGATTTAGATCACCATCACTACCAAGATCTAAGGAGCCCAAGCCAACCCACCTGCAAGTGGTGCACCTGCCGATCAACAGAAGAGGCTCTAGCGAACATAAAGTTCCCGGTAAGCGGCAATAGGCTCGCCTATTACGTGGGACTAACATTACAACTGGCGGAATGTGGGTGTATAATATGCCTCTGCCTACTTGACAAAGAATCCATTTGCTTTTGTTTCTTCATTATGGTACCGCTCGTATCTCTCTCATTGTTGTTAAGAAAAAAATTATCAAATTTTCAAAAACGCGAACGTTTTTCGCTCTTATTTTGATTTTACTTTAGACAATGGCATAAAGTTTATTATGATATATACGCAATAAAGTCGAAAAGATATATACGCAAGACACAGATAAGATATATACGCAAGACGCAGAAAATATTTTATACGCAAAAAAGTCATTCCGCGGCGGTGTAAATTGAGCTTAATAAATGTCGCTGGATCACAATGGATGCAGCTCACCTACAATCAGACATCGGAAGCTTAAAGGAAACATAATTACAAGTATTATTATTACCTCATCTTTGCGCTTCTTCTCCGTTTCAACTCGCTTTTTTTCTTCTTGTTCCTCTTTCAGCCAGAACTGGTCTCTTTCTTTTGAGTTTATTTCCTGTACTGGAAACATAAGAACCATAAAAAAGACTTTAAGATGGATCATATCGGAAATTAATGATTTCCCTGATTATCGTAGACACAATGCCTCAAACAAGTTGAGACCTTAAATTATTAGCTATAAAACATAAACTCAGTACAAAGCAGGCACTGCATATACCTGGCCGCTAAGCCTAACTAAAAAAAAAAGTTAAATCAGATTGTTGACATCTCCTATCGCTACACACTGCAGACCCTGCCCGAAATCTCAGAGCACGGCCCTGCACAAATTTATAAATATTCATAATACCACGCCTGTTTACCGAAGGGGTAGGCAGAGGCACATCTACTAAACGTCGGGGTATACTTCTACCAAAAAGTGTTTATATAAGAATATTATTTAGTAAGAAATTTGTTCATAATGTCATTATTCTACACATACATACATACATTCACGCCTTTTTCCCCGAAGGGTAGGCAGAGGCATATTATACACCCACACTTCGCCAATTATATAGCTAATTGCCGCTTACCGGGGACTGTTATGTTCGCCAGAGCTCTCCACCTTGTCGTGGTGGGGAGGCCGAGTACCTCCCGGTAGGGCGCTAAAGGCGTTAGGGAAAAAGTAACACCCAGAGATTGGCGACTCTGGGTGCCCTTAGTACTGACTACCGGGGGGGAAACTAAGAGGGACATGTGGAGGGCGCAGCGGGTGGGCCGGAGGGCCCGTCGAGCAGCGCCAGGAGGGTCTTAGACAGAGGGGCAGGGGGCCCCTGCTGTCTAGCCATGGACCCTCCAAAAAGTCGGCCACACACGCTATGGTCGCACGCGGAGGTAGGAGGGACGCGTCCACTGCGTCTCTCTGAGGAGCTCTTCCCGGTTTTGGTCCGGGGGACGTTGGCCGCGGGCGGGATGTCAGAGCTGCAACCCAGGTACTGGCCCCCCGCCTCTTTCTCAACAAGCGGCAGGCGTCGTCGGAAGATTTTTGGTGGGTATTACTGCTGGCGGTCGTGTCTGCCGGTGGTGAGTCCCACACACCTCTCTCGGTCCCCCTTTGGCCGGGAGACAGTGCGTAGATGCATTTTGTTACCGACGTAAATCAAAAAAAAAGGTCTTAATAGGATCCCTACACACTATATTATTCTTTAATGACGTAATCATTTAAAAACAACTATTATTATTATGTTACAATAATGTTAAATAATTTCCTTTGTTTCAATAAAAGTAAGCACATATCAGTATGTCATACGAATCCTTCATCGTACCTCTACGCAAGCTATTTTTCCTCCTTTTTATCTCCTCGACTAAATTCACTGGGACAATATTACTGTAACTCAGAGATGCCTTAAGAGAGCCCACGAATCCTACCATTTTACAAGTCACACATGTCGAGGTTATGTAAATCCACATCATATTGTTCACACACTACAATGGCAGAGAGGAAAGCATGAGAATTATGCATTGAGAATTTGTTTACAAACATTGGGTTGTTATGGTCTGAATGTAGTGGAGAATGTAGTATTAGTAAACACAGTTTCATAATAATTAAGTCATCAGTAGTAAGATAGTATGTTTTAGCAGGGATAGCCTAGTGATGAGGACAATAGACTGCAGTTCTCCGTTTAACACCCTGGCACCTTTTACTTTTCGAAATTATGTGCGTAATTATCGCGGGCTCCATCGTTGGTCATGAACATTTATAGCAGTCAGTGCCTTCTAATATTCTGACAGCTGGTTTAACCAAATAATTATAATTCCTTATGGGTTGCGGAGGTCAGTCGCTCCTTGTAATAACTGAAACTCAGCGTAATCTGATTAGACCAGAAACAAAAGAGTAACTTTTGCTTCAATAATCTTATAACATACTGGTACCTCATAATCTCTTCGCTCGGGTCATTCAGGTATAATGTAGGATTCTTTTAGGAAATAATTTTTAAAATTCGTTTTTAAGTTTATTCATAACAAACAACGAAAAATACAAATCTAATCTCATCTCTCTCTCTCTTTCTCTCTCTAATATCATATAAATCTTTTCTTTTTATGTATTTCTCCCCTCCTATTCAATCTTTGTGGTTGTCGATGTTCAAAACCCTGTTTTAAGTTCCCATTTTCATTGAAATATTTTAGCCATGTCATATCATATTCAAGCATTATCCCGGTTGCCCTAGACTTAGGCTTAGGGCCCAGGGTCTGCTTAGTGATTTAACCAGATTTAGCTAAACTTCAGTTATTACATGGAGCAACTGCCTTCTGACCTCCGCAACCCAGAGGGAAACATTCTATGATTAATCCAGCTGTCAGGATGTTAGAAGGCACTGACTTCCCAATAACAACTGCCATAGATGTTCATGACAGCCGGGACCAACGGCTTAACGTGTTACCCGAGGCACGGAGCAAGCGATAATTAATAATAATGAATTCATTTATTTTCTCTCCACAAAGGTTAAAACACATGTACATATTTAAGTTCCTTAAAGTAAACACAAGCTACCTTTGTGAACTGGTGTCTAAACTTGGGTACTCCCTGTGTGATAGATTACCAGGCCCTCACCTTACCCGTCTATAAGTATAAATAAAAAATTACACACATAACTTCGAAAAATCATAGGTGCGTCACCAGTTTTCGAACTCAGAGACCCTCTGAATTTTAAGGCTATGGGTCTCGCCACTGGACTATCGCTGCCTGTCCTGCCTTCATTAGCCATATACAGTTACACACATAACTTCAAAAAATCTTAGGTGCATCACCAGTGTTCGAACTCAGAGACCCTCTGAATTTTAAGGCTATGTGTCTCGCCACTGGACTTCCGCTGCTTGTCCTGCCTCCTTAAGCCGTATACAGTAGTCATATTTCTTTGACTTTGATAACTGAACATGGACCATATATATGAACATATTAGGTCGGGGAAAAAGTCTTTTCGCATAACGTAGATATAAACTTATTATAAAATTTTTTTGACTGTACTATTTGTGTCTGGCTGGTTTTGGTAACATTAAAAAGGTTCCATTATAAAGAAAAGAAAAAAATAAAAAAAAGTTGTTTCCCACTATTTTTCATTTGTTTTTCTCTCCGTAAAAATGAGTGAATCTAATGAAGAAATTCGATACATTTTAAAATTTTATTATAAAAAAGGCAAAAATGCAACTCAAGCAGTGAAAAAAATTTGTGATGTTTATGGACCTGATGCAGTGTCAGTAAGAGTAGCACAAATTTGGTTCAAACGTTTTCAGTCCGGAAATTTTGATGTTAAAGATGCACCTCGCTCTGGTCGCCCTGTTACGAATAAAATGGACGCCATTTTTGAAAGAGTGGAGCAAGATCGGCATATTAGTAGTTACGATGTAGCTGAAGAACTGGGAATTGACCACAAAACAGTTTTGACCCATTTGAAGAAAGCTGGTTATACAAAAAAGCTCGATATTTGGGTGCCACACGAGCTCACTCAAAGAAACTTAATGAACCGTGTACTCATTTGCGATTCATTATTGAGACGTAATGAAACCGAGCCGTTTTTGAAGAGATTGATAACTGGCGATGAAAAGTGGATCACGTACGACAAGAACGTGCGAAAAAGGTCGTGGTCGAAAGTTGGCCAGGCTTCACAGACTGTGGCCAAACCTTTTTTTTTTTTTTTTTTGATTTACGTCGGTAACAAAATGCATTTACGCACTGTCTCCCGGCCAAAGGGGGACCGAGAGAGGTGTGTGGGGCTCACCACCGGCAGACACGACCGCCAGCAGTAATACCCACTAAAAATCTTCCGACGACGCCCGCCGCTTGTTGAGAAAGAGGCGGGGTGCCAGTACCTGGGTTGCAGCTCTGACACCCCGCCCGCGGCCAACGTCCCCCGGACCAAAACCGGGAGGACCTCCTCAGAGAGACGCAGTGGACGCGCCCCTCCTACCTCCTTGTGCGACCATAGCGTGTGTGGCCGACTTCTCGAAGGGTCCATGGTTAGACAGCAGGGCCCCCCTGCCCCCGCTGCCTAAGACCCTCCTGGCGCTGCTTGACGGGCCCTCCTGGCCCGCCCGCTGCGCCCTCCACAGGTCCCTCTTAGTTTCCCCCCCGGTAGTCAGTACTAAGGGCACCCAGAGTCGCCAATCTCTGGGTGTTACCTTTTCCCTGGCGCCTCCTGCGCCCTACCGGGAGGTACTCAGCCCCCCCACCACGACAAGGTGGAGACCAGTCGGGGGGGAGACTGTGGCCAAACCTGGCCTAACACGAAATAAGGTGATGCTGTGTGTATGGTGGGATTGGAAGGGCATTGTTTATTATGAGCTTTTACCGCCCGGCAAAACCATCGATTCTGATCTTTACTGCCAGCAACTGATGAGATTAAAGGAAGCAGTCGAGAGAAAATGGCCGGAATTGATCAACAGGAAGGGTGTGGTCTTTCATCACGATAACGCTAGACCACACACATCTTTAGCCACTCAGCAAAAATTAAGAGAGTTCGACTGGGAGGTCCTAGTGCATCCACCATATAGCCCTGACCTTGCGCCTTCAGATTTTCACCTGTTTCGGTCTCTGCAGAATTCTTTAGGTTCTGTAAGGTTGACCTCAAGAGAGGACTGCCAAAACTATTTGTCCCGTTTTTTTGATCAGAAGTCCCAAAGTTTCTAAAGTAACGGGATAATGTCTCTGCCCACAAAATGGCAGAAAGTTATTCAACAAAACGGTACATATATATTGTAAATAAATGTAAATAAACTTTGAAAAAAATGTCTTGACTTTTCATACAAAAATACGAAAAGACTTTTTCCCCAACCTATTATACCAGGAGTGTTCAGAAACTGATTGCTTGATAAATTATTATCTAATTTAAGCCTGTATTAGGTAATATAAAGGCAGATTAGAATAAGCAGCATAAAACATCACCATATCATCATCATCATCATATCAGCCTTATAAAATCCACTGCTAAACATTGGCATCTAGAATAGATTACATTCTATTGGGGGTATTTGCCCATAATCACCACGCTAGGCAGGAGGGTTGGTGATCGCAGATTAAGCCAGTACATAGATAACATTCTATTGGGGGTATTTGCCCATAATCACCATGCTAGGCAGGACGGTTGGTGATCGCAGTTTAAGCCAGTACATAGATAACATTCTATTGGGGGTATTTGCCCATAATCACCATGCTAGGCAGGAGGGTTGGTGATCGCAGTTTAAGCCAGTACATGCTGCCGTCATATGGTTGGATTTCTCTTCATCTACTCTTACGACTCCCCATATTATTATTATTATGAGATGAGAGATGGTGGTACTATTCAAAGTCAGCACCAAACAGTATAATATATATATCAAATCAATACTAACCAGGATTCACTTTTCGATAGGCAGTACCAACAGGCCCACTAGGCGGGAGTTCTTCAGTTTTGTTAGACTTGAAATTAAAAGCTGACCCAGCTCTGGATAGTTTGTCAATGATGACTTTCTCATCGAGGTCATCTTCTGTTCGAGCATGCATTGTAAGATGAAAACCAGTAAAGAACTGAGCGACATGCTTGATGTGGTTAGCACAGGTTCCTTTGCGAACAGTCTGAGCACCTTCACCCTGAAAGGGATTTCTTTTATAATGCCCTTATAGTAATTTATATTAGCCCTTATAGTAATTTAATTTTAAGTACCTCATTGTAGAATAATTTAATTTTTAAGGATCTGTGCAACTAAGTTTGTAGTGCATTAGTTTTTAAGTAAACTTTTATAAGAGCTTAACTGAGCCAAACTTGAATAAATGATTTTGACTTTAATAGAAATAGTAACCAAAGTTTTGTTGATTTCAGAGGTCAATGACAGCATTGGATAATCTAAGTAAAAACTTGTAGTCACAACATATGGTAGTCAGAAAATCAAGCATAGGTATTGTATAGACCCTATTGGGTGATTGGAAAGTTCTAACAGCTAGACTTACTACTGCTTTTGCATCCAATCTAAATCTATAGATAGGTAAGATCTATTTGATAGATTGGTTGGACCTGAATTCGTTTTAACATAATTGATGATAGGTTCATTGATTTTAATACAGTTGTAAATAGTTTACATTTGTAAATTTTTGCATATTAAGTCTTTTTGGGCTGGTCTTGGAACTTTTGACTACGTACTAAATAATTATTAGTAAGTACGAAGTGATCAAACAATTTTTAAAGAAGGCTTCACAAAATTAAAAATTATTTGTTAAAGCTTGGCTTCATCCCAAAGCAGTGCTTGTGGTAGATGAGTTAATAGAATTTCAATTGTGACTGCATAACCAAGTCATAAAGAGTTGAAAATGTTTAAAAAAACATTTAGAATAACTAATGATATTTAAAAAAAACCTGTGAGGTATGACACAAGTCCTCCAAGTCCCATAAATTGTACTAAAGATATGTCCACATATATTTTTAGTAAATATATACTTAAGATTAATAGAAAATAATCTAAACCAAAAAAACATTTTTGTGCATATACTCAAATGTCACTGTGTCACTCCTTTATATTTCACTTATTAATAGACAAGTACTATTTAAGTTAATAAGTTTAGATTTCAAGTTAAATGTTTGTTATATTTTAATGTGTTTTTTGCAAGTTCGTGTTTCTGAAACTTTTTATCTATTTACCTAATTGTAGGCTTAAAATTTGAATTCTCATTAACATAGGTAATGACTTATATTATATCATATTAGAAAAAGATAGTGTTAAAAGAATGACTAAGGTAATCTTATCATTACACACATACCTGCCAGTTGATAAGAACATATTTAGATATCGACCCATTCGGAACATCAACTTTCAAGAAAGCATATTGCATTTTTCCACTGTTAAAGTCATCTACCAGCTCGATTAAGCCCCCATCTCCTTTAGCCACGAATTTCAAGTCGTTTGACATCCCATCATAACCAAATAAGGCCCTGTAAGGAACATAATTGCAGAAATATAACACACTTCTTATTTCAAAGTGAATATTTATTGAGTTGTTATGTGTGTGTTGAACCTAGAAGAAACTTGTTGGTAATTACTTAATTGAGGTTCTTAACTGCTTTTTGCAATCCATAATTTCATTCGAAATATGTTGAACATAAAAACTGTTAGATCATGTTTAGCTACGAAAATGTTTGTATTTTTAATAAGGTTACAACGTATGCAACACGCTAATTAATGAATTAGCTACATTATTTATAATCAGGCAGAACTGGCTGTTTATTTCGTTTGACCGACAAGTAGGTCGGCGCACCCAAAACATACTTACCAGTTTGTGTCCGATTTTTCATCAAGTACATCCTTCCAGGCAGCAATTAATGCTTCTTTGTGTTTGTCTAAGTTAATGGCCATCTTACATTCTTGTTATTCTTTAATGTACAGCGAAAAACTATTTAATTTTTTAAAGAAATGGGCCCGCCGATATCGCTTGACTCACACAACAAGACAATAAATCGTATCGTATCTGACAAATGACATTGACAGACGAATCGTTGTTTTGTAGTTAAATATTATTTACATGCTTGAATTTATATATACCTTAACCATAATTGATATTTTAACAGCACAAAACTTTTTCTGATTAGGAGTTAACAAAAATTTTAGTTATATTTGAAAGTTACATTCACACATTCCGTATACCTTCACTGCGAAACGTCTAACTTATGATACATATAGAATGTATCATAAATAATCGAAAGCTTGCTAGATAAGTAAAGTAAGACATACGAAACTGGATTTATTTTTGTCCATAAAGTCCATCAAACCAATATACTCGTCGTCGTTTCCTTCTATCAATATATCAAAGGTCAACGTGCTTACAAGGGCAACATTATTTGAATGAAATGTATGTAGGTATTATACGAATGAAATTTTTACGAGTAAAATGGCCAAAATATCACATTGTGTAGGAAATGGGAGTTGTAATATTTGTATTAAAGAACATTCCAGTATGGAATTGACTATTTAGTTTAGTTTAAATTTTACATAATAATATTTATGTGGTTATAAGTATTACTGTCACATCTGAGCATTTTGTGTATTGTCGGGTTTTACCTGAAGCGGTTTAGGCGAAAAAACTGTAAAATATCCTGTACGCAACGTGGATATTCAGGGTATGTAAAGTAACATAACTTTTTCTTGTTTAATATAAGCTTTATGTGTTAGCCATATTCAGTCATCCGGAACAAACACAATTTCAAATTTACTTACCTTATTTTTAATTTACTTACCGCTGCATTTTGGACAAACCTGTCATTTTGAAATACATTCACGCCGGTTTCCCCGAAGGAGTAGGCAGAGGCATATTATACGCCCACACTTCGTCAATTAAATAGTTGGTCCCTCGTGCCTATTGCCGCTTACCGAAAACTGTTACGTTCGCCAGAGCCTCGTCTGTTGATCGGCAGGTGCATCACTTGCAGGCGAAGCTGACTTGTGCTCCTTAGATGTTAGTTGGATCAACTTGGATCCCTATACACTCTCATTATCCAAACAATTTTTTTTTCTATTTTTTTATTTCGTCAGTCAAAGTTATTATCTTTAGACTTATGCAATTTAAAGAGTTCATTCTACATTTGTTGAAAAAACTGCGGGCGCAAGAGTTAACAAAATCTTTGAAGGCTTTTAGACTGCCTCATTTACATAAAAAACAAATTACATAGAAAATATCCAAATTCCGAAAAAGTGGTAATCGATAGGAGCAAGATCCGGAGAGTATGGTGGATGACAGCGTCATTCCAATCCTAGTTCCTTTAGTTTCGCCACTGTCTGTTGTGCAGTGTGTGGTGTAGAAAGCTAGAGTTGGCTAGAGCTGTTGCCTAGTCTCGGTGGTTAACGGCTAGCTTTTCCATCGTGGTTTCCAGTTGTTGGGAATACGGAACTGCCGTACCTGATCGTCTGACCAGATCTTAGAACGCTGTAGTGGGTGACACCAACGCTGTTTCACCATACACTAACCACTGCCTTTTTTTGGGTAAAATTTCGCTGGGGCAAAGATTTGGCCCGTTCAAATGGATTCAACCACTGTGATGAGCTTTCGATTATCGTATAGGATAAATTTTTCATCACAAGTAATGATACGATTCAAAATCCGGTTGAGTAAAGAGATGCAGCAGTCGATACGTGTTTGTTGGTTGGCTTCAATTAATTCATATGATACCCATCTTTGTGGTACCAAGCTTCTTCACTTTTCCAATTTGCTTTTAATGATCCAAGATGGTTTTATCATTCACACCGAAGCCTGCAGTCACTCTAACGTTTTGGAACACACTTTGGAATTCATAGCTAAACGCCGAATGTTTGAGATCAAAGAGGCTAGTTCCCCCCATCCGAGTAAAACCGCAATTTCAAATGTAAGAACCTAATATAAACTACGAGGTACCAATTACTTTAAGCACAAAAGCCACAGCACTTATTTGGTTTCGTTAAGTGCTGCTTTCCGTCTCGCCCTTTTCAAAATTAAATATTTACGAGACATCCACTACGTAATATATCCTGTAGACAAATTACATTGCGTGAATTTTTAAACACCAACTCTCAACTTTGCTTAAAAATAAATAGTAGGCGTATTTTTTAAAACTATAGTACATATTATATTACCTTTGCATATGTACATATTATCTGTGCTATAAGACAGTTTTGCAAAATACATCTTATGTGCTCATCGATATAATAAAATTTTCGATTTTTTTTAAATGGATTGGATGTCTGAAAATGAGTCACGGGTTCATTAGTCACGGCAACGGCAGTAGTTATTATTTAGAAAGACCAACAGCTTGCTAACCATAATAAATTAAACATATAGGTAATCTAATAAATACAAATAATACAATAATAATATAATCTCAGAAAGTTAATAAAAAGTTCCAACAAAATGTCATGTAACATAACAAAATACCATTCACATAGTTATTTATTCAAGCAGACCGTTTCTTAGGTACTAATCTCTACTATTAGTTACTTAGCCTCATATCTTAAGGGTATTCGAAAGTAAAAAGTGGTTTTACTATCACAACTAATCCGTAAAAACTGTTATTATAAAACTTGGTTCATACGCAAAAAATTTATCAATAGAAAAGTGCATAATTTCTACCTACTTTTTGGCTCATGTGAGCAAAGTCGCGAGCTCAACCTAGAACATTAGTTTGTTTTTACGGTTTTACGCCTAAAAACCGGTGGGCTAATTTGCTTGTAATAAGGCGTAGTATCTGAACTCTGTACTAATAGCATACCGCAGGTGGACATTGCCTTCTTTTAATCCTCTAGAGAAAAGATACGATTCCTCAAGAAAGCGATAAAATATTATTAAGTCATTAAAACCGAACCAAGATATTTCTATACAAAAATCTTCATGAATGTAAAAAGATAGATAAAGTTACTTTCCTAACCAAGCTAAATACTTATAAAATTTATATGAACATGAACATGGAAAGGTAAGTGATAGGAATAGGTAGAGCAATTTGCGAGTTTTCTCGACAAAATCTTAATATGGACGTACTATTATTAAAGACTAGTCACGTTTAATAATTTTCGATATATTATTTTTATCTAAACGTATAATGAATTTTAGCAGAATTTATTACTCTCTTATACAAAAATCCTTAGGATAACTTGAATTTATTTTGAACCTTGGAAGCATAATCATATCTTTGTGAAATAATTTAAACTATTATATAACATTCGTTGCAAATATTAATATAAAACCCGGTTGTTTTTAAAAAAACAATAACTAAAACCAAGAATTATTCTACAAAAAAATACGGAATCCCGCAGGCGTATCCATACTATTATAATGTTGGAGGTTATTGACCCTAAATTGCACTACCTATTCCTGTTATTAAATACCACAGAGAGCCTTCCATTATAATTAATACATGTTTATGTACATTTTATAACAGTAAATAATATTATTTTGACTTACCTGATTTAAAATGACTTATTTATTTATAAACAAATACAAATTAGAATTACTTCTAAAAGAAAAGATGAGATACTAACTCCAAATGAACCGATTGTAATTCCTTCACGTTTCTGGGTCAACAAAAATGGTTGAGGGACGAACCCCAACCCCATGGTTTGAGGGTTTGCAATTTTATAGGGTGCTGCCGTCCACCGTCGTCGCACCATTCTTGCTAGCGAGTTAGCTACCTTGCGCGCGCATCTAGGGAATTCCTTCAAAATATATACATACAACTGACGCTAGGCTAAAGTATTTACTTTCATGAACGAACGCACGCCACGCCAGTGAACCACAGTGACGGTCGACTGCTAGTCTAGTCTAGTCACGAAGCCGCTCTCTCTGCGGCCTATCGCCGCGGCTCGTCGCTACTATGTAATCAAAACAATACGAAATTTTATTAGTAATTGTACGGCATGTGGGTGGATGTTAGCGCTCAAGAAAAACATAGCTACATGACGCAGGCCAACGGGTCCTTCATACCGGGGTGAGTTTAATCCACTCTTAATTTTATTTATTTATTTAGTATACACACAGAACTTAAACAACAGAAGAACTAAGAAAATTTAGGCACAAGGCGCATCTTATTCCAAATAGAAATATCTTCCAGCTGGCCCGCGAAAGGACATTTAATAAATCTGGTAAGTATGTGAATTACAAAAAAAAAATTGAAAGAAATAGTCTCTAAAAATCACATCAATTATTTAAGTGCCAAGTTAAGTATTGTTAAAAACTTGTGTTATGGTTGCTATACAACAACATATTTTAAAATCAAAGAAAACATAGATGTCGACAGATAACTTTATAAAATTATAAGTTTAAAATATTCTTTATTCAAGTGCTTAATCAAGACACTAAAAGCTTACTAATTTCAATGCATTTTAAACGGTCACCTTCTTACAAGGATGGAGTTCTGTGAACTCTGCTTAATCATCTAATCACAAAAACCTAAGTTAAAGCTTACAAGGATTTACTCCAGTAAACACTAAATTAAGCAGAGAGTTGGTAGCGGAATTTAAACACTTTATCAGCGTAGAGTTTACAGAAAGTTATATTATCTATTGATATTTACAAAAACATCTTCACTTCACTTCAAACATTCAATACACAATTACTAAAATAACTTATTAAATTGCTTCCAAGCATACACATGCATCAGAAACAAATAAATAAATAATGTAAGTACATTTCATGGTAAATCTAATTTACTGTCGGAGAGAAACAGAAAACTGTGGCCCTTTGTCAAAATTAAGCCTAACCACTTATCCGAATTGCTCGGCGCCCAAAATTTATACATACTATTAGATTTGGTTGTGTATATTTTTCTCTGTTTTCAAGAATGTGCATTAAGTAAAAAAGGTCTCATTGTTGGTAAGTTACCAGCTTACCGACCAATCAAACTGGCAACGCAAAGACAGGCAGATATAATTTAAATTAAATAGGACGGTTCCCTATCTCCTGGAAGTATTCCGCCTCCACAAAGATTAAAAGTTTTTTTTTAAAAAGACTCACTAGTATAGAAGTAACGCCAATTGCAAAAGAAAATAAAATTCAAGTGGTTTGTCATTGAATTTAACAGTATGCAGCGTTTTCATTGTTGAATCTCAGTCAAAGTGAAGTCAAGTCTGTCACGGTCCACAGTCAAGTGGAAATCCTAGCCCAGTAAAGTAATGGAGAGACTTCTACAGATCGTTGAGATCAACACGATGTATACCACTTAATAATAATATTTTACTCTATATTGAACACCATGATAAAGATTACCGAAAAACAAAGAAAATTAACCAGGTAGGTATATACAATGGGCGGCCTTATCGCTAAAAGTAATTTCTTCCAGGAAACCTTAAATGTATAGAAAAGTAAAGGGCACAGAAGGGTACATCGTGATGTACAATAATTTATTTATTTTTTAATAATATATTTTTAATTTTTTAATTTTAATTAATAATATATTTATTTATTTATTTTATAATATTTTTTAATAATAATTAAAAAATACACTTGACTATATTTGTAAGAAGTTATGTCTACAAATCCACCATATTTACAATAACTCGAATTTACACTAGTATAAAAAAAAAGAATGCCTGAATGTTTATTTTCCCGCTTCGGCGCCATAACTCCAGATGGTAAGTAATAACTGCTACTATACGATAATGCTTCCTGAACTATTTGGGGGGAAGTGAAGGTTTTTTTTCTTCTACAATTTGTGATATTCGAACGTTAATGTGTAATAGCGGTGGATTATTACTGTTAAGTGTTGGTATGGGTAAGGACATTGGTGTTGGAAAATGAACCAAAACGTCCATGTGAGATCTCAGTATAGTCCGACATATTTACAGAGGACTCAAGGAGTTTAGGGGGAGGGCATTTCATTTACACTTTATCACCACTGCAATGAGTTTATTATTATGAATATACCGTATACTTGACACTAGTTAACTAGTTATGTGCTGAGCGCATAAATGCTTTATTTCAAAGAAAAAAAAACTGTTTCCTGTCTACCGGAAGTCCACAAGTTAAAAAATTTACTTCTCGTGAGAAAAAGCTGACTAATATTGTAAAATTCCACAATTTTGCAGGGAAACGCGAATCTATTACGATATTGTACTCTATTAAAATTATATTATGTAAAAAAAACTGTTAGATATAACGCGTTTTAACTCCGTAAACTGAATACTAAAAACGCTTAATAAAATTACGTAGTAGTTGTAAATAAATTGTTACTATTTTCTTTAGCAATAATTAAATGTACATTTTTTTACACTATTTTTAACAATGCCACAAACACTCTCAAATACAGAGAAAAAATTGCAAAACTTTTTAAGTACGAGCTTATTGAAGATCCACAGTGCTAAGTAATTAAAAGAAAATTTTAAATAGCACAAAAAAAATCACAACAGCAATAAAAAAACACATTAAGTATGTAGGTTAGGTACAATAAAATTAGAAATTTACGAATGACTAAATACATAAGTATGAAGTCACCAACATAAAAATAATCATTTGAATATTTACCGTTTTGCAACTGTTTATGTGAATAAGGTGACCCCTGGTAACAATTTAACACGTAATTTTAAAACCGGCTGAGATTAGACAAACGGCTGCTATAAGCTGGTGAGGTGAAAGCAAAACAAACAATGGACAAAATAGATCAATTGATAGTGAAAATCTTCTTTATTCGCACGGCCTAACTGCTAAGATAAAATGTGATCTGATATGGATTTATTCAAATAATTTTGTTAAATAAGTAGTTACGTAATCGTTACCTCTCACTTCTCTTCAAGACTAGTTTTTTTTCCTCCCCAATAAGCAATTTAAAATTTGCCAACGTCAAGTGTCAAGAAAATTATCAAAAAATATAAAGATTTGTTAAACAAAACAAATAGTTTTATCGTCGCATAATGAAATAATAAAAAAACGGTAAATGCCTGAAAGTCTTTAGAGATTAATGAAGTTTAAGTTTTATTGTGCCCGACGAATTAGGTATTTGTCACTATACTGTCACTGTAATTATTTGTACAATATTTGTAATACATTCCAAAAAGTTTGCATACTTATCATAAATTTAAATGATAAATGAACAAGAGATCAGAGAACTCCTTTTTGAAGTTGCATATAACATAGAGTACTTAGATAGGTATGTAGGTGTCCCCATCACTCACACATTCGTACATTATAATTATATTCACGGACAAAAGTTATTGCATTGATAAGAAGAAAGCAAAACGAGGCTGCTCGCAAGTAGGCATTTGCATAGCTAATGAATTATTCATTTGTCAACACTCTTAATTTACCGCCAATACCCATAAATTATATCATGAATCAACGACTGCATGAGATAAAGTTTTCAATAAAACACTTGAATTTCTTTGCATATAACTAACTACTTATCATTCATACCTGTAAAAATAATATATATATTGGAATTTTATTATTATTATACCTACATACGATAATCCAAACTGAACTATTTTAAATATTTACGTCAAAGTAAACAATCAAGATTAACTCCCAAGTAATCCTCAACTTGGACTTCTTGGCGGGAAAGTGAAGCGTCATGTCTGCTGTTTTGTTTCATTTTCTAAAATTTCTGATATTTCTAACATTAATGTGTTATATATAACCGTGGATTATTAACCGTTAAGTGTTTGTGAATATACATGAGTGTTGGTAAATCAAACAAAGCAGTTCAACATCACTTTTCAAATTCTCCTCAAGGAGTCCATGTGAGATCTCAGTATGGTCCCACATCTTTACAGAGGACTCAAGGGGCTTTAGGGGAGGGCATCTCATTTAACATTTAACATTTATCATCTTTATCATCACTCATTTTCATTTACTATGAATTATATATTATTAATATATCACTTACTTGACACTGGCTAGATGTGCTAGAAGCACGAAGTCATTATATAAAAGGAAAAAAAAATCCTCAACTTTCATTTCAGGCCTATTTTCTTTCTACCCTTCCTCTAAATTCCTTAGGAGAATAGAAATACATAAAAAGAGAGTAAGAAAGAAGGACGGAAGATATATATTACAATAAATTGTGTAGTGAAGAACGTAAAGGTAGTGTTAGTACTTAGTGTCTGAAGTAGCCCTGTGTTCACTTTGCGATGGGAAACTATGTGACTTCGCCTATCGCGATAGTGAATGTATGTCATCTATGTAACGCAGCATTGTCGCTCATGTTGTACACCGCATAAGCGATATAAAGCTACGGTAGGCCACAGGTACTACCTATAAATAACACGACGTCTTAAATTAACGCGATAACGTATGACAAATAAAGGTAGGTACAGCAAGGATTATTTTTACGCGTCGAGCGATTTTGTCACTCATGTTGTACCTATGCAAACTGTTTGACATAAGTACCTATATGTAACGCAGCATTGTCGCTCATGTTATACATCGCGTAAGCGGTAGAAAGCTATGATAGGCGATATTACCTGTAAATAATATGTCGCCTCAGATTTACGCGACAACTTAGGACAAAAGAAGGTACCTACAGTGAAAATCTACTTTATTCGCACGGCCTTATCGCCTACGTAACGCGTCCCGCACATGTCGCTCATGTTGTTCACCAGCCACTGCATAAGCAATATAAAGCTACGATGGGCGATAACACTTATAAACGTGCTGGGCTTAGAAACCCTCCTCATACTGTGCAGACTGCAGACTATCAGCACTCGAAACAAGAAATTTGGGAGGTCATTTCTGAGCAAGACCACTAAGCTCTGGAATTCGCTGCCGGCTCATGTGTTTCCTATTTCCTATGATCCCGGGGCTTTTAAGCGGGGCGAAAAAGGGCATTTTAGCAGGCTGTCATGAACACTCATGACATGCGCTTTGTACCGTGCTTATTTCACGGTATGAAGCGCTTTCATTTTTTTATTGGACTTCATCGACTGCTTACCATCAGGCAGGATGTAGTCATAATGACGTGTCACATTAATAAAATAATAATAAATAAATAAATATTTTCTGACGTTTACACCAATTATTTAGTTCCAAGATAAGTATCATTAAGAACTTGTGCTATGGATACTAAATAACGGATAAACATGAATACATACTTTTTTATTTGTAATTACATACTTGTTATACATAGGAAAACACCCAGACCGGAACAAATATTCATGTTTATACACACAAAGATTTGTCCTGTGTAGGAATCAAACCCACGACCTCAGGAGCGGAGTGCGGGTATATGCATCCACATCATATCGGACGTCAATAATAACGCTGATCCTTAGATTAACACGACAAAGTAGGACAAGTATTATGTGATGCATCGCTTTATTGTTGTCATTAATTTAAGGACTATTGATACATATTGGGATATTGTTAAGTGTCCATTTGGGCGAAAAGCCATCTTTCACCAATTAAGGGGATGGTGGATGTCGCTGATTTGTAGAAGCCTAGCAAGAATCCACGCGCCTTCTGTCAAACAGGGCGGCAGAGGCGATTCCAGATGGATATCGTGCATCGATTGCATATAAAAAATCACCAAAAATAATAAATAAAGAAATTTGCATAAACATACAAACGGTCTCTTCGAAATTTTCTCTGCTAATAACCTGGAATCATTACAATTCAATATTTTAGAAAAAGGGCAGGTCAAAAGTACCCTAAACCGACGGGCGTGTGTGAGGAGCTTAATGAGTGAGAATTACTGAGAATGAAGCTAAGTGTGCGCCAAGATCGTAGCAAGTGAAAGGATGTGATTTTTGCCTACCCCTATGGGGGAGAGGCGTGGCATTATGTTTTTATGTATGTCTGTAAAATATAGGATTACTAAAAGTATTAAATTGTGCAGTGTTAGGTCTATAACCGTCTATACTATCTTATGAAAATACGAAAGCACTGTAACATAGAATAAAAATAATTATGTCATCGATTTAACATTTAAATCCCATAAAATGTTAAAGGGGCGCGCATAACTTCAAGGGAGGCACGCAATGCAGCGCCTAGTACAAATAAATTTACTTAAATACAACGTTTAGGACAAACTTATAATTTATATTATAAAAGAAAACAACTTTTTTCCGATTATTTTAAGTATATTTTTATTTCTTTATAATATAAAGAATAAAGGAAACCAATTGCTAAAAACAAACTACTTAATTAAACTAAAAATAAAAAACATTAAATACAAGATGTCTTCCACGAATTGAAATCGCGGTTTAATCAACTATTTTTATCCTGATTTTTCGAATACTTTACACTGGTTCTTGTTCACGTGGAAATCCGTAAAATGTTTTGAGCTAGGGTCCACATTTTTTTATTGTATCACGTCATGATGAAACACATCCTATCTGATGGAAAGCAGTTGATGCAGTCCAACAAAATAAGGGCGCTCTATACTGTGGCGTATGCACAGTAACAAGAGCACCCACGTTGGCAATGAACGAGATTCCTTTCAATTCGCTTTCACCGACACCCTCGAGCAATATGAGCAATAATGGGGTGGTGGAATTCATTGAAACTGCTGCTACCACACAGCAGAAACGGCACACGCTTCACAATTTTCCGACAGTTAATAATCTCGCGAGATATATTTGACGACCGATATGGTGTGGTGGCGAGTATACCCGCACTTCACTCCTGAGGTCGTGGATTCGATTCCCACACAGAACAAATCTATGTGAGTATAAACATGAAAATTTGTTCTGGTCTGGGTGTTTTCTATCTATACGTTTATCCGTTATTGAGTATCTATAACACAAGTTCTTAATGATAGAAACTTATCCTGGAACTAAATGATTGGTGTTAGTGTCAAAAATATTTATTTATTTATTATTATATTTTTATTCTAATGGTTTTTATACTTTTTGTAGGTAGGTACCTACACAGTTGTCTGACAACTAGCAACAAATCTAAAGGTAAAATAAAACATGAAAGCACTGTAGTGTGACCTTGAATAAAAATAATTATGTCATCGATTAATCGATTCAACATTTCGTTCCTATAAAATGTTACAAGACCGCGCATAACTCGGGGCTCGGCACGCAACGCAGTAGTAAAAACAATTCAACAATGGTGCATCGTCATCGCGTTACTATATTTTATAACTTTCATATAAACTTGTGAAAACCAGCGCAAACTGCGTGTTTTAGAAATTAAAACATCTGTGATGTGTTTTGATGATTTTGGTAGTCATCATATCAGCCTCATAACCCACTGCTGAACGTTAGCCTCACCTAGGGCTGCCATCCGTCCAGAATTCCCCGGATTTTTCTTAGTTTCTAGGGAGACTGGGGTCCGTCCGACAGGGGTTTTTTAAAATATCCAGGAAAAACTCGAACCCTTTTGTTGTCAAGGAAAAGAGTTTTTTTTTAAAGATAAACAATAAATCTTAGTTCAAAAATTAATAAATTATTGAAAAATTGAAAAAAAATTGAAAAAATTATTTTATTACATAAAAACAAAATCACATAACTTAAATAATGATAAGTGTCTCCTTTTAAGCTTATAAAAGCCTGTGACAGAAGACACTACTCTTCCTTAACATGGAAATTATTATTAAAACTTATTCTAATCGCAGACAATATTAGTCATTATAGTTAGATAGCAATAGTGATGTGAGTACATGTGTGTGTGTGTGTGTGTGTGTGTGTGTGTATGTGTGTATGTGCATGTTTACATGTGCGACATAATAATATAATTGATATCCAGATTTAAATGCTTAATTTATCTAGTACAGCTTCAGTTTCTTCATATGATTTAAGTGCTAGCCATGTAGTGAGTAAATTTTTACAAGCACGGAGTGTCTTGTCGTATAAATATATGTCCCTACTGATTTTATTATACAAGTTTACAGATCTCTTATAGTATTGCCTACTAGCAAAGACAGTATTAGATGGAGGCGCTACTGCGACAACCTCATTTCTTCGCTTCCGTGTGGATTTTGGGATGTATGGGAGAGATTTGTGTTTTCTTAGAACTGTTTGCACAATGTATAGCTTTCTTACGGAAAGCAGTTTGCTAATTTCGTAAAGGCGTTCAGTAGAAAAAAGAATCTTTTTAAAGTACATAACCTTCAATAGACTTCGCTGGGCACGTTCTACATTTATAAAGCGGGTTTTAACTGCACCGCCCCAGACGGGTATGCAATACACAAGGATAGACTGAACCAACGAAACATAGATCTCGGTGAGAAGATTTCTATTTTGGATATGCAGGCCAGCGACCGTCGGTGGCACCACATGTCTTAACGTCTTAAATATCCAAATTAGCTTCCTAAGCCTTGAGGTGACATGTTCTAGATGTGGATACCAAGACAATCGCTGATCCACATACACACCCAGGTATTTCGTCTGCTCAACCCTTTCGATAGTTGGGCAGCAGCAGTTTATTATGCTACCTACATCATGGTTATGTACCTTTATTGTTACCCCTTCAGGCGGTTGTTTGTTGTCACATATACTAAAACAGATATAATTTGTCTTAGTGGTGTTAAGAGTAAGAAGGTTATATTGTAACCACTTACTAATATATGCCAGGCCCCCTTCCGCACTCACTTTAACGTCGTTCCAAGTGTTACCACTAAAAACTAGGGCTGTATCGTCGGCGTAAGTAAAAAATTTGGCATTCTTGATTTTTAAGGCAGATAGGTCATTAATATAAATGAGGAAAAGAGTAGGCCCAAGAACACTGCCCTGTGGCACGCCATATGACACCTCCAAGTCTCCACTGGTGTAGGAATCTAACTTAACTGTTTGCCGTCTATTGGACAAGTAGTTCTTGAACAATTCAAGAGAAGCTCCTTTCAAGCCAATTGCCGTCAGTTTGTGCACAAGAATGGGTATAGAGACAGTGTCGAATGCTTTTTGTAGATCAAGGAAAACCGTTATGCATTTTTTGTGGCTATCAAGATTCTCTGCAATCAAAGTACTAAGGGCAGTGACAGCATCCTCAGTGGATCTTCCTTGTCTAAATCCATATTGTGAGGGAGATAAAATTTTATATTTGTTAAGGTAATTAAGTAGCCTTGAATTAAGTAGCTTTTCTATTATCTTAGATATGTTAATTATGTTTTTTTTTGTTGCAAAAAATATTTTTAGAGGGGTCCGGGGAAATAACCATATTTCGCAAGATCCGACAGTGTCGGTCCGGGATTCTTGCCGTGTTTATCCGGCGCCGGCAATTTAAGTAATGGCAGCCTCACCAATACATTACATTCCTTAGGAGATATTTGTATAATCCCATAATCACCACGCTGCGCTGGGCAGGCGGGTTGGTGATCGCAGTTCAAGCTGGTACGCAAGATGGCTTGATCGACTTTAACGACTTCCCGTGAGATGAAAGGGGTGGCACTATTTGACTATTCTAAGCTGGTAGCACACGGCATCATAATCCTAGTGCTACACTTGAATTACTTGAGCATTTAAGTTGCGTCTATATCTATAACATTTCAATACAACACTGATGTCAGGGAACACTTAAAAGAGTTTATGTTGGCATCTTACTGCATAAAATTATATATACTTTTTATATAAAGTAAATTTTTAAAAAACATCGGATTTCATTAACCTTGTCTTTGCTAAACACATGGTTAGGTACCATATCGTAATATTTGATGGCGTTTTGTTAATCAATCAAGAATAGACCTAGTTTGAAGATGTCTAAAGTTCATGTTTTCTTGCTCTAAAACAATATTTGGTACGTAGTAGGTATCTTTATCAGTATCACGCATAAACCGCAGCTTTGATCTTGAATATAGGACTTGAGTCCATAACGTCATTGACATGTCCATACGATCGCCTAGGTCATCTGTCAGTGTGTGGTGTGTGGTAGGTGTCGTTTTCAGACATAATCCGCTTAATATACTTTGAATTAGATGGATATGGGAAGGAATAGGACACAATCTCACAATATTTTTAGCAATCCGCCTGAACGTGTCATGAACGTGTCATCCCCTCTGGACGTGTAGGGAATGCCAGCTCCCTAAAACATTTATTTTCAACATTTTGTTTTATCATTTGCTCAGTGTGATTACTATTATATCAATCATTAGTAATTATAATTATGAAGGATGGCTTGGACTAAATAATGGCTTCGCATATCAAATTAAATGCGTTTAATATGATATGCGAAATCAATTTGACTGATTTATATGAAATTCTAAATATAAAAAAGCTTAATCTCAGACACGTAACAAAAACACCGCGATAATTTGGCAGATTCGGATAAAACCTTAGACAAAATAGTAAAAAAAAAGTTCATGCTATGTTTAAGGGGACGGTGGATGACGCTGACTTTTAACCTAAAAAAACGGTCTCCGCGCCTGCGGCAGAGAAGATTCCAGATGGATTTCGTGCATCAAAATTTCATCAAAAAAATAAAATAAATTGGTAAAAACAACCAAACGGTCTCTTCGGTATTCAATCAAATAATAACCTGGCGTCATTAAAAAATACTTGCGATCAATAGCTCAGAAGTAAAATGACCGGGAAAAAAAGACGAGACCCAACTTTACATGTAATATTGAGAAACTAAGCAGGTTATATTAATTTTAACCACACGTTCTCATGTTTTATATGATTTGGATTTATATCAATTTTTTTCATATTTTTCCGTACAAGATGACAAAGAATAACTAAATTGAAAAAGCCCAATTTTAGCGATCGCACAGAACTCCCCACCTTAAGCGCCACCTCGAAAAAAGACACAATTCACATTTTACTTTTAAATCTAGTGTAAAATCGCGTTTTATGTGTAACTAAGTGAGTTTTTAAGCATAACTTCTCCGACAACCTACACAAATATAGGAAAGTGTCATATTACAGTGTATTCTGATTTCAGTAAAAAAAAGTCAAAAATTATTTATGCCATAAACTATTATAGATAGTACTTGAAAACGTCATAATTAAATATTTAAAAAAACAATCGAAATATTATTACAATGAAATCACGAAGCTTAGATTCACTGACATGCAACAAAACAATTTAAAAACAAAAAATAATTAAGTGTAAGTGAATCTAAGTGCCAGTGAAATCCAAACCTCCATAGAACCTTTAGTAGAGTCCACAATACCTTACTGGGGGGTGTGACTTGGTTTGACAGGACTATGACGCACTTCGACTGTGACTAAATAACAAAAACACTGCATATTATCAAATAACTTGGTTCATTAAATATTTTAAACGAGTAAGTCTATATTAAATTGTTTCATACATACATTCACGCCTGTTTTCCCGAAGTCGTAGGCAGAGGCATTTTACAAGCCCGCACTTTGCCAGTTACATTGTTGGTCCCACGTAATAGGTGGCGAGCCTATTGCCGCTTACCGGGATCTGTTACGTTCGCCAAGTCAATTGATCAAACTGTTTCCTGCTGTTATCATAAATATCGTAACCCCAAAAATCACGTTACAAACTCTTTGTCTGAATCTAGACAATCAACCGTTTCGTTAGCTTTATTAGCGTCAGCCAAAACTGGGTCTGGGTCGAAAGTACTTGAAACTTTATAAGTTGTTACCTCATGTCTCGGGTCTGGGTCGAAAGTACTTGAAACTTTATTAGGTGTTACCTCATGTCTTATGTGCAACATAAAGTTTCTAGTTTACTCAATTGAGGTAGCGATTTAATACCGTGTCAGCCCAATTTTAGTTGTACAAGTTTAAAAAAATTATGTTCCAGAATGAATTATCTTTATCGCAGATAACATAATACTATACTAGGGTGTATAGGGCACCTGCAAGTGGTGCACCTGCTGATCAACAACACATACGTGGCGAACGTAAAAGATCCCAGAAAGTGGCAATAGGCTCAAACAATGTGATTGGTGAAGTTTGAGCATATTATATGCCTCTGCCTACCTTTTCGGGGAAACAGGCGTGAACGTTTGTATGCATGTTATGTATGAAACATTCCATACGGCGTCTCTCGTTCCAATCTAAGAAGAACTTTTGATATTTTTTTTTTTTTTTTTCATTTATTTGATATGATTATTTGGCAATGAAGCTAGTTACTAATATTATACTTTTTTTTACAAAACGGCACGACTTACATATATCAATCAATGCCACGATGAAAAATATAAAGAACAAAACGGGCATTACTCAGTTATTTTTGTACAGCCATACTTAAAAAGTTAGATATTTTGCAAATAAATAGGTAGTCTTATGTCACAACAATAACAACCAGTTGTTAAAAACTCTTTGTTTTCTATAGTCTAGACCACGACGATTATTTTTTACAATTCTTACATTACACGCAGGACTTCGTGTCGTCTTTACGTTGCGTTGGTCTTCATGTTTTAAAGTGAACTGAGGTTGGAAATTATTTTTGGCCAATGACCAATATAACATTAATTGTCGCTTTAACTATATGTGCTATAATGTGTGTATATGTGCTCCGCTCTCTAGCATTTCATCAAAAAGCAAAAATAGTTGTTAAAATCATATAATAGTCAAGTCCAATACAGTATTCAAAGGACAAACCCTTGACAATAAAACTTAACGAGTTCCTCGCGAAATTCATATTTGCTCAATCAGTGTCACGCATTAAATGCCGCGTCAGTTTTTAAGTTGATGTTCATAAAAGCTGTATTGAGCCAATTTTAATAAAAATTTAAAATTTAATAAAAGTTAAAAGAGCACCTACATTATGCATGAAAACATTAAATGAGAATAAAAATCATACTTATATCAAACATATTTCCGATACATTGGACAACATACATAATATAAATTAAACACAAAAATACATAAAATTGGACTGAAAAAATAAATTTTTACTTAACTAATTTTGTGTCATTATAAATAGATTTTACTTTAAAATATATTTTTATTTTTCGAATAAAAATCCAGCGATAAATTGCGAGACCAAACAACGCTAATTACTACCTACAAAGTTTAGTTATGTTTACGGAAGTATAGTCCCAATAGGTATAGATAACAACCGGATCGCGAGGCAGGGTGGAAGAAAGACTTGCGTGACGGCGAAGTTTAACAATGTGGTGGATCCAACGACCTGGGCCTCCTTTCACGAACTTTACCAACTATCCTTGTAAAAATCGTACCTGGCAACAAATTTTCATAGTATCTTTGTATACATGCCATGTCTAATGAGTTGTTATGCAAAATAGTATACTTGGGTTTACATGTTTAAACAAAAGAAGCTTCGGTCCATATATATATATATATATATATGTTTAATTAAGATAGGTGCCTTTTTGCCGGTTTAGAATAGTGCCATCTCTCTCATCTCACGAAGAGTCGTAAGAGTCGACGAAGAGAAATCATACCGGATGATAAGCAGCAACGTCATCCTACGTAATAGCTTGAACTGCGGTCACCAACCCTCCTGCCCAGCGTGGTGATTATGGGAAAATACTCCCAAAATAATGTAATCTATTGGGAAGGTAATTAGCAGTGGACTTTATAAGGCTGACGTGATGAAAAAGAAATACAGAATCGTCATCTCAGCCCTTTAAATCTCACTACTGAGCACGGACCTACTCTCATGAATCAAGGTGAGACAGTATTGGGTCATACACCACTACGCGGTCCTAGTGCGATTTGACAGAGGCATCCTTCTGATTTCAAGCGGGCCTATTAGAACATGGCTTAGCTGGCCACGACCACATTCGAGGGTTGGCGCCGCTACACGCGCGTCCACAGGATGCCAGGGCCTACGCCCGCAGCCTCATCCCTCAGGAGACCCAGGACTTGACCTGAAGACACTGAAGGACTACAACGCGCCGCTGATCGCCCGAGGGCTGGATCGCGGCGCCCCACCGGACTAGACACTCCGGACCATCATCGGCTGAACAGCCACCCCAAGGACGCGCCCGTATTCACGGGCGCCGCCAGACACCGCGATCAGGGGGCCTTGGCCCCGACACCACGCCGTGACCTCCACCAGGTGGATCACGTTTCATCACCACTACATGGCTTAGTATTAGTGTATTAATAATAATATCTAGTTATATTCTAAAGAACTATTCTAATCAAAAGAAGTTTTCTGGTTCGTACTACTTTATTCTTGTTAGAGTTCTAAAGAAAGGCCCGTTTGAAATCTTCAGAAAACGTATGTTTTCTTATTGAAGAAAACTTATCTTTTCTTATTGAAGAAAACTTATCTTTTCTTATTGAAGAAAACTTATCCTTTCTTATTGAAGAAAACTTATATTTTCTTATTGAAACAAACTTATATTTTCTTATTCGTACTGCTTTATTCTTTTCTGTTAACCCAAAGTTTAACTGGTAGAGAATGGCTTGTAGCATTAATTTCGCCTTTTGCATATTTCTTTCATTTGTGCGATAAAGTTTTGATTAATATATAAATCACATTCAGGTATAGGTGATGTGATAACTAGGACCAACCACGTGCCTTCCGAAACAGGGAACCACACAAACGAGTCCTATCAAACTTCAAGAAAGACAGAATACCTACCACGAATACAGCTGGTTTTCTACCAGGATGGTGCGAAAGATCCAAAAAATTGATATGCGAGAATTCCAATTTTATCCTAAGTTCTAACATTTTTGGTGGAATAGGGTCGTATTGACGCAGATGAACGAGACGAGAATGTAAATGTTTCTTGATAAACAATTTAACAGAATAATAATTCTTTATAATATTAAGATTTTCAATGAAGCAGTATTTAAATATTTATTTCCCTAAATACATTTGCAAATATATTTAACAATTCTGTATTATAGATGTTCTTCACAAGCAGAAATCCACACATATCCACATTATAATCGTAGTTAAAAGAATATCTAGTTACTTCAAACTTGATTAATGTGTAATAACCAGACTACCTAGCCACTAACAGCTGCTTGATAAGGCGAACTGATATCAACTTTCCGCAGAACACAACTGTCTTGAGCGTGGGAAAATGACGTAACACTGACTATAAAACAATCGAATGTCTATCTAACAGTATTGTTAGCTAAATCATCCCATCAATCACCCAACCCCGTGCCAGAGGTATTTAGTTCAGCCTGCTATCAGCTACCATGTACAGTAGGCTTCATTTAGTTGGTAACATCCAAAAGCCATAAGGATCGACACAAGTCTCTATTGTCGAGAGCGTCAAGGCGTGTTCCGATGTATTTGACGACCGATATGGCGTGGAAGTCAGTAAAGTAAAAAGTTCTTTATTTCATAAACTATTACATAGCACTTGAAAACGTCAAAACAAAATATACATGAAAAAAAAAATTTATATCAACCCTGAAATCACGAAGCTTAGATTCACTTACATGCAAATAAATAAAAATTAGGTGTAAGTGAATCTAAGTGCCAGTTCCGAGCCTCCGCTCTGTGAGAAGAACTGACAAGAAACTCACAGGCTATGCTCTTTTAAATTATTTTTGTTACATGACACACACAGTGTAAATTAGATGATACTGAAAGGGTCCCCCGAAGCTGTAACCAATAAAGTAGCACTAAGGGAACCTTCCATCACAGTCAAGTAAGTATGTATTGTGAAACTGAGCTGAGCCTGTACAATAAGGGATGGTCACGACAATGATCTGGTTGACTTTTTATTCTAATATACACATACAAGTTGAAAATGTTAAGCCCAAGCTTGTTTATCCGATAAGTAATCATTAACAGCATAATACCCCTTTTGAAGAAACTGCTTTTTAACTACAGTTTTAAAAGTTGCCAATGGTAGATCAATTATTTCCTGCGGAATTTTATTAAAAAATCTGATACTATGACCCAAAAATGAATTTTTAGTTTTGTGAAGTCGACAATTTGGCAGAGAGAGCTTATTTCTATTCCTCGTATTAAAATTATGTACTTTTGAATTTTTATCAAATGTATTAATGTTTTTGCGAACATACATTATATTATCAAATATATACTGAGATGCAACCGTTAATATGTTAATTCTTTTAAACATCTCTCTAAGAGAATCTCTGGACTTAAAATTATAGATAGCTCTTATGGCGCGCTTTTGTAGTACAAATATATTATGTATGTCCGCAGCAGATCCCCACAATAACATACCATATGACATAATGCTATGAAAATAGCTAAAATAAACTAATCTAGCTGTTTCTTCGTCTGTTATGAGTCTTATCTTTTTGATGGCATAGCATGCTGAGCTAAGCCTTCCGGACAAATCCATTATATGGGGGTTCCACTGCAATTTAAAATCAATATTGATGCCTAAGAACTTTGTGTCATTTAATAACTCGATATTCTTGCCATTCCTGCACTTCACTCTAGAGGTCGTGGGTTCGATTCCCACTCAGAACAAATCTTTGTGTGCATGAACATGAATATTTGTTCTGGTCTAGGTGTTTTCCTATGTATATTAAGTATGTATTTACAAAAATAAGGTATTTACATATGTTTATCCGTTCTTTAGTATCTATAATACAAGTTCTTAGTGATACTTATGTTGGAACTAAATAATTGGTGTGGTTTTAATAGAATATTTATTTTATATAACACCCAAAGGTGTTACTAACTATTATGCTGACTGTACAAGGCGTGCAATTTTCCTGTTATCTTTCTTCGCCGGGGTACGATCGCACGCCGCGCTCCCCTGTACCTGGTACGTTGGCCGTGCTATCTCAACACAACCTGCCTTACCTACAGGTTACAGCATAGTGAAATAGTTATAGTATATCGTCTATTTCATTCATATCAAGCATTAAATTGCCATATGAGAACATTGCTGACCTACCTACAGCACTCTTTAAAGCTGTAGGTACATAGTATTGCTTAATAGCAGTTATAGCTCTACATTTTTGTGGCATAATGTCTGTACTCCAATAATTATGATTAAGAATTTATTGATTCAGGCGTTACTTTGCGGAAATTCATTGTAAGCAAGTGATGGATTAAAAATATCATTGTAACAATTCCCGCGCTACTGTAATTTAAAACTCTCGCTTTAGCGCTGGTCGTGATGGCATCGTTGTTCGGAGGCTCCTTTCTTACCTGAAGATGCCCTGTGTAAGGGCGAAACACGTGTCGTGTTGAATAGTTTTTTCGGGAAATTATAGTAGCGCGGGCATTGTTACAATGATATTTTTAATCCATCACTTGCTTAATATTGATTAAGCCAAGATAAATATCATCCTCAATATCTATTCAATCCCCATATCCCTTGTATAAAATGCCTGAAGAAAACTCGTTCCTAGTGGGGTACTTACAACAATCTCAACCAAATAAATGAATCAGTATTCTACAACATCATGGCCTGTTGCGACAAATGGGCAATCATTTTTGAATGCTGCTAAAATAATGCACTACATCTAGTACCGGAGTAGGGTAATACAATAATGTTTCTACTAAAAACATTGCTAAATCAATAATATCTGTTCTACTGGCGATGAGTTCCTGATTCCAAAGTTTCTCTGGTTGTTTACTACGAACTAACGCAAACTCAGCTTAGTGGTATCTACACTCGCGAGCAACAAAATCGACTCAACTGCTAACTACATCCAAACATTGTTTGAAGTAAAAGTACACAACATTTAAATAAAATAATATGTCATTCAAATGATACATAAGCGTGTATAGGGATCCTTCCAAGACCTAAGGAGCCTTTTTTTTTAATTTACGTCGGTAACAAAATGCATTTACGCACTGTCTCCCGGCCAAAGGGGGACCGAGAGAGGTGTGTGTGACTCACTATCGGCAGACACGACCGCCAGCAGTAATACCCACTAAAAATCTTCCGACGACGCCCGCCGCTTGTTGAGAACTGGGTGTTACCTTTTCCCTAGCGCCTCCTGCGCCCTACAGGGAGGTACTCAGCCCCCCCACCAAGACAAAGTGGAGACCAGTCGGGGGGGGGGGGGGGGGGTAGCCCTAAGAAGCCTAAGCCAACCTCGCCTGCAAGTTGTGCTACTGCCGATCAACGGACGAGGCTCTGGCGAACATAACAGTGCCCGGTAAGCGGCAATAGGCTCGCCACCTATAACGTGGGTACAACTATATAATTGGCGAAGTGTGGGCGTATAATATGCCCCTGCCTACCTCTTGAGGGAGGCAGGCGTGAAATTATATATGTATATATAAGCTTGAAACTTAAACGCTGAAGCCTTTTTACATCGCGAACACAAATAAATTGTTGTTATTTAGGTATTTCATATTGCACGACAATCTGTTTGCTCAGATGTTATACTGAGCATACAGATAGGCTTTTTACAAAGACAGCTGCATATTATTCTACTTTTTATATTATACTGCCGTACTTATGATTACGCGTATACGTCCGTTTTGACAAAATACAGTAAATTTTTGTTCAACACTTCACTGATCTAAATTAAGAAGGTATTTAAAATATTATCTAAATCCTAATTAATTTTCCTTTTCCAGGCTTAGTACTCTTTATTTCTTGTGAAAATAGTAGGCATCACTGGTATAATTGAAGTTGCCACCTTAATAATAGTCTGAAACCATTAAAACTACTCACTACCAATTTATTTACGTTCATTTCAGTGGAAAATGAGACGGCCAGGTTCGTGTTTTCGGTCCATTTATTACCAATCGTTTATAGTTGTCTCATTTCTGTGATCAGCACAATAATAGGCACATAATCAATCAAAATAAATCAGGACCTATTAATTATTGCAGGCATATAACCTCAAACTCTCAAACAATACCACTCTACAGCGCAACTTTGACTCACTTTTGCGTTTATCTACATCAATTAAAGGATATAATTATTTTTATCCAACGCTAAAGTATTTTGAACTTAGCTAAACTTTTGATAATTCATTGCCCGTTTAAGGGAAACGAGTAAAATGGATATTATGAAAACAGTAAGCCATTGTGTATTATTCGAGAAAACGGTACTTATAGGCATGTCGTGTGAAAATCTTGACTAAGTAATCACTTGATACATTCTTCAGTCGCTGATATGTCATAACCAAGAAGACAATGGAGACGAGGATTTCTTTCATCCTGCTTTCTATTGTTATGTCTACTACATTATATGTCGCAAAAAGTTGTCTCTTGTTGGGGAATCAGTGTAAGTAAAGTATATTTTCACTTTTATTTTTCATCGTATTTTTGTGCGTAAGCTTGGTATTTTGTATGTTAACAGGTCAATCAATCCTTTTTTATAAAAACTTGGTTAATGACTTAATAATACTTTGAGGCTCCGTTTGATATTTATGGTAATAGGACCAGTATAAACGGAACAATATAAGTTAAGGCTGAAATCCAATAAAAGAATTTATGTAATTTCAGTGTTTAAGGGTTACGAAAAAGAATTCGTAAGCTCAAAACCGGGATGATGATGAAGTCTTTTTTGTTATACTTCTTGCGTCTTCGTAGTCTTGCTTAAGGTATTATGTCTTAGAGGGCAAGACGCAAGTTAGTTAAAATAACATTCATGATCGTTATATTTCAGGCGTGCCCCACTGCCCGCGTAACATGCACCCCTACAACACGCGATGCGACCGTGACACGATGTCACAGAGAACTTGCGATGAACCTGAACCATATATTATTGGTGAGAATAATTGGTCCTTTCGGGTCATTGAGGTCTTGTTTCTTTGATATAGACTCGCTCGTTTAGAGCATTTGCCAGTGTCAAGAAATTTCATGAATCAAGTTAGGTCTATAGAATTAAAACAATATGCAGCGTTTTCGTCATTTATCAAATAATTTGATTGTAATCAAAATAAGTTGAATGTAACGCTCGAGTCAAAAAAAATATTCCTTTTAGGGAAATATAGATATATAAATAGGGAATTTGAGATTTGTAACAATCGCAATTCAAAATGGTGTCCACGTCAAAGTCAAAATAGTTTAAATAAACTTGTCACAAATTATTCATTTTGTAGTAACTAATTGATACATGGGACTTCTTGGCGGGAAAGTGAAGCGTTATGTCTGTAGTTTTGTTTTATTTTCTAAAATTTGTGATATTTTGAACATTAATGTGTAATAACTAATAACAGTGGATTATTAACCTTTAAGTGTTTGTGAACGTATATGAGTGTTGGTAAATCAAAAGAAACAGTGCAACATCACTTTTCAAATTCTCTCAAGAAGTCCAAGTGAGATTCCAAATCTTTACTGAGGACTCAAGGGGTTTAGGGAAGGGCATCTCATTTACCATTTATCATCTTTATCACTACTCATTCTCATGTACTTTGATTTATATATTATTAATATATCTCTTACTTTAAAATGTGCTAAACGTACAAAGCCATTATTTTTAAAAAAAATGGTGACTTTGGCAATTCAAAATAGTGACTAGGAGTTTTGGCGCCAACGCGTAAAAACACAGATCGCGGCAATATTTTATTTTCCAATACTAGTGTACATTCGAGTTTTTTTGTGTAAATATTGTAAATTTTGAGGCATACCTTCTTGGGCACGTATACAACTGTAGGAAAGTGGCATTTCAGTTAATTGTGATTTTACCGTGTTGACTTCAATACTCCAAAGACACGTCTAGTAAAGTCTCCACTACTTTACTGGGGCATGTCTTGACTTGACGACCCCGACTTTAACGGACTTTACTGGACTTTGTCTGTGAATGAATGACAAAAACATTTATGCAAATAACTTTATTTATTTAATTATTTGACACTAGCACATACTCTTAACGATTGAGTTCATACCTAAGATAAAAAAAATTGAGACCAAAATTAATGTCAAAATATTTTAATCATAGTTAGAAATATAAAGCTCCCACTAACACTAAAGCAGCCGTCACGCAAATCGTTTTGCCGAACTTTAGTAAAATACATTGATAAATAACAATAACAATAGATAGCTACCTTCTTCAAACTGTCAAATTTTAATGGTACTCGTAATAAATAACATGGTGTATGGCTCTTACTTTAGCCCCTTAACGTTATTTTATCCGTATACATATGTAATAAGCTCAAAATAAAGCTATTTTCAATATGGCCATTAATCAACGCAAGACTTAACAACTTAACACGGCGAACGCGTTTTTTGGGTCTCCAGTCCAGTGGACTCCAGTCAAAATTAAAAAACTATTGTTTGTAGGGAGTTTGGCAGTCAAATACTGAAAAATACAGAACTACATACTATATTTGCCAGTTCTTCTTACAGAGCGGTGGCTCGGAACTGGCACTTAGATTTACTCACACTTGATTATTTTTTGTTTTCAAATTGTTTTGTTGCATGTACGTGAATCAAGCTTCGTGATTTCAGTGTAATATTTCAATTGTTTTTTTTTATATTTAATTCTGACGTTTTAAAATACTATGTAGTTTATGAAATAAATAATTTTTGACTTTGGCTTTGACTTTTAAAGAACAGGATATAGTATGTTATACCGGTAGGGACATATTGTATAACACAATATCTGCAATGAGGGTAAATTAATTTTTAAGTCTAAACGAGCTGACCTACTTGGGAGCTCTAGGGTGTCATGGTAACCTGGTCAAACAAAATTGCAGTGGTATTCCACATCAAGGAATTCAATCACAAAACTGAATAAATGATACCTTCTGTAATTTGGTGTTGGAACTTGAATCGGAGGTGCTATTTGGTTCATCAAAGTTTTGATTTGAAATCTATTTTAAGATTATGTTAAGGCTACATTTATACTTCTGAATCTCAGGTATCGGATTTTGCTTATCATTTCTATTAATTTCCGTTTTCTACTTTAAAGTTTTAACTACAATAATTTTTCCTCAAATATGAAGCTTTTCCTGGTCAATGTCCAGAAAAAGCTTCATACTCGAAATTAGTTATTTATTGACGGTTATGTCCCCAAAATTCCCAATAATACCGACTTCTTTAGCTGTACGTTGATAAATTGGTAAGGATAAACGATTTTATAACATACATCCATACATACATATTATATGCCCACATTTCGCCAGATATATTTTTGTTGGTCTCACGTAATAGGTGGAAAGCCTATTGCCGCTTTTCGGGTACTTTTACATTCGCCAGTCTCGTTCGTTGATCGGCAGGTGCACCACTTGCAGGTGAGGTTGGCTTGGGATCTTTAGATCTTGGTAGGGTTCCCTATACACCCCTTTTATAAGTAGATATACAAACATTTCAGAACAAAATCTAATTATAGGTTTCACTTGCGGCTGGTCTCGCTGCGATTGCAACGGAGAGCTGTTCCTTCACGAACCGACGCAGATCTGTATGGACTTGACAACTTGCAGGCTAAACCAAAAAGAGGAGAGGAGCGCTCGAAAACGACGCCCTGGCCACATATCCAAGAAACTCAGACTCAAGGAGCGTCAAGACTTGTTAGATGACATATTTACATCGTAATAGGGCCCCAGATACAATAATATAGTTGACAGAATTCAGTCTTTTTATTTTACGTCTTTAAAATTATCAAAAATACCTCTCACGCTCAAAATTGACTGTACCCACGTGTACGGTCAATTTTAAATCTGATAATATAATGACTAGTTTTCAGACAAACACGGCGCGTAAAATTTTAAGTTTGACCTTCATATGAGCTAGCCAAACTTGAATATATGATTGGGAATTGTGACAAAATTGTGCTGATCAGAATATAAAAATAATTTTCGAAGCTCGTAAAACAGATTAGTCTTAAATGATTAACGAATTTAAATAGAAGGGTGACATTGGAAATCTAGTTCTGTTCTTTGAAAGGCTTTTCCAATAATACGATGATCACTAAGTACTGCAGTCTTTTAATGATCTATTAACTTATTTTATTTTTTATATTGTATGTAAAAGATATGAAATTTATTGTCAACGTTGTATGCGGTGGCAACCTGTAAGTAAGGTGACACTTATCTTTATATTTATGTTTGTGTAGTTTATTTTCTTTCGTACCAGTTTATCTTGTTGGTTGTCCTTATAAATAAATTAATTTTGTTAGTTGTTAAGACAAGTTACATTTCCCAATTTGCACATCTGCATGCAGCAATACTTAAACCAATTTAAAAAAGAATAACAATAAGCAACCCCAATTATTGTTCCTAATTAAATACTTAGTTCAGGTATATACGAAAGACCAGCGTAGAGGCATCACTTAGATGCAATGGCACATGCTGAGTTTATACCTTTTCATAATCATGTAGAGATGTAGGTATCTTTAGTTTTATATTATTATTTATTTTTATTTTTCGTACATGGTTATGAATAAACGTTTTTCTTTCTTTCTTATCATTCAAATACATATTGATTGTAATTATTAAAATGAGAACGTTCGACAAATTTTAGTAACAATATGCTGGACTTCATAGCCATTACACCGCACAGGACTCCTGGTGGAACCTGATCCCCATTTACCTACCTTAGTTTGTAAGGCTCCAATACCAATATTGGGGTATTGATGTAACGGACATTTCTATACATTCAACTCGACATGTAACCTGTAATCGACTATCCAAACAATTCTCGAGAATTTACATAAATATGGTAAGAACAAAAGGCAGCGAAGAAAGTTTTCATAAACAGCCAGGTTTACAAACAAACATGGAAGTAGTAAGTCAGGTCAACACTTTACGGAAAGTTCACAAGCACAGAGGACGCAATGCAATTTTCTATATTATTTCTGAGCATATGTCATTTTATCACCTCCCTAGAGGCAATGTATTATGGAACTGTCGGAAAA
Source organism: Musotima nitidalis (assembly GCA_949126915.1). Lineage (NCBI taxonomy): Eukaryota > Metazoa > Arthropoda > Insecta > Lepidoptera > Crambidae > Musotima > Musotima nitidalis. The sequence goes on from OX421429.1 coordinate 4,293,046, forward strand.
CGCGGATGTCTTTTATACAATGGAACATGTAAGTACCTATTTCATTATATAATATACCATTTTTTTCATGTTATAAATGGTCTATAAAATGTCGTGATACTGTGTCTAGGTTCTACAGTTTATTAGTGATTTTGTCATGCTGATGATTTCAAAGTTGCTAATTAATGTTTGGTTAACCACAGTACATACACAAATTATAATAGGTCTTTAGAACTTGTAATTGTTTTAACCTTTTTTATTTATTGTTTCTTTTTGATTTTAACTTTTCATTACATATTTTAGTATAATTATGAAATTCATACATACATACATAATTGTATGCATGTATGTATTTATGATATTCTATTAAAGACTATGCTGTATAATAAAGTATATAAATCGATCGATCCACTAAAAATATTAATTGTGCATCAAAAATACGGATTAAATATCTAATGGGGAATTTAAGTTACTACATTTGATGAGCAATAATGGCACGTTAAAAACAACCATTTTAAAAGTTTCGAAACGTAGTAGATATGCCTATTTTTTTTTTTAAAGAACACGATATTTCACCGCATGGAACTTAATATTAATTATTCTTTGAATACATTCCAGGCGTAGAGGAATGTCCAGAATACATGCACCGTGTGAATAGCGAATGCCGACCGACCCCGTCGCAGAGGACCTGCGATGAACCAGTGGCAATTTCCATGGGGATCATCTGTGACTGGTCTAGATGCGACTGTGACTTTCCATTTGTTCTGCACTTGGCTTCAGGATACTGCTTTCTTTATGAAGATTGTCCTTGACCAACGCAAGACTCTTTAGAATACACCTCTAGATGATCTACAAATTTACTTAGTATAGAAAAGTTATTTCATTTCGTTTTTATTATGGAGTGCAGATGCCACTAAACTTTGTTTGTTGCAAACTTTATATTAAAATAGTGATCTTTACTGTCATTTATATCGTATCTTCAATAGCCTGTCCATGGGGATCAACTGTGACTGGTTCCCATTAATCCTGCATTTAGCTTCGGGATGCTGTTTTCTATATTTAAACTTTCCTTGACTAATGAGACCAGCTTTAGATTATAGATCTATGTATTATTTCATATCGTGTTCATAACGTTTTTTTTTTAATTGCACATGTGACAGTTACACTAAAAGAGATCATTATTTATATAGTTCAGCATATTGTGTCTGTGTTTTCAGTTTGTTTAATTTCTCCTTAAATATGAAAATGCCCATAAACTTTGTGATTATCTAAAGTTGCTAGCTTTAAAGTAGGTACTAAATCTTTAATTAATTAATTAAAAGTAATCTACTATTGTAATATTTAAGATTATAATTATAAAATAAAGTAATTTCAAATATCTAAACTTCGTAGTTAATTTCGACTCTTCTTGTCACTTTAAAACTGTCCGAAATGTAACTCTTACTGATTTTGAAGTTTTTTATATACGTACGTACCTTAGGGGCCTAAGCCAAACTCACCTGCATGTGGTGCACCTTTTTTATACCCCGCTGCCTATGACCCTCCTGGCGCTGCTTGACGGGTCCCTCTGGCCCGCCCGCTGCGCCCTACTTCCCCTCCCGGTAGTCAGTACTAAGGGCACCCAGAGACGCAAACCTAAAATGCATACTTATTCGTGGGTAATATAGACGCTGGTTCCAGTTACGATATGTGTTGTGGCAATGGAGGGTAAAATGGCAAAAAGTCTTCTTTAGAAGTAGCTAAACAATTTATATAGGTAACTGTGTTGCACCAAATAGTAAGATTGCAACTAACTTAGCTTGACAATTGAAATAGTACTAAAAAGAGCAATTTTTATGGTCCATACTACTAACGTAGGCAGCTTCAATATCATAGTCATAGAGCTAGACCTAGTTTCTTTTCGACGGCGACTGTTTCGATTTCAAAAAGCATTAAGCGGCTTGCCGCTGGTGTTAATCGCCACTACTTCATCGTTGCTCTTATTCAGATTTATATTGGTTTCCCGAGGAAAAACCAGAACAGCTCCCACTCTTCAGAATAAATTGGAACACTAACACAACGGGCGTCGTAATTGCCAAAGTAAAAACTCTGTGCATAGCATGATTTAAGACTGTAAATAACGGTTGAGACAACATTACAATACAAAACATATTTTTAAATGGAGGATTATTTTTAATTAAGCACAACTCAGAAAATACGTAGGTTATGTGCACATAAAAACTGTGTGCATAGCATGATTTAGGTCTGTAAATAACGGTTGAGACAAAATTACAATACAAAACATATTTTTAAATGAAGGACTTTTTTTTAACTAAGCAAAATCAGAAAATGCATAGGATATGTGCACATAAACTGATAAATAAAGCTGTAATTGCATTTGTTTCAGGTACACTGGCCACTGCCCTATGCTGAAATTCCGATTCGGAAAATGCTACGGTGACAACACAAGACAGATTCTGCGTGAAATCAAATCCAAGGGTTTATTCAAGTGAGTAAATAGTAAGAATCGGGTACGCAAGAAAGTGAGTAAATAGTAAGACCACCACCAATCAGCTGTGGGTACGCATGATAGAGTATGACCTAATTAATACCTCTAACCATGGGCCCATGCTCATGAGGAGTGGGTGTTATCCAATGGGCTGAAATGATGACGATGGCTATTAATGTATGTATTACATATTTGAAAAAAGTTTTTTCTTTTTTACAATTTTTTTATTCAAGTATGTAGCTTTATTATCTATGCACGTTTGCCACTTTATAGGGAGTTCATTGATTCCTTTGCTGAAATAACTGAGGGAGCGTGAATTAACAAAATCTTTAAAGGCCTTTTGGACTGCCTCATCTGAATATTTTTTTTCTACTAAGAAATTATCCAAATATGTGGTATTCGGTTAGAGCAAGTTCCGGGGAGTATGGTGGATGATGAAGATTCTAATTGTAAATCCTCTAGTTTCGCCACCCTGTAATACTATAGTGTTGGGCTGTCTAGCGTTGTCCGGAACCAGCAGTGGGCTGCAGAAGTTGACCAATCTCGGTTGTTTAGCTAGCTCTTCCATAATGGTTTCCAGTTGTTGGCAATACAGATCTGCCGCAATCGTCTGATCAGATCTTAGGGAGCTGTAGTAGATGACACCAACGTTGGTCCACCATACACTAACCAGTACCTTATTTTAGTTCAACTTTCGCTTGGGTAAGATTTGGCGAGTTCACCTGGGTTCAACCACTGTGATGATCGTCCCGATAGTATAGAATCCATTTTTCATCACAAGTAATACGATTCTAAATCCCCTTTTTATTGTGAAGGTTGAGTAACGTGACGTGTTTCTTGGTTTGCTTCACTGAACTCATGTGGTACTCATCTTTCAAGCTTCTTCACTTTTCCAACTTGATTTAAATGATCCAGAATGGTTTTATCATTTATATTGAAGCCTGCAGCCAACTCTGACGTGGTTTGAGATGGATCCGCTTTCGATTGGTTTGTTCTGGAGGTCAAAATTTCCAAAGAGTTGGCACCAAAAACGTACCGTTTTTTTTTAATGTGGCTACTGAGAACACATCATCAATCTTTCGAGCTATTTCTGCAGCGATAGAACTCGTAATTAAAAATAATGCGGTATTTAAATTGAGCCCAGAACGATGTCAAAACAATAAATGGTGCAAAAACAAATTTTAATGAATTATCACATTCGGAACACGAATAGACAAGCTTTAAGTTGAAATAAGTTTGAATTTGGAATTCCTAGTCAAACGCTGAATTTATGAAATCAAATTGGCCAGCTAAATAAGACCTAATAATATGAAGATACTACACCTCGTACCTAATTAAATACAAGTGTGACACGAATTTTAAATGAATTTTTAACTATTATGCATTACAATTTGCAAAACTACACGTCTACTAGTCTTGCACTACAAGTAGTAAACCTACTTTTTTCACAGCTTTACGCAAAATAAAAAAATATTAAAACGGCATCTTGACTGCTACTTAAAAGTCATTTCAATAGGCTCGTGAATACTTTTTTAAATAAATAGTAGGTAAAGGTTTAATTTAGCTCATTAGGTTGAATGCCCCCTATAAAAATACCACTTCTTAATCTTAAATGCGTGTTTTTTGCACTCAAACCAGCAGTAGGTCAGGCAGATCGAATTTAACATGATTTACCATATTCTAAACCTGTACAACTGTACTGTGCCACTTTATTGTGACAAACGATGTCTATGTGGCGTGCCCCTATCAGATTTGCTGATTAGATTTTTATATCCAAAATTATTATTTTTCTTGCAACATTGTAGCGTTAGTGAAATGGGCCCCTGCTGTTATAATTCCTCATAGTCTTACACCATCCATATCCTATCTGATGGTGTGGATGGTAGACCCGAAAATTGCGAGGGCTCCATATCGTGAAATAAGCACGGTAACAAGCACACTTATTCTTGACGGCCTACATATAGCAAGCTTAATGGAATATAGACATAACTCAAAAAGACAATTTTTGGAACATCACAAAAGAAGAACTTCTAAAGAATACTTGTCCTACTTCTAAGCGCATTAAATTGATACTAATTTATTAATTAGAAATTTTGATTGTGTTTTGAACGTATGATTAACATTGATTCGATCTCAGTAAGAAATAGACAGACTGTATAAGTACGTAACTCAAACCTGACCTATCTATTAATGGGTTGATGTTCCTTTAAGCATGCGCTATATGCTTTCCCGCTTAAAATACCCGACATTTATTAGAGCTGGGAACATGCGCTGGCAGGAAATTTCAAGCCGTATAGACTTACAGTATATTTTGGTTCAAGTGCTTAATAGTCCGTAATTAATAGTCCTGTATATTGGTGCGGTTCCTAAGACGTGTAGTTCGGACAGAAGACTCCGTAGTAAATCCCGTAGAAGGCACTGAAAGAAGATATAACTATATATAGAGAGGCTATAACCTCAGCATCTCCAATAATGCTTACCTATCACCGCTCGCCTTTGCAATCTATCAAGTGCGTCTAGAAGATATTAAGCAGAACCATCTCAAAGCTGGGAACTGTAGTGATATACTCCACACTCAAACGGACTACTATTACAACCAACTTACTCCTTTGTCTTCTTCCAGCAAACCCCTCCAATATCGTCGTGGAGACCACTACGAACTGAACAAAATGCCGAGGCTGGACGCCCCAAAGCGGGACGTATACGATGGTCTGCAGAATAGACAACCCGCTTATATGACCGGGTATACGGGTTACGTCCCGGGAATGCACTTTAGGTTAGTATGTGACTTACAAATCTGTTAAGATTGCATTCATTTTTACTGTTGTTCAGTTCAGGAACAGTCTAATCAATCAAATCAATAGGGATCCTACCAAGATCTGAGGAGTTCATGTCAACCTCACTTGCACCTGTGTGGTGCACCTGCCGAACAACGGACAAGGCTCTGGCGAACATAGAAGTTCGCCGTAAGCGGCAACAGGCCCTTGGCATCAGCAATACAACTGGCGAAATCTGGGCGTATAATATGCCTATTATATTATATATGTATGTGTGCCTGATGTATAGATTAAAAAAGTAAGCATTACTGTTACAATAACTGAATAACTGTTTTATGACATGACATTAATGCGATAGTTTTTAAACGCACACAAAAATCCACGAAGTAATCACTTAACTATGTCGCGTAACTTAAACTAGACAACTATGTCGCGTAACGCTTCTCATAAATAACAAAAGCAGTGAACTGCTTATTTTTAAGGTAAACTTAAGTAGGTACACACAGAATTAATAGAAGTTAGTGTTAAAATTTAGATGTTATCGTAATCCTTAATCAAGAAAAAAAGAGCGTCGTATAGTTTTTTTTATATAACTTGTCAGAATGAACACCTCCTGCTTGATAGTACGGGCGGTGATAAGCGCACCCACACCCGATGGATTGCAAAAACGTTACACGCCCATTTAAAAAACCGTTACGTATAGTCAGACGTTTATTAAAATATTTCACCATAAAATTGGACATATTTCCACATGCTAATACTTTCTATGACAATGTAAGAAATATGGATTGGATTTTACAATGATTGTGCAATAACTATTATTACAATATTTGTTATCAGGTATGGGAAATCATACGGTAGAGCAGCTGACGATTGCATGGCCGACTTTAGTGACAACCAAAAGGATTTGCGGCGGAAGGCAGATTTCAACCGGAGCTTTGTGCGATCTCGTAGCGCTCCCAAGATGGAAACGGTGCACTCTAGGGACGAGATACGTCGAGACCTTAACAGGTTCCGGGAGATCAACAAGTACAAAGGTTTGTTTGGAGACCGAGTCACTGTCTTTTATATTAGGTCGGGGAAAAAGTCTTTTCGCATATCGTAGGTATAAACTTATTATAAAATTTTTTTGACTGTACTATTTGTGTCTGGCTGGTTTTGGTAACATTAAAAAGGTTCCATTATAAAGAAAAGAAAAAAATAAAAAAAAGTTGTTTCCCGCTATTTTTCATTTGTTTTTCTCTCCGTAAAAATGAGTGAACCTAATGAAGAAATTCGATACATTTTAAAATTTTATTATAAAAAAGGCAAAAATGCAACTCAAGCAGTGAAAAAAATTTGTGACGTTTATGGACCTGATGCAGTGTCAGTAAGAGTAGCACAAATTTGGTTCAAACGTTTTCAGTCCGGAAATTTTGATGTTAAAGATGCACCTCGCTCTGGTCGCCCTGTTACGAATAAAATGGACGCCATTTTTGAAAGAGTGGAGCAAGATCGGCATATTAGTAGTTACGATGTAGCTGAAGAACTGGGAATTGACCACAAAACAGTTTTGACCCATTTGAAGAAAGCTGGTTATACAAAAAAGCTCGATACTTGGGTGCCACACGAGCTCACTCAAAGAAACTTATTGAACCGTGTACTCATTTGCGATTCATTATTGAGACGTAATGAAACCGAGCCGTTTTTGAAGAGATTGATAACTGGCGATGAAAAGTGGATCACGTACGACAAGAACGTGCGAAAAAGGTCGTGGTCGAAAGTTGGCCAGGCTTCACAGACTGTGGCCAAACCTGGCCTAACACGAAATAAGGTGATGCTGTGTGTATGGTGGGATTGGAAGGGCATTGTTTATTATGAGCTTTTACCGCCCGGCAAAACCATCGATTCTGATCTTTACTGCCAGCAACTGATGAGATTAAAGGAAGCAGTCGAGAGAAAACGGCCGGAATTGATCAACAGGAAGGGTGTGGTCTTTCATCACGATAACGCTAGACCACACACATCTTTAGCCACTCAGCAAAAATTAAGAGAGTTCGACTGGGAGGTCCTAGTGCATCCACCATATAGCCCTGACCTTGCGCCTTCAGATTTTCACCTGTTTCGGTCTCTGCAGAATTCTTTAGGTTCTGTAAGGTTGACCTCAAGAGAGGACTGCCAAAACTATTTGTCCCGTTTTTTTGATCAGAAGTCCCAAAGTTTCTACAGTAACGGGATAATGTCTCTGCCCACAAAATGGCAGAAAGTTATTCAACAAAACGGTACATATATATTGTAAATAAATGTAAATAAACTTTGAAAAAAATGTCTTGACTTTTCATACAAAAATACGAAAAGACTTTTTCCCCAACCTATTATATTGACTCAGACAAATGCTTGTGCCGTGTGGTCTAGAATAGTACAAAAATATAATGTCACGCCTCTTTCCCGTAGGGGTAGGCAGAGATCACATCTTTCCACTTGCTACGATCTTGGCACACACTTTTATCTTCATTTACACTCATTAACCTTCTCATACACGCCCGTAGGTTTAGGGTACTTTTGACCTGCCCTTTCTCCAAAACTTTTATATGGAAGCGCAAGAGTCGACAAAGAGAAATCCTACCGGATGATGGGCAGCAGCGTCATCTGGCGTATTGATTTAAACTGCAATCACCACCCCGCCTGCTCAGTGTTCAGCGTGGTGATTATGGGCAAATATCCACAATATAATGTTAAATTATTGGGAGGACTATGTTCAGCAATACACTTCATATATCTGAAATGATGACGATGATGAGAGAAATTCTTACACCAAACCACAGTGTACAGGAAAGCCAGCTAATCGTTGATATGTCGTTTCGTTGCCCGATTGTCAAATTAGCGAGATCACAAATTGTAGGTTTTTTTTTATAGATCAGATAAATTGTCGCAGATTCAGTAGCTACAGATTTTATATTGGTGATATTTAAAGGGTTTAAAATATTTACTAGTTAATTTGCCGCGACTTTATTATCATAACGTAAAGTAACTTTATTATCATTTATCATAACGATTTAAGTTTAACGATCGGACAACGACTACACAACCACTACATGTGTATATTCTTAACGTTTTGCCAATTGTATCGTATAGGAGATTTCCATTGTTCGGAACATCAGACAGGACGGGACGTAACTAGTTTCGCGATTCGCGTCGCTGCACGATGTTCTATACGCCTCGCTCGAGGCCTGCTTCAGCGATTGTGCTGTCAACTTACTAAAATTTTTAGCAACACTTCGTTTAACAACTTTCCGTTGCATAACCATTGCTATTTCTACTATATCCACCAAGTATACTATAGGAAGCACAATAACCTACTGATAACAACAACGTTGTCCTTCATATTGCAGAAAACACCATATCCCCAGAATTTCCACCAATAGCCGGCTACACCGGTCACATCCCCCGTATCAAGGGCTCAGAAGCTTCTCTTAGCCAACGATACCACTGCGCGGCGAAACGAGGCCTCGAGCTCATCAGGATGGAACGAGACAAGAGGAAAGAGATCCACAAGGCAGACACAAACATCCGCTCCATTTTGAAAGAGCACGACAAAAAGTATTCTTATTGGAACTGGGGATAGCATACAGGCAGAAGAATGTTTTTCTCCAAGTGTCGCTAAGCTAAGCTGCCTGGAGACAAGAACATTCTTCTATAAACCCATAAGTTAAGATGAAAACATAAAAGTATTTTGTTCACAATAATAAAGTAATGTATTAAAAAAGATTTTAAATGATGATTTATGAAGGTTCTCTGGTCGAGATACCAGTATCTAATTAATAACTAGAGAGGTAAGTTTGTTGCTGTTGTATAGTTTGAATTATTATAGGTTTACGTATATTTTTGTAGACATATTAGTCGTTTTTTTATCACAAAATAACACGAGCGAGACATTCATGTAATAATATTGACACTCTGTAATAATTACTGCACTGCAATAAGTCAAGAGTCTGGAATTTAGCTATTTCCTGCAACACAGTATTAGAAATAACAACTTGGCCCCTTAAAAAACCTGCAACGGTTTTGATTTTGTACAGATAGGCTGCGGTGGATGGTCAATTTCCATTAGGGGCCTTAAGGTGCATCCACACTGCAAGTACTTTTTGTTGAGCAACACTGCAACACGATAACATTTGGTAATATATTGTAAGTTTTATACTGTGTTGTATATAACTTTATATTGTCAATTATGTTGCTGAGTAACATTTGGAAACGTTGGTCAACAAAAAGTAAATGCGGTGCGGATGCACCGCTATTCTTGAGTGCCAACTTTTGGTATTAAAAAAAACAGTATTATGTAAAGAGCTTACGTACTCCGTCCTGTATAAAACAATCGCACGGGGAAATCTTAGTAGGAGATAGTACACATTTTGGGCAGGTATTTAAAAAAATCTGAAAAGTTAGAAGCCTTTCGTAACCCTTAACCAGGCAGTGGGAAATATATTCCCACCATAAAATTGAACCTTATGTATTTAAGTTAAGGTGGAAAACCAATGAAAAATTTCAACATGTGCTGCCCGTTAAAGGGTTAAAAGGAGTATTATTTGCAATTTCATTTTTGTTTTTAAAAATATATATGTGTTTATTAAGCCCCACCAGTGTCTCCAGATAAGATTTCAGTTCCAGGTTAGGTAACTATAGGAGAGGCGTAGAATAAGTTTTCAACGTGCCACCAAACTACCCAAAATGTCTACCACTCTCCTAATATCTAGTGCCTGGGTTCCTAACCTGTCAGGTCCCTAAACTAGGACAAAACTGATATTTTGAGGGAGTAAAGAGCTGGTGGTTGTCTGAAATGCTGAATTTCCTGGCCTTAACAAATAAGCCAATTCAGTTCTTTGTCTTCAGACAGACTTCAGACAGATAATCTTAGGGGGGAAAGGAATTAGTCACTACTAATATGGGGCTTAACATAGGTCATAGGGGTAACGCGACGCCTTGCCATTATAAAGTAATCTCTTCCAGTAATTAAACAAATATCCTGCCCATTTTTACTTACTGAGCTCTATTTCTGTCATTGTCTTTTAAGGTTATGTTCTTTGATTTAAAAATGTAAAATATTTTTTCGGGAAATGATAATAGCGCGGAAATTGTTACAAAGATAATTTTAATCCATCACTTGCTTAAAAAATGTAGTAAACTAAAAGAGTCTACAATACAGTCATCTGCGATTTACGCCTTGAATTTTTGAAACTAAAATCAGTGTACTGTAAATCTTCATGTATTATGACCTCATCACATTATTGAGTGTACTATTAACTGTATGTAGGTTTATAAGTACTATTTCACATCTTGGAGCTTAGACAAAGTAACTTTTACTTGACAAACGAAAACGAATTTCGATATTCATAAATTAAAAGGACTTGACATAAGACGTCGAGAAGTTTCCACGTCTTTCTAGACAGACGTACTGCAGTCTGTTACTTACTAGAACTTAGTAGTACTTAGTCGTCCAGAATTAATTTAAACTGCAAATTGGCAGCCGGAGTGCAATCAAAACGCAGTCCGTCTCACTAAAGCCTTGCCTACGACTCTGTGAAGTCTATACATTTTATACTTACCGAACTTCATATTTGTTTGTCAAGTATAACTTTTTCTAAGACCCCTTTTTCGAAGAGTTATCTTTACGTCACGTAAAAAAATACTGGTCTGCATGTCTCATCGCATACTCGCAAAAACATAAGTGCTTCAAAATATATTTTGTTTAAAATTGTATATAAAAGCCGTCAAAATATTATATACGAGTAATACTTGGACGTTGAGCCCGTTATTATTACGAAACCGTGTATTATTTCCAACAAGCAAAAAGTAATTCAATCAGGCTGTTCGGTTTTGTGATCACCAGATGGCGCCAGTAGTCAATGGCAACTATCAAACTTGTTAATGCTGTTAAGCGCGCCCATCTGACAATCAGCGAAAGATTTTTTGTAGGAGAAAAATAGAACGTACTGATTGCAATAGATGTGTGCACATCCTACAAAAAGTACGTCAGAAATAAAAAAAAGGAAAAAATCGATTCTACAAAAAGTCTGGCGTGTGCGACCACCCTAAACTTTAATATTAACCCAATAAAGATCTTATTCTATTCACAGTCCTTAAGCTGAGGAGCTTTACGTCAGTTGTGAATTGATCAGTCGGAGCGGATTAAGCCGATACGATTATTTTTTACATTTCGTCTTGATCCGTTTCAACTGATATGAATGAAACACAAGCTTTAGGACCGTGAACAGATTATGACTTCGCTGCTTTCTTATTAGATTAAACAAAACATTATGTTCATAGCTCTGACATGTTTTGTTCATAGTTCAGTGGCGCCATCTAAAAAAAGTTTTCAGGTATTCAATTTATAATTTTTAATAAGGTTGAAAATATGTAATTGCAAGTCTATTTGCGACGAATTATTGCGATCTGGTTTGATCATAAGTTTTTTTACGTGACGAACAAAACCCTCTGTACTTAATGTAAGAAAACCTTGGCATTCGAAAAGTATTTCAAAGTTATACTTCAAGTTTGTTAATGCCTTAATTATCATCAATAATACCACACATACAAATATCTGAAATGTTTTTATGTGATAGAATAATATTTTATTTTTAAAATAAGAATTAAAAGAATGTTATTATTACAGATGGAGAGTTTTATTTATAAATAATATATGTAAATTTAAAATTGTAAATATTTATCTTAATTTAAATATAAGTTTTAGGTAAGTAACCTTATACATAGTTATAACTATTTAACTGCCTCACAGCTGATATATTTAGGAGCAATGATCACCTGTTTTTTTGCCATCGGTTCCAGACACAATAGACAAACTATTGTTTGTCAGTCATTTGGCGTTCAATGACTTAATTACTTCAATATGACAAAATAAATTTATAAATATTTTTTTAACAAAAATAATTTTAATATTAAAATGTTTTTCCAATATCTAAAAATATTTTCATATTAGTAACTTTATTTACCTACATTAATAAATTATTAACCAGGTATAAAAACAGTAGTTTAGTTATTAAAATTACAAAATCATTTACACTAAAAATATACTAACACACATATTACATTACAGCATATTAATTATAAATTAAACAATAAACCTTATATAATTTTATTTTAATTAGTTTCTTAGCCTTCGTTGTACATGTTAACAATACATTTATTTTGTTTTATAAACCTATTCTTAATTTGTTAAAATATATTTTGATATAACAAGAATTAATATTAAATAACATAAACTTAAAATCTATAAAAATACACATTTCACATACTTTGTATGTAAAATTTGAGTTATATTTTTAATCTACTTTTGTATAGGCAAGCAGACTTATAGCACATCTGGTGTTATATTAAAAGGTTGTTCACAAAAAGCTGGACTTGGCAATATTGATAAACGATGATGCAAAAATGTGTTTTATGTATTTAAAAAAAAAATGTTTTGTAACGTGCGAAAAGTTTTGTATCCATAGTACAGTCTCCGTCAAATAGTTGGTGACACCCAAACCGCCATGTATATCGGAACACGCCCTTACGCTCTTGATAATATGTATCATCCATAAATTACGTCACACGAATATCGTGAACTTTTGACCCCCCCCCCCTCTGTCCTTGTCACAGCTGGTCACACTTGTGAGACTCCCTCCTCCTTAGTGTGTGATGTCACATATTTCGCAATTGAATAGCAAAATTATCATAGTATCTGGTTTTGATACGTGACGTCACGAAATGTAGGATCCTTCCCAGCCCCTTGTCACACCATGTCACACTTCTTCAACCCCCTCCTACCGCATTAATGTGTGAGGTAATTTATGGATAGCCCCATAAAGACGTGTCGATTATTATGGCGCTTTAGATGTTACAAATGATATAACGCTGACTGTACAAACTCTGCTTAGTATTGGGCTAGGAGGTGCTGTGTGAGAGATCTAAGATTTAGTTATTTGTATTAGATAATGCACGTGGAATGACGAACCAATACAAATCCTCATGAGTGATAAATTCTTTTGCATTTAAATACACCTACACCAATATGATAAATTTTCATATAATTAATAATCAAGTTATGTATTCTGCACTCACCATGGCGTTAGTAAACTAAATTACAACTATCTTTGTCAGACTCATAATCTGTCTGATCAGACACTTAATTTATTTTAATAGTGATTTCATGAGTTGATTGTGTTGATTCATAGACACTTAAACTCAATATATTATGCCATCTTTTTGTAATCAATATATACAGTTTTTATTAAAGATACTTGTGTAGAGAGTATTCTCAAAAATATGCTTCTTTGCTATTAAAAATTTCAGCTTTCTGGTGGTAACTCAAAAATTTTACCTGTTTTTTGGTCAACTCCATCAATAATTATAGGTTCATCATTATCAGTGGAGTTCGGAACATCGGTCTTGTCTGTGGAAAGTTCAAGCATCAAAGTTTCCAACTTCTGTGCTTTTCTAGTCTCATTATGTGTTATCAAGGTACACAAATGCTCTGTTAAAAGTTCCTTTTGCTCCTTTTCTTTCTGCAATCTTATTTTCGCTTGCAGAAACTCTTTCTCAGTTCTCAAATATACTTTTCTGTGAAGTAACAAATAAATTTCATGTATTAAGGTTGTGAGAAATGACTCCCTGAAGAAGGGCCAGGACGAGAAACGATTTTAAAGGATCCACTAAATTTAAGGAGTCATTTATGTTAGTCCCATAAACATATTTGTAATTACATGTAGTCAATTTGTTAATAAATAATCCTTTCAGCTCACTAATGTTTTATTACTGAGCAAAAGCATGCTCTGACAAACAAATGATATTGGGTTATAACCCACCACGCGGAGCCAGAGCGGTTTGGCGAAGAATGTCAATAATTTTATTATTTAATCTTAAAATTAGACTTTTATTGTTATTCGGCCATGTCAGTCCCATCGTAACAATTCTTAGAATAAACAGATAAAACATATCTCTAGCCATCTTTGATGTCGGTTTTGCTAGGATTGGGTGATAACTTCAAACTGCAAAAACTTTTTATTTCATAAACTTTTACATAGTACTTGAAAACGTCAAATAGATGCCTATATCCCACCGATTAATCTTGTACTGTATACAAAAGCGAAGCCTTCTCCTCGCGTATCTGACACATTGCATCAATAAGTGCTGTAGGTTTTCAATGGTGTTACACAAAAATTTATCTTATCCTCTATTCCCAAAGTACTTACTCAGCTTCTGAGTAGCTTGTGCAGGCCTGATCTATTTTCCTCCTCAAAACAGCTACATCCCGAGAGAACTGCCCATCAAGTACTTGAAGCTCTTTCTTTATCTTCTCCAACCTCAATACTTCTTCTTTAGTTTGTTTGGTCCTAAAATAGAACAAAAATATATTACATACCCACTGTATTCCAATGTTTTAAACTTAAACTGAATATTGAACTTGTTGCAAAATTCAAACTCATTTATTCAAGCTTGGTTTTATTCGAAATCACTTGTGAATGTCACTTAATGTTAGGAGTGCTACTACACTAACACATGTGTATAGGGAGGGATTGTCAAAAACTTGTACTATATATACCACATGTTTTCAATACAAACTGATACATTTCAGGCCAGTATGCAAACGGTCACAATTGAGCACAATTAATGTAATGCTTTTATTTCAATGAGAATCACTCACACTTTAAGGTGTGCATCATCTGCCTGACATAAGCAGGATATATTAACATTCTTTTCTGTTCTTTTCTATAAAAATAAGTTTTCAAAATCCCTGTCTAATAGCTTTGGTCACTCGATTGGTTTCAGAACACAAAGTAAGATTAAAATTGTTTTAAACAGTGCAGTGCACATTAACACATTAAATGCAATAGACAACAATCCCAGACACAATAAAAAAAAATGTTTGCCGGTAGTAAAGTAAAAAATTATTTATTTCATAAACTATTATACATAGTACTTGAAAACGTCATGATTACAAATGAAAAAAAACAATCGAAATAATATTACACTAAATCACAAAGCTTAGATTCACTTACATGCAACAAAACAATTTAAAAACAAAAAATAATTAAGTGTAAGTGAATCTAAGTGCCAGTTCCGAGCCACCGCTCTGTAAGAAGAACTGGCAAGAAACTCACAGGCTATGCTCTTTTAAAGGTCATTTGCTGATCAAGGACTCAATATACTCAATCAATTACCATATTGGCGTTTTAACAAGTTCAAAAAACTTTCTGTACTTAGAAAAGTCCACCATTCCAGCAATCTTATATCTATAATCCAAGCTGTGACATGACTGATACACATAATAAGAAATGAGGGCAATCTACTTCTGATAGTGTTGATATGATAACAATATCAATCATTGGATGGATAGAATACATGCTCTCATATTATGTAACACAATTTATTATTATCACCACCATCACAGCAACCATTAAAGCGTTTATATGAATACACATCCTTATAGTCTTGAATCTAGCCAGCAATGGTTACAAAAATAACTATTCCTGTATAAAAAAAAAGCAGGTTTTATAAAATATTTCAATGTATTGAAGAAACTTTTAAGAAAGTTTTTACATTGTGTATCTAGTCTGACTTGTAATCTGGTAGACATATTTTGGTAGGTATTTGAAGCAAGCTGTACGTCCTACTATTGCTGTTAATAAATTGATCATAATTGGTAGACAGTTCAATATCTGACTACTAAATACAAATAACATATAGCAAGCAGTTAGATATACCGTCATAATTAATGTGAATCACAGTCAAGTGTTAGTAAGTGCAAACTTACATAAATGAAGATGATGTAATACATTGTATTTGTAACAAGAGCATGCTCCAAGTTAAGATCTACTAAAAAAAATATGAGCCTAGTTTAATTTTTTTATTAAATTACCTTTTATAATGTCACCCAAAATCAATTATACATTTTAATACAACACCTGAACTATTCAGAATATGCTATACACAGAAGGTACACTGCTAATAATTTTCAATGAGTTGAACTCTAGATGAGAATGCGAAATAACCTATGTAATTATTATTTAATTGAAAAAATTATTTTATACTCATTGCACCTTGGCTCACCATCAGATACCTAAATCCCACTCAAAATGAAAATCCCTTTGCCACATTAAAAGTAGACAAGATCTCAAAGAGATTTTAATCCTTTACTATCTATATACTCTATACTTTGATATAGCACTCACCTATCTGCCAGAGCTTTAGACAACATTTCTTTCTTCATCTTATTCTGTTCCTCCATAATTCTCTGTTTCATTTGCAAATCCTCTAATTTTTTCCAGTGCACACTTAATTCATCCTCAGTGTAATTAGACATGCCTCTTACGATATCTGGTGCAAAATCAGTACTGAATTTTCTTTCTACAATACATTCTACACTATTTTCTGAATAGTTAACTATGTCAGTATTCTCTATTGGTACTTGATTGGTATTACTTGATATTTCATCTGAATTTTCAAATTGATCTTTCATTTCAGATTCTTCGGTGTCTATGGGACATGCAGGGTCTCTTATGCTAAGTTTGCACTTGGCAAAGTCTATTCCATCGATAGCATCATCAGAATAGTGTTTTTGTAGTACTGGGGATTTATATGTGTTTACTAGTCTTTGGGGCCTTTCTCCTAGTTTATTTATCTTCTTTATGGACATTTTTTCATTTTGATCTCCTGTAACTGTATGCGTTATTGTTAAGTTCATTCATTGTATTTAAAGGACGTTAGGTACAGAACAGCTAAGCGATATGTTTAATAAAGTTTCTGTAAACTATAAACTATAGAAAATGCGGCAGTAGCCGTAGGTGGAAGCTCATCATTACCAATAATATTAATGCAAAAGAGAGTTCAATTGAACCGCTTTTACTCTTCGTAAGCTCGATTGAAACACTTAAATCACACTAGGCCAAAATGAGAGCCCGGTATGTTTCTCTTACAGAAAACGAAAACAATCGAAATAATAAAACATTTAGACAACAACTTCATAGCAAACTAAGTAGAAGACAGTCGCCTCAACATTTTACTTCCTTTTAAAACGAGAAAACGCTTACGCTTACGTGGCCGGCCAGAGCTAAAATATTATTTCTATAGCAATTCGATGAGCAAGCCATTTAACTTTATTTGCACAATTATTTCTTTGCCAAATTTACCATCATTTGTTGTCTTGTTTTGGTGAGATTTTATACGTTTGAGGTCGTCTTCACTAAAACCGGCGAAAGCCATTAGTCTAATATATTTATAACAAAATAAGAACTTAAAAAGTACTTGTAGACTTTTACAAAGTTGTAAATATTTTCATTTTTTTAAATATATATAGTTTTTTTTCGGACTAACCTAACCTAACCTAACCAGACTGCCTACTCTTTTGTCTATATGAGAATAGATTAAATTAGTTTAGATATACGAGGGTGCGTTTTTAAGTTTGTGGATTGGGATAGAAGGGGATGAAATAATATTTAAAAAATATTTTTAATAGGAAGCAAGCGGGAGAATGATAATGCAATATAATAGTTGTTTTTTAAGGGTTGAATTTTAAGAAATAGTGGACTATTCAGAGAAGTTGAATAATGATTCAGATTTGAAAAAAAGGTTTTTTAGTTATAATTTACAAAATTATTGTTCTTTTTACCAATAATAGCGATACTTGTACAATTTCTTTTAATACATTAACTGCCAAGCTAATTTGACCCAAATGTTCCATTTAGGCCATCTGGTATATAAGTCTTCCCTGCCGGTCACCGGTGCCCCCCATGGCCCCATAAGAAGGGTAGCATGCCGGTCACCGGTGCCCCCCATGGCGGTTAATGTGTTAAATACATTCAGATAAAAAAAAATTGTATATTCTTCTATCAAATCGTATGTTAACTAAATAAACAAGATAATAAATTACTTACTACAATCATATTTACTGAATATTATGAAATTAATTGACAAAACATAAAAGAGTACTATATTTTTTTTTGTCATTATTCATTATTGGCCGCACTCATCGACGTCATCATAAATGACGTCATCCAGTAGTGTACAGGCTCTCCTTGTGTGTATGTATGCAAACCCATAGTAAGGCTAAGACCAATCGCTTTGTGACCGTATATAAATATAATGAAAACTTTGGACGGACAGTGTCTGACTGTCTGACAAAATTTGAGTCTAGTGTTTTGTCTCGAATTCGACTTGGTCACGTTTGCACCCCGGAACATCTTGCAAAGCTTGGAATTGTAAGTGATGATACTTGTGAATGTTGGATAGACATTGGTAGCCTTAATCACGTCTTTGTCTCTTGCAAGCTGTTTGACCGTTCTTCTTTCTGGGACGCCCTTATCTCCCTATATGTATTACCCTCCCTACATCGTTGCTTTGTCTCCTTTTCAACTATGGTTCATGTATATTTAAACACTTAGCTTCTGTTATAATCCATAACAGTATAAACATTAAAAACCATTAATGTAAATATTTTATAAAGATAACTATTAAAGTATCCTTGTTTATATCTTTTAGTAGTCTTAATCGTTGCACATATTTTAACTCCTCTCCTGATCCTAAATACTTTCCTGTTTTTTTTTATCGTCCCTATATTTTGCAAATTATTCGTTGCCGTGCCTTTGACATTAAATAATTAATTTGTAATTGTTTAAATGCACAAGCCGTGCGAGCCATATTATATAAAGAAGAAGAAGACTGTCTGACAGTGACAGTCAGTCAAAATTCAGCATTTTTGCGTTACCGCTATTATAGGTTATAAATAATCAATACTTCGTGGTAAACTTCTATTTGTTAGTACCACCGGTCTATCTTTATTATTTTTACACGAATACTTACGAAACCATACAAAAAGTTCTGTTACTCATTTTTGTTTTCATTTTAGAAATCTTCCACAATGGCGGCGGCTATGCCAATTAACCCCAAACCGTTCCTCAACAGCTTGACCGGCAAATCGGTAGTTGTGAAATTGAAATGGGGACACGAATATAAAGGATTATTAGTATCTGCTGATGGTTACATGAACCTACAGCTTGCTAACACAGAGGAAATTGTAGACGGATCTACCACAGGTCGGTGCTATATAGCATTTTAAAATTATTGTTACTTTTCTGTTTAATTAACAAAACAAAACATTAAGTCTAATAGTTCAGAATTTTGTATTAAGTCATGCCATGACATGCTGGTTTCCAATAACCATACTGACTGACTCAGTACATGAATCATACAAACTGCCTTACAAAATAATTTATGTTACATTCTTAGTTAAATATTATTAGGCTTAAATTCTAAATAGTAAACAAAACAGGTTAAATTTGTCGACTCTAGTAGCAAATTATGATGTACATTTTAAAATAAAATTAAAGTGTGTGTTGTCCAAAAATGATTTGGGAATGGACTGGCTTAAATAACCAACTCCTTAACTCTAAAGTTGTTCCACTCAAGAGATTTATGAGTGGAACAATATCTTACTGAGTGTAGTAAATAGACGAAAATCGTTTTGCAGTTAATTTATGGAATCAATGTTATGATATGCTGTATATATTCACATAATGTTTTTGTATTAAATAAGTAAATTATTCACTAACAAAAACTGGCATAGAAAATCAACTTAATAATGTTCACTTTTAAAAAAAAAATTGTTCTTTACTTTCAGGTAACCTTGGGGAGGTTTTAATTAGGTGTAATAATGTTCTCTATGCGAGAGGAGCAGAGGAAGAAGATGAAGAAGGAGAAATGAAAGAATAGTGTTTAGAAATAAGTAGGTTTAATTTTTACATACTATTCCAAGCAAGGACTGTGTCTCACAAACATTACATGTAAATTACACCACTTGTAACTATCCTTTGTGAAATGTGCTCCAGATGCAGAAATACAATATTTCAATAAAAAAGTGTTTTTAGATTTTAACACGTTGGACGCCACGCGGCTCACCGGTGGGCCGCGTTAGATATAGTATATTTTAACGTGCAATGTGTTAAGAATTAAACATAAGTTCATAAAATAAGCATTGTTTTATTGAAAAAATCCAAATTAAGCTATAGTGAAAGGGTAAAAATAAAGAACAGCATTGTTATCTTAGCCAGTGCTATGTAATATTTTACATAGGAACCTTTTAAATGTCAATACTTTGAATAGGTAGGTTTCTTTCATACCCAGATTTTAAGTGGCAACACTGCCCATATGCAATCATAAAAAAAAAATTATCTAGTTTTGGCTTTTAGTGCCTTTCAATTATAAAATTCTTGTATAGATACTACTGTGCCTACTTTATCGCGCCAATGTCATCTTGAAGCCTTACTAGTAATCGTGAGGAGTTAATATAAAAAAGGTCAATCAGCTGTTATTGTTTCCACTTTTAATAAGATGGGCGTATGCTTGACTGTCATTTTTCAATTTTCACTGGTGGGCTGGTAACAAATCTATTATTTCTTTATGTAATATTATTGATCAATCCTAATCCACCATCTTGAAACGCACAAATAACTACAGATCCATGAAAACTTTTTAACTCTTTTATAGACTACTTTATTTTAGATTACTGGAGTCTGGTAAGAAATATACTGTTAAGTACTTGTAATGAATTTAAGAACTGAAATACTCAATAATAAAATAGCACTCTCGCCTTGTGACGTGATTGTCGGGGTTATTTTAGTCTTTCAAACCTTTTAAGTGCCGAACTTAGTCTTTGTAGACCTGAGAAAAAAGGATTTCTACTCTATTCAGTTTAAAGACTGGTCTAGTTGTGAGAATAACAGTTTGTCAAGCTTTTTATACGAACCAAAAACAATTATGAGTGTCCCACCTCAATCACAGATAATATAGTACTATCCCCAATACAAACTACTTATAATAGCAATTAATAAACGGTAGACTGACGTCAGAGAAGGTGCTTCAGAAAGAAGTAGGTGGTTGCCAGTTTAAATAAAAATATAAAATACGACTTATTATTTTATTTTTAACAAATATTTACAAATCATAGATATACACAATTCAAGGCATCAAACCACAAAAGGCTACCAATTACACATAACTATAATTTTATCATGCTTTCTTATTAGAGTATATATAAAAAACGAAGTACCTACCTAAAAAAAAAACAAACTTCCTTTGATCCTTTGCATATTGAGAAAGGTTTAATAAGTTTCATTCATAAATTATTTGAGTTGAGTTGCTATCAAGCTTATAGGGCTAGAATGTTAATTAAATTTTGTGTGACAAAAAAATCCCCTGTTTGGTGAGTAGATACACTAGGACAGTGGTTCTTAAATTTTTCCGTTCCATGACACCTATGTCGCTACTGATTTATAACCCTTCTCTCCCCTAGGATGTTATCTAAATTGCTGAATTTCCTGGCTTAAAAATTAAGGCAATTTGGTATTTTGAACAAAACCATCACTTCATCATTCCAGCTAGCCCATTCCTTCTCCCCCCCTACCTCTACCCCCTCGAAACACCAGTTTTAACCCCCGAGGGGGTAATTACCCCTCAGGTTAGGAACCCAGGCACTAGGAATATTCACACCGCTAATTAGCCCTAAATTAAGCTGAGTAATAGACAACGGATACTATTGTATGGGTCGGCATGTAAGTATAACAAAAATGACAGTTGTCTGTGCAGGTGCAATCGTAGACAAAATAAAATGAATCGAGCGCATGCGCTGTGTCAGATTTGACTGACTAAAAACCATCCATGTTCCTTCTTGAGCCTGTAACACTGGCAGGCTTGGCTTCCTTCCTGGGACCCCTCAGTGTGCTGAGCTGCGCATGCGCGTAAGTAATACGTTATAGTTACGCGCCACCCCGCATACCGCACTTCGATTGAGACCCGATTATGTGTTACTGCACATCTTAGTTCATTGTCCAACTTTTTTGTAAATACATAAAACAAAATAAATAGTGATGCTTTATTCGCGTAAGACTTAAACCTACGACATTTGGAGTTAACGTATACCAATCTACACACTTCATCGGTCGTAGTGGATGGACCATTTGAGCCAAAGAGAAGCACAGAAAGTATTAGTGCGCTGATGTGACAAATACGCTAGCTCGACTCATACCTACCGGACATATCGACCCATATATTAGGAAATGCACTAATGTCTCACCTGAATAGAGATTTCCATTCATAACTCGGAAAATAATGTAAAAAAACTAATACACATCATCACAACCATCCGAGCGTTATCCCGGTGACCTTACGATAAAAAGGATAACTGACTGTTGCCTCCCCTTTGCACAATAATACCTACTCATAAAGTTTTAAAACACCATTCATAATTGAAAAAAGATGCAGCGACTGAATTGAGTCTGAAACTAACAAATCAGAAATGAGTCACCAATCCACTGGATGTGATCACTGAAATGTGCTTCCCCTCATAATTCAGAAAAAAATGCAAGTCAATATAACCTCTTGTATCGATAATCTCAATTAGATAATTTTATGTTGGTGACAATGTTTAATTAGATCTAGACATATTAAAAAGTTAAAAGTAGAGCCCGCTTACAAAAGAAATAAATGTTACAAAATATATAATAATTATTCTGTAGAAAAAAATCTAAATAGAATAAAAAATATACAATACAAACCCTTTAACATTCATAAATATACAGTGTGTGAGCTTATAATTAGTTATAAGTTCATAAAACATTATTATACAATATATTACTTGCTTTTTAGGGTTCCGTAGTAAACAAGGAACCCTTATAGTTTCGCCATGTCCGTCCGTCCGTCCGTCCGTCCGCGGGTTAGCACAGAGACTATTAACATTAGACAGCTGAAAATTGGTGTGGGTATACATATTAATCACGTCGACAAACCTGTAGAATAAAATTTTTAAAAATATTGTTTTTTAACGTATCTCCCCATACACGTAAAGTAGGAATGATTTTTTTTTCTCGAGTCTATCTTATCATGTTGGGTATCGTTAGAAAGGTCTTTCAAAAGTAATAAGAGTTTCTTAAAACCATTTTTCGATTTAGGGATCCGTTTCCAAAATATTAAGCTTTAAAGTGGAAAAAATTTATAGAGTTAAGTATCCGCCCCCCCCACCAGGTAAACGGTACTTTCAGAGTGGCTGAAAAAATTCACAATAGTAGTATATATAATGAAGTTAAAAGGAAAACTATCACGGCTAAGTAGGCTTTACTGGTTTTCGAGTAATGGACGACAATCAAATATTTTTTTGTATTAAATGTATTAAAATTTCATTCATACCGTAGTAGTGATATCTATCGGGGAATAGCTGAACCTGTTCATATAGCGACATTATGGCAAAGGGTGACTACGGAACCCTATATTGCGCGTGGCCCGACACGCACTTGGCCGGTTTTTTCTTATGTAATATGAATTATTGCCTTATATGGAAATATGTTAATTTATGAAAAATATACTTAGTGTTTATGAATGAACTTATATGATATTTGAAGATCAAGCAAAAATGGTTTAATTAAATAGGTACTTGGTTAATATTACATATATATAGTCAAGTCTAATTTTCAAACTGCGTAACTCCGAAAAATATTAAATTTTAATGCCATCTAGTGTTAAATTTCGAGATCTATAGATTGGATATCGATCTATCTCTCAAGTCCCATAAATTAATAAATAATTAGTTATGAACGAATTGGAATAACACCTATATTCAATTAGTGTCTTAACTATGAAAAATAAACAGTTTTCAGTTCCTCCTATAAAGTTTGCTCAATAGGACATAGGCAGTTTAAAAATTAGGCTGTCGATAGGTTTGGAAATATTAATATAAAATATAACACAATTGGCAATGTTGGTAACGTTAAACATTAGTAGTAGAAATAGTTATGTTTAAAATGAAATAATATATGAATCGTAATTCAGTAAATAAATGTCAACAACGTCTTTTCAACATTATAAACGTGCAAACTGAGTCATAAATAAATCTTTTTTTATCTGATTTCTCGCTGGCTCTTATGGGCCTCATTTATTTATTTATTTTATCTTTATTGCATACTTAAAAGTATTACAAAAGACGAACTTAATGCCATAAGGCATTCTCTGCCAGTAAACTTTAGGGTTAGCAGAAAACTTTAAAGGCGGTGCGGTAGTTATAGTTTATATACCTCATGAAACTGGCTTTTTTTTTGGATGAAAAATCATCAAATGATTGCCTTCCACTGTGTGTGCAGCGAAAGACTAAAAACCCTCGAGCTATTTATGTAGGTAACTCTTTTGCAGAATACCGGTAGGCAACCTCGGTGTTAGCTGACATTTCTTTAAGGCGCACGTGTTACACAAACGCGCCGTCGACGCTGCCTGTCGCCTGTACTGCTCTGGTGTTGTGTGTAACAATATAAAGGGTCGATAACAGGTAACGAGAGAGAGGTTGCGGCCTGTGGCATCCCTGTATCGATAACGACTTGCGCAGCATTGTCATATACAATTACCGTAATGATTTATGACTAAGTTTGTAATGGCCCTGACCAAACTGACTGACGGGCAATCCCCTCCACCCGTCAGAATCACGACAGGCTGACTGACAAATCCCCCCGATAAGGGTCATCGACAGACTGACAAATCAAGATTTGTCACCATCAAGAAAAAACCACAACATTCATATTAACTGACAAACCTATGTTACCTATATTAAATAAGGGTTCCGTATTTAGCATAAGCCGAATTGCAATACTTTGTTACGAAACCTAATGCATATATATTTAGGATAAATTATTGCTATTATTATCACACTTATAGATTTTTAAATGCAAAGTAAAGTATTTTCATCAATTATTTAAATATGTAAATGCATAGAATTAAGACCATTTGCTTATAACGTAGGTAACACTCAAATCAGTGTGTATATATTTCAATAAAGAAATTTAGGTTGAAATACAATACATGTTACTCAATACATATAGACATATAGTATCGAAATGTTGATGTATAGGGAATATAAGACCATGTCCAATATACTATATGGTATTGACATACTGATACATGAAGAATATAAGACATTTTAATATATATTCACTTGAAAACCACTTCACAGTACAAATCGTGGCTATTCATCAGTAAATGATCTTACTTTAAAGATATTTCTATATATTATTCACTCATAAATGTATATAATTGATTAACTACTAACATATTATAATTTTGAGCGATAATAGTTTTATTTAAACGGTGGCCATTTTGTTTAATCCAGCTTGTGACGCGAAAGGGACACGGAGTGCGTCTTGTAATGGCCTATTAACGGCTTATGGCAGCAAGAGATTTTATAAACGAAAATGATTTCGTATCTACAAAATCTCACATTATAATAGCAATATAAACACAAAAAAATTTAGCGTATATATTACCTACATTTTATTCTCTACAAAACATTGTTACACCTGGAATTTAATAACATTTTAACAATGTTACAATGTGATATATCTGTCGTTTAATTGAAGATATTACTGTAATAAAAAATCGATATTACTCGTTAGTTATTAAGACTTAAAATTTAGGCTCTTTTTATGTTGAGTGTACATTAGGTATTATGAGATTAATATAGTTCGAATCGTCGGTATATGTTTGAAAAAAAGATTAATTTCCTTTTTTATAAATGACTAGTTAGTAACTTTCATAAATATTCATAATGTATTAAGATTACGTGAGCAACATTATACAGGGGACTTTCCTATAGATCATAGTTTTGATAGAAATACGCGGTTATAGCTACAAATCGCTTGTCCAAGAAGCTCTGTTCGATTTCCAATGAGCTGCCGATGTCCTTTGCAATGTTCAATAGCTGTAAAGATAATATAAAAGTATACAGTATAATGATCTGGCACAATAATTTCGTACAAATTAGAACAATGAGAAATAAACTGTATTTAAAACTAAATTATTTATAAATTTTTTGGACATCTTACACAGCTCTTGTATTTAAAACTAAATTATTTATATATTTTTTGGACATCTTACACAGCTCTTCTAGACCTAAGCCGAGCTTGCACTATAGGTACTTCAAAACGGATAAACATACATAAATACTATTTTGTTCATACCTACACAACACTCAGATTAAAACAAATATCCTTGGCACAAATATATCTGTGTGGGAATCTAACTCACGACCTATATGTCTATCTATACAAAATTTTCAAGTCACTGGCATAAGGAATTTGACGACCGATATGGCGTCACCTGTACTCCGTTCGATTCCCACACAGGACAAATCTTTGTGTGCATTAATATGAATATTTGTTCTATGCATATTAAGTATGTACTTACAAAAAAAGTATTTAAGTAAGTATATCCGTTAGTTAGTTTTCCATAACACAAGTTCTTAACGATACTTATTTTTGAACTAAATAATTGTAGTTGTTAGAAATTATTTATTAAGTTATATATAAATGACTCGTCGAAGTGTATGTAAGCGTAAAACTTTCTAACGACTGCACCAAATTTGCTAATTTATTTTTTATTGTATTTGTTATCGTCAGGATAGGGTTTGTAAAAAAGAAAATTCAATAAAAATTTGGGACAAAAATATCGTAGAGCCATGATGCTTGCCGGGTCAGCTAGTTTGAAATAAAATTCTCACAATATGAAGATACACGGACAGAGTATAATAATATGCAATATTTACCTGGTCAGACTTAGTGTTCCTGGGCAGATACAACGCGACATTTGTAGTGATGTTGCGTGCGACCTCCATCAGTTCCGAGGCAGGTCGGGGCTCCAGCATAGTCTCCAAATCATACTCGTAGCTCTGAAAGTGTGTTTAAGGTTTAAACTCTGTCAAACCAAATATAGATATGTACGCAATTTAACCAGGATTCGGAATAGGTAGTTTTTTATGTAGACATATAAACTATAACATGGATAAGCCTAAACGAAATTCCATATTAGAAATCAGTGCATTACGAAATCCAAATGGTGAGAAAGGTGCAAGGTTGGATCCTGCCAAGACAACCTTATCTGCAAGTGGTGCACCTGCCGATCAACGGACGAGGCTCTGGCGAACATAATAGTGCCCGGTAAGCGGCAATAGGCTCGCCACCTATTACGTGGGACCAACTATGTAATTGGCGAAGTGTGGGCGTATAATATGCCTGTGCCTACCCCTTCAGGGAAACAGGCGTGAATATATGTATGTGTATGTGTATGTGAAAGATTCAGGTTATAATCCACAACTCTGATCCAGTGCCGATTGGCGTAGGCAGGTGTTGGGGCCCCTCCGACTGGTCTCCACCTTGTCGTGGTGGGGGGGCTGAGTACCTCCCAGTAGGGCGCAGGAGGCGCCAGGGAAAAGGTAACACCCAGAGACCGACGACTCTGGGTGCCCTTAGTACTGACTACCGGGGAGAAACTAAGAGGGACCTGTGGAGGGCGCAGCGGGCGGGCCAGGAGGGCCCGTCAAGTAGCGCCAGGAGGGTCTTAGGCAGTGGGGGCAGGGCTGTCTAACTATAGACCCTCCGAGAAGTCGGCCACACACGCTATGGTCGCACAAGGAGGTAGGAGGGGCGCGTCCACTGCTCCTCTCTGAGGAGGTCCTCCCGGTTTTGGTCCGGGGGACGTTGGCCGCAGGCGGGGTGTCAGACGCTGCAACCCAGGTACTGGCCCCCGCCTCTTTCTCAACAAGCGGCGGGCGTCGTCGGAAGATTTTTAGTGGGTATTACTGCTGGCAGTCGCGTCTGCTGGTGGTGAGTCCCACACTCCCTTTCGGTCCCCTTTGGCCGGAAGGTAGGGCGTTAACGCATTTTGTTACCGACGTAAAACAAAAAAAAAAGGCAGGTGTTGGGGCGTTGTTTTTTTCGGAACGGAAATTATGAAATGACTCATGCTGAGGGTGAAGCGGAAGCCGTTTGTCAGACTTTTAATGTTAATTCTTGAGCCAGTTATGTTCCAGTGCCGCAGTACCCCTTTCGAACAATCCCGTAACCTCGGAGGTGTGTGGTGTCATGCTATGTTTTTTTCATGCTGACCGATAGGGTATCTTACTTTGCTTAATATGCATATCAGCAGTAGTGCTTTGTAGTGTTAGTAAATTATATTCTTTTCTTTATCTTGAATGATTTCTATTATAACTATAAAAGTAAAGTATTTATATACGCCATTTAGCTTAATATATTACCTCTGAATAATTAGGTCCTCCCCAAGGTGGGCTCAGGAACACCATGTCCGCTTCAAGCTGAGGTGCAAGCTCGAAGAAGTCTCCCACAATAAACTCTATGTTGTCAGTTACACCGTACACTCCCGCGTTGTGGCGGGCTATTTCTATCTTCGTAGGATCTATGTCTATTGCTATCACTGTTCGGAAAAGAAATACAGTTTTAGCATTGTGATTAGTAACACACACAACGTAACGCCTAATTCCCATAGGTAGAGATCACAAACTTCTACTTTGAACGTCTTTTATTGCCTTGATGTTTTTTAGCTAAAGGTCTTACACCTGTACGACAAAATACAATCGTCCGTCTGCAGCAAGACAACCGTACGACAGTTCTGCAGCAGAACGACAAGAAACGAAATTGAAAGAGCCTTTAGACTCAATACTTTGAGCGACAAATCGGTGATAAATGAGAATAAGCAAGTTACCTTTTTTGCAAGTCTTGGCGAACTGTATGGTGTTCCCGCCGGCTCCGCAGAAGGCGTCTATAACTATATCGTACGCGAACTTGGTGGCTATATGACGGGCGACGTTTTCCGGAGTCACGCTAAACCAACTCTCCAAGTCCAGTTTAATGCCCTCATCGAATCTAGTAGCCAAATTAAAAGAAACTTTTACACTTCATAAACATTATACACAAAACTAAAATACATACAAAAGTAAGTATACAACAGCAGTTTCAAACTTAATTTTTCATACTTCTGTAGAGTAACTACCTTAAACGACACAAAAGACAATATTCATAAATTTAAATAAAAATATTTCGGCTCTAAAATTAAAAGAAAAATAACTTGTATGTAGGCCACTTTGAAATTCAAAATAAGATAACTAATTAATAAAAAATAATTTTAATTTTTTATTTCTAAGCATGCATCAAGCCAAATTAAAAATACATGTTTATTGCGAGACGGTTCGAACTTACACACGTATCCAAATTGAAAAGACAATACCATTGTATAATTTCATAAAGAACAGAAAATAGAATTTCGTCCTCAAAGTAACATCACATACCTGTGAAACAAGGAGTGCCTTTTCTTCCAGTACTTGAGCATCTTTGGTGTTTCCCTTAGTTCCTCTGGTACATCATTGTTATCGTCTTCTGTACGCGCCACTCTCTTGGCTCTTCTTCTACGTTTCGTAGACTCCACTGGACCTGCTGACATTTATGTTCCTCTCTCAAAGAAAAATCCTCCAAAGAAAATCACTATCACAATTTCTGCAAATGTACGCCCCACTACCGAGCACAGGCTTCATTTTATACAGCATGGTGGAAGAGATTCGGGTCATACTCTACTAACTTTTAGATGCCACAAAAAAATTCAAGACTATGGCGTTTACGCTTTTGTCCGCGTCAGAAGAAGTTCAAATGAAATTCGAAGGTATTAGGATCATCAACGTCAATCTACAGTCGTTCACTGCTAGACTTAGGCCTCGTTGCCTTTTTGGAAGCCTCGTTATAGTCACCGACAGACTGACTGACAGACAATCCCCTCCCCCTTTAGAATCACGACAGGCTGCCCGACAGATCCCCCCTATAAGAGTAACCGACAGACTGACAAATTTTGAGAAAAAAACCATAACAGACACTTCTGACAAAGAACCCATTTGCTTTTATTTCCTGGTTATAGTACCGCTCATATCTCTTTCATAGTTATGAAAAAATTTATGGAATTTTCATTTCGTGTATAAAAATTTGACGAATCTAAATGATCCCGTTGATCTTAAAGACAATAAAGTATATTTTATTTTATTTTTCTCCCGAATAGCACGCCACTAACAGATGCTATTCAAATATTTTAACTGTATACCAAGTGTCTTACTTTTTTGTTCATCTGCGTTGTCCTGTGTACTGCTAAATGAGGTATCCATATCAGATGCAGGTAGTGCTACTGTTTCCTCCTTGGTTTTATTAGTTTCTTTAGTGTCTGTAGTCTTTGCAACTTCATCAAGTGAAGTCTTAGCTATATCTATGTTTGTAGTTTCACTTAATATTTCACTATCAGGCTTAACATCGAGACAATCATCGTCAGTTTGCATTTCTTTTTCTTCTTGAGGCTCTTGAGACTAGAATACATTAAATACTTATTTTAGTATATTAACATCAACAATATACTACACTCGCAACCAATAAATTGACTCAACCGCTAAGTTTACATTTAAACATTTTATTAAGCATTTAAGTTTTAATCTTTAATATTATGCTGTTTTTATTTAAATGTTGTATGTGTTACTTGAGGCAATGTTTGGATGAAATCAGTGGATGAGTCGATTTGGTTGCTTGTGAGTGTAGATTTAGGATCAAATTTATACTAGCATTTCTTCCGTTATATTACGTTATATTACGATTAAAAAAAAATTTAAAACTGTCTGAGATGATTCTGACTGCATTTTTGTCTGTTACATTAGCTACTACAGGTGTCACACATCCTACAGCACCCTTTGAAATCTAAATATATTTTGCGTATGCATACTGTCCAGGATTCCTAATTAGTCTCACTTTACCAAAAATAACTACTAAATATTAAAGCAATTTCTACCTGATATGGGAGACCATCATCGTCAAAGTATGTTTTTTTAGGACCTCCAAACTTTTTGTTCCGAGGAGGACGAAGTCTTGCAAACCGTTTCCTATAAATAAGTTGACCTTTTGGCACTTCGTCTGCATTTAGACAGAAACCCATTATTTCAAAAGTATTCTTTATCTTTTCTGCTGATTCTTCTTCTTCGTCAACTTCGTGGCTGCAATTTTGAATAAATAAATTAATAACTAATCATTGCACATCTTAACTAGGCAAAACACACACATGCTCAACCAAGCAGTGAGGTGCGAATAGTAATGTACTTAATCATGTTTTAATGAGTATGAAAAGTTACACACACTTTCCAAACATGTGTGTACTTATATACCTAACTAGCGGCCGCACGCAACTTCGTTCGCGTGAGCTACATATACACCCTTCTCTTGAATAACTCTATCTATTAAAAAACCGCATTTAAATCAGTTGAATAGTTTTAAAGATCTAAAGATACATAGGGACGAAGAAAGCAACTTTGTTTTATACAATGAAGTGATCTCTTCATTAACTATCTCTGTTTCCAGCTTTTAATACAAAATTATTCAATATTAACAAAAATTGTACGAGAAACTTTGTACTATTGTAATTTACCTTCTTTTTAATGAAACAGACTTCTCTTCTGGGGGATCTTCATCACCATCATCATAGCTATATGAATTGATATTAGTATTGTTAATAGGTTGTTTACTATTTTTATTGGAATTGGTAGCATCTGTGTTTACTAAATTGGTAGCATTATTCTCTGTTCTAGGACCTTCATCCCCAGCCTCAACAACTTCTTTAGATTCACAGCTTTCAATCTTCTTCTGTTCATCTTTGAGCAATGTTTGTAACAGCATGCCTACAGAGCCCATGATCCTATTAGTACTTTTCTTACTTCTCTTCTTTAACTTTACATTCCTATCATCTAATTTTATATTTTCTACTTGAGCCTGCACTTCAATAACAGTTGGCATTTCTTGTGAATTACCATCACTGTTGTCATATTCAACATCAATTTTTTCATCAGGTTTTTCTGTCTTTCCTGGAATATTTATAATTGGCAGATCATTCACTTTTACTTCTTCATCTGTTTTGGATTGCTGTTTATTATCATCACAACTCTGAAGATAGTTTGCACAATGCAAAGCATATTGTTCCCCAAAATGCTTTTTCCACAAAAACTGCCAGTATTGTTGTGTGTCTAATTCCTCAGATAGGAATTGATCCAAATTTTCCTCAATGTTTGCTATTCTTGTTTGATCATTTGACTGATCATCAGAATTTGATGAAGTAATACTGTAATCATCAGTAGGTGAGGAATCTGAAGTGACATGACTAGATGATACATCATAGCTTGACATAGTAATTTTGGTGACATTTGTCATGGAATCTGTGCCCGCAACTGTTTTTGGACTTATAATTCTATCATGCTCTGAGCATGATCTTTTACGGGCCATAGGTGACCATATGTCTTCTTTATCATTCCCTTGACCTTTGATGTTATCAACACATGACTTCTGTGTATTGTTAAATTTTTTATAAGGATTTACTTTTGAATCATATGAAAATTTTCTTTCTCTGATTCCTTCATGAATGTCACAATTTGTTGTCTCTGTTTCTAAAGCACAAGATATTTGATCAGCTGATTTCTGTTTTGGAATATTACTTTCATCCATCATTAGGTCATTGTTTTCATCCAAATATGCTGGATTTATGTATTCGCTGTACTTTTTAATCCAAGATGCCCATATGAGTCTTTCACCATTAACTGCCCAGAACTTATCCCATGACTCTTCTGAAAGGTAATTTTCTAAGATTTCTGTGTTTTCAATTGTGTCTTGTTCCATTCTTTGAAGCTTTTCATGTGTGATGTAGTCTGAAGTGCAATCTTGGTATGTAAGGTCTGCCCCACTATCACTAGGTTGCAGGACATGTGAGGTGAGGCCGTGAGCCTGGTCATGTTCATCCGTAGAGCAATAGTTGTCTGTATGTGATGCACTACAATAGCAGCTAGCTCCTTCATCTTTCTGTAAAAAATAATTATTAATATTTTAGGTTAGAAAGAGATAATTGTATTGGCTATAATTTTCTTTAAACATATATGCCACTATATATTCACATGAGGGAATGAGGCAGTGTTAGAGCAGTACCAAACGTCATAGCAATACTAGGATTGTAAAAATATTTAAATTACTAATGTATTCTCACCTCACATTTAACTTTGTAAGAGGTGTCTAAAGAAAAATGCACATGGGAATGTTCATCCCATTCTTGTGTCTCTTTTGGAACATCCACATCACTTTCGCTACCATATTCTTTTTCAGCATAGTAGGTCTTCACTGCATCTCTGAAAAACCACAATAACAAAGAGTTTGTTATTGATTATTTTGTTATGAAGAATGCACTACAAAGCTAGATTAATGGTTTCATAATTTTAGAATACATACCTAATGTAAACTCGACTACATAAACAATAAACATATGTCTCTTCATCAATATAGGAGTCATCACCATCTTCATAGGCAAAATGAAACTCTGCAAGGGGTTCCCAGCGATGGTAGTGGTCGTAGTACTCGGACATCATCACTACACTAACTGGAAACTTGGACGAGGAGATGAAGCACTTTTGTATTTTATTAAAAACCCTATTTTAATTCACAATTTCTCCTCGCAGAATTTCTAAACAAAAATCGAATTACTACTAAGCTTTGATTGACTGACGTCTCTGAACGAACATAGACTAAAACGTTTCGTTCGTGACAAGACAAAGCTGCTGTAATGGTTTATTCGAATTATTGCAAAATTGCGTGCGAAGAAGTCTTCTACTTCTTCGCACGCCTTTGGAAAATGGCAAATTATAGTAAATTGTGATTTTTCCGCAATGACTTCAAAACTGCTTATAGAACTCTAGTAAAGTCTTTACTATTTTACTGGAGCTTTACTTTGACTCGACTCAACTATGACGGACTTTACTTGACTTTAACTGTTACCAAATCTTTAAATACTTGACACTGGCAAATACTCTATTAAAATAATTTTTTTTCCTTAGATATGGATCTAAGGAAAAAAAATTAGGTCGAGAAAAATAGCTTTATAACATATGTACTAAGACTCGACATAAGTACAACTTAAAAGGCATCTATAATGATCCAAGCATTTGAACTAAAAATATAATCGACCTCACATCTGGCTCTGAGGTTTACCTTCCATTGCTTAGATTTCGGACAGAGCTATGTTGTTTGTACTGAGATTATGACATTGAATTTGACATGCATAAAAACATGTGTTCGTGACAGAAATAACAGCGCAAGCGGCCGCATGTGTTTGTTTTATTTTCAACTTATGTGTTGCCTATAAGAATTTGTCTAAATTCTAGTAAAGAGTCAATAAAAACATTTCAAAGTTCTTCCAGAGACGTTTGCCAAAAGATTGTGGTTTAATTACTTTCTTCTGTGAAGGTACGACTTGAAAAATGGGAAAGAAAAACAAAGATTCTTTAGGACGTTCACTTATCAAAGACAGATTTTCTAAAAATCGACACCGAAAGCATGTTGAAGACAACACAATGGTAAGTACCATTATAGTATCATAAATCGAATACTATTTATTTTTCTTAGATTCGAACTTAACATTTTTGATATACGTAAATACATAAATACACGCCTGTTACCCCGAAGGGGTAGGCAGAACATATTATACGCCCGAACTTCGCCAATTATACATATTATTGGGTCCCACGTAATAGGTGGCGAGCCTATTGCTGCTTACCGGGCACTGTTTTGTTCGCCAGAGCCTGTTCATTGATCAGCAGGTGCAACACTTGTATTAATGCAGATAACTTGCCTCCATATGGACTTTCGAAAAGATTTATTTTATTATCATCATATCAGCTTTAAAAACTCTACTGCTAAACATTAGCCTCCCCGATAGATTACTTTATTTTGGGGGCATTTGCCCATAATCACTGCGCTGGGCAGTTTCGGTTGGTGATAGCAGTTTGAGCCAGTAAGTAGGATGCTGCTGTTGCCCATCGTCCAGTTCAATTTCTCTTTATTAACTCTTATGACTCCCTGTGAGATGTGAGAAACTTGCTCTATTGTACTACCGGCAGTAGCCGAGTATGAAGGGCGCAGGCGAATCTTCGGCGCCATAACCGAACCACCTGGCAAAGGGAAGACAACCCAAAATTACACAACTATGGAAGAAGCAAGACTTAAAAAGAAACTACCCCAGGAGGGTACCGGCGTAGCCGGAGAATCCCTCTCTGAGCAGAGCTCGGGCAGTCCCACGTATTCTGGGGGGGACAAAGAATTGCTACCCACTACTATTTTACTGGAGAAACCGAAGAAAACATTGACTCAAAAATTTTTCCATCCAGGCTTATTCCTTCGCCAACGATCATCGTCAATTAGTGAAATAAGCCAGAAACACATCAATGACTCAACTGAAAATGAACGAAAAATATACAACCCTAGTGTGCGTAGCAACGAGCACCAATTCAAAAAAGAAACCGCTCTCCCGAAGAAAAAGAATCAAGAAGAAATGACGCCAAAAGGACACAGCGACGAGAGGCACTGATTAACGAACACAGAGGAATAAGTACCCAAGAACAAAATACCTCCTCAAACATAGAGACAACAAACAGCTTTGCATTGTTGGATGTGGAAGTAGGAGAGGCCACAGCTAAAAGAATTCCTAAACCACCACCAATAATTCTGTATGGTGTTGAGGACCTTGCAAAACTCACCCAACTCATTGAAGAAGTTATTGAAAATAGTGATTACACCTATAAAACTGTATCTAAAAACCAACTCTTAATCTCGTCTAATACGGTTGACAACTATAAGACTTTGATTGAGCACATAAGAAGCAAAGGGCTTATAGGTCACACATTTACACGCAAGGACCAAAAGTGCATGAGGATTGTTATTAAACACCTTCACTTCAGTACACCTAAAGATGCCATCATAGAAGCTGTAGAAAAAACTGGAAATAAAGTTCAAGGAGAAATTGTCACTGCCCGGAAACAAGGAACCAAAGAGCCCCTAAATACATTCTTTGTCAATGTAGCTCCGCATGAAAATAATAGATTTATCAAAGAAATAAAAGTCATATGCAACCAGAAAGTTACAATAGAAGACCCAATGCGAAAAAATACAGTGGTGCAGTGCAAAAGGTGCCAGCAATATGGTCACAGCAAAAATAACTATATGAGGCCATACAGATGCGTAAAGTGTGCTGGGGCACATAAAACTACGATGTGCTCAATGGATAAAAATACTCCAGCAGTATGCGCACTGTGCTCAGGATGCCACCCTGCTAGCTTCAAAGGATGCCAGGTATATAGAGAAGTCCTAGCAAGAAAGCAACTTGGTAACAAATTTCAACAACAGCCGAAACCGAAAACACCTATGGTAGTGCGGACAAAGGACCCTTCAACCAATGAGCTTCTTATGAACAAGAACGTGATAATAATTGAGCCTGATCATCACCCCAAGAATACAAAATCGAACCGAATGTATAGTGAAGCTCTTAAAAAATCTACCAAAGCTGTAGTACAGACACAAAAAGCATACACAAGACAATACACAGACCAACACGGAACATCAGACACACATGAAGGAAAAAGTTGACTATACAGAGCCACAAAGAACAAATATGAAAAACCATTTTGACCATGGGTCACAAAGAACATATATAAAAAAAATTGAATTCAATGAAGAAAATAGATTCACTCTAGAAGAACTTATAATTAAACAGACTGAAAGAATGGACCAACTTATTTCACAACTTGGCACTATGATGAACCTCGTCACAACACTCATCAGTAGGCTTCCACAATGATGTCATTACGTATCGCTACCTGGAATATCAATGGCCTGACGCCAAATAAAAACGAACTAGAAATATTTCTGAAACACAACATAATCAATATTGGTCTAATATCTGAAACCCATCTCAATGACCGCAAGAATATCAAGATGGACAACTATGACGTGTATTCTACGAATCATCCTGATACCAAATCACATGGAGGATCTGCAGTCTTCATAAGAAATAACATTACACATCACCTCCATGGCGAGTTTCGGGAGGACTGGATGCAGGCCACTACCGTCACTATAAATGCAAGCATGGGCCCCATTAATGTAAGCGCTGTATACTGTCCACCAAAACATAAACTGAAACAACACATGTTTGAACGCTACTTTCAGAGTTTGGGAAACAGATTTATAAGTGGTGGGGACTGGAACTGTAAACACACCCATTGGGGATCACGGGTTACCACCACTAAAGGACGTGAGCTAAAAAAATGTGCTGACAAACACAATCTTATAACACTTGGGACAGGAAAACCAACGTACTGGCCAACTGATGTTGACAGAATTCCTGATTTAGTTGACTTTTTTGTGGTGAAGGGACTGTCTGGTGTGTATTTGACGTGGTATCATCGTCTGATGGTGGCTCTGACCACACCCCTGTCATAGCAACTATTAGCGTTTCGGCTATACACAGACCCCAGAGACTGGTGCTTTATAATCGTAAATCTGACTGGGGCGCATTTGCTGAATACCTGGAGGATGAGGTTAAATTGAAGATTAAGCTGAAAACAGAATAAGATATAGATGAGGCTACATTTTACATTACGAATCTTATACAAGTGGCTGCATGGCGTGCTACTCCAACACTGAGCTCTTCCAGTCAAGTGGATAATATACCACTGGAAATACGCAACAAGCTGGAAGAAAAACGGAGACAAAGAAGGCGACTACACACCAACAGATCAGATGTGGACAGGTCGGAATTCAACAGAATATCCAGAGAACTGAAAGAACTAATTAAGGAAAGTCGTAACACAGCCTTTCAAGAAAAACTCCACGCACTCTCGACTCATCCGAAGGATAATTACTCACTCTGGTAAATAACTAAGAGCTTCAAAAGACCACATAACTATATGCCACCTATAAGGAAATCTTCCAACGATCCGTGGGCTAGGAGCGAACACGAAAAAGCTGAACTCATCGCTAAACACCTAAGCGAAGTCTTCACACCAAACCAATCATCCATGACTGAGTTTGAAGAAGAAGTGGATAGAATGATCCATAGTGACCAGCAGTTATCACTACCGCTTAAACTAGTTACCCCACAGGAATTAGTACGAACAATCAGTGGCCTGGAAAACAAAAAGGCTCCTGGCTTCGACCTAATAACAGGTGAAATCCTTAAAAAACTACCAAGAAAGTTTATAGTATTTCTAACCATGTTATTTAATGCCATATTTAGAGTACAGTACTACCCCAAGCTATGGAAGATATCGCAAATAGTTATGATTGTGAAGCCTGGTAAACCACCAACAGAACCTGGCTCATACAGGCCTATAAGTCTTCTCCCTGCAATATCTAAAGTCTTTGAAAAAGTTTTTCTGCGGCGACTAAAACCAGTTCTGGAACAAGACAAGATCATACCCGATCACCAATTTGGATTCCGGGAGAAACATGCAACTGTAGAACAAGTACATCGAGTGGTTCACAAAATAAGACAATCGCTGGAGAAAAAAGAGTATTGTTCAGCAGTATTCATAGACATTCAGCAGGCATTCGACAGAGTATGGCACAAAGGATTATTGTACAAGCTTAAAACCCTTCTACCAAACTCATTCTACATGATCCTAAAATCTTACCTAGATCAAAGAAGATTCCAAGTAAAGTATGAGGAAGAACTCTCCAGACTGTACTACATCACTGCCTCAGTTCCACAAGGATCAGTGCTTGGCCCAGTCCTTTACTCAATTTACACGGCAGACCTGCCTGAAACAGAAAATGTTGTAACTGCAACATACGCTGATGACACTGCATGCCTTGCAAGTGATGGGAATCCAAATAATGCATCTCTGAAACTACAGAAACAGCTCAATAAAGTTCACGTATGGTTGCGAAGGTGGAGAATTAAGCCTAGCATAAACAAATCGATCCAAGTGACATTTACACTGCGGAGAGGGGACTGTCCACCTGTATGTATGGGAGACAAACCGTTACCAAGCAACAACAGCGTGAAATATCTCGGACTACACCTAGATAGAAGACTGACTTGGGCTAATTATATCAAAGCTAAGAAAACAGAAGCCACCTTAAAATTCAAAGAGCTTTCTTGGCTTCTAGGGCAGCAATCTAGACTGACCCTCAGTAACAAATTGCTTGTCTACAAGGCTATAATACAACCAATCTGGACATATGGAATAGAACTCTGGGGCTGTGCTAGCAATTCGAACATAGAAATCCTCCAGAGATTTCAAAATATTGCACTGAGAAACATTTCGAGCGCACACTGGTTTGTCAGGAACAAAGAAATACATGACTATCTGGAGATACCGAACGTAAGAGAAGTAGTTCGCAAGAACAGTAAGAGATACATGGAAAGGCTAAATAAACATACGAATGAACTGGCCAGAAGTCTATTGACTCCACAAGATGATGTGAATCGCCTAAAAAGATGGCAAATCCTACACCTGGAACAGAGAAACTAACTGAATTAAAATGTCTAGTTTCTACCAACACATACGGTGCCATTTAATGGAATCGCACCCAAATTAATTTAAACCATGGATCATATCTGATTATGGCTGATAGCCGATTGCAGATGAACTAGACCAAAAAAAAAAAAACTTATGACTCTCTGTGAGATGTGAGAAACTTGCTCTATTGTACTACCGGGCCGGTACTGTATGGTATTTTTTTTATAAGTATGTTACCTTATGTTAGTATTTATCTTCCTCCCCAAATGCTTTACTCTTACAGCTGCACACCACTGAAGTGAATGATGGTTATGACTGGGGTCGGCTCAACCTCCAGTCGGTGACAGCCGAATCGTCTCTACAAGAGTTTCTTTCAACAGCTGAATTGGCACAAAGGGAGTTCACAGCTGAGAAAATGAACCTGAAGTATGTCAAGTCTGTCCCAGCTGCAGTTGACATTGTTACTTCACAACCTAATTTTGATGAGCCATTGACAGTGCCAAGGAGGTATAAATATTATAATTATGTTAAAGAGAAATGATTTGTGTATTATTGATAAAGAAAATAGTTTTTTTTAATGAAACTATTAATACCAATTTTAGAAAATCTTTAAATAATATACCTTGTTTTATTAAGCGATTACAATTAGCGATACCTCAGAGAACTCCCAACAAAAAACATGTTAAACATTTTGCTTGTCTTTTTATAAGTTTAATTTATAACTAATGTTAATTGCATGTTTAATGAAAGTGCTAACACATATCCAAACATTTAAACCTTTTCAGAATCAGTGAATAACTTTTGTAATCTATATTTTAAAACAATCATAATCATTTAATCTAAAGATTCTTTTACACTCTTGTTGATTCCATGGAACAGTCTTGCAGTCCTATTCTTTGCCATTGACCATCATGATATAACAAAGCAATTTTTTTTATAATATGTAATATATATTTCCTTTGTTCGCTCTAGGCCTCCATGGAAACCTGGTATAACAGCTGAGGAACAACAGGACCGTGAGCGAGAATCCTTCCTTGACTGGCGTCGACATTTGAATGACCTCCAAGCAAAGCTAGGAGCGGCACTCACGCCTTACGAGAGGAATATAGAGTTCTGGAAGCAATTATGGAGGACTTTGGAGAAAGCTGATATTGTGCTTATACTTCTTGATGCCAGGAATCCACTTTTGTTTAGGTAATTTAAATCTGTTTTTGCTAATCCCTTTTGTGTAAATGTTCATCAGATGCTTTGGAAAAAACACAACAGGATAACTTTTATACTCATTACTTGAAAATAAGTTTGGTGCTTGTAATAATAGAAAAAATTCTAGTCCAGTGCTGTTTATACCCTAGTGTAGCATATTCCTATGATTTATTAAGATTTATTATTAAGAAAATTTAAATTTGAAAGGTTGCGCAAGTGATTGCTTATGGTATGGAGTTACTTAGTTTTACTAAAGATATAGTTTTTGTGATGTCTTAATACTTTTTCAGATGTGAAGACTTAGAAAAGTATGCAATAGATCAAAAATGCAAAATCATATTGTTACTTAACAAGGCTGACTTAACTAATGAATTTGAGAGAAAGTGCTGGGCTGAGTATTTTAATAAAGAGGTGAGTTACCTACAATTGATGTGGATCTTTATTTTTATATATAAATATTAATTTACATTACTGTACGGGTTCCATATTGGTTGCTTTAGTCTTATAGATGTCATAGGTGCTCAGATCTCTTTTCTTGTATAGAAATGCATTGTACTAATAATTTATAAAAAACACACTAAAAAGAGAAGAGTTTAAATTAATTGACCAAAAGAGGTTCGCGCCTGTCATGAATTCATAAATGACATGAAGGGTTTAATGCTTTTTAGTTAATTATTATAATTTAATGCTCTTTAGTGTTCTAGTTTATTTTGTATTCTTTAACAAAAGATCCTCTGCATGCACTGATTGATAAACAACTAATTTAGTGTTCAAATATTTAGTTCTCAAAGGATTAGTTCCTTTGTCAGGATACTAAAAGATATATTATGACATTACCTTCCACAGAATGTTCGTGTGGCGTTTTTTTCCGCAGCAAAACACACAAATGAACGAAAAATTTCAGAAGCCAGCAATGAATCAAGTTCCACATTAAGTAAAGATTACAATTCTGATACTGAAACAGCAGATTCTTTGCATGATATAACACCAAGTGATTTGGAAGAAGAAGCTTTAAAAAGTACTGAGGAAGATATCGCACTGTTCAAAAGACAACTAGGCGATCTAGATATAGCTGTTTCTAATACTGCAAATAAACTGGATAAAATACAAGAAGTGCTTGACAAAGTTGTTGAGAGTCTTAGGTTAGGAAAACCTGTTGAAGACTATCCTGCTACTGAAACAATAGTAGAAAATAAGCAACAAAATTCAGTAATATCAGAAATAGAGGCTAGTGAAGAGTTAGTTAACTCATACGAAGTATATGATAGAAATAAATTGTTGGAAATGTTAAAAAAGATAAAGTTTGATACCTTAAAGAACCCGCCTAGGATATCAGTGGGAATGATTGGGTATCCTAATGTGGGGAAATCAAGTACAGTCAATGTTTTGATGCAATCTAAAAAGGTAATTTAGTTATAATAATAGGACTGTCTCTTCTTTCATGTTGTATCTAAAAGTTTGTTTCTATGTGTTATCAACTCATGTGTTTTGAAATGTGTGGAAGAAATTAAAAAAGCTTTTTATGTGCAATGAGCAGTGGTCGGAGTAGGTATATTGAATTAAGGTCACTGACATCAAACGTATATGTTAATATGGATACGCCTCCGAGTTTCCGGATTATTATGATAAAAATACCGAAACATCGAAATTATTACATGAAACTAGTTAAAAATGTATCAATACTCTCAACGCTATGCTGCTAGTGGCGTAGATGACCAGAATTTAATAGTAAAAAAATTGGTTGCCTGTAAAGTCGGTATACGGGCGAATGTTTTACGTGACAACGACTTTGAGTGGTAAAATAATTTTAATGTGAATATTCATTCGTATAGTAGGAAGAAGGATGAAATAATAGTAACAATTTAAAACATTTATTTATACAAAGAATTATATTTAAAATTTTTTGGAAACTCCGGTACATTCCGGAAGAAATGCATGTCCATGTTATGATAATATCATGACTATTCATGACGCAAGTATCTAAAATCAATATAACTACTCCGACCACTGGCAATGAGACTATCTAAAATAATGATATCACTTTATTCTAAATGCCACTTCTTTATTTATCAGTTCAAATACAGTTGCTATGGAGTTAAAATCAGAGCTATTGAATAGTTTGGGTCCTCACTTAAACAATAGTTGTAAGCTTACTGCATATATTATTGTGTTTTACAATTTTTTCTTGTAGCACTCATAGCTCCGCGGTGCTCGGTGGTCGAAAACGATCACCGAAGTAAAACAGAGTTTACAGAGGTCAGTCCTTGGATGGGTGACCTTTTGTGTGGCATTTGATATCGAGCGCTTCCGTGCTTCGGAAGACGCGCTTAGCCGTTGGTCCCGGTTATCACTAAATGTGGTAATCGTTAAGCCATGTTAGAGGCCTAATTGGGCGGCTTGAAAAATTCTAACAGCAGTACGCTATACACCTGCCTCCGCCAATACGCACTGGGTCTGCGTGGTAGAGTATGATACAATACCCTCGCACCTTGGTATGTGAGAGGAGGTTCGTGCTCAGTAGTGGGACGTTAATGGAAAAGATGATGACAATTTTTCCTAAGAATTTTTGAAGGCAACTTTGCATCCTTATATGTTCACATTTAATTTAACAATATGTTCTATATTTTTGTCACTAACGAATCCTACAGTGACCTTAGTATAAACTAGACCGTAACGTCACTTAAGTGGCTATAGTTACGCGCCACTCCCCATTTCGCACTTTGATTGAGACCCGAGATAATGTGTTACTGCGCATCAAAGATCATTGTT
Organism: Musotima nitidalis; assembly: GCA_949126915.1. Classification (NCBI taxonomy): domain Eukaryota; kingdom Metazoa; phylum Arthropoda; class Insecta; order Lepidoptera; family Crambidae; genus Musotima; species Musotima nitidalis. Next base: position 4,336,460 of record OX421429.1, read on the forward strand.
CATCAACTTACGAGTATGTATCATGGATCGTACATACTAATTTATTATTTTTTTAAGGTGAGCGTGAGTGCAATGCCGGGCCATACTCGTCACATACAATCTCTAGTTTTGGATGAAGACATTGAGCTGCTAGACTGTCCTGGGCTGGTGTTGCCAGCTTATGCCGTCGCTCCTGACCTTATGTTGACTGCTGTATTATCTATTGATCAGGTTGGTGAGATAAATAAATGTTCTACAAATTCAAATTTATTTTTTTAGCAACACAATCACATACAAAAACCTGCTTAAATTAGGATAAACCTGTGCTATAACGCCGGCTACCGTTTAGTGGTTTACAATTAGCATAAGGTTAATTATAGTAACAAAATTAGAACAGTGTATGATTTTTTAATTTTTTTTAAGTAATAATAAATAAATAAATATTTCTGACACTTACACCAATTATTTAGTTCCAAGATAAGTATCATTAAGAACTTGTGTTATGGATACTAAATAACGGATAAACATACATAAATACTATTTTATTTTTTTTTGTAAATTCATATTTAATATACATAGAAAAACACCTAGACCAGAACAAATGTTCATATTTATAAAATATTATTATTATTAAATATTATTTTTCAATAATAATGAAGTATGTGCGTGGACGTGTGTGTGTTTGTATGGGTGGATATTATCTTGATCAGATTTTTAGTTTCATCATACGATAATTTTAATAGCCAATCATTTAAGGTCCTTTTACACTCATGTTAGTTTTTATTCATTTTTTTAAACATATAACTTCTTAAAATGTTGTAAAACCGCTCTCTGAAGTAGCCCTTGCAAACATTAGTACAAGTAACTTTGTATTTTCGCTTTGAGTGGGTTCTATCAGCTGCTTGACCAAAGAGATTTCTGAGCTCACAGAATGTTGCCTCAAAACAATTTGGAGAAAGAAGAGTTGGCGGACAGTGAGAACTTCACAGTATTCATAAAGCTCTCTTGTTAGAAAACGGAAAGCCTTATCCGTTGCTTCAGTACCGCTCTTTGCGCTCGCTCGAGCTTCAGCTAAATAATTTTATGAGCGCTACCCTAAGAAGATTTGCAATAACCAAGCAAGGACTAACCCAAGGCAAAGTAGACAGTTCTGTTTGATAATTACTCTATATGGGGTGTAAATGTAAGTTTATCATCCAGAATGGTACCCAAATATCGAATTGTGGATGCTCTGTGTATAATTGGGCAGTTACAGTTAACAAGGTTGAGAGAATGATAATGGGCAGCAATAAAAAATATTGAGGATTCAAACTCTGGAGGCATTCTTATGCCAAAAGTTTAATATTTAGTTTTATCTACATTCAATTATAATGCATAATCTGTAAACCAGATCGTCACTTTCGTAAATCCAGTCTGAGCGTTCTAAAATGTCTGCTCCCAGGTGGTTTCAAGTAAAAACTAATGCTGTATCGTCGGCAAAGGTTTCGATTCTACCGTCTTCTAAGAAGATAGTAGTAAATTTATTTTATTTCATATATACATACTGTCACGCCTCTTTCCCGTAGGGGTAGGCAGAGATCACATCCTTCCACTTACTACGATCTTGGCACACACTTTTAGCTTTATTCACACTTATTAACCTCCTCATACACTCCCGTCGGTTTAGGGTACTTTTTTTATTTCATAACGCATCAATCAATGTCAGTAAAATGTTGACAGTCATTTTTATTTTTTTTTAATATAAATATATATTTTTAGGACATTTGACGCCACAGCAGTACATAAACACGTCTGTTTTACCACACCGTTTTAATATTACCCAATTAACAGGGGTACTGTTACGGGTTGGGTCAGGAAAAGCTTTTTAAAAATCAATTTTTAAGAGTTAAACCCTCTTTAATTAGGAAAAAGTACAATTGGAAAAGTGTAGTTAACCGACGGAAGCCCAAACCGAACTGAATAATAATTAATGATAAATAACAGCGTTTCATATTGCAATGACGTCAATGCGATAGGAAACGGGAATTGCATGCGCAGCTGATTTACCTCTTAAGGCTGTGCATTCTTAGATATAACAGTAACCTATCTAGGTCATTTTTTTTTAATTTCGATACTTTTTAAATAGGAATTACCACTAATTTAGTGTTGCCCTATTGTGCCATCTACATTTAAATAACTTGCTCACAGATGCGCTCTCACGACTCGGCAATGGCCCGCTTGTGCCAGCTGGTAGGACGCCACACCTTCGAGAAGAAGTACGGCTTACTGCTGCCTGAAGCTGACAGCGAAGACCTTGACTACAAGCAGATACTTACCGCGCATGCCTGTAAGTTTTGTCTTAGTTTATTTGATTTAATATTAAACATTGTGAAAGTGCGGTGTGGTGCCGGCCTAGAATAGTGCCGTCATCTCCTGTCTCACAAGGAGTCGTAAGAGTCGTCATAAAATATTTATTTATTTATTTATTTATTTTATCCAAACTTATATCTATCTTTACAGGTGTTGCATACCTAATACGATAAACATTCAGCATAAACATTAATTACATAAATTCACAAAATATACACATTAACAATAACTTATAACATATAAAGCAGCCCTTGTGAGCTCACTCAGAGAACAACTAAAGATATCCTCGCAATCTGAAAGTCGATTGATGAGTTGCATGGCACGAGACAGCGGGGCCTCCCTCAGTAAGTTGGTACGCGCGCGCGGCATGGCGAGCAGCCGCGGCCGCCGCCGCCGCTCCACGTACCGATCCGGTACATTCAAATAAATGTTCCTTAAAACCTCATTATTGCTCAACTTTCCTCTCAGTATTTTGACGAGGTATAAAACCAGAGCCAGCTCTCTTCTAACCTTAAGTTCATTATATCCCACCATACCCAGAACGAATAAAGTAGGATATTTCAAAGGGTAAAATGGATAAACCCCATACTGACGCATATATAAATATCTTACAAATTTATTTTGTACCCGTTCCAACATGAGGCTATATTTAGTTTCATATGGTGCCCAAATTACCGCGTTACACTCAAGGTGACCCCTAACTAAGGCGTTATACAATGCCTCAATCGCCTTAATATTTTGGAAACCGTGAGATCTACGCAAGAGGAAACCCAAATTACGGTACGCTTTTTTACATATATTTTTTACATGCTCTTTGAATGTGAGCTCTGCAGTGAAGTGAACACCCAAGTCTCTAACCTCTTTCACCCTAGTCATAGGTATCCCCGCAACTTCATAACCACTCAGAATGGGGTTATGGGCGCGCGTGAAAGTTATTGTGACGCATTTAGAAGAGTTAAAGTGCAATCGGTTTTTCTGGCTCCACTCTACTACTCTATCAATATCCCTTTGCAACTTTCTACAGTCTTCCGGGCCCCTAATCACCATGTACAACTTGAGGTCATCCGCGAACAATAAACACTTGGAGTCCCTAACGACCTCCGGCAAATCATTTACCATCAATATGAACTCAAAAGGCCCAAGATTGCTGCCCTGACTTACTCCCGTTCTCGTGCTATAAATTTCTGACACATACCCAGCATATTCCACATATTGGTGCCTATTTCTCATGTAGCTAGCAAATAAATGCAAAAGATGCGGCGTGAAACCGAGCCCCGCCAGCTTATCTAGTAGCACGTCATTATCTACCAGATCGAACGCTTTTTTAAAGTCGAAATACGCGGCGTCAACCTGCAACCCACCATCCACACTTGGCACAACATCCGACATGTAGTTCAGGAGATTGCTGGTGGTGCTCCGAGCTGGCCGGAAGCCGTGCTGTGCGTCCGTTAGTTGTGCACATACTTGTGAATACAAACTTTTATGAATAGCGGATTCCAATACTTTTGCCGGTGTGGACAGCACTGCCACCGGTCTGTATCCGTCCACGCTTGATGACATACCTCCCTTTGGGACAGGGACTACTCGCGTGACTTTCCAAATCTCCGGGAACACCGCGTATTTCAAACATAGATTATATATGTGAAGAAGCGGCCGCGCTAGCACTTCCCTACAATCCCTAAAAACGTACGGAGGAATGCCATCCGGGCCTACGGAAGTCTTAGGCTTGAGTCTTTGCAGCGCCCCCCTTACGTCGTGTAGTTGTAACTGATCTAGGTGCACGCGAGCCCCTTCATTCACATTTACAGCCCTAGTTACACTTTCACTAACGTCCAATTTCGCCTGCTCCGTGCCATATACCGAATAAAAGTACTTCGCGAATTCACTAACACACTGGTCATCTGTAAGCGCCTCTCCGTTCTTTAAAATAGTTCGAGTTCCCCTAGTACCTCTCTTTGATTTTATATATTTCCAAAAAGATTTCGGATCATCGAGAAGGTGATTTTGAACACGTTCTCTGTATTTTTCCTGAGCCAATTTTATGTATTTTTTTACCCTGGCCCTACTTGCCGCGAACTCAGCATAATCCTGTCTTAATTTACTAATTTTGAAACGTTTGTGTAGAACCGCTTTTAATTTTATTTCGCAAATTATTTCACGCGTGTACCACTCTGGGTAAATGTATCGCGAGGTTCCACATTTTTTATTTATTTTCGGTACACACTCATCTATTACAGCGTTTAAAGTGTCATATAAAAAACTTAAGCTGTTATCTAAATCTAATGTCCACATCGGAGTCCAATCTATAGCCCCTATCGTTGAATACAACAATGAAAAGTTCGCTTTGTTAAAATTCCACCGTGTTAATGAGCGACGGCCGGCCGGGCCGCCGGACACGGGCGACGACAACAACGGCCGCGGCGCACCCAGCCGCACGGACACCGCGAGCGCGGGGTGATACGCGTCCGGGGCTACTAGCGGAGTAGTCGCGCTCACACACACACTGTCGCCGTCCCACGTACTCAGTACCAGATCCAACAGACGCCCGCTACAATTTACTATGTTGTTGCTCTGAGTAAATCCACAATAGCTTATAAAATATTCATAATAATTTGTAACATTTGTTGGACAAGATTGCAAATTAAAATCACCTAAAACTAAGACAGCACTGTAGTTCTTACAATATTCTTCTATTATTTTAAACATTACCATATATTCAGTTTCATTACTACTTGGAGGAATATAAATTACACAACATAAAAACAAAAATCTCTGATGTAAATAAATAGCAGCACTTACTAGCTCGAACGCATGATTGTCTATGATGACGTCGCCCGGGATCGCTACCTGCCGCAGTTCGTACCGAGGTGCGGCCACTAAACAAGCGCCCCCCTGCTTTCGCCCATCTGCCCGATCACATCGAATAATTGTATATCTTGCCGGTATCAACTCGGAATCATATATCGATTCATTACATCCAGTTTCCGTTATAGCGAACAAGCTCGATTCCGAAGTAGATACACCTTCGTAGAACTCATCCAATTTGGTTCGAAGACCCCTCACGTTCTGGTAAAATACTTCAATATTAGTTGTATTTTTATTTGTTTCTGGTCTTACGAAACCACACCCATTCACAAAATTCAATGTTTACCGCCCAATTTTCCGCCTGGCTTAGTAAATCATATTTACTTTCAGGAACCCCTATTATAAAAGATGCATAATCTCTCTCCGTTTTGTGTTTTATTCTTTCCACTTTCACAGCAGTTTCCTGACCACATATTCTTTTCACATGTGACTCTAAACATTGTACTGTTGTCTCTTTCTGAAGTCTCCAGACGTGCAAATATTTTTTACGTTCCGTCCCATGTATTTCGAAACCAGTACTACAACCTCCTCTTTTAACTTCAGCGCTAGGATATCTACTTTTTCTCCTATTTATTAAGGTCCATTCTTGCGTTGCTTCTGAGTCGTTGTTAATAATAATATTATTACCACTATTTTCATTAGTAGTAGCTGGTCTATCTGCGCTCAGTGATAACAATGGTTTCGTGGCCACACATTGTTTAGCTACTGCCGCCTGCTTTTGATTTTGCTTTACCGTACTTGCAAACGATTTTGGCATCTCTAATGTTGACGATTGAGTTTCTTTTATTTGTCGTTCTATTAGTCGGGTTTCATTTTTATCTAACAGCACTTTAATCATACTTTCTAATACATCTACCCTCTTTGATTTTTCTTCGACTACCTTCAAAACGTCTCGCACTTGCTTTAACTCTGCTTCGGTGCGATCAAATCTATTTTGAAGGTTATTGAATTCCTTTGTTTGTTCTTCAATTTTATTATACAATTTCTGATGAAATTCCATGATTTCTTCAAACAGATTTCGCTCTGTTTCAACAATAGAAAGATTATGCATTAGCCTTGATATTCGAGGTTAAAATCCAACAAAGGACATTACGGCATGTCCTTATACTCCTTAAAATAAATAACATACATACATAAAATCACGCCTGTTTCCCCGAAGGGTTAATCAGAGGCATATTGAACGTCCACATTTCGACAATTATAAAAATTGGAGTCTTGCCGCTTACTGGGAAACTTTTATGTTCGCCAGAGCCTCGTCCGTTGATCGTCAGGTGCACTACTTGCAGGTAAGGTTGGCTTGGGCTCACAAGACGTTGGTAGGATCCCTATACACCCTATAAAACCAATAGCTGTCTTTATTTTGACATTAGATTTTATAACCTTTTCAAATTAAATTTCGCTCATAAATGAATTATTATTGTATCTATGGAATTCCTCCAACAGATAACAGAGGATTTATGACAGCGGCTGGCCAGCCAGACCAGTCTCGTTCAGCTCGTCTGCTCCTGAAAGACGCCGCGAGTGGCAGGTTGAAATGGGCACAGCTGCCCCCAGGCTGCGACCCTGAGCCGATACAGGATATGATAGAGAAGAAGCGGTCTGAGAACAGGAAGCCTACACCGAGGGAAGCTCGTATGGTTGAAGTGAGTAGTATTAATCTTTTTCGGTCTTCCCCTTCCCTTCCACCCGCTAACATTGGGTTCGATTCCCACACAGGACAAATCTTTATGTGCGCGAACATGAATATTTGTTATGGTCTGGGTGTTTTCCTATGTTTATTCGTTGTTTAATCCATAACACAAGTTCTTAATAATACTTATCTTGGAACTAAATAATTGGTGTAATTGTCAAAAAATATTTATTTACTTATTATTATTTATTTAATATTCAGTATAGTTACAGGTATACAGTATATTACAGGTGTTAGTCTTGGTTTTGAACAAGGTCTTCTTACACCCTGTATTTAGATAATAGAGTCCTTGTACACATAACAAAAGGCATGATTTAAAAATAATCGTTATCTAACGATTAAAATTCTTAGTGTTCAAAAAACTGCGAATATTAGCATACAATGAATTGCGCGAAACGGACCGCGTTTCTATATGGCCCAACCATGCTGACGTTATTTTTTAAAAAAACCTAAGAAATACGGTTAAATGTGTTTTAATGAAAAATAAATATATAACTTTGATCTTTAATAACTATAAAGCTATTAATTTCCTAGGTATAGTATAAAAGAAAAAAACATCCTGATGCTAGGCAAAATACGTAGCTATTGGCTTTGATCAGGGTCTCTTTACAGCCTGTATATTCAGGGTGTACGGGGATCCTACCATCATCTCTGGAGCCCAAGACAACTTCACTTGCAAGTGGTGCACCTGCATATTAACGGACGAGGCTCTGGCGAACATAGAAGTGCCCGGTAAGCGGCAATAGGCTCGCCATCTATTACGTGGGACCCACAATACAATTGGCGAAGTGTAGGCGTATATTATGCCTCTGCCTACCCCTTCGGGGAAACAGGCGTGATTGTATGTATAAGTATTCAGTACTCTTCTCGTCTCAATCGCCCTTTCATAGTTTATTTCCGGATCTTATACGATATTTCTTGTACCAATTGAAAGAAACTTATCTATGTTTTTTTCTTAATTATTATTTCTACTTGAATAGTTTAAAGAGTGTTATTGTGTATACGTTTATTACGTACTAACTTAAAAATTACTGAACGGATATTGATAATAATTTCACTATTAGAAAGCTACATTATCCATGAGTATAAAAACAAAAAAAAAATTGCAATCCATTCTAAAACTTCAATGATGTAACCCCAGATGTAAAATGGCTCCGAAAGGAAAGTGAGAGCCCTATCAGAAGTGAAACTATATGATATATAGTTATTGGTCTATTATCAGGGCATTTACAATTTATCTAGCTATTAAGTTTTGGTTTATAGTATAAGTATTTTTTTTAATCACATTTAGAAAATAAAACATAGGCACCTTATTCTTTAAAATGTTAATAAAACGTTACAACGTCTTAATAAATTACATTAGTATGTCATTAGACATACTAACCTCTCAAAGTTTTATTACTACCGCGGCGAACTAATAAAACCTAGTTCTCAAGCGTGACGCGAGCACATCAAACAGCTGTTGTTTTACAAACATAACATTATTGTTGGGACAGTGGTAACAAACGTTTGTCACCACAGGAGTCGTAAATATTAGACAATACATGCGTGGGTGTGTGACCACGCGTGATAAAATTCGGGATATTTTACTTCTTTTTTCTTTGACATGTTTTCACTCGATTATTGGGAAGGTTATGCCCTAGACTTACTTATAATAATAATAATAATAAGCCGCTCATAAGGCCAACCACGTCCTGAGCTGAACATCTATGCTTACGTGAGTAGCGGACACCTGCAACGAAATAACTTAGCAGGTGACCAACGGGGCTATGGCAAACCCATTAAACATGGAGACTAATAATATAATATTATAATAATTCCAAAGTTCCAAGTTAAGTGAAGCGCTCGTAGCCCTGCGGTGCTCGGTGGTCGAAAACGATCACCGAAGTACAGCAGAGTTTACAGAGGTCAGTCCTTGGATGGGTGACCGTTTGTGTGGCATTTGATATCGAGCGCTTCCGTGCTTCGGAAGGCACGTTAAGCCGTTGGTCCCGGTTATTACTAAATGTGGTAGTCGTCAAGCCATGTTAGAGGCCTCATGGGCGATAAATTCTAACAGCAGGACGCCATACACCTGCCTCCGCCAATCCGCACTCACACCTTGGTATGTGAGAGGAGGCTCGTGCTCAGTAGTGGGACGTTAATGGGCTGAGAAGATGAAGATAAGTATCATTAAGAATTTGCATAGGTACTAAATATCGGATAAATCTACTGATATACTTGTTTTTTGTACAAAGTAACCGCTACCTAACTACTTAATATAAAAACAAATATTTAGTTTGTGCACATAGAGATTTGTTTTGTGTAAGAATCGAGCCCACGACCTCAGGGGCGGAATGCTGGTATACTGATCTCCAAGCCATATCGGTTAACAAAACTTATTTGAGTATTGAGAGTAGACTAACGAAAGTGATTTATGATAGACAAGTGAATGGGAGTGTTGAAAAGGCGTGACATTGTGTATGTATGTAATTAGAGTTTTTCTCAGTGTCAAGTTATTTGATTAGTCAACTTTCTGCTGTATACGCCTCGGGTTGTGAAATGAGCTCCATGGCGAAGTTTTTGTAAGAGATTACAGCATAGGGCGGTTCAAAAAGGGCATGGAACTGTTATTAAGTTGCGGCAACGCGCTAGCTATGTCCCAGGTCAATGTTGCAGGAGGAAAAAAACATATTTACACCAGCTTTAGAAATTGAAGCAATGTCTTGTTTTGTTTTTCAATGTTTATGCCAAAACTCTATTTTACAATTTGATATGAAAAAGTGGCAATGAATGATGTTAGCTGTCCATGGTAACCGTTCAGACAGACTAGATGATTAACCTACTTAAACTGGACGCCAGATATACGTACCAGCCGATGGATGTATGTTTATTAATAAAGCATGTCCGTAAAACCCAATTTTTATTTAAATTTAATGTTTATACTTTCCAGTGTTTCTGTTTTATTTATGTTAAAGTAAATAGTGTAAATATAATGGAAAAATAATAATAGAGGTATATATTAGTGTAATAATATATATAAAAAGATAAATAATATAATATAAGATTAATTAAATAGTTTGTAAGTAATTTTACATTAAAATTGTGTTACTGCGCCCTAACAGGGTATCATGTATGTGTACCTTTACCTTTTATAACATCCTATGTATCTACTTATGATCGCAATAAATATTTGAAATTAAAAAATATATTTATCCTAGTTCAAAGAGTACATCCTACCTACCTATTTCTTAATTATTTTCTTATGTGTACTATTTTAAACTTGACTTTTTTAATTTGAAGCCCGTAAGCGAACTTTGATTATTATTTCAGTTGTTGGTAACTTCGTCTAGAGTATTGAGTTATTGTTAAAAGTCTATTCGACAACCGAATTAGCGTAAAGGTCAGCATACCTATCCTGCGGTCTTGGGTTTAATCTTCAACAGGACAAATCTTTGTGTGCATTTACATAAACAGGTTTCGTTTTCCTATGTGTAATAATTATGTGTGTACAAAAAAATATATGAAGGTATGTTTATGCGTTATTTAGTATCCATAACACAAGTTCTTAATGATACTTATCTTGGATCTAAATAATTTGCATACATACCTACATACATACACTCCCGCCCGCTTCCCCGAAGGGGTAGGCAGAGGCATATTATACGCCCACACTTCGCCAGTTATGTAGGTGGCGAGCCTATTGCCGCTTACCGGGCACTGTTATTTTCGCCAGAGCCTCGTCCTCCTCCGTTCTCGTCAATAATTTGTGTGATTGTGAAATAATTATTATTATCATATAGAAACGTTTTTGTCCTAGGGATGGTTGAAAAAATCCGCTGAAATCGACAGTGCATTCTTCGCTATGCAGAAAAGTACGGCGCATGTCAAAGGGAAACCAGTTTTAGGGTAAGTAATTTAAGTTTTTTTTTATACGTTGAACGTCAGCTGTCACAGAACTCACGGATCATAGTAAGAATTCTTTTAGTTATTAGTCTTTTAAACCGTGTAATATAAGGTAAGGCTTGCATATCAGCCTTATAAAGCCCACTGCTGAACATTTGCCTCCCCAATAAGTTACATTAATAGAATGTTAGTTACATTAATAGAATGTTAGTTACATTAATAGAATGTTAGTTACATTAATAGAATGTTAGTTACATTAATAGAATGTTAGTTACATTTATAGAATGTTAGTTACATTAATAGAATGTTAGTTACATTTATAGAATGTTAGTTACATTAATAGAATGTTAGTTACATTAATAGAATGTTAGTTACATTAATAGAATGTACTTATTACTAGGGAGGGTATTTCCCAATTAAAACCACACTGGGCAGGCGGGTTGGTGATCGCAGTTCCAGCCAGTATGCTCAATGACGCTGCTCATCTTCCGGTAGTTTTCTCCTCGTCGACTCTTACGACTCCCCGTGAGATTAGCAGGGGTTGCACTATTCTAGGTACCAAATGGCACAAGGCACGGCTTCGGATTAAAAAAATATTACCATACTAATTGCGCCTGTCTTGTACTTTCATGCCAACGCAGTATAAGTGATTTTGAAAGTATTATTCCAAAGTATTGTACTATATCCATATTTAACATCTCGCGTAAAGTTATCTCCTTGTGGAGATGTATGATCAAAAAACTAAATTTTCTTGCGAATACAAAATTAATAAGAGAATACGAAGACCTCTCTTCTTATAACTTGTCGCAAACAAAATGCATGCACTATAAGAGCTAGTGGCAAAATAATATCTAAAACCATAAAAAATTTATTGCGTATAGTACCTACTTGAAAAACAAAGCGACTGCTTGTTCAAACATCGGATACTCCCGCATATTACATATCGAAAAGGGCACGTATCTTATGTTATCTTATCACGGGGGCCACGGACTGTTCGTGGCGCACTTTGACTTAGATTGGATCTATTGTGCATCCCCTTGCCTTTCACTCCATATCTTCAAATATTGTTGTCATCATCTTAATGACAGTACTTGCAGATTGGAGCCCATAGGTTCTTGGCTGTCAGTAGGCCACTCCCAGGAGACCCATTCGGCAGGCAGCCAGCTAGTCACAGGTACACAGCAGGTATGGTGTTCCGTAGACTCCTCTTCGTCTCCACATCTACGACATTGCGTCGATTGCACTAGTCGCATCCTGTGGAGCATTTTGTTTGTGGCATAATGCTCTGTTAAAAGAGCACGCATACGAGAGCTAGTGCCAAATTATTATCTGGAACGGAGAAAAAAATATGCGTATAGTGTATACTCAAGACGCAAAGGTTTCGCACCAAAGCTATAATGCGTAACTACGTTAAAAACAAAGCGACTACTCGTTCACACAGCGGAAGTTCCTTGCTTATTACCTGTTTAAAAAATAACACTTATGTCGTGAGCCCATAATTAAAATATGGCTAAGACAATGCAAGTTATTATTTTACCTTATGGGGGGCTTTGGATATTTGTGCGAGGTACAAATTGCTTTGTGAGTCATTTAATTTCAATCAAAAATGTTTACCAATCTTTTACAATTTGCCTAGTCGTTTTGTAAACGATGCATTCCAAAAATGTGACTGTGACATATACGCTATGAGAGCGAGTGCCAAGATAATACCTTTCGTAATGATGCGGAAAGAACAACAGTTCTGAGACCAATAGTGGCGTAGCGCTAAGTACTTAATTAGCTTAAAAGTTGCGCTATTAACGTGTCTAAATATACATAAAATCATACATACAATCATACATACAATCATACATACAAACATACATACAAACATACATACAATCATACATACAAACATACATACATACAAACATACATACAAACAAACATACATACGAACATACATTCAAACAATTACGCCTGTATAACCGAAGGTGTAGAGGCCTATTAATGTGCGTCTGTAGCCAGCAATGTATATTTTTTCTTGAACTCTTTACTTTTGTCATCGCTTTACGAAATGCCATCGTTTATTCTATCATCATCATCATCGTACGCGTTATGTCTGTCAGAGTATTTTAAAAAAGATCTGAAATTTGGCACGCAGATAGACATAGAGTTCCCTTTTTAAATGATATTATACAATTTAATTTAATTAGTTAAAAAGTTGAGTTCATCACGTGTGTCGGTAGCCAGCAATGTATATTTTTTTCTTGAATTCTTCACTATTCTCGTCGCCTTAAGTATTGCCATAAGTCATACCATAGTTATACCAACTTCTAAGCACGAGCCTCCTCTATTACCTCCTGAAAAGGTGCCCACGGAAGATCAGCGTTGCGACATCTCGGTGATGTTCGACAATATGCTGAGTGGTTACCATTTCAATACAAGTTGAGTTCTTCGTTCACTTAAGTTCTTATTATTCTATTCTTGATGTTAACTATTTGTACTTATTTTTATTTTTGCAACTTGTATTGAATAAATATTTTTATTTCTTTCTATAGATTTTAGTTCATGAAGGTACGCATTTTTTTTTTAAATTTGGTACGCAGATACATTCTAACCTGTTAATACATAGAATACTTTACTGAAATGTTTAACCATGGATTAAAGTAATTACGTACGTAATTCAGTGTGAATCACACGGGCAAAACTGTAAAATTTAATTTAATATACATTATTTATGCGTATAGCAGCGTTTTTGTTTACAGCTATTTCGCACTGATTTTAATCACAATATAATTGGCGAAATATGAGCGTATAATGTGCCTCTGCTTAACCCTTCGGTATGTATATATAACTTGGGTCGAGTTGAAAGACTTGTATATTATCAATTATAGTTAGGGGAAACCTAAATAAACCGGTGCGCGCATGAAATGGGCACCCTGGATCACAGCCAAGAGTTAATTCATAAAGTCCCAAGTTCTTTATGATCCGTCCGGGGGTTAACGATCGTGAAAATCGCTCTGAAAACGTGTTATATGGGCGAACTGGTACTGGCCAAGTTTCACAGTTCTGCCTCTTACGCTGTGAAGCTATTATGTGGGTTGCACGCAGGTTTGTCTGCGTTTGGCACCCATTTACTTTTTGTAAATACATAGAAAACAGACAGATCCAGTTAAATACCTCATACTCATCTGTGCTCACGACCATCGACACTAACAAAATAAACCGAACTCCGCGCCAAAATTTAGTTCGCTTGTTATAACTTCTCTTCCTCTCTCTCCTCCCTCTCCTTGTCTAACTTAAGTTTGAACGTTAAATGACTTACAAATAATTAATTCTTTATCTTACCCCCCGAATAGTGCATTTATTTGATATATAAAATTTTATATACTTACACAGAAATTTCACGTAGAGCAGCGAACAAAGCTAGTTTAAATTAAAAAAAACTTCTATCTCTTATGATGATGCACAGCGTCCCAAAACAAGTCTTGGACTCCTCGAAAATAAGAGTTCCCATGTTGGTCTGTTCTGTGTCAACTCCTGCCAGTTGTCCACATGGAACTCTCGCAGGTCCTTCTGAATCAGTGAAACCCGTGGCTTCTTCGCGCTCTCGGCTTTACCATATCCTACTCATCATCATATCCTAGCATTATTCCGTTTGCCTTAATACTAAGCTTAGGGCCTACGATCTGCTTACTGGTCTAACCAGATTGTGCAGAATTTTAGTTATATTTCCCATATCCTACTTATATTATAAATGCGAAGGTTTGTGAGTGCGCGTGAGTGGTTTGCAAGGCGTATTATTGCATTTTTTGTAAAATTGACTGCAATTGATTAATAATTATAATAAATGTTAAAAGTTTGTTACTCTTTTGCGCATAAACTACTAAACGGATTTAGATGAAAATGCACACCGTTTATAACGTTGATCAACACATAGGATACTTTTTATCCCGATATTCCCATGGGACAGAAACCACGCTGTTGACACCGCGGGGACGCTGATAGTAAATAAATAAAAAAACTTATGTAATATAATTATTTTCAGAACGGTGGGAGCTCAGCCGGCTGGCGCGCATGTCACCAAACCCTGGAAGCAAGAAAAGAGGCATGCGAATAAAAATAAAAGGGAAAAGCTAAGGAGAGTGTACTCCCATTTGGATGAACACTAAGGGCCTATTGTTTTTAGAGCCAGTTTCTTCAATGTCTGATTAAGAGGTCCTTGGCGGTTAAAATGAAATGAGTATTGTTATGGGACTATCTGTCAAGTAAACGCTAATTGAAACTTAACTTGAATATTTCGAAACAGGTCCATAAGGGTTTATCTATCCATTAAAGTATAGTACGACTTAATTAGAAAGGCCATTATTAATTTACAGTATAGCGTTAACGTTTGTAATTTTCTACAAGGTCGTCTTATAATTTTTAACTCTTTACCAGGCAGTGGTCAATATATGACCACCATAAATTGAACCTTATGCGGTTAACTTAAGGTGGAATACCAATGAATATTTTCAACGTACTCTGCCTGTTAAAGGGTTAATAACTGTAACGATTTTAAATAGCTATTGGAAAGTCGACTGATACTTGTACCGAGGCAAAACACATTTAATTTGGACAAATTTGTGTGAAGCCATAGATAACGTTGTCACTATTTTACTACATTCGACTTTTCAATAGTTATTTAAATATTTTCAATAACTATTGAAAATTCGACTGTTGGTAACTTGTACCGAGGTAAAACGCATTTAATTTGAACAGATTTTAGACATAGGCAAAGTGGAGTGGTCCAAGATCACACTGAGTTCAAATAAAAATACAAGTGGTCTTTACCAATCAAGATCAGCGTGCACGAGTTTATATCCCGTCTGTATTTTATAGTTCTCATATCATAATTAATAATACAGGTGATTTTCTGCAATCAATTTAGTCGACTAACGTGTAGAATGGTAAACATGTAGGTATAACCTATTTAATCGACATAAACTAAAAAATAAAATTCTCAAAAACTTAAGACCATGATGAGCAATATTTACGCGTATTACTGCCCGCCAGTATATAGAGCATTATGCATAGAAATGTGTTTGTTATTTCAAATGAATATATCGCATGCTTAAAGGAACATAGAACCATTAATAGATAGGTCAGGTTTGAGTTACGTACTTATACAGTCTTTCCATTTCTTACTGAGATCGAATCAATGTTAATCAAACGTTCAAAACACGAGCAGAATTACTAATAGTAAATCAGTATCAATTTAATGCGCTTACAAGTAGAACAAGTAAGAAGATCTTCTTTTGTGATTTCCCAAAAATAGTCTTATTTGAGTTATGTCTATATTCCATTGAGCATGCGATATGTGTTTTTACGTTGACTAAAATTTATATGCCCTATTCTATTTGATATCATAAAGATGCAAAAAAGTTAAAATCTACTAACAAGTATTTATTTATTAAAAAATATAGTTATAACTTAGTTAGGCTCAGGTTAGTTACTTCATAAGCAATTCCAGTTCATCTATATCGCAGCTTTAAGAATGAAGAGACCCAACTCAAATTTTTTTTTGGACAATCTGCGAGTATTTACACGTTTATTAATTTGGGGGAGTGGAAGAGACAGAAGTATAAGTGTCCATTTTTCTACGCTAATCTTCTTCTCTAAAGGTCTTCGTTCTATTGAAAGTCTATCTTCCTTCAAATTTTTAATTAAGTCTTCCTAATTCTGAGGGAGCAACACATATTTTGTTAAAAGTCACTAGTATGTATAAATGTGAATCATCAATCACCTTCATATTGTTAAATTTAATGTGTATCTTAATAAAAATGTATTTAAAACTAGAGTTTTACGAAATGAAATAAAATTTTATTACGTATGTGCTTTTTTCTTTAGTTATAAATTTAAACAGAAAAATATTAATTGTTTTCTTATCATTCCCGTTGATTAAAAGGACCGCGTAGGTAAAAAAGCAAAAAATATTTATAGATTTACATACAGAAATAAAAAATATTTTAAGGATTTGAATCGCGGTCACAAAGTTACCAATTAAAGACTATCTTCACTTATACATTAATATTTTAGTGACGGTAGATAAAATTTATAAATAGAATATAATAGAATCTTTAGAGATATCTGTCATCTCATTTCTATACATATCAACAATTTCAACTCCTCACGATTCGAACTCCTTATTTCTAGAGTAGATAGAACATGGACATGGTACTGGTGTACTTACTTCGTTGCTCAGCGGTTTCCCGAAGTGTTGCCATGTTAAATAATAAGAACGACCTCTTACCTGTTGTGTACCTTGTTTCGTTTAGAAACATTTACGAAATAGGTTAAATGGTTATGCACAAAATTGACGTGCTTCAAATCTGCAGTCTACCTATATCTTAAATCGAATGTGACTTAACGCTGTATATTAACACGTTAAGATATAGATAAGTTAAAATGCTTCATAAGCCCTCTTCCCAAGTTTCAATGTGTTCGCGTTCAACTAGAGTCTAGAATAGCTCGCGTGAACGCATCGTCTAAATATTTTTTCACCCAATTATCATTAATATGATTTACGAATAAAATAACACGCTGTTACCAAAACATGTTCGGTATTTCTTATAGGTGGCGTAACGTTTGGCCTAAATCCTTTGATTTACGATGCGGTCGCTAATTTAAGACAAGTGGGAGATTCTGTATCCGTAACTCGTATAAATCGACGTCGATAATGTGTTCTTGGTTTTGCATGAATTTTTGATAGAAAACAAAATGTGGATTTTCTTTTTTTAGGACTTAGCAAGCTGTATGTGCGGCTATTTATTAAAAAAATCAAAGAATATAACAACATTCCTCTGAGATTCATATATAGTTATATTCAATTTGTATACAATGCTATAAGTACATTGACATTACTAAATACTTATTATGAGACCTTATTAGAAGGTGTGCAGAGATCCTATCAAATCCTAAGGAGCCCAAGCTAACCTCACCTGCAAGTGGTGCACCTACCGATCAAGGGACGAGGCTCTGGCGAACATAACAGTGCCCGGTAAGCGGAAATACGCTCGCCACCTATTACATGTGACCAACTATATAGTTGGCAAAGTGTGGGCGTGTAATATGCTTCTGCCTACCTCTTCCGGGAAACAGGTGTGAATGTATGTATGTTAAATTGAAGGTGATTTTAAATAATACCGCAAGGGAACCTAGCAATCCCAAAAATTGTTAGGAATGCTCATATTTTTTTAAAAATCAAATATGTTCGCCATAGTTTAACAATCGCACAGTCGTTTTTATTCTTCAATTGAGACGTGTCTATCATGGTCGCTTTTACTTTAATAATTATTGCTCGTTTTATTTAAGAGAAATGTATGTGTATTTGTACTAATGGTTCTAGTTTGTAGCACTTGACTTAAATCGGCGATAGTCATACATTTTGTATGTAAGTCAATATTGAGTCCTATCTGGAGGAAATAATGAGGATTAAATGTTACGGAAATTATTATATTTACTAGCAGTCACACGAAGGTCAAAAGTGATGTACTTACTTATTTTAAATCTCCATAAAATTCATAAATAGATATAAAAATGTTCTTAATCCTGACTAAAATTCTAAGGCATCATTCACCTGATACCATATTAACTACATATATTTGTGACGACCGATATGGCGTGGAGGTCAGTATACCTGCCCTTCACTCGAGAGGTCGTGGGTTCGATTCCCACATAGGACAAATCTTTGTGTGCATGAACAGGAATATTTTTGTTCTGGTCTGGGTGTTCTCCTATATATTTTAAGTATGTATTTACAAAAAAAAAAGTATGTATGTATGTTTATCCGTTATTTAGTATCCATAACACAAGTTCTTGATGATACTTATGTTGGAACTAAATAATTGGTGTGATTGTAAGAGAATACTTATTTATTTGTTACCTATTAATTAGTGAATATTATTAGTATAGTGTCAGTATCTATATTTTTAAAATATTGTTATACCACTTTTGCCTTTGCCTTTTGGTTTTTTTTTAAAATGCATGTATTATTGTGTATTGTTATAATGTATGTCTTGTCGGTTGCCCTTGAATAAATAAATACCCTCATACAATTGGTGATTAAGTTTATATACAAAACACTAATCACAAAGACACTTGTAGAGTCGAATCGAATTGTTGACCTGACTTCGTCCGGCTGACTGGAGAATAAAGTTTCACATTTCTGTTCTTAGCAGCTGATCCCCGAAGCGAATACGGTGCAAGTTCTCATAAAGGAGACCTTTTCACTTTGCTGTTGACATTCCATTAATCATCAGCAGCAAAGCGGAAAAAGACAATTTTATAAAGAACTTTCTCTTCCTATTTTCTTTTGAATTCTTCTGTTTTCTTTCTGGAAACAAAATAAATATCTATTAATGTTATTTTTATGACTCATTAATTATCTACCACGATAGATGTGTCATCATCTCATCCTATTAACCTCCCACTTCTTGGCTCGGGCGTTCTGTCACATACCAAGGTGAGAGAGATACAAGTGATACGTCATCACGCTTAAGTCCGTATTGCCAGAGGAATGAGTGTGGCGTCCTGCGTCGCCTTTTACTGACTAAGCCTTCCAATATACGCGTAATCCAGATATTTTGGATACAGGGCTCGCCACAATCGTAGCGGTAAGTCCCCTCTTTGAGGAGTAGCTAGAGAGCCGCTACGGCGCTCTTACCTACCGCCTGACACAGGTTCTAACCTAGCATGAGTGCTTCGGTAGATTCCTGCACAGAATCAGGCGGGAGGAAACGTCCGGGTGTCACCACTGTGAGGATCGGCTGGAGGACAAGGTGGAGCACACCACCGCGGTCTGCCCCGCTTGGGCGGAGCACCGGCGTCGGCAATCGGTGGCGGCGCCCTCTCGCGATTTGCCCTGGTGGAGCCATGGTCCGAAGCGAGAGGGAATGGGGTGCTGTTGCCTCCTTTTGCGAAGCAGTTATGCTAGCTAGAGAGAAGAGAGAGGAACGAGAAAGTCAGAGTGCCTCTCGTCACGGTCCCAGCCGCCGCGGTGGGCGCCCGAGACGTCGGGAGGCACGAGATAACTCACAGCCACCGTAGGCGCTGGCATAAGCCAGGGCGGTGAGTAATGTGTAACCTTCTATAGGCGACAGGCCGCGTTCGTGTTCCACGCGCGCCTCAAAGAGATGTCAGCACAGTAAAGGCCCCCAAGGAGGGGGTCAAGCCTGCCGGGGCTGTGGGACTGACCGAAAGAGTTACCGCGGCCTCGGGACGTAACAGGCACAAGAAGGAACATGTATAAAAAAAAAGATATTTTAAATACGCGTACAGCTGAATTATATGTATATGCAGCAGGTTTCCCCGAGAGTGTACGCGTAGCTGCAATTATGGGCAGAACGTTCCCAGCACACGCGTAGTAACCAACTACTCATAGCTTTGTATGCCTATTCCGTACGCCGCTTTATGATTACTCAACCCGCCTAAAAACGCCTCTGAATGGGCCAATCGATATCAAAATGGCATTTAATGCTAATCAAACAGTTCCCTCGTCAAAGGACTCCATGGACTGTGTTTAACGTTGATGATCTTTTCCGAACACTTAAGGCAGCTTGCACCGCGCTCACTAATCCTGTTTAGTGCTAATCTATTTAAAAAACCATTCTGTCCCTCCTTCAAAAAAATTACTGAAATTAAGAGCTTGTTGTACAAAAAAATCGTTTCCGAACACCTAGTGTGACCACAGACTATAACATTTTCTTTATGTTTTGTTGGATTTAACAAAACATTACTGTCTTACTAATTTAGAGGAAATCATAAAAAAGTATTTTTTTTGGATTTCGGTGGTTTAACAAGCAGTTTAAATGAAGCTGGAACGGAAATCCACAGGCGTTTACAATGACTAACGCCGACTTTCATGATGTATTTAATCGGATAATGTTGTCATATATCTTTTCAAAATGTAGGGCCTTGTGTTTTCTTTAATCTGTAATATAGTTTTCAAAGTTTTTTAAATAATCGGTATCTTCCAGAATTACTACTAAATGAAATACATACAAACATAAAGCCACGCCTCTTATCCGTAGGGGTAGGCAGAGATCACATCATTCCACTTGCTACAATCTTGGCACACACTTTTAGCTTCATTTACACTCATTAACCTCCTCGTAAAGGCTCGTCGGTTTAGGGTAGGTACTTCTAATCTGCGCTTTCTCCAAAATTTTCTGAATTTGGTCATGGAAGGTCTTACGTGGTCTTACTCTCCCAACACTAAATGAAATCTATAAAGTAAAAAAAAATTCGGCTCTGAAAGTTAGAAGTCAGTTTATTCTAAACAATTAAATATTTACGAAACTCAGCACCGTTCCAGATCTCTTTGATCACTCAAGAACAGCTATAAAATGTACGCAACAGTCAGTCAGTCAGTACTTACTTTATTTTTACACATTTCTCGCTTATCATTATCAGACTGGCAGTTTACCAAAATGATCCAAATGCACATTTACATTCTACCAGAATTCTTTAGAAACAAATTTATTTATGTATTGTAATAGTTCCAAGAAAAAAGTCATAAAATTGTATGTGTGACCGATTGTATGGTATTTAATATGGAGAGTTTTCCTGCTTCGGAGCGCATGTTAAGATATACATACATACATGCACGCAGAGGCATATTATATGCCAACACTTCGCCAATTATATAGTTGTTCCCACGTAATAGATGGCGAGCCTATTGCCGCTTATCGGGCACTTCGCCAGAGCCTCGTCCGTTGATTGGCAGGTGCACCACTTGCAAGTGAGGTTGGCTTGGGCTCTTTAGGTCTTGTTAGGATCCCTATACACCCGTTACACACATATGTTAAGATATTATTGTGATTATTTCTCTGTTATATATAAGTAGAGCCAATTCTAGTAATCTCGTGTATGTGATTTAAAGACATCTTATTTATGTTGGCAGACCCTAAATAACATATAAGACATTTATAGACATGACAGGAAGCCCACCACTAAGTTAAACAATATGAGATAATGTATGTGAAGCTGTTAAACCGTTGATTACGAGCAGCGATGTTGTTGCAGCTGACTGCTAAAAGACAGTTTGGCAGTTGCACTGTCATTCAGAAACTAGAACTAAATGCTCGGAACATTGACTAAAATATACGCCACTGTTAGCGGTTGCGTTCATTCTTAACTGTTTAATTTAGTAGAATAAGGTTCTGATCTGAATACTCAAAGCTCCGCACTACTAGGTGGAAGGAATCGAACACCAAAGTGAAGCCGAGTTTACAGAAGTCAGTCCTTGGATGGGTGACGCTTATGATATTTAATATAGGGTGCTTCTGTACTTTGATAAGCGCGTTTAGTTTGTGGTCCTTTTTATCTCTATATATATGGTAGTTTTAGTAGAACGCTGCACTCATGCCCATCCAGTCTGAGTTCTGAATCCTTTTTACCTTGGTTTTGAGAGGAGGCTCATGCTCAGTAGTCGGACGTTAAGGGGTTGAGATCATAAGCTCATTATAGAGAACGATATACGGTCTATTTCATTGATGTTGTAGCGACACCGTACAAGCGATGAACGAAACGTAAAAGATGAATAAAAATCCTGAATCGCGCAAACTAAATTTATCAAGCTCGTAACTTTATATACCACATCCAACCATCATCGGCCCCCGGGCACATCCATCCGCCCGGTAGAAGATCTTTCCTTCAGTAGGAATTATCACTCACTCCCTACAGTGGGTGACCCCAGTAAAACATCAGCAGCCTTCAACCTCGTCGCATAGCTCATCGCTCTCTCGCCTCTCACCCGTCAGCAGTCTCAACGCGCACAGCAGCCAGCATCCAGCCTCAAAGAACTTCCACGTGCAGCGCAACTCTTGACTACCTGGTTTCCTCGGCAGCAACTGACGGCTTATCGTCCCCCTAGTCCCGCAGCCCACTTCCGGAGGTTCGTAGTCGGTGGCACTTACTCCAGCGTGGCAGCAGCTCAGACGACGTCGCAACCCGACAAAGCCCTACCGTCACTCAACACGTCTCTACTCACCGCAGACACGGAGCACCCCTTCCTGTATCTCGACTCACCGCAGACCGCAGAAGACAACCCTCTGGCACCTTATGCTTACACGCGCAAATTGCTGAGCTTCAAAGGATCGACCTTCGGGGGCAGTGATGTAGCGACACCGTACAAGCGAAGAACGGAACGTAAAAGACGATGAAAATCCAAAATCGCGCAAACGAAATGCCTCAAAATCGTAACAGCACCCAACCATCATCGATCCGCCCGATGGAAGATTTTCCCTTTGGTGGGAAGTACCATCCGCTCTCCACAATTTCATCAGTAGGTAAATATAATGGGTTACCGCGGCCCCGGGACGTAGCAGGCTCAAGAAGGACCATTATTTGTTTTTAGTCAGTAAAAGTCTGACACACCCTCCCGCATGGATAGCGGGATAAGGTCATTAAATGATTTTCCATTCGAAAAAAAAAAAAGTTATCAAAAAAAAATTTACTTCTCTGTTGATGTTGAAGCCTCGTCTCCGGTATTCGGGTACTTCATGGCGACTCAATTAACTATGATTAAGCTATATAAATCTACATCTTTAATTAAGTCATATAAATATATTTTTCTGTATTCTCTATAAATATCAAATCAGAATTGGCCTCCAGGTGCGCGATGCGATACGAACCATTTATACAAAGTTTACAAGTACAAATACGTGTAAACGTCTGAAAAGTGTAATGTATTTTGGAATCCACCACATGATCGGCATCGAAATAGCCAAGGTTGATCTCTTTATATTCGACTGTAGCGTGAAGATACATGTTGAATATCTCGGAAAAATACATCGCGCTACTTCAGCACCTCAAACGAAAAAATAATTAATGTCTGTAACTGTATAAGATGTGACGGAAAATTTCAAAGTGACTATAGGACTTGGTATCGTCTTCAAGTCTACGTTAAAGCTTATTATTAAGTATGAATCCAGATCTATGGATTTTTTTACTAAGTTTATTGAAATATAATTTTCTTTAGTATGTATTATTGTATTTGCCTGCTCATCATCTCAAACTCATTACAAGTCTGTTTCAATACAACGGTATGAGTGAAAGCTGCCAATTATGCAAGTCTAGTCTAGAGATAAGTCTTTAAGTGACACCCTGAAAGTCTAACGATTATAGACTATTCTTAGTCTGTATCATCATTAGAAATAATTGAAAAGCCGAAAAATAATAAATTCATAACAGTCATATGAATTATTATACGATGGCTCTTACGAATAGCTGACCCCAACCGACTCGGCTAAGCAAGCTTTCCAAAGCATGGAAAAAGAAGAGGAATGTTACACAAATAGTCCTGACAAAATATTGTAGGACCTTTATCATTGTTTTGCAATCTGTTTAGCGACATTTGAAATGCATTTGACATTACTAATCATGAGATTCCTAGATAATATAATTGCTATGTATGTACTCTAGGGTCTAGCTAGACAATCACTAGATTGGTACATCAACGTGTAATAAAGTATCATGGCATATAAATAATGTGATAGTTAGAATAACTAACTTATATGTTAACTAAGCGGCATTTTAGGTGTACCTCAAGGATCTAACATTCGCCCTTTGTTATTTTATTTCATGCCTTTTTCTATTTGTAAAACTTCACCTGGACGGCAGTTTGCTTAAACATTTTCGATTGATTAACAATCCTTGTTTCTTTATTTTGTGTCATAATTTTTAGCATCTAAAAAAATAATAAATGTCTAATAATAAAAGTCCTAAAAATCTTATTTTTGTCTCATGTAAAGATGTATTAAAATTTGATATCAATAATTTTCATTAATCATACGTTTAAAATATTTCAGACACACACCACCAACATCATCTACCAGACATACACTCCAGTTTTATGTGTTTGATATTTATAACGAACCTGTTCCTCCAACATCAAATCCAAGAATCTTCTGATATAACTATTTTTAGTTCATGGAATATATTCAAAGCGAGTGTAGGTGTTGCTATTGCGCTCCTATACTTACGTCATTTTAGTATATGTGAAGTTCAACGACTTTTGAAGTTCCCTAAATACTGTATGGGGGCGAGAATCACGCATGATATATTAAAAATAAATCACAAGGTTATCCCATTGTTATTTTATGCTATGAAATCACATGTACTACAGTATGAAATTCCATATTTTATGATGTGCGAGGAAGGGAATTGAACATTGTAGTGAAAACTCATTTTATCTATTTTTATTTTAAATTATAATCATGTTTAAGCACTCAAATGTTTGTCCTATCTGGGAATAGAACCCACTATTTAGGAGTAATAGAAACAGTAATTGAATAATGTTGTAGAGAAATAAGTATCATTAATAATTTTATTAGAATTCTGTGAGTAGCTAACCTGAGCATGCGTTACATTTTTTTTTATTAATGTGACATGTCATAATGCCTACATCCTGCCTGAAGGTAAGCAGTCGATGCAGTCCATAAAATTGAAGGCGCTTTATATCGTGAAATAAGCACGGTACACCCACTCATGACTTTTTTTGGTTTGAGTTCTGATAGTCTGCGCAGTATGTGGATGGTTCCTAAGACCAGCACGTGTTGTCCGGGAGAGAAAAGGAAGGCGGAATGAGATCGAAAAGCTTCTCAGAATAATAGTTCCGGTAGAAGACACTGATAGACATTATGGTGATAGTGACAAAATTATATTCTATAAGTTTGTGGCAAATATTGGACGGCAGTATTTATGAATGAACCAGTGTACAAAGTACACGCTCTCAAAATACTTTAATGACTGGACACCTCGTGTTTATTATTGTCGCACACCGTTCATTCATTTAGCGGTTAGTACGTAGCAGGTGACATACAGTTTAATAATAATTGTCTTATTAGTGGGCCGCATTTGGCTCATATACCTATGACTCATTGATACACAAATGAGTACTTATTGGTAAATTTAAACTCAGTTTTTTTGAGACATTATCCATACTTAGATTATACATTTGAAAGTAACTCTGTCGCTATTTCACGCCAAAACTACTGAACTAATTTGATCGAAATTTGGTGATCAGATATTCTAGAGCCTAAGAAAGGACACAGGCTACTTTTGCATTGGAATGTACCTGTCGTAACGTACAGGTACATATGTACATATATACCTGTACATTATATGTACATATGGACCGAGGTCGCGGGCGGCCGCTAGTTGTTTTATAAATATACATTAAATAAAGTTGTGTTAGTAACGGAATTCGTACTTTAGGTGTTCGTAATTGTGATGTTAATAGAAGTCCCTATAACCGTCTAACTGCTATCAGCAGTTAGAAATAAAAAATCCAATACACATACGCACATAGGTCATCATCTGGGTCACTAATTTCCCACTTGAAAACTTTTACCAGCCTACTGATTATGTTTTCAAATCACAACATGACACAGTAAGGGAAGGCATTTTCTAGTGATTCACTGACCAACGATTATGAAGCATTAAGATTTTATTATACAAAAAAATATACAAAATATGATATCAGCTAAGGAAGTGAGAAATCGTATCGGAATAGTTAAAAATAAAATCTTAGTGGAATGCTTAAGTCCTTAGCTATTTGAGTAAGTGCGATCAAAGTTTTCCGGCTGGGATGTTGTAGATTGTGCTTGATCTAATTCGGGAACGCGAAGGGTATCGCCCTTATTCTTCCAGGTTCCCGGAATATCGAGTAACCTTAGCGCTGACAGCGGGAATGAAACGGAACGACACGTGATGATCCCCGCTTGTTGATTAGTGATGATGGAGTGATTGTTTGTTTGAAATGTATATACCCAAAATAGCAGAGTAAATTTCAATGAAAATAAACATTATTGAACTGTTATATTTAGCGATAGAGTTGTGTGAGTAAAATGTTGATACACCATGTCGTTTTTCATCCAGAGACGAGTTATACAATACTTGCAACAAAGCAAAATGCCTATTTTAGGAAAATCTAAATTACAATCGCTTAAAGTAGGGTTGGCAACTATCTTCTTGATCTATGTTAGTTAGGATACGGATTAGTTTATTTTGAAGAATAAAGAGGGAAGGTGAGTCAATACTATTACCCCACATGATAATTCCGTAGCGTAGATCGAAACACGTCTGTATTGTCAAAAGCGTTAGGACGTAATCCGATATAAAGTACTTGAAGTAAATAAGGCCCAGGGGATAATAAAGCCCATATTTGAAATTTCGCGGTAAAATAATATCATCGCACCTCACTCTCGTATAGTCAGTGTAAACGTTACCGTATTGGTCCGCAGTCGCTCGCGCCGCGATCTTGTCAGTGGCGAGCAAGACATTGTTAAAGCGACAGTTTTCGCGTTGTTTTATAATTCTTCGTCTTAATATATTATCGTCCTACCAAGACCTAAGGAGCCCATGCCACACTCACCAGCAAGTGGTGCACCTGCCAATCAACGGACAAACATAACAGTAATTAGCGGCAATAGGCTCGCCACCTATTACGTTGGACCAACTATATAATTGGCGAAGTGTGGGCGTATAATATGCCTCTGCCTACCCCTACGGGGGAACAGGCGTGAATGTATGTATTGTACATATAAGATGGACCCAAACTGAACTAGGCGCCATTCAACTATTAATTGGAGGCACTGTTCGAAAGGGTTACAGCGCGGCCCCGAAACATAACAATCTCAAGAAGAAACATGGATGGATTTTAGGCAGTAAAAGTCTGACACTTCGCTGCACCCTAGCAGAAGGATTTCATTTGAAGAATTTCCATCCAAAAAAGCGACCAAAACATGTTGCGCCGACTCCAGATAAACCTTGCGCCAGGCAGAAGAAGGATGATGGCTTGATCTGATTGTTTGTATGCACTGACTAAATGTTTTTTCTTAATTTATGTTATTTGCATGTATATACAATGCTATTTAAAGTTATGAGACGATTTTTTTAGTGGAAAAATCAACTTGTATAGAAATCTAACCTATGGCCTTTGGATAACCGGTTAACAATTAATACAAATACAAATTGTTTATTGCGTTATCCAAAGGTTACCGTGAACTTATTTCATTATTTTTTTTCAAAAAATTCCCCAATACTCACTTTTTATTGCAAAACAGATTTTTGACAGGAGTTTCTAACCCCTACGTAAAGATAACCACGGAAACGTTAGATCGTTTAGAAAGTTATAACGGTAACTATACACAACTCCTATTATATAACTGGCTATTTTACAACATCCGTGACATCGGCCGTTTATTTTACAAAGTTTGGACAGATCCTATTTATTGTATGGCAGACGGAGATTAATTTCATGAAGTCGTTGGTGTGGAAGAGAGACTGGCAATCGTAGGTACAGATGCAATGAAAAGAGAGTCAATGGAAGCATTCAAGTAAAATAAAACGAAATTAAATTTGTACAGTTTACAATATAAACAAAAGTGCATTATGCAAAAATATGATGACAGGATTTAGTCATCTTATCGTAGATTGTTTCTTATAAGTCTGTTGCATGATGTAACCTGTTTTATGTTTAAGTAAAGTAAACTGTAAAGTTCTATTTAGTTGATACAGTCCAAACAATTAGAGAGCCTCCAGACCGTTGTTGTTATAAACTCGGTAAAAAGCACGCTACTCGATGCGGTTTGGCCGTCCACGCTCCGCTGAGAAGCCCCGAGGCTAAAGAAGATGGGGAAACACATGCGTCGAAAGTGAATTAGAAAGTAATGCCTGGAATGCCTTACGTTCGGGAAAGAAAAGGAGAGGGCGGGAAGATCTTATATAATTTCTTCAGAGCCTTCTCTGTAGTCGTTTCGGTTCGATGATAAACTAAATGACATTTAATTTACAGAATTTTTGAAAACAGTATATAACCACATATAAACACCCTTGAAAAGACTACTTAGGGAAGGTATCAATCTCTTTATATTAAACTTTTAGATCATACCAAACTAAACAATGTGCTAAAGTGACTTTCCAATTGTACAATAATTAAGTATTCGACTGTACAACCAATGTTTATAAACTCTACGTGCGACCTAAAAATACTTCATGAAATATAAATAACGGTAGATATATTTAGGCGTGAAAAGTAAAATGAAACATCTGCTGAAATTCACTTCACAGCTCTTCAGGCAACCTCGGAAATAATAGCACAAATAAATATACTTTTTAACCATGTACGCAAGTATTTGTATCATGGATGCGTTTAACGAGTAGATATTTTACGAGATTTAACATGTGGTTCTGGCCGTAATAATATGCCCTAGATTTTACACGCTGGCCATCCGAGATATTTTAAAATGAATGCGTTGACTGAGATATTATTTTTGTGCTTATTCTCTCTGAAATGCTGAGTGCTGACTGCTAAAGTGTTGCTGTTTCTTTTTGATCAATCAAATGAAACTTTTGTATATATTTTAAACTCGTAGCTATACCTATACTTCGTCAAGTACACTCTAAATGTTTTTCATGATTAAATCTGCTAAAATTAAGGTACTATACAAATCCGAGAATCAAAAGGGTTATTGGATGATACAAATTATTAGTACCCACCACGGGTTGGGGTTTAATCGTAAAGTTTAATCTTCTTTTCTATCATTAAATATGCCAATGAAAGAAGCAGCAAAATGTATCTATTGCGAGCTTGGAAAATATTTTTTAATGCTATAATATTAATATTATCATATAAAAAGTGCTTGAAACCGTGCGTTCATGCTTCCGCGGTCTTTCTTCGCCGATTTTTAAACTTATCTCGACCTTCTCGACCTAATATTAAATGACCTAATGCCAGAAGTGTTCTAAATTAGCATGAAGTTTCAAATGAATTCATCCATTTAAATGTTTCATGTCTACGGACAGTCGTCCGTCAGCGCATACATTAATTGTTAGTTTCACAATCTTTTGTTTTATTTTATTTCCTCGAGTTCGGAGACCAACGAGAGAGACCTTATGGATTATACGTTAAGTCTTTTCTACTTATTGTGTTTCGAAATGTTTCGTGATGTTTCATATTTAATTCTATGTAAGTTTATATGTTTTCTTGTTTGTACTGCTTCATACTTTTCTGCTAACCCAAAGGTTAACTGGTAGAGAATGCCTTGCAGCATTAAGTTCGCCTTATGTGCATTTTTCTTTAAATTTGTGCGATAAAGTTTAAATAAATGTCATTATTAACAGCCACCGTTTGTAAATTATGAGTAGGTATATTAAAAATTCTAATTGGTGGCAGATTGTCTGTATCCAAAGGCAGTAGGGTAAGTACAATTTTGTTAAACACTTTACGGCAAGAAGGGAGATTTTAATTAAATATTGCTTCATATTTTAACTTGTGTCTTGGTAAGTGACTTTCGACGATTGCAACGAATAGATTGAGAATTGAGACGAATAGATAATAAAACCAAAAAGGAATTATACAACCAATTATAAAATTACATAATGTATATTCTAATCGAAATTGTAAAGTCTATAGCTGATTCTTAATTATTTGATCAAATAGACAAAATATTTTTAAGAAAAGATATTCCAAGTTTAATAATATTTATCTTTAGGAGGCATATAATTTAACCGCATTATTATTACAGATAATGACATTATGTGAGGCAATAATTATTACTATATCCCGGTCCAAGTGGCAATTCTGTTGGCATCGGGCCATGGCCTTTGGGCTGGCGACGACGTCTACGTCTGCATGTGGAGACCACCCTTTGTGAATGGTGCAGATCAATGGGATATATATGACTTATCGAGTATTCTTCGTCTATTACAGTGTCAGCTAAACGGAGGTCGTCCGCTACTTCGACTAAGTAGTTTTCACCCACATTTTCGGCCAATATATCAGACATTTGGGGTAAAAATTATAGAATAAAAAATATCTTTGTGACAATTCCCGCACAACTATAATTTCGGGTAAAATCGAGAAACAATTGAACACGACACGTGTTTCGCCCTAACACAGGTTGAATTTCTTATAATAGATTTCTGCAAAGTAACGCCTGAATCAATGACTTAGTTAAAACAAAGTTTACTTTTATGGCGGTGAACGTGGACAAGACGGTCGCCATCACCTTTGCACCAAGAAGGTATGTCCAGGACCTCACCCTGAGAAAACAGCGAATCTCCTGGAAGTCCAAATTGAAATATCGAATGTGCCACATAGATGCCAGGCTACAAATGACAAAGCAAGTGAAGACGTGCCAAAAAGAAAGCGCTGCCTAGGAGCCTCCCCGTCCTCCGCGTTCCCTACCTTCACCCATAAATGGCCCTCGGCCGGAGCCCCTCCCGCGCCGAGCATCTAAATTAATATTACCTATAAAATAGCTCCCCCCCAATAGGGGGGCGACCCGCGAGCTGGCGTTCACGGGGCCTACCCCAATGCTGTCTTACGCTGTGAACATGACCGTACCGAGGGTCATTTGGACCTGGTGGGGAGGAGATACTTAATATTATACGTACATACATGAAAGCCCGGGCAAGGAGCTTCCGCTCGAAGCCCGATACCACGAAGAGTTATCTTCGCTAAAGACTAATGATGAGTTCTCTTTTGGCATAAAGACCTCTAGATGTAACGTGTCAAGTGGAGAGGTTACCTATTCCTTCACTCTACTACTGAATACTAAATATCCCATTCCGTTAGTCGCGTAATACGGTATTAAATTATGCCCTTCCCGCAGAAGCACTAGTGGTTTCGCAATACTAGCTCCAAGTTTACAGAGTTCACAGAAGTTAATCCTTGAATGTGACATTTCATGTCAAGACTTCGATGATAAGAAAGATTAATCCATTGGTTTCTGTTACTTGGTAAATTAAAATCTTGCTACGCGTAGGTAACATTGATAGTAAGAGAATTCGAATGTTCTATAAATTATTCAAAGTTCAAAACAAGGAATATCTAAACCTTTATTTGTAGTTGTGCAAGTGAAACTACTGGTATAAAGACGTTCCTATTGGGTTGAGTCTGTTCTTAATGTTATCTAGAATTGAGTTTACAGCCGTCTGACTGTCTGTTTGTGTTTTATGTGTTAGCGCGAAGCAATTAGCTGTTTTGGAGCATGGTGCATGAATTTCATGATTCCGAGACGAGATTTGAAGGAAGTTAATGTTTGTTAGAAATCTCAATATTATTCCTAGATTTAATAATAATGAAAATTCACCAAGAGTATAAGAATAGAGTCAGTTTTAGAAAATTATTGACAGAGTGCTTAAATTTAATAAAAGCTTTCGTGTTTAGAAGTTTATTAAAAAAAGAAAGTACGATGCTTCC
Source organism: Musotima nitidalis (assembly GCA_949126915.1). Taxonomy (NCBI): domain Eukaryota; kingdom Metazoa; phylum Arthropoda; class Insecta; order Lepidoptera; family Crambidae; genus Musotima; species Musotima nitidalis. Next base: position 4,368,460 of record OX421429.1, read on the forward strand.
TTTTTTAATGAATGGCTGAAATCTTTCATTTTTATATATGTATATTAAATAAAACAGGCAAAATATCTTGAAAAAGTCAATTCTGGTATATCACAAGGCTGTGTTTTGGGCCCCTTACTGTATTTCTAAAATCCAGCATCCTCATTGTTGGCAGCTGACTCTGACAAGGAGGTTATGTTTAACCTCACGTGTACACTTTATGACTTATTTCAATGCGTTTTCACAAAGTAACGGAATAATTTATTCGGAAGATTAAAGTGTATAAATTCTTTGAGCTTAGTATAAATTTTCTGAAATATGAATCACTACATTAATCACTCTCATCTTTGCGGCCAGATTATAAGTAAAACCAAAGAGCAGCTACGTTCGCGTTCATATTTTTTAGCACCGCAGCAAACGTATGGTTAAGAACTAGTTAACGACCATCGTGATTCGAACGTAAATCTTGTAAATAGGTTCGAAGATAGGCAACATTCTTTGTAAAATACGTTTGCAACCGGTCTTAGAACAAATAATTGTACCTAGATAATAATTTAAACGTATAAAGAGGCTCTGCCTTGCCCTGTAGCTAGCTCAATAAACATTTAAAGGTGAAACTACTCATTAGCAAAATAGAACAGATAGAAAATCCAACTTACAAGATATTATTCATACTATATATAAGGTTATCTATATAAGAAATTGATGTTTTACATGGAAAAAGAAAACTATTTTTTTTTTATTTAATTAATTAAAATATGTACCGTTATTATCTACTTACGCATTTTTGCTATTTTATAGGGAGTTCATACACTGGAACTCGTATTCGAGGATAATGCGGTATTTAATATTTTTTATGTTAAAACAAAATTAAATGGTGCGAAAACAAATTCAGAACACGAAAAGACAAGCTTTAAATTTAAATAAATTTCTAGCTAAATTTTTCAGAACAAAGTGGCCAGTTAAATAAAATGGCATTTCATAATATGTAAGGACCTAATATTATAACTCCTTGTTCCCGTAGGAGAAGGCAGAGAACACTCTTGCTATGAACCTGGCTTCATTCACACACCTTTCCTTCTGAATAACGACGATTCCTATAACGACTACCATATATGTAGGTACATGACAGCCAGGACCAACGGCTTTTCGTGCTTTCCGAAGCACTTGAGACTAAGCGATAATTTGACAAGGGTTCGAACCCAAGACCCTCTAAATTGCAGTATAATGGACTCACCACTGGGCTATCGTTGCATTTCAAATAATAGACAAGTAAATAAATTATAACCACATAAAAAAATGTAACGTAGCCTTCTTATTAAGTAAAATTTTGTCACAAGAACTATCGAACAAAGGCCAGAACATGATGTACTGTGTTGTAACAAAACCGACCGTAAATATGATATTCTGTACCCATGCGAGCGCGCACAGATGATTTACTGGGATCGTAACGTTATATCAAGTTTATGACTTGGCATACCTTTGGAAAGTGCTGAAACAAGAATAAAAATATCTAAGAGCTCTGTGTGCTACTCACTAAAACGGTGTTGTGTTAACGGGGTATATCCTTTTCATGCTGGCCAGAATGAGATGTAACTATGTTCACAACACCTTTTTATGAATTTTAAATGTGTTTGAAAAAATAAAGCTAAATAAATTTTAGAAATACATTTGAAGAAAGTTTCCAGAAAATTTTTCCTAAACTTCTAACGTAAGTAAATAAGGAATTTGCAAAGAATGAGTTTGTTCATGGAAGCTTCATTGAGCCAAACTTTCATATCATATCTTCGGGGATAGTGCTAATCCGCTAAACCAACATACGTAAAGTCCGCTTATCTACAATAGATCTAGTTTTACAAGGGAAGTAAAAAGTTCCTAATAAGTTTATTATGTCAACTAATTTTAGGCTCAATTTTACACGTTATAATTAGATGTTGTTGTGTTTTTTTTGACGTGACAACGTCTTAAATTAGGTTGCGGCTGGGAGTCACTTATGAAAAAGTGTAACGCTCGGTAACGTTACGATGAGTCACCGAACGAGAGAGAGGCCCGGCGAATGCCTTGCGTCTCTCTCCCACTCAACTATGATCGGTCTGCCGCGCGCGCAGCACTAGTGTACAATGTTTTAGTAAACAAAATATATTTCTATAGTTAAAATTTGTGCAATTCTTATTTTCATTCAATTCCTTGTTCCTATTGTGCAATTTAATTATATTCATATCAATAAATATTCTACCGAGAAAAAGACGTTGTCACGTAAAATCTTCGCCCGTAAAAACGACTTTACAGGCAACCATTTTTTTTTTCTAAAAGTACCTACATCATTTAGGCTCTGCCACAGTTATGCGGATTAACTTAAATTAGCACAATTTTACAGATAGGCGTAATTTTCTAATGCTACTTACTCGGATTTGCACCATGCCCGACGATATAATATTTTGATTGTACAAAGTCGCCTGAGTTTACGTGTTTCTAGTTTGTCTCCTCTTTGTGGTAGGCTCTCTAGTGTTGATTAGTTGTTTCCGGTTATCGCTGTATGTGGTGGCAATTAATTAGGGGCCCTCATCATCATAATAATTATTTCACCTAGCAAATAAACGTTTCATTATTGGGCTCAGGTCTCCTCTCATGTACACCAAAGTGAGAGAGATTCAGCTCTTTACTGCAATACGCGGATCCAGTTGCTGATTGGCAGGAGCAACGAAACACGTCCGAAATTATTAACCTGTTAGATACAAAAATGGCTATCTGCAATAGACAAATTTATCCTATTTTCAAGATAAGTGTCTCAATAACGAATCCTTTGAGTATCTATCTTTGATTGATTTCAATCTCGGACTGCGGGTAGGTTTTTTGTGTTATTATTAGGCGATAGTGATAACTTAACGTATTAATTGTCACACAGACGTTTACCCATTCAAGAACTGAATCTGGGAACTCTGTTTAACTTCGTGGTAAAACGATCATGAATTGAAGAACTCCCAAAAATCGGTGCCGTTGATCCTGGTTATCGCTTTATGGGATAGTCGTTAAAAAAATATAGAGCCCTAATTGGACGGCTTAAAAAAATCTGACAGCAGGACACACCTGCCTCCACCAATCCGCAATGTGTCCGCGTGGTGAAGAATTACCAAATACTCTCTCACCTAAAATAATGTAATTAGGCTAGTTATTATACAAAAATTAATTATTATTACCTTAATTTGTGCGAGGAGGCTCGTGCACAGTAGATTAGTAAAACCAAATTATTATTTTTTTTATCTGTAGGTACTTCTACTGCTTATTTAGTGTGAAATTATACCAAATCTCAACCGTGTACAATGTTTTATTTTCACGTAAGTATTAATATGAGATGTATCAAATCAAAATTAATTTTATAATCATATTTTTAGTTATTAGCTTATCTTAGTAATTTATAAGTAAATCATACACTTACCAGAACAAATTTGATGTTACCGTAACACAAAATCCTCCGGGTATAGGCACCTTGCGCGGGCGCACGATTCGCGCGATCTTATCCCCCGATATATTTTTAATATAAAAATCTCTACGCACGTATGTATCGAATCATAAAAATAATATTTCAGGAGCGTCCGTACACCAGTCACCAACACACGCGCCGCTAGCCCATTGACGCATTCGCTTAAAACTAATTTCGGTGCAGCTACTATTCCGCGATCCTGTAAACAACGATGGAACGTCGACCAGCGTACACTGACTCGCCTATCACTCGCATTTCCGTCGCAAACCTCTTCAAAATGACTGGCAGAGGGAGGACCGAAAGCTCAACATGAAATGAACAGCCCCAAAACGCAAAGAAAGTCTTTAAAATCATTGCAGTATGAACCAAACTCGCCAAATCACCGGTTTAGTTAAGGTATGTACGTAATAAGTTCTGTTTTAGGCGCGCAGTGACTCAACTGGGATGAGGAAATGCGTGCGAGTTATAATTTCGGCGCGGCTAACATGTTTGAATGGTTTTATAAATCTTTCAGAGTGCTATTGAAAACCGTCTGTCTGGCTGGACTATCAATTTGTAGACGCTACAAAATATACGCCGGATGTTTCCGTATCTCTAACCATTATAAAAGTTCGTTTAAATACGAACGTGGTTCTTAAGATTTACTTGACGAATAGTTTACATTTAGCAAGAGATCTCTTGGTAAAACTTATCAAATGGTAAGACAAGATGTGGCTAGACGATATTCCATCCCTTTAATGGCCTTCTCCAACAACCTCTGGTATCTAGTAAATAATATCATCATCATCATCATCTCAGCCATATGACGTCTACTGCTGAACATAGGCCTTCCCAATAGATTTACACATAGAGCGATCCTTTTTTTTTTTTTTTGTTTTACTTCAGTAACAAAATGCATTTACGCACTGCCTTCCGGCCAAAGGGGGACCGAAAGGGGGTGTGGGACTCACCACCGGCAGACACGACTGCCAGCGGTAATACCCACTAAAAATCTTCCGACGACGCCCGCCGCTTGTTGAGTAAGAGGCGGGGTTCAGTAACAAAACCGGGAGGACCTCTCAGAGAGGCGCAGTGGACGCGCCCCTCCTATCTCCTAGTGCGATCATAGCGTGTGTGGCCGACTTCTCGGAGGGTCTATGGTTAGACCCCCTGCCCCCACTACCTAAGACCCTCCTGGCGCTGCTTAACGGGCCCTCCTGGCCCGCCCACTGCGCCCTCCATAGGTCCCTCTTAGTTTCTCCCCCGGTAGTCAGTACTAAGGGCACCCAGAGTCGTCGGTCTCTGGGTGTTACCTTTTCCCGGCCTCCGGGAGGTACTCAGCCCCCCCACCACGCCAAGGTTCGTTCGTTCGGGGGGGATATAGAGCGATCCTGAGCCACTTGCATTCATCGGCTTCCCGCCGCCTTGACCAGATCATTGGTCCTCCTCGTGGCAGGCCGTCCTGTATTACGTTTGCCGGTTCGCGGTTGCCATTGAAGAACATGACGCCCCACCGGTCGTCGTAAATAAATAAAAAAGGGAATAATATGGTTTGCTTCAAAAAGGCTATAGAACACGGACATAGCCTATTGGTTGAAGAATCGGTTAGTGCAGCGTTAAAACTTTGCCTGTAGACGTATACTTTTTCTTTCTACATAGTTTCTACAATTTAGAGATGTGACAACTCGACTTACTTACTTACCCGAGTTGAATTCTCCCTATATCTCGAGTTAAAGGTGGCGGTAAATTAACGAATCAAGCGAAAGAAAGAAAGCACAATCGTTTATTGGGCTATTACTGCATTGCTTTGCATAGCTTTAATGCTCCCACCATGTGTAGACGAAGTAAATCTTTTTAAATCATTAATAATAATAAATTAATAATAATTTCGATCAACAAACAAAGTTTAGCAATGATAACGCTCCCAACAGATAGTTGGGAGCAACCTGCAAGTGGTGCACCTGCCGATTAACGGATGAGGGTCTGGCGAACATAAAAGCTCCCGATAAGCGGCAATAGGATCGCCACCTAATACGTTAGACCAAACATATAATTGGCGAAATGTGGACGTATAATATAATAAAATAAATAAAAATAAATAAATAAATATTCTCTTACAATCACACCAATTCTTTTAGTTCCAAGATAAGTATCACTCAGAACTTGTGTTATGGATACTAAAGAACGGATAAACATACTAAAATACTTTTTTTTTTGTACATACATACTTAATATACATAGGAAAACACCCAGACCAGAATAAATATTCATGTTCACGCACACAAAGATTTGTCCTGTGTGGGAATCGAACCCACGACCTCTGAAGTGCTGACCTCCACGCCAAATCGGTCGTCAAATTAATATGCTTATAATATAATAATAATATGCTTAATAATATGCATGTTGTATAATATGCCTCTGCCCAACCCTTTCTGGAAAGCAGGCGTAATTTTATATAGCCATGACGCTTGGGTCATTCAGAAACGCGGTCTGTGGCGTGCATTTCATTGTATGCTACTATTAGCAGTTTTTTAACTTTCAAAATGATTGTCATTTGTTGTACAGAAATAAAAAGAAAATTTAATGAAAATGTAAAGGTCTTTTTACACCTTGTATGTGAAAGATGGAATTTGTAACAAATCATAGTCAACGAGTCGCGTAACTTGAATTTTATTCGAGTTACCAGAAACTCAGCCCAAATTATGTGTGTTTTCCTATCTCTAGAGCAAACGCTTTAAGCTTACTATCTATTTTAATCACCAAAAGAAATGTCTAGGGCCAATCTATAAAAGCCTATGCTTAACTAAAAATTTGTATTATGACACAATTATTGTCGTTAGATGCAGAAGCAACGGGAATTTAAAATTATTAAGACAGCCATTCAAATACAAATGACCATCTCTCAAAAATTAACCCATACACCGTACGGGCACTACTTTTTAAAAACGAACATAAATGTCAAGAACTTCATATATAGGACCGGATTCGACAAACGCTTGCGAGATTCAATTCGGCACAGTGCCATCTGTCGAGTAACGAAGATATTACTTTTCGTTCGACTTACACCCGGTTTCTGAAAAGCTGATCAACGCTAAAATTAACTAATCTCCTGTTAAATCTCTTGTCAAGTGTCAATTGGGTTGCATAAAGCATGATTATTTTAATTAATTTGATCATCGTGTCAGTTGACATAGCTGTCAAATTTAACTGAAGAATCGGATGATAATCGCCATTTTGGGTTTCCGAAACGCTTGTCAAGCCGTGATCATAGATAGATTATTCGTCTGTCAAAAGCTGTTTCAACTAATCGGTGATTGTTGGCGTCTTGGCGAATTAACTTTTGAATACAATAGATTTTTCACGTGAATCTACATTTTCTTTTCAAATATATACTTTATTAAGGTATGTTATACATATTTATGATGCGATTTCATTTGTAATAATACAGTTTTCTCTGTAAGTAGTGTAAACTATTTGACATCTTGATTAACTAACACTGTTTCTTGTTTTAGACGATAATGTCTCTTTCGGATATTAACATGAGTATCAGCACATCTAGCAGTGATGAAGATCAAAGAACGCGAACATTTAAGACGAGAGTTAATCCTTTTGATTTCTACAATGAAGAGGAATTCAAGAATCGGTACCGACTGACAAAGGCGGTTGTACTGTTATTAGTTCATATGTTAGAGCCGAAAATTAAACTGTTCACTTTGAGGAACCAGTCTATCAGTGCTTTGGAACAGGTGCTACCGACAATAAGCTATTATGCTACAGGAGCATTTCAAATTACGGTTGCTGATTGTGATCAGCGTGCACAAATCTACAGCTTGTAGAATAATAAAAAAAGTATCTGCAGCTATTGCAGAAATTAGGTCACAGTTTATTTCTATGCCCAGTACACATCAAGATCGCAATAGGATAAAGACAGAATTCTACAACATTAGCTGTTTTCCAAATGTAATCGGGGCAGTTGACTGCACACATGTGAAGATACAGTCTCCAGGTGGGCCACGAGCTGAGCTGTACAGGAACAGGAAAGGATATTTCTCTTTAAATGTTCAGGTCATATGTGATGCAAATCTTAAAATATTAGATGTGATATGTCGGTGGCCTGGATCTGTTCATGACACTACTATTATTAATGATTCCCACATTCGGGCTGATTTTGAAAGTGGAGTGTATGGCAGTGACTATCTCCTGGGAGATAGTGGTTATCCATGCAGGTCATATTTATTAACACCTTTCCTGCGCCCTTCAACACCCAGTGAGGAAGCTAACCGAGCTCATATAAGGACCAGGAATACTGTGGAGAGATGCTTTGGTGTACTGAAGAGACGGTTTCCATGTTTACATAATTTGGCACTTAATCATAATGACCACATAGAAGAAGCAACCAGTTCATCAATGGATCCGAATGTTCAAGAAGATACTGGTGCTAGTTCAGTGATTAATGAAAACACTTCTGAGCGGGCATCTTTATTGTTGACTCATTTTAATTGTTGAATAATATTAAAATAATAATAGTAATTTTTAGGTAAATATACAGAAATAACCATATTACTTGTTATTATGTTTAATTGATTTAAGTTATAATATAATATAACATTTGAAATATAAAAACACTTATAAAAGATCATAGTGGCAATTTCAATTAAGTAATCATTTTTATTTCTTAACTAAATTGTCATACTCTATTTGTTTAATTTTTATTTCTAAATCTAATAACTTATGACGTTTTGAAGTTAATTTATATTCTAATAACTTGTTCTTTTTCTCTATATTTACACACTCCATCTTAGTTTCATAGTATTTCTTCTTTATTATTTTTGGGCACTATTTTCTTTCTGAGTGCCTGCCTCTGATGTTTAATATTCTTGAATGTGTGTTGCGTCAGGTCTGTTACTGGTGAAGTAATGGAAGTACTTAAAACATCAACAGCATTTGATTCAACAGGCACCACATCACAAATTATCACATCTTCAACTAAAAAATAATTAGTTAGAATGTTTCAGTATAAAATATAAAGGAATTAATATATAAGGTATTGAATTAAATAAGAATGTTACCATTTTTATAGTAACTTGATGCACTATCACATATTTACAGGTACTTGAAAGTGGTTTCGCCTGATCACCCATTATTGATAAAATTTGTGCACCCACAGTGCCAAGGACTGGTTTATATGAACCACCACCAGTTGCCATGATTCCCTTCTGAAAATATTAATTTGCATTAGATACTACAAAATTCTAACTTTTAGTTAATGTATACATATAGGAAAACTTTTGAACTTATAACCACAAGGTGCAGTTGCATACCTTATCTGCTATTTCATCCTTTTTTAATTGTTTCAAAAGGGAACCTATTTCATTATGAGTATGTGACTGAAACAAAATATAAAATTTTATTAATCAAGATTACACTTTGTGAACTGTAAACCAATACTACAATAAATGTTAGTTACAAATCATACCTCATCAATTAATGTGACCACTTGTGATGGTCCCGCTTCACTGTCACAAAGATCATCTTTTTTTTTCTGTAAATATTGTTTTACCTGTAAATAAATTTAATTAAAGTATAAATATTTATGAATAAGGTGTTTTATTTACAGTTGCTTTACTTAATTGCAATTATGCTCATTATAAACAATAGTTTGCTGACATCTGGCTACAACAAGCCACTTTGCAGTTAGTACATTTTACCTAGCTAAGAAGTTAGGAGAGGTATTTATCTGGTAACAGTCACAATATTCTGACTAGTAGGGGCACTATAAAAGTAATCTGAGATGTAAGAAAGGGCAACAAAATGGCCTCTACACCAGAAGGAAAAATAGAAGAAAGTGAAGTGTCACAAAGTGATGAGGAAAAAAACGATGAAAATATTTATATCAAAGATGAAAGAAAAGAAAGCAAGATATATACAATTATAAGTAAAATTTGTCGTCAAATAAAGGACGTTCTCTTATCAAACTTGTCCTTCGAGTTCACTTAATTAAGGAAGGTGATGTTTTAATGAAACTAAGTACTATTTTCAAAAATGGATAGTAACAGATACAGCAAATTGAATATTTTACAATGGAACGCGAGGAGCATAAAACCTAAACTACCAGATTTTGAACTATTACTGTACCAAGATAAAGTGCATATTGCAGTTATTAGTGAAACCTGGCTGGAAGAAGAATCAGTCGTAAACATAAGTGGATATAATATATATAGACTGGATAGATCTGATTCTTATGGTGGTGTGGCTATTATATGTCACAAATCAATAAATTCTTTCTTGTGTAGTGTAAATATAAAGAATATAGGCATAGAAATTATAGCTATTAAGGTGTTAAATTGAAAAATTCCTGTGTTCCTGTTGTCCCCATTGACGCTGTCCCCATAATGGGGACAACGGGAAGTCACGAAATTTCCTTCCCTATGTCCCCATTGGCGTTTTCCTTCTATGGGGACATCAGGAAGCCATAAAATATACTTCCTGTTGTCCCCATTAACATAGGTAAAATAAAAAAATAAGATTTTTATTAATAATGTATTTATGTTTTAGAGTTTTAATGACATGTTATGTGAAAAAATGTAATAAAAGAACTTGCAGAAATAACACAACTTAAATGTTGTAAACGTTATCATCACAATCATTTATTTGAATCGCAAATCCACAATGTTTATTTAGAACATAGGACCAACATTATAAATTTATAAAAAATGTTAGTCATTTGCTTGGGTCTTAGAATTAACATAAGTATAATACTTAACAAAAAAATATAAAAAAATACTTTTTTGTATCATGTAATCAACATGGGTAACTGTTAAAATTATCGCAGTATTTCAAGAAAGTGACCTACAGTTATTTCAGTGATGATAAGTTTCATTTGGCACTCTTGAATAAACTCGTCAGTCGCGATCGAAGTTTGCGGACGGCGTTTTGGTGACTGATGGGCTTTAACGTTAGATAAGTTGGTGTCTTGTTTTAAAACTGTAATCAGTTTCAAAATAGTGGGATTTTTTTTGCCAACTGCATTATTTAATTTGCAGTGCCAACCCTCTGCAAAGTTATTCGTACGGTGTCGTTTGCGAAAACTACACCATACTTTTACAAAGTTCGGGCGCAGCTATTGCGTTAACATATACTTCCTAAATGTTGTGCTTTGGGTGTCATCAGGACTAAGTTCGGCAATATAAAACCATCCTTCCATTACACGTTCTTCTGGCAACAATGGAAGCACTGCACTAAGCGCTACTTGACGGCGCAGGATCTTCGACTTTGTTAAGCTTAATTGACGACCCTTCCTCCATTGAAATGGTAATAACAACCATGCAGATGTATAGTCGGTAATACTGCGTTTATTGCGAACATGTTTGCTTCTTCGAAATCACATGTAAAAGAAGATGGATTCCAAACGGGAACTTGGGATTTAATAAGTCTGTAAAGAATTTCATATGTATTCTTTTTTCTGTCAGTCATCAAAGCATATACTAATGGAGTTAGTGTAGTGCTTTCATTGGTGCTTCCTGAATCGGCGTGAATTGTAAATATTTGATTACATATAACTGGGAAACTCTTAAATGTACCATCTCCAAAATAGTCTTTAAGAATCGCCATTTTATCTCTTGCCTCATCAGAACAGAAAATAATAATACGGGTATTATCCTCACAATAGTCCGCTAATTTAAAATGTTCATACTTTGGAGGTACCTATTTAAACTTCTCTAACATCATCGAAAATCGTTTTAGAAACACGTTTTAAAATCCCAAAAACAATGTTATCTGCGCGCTTTTGTTTCCTAGCTGCATTGTCGTGCCGCGCCACAGGCGGCGCATCCTTTTCAAGGTCACTTGCCTTATCATAGTTAACTAGACTAGGAAACAGGATTATTGTAATTATTATTATTGTGGTTATTCTTAATAATATTATTGTTTTAGGCGACCAACACAACTTCAAAGACTTATGTTTTAAAAACGTGACTCTAAGAGATTTTGTCCTATTACAATTAGTTTTTACCGATTAATAAAGGTTGTATGAGTAGCTGCTGTTTTAAAGACAAAAAAGAGGCTGGCTTCAATAATGAAAAGTTCCAATCCTATTTGGTAGGGGTTGGGAGGGATTTTTAAAAAAGTCCCTTATTATTTCAACGCCAATAAAAATATTTATTTTCTTAATCTTATTAAATTCCGCTAATCTTATTTAAAAATACGTCTGTGGGGACACCGGGCATTAATTTTAATCATTTTATTGAATTCCGTTGTCCCCATTAACAGGGACACGGCCAATGGGGATAACAGGAATAAATTTGATATTTTTTTATACAGTTCCGCTGTCCCCATTCAATGGGGACAGCGTCAATGGGGACAACAGGAACACAGGGAAAAATTATAAAAAATATTGTATCTGTGTATTGCCCGTCATCGGTACAGACCCAAATAGCCGACTGGGAGGAAGTTTTTTCTTTGTTCCCTGATAATTCTTTGGTGCTCGGAGATTTCAATGGTCACCATACTAATTGGTCTTCTAAAACTGATAATAGAGGCCAACAGTTATTGGACAGTGCTATTGAAAACGGATATATATCATTGAATGACAATTGCAATGCCACCCGCTCTACGATTGTGAATGGCGTTATTCGAGAAATGTTACCAGATGTTTCCTTTTGCACCACGGATATAGCTACTGACATAACCTGGGAGGTATGTAACGAAAACTTAGGCAGCGACCATAGTATAATCAAAATGTGCGTAAAATATCTTGAGACATTGAGTTTTACTAAGAAGAGAAACCTTAAAGCTGCGAACTGGGAGGGTTACAAAGAAGAGCTATATAACGAATTTTCTGCTAATATCGACTGCATAGCCGGTGTTCAAAGTCTATATAACTATTTTTTGGGTAAAGTGTATGACGCTGTAGAGAACCACATTCCTATGATTAAAATATGTACCAATCCTGGGTCTAAATTTAAACCGAAACCATATTGGAATCAAAACTTATCAAAAGCAGTAGCGCAAAGACGTTTAGCTCTTAAAAATTTTAGACGCAACCCTTCAGAAGCAAATAACAATATACTTAAATCAAAAATTTCTGAAGCTCAATGTCTTATACGCAGGGCTAAATCTAAAAGTTGGAATGAGTTTTGTAGTGGCATTGATGAAAAGACCTCAGTATCAGAAATGTGGAATAAAATGAGATGGATTAAAGGTAACCGGAAATCTCGCACATTTTGTTCAGATGAGAAAAAGAAGGAACTTATAGACTCGCTTACACCGGACTTAGTATCTCCCATGCGCCCATCCTTTAATTGCGACAACCCACTGTTGGATAAAAATTTTATTAGACAAGAGTTAAATATCTGTCTGAAACCTAGAGATTCAGCGCCAGGCAAGGATGGAATAACATATTCTATGCTTTACCATTTACCAGATAAAGGTAAACAATTGTTATTAAAAATATATAACCTGATTCTTTTAACAGGAGTAATGCCCAATCAATGGAGAGATACACTAATAATTCCCATTCCGAAACAGAATGATCCCAATATGAAAATACGGCCCATAGCATTGCTATCATGTATCTGCAAGGTATTTCACTCAATGATTTTCAAACGGTTGGAATGGTATGTTGAACATAATAATATTATTTCCCAAAATACAAGCGGTTTCAGGAGAGCACAATCCTCGCTTGATTCTCTTGTCCGTCTAGTCTCCGGGATATATACTGGTTTTACAAAAAATCAACAAACTGTAGCTTGTTTTTTAGATATTCAAGGAGCTTACAATAACGTTCTAATAAATGCAGTCGTATCAAAGTTAGAACATATTAATGTAGGAAAATATATCTGTACGTATTTATGGGAGTACTTGAGGGAGAGACATTTATGTATTAAATTAGATGAAACAGAAGATTTTTACTCCCGATCAGCGTATAAAGGAATTCCTCAGGGGGACCCTCTCTCACCCTTACTCTTTAACATAGTGACCATTGAAATCTGCCGCAGTATAAACGTTCATATGTGCCAATATGCAGATGACTTTGTCCTATTTTGTGCTAATAAATTTTTGAATGAGAGCGCAATCCAAATTCAGTCTGCTATTGAGAATTTTATTTACATATTGGATGGTTTGGGTCTGGAGCTATCTGTACATAAAACTAAAATCTGTGTGTTTTCGAGAGGACGCAAAAGTAACCTAATCGGTATTTATATTAATGGGGAACCATTGGAAATAGTTAACACTGTGAAATATTTGGGAGTATGGCTAGATAGAAACCTGCGTTGGTCTAAGCACATCAACGAAGTTATTGAAAAATCGCAAAAATTTCTGCCATTACTTAGAGTACTTTCTGGATCAGGATGGGGCATACATCCCTGGCACCTTCGTAGGTTATTTATAGCTATTATAAGAAGCAGATTAGAATACGGATGTTTTTTGTTTGAAAGTGCAGCATCTACTCATATTGACAAACTAAATAAAATTCAAAACCAAGGTCTTAGGATTATAGGAGGATTTATTAAAACGACACCTATCCATGTCATGGAGAGTGAACTTAGTCTGCCACCTTTAACACTAAGAAGGGAATATCTTGCTTATAAATACTGCCTAAAAGCTAAATCAGTGTCGCCAAATCCTACTATAAAATACGTGACTGATCTTATGGCGTTAGAGAATTCAAGGTACTGGAACAATAAAAAAAAGACATTGGTAACTCAAGCTTATAGGACAATTCAGAGCGACCATGTATTCTGTGCGGACAAGTTAGAAATGTTCTCTCTAAATGTATGGGTGTCGTACATAGATATTTCAGAAAAAGTTAAAACTAATTTAGATTCAATTAAAAGGGCTAAGTCATCATATGAAATTAATAATCTTAGAGGTGACGTTTTGCGAGAATTGCGTCTCAAATATGAAAATTGGTATTCTTTGTACACAGACGGATCTAAAGGTAAAGACGGGTTGGGTGCTGCATTTTACGATTCTTATTATCAGCATAATGGAATGTATAAACTTAGTAATAGTAATTGTTCTATCATGACAGCGGAACTCCTTGCCATATGTAAAGCAATATCATATACATTCAACTCGCCGCACACAAATATTGTTATCTTTACAGATAGCAAAAGTGCCTTACAACATATTATAAAATGTACACATGGCAAGAGAGGAATTTCATTAGCTTATACAATATTATGCAAAATTAAATCACTTAATGACAGGGGCATTACTGTAATATTGCAATGGGTGCCATCACACATAGGTCTTGAAGGTAATGAAAGGGCTGATAGACTGGCAACAGCAGCCGTTGTACTAGGGCAACCAATCGATCATGTGCCTCATTTCTCTGAGTTTGTTAGTAAATATAAGAACAAATTATATGATAAATGGAAAACTTATTTTAATGAGAGATCTAGAAGCAAAGGCATATGGTATAAAAGTATCCAATGTGAGCCTCTTCATATACCTTGGTTCATAAATACTGAGTACAACAGATCGCTGTTAGTCACAGCCTTTAGGATGCGATCTGGACACCTTCCTTTGAATTCATTTGCATATTTAATGCGCAAAGTGCCATCCCCTAATTGCGATTTGTGTAACACCTTCGAAAACCTGCAGCATTTATTGATCGAATGTGTAAAATACGCGAGCAGAAGGCTTCGCTTTTGTACACAGTACAAGATTAATCGGTGGGATATAGGCATGTATCACCCAATCCTAGCAAAACCGACAACAAAGATGGCTAGAGATATGTTTTATTTGTTTAGTACATAGAATTGTTATGATGGGACTGGCATGGTCGAATAACGACAAAAGTCCCTAAATATTTTAAGTTTAAAAAAAAAAAAAAAGTAATCTGAGATCAAAAACTTACATTTTCATTGGCTACATTCTGTCTAGTAGTTCTTTTTAAATTCAAATATGCTGTGCTCAGCTGTTTTTGACTTCGAGGCACTTCTGCATTTGAATTGAATTCTTTAGTTATAGTTTCCCAAGCTTCATTTTTTTTAAAGTAGAAATTGCATTTGTGCACTTATTTTCAATTATATGTTTGTATCTGAAATAAAACATGGCGCGTATTAAGTATACATAGTGAAGTACAAACAAAGATATTAAATACTTTTAAACAATACAGGTTTATAGAACGCAATGTGTATAAATTATATTATTCTACTAATACTTACTTCTGAACTAGTTCCAACAGAATCTGCCTTCCTCTTTCGGTGAAATTCTTCCCTCGTGAGGCCATTTTATGCACAGAACAGAGTTTAGTTAGCACTTTATTAAAATTGTAACTTGAGATTTGAAATTCGCAGAATATTTTGTCAACAATGACAGTCCGTAACTTTTTTTCATCCGCTTTGAACCAGGCATATTGGCATATTTGACAGATAAAGAACGAACTTTTGAACAACAATGAGCAGTGTGGCTATTACTAAAAAGAAAACCGCATGTCAAATCAAAATAATCATAGATCAGTTAATTATGCTCTGATCAACGTTTCAGAAACTCAAATTGATTTGACAGTAATGTCAAATTAACCGCAGTGTTAGTTGATCAATGAATTGACAGGCCTTTCAGAAACCGGGTGTTAGTTTTTGATTAACCATATAGTATTCACCTACAAGTCCCAAGGTTATACAGCAGTTATCTACGTACGCGTACGTAAGTGTCTACGCATTTGCGTAGGGCGCTGTCGCTAGTAACATGATTATTACTTTTGCCAGGGTAAGTTTTTACTCATGGCATTGTGTTATTAAATTTACCTGTAAATCCAGTCGTTTGTTAGGAAAACGAAATAACAACACAGTTATATACACATAGATAATAACATTTTATTTTATCTTAGTACTGCGCTTAATCCTACGCTTGAGCAATCGTCATTTAGATGGCACCAAAACTTCGCAAGCCTCTGGCATCTTCAGACCCTCCATGATGTACAGCAAACTCTCCACTGAGGCGTCTTCATCATCGTCAAACCACAACTGCAGCATATTCTTGGCTCGGGCGGCGTCTGAGGCGTGTTCGCTCTCGAAGTACTGAATCTCGTCAGCTTTGTAGCCTAGCTTGGAGGCGAGCTTCTTCCAGTCAGTCAGCTTTTGGGATAATTCTTCAAGCTGCGAGGGATTGATCATGGTGACACGAGATCTGGCACTCTTGTCGTATTCTTCCTCGCCGGCGTGAGTTGAATCTGGCACCTGGTAATCAAATAAGGTTTGATGAGTACTGTACATAGGTAGGTACTCAATACTCAATACTTTATTGCGTTCCAATAATGTGTTTTACAAGATGGTAGTTTGGGTACAAAAATATTAATTGTAAACCCTGTCGGGCATAGCATAGTATAGGAGAGAACAGGCAGGACGCTGTTTAATTACTAGTAAGTTAAATCTAGTTGTTCATTAAATAATTCGAAAATATTTGCTCATTTTTTACTACGAGTAGTTATTGTTATTCTCATAAAATTTCATAGTAATAAAATGTTAGGTATACTTAGTTATAATTGTTTTTATTTAAACTTTATTGTTGTTTTTATATTACTTTAATACTAAGAAGGTAACTAAGAAGACGCACAAAATCTCTTTTTAGAAAGGTCTTAGGATGGGTGATTGACTGCGGTATTTGTTATAGACCGCTTTCGTTCCGGAAGGCACAATAAGACATGGTTAACACTAGAGATCGGATTATTTAAGCCATTCTCAGCGGTTTTACAATAATCTATCATTTAATTTTACATTTCTCACCCCCGGTGCTACAACGGCACTTATGCAATTTTGTCAAAATAAATCTGATTATGAGAAAAATTACGAATATACCAAACTGTAAGATGTTTCGTTTTACTGTGAAATGAAGTCTGAAATAAAGGCTTAAATATTACTAGTTAATTTCTTAAATTAAGAAGAACTATGTTTTATAACAGGATATTTATAATTTGGAAACGCTTTTTCTGGAAGATTAAATTGTTTGCAGAAGTGACGTTATATAATCCAGTCTCTAGTTATCATCTGTCTGATGAAAAATTACAAAATTCCTATCAGATTATAAAAATATATTAATAATTAGATTATTGATAAAGTTAGCAACTTAAAAATTATTATTAGAGGGTGCTAGTTGCTTTATGAATTTCTCACAAACCTGTTCAATATCAGTAGCGTCGCCTTCTTTGATGAGATCCGCCTCCATTTGCTCTTCAGTTAACTCTTCTTCGGTATTTTCCTAACATAAAAAATAAATCATTACAGTGCATTCTAATAAAATGGATGACAAAGACAAAGACTTTTTATTTCACATGAAATATGGTACATAAGTGGTCTTAAAATTTTATACAATCCGCATATTTCAACAGTTAATGGTACGCAAAATATAATCAGAGGATTCTATTATCACAATCATAAATTTATTCTTCAAAATATTCACTCAGTGAATAAAAACACTCATCAACAAGCCATTTTTTTAAATGAACTTTAAATTTGTTAATGCCATCACCTTAAGGTTATTGTCGAGCCTATTATAGACTTTAATAGACATGATATAGCTGTTCTTCGCATAAGATGCAGTAGACATGATTGGCAGAGTCAGCTTATTTGGATACCTACTTGTATCTCTACGCTCTTTTTAATACAACCGAACAAAAACACAAATATCGTATATATATGTCACCGTAAAATTGTAAACAACGTTAAATTATAATCTATCCCGCGATATTGTAATCTGTCGAGAAATTGTGATCCGTAACAAACTGCTCACAATTTAACGCATTATTTTTCGATAGATTATAATCTATCGAAGACAAACCGTCAGATTGTAAAATGGCATGCGACAGAACGCACCTCGCGCTCTGATTGGTTGAACTTCATGTTCCCCGCTCAGCCGCCCGTCGTCGCCATCTTCGGTTGTTATTAGTCAAATTCATTTATTGTGAAATGTAAACAAACAGTGTTTTGGTGATTAAAAAAAGAATTCGTGTTAATAATAATAACACATTGTATTATAATAAGTTGTAGGGAGTGTTAACGGACCTGTGATAACCTAAAGAAGTGCAGTTAAATAATGAATAAGAGTTAGTCACCGAACATAACCTAATTTGTATTTTCAGTGTTTTAATATTTTTTATGCTTGTGAACTCATTTGATATCTTATTTAATAATATTTACAATGTCGGATATTGAGTCTGTCTGTCAACAAAACTATGAATACGCAGAATTCAGAGTTTTATTGAGTCGGCTGAGCGGGGAACATGAAGTTCAACCAATCAGAGCGCGAGGTGCGTTCTGTCGCATGCCATTTTACAATCTGACGGCTTGTCTTCGATAGATTATAATCTATCGAAAAATAATACGTTAAATTGTGAGCAGTTTGTTACGGATCACAATGTCTCGACAGATTACAATATCGCGGGATAGATTATAATTTAACGTTATTTACAATTTTACGGTGACATATATATATATATAAGGATGCAACACAGAAGACGAAGAAGAAGGATGCAACAGTTAATATTTTAAGGTTCATAAACAAAGGCCAACAGGACGTAGGCAATTCAACAAATCACATTATTTTCGAATTAAGATATCAAGCTAAAAATATTAATATAACTAATGGGAAACTTGAGCAAGTGTGCTAATTTAAAATTTACGTTTACGTTTGACCACAAGTCACGACTATGTACGAATGTATATACCTAAACATAAAAAAGGGTTATTCGTTATTTAGTATTCATAACACAAGTTCTTATTTATTCTTATCTTGGATCTTAAAAAGATTGATAGGAAATTCTTTATTGTACACCAAATTAAAAATAAAACAACAAAACAATTGCAATAGAAAAGCGATACAATTGGCGGCCTTATCGCTTATAGCGATTTTCAGGCAACCTTAATAATTGGTGTAATTGTAAAACAAATATCATTAGCATGGTTCTCTACTTTTTTTCATAGTAAATTTTGCCTATGTTAGGGTGCGTTTCTACTAGGATGAGCGAGGATGCGTTGCGAGGTATGTGTTTGTTAAGAGCCAATAGAAACACATTTCTCGCAAAGCATCCTCGCCCATCTCTGGTGGAAACGCACCGTTAGGCCAGGACTTCACCAAAGCGGAGACGAGTCGAGCGGAGAGATGTTTTTAAACAACCAATAGAATTGCGTTATTGACACATCTCCTCTCTGCTCGGATTCAGTGGGGATCGCTGTGCGGAGATGTGTAATATTTGTATAGCGGACGACGCGCAGCGGAGATGGGAGATGTAAGCGGCGTGCAGTGAGCGATGTTTAATCAAATTATGTAGTTCGTAGAATATATTCCTTGGTAGTCCATAGGACTTGGTAAAGCTTTCATCATCTAACTCATTAAACAGAGTAAAAAATTCTCCATGACTGGTATGATAATTAAAGTGGCTTTTTCTCCAAAATCGATGTTTTCTTTTTTTTAGATAGTATAAAGCTATCAATTCTGCTTCTTCAAACTGTAGTTCTTCTTCTTCAAGTAAAAGAAGATACTTTTTTGTAATAATAGCGACATAGTCTACCTTTCGAGTCAGAACGCGTACTGAGCACTCAACGCCTCGCACAATCGCAAGGCTAGCCAGCACACATATCTGCTACACAGTACGCATTTTCGCACAGCTTCGGTGGATTCACCCGAGCTGAAAAGCATCTCTTCTCGCACAGCACATCGCACACATCTCCGCTTTGGAGGAGTCCCGGCCATATATAGGGATAATGTGGCATTGAAATGGCGAAAGAACTTTTGAAATCGGTCTAGTCGTTTGAGTTTATTCATTACGAACATCCAAAAATATAAGTCTGTTCATAATACTATAGTAATTTACTTTGATTACCTGTTTAATCGGTTTATCACTGGAGTTTGTAGCGGAATCTTCGCTTGCACTGCTTGCAGCCGCGTTCACTGCCACTTCACGAGATACTCGCTCCACCTATATTTATACAATAAATATTAATATTCTTACTAAAAAATATATATATAGGTGAATAGGGTTCCTATCAAGATCTAAGGAGCCCAAGCCAACCTCACCTGCAAGTAGTGCACCTGCCGATCAACGGACGAGGCTCTGGCGAACATAAAAGTTCCCGATAAGCGGCAATAGGCTCGGCACCTATTACGTGGGACCAACAATACAACTGGCATAGCCATAGCCTACCCTTTCGGGGAAACAGGCGTAATATTGTATATGTAAATGGGTAGTTAGTTAAGGTAGAACTTAATCTGACCTCAATGCTCAACGCGCTTCAAGCTTGTGGAAGTTTTCATAGTCAGGTTAAGTCATACATATAAAGATTTATCTGTGAAGAAATTATCTATCCTAGTGCTGTAGTACTAATGCTAAATACTTCTGAATTAGCAGCTTCGCTACACTACGCTATATTATGCTTATTCGTTAAGCTCAGGCAATCAGCATTTCAAACTCTACGACCAGCTAGTACCACTTCTAATTACCTAGTTTTATCCGCGAGGTATTTACTTTTAGGTGGGAAGCCCAGGGTAAAGTCAGGTTAAAGCCATCATGGTTATGCTGATGTCTAGACCTAAACTAATGAACACCAACCTAAATATTACGTTATCAAAGAAGAGCCTTGTCTTTAAACACTCGTATACGAGCCAAAATAGTTCGTCTAGTACGAAAAACGGGGAGAAAGATTTTTTCAATCTTAGTTATTTTTCTACTTACGTAAACAGAAAAACTATTCTACCATCTCATGGTCGGTTACTTTTGCACTTTTAAATGTTGAACTATTTTATATAAACTATTTCAGCCTTTTAAATAAGGACATATCCTGCTTTTAAGACAATTGGTAAGCAAAATAGTTCAGCTAATTGTTAATTGATGCAAAAGAGTTCGTCTATCATTGAGTTAAATACTTTTCTTCCCTTGTTTAAATTCATTTTTTAAACGCTTATGTTTGGTTAAGTAAATCTGAGTAGGATAGTATGAATTCTGAAAAATTATTTCAATTTCTTCAGTTTCCAAGAAAAACTGGGTCGTGGCAAACCAGAGGGTGAAAAACTTCGAAAGCGAATAGTTCGTGGGATTGAGGCGGGTAAATCAAGTTACCAAATCTCAAAAGACTTGACACTGCCCAGATCAACAGTGCAATTCAGCACTATAAAAAGAATGGAAATACTTCTTGCTTGAAGAAAACTGGCCGAACCCGTATCACCAGTAAAGCAGAAAAGAAGTCCTTAAGAAAATTATCAAAAAAATCCTCGTGCTGGAGCTGGAGAACTCACGGTGCAATGGAGAGACATGATTAAATAAAAAAATTAACAAATATTAGGTCGGGGAAAAAGTCTTTTCGCATAACGTAGGTATAAACTTATTATAAAATTTTTTTGACTGTACTATTTGTGTCTGCCTGGTTTTGGTAACATTAAAAAGGTTCCATTATAAAGAAAAGAAAAAAATAAAAAAAAGTTGTTTCCCGCTATTTTTCATTTGTTTTTCTCTCCGTAAAAATGAGTGAATCTAATGAAGAAATTCGATACATTTTAAAATTTTATTATAAAAAAGGCAAAAATGCAACTCAAGCAGTAAATAAAATTTGTGATGTTTATGGACCTGATGCAGTGTCAGTAAGAGTAGCACAAATTTGGTTCAAACGTTTTCAGTCCGGAAATTTTGATGTTAAAGATGCACCTCGCTCTGGTCGCCCTGTTACGAATAAAATGGACGCCATTTTTGAAAGAGTGGAGCAAGATCGGCATATTAGTAGTTACGATGTAGCTGAAGAACTGGGAATTGACCACAAAACAGTTTTGACCCATTTGAAGAAAGCTGGTTATACAAAAAAGCTCGATATTTGGGTGCCACACGAGCTCACTCAAAGAAACTTAATGAACCGTGTACTCATTTGCGATTCATTATTGAGACGTAATGAAACCGAGCCGTTTTTGAAGAGATTGATAACTGGCGATGTAAAGTGGATCACGTACGACAAGAACGTGCGAAAAAGGTCGTGGTCGAAAGTTGGCCAGGCTTCACAGACTGTGGCCAAACCTGGCCTAACACGAAATAAGGTGATGCTGTGTGTATGGTGGGATTGGAAGGGCATTGTTTATTATGAGCTTTTACCGCCCGGCAAAACCATCGATTCTGATCTTTACTGCCAGCAACTGATGAGATTAAAGGAAGCAGTCGAGAGAAAACGGCCGGAATTGATCAACAGGAAGGGTGTGGTCTTTCATCACGATAACGCTAGACCACACACATCTTTAGCCACTCAGCAAAAATTAAGAGAGTTCGACTGGGAAGTCCTAGTGCATCCACCATATAGCCCTGACCTTGCGCCTTCAGATTTTCACCTGTTTCGGTCTCTGCAGAATTCTTTAGGTTCTGTAAGGTTGACCTCAAGAGAGGACTGCCAAAACTATTTGTCCCGTTTTTTTTATCAGAAGTCCCAAAGTTTCTACAGTAACGGGATAATGTCTCTGCCCACAAAATGGCAGAAAGTTATTCAACAAAACGGTACATATATATTGTAAATAAATGTAAATAAACTTTGAAAAAAATGTCTTGACTTTTCATACAAAAATACGAAAAGACTTTTTCCCCAACCTATTATGTCTCAGTTGATACCTGCAAAAGAGTGTTAAAAAGAATGGGCTACGGATTTTACACAGCTAAGAAAAAACTACTATCGACTGCCTTACAAAGGAAAAGAGATTGAAATTTGCGCGTGATCTCTTAAATTAGACATCAGATCAGTGGCGTAGTATCAATTGAAGTGAAGAGTCCAAATTTGAAGTCACAGTGGGCGATAAAAGAAAAAAAGTAGTTCGAAAAAAACATTAAGCGTTTCATACTGATTGCATTTAACGAAAAGTTAAGTTTCCAGCGTCTCTTACGCTTTGGGGCTGCATGTTTGCACAAGTTGTTGGTGGAATGCAGTTTGTCGATGGTTCCATCGATGCAACAAGATATCAAACTATTTTGGAAAAAAGTCTACTGCCCTCCCTTCCGTCACTCAAACATCAAGATTCTTTAATTTTTTTAACAAGACGGTGCAAGGACTACAAAGTCATGGCTGCTGTCAAAGAGCATCCCAACCATCGAATGGCCACCTGGACTCGACTTATCGCCGATTGAGACCCTGTGGTGGAAAATGAAAAAAGCCTTTCGCAAAAATCCATCAAGATCGAAGAGCGACTTGAAGGCTAATCTCTTGGTTGTGGGGGAGTTAAGTACGACCGACAAGTGTGCAGCGTTGGTTGCGACCATGCCTCTTCGCATTAAAGCTGTAATTGGAAGCAAAGGTGACACAACTAAGTGGTAGACGAACTATTTTGCGTGAGAGCCAATAGTAGACGAACATTTTTGCGACATGTGTTTCAAAATATTTATCTATGTTACTTGTCGTACGTCTTGAAATTTTTTAAAAATCCGTTTAAATAATCTATGACATACTACTAAAATTGTGGTTTACTTTCTTAATTACTTTACCTAAAAACACGTCACATTATTTCATATTATCTTATTTTTCTAGACAACTATTTTGCATCGGGGCTCGTATTCGTACAATTAGGCGCAACTTGGCAAATGCTAACAATAAGATGGCTTCTAAAACAAAAGACCATCTCTCAATGTTCAGCCCGTCGTCGATATTAGCTGCTACTACATATTAGAATTGATTCGAGTCATATCTTGCGAGATTCAATTCGGTACAGCGCCATCTGTCGCAAAAGTGTAATATTGCACTTCGTCTGTACAATACTTAATTTTTGTAACGGATTTAGTTAATTACTAGACAAGACTAAAGGCGAAAAGATATTCACTGATACGGCTAAAAAGGGAAACTATGTCTAAGCAAATATTTATTTGACGACCGATATGGCGTTTTAATCAGTATACATGCACTTCACTCCTGAGGTCGTGGGTTCGATTCCCACACAGGAAAAATATTTGTGTGCATGAACATAAATATTTGTTCTGGTCTGATTGTTTCCTATGTATAATAAGTATTTTACAAAAAAAAATGTATATCCGTTATTTAGTATCTGTAACACAAGTTATTCCATATATTGGAATAAAATTATATTTAATGTCTATATTTTAAGTTGTAAATTAAGTTGTATTGTATGTTGTAAATTAAGTTGTTTTTTATGTAGTAAATTAAGTTGTATTTTTAGTTTAAGTCAGTTAATTGGTAACCGTGAACGCGGCTCTCTAGGTTGTAGCTGAAAATCAACGTTTTGCTCGCTGAGCAATACTACGTTGACCTTTTCGCATGAATACAGCCCACGTACAAATAATTAGATAGATAGATAGAAAATTCTTTATTGTACACCAAATTAAAATAAAACAAGAAAACAATTGCATAAGAAAAGGGATACAATTGGCGGCCTTATCGCTTAATTAGTTTAAGTAAGTTTGTTTTTTTTTCTTATACTGTACACTGTTAATATGTAAAATGTTAATATTTTGTATGTGCTTATTTAATGCAATAAACGTTATATCTATCTATTCTAAATAGTTTGTAGGGTCCTGATGAGTAGTGGCTCAGTATGAATTATCCGAATTTAGCTTCACTTTTATATAAGAAGCTAGTCAGGGGCACAAATAACAATCTTAGGGTTTTAGATATGTACCCACTCTTTATTTGCCAGTGTCAAGTTATTTGCTTATGCATTGTTTTCATCGTTAAGTCACAGTTACAGTCAAAGTAAAGTCCGTCACAGTCAAGTAAGAGACTTTATTTAAAGGTTTCGAAGAAGTTTCGGAATCAACACGGTAAATCACGATAACATGCCACTATTATATTGACATTTAAAGGTAGAAAAATGGTAAATAAGGGAAAGTGGGAGTGGGTAATGTAGGGAGCGAAATCGTGCTCCCCACTAAAGGGAAGATCTTCCACCGGGCGGATGGATGTGCCCGGGGGCCGCGGCCCAACCGATGATGGTTGGGTGTTGTATATATAGTTACGAGCTTGAGGACTTTCGTTTGCGCGATTCAGGATTTTTCATTCATCTTTTACCCTTTTCCGCCACCGCTCCCTATAGTAATAAAGTTCTCTTACCATATCAGCGAGGTAGTCGCTGAGTCGTCCAATGGGGTTGTTGGTGTGTATGAAGAAATGCGGGGAGCGTCGCGCCAGGAGCCGCAGGGCTCGCCAGCCCCAGCCGCCGCACGCCGCTCGGGCTTCGCCTCCCGTCACCATATACGACTCTGAAACCGTCCACAACATACTTCTTCCACTCTATCTAGATACTGTTTACATTATTGATCTAATCAGTTTGGCGGGGGACCATAGAGTACAATAGATCTTTATTACTAAGACTGTGTACATTTTGCTGGTGTTCATGCATTATATTAGTGTTTTCCTATGTATATTAAGTATGTATTTACCAAAAAAAAGTATTTAAGTATGTTTATCCGTTGTTTAGTATCCATAACACAAGTTCTTAAAGATACTTATCTTGGAACTAATTAATTGGTGTAATTGTCAGAAATGTTATTAGTAACAACAGTTTACCCGTTGCGGGCTTACAATTTATATAACATACAAATAGTTACTTAATATTATTCGTAAAAAAGTATTCATTTAAAGTTATTAAATGGTTTATTTAAACTTTGGTAGACTTAATTCCTAAGTCTACAGAGGCAAATTTTACACCATTATTCAATAATAATGGTGTAAAAATCACTCTTATAGTATAAGTAATATATTACATGAGGATTGCATATATTGTGTTTATACTGATTGCGTACACTATAGCGCGATGTTTTTACATCATATAACTCAGGGCCGGTGCTGCTTAATAAACAATGACATTTCCAAAGTAAAACTCGACCAAATCAAGCTCAAGCCCGCAGTGAATGGATGCGTTAATTTTTATAATGACGACGCATACAAGCTTTATTAAATTAGATTTAAATTAAAAAGTATCGATTTTGTCTTTAAACAACAATGCTTCTAAATGCTGTTGGGCCACAATTTAGTTGCGCGTCGGGATTGAAGCGGCAGTAAATTATTTTCATCTATTGTTTGCAATTGATTTGCTGATTTCGTTGTTTGCAAGAGATTTGCTGATTTCGTATATCAGTGTTATTTTCCACCGATAATTATTCTTTATTGACTATTCTATAATGTTAAAAGTACATAATTGTATACTTTAGCTTTTTAATGCGGTTTCTCCACCTTTTATACCACTTAATGGGATGGATAAATGTGCATTACCAACCTAATGAAGGCATGAAGTCCCGTTCCTTTGTCCGACATGCAGCCAAGTTGTCCGGGCATAGATTCCACAGTTTTGTTAAATCATTGCTGAAAAAGAATGCAAATAAAAAATAAAAGACTCTTTCGTTATTACAGCCAATGAGGGGAGTTGGATGCAGATTCAGTAATGAGCGGATCGGCTAAATGCTTTAAGGCTTTTAAGACTCAACTTAAGACGATCATTTGGCATTAAGTCTTAATAACCATTCACTGACATATGCCTTCTCTCACGACCCGAGCTATGACAGATTCAGCTACCACTTTATCACACTAACCCAGTGCGGATCTGGAGAGACCAGTGTGTGGCTGTTACAATTTATAATAAGGCCTTTTACTTTTTTTTGTTTTACTTCGGTAACAAAATGCATTTACGCACTGTCTTCCGGCCAAGGGGGGACCGAAGGGGGTGTGGGGCTCACCACCGGCAGACGCGACTGCCAACAAATCTTTGTGTGCATGAACATGAATATTTGTTCTGGTTTGGGTGTTCTTCTATATATATTAAGTATGTATTTATAAAAAAAAGGTTTTTATGTATGTGTATTCGTTAATTAGTATCCATAAAACATGTTCTTGGAATTGAATATTTGGAGTAGTTGTAAGAAAATATTTATTTATTCTATTTCTTTATTTTTATGTATGGGGCCGTTCAAATATTACGTAAGCTTTATAGTAAGATAATAAGATTTAAGATTTCCCCCTCTCTCTTGTCAGCAAAAAAAGCAAAGCTCTTACCCCCTCTTACGTAAACAATTTTTAATTATAAAAAATACACTGACAGAGGAAATTTAGACAAGTAATTCCCCTAATCGGTCTTGAAGCGAGTGCCTACACGAATGCATAATTTGCGGGAATCCCCAAAAATGCGTTTCGTTTTCAGGAAATAGACAATGTAAGGGTTGCCATTCATGTAAAAAAGTAAATAACTAGTGAATCTAGACTCCCCTACCCCCCATGTCATCCAAAATAAGCAAAACAAATAGTGCTTGAACGGCCCATATGAGTACAATATTATTTGTAGAGGGGGTTCCATTTAGTGGAATCGAGCGACTTGGTTCGTCCACATGCATCGTCAAAAGTTCCAAAACACAATAATAAACACAATAATAATGACTTACTTTCCCATGTATGATTTCTTTTGTCCCTCATACTCCTTGATTATGTCTCCAACAGGCCTCCGTCTCTTTTTTGCCTTCTTTACTTCATCTGATGAATCTGTCTGTACTGGAGGCTTTGGTTTCTGAAACTCTGTATAAAATAAAAAGTTACTTGTTAATTAAGACACGATAATCTTAGTTAAATTGTTTAAAGAGCTTTTTTTTCCTTTTATCTATACAAAATAATTTCCTTTTTGAAAGGAGGTATCTTATATCATCAACAATCTAGCCTATCTAAAGACTAATTAGTAACTTTAATTTTTCATAAACTACTACATTATTTAAAAGATCGAATTTGTCCAACAACACTATTCATATTGTTTCTATTAAGACATTTTAGTAATGTGTTTTTAGTCACTACACTAAACTAACTCAAAAGGTTTTGTCCTCTTAGTCTTCTCAGTAAGTCTGTGTTGCACAGGAGCAACAACATTTACATGGTGATGAAATCTTCTTTAATGAGCTTCTGCATACTTCTTAATGATGCTAACAACCAGCTTTATAACTTAAGAAAAATAAGTTATTAGAGAAACACTTATTTTTCATAAGCATAAGGCGTTTGTGTTATAAATGGGTTTATATCTGTAGTACATCAGTAAGTAATGATAAATTAACAGATGTTGAAACAGCCAGGCTTATCAAAGCTATTTTCATAATGTTATGTCGTGTGGTATTCTTCTGTGGGGTTACATACATACATAATGTCACGCCTCTTTCCCGTAGGGGTAGGCAGAGATCACATCTTTCCACTTGCTATGATCTTGGCACACACTTTTAACTTCATTTATACTCATTCACCTTCTCATACACACCCGTCAGTTTAGGGTACTTTTGACCTGCCCTTTCTCCAAAATTTTCTGAATTTGGTCTGGTTGTGGTCTTCCCCTCCCAATACTTCCATTCACTTGTCCATCATAAATCACTTCCGTTACTCTACTTTCATTCATCCTCTCAACATGACCAAACCATCTAATCATACATTTCTCAATTCTTGTCACTATATTTTCTTTAACACCAGCTTCGGCCTTTTGTGACGCAGATATTCAAACTATCTTTGTACTGCAGAGAGGGCATATCAACCAATTTATAATCTACCATCTAGACACTTTATTATGGGATTTTTCAATGACATAGGTATTTTAACAGTGGCAGGTCAATATGTTTATGAAAACTTGGTTCATGTACATAAGAATATTGATTTCTGAATGTGATTGAACTCTATGAAAACTTTTCTTTCCTTTTCTTTACCAACCTCAATCAACAGGGCAATTCTAAATAAATAGGTTCAATTATTAGTTAATACTGTTAGTAATAAAAAGCTAATGATTTACCTGGACAGCCATCATTCTTCCAGCCGTTCCAGTGCTCTTCCCTTTTTAGAATGTGTTTAACACACTCAGCAAACTGTTTGCCATCTGGAGGAGTCTCTCCCAAAAGCCGGTAAATAAGAGTTGTTGTCTCCTTAAGCCAGTCTAACTGATCTGATTTTAGCTCTTGAGATTCCCTGAAACGATTAAAAAGGGAAAAAGGTTCGTTTGAACACTTTACTCTATAACAAAACTGCAGACTTAGAGCAGATTTGCAGAAGAACATAGTCTTTCTAACAGCTTTTTAATAGCTAAATGTGCTTTCCGAAGCATAGAAGCACTCTTTTATTAAATTTTATGACATTTAATATTCATTTACTGTAATAAACATACAATACATATGTAATAAATATTAGAAATTGTATTGGGAATTTTTGTTTGTTTTTAGATTTATGCAACATCATTGTCTTAATGAAAAAAGAGATTAATAAAGAATAAAATAAAAAACTTAACTAACATTTTAAATTTCACAGTAGATGTCAAATACTGGAACAATATAAGGAACTGTATGAGGACACATCTGCGGAAGTTGGAGTCAGACAGCTGCAGCTCTAAAAGCTTCTGATTGGTCAAGAATTTGGCGAAATAATGCTGTTCCTTGCTAGACTCGTGCATTTCCACATCGGAGCTCACCGCCTTCAGTCTGTTAAGTTTAGTTTTCTGTAGCTCAACAGCTTCTAACTTGTATGATGAAAATGCTGATAGAACACTCCCTGAATGCTAAAATAAAAATTTATTTTGACATATGAAATCACATTTGCATGTACACTGAAAGAAATAAAACTGGAAAACATATTAAGTTTTTCTTAAATTCTCATAGATTTAAGATCAACAATTACAATAGAAAACTGCACAACCATCTATAACGCAAGGCTTTCTAAATCCTTACAACCATGTTGTATAGTTCTGTCAACACATACCAAAAATTATAATACATAATAATATTGACTGCTAATAAAACAATGTTACAGTTTTGTTTTTGTCTTGTTAGTCAGTAGACACAAAATGGAGACTAGTTGAGGGTAAGTACAAACTAGCATAAAATTTAATTGGACAGTAACAATGCATATTCCAGTGTCTATCACAAAAGATTTAAATTGTTCGCCCACTTTAGCGGAGTCTATTTTGAAAGATAACGTGAATATATGTACAGTAGATTTTACGTTTAGTCATGTTACATCTATGGATATAATTAAGACATTCAATACTCTTAGTGTTAAGAAAGCTGCAGACCTCTGGGGCAATTCCATAGTAGTTACCAAGCCTATCATTGTTTCAGTGGCGCACAGTTTGGCTCTAATATTTAATAAATGTGTAGATTGCGGCAAATTTCCCGATCTAATGAAAGAAAGTAAAATCATTCCATTATATAAATCGGGCAGTACAACAGACCCAACAAATTTTCGACCTATCTCAGTGCTGCCTACATTTAGTAAAATTTTTGAAAAACTTGTTTACAACCAGATGTTAATATTTTTCAATAAAAATGGATTAATGCATTCAAAACAATTTGGATTCACTAAGGGTCGCTCTACAACCGATGCAGGTGTTGAGCTTTTAAAACATATATTTGATGCTTGGGATAATTCTTTGGACGCTTTAGGTATTTTTTGCGATCTGTCCAAAGCTTTTGACTGTGTTCCTCATGAAGCATTGATAAAAAAAATTAGAATATTACGGAATAAGAAACTCCGCATTGAATCTTCTCACTTCATATCTAAGTGATAGGATTCAAAGGGTTGAGGTTAATGGAAAGCGATCTCAGGGGTCTGTTGTAAAAATGGGGGTACCGCAGGGCTCGATTCTCGGTCCGTTTTTGTTTTTGATTTATATGAATGATTTGCCATATTTTGTTAAAGAAAACCACGAGATAGTTTTGTTTGCTGATGATACATCATTATTGTTTAAGTTAAAACGAAATCAGAATTTAGACGAAGTAAACAGTGCGATCTCGAAGGTGGTGCACTGGTTTGACGTTAACAATTTGCTATTAAATGGGGCTAAAACGAAATGTATTAAATTCGTGACGCCTAACGTCAGACAGGCAAACTCTACTATTATGGTAAAGGAGGATGAGTTGACCCTTGTGGATACTACCAAGTTTTTAGGGATTACTTTAGACTCTAAGCTACAGTGGGGCCCACATATTGGTGAATTGTCGAGTAGACTTAGCTCTGCAGCATTCGCGGTAAAGAAAATTCGCCAATTAACAGACGTTGTAACAGCTAGGCTAGTTTATCATAGCTATTTCCATAGTGTTATGTCCTATGGTATTCTTCTGTGGGGTTGTGCCGCAGAAATTCAAACAATCTTTGTGCTGCAGAAGAGGGCTATTCGAGCAATTTATAATCTCCCGTGTGGACATTCACTAAGGGAAAAGTTTAAAGAAATTGGTATTTTAACAGTGGCCGGTCAATTCATTTATGATAACCTGGTTTATGTACACAAGAATACTGATCAATTTAGTAAGAAAAGCTGTGTACATAACCTAACACAAGGAATAAGCATAAATTAGTTGTACCTGCCACTAGGCTCCAAAAGATAAACAAATCTTTTAAAGGTCAATGTGTGCGATTCTACAATAAAATCCCAAGCAACATACAGCAATTGAGCCTAAATAAATTTAAATTAACAATAAAACACAAGCTGTCTTCAAAGGGATATTATTCTATTAAAGACTATATGGCAGATAAAAATGCTTGGGATTAAACTGCCGTTTCATACAGGCTATTCTAATATGAATGACTTGAAAACATAAATATTGTTAAGGTTATGTTATATTGCATTGTATAGCTTCACAGACAAATGAAGATTGTAATTCTAGTACCAAACTAATGGACATATTTAAAAGAGCATAGCCTGTGAGTTTCTTGCCAGTTCTTCTTACAGAGCGGTGGCTCGGAACTGGCACTTAGATTCACTTACACTTAATTATTTTTTATTTTTAAATTGTTTTGTTGCATGTAAGTGAATCTAAGCTTCGTGATTTAGTGTAATATTATTTCGATTGTTTTTTTTTTCATTTGTGATCATGACGTTTTCAAGTACTATGTATAATAGTTTATGAAATAAATAAAAAAAAAAAAAAAAAAAAAAAAAATGTGATCAATATGATAATATAACAATTATTACTACACTATTTTTATTACTCGACAGGCAAGTCAACCACCAAGGCAAGGCACCACTGATAAAAAAAAATCTGACAAATACACCAATTATTTAGTTCCAAGATAAGTATCATTAAGAACTTGTGTTACTAAATAACGAATAAACATACATAGAAATACTTTCTTTTAGTGTAAATACATACTTAATCATCATCATCATCATCACAGCCCATTAACGTCCCACTACTGAGCACGAGCCTCCTCTCACATATCAAGGTGTGAGGGTATACATACTTAATACACATAGGAAAACACCCAGAAAAAAATATATTCATGTTCATGCACTCAAAGATTTGACCTGCGTGGGAACCAAACCCACAACCTTAGAAGCGGAGAGCAGGTATTCTCTCCACCACACCATATCAATTGTTAACTGAAACTGATAGTGCAGGTATCAAGGTTTTTTTCTTTTTTAACACATTAACTGCCAAGCTAATTTGACCCAAATGTTCCATTTAGGCCATCTGGTATATAAGTCTTCCCTGCCAGTCACCGGTGCCCCCCATGGCCCCATAAGAAGGGTAGCATGCCGGTCACCGGTGCCCCCCATGGCGGTTAATGTATTAAATATCTATAAATTTATTAAATTGGTTAATGTTAGAGGCCAAGACAACATCATCTGTTCATGCCTTCAGCTAAATCACCATTTATGGCAACTCTAATATCTACTGTTGCAGCTTGACATGTTTGTCCATTCATTTCAAACTGGCTCTACCTAATAATAATTAAAACCTGTTTAGATTTTTATGAGTTCAAAAGTCAGACTTACCGCAACAAATGTCTTCCATTGCAATTTATTATAACATGTATTTGGACTCCTAAAAAAGTCTTGGAGACTCCAGAACCTACAATACAGGTTATAGTCAATATTTATTTTGCTCTTCTCATCGTCCACCACCATTTCTTCATCCAGAGCATCTTTTAGATTGCTGGAGTTATCACCACCAAACTCTGTGACATTCTCTAAGTTAAATTCAGACACTATATTCAGTCCAGAACGTTCCGAAAAAGGGAAAAACTTGGCAAGGAATAGGAGAATGCGACCACAGAACACTGTGTTTTGCGACCGTGACAAACGTCTCAGTAAATCGTTGCACATTCGGAGTAGATTATTCTTGCATGCTACAAAAAACAGCTCTTCTTTCCATATATTCACGCCGTTTTCAACGTAAGTGAACATTTTCTCGCACTTGTTCAATGTTAAAGCGTCAAATATATCGCCAAGAAGGACCACAGGCATTGTTGGTGTTACCATCTGCCGTCTACATGATTCTATACAAAAACAAACATAGTTTTCCAGCGTGTCCGGCTCCTCCACCAGCAGTTCTAGTAGCTTGTCACGAAATGCTTGGTCCATTGAAGCTTTTCTATCAGTTTCATTTGTGGTCTTTGTAAATGAATCCAACAAATCAATATTGTTCGTTGAAAAAGCTTTTGAAAGCACGTCCTAGAAACAAAGATTTTTTTGTAATAAAACAAATGTTTATTTGTAAATAACCAACCATGAAAGTACTAAATGAGGTTATAGGTACTTTGTATTTAGCTCTAAGCTCTTCAAATCCTATTAGAGCTGACATTGTAACGATTATCGAAGACTATAAGAATATTTATTTCAGATGCATATATCCTAATAGGCGCACAGCAAAATTAAAACAAACTTTTATTTAAATATTAATTTTGGAAAGGTACACAATACAATCAAAACAAGCACCATACCAGATACAACCACAGAATCAGATAACTAAATCTGACTTAGTACAAGTACTAGGTACACGTAGACGTATATAAAAGTACTCTGTGACTAAGTATAAAATATAGATATATATTTTCTTGCTTGTACGTTTAAACACTAATATAAATTGATTTGATTACGTTTGTTAATATATTGTTTATTTTTATGTAGAAGTATGTACATAAATATTATACAATTGAGAATCTCTGAAAATTTTGAACTTAATTTTAGTCAATGTGCATGGAACATACATACAGATCCATTTAGAATTATAGATTATTACAATATTAAAGGTTAAGTAAGTTTGGTTGTGTAGAGAGCAATCCGGATAGAATAATGCTAGACGCTCGTTATATTTTATTCTATCTCTATTTTTTTTTGTAGTATAGAAATGACAGATTAAATGGCACACCAGCGATTCTGTGAAATCCTAAGTAGAATCATTACCATATAAATAAGAAATAATATTTAAAAAGAAAATTACAAAGCAAATTTATTTTATAGTTAAAAATATTCATAGCCACTATAAACTCAAGTCATTGGTCTACTCTGGGCTCACAAAAATCCAATTATTATATTTTTTATGTTGTTTTTAGCAGACTTGCATTACTTTGGAGTTTTTTTGTGGACATAGATTAGATAGAAGTGCAGTGCCCTGCAAACACTTATCAATACTGAGAATACTTCACTTGAAAATTTTTATTTATGCCCCCTCCAGCACTTATATTATAACAATCTAGAATAAATTAAATCTTGTGTAAAAAAAAATGCAAAGAGTTTTCAAATAGAAATTCAGTAAATATTGCACTGTATATATTGTAAGTTTTGCGTTTAAGTTTCTGAAAAACACAAATCCATGAAAAGTTCAACATTATTGGCTCGATTGAGACATCCTGTTTTGCCCACCAATCAGAGGCATACGGAAGTGCAGCTGATTGCTATTATTTGATGACAATAGAATATGTGTGTGTGTGGCGTCCTGTCTATTTATCTTTAGATAGAATTTTATTGTTATTTTACAGATTTTTTACTCGATACCTAGTTTACGTTTAGATGTGTTAAAGGAGCTTTTATTTTAATCATAGATCTATATTTTTTGCTCATAAGAACTAATAGTAAGATCTAAAAAGAAGGTTTACGAGACTGTAAGCTAACAAACATGGACCGAAGCAATATGAGGTACGTTCGAGCGCACTTTTTCAGATTCTTGTTCATTAATTATTCAGTTTCTATCAGCAGTTAAAAAAAAGGTACAATTTTGTTCTAAATTCAAGGATTCATCAAAACAAGTCTTCATTTTTTAAACACATGTAATGTCGACATCAAATTTATTTGTGAAGCCATTGGTTTTTATTTTGTATCACATAACAATATAAAAATATCAATATAGTATTTTATTTATCTAACGTTGATTGCAAATTTCTAAAATAATGGCAGCATAGAAACAGAGACATCTTTAATCCCGTTCAGACTTATGTTTCTTTGTGTGTGTATGTTGTTATCTCCCTTATCTATGTAATATTTTGAAAACACGTGTATTTTATGTTTGTTTGATAATTTTGCATGTCTGCAAATAGAATTATTGTTGATGTTATGTTCAGTACAAATCTACCGATTAGATTCTAACCCATTACTTTTATTGTCGTTATTGATGTAATATTTGTCGAAAACCTTTGTGTGACTATTTCACACTAAGGTTAATGAAGTCCACAAAAGACTAGCGCTTTAGTGGTCCTCCACGGAAGACCAGCTCTGTAGTGGTCCTCCACTTCAAAATATGCTAAGTATCCAAGACTTCAGTCCTATGTAGGATTTACTGTTGCAATTTTTTTTATTAGAATTCCGTTTTCATGTATACCCATAAAACAAAATTTATGTCATTTTTAAATTATTCGTTTTATTTTACTACTCCAAATAAAAGTGTAATTTGGAACCATTTCTTTTAGATCAAGTTATGTAAACAGTGGGCCTCGCTCCTTACCACACATGTCAGGAAGCAAAAGACACAATGGAAATGGACATGGGCATAACGGACACAATGGCAATGGTAATGGTCATAATGGAAACAGCCACAATATGCACAGTCACAGTGGAAATGGACATGGTGGCGCACGTCTCAGTCCTCCTATGCAGATGCCACAAGTCAGCGCCAACAATAATAATAACAATAACAACAATAATCAACATGATGATCTTATCAACTATATTTATGAATCATGGAATAAGGTGACTAATCTTTTTTGTTAAATCCGTTTAATTAAAACTGCTGTCTTTCTATAACATCCTGTAATGGTGCGAATAACAGTCTTCCCTTTGAAGGATAGAAGCATTAGACAGATGATTTACAGGCACTCAGAGTTCATAGATTTGGATCTACTCATTAGTAAACTCAAATCATTTATTTATTTAGTGAGACTGTATATTGTCAGTAATTAAAGTTGAAAGAAGTCTTTAGCCATGTGATGCCTGCTTATAGAAAACCCTAAGATTATGGAGAAAAAGCATGTCAAAACTGCCTGATGGGAGTGTTTGAAATTCAAATGAAGCTGTGTGTGTCATCATAGAAAATCAATGGATGTGATCTTTGTCAACCCTTATTAAAATAACGTTTAACGTCTCTAGTTCTTAGCTTAGTAATTTTCTAGTACTTTTTTTATCTATATATTTTTACAGTTACATTATTATATTCTTCCTGTAACTTTGGGTTGTAGAATAAGCCTGTCAGTGGTGTGGTTTTGACATGTGGCTCTTCAAAAAGAGCATGACACAGTTTTTAAAGGGACATCATAGTGTTCGACTTTACATCAGGTAGACCACATGCGCAGTATTTAACTCAAGTTTCCTTGC
Organism: Musotima nitidalis; assembly: GCA_949126915.1. NCBI lineage: Eukaryota > Metazoa > Arthropoda > Insecta > Lepidoptera > Crambidae > Musotima > Musotima nitidalis. The sequence goes on from OX421429.1 coordinate 4,405,391, forward strand.
TTTGGAAAGTATGTTTAACTGTTGGTTCTAGTTATCAATATATGTTTCAGTTAAAGGTCCCATTAGGTGGCTACAACAGCATTACATAATACACCTTTCTGCACTAATATAGACAGGTTTCTCATCTTGACTTGTGAAAGGAGGACTCTGTCCTCTAGCTGAACATTGATTGGCTGATATAATGATGATATTAATAGTTTGGTTCACAATGTAATTGTCCTATATTCTAAAAATAATGCTTCCTTATCAGTAGCTACATTATTGTCATATTTTTAAAGTTGATAAGTGGATTATAGATATATATAAATTCATACTGTATTAAAATATCTGCTAGTCTGTTACCTTGTTACTTTTATTAAATAGACCTATTTTGTAGTTGGAGACTTGGAAGAGAAATACTGGTTATTGGGATAGCTGGTTTTTGATAGGTGGAAGTTTGATTTGGAGGAAGCCACTCATTGAGAGTGAAAATTTACCTGTAGCGAAACATTCCACAGAGTGCTATTTCAGCAGATAATCTGACCTCATGGTGTAGCCTATTGATTGAGTTTGGTGAAAGGACCCGTAGAAATGGTCTCAAACCTCACCAACATACTAAAGAAGTGAATCTTAATTAAAACATAGTCCACTACTGAGCCATTATGAGAAGGATTCAGAATATTCTTCTTATGTCAGACCCAATGCGGATTTGATATTCAATGGCAAAATCCAAAGAATTACTTTGCTTAATTTTCATGATGGTTTCAGACCACCTGGTTCTGCCATTCTCTTATATACCACTTACTTCTATCTCTGTGTTCTATGTTAGTGGTGGTGGTTTCCGCACTTAGTCCTTGTTATGGACCATTGTGCGTGAGCCTTTTCAGCCATATTTGCTCACTCCAGCCAGCCCACCTCTCTCCAGAAGCAGATCAGGTTTCCAAATCCGTTCAAAACTTCCCCAATGGAACTCGGCGATCCTAGGGTTACCTTACGTATGTCAGCCACGCGTGTGCATTCCAGGAGCGACCGTTTCCTCAGCCATCATACACGCTCTACACAAGGGGCTGTCTGTGACTCCTATAGTGTGTAAATGTTTGATAAGTGAGCAGTGCCCAGTGATGGTCCCCGCCACCAGGCGCAGGCTATTTCTGTCCAGTCGTAAAAGTCGCCTAGTTAGTTTTGCGTCTAGTGACGGCATGGCCTCCTTGGACTGCCTGCAACCTGGAGTGGAGGACCAATTTCGTAATTGTTTAAAGGGAATGGGAACTATGTGTTCAGGTCCATAGACCGTCGCGATGGAGCCTCTCCTTGCCAGTTTGTCAGCTGCATCGTTACCCATTGATCCACTGTAGTGTAATTTTGTTTCGATATCATATCGATACCTGTTCTAGTGCATTGTGGCATTCTTAGTATCAATCTGGAAGTCGTGTGATTTTTGTTTAAGGATTGAAGGACAGACGCGCTGTCGGATATTATACGAATGTCTTTAACCTGTCTAGCTATTACAGCATGCGCGGCTTGGGTTATGCCCACACATTCTGCCTAGTAGACTGTGTTGTGTTTTCATAGTGATTTAGATATGCTGATGTTGAGATCATTCAAAAATACGCCGGCACCGGTGCCCGTGCCTATTTTTGATCCATCTGTGTATATTCTCAGCTCATTTAGGCCGGAGTAGTCTTGCGCCTCTTCAGTTAGTTGCACGGTATAGTGTTTTTCAAAAGTGTGTGTTTTCTGGGTTCTGTCATTTGGTGCCATCAACATTGGTTGTTGTTTAACGGCATCATCCAATGTGTCTGACCCGGGAATCTTTCTTTAGTGTACCAGCTATATGAAGTCTGAAGGCTGCTGTGGCTGCCTCCTCTCCCACGGTGAGGTGTAGGGGTGGCAGCCCCAGCATTGCCGCAGTGGAGGCGGTTTTCATACTGCTGGTGATTGACACGCAGGCCAAGCGTTGTAATTTTTCTAGTTCTTTTTGGGTTATACTAAGATTTATTCTAGGCCACCAGACCAGCGAGCCACATGTGACTATTGGTCGGATTACTATGATGTATTGTATAGCCAGTGCATAATTTTCGGGCGAATGCCCCAGTTCTTGCCAAGTAGACGTTTGCACTGCCATAGGGATATACTGGCTTTCTTAGTGGTATAGTTGGTGTGTTTTTCCCAATTCATCTGTTTGTCTAGATAAAGTACACCTAGGTACTTGGTTTCTGATGATAGGCTTAAGGTTGTGTCGAAGAATTTTGGTAGATGCAATTCAACTAACTTCTATCTCTAAAGGGTCTACAAATGTATTTTCGAATATGTGACACTTGTCAAATTTTGCTATATGGAGTTATGTGACGAACATTTCACTAGAATAAGGGCCGGCGGAATAAGTGGATCGGTTATGCAAAGGTCGTAGGTTTGACTCCTACTCGGGCGACCGCAAGACGGTTGATGTTTTTAAGTTAAAATTTTAACTCATAACTTTCACTAAATTTCATATTTGTATATCGCTCACATACATTGAAAATGCCCCTACTACATTTCAGGTGACACGAGAGTTAGAACGTGGCAGTGAAGAAGCGCAATACTATCAGGAGGTGAGTTCCCCTCGAGGACTGGCCAACTTCAGGCCCTTCAACCTAGATCAGTGGTGGGGCCGCCGCGTCATGCAGACAATGAACCGGAATAAACATCGCTCTTAGTTCTCCTTTTTCAATTGCACTATGTAAGTTTTACTAGGATTCGCGTTTAACACATCTGTTTTTAATTTTATATGATAAGTAGAAGTATTATTCAATAATCAATGTACAGTCCTAGACCTAGGTCTCATGTTCTTCACCACTCAAGCTTCTTGGTGATCTGGCCCATTATTGTTATTTTATCTTGACATTCATTATTGCCTCATGGAATCCCAATTAATTCTACATAAGAAATAATAGTATTAATCAACACACAGTCGACGTATAATATTCTATTCAACTCAAGCTTTTATAATTCATTTTTAATATTTATATAAATTTGATTTGGCTGTTTATAGTTATGTTATCTTAATATTTTTTATTGCCCTATCAGATCCCAAATTTACTTGAGAAATATTAGTATAAATCAACACACAGTTCAGTATGGACCTTAGATTGAAGAACATGGGTTCTTCTGCAATCAGGCTTTTTGCTCTTTGTGTTGTGGCCGGTTGTTGTAAAGTTATCTCGATGTTTGATATCGTCGAACCCAACCAATCAACCCTGTTCTAAGTGATTTGGCCTGTTTCTTTAAGTTATTGTGACTGCATGCACATATAAAGCGATTCATATTGTATTCCTATGTTAAATAAAAAATAGGGTAAATTAAAGCAAGCTACCTCTAGTCTTTACGAGTCGCGGTAAAATGTTAAACCTTGATTTATTAGTATTATTATAGATGATGTTAACTATCATTAATGTCCGCAATATTCATCTTAATATCTCGATGGATGAACTATGGATAAATTTGTTTGAAACTCGTGACGTCACCTATAGTAAAACAGAGAAAAAGGTCCCAAATACTATGTGAACCTAACCTAACGACTTTTCACCAGTATATTATTATGAGTTCTTTAACATTAATTACTGGAAAAGATTTCATAAAATATATATTCCTTCATGGGTGTAATATATATATTTTGCATTTATTTTCAATAGTCAAAGGAGTGTATATATACTGCCTCCTAACTTCTTTTTAGTTTTGCTTAATATCGATGTACACTAAATAAACTATGCCCCTTTTTCTTAAACCCATACTAAACGTTAATCTCTCTGTTGTGATCAAAAAATAATAATTATTATAATCTGTCTATTGTCTGTTCTCAGAAATAATAAACTCAAATTCTTAAAAAATTCATTCTTTGTAATTTCGACTTGAAATGTCCTTTTTTAACTGTTTTTGTTATGTTATTAAAAATATTGGCAGATGTGTTAATTGCGTCGATTCATGTAATTATGACTTACTAGGTATTAAATACATTAGTCTTAGTTCGGACACAGATTTAACGGTTAATACGGCACCCCAGTAGATATTCATGATGCAAGTTATGTATTTAATTGAAATTTTGGTTGCACCTACACAACAGATGGTTAATACCAAGTAATACTTGACAAACAGAGAAGTTCGTCTAGTATAAATTGTATGAATTTGACAAAACCAATCTAGCTTTAAGCTTGAGTCAAGTTTCAACATTTATATATCGAACTTTGTCTTTGCTTGTCAAATATTACTAGGGGATTAGCTACATTGATCCAGCGATCAAAGTACTATAGTACAATTAGCGTTAAAAATATGTACACAAACATTGAATAACATTGTAATAAAAAAGGTTGGTGAATTGTAATAAAAAAGGTTGGTGAAAGTTAAAAATTGTTGTCATATTTTTGATGCTGGTAACCCTCTCGCTATACAATATATAATTCAACTTTAGACTTGTACAAAATAAAAAGTAACTAAACTTATATTGTAACAAAACTTGCAATACATAATTTTATATGATACATGGCTCTATCACATCACTTCATATTACATATTAAGCTGATAAGTCATAAAATGATCATATTTCGACGATATGTAGAGGTAGGGCTAGAAAAATGTTGTGAAGAAAATAAATATGAAAAATATGGCAGTGCCCTTCGTGTTTCGAATTGGTAGGCCTTTTGTTATTACTTTTCTTTAAATTATAATTATAATTAAGTCTGTTATTTTTATTCGATTTGATTGTAATCATAATCTTATATTCATTTTCAAAGTTAATTACTTATTTATAAATATATATATTTGTCTATTGTGAATGTGATGGAGCTGTGTAAAATTATTGCATTTGATAATTACCACTATTGGTCAATAAATATTGTATTCGGGAGTTAGTTTACCCATATGGAATAAGCCTGGAGCTAATTAATGATTAAATGTAAACTTAACACCTAAAATAAATAGTACTATGTCCGAATAGTTTGACTTAGAAACGTTTTTAAATCTCACAGTTATGTATAAATTTAATAGAAAATACTCAATTTTTTATAGCTTTTTGTAGAAAGATGCGGTTAATAAAAAGCTGAAAGTCGTTTAATGAATAGTTACAAACTTACTCGTTAAAAACTGAACCTGGCAACAAATTTCCATGACAGCATCTGTCAATGTCAAATTATATGCGATTTCTTCTTTGTAAACATGTAGTTTGAAGAGTTTGTGCGTAGATATAAATAAATGAGGTATGGCGCTCCATTACCCGCGTGATTGTAAGGTATATAGTAATATTCAAATTATGCATAAATTTTTTGGCCATACTCCATAGATGAGATGATGACGTTTTTATTTGATAATATGAATTTTAAATTGATTGAATCTTGAAAAACATTGATTGACGCTGATTATAGGCTGGCTAAAAAACACAATTATCACGTTGAACAGCGCCGGCCTCCGACGCAATTAAATACCTATTGTTTTTCGGTTATTTGGCGTATAATGAGACATTTTATATAGATTTAATAATCGTGATTTTTGTATATACAAACTGTCATAGTTAGCTGTTGATCAATATGTCTTGTATATTCAATGTTCTTGCTCAATGAACTTTAGAACTTGCTCTTGTTTCAACAATTCCACAACTGTAATTCTAATACTTTAGAATGACAGTGAATATGGATGACATTGACAGTTTATGTCATTCTCATTGTACTGAAATTTAAAGCTTTTGTCAACCGCGTCTATCTTTAAAACGCTCATAAAAATAAGAATTTTACGGAATCGGTGCAAAAGTGCTTTGTAAATGCGCCCATAGATATTATAAAATAATTTCATGAATATTACTCGAAAATTCAACAATATAATTACAATTTACATTGTGATAAAATATTTTATTTAAACACCAAGTTTTACGAAGCAATAATTATATAATAATAATAAATAAAATAATTTGACATGATAGGGAAACTATTGTAAAAGTTCCGTAGGTATTTGTAAATAAGTTAGTGTGAATTAATATTTTTATTTAAACGTAAGAGTATAATGTTTAGCGTTTACTGTTTTAGGATCAGCTAGAGAAACTTGTTTTAATAATTATTATGTCTTGTTACTATGCTTTTACTTTTTAAAAATTGACTCGAGCCTAGGATCGGGTGACATGAAAATCTGAAAAAATATACAGTGAGAGATTTTTATGTTCCCCTCCCTATGTGGCTTCAAAACTAAATAAAACTCCAAACTTTAAAATTCAATCACATTCCATATACATACTGTACGTAGCATTTGAAATTATTGTAAATAGGTTTTAAGTAAATGCAGTGCTGCCTGATTATGGATTTGAATAAAACATTTTTGCAATGATACAGTTTTTCTTTGACTTTTTACTCGTATGTGAATAAAAACCTCATTTTGACAACCTTTGTGAGATGATGAAAGAAAAAACACCCAAACATTTACGGTGTTATTATAAAAAATACAAACACTTCTTAGACATGCGTTAACCTAAACAGTGTCTAAGGACTTCTTGGCGGGAAATTGAAGCGTCATGTGTGCAGTATTGTTTTATTTTCTAAAATTTGTGATATTTCTAACATTAATGTGTAATAACGGTGGATTATTAACCGTTAAGTGTTTGTGAACATTCATGAGTGTTGGTAAATCAAACAAAACAGTGCAACATCACTTTTCAAATTTTCTCTCAAGGTGTCCATGTGAGATCTCAGTATAGCCCCACATCTTTACTGAGGACTCAAGGAGTTTAGGGGAGGGTATTTCATCTTCGATTTATCATCTTTATCACCACTTATTCTCATTTACTATGTATGAATTATATATTATTAATATATCACTTACTTGACACTGGCTAAATGTGCTAGACGCACGAAGCCATTACTTAAAAGAAAGAAAGAACAGTGTCTAAAAATTTAAACGATGTTTGAGGCATTTGTTCAACATGTGTTTAACTTTTTTGTAATAACACCGTTAAGATCTTAATCCACTTTTAACTTTTTCATTTATTTAGAAATTGGATTGATTTTCATTCGGCTTTTCAAACTATTCGAGTGTTTTTTTTTAAATGCAAAAAGTCTAATTCTTTAAACATCCTGCTACTGAGCTATTATATACTACACTTACAAACCAAAGTGCGGATCCACTGCCGATTGGCGGAGGCAGGGTGGGGCCTCTAACGTGGCTAAGGGACTACTGTATGTAATCATAACGACGGTATCTACGGCTTAACGTACTTTTCAAAGTACGCAAGCGCTCGATGTCTAATAGCACACAAACAAAGGAAATATATAATTAACTTCTGCAAATAAGCAAAATACAATCTTTGATGGATTGTGGAATAATAGGTTTAAAATTGAACCGCCAAGACATAACATAGGTTATTCTTAAATATAAAATATAAATTTTGGACAATTAAATGAAGTAAGTTTTTTGTTTTAACAAGTTCTTTTTTTTTAACAAGTTCTTTTTTTTTGTAATTCGACAATGTATGATTGAAACTCCCCTCTCTTCACTCTTAAAATTGCCTACCCAACAGGGTTCATAACATTGGTCTCAAAATTATATAACAACTATGTACACATTATGGTTTTGCAATAAATTTTTTGTGTTTCTCTGTGCTTCCCTCTCTCCCAGCCAATGTTTCGACAGGGCTGCAGTCAAAGGTGGGGTTATTGTATTTGAAATTAAAAATAAGGAGCTTATTACGTTGAAACTACTTGAAAGGGTGAGCGTTTGCCATTATACAATAGATAGTCTGTGAGAAGGCATTAAAGATAAAGTAGCCAGAAATAAGTTTACGGGTGCGCGTTCTGTACTTTTTAAAACAAACTTTTTGTTACGTATCCTTTCGTTGTAGACTGAGCTTCGTGGCGAGGTTTTCCCAAGAGTTTACAGGATGAGGCTCTTCAAGAAAGTCGTGAAACGGTTTTAATGGGTCGGCAACGCGTTTGTGATGCACCTGGTGTTGCATAAGCTGCGGTTACATCTTTCCATCTGGTGGGCCGCTTGCTTGAGAGCCACCTTTTTTATTGTCTAAAAATATGCTGTTTACGCACTGTCTCCCGGCCAATAAGGGAGGGGAGTGTTGGGCTCACTGCGGCAGACGCGACCACCCACTAAAAAACTTCCGACGACGCCCACCGCTGTTGAAAAAGGGGCGAGGGACCTTTGCCTGGGTTTGTAGCTTTTGGCACCCGGCCCGCAGCCAGCGTCCCCCGGATTAGAACCAGAGGGCCTACTCTAATTCAACGAAAACGAAACTTCGTTATACCCATCCCTTACAATCGATACTGATATACCCAGAGAGTGAAAGAGACAGGTATAACGAAGTTTCGTTTTCGTTGAATTAGAGTAGGCCCTCAGGAGAACCTCCTCAGAGAGGCGCGAAATGCTTGAATGCCACCTAGTGGTATAAAAATAAAAACAACCGAAGTCGGGAACTTATAGTTACTATAGAAAGCTAGAGTTTTCTTAGAAGCAACCTTCCCAACCAATGTAAAGTAAAAACGGTTTCCTTAGCCGACATTTTCATTATACATCGTAACATGTGGGACTTGTGAACGGGTCGCTGCATATAAGCCGTTTCAATTTCAATCAAGACCAGAGCCCGTATTCACATAAACTATGAACATAAATACGGTTGAAGTTCAGTAGTCGTTCGAATGATTTTCTATCGATAATTTGGTATTCTCGTGATATCTTTAACTTAATATGATCAAAATTCATTGCATTCGCATTGTAGACACTGTTCAATCGAGTCAATTAAATTTTACCATTGAATTATTTTATACTCTAGGTAGGTATACCTACTATGATTTTATGATTTAAACGCAAACCACCAAGTATTTAAAATTTAGCGTATCTATGGGAGTACAAGTAGCTCAGTGGTTAGAGTAGTGGACCGGTTTTCAAAAAGTGAGTTCGATTATCACCTGGGCCACCGTGGACAAGTTGTTTCTACTAAAAATTTTCATCTTATGCCCACGTTGTATCAAAATATAATAATTCGATACAAATTCAGTAATTAACACACTATCTATACAACAATAACAATCTATAATAACCAGAGGTCGGAATTAGGTAGAGTTATTCATGTACTTACACTGATTTCACACAGCGAAAGAATATAGTGGATATGCCTCAAATCCCGGGATTAATTTTAAAGAATAGAAAAAATCCCGTTACTTTTTAATAAAAAGTTATTTACTTTTACTTTTTTAATTTAGACTACTGCACGCGCGACGTTGCCAAACTTACATCAATGATATTGGATGACCGAAGTTGCAAAATTTTGCATTTGAAATCCCGGGAAGGTCCACATTAATATCAACATTTCGATGCAAGTACATAAATAACTCTACCTAATTCCGACCTCTGATAATAACACAGACCACTAGTGCGAACTACATTTCGATAGGAGCAGTTATAAATTACAATTTAAAACAATTAAATAACTGAATATGGCACAGCCATCCTCCTGAAGAACGACTTTAGTTCAGAAGGACTATACTAATTCAAAGCAAACGAAAATTCGTGATACCTATCTCATTTACTCTCTAGGTAAATCATTATCGAGTGAAAGGGATGGGTATACGTTTTCGTTGTATTAGAGTAGGTCAATTGAAGGTCAATAAAAAAAAAGAGCTGATGAAGAGATAATTTATTAGTTAATAATTTCAGTTATGTTAATAAATATAAATGTATACTTGCCATAAAGATCGTATACATAAAATAACTTGTCGTTATAGAATGTAAAAATAATCATTGCACTCCTGAAAATTGATATTCAATGAAGCTGGAATCTGTGTATGAAGAACCTAACTATATATTTCCAATATCATATCCACTGCTGAAAATTAGCCTCCCCAATATATTACATTCTATTGGGGCTGTTTGCCCATTATCACAACACTGGGCAGGCGGGTTGGTAATCGCAGTTCAAGCCAGTACGCAGGATGACGCTGCTGCCCATCATCCGGTAAGAGGAATTACCTTGTGAGATGAGAGGGGGTGACACTATTCAAGGCCGGTACCACACGGCACATTTTCGATATGTAATTGAATAATTTTAGTTTTCAACGCCTCTAGAAGTTGCAAAACTAGTTCGCGGGTTCGATTCTCGCCTCGGTCGAAAATTTCGACTACTTTAATTTTAAAACTATTTCTACATTTCCTTCAAGATACGGCAGAAGGGTAAGGGGAGGTCAATATAGCCGACTGCCAAACAGATCGCATTTATGGAAAAAAGAATATTTTCTACCAGAAAAATCTAATAATAATTATATAAATACTTATAATATATAAAACTAGGTGGTTTGGCCGCGACTTTGATTGAAATTCAATTATATCGCATACTTTGTTTTAGTAACTTTAAATATCACTTTAAATTTATCTTCTAGCTTTCAAAATTAAGACTTCATTCGAATTGGGATCCCCTATTTCTATCCCTTACAAACGTTATTTCCGCATCAAAAAGTACCCTATGTCTTTCTCGGGCTCAAGACTATATGTGTACCAAATTTAATTCAAATTCGTTTACTTGTTTGGGGTCATCCATAAATTACGTCACGCAAATTCCGTAATTTTTTGACCCCCCTCCGTCCTTGTCACAGCTGGTCACACTTGTGAGACTCCCTTCTTCTTAATGTGATGTCACATTTTTGCAATTATTGTACCGCAACAAATAATTACATCAATACAGCAATTCCAAAATTTTCATAGGAACTGTATTTTGAAATGTGACGTCACGATATTTAGGATCCCTCCCATCCCCTTGTCACACTATGTCACATTTCGTCAACCCCCTCCCACCCCCTTAACGTGTGACGTAATTTATGGATAGCCCCTTTAGCCGTGAAACCGAGACAGACAAAGTTACTTTCGCATTTATATTTTTAGTATGGATAATATTTTCTATCTAGCAGAAATTTCTTATTGCATATAATATATTATAATATAAGGTAAAATATCATTAGGTAGATAGGTACGGTAAAGCTTAGCCCGCAAAGTAATACTCAGCTAGGGCTGCCATCAGTTAAATTGCCGACACCGTATAAACACGGCAAGAAACCCGGACATTTGTGCGAAAAACGTGTAAATACACCCCCCGGACCCCTCTAAAAATTTTTTTTTGCAACAAAATAAAATCATCGTTTAATCAATTTTGAACTAAGATTTATTTAAATTCAAATATACCTTGACAACAAAAGGGTTCGGATTTCACCCGGACATTTTTAAAATCCCCTGCCGGACGGACCCCGCACTCCCTTAAAACTAGGAAAAATCCGGGGAATTCCGGACGGATGGCAGCCCTATACTCAGCGGAACATCGTGACATTAATTTCGCGTTGCGGTTGTATGACAAATACCTATACATGGGTACCCTCGGTTCATAGTTGCCTCTCGCCTCGCATGTGGCCCTGGGGCATTTCAGACTCCGCTGTAGACGTTGCATTGCCTCGGTTCCTCACTTACGAGCTTCCGTATATTGTTATGCGATACGGTAATGTACCTCTTCTTTAGTTTAAGTATTGCATGAGAGACAAAAAAAAGTAGTTTAGCCTTTTGTACTCCTACTTAACATGAGTTTATAATATAATTGTTGGGTTGACTTCGAGCTAAAAAATAACTATGAAATCTTATAAGTTCAGACAAAAAAAGTATCTTTCAGATTTTCAGAAAAGTACTTTTAAATATTTCCGATGATTAGAATAGAATACAATAGATCTTTATTGCTAAGACTGTGTACATTTTGCTGGTGTTCATGCATTACATTAGTAACAACAGTGTACCCGTTGCGGGCGTGCAATTTATATAACTCACAACTAGTTTCTTAATATTATTCGTAAAAAAGTATTCATTTAAATTGTAAAATCGTTTATTTATTAGCCAGGCTTTTTATTTGTATATAAACTTTGGTAGACTTAATTTTTTAATTTCCAAAAGCAATTTATTGAATACTTTTATACCTACTGGTGTAAAAAGCACTCTTATAGTATAAGTATTTTTTAAAATATACTATACTACTATTACGTTTAATTAAAATGTTATGGCGCTCTTCGCGCCCACTTAGCAGGATTTCATGAATGTCTGTATTTGTGTGTGCTATGTAGTGCTTTTTTTTATTATTATCTACTTTGATAGACTTCAGTGTTTTAATATTTCTAGAAATAATAGTTTTTGCAAGATTTACCAAGTAAATAGAGTTTTTACTTTATTGACAAACGCAGACGAATTTCGATAAATCTGAAATGGTTAGATATTGAATTTGGCGCAAGTTTATTACAAGTTCATACATACATTTCTAACCCCGACCAAAAAATATGCGTGCGATCTGTTTATAAACGAATAAACCGGTTGTAGTGGTGGTTTTTTAAAAAGTTGAATTGGTCGAGAAGGTTTCTAGCAACCGATTATAAAGACATGTTTGGGCGTTCCTAGATATGATTTATTTTGTTAGCTGCGCTATTCTAAACTCACAACGAGGGTTGTTAAACTACCAAAATTAATTAACGTCAGCAATTAAGTAAATTAAGTAATAAGAAAATTAACTAACCTCCAAAGAAAAAAAAACATATCAAGAGTAAAAATACAATATTATCGTCTCTGTTTACTTCAATAAAATACCCTATTTATTATTTTAGGATAATCGTTTTCACGTTTTTCATAAGTAGAAAATTTCATAAGGCTTCTACTCCCGGAACATACTGAAATGTCAGTGCTAAACCTTAAAAAAAATTAGTATTAACGAATAATCTGTATAAGTAAGTAAGTAAGCTTGCATGCTTGCCATACTACGAGAAAAGTAATTAAAATACCAATAAATTCTATGATTTATTCATTTCATTATTGTATTGGGTCATTTGCATTCATTTGTGCTGGCGGGGATCGCGGATAAAGGACAAGGAGGAAGAAATTCGGATTGTATATTAATGTAGGTGTATTGATGTCGTTAATCATAGTCTTTATTACCTAGATATCGCATCGCATCCATAGATATACCTACCTAATAAATATTAGTTCATACACCTTATTTACAAGGTTAAAATAAATAAATAATGCAATGAAAACATTAGGTCCTTATTTATGAAGTTGGCGTTTTATTGAACTGTCCACTTTGATTTCAAAAATTCGCCGTTGAGCTCGGGATTCCAAACTTAAATTTATTTCAATTAAAAGCTCGTCTATTCGTGTTGTGATAATTCATTTGTTTTCGCGCCATCTAATTTTGTTTTCACATGCGGACTTTCAAATTTTTTGTATTAAGCTCAGAACTTAAAATGAAAAATTTGAAATATCGCATTATTTTTAAATATGAGTTCTATCGTGGCACGAGCGCTGCAGAAACAGCTCGAAGGATTAATGATGTGTGCTCAGAAGCCACTGAAAAAGAAAACACGGTACATTTTTGATTCGAACGCTTTTGTTCCGGAAATTTTGATCTCCAGAACAAACGGTGTACGTCCGGTGACCCTAGTTGTCAATGAGGAATTGAAGGCGATCGTGGAAGCGGATCCATCTCAAGCCACGTCAGAGTTTGCTGCAGGCTTCGGTGTGAATGAAAAACCATCATTAAAAAAAATTTGAGTGAAGAAGCTTGAAAAACAATTCCCCTTTTCTATGTAAACCATGAATTTTTTATGTAGGGATCAAATTATTGCCAATATTTTTGTACTCTCGTTAATTCGTGATTTATACATTGTCGAACTAATCCTTCTAATTCTAATTAAGAAATAATAACTTTTATAAAGAGGTTTTTTTAACTTGGCCCACTCGACTACATGATTATTTATATACGGTCTAATTCATCATCCCCGATGGCGATCAACGCGGTAAGCTTAAGGCACATATGTTACGGGAGAGGTTTGAACTCGGCGCCAACTGATTTTTAGCCCAGGAGTTCAACCGATAGGTTGCCTAATAAAATACTCTTAACAAAGCACCAAGTTTCACGCCCTACAAAGTTATTTTGAAGTGAGCCATTGACTAGCAGTATTCAAGCTCAAAGAAAGTTCACTGAGCCGTTTTCGAGAGAAACAATAAAAAAAGTTTTAAATAAGAAAGGAGACTAGTAAAGAAAAACATTTTAAAAGTAAAACTTTTATTTGCTTCCTTAAATTAATTGCCTTAGTCGTTGGGATCGATCAAAATATTTTTTTTTACATTTTATAACCATTGCTTGTAGTAAAAAATATATATAAAGAACATGTTTCCTTTGAGAATGCACATTGTGTAGATCATAAGATACAGAGTTGAAAAACTAATGCAATCAAAATTAAGTTAACTATTAACTTTTACGACTAGAAACTTATAACTTTAATAGAAATAATAATCATAGAGCACAAATTTTAATTGTAATTTACATAAAATTAAAAATATGTGATGCAAACAAATATTAAATCGATAAAGATCTAAGTCAATGCTAGGCTTAATAGGTTAGTTGAAAATTACCTTTCATACAAAGAAATAAGGTACAAAAACAGGTCACAAACGCTTATTGGCCTATGGCAACATTGGAAAAGAATGAAACGCATGGGCTTAACAGTAATTTTATGACATTTTAGGTCTTTCAGAACAAATTGTAGATGATTTGACCAATATGCTTAGCACTTGCCGTTTGGCTTGAAAGTATGCTATGCTAGGCCAATTAATATATTCAGGAATATTAGGTCACTGTGCTGATGAATAGCCTTAAAGCTTGATATGATGTTATGCTAGACCTATTAATCCAATAATGTATCCCGTTAAGCTTGACAGAATGCTAGGCTAGACCCATTAGTCTATTAGTGATTATTTGGTCACTGCAGTTATCACTAGTCGTTTAGCTTGATAGGATGCTATGCCAGACCAATTAATCATTTGAAGATTCCTTGCTCACTGTGCTAAACAATATGCGTTTGAATTAAAAAGATGCTAGACCCATTAATCTATTAAAGTATCTTGCTCAAAGAAAAAAGTTACATTGCATTGTATTTCGATTGCATCAGTAATCCGATTGCCTATGCCGTGGTTGTCTATGCTTCGGCGGCGGGTTGCGTGGTCTGCGCGGTGACCACACTGGTGTTGTTAGACACGCTGTCAGGGTCCTGTTCGCGGACACCCATCCATGGCAGGCGCTTCTGGAGCTCCGCCCTGTGAGATTGCCTTTGTTTCAGTATCGTATTGTAATTTAAAGGACCTGTTTCACAATTTCAGATTAGGCCTTGGGATACTTGGCCGTCAAAATTATCTCGACTACCTGTCTAAGAAACGCAAATAGGAACTTACTTCGACATTGTGAGACAGTCCTCTAAGTGGAATTGGTCATTGTAAAGGAATTTAATAAAGAAAATTGTTAGAGATTATTCCTCCAAAAATCATTATAAATATTTTTTAGTATGTCCTATGTAAATTCAGAATTACTTCGAGAGAAAATTAAATTTTATCTGGATTACGATGGGTTAATTTCTCATACCTGTATCTGGGATGATTGATGGCATATACCCATGGATCTATGCATGAGACGACCTTGCAGCATACAGCAGGGATCATCGTAGTCACTGGCGTCAACAAGCTCCTGGAATTATACAGATACGATATTCAGGATACTAGGTTACATATATACATTCACGCCTGTTTCCCCGAAGGGGTAAGCAGAGGCATATTATACGCCCGCACTACGCCAATTATATAGTTGGTCCCACGTAATAGGTGGCGAGTCCATTGCCGCTTACCGGGCACTGTTATGTTCGCCAGAGCCTCGTCCGTTGATCAGCAGGTGCATTTGCAGGTGAGGTTGATTTAGATATTTGTAGGAACCCTATACACCCACATAGGCTTATGTTTAACAATAGAGGAAAATAAACTGGTGATGATGATAGTACCTGTCTCCAAAAGCTCCCGTCATAGTAACGAAGGCATACGGCGTCCAGGCGCAGACGAACAGGAAGAAGATGGTGAAGGCAACCTTCGCAATCCGGATTTCCACGCTGCGGCCAGCGTCCTCCTTGTTGGCGGCGAGAGACTTCACGTTCATCTTCTTAGCTTGCTCTTGCAACATTCTTTCGTGGAGACGCACCTGGTTATTATAGTAATTAGTATTTATCAGATGGTTTGAAGATGGGTGTTCGTTTTTAGTTTAGCGTTCATTCATGCTGTGGGAAATGTAAGAAAAGGAGTTGTGCTCCCCAATAAAGGTGAAACCTTCTACGCACCGCGCGGATGGAAGCTCCCGGAGTTTGCGGGCCAACTGATGATGGGAAGATTTCTCTAGGGCCTCTTGCAGAACATTAGCAGGCCCCTTCTACCCTGCTCGCTCACTTTTATCTTTACGTGATAGGCAACACCAGTGTGCCAAACCCTTGCCTTGGCCGATCTGCTTTGGTCTGCGTATGACCTGAGCGCCTCTCATCTAGATTAGTTAGTCGGCGATATCATAACTCGTGCAATTATGCAACCTTCTCGATGGCACGAAAACAGTAAGTTCCTGTCCTACAGGACGGCTGATGTGTGTTGTGTGTAGGACGGTTGATGTGTGTTGTGTGCAGGACGGTTGATGTGTGTTGTGTTTGTGAGTTGGTGGCCGAGCGCAAGTCGTCGATATGACGCCGACAAGTGGCCGGGCACAAGTGTTCGACATGATATTTTGATATAAATATATATATGATCATATTTATAACCTATTCTGTCACGAATGAGAGAGATCTTCATACGAAAACTAAAAAACCAGACCAAACTTTTGCTTTTAAGAACATGGGTACCTAAAGAAATGTTCTTGTATCACGTAAACTCATTAGAAGTTACATATTCTCGAAGGTTCCGTCCGAGTGGAGTAAGTTCGCTCGTTAAATATTATCCCTAAACATAGGCTGTGGGCGAGCGAGACTCGTACACTGTTTGTTGTAGGAAAACTAATACCAGGCTCTAGATTGTTTGTGAAGACGTCATGTCATTTTATATAGGCTTCTGTTACATGCTAACTGTGATTATCTTTATAATAAAGCTGATATGATCTGATAGGGCATTCTGAAGCATGGAAGCGCTCGATGTCAAACAGAGCACAGAAACTGAAAACTGCCGACCTGGGTACATACAAGCGCCTTGAAGTAATTCAATTGCATTAAATCTAAACTTCAAGCCTATTATAGCACAGCCCAAAAGCACAAGCCCTTTCTCACGAACCATGGTAAGAGGGAATCAGGATCATACGAAGAACCATAGGAGACAGATGTGGTGTTTAGTAGAAATCATAACGTGCTTTCCGAAGCGCTCGATATTAAATGCCGCACCAACGGTTACCTATCAAATAATTGACACTGTGAACTCTGTTTTGCTTTTCGACCGCCTAGTACCGTTGGAGCTACGATCGTTTCCGAAGCTCAAAACGCTTCAATGTAAGTTTAGGTTAATCTAAATAAAAACAATTGGTACTCGTAATGATTCTTTATCATCAGTTAACTAAATCATTGCAAAACCTAAAAATTATAAATTAGATTAAAAATGGTGTACTTCTTACATGCAATAAATAAAAATTCTCTTACAATCACACCAATTATTTAGTTCCAAGATAAGTATCACTAAGCACTTGTGTTATGTATAATAAAGAACGGATAAATATACTTAAATACTTTCTTTTTGTAAATACATACTTAATATAAATGGGAAAACGCCCAGACCAGAACAAATATTCATGTTCATCCACACAAAGATTTGTCCTGAGTGGGAATCGAACCCACGACCTCTGGAGTGAAGTGCAGGTATACTAGACCTCCACGCAATATCAGTCGTCCAAAAGTAATCACGTTGCTCAGAAAAAAATATCATCATTATCGATAAGTTGAATTATTGTAAGACTTAAATGGCTAATGGATTGAAATTTGTAAGCTGGTTCGTAGGAACAAACATCTATATCAGCAATCCCAGAATTACCATTCCCATGCTCGCAGTGTCCAAAATAGAAAAGAACTAACCTTACCATTTTCGAATTTGCATATTGTTAGATCGGGAACATATCATATGTCAATAAGAATATACAACAAGGTGCCACACGATATAAAAAACGTAAAGGAAGACTGTTTATTTTATAAAAGGCTCAAAGACTTCCTAGTAGAAAAATGTTTTTATGACTTATGTGAATATTTACCTAATTGACATCATCATCATCATCATCATCATCACAGCCCATTAACGTCCCACTACTGAGCACGAGCCTCCTTACACATATCAAGGTGTGAGGGTATTGGGTCATACTCCACCACGCTAACCCAGTGCGGATTGGCGGAGGCAGGTGTATGGCGTCCTGCTGTTAGAATTTTTCAAGCCGCCCATTAGGCCTCTAACATGGCTTAACGACTACCACATTTAGTGATAACCGGGACCAACGGCTTAACGTGCCTTCCGAAGCACGGAAGCGCTCGATATCAAATGCCACACAAACGGTCACCCATCCAAGGACTGACCTCTGTAAACTCTGCTTTACTTCAGTGATCGTTTCCGACCACCTAGCATCGCAGAGCTACGAGCGCTTCGCGCTAATTGACATAGTAACTTTTAATTTGTATAATTTTTGTATTTAATGTGATTTGATTTTAATTGTAAATATATTTTTATTGTAATTTTGTTTTTCATATTGTGTGTAATGTTAATGTTAATTTGTAATTTAGAATTTAAGGATAATAATTTCAACTATTTTATAATGTTTTTTGCAATACCCTTGCAGGGTTCATGTTTTAGAACCACTATTTATATGTAACATTAAGATCTTTATGTACTACATGACGCAAATAAAGAACTATGAACTATGAAATTATGTATATACAGCCTACATGAAAAAAGTCACGGCCGCAACAGTGCAAAATGCTCTGCCCACTAAGTTTAATAACATGAAAGGAAATATTGCCTCAAAGACAAACTGCATGCAGCTATTTTCCTAAGCCACGACGCGACGTCGTGCTGCAATTTTTCTTCATAATAACTATACTTTCTTCATAATAACTGGCGCAGTTTCGTGCAGATTGCCAGCTCCCAGCTGCGGAGACTGCATTCAAAGTTTTCCTTATATTTTTAATGCACGGATTCCTAATTCTGTTTAGTACTTCTTTGACCTATGGATTATCGTTTGCCGGATGATATATCGCACCTTCGGTAAGTCAAGGGCATAATTGTGAAAATTTGTTAGGTATGCAAAAGTGTTTTAAAAATGCCTTTTTAACTGGTGGGATAAAGACACCATAATGTATAGTTCACTTCATCTACAGGAGAATTACTTTAGAGTATATATTAAATAAACAAAATCGCATTGAGCGCAAAAAAAATCTTAAAATGGCTCTCCTGTAAAATTGCAAATATTGCAATTATGCCCTTGTCTTATCGAAGGTGCGATATACCTACTAGTGCAAAAATGGTTATTATTGGAAAGTATTTCATGACAATAAGGTCTAGCTCCAAACTAATTAAAGCTCGCTTAAGGAGTCATTAATTAAATCCATCCTAACCTACACAAATACACATCAAGAAATACTAATTCTGCACTAAAAATCCTATTTCATTCTCAATGAGTAAGTATGTCAGATGCAATAAGATATTTCTTTAACTGACCCTCAGTTTATTGCGTTTCTTCTTAAATAGTTGTATAACCTGTCCCATATGAAATTTATACATAGTGTTTGAGAAAACTACTGCTATATTTTTCTTATCTCTGTGTTGGAATGTACTCTTGGTGTATTTAAATCTTTCCAAATAAGGAACGTATAAAAGAACTTGAAAGTATTTAAATATTTCTGGTCATTTTATGCAAGATTTGATTTCTTGAGATGAGGTGACCACTTTTCACCAGGTGGGCTGCATGTTTGAGTACCAGGCTAGCACCAAGGCCCCCAAGAACTGCTAGTATGGTACCAAACAACGGGTAAATACATATAGTACTTAGGTTTTCTATGTATAATGGAAATAATTATTTGTCCCGCGTGAAAATCTACCTCCGCGCGATATCAGTCGTTATTATTTTATTTATATCATGACGTAATGTAGAGCTTTTATAAAAAATATACCTATGTATAATTTTGTGGCAACTATATTATTATTACTTCATATTTGACGGTAGAAGAGAAATCAAAGTATAATTTCAGTAAATTAATGAAATACCTACTTCCCCAGAGTTTATTTAGAAATAATTTAAGGTGACGAACTTTAAGAGCGATTGCCCAAGTTGGAATTTTTTCCCTCACGGTCCAAAACACCCCTGAAAGTAGGATTTGTTTAAAAACTCCTGTCGCACGTCTGTTAATGACAAAGTTTGTTTTTTCTCGGCGCCGCCATCGAGCCGCTCTCTAAACAACGGCTGTACAGTCAGCAAACTAATATCAAAACTCCAAACGTTACTAAAAAGATTATACCTGAAAGATGCTAATTTGTCTATGCAACCAGTTGTTCTTCAACTGTTCTTTTAAATTACATTTGAGCAGTAATTGTCGCAGTGATTATTATATTATGAATATTTTGTCCACTTTAGAAAGAAAAAAGCGCAAAGGCATAAACAAATACAACATAGAATACAAACGCAATTAAAAAATGAAGAGAACACATGCCTGTAGCCAACTAAGCCTCAGCCTCATCATAATGCCACAGCGGCAATAAAGCTGTCCCCGTAACGCTGATATTCTGGTGGGGCCTTCAGATACTTCGATCTATCTGACGCTGACTGTACCTACCCTCAATCACTAGAACTGTGTAGATTGTTTTGACAAAACAACAAACAATATCTACGAGCCAACTTGAACATTTTTGAGCATTGTCTAACTTTGTTGGTAATATTCGTTTTAATATAATCTTTATGGATCTGAAACTTGTTATTTTACTACAGGTCTTATGAGGAAGCTTTGAGTCGCACAACCAGCAATAGAGAGGGCATGCTGGGGATCTCACTACAAGATCTAACCAGACACGAAGTCACTGGACTATGTAAATGTATGATTTGTTTTATTGTAATAAATACTTTTTGTGGGCTCTATGGTTAAAAACAATAGTGGTGCTTGTCAAGTAAACAGATAGATTTTATGGCGGGAAAGTGATGTCAGCAGTTTTGTTTTATTTCATAAATAAAACGTAATAATGTGTAATAAAGGTAGATTACTAAACGTTAAATGTGTGTGAACGTACCTTGTGGTAGTAAATTAGTAAATAAAACAAAGCAGTGCAACTTCTCAAAAACAGTTTCAAATTCTCTCAAGAAGTCCTCTCTCTAAGGGGTTTAGGGGGGAGGGCATCATTTGCCAATCATCTTTATCACCACTCATTCACATTTACTATGTATTATTAAATTTGACTGATTTGACTAAAAATACTAAACGCACTAAGCCATTATTTTACAGAAAAGAAAAAAGTAGGCACAGGGGGGGGGGGGGCGGCAGACACATTGCCGCAATATTTTATTTTACAAAACTAGTGTCAATTTGATAGTGGATTTTTAGACCATTTAGATCTCATTACAAAACGATTAGACCAGGTTTAAAACTGGGGCTGTCACTTTCATTCGATAATATGAAGACAGTGACAGCACTAGTTTTAAACCTGGTCTAACTTTAGACATCGTTTTGTAATAGGCCCCTACTTCTTTCGAGGCGTTTCGGAAATAGACTGAGTCGACTATGGCGGACTTTACTTCACTTTGACTTAAATTACTTGACTCTGGCAAAGAGATGATCTTTGACAGATATATAAATAAGGTGCAATAAAAAAAGGAGTTAAGCAGCATTGCTGGTGGATTAATTCTATTCATAGAATTAAATATATTTGCTACTGAATGTTCGTCGTCTACACGCGTCTACTCACGACATAAATATTCAAAATAATAATAATTCTCTTACACACCAATACTTTAGTTCCAAGATTAGTATGATTTAGAACTTGTGCTATGGATACTAAATAACAGATAAATATGAGTACATACTTATTTTCGTAAATACATATTTGATACTACATAGAAAACACCCAGACCAAAACAAATATTCAGGTTTATGCACACAAAAATTTGTTCTTTTTAGGAATCGAACCCACGATCTCATTATATCCAAAAAAACAGGTGTGGGAGTTAAATCCCTTAAACCAAATAACAATAACGTTGTCAAGAAATAATTTTATCTTATGGATTTAAATTGGGGTTCCCCAACGTAATTAAAATAGCGCAACGTAATATAAATAGTTTTTTTTATGTAGTACCTACATAGTTAGGCATTATTTAATAGTATAATAATCACGAAAATAGAAGTAAAAAATAAGGATGCAAATAAGAAGGATAAATAAGAAAACAGAAAGTGAAACCTTAACAAAATTCAAAACGTCAAAAAAAAGATTTTATCTAAATGGAGAGCTTTTAATCCCTATTTATTCGATAATCTAAAGATGTAAATTTGCACGCTTCTATCTTTAATTACGAGTGTTAATTCGAAAAGAGACGGAGAATTGTACTAATCAACTCGAACAATGGGGTCAAGCTTGAAATTAAATGGGCCGGAACTAGCTCCTTCTGAAATGGCGGCGTTGCCAAGCTAAAAACATCCTTATCACAACCACGTCAAGGTCTACTTGACTCGTCGTCAGTGCGTCCTTAACTTCCACAATCTTACTCAGAAGCATTGGAAAAAGAATTTATTGTGTCGCGAAATTATTGTTTATTTTTGCTCAGAGACTTAGAAAGTTTAATACTGATCTACGAGCTTCGTTAACCTGGAGAGATTTCCGCTGTTTCGAGATCTTAAAGACGTTTTATATTCGGCAAAGGACACTTGAGATCTTCACTTCGGATAAACGCAAATGACGGCATAAATATTACATTTCACGGTTTTGAAGATTTCGTTTGATAATTGAGTTTTGTGGGTTTATAAGCGCACCCTCTTATAACAACCTGCACAAATGCCGTTTCACGCACCTCAAACGTATGCACATCAAAGATCTGGGGCTATTGGAGCTGGTGGTAGCTGGTGGTAGTTGGAGGTGGTGAACTTCTGGTCTTTCGAAGAAATGTAATAAAAAATCTTACCGCGCTAAAGAGTTGCGAGTAGAAGTAGCAGATGAGGGACATCGGGATGGCGTAGCTCCAGACGAAGATGCAGGCCACGAACACCTTCGTGTCCTGGTCGTCGGTGAAGTAGTCGAACGAGCATGTAGTAAGGAAACCCTCTGCAAATAAACACCAGCTTTTATAAAAGACTAGCTGGTGCCCGGATTGGTCAGCTCATTAGCACTTCACACAACATTTTTATGGAATCAGCTATTCTGATGTTTAAGATATTCATTGTAAAGTTACATTATAATCCGTTCAGTACTTTTCGCGTGAAAAAGTAACCAACATCAACAGATACTTTCGCGTTTATTATATTAGTCTGATGAAGTATGATTCTCTGGTTTAACATTATATTGTCTGCTAAAATTAAGAGTCTTTAGACAAAGGACTTAAAAGTCGTTCGAGACCTGAGGGCCTACTCTAATTCAACGAAAACGAAACTTCGTTGCATCTATCTCTGTCACTCCTTGGGTATATCATTATCGAGTGAAAGGAATGGGTTTAGCGAAGTTTCGTTTTCGTTGAATTAGAGGACTGGACTCTGACTTAAAAATACAAATAAATACGATGAAGAGCTCAGAGACGTCTTCTCATAGATCAGAAAGTCTGTTGCAAGCGTATAGGGCTTCTAAGTGAACAACAAAACAATAATTATTACTTAAACATTAGCCCTTATTCATCACATCAGCCACATAAAGTCCGCTGCTGAACATTGGCCTCTCCAATAGATTACATTCTATTGGGGACATTTGCCCATAATCACCATACTGGGCAGGCGGGTTGGTGATCGCAGTTCCAGCCGGTACGCAGAATGACACTGCTGCCCATCATCCGGTAGGATTTATCGACTCATACGACTCCCTATGAGGTAAGAGGAGGTGGTACTATTCTAGGCTGGTACCGCACACGTCAAGGAATAATCGCTTATAAAGAACTTCATTTTGCGCTAGCTGTAGAAACTATGAGGATGTAAGCAATTTGCAAGCCAATTACATCGGTTACGGCTAATCAGCGAGTAATCCACGCCACAGTTCCTAAGTTTGCCGCCAAAGAGGATGGACTTTCGATTGCCTGTTTTGTCGGTTTCGGGTTACCTTCACATTTCCGCTACTCGCTTTTAGACAATAACTAAAAGCTTGAACTCAATTCGTAAAAATAGCGCGTGTTAATATATTTTCCGCTTAAGTAACGTAAAACTTTGTTGTAAGTTGTTTACATTTTAGAAATAATTTGGATTACAATTAGGTTTTGTCAAGTTGCCAGGGTTGCGGGACTGTTTAAAAGGATAACCGTGGCCTTGAAATATTGTGGGCTCAAGAAGGAACATGGATGGATTAGTCAGTAAAAGGCTGGGGTGTGTCAGCCTTTTACTCTTCACCCTCAGCGGGAGACGGTCATTTGATGATTTCACATCCAAAGAAAAAAAGAAGAAAATAAAAGCAATTAATAGAAACATTGCTAGATTATGCCTGATATGACAAGACACAAGTTCATAATGAAAAAGGACGCAACTTAATTATCTACTTACAAAAACTGAATGAATAAGCAAGTTTTAAAAATGAAAAAAATATTTCTTTCAAACACGGACATTATATGTAAAACAATATCGTTTGAACAATTCACACCACGCCAATCTGGGAGCCCCTATCTAGGAAAGCTTGTTATATGATTAATTACTACTCAGACAAAATATAAATTTGATTGTTTTCTGTCGCCGCCACCTTAGAGATTAAATAAATTTACTATAAGTCAATTATTTAGCACTCATCTTCATAGAGACAATATCTTGCACACAATACACACAAAAAAATTCTTAATTATATTTTGCAATTCATATTGTCATTACTAAAAGGGTTTGTCATAATTATTGTATTGATGTAAGTTATGATACAATTAAACCTATTTTACATCTGGTTATAGACCACACGTGACTTCGTCCTTTAAGGAACTTCTATTTTATTTTAGACATAAAAATAGTCTAAGTCCATCTAGAATTAAATCTGCCAATAACGGGTGAAAGCTGAACAGTCAGACAAACTTACTTTTTAATTTCAGGAGCAAAAGAAAAATATTGTAAGCTTAGTAGCCTACAATATTTTTCTTTCAAGACTAGTGTCTGGAAAGTTTAAGTAAAAAAACTCACGAACGATCGCTCGGTCTGATCAAATTTCAACACTTGAAATCGGACATTGTTGAAGACAACTGGAGGCGTATGTAACCATCAGATTGGATTTTTTTACTGCAAGAAAATCATAAATGTTACCCTCAAATTTGCTTTCTCGCGGGACAAGCGGAATGATGTTACTGACTAATAATCATCGATGTCCCTTCTCGAGGCCTTTATGTTACTGACTAATAATCATCGATGTCCCTTCTCGAGGCCTTTATGTTACTGACTAATAATCATACATGTCCCTTCTCGAGACCTTTATGTTACTGACTAATAATCATCGATGTCCCTTCTCGAGGCCTTTATGTTACTGACTAATAATCATCGATGTCCCTTCTCGAGACCTTTATGTTACTGACTAATAATCGTCCATGTCCCTTATCGGGACCTTTATGTTACTGACTAATAATCATACATGTCCCTTCTCGAGACCTTTATGTTACTGACTAATAATCATCGATGTCCCTTCTCGAGGCCTTTATGTTACTGACTAATAATCATCCATGTCCCTTCTCGAGACCTTTATGTTACTGACTAATAATCGTCCATGTCCCTTATCGGGACCTTTATGTTACTGACTAATAATCATCCATGTCCCTTCTCGAGACCTTTATGTTACTGACTAATAATCATCCATGTCCCTTCTCGAGACCTTTATGTTACTGACTAATAATCATCCATGTCCCTTCTCGAGACCTTTATGTTACTGACTAATAATCGTCCATGTCCCTTATCGGGACCTTTATGTTACTGACTAATAATCATCCATGTCCCTTCTCGAGACCTTTATGTTACTGACTAATAATCATCGATGTCCCTTCTCGAGGCCTTTATGTTACTGACTAATAATCATCCATGTCCCTTCTCGAGACCTTTATGTTACTGACTAATAATCGTCCATGTCCCTTATCGGGACCTTTATGTTACTGACTAATAATCATCCATGTCCCTTCTCGAGACCTTTATGTTACTGACTAATAATCATCCATGTCCCTTCTCGAGACCTTTATGTTACTGACTAATAATCATCCATGTCCCTTCTCGAGACCTTTTTGTTCCGGGGCCGCGGTGACTTTTATTCTTTCTTACAATGCTGCAAACTCTTGTTCAGCAAGTTTAAGAGTCTTAAAACAGCGAAGCTTATCACCGCCCCTGCACTGGCTTCTACTGTCCCGGAATGTCTTATAGCATTAAGGGCTTCACTTAGCAAGTCTAGACAAATGGTTAAAAGTTAACTTTTATTAAGGCTAGTAAGCGGTAAATGAGTACAAGAAATAAATTTCGGTAGCGAGTTTGAAACCGCTTAATTCAACGTTATATTTAGCTCATCCCCTTTGCTTATTTCGGTACTTAGCTCAGTAGGTTGGAATTTGATTTATTACACCAATGGCTAGTACAAGATAAATATCTAAGAAAGCAAATGTGTAAACACTAACCAAAATACACAAAAAAAATTTCATTGTATAATTAATTTTAAAATAGTTGTCAACTTGTTATAGAGTTTTTACCACCCGGAATATGTCGATATGACGTCATTGGAAAACGCAGCAGCACCAAAAGTTTTCACATTAGTAAGTTTCGTCGGAGTCGTCGCAAAAAAGGCAGACACAAAGTTTTACATTTGTATGTGTCAAACGTATTTAAGGTCGCTGTACTATTGTAGCTGATCTTGATAAACGGTTAAAAGCTAAATCAGTGTGCTCTTCACCCAATTTTTGTTAGATTCAAGTTTTTCTTCCGTGTGTTCTAAATAAATGAATAAAGACAGGCACATAAAAGCTACCACATATATTTTTTTTTAAAACGATTTAAAATCCCTTCAACTATGAACGTTGAACAGAAAGCTCTTATCTGTAGCCTCCGCTGTTTTGGCTTCATAGGTCGGAATTTACTTTCGTACTTCAATAAAAAAGCAAGCAAGCAGCCCTTTCGAGAAATCAATATGGCAAGTTTATAAGCAAGTTTATGAGGCTTGATATGGCGGAGCTCATCATCGTCCATGAACTCGCCTCACCACTTTGGGATTTATTAAAGCTCTAACTGGTTTTATGGGGTTAGCAGAAAATAAACGAAATTGAAATTAAAAATTATTTGTTTAGTGCATTGCTGTCTTTTTTGTTGTTGTTTATAATGATGTAAAGAGCATATATAGCCTGTGAGTTTCTTGTCAGTTCTTCTCACAGAGCAGGGGCTCGGAACTGTCACTTAGATTCACTTACACCAAATTTTTATTTATTTGCATGTTCAGCGTAGTAATATTTAGTTTTTTTTTTAAATTAATATTTTGTTTTGACGTTTTCAAGTTATGGAATAGTTTATGAAATAAAGAACTTTTTACTTTTACTTTTTACTGTAATTAACTTACTTTGCCAGCTTTATCTAAAGTCTTTCCTTTCTAGGGCCAGTTGGGAGACGTTTCTATATGATTTAAGTCGTGTCCTGTACCAATTTGTTCTTAGATTAAAATTTTTGGTTGTTACATCTGTGCTACTTGTGTCTGTGTTACTACATAAAATAATACTAAAACATAATATTAGACAACTCACTTCCCAAACTAAGCAGAGCTTCGAGTCGCTGCATCTCTGCACCGATTATTTCAATAATACAAAGTTATAGTCGTTGTTAGTTTTAACGTAGGGTAATGTTAAAAAATAGGCACATTTAAATTATGTCTTATTAAAACTCTGCTTTTAATAATAAAAGCTCCGTCTCTGTGCCAGTTTTGTAATAAAACTGTGTAACAGACGCTAAGACTTCCATAAATTTATCAAACATAGTGTCACAGTATACTTGATATGTACATTGTGTCGTACATGTATGTGAATGTAACATTTACGTAACCCACGGTGTAAAATATTTCATAAATAGCTGCTGAAGCGATGTGAGGGCGTGCCGATAGTTTAATAATTATTAATTACCTGGCACGAACTTTCCCCAGATCCTGGCGGCAGGCAGGATCGTGAATGGCAAAGACCAGAGCCACGTGAAAGCGATCAGTAAACCAGCCTGGACTTTGTTTATCCTCCCATCCAAAGGACAAGAAATAGTTCTGCAAACAAATATATTCTTCTTGGTGAACGAAACGATTAGAGATGTGTAAACTCGACTTACTAACCCGAGTTAAATCGAGCTGAGCTATTTTATTTGTTACTGCGAGTTCATAATTTCAGGTGTTTAAAGTCCATTGCTAAACATTGGCCTCCCTAATTTTTCATCATATTGGGGGTATTTGCCAATAATCACCACGCTGGGCAGGCGAGTTGGTGATGGCCAAAATGCAGGATGACGCGGCTGCCCATCGACCGGTAGGTTTTCACTCCGTCGACAAGAGATGAGAGGGGCTGGCACTATTTTATGCACCAAATGCCAGTTACCTCAAGTAAATTTTTACTCCATTTTCAGCTGGGTATATTAACGGAGCAAGCGAAAGAATGCGCGATTCGTTCTTTGGCTGCGCTCTTTAATACTCCCGCCAAAAGTAAGCCATATAAATATCATTGTTTCAAACCACCAGCGATTGTAATTGTAGTAACAGATAGATGGTTGGAAAAATAAATGATATGTAAAAAGTAATTTGCAACAAATTGTGTTCGTTCCCACTCGAGTTGTGTAACTCGACTTCATCTCGAGTTGAATTTCATCTCGAGTCGTGTTTATTCCGAGTTGGCACATCTATAGAAACGAGAGTCCGACCAAAAGCTCATGAGGCTTATTACTTTGAAATAAGTACTCTAAAACTTTTTGTGTAATTCCCACAACAGTCATTGTTAAGGGATCATAAAAAGAAATAATCAGGAACCTTGTTTTTTGTATCCATTTCTTTTGTTAGTTGTTTTTTTAATTGTAAACTCCTGAAAATGTCGTCTTATGGGTTATTACTGCTAATAACTTTCATCATTAAATTTTCCTCCAATTAATATGTCATTTAAGTTATTAATCTCGTTAACTTATATCTATTGTGTGAAAAAGATTATTACGCCTAACGTAGTTAAAACAAAGTGGCTTTTGTATGTAGTACCTAATTATAAGTTTATATTTAACATTACTTACATTGGCTGGGTTTGAACTCCTCATCGCTACCAACTCCAAGATCTACGACCATCCTACAATCTATAGTCAACATACATACACAAATTACAACCACGCCTGTTTCCCCGAAGGGATAAGCAAAGGCATAATATACGCCCACAATTTGCCAGGTATATTGTTGGTCCCACATAATAGTTGGCGAGCCTAAGGCCGCTTATTCGGAATTTGCTTGATTGTCAGAGCTTCGTCTGTTGATCGGCAGGTAAGCAATTAAAAAGTATACTAACTTCATCATCATCATATCCTAGTACTATCCCGGTTGCTCCAGACTGAAGCCCAGAGCCCAGGGTCTGCTCACTGGTCTAACCAGATTGGCATTGGCTGAAATTCAGTTATTACATTAAAAAATATACTAACTTGTATCTATCAAACGCAATGACGGCGTTGGTAATGGCCCCTCCTATGCCAGACAGGGAGCCGAGGGTAGCGAAGATGTCGCAGCCAAGCTGGTAGCCCACCAGCCTTTGGTGGAAGGAGTTCATGATGAGCAGCGGCATCTCTATCATCATCAGCAGATCGAATATAGCCAGGTTGATCACGAACATGTTGCTGACGCTTCGGAGGGACTTCGATCTGAAAACGTATGAATGATTATTATTTAATATTTTTACACGCGGGCCACCTGATGGAAACCGCAGCCTATGGACCCTTGCAACACAAGGAGCATCACTGAAAAAACCGTTTCACGCCCTTTTTGAAGAGAGAGTTATGGAAAACAAACTTCATAATAGGTTTTTTTTTTAAATATTTCTGTTCTTGTTTGTGTATTTTTTTGAATTTGATTGTTATGTCTATATTGTATATTTCTGCATATGTGTGTTTGCGATTCAAATAAATTATTATCTTATCTTATCTTAATATACGAATGATAACTGAAATTTATCAGGAATCTACGAAATGACAAAACAAACAGTTTTCTACCCGTTAACGTGTCAAGGGAGAGGTACTTAAGTTAAGTATGTTATATACTTATATTTTTTACTTACCAGTAATTAACATAGACCTAGTGAGAATACTGAGAAAGATAAAACCTTTTGAGTTAGATTAGTGTAGTGTCAGTGAAGTGTAATGTGACTAAGAACACATTACTTAAGTGTCTTCGCCTTAATAGAAACAATAAGAATAGTGTTATTGGACAAATTCTTACTTATAAAATATGTAGTAGTTTATGATAAACGTTGTAGTTGAGATTGTAGTTGATATAAGATACGTTCTTTCAAAAAGGAAAGTATTTTGTATTAGTAATAAAAAATTACTTGCGGCATGCCCTCGTTTCACTTTGGTAACAATTATGCATTATTGAAATTTTAGTAGGGATCCCTTATTTTTCTAGTCAAAAAAAATAGCCTATGTTACTCTAAAATAACGTAGCATTCTAATGGTGATAGAAATATCGAAACCTGTCCAGTACTTTTTCAGTTTATTCGTAACAAACATACATACAAAAATCTTTCCTCTTTTTAATGTAAGTATCAAGTATAGATATTAGGTAATTACTTTTTATAATCAATGTCTTTGTTTATCGTCAAAGAAAAAGATATGTTATAATAGAACACAGCTACTAGCTACATTTATATTCAGTAAGAACCAGAATGTATGTGTACATAAGTATTATTTTTCGACCGCTATCCAAGACAGCTCGTCAATGGGTCCACAAATCTCGAGAACAAATGAAAAGCGGCGCCCAGTGCCTCCGTATAAACTGAGCGGGAAAAAGAGGGTCTCGTTGAATAGGCTCCTCTATCCCCTTGAAGTGAGGTCGATATGTAAGGCTGTTCATACACGTTTATTCAGAAAGATGTTTATTTTTTTTAACAAAACGCGAAATATTGAGAGATTTTTCTTTTCATTTGTACTTACAGTCTCCCACTCGATGGACCGATGATTTTATCAAGGCGACGGGAAGCCGGTGGATGTTGGAGATTCAGAATCGTGCAATGTGGAAATCTATTTAGACGTGGGCGTCATGGCTAAGATGATGATGTAGTAAATATAAATCATAATCAGAATTGTATAGTTGAATATCAAAATATTTTATAAAATTTTGGACCCTATTGAGCATTTAGGTATGTCATGAACATGAACTAATGCTTGAGTGGAATATATATATAAGTTTGAATAAATAATCTTAAATATATTAAATCCGGCCTAGAATATTGCCACCCCCTCTCATCTCATGGGGAGTCGTAAGAGTCGACGTAGAGAAATCCCACCGGATGATGACTGACGACTGGCTTGAACTGCGAACACCAACTCAGTGTGGGCCACACCCACAATATAATGTTCTCAGTGGGGAAGGCTAATGTTCAGCAGTGGACTTTATATAACTGAAAAGAAGATTCTTGAATTTTTTTTACAACGTTTTTAGCCCCAAACTTGGCTTTTATTGGACAATGAGTACATAAATACTTTTTGTAAGTGTATACCTATAATACCTACATAGAAAACACATAGACCAACACACATATATTTGTCCAGGCTGCAAATCAAACCCACAATTGCGGAGTTCAGGTATTCTCAACGGAATATCGGTCGTCAAATATCCTGCTAGATTGATAGAATTGATTGATGTTGAATTGAGCGTCTGTGTAAGGTCTTATGAGTAGTATTATGCACGGCATATTGGCAATGTTTTCCCAAAAGTCGGTTGCGAGAACTACGGAGGCTATTCTAGTTAGGGATCCCTATAGAGTATGGATACAGATTCGAAACGACTTGGAAAGCCTTTGGGAGGTGAATCATATTATTATTTCAATCAAGTAACGCGAAACTTGAAAATAGGTAACGATCATTGAGGAGAATCATCTCTGGGTTGCGGAGATCAGACGGCAGTCGCCCCATATAATAACTGATATTGTAGGGCAAGCGGGATAATGCTGGGATAAGGAACAGCCGTACCGTTAATGTTTATAACATGACAGGCAGAACGCACTCATTAAAGACTTTAAAGTCTTTGCGATATTCTCAACGAAGTTTCCCATAGGCACATTATTTTTGTAAAAAGAATCAAATTATTGCATGTTAAATTAATTACATGACATGTTATCTCAGTTATTTCTGTTTATCCGTTATACAGTATCCATGACACAAGATCTCAATGATATTTTTGCACTAATTTTATTGGTGTGATTGTAAGATAATTATTTAATATAATATTATCATAATCGCCATTACTTTGAAAGTTGTACAGGTTCCATCGATCAATAAGTTCAAATAAGAAGAGTTGGTCTTGAATAAAGTGAGTAACGGTTACATAACATCGTTTAAGTCCACCACGTTAGTAATTTTTAAAAACTTTTCATGAGTGACAATAAACCGACTGATTTGATATAAATATAACTTACTTCCGTGCTGTTTCCGTGTTGTTACCTATGGATTATTATTATTATTGATCGTATTTTGATTCTGTTTTGGGCGAAACTAAGACACGCTTTCGATTCTCTAGCAAATGGCATAAAAAATTCAAAACCGCAAATAAATTATCACGTGATAATAGAACTTAAACGACCATAATAATATGTAACAGCAATAAAAGTTACGTAGTAACACCCTTGAAGCCCTTACCTTGATTTGTGAGAGGAGTTAGACGCACAGATATTATGTTTCGATTCATCGAAGTACGGGTCCTCTTATTGATTAGTTTTATTGGATTTTGTTGGCGTAACTCAATCCATTTCTCAGTTGAGAAAATAAAGTATCAGCGATGGATGGGATGGGTGGGATGGGTAAAAAATCTTTCATTCTGAGTTCATAAGGCCCTTGGATTATCCTACATATCTATACCCATACCTACTGCTTTTCTGGCCTATTTTTTGCGTCGAAATGTCTGGAAGAAATAGTTTTTAGCGAAAAGACCGCCTAGATTGGCATTTTTTTTATTTGTAAGTTTTTCTTGTAAACTGCATATTTAAGTTTTTACCAATAAAAGTACATCTATCTATCTCATTGTATTATGCAAACTTTGTATTATTTAGTACTTATTTACTTCGTATTATAATCAACGATCTCATAGTAAAGTCCGATTACTGTGCACTGAAACGATTGTGGTCCACAATCGCAAACAAAGATGAAAGCGAGTCAGGTCATATTTAACTCCGAGCACGTAATATTTTGGTGTCGCGAGCTTTTTAAAATTGTTATGGGAAAAATTCTTGGATTCAAGACGAGCTTGTTTGTTAAACTGATAAGTGGTCAAGATTAAGTGACTGGATCCCCGTAAATTCGTTTGTAACTTGAGACTTAAGATATTTACAGAATAAACTATATAAAAATTTTGATATACATGCTTTTTCCCCGAAAAATCTTTTTCTATTAGTTTTCTGGACTGCATTGACTGCTTATCATCAGGCAGGATCCGAACAGAAATCAAACCTCGCAACTAGAATTTTGCATTTCTCTCTCTTTCTTAAATGTTGCGCGACCTCGCCTTCTTGTTAGACCCATATAGTACGTAAATGTACAACACCGTTTTTTATCTCTAGTCTAGCGCGAGACTTTAAAAAAATCTCTGAAAATGAGTTCACTTCAAGTTTTCCAATCTGTCGTCCTCTTGTGCGTAATAAACTTAATTAAATCACCACAGAGCAGTCAGCGCCACTCCACCGGTCGTCGGATTGTTCCACGTTATTAACCCGCTCGTGCCGAATGCCGAAACCGGGAAAGCGGTTTTTAAAGGGGCCCCGTTTTGGGCTTCAGCGAGTTTCGGTTCGGTGGCGTAATGGTTGTGTGTGATCCGCTACGGTGAATTGTTTCCGGTATTGAGGTTTTCAACACAATTTAAAATACGATTTCTCGGTTCTTTTTTTGCAAAGATTCGTTGAGCTGAAGCATTTAAACCTATTGTTTTGATAATTTGTGTGGTAATCAAAAGTTCTGCTTCTTGCGGAAAGCTTAAGACGTCTATGTGACAAGTAGGTATCATATCTGTAGTGTATAGGCAAGGTTTCATTTACCCACTGCACTGGTGTGATGCACCTTCTTAAGAGGATTCTAATCAATATACTACGTCATAGATGTATTTATTACTATTGATTACAGTTTGTTGGTATTTAAACAACAACCAACGAATGGGATCTCGTCTAGAGTTCATGTAGGCGAAGAGCTAGCCACCTCTCAACATTTGGCATGTTTCATATAGAGAGTTCTGTGCAAAAGTTAAACTTGCGAATGTGTGTGAAGAGCGATGATCCTAAAATTAAAGTAAATCCAAACGACATTGACTGTAAACGAAGTGATAATGAGCAAAGTGATCATAAACTAAGTGATCATAAGCAAAGTGATCATAAGCAAAGTGATCATAAGCAAAGTGATCATAAGCAAAGTGATCATAAGCAAAGTGATCATAAGCAAAGTGATCATAAGCAAAGTGATCATGAGCGTGCTGTAGATGTGCATTTGACATGTTTCATTTAAGAACTTTTCTATCACTGTGTTTACTAGTGATAGAAAAGTAGAGATATATCCTTACCCACCCCAAATGTAACATATGGGCGTGATATAAAGTTTACATAAGTATATATGAAAGTCTACTTACGTCCCAAAGATCCAAACGACAATGCCATTGCCTGTGAGCGAGGTGATCATGAGCATGCTGTAGATGAGCGCGAGGCAGTAGTGCCAGTACTTGCTGACCGCCGGGAAGTTCCGCCAGTGCTCGTGGACTAGATCTTGGTGTTCCTCTGGAATGTTCCAGCCGAGCATGTGTTCTACCACCTCTTGCGACACCCTTCCAGAAAGAACAAACCAATTTTTAAACCAATAAGAATAATTTCGACTCTGTTATATCGGAAAACTAAACCTTAAGTATATTATTTTGAGAAGTTGAAGAGGTCAATACGCCTGACACCATCATCATCGGCCCCACGAATGCGGGTTAAGGAGTTTTTAACTCCGTGTCTGCTGGTTTTTTAACCGAACGTTAAGACGATAAAGCCTACGGCTGCCTCTTTGACCAATATTACTATTAATTTTCTATATATTATCGTCATTAAAGTTCTATCACGACGTAAGTAATTTTTAGGAATTTTTTTAGAGACAAGAAACCTGTCTGTCAGTCAGTCTTATTGTAGGCTTCCGTGCTACTTTTCCGTAGTTTAGAAGGTTCTTATTGGTCGTATTTTGACTAGGCGAAACGACGCTTCTGTCGATGCTAGAAGCAAATGGTATCAACATATCAAAATCGTCAAAAAACGAGAAACGTGGTGATACAATTTAAGAGACGATAAAATTTAGCATTTTAATTGGTAAACCTTATTCTATGCTAATAACTTATAACAGTTATGCGTGATTCTTTAGCTCATCGAAGATAATGAAATATCAAACGATTAACTATTGAAATACTTTGGATAAATATATTTTTAACTGACATACTAACGATTAGTATATCTTGCATGTGCCTCTTTTTAATAGTAGGTACATATCGTTGAAATAGATTTAGTTGATCAAGCCATATCATAGATTGATTGATACGGTTTTGATGTTCCCAAACTTTATTAGGATAATCCTAGGATGCAACCAAGGGCTGCCTTAGTCGAATGTCAATCTACAAGTAAAACAAAGAGCAATCATTTGAAAGGTAATTGCTGCTCGGGCAGTCCCATGCTGCCAATTCAGTCAAAACATAAGTTGAACTCAGTTATGTTGATAAAACCGTTTACATGAAATGATTTTGAATTGAGAACCGATTTATCTATTCAATATATTCAAATATTAATTATCTCACAATGTTATCGTCTTTTTGCCGAGAAAAGAAAAATAGTTTAAAAAGATTTATCCCGTAAGAACCTTAATACCTATTCAACACGAATCGAAGCCAGCTTAAGGAGTTAAGATAGAACGAGCCAACTTGAAATAAGTTTTACAGCAGCTCGGGAGCATAATAATAAAAAACACAAGTACTTAAAAGTTTAACTTGTTATTCTTCGGAAACTTGAGGCGAACTAGAGTACAATTTATGTTTTATTTTCAGACATGGTTTAATTTTGAATTTGCATAGTCTATACTAGAATTTAAAATGCAATAGTTTGTTTGTCTGTCTGTTAGGATAAGAGTTGTCGCTTCTATACTGTAAAATTAATTTTGAGGTAGGTACTTCGTTCATTTCTTTGTACATAAAAATACAAATGTAGAAAAGGCGAACTTAATACCATTGAGCATTATCTACCAATTAACCTTGGGGTTGTCAGAGATATCAAAGGGAGTGGATAAATAGGAGATTTAAAAAAAAAAGTTTTAGTCCCTACCATGAACGAAACCTGTCCTATAGACTCGTGAGTGACCTATTGGGTATTTATACATGGCTGGTGGCCGTTAGTCCTACTAATAAAAAAAGTAATAGTATCTGTCTGTCTGATACGCTATCTTGCCAAAATTGAACCAATGAATTAATTATGATAAATTTATATTCGTTTACGACGTAACGGACTTGGATGAAGGATATGTTTTACTTTTATCCAGTTACACCCTGTTACTAATGAAATTTAAGCGGTAGTAACTACGATTGTCTGCTGCGCCTGCACGCCTACAAGTCTGTCCGATAATATTCAGCAACTTATTAACCCAGAAAAAAACCTACAAACTGCTGATAACGAAAGTCACGGGCACTTATCAATAAATAAGTATATTAAGTTTACTTTGCTTGCGATTACCTAAAACCTGAAATGATTGGGGATTTGCATTGGGAGACAAAAATAATTTACATAATTCATATTTCTCAAGTAGATGAAGCCGGGGCAGACGCTTGTTTAAATAATATTAAAATAATACGTACATTTTCAAAGGTTGCGCCAATGGGCCGATGCCGAAGTCAGTGTTATTGTTCGCCATTTTGTGCGCGCGTTGTATTCAAAATGGCGACGGTTACAACAATCTGTTTGGCGGGGCAAACACTATTGTTTCCTATGTTGACTGTTGTTGATTGAAAATTATTTTAAAATGAAAAACTAATAATCATTTGACATAGTGAGTAGTTCGACGGTCTCGCCGCTTCTCACTTGTGCCCGTTACTTGGGGGCGATTGCTTTTATACAGGTCGAAATCGTGCGTGTCAGTTAATTCTTTAATTCAATAAAATAGTAAAGCTTCTTATTTATTTGGTCAAGCGTGAGCTAATGCGGCCTACAGTTCTCAATCTGTGCGATTGAGTACGTGATTTAATTTAATTTTAATTATTAAGAGTGAATGACGAGTATAGTTTCATCCATTATCAATTTATCACGTATTTTTTGATTTTCAGTAAGTTTATTCTTTAAATGAGACAAGACTCTTTTTTTTCGTTTCTTTATTTGTATATAGGATTTTGTCTCATACAATGTCAATATGAACTTTTGCTAACTAATGAGTCTATATGAATAATGCATTTTCCATTGTGTCATAGCATTTAATTAGATCAGATATTTGTTTTTCAGTATGCATACATACATACATAAAATCACGCCTGTTACCCCGAAGGGATAGGCAGAGGCATAATATATGCCCACACTTCGCCAATTATATTGCGGGTCCCACGTAATAGGTGGCAAGCCTATTACCGCTTATTATTAGTAGGTATGCGATATTTTCAGTATGCTCATCGCTTAAATGAGATAAAACTAGTTTTATTTATTTATCGTCAAGATTTTACAGTATAAAAAATGTTACATACATTTTAGAGTATCTAAGCGTCTATGCATTTGCTGATACAAGAGTCTTTTCTTACAATTTCTTTTGTTCTTAACTTTACTTTAGGTTCAGAAATTGTCTGGGGTTCCCATGAGTAATTTACCAAAAATTCTACTTATTTAGCCCAGCGTGAGTTAAATTTAGGGAATGAAACGCTTAATTACCTACCACAATATTACTGAATAAATGCTTGGCAGATACACCGCATATTTCTTCTTCTTTCTTTTAAATAATGGCTTCGTGCATCTAGCACATTTAGCCAGAGTCAAGTAAGTGATATATTAATAATATATAATTCATAGTAAATGAGAATGAGTAGTGATAAAGATGATAAATGGTAAATGAGATACCCTCCCCTAAGCCCCTTGAGTCCTTAGTAAAGATGTGGGACTATACTGAGATCTCACATGGACTCCTTGAGAGAAAATTTTAAAAGTGATGTTGCACCGTTTTGTTTGATTTACCAACACTCATGTATATTCACAAAGACTTGACGGTTAATAATCCACCGTTATTATACATTAATGTTAGAAATATCACAAATTTTAGAAAATAAAACAAAACTGCAGACATGACGCTTCACTTTCCCGCCAAGAAGTCCACCGCATATTTATAATAATATCTTGTATTTTTTTTTTGTAAATATTTGACAGGTTGCTTGATATCATTGTCACCTGTAATTTTAATCTATGTTAAACGCTTTTTTTTCATTAAATTGAAGTTTTGTTATATCATAAAATATTATAATGTAAAAAACAATCGAAGTATGATTACTCGGAAATCACAAAACTTAAATTTACTTACATGCAACAAAACAATTCAAATCCAAAAAATATTTAAGTGTAAGTGAATATAAGTGCCAGTTCCAAGCCACCGCTCTATAAGAAGTGGCAAGACACTCGCAGGCTAAATTATTAATTGGCTGCAAGTACCTACACTTAAATATTTTGTGTTTGCATAGTGTTTTTCCATGTTTTTCTATCCTACTTACGACATTTCCTCTGTGGCCAAAACACTCAAAACTCAGTAATTATTTACCCCAGTATTTGATACACTGGAGTAAATGTTGTTGAGCTCCGAGTTCGTAACAAGTTTGGAAGATCCCACCTGTTCAAATTAGCAAATCAATTAACTTTCTGATGAGTTGGATTCTGAGTATTTTGCTACATTATAAAGTGGGCTTTAAAACTGATTACAGCTAAGTCAATTAAATTGCTTATTTTCGTAAATATTTTGGCTATAATGTTTATTTATTTGGTATATAAGTAAATAAAAGGTATTTATGTATGTTTATCCGTTATTTTGTATCCATAACACAAGTTCTTAATGATACATATTTTGGAACTAAATAATTGGTGTGATTGTAAGAGAATATTTATTTATTTATATTTTATTTAGTGTTTCCCGTGGGAATAAAGGATTTCATCGAAAGTACAGTAAACACACTTTGTATTGCGGGGACTAGTTAACAAATAAAAATATAAATTTATTTTATACAATACACAAATAACACTAAGATCAATGACCTTAGAAACGGAATATAGACCTATATTGACCTCCACTCCGTATAAGTTTTCAAAAAGTTTCAAAAGTGAACGATTTCCAAGGTGTTAGTATAACATTACAGTACCTATTGAGATAGTAGACTATGTTTTATTTTAAGTGCATTTGTAACTGGCGAAAAAAAACCAAGCTTGTCGATTTTCTTGTCTGTTTTTTTACGATCAAGCTCCCGCCCGCAGTAAATAGGCGCGATAGTTTTTCAGTTTGACCTCTATTGAGCCAAACTTGAATAAATGATTTTTGAATTGACTTGATACTGAAATTATAGGCTGCATAGCTTAAAAAATATATTTACAAAGTAACTTAATATATTTACATACAGTTTATAATACATTTATTTATTTAGGTTTATAAAGTCTTTAACTAACTACCCTCGCATGCCAATCGGCCAAAACAGCGCTAACCACGAAACGGTGAAATTATGGTAAAAGCTAACAAGTGGGATATATTGAAATAAATTTGCGATTCAGTCCGCACCCGCCGCCGCCGCACCAATGCCAAGCCGCCCCGATATTGTGTACTTGGCACACACCACTCGTAATCGTAAGCCTGTGGAATTTGTCGTATGTGGGACAATAGGGTATGCTTAATATTTATGTGCTTGTATGTTTGAAGGCGCTATTTTCATCAAGCAATTGGTTCTTCTCTGGCGAGAGTCTACAGAATCCCACTTCTGATGAAGGCGGTTGCCCGCCTTTGTTAGGTTTGGCTATAGCACTTTATCTGTTGTGTAAACCCTGGAGGTGGAACCATTGCGATTCGTTGAGTTCGTGGTGGCTCGCCGTTGATATTCGTAAAACAGTGACGTTTTTTTAACTTTTAAATAATGGCTTCGTGCGTTTAGCACATTAAGCCAGTGTCAAATAAGAGATATATTAATTATACTTACATCATAGTAAATGAGAATGAGTGGTGATAAAGATAATAAATAGCAGATGAGATGCCCTCCCCTAAATCCCCAGAGCCGACAGTAAATCAAGTGGGTCTATACTGAGATCTCATATGGACTTCTTGAGAGAATTTGAAAAGTGATGTTGCACTACTTTGTTTAATTTTCCAAAACTTATGTACGTTCACAAACGAATTAACGGTAAAAAATCCATCGTTATTACACATTAATGTTCGAAAAATCTCAAATTTAAAAAAATAGAATAAAACTACAGAAATAACGTTTCACTTTCCCGCCAAGATGTCCAACAGTGATTAAAATAAATATTAAAATAAATAAATATATATTAAATAAATAAATAAATATATATTAAATAA
The DNA here is from genome assembly GCA_949126915.1 of Musotima nitidalis. Taxonomy (NCBI): domain Eukaryota; kingdom Metazoa; phylum Arthropoda; class Insecta; order Lepidoptera; family Crambidae; genus Musotima; species Musotima nitidalis. The sequence continues at coordinate 4,446,145 of OX421429.1, forward strand.
ATATTAAAATAAATATCCCGGTAAGCGGCACTAGGCTCGATGGGACCAAAAACGTAATGGATGAAACGTGGGCGTAAATTATACCTCTGTCTACCCCTTCGCGGAAACAGGCGTCATTGTATGTTTGTGTGTAAGTTTTATTTTGTTCGTTCTGCGTCGTACTTTTCTGCTAACCCGAATATTAATTGAAACAGAATGCCAGAAGTTTAATTAAATAAATAACACATTGACAGGGCACGGCCTTGGACAAATTCTCTCTTTCCGTAAAAATCCTCGCTCTTTTCGGTGGCAGATTATATTTCACTCGCTTGCAGTGCACCAACTACCAAAGACTTGTTCAAATTATTAGTCGTCCTGTAATTCTCTCACCGCTTTCTAAAACATATAAGAAAATTTACAGCGCTTGCCTAGTCCTTTGGCCTAATTAATTAAAAGAGGCCTTGAATTTATATTATAGTTTATTTTTTTAAATATGCAATAACTATTCAACCTGGGATAAAAAGCTTTAAGTATTAAATAAATCCGCCTACACTCGTTTCTCGATATAACGTAAAGAGACAATCCATTGTCTTCCAAAATTTTCTTTATTTGCATCACATACAAATATGAATTCTCTATGAACATAGAGCTCGTATACAAAGTTTGTATATCCTGCTTTCTCACAAAAAATAAAAAATATACTTTGTTGTCTTTAAGATCAACATGATCATTTGGATTCGTCAAATATTCACTTTTTTATATGGAAATTAGAAATTTGTTTTTTAACAACAATGAAATGAATTTCTTTATTATGGTACCGCTCATCATAATAAAGAAATAAAAGCAAATGTGTTCTTTGTCAGATTTTGTCGAGTTTTTTCAGTTTATCTGTCTGTTGTGGTTTTTCTAAAGATTTGTCAGCCTGTCGTGATTTCTAAAGGGGGGAGGGGATGCACTACAGTACCATACCTAGTGAAGTATTTTCGGCCTAAATTTCTATATTTTTTTAACTAATAAAATATTACCTAAATAACAGGAACAGATATTATTTCCGAAAGTTCCGAAGAATCTTGACCTTTAGAAAAAAGCACAGGCCGAAAATGATCCGCTCCATTTTATTTTTAATGTGACTTGTCATAATTAAAAAATCCTGCTTGTTAGTAAGTATTTGATGCAGTTAAGAAAAATGAGAGCGTGTGCCGTACCGTGAAATCTGCACTTTTACAAACAACCCACTCATGATACTGTGCAGAAATGCCGATTTACGCTTCCTAAAGATTTGGGGCTAGAGGATGTGTCGATAGGGCAAATACATTATTTATTTCTGCGTTTTTCCTCTACAATATTATCTTAAAGGGCATTTCCAATTTGTGTAAGAACGCATAATCTGGAGATAATGAAAAAGTCTTCAGTTTCAAAATAACAATTGTTTCCTTTGTAAGGGATGGTTATTCATCCCCCGGATGCACAATGCTTACTCGGTCAGAACTGTTCTTAAACTAGGTCGTTTGTTCTTATATTTTACTATAATTACTGGCTTAAATAAAATTATAGTAAATTAATTGGGCTGAAACCGGCTCACAGGAAGCGTATTAAAAACTTTGTGCTTTTTGCCGGCATTGTTTTATTCTCTTAAACTGGAGTCAATTTAATTCAATTCAATTATAATTGTAGAAACGGAAAACATAAACTAAAGTCAATGACAACGTGCACAAATGTAAAAAAGAGATGTATTACCGTGAATTGTGATTTCGGAGTTGATTCCAAAATCTCCACTTCTTTACTAAACTAAATCTATTAAAGTAATACGCAGATTAATTTTAAGTATTAACTCAACCCAACACTCCGCAGTTTAGTATGCGGGTCTGGTAGCCAACCCAAATCTTTCTCCGACAAGTGCAATACATATCACAGTTAAAAAAACCCAGACGTTTCATAATCCCGGCCAGGGGTGGCGAACAGTTTCTTTGTGAAGAAAAAAATACGCGCCCCATTTACAAATTGCCAACAGCGATCTGAATGAGACCTCGCTAGAATTCTCGCGGTAGTATAAATTTGAATAAACTCCCGTACTAGATGTGGGGTGGTCCTTTATTTAGTCACTCTACATTTTGCCAAAGCTTAGGGGCTTACGCAGGGAATTACTTATTCACTATAGCCACATCAGTATACAGTATTTATAGAAAGCGCTAATGTTGGGTTCGTGAAAGTTTAGAGTCCTAACGATGTTGACATATTTTTTCGAAGCAAATGATGGATATCCGCAAAGAAACGATTGTATTAATAAACTATTTATATTTAAGTAAGGATTCGGATATTTTTATTTGAATGTAGTTTCTTGAAGATATACGACAACATAACTTAAATAAATATTCTAGCGTATCTCCCACAGCCTTCCAGCCAAAAGGTTTCTAGGTTTTTCTATGATTACTAAGCAACGAATAAAAGTTTTTTTTGTAAATACATTCTTTTAAAACGTAAGTAGGACACACTAAAATCAAGTCAAGAGGTTTGAATATTGGTCAATGACATGCCTTTATAAATATGCTTATTAAACGACTGATATGGGATGGAGATCAGTATATCTGCATTCCGCTCCTGAGGACCTACTCTAATTCAACGAAAACGAAACTTAGTTATACCCATCCCTTTCACTCGATAATGATATACCTAGAGAGTGAAAGGGATAATTATGTTCTGCTTTCACTGTCATGAAGAAAAAATCAAGGAGTGACATATCTTTTCAGCTAAGTGTTTTGTCATGTATTATAAATACGACTACAATCAATTTACTCTTGCCTTGCTCCTCGAAATTTTTATTTTCGTCATCATCCGGTGATTGGAGCATAAAATGTACTAAGAACATTTGAGAACTTCTATCGACTTCAGTCGGATCGATCTTTCGATCAGCCAGCCTCTGACCCGGTTGAAACAGAAACAAATCAACATTACAGGCTGGTCCAATTATATATATCATTATCACTATATCAGCCCTATTACTTCACTGCTGAATATTGGCCCCCCAATAGATTACATTATATTGAGAGTATTTGCTCAAATTACCACGCTGGGCTGGCGGGTTTTTTTTTGGTTTTTATTATTCATTGATGTTGTGAACTATTTAATCTTTAAGTAAAATTGTAAAAAAAGGACCGCTGAAAGGAAATGCTTACTCTCTCCTAAGTTTGCCGTGCCCAACGGGGTCCATAATTGTAAGTTGTGTAGATGTAAGACCTTATGTAAAACATTATGGAGTGCAATAAACATTGAATTGAATTGAATCGCAGTTCCAGTCAGTACCCAGGATGATCTTTGGTTTTCAAACGTAACCCTAGTGGTTACGGCGCGGGAACGGGCCCCTGGCCGCAGTGTCTTGCGGCGCCCGAAAATACGGGCGCGTCATTGGCTAGGCTGTTCAACTGATAAGTAAAGTCCGGGGTTGTCATGTCCGGTGGTGCTGTGCTCAAGCCCTTGGGCGATCAGCGAGAATGGAGTCTAGTTCGGTGAATGGTGTCAGGTCAAGTCCTGGGTCTCCCGAGGGATTAGGTTTCGGGCATAGGCCATTGGCATCCGGTGGTCGAGCGTCCAGCGATATGAGTTCTCATCGTCAACTCTTACGACTCCCCGTGAGATGAGAGAGGTTGGCATTATTCTAGACCGGTACCACACAGCTCTATATATATAAAATAATTATAAAATAAATAAATAAAAATAAAATAAATATATATATATATATATGTATATTCACGCTCATATCTCCTATTTGGGGTGGGGCAGAAACCTTGCTACAACTATTTAAAAGTGATTTATATAGTTGAACAAAGTTCACTTTTAGCCCAGATAATACATACTAGGTAAAGGGTGTCAAATGGTGGCTAGCCATTCGCCCAGATGTACACTAAAGTACCTATAAGTATAAGTACAAAATTAAATTTATAACATTTTCATCATCGGCATCATTTCAGCCATATTTTGACAATCACTGCTGAACATAGGCATCCCCAATTGTTTTCCACGTAGATCGATCCTGTGCTGCCTGCATCCACCGGCTCCCCGCCGCCTTGACCAGAGGAGGAGGTGGTGGCAGGCCCCTCTCTACTACGTTTGCTGATTCGTGGTCGCCATTTAAAACCTTAACGATTGGGTTTGGTCGTCGGTTTTTCAACGATATGCCCCGCCCACTGCTACTTCAGCTTGCAAACTCGCTTCGCTATGTCGGTCACTCTAGTTCTCCTACGAATTTCCTCATTTCTGATTCTATCACGTAGGGACACTCCGAGAATAGCATTACATTTTAGTACATAAATATATACCGCGAACCGGCAACCGTAGTAGAGAACGGCCACCCAATAGACCGATGGGGTAAAAGCAGCGTGAAGCCGATGGATGCAGGCGGCTTGAGATTTATCTAAGTGGAAAACAACTGAGGAGGTATATTGTAAGAACTAGACTTCTAGGGCTAAAACTATGATGATGGAATAAATATGTCACAGGATACACTACTTACTTACTTAAATTAAAACTGTAATTATATTCCCATGTTTTTTTATTGTGGCAATACATAGAACAGTCCTCGCCGGGGTCGTTGGACAGTAGCCTCCCACGGGACGAAGGCAGGGTACGTCCAGCTTGTTTTAGGCTGGTTTACGTCATCTTCGGTAATCCAGAACGGTCAAATTGAGGTATTTTTATTTTTAATCTCTATCATTTCGAGGCTTTTACTTCTTGTTTGTTTTTATTTATTTGCTTGGAAATCATTTACCTGCAAGAAAAATAGATGCCATCCACCCACTCGTAAGTAACTTTTCCGGAACTAGACATTATATACGATACTTCTCTTTATGACTACATTCTGAACTGCTATACTAACCTGCTATCATTGAATTGCGCGTTAGTTTTACAGAAAGCGTTCCTATGAGCTTGTTTTTACATAGGTACATACTTAATATCGCGGCGAAGGGGTAGGCAGAGACGATACTATACGCCCACACTTCGCCATTAATATTGTTGGTTCTACGGCCTATTGCCGCTTTCCGGGAACTTTTATGTTCGCTAGAGGCTCGTCCGTTGATCGGTAGGTGCACCACTTGCAGGCGAGGTTGGCCTGGGCTCCTTAGTAGGAGCCCTATACCGCCAAAAAGTATACCTTCTTCATTGTGCTTCTTTACCTCACCTACTGTTATTTAAAAGTGACACGACGACGAGAAGTTACTTGAAAACGTGCTTTGTTTGATTTTAAAATTAATATAGGACTTAGATACCAAGACTAACCAAGCGAAAATATTAGAAATGTTGCATGTGAATTCAATATCAATTTGTCATTTACACGTTATCTTAAAATTGGTTTTCTAATTATACCAAGTTGCTACCTACAACGGTTTTTTCGAAATCGCTCTACGAAATGCGAAAATCATCCTAAAACCGAACTGAGCCGTTACGTTAACACATTTGTCAAGATTTAAACTCAAACGATTCATTTCGTGACCGGAATTGCGGCGAGAAATGTGCTCCGAAATATCCGCTTATCTTTGAGCCATTCAAATTAAAACAGCGCCTACTAACGACACTTGCTTTCAAATACTTTCAATCTGAGAAAATGGCAGTAGGAAAACTCTTAATAACATGAAACCGTCAGTCTGTAACACCCTTGAATCATTTCGGTGCCGAGTAAATTACATGTCAAATGGTTGGAAATCCAGAAATATTCCCCGATAATTTCTCGGGGCAGGAGCCGGGTTACTGGCCCCTCCTCCCTCCTCTCTTCCCCCGATGACAAGGATATCTAAATGTCATTATAAGTTGGAGCAGAGAAGAGGAATTCCGCGCTCAGGGCTGTTTTGGACGGTTTACTTGTTAACGACCATTTATTTATTCGCTACGTGACAGTTTTGCTCAAATCTACTTGACTAAAATGGTCGTGCTAAACGTGTTTTGCGGTTTATAACTAACTGGCGGTTGTCCGCAGCTTTACTGGCTTCAGAGTATTGAATGGCAGAGTTGATTGTGTTTTGTTTGGTATTACGATTATTTCATGAACACACAATTTTACTGGCGAATTAATTTTAATTCTTCTGTGATAATCACATGACTTGTCGCTTCAAATATAGCGAGAACGTAGACTATTTTTCCACTGAAATTCTACTATTTGGATAGTTCAACTTGAATAGAAAAGTTAAAATCCTCCCACATCCCCATTAATGTCCCACTACGGAATTCCCGTTTCAACCGTGTAAATATGTATTTAAAAATCTATAAATGCAGTTTAAATTGTTTTTGAAATTAAAATAATGTCTTCTTTCAGTCTAATGTTCCATCTACAATATTTAAGATAGGTACTTTCCTCCATGTGGCATAGCCGTGGGACGCCCTGTAATATATTTTTCATTCAAATAAATAAAAGAAGGCTTCGTGCGTTTAGCACATTTAGAAAATGTCAAGTTATAGATATATTTATTAATAATATTTAATACATAGCTAATAAAAATTTGAGTTCTCGCATGGACTTCTTGAGAGAATTTGAAAGGGTAATGTTGCACTGTTTTGTTTGATTTACCAACACGCATGTCCGTTCACAAACCCTTAACTGTTAATAGTCCACCATCATTACACATTAATGTTCGAAATATCACAAATTTGAGAAAATTACACAAGAAGCGCTTGCCCACCAAGAAATCTGATTCATATTTTAAGGACAGAATCTGAGAATTAATCTACTTATTCTGTGTTACTATCTGTATATCTACTTATGCTGTGGATTGTGCTTTATTATGGTAGTTGTACAAAGGACCAAATGAGTATTTTTAAGTATGATATTTGGTATTTGACAATTTAGTAACAGACTAAAGTAATTTAAATACGTATTTGAGTTATCTTTAAGCTACGCTGAAATTATACTGATCATCCAAACACTGGCTTTTATATACAAACAGCAGTTACTTTACTAAATCAGTGCCAAGTTTTAATTATCAATCATATCATGTGACTTACGAGTATGTTTGTTAGGATTGTAGTACACGAAAATTAGTATGGTGAGATACTTGGTTTAGATACTTTAGTTATGTTCAAAGTCTTCTATATTACGGGGATATAATGTAATTTTAATCATTGGAACAGCGTTATTTACGTACCATAGTGTGATTCGTTTAGTGTTTTTTGTATGTATTAATTTTCATTTCTAAAGTTTTTCAATTGTAAATTTTATGATTTTCGTTGGTTTCTTTAATGTATAATCAACGGTTTTATTATTTTATGAAGCTTCTTTTATTTTGTAACAATTTTTGCAATGTTATGAGTTTAAAGCATTTCATAGCGTAATTCAAATAAGGTTATCATTAGCGTTTACTTGACAGATGTCTAGAGGTTTCTATGGAGTTATGGAATCAACACAGATAATCACAATTCACGGGAATATTCTATTTTCTTATATTTGTATACGATGTCAAATAATTTGCGTCTAAAGATCCACTATATTAGCACATATAAACTCGAATTAAAACTAGTTTTAGTAAATAAACTATAACTTCTATGCTTTCTTTAGCTTTGGCGCCAAAACTTCTTTCCCCTTTCTAAAACTACACACGTGTATACACACGAGTTCCAATTCTCCACTCCCTGCGGGGTGCAGCATGTCACCGCTTTGACAACAACTTGACAACAGTCGCTCGCACGCATCCTTTTGTGTTACTCCGACAGGTGACGTGGCATAACAGACTGTTAACTTGAATGTGAAATATGGTGAATGTAGGATATAATTTTTAGGTGAACCTTGATTTATAGAAAAGGTTAGGATTAGATACAGTAGTTGCAAAGAGGAAATTGAAAACTTTGAGGTCTCTATCTTTAAATACCTTATTTTAAATTCAATTTCCTTAGTAACTAGGTACTTAATAGTTGTACGTAATGGATTTTATATACAACATATTTTTATTAAGTACCTAAACACGATTGACATTAATTGTTGATAATACGGTTTTGAAATTCTAAGTTTGATAATTATCTTACTAAACGTTTGTTAAAAGTTAATCGATGTCAAGTTAGTTATAGTAATTTTTGAAAATAGGTAGGCAATCTGGTGTAGATTTAAAAAAAAAACTTATCGAATACATATATAACGAAGGATTTTTTGGAGGGAAAGTAAAGCGTCATGTCTGCAGTTTAGTTTTATTTTCAAAAGATTGTAACCGCACGAAGCTATTATTAAAAATATATGTAAATTAATATATCGCCCTAGTACTTATTCAGTTACAATGCAGGTAAAGCAAAATAAGTTTTTTTTAAAAATAAATTTAAGTTTATAATAGAAATGTATCGATGATAGTCCCATTAACCCTTCGTCGTAAGCTTAAAGTGTTACTACAGGGGTGACATACGTAGTTTGTATCGGAATGGTTTTAACCTAACACATGGTTAATTCCCTGAACGCCCAACAGGCAGGCTATTGTCGCACAACCGTAGCCTGTCAGTCGATCTGTTCGGTCAAAGAGTTCGGTAACAAATTAGTAATCCAACATTACGGTTTTTTAAAAAATATATCGATTCTACGTGATAGGTGGGACCGACAATGCCACCAGAACCTCGTCTATTGATCAGCAGGTGCACTCGCGTTTGGAAGATCCCTATACACTATACTAGATAGCACTAAAAGTGAAATTTTGTTTCAAAAAAATTTACTTTATTTAAAAAAGGTTTTACTTCGTTTCAAAAATTTTTTTATTGAAAATTAGACTTACATAAGAGGTTATTTATAAATAATTTTAAGCAAAACATGTAATACAACTATTTAGTTATCTTGCTTAATTACTAAAGCAATATAATTAATCAATGTTTATTTGTGTTGTGGTTGTTTGTGTGTTACCAGCGAAAACTCAAATAATAAAAAAAAAATTAATTACATATCACTTTATTAAGAAGGTCACGCTGGCGAAAACGTAGTCAGAAGCTAGTCTGCAATTAAAATATAAATAGGTAGATGTAATATTAAAATATTCTGTTAATTTTTATGGCTAAAAATAAACTCGTAATGGCCACAAGTAGGTACTTTAGTTGAAACCTTTGTAAACAATAACGAAGGCCCGCGTTTTGTTCTTACAGGTCATTACCACATCGGGTGGCCTTTGAGGGATTACATCCCGGGCCGAAAGGATACATATTAATTAATAACAAAGAGTTCTGGTAATGACCCTTCTCTTTAAATGTGATGCTAAGTTCATACTTGCTACTTTTCTGTTAGGTATCACTCTAAAATGATTTTTAATTTAAGAGTAGTTTAATCAGAATCTTTCTACATAAATTTTACATTGTAATACATTATTTATTACTGAACACATTTTCATAACTGAAAACAAAAAGATGGATAAAAAATAATTGTGCAATGTTTTTCGCTACCCCTTAATTTTAACGCTAGTAGTCGTCCGCCACCTTACTGTTTGTGGGGTTAGGCAGGAACAATGCAAAGCTGCCAATTTAACTTTTATATTGTTGTTTAATGTTAAATTTATAATAGATTACGCGTATCACAATGTGTATTGAAATCAAGCGTGCCGACCTTTAAACATTTAATGTGACGTTGCCATGTGGTGTTGGGGCTACGGCGGGGTTGCCATGGAGTGTAGGGTACAGTAATTAAACGAGAGAAGTAGCACTTAACTCATGTATATTTCAAGTACCTCTTTATACGTTTGGTACATAGGTATATATATATAACTAGACGTGCTTATCTTCTAGTTAACTTATAATAGACTTATCTTTATACAATTATCATACTATCTTATTAACTATCTACAATCTACATCTACGTGATTGTATGTCACACTACACCACCGAACTTATTAGAAAAAAAAAAATTATTACATACATTTTTTTTTTTTTACATATTATATAACTTAGTTCTATTTTTATGTACTAAATCAATATTATTTTTATTTTTTATTCTTACATTTGGTGACTCATCACTAATAACTTCAAATGGGCCATTATATACATTGTCTAACTTATTGGCCGTTTCGTTCCTTACTAATATGAAGTCACCTTTTTTATAAATTACAGGATTAATAGTTCTATCATAATAATATTTTCTACACGTCTTACTGGCTATTAAATTACATTTAGCATCTGCCTGAGCTCTTTGTAGTCTATACTTAAATTCTAAAGGATAATTATCAAAATTATACAAAGGCTGTATACTTCCATTACATAAATTACTAGGCAATCTGCATAATTTTCCGAAAACTAATTCATATGGTGTATATTTGGTTACTGTATTTACAGTTGTATTATATGAGAAACACCAAAATGGTAACCACGTACTCCATGTAGAAACATTGTTGTTAGTTTGGATTCTTAAGTATGCCCCTAAAGTTTTATGAACGTTTTCTAACGATCCTATGCTTTCATGATGATATGCCGTTGATAATGATTTATCAATGCTTAAGATATCACATAATTCTACCATTACCTTAGCAATAAATTCGGACCCTCTATCTGTAGCTATTCCCTTAGGTATTCCGTATCTTAAAATAAAATTTTCTGACAAAGCTTTAGCTACTTCATTTGCGGACTTATTTTTTAACGGGTAAGCTTCTACAAACTTCGTAAGTTCACACTGTAAAGTTAATATGTAAACATTTCCGTAGTCATCTTTATCAAATGGTCCTACCAAATCTAAATAAATCTTTTCAAAGGATGAGGATGCAGTTGTAGTTATTGTCATTGGTTCTTTGGTATTTTTATAATACTTTTGCTTCTGACACTTATCGCATTTACTAACGTATTCTGTTACATCTCTTTCAATAGATGGCCAATAATAGTACTTCTTTATATTATTCACCATCCTCCGTATTCCTGCATGTCCACTTGTGGGCAAAATATGAAAATCATTCATAATAATCTTTTTCTCATCTCTTCCTTCTATCTTGCGTACATTCGCAACTACACAAACTTTAAAATCTGAATCCATCGATTTATTCTTTTCTTTTAAATACAGTGCCAATTCTTTAATAAGATTCATGTTATAACAACATTTTAATATACACACTTCTTTTAGGCCTTTTTCTATACAAAAATTAACTATTTCTTTAGACAGCTCGTCTCGCGAAGAAGTCGATAAAGATTCATAGTTTATATAAATACTCGAGTTTTCTGGCACATACATTAATACATTGCGCGACTTAGAAAATATTTTTGTATAATTCTTGTTACGTAACAATTTTTCCCATGTTTTTCTACAAATTTGAACTAGTTCAGTATCATTTTTTAGTTTTTTAAGAACTTCTACAATCCTAGGGTGATCAGTCCTAACAATCGCAGAGTCTTTTTTACGTATATTCGAGTTTTGTAAACTCTTAGTTTGAGCTCTAGTCATCACATTTATAGCCTTCTCGCGCATTGATTTTAAATCATTACTAGAAATAACTATCCTTGACAATGCATCTGCTATTACGTTTTCTTTCCCTCTCACATATTCAACCTCAAAATCGTACTCCTCTAAACAAAGACGAAACTTTGTTAACCTACTTGATGGATCTGTCATATTAAATAAATATAAAAGTGGTCGATGATCCGTTCTAACAACGAATTTTCTACCGTATAAATATGGTCTAAAATATTTAATTGACCAAACTATAGCTAATAACTCCTTTTCTATTATCGGGTAATTTAACTCGCTTTTCCCTAAGGATCTACTCGCATACGCAATAGGCTTTCCATTTTCATTACATAAAACACTACCTATCGCAAATCCCGAACTATCAGTTTGTAATATAAACTTGTGATTGTCTGAAAAATCTGGAAAATCTAAAACTGGTGGGTTCATTAATGCGTTTTTGAGTAATATAAATGATTTTTCGCACTCATCGCTCCAATCGAATACCACGTTTCTTCTACACAACTTATTCATTGGTATTACTGTATTCGCGAAGTTAGGAATGAATTTCCTATAATAGTTTGCAAACGCTACAAAACGCTTTAATTCCTCACTCGTAGAAGGACGCGGGTAATTTTTCATAACTACTATTTTTTCTGGGTCTGGTAAAATACCCTCTTCAGAAATAACATGTCCTAAATACAGTATTTGTCGCTTAAGAAATTCACACTTAGATGGATTTAACTTAAGGTTCACTTTTCTTAACCGTGAAAATATTGATATAAGGTTTTTGTTATGTTGTTCCAAATTCCGCCCAAAAATGACTAAATCATCTAAATATATGAGGCATTTATCGTAATTCAGACCAGACATCGCTATGGTCATCATTCTACTAAAAGAACTTGGACTTATCTTTAATCCCATTGGTAATCTACACATTTGATACTGTCCTTTGTCTGTAGTGAAAGCAGTACACTTTCTGCTGTCTTTTTGAAGATTGCATTGGAAATATGATTGTGATAAATCACAGTGCCTGAACAATTTAGCCCCTGATAAGGAGTCTAGAATTTCGTTAATATTGGGTAAAGGAAACTTGTCATCTTGTATTTTTTCATTTAACTGTCTATAGTCTACTACTATTCGCCACTTTTTCTCACCATTCTTATCTACCTTCTTTGGCACAATCAAAATAGGACTGGACCATTCACTACAGGTTTCTTCAATTATTTTATTATCTAACATCTCTTGAATCTGTCTATCAACCTCTTTTTTTTGAGCATACGGTATCCTATACTGCCTCCTATAAACCGGTGTGCAATTTTCTTTTAACCTAATTGACTGGTTGTATATATTTGTGATAGTCAATTTATCTCCGGGTAAATGGAAAATATCTGAATATTTTGCACATATTTGCTCAATAGATAACCGTTCCTCGGGGTTTAAATAATCTAAATTGAGTACAAAAAATACTTGTTTAACACGTTCCACATCGCATTCCGACTCTCCAAAGTAACAATAATCGTAATCTTTTAAAGAATTCACTTCTATATCTGACATAGTACATACAATTTCCTTAATAGTTGTGTTCAATATTTTTACAGGTATTACCCCGTTTCTAGGCTTAGCAACTACACTAGCCAAAAAAACGCCTTCACACAATTCTTTCCTCATTACTACACACTCCTCGGTTCTATTAACCGGAAAATATTTTATCATTTCACAGCGCGGAGCGATCGTTAAGGAATAATTATAAGACATAAGTGGTATTGAAATAATATTTCCATTGTACTCTTTGAGTGATAACTTATTTTCTGAAAAATCTATAATACCTTTATATTTTTGCAAAAAATCCTGGCCTATCAAACCTATCGATTTGCACGGCAAAGTATCAAAAACATAAAACTTATGTGTAAATGAGTACTGTTCGTATCTTAACTTTAAGTAAACATAACCTAACGCCTGTAAACTACCTCCGACACCGTTTATTACTAATTTTTCCTTAATTATTCTGTGACTTAAAGAATTTAACTGGAAAAATTCATTTTTAATAGCGGATAGTGACGTTACGGCCTTATATTTAGTGACGAAAATATAAACTAATTTATCCACACTAATGCTGTTACAGTATTATGAAAACAAAAACAGACGCGCGCGTTACATTTATTAAATGAAGCGACCATCGTTTGACTTCGGTAACCCAGAGAGAAACATCATGGTGAAATCAGCTGTCAGTCTGTTAGAAGGCACTGACATCCTAATAACGACTGCCAATGATGTTCATGACTGCCAGTGCCAGGACCAACGGCTTAACGTGCTTTCCAAGACACAAAGAAAGCGACATGGGTGCGCTTTTAACACCAAATTCACGGATTTAAGGCTACGGGTTTCGCCACTGGGCTCTTATTGCTATAAAGTACACAGATTCTCATTATTTTTTTGTCGGAAAGCAGCATAGTACGGGTGATGATAATTAAATATGTGGGTCTGAGTTTGTTCTGAAATATTTGAGTTCTATGCAAGCAATAAAATTTTACTATCTAAAATCCTTCTCATTATGGCTTGGCATTTTGACGCTAGTTAAAAATAATTCCACGCAAACGAAGCCGTGCACACAGCTAGTTAACATACAATTAGAGCGTTAAGTTTTGGGTACAGAATGGTACTAAAATCATTGATATAAAAGTTCAATAACCTTTTTATGTACTCATGCTACTTGATAGTCACGTCTTTGATGAGAGTGTATTTGCGCTGTACGCTATTTGCAAGTGTACTTAATTCGAGTATAAAGTGACGTGACACAGCTACACAGAAATCACCTTATTTCCCTTAGACGTAAGGTACCAAATGTTACGAACCCCTGACATTCGTTCAGGCGACACCAGTTAAACGCATCCGCAACGTTCCATAACACTTCGTGAATCAATTTCGAAGCGCGACACTTTTCATGAGAGCGAGACCGGCAGTACGTAACAGGGTTGGTAAAATACCTTTCAGATATTGTCAACAATTTGACAACTGATAAGGTGCTGAAGTGCTTTCCGTTCCAAAGGATCGATTCTTAAAGAGGACTAAATTTAGGTCAGCGTGAATATGGAACATGTCTTACTCACGTTTTTTTCATAACGATTCATATCTAAGCCAAAACTCAAATGTAAGACACATTTATTTAACCTTTAAGAAGAAAATGTCATGGTCATTTTAATTTTATAAAGTAATTGATAATGTCAGGATTGAGAAAGGTATTTTTGGGATGGTTTGCTCATGTCGAAAGGATTTATTAAGGGAGATTAGCCAACGCGATATACGAAAGACGAGTGAATGGAAATGTTGGGAGAGGTCTAAGAACTTCCAAGATCATATCCAGAAGAATGTAGGTAGGACTGTGTGCCAGGATCGTACGTAGCCAGTGCAAGGATATGATCTCTGCCTACCCCTATGGGAATAAGACGTGACATTGTCTATGAATGTCCAAGACTTGTTTATGTTATTCCTCAGAAATGAATGAATTGCCACATGCTTTAATTTTTTTTAATACCTTTAGCCTTACTTATGGAACGACTCGCTGATTTGCATGCTTTAGTTTCATAGACATCATAATAAAATGAATGAATTTGTTATAAACTACATAAAAAAAGTAAAAAGTGTATAGATGTATGATTTATCTTCTTATATTATTTTTTTATCATCTCAGCCCATTTACGACCCTCCTCTCTTAAATTAAGGTGAGACAGGTCTTTGTGCCCCATCATCATTTAATGGTACACTGCTGAACATAAGCCCTCCCAATAGATTACATTATATTCTGGGTATTTGCCCATAATAACGCTGGGCAGGCGAGCTAGTGATCGCAGTTTCAGCCAGTACGCCGGATGACACTGTTGCCCATCATCCGAAATTTCTTTTCGTCGACTCTTACGACTCCCCTTGAGACGAGAGGCACTATTCTTGGCTGGTACCACACGACACGTTCGCCATGCTGTTCTTTGAATTTGGATATTGTCCAACCATGTATCACGGAACTACGAATGTTTCTTCGGCAAAAAGTCGTGTATTTATATTCGTTGGCGAAGAGCACTCTTATAAACACTTTTTCAGAATAGAAATTCAACCTTCCCTTCTTTTGTACCACTTTATTGGTTTGTAAGAAAACTTTCCAACCGATTTATGACATGTTTTGGCAGAGACAAAACCTTCATGATTTTCTTACCATCTATTCGCACCAAGATCCCGTGAATGAAGTGGCGCTCCTAGATTTAAATGACATTTATAGTCTACATAAATAAAAGAAAGCCGTATTAGTTCGACAATTTATAACTCAAGAACGGCTGCGATTTTTAAGATCATTCATTTTTTGAGTTTGTCTCCGCCAAGAATAGCAAGTGGCAACCCTATCCCGGTAACGAATGATGCACCACCAAAGCATAGCCGAGTCGTGACGTCATCAGATGTAAAATGCGGATGACATCTCCTGCCATTCGAACCGAATCCGGAAAATGGGCTGTTGATTAACCCGGTTTACTGTGGACGACTTCCAGAATGCTTTTGTTATATCACTAACAAAATTCTGAAAATATTTTATTTTATGACCGCTCTTTCATCCAACTTTTATAAAATTTATCAATTTGAATTTTGACACGATAATTCTGAAAAATATAAAAATATTTTTTTTTGTTAAAAGTTGATTATTAAAATATCTACTCACATACTTGTTTACGACCGATTTAGAGCGTATGGTTGCTATATCCATTTTTCGCTCCAAAGGTCATAAGGCTATCATTATCATGACTGTGATGCTATTAATTGTGATACAGAAGACAAATATGGATGATTCCTTAAATGATTACTTACTATAACTTTAACTGGGCATGGCTGTCAACAATGGTCCATGTCGGTCAGAAATAACCTTAGAATAATAACACCTAGAACGATAGTTCCCTCCAAAGCGGTCTTTCAAAAGCGAGGCAAGAAAAAAATCTATGTGTGCGTAAGATACTTGTATTTACGCTCGACGAAACGCACACAGTGAAAAAAATCATGTTGTCATTTCATTCAATTTTCCCTAAAAGTAGGGAAGTTGAAACTTTTACACTTTAGCTTAGCTATTTATTGCATTTAGTTTATGCGAAAAACCACTTACTTTATAATTTCATTAACAATGTATATTTATTTATCCTGCCTGGGGTGAATAATTTTTCACTAATTATTTATTTAATATATTTAGAGCTATGAAACTCATAAATTATTATAGTTAGTCAACTGTTTTATGTAGATAGACCAGAATCGAATAAAACTATTACACCTTTTTAAGATGTGATTTATGCCATATCAATTGAAATCAATCAATCAATGAAAAAATAAAGACTTTTGTGTTATCGTATATTAAAGAAATTATTCCACGCAAACAAAGTCGCAGGCGGAAGATAGTAGCAGATAATTGTCAAATAACATTTTGTGCCATTTAATTATTGTCTAATTGAGACGTGTTTCACTTACAACAAAATGTAGGAGATTTTTTCCCCTTAATGGCAACATTTTCATCAACTGTCACGTAACAAATATTGAAATTATTTTTTTCATTTTAATGAATATTTTACTTAATAATTTAAGTTCAAACGCATAATTTACCCGTGTAATGTTATGTTAATATTAGGTCGGGGAAAAAGTCTTTTCGCATAACGTAGGTATAAACTTATTATAAATTTTTTTTGACTGTACTATTTGTGTCTGGCTGGTTTTGGTAACATTAAAAAGGTTCCATTATAAAGAAAAGAAAAAAATAAAAAAAAGTTGTTTCCCGCTATTTTTCATTTGTTTTTCTCTCCGTTAAAATGAGTGAATCTAATGAAGAAATTCGATACATTTTAAAATTTTATTATAAAAAAGGCAAAAATGCAACTCAAGAAGTGAAAAAAATTTGTGATGTTTATGGACCTGATGCAGTGTCAGTAAGAGTAGCACAAATTTGGTTCAAACGTTTTCAGTCCGGAAATTTTGATGTTAAAGATGCACCTCGCTCTGGTCGCCCTGTTACGAATAAAATGGACGCCATTTTTGAAAGAGTGGAGCAAGATCGGCATATTAGTAGTTACGATGTAGCTGAAGAACTGGGAATTGACCACAAAACAGTTTTGACCCATTTGAAGAAAGCTGGTTATACAAAAAAGCTCGATATTTGGGTGCCACACGAGCTCACTCAAAGAAACTTAATGAACCGTGTACTCATTTGCGATTCATTATTGAGACGTAATGAAACCGAGCCGTTTTTGAAGAGATTGATAACTGGCGATGAAAAGTGGATCACGTACGACAAGAACGTGCGAAAAAGGTCGTGGTCGAAAGTTGGCCAGGCTTCACAGACTGTGGCCAAACCTGGCCTAACACGAAATAAGGTGATGCTGTGTGTATGGTGGGATTGGAAGGGCATTGTTTATTATGAGCTTTTACCGCCCGGCAAAACCATCGATTCTGATCTTTACTGCCAGCAACTGATGAGATTAAAGGAAGCAGTCGAGAGAAAACGGCCGGAATTGATCAACAGGAAGGGTGTGGTCTTTCATCACGATAACGCTAGACCACACACATCTTTAGCCACTCAGCAAAAATTAAGAGAGTTCGACTGGGAGGTCCTAGTGCATCCACCATATAGCCCTGACCTTGCGCCTTCAGATTTTCACCTGTTTCGGTCTCTGCAGAATTCTTTAGGTTCTGTAAGGTTGACCTCAAGAGAGGACTGCCAAAACTATTTGTCCCGTTTTTTTGATCAGAAGTCCCAAAGTTTCTACAGTAACGGGATAATGTCTCTGCCCACAAAATGGCAGAAAGTTATTCAACAAAACGGTACATATATATTGTAAATAAATGTAAATAAACTTTGAAAAAAATGTCTTGACTTTTCATACAAAAATACGAAAAGACTTTTTCCCCAACCTATTATGTTTCTTGTGCTTTTCCGACGTATTGAGATATCCGTTCATAGCGCAAACCGTCATTTTTAATAAAAATATCAGGAGTAGTTTTTAGTACGACACGACCTTGAGCACTGACGGGCCGCGTAACAAACTTAGCCAATATGGCTAGGTTTGAGTTGCCTCACTTTGAAGACGCGTACTAGGCTTCTAGGTGTAATTATTCTAAGGAAATAACTATTTTGTGCCTTCTATGTTACATCGGGCATAACAAAACCCTTTTCAAAACCTCAGTTCAGAAAGGTTAGAAACCATCTTTTCTTTGTTTTATACTAAATTATTTTGTTTTTTTTCTTCATGTTCGTGTAATATATTTGTACAAAATTGAGCTCCGCCATTTATTTTTTAATCTTCTTCAAATCTAAACTTTTTTCTTTCTAATTTAAATTAGCATTTCTTTTCTTTTAAATATTGGATTCGTGCGTTTAGCACATTTAGCCAGTGTCAAGTTATAGATATGACGCTTCACTTTAAAAATAAATAAAATATACTTTATTGTCTTTAAGATAAACAGGATCATTTAGATTCGTAAAATATTTACACACAAAAAGGAAATTCAATAAATTTTAAACACAAAGAAAGAGATATGAGCGGTACCATAATCAAGAAATAAAACCAAACGGATTCTTTATCAGAAATTGTCAAGGTTTGTGAGTTAATCTGACTGTTGTGATTTTTTCTCTAGATTTGTCAGTCTGTCGGTGACTCTTATGGGGGGGATCTGTCAGTCAGCCTGTCGTGATTCTATAGGGGGGAGGGGATGGTCCGCCTGTCATTCAGTCTGTGGGTGACTCTAATGAGGCTTCCAAAAGACAATGAGATGGAGAAGAATGTCTTAAGAAACTTATCTCGGCTTTTTTCAAATTATGTCTTAAAATATAACACAACCAAAGAAACACAAAATATTAAATATACCGCTGTTGTTCTGAAAACTACCAACATCTCATATCTCATCTAATGTCTTAAGAAAGAAAGATTCATGTCACTTCCAGGGAACCGTGTCGTTTATAAAATCACACTTTAATACGCCTTCTGGCACAATTTACACTATTTATAGTTTTTAAATTTATTTATAGATAAATTAGCCACATCATCATACATGCGAACACTCCCCGCAAAAGAATTTGTAACTTTATGGAGCCTAAATAATTTATTGATTCAGGCGTTACTTTGCGGAAATCCATTGTAAGCAAGTGATGGATTAAAAATATCTTTGTTACAATTGCCGCGCTACTATAATTTCCCGAGAAATCGAGAAACTATTCAACACAATACCTATACTTGGGCATAGCCAGTTTATTCTTATGTCTTAAGTTAAAATTATGTCTATCACTATTTTTACATAACTTACTTATGTTTAATAAAATCTGTTATCTACTTTAGGTATGATACAGGCAAGTATCTTTGGATATGCCACCACCACACGCATTCAATCGCATTACATCTAGAGATCATACATAAAATCACGCCTGTTTCTCCGAAGGGGTATGCAGAGGCATACTATACGCCCACACTTTGCCAATTACATATGTAGTTGGTCCCACGTAATAGGTGGCGAGCCTATTGACGCTTATCGGGCACTGTTATGTTCGCCAGAGCTTCGTCCACTTCGGTGCACCACTTGCAGCTGAGGTTGGCTTGGGCTCCTTAGGTCTAGGTAGGATCCCTATACACCCAGAGACCTCCCACACCTACCACATCTAGAGATCACAGTGCTAAATGTAAACTTGGCTATAACCATAAGGATTCCTTTAAAATAGGTGTAATAAGGTTTTTACCAGTGCTACCTATGTTTTTCCGTTATTTAGTATCCATAACACAAGTTCTTCATAATACTTACCTTGGAACTAAATAATTGGTATGATTATAAGAAGGTTATTAATATTATTGAATGACAAGCCGATTAAAAATAGAGAGACCGAAAAATAAGCTGTTTGCCGTTCAGCCCTCTCCGCTCAGATCTGATAAGTGTCATGGCGGCGGGCGGCTGGTTTTGACAGCTCCGCGCCGCGAAGATCAAAACCTTCATTTATTTTCTTAAACAGCGAAATCTCAATCTTATCATAAAATTAATCAGTCACAAAATTATATGTAAGTGAATATAATATCCTGGTGTGTTTAGAAGATTATCATATTGCATTGACTTTTGTAGAAGTTAATTAAATTGAATTGTTTTGGTTGTTTATAAGGAATTATAATGCATACATACATACATTATGTCACGCCTCTTTGTACTTCTGGAAACCGATAAAATCTGGAGTCTAGGCTCGGTCTAATGATTAAATTACTGTTAAAATCATCGTTACTAGAAGATCATTGCTGAACATCTACTAATCTTGAGTCACTTTTTTTGTTTTACGTCGGTAACAAAATGGATTTACGCACTGCCTTCCGGCTAAAGAGGGCCCGAGAGGGGTGTCGTCGGACTCATCACCGGCAGACGCAACTGCCAGTCATACCCATTAAAAATCTTCCGACGACGCCCGCCGCTTGTTGAAAAAGAGGCGGGGGCTAGTACCTGGATTTGAACTAAACCAGGAGTACCTCCTAAGAGGGGCGCAGTGGACGCGCCCCTTCTATCTCCTTGTGCGACCATAGCGTGTGTGGCTGACTACCCGAAGGGTACCCACATGTAAACCTGTACTGTAACACCTATCATATAACCTGTGTTCGCATTAAACGATTTTGATTGATTGATTGATGTAACACATGCGATTTAAGCTTACCATGATGATTTCGCGGGGCTATATTAATGTATATCAAATTAAATCTATCTATCTAACCAATAGCGCTCGTAGCTCTGCGGTGCTCGGTGGTCGGAAACGATCACCGAAGTACAGAAGATTTCACAGAGGTCAGTCCTTGGAGGGGTGACCGTATGTGTGGCATTTGATATCGAGCGCTTCCGTGCTTCGTAAGGCACGTTAAGCCGTTGGTCCCGGTTATCACTAAATGTGGTAGTCGTTAAGCCATGTTAGAGGCCTAATGGGCGGCTTGAATAATTCTAACAGCAGGACGCCATGCACCTGCCTTCGCCAATCCGCACTGGGTCAGCGTGGTGGAGTATGACCCAATACCCTCACACCTTGATATGTGAGAGGAGGCTCGTGCTCAGTAGTGGGACGTTAATGGGCTGTGATGATGATGATCTAATCAATGTGTGCTTATAAAAAATACATACTTATCTAAATATGAAAGAAAATTATGTAAGTTGCACTATGTATTATTTATTAAAAATGATATAACAAAACGCAACCGACATGATCTCATGGTGGTTACTGCTGATTAGGCGGAACAAAGCCTGCCGTTTAGAAATAAAAAATAATGAACCTAATAAAACAAAGTTTGGCAACCACAGCAATCAGATCTATTGCTAAGCAGTATTTGTGTTAAGTGGTTTTTAACATTTAATTGGCATCTACCGGATTAACGAAAGCGTTGAAACGTATACCAGGGATTAGTTGGCTGTACAATATCTGAAACATCCGAGTATCAGTTAACTACGATTTTAACCTTTAATAGTTTAACAATAAGAAGTTTAACGTATAGAAGCAATGTGCGTGTATGATTTTTGCTGTAATTTTGTGTTTTGTTTTTCTTTATTGAGCAATTGAGTGCTTAATTTAGTCGTAGACAGCACGTCGAGTAAAATCATTTATAAGGTTTTTTAAAGTGTGAAATAGCGGACGACTATTGGAAGTCAGAAAACGATAGAGATGTGTGTGTGTGTGATGTGTTTATCTGTGGCTTGATTTATTTATTATATTATTGGGTACATTATAAATGAGGTTATGGATAAAACTACTGAGGTACTTTTGTAAATCTTAATTCCTAGCAATGAAACAAAAGATTAATATATTCGCACAATAAAAAATTGTATTGAACAATGGATAAAAATTGAACAACAAAATTAATGCTTGATTATGTCGCCTGCTTAAAGGAACATCGACCCATTATTAGATAGGTCAGGTTTAAGTTACGTACTTATACAGTCTTTCTATTTCTTACTGAGATCGAATCAATGTTAATCAAACGTTCAAAACACAAGCAGAATGACTAATTAATAAATCAGTATCAATATAATGCGCTTACAAGTAGGACAAGTATTCTTTAGAAGATTTTCTTTTTCACAAAAGTCGTTTAAGTTAAGTCACTATTCCATTAAGCAAGCGATGTGATCTTAGATTACGTGTTAAGGAGATCTAGATAAGATAAATTATGTACAGTGAGGTGCAGTAGGAGAGGCTTATGGCCAGCTGTGGTCTGCTATAGGCTGATGACGGCGGTCACAAAGATCGGCGGTATCTTTTGACGACCCATATGGCGTGGTGGCGAGTATACCCGTACTCCGCTTCTGAGGTCGTGTGTGCGATTCCCCCCCGGGACATGAATAAACATGAATATTTGTTTTGGTCTGGGTGTTTCCCTATGTATATATAGTAAGTACGTATTTACAAAAAAAATTAATTCGTTATTTAATTTTCATAACACAAGTTTTTCATGATACTTATTTTGGAACTAAATAAATAATAATTTTAATACTGTAATAATATCTACATATTTTTTATTCTTACAGATACTTAAATACTTCTGCGCTGCTTATTATTGCTTGTGAGTAGCTAGTATATTATTGATTGATGTCATACGTTAAGATGTTGTCGAATCCAGCTCGGTTGGGGAGCATTCGGAAAACTGTGTAATCTTTTCGTCCAATACTGATGTATATCGGAAGAAAAGGTATGTCTCAAGACCAGTGCATGATGCCAGAGATGTCGTCCTAAGACTTGGTGCCTTACTATGGGTCCCAAATGGACGCTTAAAGTCGCTTAGCGTGTAACGGAGCGAGCTATCGATACAATCAGAGGTGCGCGACTTTTTTGCCTTTCTGAGGAGGTCCTCCAGGTTTTGATGGTTCTCAGGGGACGTTGGTTGTGGGCGGAGTGCCAGACATTTTAACCCAGGCATTGTCTCTTTTCAACAGCGGGGGGCGTCGTTGGAAGATCATAAGTGGGTAGGACTGCAGACAGTCGCGTCTGCCGCAGTGAGCCCCACACTCTCCCCTCTGTCCTTTAGCAGGGAGGCAATGCGAAAATGTATTTTGTTACCGACGTAAAAAAGGAGAAAATTAGATGAAAGGGGTATAGCTCCATGAAACGACAAATGGCGGGGCGTTAAAGACCTTTATTGCGACCACTAACCATCGAATGTAGAAATGAATGTCCTCCGATCTGATGAAACGATGAGTGGGAAGTAAAATAAAAAGTTCTTTTGTCATAAACTGTTACATAGCACTTGAAAACGTCAAAATTATAAAATGAAATATATAATAAAAAAAACTAAATAACACTAAGTGTAGTAACACTGAAATCACGAAGCTTGGATTCACTTACATGCTAATAAATTTAGAATTTACGGTAAGTGATTCTAAGAGAGAGCTATGCTCGGAGTGTCCCTATGTGATAGAATCAGAAATGAGGAAATCCGTAGGAAAACTAAGCGTGACCGACATAGCGAAGCGCGTTTGCAAACTGAAGTGGCAGTGGGCGGGGCACATAGCTCGAAGAACCAACGACCAATGGGACGTTAAGGTTCTTGAATGGCGACCACGAATCAGCAAGGTAAGGCGGCCCACCACGCGATGGACTGATGATCTGGTCAGGGCGGCGGGGAGCCGATGAATGCAGGCGGCAAAGGATCGATCTTTGTGGAAAGCGATTGGGGAGGCCTATGTTCAGCAGTGGACTTCAAATGGCTAAAATGATGATGATGATGTTTCTAAGTGCCAGCTCCAAACCGACGCTTCGTGAGAAGAACTGACAAAATACCTCTTCTTGGTAATAATATTATCGGATTATTAAAAATAGGTATTTTGATGGAAAGAAGCAAAAATGACATTTTCTTAGCTAACATATTATACGTAGGGGGTATCGCAGTATATTGAACAGTAGACTTCATACACCTGTCTTATTTATGAAAGCTATGTATCTACATAATACAAAATACTGTATACAGTTGTACCGCTTTACAACACAGGTTTGTACTGTATTTAATCTTGATGACGCGATTCTATTACTTTAAAGGGATTCACATGTGTTTTATTTAGTTAGTATACCTGATCGTATATAATATCTACATATGCTTATATCACGAGGGTACATAATAAAACAGACCCTAGAAACTAAAACAATAAAAAAACGACAAAGTGAAAAAAATATGGGATGAAAAAAGTGTTTGAAATTCAATATCTCCATAACGTCTAAGTTTCGGACACATTATAAGAGAATAAAAACCACGAGAAATACCAGAAATAAAACATTCTTTAATTTTCAACTCGACATTCCCTGTAACCCTGTAGGTATATTAAAATCATATTGTTACTGTTTGTTTGGAGGTGACTTACTGAACAGATTCTAAGGATTCTTTCACAATTAGAAAATACACTATATAGGGTACTTGTATTTAATTCCAAACAAAAGCCGAGACAACACCTACTAAAAAATTTAATGAATTTGGAATGATATTCACCTAGTTCCTTTCAAAATTTCGTTCAGCCCGCAACATCGATTAGGTCGACCACAGAGTGGAATGACTATGCATTAAAACCTTCATGTGACAATGATAAATTCAACCCCTTTGGAGGGGATGGTCTATATTCCAATACCTATCTGCCTGCTTACGTGCTTCAAATTTTTATGATTCTATTTTAAAATACCTTAACAGGCTGTGTTGCTATATAAAATTGAGAGATATTAGGGTGCGAAATTATCTGTCAAGTAACGCTAATTGGAACGTATTCTTTTTATGTAGACATGTATAAATGCATACTATCTACTGTCATGTTAAACACCCACATTACGCTAATTATCCGTTCCGTTTTTTAATAAAAAGTAAAGTAAAAGTAAAAAATCCTTATTTCATAAACTTTTATATAGAATTTGAAAAAGTCAAAACAAAATATTAATAAAAAAAACTAAATACGTCATATAATAATTCTTAGAAGCTTAGATTTACTTACATGCAAAAAAAATGAGTGCAAGTGAATCTAAAATATGCAGGCTGTCATTCATGACATATTTTACATAGGAAAACACCCAGACTAGAACAAATATTCATGTTTATGCACACAAAGATTTGTCCTGTGTGGGAATCGAACCCACAATCTTAGAGTGAAGTGCGGGTATACTCGCCACCACGCCATAACGGTCGTCAAAGGAAAAAACTTTATATAGATGAAAAAAAAGAGGTTATCTAGCATGAGCAGCGAAAGTTCGCGATACATTCGGGTAGGTATTCCAATAACACGCTCTTATTGTAACGGTAACCATAAATAGATACTTAATACATCCTCACAGTATATTTTGCCGACAGACGCAGGCCTTTATCACATTCCGCTCTGCTTATTTCAGGCTTTGTGTTTGAATCACAGAATGTCTGGTAGGTTCAAACTATCTAGACAATTTTCTACGTTCAGATGAAGTGCTTTACGGTCCTTGCTTCTGAATTTCATTTTACACAAACTGCTGCGTTCAATAAATTGATGGGAGTACCAACAAACTTGTATCTATTAATACAACTAAACTGCAATTGATCCTTACGTGGCAGGTCCTATTGCCGCGGCAATTACCGACTTCGAATGAATAATTATAACTACCTATATTATTATTTCAGACTAGCGGCTGCTCCAGACTTTGACCGCGTCATCCATATGTAAACCATCCTCTGGAATAACTCTATCTATTAAAAAAGCCGTATTGAAATCCGTTGCGTAGTTTTAAAGATCTAAGCATATATAGGGACAGACAGCAAAAAGCGACTTTGTTTTATACTATGTAGTGACTATTTTTGATATTGTGTATATAACATCACATGGCCTAGTATCTACAGTGCCGTGAATTGCCTTTTATGTACCCGGTGCGAGCTTTCAAAACTGCGCCCTTAAAAAATGCTCAGACCAGGCTCTGAAAATACAGGCCAGGTACAGTAGGGCGCGTCTACACCATGTTCGCCATAAAACAAAATGTACCTACTAGCTACCATGCATGAGATAGAACTAGATACTAGTCTGGTCATTTCTGCACCCCTCCAGGGTCTGCGCCCTGTGCCTGGGCACTACTGGCACCGCCCTAGTTACGGCACTGCGTATGTAATGTTGTTCCCAAATGCTCAATCCAAGCATTTCTAGTTCAAGTGTTTTGAGTATTAACTTGATGACTGAGGTGTGGGTTCGATTTTAATATGCCTCCTGAAAAGGTATTACAATATTCAGATGTATCACCTATCACAGGAAACACTGATTATTTAAATTATAATTATAAACTTATCGTCATATTTGACTGTTTTTTAATTTCTTATCAGAAAAATTTACACAAGTAAAGAAAATGTAATGAAATTGTTAATGTTGTTTCTAAAAATTTTATCTGTAACGCTTTAGGAGTTTCGGACATCACTAAATTGATTAGTACTGAAACTGTAAAAAGTAAGATAAATGATTTAACTGTGTGTAAGCCGCAAGACTACTGAAAGTCAAATGTCTTCCGCCACTCGGCTTCATAATCCTCATGACTCATTCTAAATGGATTCTTAGAGTTTTGGCGCCAATGTTAGCCAGCTGTAAACTCGAATGTCTAAGTGTACGGAGTAATAGGTGATTTTTAGACAGTTTTCAACAACGTACGTCCATAAGTGTAGGCATGCATTTCCTTGTTGATTTTAAAACTCCATACAAGCCTCTAGAAGGTAATATAGTGGACCCCCGGTAATCCGACAAACGTGTTGCTGGGCAGTGTCGGACTATTGACTTTGTCGGATTGCAGAGTACCACCCCAAATAGTCCGTATTTTTTTGATAAAGAGTACCTTGCGATTCGACAAATTACAGCTGAAAACTAAAAGATTATCATAAAGTGGCGCGTACAAGTTGCAATCTGTTTAATCATGCATCAGCTTTATTTGTGAAGATTTTCCAAAACAATGTTTGTGTTCCTACATTCAACAGTGATAAGCACGTCGGATTACAGGGTGCGGCGTATAAGGCAGGGGCCGGATTACCGGGGGTCCACTGTACTGTACTACTTTACTGGAGTAGGACTTTAACTTGACTATGGCTGTGACTTAATGATGAAATCGCTGCATAATGTTGAATTTATATGTAAGGCAAATACACAATTCGAGTTAGTCCATATCTTCAAAAAAAGGGTTTCTCGACATCTGGCGACGACGTGGTTTCGTAGATAAAGTCAATCAGGATCAATCAAATGTAACACAGATCTCAAAGCATTGTAGGGTTTGACATATTTTACGCAGCACTTACACTACTGCTCAAGATTTTACTAAAAAAATTGCGCTACCTTCGTTTTTTGTAGACTAGTTTTTTTTAGAAGAAAGTTTTTTATTCCATACAAAGGAAAGTATTCAAAGTACATATAATGACAATCCATATTTTGTCTGTCTGTTTGTTACTCTCCGAAAAATCTGAACCGATTTACAGCTAATGTTATAAAAGAAGTACTTTAAGCTACTTTTTAACAGAAAAAAAATACAAAGTCCTCAACGTAATGCGGACTATTTGGGAGAAGCCTATATACAGTCTGCAGGGAAACCACTCAAAAGCGCTCAGTTTCCTGTTTCCTCAGACGAAAGCACTTAAATTTTGAACTAATAATCAACGCGTAAAGGGGACCAATAAATCGGCCCATAACAATATTATAAAATATGAAACAACATAAAACCTTTTCCTTAAATCCCACTCTAGATCAGACGAGCTATCACCGATTGTTATTTATATAACAGTCCCACGTGTGTATCAGGAGTCAGGACATATTGCGTTCATAGCGCCCTTGGGAAATATGGCGATGCACAGCCCTGGATGTAGTAGACTGCCATTTGCCAAGGGGTGCCAACCCTATTGCGTATGGTGGAGATCACAGACCTATATGATTGTATAAATGGACTCTAGTAGGAAAACGAAATTGAAATTGTGTAAAGCGCGTCGGCTTTTCAATAAAACAGTTATGGGGAACTGACTGTTACTGAGAGTGCAAAATTTTCAAAAAGCAAATCAATCTTCATACGGCTGCATAGAGATCCTACCAAGTCTTAAGGAGACCAAGCCAACCTCACCTGCAAGTGGTGCACCTGCCGATCAACGGACGAGTCTCTGGCGAACATTACAGTGCCCTATAAGCGGCAATAGGCTCGCCACCTTTTACGTGGAACCTGCTTTATAATTGGCGAAGTGTGGGCGTATAATATGCCTTCGGGAAACAGGCGCGAATGTATGTATGTAACAATCAATTTCACTAAAAACTAAACTCATTACCATAAAAGTTAAAATGCTAAGTGGTACAGAAATCTCTTTCTCAAGTCCACAATAAAATATATTAAGTATATTAGTCTTTTTAATAAATGGTAAATATACCTAGGCAGCGGTTCATAAATGTCACAACACTCATAACTGCATCACAACTACAACTGTACGGAGTTTCGTTGCAAAGCCGACCTGGACAACAAATTTTCATAAAAGCTTTCACAAAAATGGTACTCTCAAGTAATTCAGTTTAAGCAAAACTGTTGCCAGAAATGGTTCATATCTTGTAAACACCATGTACATTGTTGATATTAAAAATACACTAGATCCAGCAGTAGCTTGGAAGTTTATGAAATAAAACATGTGTTATTTTTCACACTTTATTATCTCTGTTTTAGTATTTAAGAAAGTATTTTTACGTAAATGACATACATAAATACAATCACGCCTGTTTCCCCGAAGACCCCTTCAGGCAGAGGCATATTATGTACGCTCACATTTCGCATTATATTGTTGGTCACTTACATAGTACAGGTACAGGGCGTAAGATCGGTTTTGAAGAAAAAATACATGTCACGTAATACTAATAAGCACAACAGTTTTTAGCATAAAATAATTAACCATAAATTTTAAAAGGCATAATAGAGTTTTACCGTAACGAAAATACCTAATTATTATAAATATAAAAACATAATTGCATTCATGTAAGGTCATTAAAAAGCGGCTTACGTTTGGCCCAAGGGCCACCCCCGCCGCACCTAAACCTACTTTTACTCTATATAATAAAATACTGTTATGCGACTTTCCATTATGCCTAAAAAAATTGTGCCAAAAAAAATTATGCATAAATGCATTATGCTAAATAATAATTAAGCCACAGTACATATTATGCTAAAACCAAATTCGGCCAAATTAATATTATGCTAAATAAATTATGCCAATTTCATTATGCCAATCCATTTTAGGACAAAACACATTATGCCAATGAAAGGGATCCCTTTTTAAAGTGGTTAATCGAAACCAGACAACTTTTTAAGTACCTACTGTAATTACCATTAAAAAAGTTACAGTGATTTTTAATAACTTCTGGTTATACATTTTAAAGTTAGTTGTATACAACACATTTTAACGTGTCATCTAAAATATCATATTATTATTGCTAAACTGACATAGTCCTAAAGGACACTAAAAATACTAACTGAGCCCGAAAAGACCTTTATTTTATTTAAACTGCTTCGTGCGTTTAGCACATGTTGACAGTGTCAAGTAAAAGGTGTATATAAATTAAAGTTAATGAGAATAATTAGTAATAAAGATTATAAATGAGATGTCTTCCCCGCTAAACCCTTTGAGTCTTCAGTAAAGATCTATACTGAGATCTCACATGGAATTCTAGAGAGAATTTGCATCATACACTGTTTTGTCAGTTTCATTTACCAACACTGATGTACATCAAATGAAAAAATGGAACGTATGTTCCAAATACTTAACAGTTGATAATCCACCGTTATTACACATTAATGTTCGAAATATCACAAATTTTAGAAAATAAAACATAATGTAAAATAAAACAACACCTTACTAGATGCTCTGTCAGTATATTTTTAAAAAGTCGATTAAACAAGTTCAACTATTTTTGAGGAACAGTTTATCATACTACATAATATTCCCTATTAAGTGCTCAATTAGTATTTTTGATGACCAACATAGTCTTATAAAGAATCACAAATCGTATCTCACTCGTTTAGGGTATTTGCCAGTGTCAAAAAATAAATAAATCAAGTTATTTCCATATAATTGCATATTCGTCATTTAATCACATTAAAAGTCAAGTATAGTCCGTCAAAGTCGAGTCAAGTCTAAGTTATGCCCCAGTAAAGTAGAAGAGGCTTTACTAGAGACGTCTATGGAGTGGTGGAGTTATCACAAATCACAAAAATTACATTCACTGTAATATTATGCCATTTTATACGATGCCGAATATGCGGGAAGCCGATGGATGCAGGCGACTCAGGATCGCTCAATGTGGAAATCTATTGGGGAGGCCTATGTTCAGCAGTAGACGTCAAATGGCTGAGATGATGATGATACGATGCCGTAAAAGTTATGTCTAAAAATCCACTACAATTACACACACTCGGAAGTACACTAGTCTTTTTCAGCGTTTGCGCCAAAACTCGAAATAAATCAACCAAAAAGTAATTAATGCCCTTTCAAATTCAAACTATTTGTCGGTCTGAATTTAAAAGAGCACCAATCAAAAGCATTCTCACACGAAATGAGGTTATTATCAATTTCTTTTCAAGAACGGGGTGGTGAAAAAAAAGAATAGCTCTTGGAATAAGTGGAAAGGAGGCCAAGGTTGGACGTCGGAGTCGGCAGAGGCGCTCAATTAGAATAGTCACGTGTTTGTATGCCACCACTGTGAAATAGGCATTTCTACTGGAATATATTAGAGAATGACTCATTTAATTGCGTTTCATTTGTAAATAAACCCAACATTTTTAGGTGTTAGTCAGAAGTAAAAAAGAAGGGCTTGTTTTAAAAAAATCTGAATAAGCTTTCTAGTTTACATAATAATAAATATTAGCGGTACAATATAATGTTAGAAGTAATTCAGTATTGGAAAATTGTATAGGTTGTTAATGCAGCGATTCCTGCAGCTTTATTATGATTAAAAGTTCATAAAACATACATACATACATACATAATGTCACGCCTCTTTCCCGTAGGGGTAGGCAGAGATCACATCCTTCCACTTGCTACGATCTTGGCACACACTTTTAGCTTCATTCACACTCATTAACCTCCTCATACACGCCCGTCGGTTTAGGGTACTTTTGACCTGCCCTTTCTCTAACATTTTTTGTATTTGGTCATGGAAGGTCTTACGTGGTCTTCCCCTCCCAACACTTCCATCCACTTGTCCATCATAAATCACTTTCGTTAATCTACTTTCATTCATCCTCTCAACATGACCAAACCATCTAAGCATACCTTGTTCATAAAAGTACTTGTTTAAATTTAACTTTTATTTATTTGATAAAGGGTTCCGTAAAAAACGTATGCGACATTTTAAAAGCTTAAGAACCCTTTATCAAACCTATAAACAGTATATAATTTTCCAATATCTACTCGGCTGTTAAAATTAAATTACTTTAGTAACATGATACATTAAATAGAATAGGTAGTTAGTGCACCAGCACGTAGAGTGCAAGCAATATCGTGCGGAAGGGCTCCAAACACAATTATGGAGTAGTACGCCGGGACAACCACCCCACTCCGGGACTTTTGCACTGGAGCCATTGTTGTATAGCTTAAGGCGCTGACTGTCCTTCCATTAAAAGTAGTCAATTAAATATATCGTTCAAAATTGTATATAAATATTAGTTCGTAAGTATATCAAAAGATGTCATTGAATGTAATTAGATCGCGCAAGCGTTATTTGTTTTCCGGACCCATATCAGTCCGGCAGTTGTTTTACTTATTTGCTTTTCAATTCAATACAGGATAAATCCTTCCTATTAAATACTATTTACTTAATATCAAGGTTTGTTTATATATAATGCATAAACATTCAATTAAATTTGGTTTATTTACTTTTTAAGATAGCTGTGTATTTTGTTTTGTATATATCTACTAACTGACCCGGCAAACGTTGTTTTGCCATAAAAATGTACTAAAATGGCTATTAAAAAATAAGGGTTGATCGTAGAAGGGTGAAAATTGAATTGTATGTATTTATTGAAAGGATTGTATGTATTTTTGTATGTTGTATCATAAAAAAATAAAAACTAAAAAATAAAATTTTGGGGTGGACTACCCCTAACATTTAGGGGGATAAAAAAATAGATCTTGGCCGATTCTCAGATCTACTCAATACGCTCACAAAGTTTCATGAGAATCGGTCTAGCCGTTTCGGAGGAGTATGGGAACGAAAACTGTGACACGAAAATTTTATATATAAGATGTTATTGCGTTGACTGTGTTTCTTGTTGGTTCACATGATGATTACTGTACTTTCTAATTTTTAGCATGCTATGTTCACCTTTATTAGTAACAACTAATTGTGCCTTAAGCTAAAACTTTTGTAAAATGTAGAATACAACAATTGTTGGTGATATCAATGAATAAATAAAAAAATATATTCATATAAATTCGCTGATTGCACTTTCGTTGCATAATAAATTATAACAGATAGCTCAGTGGTGACACAATGCGCTATATTTCAGAAGTCTAAGGTAGAAAGCCTAGTGACTATTCGAAGTTATGTGCTTAATTATCGCTTGCTCCGTGCCTCGGAAAACATGTTAAGCCGTGGGTCCCGGCTGACAAGAACATCTATGGCTTTGTTTATTAGAAAGTCTGTGTCTAATATCCTGACAGCCGGCAGGGCCTTAGAATAATTATCCTCTAGGTTGCTGAGGCGAGATGGCAGTCACTCCAACGGCAACTGAAATTCAATCTGGTTAGACCAGTGAGCTGATCTTGGGCATCACATAGTCCACTTACTTCAATAGACGCGTCATAAGCATTCAAAAATTCTGCTGACATACACTTTATATTAAACTCAGTTGTTATACAAGTCTTTTTGCCTATTATTTTTTTAAATTAATTATCATATTAGCCGTATAGAGGAACTGATAGATAATAGATTGTAATCTATGGGGGTATTTGCCAACAATCACCACGTCTGGGCAGATAGGTTGGTGAGAATTCCGAAGTCAATTATTAGGTGATACGAGGGCCTTAATAGAGTTTTCTAGTTCGATACGGGCGGTCGGTGATAAATTTTCGCTTGTATTGAAGTCAAATAATAATAGGTAGGTATTGAAAGAAGTTTGTTCATCGATGTGGAAGCACCGGGCAGAAATATAATAATAATATTAAAATAATTCTTTTAAATCACAAAGACAAAGTCAAAATCATTTATTCAAGTTTGACTCAATAGAGCTCTTATGAAAGTAAAAATTACAAAACTTAAAAACTAGATAGATAGATAGATATACTCTTTATTGACCAAAATAACTTAAAAACTACAGATTACAATGAATATTGAATCACAATGAAAAAGCCAATCTAGGCGGTCTTATCGCTAAAAGCGATCTCTCCCAGACAACCCGACGCAAAGGAGACGACGACGACGCAAAAACTAGCGCGCCCACTCACTGCGATTAGGAGCTTGACCGTAAAAGAACGGGCAAGAAAATCGGCAAGGTTCGTCTTTTCTCCCTCCAGTTATAAGATTTATTTAGTTTCAGGATAATTATCAAAAACTAGTGTTAGGGATGCAAAATAACGGAGAAACATAGTTAAATACTTTTTGTAAATACATAGGAAACATCCAAATCAGAACAAATCACATGATTAATGGAATTTGACTTAACTTGATACAAATGATTTTTGGGACATTAAATCAAAATCAAAATCAAAATACTTTTTATTTCATAAACTATTACATAGTACTTGAAAACGTCAAAATTATAAAAAAAAAACAAAAACAAATAAAATATAATTATACTAAAATCACGAAGCTTAGATACACTTGCAACCAAACAATTTAAAAAAATAAAACATATTTAAGTGTAAGTGAATCTAAGTGCCAGTTCCGAGCCCCCGCTCTATAAGAAGATCTGGCAAGAAACTCACAGGCTATGCTCTTTTAAATTATCGATTGGTTAGTTACAATCTTCATTTGTCTGTGACGCTATACAATGCAACATAATATAACAATATTTACGTTTTAAGTCATTCATATTAGAATAGCCTGTTTGAAACGGCAGTTTAATCCCAAGCATTTATATCAGCCATATAGTCTTGGATAGAATAGTATCCCTTTAAAGACAGCTTACAAAAGAAGATCTTCTAAAGAATACTTGTCCTACTTGTAAGCGCATCAAATTGATACTGATTTATTAATTAGTGTTTCTGCTTGTGTTTGAACGTTTGATTAACTTTGATTTGATCTCAGTAAGAAATAGAAAGACTGTATAAGTACGTAACTTAAACCTGACCTATCTATTAATGGGTCGATGTTCCTTTAAGCATGCGAAATATTCATGTGACCATGATTTGTTCTGTGTGGGAATAGAAACCACGACCGTAGGAGAGGAGTGCAGGTATATTGGCCTTCACGTCATATCGGTCGCCATACAGAGATATAACCGCTTGGTTATATGGGTTACTGAACCCTAAGTCAGTAACCCTCATAACTATGACCTTGGAATATAAGCTTATAGCTATTACGTTCATTGAGAAAAATGAGTTCTTATTATAAATTTGTGCCCTAACAACAGTCAAAGTATATATTCGATAATATAATGTATGCTCGCAAAAACATTAGAACCTTTGCTATGAATTCAGAATCACAGAATGTTAATGCTAGAAATAAAAATAAGCTCTCTCTGCCAAATTGTCTACAAAACAAAGAATTCATTCTTGGATATTGGTATCAGATTGTATGATAAAATACCACAGGAAATAATTGATCTATCATTGCCAATTTTCAAAACCTTGGTTACAAAGCAATTTCTTCAAAAGGGTTCATCATAATGATGTAAATGATTCCTTGTCAAATAGAAAGCTTGGGTTTAACATTTTCAACTTGTATTTGTATAAATTAGACTAAAAAGTCAACCAGATTATGGTTGTGACCATCCCCTGTGCAACATATTCAGCTCAGTTTCAGATTACATACTTACTTGACTGTGATGGAAGGTTCCCTCAGTGCTACTTTATTTGTTACGGCTTCTGGGGAATCTTCAAGTATTCACTGTGTTTGTTCTGTATTATTATTATATTTGATTGATAATTTGAAAGAGCCTATGAGTTTCTTGTCAGTTCTTCTCATATAGCGGTATGTGTGTGGCTCGAAATTAGCACTTAGATTTAGTTCGGTACACATGTTATATTTTTTTTGAATCTAAGCTTCGTGATTTCAGTGAAGTAATATTTAAGGTCTTTTTATATATTTTATTTTCACGTTTTTAAGTACTATTTGTAATTGTTTATGAAATAAAGAACTTTTTACTTTTAAAGCTCATTAGTTTTCTCCTTGAGCGTGTTCTAGCGCTTGTATAAGGAAAGGTTTAAATTGATATTGAACTGCTTGCTTGTATGTATACCATGGAACCGCTTGCTATAGGCAGTGTGATTCTTGCACATTAGTAATCACAGGTGCCTGCAATACGTCTCGAAAAACCATGGTCTTCCTAGAAATGTCAGTGGTAGACTGTATTTCAGCAAGGTTTGGACTTTATAGCAACTGGCTATAGAATTCAATTTTTGTTTACTAGCTAAGTTTGCGCCCAGAACTTTTACGTTCAATTTAATCATCACTCAGCTCTGTTATGTCCCCCTACTGGACTCTTTGCACAAACGAACTCTCGCTTTCGAAAATTGTACATACATTCACGCCTATTACCCCGAAGGGGTAGGCAGAAGCATGTTGTACGCCCACACTTCGCCAATTATATAGTTGGTTCCACGTAATAGGTGGCGAGCCTATTGCCGCTTACCGGGCACAGTTATGTTTTCCAGAGCCTCGTCCGTTGATCGGCAGGTGCACCACTTGCAGGTAAGGTAGGCTTGGGCTCCTTAGGTCTTGGTAGGATCCCTAAACACCCTTTTATG
Source organism: Musotima nitidalis (assembly GCA_949126915.1). Classification (NCBI taxonomy): domain Eukaryota; kingdom Metazoa; phylum Arthropoda; class Insecta; order Lepidoptera; family Crambidae; genus Musotima; species Musotima nitidalis. The sequence continues at coordinate 4,482,385 of OX421429.1, forward strand.
CAAATAAAGTAAAATACACGTTTAATATTTTTAAGACTACGTTCACTGCTTATCAGCGCACCTATTTCGCTGAATAAATCTTTTGAAACTGCGCAGGAGAATTAAAGTAGCCGCAATAAATAGCATGTTATTGCTTACCAACTGCCGTGTGTCACGTGGCGTGATATTAAAGTGCTCTGATATTGTAGAACCAAGAGTTCACTATTAAAGCATTTTATATACATGATATGTATTTAAATGACGGTTTGGTTTACTCCTGGTGCAACGCCCTTGCGTATGTCGACATCATCTTAATATATGAAGTCCACTGCTGAACATAATCTTCCTTTTTCTTCCTTTTCCTTCCTTAAGTTCATCGAACTTGTTCCGTTCTCATATATCGGCTTCTTTTTTACACTTTGGGTTACATAATTAGATATTTTTCTAGGGATCCCTAATTTTAGATTGCACGTATAATATTATTCACGAAGAATGTAGCTTTCTATAAAATTATTATACAGGAAATTTGAAATTGTTCCTGTAATTTTGTAAACATAATAATATGCACAAGCCGTGCTATATATTAAGAAGAAGAATATTAAAAATTACAAAGCCTATGATTAATATGACAAAGAATCTTTTCTTTTTTAAATATTATTAGTGTAATTTAAATAACCCGACGTTTTTATGCTACGGAGAAAAACCGTTTTTTTAGCAATTTAAAATTTGCCAGCGTCAAGTATCAAGAAAATAAAACAAAATTGCTGCTATGGATGTGTGAATTAGTACCCAATATGTAAAAATATTTTTTATAAGATATTAATAAGTTCCAGTTGGTTTAGCGGTCTTACTGCAAATTTTGGTTTTGAATAGGGTATATGGGAATCTTTAATCGCGATTATAAGATATTTTTTGTTTGTTTGTAATAATACTCTGGAGACGAGAAGATAAAAATTTATTAAGTGGAATTTAGTTTCCTTTCTATACTTTTCAATACGCACACTACGCTGTGGGCGCATGCTTATCTTTAGTTTATCAAGATAATAAGTAGTTTTAGTTTTACTTAATGTTTACGTTTTTTTATGTTTACGTTTATTTACGTTTTTAGTAATGCATTTGGAATAATAATTAGCGTGCTCATAGTATTCTTTATATTAATGAATGACGGCTACGAACCGCTACGAGTACTACTGCTGTAGCCGTTACAGACTACGAGAAAGCCACAGTCTAGAAAAACGACTCCGCACGGAGGACGTTGACATAAAAAATACTCGATCTACTCTCTCGCTCGCACACGTATCGACACTCTTCCGTAAATCGAAATCAAAGCTCGTCGGGATTGGAGCACGCTGAAGTTGGCACAAGTTCTCATGTAAGTGAAGTGAGTCGAGTATCGAGGAGCGTTCTAATCGAAGTTTATGTTTTTAGACAGTTCTTAAGCTGTTTCAATAAAGTTACTATTTGAAGACAAAATAAGCGATGCATCAATAAATTAACCTGAAAATAAGTAAAGAAATAGTTATTCCCTAAAAGATTCCTACAAAATTTTTACAAAAAAACAATTGAAATAATTATCAGTCTTGCAGAGTGCATCAATGTCCTATAACTGATTTTGCGTCACCGTATGTTTTAAACGTGCCTGCATATGGCGAACGTACGGTTTGTGTTTATGTCAATAAAAAACTGATTTTTAACATTTGCGCGGGTGTGGATTTATTTATTTGTGTAATAACAATGTGTCAGTGAAAACTGTGATTTGTGTGTTTTTTTCGTGATGAAGTTTTTGTTTGTTGAACATTTGGATGATTTCGTATCTACAGTATACATATAAAGGTATGTATTTATTTTATGTTTCTGTAGTTAAACTAGGGATTATTAGCTTATGGTGCTATCTTTAGTGCATAAACTAGACTTTAAAACATTTTTGATGTAACGAAACACTGTAACAATGTTGTGTTTTAGACTCTAATGCTAATAATTTAGGTAGTACATGACATTACGTCGAGAGGTTATCACCAAATGATAACTTTCTGCAAATTAACTCAAACCTCTTGACTGTAAAAGCATTTGTTTGACTATCTTTTCGACGTAATGCATTTAAAATAATGTTTTGAATCATCATATTCATAAAATTTCAGTAGGACTCCATGTCTAGATAAGCTCCTGCAAAGCTCATGTTGTTCTATGTGACTATAGATTAAAAAAACACAAACGGTCTGACAGAATATAAAAAAAAACTACAAAACAATAAGTTTCATGTGCCTTATCAATTACAACAAGCATTAACAGAAATAAATAATTGATTATATTATAGTTACAATAACATAATGTTTATAAATCACTAACCTAACCAAATGAGTCTGGACATCTATAAAAATAAACACAAGAGTATTTATAAAATATGTTGTCAGTTTGTGTGAAGCAGTATGTTTATGAATGGTAACATGTGTGATATCTTTATCCCATGATTCATTCGCCATATGTGTCTTTGATTTACAAACGGCTGGCCGATGTTATGAGATGAATCCAAATTTAAACAATAAGTAGTGAGTTCTAGATAAAAGTAAATAAGCAGCATAAGTATGATTAATTTTGTGTCGTTATTTTGTATGGTTAAGTGGTCACTTAAGAAATATATTTGGTATTAATATGAATAATTTTGTGTGCTTCTTAGGTGTCTCAATATTTATATGGATTATTTTATAAATGTTATTGTTAGTAATTAAAAGCAATACCTGCTTCTAGCCTATAGCTTCGTAAAGTATAATGTTGGGTATGCATCACCTTAACAGATCTAATAAGAATAGTGTTCCAGGAGAAATTCTTACTTTAAATTTATATAGAAGTTTATGTTAGAAGACCATTACTTATTAGTTTTTACTTAGAATAGATTTTAGTTGATATGGGGTACTTTCTTTTAAAAAAGAAGGTATGACATATAGTTGAAAAAAAAGATATTTGATATGCACAGATTTATAAAAAGTTATCTTTAATTATTATATTTTATTTCTAACCTCCCCCTACTCCTAGTAAAACTCAGAAAATTTGTGAATTCCAGTGCTAAGCCACACATACTGCACTATCTGACTAATTCATTAGCTTGTCCAGTGACTATGACACTACTGTGTGACGTATTATTATTAAAATGAAATTAATTCTAGATATTTAGAAATCTTGCCCTACACTGTAAGTAGTTAAGATTTGATAATTGTTGCTAATATTTTGTAGAGTGTGGCCTGGTTTAGGGGTATTATAAACATAATAAATAGCCTTTTTATGTCCAGGTCTTTATATTTTATAAAATAAAAACATAAATAAATATTCTCTTACAGTCACACCAATTTTTTAGTTCCAAGATAAGTATCATTAAGAACTTGTGTTATGGATACTATAGAACGAATAAACATACATAAATACCTTTTTTTTTGTAAATACATACTTAATATACATAGGAAAACACCCAGACCAGAACAAATATTCATGCGAACAAAGATTTGTCCTGTGTGGGAATCAAACCCACGGCCTCTGGAGTAAAGTGTAGTTACAATGATTTCCATACCATATTGATTGTTAAAATTCTTATTAATGTGCATAATTTTTTTTTATGTATATCCTAGTTATTTTTTTAAGCTCTTCCAGTCCAGCCTTGATTTGCGACCTTTCAGATATTATATTATGGATATGTTACTGCTATTGAAATCACCTACGAGGTATTTATCCTGACATTAATCTGGTGACTTACTAAATTAAACCTTATATGTATGTGGTAAATAGTAATATTTGTGTCAATGGAACGAATGATCCAGATTATGTTATGTTTAACGTAATAGTAATAAAACCATTTACTTAGTAAGTGTATTCCAATAACCCACCATTTGGTTCAATTAACAGCTGTTCCTCATTTGCTTAGCGTTCACTATCTGTGTAAAATAAAAAAATATTTCAAGCAATTTATAAGTAACTGAACTCGATTGCTCTTTCGCTCACTAATTTGCAGTCTAAAATTGATAAACAGAATATCACCCTACTTGTTTTATTAAAGTATCTTATATTATTTACTGAAATAAATAATACCATTCAAGTACAGGTAAAAATATTATAGAGCATTGCACCTTACTTGTTTTATTAAAGTTACTTATATTAGTTACTGAAATAAATAATACCATTCAAGTACAGGTATAAATATTAAAGAAATTGCACCTTACTTGTTTTTTTAAAGTATCTTATATTATTTACTGAATTAAATAATACAATTCAAATACCGGTATAAATATTATAGAGCATTGCACCTTACTTGTTTTAATAAAGTATCTTATATTAGTTACTGAAATAAATAATACTATCAAGTACAGGTATAAATATTATAAAGCATTGCATAGTTTTTTAAGGATTACACCAACTTGAAGCAGTATTCTGTTTAGTGTCTCTCCAAATAATATAAGATATTAGTAATGCATTGTATTGACTACCACTCTTTTTCATATTTTAAGAGGTTTGGAATATGCAGATATATAAAATGTATCAATAAAAATTTCAACTATGTTTGCTTAAGATCTTAAATATTATTTTGTGAAAGCATATTAACAATGCCTGGAGTTGATCAAGAAATTATATCTGCTCATGGAAAATAATTTATAAGACCAACCATAAGCTTGAGTATTATTAATTAGATAATTTACCCATGTTATAAATTGAAACAATTACCTAATTAATCAAAGAACAGTATACTCCTATTATAGAAAATAATAAACAAGTTTAACTAATTTAGTTTTTAATTGATCTTTATTTCTAATCCAATAGGAATTATTGCCGCGTGTTTGTTCTGACTCTTGATGCTTAAACGTGGTCGCTGACCGAACATTAGAAGTCCAAGCTCAAAGTCTGAAAAAGAGCAATGGAGCGTAGCATATCTACTAGGGCTAAGAAAGCAAGAACGAGTACTTAAGACCACCTTACATTCTGAAACTGGAATAACTGGAATAATTTTATTCTAAAAACGGCACTGTTGAAGTAGGACTTGGCGGCTAGGATGCAGCCAAAGCGATGGGCACGTTTGCACGCAATTGGATCCGGAAGACGGCAAGAGGCAGAGGTAGGCCTCGGAAGCGATGGCAAGACGACATTGCTTCTCTCGTCCCAGATTGGGGATACTCGCAAAAGAGAGAGAGAGAAATGGAGACATCGGTTGAAGTTTTTTTTTCTTACATTATATATATTAGAACATTTTATGCAGCCCACCTAAATTGGTTTGGACTAGGCTAGACTAGTTTGTCCTAAAATCGGGTTTGGCCAGTTACATGTTACATATATACTATGTCGAGTAGGTAAGTACTAGTAGGTGTATAAATATAAATATTCTCTTACAATTACACCAATTATTTAGCTCCAAGATAAGTATCATTAAGAACTTGTGTTATGGATACTTAATAACGGATAAACATACTTAAATACTTTTTTTTTTGTAAATACATACTTAAGATACATAGGAGAACACCCCGACCAGAACAAATATTCATGTTCATGCACACAAATATTTGTCCTGTGTGGGAATCGAACCCACGACCTCTCGAGTGAAGTGCAGGTATACTGACCTCCACGCCATATCGGTCGTCGTCGTATTGAAGTATAAATAAAAAAAGTAAAATAACTCAAATCGTTTAGATACAAATACCAAGGTCACTGTAAATCCATAACCGTGAACACGTCAAGGGCAGACGTAACCCGCTATACGCACGTAACACTATAATTTTCATCAAATGTGATAAGGTGTCATTGAACTCGTCGTCTACTTGAGAGAAGATAACCGTGTTTGTAGCACACTCACGATCTTACGAGTAATCTCAATTATGTAAATATAACTACGTACTATAAAACATAGTCTTTTAAACATAGATTTTGTGTGATCTAAACCTTATAAACTAATCAAATACATAATAAGAAATATTCTTAGACATCTCACAGAGCGCTTCTAGTGTCAAACTAAGCAGAGCTTTTATGGATATTTAATAATGGATAAACATACATTACATATATTATATTGATTATAATAGGGAAATCCTAGACGAAGGAAAATATTCATACACAAAGTATTAAAGCGTGAATTTTACACACGACCTTACGAGCGGGTCGCAGGCTTCCTTGCCACATCATACTATATTATAATATAGATAACATTGTCATCATCATCATTATTTCAGCCGATTAATGTCCCACTATTGAGCATGAGCCTCCTCTCACATATCAAGGGTATTGGGTCATACTCCACCACGCTGACCCAGTGCGGATTGGCTGAGGCAGGTGTATGGCGTCCTGCTGTTAGAATTTATTAAGCCGCCCATGATACCTCTAACATGGCTTAACGACTACCACATTTAGTGATAACCGGGACCAACGGCTTAACGTGCCTTACGAAGCACGGAAGCGCTCGATATCAAATGCCACACAAACGGTTACCCATCCAAGGACTGACCTTTGTAAACTCTGCTGTACTTCGGTGATCGTTTCCGACCCCCGAACACCGCAAAGCTACGAGCGCTTGATAGATAACATTGTAATAACTAATATATTATATGTGTTAAAGTTTTAACTAAAAACCATAGTTCCTAGATTTTCGGAGAAAGACTTATTTGCTAATGTTGAATAATGTTGTTCAGCATTCCTGAATTTACGAGAAAGATCGAGTCAAGGTAATGGTATATTAATAGGCATTTCTGAGAAAAAATAGGCACTTAATGCTCATTATGTTAGTTAGTTATGTTAGTTAAAACGGCTATAGGCTCGCCACCTATTACGTGGGACCAACTAAATAATTGGCGAAGTAGGGGTGTATAATATGCCTCTACCTACTCCTTTGGGGAAACAGGCGTGAATGTATGTATGTATGTAAACACTTTTTGGTTAATTGGTACAAACATTTATAAATAGGTTGAATTTAATTGGATGATAATTCACACTGGAGGTCAAACTTGAGGAGTTTCTCGCCCGACTCTTCTCCACTCAAGCTCCTGCTCGTAGTGAATGGGCGCGTTAGTTTTTAATTTGTCTTGACAGTTATAAGTGCTATATTGGAGTTCAAGTGGAATGAAGCATTACAGATCTTTGACATCAAATTGAAAATAATTGCAAATAAGTCAATGATGGATTAAAAATATCTTTGTGGCAATTTCCGCGTGAATTCAATACGACACGTGTTTCGCCCTTACACAGAGAATCTTCAGGTAAGATGCCTTGACGCTGAAACGAGAGTCACTCTCTCGTCTTACAATGCGTCATTTGCTTACAATGGATTTCCGCAAAGTAACGCCTGAATCAATTATTAATAATTATTAAAGACAAAATTTGTATGAAGACCATATAATTTATTTGCTCTTAAGCACATACATTTTATATCATTGACACAACGCATGCATACCCCATTCTCCTCTAAGCATTGTTGCCATGTAAATCCAATTATAGCCGGTACATTGTAACGAGACTTTCTTTAAAGAAGTGGCCAGCATCAATATGAAGTTTATCATTCCTTGCCAGTACCATAGCCGGAGATTTATTGCAGGCAATTTGTTACCGCGATTGGCTACACGAGGCAGATTCTATCCTTATTATAATTCCCGTCTTGTTCATTATGGTTCATGTACTTTTTTTTCTTTTAAATAATGGCTTCGTGCGTTTAGCACATTTAGCCAGTGTCAAGTAAGAGGTATAATAATAATATATAAATCAAAGTAAATGAGAATAAGTGGTCTTAAAGATGATAAATGGTAACTGAGATGCCCTCCCCTAAACCCCTTGAGTCCTCAGTAAAGACGTGGGACTATACTGAGATCTCACTTGGACTTCTTGAGAGAACTTGAAAAGTGATGTTGCACTGATTTCGGTAAAATTTTCGCATTGAATTATGTTGTGTATTATCTTTCTGTTACAAACTGTTTGATATTAGGGTTGCGAATCCTTCCTTTTAGGATAATTCTTGCTAATGCCTGTTTGTATGTTACTAAAAATTTGCTTTGACTATACTGAAGCCGTTTTGCATTTGACGTCAATTAAATTTTGATTTTCTGCATTTTTCTCCGATTCATGGTTCCGATGCTCACACAAGACAAATATTTGCATGCATGAAAACCAATGTTTGTTTTAATAGTCTCCGATGTAAGTCCTTACGCGAAAAAAGTATTTTGGGCTAGAAGCGCGTTATAAAAAGTCTAATATTATTTATTTGTGTTACCAAAAATTTTCGGTTTTCGTCAAATATTAAGAATTTTAAGGTCCTCAAATATTATTTATTTATTTGTGTACTTTTAATGCTATGTAAAAAATAGACAATCATTTACATACATATTTCCTGACCACTGATCCAAAATACTAAAAACACTGAAAAAATATTTAAAGATAATAGGACAATGAGCTTGATTCGCATTTGACTGGTTTTTTATCACGTCAATAAACAAGATATTGATGACGTGAAAAAAAACCATAGAGCAGGTAAATTCCAGACTTCTTAGAGTGATTATATGTCCAAAACTTAGTAACGAAATGTGATTGATTTTCTTCTTCTTACCTATATGGTGAGTAAGGCAATGTTCTTCTGAGACGTCCTCCCTAGTGTGAGGTTTTACGTTTGCCCTATAGTCTCTTGTAAATGTGGTTATGCCCATAACCACATTTATTCAGCGAAAGCATTTGTTCAACTTTCCGCGTCCGTTCGAATGCGTTTGTGGCTAGACCCTTACTCTTCTATTATCCATCAGTAATAAATCTCTTACTCCCCTTATGCCTTTATTTACCCTTTGTCAGTGATATGGTAAAAGCACTTCTGTAGTTTTACACGTTTGATTTAACTAACTTTTTTCCTACGAGTAGCAAATATATTTGATAGCACTGCGCTTGTACTTTTGTCCAAGATACCGTCGTTACATCATCTTATAGAGCATTCATCAAATTTCAATAATATTTCAAACTTTACAAACTACTTCTCTACAGTTAGAAAATAAAATTCGTAGCTCTTTGCGCGTACTTACTTTTAAAATACCTGCCCGTCTAATTTTTCTCTAATCAAGCTTCTGCCCGCAGTGAATGGTCGTTAGTTTGTTAGTTGACGCTCATAAAAGCTATATGAACCAATATTTGAATAAGAAAATTTACTTTAACCCGCTTCATCAGAGTAGTTTCTACAATTACTTCGCTCCACAAAGAGATCATCACATCCAACACTTAAATTCATATTCGATTACATTTGCCGCGTGTGCTGCGACATAATGTTTGCATGCATCAATTGTTCGTGTTTGCTTGTGGATGACACAGAAATAGATTTCAACTTGTTTTTCACTGCTGTTATTAATAAGGTAGTATATCTAATTTGAAGCTCTTTGCTCGTACTTACTTCCCAGATACATCTCTCCGTTTCCAATTGATCTTATCACTCAACTTCACTTCACAAAGAGCATCCAACACTTAAACTCATATTCGATTACATTTGCCTCGTGTGATGCGACTCAATGTTTGCATGCATCAATGGTGCCCGTGTTTGCTTGTGGATGACACAGAAATAGATTTCTAAGGCGCATTACGTACTGCTTTTTCACTGTTGTTAGAAATAAAGTGAATTGTTCAAAAATGGTTTGTTGTTCAAATGAGCTATGTGCCTAATACAGTACAAGTCAAATATTTAATAAACAGTTTTAATAAGTAAAAAAGTACCGATAGGAAACTTTAAGTCTTAATATTCATTAAAATTAGTAATTAGGAGCGTACAACGTTAACAAACTCGCCAACAGGATGTCATGCAATTTGACGATAATAATACTTATGTAACCAAATGTACTATAAAAAAAGAAGGTTTCCTTAGAGATTTTTATAAATAGTGTTTTGTTATATAATTTTATATATTAGGTCGGGGAAAAAGTCTTTTCGCATAACGTAGGTATAAACTTATTATAAATTTTTTTTGACTGTACTATTTGTGTCTGGCTGGTTTTGGTAACATTAAAAAGGTTCCATTATAAAGAAAAGAAAAAAATAAAAAAAAGTTGTTTCCCGCTATTTTTCATTTGTTTTTCTCTCCGTAAAAATGAGTAAATCTAATGAAGAAATTCGATACATTTTAAAATTTTATTATAAAAAAGGCAAAAATGCAACTCAAGCAGTGAAAAAAATTTGTGATGTTTATGGACCTGATGCAGTGTCAGTAAGAGTAGCACAAATTTGGTTCAAACGTTTTTAGTCCGGAAATTTTGATGTTAAAGATGCACCTCGCTCTGGTCGCCCTGTTACGAATAAAATGGACGCCATTTTTGAAAGAGTGGAGCAAGATCGGCATATTAGTAGTTACGATGTAGCTGAAGAACTGGGAATTGACCACAAAACAGTTTTGACCCATTTGAAGAAAGCTGGTTATACAAAAAAGCTCGATATTTGGGTGCCACACGAGCTCACTCAAAGAAACTTAATGAACCGTGTACTCATTTGCGATTCATTATTGAGACGTAATGAAACCGAGCCGTTTTTGAAGAGATTGATAACTGGCGATGAAAAGTGGATCACGTACGACAAGAACGTGCGAAAAAGGTCGTGGTCGAAAGTTGGCCAGGCTTCACAGACTGTGGCCAAACCTGGCCTAACACGAAATAAGGTGATGCTGTGTGTATGGTGGGATTGGAAGGGCATTGTTTATTATGAGCTTTTACCGCCCGGCAAAACCATCGATTCTGATCTTTACTGCCAGCAACTGATGAGATTAAAGGAAGCAGTCGAGAGAAAACGGCCGGAATTGATCAACAGGAAGGGTGTGGTCTTTTATCACGATAACGCTAGACCACACACATCTTTAGCCACTCAGCAAAAATTAAGAGAGTTCGACTGGGAGGTCCTAGTGCATCCACCATATAGCCCTGACCTTGCGCCTTCAGATTTTCACCTGTTTCGGTCTCTGCAGAATTCTTTAGGTCCTGTAAGGTTGACCTCAAGAGAGGACTGCCAAAACTATTTGTCCCGTTTTTTTGATCAGAAGTTCCAAAGTTTTTACAGTAACGGGATAATGTCTCTGCCCACAAAATGGCAGAAAGTTATTCAACAAAACGGTACATATATATTGTAAATAAATGTAAATAAACTTTGAAAAAAATGTCTTGACTTTTCATACAAAAATACGAAAAGACTTTTTCCCCAACCTATTATTATACAATAAATAAAAAACTTTTATTGTGACCAATGACCATCCAAGTATGAAATATTTCAAAACATTGTTTATTTCGGGTACAAAATTTTCAATCATATAACCGAAACCGCTGTGCGCTGTCACCGATCTGTTATGACGTCACAACTATGTTAACAAATGGCGGATGCCATGCGGACGTATTGCATTTTACTCAATGTTTACTTAGAAATATAACCGACATTATAATCGGCATCTAACAGTTGGAACTTATTTTTAAATTTTATTGCTTATTTTACAATAGTTTAACTGAAAGCAAGTGATGGATTAAAAATATCTTTGTAACAATTCCCGCGCTACTATAATTTTCCGAAAAATCGAGAAACTATTCAACACGACACACAGGGCATCTTCAGGTAAGATAGGAGCCCCAAAACAACTATGTCTTCACGACCAACGCTGAAACGGTAGTCACAGGAAAGTGCGTTTCTGGTCACTCGAAAAAAAAACTCGGTTAGGCTTCGTAGACAATCTGCAGCATTAGAAGGGGGCTTTTATTGATTTATTTTTTTATAGATTTTATTTTACCACTTTGTCGGCATGCTGAATTTGTATCCACGTCAAATTAAAGCTTTCTAGTACCTATTAGTAGTCTCTGAGCTAACCCTGACGAATTCCATTGGTCATAATTAAAATATATGGGAGATTCCAATCTTTTAATATCCACAGCACAACACGTGGTAGGAATATAAAAATCCCTGAGGCAAAACCTTGTGTTAAAATTGGCTAACTAATGAAGTTAATTTCGGAATCCCTGCTTGCCGTATAGTAATTTTTACATTTTTAATTAACTGACTACCGATATGGCGCGCTGTAGGCAATTTGAATAATGTGGGAATGACTAATATATCGCACTTCCAGTATTATAAAGTCGGAAATGGGTTTTTGTACATTTTACAGGACAGCGTTTCTTTATATGTGTATTATCTTCAACACTGTATTTTTTTATACATTTGTAAAATGTTTGGTAGCGATATTTCTACCGCTACCAAATTTAACGCTTTTATTAATAAATAGGTTTTTAAATTATGATTGGGACACTTTGTGGTTCGTCGTCGTCACGTCGATGATAATAGAAAACTATCAATATATATATATATATGTATAAATATATTGATAGATATATTGTAGTAATAGAAAGCCATTTACACGACCCAATTTACCCAATGGTAGTGGAAACGGCTCTGTACCGATTATGTGCACCAATTTTGCACTTATTATATAGGTACGACCGATATGGCGTGGAGGTCAGTACACCTGCACTTCACTCGAGAGGTCGTGGGTTCGATTCCCACACAGGACAAATCTTTGTGTGCATGAACATGAATATTTGTTCTGGTCTGGGTGTTCTCCTATGTATCTTAAGTATGTATTTAAAAAAAAAAAAAAGTATTTATGTATGTTTATCCGTTATTTAGTATCCATAACACAAGTTCTTAATGATACTTATCTTGGAACTAAGTAATTGGTGTGATTGTAAGAGAATATTTATTTATTATTTATTTATAATTGAAGATAGGCATGCCAATAGTATAATTATAATTTGAAATTATAAATATTTTTATGGAACTCTGTTATTTCTTAAATTAATGTTTAGAGTAATGGACGTGCGTGCAAATATAGTGCATTTGTGTATTGAGTTCGTGTGTCGAATGTTCGTATATTATAATTAAATCCACCCTTAGAACTTTAAAGAACTCTATGTACCATTGTTTTAGTTAGTACAGCATGTTGCTTACTTCGACTAAGAGCGTGACATAAGAGTTAGAAGCTGTGCATCTATATGAAATATGAAAACTTTTTTAAAGTGCGAGTTTCATTATGTTCTCGTCTTGGCAAACATTTTTATGAAAATCTTATTGGTGAGATTTCATTTTTTTTGTAAATTTTGTTTTGACAATATTATTTTTATGATTTACTTAAAATAATACAAATACTCAAATACTCAAATACTCATTTATTGGTAATACAACATTACACGTCACAGAAAAGAAAACATAATTATTAGAGTTATTAAAAATAAAATAAAATTACAATATCATGAGGAATTAATAATGTCAAAATAAAAAATGTCAATAACAAATGAATTAGGAAATATAAATGCAATTAATAAAAATAAACGGTCAACAATTATGAAAATTAAAATAAATCAAAATGTCATTACTTCATAAAGTCATTAACAGTGCAGGCAATTCGGGTCGTTACCCTAAATTAATATAAATGCGTACAACTAACATACTTGAATTGTAATATAGGTAGGTACATTATTTTGTGCGTTTCCTTCTAAACTACACCAGTTGCATTCCTAAATGACGCAGCTCGCTGAGTTTCTCAATTCACTCTAAGCACACTAAAATGGCTAGGTTTAATATTATTATTATCCCCGAAAGGACCTATCTGGCTTTTCAGCCACATCGCGCCTCGGTGGTCCATGAAACAGGACACAATGCGCTTTCACCCAATTATGCGCCTTATTTTACCCATTACCTCGGCTAACATAGTACCTGGGTACTATGATATTGTTTCGTAAATGTCTGATGTGGTTTTGCGAAAATTGATATAGCGCCGCGGCGTTTGAGTGCACTACGGCCGGGACCACTAAAAGTGCTCTGAAAGCATTTTATTCAGAGCAAAATGATAAAAATAAATTGCTTCACGGTCTTGGTGTTCGTTTGCTATGTAATACAATGTGAGTTAAATAATGTTTGTGCCCTTTTAAGGCATCTGTTTTTTTTTTCAAGGATTTAAATATGTTTTGTGACTCACGGCGCCTAAAATACCTCATTATAAGTGATGTGTTATTATATGTGTGTCACTTGTGTTTTCTTTTTAAATCTATGTTATTGTTCTGCACAAGTAGGTTTACTTCAATCAATACTTTTTTTTTTGATTTACGTCGGTAACAAAATGCATTTACGCACTGTCTCCCGGCCAAAGGGGGACCGAGAGAGGTGTTTGGGACTCAACACCGGCAGACACGACCGCCAGCAGTAATACCCACTAAAAATCTTCCGACGATACCCGCCGGACGCAATGGACGCGCCCCTCCTACCTCCTTCTGCGACCATAGCGTGTGTGGCCGACTTCTCGGAGGGTCCATGGCGCTGCTTGACGGGCCCTCCTGGCCCGCCCGCTGCGCCCTCCACAGGCCCCTCTTAGTTCCCCCCCCCCCCCCCCCCCCCCCGGTAGTCAGTACTAAGGGCCCCCAGAGTCGTCAATCTCTAGGTGTTACCTTTTCACTAGCGCCTCCTGCGCCCTACTCAGCCCCACTACCACGACAAGGTGGAGACCAGTCGGGGGGAACCAATCAATACCTGAGGAGCCCAAGCCAACCTCAACTGCAAGTGGTGCACCTGCCGATCAACGGACGAGGCTTTGGCGAACATAACAGTGCCCGGTGAGCGGCAATAGGCTCGCCACCTATTGCGTGGAACCAACTACATAATTGGCAACGTGTGGGCGTGTAATATGCATCTGCCTACACCTTCGCGGAAACAGGCGTAAAAGTATGTATGTCAGTAAACAGTGTAAATTTGACGTCTTTATTGTTATTATTATTGTGAACAATGTTAAAACCACTTTGGCTCATTTACGTTGCTTTACTGACCAAACGCCTTTTCTCACAAACCAAGTTGAGAAAGTTTTCTGGTCATAATCCATCAACCGTATGCGGTACGGTTTTCTGCTGTTGGAATTCTTAAGCGGGCAGCAAGCAGCAATAGGGCCTCCCGACTAAAATTCTTCCGATCTACGATATTAAGAACCCTTTACCCATCCAAGGCAGACTCCTGTGGTGATCCTTAACTTCAGTGATATCGATACTCGCAGTGGCGCCACAATCACTTTGGTACTAAGTAGGAAACAGATGACGCATGTGTAACCAATGTTTGTCTCATTTCTCACATCCAAATATCACTTACTCATCAACGCTAACTAAACAAAAACATGATCTATATCTGGAAAACAAAGAGATTATGCATTCCGACTTGCCAGATGGCCAGCAATTCATGGAATTTTCCATTCATTAGCGTCTTGTACCAGTGTCCAGTTGTGTCCAGTTTTTTACTGGCACAGATTTGGAACACCTTATAGTTTCATGAATATGTAGTAAATGTACATTGTAAAGTTACACTATGATTGAAGCCACCATAATACCTTTTTGGGCATAGCCAAAACTAAAACTTTGCAAAAAAAAAAGAAAATATATCATCAGATAATGCTACATCACTAGGTAGTATAAAAAGTGACTAAAAAAGTCCCTATATATGCTTAGATCTTTGAAACTACGCGACGAATTTTAATGTGGTTTTTCTAATAGATAGAGTTTTTCATAAAAGAAATTAACACGCGTACGAAATTGCGGGCGGCCCTTAGTAGACTATACAACATGGCACAGAATTAACGCACACCCTCAGACACCCCAATTAGAATATTTAATTATAATTAAAAAACATGCAAAATAATTTTACTTTTATTTAATTAAATATGGTTTATTTAAGTTCATAATTCATAATTCATTTATTCATTGTTTCATGCGGTTATAAAGATGTTTACATAAAATTATCCGACACATGAACCCTGAAAGGGCACTACAATAATGGCAAATACACATAATAGCATAAATTTATATAATTGTCAACATTAAATTTTATAAGTCGGCCGAACACAAAAGATGTCAATTAGTTATTACGTTAATCATATGTTAAGAAGTTTTAAAAATTATGTCAACACCGAAGTAAATAAAAAATAAATAAATAAAAATCGTAACAAAGTAAGTCAAGACAAGTTCCATTTGAAAATCAATATTGTTCAGGTTATTCATTGAAAAACTCTTGCAATGAGTAATAACATTTTGATATTAAAAAACTTTTAATTTTTCTATTAAATTGAGAGTCTTTGAGTTCGTTTCTTATATCAATTGGGATTCTATTAAATATTTTAATGGACATAAAGTATGTGCCTGAGTTGCACATTTTTAGAGTGTAAGAAGGTAGTGCAAGTCTGTCTTTGTAACGCAAGCTGTAGTCACGAGAATATTGCGATTTTGCTTTTGGGTATAAAAAACTATATTTTCTAACAAATTTACATATTTCGAATATGTAGAGAGATGCAAGGGTTAATATATCTTGTTCTTTAAAGTGTGCTCTACAACTTTCCATATTATTTATATTAACCAAGATTCTAATACACTTTTTTTGCAAAATAAAAAGATCATTAACATCCGCGCTATTGCCCCACAAAATTATACCGTAACCTAACCAAGCGTGAGCGTAGGCGTAGTAAGCGGTAGTCGCGGTTTTTATGTCAGTTGTCTTTTTAAGTTCATATAGAGCATACGTGAATTTTGATAATTTGCTAGATATTTTATTAATATGAGCTTTCCATTTTATATTAGAGTCTACTTCTATGCCCAACAGAGAAAAAGAGTCGACACATTCAACAATATTACCGTCATATGAGAAATCAATCTGTAATGGAGCTTTTTGATGCGGTCTGAACTGTACTAATCTTGTTTTAGAAAAGTTTAATTGAAGATTGTGGTCATCTAGCCAAGCTAAGACAGCATGCAGTGTGCTTTTTAACTGACCATCTAAATCATCGCTTGTTTGGCAGGAAAAAATTAATGATACGTCATCAGCATACAATATAGCTTTACTCTTAATACTTTTTGGAAGGTCATTAATGTATATTAAGAATAAGATGCAACCAAGCACACTTCCCTGTGGAATTGAGCCCTGCGACACTGCCTTCTGGGAGCGCACATTTATATGAGTCGAATTTGATGTGTTATAATTATCAATTTCTACTAGCTGTTCACGGTTCTTTAAGTATGTAGAAAACCACCTATGAGCAACACCCCTAACCCCTACTCCATATAACTTATCAAGAAGGATCTTGTGTGAAACTCTATCGTAAGCTTTGCTCATGTCGAGCATTAAAGCTACCGCATATTTACGCTTATTCAATATATCCAATATTTCGCGAGTGAAAGAAAAAACAGCATAGGTTGTCGATCGGTTCTTACGAAAGCCGTATTGATTTTGGTCATATATATTATATTTCTCGCAAAATGAATTAAGGCGAGTAGCCATTATCATTTCAAAGACCTTTGCAAAGGTAGGCAACAGGGCTATAGGCCGAAATTGACTATGGTCGTAGGCATTAGCTTTTTTTGGGATTGGTTTGATTATTGAAATCTTTAATAAGTCCGGAAAAATACCTTCGTCAAACGACTGATTGATGAGATCCGTTAGCGGCGTTACTAGCTCTTCTTGGCAGAATTTTATAAGAGTCGGTGGTAGTTCGTCGACTCCAAAACTAGTTTTATTTTTAAGTTGTTTGATTGTATTTTTAATTTCACTTTTATCAACTGGCCTCACAAACAATGTATTGGGAGTAAACGTAATAACAGGCCGGCCTTTGCACACCCTACCTTCATCGTTTGCTCCGACAGTTTTAAAAAAATTGTTTAAAGTTTCGGCAACTAAACAAGGCGTCTCTATATTTTTATTGTCATATTTAAGTGTTATGTTTTTTCTTTTTTTTTTAATCGATTTATTAGTTCTCTCTCTTACTATTTGCCACATTAATTTTGTTTTATTAGTAGCTCTTTTCATTTTATTTATGTAGTATATCCTTTTTGAATGGATTACTGTTTTTTTAAGTGTTTTTTCATATTTTTTGTAATATGTTGTTATTTGTTTGTGAAATAAGTAATTTTAAGAGACGTTTATTTTTGCAACTGTTTTTCATTCCATTAGTTAGCCAGGTTCTATATTTACTATTGGTATTAATGAATTTTCTCGGTATAGTACGGTCAAGAATTTTTTGTAGATGATCATGGAATGCTCTATAATTCTGATTAGCGTTTTGGGTCGATTTGATAATATCGGACCAAACTGTAGTTTTTAATTCTAATTATACTATAAGTAATTCTACTATAAGTTACTAGTTATACTCATCGAGGGCAAATCGTATGGGCATATTAGCGCTTTAGCCTACCGACCTACACCCACAGAGAGACACGCACGCACACATCGCTTAGCACCGAAAAGTGCCGCAAAAAAAAAATTATTATTTTACATGTTGTATAGGGATTGTCCGCAAAATCAAGTACGAGTATGGAATGGTTGTGAACACGGACCGTAATTCTAATATAAATACTAAAACACAAATTGGAGAGTACGACACGAACCAGAACTTGAACTCGAATCTTTTAAACTTTTTTTTTCATTTTCCATATCTGCAATCAGTCGCAATGCTTTTTTAAGCAGATTCGTTGTGCGAGTGATGTGTGTGTGCGATGATGATCAGTTTTATATTACTTTATTAACTTTGATGAAAGATTCCCTCATGGTATATACTTACATTTAGATTAGAATAAATACCTTCTTAAAATATTTGTATCATCATCACAGCCCATTAACGTCCTACTACTGAGCACGAGCCTCCTCTCACATATCAAGGGTATTGGGTCATACTCCACCACGCTGACCCAGTGCGGATTGGCGGAGGCAGGTGTATGGCGTCCTGCTGTTAGAATTTTTCAAGCCGCCCATGAGGCCTCTAACATAGCTTAACGTCTACCACATTTAGTGATAACCGGGACCAACGGCTTAACGTGCCTTCCGACGCACGGAAGCGCTCGATATCAAATGCCACACAAACGGTCACCCATCCAAGGACTGACCTCTGTAAACTCTGCTGAACATTGGTGATCGTTTCCGACCACCGAACACCGCAGAGCTACGAGCGCTTCAAATATTTATATGGTGGAGGGTAATTATAAATAAGTGTATCTTTTGTCTATCAACCAATAAACGTCAGTCTCGTATTGCACAGTTCCATTGAAGGTTCAGCTCTTTCAAATATAAGTCACCTCATTTCTACTTATTGATTGTGATCTATTGCGACTCTAGCCGCTATCTAGCCTATTCTTCTAAATGTCATGGTGCATAGAATCTTCCCAAATTTCTGTGCTTAATTGTTCTCGTACCAAAGCGGAAGGTTGCTTGCCCCATATATTCAAATGACGTAGACAAGTAGTTTGGAATAAAACCTAGCCCGAAATATACCTATAATAATGACTTGAAACTGTTTCAACTCGAATGCAACCGTTGATTGACTTGTATTGTAGTTCTAACTTTATGTTTTGGGCGGTATGCTCTTATTTTAAAAGGTTTTGTAATAATTTCTGCTGCTGTGTAGATTCTGCAGCTGAAGTAAGGTGTATTGTTCCTGTTGAAAAAAAATGTTTTTTTAGATATGGCGTTATATCTTGAATCGTTGAACACGGCCCAAGTTAAGTAAAGTAAGTTAAATAGAATTTGGGCCCTGCTTACAACCGTTATTCAATATTAATGCACTTAACAGGTTATGGTGTTGTAAAAATAAGTTAAATACGATTTATTTTCTTAATATTTTCATTTATATGTTGCTAGGGGTAGCGCTGGTAAGTCTGTCGTTCTAAGTGGTTGGATACGATGTGAAGCGAAGTTCACTGAGGTCAGTCCTTGGATGTGACCGTTTTTCATTGCGTATCGAGCGATTTCGTGCTTCGGAAGGCACGTTTAGCCGTTGGTACAAAGGTCGCAAACAATCCCACTACCAGTGCAGCTTATTAGCGAAAAAAAAAAAAAAAACTTGACAGACGTTGCCTTTGATTATATACTATAATAAAATAGGGCTTGTTAGTTAAGCATAAAAGCTTTATTGGACCAAACTGATAACAAATATTTAAACTTTCCCTTCATTAAAAAAAACAATAAAATAAGAGCTAGTTTTTTAAATAAACATATAACACAATTACAATTGTAAGAAATCCAACTACTTATTAAGATTTAATTAAAGTTGCGTGACCTATTACTTCATTTATTCTTGGCGGAAAGTTGCGAGATTTGCTAACTAAACTAACCAGTTAGTAAAAGCTAGATATTCTGACATGGTATACTTACCTGTTTAGTAAATATTCATTCAAAGATTTTTAGTGGGTATTTATTACTGCTGGCAGTCGTGTCTTCCAGTGGTGAGTCCCACACCCCCTTTCGGTCCCTCTTTGGCCGGTAGGTTACCGACGTAAAAGAAAAAAAGAAAGAAAAAGGTCTTCTTAGGTCTTAATAGGATCTCTAGACACCCTTAGATTTTATGTTGTAGATTTCATTTAGTATTAATTTTTGGGTTTTGATGTATTGTTATATTTATTTTTTATTTTACGCCACTCTAAAAGGGCGGTGCAGGAAGACCAGCGCTGCCGTATTATTATATATACGGCATTACGCTGATATATCGCCCTTTAGACAGGTAATGTTAGTATTTTTTTCTTTTAAATCATGGCACATTTAGCCAGTTTCAAGTAAGAGAGATATAAATCATAGTAAATGAGAACGAGTGGTGATGAAGATTATAAATGGAAAATGAGATACCCTTCCCCTGAACCCCTTGAGTCCTCAGTAAAGATGTGGGACTATACTGAGATCTCACATGGACTTCTTGAGAGAATTTGAAAAGTGATGTTGCACTGTTTTGTTTCATTTTTCAACAACACTTATATACGTTTAATAATCACACAACGGTTAATAATTCACCGTTATTACACAATAATGTTCGAAATATCACAAATTTTAGAAAATTTAACATATTTGCAGACATGTCGCTTCACTTGTCTCACAAATATTTTTGTTTATGTAATATTGTTTGCTTTAATTATTATTTACATTAAAAAAATATTCTTATCTTATCTATCTTATTTATAAACGCTAAACGGTAAACAAGTAAAGACATAACTAATAAAACCGTATTATACTGAAATAAAATTCTTGTTAGATAATAAAAAAATCGTAGCGTAGTACATTAAGTCAATATATTTTCCTGTACACTATTGCAACCTCTTAATTTCTTTGGAATCGTCTTTAAATTAATTACTTATATTTTGCAGTTATTTGGTGTAATTATCCAACCGCTCATCCGTTTCATTTTTGTTTCAGACATTTAGTTCCAGAACGGAGTCATCCCAAGATGACCTTCGTTACCACACCCGTAAGTATTTTTACCATTTTATCGAAATACTTAATAGGTTATTTTACTGAATTAAAATTCTTTATAAAATAAAACTAATACTTATTTAACATACAATTTACGACTTTACACATCACAATCGTTCAGTTTTTGCTGATATTGCCATCTATCGCGTTTTCGTTAAAGCTCCACAAAGCTTTCGAGCATCGGGGTACGCCTGCTCGGGCAGGTTTAACTGAAGCTGGCCGCGCTTACTAGGAGGCGCTCTCAACGTATTTTAGCTTGTGCCAAGCTACATAGATGGCGTTGCTGTGCTGCAAATGTTGAGGCATCTTTCTTTTTACTCAGATTCAGTTCCAGCACCCTCCGTCAGATGTCGCTAGACGTTCGAAATTTCGAAATATTGTTATCTCTATAATGGTAAAAAAATCTGGTTGAAATAAAATTTCTAGTCAAAATTCATCTAGTAGAAAACGTGTATATATTTTAAACCGTGTAATATAGTAGCAGTAGTAGAAAAGCTAAAGCCCTAAAAGCCGTTTTTTGTCATAACATAATAAGAACTAGCGAGCTCTTCCTGGAGTGTTCCTAAAAATCCGGGCTCACGTAAAAGGCGTTGCATTCAGGCTTAATTTAATGCCCCATATGGAGTTCGCACGTTACATTTATCGCATAATTTTACCTGGCTCTCCACATTTGGTCTCCATTGCAACGGCGGCGGCGGCGAATTAAAACATTTTTGGCATTAGAGCCCATTTTTAAAGTATTACTATGAATTATTGTGCACGTCCGCGTACCTTTCCACTTAGAGAGTTCTTCATATGGCCATTCGCTCTTTAGGCAATGGCTATTTGCGTATTGGATATATAGAAAGAAGAAAGAAAGAATGTTTATTAACTGCACAAGTAGGTACATAAAATTGTAAAAAAATCACAAGACTGTAATAGCGCAGTCAAAAAGCATTGCTTCAGCTTAATGCAGATATAACAATGCAACATTGTCATATCTGCGCTGGTTTTCAAGCTACACCTTATGACGCAGTGGCATAACTATAACTTAAACTAGTAATGATTTTAAAAACAATAAAAATAAAAAATTACACACAAAGTACTATTTTCAATTACAATTACAAAAACTAAGTAATAACATATGGCTATTAGCTATTTGATTATTGACGTTATACCTATTGGTTATATTTCTTTTTTTTAAAGATGTACCCCGCTACGGGTTAATTGAATACTTAAGGGTCGAGGTGGCTGCTTTTCGCTTCAAAATTGCCCATCTGAGAAATTTATAGCGGTAATCATCAAATACATACAAACTTTTTAGTACTAATAAAATTAAATAGATATATTACTTAATTATAATATGATTGTATTAAGTTATTATTTCAAGGGTTCATTTTGTACAAAATTCAGAGAGATATCTTATTACAGACAGTACCGTAGAGTCATCATAAAATTTATATAGAGTAACAATCTATGTCCCCCAACAATTAGTTTGAGATATTCAATGATGATTATCTGTAACAAACTGTAATAGATTGTTTGAAGCACAAAAAGACGACATCGAGATTAATACATAGATAAATTAAAGCTACGTGTTATAAAATTTTCACGCTTAACTAATTATAATGAATTTTGATAAACACAATAAAAGGTCCTAAGAGAATTCTTTTTTTTACAATTTCCATAGTAACTTTGCGTCACGCACGTCCACTTACGCTTGCTTTTAATAAACGATCACATAATAATGGCGAAACGGCTTAAAAACTGAATTTAGTATCAATAGATGACAGAAATTTTGTATCAATTTATAATTTGCAGAATTAGGTTATACCCGGATAAATATTAGTTGGTGATGATACAGAGGCATTGGAAGCTGAGATACGGAATATATTTAATATATACTATATATGTATATATATATATTATATAGATAGAATATAGATAACTACTCTGTGCGTTAATGAAAAAACAATAACGCAAATTTTCCGTCTTTTGAATGCACCAGCTAGTTTAAGGAAACCACCGGCCCCACCCTATTCTTGTTTAGGTTACAATACGACCAATATACTACTTTATCATCCCCTGAAACTGTAGTATCCAAAAAAACTCTCTTTAATAAATATATAATATATATTTTTTGACAATTGCACCAATTGTTTATTTCCATGATATGTATGTATTATTACAAACTTGTGTTGTGGATACGAAATACCCTATAAAATACTTACATCCTTTTTTTGTATAATTTAATATACACAAGAAAACTCCCAGACCAGAACACATATTCATGTACATTCAAATATTCATTCAAATATTCATTCAAATATTCATTCAAATATTCATTCAAATATTCATTCAAATATTCATTCAAATATTCATTCAAATATTCATTCAAATATTCATTCAAATATTCATTCAAATATTCATTCAAATATTCATTCAAATATTCATTCAAATATTCATTCAAATATTCATTCAAATATTCATTCAAATATTCATTCAAATATTCATTCAAATATTCATTCAGACGAGAAAGGTGTTAGAACTTAAAAAAAGATCCATTCCATGTTATCCCCTGACACCAAAGTATAAATAGACACAAAATTCTCGATTAAAGTAACTTTTGTCGAAATTCAGTTTTGAGCGAATGAGAACGATAACCTTTTATTAAAAAAAGTACATAATACTTTACATAAACTTATTTAAAGTGTACATTATAAAATGTAAAACTTCTGAATGCGCCAGCTAGGTTTGAGAAACCACCAACCACGCCCGCTTCTTGTTGGCCGGAGCTGAGCGGGATATTAAACGTTATAAATGGCCATAATACCAACTATTGCTATTTCTCAGAAACTAGGTAGGAACCTATGTTTATTGTTAGAATTGCTAATGCACAACGGAACTGGAATAGTGGAATATTAATTCTCTTGACTTCTGTGTCTTGTGTCTAATATCAAATTTTAATCATCGCTTATAGATTCCATTATATATGACCTACAAAAAAAAGTATAATCACCTTAAACGTCCACTGCTGAACATAGGAATAAAAGTCACAGAACATTATTTTTATAATCAAGTTTTCCTGACAACTACTTAGATGTTTAATATTATCCAGTTTAGATAAACCAACATCTTTTGTCTTAGAAAAAAAAACACAAATGCTATTAATGTTAGACTAATTTTTCAGCACACAATCACAAAGATGAGAGCTCTCTGCAAAAAGGGCTGCGTTTTGCAACCAAGAATTACTGTATTGCTTAGTTATCTGCAACTTGGTAATTTGTTAGCGTGTCTTAAGACTGCCCCACTTTGGGCGCCATTGTCTGCCGCGGCGACGCCTTTTGTTCATCGCCTAAGTTGCGATACGATCTTGAGTTATTATAATTAGGATTCTTTGCCAAGTGATGCGAAGTCGCTAATTTGGTCATTATCACCTCGCTGAAGGGCGAATTTGTGACCTGCTCCACCCACAAGTAATTCTAAAACAGTGATAAACTGCCGTGAAATTGTTTGCATAGCTTTCTCTGAGTGTGCTTTATTTATTTAATTTTTGTTGCTTTCTTTGTAAACTCAATAAGGCATAATGTATA
Source organism: Musotima nitidalis (assembly GCA_949126915.1). Classification (NCBI taxonomy): domain Eukaryota; kingdom Metazoa; phylum Arthropoda; class Insecta; order Lepidoptera; family Crambidae; genus Musotima; species Musotima nitidalis. The sequence continues at coordinate 4,507,182 of OX421429.1, forward strand.
CGGAATGTACATATATACCAAACGCACAAGTAAAAAGCAGTACTTAACAACAATACATATCAGTAATAATAATTATTATTTGTGTAGGAAACAACAACAGCCTTAATAAAACTAGTAACAGTCGATTGTCTTATGCCAAACATTAAATTCTTTATATCTAAACAGATATAAAGAAAGTACAAGTTGACACTAATGGACTATGATGGAGTAATGATAATCTGATTAACTTCTGAGCTTTGCCGTCATTTCGGTAAACTTCTCTATTAATTTAGAAGCAAAGCTTTATTAGTGGTCCCATAGATTAATAAATGTCACAACTGCTCGTAAAGTCAATGGTATTCATATATCAAGCGCCACGTCACGCCATGTCGTATTCCACCTTTCATTTCATATAGTGCTCTTAAATGAATCGACATACTGGCAGCTTTTTCAATTAGTGAAAACATTCGATTGTCATTGTGTTTATAGTGTAATTGCTGGTTTGTTATCTATCCATCTTGACCGTTGTAATGGGTGGCCATCAGGGAAATGAATCGCCTGGCCTGTTCGGTCGACCGGAGCGCTGTACAAGTGTTCGCTGTGCGAAATTGCTTTCCGTTTTAATGTCTGAGGTATTAAGGGATGCGGTATCCGATGTTGATTGTCTTACGTTTATTATTAACTATCATATCAACATAATATTACGCTACGATAAACTACAGACATTTTCATTACATCCTATAATACACTACAGTTTCATGCGCCACGTCCATGAAACCATAGTTGCGCCGTAAAATTCCCGACACGTTACACATTCTGTTATTTTATCACCTCTTTGTTTTCCTCATACCTTTCCGCATACATCTTTCCCTTCATATTTTTATTTTGCTTTTCAGAATGCCGCGTGACGTGTTTGTGAAACCTCACCATTCCATCCAGTTACAACATTTTCTTCCTGTTCCCGCATGAACTCCTAACGTTTTAAGTTCGCCAGCTCGTTTACCGTAGCTGAGTACATGTAATATCAGTTTTAATAAAATTTTACGCTGTCTTAATTTTTTTTATTTCCCTTGCACAGCTGCTACAGAATTTTGTGGCAGCACTAATAACTCTTAGGAGTAGCTGTTAACTAAAAGTTGCGCTTGCACCTAGTGTTGCTTGAAACCCGTAAATATCTAGCCGTTATGGTATGGCAACGCAGTTAGCAAGGATTGCAGATACTGCAATGGCATGCGGCGTGCGTGCCACACCCCATTCATTAGTCGGCGAGTGCTTCCGCGCATTTATCAATCTACCCACAGCGCAGTGCTTACACCTACCCGCAATGCTTGAACTCCTCTTGGGTTCGAGTGGAAAATAATTTACGTTTCTGTGACTTTAACCATTACAGAGTGTGTTTGTAATAAACTGTTCCGAAGTCTAACACTGCTTGCTACACGTTAAATGATTAGGTATTCGTGGTAATTTTAAGTGGAAACAGCTTGACATAATCTCTTTGATTTGTAAAAAGTTTTCCAAACAGTGCCAAAACCTTAACTAACCTTAACTATTGTAACATTAACTAACCGATTTAAAATATATTATCTTGTTATTTATTGGTCAATTCAGATTATAATACGTTTAAATGTGTTGTAATCGAGCCACAATCACCATCACCGTTCTTTTGTAACTGACTAAGTCTTGGTGCAAATGTCTAAGTATGCTGTCCCTTTAAGCGATAAGACCCCCTAATGTACTAAAACTACAGTTTATAATGTGCTTAGACTAAAAACTTCCTATCGATAATAGTGTACAACGCAAAAAATTGTTATTCATTTAACATTTAATATGCTCGCTGCAACTCGGCAAAATTACAGAAATAAACTTGTTGACGTTGCATCAGTCAGTTATTAGTTGAAACTTTATAATGAGGCTATATTTATTTGTTCTTATTCCTTTGATTGTTTACTCAATGATATTTATATTTAATTTTGCAGTAGCTTGGCTCTAAATGGATTACTCACTTACTTATTGGGATACGATGAAACTAACGTAAACTGCAATTTTCCAATTTGCCAAATGCCCGACCGTTAAGTAAACGGCCTTTCAACCTTGTCGTTTCTAGAAGGTACCGGGGCCAAATTCGCTGTATAAAGCGCGGGTTATGTCCGGTCAGATCCGGTATGGTCCGGCCCGGAACACCTGCGGCCCCGGTGATCCAGGATTAGTGCCGGTGGCTCCTCGGCGCAGCTGAGATGCGATAGATAAAGCGCTACCCATTAATGTAGCTGAATTATGTTGAAACCTCATAGAAGGTCTACGTCTAAGAGGTCCTAAGTTTCAATAACTCTTGCTCAGTTAACTTAAAGCGTTTGCTTTAGAGATGACATTTTTTATGTCCTGGCACTTACTGTATGTATGTAAATCTGCTTTGAAACGTCTGTGTAACGGTGCGTATGTAATATATCATGTTTTCAAAGCTCCATTTAATGCTCTAAATGGTTTTGGCATATTGAAGTGTCAAGAAACTAGTTCTAATTTCAAATTTGATAACATATAACATACCTATACAAAAGAAGTGTAGAACATATTGTGTTCTGGAGGAGAACTGGAGGAAAAACTTTCTCAAAAATGCAAAAACAAAACTTGTTTTATACTCAGTAGAATTATCAATTAATTATAAATGTTTTATTTCCTTTAAATAAGACAAGGTTTGATTTTCCAAACCGATTTCACTCACTCGAGAGAGGATTTTTCCCGAAAAACTAGTCCTTTCCAAGCTCACAACTCACGGTACAGCATGCGTGAAAATATTAAAGACATATATTTTAGCATTAATAATATATAAATGATTCAAAATAAACATCCAATAATATCCTCGATTTGTTCGCGACCTATCCAGTTTGCGGTCGCTCCGACCGAATGGAATCGTTAAGAAGCGGTGATATAGAATGAGAGGCATGACTTATGCGAACCGTTTGTGTTAGAAAGAGACGAGTGTGCGAGTCAATTGCCCCTTTGACCGCTGATGCGCATCGAGGGATGCGGTTTACAATTTGCCACAACAATACCGTTAGCTTTTTCTACACCGAACGTATTTTTTGTTGCCAATTGTTCCAAATAAAACGGTACTCGGGTGTACAAAAGCTTTTTTGGATAACAATGAGTAAACGAACGCAGTTTTTAGTAGATAGGTAAGCATTTATCTGTAGACTTTACCGTGAAAATAGTGACTGTTTTGGTTGCATTAGTTCCAATGGTATTCAGTTAGCGTATCGGTAACTTGAAATTTCAGCTTTCAAGACACAATAGCACGTAGTAATGCAAGATTTATCCAATCCACAAAAAACTCTTTCGGCTTTTTCTGTCTTAAAGTTGTTTCACGCAAACTTTAGCCTGCACTTCTTATCCATCTGCACTCTGCCAGTGAAAGTTGCTTTGAGTTTAGTCTGACCGTTGTATATATTTTCCGGAATTGTTACTAAACCTACTTACTAAATCATTACAAGCAGCCTTTTCAGTTCTTTCAGTAAATAAGACAAAGGTAACGTTTATCATCTCAGCCCATTAACGTCCCACTACTGAGCACGAGTCACCATATGAGACGTTACTAATCTACAATCCTAAATACAACCACGTGAATCCACTTAAACACAGTTTCGGTATCTCACGATGAGAAGGCGGTTAATAATAGAACCCATCATACGAAAGGTGCAAGACATCATGGGACATTGTGATTGCGCATACTAATTCAGCAATGAACATTGAAATGGTCGCATGCAGAACATTACCCATTTATTATAGGCTGATTTGTGGAAACCCTTGCAGAACCACTAAAGCCGTCACTGGAGATCGGATGATTGGCTATATTTGTAATGTAGTGTAACATTCCTTGCCACATTGCCTACCAGATTAATGGTACAGCTTACATTACAATATGTGGGTTATCTTAAGGTCGTAAATAAAAATAAATTAAAAGATTTAAGCGAAATGGTTTTCAATGAGTTTCAAACTACCTGGAGTAGAGTTGAGCTTTTTCTTTACGTGAAATATACCAGAACATTGCGAACGATTTTCAGTGCGATATTATTAAAGACTTCCGAAATTTTTAAAGAAATTTCTCAAGTGTTTCTTTTTGTACCAATTTTACACTCTCTAGTTTTCTGGCAGTTCGCTGATTTTTTTCTTCTATAGAACATTTAATTAATTATTTATACTAGTATCAATTACTTGACGACTGTTAAATAAAGGTTCTCTAGAGATTTATTGTTTTAACAAGTAAGGGAACGTGTAGGTATATAATTTTTACCCTCGCCTACATCTAGGCCTCCGATTTCAATTAAACTGCCAGCGTTAATGAAGGCTTCAATGGGAAATGCTTCGCCAATTGGATTTGTTAGGGCATATGAAACCTTTCCCTACTCAACGAAGACAAAACATTTTTATTTTATTTGAGCAGCTTGGGTCTCTTGAAACATAACGCAAAATAATAAGATAAAGTCAGTAATGTTTACTTGTAGATTATTGTGATTGTATAGCTTACAATTATAATATCTTAGTAGGTTACTAATTTATTAAAAAAATCATGGAGTTATAAAATTTGTAGACATTGAGATCAAATCTGATGTAGACAGACGACGAACACAAGCGCATTACACTTACCAAGAGAGCTATTAACGGAACTAATAACAAATTTTCCTTGCACATACTTACAAAAAAAAAATAACAAAATAGTTTTGTCTCGGGTGATTTTACATCATAAATAACAGCAAAGACAGAAAACTAAAGATATTAAAAACTAAAATAAATCCATATAAAACAATTATCCCAATTTCATCGATATATTGAGGGTCAATGCTCATTTGAAATTCCACTCCCGGTCTGCCGACCCTGTAATGGAATAGAGATGTGATGTGGACGTTAGCGTCGGCGTGCGATCGATCCATATTTTATTTTCGTAAATTGTACGGAATGATGACCCGTAACCCTTGTCAGTCGGGTCGGTAAAAAGTCTGGCGAGAGCGCGCCAAAATCGTAGCAATGTCGCCATTTTTTTTCTGAATGTCAGTTTTAAGCGGGAATCGTTCTGTTTTGTGGACTTTGTAGAGTGCTATTGGAATCTGACACACGGACAATAACAATATTATGCAGTGTATTTGTTGGTCTTCTTTAAAATCATCATTTTTTTAAGATAAATCGATAAACGGTATAATTTGATTGGTACTTGTTTCACCGTTTTTCTATTAACCATAATTTATCTGAAAAATAATTTGACCCAATTTCAGTAGGATATTAAGCAAAGATGTAGAATTAAATAGTTCTTTAACCACTTAACCTACGCTCTGTGCTAACAATCAGCAGATAACGCAGTCCACCTTTTAGCTGATATATAAAGATAGCATTCTTTAGCTTTTAAAAGCATATGAAAAGGCACTTAAAAGCGTACTACCGTCAAAGTGTTTTGCACGGTTGCTGCCTGATTGTGTCCTATAATAGTTTCGTAACTAGGTACTTGTACCACGTTATAGATTTTTATTAGACCAATAATTGTAAGAGCAACCCACATCACGATGAATGTGTGCTATCGAACGCTAGGTCCCTTAAGTGCCTTTGACGGCCTGCATAAAACAGCCCATGAAATACCAGGAACTAAAAATAAGTTAAAACACACGAGCTGAATGAGAATGTAGAACTTATTTAAAATGATACATACAGTCAACTTTTATTAATACGTGCTATCTATTTGATTTACCGCTTGGATAATGAATGCTAATATAGTAATGGAGTTTGTTCACAAAACGAGGAAAAAATGATGATAGACACGCAATTTTGTGGCGCAATTTCTATGTTGTGTTGAGTCGCCACAAAAATGCAATTACAAGAGTATGACTAAGTAATGTGACATGGAAATAATTGACCTTTGCAGAAATCTAATTATCTATTTCTGTCGAAATAACAACATACATAATATTATGCCTGTTTCCCCGAAGAGGTAGGCAGAGGCACAATGTACGCCCGCATTTCGCCAATTATATTGTTGGTCCCACGTAATAGGAGGCGAGCCTCTTGCCGTTTACCGGGAACTTTTGTGTTCGCCAGAGGCTCTGGCGTATTTCGGCTGTCTCAATTTCGGCTGTCTCAATTTCGGCAGGTGCACCACTTGCAGTTGGGGTTGGCTTGGGCTCCTCAGACCGTGTTAGAACCCCTTTACAACCCTATACCTATACCAACAAACTATACTATCTACACATAAATAAAGAAATAACAAGACGTCTAATTTAAACATCTATATTTTGTTTATTTTGGTAAAAGTTATATGCAATTTTATAGGAACTCAGGATTTTCAATTTTAAAACCATTTATTCAGTCAAGGTTCAACTAGAAACACCAATTTGATAGGGCTCCGGCTGTTGTCTTTTAGATGAAGTATATGTACCGATGTAAAAATAACTTTATTATTTTGATTTCTTAAAGCCAACCTTTCATAGCCAAAAAAGTTAACAATCTTTAAAATAAAGCAAAGAAATATCTTAAAAAATTTATAGGGATTATTTTTTAGTGAAATTCCAACACAAATTCTTTAGAAAATATTGCAATTTTTCCAACAGTTCAGTTCTACAATTTTATTTACAGCTAGTTTCAGTGTGAATGTAGCTTATGTGGCAAATTGACAACCCGACTACAAGAATTACGAGCCCAAGTCCATAGAGTCAATATATAAAATACTAGTGAAGGCGTGAGCGGGGTGCTTTTCCCACCCTAACAGAAATAGTGATGCGCTTAGATGCATGTGGTAACAAATCTTGTTTGTGTGGAGTAAAAATTCTATTAGCTAAAGGTGGTGCTTTCAGATAGACACGAAATACCTACTATATGACAAAAGATCACTAAAATAATTATTTATTAATATATCTCGATTCTATCTCTATAATATTGTCTTAATGTATGTTGCTTCATACTAGTAGGTAGAATAAAATCTTGTAATAAATTTAGTAGGTACCTGCGATGTAAATGTGACGCACATGTAATTAACGACGACGGATATGACGTGGAGGTCAGTGTGCCTGCATTCCACTCCTGAGGTCTTGGGTTCGATTCCCACTCAGGACAAATCTTTGCGTGCATGAACATAAATATTTGTTCTGGTCTCGTTGTTTTCCATGTACATTAAGTATATATTTACAACAATAAAAAGGATGTAAGTATGTTTATCCGTTGTTTCGTGTCCATAACACAAGTTCTTAACGATACTTATATTAGAACTAAATGATTGGTGTGATTGTAAAATAAATTATTACTCAATAATTAAATTGTTTGTAAGTAGTTACTAGTTACGGTTGTAAGTTAGTAGTTACTAAGAATAAAAAAATATAGACTCCGAAGAAACTGATTTTTTTCTTATGCAGTTAAATCAATTCTATTATTAGATATTTCCAATGTCATGAGGAGATTATTGATACAAAATTTTGCTTAACAGCAAAACTAAAAAGTCACTGCAAATTGAGAAAGAAATCCATAAAACAATCTAATGCAATTCCCGTTTGCATTATCGGAAAGTCGGTGTTATAGTTTTTTTTGATAAATATTTAATCGATTCAGAGCAGCCGACTGCCGCGTCCCTATTTCTAGGCAGAGCGCCGTTATTGAGACAGCACTTTCCGTTCTGCGCGAAATATAATGCACCGCATATTGTAGCATGCTCTTTAAATTGTAAGCAGCTCGATAAAAGAAGGTTTTAGCAGAGGCTCAGACTGGAATTGTCAGGCATCAACTTTGCTTGAATGCTTGTATTTCTGGAAGTTTCTATGGCAAATAAACATTTCATGTAAAACTTAAATGATTATGACTGTCATCTTCGTAACAAGAAGTCCACTGCTAAGCATAGGCTTTTCCAAATGCTTTACATGTTGATCGATCTATGCTTCCTTCCTCCTAGACCAGATTATCGAGGGTCGCTCTTTTTTCGTATGCTAGTTTACAGTATCAATAAAAACTTTTCGTCTATTGTTATACTTCAGCTTGCAAATTCGTTTTGTTGTAATAAGTAAGGTTTTTTTTCGATTTAGAATAAAAAATCCTTTTCCTTTACAAAACTTTTAACAACACTAAAAAAATTGTCTTTCATATCAAAGTAATTATATTTCTCGTCAACATGTTGGTTGGTTTTGAAAAAAAGGGATGGGTCCTGGTACATGTTACAAAATTTGAATTATTTTAACAAATAAATAAATTATAACGTAGACGTAACGTAACGTAGTGTAACATAATATTGCTAAATAATAAGGACGTAAAAAAAAAATGGTTCCATACCCCGACTTCACGATTGGTCGATAAAGGACAAGATGGCTACCAATTTATTTTATTTATTTATTAATACACACGACAAAATACAATTTTGCAAATAAAAATCTTAAGAACTAAGGTACAGAATCTAGATTGCAATTCAAATTTGTGTGTAACAAGCAAAACAGGATAAAAGACGTGTTACATCAAATACAATACTTATTATAAAGATCACTTAAAACTAAGAGAATAGAAATTAAGAAAAACGACAGCAACGCAGCAAATATTAATCTGTATTTAATTTAGCTACAAAGAAGCACCTAAGCTCCTTTTTCTGCGGACCATAGACGCGAAACACTAAGCGGATACCGTATTTTAGTTCTCGCAGAGCTAGTTGCGGGAAAATAGTGTTAAATCAGACGTGTTAACACGTCGCTCAGAGCGGGATTGCTGTGAAATTGTTTCGCCGTTTTGTAGGGCGTTTAAAACCGTTTTTACCCAGTTTGCTAATGGACGGACGCTGCCACAGAGTAGGCACACACTTACCGACGCAATGACATTAGCATACAGATCTGTATTTCAATGGTCAAAACGAAAAAGTTTTATTGAAACGGTTATTGAGTGAAATTCTGTGCTTGTTTTTAAGAAATTGGCATAGACGGTTTAAAATGCGCGGACCTGATTTTTACAGTTTAAATTATTTATAAATAATTCAATGTTAGTTGCAAAACTTAGCCCAACATACTATTGTAATGGATAATTAATTGGCATGTCATAAAAGATTGAGGGGAAAAATGGAATATATAATAAATAGAAGCGGAATCATTTTTTTTTTTAAATTGATAAAATGATCACACCGTTATTACAAAATACTAACTATAGAAATGTGGAGCCGTTATTAATAATCCTGCTTTCCGATATCCGTCGAAACTCCCATGTTGTAATTACTGCCAGCTTTAAGAGCCACCTATACCTATAGATATTGGTAGAATATTGGCGCTAGACTAAATTACCAATTCAACACAACTCGGGCAGCCGGCATTAAATGTTGTTTTACCTTTCATGCTACGGGCACAGACACTATTTTGATATTCTATTGTTTCCTGTCTACCAAGAGTCGTCCCAGATTAAGCTTAAATGTAGATTTCTATATGTTGTTTATTGTTTGACAAATCTGCTTACACGTTTAAGTTATAAATAGGCCTTGGTTCTAGGAATGAGATAAGTCACATATAATTTGGACAAGGACAATAACTGCTAAAACAGAGATTAGACCTAGTTTTGTCCTAGCAAATGCTGAGAATTTTGGAGCATCATATTATGATTATTTGTATAATGTGCTTTGCTTTTATTAACGCCTCAATTATTATAAGGCAACGCCACATAAAATACGTTTAACTTTGACGCAAACTACTCGCGTGACAAACATTAAAAGTGTCTGTATCCAACTTGTTAGTCTGTGTAAATACTTATCTTCCATTCCGTTCCGTCAGTTTGGTATTAATTGCGACTGTCGTTGTATCCAGCTGGGGCGTGCCGTTGTGGACTGGCCGCTTGTACTCGTTTATGATACTGGCTTCAACCACGTCATAACTAAGAACTTAATCTGTTATTTTTAATGTATCATTTTCAGCATTATTATATAGCGTCTTCAAAGCTTTAGTTTCAGTAGAGTTACACCTATGCTTATTCATCTCATCATTGATAAAAGATATAAATAACTGATTTCGTCTAATTTTGGTGTGGTAGCTGCCTAATGATGATTTGTTAAGATCACCTTTAGATGATTCTGATTTAGATAGTTGAAATTATAATAGAGTCTTATTAGAAGGAGTGTAAATTCTGTGTTATACTTTACCTATTACAAGTAAGTTTAATTAATTAGCCAACTGCTGAACATAGGTTTCCCACAAAGGTCATCGGGGTACGATGTCATCGACTGGTCTATTGTAGATTGCATCCATCCCATGCCAATCACCCTTCTCAAGCCGCTCGGTCCATCGTGTCATAGGTTGTTAAATAATAATAAGCAAGATGAAGACTGAATTTTCCGTAAACCAATGACTGCCATTAGCAGCTGTTCCTAAGCTAATACATTTAAAATTTTCTACAGTTATCTCGATCGAAATCAAAATTGATTCTATCCTACCATTTTAGCCCATTTATAAAGTTGATTTCCCACAAATCTGACCCAGTAACAGTTGAACCATTTGCAACGGGCACGCTACGTGGCTTCAAGCGAATGCAGTCGGATTTTTCCTAGTTTTACGCGATGTTTTTTGTACGTGTCGCGCGCGGAATAATTTTATTTATTGCCATCGCGGTCCGTTGTTGCACAACCGACTACTCCCGAGTTTTTAATTAAATTATTCACTATATAATCGTTGGCCGGGGACTGATATTTCCCCTTACGACTTGTGCAGTCCCAACTTTCCCGTTTTCTAGTTACCCGACTAATGGAAGTCCATTGCTTCTGAAAATGCTAAAGTTGACTTATTACTCTGCTTTTTTAGTTTATAACCATTAGGTTCTTTGCATTCTGCAGCTTTGTGACGTTAGTTTTTAATTACTTAGGTGCTTTGGAACAGTTTTTGTAAGTAGGTACGTTTAATAATAATATATTTTCGTGGTGCCTTATAGGGCCTAGCAATGCATTATATACAGTCCTAATGAATCAGCATTGAATTCGACTTTTTTCCTTACTGCTTTTACAAAATTGATTTATATTGAAAACTTAACCGAATTCAAGGCACAAATAAGTTAAGTGTAAAATTATGTGGTCGACTTGGTGAAATCGGAGCACGGTAAATAAATATTGTTCTGCGCTCGGTCTTGATTCAATAAACGAGCTGTTGTTGAATTTACGCTTCTGGGACCTTTTGGTTAATGAGGAAGTCGCGAAGGGAATTCTGGTCGCGACTATTGTGTAATAAGCTTGAGAATAAGTATGCACAGTGGGCGTTAGTAAAGCTATAAGTTTGTTTACAAGATATAATATTATATTCTTTTCCTATATCTCTTAACTATAATCTATTTAAAGTATGAGCGGCGATAGCCTAATGGAGAGCCTTCAAATTCAAAGGGTCTCAGGATCAAACCCTATGACTTTTCGAAGTTATGTGCATAGTTATCGCTTGCTCGTGTCTTAAACATCTATGGCAGCCGTTATTAGGAACTCAATGCCTTCTCATATCTTGACAGCTGGTTTAATCATAGAAAGAGGTTCCCTCTGGATTACGGAGGTCAGACGGCAGTCGCTCTATGTAATAACTGAAATTCAGACAAATATGGTTCAACCAGAGAGCAGGCCCTGAGCTCTAAGATGAACTCTAGGGCAACCGGGATCAGAATATGATGATGATGGCCTAATATATGATGATCCTAGTTGAAGTATAGCTAATGTATGATATTATTCTATTACCTTATGATGAGCCACAGATTAATGAAATTGAGTCCCCAAAAAATACTGTTAAGCTGAAGATGATTTCCAAATAATTGTTGTGAACCTTCTTAGATACTGTACATGTATAATAACAATGTCAGTTTCTTTTGTCAATTAATTCAACATTTTCTTCCTACTAATGATGTCTACAGTAAATAAGCTTTTTGTTGAACATAACTTCTAAAATTATAAATCGGGACTCAAGACCAAAAAAACAATCCTCATATTTTATTCAATAATGAATGTGGCCTGTTTGTTACAAATTTAGAAATATCATTTTTTATCTCAGGTGAATCATAAGTGAAAGGCCAATTCACACGGAGCAATTTATTGAGGTATATAATGGCATTCACTAGGTATATATGCGAATATAAAAACAAAATTATTGCGCGATTCAAAAGCGTACAGCGACATCTATATTTTTGAAGCTCAATATGAAACGTCACTGACGTATGACATCTATTTTTTTATGTATGGTGAAAATGAATGTGGCCTGTTTGTTAACTTGTTTGTTACAAATTTAGAAATATCATTTTTTATCTCAGGTGACTCATAAGTAAAAGGCCAATTCACACGGAGCAATTTATTGAGGTATATGTAGCATTCACTTGGTATATATGCGAATATAAAAACAAAATTATTGCGCTATTCAAAAGCGTACAGCGACATCTATATTTTTGATGAAGCTCAATATGAAACGTCACTGACGTATGACATCTATTTTTTTATGTATGGTGAAAATGAATGTGGCCCGTTGGTTAACTTGTTTGTTACAAATTTAGAAATATCATTTTTTATCTCAGGTGACTCATAAGTAAAAGGCCAATTCACACGGAGCAATTTATTGAGGTATATGTAGCATTCACTTGATATATATGCGAATATAAAAACAAAATTATTGCGTGATTCAAAAGCGTACCTACAGCGACATCTTTACTTTACTTTATGTCACTGACGTATGACATCTATTTTTTTATGTATGGTGAAAATGAGTGTGGCCTGTTTGTTAACTTGTTTGTTACAAATTTAGAAATATCATTTTTTATCTCAGGTGACTCATAAGTAAAAGGCCAATTCACACGGAGCAATTTATTGAAGTATATAATGCCATTCACTAGGTATATATGCGAATATAAAAACAAAATTATTGCGTGATTCAAAAGCGTACAGCGACATCTATATTTTTGATGAAGCTCAATATGAAACGTCACTGACGTATGACATCTGTTTTTTATGTATGGTGAAAATTGTACAGTCAGTTCTACACAAATGCAATGTCATCCTTTTGAACCCCTTGTTAATTCGAGGGTTCTTTTGACAGGTGTGGATGAGCTCACGCATGTTGCAATAGGGGACGCCGTCGTCAATAGTAGTTAGTAGTTGTGGAAGTGCTAATAACAGGATAATAATATGCAAGAGCGGGAACATTTGTTCCGGTATTTGGTGTTGTATATTTTTTTTCGTTGTATCGTATTACAGCGTTTGTACTCTAAAACTAAGCTGAGCTATGGGTAAAAGAAAACGTAAAATATTCACATACCTACATAGTTGTTTAGTTGATAATGCATACTTCTTATTTATTTAAAGACAACCAAAAAAACATTACTACTCTAACGCGATACATTCCAAATTAATGCCTTAATTACAGGCTGCCATGACATGCAGAATATAGGACAGTCGACATAATTACAATAAAACTTATAGTAAAGCTGTATAGAGATGCTATCAGCATTTAAGGAGCCCAAGCCAACCTCACCTGCAAGTGGTGCACCTGCCGATCAACGGACGATGCTCTGGCGTAATAGGTCCCAGTATGCGGCAATGAGTTTGCCACCTATTAGGTGGGACCAACGGCGTGTAATATGCCTCTGCCTACCCTTTCAAGGAAACAAGCGTAAATTTAAGTATAGTAAAAAATTACTACAGTATGCAAAATTTTGCCAAAACAACTGCAAAGCCCTACGACTTGTATCTTGATCAAGGTGAACTTATTTATACCCAGCATTCGTATACATGCACGTGTATGTCCACATTTAAAGTTGAATTTAGTAAGTAACTAGGTACTATCCTAATAAATACATAAAAATTAAAAAAAAACAATTTATTGCTTCCCTTTACATATTTATGATAACTCACATTTTAAGGTTATACGTTTTCATAATACTAAAATTCGACGGTAGCAATTAACAATGTCGTAACTGGGAGAGACTCGCCCACTACAGGGAGGAATGGAGACATCAAGAAGAGACCTATGCCTTGCAGTAAGACATCATAAGTTCCATTTAAAAAAAACATTTGTTTTAACTAAAACGGTAAAAACACTAAACTAATACAAAACAAAGAGTTGTATATTTCTGCATATACTTAGAATAATAACACCTAGAACGATAGTTCCCTACAAAGCGGTCTTTCAAAAGCGAGGCAAGAAAAAAATCTATGTGTGCGTAAGATACTTGTATTTACGCTCGACGAAACGCACACAGTGAAAAAAATCATGTTGTCATTTCATTCCATTTTCCCTAAAAGTAGGGAAGTTGAAACTTTTACACTTTAGCTTAGCTTTTAATTTCATTAAAAATGTATATATATTTATCCTGCCTCGGGTGAATAATTTTTCACTAATTATTTATTTAATATATTTAGAGCTATGAAACTCTTAAAATCGAATAAAACTATTACACCTTTTTAAGATGTGATTTATGCCATATCAATTAAAATCAATCAATGAAAAAATAAAGATTTTTGTGTTATCGTATACCTATTAAAGAAATTATTCCACGCGAACAAAGTCGCGGGCGGAAGGTAGCAGATAATTGTCAAGTAACATTTTGTACAATTTAATTATTGAGACGTGTTTCACTTACAACAAAATGTAGGAGATTTTTTCCCCTTAATGGCAACATTTTCATTAACTGTCACGTAACAAATATTAAAATTATTTTTTTCATTTTAATGAATGTTTTACTTAATAATTTAAGTTCAAACGCATAATTTACTCGTGTAACGTTATGTTAATATGTTTCTTGTGCTTTTCCGACGTATTGTGATATCCGTTCATAGCGCAAACCGTCATTTTTAATAAAAATATCAGGAGTAGTTTTCAATACGATACGACCTTGAGCACTGACGGGCCGCGTAACAAACTAAGCCAAAATGGCTAGGTTTTAGTTGCCTCACTTGGACGACGCGTACTGGGCTTCTAGGTGTAATTATTCTAAGTGCATATATAATTCACGCAAAAATAGCAACAAGACAAAGCTTGTATGTTATAAAATTGTTGACAAAAGATAATGATTCCCAATTTGTTTTCGGCAGCATATTTTAAAAGTCCACATTTTTATGGGCACCATAAAATCCTAAGCACAAAATCATTGCGGCTATCAACTCACGTAATGGGTTCTGTTACAATGTTTTTTTATTTAAAACTCGATCAGACTGCAATAACAGTGAGACTGTAGTATTCTTCTATTTGTACGATTATAGCTTGTAGCTCCGCCGTTCTAGGAGCTCGGAAACGATCGGCGAAGTAAAGCAGGGCTCACAGAGGTCAATCTTAGAATGGGGGACCGTTAGTGTGACGTTTAATATCAACTCTTCCGTTCAAAAGTTATCAGCCCATGTTAAGTCTTTAAACGCCAAGTGACCGACAAACAATACATTTTCTAATATTAATTTAAGTTATACATAAAGCGACCAATTAAGAAGGATTAGTACGTATGATGTAAAACCCCGTGAAACAAAACAACATTTCTCAAACAAAAAAAAAACATTTAAACTGAATTAGAACAAATTAGCATTCACATTGACGAATTACGCAGTTAACTGCTATAAGTAATATCAAGTTAATCTGTTTCGAAATTCGCCAAAGTTTAGTGCAGACGGAGGCTTTGAAGTTAATTAATTAATTTTCATGGTATCGTTAGGTTATTTTACTCTCAGGTGGTGGCGGGTAAAATTTGTGAGTTATCCGCCTCTGAACTCGCCTTAGCAGCCAGAAGTTCGGGGACTACATTATTTTATGTTGCCTGTTATTGTTTTCTTAAGTTTATTGTTTAGGGAATGGATTGTATTAGGTGGGCGTTTTGAATTACAATTCTTAGATGGTAATTTAAACATCTTGTTGTTGATATTAATTTTAAGCGTAGACTTGATGGACGAAATAAGTATTGTCAAAATGTGATTGTAGTTTAAATTAGCTTTGTAATACACATCGTATGCTTAATGGAATAGTGACTTAACTCAAAAAAGACGATTTTTGGGACATTACAAAAAAAGATATTCTAAAGAATACTTGTCCTACTTGTAAGTGCATTAAATTGATACTGATTTATTAATTAGTAGTTCTGCTTGTGTTTTGAACGTTTGTTTAACATTGATTCGATCTCAGTAAGAAATAGAAAGACTTTATAATTACGTAACTCAAACCTGACCTATCTATTAATGGGTCGATGTTCCTTTAAGCACGCGACATATACTCAATATCTTCATTGCTCTCTACAAACAGTACATACTTACTTTCAATCACGTCTGTTTCTCCGAACGGGGAGGCATATTATCAGCCCACATTTTTCCAATTTTATTATTGCTTCCATGTACTAGGTGGCAAGCCTATTTCCGTTTACTGGGAACTTTTATGTTTACCAGAGCCTCGTCCGTTGATCGGCAGGTGCACCACTTGCAGGTGAGGTTGGCTAGGACTGTTATGATGTTCTTAGAATCTTATACATCATATTTCTAATAAAAAATAGCTTTGTAAAGAAATTATCTTATCATAATTTTATTTTGCATTAATTTTAATTAGTGCAGGTATCTACGTTCAAAAAAGGCAAACTGTTCTTTCCCTACCAATCTCTACTTATAATTTACAATCTCACGTACACCAATATTTTATTTTATCCTTTTTAATATAAAAATTTACTCAGTAATTTTTTGTGTAGGTAGGCGAAGGCTTTTTACACATAATCCTAAAATCTGTTTTAAAGCAAGCTATGGATTTTTAATAAATATAATCTTTTTGGAACAAGATTGAAATGGATAAACATTAAAAAGAGTATGTAATGATAAATAAATAAATATTTTCTGAAAGTTACACCAATTATTTAGTTCCAAGATAAGTATCATTAAGAAGGTGTGTTATGGATATTAAATAACGGATAAACATATATAACTGCTTCTTTTTTGTAAATACATACTTAATATACATAGGAAAACACCCAGACCGGAACATATATTCATGTTCATGCACACAAAAATTAGTCCTGCGCGGAAATCGAACCCACGACCTTAGGAGCGGAAAGCCACCTCGCCACCACGCCATATCAGTCGTCAAAAAAATGATGTTCTTTGTATTTATAACTCAGAATATTCCACCTAGGCAGGAACTTACCTTCCTACACTCTCTACCTATAAATCTTATCAAAAACTAAACTTAGCTTGTGATCGTCTAAATCAGTTGAAATGTGTGGGTAAATAGAAATGCAAAGTAAAGCTACCATCACATTGCTGTCTCACTATCTGAAATTCAGCCAAATCTGTTAAAACCAGTGTGCAAACCTTGGGCCCTAAGCTTAAGTAAGGCAACCGGGATAATGCTAGGATATGATATGACATTTAAATAAGTAGCAATTGAAATGAGAATTTTCTCAAGTAGATAATAATTAATTATTATTATGAAGGGTCGATTCTAAAGTCTAGACATTGGGATCAAAGCACGGTTCGGGTTTGAACCTGAGTTCCAAATTTTTGTACAATTTCCTTTTCAAATTGAGTTGTCATATCAAATATAATTTAGCCTAATTAGAGTCTTTATTTTAACATCCTATGTATATTAAGTATGTAAATTTACTTATACAATATACTTACGTATTTATACAAAAACAATAATTAAGTGACTTTATCTGTTCTTTAGTACTCATAACACAAGTTTTTAATGATAAATAATTGGTGTTATTATGAGAGAATATTTATTTATTTCTAAGAGAACATAAGCTGCTAACCACATGATAACATAAGATGTGAAGTTTGTAATTTTAACAGGCTTTATAGAATCAAGTAATTGAACACAGTTTGTGAAAGTTTTGGTTTCATCATATCGATCTAGGCTAAGTGCGGCTACAAGCTTCAGTACACACCATTCGTTGTGCCGAAAACTTGACCTTTCGGCAGTATTGAGAAGTTAGTAGATTTAATTTTGATAAATAATATTCAAACAGCTTATTTATTGAAAAGTTTTAAATATGAAGGAAGTAAATAATAGTGTGTAGGTAGAGCAACATCTCTATCTCATCTTAACCACTGATGGTAATAGTTAAAACATATATCGAGGGTTCCGTGCTCAAACCCGATAAGTGTTTTTGGGCTTAAAACAGTACTTAAAAGAATTTATCGGTTAATTTAAAAAAATGAAACTTAAAAGGTTCACTTATTGGATTATGAAGTCCTCAGTTTTCAGTCTTCTTTTCTGAATTCGACTTATCTGATAATATCACAAGAAAAAGCGGCAGAAATTATGTATCTGATGTTGTCACTTATCGCGTTTGAGCACGGAACCCTCGAATTATAGTTTAATCGTTTCCCCGAAAGGGTAGGCAAAGGCATCTTATACGCCCACATTACGCCAGTTATATTTTTGGTCCCACGTAATAGGTGGCGAGCCTATTGCCGCTTACCGGGAACTTTTATGTTCGCCAGAGCCTCGTCCGTTGGTCGGCAGGTGCACCACTTGCAGGTGAAGTGGGCTTGGGCTCCTTAGATCTTGGTAGGAATCCTATGCACCCAGTATTATAAAGTAAAAACAATATTTAATAATTATTTACTTGTATTAATTAAGTCATGAAGAACCTTCGAAAACACTCTCGTAATACGAGTATGTAAGAGGTAAATTGACATAGTATAGACGTTGACATAGTAGGTACTCAGTATTACGCTTTACTGTATCTGACTGAAGGTACACACGAAATAACCTGTAGTTTTTAAATGATAAAAAGCATACAGTAAAAGACCACTTTAATTATTTACACCAATATTGTCATCAAAAGAGATTGCCAAAAAAAATAACAAAAACGTTTTAATAATGTATTGGAAGAGCGAAAATCCCGTTTCATTTAGTTGTAAACCTGCGTGGCTGCGACCCACGTAGCCACGTCACATAGCTGCTCTTTTTGTATTGAAGTGTCCATTATCCTGATGAAGTAGCGAATCCAGGGGTGCGAGCGAACATATGGCGGCTGTTCAAACCCGAAACCTTGCATGAGACTTTGCTGTTACTCTTTATGACGAACAAGCGTATCGTAATTTTGAGGTGTCTTTCGAGAAGCGATTTCAAACCAGAACTAGCTTTAATCGAAAATTGTTGTTGTTCACTATCCTAGTATTTTCCCAGGTTGTGTGTGCCAAAGACTCATCAAATTTTTTTTTTATTAATATGAATTTGAATATTAAAATTTTATTAGGTAAAAAAGTAATCACATTCTCGTCATGTGATGTAAAAGGTCAATTCAAAACTGACTCTGAGTAACGAAAACTTTTTAATGATGTATTGGAAGTGCGGAATTCCCGTTTCATTAAGTTGTGAGCCTGCATGTCTGCGACCCACGCTACCACGACACATAGCTGTTCTTTTTGTATTTAAGTGACCATTAGCCTGATGAGGTGTGAATCATATAGCGGTTATT
Source organism: Musotima nitidalis (assembly GCA_949126915.1). Taxonomy (NCBI): domain Eukaryota; kingdom Metazoa; phylum Arthropoda; class Insecta; order Lepidoptera; family Crambidae; genus Musotima; species Musotima nitidalis. Next base: position 4,526,538 of record OX421429.1, read on the forward strand.
AAAACCCAAAACATAGCATATGAATCTTTAGATTACTTAACTGGACTAACATAATATGATTTTCAGGTGATTTTTGATAAACTTGTTATTAGACAGCTTAGATAAATATCTCTATAAATACGGCGTGATCGTAAACAATAGTAATTTTTTTGTAATGTCATAGTTATTTTTTTTTCATAAAAAAAGATCATTGTTGTTTTATTATCCATTAAAAGTTAAGTAAAATGTTAGAGTAAATAAAAATAGATAATATTTTTTCTCACTTACTCCGTTTTGGTTTTGGATAGCTGACATGTGTTGTGTGTATGAGAACGTTCATCTGAATATAACGAGTGAGTTTTTACAAAGCGGCGGGGTCTGGGCGAAGGGTGTTTTAAAGTTTTACTAAAGTAATCATGTAATAAATGTATAGAAATTATATAATAAATTTACATAACTTTTATAAAGAAAAGCTTTTGAGCTCAATACATCAGTTGTTATGACTCATGGCTTGATTAAAAGCCTATAGACATAGAAGAAGTTGCGGTATTCTTGGGCTGATGGTGGCTGTGGAGAGTACTCAGTTGGGTTGCCGGTTTGACTGTTTTTTTCGATTTATAACTTGTTTAACTAATAGTTTAGGTCGCTTATGATTACATGGCCATGGCCATGATTTATATGGCCATTATCCTGGTTGCCCCAGACTAAAGCACAGGGCTCAGAGTCTGTTCACTGGTCTAACCAGATTTGGCTGAACTTCAGTTATTACATAGAGAGACTGCCATCTGACCTCCACAACCCAAAGAAACATATTTCTATGGTTAAACTAGTTGTCAGAATATAAGAAGGCACTGACTTCCTAATAACGACTGCCATAGATGTTCATGACAGCCAGGACCAACGGCTCAACGTGCGTTCCGAGGCACAGAGCAAAGTGATAATTACGTACATAACATCTATAGGTTTGCCACCAGGTTTTGAACCCTAGACCGTCTTAATTAGAAGTCTATTTGTTCGCCACAGGGCTATCGTTGCTCACTATCTATGTTTTTCGATACATAAATCATCAGATAGGCAAGTATCAGACAATCGAGAAATCGGAGCAAAGAAAACAAACTTGTGCCAATATTACGTGTCTACTTTTCCCAAACACTATAACTTGGATAACGGTAGTTTCCTTCAATAAATGACTGTTTCACAGTAATAATAATTGTGTTTATTACCTGCCAATATCAATTTGTTAGTTGACTTTTCTTGGTTTCTTTCGCGAAGACATTAAGTGGCACGAAGGATGCCTCGCATGTTTCCTGAAGTTACATAATATTGTTTAACGCTCTGATCCTGTACTTTTCTGTGGATTCATTGCTTCATATTTCTTAGAAATTATTTAATATTATTAATGCGAAACAGCAATCGTTTATTGCTCTTGCACGCCTCAACGTTTAAAATCGGTAATGATAGAAGATAGTCAGCGTTATCAAGTAAAGTAAAAAGTTTTTTATTTCATAAACTATTCTATACCACTTGGAACGTCAAAACAAAATAAAAATTAATAAAACTAAACTCTACTATAATTAAATCACGAATCTTAGATTCACTTACAAGCAAAAAATAAAAATTAAGTGTAAGTGAATCTAAGTGCCAGTTCTGAGCCACCGCTCTGTAAGAAGAACTGACAAGAAACTCACAGACTATGCTCTTTTAAATTATCAATCAAATATAATTTAAATTAAAACACACACGTGAATATTTGAAGATATTGAAAGGGTAATAGCCGTAACCAATAAAGTAGCACTAAAGGAACCTTCCATCACAATTCCATCACAAGGTTATATACAGTGCATGCAACATCAGTAAATGTCCGGATTTTGTTTCTTTCTATTGTTGTTTGATATTTTGCTAGATATTGTTTATATCGGTGCAAAACAGAGCCTTTACGCCTATACTATAAGTTGGTATTTGGATATGTGACATATCAAGAAATATTACTTAATCAGGCTCGATTTCATCCGTAGTATGGATATGATATGATTTTTCTATAGACTGTTTGCTTGATATTCTTCACATAGTTTATTGAAACAAATCACGGCTTAATTATAGGTCTGTTTGATATCGTTAAATAAATAGAAAACGTCAGCGTTACCATGACATCATGAGTTCATGACTTATGACGCAATATGAGTAAAGGAGTTAGGAAACTCTCTGACCCAATTGATATCTGTTTCTATTGTTTCATAATTTTTTAACCTTTTTATAATTTTGTGACCAATTTTACTAAAGTTTTCACAGAAAGGTACTTTTAGCTTGCGCTTTCTAATGAGTAAAAAGTTAGACTCATAATCCTACATAGAACTGATCCTCATCCAACGCGCTTTCCGTGGGGAGCTTTATCTCTTAAAGCTATAAAAATATAGCCGCTATGTGATCGAGTGGAGAGCACATTGGCACCGAGTGTCATATATTTAGGACCATTGGGACATTCGATAAGTCGACGTACGAGCATCTGATCCATAAAGTATAGTCTAGACTAGAGGGTTACAGTCAATATAATACATTTTTAAGTAATTGAAAGAAAAAACATGTAGCAACACTGTAGCAATTATCAAGGGCTATGTGGTACCATGCTGGTAGGTAAAACCAATATTTCTTCAAACTATCAAGGAATTATTGTTCAGCAGTAGACTTCTTTTGAGTGAGATGAAAAAATAAATGATGACCCTTCTCAGCATATGTTGGAAGTGTCCTGTAGCTTTCAGATGGGCCATTTTTCAAGTTACTTAAATAATTAGGTACCTATTCAACTATGTTCTAAAAATTTACGTTATATGCCGTCTTAGATGCACTAGTAACGAAATTAACAGCGTTCAAGACTGTTAACAATTTTAAAACGTTAAGCAGTCATTATTGGATCGATGCCCGTTTATAAATGTTATATGATTCTGTAAGCACAAGCAGATTATCCAACCACTGTCATCTGGTAAATGGGCGCATCAGCAGAGAGAATACGTGCGTGACGTCAAGTGCCGCCGCACGTCAAGTGTCGTCCCGTCATCGTTGCGGCGGCACTTGGCGGATCGTCCACAGAATTGAACCATCAGGATTCTTTTCGTACATACTAAATTTACGATAATGTTTGACATTTTATTAAAAGTTATATGTAAACGATTGTGGCTCAGCGATATTAGGTGTTGGTGATTTCTACGCGTGTTGTGTCAAAAGTTTTGTAGCAGACGTTCGATAATGGTTACCATTAAATAATCACCAGTTCGTATAGAAAGTTATTATGAAACGTTTATGGGTTAGCGGTAAAAGTGCTTGGAGACGATCACCGAAGCTAAGCAGTCAATCCTTGGATGGGTGACCGTTAAATTGTTTACCTTTTTTTTCTTGTGTACTCATGACCGTCCTTATCTCCAAGGGAACAGCGGCTAACTTTATAACTTATTGTAAGTAGAATTGAGATTTTCTACAAATGATACTGGTCATAGACATCTAAGGACGCACTAGATACTGCGAGACGACTGAAAATCCATCCATTTTGTAACCCTTGTTATAAATATAAATAAATTATATACGCAGCTGTATGGCTTTATTAACAAATTAAAACCATAAATGCTTTACTTATATAATTTAACTTTCATTTGAATATCTGAAACATTACTTACTAGAATTATTGTAATTGTACGAGACCAGTGTCACTAATCCACGAATAAATAAATGTCTCATGGAAAATTTGCATATTTCAAAAGTCTAGTCAGGTTAAATAGTCAGGTTTATATGTCGTGGTTAACGTCTTTGGTTACACAATGAACCACATAGAGTTAAGGTCTTTGTAATATTATATATTGTGTTAGGTACTGGTTATTGTCCCTAATATAATTAAAAATGGGTATATATGGGTCCTACTAACATCTAAGGAGCCCAAGCCAACTTCACCTGTAAGTGATGCACCTCCTGACCAACAGACGAGGCTCTGGCGAACTTAACAGATCCCGGCAAGCGGCAATAGGCTCGCCACCTATTACGTGGGACCGACAGTGTAATTAGCGAAGTATTTACCTGTATTTACTCAATAAATAAATAAATAATAAGTATGGGCGTATAATATACCTCTGCCTCTCTCTCTGGGGAAACAGACGTGAATTTATGTATGTATTTATATAATAACAATTAAATGCGGGGGCATTACCTCCCTCCTCCCACAGTGGGGGGTAGTTCCTTGTAGGGTAGTTGTTGTTTTTCTGAATCGCAATAATAAAAAAGTTAATAATAAGGTATTTTTACATAGACAGTAGTTTAAACCATCTGTCTAGGAAATAACCCAGAGTAAAAGTTAATGGCATTCATTAGTTGGTCGGGCATCCCGTGCGCATTTGCATCTCAAAAAGCCGGAGCTCTTTTTAAATAAATTGCATAGCACACAATAATGATGATCGGAACGGTTTTTCTATGATCCGGTTGCAATTTTTTTAGTACCATGAAAGTGATATTCCCATTTGAGACCTGTTTAATATTAATGGATCCTGACTGCCCCTAGAGGACTTTTTTGCGAACGCTACCAGCTACTGTGTTACAAGAAAACAACCGAACCTATTAACAAGTTTGCATCTCAACATAAATTATTTGGCAGTCCCAGTTTGTGCAACACTATTAAGCACGGGGCTCTTCATACAAACCAAGGTGTACCACCACCACGCCGACTCAGAGCTTTTTAGCGGAAATAGGTGTGCGTTCTGCTGTTAGAATTCTTTAAGCAGCCCAACAATATCTTTACTTGCCTGGGAAAAGGGTACAGCTGTCAATCATATTTGATAATAATAATAATAATGATAATTGACATTATGGGCTAAAGTTTCATTTGGCGCTCCAATGTCACAGGCCGAAGATTCCTTTATTCCCCATTAATGAAGGTGGTGATTGGAACGTCCGTATCCTGTTCTAAAGGCAATAAATGAAGATAATAAATCATCATCATCATCATCATCATCATCTCAGCCCATATACGTCCCACTACTGAGCACGAGCCTCCTCTCACATATCAAGGGGTGGGGGTATTGGGTCATACTCCACCACGCTGACCCAGTGCGGATTGGTGGAGATAATAAATAAGAATAAATAAGATAGTAAATAATGCAACATTTAAGTAGTTAATTAGTATTCCAGCCGTTGATATTTCAATTTAGCTTTTATGGCAACATACAACAACGAACATTCCAAATTTACCCAATGTTTAATTGTGTTTATGTTTATTTAAACAAATATAGTCTGTTTACATACATACGCATACATACATTTATGCCTGTTTTCCCAAAGAGGTAGGCAGAGGCATATTATACGCCCACGCTTCGCCAACTATATAGTTGGTCCCACGTAATAGGTTGCGAGCCTATTGCCGCTTACCGGGCACAATTATGTTAGCCAAAGCCTCGTCTGTTGATCGGCAGTGGCACCACTTGCAGGTTAGGTTATCTTGGGGTCCTTAGATCTTGATAGGATCCCTGTTATGTAATTATATTAGGTCGGGGAAAAAGTCTTTTCGCATAACGTAGGTATAAACTTATTATAAAATTTTTTGACTGTTCTATTTGTGTCTGGCTGGTTTTGGTAACATTAAAAAGGTTCCATTATAAAGAAAAGAAAAAAATAAAAAAAAGTTGTTTCCCGCTATTTTTCCTTTGTTTTTCTCTCCGTAAAAATGAGTGAATCTAATGAAGAAATTCGATACATTTTAAAATTTTATTATAAAAAAGGCAAAAATGCAACTCAAGCAGTGAAAAAAATTTGTGATGTTTATGGACCTGATGCAGTGTCAGTAAGAGTAGCACAAATTTGGTTCAAACGTTTTCAGTCCGGAAATTTTGATGTTAAAGATGCACCTCGCTCTGGTCGCCCTGTTACGAATAAAATGGACGCCATTTTTGAAAGAGTGGAGCAAGATCGGCATATTAGTAGTTACGATGTAGCTGAAGAACTGGGAATTGACCACAAAACAGTTTTGACCCATTTGAAGAAAGCTGGTTATACAAAAAAGCTCGATATTTGGGTGCCACACGAGCCCACTCAAAGAAACTTAATGAACCGTGTACTCATTTGCGATTCATTATTGAGACGTAATGAAACCGAGCCGTTTTTGAAGAGATTGATAACTGGCGATGAAAAGTGGATCACGTACGACAAGAACGTGCGAAAAAGGTCGTGGTCGAAAGTTGGCCAGGCTTCACAGACTGTGGCCAAACCTGGCCTAACACGAAATAAGGTGATGCTGTGTGTATGGTGGGATTGGAAGGGCATTGTTTATTATAAGCTTTTACCGCCCGGCAAAACCATCGATTCTGATCTTTACTGCCAGCAACTGATGAGATTAAAGGAAGCAGTCGAGAGAAAACGGCCGGAATTGATCAACAGGAAGGGTGTGGTCTTTCATCACGATAACGCTAGACCACACACATCTTTAGCCACTCAGCAAAAATTAAGAGAGTTCGACTGGGAGGTCCTAGTGCATCCACCATATAGCCCTGACCTTGCGCTTTCAGATTTTCACCTGTTTCGGTCTCTGCAGAATTCTTTAGGTTCTGTTAGGTTGACCTCAAGAGAGGACTGCCAAAACTATTTGTCCCGTTTTTTTGATCAGAAGTCCCAAAGTTTCTACAGTAACGGGATAATGTCTCTGCCCACAAAATGGCAGAAAGTTATTCAACAAAACGGTACATATATATTGTAAATAAATGTAAATAAACTTTGAAAAAAATGTCTTGACTTTTCATACAAAAATACGAAAAGACTTTTTCCCCAACCTATTATATTAAAGAAAATTATAGATATGTTAGCAAACTTCGGGTACACAAAATCTTTATAGTGTAAAAAATCAATGAAACCCTTGAAAATGGGTTACATACATTGATACCTGTCAGTACTTACACAACAAAACATATCCCCCCGGGCTTCAAAAATCCACCTCGTTTCTTTGACAGGTTTCAAGGATAGGAGAGGATAGGTCGATTTGTTCAGCTCTCAAGGGCTGCTCCATTAAACAGAGTGCGTTCCCCGGCGTTGCTTAGAATATGAATGACTGGGGAGAATGGATATAGCGACGGCTCATTATATACTGTCTGTACAATAAACATGGCAGACTAAGAATCGGATCAGACTAAAAAACACGATCGGATTCGATGACCTATTTTAAAAACAATTTACTAATGTGAAAAGTTATGCAATTAAAAGCTTGTGATGTGACCTTTTTTGCCTAGAATATGAATAAATGAGGAGAAGGGAATGGTAACGTCTCATAAAATACTACTAGAACAATATTTACTGCAGACTATGAATCGGATCAGTCGGAAAGCAATCGGATTTGAAGCCCGATGTCCGGACAATCGTCATGTAATTTAAAGCATTTTAACATAAGCGTTAAACCTCTTTTCCAAAACCTTATGTTGCTTATAACACAAATTACGAAGGCGAATGGATACGGTGACACGGAAAAAAATGGAGGTGACATGTACCAAATAAATATCAGATGGTAAATTATCAGCAGTTGTTGGATTATTGTGGATGTTACTACATTTATTATATAGGTACGTCCATTATTTCTGCGTATAGATTTCTATGAAATCAGTGTAAGAATTTCCCATTTGGATGATAATCATAGAAGACACTTAGCCTTTGCGATATCAAGCTAAAGCCATATCAATTGGTAGCCTCGTATCTCATATCCGAGCCAAACCCTGGCCAATTGGCATCAGCACGACTATAAACTTTAATTATGGATATTGATGTCTGTTTAGCTGAAATTGCTATAGTAGCTCCTAGCCAGGGTTATGGAGTTGTTATTAAATATTATTAACTTTTATAAGTGCTATTACGACAAATCGCCTTGGAATTCTCTTTCGACTATTTCCTGTCTCCTAAAACGTAGGGTCTTATAATCGGGATGTGATAAAGCATTTATGGCCGGTAGTAGAAGTGGGTGCGGCGGTATAGAGCGTTGTGTTTGTTTTTTTGACTAAGTAGGAACAACTGTTGCTTCCCAGTGTCACAATTCGAAAACAGTTTAGTTTATCACAAAGATATAATGTATTCAAAGTTGCTTTCTGTGTTCTTTGCTACCTTTTTTATCCTTCATCAATGAGTCGCAAGATTTTTTCGTTCCCCACAAGTTTCGGATTTTTATATTTTTTATTTTTCTCATTGATTCTCCGCTTTTGTTGATGTTACGTAGCCCAGAGTTTTCCTCAATGATTACAATATCCAACACAAAACATATTTTTTGCAATTCAAACCAGTACCTACCTCCTGAGTTTTGCACCTTTAACTAAACGAACAAACTCTTCAAATTTATAATGTTATAGGTATACTGATTACCGAACCTGTAGGTCCCCTTACCTTACGATTACACTTGTGGGTCCCCATAACTTACCTAGGCGTCCCCTATCACACGGAGAACTAGTAAGAATAATACGCGACTTAGTTTTAGAAGTGAATCTGATAAGGCTTGCATCGTTTCCTATTACACTACATAACGGTGGCTATCCGAATGTAAGGAGCCATGAATCTTTCCCTCGTAAGCGCTAGGAAATTGCCTGCAAACAGTTGGTCGATTTATAGAACATTTGTAACTTAAGAACGGCGAGATTTCGGTGTCCATCTTGATTTTTTATTGTTGAAAAGAGTTGCTGAATTGTTATTCCTTTCAGATTAGTATTAAAGATCATGACTTCGATAACCATACAGAATGAATATAATTATATAGAAACTAAAAAAAGGTAAAAGCGGCAGATTTCGGTGTCCATCTTGTTTTACAATTTAAAAGAGTTTCTGAACTCTGTCTTTTTCAAGATGTCTACTTTATTTGCCACCTATATGGCTTGGAAGTTGGAAGGCAGACCGTTCTTTGTTCTAAAGATCGTAACTTCCAATTTCCACTCGGGATAAATATAATGAAATATATCTTGTTCTTTGTTTAGGTTTTTTCTCTTTATTGTATACAAAACAAGACAGTATTTCAATAAGTCTGTCCTTTGTCTAGTATCTATCATACAAACTATGCATCGTTTAAGGCTGTTAATCACTCCCACATTTCGTTAGTTATATCGTTGGTCCAACGTGTTGGTGGCGAGCTTATTGCCAGAGGCTCTTCCGTTTAACAACAGTTTCACCACTTGCAAGTGAGGTTGGCTTAGGCTCTTATTTCTTTTATAATGGGTAGGACTGCTGACGGTCGCGTCTGCCGCAGTGAGCCCCACACAATTTTTAGGTCGGGAGGCAGTGCGTAAAGGCATTTTGTTACCGACGTAAAAAATATAAAGGCTCTGTCTTGGTAAGATGTCCATGCACCCACTTGGTGCCTACTTGGACTTCATCATCATCATCACAGCCCATTAACGTCCCACTACTGAGCACGAGCCTCCTCACACATATCAAGGTGTGAGGGTATTGGGTCATACTTCACCACGCTGACCCAGTGTGGATTGGCGGAGGCAGGTGTATGGCGTCCTGCTGTTAGAATTTATCAAGCCGCCCATTAGGCCTCTAACATGGCTTAACGACTACCACATTTAGTGATAACCGGGACCAACGGCTTAACGTGCCTTCCGAAGCACGGAAGCGCTCGATATCAAATGCCCCACAAACGGTCACCCATCCAAGGACTGACCTCTGTAAACTCTGCTTTACTTCGGTGATCGTTTCCGACCACCTAGAATCGCAGAGCTACGAGCGCTTCACACTTGGACTTGGTCTCAGTCAAATCCATATTACGAGGTTTTCTTTACACAGCATAATATTATAAAGTAGGGTCTTATGTCAGGACGGTTTATGACGGGCGCCTTGACTCTTCTTCCGACTTGGGCGAGGCGAATACGCACCTAAAATCGTACGAATGCTGATTTAAATTCAATTCTAAAACCGTAAGTTAGGACTCGCTCGCCTGCTCCCTGTTTTATGTGTGGCGCTGTCTTGAAATCACTCGATATTTTCAATTTGTATTTTTGAAAGGTTTCTCTTTATTCTTTTAAGGTAGGTAATTGTAATTGGTTGAGTAATCTAGTAATGTTAGATAACTACTATTTTGTTTTATATAATGTTTTATATAAGCTCTAGGAAAACAAATATACATACAATCACGCCTGTTTTCCCGAAGGGGTAGGCAGAGGCTTATTATAAGCCCACATTTCGCCAATTTTATTTTTGGTCCCACGTAAATAATAGGTGGAGAGCCTATTGCCGCTTACTGGGAGCTTTTATGTTCGCCAGAGTCTCGTCCATTGTTCGACATGTGCACCACTTGCAGTTGAGGTTGGCTTGGACTCCAAAGATGTTTATAGGATCCGTATGTATACGGATAGGTGTATACACTTTTACAGGATATATATATCTTTTACAAGGGTAATTTAATTACACAATGAGGGGATTGTCTCTCTGTAATGTCAGGTAATAACGTGACCTCTTTTTAAAAAAACTTTACATCAGGTGAGCCAGTTTCCAACAGATGATGGTGGCGTATAGTATTTACTTGCGTTATGCTTAAATTCCGCGGTAAATTCGATCTAAAGCTCGCATCAAAAAGTCGAAATTTTTTTTAAAAATAACCTCTTTTTACTGTGAACATAATATAGCTATTGTAGAAGATATTGCAGCTCAAAACTTCGCGCTACAGCTCACATTCAAACCGCTTTAATTCTAACTACATTCTACTAGTTCCACAATAGGTAACCTAAGTCGCCCGGCGGCGGTCGGCTAAGCGAATCCGCCCATATTTCAGCCAACACGCCGCAATTTGCATAATTAACTAACTTCCTGCGACTTTCGCATCAACCCTGATGTATAGACGAGTCCGTTTGTGGCTTTCGTCAGGTACGTTTAAGATTCCGTGATATGCCGCTACTTGGTGTAAATAAACACTCACTGGCTAACGACCTCCTTCCTGCGCTAAGTTTACTTTTGTGGGGTGAGCACTACTCAATGTATTCTTCTTAGTGTTTAAAGATGCAGGAATGAAAATCTTGTGGGTTTTATTTTTTACAAGCTTTTATTCAACTTGCAATGTATGTTTGTATGTTCGGGTCAAATCTTACAACTCAATTTTAAGGCACTTACATTTTTTTTCATAATAAGCATAATTTTTTTATAAACTAGATATTTTTTAAAGATTTAATTTTAGTGTCTTGAAACATTGTGTAAAAACTACTCATGCGATTCATCTTGCTTCTTATCTCATACATTTTCTACAGAAAATTTACGCTTGAGAATGGTTTTACGTTTTTGTCTGCAACCGACAGCGTACATTTAAAAAAAAAATTGAACTTTTATTACATTTTTTAGAATAGTTTATAAAATAAATTGTTTCTACATTTAATGCCATAGTTTTCACTTAAAAGTCACTTAAGGAATGGTAGGGATATAGCAAATAATCTTATTTCAATAATCAATAAAATAACAAAGTGTAGAAATTTGAGGACTGTCCATTTAAATATTTACTTTTCAAATCTTTGATTTAAATCAATCTCCACACACTCACACTCACTCATCTCGGCATGCATTGAAGGAGTAGGTACTAGTGTGCTGGTTTCAAGATAGCCACAAAAAGCGTCTTTGTGGTAAAAATGAAACCAAAAGTTCCGCAGGCGCTTGTGTCCGTAAGGTACGCCTCAAGCCAAGGCACGATAAAAATTTAAAATTTAATTTCGCAAAATAAAGTTTTTCCCACAAATTGAAAGGCCCTCTCTAATCTCCCGACAACGGATGAGCGAAGTTTGCCGAGAAGATTTACGTACTTCTGAAAAATGTATTTTGAATACGTGCCGTGATATATCACCGACACCCACCGACCCCTGCCTTTGGCACTGTTTCAGAGGTACTTAAACTTTTACGCTACCGTGTGAATAGGTAATGTGTAGTTTTTTCTGACGTTGAAAGAATGCGTAAAGCCTTCTTTTGTGACTTCGTATTATAACTTGTATGCAAATGATTTAGATTATATCGTCTAAAATTATTTAAAAGCTGCAAGGATTTACTGTTAACCTAAATGTAAATCCGTAAAATGTGTAAAACACAAATTTAATATATAATCGCATTAATTATAGATAACAATACTTAATTTAGTAATGTCCTAAAGCTTTTTATATACAACCTGACATTTTCAAAGTTTAAAAAGCAAATCATCTACCCCCTGACGATTAGATCATTTATTTACATGAATTTCGCTGTGTTAACCCTACTAATTTGATTTTCGATCGATTACGCACTTACGCACTCCGGAAAAAGTCAGACATGTTTTATATAAAATTTGATCGGACCTTTTTGGTGATTCCGAAATGAAACCCTATATTTTAGAATCGTTAAGTGAATTTAATACAGAGGGCCCTCGCCCGAGTGCCGATGGATGACGAGCACCTAATAATTTATATCGTGAAAATAAAGTTCATTTTGTAGGATTCAATAGGATGAATAACATGTGGGTTAAATTGTTTTTTTCCCCTTCCACGTCTCTAACGTATTTCCGAAGTGTGTTTTTACATTCAGTCACAGGTAAAGCGTATTACTTTAAAGTTTGTAATGCGGTTAACTCGTTGAATAAAGAAAGCTCCCTTCGTTTTGCGGTGCGATTGGTCATGCGTTTTTGACAAATTTTGATGCTGATAGTTTTTTTTAAAGGCGTATATTTCTTAACTTAGAATAAAGTTATTTTTTTATACTTAGCTATTAAAAAACGACCATAAATTTAACAAATCGAAATATCATCATTTTATAAAACTCATTTTACTCATTACCAGAATATTTCGTAATTGTCTGGATAATTTAATAAACTACGTGTCTGCGTATAGTCTGACGATCTAATCCAATTTTTTTTTAAATTACCACAAAAATAAGTTTTAGTTTTGGCAATAAACCAGAATTGAGAAAATCAAAATCAAAATTCATTTATTCAAGTTTGGCTCAATAGAGCTCTTATAAATGTCATACTTATAAACTAACGCACATAAGACCTGCTTATTGAGATTTGAATAAATTTTTAATAGTCCTCACTTAATATCGCATCCAAGTATCACAAATAAAAGTGAAACAAAAACACTGAATGTATTTGGGCTCAGTTTAGTTGGCCTCGGTAACAGATATGAGTTACCCCTAGCAACGGCTCGAAACTTTAGACAATTGGGAGCTGCAGATGAACATTAACAAAAACGTTACCAGAAATGGGCGGTCCACAGGCGTCCGGGTAGAATGTCCGGACCGGGTATGTCCGGGACGCTGTAGCACACAGAACAACTCGCCGGAACAAGACAAGACGCCGTGTCTGACGGGTGTGTTCCTTCAAGCTTTCAGAAGTGGGATAGGTCTCGCGCCGTTTCGCTTCTCTATTACCGACTTCCTTACCTAACAATGCAATTAACCGATACTTACCTTACCTTTAGGCAGACAGACATACTATCACGCCTTTTTCTCCGAAGACATAATTTATAGATTATGTATACACAATTTTTTTTATGTATTTAGATAGATATACTAAGATTTTATCAGAAATACAATTTTATTCTTATTCCTATACATTTCGCATTAAAAAATTTTGGTATGACGTAATAGGGTGCGAGCCTATTGCTGCTTACCGAGAACTTTTATAATCACCAAAGCCTCCAGATATTATGAGTCTTCTGCCTAAAGCATAGTGTACCTGCAAGTGGTTGACCAGCCGATTAACGGAGCTATGCCAATCATAACGTGGGAATGACATGGCGAAATGTAGGCTTATAACATGCTTCTGCCTACTCCTTTTGGGAAAACAGGCTTGATAGTAAGTATCTCTATATTAATTGGAGCGAACAACACTCAGGCTCGCCTAATCATGTCATACGCATTCTGGCCAGTGGTCGTCACCCTTCCCAGCTTTTTATTAACGTTACTGCTCCCGTCACAGCATGTTTCTTTCAATTTATCCGCTCCGTTTGTCCCGCGACTGATATAATCAATCTTCAATGATAAAAAATCATTTTGAAGGTAATATTTTTAGGTATATCAAAAAATTTACTCAAAATGACACTTTTGATTCTTTTGTTTTGTGTTTTCCAACAGCCACCAGTTACGTTACAGATAAATTGTTGTCTACACCTGTCTATGAAAGTAGTAGTGTAAATATTTACCTATCCGATACCCATTGATAGTTCAAGAAAAGACCAAGGATTTTCAGGTTTCTATACATTGAAAGGAGAAAAAACAAACTTACATTTTGCACAAGTGACACATACTTTCCCAACGTGTCTGCGAGAGTCGTTCCTTTGTGCACTGTTTTTCTTCGAAGATAAAGTTCTGTAGTCCGTGTCCCCGTGTCCGGGGAGGGTATACGTGTATCTACCCTGCGTGTAGCTACCCTATTTTACTGTCAACGAGGTATTTAATTTTTATTCTCTGAGAAAACATATTGTTTTATAGTTTCATTTGATATCTTATATGGTGTCAATTGGGAGTATTTTATGTGAAAGTAGGGACATAAAATATATGAAATTAATTTCCAAAATAGTAAGACCGATACTAGGTTAATAATAGGTTACTTGTCAACCCAAAAAATAACAAAGTACATGATGGCTACTTCTACTCTAACGAAGTCGCGCGCGTCATTGTAAAGGCTATCAGAATTTTTAACAATGATTTTAGAAATTCTGATAATTTACACAGTATAATAATTTTTGACATGTGAGTATTACGCAGTATACTTGCAAATTTAACTAGAAAAACAAATTTTATTTATTTAATAATGTACTTCTAATGTACAGATAAAGTTCATTGCCCGTTAGTTTTTAAGTTCAAATTTTATAAGAGGTCTATTGAGCCAAACTCGAATGAACGATTTTGACTTTGACCAAAACAAAAAGTAACAAAATTATTTCTATTGCATACTTTAATTACAATCTTCGTACCCCAAATGGTATGAAGGTACTTATTTAAGCTCATTAAGCCCGTCAGTTGCGTTAAATGTAGGGTGAAAATATGAATGTTTCATGGGTTATTATTTCCAAACCAATAATTTTATAACTTTGTGATATGCCTTGTGTCGTGACAAATCAATATCACGCCTAATTTTGGTCGTCTAACATCTTGGAGAGAAGCAAACACCCTTTGTATATAGGTTCCAGTAGGTAGGCCTAATAGAGTATAAGGAATGGTTTTTTTTTTTAAATGGAACACGTCATAATGACTACATCCTGCCTAATGATAAGCAGTCGATGCAGTCAAATAAGAAAATGAAAAAAAAATTGTTTAGAACACTTTGTGCTACGTTGTGCTTAGTGTTTGGTAATTTTCTTTGATAAGAAGTATTAACAATGTTAGAAACCCTACAATAGACTTAGAAACTTACTCAGAATCAATAATATCGTTTAGGTTTAAAATAACAAAGCTATTTCTTGATAGTTTACGTAGTGATATATATAGTTGATGATGGATTATACATATTATTTTCGGAATTTGTTTTATAGTGAAGAAGTGTATATACATTGTAAAAGTATAATGTGACTGTTTTTTTGGGAGCTACAACTGCCAACAAACTGTTTTACAGTTTGGCAGATGTTAAGTATTTGTTGTCATGATTTAAATATTTAAATAAACACTTTTTCTTTTTTTCTTTCAATGTTAAAAGTTCAAATAAATATTCGCAGTAAGCTTAATGCGCTTGTAAATCGAATGGGTTCAAAGTATATCGTCGAAGTTTGAATACGGTGCCTACTGATGCCACGACCGCTTTGTGTAATATATTGCTACGAATATAACTTTTTTTTCAATCCGCAAGTCCAGCCTGTGACAGATAATCCGTTGGCCACGTCATAAATTCATACTTTAGGCCAACGTTCGGCCAACATGTCCGAGTTGAAATAATATGTCACCAGGGTGATTAATTGACAGCCGTCCGGCTTAGTGGACCGAGTGACGACTTGTTTTATGGCCCACATCAATATTGGGGCACACCTGCTTTCCGAGCTTAGTTTTAAAGCTGACTTATCGTTTTGTTCTGGTTTTTTGTATTCAATTGTGTTTATGAATACAATTGTACCTCTTATACGCATTGTTTTGCCTATATTTTTATGTTTTTTTCATTTCTTTTTCTTGTGATTTAACAAAATAAGACTTCTCCTAATATGTTTGAGTTAAAGTAATATGTCACCAGGGAGAAAATACTCTAAAGTTGTGAATGTAACTATTTTTATTGCACAATAATAATTGAAGTGATGCGCTTTTTTTCCGAGCTAAGTTTAAAGCTGACTGTTGATCGTTTTGTTCTATGCTTTTAATATTCAATTGTTTTATGAGTGTATCTGGACCTCTTTTACATATTTTTTTATAATACTTATGCGTTTTTTGAACATTTATGTTTAAGCTAAAAGGTGGTACTAAAGAATGCAATCCTACATATAGAAAATGGTCACTGCATTCCAGAGATACTCGCAAGCATCTAGTGTTATGTAATTTATAAGTTTTAAAATGGTCTAAAATTATCTGTTTTTATTTCTTATTGTATACAAGATGGACACGTATAACATTTTGGTACGTTTCCTCCCCTGGAATGTGACCCCAAATGTAACCAAGAAGTTAATTTCTTTAAGTATATTCGTTTTTTAAAAATAATATTTGAAAGTGGTTCTAAAGTAATGGTACGAGACTTCTTGGCGGGAAAGTGAAGCGTCATGATTGTAGTTTTGTTTTAATTTCTAAAATTTGTGATATTTCTAATATTAATGTGTAATAACGGTGGATTATTAACCGTT
Source organism: Musotima nitidalis (assembly GCA_949126915.1). Lineage (NCBI taxonomy): Eukaryota > Metazoa > Arthropoda > Insecta > Lepidoptera > Crambidae > Musotima > Musotima nitidalis. Next base: position 4,543,265 of record OX421429.1, read on the forward strand.
AAGTGTTTGTTAACGTACTCATGTGTTGGTAAATGAAACAAAAAAGTGCAACATCACTTTTTAAATTCTCTCAAGAAGTCCATGTGAGATCTTAGTATAGTCCCACATCGTTACTGAGAACTCAAGGGGTTTAGGGGGAGGGCATCTCATTTACAATTTATCATCTTTATCAGCACTCAGTCTCATTTACTATAATTTATATGTTATTAATATATCTCTTACTTGACACTGGCTAAATGTGCAAACCAGACGAAGCCATTAGTTAAAAGAAAAAAAAAGTAATGGTACTATTTTGTAATTTTACTACGGAACTCCTTTTAAGGTTCTTGTCCGTAAAGTTTCTCGTGTTTCCAATGAAATCTGGGAAAGAGCAACTCTGCTAAAAATATAGAAAGCGAGACAGAACTTTGTTAATTATAAACCTGTTAAAGATTGCCGGGAGTATTTTTAATTTCACAGACCCATGGCCATTTTAGGTCTGATTACATAACCAGCGAGATGTCAAGACAATCGATTCTAAAGCTATATATTTTGTGTATCATCGCTACATAGCATAAAACAAGGTCGATTTCTGCTGTCTGTCTGTCCATACTTCGATTTTTAAAACTATGCAAAGGATTTTGGTGCGTTTGTAAACAGATAGAGTTATTTAAGAGGAAGGTTTATATGGTAAGCCATTGAATGATGTTTCCCTTTGGGTTGCGCAGGTCAGACGGCAGTCGCTCCATGTAATAACTGAAATTCAGCTTTACCTGGTTAAACCAGTAAGCAGACTCGGGCCCTGGGCTTGAGCGTGAGGCAACCGGAATAATGCTAGGATATGATGATGATGATGATGAAGAGGAATGTTTATATATAGGTCACGCGGACGAAGTCGCAGGCGGACGCTTGTCATAAATATTATAAAGAAAAATGATTTTTATTTCGTATGTTTGTAATGAATAAACTCAAAAACTACTGAAACGATTTTTTTTGTGATAATTACAATACTAGATTATACCTGCGTAACAGAAGCTAGATTTATTACCAGGACAAAATTGGGTTTACTTACGAAATTTCCAATAATGTAACCCAAGGTGTAAGATATTTAATAAATCGCTACCAAAGCAAAGCCAGGGAGTGTCAGTTTTTTAAATATATCGATAGCCCTCCCGTTTTCGCCCGCATGTTTGCGTGCATTCCAAGCTTTCTTTTTATTACAATAGGGTCTAAAGTTTAAGGACGAAGTACTAATAGATGTGTTTTATAGATTCAAACAACAGAGTTTCTTTCCCGTTCTTCTATACTCAATTCAAATCTTTTTATTCCATAAACTATTACATAGTACTTGAAAACGTCAAAATTTAATATAAATATAAAAAACAATCGAAATATGATTACAATGAAATCACGAAGCTTTCACTTACATGCAACAAAACAATTAAAAAATAAAAGATATTTAAGAGTAAGTGAATTTAAGTTCCAGTTCCGAGCCACCGCTCTGTAAAAAGAAACTCACAGGCTATGCTCTTTTAAATTATTATTTGGTTAGTCTTCATTTGCCTGTGAAGCTATACAATTCAATTTAATATAACATTAACATTATTCATGTTCTAAGTCTAAGTCATATTAGAATAGCCTATATGAAACGGGAGCTTAATCCCAATCATTTTTATCTGCTATGTAGTCTTTGATAGAATAGTATCCCTTTGAAGATAGCTTGCGTTTAATTGTTAATTTAAATTTATTTATTTATTCAAGCTCCTGCTCCAGTTCATTTATTATTCTTTAAATTGATGTTCATCAAACCTTTATTAAGCCACATATAAATAAACAATTTTGTCTTGGCACCCCGTAGCCAATTAGTATATTCAAATATATATTTATCTAGTATAAGTATTGGATCTCTAATATCTCGGGATGGAAGCATATAAGGACTATCCTTATTAACGACTGTCAGGAGACAGGAAGCAATGGAATTTCGGTTATAGCGTCTGGGAACACGTGGTTTGAAGGATAAATGGCGCTATCCTGATTAAGAGCTGCCGTGCCTTTGATCAAAAGCCATGTTGTTTTGGAGAATATCTAATTCGTCTTCTTACTATAAAATTATATGAAATAATAATAATATTTTTTCAGACAGAGCCCATAGTGTTAGTAACAATTATTCTTATTTGCTAATGTTAGTAAAGGAACCAAGCTAGGAGGATGTCACAGAACTGAAACTTGGTTTAATATTGGGAGTCTTGTTAAGACGTAAATTTTTAAATTTTAAGATCCACTCCCTTAGCCATTTTGCATTTAATAACTATATTACTAAATTGAAGATCAATCCACCTGAATTTATGGGATTCTTAAATGTTTTGGGAGTCTGGTCAAAAAGTAGTTTTTAAGCTATGATGCACAAATGACATCCGTTGTTAATACCTTTCACCTAACCTTCTTAATCTATTCCAAGTATTAGATACTATTATAGATGTTGTAAAACTCTATTTTGACGACCGATAAGGCCGGAGGTCAGTATACCTGCACCACTGAGGTCGTGGGTTCGATTCCCTCACAGAAAAAATTTTTGTGTGTTTGAACATGAATATTTGTTCTGTTTGTACAAAAAATATATATGTATGTTTAGCCGTTATTTAGTATCCCTAACACAGTTCACCGGGATAATGCTAGGTGATGATGATGATAATAAATCTTTAGGTGCTTATTACAAAACAAGATCTTGAGTCAGAGCAAGTTTAAAAATAGTGCTGTCCCTGTCTTTATCTTATCAATTAAAAGTGACAGCACTAGTTTTCAACCTAGTTAAATTTTAGATCTTATTTTGTACTAAGCCCCTTAATGTCCGATAATCATGAAAGAGATGAAAAAACTCAGCTGTTTCTAAAGCTAACATATTTACTTTCAATTATCACAAAGGCAACAGAGATGAATTTTTTGCACACCTACTTGTACTTAAAGGTCCGTCAAATTGAAATTTCTGAGCGTAGTTTACGCCACTCGCTGCGACAAGGGCGTGCAGAGAAAAATGCAATAACTAGGAGCGCTTCAAAATAACACGGAGCAACAAAGAACGACCCTGGTTTTAAATAAAAGTGAGATAAATAATGTTGAAAGCGTTTAAGTAGCTAAAGTTCTCGGGAAATAATTTTACGGTTCTCCCCTTAGCAAACTTATTCGAAAAGAATAATTATGATAATAATATCTACATATTTTCTGACAATTACACCAATTATTTAGTTTCAAGATAAGTATCATTAAGAACTTGTGTTATGGATACTAAACAACGGATAAACATACTTACATACATACTTACTAAATAAATAATAAAAAATACAAACTACCAGACCAGAATAAATATTCATATTCATGCACACAAAGAATTTTCCTGTGTGGGAATCGAACCCACGACCTCTGGAGTGCAGTGTAGGTATACAGTCCTCCACGTCATATCGGTCGTGTAACATACTTCATATTTAATTTGACTAAATTCTTGTCTTCTCAACTAAAGCTCTTGCTTGCATGTGTGCGATAATTTATAAGTTGACGTTCATATCAGCGTTCTTAAGGAAAACTTGAAAAAGATTGTCTTCCATTTTCTGCTATCCTGGACTTTTATGTTCGTGCACTCTATACAGCCTTGAATACCTATCAATTTTATAGGATTCACATCGTTTGCCAATTCCCGTTAATTTATCCCGCCAGCCAGTTTTAAGTGATTCCCTACAAAATATGAAAAGCTATTTTCGAAACGCGTTTACATTGTGCGAGTTCGTAATTGAAGGAGCCAGCCAATTATATTCCATCATACATGATAACAGGTAGAATAATATATAACATTTCAAACAAAGGCTTCTCTGGATGAAAAAAATGATATATAAAATAAAAGGACATTTAATGTTATATTGCCTATTAATATTGAGGGTGTATTATCCTACCAACATCTAAGGAGTCCAAGTTAACCTCACCTGCAAGTGGTGCACCTGCTGATCAACAGACGAGGCTCTGGCAAACGTGAGCGGTGGCTCGGAACTGGCACTTAGATTTACTTACACCGAATTATTTTTTGTTTTTAAATTGTTTTGTTGCATATAAGTGAATCTAAGCTCCGTGATTTCAGTGTAATAATTCTTCGATTGTTTTTTTTTATATTTAATTTTGACATTTTCAAGTACTATGAAATAAATAATTTTGAATTTGAATTTAACAGATCCCGGTAAGCAGCAATAGGCTCACCACTTATTGCGTGGGACCAACTATATAATTGGCGAAGTGTGGGCATAAAATATGCCTCTGCCTACCCCTTTGGGGAAACAGTCGTGAATGGATGTATGTATGAAACTTCATGTTATGTATCTTTTGGTGATATTTATGACATGAAATGAAATACTTATCAGAGAAATATTTTTTGTAAACGCTTCTAAGATTCGGAGGGCCTGTAAACTTAAAACCGTTAGTCCCGGTTATTATTTGTTCAAAGTGGAGATCAAACCCACGACCTAGGGAGAATAGTGCAAGTATGATATAGAACTACATTTATGAAGTCTATTTATACGTCATCTATATTTTTTTTCGTTCCAATAATGGCTTCGTGCGTTTAGCACATGTAGCCAGTGTCAAGTAAGTGATATATAAATCATAGTAAATGAAAATGAGTGGTGATAAATATGATAAATCGTAAATGAGATGCCCTCCCCTAAACCCCCTTGAGTCATCAGTAAAGATGTGGGACTATACTGAGATCTCACATGGACATCTTGAAAGAATTTGAAAAGTGATGTTGCACTGTTTTGTTTGATTTACCAACACTCATGTATGTTCACAAACACTTAACGGTTAATAATCCACCGTTATTACACATTAATGTTAGAAATATCACAAATTTTAGAAAACAAAACAAAACTGCAGACATGACGCTGCGCTTTCCCGCCAAGAAGTCCCTATATTATATTGGACGTCAAATTTGTCAATGTTTTTTTTAATGACAACTGATAATGAGTACATCCTGCCTGATGATAAGCAGTCCATCATACCGTGAAATAAGTACGGTAGATCCGCTAAGATCTCGTTTCATATTATTACTTTATTTTTTAATCTTATAGAACAAACCTGAATGTCTCATCACATCGTCTCTCTGAGCTGTTCACATCGGTTGCAGTCTCAATCGTATCAAACTCATATGAAATGCATATGCCACGTGTGTGGACTCGCTGAGTGCCTCATTTAAATTTATAATTTATTGCGGAAAACTTGAGACGATGCTATATCAGTTGAAACTGAACCAGGAAATAAAAATAATGCGGGACAGTTAAATCGGTGACATTGATTTCTTAAACCAAAGTAAGTGTGTAAAAACTGGAACAACGGTGTCGAATTCGAATGAAGGCTATGAGAAGGCGGCTGTCTGCCTTTGTCAGGTTTGGTCATAGCACTTTATGTGTTGAGTAAACCCTGGAGGTGGAACTGATAAGGTTTGTTGAGATTGTAGTGGCTCGCCGTTGACGTTCGTAAAAACAGTGACGTTTAACATGACTTCGCCGACGTACTGATAGACTGACAGATATCAAATCTCGTTCCAAAGTAATTTAAAAGAAGGCGCTACCAACGCGCCATTAAATATATCTAAACAAAAAAAGGTTGTATTTTTTTTTTTTTAATTCTTTGATTCTTGAACTGCGTTATCCCTGTTGTTGTCTTCCCGGGCCCGGGGTCCTTTTATTTTTTAATCTGTTGTTCCCCTATATTACATAATATCACGCCTGTTTCCCAGAAGGAGTAGGCATACGCATATTATACGCCCACATTTCGCCAGTTGTATTGTTGGTCCCACGTAATAGGTGGCGAGCCTATTGTGGCTTACCGGAAACTATGTGCGTCAGAGCCTCGTCTGTTGATCGGCTGTGCACCACTTGCAGGTGAGGTTGGCTTTGGCTTCTTAGATCTTGGTAGGAGCCCTATACACCTATATTTTATTTAAAAAAACACTTTCTAGATATCATTTTGTACATCCGTTTGTCAACTATATTATTAATATTTAACTATGAACTTAGCTTACAACACGTTTATAGGGATTAGATATTTAATTTCCCTATTTATATTTAGTCGCTTATCTTAATCCTTGTGCAAAATATCCCTATAAGCAGATTAAAAGAAAACACTTCAGAAGCGATAACAAAAATTGATTTAGCACGTTATTATTAGACAAAGAGAAACGGCGTTGTTTGCTGCCACGAATCTCCGAAAGTAAACCGGCTCGAAAATTAAAAGTAAGCAGAGATGGCGAAACCGGTAACCGGTAGCTATAGATCTTAAGCCGCGATTGTTACCGGTATTATGGACCGATCGGGATTAGCGCTGAGATGGTGGATTTATTTAATATTTTCCTTTTTGTTCAAGAGCGTCGATACATTTGCGGACTGTTAACAGCATTTTTTTACTACGCTGAAATCATACAAAAATATTGATTCGAACTTGTCTTTACTGCCAATTATACAAACTTTATTCTGCGTTGCCGCGTTCGCGTGATGAAGTGTGTAAAATTTGAAACGCTCTCACAATGATGGCGGTTGGAAAGGTGGCAGAATAAATAACAAGAAACAGCTCTTGCGATTTATTTTTAATGTGTTTAAATTAAATTTATTTTCTTAATTGTATAATACGCCCTTCAAAGAAAGGAAGGAAGAATAAGAAGCACAATGAAATATATTGTACATAAAAAATAATCTTCTGGGGTAATAAATATGCACATCTGTCCTCGTATTTTTCTAGTTACAGGGTCTGCTGACAAATTTCAGTTAGTACATGGATGACTGCTATCTGACCTCCACAAACCAGAGGGAAATACCATTCTATGATTAAATATACACATCAGTGTGTGTAAATGTAAACTTACATTTAGTTGTGAAATAAAACTACCATGATAATGTGGCAAATTAACAGATTTTTAATAATTTGTTACTAATTTCAGATAATACTTACAGTTTTAATTGTTTAAATACTTGTCTATATATATTTTTCAATATACCTTTGGCAGCCCTGTAGCATACAGTTTGCTGCTAATTCAAATACAATTTCCAGAAATATGAAATTTAGCAAACTTATAATCATATCTAATGAGTTTTGCTTACAGTTATCCAAAGCATTAGTCGTTCGTTAGTACTTACCCGATACCCAGGTAGATGTGGTACTTAGCAGTTTCTGTTTTGAATGAATTATAATGTTCGCGGTGTCGGCGCAAAATCTGTTTATGCAGGTTTGCAGAAACAGTCTGTACTAAGGTATTATCTATTCTAGTTTCTATGTTTTAATCTCTGTGCTGGTTGTGTTATTACTTATTACTATATTAAAGCTGGTTTAGATTTGTATCATTTTCCAGATCCTATCACCGTATTCGTATCGCCGACGTGTGTCATAATCCATGTATATGTTACCGGCCAAACCCGATTTTAGGACAAACTAGTATAGCCTAGTACAAAGTAATTTAGGTATAGTAAAATAAAATGAGTAGTAGTAGTAGTAAAATAAGTTGCGCGGGAATTGTCACAAAGATATGTTTAATCCATCACTTGCTAACACAATATAAAAAAAATTATGCTTAAAATTTGATTCAAATAAACATAAATTTATTTTATAAACGTTGACTATCAATAATGTTAGGCTACTGAATTCTCAGGCATAGTCAAAGAAATATGTCAAATAAATAATATGGTGGTAATATAATTCTTACATACATACATTCACGCCTGTTTCTCCGAAAGGGTACAGAGGCATATTATACGCCCACATTTCGCCAGTTACTTACATTGTCAGTCCCACGTAATACGTGGCGAGCCTATTGCCGATACTTAAATACTTCTGACACTCTGAATAAATCTGTTATTTATTATGTAAAAATCAAAACATCCAAGCTTAGGTTTATTAAATCAATATAAGCTGGTTCTATGGCCTATTGAACGTACGATGAGAGATGTGTTGAATAAATGGACTAAAATGATAAAACAAAAAGTACGTCACGATAAAATATGTACAAAATGAAAGTAATTAATTCGGAAACTATACAGTTAAAAAAAGCCATTTTAGTGAGAATGGTTGTTTTAAACTGTCGAGTTGTTTGGTGAGTAACAACTTTTTACCCCGGGCTGGGTAATTTTGGTTTGTTAAAACTGTTATTTATTATATAAATGTCCAACACAGTCAGTGTTGTGCCCGATATTTTTATACTTGCTTTAATAACTTTACCAATATCTACATGTGCCGTGCCGGCCTATAGTAGTGCCACCCCCTCTCGTCCCACGGGGAATCGGAAGAGTCGACGAAAAGAATTCCTAGCGTCATTCTGCGTACTGGCTTGAACTGCGATCACCAACCTGCCAGAGTAAAAATAAAATAAAATATACTTTATTGTCTTTAAGATCAACATGATCATTTAGATTCGTCAAACGAACAATATAATGTAATTTACTGGCAAGGCTAACGTTCAGCAGTGGACTCATAGGACTGATAAGATTACCTACCTACATATACGATTAATGTGGAACATGTTTTTGCGAAATTAGAAACATCCACAAAGTATGGTCAAAGTTTACCGATTTTTATTTTTGTTTGAAAAGTTTAATAGCAATTATCTCTTCGAGGCAGGTCAAAAGTACCCTAAACCGACGGGCGTGTATGAGGAGGTTAAAGAGTGTGTGCCATGATCGTAGCAAGTGGAAGGATGTGATCATTATTTCTTCAGCCAAAATAAGTCTTCATAAGATTAGAGTATGTTATGCACACTTAAATGTCTATGGGGTGGTGGCGTCATGCGTCGGGTCGTAACGTAATATGGTTGAGTTAAACGATGGCTGGTTCATGCGCCATACTCGTGAACGGTTGCCGCCAGTGGGGACTGGTCTGCGTATGTGTACTATGTTTTTTCGTAATTATACTCGTATTAATAAAAAAACAGTTATTTTTTCCTTTTATGTGACTGCAGAACACAGGTTTTTGTAGACTTGTCAAATGTTTTACTATTAAATACATTTTCAGGCGGGAGAAAACACTAACCATGACGATTTTCTTGCCCGTTCTTTTTCGATCAAGCTCCCGCCCGCAGTGAATGGGCGCGCTAGTTTTTAAGTTTCGATCTTCACAAGAGCTCTATTGAGCCAAACTTGAATAAATGATTTTGACATTGACTTTGAACTCTCCAAACGTTTTAACAAGGACTGATGCTGCAGAGGCTTCAAGGGCTTAAGTTTCAAGCTTTCAAAAGACATATTGTTTTTATTCAAATGTACTTTTACTTAACAATGTTTTGAGATAATTTCGAGAGAATGAAGCGGTTGACTCGATGTGGTTGCTCGCGAGGGTAGTCGGTAACTAAAATCTCTCATATCGTGACAAAAAAATCGAAATCTTTATATGTTTGTGTGTGTAGGTAATGTAGTCTGTATTCTTCCAGCACATTTTGTTCATCTGACCCAACTTTTAACACACTCTGAGCTATTGTGTGTCGGAATGGTGAATAATGTTTGTTCTGACTTTGGCAGCGCGTACTAATGGACCCACCCACTAACGGCGCCTGATATTTTGCGACGCCATCGAGCTCGTATTATAAAGACGAAATTTTTGATTCAAATTGCCCGTGTTATTTGGTTCGGCGCGGAATGGATGTTTGATATGGATAATTCAATGTTTTGGTGTAAAGGTTTGGAGGTTATAATGTGATGAAGTGTGAGAGAGTATATGATTTTGTGTGAACGTAATAGTTTTCGGGAATATTACCAGATTTTTTGTGAGTACTTACTAGTTTGTTTACGTGCCCCATTTATTAACTAGGGTTCCAGTTTTTACTTAGGTCGGTAACAATTGCTTACTAAATGGCTACGTCACAATAGCAAAATGTGTGATGATGATGATGCCTGATTTGTTTTCTTTTATGCCTTGATTGGTCAGATATCCTTTGAGGTTTCTTTATATGCAGCAAAACTTCCCAAGCTTTGATTTCAAAAAAGCCATTTCTTTATTAGTTTAACGATACCCATGGACTTCTAATTCAGAGGGTATAGGGTTAAAATCCTGTGACTTTTTGAAGTAATATGCGTAATTATAGCTTGCTTTGTGCCTCGGAAAGCACGTTAAGCCGTTGGTCCCGGCTGTCATGAACATCTATGGCAATCGTTTTATTATTATAAATTAGGAAGTCAGTGCCTTCTAAAATTCTGACAACTGATCTAATCATAGAATGATGTTGCCCTTTGGGTTGTGGAGGTCAGATCTCCGCTCCATGTAATAACTGCAGTTCAGCCAATTCTGGTTAAACCAGTGAGCAGACCCTGGGCCCTGGTCTTATGTTTGGGGCAACCGGGATAATGCTAAAATATGATGATCATTTATTAGGGTTTACATAAGCCTTTAAGATAATAATGGGAGTAGCATTTTCTTGTCCCGTAACGTAACACGTACCTATATACTGTATAATTTGTCTAATACGGATTTTTTTCAAAAATATTTCTATAGAGTCGGCAACGCGCAAATCGCTAATATCACTGGTGTTGAAATGTTACGTACATATTCAGTATATTAGTGGTATTGGTACTAACCATATTATTATGTCAATCGTATGTTCCAGAACGTCAACTTCTCTTTGCTAAAGCAAGGCGAAAGAAAACCTTTACTAATCTAACTTCGTAGCTCAGTTTGTCAAAGTTTGTTAATAAGATGTCGCTTGTAGCCTAGTGGTAGGCTATTTTAAGCAATGTCTCCTATAAGGTTCTAACACGTAAGTTAGTACTAGAGTTGCATTCGAATGCAGTTTAGAAGTATTAGTCTCGCCCGCCAGCGACTGTAAGTTTGCTGACAATCCAATATCGCAGTACGCCCACGTAATACATAGCAAAGCTCAGAAGGCCGGCTATACTACATTTTATTGACTTACGACTTTCACTCTTTTCGAACTTTGAAATTTCATCTAAGATTTTGCCTTTTGACTATCTGTAAAAGCGTTGGTAGCGAGGAGCTATAAAGTTTCATAAAATCTGAGTAGGCGATGATTTTCAGAAAGATCAATTCTGTAAGTGGCTAATATTCCGTAGCACGTACATGCTAAGATATATATTTAGTTCCTTGTGCTAGTTTCATCCCGTCCTTCTGCTAGTTCTTACAAAATATATGTCTTTTATACCACAAGGAGGCACTCAAGCATTCGGCCTACCTTATGGCAAGTGGTCACTGTCGTTGGCATTACCAGAGGCATCACAAGCGCGTTGCCAACATTTTAAGAAAGGATTTCGCAGAGCCCCCTTGTTGAAATCTGTTTGGAATAACTCGCTAGAGATCTTAGTCCACAATCCACGGGTACGCGCCGTAACGTTCTTGTGAATCGTACCGTACGTGCTTCTATAGTTTCTAAGGTATGAAGATGACGTTCCTGCAAGTATCAATACTTCAGACTTAAGTCAACCTTCTGCGTCTCCGAAGAAAAGACGCGATTCTGTTTCGACACTTCCCAATTTCATTCACTCGTCTCGTTCCCTCTAGTAATATTGTCTCTTGGTAATGTATTGTATGCTTTGTTAATAGAGCCAGGAACTGCGCTTAATGTGAGTGTTTAATTCATTCATTCCGCGTTTTGTTGCCACCATTCGTTCCCCCTTCTTTAGTTACTTGCGACGTGCTCCGGCGAGACAGGAGTGGCGCAATGATTCGCTCATTTAATTTTCTTTCCTTTTGTTTATTCAAAGAACGTAAACCTTTTTGAACGCATTTATTATGTACCTACTTTAGTCAGTCTGTTATTTGACACTTTGTTTTAGCTTGGTTCTAAATCAAAAAGAATATATGGGGAATCGTTTGCGTTTATATTGCTTTACGGCAATTCTTTTTCTTCCATTAACCCGATGCACTTCTGTTTAACCAATATACTTACTTATATCAATACGCATTGGGATCCAATTAATTGTGAAACTTCCTTAGCTCAATATCGAGAATGTGACATATATATAAATATTCTCTTACAATTACGAAATTGTGTTATAGATACTAAAGAACGGATAAACATACTATTATAAATATTTTTTTTAAATACAAACTTAATATACATAGGAAAACACCCAGATTAGAACAAATATTTATGTTTATGCACGCAATGATTTGTCCTGTGTGGGAATGGAATCCCCGTCCTCAGGAGCGGAGTGCAGGTAAACTGACCCTGCGCCATATCAGTCGTAATATTGTTTACCTACACATGCATACAAAAGTGGGCTCATATAACTGGGTAAAAGGAATCCCGAAACCACGCGAAACTAGTGCGGATTAGCGGTAACACAACATATGGTACCGGCAATCCGTACTAGGCACCGCCAATCCGCACTAGGCACCGCCAATCCACACAAGGCACCGCCAATCCACACTAGTATGAATGGCAGAATGCTGTTAGAATTTATCAGGCCTCCCATTAAGTCCTCTCGCAATGTTTTTATACCTATTACTTTAATTATTTAGCATCAATATCACATGTTCATAATGATACTTATCTTGGAACTAAATAATTGGGGTGATTCTAAGAGAACTATTATTTATTATAAGTAGCAAAATTATCTATCAAGATTTTAGTTTCAAACTCGACACCAACCCCTAAGTAGACATAGCTCAATAGGAGCCGGGAAGGCTGGTTTATCGAATTACTTGAATAACAATTAGCTTGAAATATTAACGCTCGCTGGAATTCATCGCGGTTCGTTAAATTACTATTTACAATTAATACTTTGATGTCGGCGGTTAATATAATTTTGATAAATGGCTTTAAAAAATTAGGAAGTAAATACAGTTGTAGATTTTTTTTTATTGTACAGCAATTATATTATGAAGTTATTTAACATATAAGGCAGTGTATCTCCGGCAAATCTTTGAATGCTTGTATGTTGTTAAGAGACTTCACTTGTAAGTCGTACATTTATTAACATACTGTTTAGAATATATATATATATATATATACATAGTTATTCTTACAAAAACAACTAAAAAGGAATAACTACTAGTAGTACTAGTAGTTGGTACTTACTGACTACATTATTATAAATATTGAACAAAACTAAAACCTACTTTAATAATAAACGTAGTCCTAACAATGTTTTAAGTGTAATATAGAATAATTAGTAATTTCAAGTCAGTGCCAAAGTATATTATTATATGACAACAGAAAAATATAAAAAAATCAAGTTTTATGAGATAATTTAAAATAACCCTAAAATTACTTTTAATAACGTTCTAAATATTCCAGTAATTATAACCAGAATATCCTACATGGATGAAAGTTTTGTCTTTAAGAGTTTTGTCTTCTTTTCTTTTAAATCTTGTGACTGTAGAACACAATTGTTTTAATATTATGTATTTTTATTGCAACTGGCGGGAGAAAAAAGCAACCTTGACGACTTTCTTGCCCGTTCTTTTACGATCAAGCTCCCGCCCGCAGTGAATGGGCGCGTTAGTTTATAAGTATGACATTCATAAGAGCTCTATTGAGCCAAATTTAAATGAATGAATTTTGATTTGATTTAATTCACCATGCCTTGTGAATACACTTTTATATTTTCCAAACTCCAGCCACGGTTTGTATAATCATTGCATCTCTGCCATCGATCATTCGTTACAATTTTCCAACAACCCCACAATCCCTATGCCACGAATAACAGCTAGCTCAACTGGCTATGTTCTCATTGCGTTATTTGGAAAATATTTATCTGAAGCTACTTGTTTTTGCTGTAACCTAAGTACTTTTTTGCCTCCCAAGTCTATAGTGGTTTAAAGACCAGAGACCTGGCTTAGGACTTATTCTTTACCGACAAACGGGCGGCCATCATCCTTAAGTTCATCGTTGTTGCTGTATTTCAATTGCAATAAACAAAGAACTAGTATATTCTTAGTGCGGCTGTATAGTATAGCGTTTTTCACCCTATATTTTTATCTAAGTAATTATTTATCTATAATTATGGTAATATACCTTCCCAGTAATAGATAAATAGCGCCTGCCGGGACGCCAGCTTCAGCTGCAGCCGCGCCGTGCTCGCTCCGCCAGCTTCTAAAGGCACGGACTCTAGCCACGCCTCTAAAGATGGTCTCTGGTCTCTCCGCTCGGGGACATACTTTCGTATTACTGAACTTCTCTTTACATAATAAAACGTAGCTGATTTTAATCATATGCCATAAGGAAAACATCAAGCTACTTGCATTAAAAATACATATTTTTTTTATTAGGTGTGTAAAACACACTAAATTTAAAATTATCATTAAATAAATTTGGGTCTTAAGGATTTTTTTTTTAGATAGCTAAAAATTAAGTATGGCTTGATAGATGACCAACTTTTAAGTGCAATATTATTTTAGACCGACATAAATCCTTTATGCCAATTGATGCACGACCATATAATTATATGGTAACGTAACTGCATAGTCCACTTACTTGCAGTCAGGTCTTTTTAATATTATCTACTTATCTATGAATTGTGGCCATTTAATTTTTTATTTGTGTACATATTTTATATAAACATCTGTTTTATTTTCCTGTGTAACCTCAAATGAGACCTCGTTTCGATATTAGCTGTGCCAAATCTGCCGGACAAAATTTGTACCGGCCAAATTAGCCATGAGATCTGTCCCCGAAACTCGACGGGGCCGAAACCGGTCTGTGTCAGATCATTTCTCCCCTTAGTGCGCCATACCTATATTCCAAGGAAATAATACCAAGTGTTATATTATTGAGAATATGTTGTGATGTAACGACTTTGAAAGGAGTGGTCCCATCTTATGGTGTTAAATGAAATATTTATTTAATATTTATTGCACACAAAAAAGTTATACAAATGCGAACTAAACGTCGAAGGCATTCTCTACTAGTTAACCATAGGGCTAGCAGAGAGGGTTAATTATTATATTAATGATTTTTAGTTCAGTGTTTGGTTGCAGACTTGCCAATTACTAATCCACCATACATTATCCACACCAGCCAAATGATTTTAATTTTTAAACATAGCCCTCCCTCATAGACTTCCATAATCAATATTATGTCATTTGTTTCTGACGTTGTAACGAACTAAGTCATAGAATGTAATCGCCTCTATATATTAGATATTATATTCATAGGATAGTAGTATATTGTATAGGGATTCTTCTAACATCTTAGGAGCCCCAGCTGGTCGGTTGGCCACCTGCACCAAGCGGCAATATGCTCGCCACCTATTACGTGGGACCAAAAATATAATTGGCTATCATAAATAAATAAATTATTCATATTTTCTGACCACATAAATACAAACAGACGGAGTCACATAAAATATAATAACAGAATATGTAATTATAATTGTTTGGCATATTAAGGTCATGATAATGGTTATGTACTTTTATGACACTGTATTATTTATAAACTATCTATTTTTATAGCCTATTTTGGTTCAAACGATAACGTTTGAAAACCGTTACCGATTCTTACTCCATTGGAAGGAGTTTTCAAATTGTCATGTACGTACTAGTTTTCAATATGAAAAGACAAAATTTGATTGACAGCAGATATTTAAATCTTTCAGGATATAATGTTAGCAATGAAAATTGCTTTACCCCACAAAACACTTACTTTAAAACGTTACGACTCTTCTGGGAGTCCCAACAAAATCTGATTACTTCAGCAAATGCTATGCGTCGTAAACACGACGTGACATCTGCTAATTCTCACTAAACAAAGAAACAACAACCTAGCTTCTCTGAAATGAGCTCTGTGGTGGCCGAAATAAGGTATAGTCTTGTATTTCTGCGAAAGGTCCTCAAATCCACTTTGATCAGTGGAAGTGGCCGAATGTCTTAGACGCGTCGAAACAATTAGATGCCCCCAGGTGGCGACTCCAGCGCACGTTAAATTATCTACTTAAGGGTTTGTGTCGTGGAATTAATAAAATGTTGCTTCTGGAATCGTCGATTAGACTTCTGTAAGATTTAGCAAGTGAAAAGTTAGTAGCGCGGGAATTGTTACAAAGATATGTTTAATCCATCACTTGCTTACAATGGATTTCCGCAAAGTAACGCCTGAATCAATAAATTATTTCTGTAAGATTATTTAGAATATTCAACTAATCTTTTACATATTATTAGCACAACTCTATCATTCGCTATCGACTCATTCCATTTTGAACTAGTGCTAAACTAATATATACTAAAACGCATGTTAAAACTTCCCAAGCTAAAAGTTATTTCTGTAGTATCCAGTTGCAGCCATTCTAGTATTCATTACACCTATTAATAAATTTTACTGTCAATTGATTCTAGCTTAATTACGTTTGACGTGATAAAGGTAAGTTAATAATTATAATGTTATTATAATATCTTTCAGCTGACGCGCCCATTCACTGCATGCACGAGCAGAAGTGCAAAAGAATGGAGAAGAAACTTGTCAATTTAGAAATAAGTCGTGATATTGAAATGAACTGAAAGATTAAAGTATTATCACTTATGGTTATAGAATAATCATTTCGACATTTCGCCAATTGTTTTGTTGGTCCCACGTAATAGGTGGAGAGCCCATTGCCGCACATCGGAAACTTTTATGTTAGCCAGACCCTTGTCCGTTGATCGGCTGGTGCACCACTTGCAGAGAGGTTTGCTTGGGCTCTTTGGATATTGGTAGAATACACCCAATATATACACATATGAATATAGTAAATTTTAAATCATTAAAGCTTCTAATTATATACTTTACAACTAAAATAGATGCTAAACAGAAAACTGTGCCTGAAATTGTCTCATCCAGTGATAACTTTAAAAGCAAGCCTTAAACGTTCGCCAGGGGCCGCTGTAAACATGAACGCACAAAGTTTAAACGTCAACCCTCCCGAGTTATTAGGGTCTGCGAGACCCGCTCATGACACCTTAAGACTTTATATGGCCACTGCTTTGTTGGTATTTGTGTATACAATTTTAGTGTTAACTTTGTTTAACATGGGAAGTTTTAGGTTTTGAATGTGTTTCAATCTTTTTCATAGTTTTGATATTTTATGGTTCAGGTTGGATTGCTTGTATGAAAAATGAGATGAGTCAATTATCAATGATTGAGGTTAATGCAGGGAAGACACATGATGATTCGATCCCATATTATCTGAAAGCAAAGCAGGATGATGATTTAATGGTAGATATTTTTTGATCGATAAAAGAGTTTACTTTATGAAATTCTAGCCAAAAAGACAAGCTTTTTAAAATAGATCCTGTGGGCCACCATTTTCAAGCGCTAAAGTACTTGCTATGTATATAATGTGCTCAAAATGATTTCGGTCTAAAACATGATTTGCAAATTATCTTTACCAATTTCCATCGCCAATTATTTGGAAAACAATGGATAACGCACAAAAAGCGCTGAAATGCTAACAAAAAATGGAGAGCTAGGGGTCGCAATGAAACTCCATCGTGCCTCAAATGTTTGCCCCTGTACCTACGTTTAACAAGAGCGATCTATTGCGTTTGTATTTACATAGAAATGCGAACGGGCAGGTGATAAACACTGGCCAATGGGTCTCGCCACATTATGGTAATACGTGGCAGCCAAACCATTATTCAACTATTACGCTGTGAAGCACTGCCACAAGTTATATATAACCAAGTAACGATCTATGTAACGTAATAATTATTCTGTTATAACTGACGTTACTGAGAACACTCGCTTCAGTAACTTCTATTCAGATTTGTGCGTGAAATTTTGACGTGATAATACTCACCTAATACTTTGCGTTTGTGGTGGTCTATGCTTTTGTATTCTGCCAAAATCTGTGGCTTATTCAATAAAGGAGGGTTATGTGTTTTTATAACATTATTGTTATTAACATAAACATTAAGGGATCATGATTTAAATACGCTGTCTAGCTAGCAGGGTTTCGAACTTTCATGAATTTCTAGTCGATAAAAAGGCCATTGGAGAGAAATCCCGATGCGCGTTGTACAACAATTTGTAGTTAACCGTATAATTTTCACAATGTAAGTAAATGATAATAATACCTACGTTATATTAATTTACTTTATATGAAAAAATATAATTTGTATTTACTTTGCTTTCTACACTCCTTAATGAAAAGTCACGAATAGTATTAGACGATCTAGTTACTTTCACAATAATGCCGTATTTTTTTTTCTTCGTGACCGCTATCTTTTCAACACAACAGAGTATCACATTGTTAAAGTACTATGTCACTTAGTTTGTAGTTATTTATCGACAAAATCAACAGCTTATATAGCAAAAAAATTGGCATAAGATCTTAATGCTAGTATGGCCAATAACAGGAATTCCTAATATATCAAACATATGATTGGTTAATATAGACACTATTTCTAAGTAATAAAAATCTAAATATAAAGGCCGCAGTTGCTGACTACAGTGTTAATAACTCCTGTTAATTCTGAGAGATATGTATGGTTAAGGTATGGTTAAAATATATAAAACTATAATAATAAGAGACAAACATAAAACTAATGTAAAAACATATTAGTTATCGCTATAATTATAACTAAACTTGTGGGAAACCTGTGCAAATCCGCGAGTTACTCCAGTTATCTCAAATATAGTTATTTTTACATATGCTCCACCACTAACCGTACAAAAAGATACCTCAACTATAAACTTATGTCTTTGAGAACTGGAGTGGTGCCTCTCAAAACAGTATAGTAGAATAATTAATAGGACAAAAAAATACATCAACTTAATTTATTTACTTGTAAAAGACGGCGTTTTTATTGAGAACTCTCAACATTTCAATCAACCTTTTCAAGTAAATAGATTTCAATACTCCTTGCCTCAATAACCTCATTTGACTTCTGAAATATCATAACTGGAGTAACAGTGCGCTTTGCTCATTCTGTTAGTAACATTTGTAGGCTAAACTTTATTTTTTATTACACAATTATTTTAAAAGCACATGGCATTTCTCGTTTTTAATGAGAGTTTCAAATTGAAATGTAGAATTGTGTTAATATAAATTTGTGAATTAGCATAACATAGACAATAATTTACTTATTTTAAATGCAGGCGGCACAAGTTCGATAAACGTGGATAACATTGGGGAGAGTATTTTCAGTTGTGGACTTCTTTTTCATCACTAGTTTATTCCTGAAGCTTTTCATAGAAAGCTAACATTGACCAAAACAATACTTATTTGGAAAAATGCTGATAAGCTTTACTTTGTTAACCTTAATAAGTTGTAAGCAACATTATATCGCGAAATTCAGTAAAATCCTTAAGATATTTTGTGCAATAAAACTTTGTGTGTGTGGATAGTTATGGCTCATGTACAACAACAATGTATGCTAAAAGCTTATTACAACGCCAAATGATTATGGCAGTTGTATAAAGTACAGCTACCTCATAAGTTTCATGCAAGTTGATTGCTTAATCAGATGAAGAGCTTTATTGAGCCCCCGGTGATATTAATATAAATGAGAGATGTTAGTTTGTGTATCATCTATTATATTATTATTAGTATTATCTTTGATAATATAATATGAGGTCAATCGGTCATGTCATACGAGTATAGCTTTGGTGTTTTTTTATTTGTGTTTTTATATGTAAAATTGTTTGTATGTATCTTCTTATTTTTGTGTCAATGCATGCCGTGGTGACTTGTAAGTAAAACAGCATTTAGCTTTTAAGTATTAACTGTATTTGTTATGTTCATTTTTGGTGTATGTTTTGTTAGTCGCTCTTAATGTAATAAATAAATAAATTATTTTGGATTGTTTTAATAAAAACACTATTGATATTCTTATTGCAATGTGTACAACGATATATTTTTATCTTTCTCAAAAATTTTCAACACTCCAACCATGTTACGATATAAAATATAAGCGCATATGTTTAAATAGTTACAAGAGGGTCAGTGGAAAGTTCCAGAAGTTTCCAGACCTTCATATACCACTAGCGTTTTATTGACCCGTGTTCACAAGATCAGTAACGATTTGAGTTAAAGTTCATACAGTATTTTCTATCTTAATACATTTCAAAGCACACTCGATCTTCATAACAGAAAAGCCCACACTAAAACATTGATATTATTTATGTAATTTTGCCTTAAATGGCACTATATTTCATCTACAGTAACATCTCTCACAATAGATGCTACGCTCTGCGGTTCCCTGTCGCGAAGCTGACGCGTCTAACCCGACGTCCTGGAATTATTTATCGCCGTCAGTCTGAGAACTTACTGCCGCATGCAGTGTTCATTACCGTACTCGTTTAATATTCGTTACGTCTATAGACTCTTGATTGCAAACATCTTACGGTTTCAATAGTGCAAGATCTGCTGCATCGGATTTCGGTTTGTTTTCTAACTGTTAACTCAGTTTCTTCGGTAATGTATCGCTGTTGTGTTGATAGACTAGCTTTGTACCGGCGCGGCGGGATCCATACTTTAACGCGTCGTATAGGAAGTTACATTAAGTAGGCTGTCCTATTTCCATATGATCCTCATTTTTAGCCTATTAACGTCCCACTTTTGGGTTCAGACCAAGAGGTCTCACAAACTTAGTTAAGAGAGATTAATAATATATAAAATGTATAGGGATCCTACCAACATCTAAGGAGCCCGAGCCAACCTTATCTGCAAGTGGTGCATCTGCCGATCAACAGACGAGGCTCATAAAAATTCCCGGTAAGCGGCAATAGGATCGCCACTTATTAC
Organism: Musotima nitidalis; assembly: GCA_949126915.1. NCBI lineage: Eukaryota > Metazoa > Arthropoda > Insecta > Lepidoptera > Crambidae > Musotima > Musotima nitidalis. The sequence continues at coordinate 4,563,928 of OX421429.1, forward strand.
GTGGGACCAACAATATAAATGGCGAAGTGTGGGCGTATAGTATGCCTCTGCCTATCCCATTGGGTAAACAGGCGTGATATTATGTATGTATATATGTAAAGACAGGATGCGTATGAGTTAACGTTAAGTACGTCATATTCCGATGTGGTCTTATAAACCAGACAAAAGCAAGGACTCTGGCAACCAGCGTGTCAACAACGTTTACATTCGAATCTCGTTTTAGGGTAGATGTTGAGTTGAGGGCACTTATTACGTAGGACCAACTATATAATTGGCGAAGGGTGGGCGTGTAATATGCCTCTGCCTACCCCTTTGGGGAAACAGGCTTGATTGTATAAGTTATGTAAGTAAAATGTATAAAAGCTTTAAAAAAATCATGATCAGTATTTTACATAAAAATATACCCTTATAAATTGCAGCTTGCGTTGAGCGTATATTATAGTAACTGTATCTTAAATTTAATGCTTTACGATCGCCTTTCTTCAAAATAAAAATATCTTTATCAATAACTTTAGTTAGCTGGCCAGGGCGCTTCATTAACACAAAACAACGAAATCGGCAACAAGTCACAAGCTAGAGATAGATTGTTCAACTCGGATGTTTAAGACGTATTAAAGGAACTACTCTCTTTAGCCGACTTGGTGCAACTTGCAACTCGGTTAGCAGTTAGCTACGGTAAAACTTCCAAATTTTAGCTGTCGACTCGGGACACATTTAGTCACATCCAAAGTTTCAGTGCACCTAAATAATTTTCTTGAATTTCTCCATTTGGAATGTATGTAGATCTTATAATGCTAGCTCGATTTGGTAAATAACATACGAAAGAATTTTAATAATAGTTAAATACAAATGGCTTAAAAGCTGAATACAGAATTAACTATTTCTAGGTAAATGAAGACATTTAAGTTTTATCTTCTTCTAATAAAATTCTAGTTCTTGAAATAAAAATACCTAAGTAGACAAATAGTCCGTAGAATAGGCAAATTAAGAATTAGATTAATGATTCATAGAATTTAAAATATGAATCGTAATAAACTAAGGCGTCAGTGTTACAAAACATTGTCCTTTATTTCGTCCAAATAATAAGGTTGCGGCTAGCTGAACTAGTGCGGTAGTTAAAATACCATAAATTATAATAATAATAATAATCATTTATTTCAGAATAATAATTTCCATAGCATAACAAAAACATAAATACGGTTGAAACAGATACATTAAATAAAATAAAATCAAATACATTAAATTAAATCAACTCAAAACCAAATACATTAAATTAAATCAAATCAAATACATTAAATTAAATCAAACCAAATACATTAAATTAAATCAAATCAAATACATTAAATGAAATCAAATCAAATACATTAAATACATTAACTACCAAAAACTATACGTGGAACAAGAGTAATGTGGCATTCTTAAATTGTTTTTCTATAGGAGTAGCAATAATGAAGAACATAAATCTATGAAACAGATACCAGATAATTCTGATGCTAAAGATGCGGTAGCTGGGTTTGCTTTCATGGCTCTTGACAACGCTAAAGTTGTGCTCCAGCTTCACTCCAATTCAAGTGGTCCTACTCTTAACGGCGCGTGGCACGAGCTATTTTCGTTTGTGTCCACTGCAATCATGAATTTTGCAGCACAAGGTTGTTTATACAGTCATGTAAGCCCCTGTTACATTGCAATAAAGTTGGATTTTCTAGTTTTCAGCGATCGTGGCATTCTGCAGCTGACTGCTAGTAGTCCGAGTTAATTCCAAGCTGGTCACGTCTCGCCGACATTGGACGACAGTGACGTGGAAAATGTCGCTAAACTTGACTTCAGACAAAATTGGCGCTGTTTTCTGGACATGGACAGCTTTTGAGATATCACTCTGTTCCGGTGTATGAGCTAGTGGTTTCCAGAAAAGATAGTTTCAAAGTCAGGGAATTAGGAACTATGATTACACTTTACACGTGATTATTAACATGTTTATTGATATATATTTCAATAATTATTTATTCTTTCACTCCATGAAGGTTCACGGCAATAGGCTCGCCACCTATTACGTGGGACCAACTATATATTCGGCGAAGTGTAAGCGTATAATATGCCTCTGCCTACCCCTTCGGGAAAACAGGCGTATATGTATGTACATCTTTTTCATCTAACACGTAAAAACAATATTTTTTCCTTACATCTTCTGTGATGATAAAAGATGCGAGCGAAATAACAAAATTATGTGTGAATGGTATATTTTCTTTGGAAGATCAATTCCCATTTCTTGTCGTTACAACGTTCTTTTTCACAAGTGTCTTGAGCTTGAGTCCTTAGTAATTCTGCCATTTGAAGTTTGTGGAAAGTTTGCGGCAGATTAGTGGGCGCGGAAGAAGCAGGGCGTTCCACTGCCGGACCGGCTAACTGGGTTGAAGGCCAAATTGCCTTGTAACTGGACGTCACTCTCTAATTACATTACCAACTTTGGGATAGTTCTTCCTACCTCTTTTCATTATGTCTAGGTTCATTTTTATAATGATCTCTGATAGTCTGTGCTTATTACTCGTTGTCATGCTACACGCTAACTTATTGAACAAAAAAACCTTTTTAAGACTGATAAATCTTTGGCATTTGAATTATTTGCATTTTTACGACACAAAAAAAGTGACAAAACATTATTAAACGACAAAATGTTAACAAAAATACATTACTATGAAAAAAGTATGTGATAATATTTCATTTAATGTTAACCTTTTGTTTCCCTGTATCAGCATTAAATTATTTACGTGATTAAATTGTTGTTAAATATTCGCAATGATTTGTCAATACTGAAAGCAGACGTATAACAGGCAGTATTTGTTAATTTCATCATGTGTTTGCAAAGCTCTCCTCCTCGCTATTGTGATTTGAGTGGTTATTCGCAACGTGTACACTCGTCACATGCTCTCCACATCTCACCTATCCTATGTAGTCTTGTAGATAGTTGGAGAGCTGTCCATATTAAAAATATAGGAATTTGAAAACAGAAGTTTTCTGAGCTTTATTTTATTTCATGACATGGTTTGAGGAAGACATTATTTGTGTTAAAGAGCTGTCCATGTTAAAGAAGTAAGAATTTTCTTCAGATTTCTTAAGCCTCACGACATTGACATGGGCCAAAGTTGTTATGATATGAAATTAGTTTTTTGTTAAGTTCATTAAGCACTTTTTTATAATGTGTTTGCAATGTTTTACTCCCCGCTATTGTGTTTTATTTGAGTGGTTATTCGCAACCTGTACATTTGTCACATGCTTTCCACATCCCACCTATCGTATGTAGTCTTTAAACTGTAGCCGTTAATCCCACGAGGTTAGCCTTAACCGAACTTTATTTGTCTTTAGTATATCTGCATGGTTTATATTTGATGCCTACTGAACTGATTGCTCAACCAAAGTTTAACCGAACCGCTGCGACCGCCCAAATAACCCAGAATTACGGTCATTGGTACCACTTCGTTTTCAAGTATTTAGCAATAATTCGGTACATCCTTAAAAATACATAAAAAAAAATTATTGACCAATTAAAATTTTATGAAACTAAGGGCAAAGAGAAAAACAAATATATTTAGGCCTGGTTTTTTTAAAGCAGCTCTTCAATGTAATTTCAATTTTTCTTTTCTTAAATTGACAATCCTGTTTACAAAGCGAAAGAGAAAGGATTTTATCCTTCCATTATTATCGGTGATTTTACTACAAGCAGCTCCCAGACTATGACATCAGAAGTATTTGTTAATTTCTGTCGTATTTACGTTGCTCTCTACGTTCCACTTTATTAGATTAAGTGAATTTATTCTGTTGCTCATAGGAGGTGTTAATGTTTTCCTGTTCTCTGACATGTTCCGCCATAAGGTCGAGATATTAGAGCAATGTGGCCTTTCTGTTTTTCTTTGTACGTGACAAAGCCGGGGATGCTTTGATGTAGGTATCTTTTTAACTTGCGGGAGTAACATAAGGAAAATGTATGAGAGGAGAGGTTTCTGTTGTGCGATTTATTGATTAATACAATAATATTATATTGTCTTCTTTATAATAACCAGTTCGTTCAAGAAGACACATTAATGGTATGTTGAATTCAAATGGTTTAAAATTACATTTTCAAAAAAACAACAAATCATAGTATTTTTGAAAAAAAATCTCAATGTGCTTAAAACTTGTCGTATAAAGAAATATATAAATATTTGACGACCGATATGGCGTGGAGGTCAGTATACCTGCACTTCACTCCATAGGTCGTGGGTTCGATTCCCACACAGGACAAATCTTTGTGTGCATGAACATGAATATTCGTTCTGGTCTGGGTGTTTTCCTATGTATATTAACTACCTATGTATTTACTAAAAAAAATAGTTCACAAGTTCTTAGTGATACTTATCTTGGAACTAAATAATTGGTGTAATTTAAAAGAATATTTATTAATTAATCTGATTATTGTTTATTTATATCTTAACAAAACTAAATTGAACTTATTAACAATTACCGTGCATCGTTTTATCTGTTAGTTGCTGATGATGACGTTACGGCTTCTTACTTATTTCACCTGTAGAGATTGAAATCAGTATAATATGAGTGATCACACAAACATAAACAAACAAAAAACCCCACAGAACTCTACAAAAAAATATCTCTAACACTACACTGAAATTAATGCACAAAAAACGTGGTACATTTGTACCTGCCAAGCTGCTTTAAAAATGAAACAATTAGCCAAAAACCTAACATTAATTGTGAACTTAACACTCAAACTGAATACATTAACTTTAATCTAAAAATCTACTACAATAGGGAAAGAACATAAATCAAATAATCACGTATCATGTTAGACACATTTATAAGTTAGAGGGAAGTTTTCCAGCCACAAATCATAGCAAGCAGCAATTACAGAGGCCGCGGATGGCGCCGTAAATACCGCCCAAGCTATTAGTTGCATAGTTGCAAAGAATGCAACGGGAAAGTGTTAGCTATCTGTTACCTCTCCCTGCTTCGTTTACTTTGCCTCTAATAATATGTTCCTTAAAGTATTCTATTATAATTGGTAACTAAGCTTTTGGCCTGGTTGCCGAAGTAATTTTGGGTCCTTTCTTACCATAAGGTAACATCCGAAGGCCCTAACTCTTGATTCAAAGAAAAACGAAACTTCATGATACCTATCTCTTTCACTCTCTAGGTATACCAGTATCGAGTGAAAGGGATGGGTATAGCGACGTTTAGTTTTTCGTTGAATTAGAATAAGGACTCTGGTAACATTAGGGTTTGGCCTGGTTGAACCTGTTGGAAAGTGGTCACCTTAACCTACTGACGCCTCCAGTACCAGGATAGCAAGCAGAAGTTACAGAGGCCGTATATATCGCCATAAAAAGCGCCCACGATAGTAGTTCTCAGCTGTCTTTTATTCTAAACAATTATTCTAGTTGCAAAGAATGGAACGGAAAAGTGTTTGCTATCTGTAAACCTTTCAGCTTCCATTACTTTGAGTTTAATAGTATTTATCCTTATAACACTTTTGTAACTAAGCTTTAGGCCGTTCGTTAACTTAACCCCTTATAGTATTTTATCCTTATAAAAGTTCCACAAGCTTTGGCCCGGTTGACGAGAGATTGTGATTGTAATGTAACTTATTTTTTTACCATAACATGGCTTTCAAGTGACTAGCTGTCAATTAAAAACGAGAGTTGGCTTAAGACTGTTTATTGCATGTTCAGACCTGTTTATGTTCCTGTAACATACCAACATAGATTTTATACTACCATCAACCACACTCTGTGCTCGCCTGCAATACCAAGATCATCATTGCATTATCGACCTTATATAAACCGTTGTAATATTTTGAAGAGCTGTGTTCTATAACTAAATTTAACATCTATACATAAAATCACGCCTGTTGCCCCGAAGGGGTAGGCAGAGGCATATTATACACGCCTACATTTTGCCAAATATATTGTTGGTCCCACGTAATATGTGGCGGGTCTATTGCCGCTTACCGAGAACTTTTATGGTCGCCAGAGCCTCGTCCGTTGATCGGCTGGCGCACCACTTGCAGTTGAGGTTGGCTTGGACTACTAAGATGTTGGTACTATCTCTATACACCTATATACTAATTGTATCTATCTAAATACTACAGACGTACATCGATTCGTAACACAAGCGCTAGATGCATGCAATTTGATGTTAACGGAAGTCATCATCATCATCATCTCAGCCATCTGACGTCCACTGCTGAACATAGGCCTCCCCAATAGACTTCCACATAGAGCGATCCTGAGTCGCCTGCATCCATCGGCTTCCCGCCGCCTTGACCAGATCATCGGTCCTACGCGTGGGAGGCCGCTAACGGGAGTGCTAAAAAGTAATTATCACATTTTAATTAATCTATTTTGCCAAAAAAGCATTTATGGTAACGAACTTACTAAAGAGAAATCAACATAAAATTGTAAACATTTACTGTAAATTAATGAGATCCTTTGATAATGGCCGGTGTTTATTATAATAGAGGCTTCTTGTTTCCAATTAACAATTCGATTCGACTCCGCTAGGTAATAAACAATGGTAAGTTTACTGTACACTTCGTCGCTAAAGATAATTGAGTTAAAGATCACTATGACCTCTTTCCCGGGAGACCATGATTCGGGTGAAGACATTTATGTTTGACTACCCACAATATAACATTATACAAAAATGGGAGTGTGGAAAATATTGGTATAACCAATAATAGGAACATTGTAAGTAGTGTAAACTATTACCATTCTAATATTTTGACCACCGATGTGGCGTGCTGGCGAGTGCGCTCCTTAGGTCGTGGGTTCGAATCCTACGCGGGACAAATCTCTGTGTGCATAAACATTAGTATTTGTTCCGGTCTGGGTGTTTTCCTATGTATATTAAGTATGTATTTACAAAAAAAAAGTATTCTGTATTCATAACACAAGTTCTTAATGATAGCTTGAAAATAAATAATTGGTGTAATTGTCAGAAAATATTTATTTACTTTAACACTATCCCGGTTGCTCTAGACTCAGCTTAGGGCCTATTGTCTGCTTACTGATCCACCCAGATTGAGCTGAATTTGAATAATTATTATTGAATTTAAGTATCATAAAGTATTTGACGACCGATATGGCGTGGTGGCGTGTATACCCGCATTCCACTCTTGAGGTCGTGGGTTCGATTCCCACACAGGACAAATATTTGTGTGTATAAATATAAATATTTGTTCTGGTCTGGGTGTTTTTCTATGTATAGTAAAAGTATTTATATATGTTTATCCGTTATTTAGTATCCATAACACAAGTTCTTAATGATACTTATCTTGGAACTAAATAATTGGTGTGAGTGTCTGAAATATTTATTTATTATTTATTTATTTATGTAACGTCGAAATGCGCGGTTAGAATTTCCATTTCCCCTGCACTGATTTTCGGATTGAGCAGATTTAGTTTAAAAACAGAAATAAAGATATTATAAAAAACACAATTACTTGCATTTACTAACACTAGGGTGAGTTTCTTGCCTAATTCCTCTCCACCTTAACGCCCGCATTGAATAGACGCGTCGTTTTTAAGATAACATTAATTAAAACTTTTTTTTTAATTATTGCTTCGTATGGTTTGCACGTTTAGCCAGTGTCAAGTAAAATATATATTAATAATATATCATCAAGACTCAAGCGTCAGTATAGATTTGGGACAATACTGAGATCTCACATGGACTTCTTGAGAAAATTTTAAAAGTGATGTTGCACTGTTTTGTTTCATTTACCAACACTCATGTACGTTCACGAGCACTTAAAGGTTAATGATCCACCGTTATTACACATTAATGATCACACAAAACAATCACAAATTTTAGAAAATAAAACAGAAAGCAGATATGACGCTTTATTTTCCTGTCAAGAAGTCTATTCCAAGTATAAGTCAAATTAATAAACTTATTTACACTACGAATAAAAACTCTTTTCACTTTGACTTTAAACTCTTTTCACTACGACTTTAAATTATTTGCACATTTATTTATTTGATCAATTTAACGTTAAGCAATTTCTACGTTAACTTGGATTATTCCATTGTGTCCTACCCTTAAAGAGACTAGTTGGATCCTCTAGTCCAACCGATCGTCCCCCATAAAACAAGTCGTGCTATTGCCATCCCATGCGATACCATCTGCCGTGTGCTTTGTTCAATTATCCAATAAATAAACTACTGGATAACATTACCGTTAACTACTTAACGTCTTACTTTAGGTTCTGGCCCTTTTGTAGTAGTTATATTGGATTTAAGCCTATCAGATAAGTTTCGAAAGAGTAGTACGTATTATGTCTCTGGCATCTTGTTGAATTACGTTTGCTTGAAAAAAATATTAAATTAATTATTTTATTTTCATTTCCTACTAACATTAATTTAAGGTTTTAATTTAAGGTTTTTAGGTCTTAAATAAGTAATTATTATTCACATATATTTATTTAATTTACACATAATTTATATTTTTTACAATTATTATATAACAAAAAAGAAAAAAATACAATACTGTAAAAAATATAAAAAACGGAGACCGCCGGTCGCGAGGTAACACCCAAACGACTGGCGGCTAGGGTTGCAGAGAGAGAAACCTCCTGACAATGCGCGCCGTATCGAGAAGCACTGCCTTTTGTATCTGACCCTTAACCCAGCTACCTAATTATTATTATTATTATTAAAAAAAGTAGTGTAGTGTAAGTAAAGATTATTTAGGTGTTTTCCGATCAAGTACAAGTAGTGTCCAAGCAGTATTGTTAGTGTTGTTTAAGAGTGTATTTTTTTTATTGTAACAAAATCCTCAGGTCTTATAAAACAATTTAGGAAAAATAATACGTAGTATTTACCCTTACATCTAATTATAGATTTACATTTTATTAAAATTTCTTAAAAAGAGGGCAGATCAAAATTAAGCAGTGCGAAGAAAAGGGGAATGTGCAGGAAGTGAGTGTATGCGTGCGTTTTATTATCTTAAGGCCATCGACTACAAAAAAGTGCACTAGAAAAAGTAATATCATCATCATCATCATCATTTTAGCCATCTGAAGTCCACTGCTGAACATAGGCCTCCCCAATTGCTTTCCACGTAGATCGATTCTATGCCGCCTGCATCCACCGGCTCCCCGCCGCCCTGACCAGATCATCGCGTACATCGCGTTGGGGGCCGCCCTTTACTACGTTTGCTGATTCGTGGTCGCCATTCAAGAACCTTAACGCCCCATCGGTCGTCGGTCGTCGAGCTATGTGCTATGTGTTTTCTATCTATGAAAAAGTTATATAGCAAAACATATTTTGCATGGTACGCTAGTTTCTTACTTAGTCTTGTAGAAGTAGAGGCAAAATATATGTTTAATTTATGTACATACAAAAGAATATAACTTGACAAACTTCTCGAGTAAAGCTTCTACCCGCACTGAATGGGGGCGTTAGTTTAAATTTAAAGTTCATAAGAGCGTTATTGAGGCAAATTTAAATAAAATGTTTTGATATGAGCACTTCTAGTATTTAAGTCGTACATTATTTTTCGGCGGAGACGTAGATTGGCGGTTGCATAGCGTATAGAATTGTCCAATCTACCCCATAAGCCTACCCCATAATCTACTAGGCTAAACGACAACAACTTAATTGCATTGAGAACCGGCACCACCAGCTTAATGTACCTTCCGAAGGGTAAAAGATCTCGATATCAAGTGCCACACAAATCGATCACCCATGGCTTTTAAATTACATTCATTTTTAATTGGACTGTATGGCAGCACCTCTAAAGGTAAAATTATAAGTACATAATACTTATTACTATTGTCTACTTAGTAGAAATATATATTTGAGTGATTAATAATAAATATTTAACTGTTGAACATTTAATATAAACACGCATCCGAAACCACAGGCAAAAGCCAGAGCCTTTACGAAAAGGGTTTTTGTGTATCTACTCGAAATTTCCTTCGTCCATAAAGTTTTAATGTGGATAACTTATATCCAACCTTCCAAACTATAGGGTGGATAAAACTGGTGTTCAATATTCTGGCCCCGCAGCGTTTGGCAGTGTTTGGTTAACATACCACGCGTGGGGGCTAAACAAAGCTTAGGGCGTCCACCTGGCCTGGATGTACCGCCTGTACAAGATACGTGGGCCTTGAATATAAAACTGTACATTAATTTGCATTTATCCTGCTAAAATCCAGCTTCACACACAGGGTGTAACGTTGAGGTAGCCTCGAACTGTAAAAGAATAACATCTTGGAAAATTAAAGTAAAATAGAAAATTAATTATACTAAACGATATTTTACTGTTTTGGTGCTTATATTTTTAACTGATTTACGTTTCTGTGCGTTTTAAGTCGCGATGCATGTTTACGAAATATTTTTTTATTTTTAGAATAGAAGTAGCTGTGTACGATGCTCTGAAAAATGATAAACAAGACGAAAAAAAGATAAAAGAGATATTTTATAAACATTTATAATTTCCATATATTTATAGGTAATAATTTTTTTATTTCGAAAAGGTAATGTGCTATGCATGTAGGTAGGTCCGACGAGTATACTTAAAAATGAGATAAATAAAATCGCTTTTTTAAAAGTTCGTTTTTCTACGATCATGCTATTTCTTTTGGCAATATTTCAAATTGATATTTGACACACCGTCACAAGATGGCGCACTGACATTTATAGCTCAACACGATCATGAGACGTCCATCTTTATTTCATGTGACTTTTTTTCTGCTTTCTTATGCCACAGAGGGTTTACTCTCGACAAAATGAAAAATTCACAGCTATTCTCCATAGGGTTGACACCCATCTATTGCATGCTATAAAATTCAAAATAAAAATAAAACAACGTTGATAATAAAATTATGTTCTATATAATTATACAAAACATAATAATAGTAATAATAACTTTAATTAAAAAGATGAAGTATCAAAATATAAGCCAACGCACACATCGCCGCTCTCTGGCTGAATATACCTATTTTGGACGGTTACTATGAAGTAAACTTTCTGTTCTATACTGTGCTTATGCTTTTCAGTATACCTGCACTTCACTCCAGAGGTCGTGGGTTCGATTCCCACACAGGACAAATCTTTGTATTCATGAATATGAATTGTATTTGTTCTGGTCTGGGTGTTTCCTGTGTATATTAAGTATGTATTTACAAAAAAAAAGTGTTTAAGTATGTTTATCAGTTGTTTAGTTCCATAACACAAGTTTTTAATGATACTTATCTTGGAACTAAATAATTGGTGTAATTGTCAGTTTTTTTGTTATTTTTATTATTATATTTAGATGTCAGTAAGTACAGAATTACAATTTCAAATACATATATACATTCACGCCTTTTTGTGCAAAGAGGGGGGGGGGGGGGGGGGGAGAAGAATATTATTTCGCAATGTCTAAATAAGTTCCCGTTAGCGTTTCCGTGACTGATAGCCATTTTTTATCCCCTAATCTGACATTGTGAAACTTATAAATTTCATACAATAGTACTGTAGATATACTTTAAAAAGAAATCAGTTGTCAAAGCACTAGTCAACTATACTCATTGTAAGGAAGTGAAGCTTTGAAATGACTTGTGACAATTCCTGAGCAACGCAACCTCCCTATAAATGGGGAAATCGCTCAAAGTTGTTCGAAGTCATTTTATATATTTTTACTTTCTTTCATCTGTTATTGAAAATCAATTATATACTATTTGTCCTAAATTATATTTAAAAGTTAAAAAAGTATTTAATGTTGACTCAATAATACTCTTAAGAACGTCAAACGGAATGTATAGGAGGCCTACCAATACCCAAGCCAACCTCACCTACAAGTGGTGTACATGCCTATCAACGGACGAGGCTCTGGCGAACATAATAGTGCCCGATAAGCGGCAATAGGCTCGCCACCTATTACGTGGGACCAACTTTATAATTGGCGAAGTGTGGGCGTATAATGTGCTTCTGTGAATGTATATATGTATGTATATATGTATGTAGAACGTCAACCGAATACGTCAAGGCCTGAAAAAAAAACTATTTTGTAAACCAACGCGCAATGGAAAAAGGTTCGCCAAAGTCTTAAATCTCAAAAAAGTTTCTATCTCAAATCAGTTTGCAGACTGGGCCCTAAATTCAAAAGTCTCGTAAACATCAGAATCGATAACACAGAAATTGGCCAGGGCCCCCGAGGCCCCAACTATCCAGACTTTACGCGCCGAGTGCATACACCATTATTTTATTGCTGTCTCACTTGGTTTATACTCAATAGAGTAGGAAAGGTATACGCCCGCAGTGACGTCACTTGGATGCTAAAAATATTATCTTTATTATCATGTTATATTATATCAGTATAATTACTATTAGAGAAAAGAATAGAAATTTTTTGTGGAGTTTAAAAAATCACTGAACGGAGTTCCGATTTTTTTTTAACAATAGAAAGTACATTTTGGTGTGTAACATAAATTTAACCCATTTAAGTAAAAATTCACGCGTGATCAGAAGGTACTTAGTCAATACTGCATAGTTATTACATGATTTACTGTTATGCCCTAAGCTAAGTGATTTCTGCTGTGAATCCATTAGGATATCTCAAGACACAACTCGTCCGAGTTAACCATCCCTTGCCGGTTAATTTTTACTCAATCCTCAGCGGGAACGCATTACGCTAATTTCCCGTATGTCTGGCACTCAACACTAGTTGTTCTGTTCCTTTATTTTACTTTCTTCCCGACGTTCCCGAGCTCCACGTAACTCAATTATTGTTTCGAAACATTGCAACAGTCGTATGTTACGGTTTAGTATGTTATTTCTTGTTATTACACTATGTAGGTGCGGTGTTGGTCACTTTTCTTTCCTACCTTGTTATTTTCTTAGTTTATTATATATCTTATCACTGCAGAACACAGGTTATTTTTAAGTTGTCAAATACATACATTTTCTTGTAACTGGCGGGAGAAAATTTTTTTGGCTGTTCTTTTACAATCAAGCTCCCGCCCGCAGTGAATAGGCGCGCTAGTTTTTAAGTTTTTAATTTTGACTTTCATAGAAGCTCTATCGAGCCAAACTTAAATAAATGGTTTTGACTTTGAATTTTCCCACACATAGAAAAATAAAGGTTGTGTTTTATTTAGAATTTTCTTGTTCCGTAAATAATTAAAAGTGTGCAATAAATGCGGCTTTTTTATGCTCATACATTTTTGAAAGATATTTATGTGCTGATCCGTTTGTATAAAAAATATACTAACACGTACATTGCCATGTTTATCGTTAACGAAGCAAGCTGCTAAACGCCTGTGTATTGTTAAAATATTTCCTTATGGCTTAAATCATTTTTCATATGTTCGACAGTAAAAGTAAAACTCTTATAAGCAAAACACAGAAATTCATATGCTGTACTTAATTAAATATTTTGTAACGATCTGTACTTAAACCACATAAAATTTTGGAAAATAATTTGGCGTCATTTACAGCCTTACTTATAAAAAAGTAAATAAATAATAATAATAAATATTTCTGACACTTACACCAATTATTTAGTTTCCAAGATAAGTATCATTAAGAACTTGTGTTATGGATACTAAATAACGGATAAACATACATAAATACTTTTTTTTTTTTTGTAAATACATACTTAATATACATAGAAAAATACCCAGACCAGAACAAATATTCATATTTATACACACAAATATTTTTCCTGTGTGGGAATCGAACCCACGACCTCAGGAGTGGAATGCGGGTATACTCGCCACCACGCCATATCGGTCGTCTAATACTAAATACTAAATAAATAAAAGTACTAATTAACTGTTAAACAACATATTAACTAATCATTGCTTAAACTCTTAAACACTGATTATCTTTTTCTTACTCATAAACATTACTTAAGCAGTGTATAGTTAATCAACAATTAATCACCAAAAAGTATATTACTACGGCAACACTAATGAGTAAGTTGTTATGAAAGACCCAAAATGTGGAATAATGCAGTTTATCCGTTGCCATTCTTAGTTAAAAGAAAGTAACTGTCAAAATTTTATGATTTGTTCGTTCAAAGTACGCGTTTCGTTTGAGTTGTTGATATCGTGCGTGGTGATTTTTTCTTTAGAAAATCTATAATTTGTTTGAAATTCTTGGTCATTGAAGTCCTGCGTGGGGTTGGATCTTTCTTTATACACTTTTGAACGCCGAGATCTAAAGTTTCGCAATTCCAATATATCATTTTGGAACAAACGTACATCATTATCGAAAATATTCATTTTTCAAAACGAAAACAGATACCACTGCCGTCCGAAACACCGTAGTTTATAAGCTTGAAATAACAAATGTAAAATTTGTGTGACAGAACAGTTCACAGCTGTTTGGCATCCGCCATTACGTTACTTAAACATAAATCGAGTCTAATCAACCATGCTACGTTGTTTAAATTGACAGCTATTTAAGTACGGTACTTAACAGATGATTAGCTTAAATGCTGTTTATAGGTAAAACATTTTTTTAAGCAACTGTTAACTACTGATTAAATTTAATCAACGTTTATAAGTAAGACTATAAGAATTGGGTCTTTCTTGTCGTCTAAAGTCATTGACGTAAAATAATTTATTCGCGGAAATAGATGGTACGCATTCTGATGCTGCAGCAATCCTGCCTGAGGGTAAGCAGTCGATGCAGTTTAAAAAAATAAATCAAGGCCCCGCTTAAAAGACCCGGGATAATAGGAAACACATGAGCCGGCAGCGATTTCCAGAGCTTAGTGGTCTTGCTCAGAAACAACTTTCCAAATTTCTTGGTTTGAATGCCGATAATCTGCACAGTATGTGGATGGTTTCATGTGGTAATATGTATCTAGTAGTAAGTTTCAAATAATACCGTTACCCACACTTATCTATAAACTTTCCCCACCTCTCCCCACCTGAAATAGACTGAAAAATAAAGAGAACCGACGATATAAGCATTTAATAACCGGCCTCATACGCAGCCCCTGTCTAGCCGTCTGTTTTTATTACAAATGCTTAGACGCCTCTAGAAATTCCTTTTTGAATATGACAAATGGTTCTCGTACTACCGTTTTCAACGGTTTAATACCACGGTCGTAGTTAGGATTTTATTAAAAACTATTGAATTTCATGACAAAGCTTTATAGTTTTGTGAACTTTGTGTGGATATTTTTTTAAATCTAAAAGTCTCATGTATTAAAATTATCGTCGTGATCTCAGCCCTAAAATTATACAAGGTCGTACCTTTCGTCACAAAATTTGGTGTATATTGATCCGCTCTAATTTTTATATTGCGCTAATTGTGATTGGCACACAAAATGGTGGCCTATAAAGTATTAACACCGCAATGATCTCAATTTCTGAACATTTTGACCTATATCCTTATTTATTAATTATTATTCCATAAGTTTTTTATTTTTTTTTTGTTTTACGTCTGTAATAAAATGCATTTACGCACTGCCTTCCGGCCAAAGGGGACCGAAAGGGGGCGTGGGATTCACTGCCAGCAGTAATACCAACTAAAAATCTTCCGACGACGCCTGCCGCTTGTTAAGAAAGAGGAGGGGTCCAGAACCTGGGTTGAAGCGTCTGACCCCCCGCCTGCGCCCAACGTCCCCCTGACCAAATCCTCAGAGAGGCGCAGTGGACGCGCCTCTCCTACCTCCTTTGTGTGACCATAGCGTATATGGCAGGCTTCTCGGAGGGTCTATGGTAAGACAGCAGGGGCCCCCTGCCCCCGCTGCCTAATACCCTCCTGGCGCTGCTTGACAGGCCCTCCTGGCCCGCCCACTGCGCCTTTCACAGGTGCCTCTTAGTTTCCCCCCCGGTAGTCAGTACTAAGGACACCCAGAGTCGCCAATATCTGGGTGTTACCTTTTCCCTAGCGCCCTCTGCGCCCTACCGGGAATTACTCAGAGCCCCCATCACGACAAGTTGAAGAGCAGTCGGGGGGGTTTCAATTCAATCTGCAATCGCAAGGTTTAAAGAATATATTATATAGTAATCCCCGGTACAAACTACTCTCAACTTTCCGAAGCATATTTGAAAAATTTGGCTCCTTAGGACCCAAAAGTCCTCTAGACAGCAGATCCTAAATCTTGGACTAATAGTCATTTATATGTTTTTTATATCTTATTTAAAAGTAGTAGTATTTTCCCAATTGAATTAGTTTTATGATGCCCAGTCAAGTCTTTTTATAGTATATCTGTGGGTATCTGTTTCATAATATTTATTAAATGAGGTGTCTCTCGTTTCAGCGTTGGTCGTGAAGACATCGTTGTTCTGAGGCTCCTATCTTACCTGAAGATGCCCTGTGTAAGGGCGAAACACGTGTCGTGTTGAATAGTTTCTCGACTTTTCGGGAAATTATAGTAGCGCTGAAATTGTTATAAAGATATTATCAATCCATCACTTTTTACTTATGGTAACTAAAAACATAAAGTCTCTCATCATCATAATTTCATCATTATCCTAGCATTATTCCGATTGTCCCAGACTTAAGCCCAGGGCCCAGGGTCTGCTCACTGGTATACCCAGATTTGGCTTAACTTCAGTTATCACATGGAGCGACTGCCATCTGAACTCCACAACCCAGTGGGATAAGACCTTCTATAGTTATACCAGTTGTTTAAATATCAAAAGGCACTGACTTCCTAATAATGACTGCCATAGATGTTCATGAAAGTCGGGACCAACGGTTTAACGTGCTTTCCTAGGCACGGAGCAAGCGATAATTACGCAAATAACTTAAAAAATTCATAGGCGCCACCAGGATTTTGATCCTAAACCCTCTGAATTTGAAGTCTATGGGTCTTACCACGTCGCTCTCGCTCAAATGTTATGTCTTTTCTAAAATCTTATAAATCTTTCCCCAAAATCTTATTCCTTCTGAGCGGTGATTCGACTAACAGAAAGGCCGAAATATATAATAAAAATAACATCTGCGTTTGACATTCATACAAGCCCATAACTTCGTTTGACACTACAGATCTTAGAGAGCCTTTGAAAGGACTAAGAAGTTACCAGATTAAATATGTATCTACATCTTTTACTTGAGATTTTTCGTAAATACTTAGAAATTGTATTTAGGTATGTTTTCGTAAGCTGCGATGTATTAAAACTGACTTTAATATAATTTCACGCCTCTTTCCCGTGGGGGTAGGCAGAGATCACATCTTTTCACTTGCTACGATCTTGGCACACACTTTTAGCTTCATTTACACTCATTAACCTCCTCATACACGCCCGTACTTTTGACCTGCCCTTTCTCCAAAATTTTCTGTATTTGGTCATGGAAAGTATTACGTGGTCTTCCCCTCCCAACACTTCCATTCACTTGTCCATCATAAATCACTTTCGTTAGTCTACTTTCATTCATCCTCTCAACATGACCAAACCATCTGAGCATACCTTTCTCAAGTCTTGTCACTATATTTTCTTTAAGGCCAACTTCGCCACTTACAATCGCAAACATAAATAAATTTATAATTGTCATCAGTAATTTGTAACATTTTTAAGCTTGTAGTAGTTATTGATGACGGTAGTTTTAAACTTGCAACTTTGTAAACTTCGTAAAGTAATTATTTAAAAAGAAAATTAAAAAGAAAAACATAAGTAAAAACGGTTTCTAACCATAATACGTTTTTTAAGTTATTTTATTTAAATAACTCAACAAATCTCTCCTTCAGTTTCTTTATATGTTAAGTTTTAATTAAATAAAGTTTTCAAGATATAACTCATAGCACAATGACAAGTTTACTGTTCCCCAAGTACAGATTATACAAAACACTGTTTTTGCAATGGCGCTCGTGCCAACTTATACAAAATGGCTTCCTTAAAATGGTGTCCAACGGAGATCACTGCTCCCTCTATCGGTGATATGGGAATTGCCCTGGCAGTCTAGTCTTTTAGTCGTGATCTTGCGTATTAAAATCGTAAAGACGTAATTTTTAAAAGTAAGTAAGAATTGGGAATGTCTTCACTTGTATGGACTTCTTGGCGGGAAAGTGAAGAGTCATGTATGCAGTTTTGTATTATTTTCTAAAATGTGTGATGTTTAAAGTGTAATAACGGTGGATTATTAACCGTTAAGTGTTTGTGAACGTACATGAGTGTTGGTAAATGTAACAAAACAGTGCAACATCACTTTTCAAATTTTCTCGAGAAGTCCATTTGAGATCTCAGAATAGTCCCATATCTTTACTGAGTTATGTTACTTGAGTACTCAAGGGTTTCAGGGGGAGGGCATTTACCATTTATCATCTTTATAAATATTCTCTTACAGTCACACCAATTATTTAGTTCCAAGTTAAGTATCATGAAGAACTTGTGTTATGGATACTAAAGAACGGATAAACATACTTAAATACTTTTTTTTTGTAAATATATACTTAATATACATAGGATACACCCAGACCAGAACAAATATTCATGCACACAAAAAATTGTCCTGTGTGGGAATCGAACCCACGACCTCTGGAGTAAAGTGCAGGTATACTGACCTCAACGCCATATCGGTCGTCAATCACCGTTGTTTATCACCACTCATTCTCTTTTGGTATGAGTTATATATTATTAATATATAGTTATTTTACACTGGCTAAATGTGCTAACCCATTATTTAAAAAAAACATTTTGATGAATAATAAACTTCGATCAACAATACAACTAGATAACGCATCACATACAAAAACAGAACTCAAATATGGCACCGAGTGACTATAGAATAAATAGATATAGGTATACCCTATGAAATGGAGCAAAACTACTTTTAGCTTTAATATTTTTTATCAAACTTACACCTTATCTGGAATATATAAAGCAAGCTTTTGTTTGTGTCAACATTCACTTACGCTTTTACGACATGAATGACAGAAAGCGATAAGAAATAGAAGTTCTTATCTAAACATTTTTTATACACATTGACTATTGTGTCTAAATTAGACTTTATTTGTTAACAAATAAGTTTAATAATAACTTAAAAAGTAAATCCATAGCTGCACTGTTCTGACACAACCAACTTATGGCAAACTCACGCGCCAACATTTGCCAATGTTGGCGCGTAGGTTGGCTTTACAAAGTTAATAGTGTAATGTTATTAAAAAGGCGAATATTTAATCTATTATATTATAAAATTATATTTACTTACCGAAAGTACGATATTCCGTCCGATACATTTTTTTTCGATAGTTATTTCCACAGTTTTTGAACACACACTGAGGCATTGTGGCACTTCCGCACGTTGGCGCAATCACAAGTGAACTAACTCGAAAATAAGACCCCACTTTGAAGTGAGGCGTTATTTTCTCGGCCGTTTTTAAGACTCTGACCCGTTATCTAGTTGTATTGTTGATCGAAGATAATAAAACTACATCTTTATTTATAATATAGATTGTGTTCCAGATTACCATTTGTAGACCTAAATATTTAGACATAGGAACTCTCCTATATATAAAATAGGAACCACTCGGTTAAGAATTCACTAGAACATAACAATTGGTCAGAACGAAATGATAATATTCATGTCATGTTGACCACAAATTCGCCACCGTGTTATATCAAAAATCAGATTAGGTCATTTATTTTTATCAGCTCAGCTTTGTCAAGTCCATGCTGAACATTGACCTTCCCAGTAGATTACATTCTATTGGGGGTATTTCGTACTCATAAACACCACGCTTCTAAAAAAACAAGATGTAAATTAAAACCAAATTGAAAACTAGTACTGTCACTTTTATTTAATAAAATAAGGAGAGTGACACCACTAGTTTTAAACCATGTTTAACTTTAGATCTTGTTTCGTAATAAGCAGTGATAGGAATAGGTAGTGCCTATTTGCCTAAACTTCGAAGAACAGAGACAAGAATCGGAGACTTCCTTAGGACTAAATTTTTTTACGGGACATTCTGTCCCGACTTTCGGGACAACACTTAAATACATTAAAAAAATATGCTACACACCTAAAGTTTGCGACTAGTTTAAGACCAGATGAGTAAATATAATACTTCAAAGTTGTTTACGAATAGTCATTTCTTACAGACTTAAAAACTTATTCATACTCTCCAGGAACTATGTTAACAAGGTCTAATCACTGCGATGGTCGACCACCGAATGCCTGCTTGACTCCCCTTTTAACCAAACCCATGAGCCGAGTAATAAGCTTCTATGTGTCTCTAAAAAGTTTTTAATGGCATACGACCAAACTGTTCTTCAAATCACAGTGGCTATACAATTTCATTTAACGCAGTTTATGTATATTCCTAAGATCACAAACCAATGGTCTCCTAACACCAAATGAAGATTCAATTGGAGTGTCATAAATTAGCCCTAACAGTCCCTTCATTTACACCACGCCATTGTTTACGAAACATTTTCGGATAGCTTCCCAGGTTCTTCATTGTTTGCTGTGGGCTTGGTATTTCGAAGTTCGTACGGATTATTTTGATGAAAGAGCTTAGTATATTGAATGCATTTGCGGATTATTGTTGCGTTTGATGGAGATTTGGAACCGTGAAGTGATGAAACATTTTATTAATAACTTTGTCTACAATATGTAATAAAGTCCAGTGATCCTGTTCTTCTTCGTAAATGTTGATGTGACTCTCGAGTTCATATTTTATTTTTTATTGCATGCTGAAGAAGGTAATTTGGGCTTGGTATTTCGAAGTTCGCATGGATTATTTTGATGAAAGAGCTTATTATTGCGGATATATTGAATGCATTTGCGGATTATTGTTGCGTTTGATGGAGATTTGGAACCTAGTAGTGATGAAACATTTATTAATAACTTTCTCTATAATATGTAATAAGTTCAGTGATCTTGTACTTCTTTGTAAATGTTGATGTGACTCTCGAGTTCATATTTTATTTTTTATTGCATGCTAGAGGAGGTAATTCACATGAGATGTTAATACAATAAGGAAGGTATACATGCGATGCCTTGCCAGAAAACTGCAATATATTATGTAGGCTTTGTTAGTATGTAATTGTCAGTATTTTTATGTTCTTATTTAAGTAAGACTCCTAGCACTTGTAGTTTCTATGATTTCGTGATGACTAAGTGAATTAAGTTTTGCTTTTACAAATATGGACTAGCCATGATCATCTTGACCCCAGTAAAATGACCTCCACTGCAAAAAATGGCCTCGCCTGCATCCACCGGCTACCCGCCGCTTTGACCAAATTATCGGCCCATCATCATCTTACTTACAAGAAGAATAGTTCTATATACTATATGAGAAAAATGTAGCTAGAAAATATTCAATGCTCAAATGTGATCGCAAATGAAATGTAGGGTAGTCGGGGAGATCGATAACCCAATCTTCATCCTCCAGTTTGCGTAGTCAAATGTACGAGTTGTCGCGGTCCATTATTGCCTTCGGAACAAACACACGAAGCCTTACCCGGCTTAAGTCTCCCAAGTCCCGGCGTTTTGTACCCGTCGACAATTGAGATGGACCAGGGTTTCCATTCTCTCTGGATTTCGGGTGTTTACCCAAAAATTTTAGCTGATTTTCATTTTTAATATACTGATAATATGAGGTATTGCCGCTTACCGGAACTTTTATGTTCGCCAGAGCCTCGTCCGTTGATCGGCAGGTGCACCACTTGCGGGTGAGGTTGGCGTGGACTCCTAAGATGTCGGTAGGATCCCTATGCACCCAATCGTTTTTCACCATCTAATACCCAGCGATAGAGCTACCAGTACTAGTTAGAGAACTACTCGCCTCATACAATGTAAAGAATTACGAGTACCAACACTGTCAACACACGGAACGTTTTCTAATGCTTTCATTGGTTGTAACCTTTCCCATCGTTTAGTATGCCATTACACCGGCTCATAGTTTATGGTCCATAAATATAGTTCTGCAAGTTTGAATGCCCAATAACATCCCGCGCACTGCTGCGATATCGTTCGCCATTTCATGTTTTTATATTTCACATTTGCATCGAAAAATGTTATTTTTATGCGACAGTCATGACGTTTGTGGAGTGAAGATTTTTAGTAGTCATGTGGGTGGAGGTTTATGGAGTTAACACGGCTTGTGGTAAAACTTGGTGCACATTTTATAAATTATTAGTTGAAGCGCGCTTCTTCGTCTGCTTATTTTATAGAAGCTTGCTTGCTTTTTTGGAAAAAAAATTTGCCAATTGCCATTAAACTTTTGGCATTCAGCATGGACATGATATGGTGTGTTTTCATACATTACTTTTTTCAACTAAGCGGAGATAGTAGGTATTTTTTTTAAAAGTAGGTAGGCTCTTTATTTTGGTAAGAGTCGATATGCAGACCTTTGAGGCAGAATTTCTGGTGGACAAGATATCATTAATTAGTGGTTTAAGCGTTACTTTATTTACACATTCTTTTTAGTCTGTTGTGTTAATTTTTTTTTTTCCTTTTTACTGGAAGAAGTAAGTGTTTTTTTAATAAGTTGTTTGCTAGATCTTTATTGTGTAACTAATTATTAAATAAATAATAACTGTGCAAATATCACTTCAAGTCGAGTTAAAAATGCATTTTTGTCATCGTTTATTCATGTAGGTACTCATAAAACTGTACAAATATTACATCATAATATACAGACAGCTATAAAAGTTCCTTAAAAAAGAAAAGTAAAATAACGTAACCGACGCCCTATCTCCTTGCAGTATTAACTCAGAAATAAAAACATTCCATCTAGAAAGTTCTGTGTTAAAAATTGTCAATTTCAGCTTTTAAAAGTTGCGCTGGCGGGCGTTAACTCCGTGTAACCATTACTAGCGAAAAATTGAGTAAAAACTAGCCGAGTCACTTTAGAGCGATAGCCGTTGGTGATTCCGCACTAACATCTGTATATTTTACTTCCATACTCTAGCTTAACCATAACGTTTCGTATCGGAAACCAAAAAGAGATAGACGAAGGATCGCGATGAGAGGGACCTGCCTTATATAGCTATAGACATCATTATACCCGTAGGCTTAAGGTTTACAACCGTTTGGTGGCGAGTGGTGAAAAATATCTTATTTGAATATCCCCGGGCGCGCGAAATGGATCGGATGAGCGTGGAACTTTTAACTAAAATAATATTGTCGTTTTCACTAAAGGTCCGCTCTCCCTACCGCTATTGTGTTTTCGCTTTATTGAATAAAAACTCCGCGGGGTCCTTGCGCAATTTATGTCTACTTTTGTTTCTTGGGACTTACTTTAAGTACTTTTATAAGTTAAGTATGCACTTACTTACCTGTGTAGATTTGGCTGCGTTGTAAGCGATGAGATGTGTGCTGAATATCTAGTGGTCCTCTTGATGTATGAGTATGTTTCCAATTACTGTTCCATTTTTAAAATTGTTATGACTGCCGTATTTCTTTCGTAAGCATTATCTTGTCATTTTCAAGTGACAGTGACAGTACTAGTTTTAAACTTGGTTTAACTTTCGATCTTGTTTTATAATAAGCCCCTTTTTATTTATTTGTTGAAATTGCGTAGTGTTAAGTTCATTACGTATTTGAAATAGATATATTCATATATATTATCAATCATTATTTATTCAGTGATATAATGAAAACTAGTGGCACCTAAAATTGTAAGGCCATGAGTTCTCAGAGTGGTCAATGGAAAAGACGAGACAAAGAGAACGAACTTCCAATCAATGCAACATGCATTCTTGTATCGGAGTTTACAATTGGATTGAGAATTGTTTTTGTTGATTTAAATTCTAGTATACACGCTTGAAGCTTGTACTAGTTTATTTTGTTAGTAGTGTTAGTTTTGAATATTTTATTACTTCTTTTGCCTTACAAAAGTAGATAATATTGCTATTTTAATAGCTAAGATTATCTGCATCTTAATTGTGATCATGATTTCACAGTATTGTCTTTGAGTTATGTAAGATTAACCGTAAAACTGCATCTGTGTCTATGTGTCTGACATCTTTGGCTTACAAGATGGATGCCAACCTTAAAATTCAACAGAACGCTACGAAAGAAACAACGGAGTTCCATTTTTAAATCACAAAAAAAGTGTCACCCCGAAAGAAGTTTACAAACTTTTTAAATCAAGGAGTCCGCAAGCAAAAAGTCTACACCTAGCTCTAGGAATGCGTACTAACAGGCGCTATGCGTCATTGGTATCGGCGGAAGTACCCAGTTTCTTTGTTAGGCGCGGACGTCGTATGGTAATTTAGCTTCCTTCCTGGCCTCGAGGCCCATAAATTAGGTGCCAACGGCCGGCTACTGAAAAATTACCAGCCTCTAAGGAAATGTAGGTAAAAGTGTCCAGTCGGTTTTGTGTCGGCGTGTTTTTTTAATCTGTCTAGTTCGATCGCGGGTAGCGTTAGACACTTTATATCTATTTTCTTGTGTTTGCCGGATCCACTTGATACTTTTCTAAAGAAAAAAAGGTTTAACTGTATCTGGTCGGTAAGCCATGCTAGAGATCCAAGGGCGGCTTGAATTATTCCTCTAGCAAAAGGCCACACACCTGCCTCCGCCAAGCTGCCCTGGGTCCGATATGACTTTAATCCATATACATACACGCCTTTTTTCCCCGAAGGGGTAGGCAGAGGCATATTAAACGCCCACACTTTGCCAATTATATAGTTGTTTCCACGTAATAGCCTATTGCCGCATACCGGGGACCGTTATGTTCGCCAGAGCCTCGTCCGTTGATCGGCAGGAGCACCACTTGCAGGTGAGATTGGCTTGGGCTCCTTAGGTGTTGGTAGGATAATAGGGATCCTTAAATCCATATCACCTTGGTATATGAAGAGAGGTACTTCCCAGGGCTTAGATGACGAAGGAAATGCAGGTAAAAGTGTTCATTCGGTTCAGTTTCAGCGTCTTTCTTAATCTGTCTAGTTCAATCGCGAGTGGTGTTAGAAACTTTATATCCAGGCTCTTGTGCTTGTCGGATCCACTTGATACTTATCTTAAAGAGAGAAATCTCCAGCGGTTATTTTTCTTTCCTTATTATTTTGCTCTTTGCAAGATGCCGCTCTTCTCAGTTTATATTTTTAAAGTAACTTGGGATTAAGCTCATAGAATTCCAGCTAAATGTGCATTGCAATTTTAATTATCTAAAAAGTATGTACTATGAAAGTTCTCTGAGTAATATTACATTAGCTCTGGAATTCGCTGCCGGCTCATGTGTTTCCTATGATCCTGGGTCTTTTAAGCGGGGCGTGACACGACATTTTAGCAGGCCGTCATGAGTAGATGCACTTTGTACCGTGCCTTTTTTACGCATGAAGCGCTTTCATTTTTTTTGGACTGTATCGACTGCTTACCTTCAGGCATTATGACTGTCACATTTTAAAAAAAACTAAGAATAGTACCTTTATTTGTTTTTACAAGTGAAACACTTTTAAGAAACACGCCTTTTTCTCTAAGTAATAAAAAATAAACATAATTCAATTGATCATTGCCGCAAAGAAAGACTCGTGTAGAGGTTTCCAATTTAAGTAGAAACTATTAAAAAAAAAATTATAAAATTTTCTATGTAAAAAATTCTTAGTTTTTTTTAATATTAACTAATTAATTAATTTAAAATTATTTGATTTATTTAATTATTGTTGCTGAGTTTAGTTTTGTAAGTGTTGAATTGTATTTTTGAAATTGATTGATCTTAATTACTGTAATTGGTTCTGGACACCGTTTTAATTTAAGTAAAAAAAAATAAAACAGTGTTAGTAGCCAAGCAGTCTTGTGTCGAAAAAAATTTGTCTAATTAATGCAGAAAAATATTTTTTTATTACATGCTGATATTCTAATTAGATAAACTTCAACTCTACTAGTTACAGTTAATATTCATCAGACAATCTACATTAGCATTTTAATTAAATCTCACAAATATATGCATATTATTTAAAATTTGAATTTCATAATCTTCAAATGCAAATTTACCGGCGAACAGCTCCCAGACTTTAAAAGGGTGATGATATTAAAAACGGAATACTTAAATGTACACATGTCTTTATAAGAAAGCATAATTTTTGAGTCTTAGTCTTTTTCCTATCAGAATAAGAACTGATATAATTGCTGATAAAACAATACAGGCATAATTAAAGGCAATCTCTGATTTGGCGGCGTTCGTCATTCTAAAAAAAGGATTCATAATATCGCATAATAATGATTTTTGAGTTAAAATTTTTGAGCACCTTATATTTTCACAAAATCGATCATTACAAATTTTTTTTTTTGAGATGTTCTTCTATAGTAGGAAAGCTGCGAATTAATTTTTACTTTTCTTAATGAGTTGATAGAAGCTTGCTGATAACGAGTACAGGCGCCATTCAGGACAATTTCTAGTTTGCATTGCGCTGCCTTCGTCATCTTTAAAACGGCTTCGTAATGTTATAAACCTTTCTTAATGTTTCGTCCTTTATCTGATAGGAACTGATAGCTTTATCGATAATCAATACAGGCGCTATTCTTGAAAATCTTGGTTTAGCACTACGCTGCTTGCGTCATACAATTAGGCCTACCATATACTATACTGATCAACAGCTTCACGTGCTTTCCGAAGCCAGAAAATGCTCGATATTAAATACCATACAAAAGGTCACCTACTCAAGAAATGAAATCGGTCAACTCTGCTTTACTTCGGTGATCGTTACCAACCGCTGCGTCAATGGAGCTACAACCGCTTCTTGGCCCAGTAGTGGGATTTTACTGAACTGAGATGCCAAACTTTGTCCATTCCAGACAATTTATGCCACATCAGATCAACTTGTAGCATTACTCGGCCAATCCCACTTCAGCTTACATATTCTAGAGCTATGTCGGTTCCTCATTTAAGATTCTATTACTCAGGGAAACAGCATAGCCACCAGAGCTCATTCAGTGATTGATCTTAACTCAATGTGCCTAAGGTTGGTATCTTACACTGAAATGAACCAACCAACCAACTCAATTGACGACCGATATGGCGTGGAGGTCAGGATACCTGCACTTCTTTGTGTGCGGGAACATGAATACTTGTTTTGGTCTGGGTGTTTTTCTAGGTATATTAAGTATGTATTTACAATAAAAAAGTTATTTAAGTATGTTTATCCTTTCTTTAGTATCCATAACACAAGTTCTTAGTGATACTTATCTTGGAACTAAATAATTGGTGTGATTGTAAGAGAATATTTATTTATGAAAACGATAGAAATAATTATTTACTTTCTTATGTACACACAAGTCAGCTAATCAGTCATAGTATAAAATAAAGTCGCTTTCCGTGTCTGTCTGTGTGTCCCTATGTATGAATAGATCTTTAAAGCTTCGCAACAGATTTGGATGCTGTTTTTTTCATTGGAAAGAGTGATTCAAGAAGAAGGTTATATGTAAGTATATTTAATGGAAACTTTATGTAAAATTGTAAAGAAAGGACCTAGCATGCTTCCTCTCTCCTAAGTTTGCGGTGCCCAACAGGGTCCATAATTGTAACTTGTGTAGATGTAAGACCTTATGTAAAACATAATGGAGTGCAATAAACATTGAATTGAATTGAATTAAGTCTAGTCGATGAAATCGCAGGCGGTCGCTAGTCTTAGATAAAAATCTCAGTGTTAGTAGGCACCGCTCTTCCATAACTGAGTAACTAGTGCCGCGCCCTTGCTTCGCTAGCTATTTATTAAATATTTTGATCTTTACAATACACATACATACATACATTCACGCCTGTTTCCTCGAAGGGGTAGGCAGAGGCATATTAATACGCCCACATCTTCGCCAATTATATATTTGGTCCCACGTAATAGGTGGAGAGCCTATTGCCGCTTGTCGGGCACTGTTATGTTCGTCAAAGCCTCGTTCGTTGATCGGCAGGTGCACCACTTGCAGGTGAGGTTGGCTTCGGCTCCTTAGGTCTTGTTAGGATCCCTATGCACCTCACTCCTTGCAATATACGTCATTTATAAAGAAAACAGGTAAATATGGAATAGACGTATTCTTTTTTCAGGACAGTGGGTCTACGAGCTCATCTAGTTAGTTTTATATGAAGTATAAGAATAATTTATTGTTGTTCAGATTTTTCTTGTTTAACAATAATTCGTTGCCGGAGTTATGCAATATAATGCCTGTATCAGACCACCTTATTGGAATTATCTTAGGGATCCCTAATTTAAATCGCTTATTAATATAGCCTATTGCACTAACAAAGAATGTAGCTTTTGATTTTTTTTCAAATAGATGTGTCAAAACCTATTCTATGCAAATCAACAATGAATACTTTCCTCTCTTTATAATATTATTATTTGTATTAGTATGACAAAATAGTCGAGGCGTTATTCAGGTACCTGCAATTTACTATTTGAACTCTATAAACGTAACAAAACAAAATATATTTTCAAAAACCAAACACCATCTCGCCCCAATTCTCTAAATGATTCCGAGACTCTTTTGTCGAGGACTTATTTTCAACTTTATTGTAAAGGTGCGAAGTTTCATAACCATAACCGTTTAACGAGCAGAAGGGAACTCTTTACATACTCCTTTGTAGGTCAGATCTTTACTTTTTTTCAGCTTTTATAACTCTCCCCAGTTTGGGAATTGTTTTGAGCCCAAAGTCTCTGACAATAGACTATTGCCTTTTAAGCGTGTTTAAGTGATTAACAAAGACCACTGGGTCTTTTGTATTATTTAAAAGAAAATCGTGAGCTTTTTTATGAAGTGTACAATATGTGTGAAGTTTTGTTATTATTATTGTTTTATTGACGACCGATATGGCGTGGTGGCGAGTATACCCGCATTCCACTCCTGGGGTCGTGGGTTCGATTCCCACAAGGACAAATATTTGTGTGTATAAATATGAATATTTGTTCTGGTCTGGGTGTTTTCCTATGTATATTAAGAATATATTTACAAAAAAAAAGTATTTAAGTATGTTTATCCGTTCTTTAGTATCCATAACACAAGTTCTTAATGATACTTATCTTGGAACTAAATAATTGGTGTAAGTGTCTGAAATATTTATTTATTTATTATTTATATACGATGTAAAGTAATGGACTTTTTTACGAACGTTAACGTGGGAATTAGGTTCTCAAACTTAGATTCACGAAATCAAGTGTGATAAGTTCTTTTGTGGCATTTAATACGCTTCTATTTCGTATATAAAATAATATATACGAAATATAAGCGTAATTAACAATCGGTACTAGATATGCTAATCAAACCTATTACTAAAAGTATTTTTTGATCAACAACATATTCTACCACTGAGCCAGTATACCAACATAAAACTGAAATTTCTTTACAACTCCAACCTCATTATTATCTGAATTCCATTCTGCAAATTCACAATGTAAGAGAAGATTCGCAAAATCAGCACAAAGCGCAACAGACGTGGCTTACGTAGTACGCGCTCGATGAACCGAGTCCAAATTTAGACCACGCTATTGATCTAGAACAAAAATGTTTGTCGTGTATCCCAATTAAGGCTGACATTGACTCCGTCTGCAGCCGGCACGTTGGTACCGTTGTGCTGGATGGCTGGACCGAAATAACCGTGATGTTCGCCCGATCGATCTTCCACACTCCTCGAGGTTGCTCCTCGTCAAAATACGAACTTAACTCTGGCTAATTACGACTGCTAGTTGTAAAGATGAATCGGTTATTTTTGGCTCTAAGCCCATCAATATGATTATGAAATTGTTTTTTGTTTAAGAATATTCAAGCATCCGTTTATCGGCTCTTGATTTTGTTGTAGATATTGGCAAAGTAATAGATTTATTAATCAGTGATGTAATATTTACTTTCATCTTCCTCTCTTCATCTTCTTTACATATTTTTCTAATAGGCAGGATTCTGAAAACCATTTAAAAATTTCTTCAAATACGTTGTGTAGAACGTTGCTCTAATGTCTATGAAATTATTTAATCGTTGATGTTGCAAAATTCAAATTTTCTAAATACATATGTTATCTCGAACCGAGTGGTGTATTTGGATTTAGGTAAAATTGCTTTGACGTGCAGTCAGATGACAGAATAATAAAACATGTGGATGTTCGCAATTAGCTCGAATGCATTAATTCAGATTTGTCAGCCCTCAATAAGTTCATTGTTACAGTGCAAACTTCGGCTAAGCTAAGTTGACCCGACGACGATGTCAGCACAACAAGTCGGCGCAGTAGTGCCTATTGTTTCCTTCACCAACAAACGTGTCTTTTCCAGGGCCTTAATTGGTGTTCTATTTCTGTAAAATCCTTTAATCTTACCGAATACTTTTGCAGTCAGTATAAAATCATGTAGATTAAATAAATTTAAATTCATGATCTCTAAAAATTTGTCTTAATTTTTTTTTTGCTTTGTGTTGTTGTACCTTACTCTTTTTAAAACTAACATCGGCGTTTACTTATTGTTTTGATAGATATATAATAAATAGCGTTATAGAAAAGGTATTAAAATAATATAATAATAGCGTATTTCATTCCTTACTTAATGGACATTTAATTTACGCAATTTCAGACAAGGAACCGAATTAGGTCCACTTATTTAACTCACCAGTGAAATTACCTTCATAGTATTCCAAACCAACCACACTTTCCATATGCAAAAAGTGAATTAAAGGTATAATCAAATTTTCATTGCATTTTATGACCGTGGTCAGAAGCTCTAGCGTGCCACCACAAAACCACTTTACTCTCAGCATCACCAAATTAACAGATACTTCGGAACAACCAATTATTTTATTAGTATGAAACAGATCCTTTTAGTTCATTTCTTTGACTTTTGGTGTATTTTTTTTAAATCAGTCTCCAATACAGTACTGTGTCACTTCTCAGAATTTGATCTTTACTTCTTCTTGTTGATTGAAGCATATTGTCTATTAGGAAACATAAAGCTGTATTGAGAGTGCAAAACAATTACAAATGGTTAACAATAAAACCTCTCTCATTTAACCTGTTGAAAGTAATTTCTTGTCTTATCAAATTACCATTAATTTCTGATATTTACAGAGTAGCAGCGGCGAAAGCCTAGTGGCGAGATTCATAAGTGGCGAAGCCTTCAAATTCAGAGCGCCTCGGATTTAAACCCTGATTGCTAAACTAAGACTTTTCGAAGTTATGTGCGTAATTATCGCTTGCTACGTGACTCAGAAAGCACGTTAAGCGGTTAGTCCCAGCTGCCATAGATGTTCATCTATGGCAGTCGTTATTAGGAAGTAAGTGCCTTCTAATATCCTGACAGCTAATTTAGCCATAGAATGATGTTTCCCTATGGGTCACAAAGGTCAGACGGTAGTTGCTCTATGTAATAACTGAAATTCAGCTAAATCTGGTTACACCAACCAATAAGCAGACCCTGGGCCTTAAGCTTAAGTTTAGGGTAACCGGGATAATGTAAGAATATGATGATGTACAAAGTAGCATAGTTTTTGGACGTATATTGTAATTACATAACGAGCCCGCGTCAGGTGCGCCAACAAATAAGTGCCCTATTCTAAGTGGTGTGTAAAAAAGAGGTCTAAGTATATTATATTACAATATATTCGTTTCGTTATTTTTTAAATTAAAGTACTTTTCGACTGCGCTACGATATGGATAATCATTCAAATACAAATTATTTTGAACACATTATTTTCATTTTAAAATGTTTTAATTTCATTTTATGTATATTTTAAAAGGTTCTTAAAACAACGTTAAATATTTCTAGAAATATCAAACAATTTTTTTGCTACAGGCAAAGTT
The DNA here is from genome assembly GCA_949126915.1 of Musotima nitidalis. NCBI lineage: Eukaryota > Metazoa > Arthropoda > Insecta > Lepidoptera > Crambidae > Musotima > Musotima nitidalis. Next base: position 4,595,578 of record OX421429.1, read on the forward strand.
ATTAAAACAGAACCTTCTTTCTTAAAATGCGATATATTTTCTATCAAACCGTTACATATAATAATACCCCTAGAGATGTATACAGGCAGCTGGCAAAATTGAACCATTATTGCTGAAATTGTCTCATACAAAATGCAAACGTTAAATTAGCGGGGTAGCCCAGCACAGAGCTAAGTACTGAAATAGGGGACGGTCGATAGGATGCTTCTCTGCGAATATTTGGGGCTACATTTTCGGTGTAGATTGTTAATTTGGCGGGAAGCTTGCCGTGAGTCCTGGCGTGACGTACGGCCATGTCAGCCTTGAGTGAGGAAACTTCATATGTCTAAGCATTGGAAAACGAAGCACGCCTCGTGTATGGTTATCACAGGCAGCTAGTGGAATTCGCCATTTTACAGATCCGCCAGTTAAGTAAACGTATCTAGAACATATTTGCACGTAGGAAACGGTCGGATAACATTTATCAGGTCAAGTTAACTAGATCGTAGTTATAGTTCGTATAAACAAAATGAAAAACTCTACTAACTTTCTTGGGTATATATCGCATGCTTAAAGGAACATCGACCCATTAATAGATAGGTCAGGTTTGAGTTACGTACCTATACAGTATTTCTATTTCTTACTGAGATCGAATCAATGTTAATCAAGCGTTCAAAACACAAGCAGAATTACTAATTAATAAATCATGATCAATTTAATGCGCTTACAAGTAGGACAAGTATTCTTTAGAAGATCTTATGTGATGTCCCAAAAATCGTCTTTTTTGAGTTAAGTCACTATTCCATTAAGCATGCGATATATACACATTTCATGGTATAAAGAGCCTTCGTTTTTTTGTACTGCATCGGCTGCTTACCATCAGGCAGGATGTAGTCATTATAACGTGTCACAAAAAAAAACTTAAATCCACCAAATAGAGCAATAAAATGCTGGACTTTACAGTTCACCTAACAATCTATCTGCCCAACACTGGCACTGCCAGAACATAATATTCACGAACGTTTGATGTGTCTAGAGACAAGGTTCAGCTTTATTTAACAAAATATTGGTACGCTCAGCCATAGAATTATGAAAATATTTAGGACTATACATACATAGATACATTCACGCCTGTTTCCCCAAAGGGGTAGGCAGAGGCATATTATACGCCCACACTTAGCCAATTATATAGTTGGTCCCACGTAATAGGGGCGAGCCTATTGTCGCAGTAGTATATCGCACCAATAATTACTGCATTTAAGTAGCAAGGATTCAACTTCAGGTTATTGGTGCGGCGTATCTTGTTCAGGTCAGTCCTGTTGTCTTTGTTAAATTGTCCTACCGTCTAGAGTTTGGTCTAACTACGCCAATATTTAGGGTCTTCAATTGTAAGATCCTTGAGTCTACATTTTCTATTTATTAAGCACATGTTTTATAATATGTACCTATTCAATAAAACATATTTCTTTGTGTTCTTTCAAAACTGTGTGATTTCAACAACAGACTAGCCGTCGGCGAACGAACTATGCTATAATGTTTTTAAAGTACCATTTTCTAGTAGTCAGACTAATTACAGACGCTCTCCCAACTTAGCGAGATGAAGTTAAGCCATATTTTAATTTGCACGACTCGCCGTCTGCTCAATAAATCTGCGGCGAACACAAAACGCTCGAACTATCGTTATTTTCAATTACAGTGGAGCAGTTATTGTTTTTAAAGTGCTCATATTTCAATGAAGAACTATAGATATACGATAGAGTGGTATTACTGCGGCAATTGCAATAAAGGAAGTCGTATCTTATCTGTACAGGGTCCTGTTAAGAGGCAATTGGCACGAAATCAAACCTTGCTACTATAACATACGTGTAGTACTCGTAATGAAGGAGGAGTTCGAATCGTTCGCTAGAATATCTATAGAAAATTATTACCAAAGTTTAGCATCCTTTACATATATTAGAATAAGAGGTTAGATATCGAGCGGTTCCGTGCTTTGGTAGCCACATTAAACTACTCATGGTTTACGTGATAGTATTTAAATAAAGTAAGAGATTGAAGCCAAGCGGCTTGAAATTTATTAACAGCAGGACGTCCACGTGATTGAGCTTGCTGAAGTAAAAACCACAGCTATACAAACCAGAGTATAATAAAAGCAGAATAAAAACCAAATTTTGTAATAAAAACAAAAAAATACTAACAAAGAGCTGTAATACGAAAGCTATGAGGCGATTAAGCTGTTTTAGATGCAACTATTAACGGCCTTCATCTAAGTCCATATATCTCAACTAGCGAGAGTCGCTACTAAATGTACCTCAGTGTTACAAACGTTGAACGCTGTATTGTGTCAGTTTCTGAGGATCATCGACAACCAAATGGGCTAAACCTCTATATATGAGTGATTGAGATAATAATTGCAGCGAGCAAATACAGCGCTTTTATCCGGTTCCGTCTAGCAAGGGCTGTGCCTGGGCCGTTTACAAAGAATTACGTTTGGTTGGGTAAATACTGTTTGGACTAGAATTCTAGTCGTATGATCAAGTTAAAAAACTAAGTACGATGTTGGACAGAAATCTATTTGACAATCCTTAAATAGTTCTAAGCTACCCTAGTGTGGATAGTTAGGTTGTTTCGATAAAAAAACTATTTAATTCATACAAGCTTAAGCAAAATAAAGAGGCCGCTCGTTACTTTGCCTGTTTTATCTATTAAAACCGTATTTTTACGGTTATTCTTGTAGAAAGCGTCTCTTATTCCTATAAATAATTTATCGTCTACATACGTTATAAAAATAAAGATACTTAAATGTAACAAAAAAATAATTAAATTATATTTGTTAATTTCGTATTTAATTTATTCGTATGTATTGGTTAACAATCCGTAATTTGGACAGCCCTAAACCGGTTCTAACCGGCCTGGGGCGGTGCGCGACGCTGCGCTGCACTCCGCGCCGCTGCCTATTGGATTGACGTCCAATTTGAGATCGTGAAGTAGGAGACAAAATACGCGAACATTTCAATACGATGCATAGTACCTGCCCCGATCTGCACTAAAATATTCCGTGTTCTATTTGGATTTCCATAAAACAATCAGACTGGGACACAGGCTTTCTCTACCTATCTAAATTACATTTTCGATAAAAAATCACTCACACTTAATGGTTGTTTTGTAGTGTTTTTAGAATGGTAGACATCTTTATGAGATACCAATCGTAGAAACAAAAATAAATCTTAGAGCGGCTTGCACCAGCAGTTCAGTTCTTCATTAAAATGCAACGACATTTCAAATAAAGTTTAGCATAAGCTAAACTTTTTTTGAAATTTTGCATTTCAGTCATTTGTTTGAAGTTAACAGGGACGGAACGATGTTTCATAATGATTAAAATGATTGATTAGAAGATGGAATTAGTGACACCGTTAGTGTGTTTCAGATCCAACTATGATAGCTTTCAGTCAGATCTTTAATGTGACCAATATAACAACAATAGTTATAGTCGTTGTATAGTATAGTTATATAAATATGTCGCTTAACTTAAAGTGCAATTACTGCTTATCGTAAGTACGTTTTGTAACTAAATAAATATGTCAGTAAAGTTTATGAAATATTTTAAACGTTTATCATTTATTAGATAAAATTGTTGCGGATTACTGATACTGTACATTATAGTTTTATTTTACTTTGTATTTTAATTCTATGTAAGTAACTAACTGAATAAATAAATAATACTTGAATCATCGATTTAAGCGCGGGGCACCGCGGTGCTCGGTGGTCGGAAATGATCACCGAAGTAAAGCAGAGTTTACAGAGGTAAGTCCTGGGATGGGTGACCGTTCGTGTGGCATTTGATATAGTGATTCGGATGGCACGTTAAGCCAATGGTCCCGGTTATTACTAAATTTTGTAGTCGTTAAGCCATGATAGAGGCCTCATTGGGCGGCTTGAAAAAATCTAACAGCAGGACGCCATACACCTGTCTCTGCCGATCCGCACTGGGTCCGCGTGGTGGAGTATGACCTAATACCCTCGCAGCTTGGTATTTGAGAGAAGGCTGAGATGATCGATTTAGTAAATTTATTTGGTTAAATATCGACCGATGTGGCAAAGCAAATTTGGCTCGGTGGCGAGTATACCCGCACTCCGCCCCTGATCTATTTGTGCATAATCATGAATATTTGTTATGATCTGAGTGTTTTCCTATCTAAATTAGGTTTATATTTACAAAAAAAAGTATGTATGTATGCTCGTCCGTTATTTAGTATCCACAAAAAACATCTCAATGATACTTATCTTAAAGGAAATAATTGGTGTAATGTTCAAAAAATATATATCAATTATTTTATGTATTTTTTTACATATATTCTTTGTCGAATTTAGCTATAATAGTAATTTAACATCAACATCTGTAAAAGTCAGTAGTACACTAAAATTCTATAATTCCCATAATTCTTAGTGAAACTGTGCGGTATACTTTATAGACATTTCATTAGTGAATGTGTGTTTCACTTTCGTGGTTAATTGCTTTGGAAATAATTTGTATTTAAATTGAAACCTATGCATAGAGGAGTTCTATTGGTGGTGTGAATGAGCCAATATTTGATGAAATAATAGCTTTTGGTACGAGTATTAAAGCATTTCGCATTTATAATTAAATTTTGCAGTATATTTTCTTTAGTGTATGAAACACGGTATTTATAGCTTTATTAAATTAATATAAATTGAAGTGGATTTAAATCTAGAAGATATCTCTCAAATCCAAAGTTTAAATGTCGTATTCAATTCCATTCCATATTTTTTCAGTTCACAATATCAAATTCAAAAATCGCTGTTTCAAAATTAATGATGATGTCCTGCTGATAGATGATTCCTTGTCTAAAATATCGTGGTCGTGGCTTCGATTCCCTCACAGGACAAATCTTTGTGTGCATGAACATGAAATATTTGTTCTGGTCTGGGTGCTTTCCTATGTATATTAAGAATGTATTTACAAAAATACAAATGTATTCATGTATGTTTATCCGTTACTTAGTATCCGTTACAAGTTCTAAATGATACTCATTTTGAAACAAAATAATTGATGTAATTATCAGAAAATATATATTTATTTTTATTTATTTAACGTGCCTGTAAAAGGACGGAAGTACTTACCCGCTCCTTAATTTTACACAGTCATCACCCACCCAACGTCTGAAAACATGGCTTAACTGCCGTGATCGTTTTCATCACCTAATATCGCGGAGCCACAACCATTTATGGCACGATACCTATGTATTACTTGCAACGCAAATTTAATATCGAATTTTCCTTTCTAAATTTAAAAGAAATTCGTATAAGGAAGAAAGATTGTGCGAGAAATAAGCAAAGAGCTCGAACACTTTTATATAAAACCTAAAGATCCGGGAACCCACAAACAGGAAGCCACCTCGAGTGTGACTTTACGAATTCGATTTGCATGTGGCAGTGCTTTGCAGAACCTAGTGAATATCATATCACGCAAGGACTATTTTGAACTTTCATGTACTAGATAGAAGGGATAGTTTCTTATCAGCATTATCCCGGTTGCCCCAGACTTAAGCCCAGAGTCTGCTCACTGACCTAACCAGATTTGGCTGAACTTCAGTTATTTCATGGAGCGACTGCCATCAGACCTCCACAACTCAAAGGGAAACATCATTCTATTGTTAAACCAGTTGTCAGAATATTAGAAGGCACTGACTTCCTAATAACGACTGCCATAGATGTTCATGACAGCCGGGATTGGTCTAACTGCTTAACGTGCTTTCCGAAGCAAGAAGCGAGCGATAGTTTAAGATCGTATAAGTTTAACGTGCTGTTCTTAAAATTATTAATTTTATACGTTTTTCTATTAATCGTTAAACATTACCGTTCATTAGTAAGTTGTCGTACAAACACCTAAAATAAACTTTGTACCCGTTTCTATCAATCAGTTAACATTGTAGACCATTACGGGGCAGATCATCTAGCTACCTATGGGTAAACCTAGCTTTAGGCTTTCTTGAAAGAGAGTTTGAATTGTCAGTCTCAGCAGGGAGTCGTGTGCTGTGCGGGTTAAAAGGTATTCCCTACTGCAAACGCAAATGCTATATAATAAATTCCCTGTCCTGAAAAAAATTTGCATGAGCTTCTTTATAAGTGCTTTGAAAAGAGTTGAGAGTCAACAAGTAAGTTATATCCCTGTTGTTAAAGACATTAACAGAAACATTTTCCATCGAATAGGTCATCAGCTAATGTACAACTTGCCAAGTGTATCAAAAACTAACCCTGTAGGTTTTTCGAAAGAAGTTGATTCCGAAATTAACGCTAGCAAAACCGTGGACTACAGACAGAAGTGTTGTACGAAACAGAATATCATCCGTAAACAAAACGGCTATTTATCGGCATAACCTTTCCCCTATATCATGTTTCAAAGTTCTCGATAACAACTAGGTACGTTTTAGAGGAAACGGCAAAACCGCGTAAGTACCGGCAAGTTTGGATGGAATACTTTATGAAGTAGACATTTGATAGTGTTGAAATTCAACACCGAAATAGCGCGTATGTCGTTTTAGCATGGTGCTCCTGACACACAGTCGTGTAAACTTCTTATCAACAAAGGAATTCTTCTCGCTTTTCTTTTGTTTCATTCTAATAAAGAAAATATATCGTGGTAACAGTAAGATCACAAACTTCGCTCTAATAATGATTATTATTACACGCATACATACATACATACATAATATCACGCCTGTTTCCCCGAAGGAGTAGACAGAGGCATATTATACGCCCACATTAATCATTAATCTACTTTCGCGAAAAGACACTTCGCTTATCGGTCAGCACTGTTATATGATGAAGTTAACAAATATCTTAATATTAATTAATTAACGAACTATAAATGCAAAGAGTCGCTGATAGAATGGCTTAAACTCAAAACTTATGATGATATTGAAAATCTCTTTTAAACCTATGTAACATGTTACAAAACTAATGAGCATTAATGCCTCAACATACACACACAACCACCCACACACGTACGCACACATACACACACCCACAAATATACACACACACACACATTGTAGTACTTTTAGTTAGCTCCTATGTACAATTTATATTATATTTTTTTGTTTATATAATGAAGTTCATTGTTAGCGGTTAGTGAAGAGCGAAGTTCATCTAGCACAGGCATATATTTGCTTAAAAGGTGACTTCATCAACTTTTGTTTGTTAAAATACTTCTGTGTTTATGAAATAAATAAATTTATTATTATTTTATTATTATTTACATTTCGGCAGTTATACTGTTGCACTCCCGCACTGAATTTTAATTTAATGACATTGAACTATTCACTCCACTGCCTCATAATTACTTTCTTTACCTTCATCCCTTAAAAGATGATTTCTTGAATAAAAAGCAAAAATGAAGACCCTGAATGAGAAGACTGTTGTTTTTCAAATTATAATCAAAAATTTATGGAATTTTAATTATATTTGTAATCATTTTGAAAATCATTATAAATGGGTCTAAATGATCCTGTCGACTTTAAAGACAATAAAGCTTTTTTTTACAACTATTTTCGTACCAATTTTTCTCTAAATCGTGTCAGCGACAGGCATAGAAATATAAAATACAAAGAAACAGAAAATCATAGTTACTATTTTATTAACAGAATTCATACGACTATAGCATAAATTTACATCTCTGTAAAGTGATTATTAGATATGTTAAATTTACACTCCCATTGATAACCATATATTTGATATCTAAACTAAGGAACTATTACGTTGAATCTGCAGCAAACCTTTATAATCCCGTGGTTTTTGATTAATAAGCAGCTCTCATCCCACGCTACCCTAAAACTTTATCTTAATAATTGCCTATCCTCAAACGCTTCGAAACTGTTATATAATTATACGATGAGATTACTGTTTTTAATCCACGTAATAGTATACGTTTTTGTCAGATAGTAAGAGTCTAGCGTTTTATAGTAGATTGTTTTGCCAGCAAATATAAGGTGACAAGTTCAAAACGGAGATAGTAAGGTATGAGAGAAAATGTTTGCTAACTACTACATCATCATCTTTAGCCTACATTTGCCCACGGCTGGACATAAGCCTCTCCAATGGTACGCCACAGAAGCTTCAGGTCTTCGTCCCCAACCGCTGCTAGCCGTTGGTCACCACAGCAGTCTACTCCAACTACTGCATATTATTATTATAGTTTATAGCATATTCAGTTCAAAACCGAGATTGTAAGGCATGATAATACATTTTTATTAGCACCTGTTCAGTATATTTATTTAAAAACGGATATTGCTTTATAAAACCTATTTCATAGCACATGTAGCGATCAGTTCAAAACAACAGATTATAAATAAAATATGAAATCAAATACAATTTTATTTAGACATAAATACATATAAATAAGTAACAGAAATTATAACATTAAACAATTTTTACAAATAAGTTTAAATATAATATGCTTAAAAAGGACTCCACTCAGCATGTGCTGCAGTGGAGGACCACAACAGCGCTGGTCTGCCGTGGAGACTAGTCCTTGCTAGCAGCGAAAACATATCCAGTTCAAAATGGGTAGAGGTAATATAAATTTAAATATTACACATAACTGATCTTTAAATCTAAAACAAGAGGTCGTATCGCTCAAAGCAAATCAGACATTATCACCAGCTCGAGGACGTCCGCTGCTGAACATAAGCCTTCCAAACAGACATCTAATGTTGCCGATTGTAGGTCTGCATTCAGCATGATCCCGTGACTAGTCTAGCCATCATTATCAGACCAAGGATCTCAACAGCTAAACAAATAAAATAAAATAAATAAATAAATATTTTCTGACAATTACACCAATTATTCCAAGATCAGTATTAGGTATTAAGAATTTGTGTTATGGATACAAAATAACGGATAAACATACTTTAATACCATTTTTTTTGTAAATACTAACTTGACTTGAACAAATATACATGTTCATGCACACAAAAAATTGTCCAGCGTGGGAATCGAACCCACGACCTTAGGAGCAGAGAGCTGGTATTCTCGCCACCACGCCATATCGGTCGTCAAAATAATGCAAACATATGCCACCCACATAGACTTGTATCAAGACCAATTGCAGGCGGCTTGCCTCTAGCGTCGGCCATCTTTATTAGGTCGTATTAACTGTAAATTGTCGCATAAATATGTCTTAAAAAAAAGTTAAAATAAGGAACAAAATAAAAAACTCCCAGGCAGGTGTACTAGAATTTCGGCTCGTTCAACATCACAGCCGTATATCGTTTCAAAAGTGTTTTCACGAACGAACCCGTAAGCTAACGCGAGACACACGTCTCGTAAGGGCAAAGTTAGTGAAAATATTTATGTTAGCCTGTGTACGATACGGCGGGGGTTAAACTTTCGTGCAAACATCCCGACCGCGCGACAATCACTTAACCGATTTCGAGAGACATCGTACTTGCGATTTTTCAACTGAACACTAATCGATTCATTAAGACTTTGAATTATTTGGCTTTTGTTTTATATCTAATTATTTGTTTTATTCGTTTCTTTTTTTAATACTATCATACAAGAGAGAAAAAAAGTTTAGTCACGGTCGGCCTCTGAAGTAGTTGAGAATTTTACCAATAATTCAAATATTAAGATACTGTAGCTTGTGAAACCAGCTGAATTTTAGTATAAGAATAGTTAAAATGAAAAAATACTTCTAAACAGTTGTTTAGTCTACATTTCTAGCAAGGTAGATTTGATCCAGTGTTGGTTACAATGTGGTATATCTCGTAATATCAATGACAATACAATACCTTTTTATATTATGAAGGTCGATTTGCAATACGGTAGTACCCTGCTGTCCCGCTACCTCGAAATGTCGCGCTCAAATGCCTAATATATATAATTAATAATAATGAACCTGTCTTTACCGTCTGTCATTCAATTAAAAACAGTGTTTGATGTTATGTATGCATAATACAAGAACGTAAAAAAACGCTTCCCAAAAGACAATAGATGTATTTTTCCATTAAAATTATATTGCATAAAGTATTCATAGAACTAAAGTGGTTGTTTAAAATAAAGTTTCAATATACGCGAATTTAAGTTAACGCGATTTTTTCTGAAATGTATCCCTCGCGTAAAGCGGGGTATTATTGTATAATATAAAGAAGAAGTACAGCTTGGATTTTTATAATTTAAATTAAACGCGTACTATCAGGTTTACTTATTCTTATTTAAGAAAACATAGTAAATAATTTAATGCTCTGTTTAAACGAGATTCAACGAAATTATAAATTCTTTAAAGTGCATAATCATTCGAGAACAATTAAAAAACGAACTTATCCAACACATAAAGAATGTGAAATTTATGAGAATCCAACTGAAATCTATGAGAGAACATAATTTCTTTCAAAAGCACGACCGAGCCTATAAATGAGGCTCGTACAGAGGATCTCACATTTCATGAGATGAGAAGAAAAAAAACTGGTAGTCAGTGAATTGGTCCTCACTAAGCCGGATGCCTGTAATTGAGTTAGTGCCAGCAGTCCCGACTTCTCTTAGGTTGTGGCTACGAAACGAGCCGATTCAAAAAGTTACGAATATTGTGCTTAATTGCTTCCTGTAAGGATGGTAACGAATTAGGTTACTGAACTTTCTATTGCTTATATTGGTCATCATCGTAATAAACACGTTCATAATTATTATACATACATAATATCACGCCTGTTTCCCGAAGGGGCAGGCAGAGACCCACGCCCGCATTGCGCCAGTTATCTTGTTGGTCCCACGTAATAGGTGGCGAGCCTATTGCTGCTTACTGGGAACGTTTATGTTCGCCAGAGCCTCGTCCGTTAATCGGCAGGTTCACCGCTTGCAGGTGAGGTTGGCTTGGGCTTCTTAGATCTTGGTAGGAACCCTATATACCCATACACAATTATTATCATGATTATTAGCATCATATCTTAAGTCTTCATGATCATATAACTTATCTTGGAACTAAATAATTGGTGTAATTGTCAGAAAATATTGATTTTATTTATTTATTTATATCACCATAATTGTGATCATCATTTCCACCATTATGAATATAGTCATCACAGTCATGATAAAAATCATCATCTGAAATATGTACTAGGTGTCTACTGCTTCTCGGTTATTTTTCTTGTCGATCGATCTTGAGCCGCCATCATTCACTGACCATAATTTATAATTATAATTGTATATAATTGCGCTCAATAACACTAGCCAAAATATTGTAAAATCGCGTTGAAGATATTAGAAATTTCTAATGTCAAAATAGTCACTATTCAATACTTTCATTTAAAAAAAGATACGTTATTTGCTTTTAAGTTTATTTAAGTGTTAAATGTTCATTTTAATTACTTTCTGAATATATCCAGGTAATTATTATAAGCAGAAAAAGTCATTTTTATTTCAAACGTTCAAAGATTTCCATAATATCAAAATCTTATATTTAGCTATATTATGTTTTTAAGAATGGTTGAACGCTGTTGTAAAGGCCGCAATATTAAGAGCTCCCACAGTAGATTCCAAATCAATGCGATGAATAGACGCGAAACGAATTGCGAGAATCGGCTGGCGAAAGTTTGTAACAGACAAACCTCAAGTGATACTTCGTATATACCACCAAGAGGGTACAACGATCTAAGAAGATACTTCAAAAACTTATTTGACTTTGGTTTTAAAATAATAATGAGGCTTGTTATGTCTAACTTTTGCAGTCGTAGACAATGAAAAAGAAAAGATACAAAAAAACTTGAACTCTGAACTTGGTGTCTGATATTATTTTTTAAAGTAAATATTTAATTTATTTTAAATATGATTAAAATAGGGCTTAGTGTACGTCCCTGTATTAAAGTGTCTATGAAGTTTTATAACCACTTATCAAAAGCCGTTTCAAAAACCAATGATTATAAGTATTAAGAACTCCTTTGAAATAACTTTTCTAAATGAATTTGTTTCAACTTTTTCTTGTTTCTTCAATTTATTGTTGTTTTTTGTATTACCATACAAATATAAAAGCCGATAAAGCCTAGCCTGTCGTGTCCAGTTACTTCCACTACACTGAGTCTCGTTCGACTGATATAAGTCGGCATTTAATTGGTGCTGAACTAAGTTATCGAAGTTGGGAGAGCCCCCAATGAAGTCCATCCATTATTGATGACCCATCTTGTTGTGATAATGAATCTATTCAACTCCCACACAGCTTTATTTGGCTCGGCATACTGGTTTCGAGTATTGGTAGGGATATTGTCTTTTGTTCAAAGTTAACTCCATAGTTAGGAGAATATATATCTGATTCCAACGTTTTTTAAAAAGCTTGCATAAGGATAAGTTAAGATTGCTTTCTGATTTTTGACCTGCTATTTAATTGCGTATCCATTGACCTGTTGCATACTTTTATAGATCTTAGCATACATCAGCAGGACAGCAGAAAGCGACTTTGTTTATTTTGAGTATTGGTAGGGATGTTGTCTTTTGTTCAGAGTTAATTTCATAGTTAGGAGAATATATCTGATTCCAGCGTTTTTTAAAAAGCTTGCATTAGGATAAGTTAAGATTGCTTTTTGATTTTTGACGAGCTTTTTAATTGCGTATTCATGGACCTGTTGCATACTTTTATAGATCTTAGCATACATCAGCAGGACAGCAGAAAGCGACTTTGTTTATTTTTAGTATTGGTAGGGATGTTGTCTCTTGTTCAAAGTTAACTTCTTAGTTAGGAGAATATATCTGATTCCAGCGTTTTTTAAAAAGCTTGCATTAGGATAAGTTAAGATTGCTTTCTGATTTTTGACGAGCTTTTTAATTGCGTATTCATTGACCTGTTGCATACTTTTATAGATCTTAGCATACATCAGCAGGACAGCAGAAAGCGACTTTGTTTATTTTTAGTATTGGTAGGGATGTTGTCTTTTGTTCAAAGTTAACTCCATAGTTAGGAGAATATATCTGATTCCAGCGTTTTTTAAAAAGCTTGCATTAGGATAAGTTAAGATTGCTTTCTGATTTTTGACGTGCTATTTAATTGCGTATCCATTAACCTGTTGCATACTTTTATAGATCTTAGCATATATCAGCAAGACAGCGGCAAGCGGCTTTGTTTTATACTATATTGTGATAGTGCCTTAATATATTCATAATAGTGTGATGCAGAAGCTGCGGCTTGAATGACAGCGTGGCGAGGCCGCATTAACGCGTAATGGGCGCTAATAGCCCCGTGTGAGGCTCTGCGGCTGACAGTGCGGTGGAGTGCCTATTAGCTTCATTATGATACTCCAACCACCTAATACTTTCGGGGGGGATTATAAAGGCGTTATTTGTCACAAAGTATTTTAGTAGTACTTTGTTGCTATATGAATTTTGTTCTGTAATTCTTATATATAGTGTTTCTAGCCTCGAACTCATTAGAACGTTTTTGGGTACTAGACAACGGATTGATATTCTCAAATAATTTTTTATAGGTACGTACTCATAAAACAAATCTTTATATACCTACGTAGAATCATGTGTGAATCGAACTCACGACTTTCACACCAAATCGGGCGAATACATATTCATGTTGAGCACATAAGTGCAAAGAATTGAATACTAAGAACTGAGTTCGAAATTCTATGAAATATATACATAAAACAGGAATTGAATATCCGTCCACATGTACCTACTTATTGCACAAGCTATGTTTAGATTAGGGCTAATTAGCGCTGTTAATTTATACCTCGAAGAGCCCCTCAAGCATATGGCAAATCTGATGAATAATGCCACTTTTTATTATTTATGAAGAGCGCCATGTCTGTTATCATTCTACATTCCGACAAACAAACATTATAAAACCTTAAAAGGATCACTTATCAAAATAAAGATACAGGCATTACGTACCATGACATGAAAATCTGTGAAAAGCATCAAAATCTGTTTCAAAGTTCTAGCATAGTTCCATTACGGAGCATTACGTATTAATATTGCGAGAGCAGTCTACGGCAAATACCCATCTAGTATGCTATGCGAGTATTAGGAACGGTGATAATGCAGCGTAGCATGTTTCTACGTACTTGCTGGTTGATCCGGGCCCGTAACAAAGCAGCTTTATTAAAAAAAATACAAGAGAATGAAACCTAGTTTCTTCGGATATTCAATAAATGTATAGGGGCTTATTACAAAACGAGATCTAAAGTTAGATAATGATTAAAAATAGTGATGTCAATGTCTATCTTATCAAATGAAAGTGACAGCACTAGTTTTAAACATGGTTTAAATTTAGATCTCTTTTCTTATGATGTTTAATTTGTGATAAATTATTAGGCAAAATTTTAAATCTGGGCGATAAGTAATATTATTTCCATGTAAAAAGGGGTAAAATTTTCTGTAAAAAGTTATTTTCGCTCGCGCGTGAAACGATTCCGTGGCTCGCGACTCTTATTCATCACACTTAGGAGGTTGCCTCACGAGACCAATAAACCAACTAAATGTGCAGTGCAACACTGCACTATACCGGCTGTACACGTGAAGGAATAATAAAAAATCAACATTTCACCTGGTGTTCATTTATGAAAGGTTTCGCTGTGATTGTGGTTTAAAATTTTGTAAATGATTTCTTATTTTAGTTGTTTGTTAATACAATTTTTTTTTACTATCTAGACTTTTAAGTGATTCCTGTTCTATAGTTAAACGGGTCTGATATGTTGTTCACAATAACGTTGCGACGCACGCTGTTGCGAAAAAAATTCCAAGTGGTACGCCCTTGCGAAAAGACGTCTCAAAAACCGCTAAATCTAATGACGGACTAGCGAACGCGCTGTCTTTAAACACCTTCTAAATAAGGTAAGCTACATCGATAGTCACAGTTTCGAATTCCAATGTTACTAAATAAGTCGACTTATTACATATGTTATCTGTACATACATGTTATCACGCCTGTTTCCCCGAAGGGGCAGGCAGGCATATTATAAGACCACTCTTTACCAACTGTATAGTTGGACCCACGTAAAAGGTGGCGAGCCTAAAGTAAAAGTAAAGAAAAGTAAAAAAAATATTTATTTCATAAATAGTCCTTAAAAACGTCATGATTAAAAATGAAAAAAAAACAATTGAAATAATATTACACTAAATCACGAAGCTTAAATTCACTTACATGCAACAAAACAATTTAAAAACAAAAAATAATTAAGTGTAAGTGAATCTAAGTGCCAGTTCCGAACCACCGCTCTGTAAGAAGAACTGACACACAGGCTATGCTCTTTTAAATATGTCCATTAGTTTGGTACTAGAATTACAATCTTCATTCTTCATATACAAGCCTATTGCCGCTTACCGGGAAATGTTCGCCAGAGCCTCGTTATTATCTGTGTTTAATATTGTTTATTCGTAAAAGTTTTTAAAGAGCTGGCAATAAGCAAATGATTCCACTGATGTTGAAAATTGTTGTACTGCGGTGATCAAGTCCCATCAGATGGGCTTTATCAGATACAAACTGGGTAGCTTAAAAACAAAACTGTAGAACATATCAAACAGTATCAAAAACTTTTGAATTATTTTTAAAATTTAAATACAATTTTTTTGGTTATCATTACTGAATATTCCCACAATGCACGTTAAACACAAAAGATATTCTTATTCAAACTGAAATGACAATGTAGTGAGAGGGATGTTGTGAAGCTTGATGCTGTAGCAGTGAATCCGATTACGTCATATAAACAGATAGTCGTATACAGCTAGGTACATATACAGCCTTGTTTACGTTGTTCCTACGAAATTTGTTACAAAATGAAATAACTAGACCTGCTTACTTTGAATTCCTGTTATGGTTTTGTCCGTTGAACTTTCAATGCCATTGTAAACATATGAAATTTCCGATGCTCTGTCTACTAGTAATTTTTTGATTAATATATTTCATGTTCTATCTGTAGTCATCAACTCTGCCCCTATATTTCCCACAAAAAGTTCTTTACTTCAAAACTATTACAAAGCATTTGAAAACGTCAAAATGAAATCTATATTAAAAACACCGAGATATTGTAACACTGAAATCACGAAGCTTAGATTCACTTACATGCAAAATAAAATGAAGTTGACGTGAATCTAAGTGCAAGTTTTGAGCCACCGCTCTGTGAGAAGAACTGACAAGAACCTCAGAGGCTATTCTCTTTTAAATTATCAATCAACTTATACATTGTCAGGTTCCCTAGAAACCGTACCCACAACTACTACAGATCTTCACTCACGGATCCATGTAAGTGGATTCAGTGTCATACTCCACCGCGCGGACCCAGTGCGCATTGGCATAGGCAGGTGCGTGACATCCCCAAGGAGGTAAGGGGGGCGCGACACACTGCGCCTTTCTGAGGAGGTCTTCCCGGTTCTGATCCCCCCAAACGTTGGCCGCGGGCGGGGCGCTGAAACTACAAATCCCCTGGTACTGGCCCCCGCCTCTTTTTCAACAGCGATGGGCGATGTCGGAAGTTTTTTAGTGGGTAGGACTGCGGTGGTCGCGCCTGCCGCAGTGAGCCCCACACTCCCCTTCCGGTCCTCCCATTGGCCGGAGGACAGAGCGTAAACAGCATTTTTTAAAAAAGGCGCTGCACAACCTGCTGTAAATTATTTATGAACACGCCCAAGTGCTTCTACTTTGGCCTTGCGACAACCCCGTATAGCATTAACCAGGACAAGACACAGAAGCACTTGATATTAATTGCCACACAAATGGTGACCCACCTGACCTCTGAACTTTGCATTGCGTCAGTGATCGGTTTACCGTGGAGCTACGAGTGCTTCCAGTAAGCTGATCATATATCCGTGCAGTAGTAAATGCGTTCGGATACCTCTCGATGTTCAATGAGTTTATTATACATTTAAAAATGAGTATGAAAAATGCTTTATTTAATTTGGGCTCCGATGGAGCACTCATAAATGTCAAGTTAACTTTATAAAAGTGCCCATTTAGTTTGAGCTTGAGCTATGACATAATAGGTTGGGGAAAAAGTCTTTTCGTATTTTTGTATGAAAAGTCAAGACATTTTTTTCAAAGTTTATTTACATTTATTTACAATATATATGTACCGTTTTGTTGAATAACTTTCTGCCATTTTGTGGGCAGAGACATTATCCCGTTACTGTAGAAACTTTGGGACTTCTGATCAAAAAAACGGGACAAATAGTTTTGGCAGTCCTCTCTTGAGGTCAACCTTACAGAACCTAAAGAATTTTTTGCAGAGACCGAAACAGGTGAAAATCTGAAGGCGCAAGGTCAGGGCTATATGGTGGATGCACTAGGACCTCCCAGTCGAACTCTCTTAATTTTTGCTGAGTGGCTAAAGATGTGTGTGGTCTAGCGTTATCGTGATGAAAGACCACACCCTTCCTGTTGATCAATTCCGGCCGTTTTCTCTCGACTGCTTCCTTTAATCTCATCAGTTGCTGGCAGTAAAGATCAGAATCGATGGTTTTGCCGGGCGGTAAAAGCTCATAATAAACAATGCCCTTCCAATCCCACCATACACACAGCATCACCTTATTTCGTGTTAGGCCAGGTTTGGCCACAGTCTGTGAAGCCTGGCCAACTTTCGACCACGACCTTTTTCGCACGTTCTTGTCGTACGTGATCCACTTTTCATCGCCAGTTATCAATCTCTTCAAAAACGGCTCGGTTTCATTACGTCTCAATCATGAATCGCAAATGAGTACACGGTTCATTAAGTTTCTTTGAGTGAGCTCGTGTCGTGTGGCACCCAAATATCGAGCTTTTTTGTATAACCAGCTTTCTTCAAATGGGTCAAAACTGTTTTGTGGTCAATTCCCAGTTCTTCAGCTACATCGTAACTACTAATATGCCGATCTTGCTCCACTCTTTCAAAAATGGCGTCCATTTTATTCGTAACAGGGCGACCAGAGCGAGGTGAATCTTTAAAATCAAAATTTCCGGACTGAAAACGTTTGAACCAAATTTGTGCTACTCTTACTGACACTGCATCAGGTCCATAAACATCACAAATTGTTTTCACTGCTTGAGTTGCATTTTTGCCTTTTTTATAATAAAATTTTAAAATGTATCGAATTTCTTCGTTAGATTCACTCATTTTAAAGGAGAGAAAAACAAATGAAAAATAGCGGGAAACAACTCTTTTTTATTTTTTTCTTTTCTTTATAATGGAACCTTTTTAATGTTACCAAAACAAGCCAGACACAAATAGTACAGTCAAAAAAATTTTATAATAAGTTTATACCTACGTTATGCGAAAAGACTTTTTCCCCGACCTAATATTTATTTATAAAATATTGAATATCAATCACCGCTTTAAAGAAACATTATAATATCCTAGCATTTAGTAAGTTATAATTATTGGGAAAATATTCCACGATTTCAACCGTAATAAGTACCGTTTACGGTTGAAATTGCTGAATATTTTTCGTTGTAAGTTACCGTTGAAATTTTATATGTTTATTTTTTCTTTGAGCTATTTGAAAAATATTACAGATGGTTATTCTGAAATAGAAATAGTACGACAATGACGAGTCATAAAATAAAAAATGAATTATTTATTTTGAACTGTAATAAAACTTAACAACACTTCATTTTAAGCACCTTTATGCACAAGTAGCCACACAACAGACTTAAATCATTTCCATTCATACTTTATCTCGGTACCTTTATTACCGGGGATTGTTCATGCGATGTCGTAATCAGTACATTCGGCCATTTATCATTTGTCCCGGACAATAGGAAGTCTCCCACTGGAGATTACCATTCAGTAATGAGCGTGTATGTGAATGGTGCGGCTTCTTTGCCATTTTGGAATCTTAATATGCTGTAACGGGGGATTGGTTTGCATCCGTATTGGAATAATAACTGTGCTACGAAGCCTCTGTTGCCGAAATTCTAATAATGATAATGACTTGGCCCACGAGATTTCTGCTATGTGGGATGTGGACTCAGCGACGATTGCTCCGATACGCTCAACGGGTTTATAACGAAGAGCTTCGACCAAGCTTAGCTGGGTTAAGGGTCAGATACAAAAGGCACCTCCCGTAAACGTCCTCTAAAAATCATTTACCTCCCTTCTATACGAAACATTATTTTTAGGCTAAAGTATTTACTATTTAATTATTAATCTATGGGTCTTTGGTCTGAAATTTTTTTTTAAAAAATTTGTTATGTATAAACATTTTGACATATCAAATCATCAAAATCAACCACAACACCAATGGCCTAATCGGATCATGAGCAACAAAGCACCCGAACCACGAAGCAGAAAAAGTACTTAATTAAAAAGTGCATGTCAAGTCGTGGCGTAGTCGTATCGGGGCAGCTATCTCAATGGCGTGCGCAGTCGCCTTGTTTGACTCGATCAACACAGTAGGGTTGTCACTTCTTGTCTAGTTTTGATGCGTCAATGATTGTTTGTTAGCGTTTTGATAGTCTGTTTATTAAACAAGCGGCAAAATTACACTAGATATTCTAATAGTGAAGCCAAAGAATATCCTACACATGAAATTGTAAAAAAAAGTTAATACCGAGTACTCTTGTTTACTAAGTAGATACTTTTAGTGTCGACATGAATCCATTTAAAAATGTTATTAAAACAAAAATATTAATAAGACTAGAAGGGTCTTAAGAACCTTTTTTTTTTTACTGATTAATAGTATAATAATACGTAGATGGCTTAACTTGATCAAGACATAAATATATAAAATCAATGGACATAGTTTACATAATGTATGACCCCAGCCCTACCCTGTTAAATATTTAGTATATGGTCGATAGAAATAACTTGTAAAATATTTTCATTTTAATACACTGTAATAGTATTGACATTTCCTAAGTACAAAAATTTGTAACAATAAATAATTCACATCCCTTAATCCGCTTATTATGGCGTCGTACAAACCAAACCGATTGAGTGATCACGCACACGGCCCAGTTGCGTCCTACAGCGGCGGCTCTTGAATTTGGCCGCGCAATACGTGTCGTGCCATGAACAATGCATTATTGAAGCCAATCATGAGTGTCGGGCAGGTGGCTGTTTACCTCGATTTGCTGATCAATTATTGCCTGAAGCCGCCCCTTTGGATTCGCATTTTAAATTGTTTCTATTGGTTTTTTTTGTTCCTCGCATTTTCGGTAGGCATTTTTAATATAGACTACTGGACTTATGCACATAAAAATACATAAAGAGCCTTACACACTGATCTGTTTATTTTTAAATCAGTTTAAATAAAACAGATAAGTGTGTATGGCTTGACTGTGCATCAAAAATATTGATGGAACATCTGACAGGAAATTTGGTTAAAATTGTTGATATACAATAAGGTTAGGTTAGGTTGGCAATTTAAAAATTCCGATGACACGTTAAATAGGACTAGTTAAATAATAAACTTAAATAAAATCAAACCTGTATTTCCGTACCGTCGTTGGCCTACTTCCGAAAATTCTCAAATTTTGGCAAGTCCCTGTTTGGGCTTCGCATAATCCCTTTGTGTCAAGTTAAATCTGATCATTAACCCTCATTACCCTTTGTGTTTGGCTAGTTTTTAAATATACAGTTACTAGTACCTCCCCCTAGCAGCATGATCCACAGAGAGACAATTTGTATCGCATTTTCCAATTTTATTTGACGATCAATATGATGCGTATTTGAAATGGCCATTTATGGCGTCGCAAGGTCTATTCCTAAAATGGATAAATATTAGTGCATGATTTTAAAAAAAAAACTGGTTTAAGTGGTTTCTAAGTATGTAAATATTTCATACATATACAATATGTCAATAAAACATATAAGTCAATATGCAAATGTTGTATACTTTTACTTAAACAATGTTTGAATGTAAAATTAGCGGTTGAGTCGATTTGGTTGCTCGCGAGTGTATTGCAAAAAAAGTGGGTTATTTCGTTGTGGATCCACCAATAGTAACTACGAGGTCTGCTTATTTGTTTATATGGCGCTGTTTGATATGTTCTAGAATTTTTATTTATTATTTACCTTAAATACTTACAACATATACTTAAACATTAATTGACTACATCAACAGAAATATGTGATTTCATCAATTTCTTGCCAATGATTAACTGCATATTTTAATATAGACATTAGTTATACTCTTACAAATTACGCAGTAAATGAAATAAATTGTAACGGATATCAAGCTGCTTAATTAGACATACCCAATTTCAGTCTAAAGCTTCACAATCACTCATACGGAGTGTAAATAACATGTTTTTAAGTCATACGCGTCAATCATAAAATTCTGTATAAACGCACACCTGTATCTCATTAATTATTGCCGCGTCCAGCTAATTATGAAAGATGTTAATGTCATGGAGATGTTTATCTGGCTACCGTGTTCCTATATCACGTCAATTACGGTTTTATTGTGTTATTTTGTTCTTAGGACTAAGGTAATTTGATCGTTTATGTGTTAGGTTACTTACTCATTTCGTATGGAACATTTTTTATTAATAATAGTTGCGTTCAGTGTTCACTTGTTCATATGAAATTTAGCTGATGGTGTGCCATTTGGCTTCAAAAGCTTTTGTGCTACGGAAGGCACGTTAAGACTTTCACGGTTATCACTATGAGCTAGGCGTTGAGTATGTTAAGAGCCTTATAGGGTGGCCTAAACAGCAGTCTAAAAGCAGGACGCCACGTATCTTAGCCTTTACCTATCTACTTTGTGTCCTAGTTTTTTTCTCTTATTGATTGGTGACAGTAGTGATACGTTTGTGGGCTGAGATTATGAAATGTTTATTATATAGGATTGTGAATGGTGTATAGGGATCCTACCAAGACCTAAGGAGCGTAAGCCAACATCACCTGCAAGTGGTGCACCTGCCGATCAAAGGACGAGGCTCTGGCGAACATAACAGTGCCCGGTAAGCGGTAATAGGCTCGCCACTTTTAACGTGTGATCAACTATATAGCTGGCGACGTGTGGGCGTATAATATGCCTCTACCTACCCCTTCGGGGACACAGGCGTGAATGTATGTATGTATTATGAAATCTTTTAGTAAGACCTGAATCCGTTTCCACTTAGTTCGTGAAAGGAGACACATCCTCAGTAATGGCACTTTTATAAGACGATATAATCTTTGTACCAAAACATAAATAGATACAGCATTTGTCATAGAAGTAAACCTCATTACATAGATAAATATTGTATGTATCCTATCATGCACTGGTGATAACATTATTACTATCTCACCTTAGCACCACACAGGGAATATATACAGACACATGTAAATCATTTAATCTTAGTGAATTGGTTGCGTATCTAATTAGTCCGTTGTTTAGCAAATAAGATAAGCTAACAGAACAGATGTATGTCACTATAATGTTAGTTGTTAATTAGGCGATTGTATTGACTGGCGTGTAATTAGCTTTAATGAGATCCCGTTTTCAATTGTTGAGTCAAGTGTTTCTTTTCTGATAATTTTCTACCAGTACCTACTTACCGCGTACCCACAAATTCTAGCTTTACTTAGATCCTGTTTTCAATTGTGGAGTCAAGTGTTACCCACGCACCTACGAATTCGTACGCGTCACTAACATGTGCTTTGTTATTTTTTTTTTTAATCCTAGCCAAGGAAAGCTTCAAGTGGAAATATTGTGAAAATAGGTCGATATGTATTGGAGACTGTTGGTTAATATCGGGGTTGATAAATAAATGAAAAATAACTTGTTGAACTTGGATAAAAATGCCAAACGTATATTATAGAAAAACTTTACACGAACAGAAGAATGACAAGACAAAGGGCGGGAAGCAGTGAAAAAAGTGTTGCCAATATAATACAAAAAAAATCGGTACTGACAACATAATAAATATGGGTGCGTTCTCATATTCCAAAAGAGACTACTAGGAGATACTAACAACAAACAAAAAGAAACTCTCAGTTTTCAATGTAATGACCACAACGACTTCCAAGTCGTGTGGGTTGCCTCAACAAACAAAAGGCCCTATTGAACGACTCAAAAATATCTGACAGCAAACACAGACCGACTGCGCCAATGAGTCAAGCTCGAATCTGACAGCAGACACAGACCTGACTACTACGCAACGTATTATGATGCGGGTTTTTTTAATAGATAGTATGATTTAAAAGTACGGTTCATATATAGAAGTTACGGGCGTCAGCCAGTAAACTATAGAACCGCATGTGAGCTTGGAATGATACGAGTATCATTCCACACAAAACAGCGTATGTAAATATGATAATTAGTTTAAGCACGTGACAATCCAAGAGGTTTTTACCTGTAATTGAGTGAGTTCTATAAATACAGGCCGCAATAATGTCGACAGTTATGATAACGGTTATAGTTATTATAGTATTGCGTTATAGGTGCCCTTCACATTAAGTAACTAAGCAGAGATTGTAATTTTTTTTTAAATATCTTTGCTAAAGCTATTTAGAAGGGATCCATTTAATGATTTATTTCGGTTTACAGGTGATTTTACTGAGAGGTCCCAACACACTTACAAGTCATACATAAAAACGATTATCAAAATGTCATTTATAAATTATTTAATAGTAAAGTTAAAACAATAAAAATGCAGGTATATAATATCAAATAATTAATAATAGATCAAAAAAAGACAATATCAAATAAAGTAATCGAATAATTAAATATGTTTATGTGAAACATGTGTTTGTATGTACAACCACATATATACTTTAGAAAAATATGTAAATACATACAGTGTTAAATGGTGAGAGGTGGCCCTTCGCCCTCATTGTCAATAGACGAGATCACATTTTCATAGATGCTTTAGGCCAAGACATAGGGAAACAGGCAACTCATCATCTCAGCCCATTAACGTCCCACTACTGAGCACGAGCCTCCTCTCACATATCAAGGTGTGAGGGTATTGAGTCATACTCCACCACGCTGACCCAGTGCGTATTGGCGGAGGCAGGTGTATGGCGTCCTGCTGTTAGAATTTTTCAAGCCGCCCATTAGGCCTCTACCATAGCTTAACGACTACCACATTTAGTGATAACCGGGACCAACGGCTTAATGTGCCTTTCGAAGCACGGAAGCGCTCAAATGCCCACAAACGGTCACCCATCCAAGGACTGACCTCTGTAAACTCTGCTGTACTTTGGTGATCGTTTCCGACCACCGAGCACCGCAGATCTACAAGCGCTTCACAGGCAACTGTGTATCCCTAAATCGAGATCACATTTTCTCGATAATTTCTTAAATATTAAAATCTATCTAAAGCACCCAACAGATTTCCTTGAAACGACCAAGAAACTCGAATGCGACCTACTTCCGTCATTTAATTGTTTCTTTTTAAATCCGTTACGTAAGTCTGCCAAAAAAACAGGCCTATATAAAGAAGCAGATCTACCAAAGGAAAACAGAAGCTTATACTGTCCGAAATGAAATATCCACTCTTGTGACAGGTTAAGATCGAGGCAGCCCAGTGTAGGCTACACCGAGCAGTAAATTAAAATACGAATTTGCAAATTCAACCTTTTTACTTAATCCCGAGACAAAGATTTGGTTGGTAGTAGGGTTTATATTTAAACGGTTGCAACGGAATCTGCTTAATTTGTAAGTATGATAACAGATGGCGGTAGGTTCGGCGGAACTAGCTAGTTGTCTAGTTAACGTAAAAACATAAAATACACTTTATACATTATGGTAAATACATGCTAATAATATCATGCCGATACTACCAGTCCAAAGCAATTTACGATAAATGCTACACAAGTATTTAACCACTACCCTATTTGACAGCCAATATCGCACTCCGCTCATGAGGGCGCGGGTTCGACTCCAAGACAGGACAAATCTCTGTGTGCATATATATTCTGGTCAGGGTATGTCCTATGTAAATTAAGTATGTATTTACAAAAGAAAAATAATTAAAGTATATTTTCGTCATTTAGTGCCCATAACACAAGTTCTTAACGATACTTATGTTGAAACTAAATAATTGGTGTGGCTATAAGAAAAAGTACTAATAGTAAAGCCGAAGTGTTGTTTATAGCTAATTAATCAGAGCAAAATTCTTATGCTTACAATAATATATCTAGTGATACCCGTTTCACGTCCGTCCCGTAAAATACACATTGTTGGTAATTTTAAGCTTGACTTACAATTCAGTTTTGACATAAAAAAGCTATATGAGGCCATTGTTCAGGAGAAGGAACATGTTCCATTAGATTTGTACAATAATTTATATGCTTAAGTACCAACAATTTTCCTTTCATTGCCGAAAAGATAATTAATATTAAAAAAGCTTTTAGTTCAAAATTAATAGTTTCTCTATAGAAGTTCCTTATAGTTGAATTGAACAGTTAGTACAAATACACGATCACCGATCTAGAGCAAAGGGCGCAATGTATTCCAAAGTTAAAGATAGCGTTATTGATTGCAAGTTTCATAATAACTAATAATAATTCGTACAAAATATAAAAATAAGTGAAACAGCAAAGAGTACGATTGCTATCCGTTTATTAGTGAAATGTTTATGGGACATCTTTGTAATACTCAATATTTTATTGCGTTCCACAATGGTTTTATAAGGTGGTGAATATTATAATTTGGTACCTTTGGGCACAGCATAGTGTAGGAGAGAGGATACTACCTGTATTACTGCATATAAATTATATGATTTGATAGAAATTGCATAATCTTTTTTATATTATAAATATATTTATTCGTTCAATTTTCAAAAGTGACAAGACGTCAAACCTAATATTAAGTGACACGGCTGTCCATAACCATTAGAGAGTTGTTTAAGGAAAAATCCGATCGACACGGCCCTCGACACCCAAGACATTACAAGGACAAAAAATTACCACTAAACTAATGTACCAGTGTTACCAGTACATAAGAATCTAATATGATGTACGTCATTGTTATTGGAAATTTACAAATAGTTATATTATATATATAATATTTTTGATAATATTTGATGTATTCCTCATTATGATTTTAAAGATTCTGGTTGGTCGAAAAAAATCGAATAATTATCACAGATAGCTCGAGACGACCTAGTACAATATTAAATTATTCTGATAGGTATATGTTTTTGCGTTGTCAAATTCAATTTGCGCGCATTTCTTATGGTTCCCGCCCAGAACATTTTACGTAGCCTTCGATTACTTACCTTTTTTTGTAAAACACAAGGATAAATAATCAAATCCAACTTATTAAAATCTACTACTCTAAATCTACTGAGGAGTCCTCTCACAAACCAATGTTAAAAGGATTTTGGTATATCCCACCTGCGCTGTTGTCCTGTGCGGATTGGCGAATCTGTATCCTAACAATACTAATGTTCCTACCACTCTTACTAGTATATCCTCAAATAAATCAATCACAACCCAATATTATCCGGAGAAAGCAAAAACTTTTTTTAAATTCTAAAAACATTATATATCGAAAGCTAAACACTCTGGTACATTTTTCATTTCGTCATTAAAAAACGGATTGTTTTTTTCCGGATTTATATTGAATTAGCTCGCCATGTCTCCGAGAGAAGGAGGATGGCACGGATTTTAGGTCGAAGGGATCGTTAGATAAATGATCGTGGATATTTGACAATTCGGATGCAGATGCCGACTCCGAGTAGGAATTATAATTGGATTTGGTGATTAAATAAAATTAAATTGGTACGAAGTATATTTTTGTTTTGCCTTTTTAGTACTTTTTAAGCTTTTATATTTTTGTAATATGTACTTGTAACATTTTTGAATAGAATAAAATACACAAAAGTGTTAAAATAATATTTTTATTTAATAATATGTGTTCCGGTAAAGCACTTATTAATCTGTGTTTTACTAAAGACTACCGCATCGATTCTATGTAGTACATATTCGGTGATAAAAAGCTTGGTGATTCAAACTTGTATAATTATTAAGTTTTTCTATTTTATATCCGTAAACTGCTGTAAGAATTGCAATTATCTTACGTTTAATAAATTATAACTACTTTAATTGATGAACCTTTTGTAAAATTTGGAAGAAGATTTCTGGAAATGGGGATTTCCAGAAATTTATGTTATAAAATGCTAAGCACAATTTAACGGCTTAATAAGTTACATTAAATGTACACACACACATATTATCATAAAATATTGTTTGAATTAAGCAATTAACAGACAACATAAAATATTTTCGTAGCACTGATAATACTCGTAGCGCATATCAAAAAATTGTAGATAGACCCGTCAACGCGAAAAGCAACAAAGCAGCTAATGAAACGGTCGGCTCGCGCCGTCTCCGCTCGCGTCAGTGCTACGAGACCCGTCGCGTAGTCTGCACGCGTGCTACGCCGTAGCATAGTGTCTACGTTCCATGTATATAAATAATTTTGTGTTTGTGTGACGGAGATGGGATGCGCATTCACTGTGACAGTGCTTACAAATCAACCTAACTGCCGATTTTGTGATGGATTTGCAAAATAACCACGGCTTACTGTTACAGCAGAACTAGGGCGGTAATTACAGTACTATTTTAAACTTCCGTTCTAAGTATGATAATTAGTTTTTATTACTTATATTGTACGTGATATTGAGTTTGGAGTTACGAAACTTACAATTCTAACGCTTTGTCATAAAATAAATTAGAAAGTAAATTGTTAGGAAAGTGTGTACTTTTTTTTTAAATATTGATGGTGGTAACAGTAGGTTAGTAAATTGTTTTATATTAAAATAAAAATTATCTAAAAAACCAGATACATAGTTTGTTAAGATAATTGGCTCTTATCTGAATTCAGTAACAATATAATATTTATGAAGTTGTTTGACTTTTGGTACTTTGAAATGAAATATAAATATGTAAATATATTGCGCATCTTATACCTATATTTATATATTTTTCCATTCTCCTTTTATTTTATTTTCCTCTAATTAGCGTAACCTTTTCATTGTGAGCGCTTCAATAACCAGACTACACTCAAACGTTAAGTATTTAATTATCACTTTCAATATTACAAAGGTAACACTGAGGGCTTATGCAAAGTTCGTGACGAAAATTATTTATGTAATAACAATCATTGGAACGCGTGATGTATTTGAACATAGACTTATTGTTCTATGGTATTTCATATCGTTTAAGATGTATCTGAAAGTAATTTAGATACTAAAAATTATTCCTATACCAACTTTAGTTGTTTATGTAGTAAGTACAGGTATGTACTAATTGATCAACAAAAAAGTTAAGATTCTTGAATATTTATTACTACTTTGGTATGGTTTTGATATTTTTTTTGGTAATAGATATATTATCATTATAATTAACAATAAATAATATAAATTGAACAATAAACAATCTACTATTATACGAATTGTCTGACTTGAGAAAACGAACGATGTAAAAATGTTGTAAGTGAGTGTACTCGAAAACGAGATCGTTAATACTATTCCGACGTGTCAATGTAAATGATTGTTTAGGTTACAAGAAATTAACGAATGCATGCTCCGTGCATTGCTGCTTGCAATCTGTTATGAAACTTGGCCAGTAATTCCAAAATCTATTAGGAAGGCATTTTAATAGCAGAAGCTATAATACTCACTCACACTAAAACTGCCATATGGTTTAAAATACAATTTGTGATAGAATTGAAAACCACTAAATACTTATGTCTAAATTATGTTATTAAAAGGGTGATTAGATAGAGTTTGAAAGTGTGTACAAAAGGCCCGTCGATTTTCTAGCTTATACTACGGGGAAAACCTTATATATCCTTCTGTACTTTTTGGAGGATAACGGATGGCAGCGCAGTGCTTTTTATATATGTAATAAATCTTATTTCCTCACTGTTTGATATTTTTATAGACTTATAAAGTTCAAAATCTTTACTATGTTCAGTATTAAGTAATTTTACTGGTTCGAAACCAAAATTTGACGAGATTCTTGCCTTATTTTTCTCACTCAAGCTCCGGAACGCATTGAGTGCGTTAGTTTTACAGATGACGTTTATAAGAGCTTAGCTAAGCCAAACTTACCAAAATCAATCGATGGTTACCTTCAGACATGTTACCATATTATAATAGGACATGTTACCGTATCGGGAATTTAGTCTGTTGCCATGTAGATTAATAAATTGAAAAGTAAAAAAATCAGGCGACGTGAGGTCACTATGACGTGTAGCATTAATAAGACTTGATTAAATAAAATTCACTTGACTTTGGATTTTATTTGATTAGTTCCAAAAATTTTGCAAAAAGTCGCATGTAAAAAAGCGAGACATATATCAGGTTAACATAATCTTGTCCCATTCTAAGCCAGCTACAAGCAAAACTTTATAAGTATAATTAATAGAAGACTAGAGTTCGCGAATTTTTATGAAACAGCTTGCACCCAACCCCATTTTTTTTTCTAGAAGATCATTAGCAATTTTATGATACACAATTATTAATAGTACCTTTTACTCTTGTGATAAGCTTAACTCTTTGTTTTATGATTGGGTTCATGTCTTATTTATTGTAAAAAGATACACCATCAACATATAATTTTACATTGATAATTAATAACACACACAACAAAATGTTAAAAGATATGCCTCTACAGGTTTCTACAACATTAATCTTCAGTGTGTAGGGATCCAACCAATATGTAGGGAGGCTAAGCCAACCACATCTGGCAAGTGCTGATCAACGTACGAGGCTCTAGCGAACATATAAGTTCCCGGTATGCGGAAATAAGTTGGCCACCTATTACATGAGACCAACAATAAAATTGGCGAAATATCCCTTTGGGGAAACAGACAATGTATGTCTTAAGTATATCTCTCGTTGCCCGATAGTCAAGTTAACCAAATCGTATGTTATACCTAGTAAAGTGGTGGCAAATCAATCAATTAATAAATATCAAGGTTTTTTTCAACCCATATAATATCATATTAGAATAAAATATATTCATGGTAAAGCATATATAGATATAAATGTCTTGTGTGGGAGTCGAACTCACAACGTTAGATATCGGTCGTCCATCAATGCTTGTCTTATGTTA
This sequence comes from Musotima nitidalis, assembly GCA_949126915.1. Lineage (NCBI taxonomy): Eukaryota > Metazoa > Arthropoda > Insecta > Lepidoptera > Crambidae > Musotima > Musotima nitidalis. Next base: position 4,625,535 of record OX421429.1, read on the forward strand.
AAGCTGATCGAGTATGTTTCAAAAAAAAAAAGCAAATAAATATAATTGTCCCTTTCTCACACCGTTTCCATATTTCCCGTATAACTTACACATATCAAGTGTAACCAAAAAAATCAAAGCGATACAAAGATCATAACTCAGATATGAAACACCAGCAAGCAAGCATCTTTTGTCCCTTTTATTTATACTTCAAATGAAATAGACGGCAAGATTTCAAAGCGAGAAATGAGTGAGTACCAGAGTGCGGTCGATACTCTTACACGCGATAGTGTGAAGGTTTCAAATCTTAGGAAAGCTGTTTTTGTATGGAACCAAGGTTTTCTACATCAAAACCTAAATACAGGACTAGTATAAAATATATCTTACTATTTTTATAATTTTTTTTAACGATTGATATGGCGTGGCAGTAGATATACCTGCACTCCCCAGGTCGTGTGGGTTCGATTCCCCTACAGGTCAAGCCTTTGTGTGCATGATTTTTTTTTATATAGGTAAATTCTATGAGTATTAAGTATGTTTTTACAAAAATGTATTTAGGTATGTATATCCGTTATTTAGTATCCATAACACTAGTTCTTAATGATTCGTATCTTGGAAAGAAATAATTGGCGTCATTGAAAAAGATTACTATTATTTACACTGAAACTTAAAGTTTTTTAAATGATATTTTGCTGTAACTCAATTTTGAGATTTTACAGTCTGTCGTCCGAACATAAGATAATAAATAAATATTCTCTTATAATCACACCAATTATTTAGTTCCAAGATAAGTATCACTAAGAACTTGTGTTATGGATACTAAAGAACGGATAAACATACTTAAATTTTTTTTTTTATAAAGAAATACTTAATATACATAGGAAAACACCCTGACATAAAATAATAAGTAACAAAAATATTCTTTATTATCTTTACACACACATTTTTAAAGTTTGTGAGCTATGCCTACTCCTCCTTTCATAGCTACTCCTTTCCTGTTCTCTCCTTTGCGTCGGGTTGTCTGGAAGAGATCGCTTTTAGCGGTAAGACCGCCTAGATTGGCCTTATTTTTTTTTTATATTACATTTTTTTTAAATATTACAATATTTTGTTTCATATTTTAATATCTGTAGTTTTTAAGTTTCTTGGTCAATAAAAGTATATCTATTTATCTATCGATTCACAAAGCGTTTCTAGTATCCTAGATTACCAAGATTCCAAGGTAAGACCATTTAGGTCATACTGTTTGAGTTTTTTAAGCCAGTGCCCAACTATTTAAGGGTTTATAAGCCGCTTTATAAGTATCCTGCATTTATTCGTTGCATGTTGAAAATAACTGCCATGATAATTTTTTTTAAAGTTTATCTCTTATGAACGTCGCCTTAAAAACTAAAGCGCTCATCCAATGCGGGCTTGAGTAGAAAATAATCAGGCAAGAATCTCGTCAAGATTTATTCTTCTGCCAGTTACAAAAATTAGCTCTTGGTATAATAGCTGTAAGATTTCAAAGAAAATAAATAAATGACAGCCGGGACCAACGGGTGAATGGTTCAAAACGATCACCGAAATTCATAGAGGCCAGTTTTTGATTGGCTATCCTTTGGTGTGCTTATTTGATATCGAACGCTTTGAAAGGCACGTTAACCCATAGTCGAGCGATCGTTAAATCTGGTAGGTAGATAAATAGAACTCAAGAAAAGAAAACTATAGCGTTAGAAAAATTATAAAATTTGCGGCTTTACCGTTTACAGCGATTTCTTCCAGGCCACCTTTGAATGGAGGGTGATTTAAATTTTAAGAAAACCGGGGGTGTAAAACGGTAAAATACATTATATACTTTATGAACAGAAATAAATACGTACCTACATGTCATTGGAACATTGAACAGACATTTACTAACCATAAATACCTGATTACAGTGGATCATAAAATCCTTATCTGTTTAAAAATAAGGATATATTAAATAACAGATAATCAAAAAATACCTTGGACCTAAAATACTAGTTGTTTTTCTCCGACTTTATCAGGCATATTATGCGGCCTAGGCAAGTTAATGATAGGACTATGACACTGGCTGTTAGAATATTAGACAGCACTGATTTCCTAATAACGACTGCTATGGATAGTGTTGCAAAGGACTCGAGTCTTTTAGTCTTATTCGATAGACTCGACTCAATTTTCTAAGACTCAGTGAACTAACTGAACTCGGAGTCTTGAGTCGAGCCGAGTCTGAGTCCTATCATGAAGACTCGAGCGCCATTATTGAACTCGAAACCTTAAATAGAACTCGAGAGACTCGAGTCTTATAAAGAGCTTGAGTCTTAAAAGAGCTCGAGTCTTAAAAGAGCTCGAGTCTTCTTCAAACTGGTCTTCGAAATGCTGACAGTGATTTATTTAGAATAAATGTCTATACTTATATAATAAAGCTGAAGAGTTTATTTGTTTGGTAGTTTTGTTTAATTAATGTTTTCTTTTGTAATAATTTTCATGATCATAATTAATTAAACTGATTTTTTATGTTAATTAAAACTTTAATTCTTTCATTTATTTTTCGACATCTCCTTCTGGTTACACATGATTATATCTCACAAAAATAGCCTTTTATTGGCTGCTTTAAAAAGAATGACTCAAAGCGGAAAAGAACTCGAGCGCGACTCGGCGCGTAAAAATGACTCTAGCGCTAAAGAAGGCTCGAGTCTCGAGTCTCGCGTTCAAGAGCTCATATAGACTTGAGTTCTTTATTCTTAAGAGTCTTATTGTTATGAGTCGAGTCGTGTAATGCCGAGTCGAGCTCTAAATTTAGGACTCAAAGACTCGAGTTCTTTACAACACTAGCTATGGATGTTCCTGACTGCCGAGACGGACTTCACGTGCTATCCGAGGTACGGAGCAAGCGATAATTAGGCACATAACTTCGACAAGTCATAGTTTCGCGATTAGGGTTTGAAACCAATTTATATAATACATTCATCATATCTTAGCATTATCCCGGTTGCTCTAGACTTGAGCTTAGAGCCCAGGGTATGCTCATTGGTTCAACCAGATTTGACTGAATTTCAGTTATTACGTGGAGCGACTGCTGTCTGACCTCCGCAACCCAGAGGGAAACATCATTCTATGGTTAAACCAGTTGTCAGTCTATTAGAGGGCACTGACTTCTTATAACAACTGCTATAGATGTTCATGACAGCCGGGACCAACGGCTTAACGTGCTTTCCGAGGCACGGAGCAAGCTATAGTTTAAGGCGTATAAGTTTAACGTGCTGTTCTGATAATTATTTCTTTTTTTACGTTTTTCTTTTAATAGTATAACATTACGTTACATTAGTAAGTTGTCGTACTAACATATAAAATGAACTTTGTTCGCTTTTCTATCAATCAGTTTATATAATACATTATTTTAATGTAATCATATGTTAATCAATTAATGAGTACGAATAAGCACTTATAAACGGTGATCACTAGAATTTGAAATACATTTGGACAGTGCGGCTAACCCCTGTTGCTTTTCAGTAAGTCAACATAATGAAAGGTTCCGTAGGCACATTAATTATTTGCCAACGGTCTCGCAGTCTCGCTTTAAGGCTAAAACCACAAAACCGGTCTAGTTTTGATCGAATAATTAACGTCACTACCTCTTGACAGCTTTTTGAGACGCCTTAATTACTTAAGTGCTTGACTATTGTATATAATAAAAATAACCTTATCTCCTTTGACATTTTACATAGCGGTTTTCTCTTAAAATTTGGCAGAGTTTGTTCTATGATAAGTAGACAATGGAAAAATATATAGTAATTACCATATCAGCCTTATCATCTGCTGAACATTTAACACCCCTATATAATAATAATCCTTTATTGCACATAAAACATAAATAGATTACAAAAGGTATTTAAAAACATAAAGTACAAAGGTGGACTAGAAGAGATCTCTACCAGCCAACCCTAGAAGTTGTGTATAAATTTGTAGGTACGGGATTAAAATTGGTTAAAGATCTTTGTTAAAAATATATATATGACATTCTATCGGGGTATTTGCCCAAAAACACCACGCTGGACAAGCGGGTTGGTGATCGCTGTTGCTGCCCATCATCATGTAAGATAAGGCTGGTACCACACAGCTTTTATACATTAAAGACGAAGACATAATAAGACGTAAGACCATGAGGCTTTGAAGTTCTCTGCCTGTCCATAAGTTTCCTAGATCCAACAATTCCGGGTCTTTTAGCGGGGCGTGAAACAGCATTTTTACGTGGGGACATGACTTGTTACCGTGCGTACTCCACGATATGGAGATATTATTTCTTTCGACTGCAGGATGTAATAATAATGACAAGTCACAAAAAAAATTGTATATGGAAACAAATATGTGTGGGAATCAATTCACGTTGCCCTTTTTTATCCTATGTGGTAACAGTAGGGCCTAGGTCACACGAATGTAGCCGTGGTCAGCCGCAACTCGCATGTGTATGTATGATGTTTATATGTTGTCTACTGCATGTGTATAGTCAGCGTTATATAGTGAATAACATCCAAAGCGCCATAATGATCGACAAACGACTCTATTGTCAAGAGCGTTAGGGCTTGTTCTGATATAGATAGCGCTTTTGGTCCTTAAAAAAATACTTTATTGTCTTTAAGATCACTTAGATTCGTCAAACATTCACACACCAAATGGAAGTTCGATATATTTTTTTAACAACTATGAAAGAGACTATTTGATGCTAACTTTAATAACTAGAGTATATGTTTGTACTATGCTTTGCTTAGTTGGAAGCGCTGAGTGAAAAAATAATATATTCACATTACACTCTTATTAAATATGATGCTAAATGAGGGCATCTCATGTTTATGTTATATTATATTATATTTAAATAATATTGTAGATTAATAATTAAAAAGATAGAATATTGTATTTATTATTAAAATTGCTATGCTATCGCATTAGGTTAAGACACCTGTAATGGTAGCATAAGATTTTAAATAAATAAATAATAACTTCATATTTAATAAGTGTCTTTGCCTTCTGTAAAGATATTGCTCGATTACGACCTAATAAATGATAACCTAAATAATAATGAAAGAAGTGTTCGTGCATACACTATAAGTACATATTTATAAAGTAGGTTATGTTCGGGGTGCCGATATTACTTTATAACATAGCGTGTATTGTTTATTGAAACATTAAAAAAGTCGTAGCCAGAAAATGACCCTATACTAAAAGTATAAGGTCATCTGATCCTTTTAGTATAAGGTCATCAACCACCTTATTATCTTATAAGGTCATCAAGCACCTTTGGACGAACGATATGGCGTGGTGGTGAAAATACCCTCACTCCGTTCCTGAGGTCGTGGTGTCGATTCCCACACAAGACAATCTTAGTGTGCATAAACATGAATATTTATTCTAGTCTAGGTGTTGTCCTATGTATATTAAGTAGGTATTTACAAAAAAAATATGTTTATCCGTAATTTAGTATCCATAGCACAAGTTCTTAATAATAATTATCTTGGAACTAAATAATTGGTGTATTTGTCAAAACATATTTCTTTATATATTAAACATAATTTTTTACTTCATCAGCTTAGATGCTACAAGGTTTGTGGCGTACAGATGTTAGTTTTTTAAATATCTCCATTGATTCTCTAAATTATTGATAACCAGGATCACGGTTTGCCTTTTCCCGGCCTCCGGGAGGTACTCAGCCCCCCCACCACTCCGATGTGGAGACCTGTCCAGGGGGATCAGTGATAGTTCTCGTATAACCTAACCTAGCCTTATTATCTTCGTCAGACTATCATCGTCAGACTATCTTACTAACTCAGTCTCAAACTCCCCATTAGATTCTCAATCAATATTTTTAATTCTTCTTAAGAGGATTTAGTTTATCATATTCCTTAAGGTCTATGTTCAAAATAACATTTTCGCTGTAGGGTTTTTGGGTAATATGAACATTGAGTGTGCAAATTGGGCTTCACGTGATGCAACAAAAAGGAATGTTCAGGTTTTCCATTACGTTATGGCTGCAAAGAGTAACGGAAGTCCCTACAAAAGAAACAATGTGTATCATGGTTGAGATTCTGTACTCTGACTGGCGTCTGTCAGTCATGAACACTGCGTGAACACAATATGCGCTCAGTGTGTGTGAAGCTGTCAAATAAAAAACCAAGATTTTGGAAATAATATTCCATTCAGAAAATGTTAATGCAAATACCATATTTTGCTCGGTTTGATACTTTCAATAATATTGTAAGTTATACATATTTTTTGTCATTTGATGGAAAGTGCCTTTTTACTCTTGCAAAACTATCGTTATTTTCAATCATTAAATGATCGCTTCACGCTATGGGTGTGTCAGGCCTTGACATACTAAAACTATCCATTTTTTAATTTTTTTTAATTGTGACACGTCATAATGACTGCATCCTGCCTGATGATAAGCAGTCGATGCAGTCCAATAGGAAAATGAAAGCGCTTTATAACGTGAAATAAGCACGCTATAAAGCGCATCCACGCATGACGGCCTGCTAAAATGCTGTTTCCCGCCCCGCTTAAAAGACCCGGGATTATAGGAAACAGGAAACACATGAGCCGGCAGCGAATTCCAGAGCTTAGTGGTCTTGCTCAGAAACGACCTCCCAAATTTCTTGGTTCGAGTGCTGATATTCTGCACAGTATGAGGATGGTTTTCTCTCGAGTCTGCTATATCCCGGGACCGCGGTTACCCGTTCGAACAATCCCGCAACATATCTGGTAAGTTGAATCCAAGTTAACTTTAGCACAGAAATCTTTAGATGTATTTCCAGAAGTCGTATAAAAATAGCATGAAACAGTTCACATAATCTCCTGTTTTGAAATCCGAAACACACAAGTCGTATTAATCATCCTTAATCAAAAGATTTGTCTTATCTCAATTACTGTTAATTGTCAAATTAATTAACTAGGGGTTCCCTAATAGGTATAGTCTGTCTAATTAGACGTTGGGAGTGCAAATTAACAGCTTAGAATTAAAAGTGGATCAAGTCCATTGTGACTGGGCGCCCGTTAATATTCTTAGTCTACTGCGTAATCATCACGACTTTGTTTGTAAAGGCTTGTCCTAAATAAATATCTCGATTTTGGGGTGAATTTACAGTTGTCAGTTGACCACTCTGAGGGAAAACTATCTCCTCACGCCTCATGTTATTATTCAGTTTAATTATCCGATCGTGTAGAGGTATTGTTAGATATCTTATCGTTTCGTTTAAGGTTCTAGGTTTGAAGGTTGAGGTGATTGCAGTGAAAGCAGATTTTTGTTAGGCTATAGTAATCTATATATATAAAAATCAATTGCTGTTCGTTAGTCTCGCTAAAACTCGAGAACGGCTGGACCGATTTGGCTAATTTTGGTCTTGAATTATTTGTGGAAGTCCAGAGAAGGTTTGTACGTAGAGAAAATAAAAAAAAAATCTTGAAAAAGTGTAAAATCAACATATTTCTATACTCCCATATACAAACAATTTGTACTAATACTTGAAAGCCAATTTGAACCTTATCAAACAAATTTAATGTCAAAAGTGACGTTAGTTATACCAAAAAAATTTAATGTCATCATATGTCATTTCATTTTATCAGCGATAATTATTGCTTTGTTGTGTTTATATTTTCAAAAATATTCTTGTTATTGATTTGTGTTTATATTTTCCAAAATATTATTGAGTTGTTGAGTGAAGGTAAAATGCCATGAGCAAGACGACAAAACATAGGCCGGCGATTGCACGGCGATCAAGAATACGTCGTGCTGTTTTGGATGAAATGCTGCGTGCTGTCAGATTGATTATAGTATATACGGATACATTGGAATGATGGACGCAATATGTCCACATTGTGATGCGGCTAACTTTCGTGAATTGGATGAACGTTGTGCAATTGTTTCAAATACAAGACCATCCAAGGTTTTTCCATCAGCATAACGCATTAGTTCAATTGTTCAAAATTGCTCTCGATCGTATGCCAAAATTATTGAACAAATATGAAAATTATAAGGCAGAAGACATTTTAATTCGTATGCGTCATCATGAAAGAAATCCCAATTTGTTGATTACCTTGGAAATGTACAACGAAGCTTCAATAATAATTGAAGATATGTGTCTAAAGATTTTAAATAAAGCATTAGCACAATTGGGTATGACCGCACCAAATCGTAAGATACATGATTTTTTTGATCGTGAATTGCAATATGAGCAGGAGTTCAATTCTAATGCAAAACTTTCTATGTATCATTGATTTTAGCGACTATTCGATCGGAACAGAAAATTACATTGCATCTTTGGGAATTGCTGCTACATTATTAGAAGGTGGTCGGACCTCACACTGCATTAAAATTGCCTTTGAATGTACAGGTGATTGAAACTCAAACATGCAATATTTCGAGAAATGGCAAAAGTTCTGCGATTAACGTCAATTATTTTAAAGGATGAGTGCACAATGGCGAATAAAAAATCAATAGAAGCATTTAATCGAACAATGCAAGATTTACGCGGTAATCAACAGCTTTTTGGTGGTGCTCTGATATTGCTGTCAGGGGACTTTCATCAAACATTGCCTGTCATTTCTCGATCAACTCCTGCTGATGAAATAAACGCCTGTTTGAAGTCATCAGTTCTTTGGAGATATGTACGAAAATTTACAATGAACATTGATATGCGCATTCACCTACATAATGATGCAACTGCCCATGAGTTTTCAAAACAATTGTTAGAAATTGGTGATGGCAAAATGTTTTTCACATGGCTAACTTTATGTTGCCTGTTCCAGAACCCCCAACTGTTTATTTATTCATGCTCAAAATAGAAAAACAAAAATATTGTTTATCCAAATGTTTTAGACTAACCCATATAAACCCGGCGTAAGAGTACCCAATTCTTTTTTATTTTTTACTCTTTGCTGATAAATGTAATATATAAACAATATATCATTTGGGTCATTTGGAATTTTAAACAGCTAGCAATTTACAATATTTTTTTGTTTGAATAAATGAACTTAATAATCTTTTTTTTTTATTACTATGCCTTATACGTAGCGAAGCACGTTCCGGGCCGCTAGTGTAATATAAATTCTAGAAAACGTTGATACCTAATTTCTCAAGTCCTTTTAATTTAAATAGGTCTTAGAAATAAATATTTTCCGCTCTTAGTCTTCATTATAAAATTTTAAGGAAACTTAAAACAACTTATAACAGCATTAAAACTCATATAATATCACAGTCAGAATAAAAAAAGATTATAATATGAACAATGAAATTTTGCATAATAAATACCAGAATGAATAACTTAATAATTACAGGGAAGATCGATGTCTGGGACAGCAAAAATATAGAAAACCCGCTTTGTCAGTGTTTACCAAGCAGGTTTTATATACAAACTTATATACTTGCATACAACATCAAAATCTAAGGCTTCGCGACGGACCGCTGTACGGGGACTAATCTTCTTAGAAAAATAAAGGTATTCGACCTGATAATTACTTTTTTGCGGAACTGTTCGAAAGCTTTTCCGCGGCCCGGGACATAACAGGCTCAAGAAGGAATATGGATGGTTTTTGGTCAGTAAAAGTCTGACACGCCCTCCTGCTCCACCCACAGCGGGAGACGGTCATATGATAATTTTCCAACCAAAAATAGACCAGGTAATTACAACAATAAATCGTCGTCGACGTATTATGAAGGCAATCTTATGGTCTATTTAAAAGTCGAACGCCAAAAATGAATGGAGTATTACTCAGTTGGGCAGATCTTTTACACCTCATTAACCGAGCAGATTGGGTCTTTGCCGCCCAAATTTTATATTTATTCATTCGTTCGTTTTTTAAATTAAAAGGAACGAGACAGTTTTTAAAAAGGTTCAGGGGATAAAGGTTGGTTTCATTGTTATTGTTTTTGAAATTGCGTGATAAAATCTTTGATATTTTTTCTTTTATTAGACCCCCGATGTGATTTTTTTTAACTATTGATTGATGCTAATTGCTAGCTTAATTCTAAATCTATATTTTTATTCACTGTTCCACTGTTCCTCATACACTGCTCGTTCATAACTTGGACAGTTGACTTAGTGACTTTGGTCGTTTACTGAACTGCTTCTATTAAAAGATGGAGCATTTAAGATTTAAATCCATATGAAAGAAAACGTGTACTTACCAAAAAATGTATCTGATGCACGTAATAAATCCGCTGTTCTTCATATACTGCTTGTTAATAACTTGAAAAGTTGACTTTGTGACCTGAGACGAGGCAACAGGTGGCGAGCAAAGGTCACAGACACTATTTATCGTATAATTCACCACTTACTCCCATACTCCGTTGAACATATACTCATGGGTATTCTCAATTGGGTCGTTATTTCTAGCATGGGGTCCCTTAACAAAACCGCGATATTGTTGTCCTCAGGCACTTATATATCTGTATGAATACCTACGGGGGATACTTTTTGTGTTATAAGCTTGCATTGTTCAGATAAGGGTATGCGTAAGTTATGATACGATTCTTTGCTATGCATTATGTTATTGCCGTAAGTAGATAGGTATCTTTATCTAGTAAAATAACGAAACTATAAACATTGTTTAATGTTCTATGGTGTTTACAAAAACACAGTTATTAGATTTCTTTTTTTTTTTTAATTTACATATATACATAATATCACACCTGTATCCCCCAAGGGGTAGAGAGAGGCATATTAAACGCCCACATTTAGCTTTTTATATTGTTGGTCTCGCGTAATAGGTCGCGATTCTACTGCCGTTTACCGGGTACTTTCGTCGGGGCCTCGTCCGTTATTCGGCAGGTGCAAAACTTGCAGGTGAGGTTGGCTTGGGCTCCTCCGATTTTGGTAGGATCCCTATAATTTTTAAAATAACTAACTAGTAACTGTTTTTTTTTGGTTATTACATACATATATACTTTCACGCCTGTTATTGTTTATATTATATAGTTGATGAATTATATAGTAGCACTCCTATTGCTGCTTACCGGGCACTGTTATGTTCGCCAGAGCCTCGTCCGTTGTTCGGCAGGTGCTGAACACTTAATTTCTTACATTGGTCTGGTTGTTTCTGATGTATATAGCTAACAGCTCTTTTATACCAAACATGTTAAAAATATTTTAAACAGAAGCCAAAATAGCTAACACATATAATATAAAGTTATATTTTAGTTAGGTACTAGAAGCGCTCAGTGAGATGTTTAAAAATATTCACTATTATTATTTTCGTGTCTGAAATACTAGCAGTATCATTTTTCTACACAATTTTTTGGCTTACCTTTACACATAACATAACGACATTGACATTGAACACAACACAGTTTATTAACTACAGGACGAGCTGCCGATAAATCGTCCACAAGCGACAGAGTACGCTCTGTGATCTTAAAAAATATATTTCATAAAATTTACACCGAACCTAACCGAAAACGACCTGAGCTAAATTGAAAACAGTCGACTGCCGCTCGTTATGGCGCCGACTCCACCATTTATCTTCATTCGGTCTTTCAATAGAATTGCCGGAGACGTTTTCTGCAACTCAAACGCTGGGTCGCAGACACTACTTATTATTTCGAACAGTTCGAGCTTAACGATTTGGCCTCAACTCGAGCGCACCTGCCTTTGGTTCGCAAGCCTCGGGGTTAGTATAAACCCTGTGTTAGAATGATCCGATTACTTGCATAATGTACCTATCTTGCGCTAAGCTAGACGATTCTACATTATTCCCTGTTATCGATAGGGTTCTTGAGTTTGTAATTTAACTTACTTATGCACCGCTTATTATGTACTACTAAATCAATCGGATAACAATACGCGACAAAATACAAGGAATCTCTATATGATTTCTTGATTTTACATTTCGTTCATTAACCTACTGTGCTTCACTTTGGCGTTTCCTCAGGAGGAAATATATACAAATTTACATTCGCCCCTAATGACGTCAATGCTGTCGCAAATTATTCAATCACAATATTAATATAATCAACAGTACTATTTTCTGGATTGTTTTTTCAATCACTTGTTAATTAAAAATATATATAAAAGTGCAGTGTAAAACCTGCCGCTTATTACGATTTTTGTTGTTTAGCTAAATGGATTTACTTAATTTTGGGAAATAAAGAGCAAATAACTTGTATTTTACGCATAAGACAAAAAAACATGTTATATTATGTCTACTCGTGTCTATCGTATTAAAAAGGTATTCAATTTTGAATGGTATTTTCTACAAAAAACTGAACCAATTTTCCAAATCTCTCACTCATTGTACAATGGATACATACATAACAATTTATTTTTAGTATAGACTATTATCATAATATATATATATAAAGTCCACTGCTGAATGTTAGCCTCCCCAAGAGATTGAATTATATTGGGGGTATGTGTCCATAATCATCACGCTGGGCAGGCGGGTTGGTGATAGCAGGTCAAGCTAACACGCACAATGACGCTGCTGTCAACCATACATCTTCGTCTACTCTTACGACTCCCCGTGAGATGAGAGGGGGTGGGACTATTCTAGGCCGATACCACATGGCAAGGCTAGACTATCTACATTATAATACAAGATCCAAAAAAAATAGCCGACCAGAAAAATGCAAATATATCCTCTTTCAATTACCATAAAAAAGCATCACTTCAAGCAATTAAAAACAACGTTGACTTATTTTGAATTTCATCTGCACTGGGTCCTAAATTAACTCAATCAAAATTACACATACGGTACACATTGTAAAAAATCAATACATTTCTCTAAACATTTGAAACCCTTGAATTTAGAGACTGACACAAACAAATCTAAACCGGTTTATTTGTTGAATGTCAGCGTAAACGAGTGAATGATTGAATGACTGAGTGAGTCAATGAGTGACTAAGCCAACGTTGTCACTGGTGCTAATTAACCATTGTCGTGTGGTACAATGTACAAATCTAAGTTCTTCTAGTGATTAATATTGAGAATTTAAGTGTGGTTTTTGTTATAATGCTAAAGTTTCTCAAGTCCAAGTAGCTCCTTACAAATTTGTTAATAACTGAATTCTTAATATTTTTTTGTGAGATTTGTTGCTGTTAGTCCCACTGATCATTATGTCCTAGCATTATCCCGGTTGCCCTAGACTTGAGCTTAGGGCCCACGTATCGACTCCCTGATCTTACCAGATTTGGCTGAACTATATTAATAACACGAAGCGACTGCCGTCTGACCTCTGTATCCCATTAGGAAACATCATTCTATCATCGTTAAACCAGCTGAAAACTTTCAAAAAGCGAAAGATGTTCATGACAGCCAGCAACGGCTTAACGTGCATTCCGAGGCACGGACCAAGCTAAAATAACGCACAGAGGTTTGAACCCGAGACCTTCTGAACTTAAAGTCTATGGGTCTCGCCACTGGGCTGGGTTACCGCCGCCCCTATTGTAGCAGCTACGGTAGTGTTTTAAATAAAAAAGCTTATTGACTGTCAACTTAGACCCCCGCTGAACTGACGGACATGATGATTATGAAAGATTTATCAAGTAATTAACATTGAAAATAAAAGTGTGGCATTTGTTACACTCCTATGGTTAATCTTATTTTTGTAAATAAAAGTAATGAGTAAGGATCTATTGTTTAAACACTTGTTGCTTGATATACAATACTTGTAACGCACTGATGGAAATTACAGATATCCTATCCCAAGAATAGTAAATTTTACAAAGCAAATTAGTAAGGGAACGTGCTTGTATATAAATTATACACTCTAAAATTCAAGTTCCTATTCTTTATATAAACAACAGGTGAAATTGGAATAGAAGACCGTAAACATTCATTTTAAATTACAAAAACTGAAGCCACAAAAGGTACCGGTATCCGCGAGATGTGTCGACAATTACTTGGAAACCGGGAAAATCTGTTACGCATGATACGTGGCCGGTGAAAAATACCGGGCTTTGTCGACGAGCTGTGGACGCGCGATAAGATATGTGCGTTTGTTTTCATTAATCTAAAAATAACATACATACATACATAAGTACAAACACATGCAAAGATACATACATATACAAACATACACACATATAATCATTTTCGCCCCAAAGTGATAGGAAGGGTTATCTAAAAATAACTTTTTATTTAATGCAGAAAAAATCAAAAAAGGTTCCTAAGGTTATTGGATAAAGATGGACTTGCCACTGAAAAATAGGTGACAAAGGGGGGGTTTTCTCAGAAACCATTGCATCACTTTAGTAAAAAAATAAAGCATTCCGGTTCGGACATGTGCAGATTTTTTGAATTGCTTTTCCATATATCTTATTGCCTAGTATGTTATTTTAGTCGCAGATAAAAATAAGGCTACTGGGACACGAATTGATTCGAAAGATACTTGAAAGGTTTACGGTCGTTTTGTGGCACACCTATAAAACCTATTGTTTTATTGACGCGGGACATTGTAAAATTACTTTACAGGTACATGTTCGAACGGCACTTATAGGGAGACGTTTCGGATACTGCTTTCAGGTCGGAATCGATAGATCCTTGTATTCCTAAACTATAATAATAAATAAATAATAAATATTTTTTGACAATTACACCAATTATTTAGTTCCAAGATAAGTATCACTAAGAACTTGTGTTATGGATACTAAACAACGGATAAACATACTTAAATACTTTTTTTTTCTCGTAAATACATACTTAATATACATAGGAAAACACCCAGACCAGAACAAATATTTATGTTCATGCACACAAAGATTTGTCCTGTGTGGGAATCGAACCCACGACCTCTGGAGTGAAGTGTAGGTATACTGACCTCCACGCCATATCGGTCGTCAAAAACTACGTACGTATATTTAATTGAGCTGCAAATATAAAAGTTAAGTGAAGATAAATGTAAGTATATCTGGTAATGGAGGGTAGTTTTGATAATTATAAGATGCAAGATTTTACCGAAATTAAGTTTGAAAGTGGTCATATAAATGAATATTTACACTAAACAGTTTAAGATGTATTATTTGTACCACACTCTTCATTATGTTGCATCACTTGTACTTAATGAACTGGCTTCGCATGTTTACTACTAAACATTACTACCTACTTCACTTTGGCGTCAATATCTTTTAAGCCATCACGACCAACTGTGAACTGACTCACCACTAATTACTTGAAGCCCCTGCACAAAAATATCATAGTCAATTTACGATGGCTTCATAATGATGCCCGATCTAAAATTGCTCCTATAAAAGTTATAATAACTTTTAAAATAGATCTATCACATCACAGTTAAATGAAATCTGAACATATCACTGGCTTTTAATCAATATTTTATGGTTGGCACCAAAAATATTGATCTTTAAACAGTTAAGTAAATTTTTTAATTAATTTTATTTTTACAACAATATAACACCTTCGCGTATCGTCGTTTCCCCTTATAAAATATTATAACCTCATACGATTTCGAAAAGATGTAGAACACGATTTGTTTATTTGTCATAATAAAAAAAGCAAAAGGTCCCGCGCATCTATAATCATAAAGTTATTTTAAACCATCACTTGCTTACATTGGATAACCGCAAAGTAGCGTCTGAATCAATATAAAAAGTTTGAAAAAACTCCACCCCGCGTCCGCCCGTGCTTTGCGTAACGTTGGCATCCTGAGCTTGGCTTTTGTCCCATCCTTTGTTGGTTACGGATGATCGCGCGTGACTTGAACACAAACGAGCCGAGTTTAGACTCCGTTTGTCGCGGCTAAACGGCTCGGTTTGAGTGACACTGGCGTTTGGCCCTCGGAGAACGCCTGGATATTGCGTATCAGACCCAGGTTTAGCCCCGGGGGAAGGAGCCTCGCTATTCCAACATGCTCGTTTTAATCTACCTGGTTTTCGCCCCTCTTCACGCGCTTTAGGCCACTTTGACCAGTTTAGTGGGATTATCGGCACAAACCTATCTTAAAATAACATGATTTATTCAAGGTATTTGTTTGTAGGACTATTAAATTTAATGAAAAAATAGTTTGTGATAACTTTACTGACTATTTTCATACCAAAAATGGTTAAAGTATCTTTGTCGATGTGCCTATAACGTGTTCAATATATCGTCGTTGTCATGCTATGTGCTCTTTGTTGAGATTTCAAGATTTAGACGATAGCATATAGTTTACTGTCTTATTTATAATATAAAAGAACTACAATGTACTTATACCCAAAATTGCAGATTTTGGCTTGACTACGACGATATGCAGGTTGTATACAGTTTTCAGAATAAATTATATTCTATTCAATGTTATAAAATTTAAAAGTTATACTTTTTTCTCTGCAGTCAATTTAGTCCACACATATCAGAATCAGGTCACAGAGAACATTTTAGCCTACCCCTGTATCCTCAGTAGTAAACTAGCTAGTTAACTTTTTTCAGAGCGTGTATGCCACGTTATAGGAAATTAACAAGTGAATAAAAATCTATAGCTCCTTGAATATTTTTGAGAGTTTTGTCTTCCTTTGTTTTCAATCTTGTGACTGCAGAACACAATTGTTTTATAATTATGTATTTTAATAGTAACTGGCGGGAGAATAAACCAACCTTGACGATTTTCTTGCCCGTTCTTTTACGATCAAGCTCCCGCCCGCAGTGAATGGGCGCGTTAGTTTATAAGTATGACATTCATAAGAGCTCTATTGAGTCAAACTTGAATAACTGAATTTTGATTTGATTTGTTTTTTATTTTGTTGAAATATTTTACTTTTTTACTTTGAAGTGACTTATCGTGGTTATTACTAGATCTTTTATTGTCGTCGTGAACAAATTCAATGTGAATACAGAAAGGACCAATATCAATCTGAATTTTTAAATCAAATTCAAGTGTCTGTTTGTTAAGTTCACAAAAAGCTTTTTGTTAAAAGCATATGATATAAAGATCTTTTAAATGTTGGATGTAACAGCTGCATTGATTTTACTATCAGATTGCTGATGATGTAAGGAATAACTAGGGCTACTTTGCAATCCAAATATTACTTATTTATTGTAAGGAGGCCCGAGCTAAGCAGTAAGACCTGAATAGGTTGAGCTGATGCTGTTAAAGCTCTGAAACAACAACAAAGCGACAATCTCATTAGACAGGGCGTTCCTACTTCTCTGTACCATAAATGGAACAAAGGCGCACCTCAATAGCTGCTAACACATCTCGTTACCATATAATATTCGCAACTTTTAGGCAGTTCCGAAGTTCGCGCACAGTAACTCTCATATACAGGCTCTGCAAATTAGTGTTGGCCAGAGGCGCTCAAGACTGGTCTTCGCTTTGCAGGCAACACTTGTGCTAAGTGTGGGGAATGGCTTAACATTATTGAATCCTTTTGAGCTGTTGCCTCTTCGCTACACTCTTTGTATTAAGTTTGCTCTTACAAAGAACTTTTATAAATTGATGTTGCTGACATCGTTGAAATTCTATTGGTTCTTGGTCCCATCATTGGTCACCATCTTATTGATAGACAGTCTTTTGTCTTAGTATTGCACATTGAGATTTACTCCAAAGACTTTTTAGTGTTCTTTTGGGAACAGATAAGTCAGACTAATTAAAATTATCCACTTTTCCATTTAAGGAAAATCAATCTAACCGCACTTAGAACGAAACATCTATTATTTTAATTATTAAGTTTTTGTAACATATATAAGTCATCATTTTATTTTATTTTTTTGTGATGTTATGTCGCTATGCATTAAGTTACCACTTATTGTTACAGGAGAGCGGACTCTCCTGTCACAAGTGATCTACTCACTTAAAAGGAGAATCCAAACTCTATATAGAGAAACATACTTTGTATACGCAATAAACATTTTTTCATTTTTCATATATGTTGTCATGGTTCCTATGTAAAATAATTTCGCTAATGGTATAGATGGCAAAGTAAAAAAAAAAATCATAAGACAATAAAATCGAAAGATATTATTTTACAAATTAACTGGTGATCAGTAACACTAGTTTTTAAAAAGCTGCGAACGATGCTAAATTATCACAGACGTACGTATATATTTTGTATTAGATTTCAGTAGTACAAGTACTATAACTAGTATTTAAATAGCTGCGATCTGAGATGATAATATCCATAATGCCAAAATGTGTTACACATTTGTGTATTAAAATATAACGGATCTAAATCGTCGTGTTGATTTTAAAGACTATAAGGTATATTTTATTATATTATATTACATTGTTTGCGTCTGGTCTGAACCAACCCTAAAGAGATACGAACCAATATTTCTCATAGAATTGGATATGCTCCGTTTGAGAAGCAAAGTTGCAGCTCAAGTTAACCGATGCATAAACCTATGCCGTGGAAAGTTGTACAGTTGCGCAGGTCACGAATAACGTATTACTCAATTGAGTACAGTATTTACTCGAGCAAATGTAAGTTTTGAGATTGGAACCAGTTGAATTAATCTTGGTGAATTGATACTTGAATGTAATATAAGGTAACTATGAAAGCTAATACGTGTGTTAGGTATTTAAGTACGTGTAACTGTTACATGTGGTATTAAGTTGTATATAAACTAGTGATGTATTAAAAATATATTTGTAACAATTCCCGCGCTACTATAATTTCCCGAAAAATCGAGAAACTATTCAACACGACGCGTGTTTCGCCCTTACACAAGGAATCTTCAGATAAGATAGGAGTCTCAGAACAACGATGTCTTCACGTCCAAAGCTGATATGAGAGACTCTCTTGACTCTCGTTTCAATTGGATTTCCGAAAAGTAACGCCTGAATCAATAAATTATTTTTTTTTTTTTTTTTTTTCCAATTTCATTTGCAATCGGTCGTTAGACCATAAGCGAATTTGCTGTGCGATTATGTGGCGTTTTTAGTGGGACAGCCACCGCTGCCCCTACCAATCAAATAAGGTGGTGTCTTTTTAGTCTTTTCACCACCGTAGACGGGTCCAGCAGATCAGCTATAAGAGGATTTTGGTGTAAGGATAACCGCTCCATATGTTGTTTCCTGTACTGCTCGATTTCAGATGCGACTGTCGGTATGTTGAGATATTGATGAATTTCATCGCTTCTTGTGAACCAAGGAGCGTGGACTATTGCTCTCAGGATCGAATTCTGCACTCGTTGCAGGCAGAGGATATTACTTTTACTTGCAACACCCCATAGTTGAATTCCGTAGGTCCAAACTGGTTTTAGCACCGAGTTATATATAAGAAGCTTGTTGTCTATCGACAGAACAGAGTTCCTTCCCATGAGCCAGTACATATTTCGAAACAGGTGGTTGACTTGGTCTCTCTTTAGTTTTATATGCTGTTTCCATGTGAGGCGCCTATCAAGGTGGAAACCAAGATATTTTACACAATTTGAGTGCGGCAAAATGTTGGCACCGAGTCTTACGGGAGGACAGTCTTCTCTCCTTAAGGTGAATGTGATGTGGCTCGACTTAGCCGCACTAGCTCGTATACGCCACTTGTGCAGCCATATGTTGATTGCGTCCAACTGCTCCTGAAGCTTGCGGCTGGCAGCAGCCGGATCATTGTCAACAGACAAGTATGCTATGTCATCGGCATAAGTTGCAACAGTAATGTCTCTGTTTACAGGTAAGTCAGATGTGAATATATTATACAGTACCGGTCCCAGAACCGATCCTTGAGGTACGCCGGCCTTTAGGTGGTGAAAGCTGGATCGCGTTTCTCCTTGCTTGACTTGGAAGGATCGATCTGAGAGATATGACGCAACAAGTGTAAAAATCGAGGAAGGCAGTTTTTCTTTGATTTTCGCTAATAGACCCCTATGCCACACGCGATCAAAAGCCTGTTGCACATCGAGGAAGGCGGCTGAGCAGTACTTTTTGCGTTCAAAGCTCTGCCTTATGGTGTGATATACTCGATGGACCTGTTCAACCGTTGAATGGGATTTTCGAAAGCCAAACTGATGAGACGGAATAACAGCGCAGTCTTGCAATGTTGTTTTGAGTCTAGTGAGGAATATCCTTTCCCATAATTTTGAAAGTATGGGTGTTAAGCTTATTGGCCTATATGATGATGGCTCGTGTTCTGGTTTTCCAGGCTTCTGTATCATCACTATTTGTGAGATTTTCCAGAGGGCCGGGAAGTGAGCAGTTCTAAGTATTGCGTTGAACAGGTATGTAAGAAGCACGATACTCTTCCTGGTCATATTTTTCAATACAGTTGGAGTAATCAGGTCATATCCAGGTGCTTTTCCTGTCTCAAGGGCCTTTATCTCCGTAGCAATTTCTCTCGGTGAGGTTGGAGTTAAAGGAAGGCTCATCTGTAAATCCTGATCAAGGATCGCGGCAATGTCGGACTCATCTTCAGAACTCTCATTCGGTGTAAAAACTGATGCTAGATGTGATGCAAAGACCTCTACTTTTTCTGAATCGGTTCTGGCCCAAGAGTTCTGCGCTCGAATTGGAGGATAAGATGGTTGTGGTTTGCTAAGGTTTTTTGTAGCTTTCCATAGAGAGTGCTCGCCAATTCCAAACGGGGACAACGACTCAAGGTTTTTCCTCACCACTTCATTAGCTGATTTCTTAAGGATAGCCTTAAGTTCTTTTGTCGCTTTGTTTAGCCTTGTTCTATCAAGTGGGTGGCGTGATTGATGCCATTTTCTTCTCAAACGGCGCTTATCCAAAATCTTTTGTTTTATATCGGGTGGGTGTATGAGCGGAGCACTAATTTCATTTTGGGCTGGCGTATTTGTCCAGGCTGCTACTTGTATTAAGTTTGTTATATATCTACAAGCCTCGTCCACATCGCCTCGGTCCCTAAGGGGGATCATGAGATTAATGTTTTCATCAAGATAACTCCTAAAACCTTCCCAGTCTGTTTTCCGGTTAGTGAGAGATTCAGGTTTTTGTCGTAGAAGTGGACTTGTGCCTATAGTTAAAATGACTGGAGTATGATCTGAGGATCCATCATAACTTGATTCGATACCAGTGTGTAAGTGGGCTATGCCCTTCATGATAAAGAAGTCTAGGAGGTCAGGAAGCTTCTGTGGATCGCTGGGCCAGTAGGTGGGTTCGCCGGTGGATATTGAAGTAAGATGATTTTCATCAATGCAGCGCTTCAATTCTCGACCTCTAGTACTTGTACAGCGAGAACCCCAATAAGTATGCTTACCATTCCAGTCGCCCCCTGCCACAAATCTCGAACCCAATGTTTTGAAGAAATTGGCGAACATTTCAGAGGATATTTTATGTCTCGGTGGGCAGTATACTGAGGAGAACGTTATAGATCCAGATCGGATCTCAGCTTTTATCGTCGTTGCTTGGATATGCGGTGTAGAGAATGGCTCCAAGATTGAGTGCTTCAAATTAGCTCTGATAGCCAGGGATGTTCCAGCGTGAGCTCTTCCGTCGGGATGAGGAGTGGTATAGATGTTGTAGCCTTTGACTCGGAAGTTACTTCTGGTGGTAGCATGGGATTCTGATATCAACACTATATCTAACTTATTGGTTAAAGCAACGGATTCTAGCTCATGGATGTTGGGAGCTAAGCCGTTAATGTTCCAGGACGCCACTCTTAAAGTTGCCATTTAAGCTAGCTTGTTGATGACGGTTGTCAACAGTCCCATCAGGGTACTGATTTGTTGTAGGAGTTGGTCAATTTTTTCGTTTTGTCTTACTAAAAGTTGTTCCAGTGAGCTTTGCTGTATATCGTTTGTATTTTCGGGTTCTGAGATATGAGTGTTGCCTGCAGTTATGTTTGCATACGAATGCTGTGAGCGATATTGCAGATTAGTTTGGTGTAGGTCTCTAGTTGGTCTGCCTGGTGCTTGTGAAGTTGTGACTTTTCCAGTAATCTCTTGAGATATCGGTTTGCCGCGGATCAGCTTTCTAGATGCTATTTCTTTGTAGACCTGGCATCCTTTGTAGTTGGCAGGATGATCGCAGAAGCAGAGAGCACACTTTGCGGGCGTGTTTCTGTCCTTAGGGCAGTCTGAGCTTTTGTGTCCTTCTCCACATTTGACACACCTGTACGGTCTCATGCAGTTATTTTTTGAGTGGCCATATTGTTGACATCTTTGGCATTGCACAACAGTTTTTCTCTGGCGTGGATCCTCGATCTTAACCACTTGGTGATAGATATACTTGATGTCCTTTACCAGTTTATTGGTGCTATTGGCTTCCAAGTTTACAAAGAAAGTTGAGGTGGGTTTTTTGTCTGGTCCGTAGCGGGAGTTAATAATTTCTCCACGTACTTTGTTGCCTGTTTTTTCAATTTCTTCAATAATACTTTCATGTGGAGTCGTATGATGAAGGTTCCTTATGACAATACGGTAAGGTTTCGCTTCTTTTTGAGTAAATGTGTGTCCAATTAATCCTTTTTGTCTTATGAGATTGATAACCTCTTTGTAACTGACTGCTGTGTCTACCATGACGCGAAGGTTGTTCTTGTTTACTATTTTATACTTGAAGCTAGCTGGGTTTAGGACAGATTCAAATAGTTTTGTAAGTTCATTAAGATCGTCTATTCCATAGAGAATGATTGGTGGAGGTCTATAGTTTGGAATGGGCTGACGATTAGTATCATCCATGCCATCTACTGGTAGATCATTAAATCTGTTTTGTGTGCAGATTGTCTCGTGTGAGGGCGATAGTTCTGACACTTTTCTTTTCTTGGTAGGCACCCGCTGCCACGGCGGGGGTTCCTGGTTAGTATTGGACGATAGCAGGTCTGCCTGCTTTGAGAAGTTTGCAAGTGAGGCTTTCTCAAAGGTGGACGGAGAGAATGCAGAGGTTGTATGCTGCTGTTCAGATGGCAGCTCACTGAGAGAGCTGGATCTTTGTTTGTTAAAAAGTCCTGGAAGTAGTACTTGACGAGTTAATATAGTTTTGGTTGATTTATTTAATTCCATTTTGATTCCCACGAGTACGGGTCGAATTAAGGTGGTCACTTACAGGTTACGCCCATTCCATGTAAGAAGGCACGATACATCGATGTTAGCCAGGTTCATCGAGGTTGGTGTACGGAACTGGAATCCCTCCAGCCATTCATCCTTTTGGCACAGTCCTCACCGTAGGATTGGGGTTATTGATTATAGAGGTTCTCTTCCTCGTGGTTCAGACAGTAAAGCCGAAACTCCCAGACTCGCGAAACGTGACCACGAGGTTCCGGGTTGTTGAGGTCATTTCCTACCTTCAACTACTTAGTTGGTTAGACTAGTCAGATCGGGTTATTTAACCGCCGCCCAAGACTCGGCGTTGTTACTCGTTTAGCACCACCCGGGGGATACGTATAGGGTAGACCTTGGATAAGGTGGTAAATCCTACGGACGCGAGCAACTTACACCCCCAGTCGTTTGTTTGAATATAAACTTTTAAAATTATTTGTATATAAACTTTTTATATGACTTTACTTCAACTTTGAGTTTCAGAAGTTAGGAAGAGTTTGGTAGGTGATTAAGGTTAACTGTAGGTCCTATGTAGAATGTCATCGGTTTCATATAGAGAAGATTTATTGGCGTTTTAATGCTTAAAAGTAAAAATTTATGAAAGTTTGGATGAATATGAACTTAATAACAAAGATTTGTGAATTACGCTGAAACAGTCAAGCATTAAAAAATTATGAACATGAAAATATTGACTAAAATACTGTATACAAATATGATTAAAACAATAATTAATATGTTAAGAAAAAAGAGCCTATATTTTGACTGACTGGTCTTTAAATCAAGTGATCTGTATCTTTGTAAGATTTTTCTACAACCAAGTTGTTTACCACTTGAAAGTGCGGCTAAATATAATAAACATTTATATGAGCTTCTCCATGTTATTTAATGTGGCAGACATGTCTTTATAGCAAGAGAAAATAAGTACTATTATAACCAGGCTAAAATTCAAAGGGAAGTTTAACTAAAAATAACATTTACAAAGTTCTACTATTAACTTTACCAAGAAATATTATCCATCATACTAAAAGCAGCATTTAATATTAAGTAATGGATCCACCTTTTAAGAAATACTCTTAAATTCCATTACGTAAATGAATAAACCATTTTAACTTTTAAAAGATCTTTTTGAAACCCTACTGCTTCGTTTGAAAGAGAAACTTGACAAATTAAATAGCTTTAAGTAGACCTACATAAAGTACATTGTCGAAATGTGCTTTACTTGTGAAAATTCAATTTTACAATCGTCTGATAAGATTTATTCGCCATAGATTTGTTAAAATTTTTATTAACCTTTTACCGAAAAGTGTTTACGAATTACATTTTGTACTCCTTCGCTTTGTTTTTGGTATTTTTTGACCATCGGAAAGCCTATGTTGGGTTTTTTCCAACGAACCTAAGTGAGAGAGATTTAGGATTATCCATCACCATGTGGACTCAGTGCAGATTGGTAGGCGCCGATGTGTAGCGTCTCTTATTTTTTTTACTACAAAAATGCATTTCTCGGTCGGGGTACCGGACCTGAGCTATTTGGGCTCCTGCCACTGTGCAGCCTACCAAAACTGACGACGCCCGCCACCTGTTGCTAAAGAGCGAGACCATGGTCACTTTATGGTACATGAGTGTGGCTTCCTGCCCAAACCGCAAAGTTTGCCTTTTATCTTGGCTTAACGCCTACGAGTACTAAGTAGGTACTTGAAGTAATAAAATAGTCCAACGGCTTGACGTGCCTTTCAAAACTCGAATATCTCTCGCTCGGTATCAAACGCTACATAAACAGCAACACTAAAAATAAACGGCAGGACAAAACTACAAGACATGTATACTGTTTTCTACCTAACATCGCGGTGGTAAAAATCTACGGGTGCGACACTTAAAAGGTAACTAAAAATACATTAAAATATTCACTCCAGTAGATCTTGTAACCCGAACACTTCAAGGCGCGTCCTAAAATCGTTTATTCTTATGAAATACATTAAGGGAGGGGGAAGGGTCTCTAATTTCGTGTTAATTATTCCAACGGGGACTTCCCGGCCATTACTGCGGCTTCGAACGGCAACAGAGTATCAATTAGGCCGACACAAAACTCTATAAACACTAGATTTATCGATGTAGACAAGGCTCTGATGTCCTCACTACCCTCACTGACGAGAAGTAGTAACCCGACATTATGTGACCAACATCAGCATCTCTGACTTCTTCTTTAACCGATATTCACTTAGTGCTTTTTTTTTTTTCGGATGGAAAATCATCTAATGACCTTCTCCCGTTGTATGTGGAGCGGGAGGGTGTGTCAGACTTTTACTGACTAAGAACCATCCATGTTCCTTCTGCGTCTGTTATGTGCCTGCTACGTCCAGAGGCCGCGGTAACCCTTTCGGGCAGTCCCGCAGCCCCGGCAGGCTTGACCCCTCCCTGGGGGCCCTCACTGTGCTGACATCTCTTTGAGGCGCGCGTGGAACACGAACGCGCCGTCGACGCGGCCGGTCGCCTATAGAAGGCGGACGGGCGGCGAGTTACCCATCACTCACCGCCCACAAGCCAGCGCCTACGGTGGCTGGGAATCACCTCAGAGTCACTTAGTGCTGGGTTATGGGCTTTATTTCGCAAGGTTAGCCTCGGCTTTTGTAATATTGTCATGCCATCTAGCTCATCACTGATTTGCAGTGACAACACCATCACAATCTTCACTGACTAGCACTTCACTAGTGGTATAAAGTTGTGGGCTAGAGTTTTGTGTCGTCTCGTCATCTGTCTTATCACCATCTTCATCTTGAGTGACAAAACTATTACAATTGTCACTGATAAGCACTACACTTCAAATCATCCGGAAAATGCTTGCAATCTAACAAGACTTATTGACAGAATAAAATAATAAATATATGCTACAACCGCGGGTATACGCGTGGTATACACGGTGGGACAACGGTAACAACCTATCTACCTGAAACTACCACCTACTGAGAAAATTGTGATTATTTTTATAACACAATGCCACTCAAGCATGCGGCGCACTTCACGGAAAGCGTAAGCACCGCAGCTTATGAACGCTTGTAGTAATAGTAGCATTGTGGCTGAACCTTCAAAAACCCGTTTTATACACATATTCATTCACGCCTGTTTCCTCGAAGGGGTAGGCAGAGGCGTATTATACGCCCACACTTCGCCAATTATACAGTCCCACGCAATAGGTGGCGAGCCTATTGTCGTTTACCGGACACTGTTATGTTTGCCAGAACCTCGTCCGTTGATCGGCAGGTGCACCACTTGCCGGAGAGGGCGGTAGTCTTCCCAACGATGGGCGGAGGAGGCTGTCGTCGGCGTATGGTGTGCGGTGTTCCACAGGGGTCTGTCCTGAGACCACTTCTGTGGAACATCGGATATGATTACGTTCTGCGCTGTGTGAACCTGTACGTCGTGGACGCTGTCTGTTACGCCGACGACACTCTCGTAACATCCCGGGGTTCTGACCTCCGGAATGCGAGAGTTTTGGCCACAGTCGGCGTCGCGACGATAAAAAAAAGAAAGTGCACCACTTGTAGGTTTGGTTGGCTTCCCTATACACCCTTATAAAAATACCCCACGGCTATTTTAAATTGCTGTAACCACTACCTATAATTGATGATAATACTCATTGACTTACTTCCAGTTAACCCATACTGTAAGGTAAAATAAAACTCCCTAAGAGACCTCATTTGATCGGTACATTAATTTCCTCGCCACTAGCAACCCTACTGTAATAATGGTGCACTTAAGCTGTACTTAGAAAGCACTAATCTTGAAGAGCCAAACAGTGTGTTGTGCAGCTAACTGCCTTCATTAATCCTCTATTATATCCTTGAGTATATGAAAATGGAATATAATAAACTGAACCTCTAAAAATACTTTTTTGATCATCAAAAATACTGATCTAGCATCTAATAGGGGATTAGGTGCTCCATCAGAATTTTTTGATGTACAAAAAGGTTAGGTTAGGTTGGTAATTTATTAATTTTGATGACACATTAAATATGAGCCTATGAAAATTAGCAATTGTTAGGGCAAAGTATATCCATGTTAATATTAACACTAGATTCGAAATTAGCTAGGTAACCAAATAGAAAAAAAATTCCTGGTAACATTTACCAGAACATAGAGGAAGTTAATTATATTGTTCTAATAAAGCAAATTTTGATTATCCTGGACTAAGTAACCTAAAAAATTACCAATAGAGCCCAAAGTGAAGTAAGAAAGCTGAAGTGACAGTGTGCAGGGCATGTAGAACTGACGCCTATTGGGGCAGAAAAGTCCTAGAATGAAAACCCTTCTAAGGAAAACGATTTTAAAATTATGTAAATACGTTCTGTGTTTCGTGAAGACGAAAAGGCATACAATAACAAAAAGATTTAAAACCTTATAAATCCTTGAAACATGATATATAAACCATTAAAAGAAAGTATTTTCAACCCAATTGAAATTGAATTATTCTCAGACACAATTGAATTTCAATTACACCCAGTCTCCCGCACACCACACAGACTACAAGCATTGCTTAACATTGTCTTTAATGTCCATATAAAAACAATTTATAGAAGAGAGCATAGAACGTAACAAAACACGTAACGTGGAACCTTAACGACGTCTATGACGATAATAATGTTGTCTTTACAATGTCTTTACTATCACGAGGCGTTATCGGAAGTCGTACTTTGCTTTTCGAGTTAAACGTCTCATTTAGTTTAACGACGCTGCTTACCTTGATGTATCGCGGTGTATATAATTAAATATTATGTCTGGCATTAATGTAATAAGTGTTCCAACTTTATGTAAATTTTATATTTATATTTATATTGAGCTTCGAAAGGCACGTTCCTGGTTATTAATGTAGTCGTGAAATCAAAATAAGAGAACCTATAGGGCGGCCTAAAAATTTCCATTCAAATAGCGATACGCCAAAAATACTTATACCAAATTTTATCTAAATCCGTACAGATGATTTTTGTTATTAAGCAACTAACACTGAAATGCACAAACTTAAATAGGAACAAAAATTGAAGTATCTGTTCGTAAAGTCAAAATAAATTCTATCTAACAAATGCATATTATATGTGTTTACAAGCTAGACTAGAAATGTTCGACATTATGTTTAGTTCATCGATTACCTACCAACTCATGCACTAGAAAGGATTTGCAGATATATGCCCAATAAATACTTCTATTTTGACAAATATTCGTAAGAAACAAAAGAAAAGCGTCCGGATACGGCTTTATAAACCGCATTCATTATTTCGTATCAAAATTCAGGTCAGCGAATGTATTCCGACATTTAAAAAGTTAGTAGAGCCTTGTGCAAACATTTCGACGTGTTGTCACAGTTTCGTGAACAAAAACAGTAAGCAAGACGCCCTCCCGAGCCTTCTCGTTAAACGTATTTCACCGAACTAAGTCTGCTACATTTACCACCGTCGCATCCACCATCACGTGCTTTAAAGACATACCCTTTACAAAGAGAATACCAAAGTATACCTTTTGCCTTTATAACGAGCTCTAAGCGCAGACTTTAAATCAGATTACACAGCGTTAAAGTAAGGAACTCAAGAATAGGTGTGACTAAACAATAGCCCCTTTTCAATGTAATCATCTAGCCCAACTAAACAAATCGCGGACAAGGGCATTACAGACGGACGAGCGGAAAATAAACCTCCGGCGCAATCAACTAGGAACGAAACGAGGCCGTGCTTGAAAAGAAACAAATTAGATCCGTTCTCAAGGAGGGAGCCTTTCAAATGGGCCCCGGGCTAAAAAGACCCGCACTACTAATGAAGGGTTACGCGACAAGTATAGAACCGCTTCGGAACTATACTGCAGTCGATTTGCAAGCCACAATATCTGGTATTTCGGCACACATTGCTTATATTGCGTAAGGCGATGTCGTACCATTTCAAGTATTTACTTCGAACGTTACCCGCATAAGAGATTTCACGTCCGGATTCATCAAGTCGCGTGGAGTGGGTATCGGTACCGTGTTGTGGAACGATTTACCGAATTTCAAAGAGGGTTAATCCGTGATTTGAAAGATGTTTGTTAGTTTACGTAATTGAGGTTTTGATGACGCATCGGTTTCAACGTGCTGTAGTGCGGATTAGTTAGTGAATGGAGGTTAAACCGATGTTTTACACTGACTTTTGAAACACGCAACACTGCAGGCAAGCTTATTGAGCACATAATAATCCTTGAACATTTCATACGACGCCCTAGCCTATCGGAGGAAAATTCGGTCTAAAAGTCACTTAATATAGAGTTCAATCCTCGCCTTTGAATCTTAAAAAACAGTGATCATGCCAGCTACTTTAAACTAAATCACAAATACCTTGTGCAAGTAATTTTATTACTATCTTACCTTGAGATGTCCCTTGGCATTATGTTGGGAGTTTGAGCACCAGCACCCAGAAGCCCAAGCTTCTCAGATCTTGGTGGATCCCTATACTCCCTATAAGCTTATTGCTGTTGGTATTGAAATAAAATGGAAATAAGCCTATGAATCCAAAATGGCTTCTGTTATCGAATTTACTAGATGGATCTATTGGCTTCGCTGTTGGATGTAAGTAGTGGATAATCCGATATTTAGTGTTCTGTATAATGTTACACCTCTAATTAAAGATATATTTAAACATTAATCTTGGCTTAATGGTACTAATCTCACCAATAAGCGTGTATTATTGGTGAGATTAGTATCATGAAAGTTTGTGAGCCATCTGCTTTATGTATAACAACAAGAGTTTTAAGTAAATATATATACCGACGACCGATATGAAGTGGAGGTCAGTATACCTGCACTATTCTCTTGGTTCGATTCCTACACAGGACAAATCTTGTGCATGAACCTGAATGTTTCTAGTTTGGGTGTTTTCTATGTATATTAGGTATGTATGTGCAAATAAAAAAGAATGTTAGTATGTTTATCCGTTATTTAGTATCCATAACACAAGTTCTTAATTACACTTATTTTGGAACGAAATAATTGGTGTGATTGTAAGAGAAATATTATAAAGAATTATAATTATATATAAAAAGGCATACATATTTACGTAAGAGTAGGCAACATCGGATCCCCCCTCCCTACGATCCTGGCACTAATTTTTAGATTTACATACACTCATTCATCATGGGGGAGCCATACACTAACCGTCAGTTTAGGGTCCCCTTTACCAAACATTTCTCCAAAACATCTTTAAAAATATTTAAAAAAGAATTTAAAAAAGAGTTCCAGTACCTTTTGAGTCTATTTAATGCAAAGAAACAATCAATTACCTCTTTTATAATATTATTATGAGATTTATGTGTGTGCAAAATTTGCTATAAGCCGTGCCTTCGGTAAAGTAGCGTGCATTCGGCTACTTATGACAACATGAGTGCAGGAAGCTCAGGAAGAACTGGTGCAGTAGTGGACTATACCAACTTGAACTCAGTACACGCGACAACAGGCTAACCAATAATAGCTAGTACATTTTGCATCAACAGATCATTGTATTATTTTACCATATTCGACAATTGAGTATCATAATTTTTTTAGTATCAGTCTATATATCCTCAGGGACAAGCTAGACAGCCCCCTT
The DNA here is from genome assembly GCA_949126915.1 of Musotima nitidalis. Classification (NCBI taxonomy): domain Eukaryota; kingdom Metazoa; phylum Arthropoda; class Insecta; order Lepidoptera; family Crambidae; genus Musotima; species Musotima nitidalis. The sequence continues at coordinate 4,656,002 of OX421429.1, forward strand.
CCAGGCCAACTTCCAGAGTAATGTGTTTTCCTGGAGTCCCAGAGGGCGACAAATGCCGCCTGTAAATACTGATTAATAAAAAGTATGAAACAACCGGAAATAAATACTTCTTTTAACTACTACTACTAATAATTATTTTCTTATTTTTTTTTAAAATCAATCGAATTCTACGAAATTTGATTGTTTAACATTATATCTGATATTGGTAGTTATAGTTAAAGTTTTCACTTATTTTGCAATACTTAAAGTTTAGTTACATCGTTATGTGATAGGTTTGATTATCACAGCCCGATCTGGCTTTGATTGTTGTCGTATTATTAAATTCAATACTACAACCCTTAGTGATAGTCGCTTATTATTTAAATAGAAGATTTTGAAATGATGGAGCTTTGACTTGCGTTAAAACCTATAATATTTTTTAATTTAATTTAAATATGCAATTCTGGATGTAATGTGATAAACCCAATGTTTTTTTCTGAGAAAAAAATCCGTATTCAAGTTTTAGTCGCAACAAATATTAATAAAATTATCCTACCTACAAGACAGTTTACAAACTGTTACCCTAAGAGTTTGTGAACTGTCTTGTACTTCTACAGTGCGATAACGCTTCTGCTTTTTATTCAAATTTTCGATAAAAGATAAACTAAATTGTCTGTTCTTCATCGATTGTGCCACAGACGCAATAACATCTGCAAAGCTGGCATTCTAGCTGAAAGATTTTCTGAGTGCTTCTTGCAATTTGCAGCTATTGCGAATGTATTGTAACTATAACAGATTTGAGTTAAAGTAATGAAAAACACATTCTTCAATATTTTACATGTATCTTGGCAATGTCATACAAACGAAAAACACGTAAGTCCGTTACTTATATGTATGTGAGTCGCCGAAAGAGCTTACTGTGTCCATTAATTGAATAACAAATATAAGAGCCAATAAAATATCCTATTTTATTTGGGACTGAATCATTCGAGTACAAATATACAAAGAAGGGCAGCACATTCTGCGTATTTATATGGACGTACCTATAAATATGTACGTATCACTGGATGTCTAAAATTATACATTGATTTGTTGAGCTAAAATTAGGATTGAGTTACCTTCAACTCATGTACAAACTCAATATGTATATCGCAGACAGACTGAGGAATATGAAAGAGACTACTAAGCAAATAATAAGTAAAAATAACTTGATAAAACACGTAACTTATTGATTGATAATTGCGCAAGGTAACACAAAAAGCACATGTTTTTGGTTTTATTTTTACATACTTTGACTACTTAGTCGTAATCAATCAATTAATCAAATACTTTTTATTTCATAAACTATTACATAGTACTTGAAAACGTCAAAATTATAAAACAAAAACAAATAAAATATAATTATACTAAAATCACGAAACTTAGATTCACTTGCAACCAAACAATTTAAAAAAAACAAAAAATATTTAAGTGTAAGTGAATCTAAGCGCCAGTTCCGAGCCACCGCTCTGTAAGAAGAACTGGCAAGAAACTCACAGGCTATGCTCTTTTAAATTATCGATTGGTTAGTTACAATCTTCATTTGTCTGTGACGCTATACAATGCAACATAATATAACATTAACAATATTCATGTTTTAAGTCATTCATACTAGAATAGCCTGTATGAAACGGCAGTTTAATCCCAAGCATTTTTATTAGCCATATAGTCTTTGATAGAATAGTATCCCTTTAAAGACAGCTTGCGTTTTATTGTTAATTTAAATTTATTTAGGCTTAATTGCTGTATATTGCTTGGGATTTTATTATAGAATCGCACACATTGACCTTTAAAAGATTTGTTAATTTTTTGGAGCCTAGTGGCAGTGGTAAGGTAAAACACGGAGAAAAAACATTTAGGAAAAATATTAATCCGTAAATCACCATCTTCATCATCATCGCCAACTTCACCACCTTCATCATCTTCATCATCAGCCCAAAGACGTCCACTGCTGAACTGAGGCCTCCTCCATTAGCCTCCAATGTGACTGTAGGCGGCTTACATTCAACGTGATCCTGCAACTTTTATCAGTTTGTCCGTCCCTCTTGCAGGCCGACAATTCGTAAATATTATAAATTTATTATCAGATATTTATCCCAAAAGAACTGATAATCCTCAACCTAAACATTTTTCTCCTTTCACAGTTTCTAATAACCCGTAAACCTAAATAAATTTTCTCGACACCTATAAAAGCCTAAAGTTACGTCTGTATGTTGACTATGAAAAATATAATGAATGATGAAAGTGAATGAATAACACACAGCGTGTGCGTGCTTTCCAACATTACTAGCGCGTAAAAACATTAGTCTAGTGCTTACTGCCGAAAATGTACGCGCACAATTTCGGCGATACACATCGTGACTTCGGTTATGGATGTCACTGAATAATTTCGATGTTAATTCGTGGTTTATCAAACGTTACCTAACTTAAGTCATAAACCAAAAAAATACCACAATATTTTTAAAAACCGCTACCTCCGCGCGGCTTCGACTGAGTGACTATATTATTTTGTAATATGTACTCAGGAACTATGCCATTTTAGACATAAAACAATATGTGAATCCTTATATGAGGTTAAATCTTTAACCGACCGAAGCACCTATTAGAATGGCAGCTGCTACCAGCGCTTGAACATTCAAAGGCCTTCTTCAGGGAGATAGGCAGCTTTCGAAGGTAGTAGAAAACAACCCAGACTGAAAATTTGGGTTCAAATAGGGCACTATGCCACAATCAAAATGCTCCACAGGTGGACACCAAAAGGAGAGTCTATGAAACACCTGCACCTCTTGTCGGTGGCGTACCCACAGCCAAGGGACTATGAACTTCAGTCTACAAAGGCTGTCTTAAAGATGACCACAATATTTGGAGATATGGAGTGAAAAGTATACAAAAGATCCGACTGAAGAGCCGAAGAGCGCCACAGGCACCCTGTGGCCCCCTTGATATGATAAGCGACCGTTAACTAATATTTAAACAAATACATACGTACATAAAAACATTTACGCCTGTTTCCCTGAAGGGATAGGCAGAGGCATTTTATGCCCACACTTCGCTAATTACGTAGTTGGTCCCACGTAATAGGTGGCGAACCTATTGCCGCTTACAGGGCACTGTTATGTTCGCCAGAGTCTCGTCCGTTGATCGGCAGGTGCACCACTTGCAGGTGAGGTTGGCTTTTGGGCTCCTTAGGTCTTGGTAGGATCCCTATACACCATTTAAACAAACTACTGTTGATAAACTTATACCTTACCGTTTCAAAAATTATCTAAAAAACATCTAATTCTGAACATATTTCATTGTAAAAACAAACATTATTAAAACCTTCATTTTGCAAATCCTTCTCTTAATAAATGCTAAGCATTATACCTACTCAACTAGTCGGATTTTTCAAGCACGATAAATGGTTAACAAAACAGAACCTTGATCCTAATTAGTTACGGGGCGATTCTAAACAAGATAAAAATAAATTATGTTTCAATTATTTTTTAGAATTACCTACTATTTAAAGTGAATTATTTGTTCAACTTTAACTCAATCAAACCACAATAGTCATATTAATATTATAAAATAAAAATATTTGGATAATATATCTAAATAATACAGATCTTTATTGTGTTTATTATTGTGATAAAACATGTTTTGTGCCAAGTTTTGTTTTTAAATTTGTTTTCAAATAAATATAAAGTAATTTTCTGTGAAAAGACCGAATGCATAAATAATTCAACTCATTGTTAAGACAGTCAAAATACCTTTAAGTTATCCAACTGATATTACGGCTTGAAGATTGACTTCCTAATATTACCATTGCCATTCACAAAACGACCCCGTGCCGCTTGAGCCATTGTACTTCCTATCAATAGCCTTTTCAATTTACAATACACATAAATACACAAACGCGGAACACGCAAAAGGGATTTGTCTTCTAATGTTGTGTGTTTATATTTGTAGGCGCCCCACGGCGTGTTATGAACTGATAGTTTTTAGGGGGTTTCTTTGATTCATTTATTATAAAGATACAAGGAAATGGACGAGGGGAACGAGGTCAGTTGGTTGTTCAAACCTTTTTTGAGAATGTTAGTCCTACAAATTAGATTTTAAAATGTTCTCAATTTAAAACATAAACTATAAAAGGAGGTTGAATTAATACTTAAAAAGTATAGCTGTTCTGTACTTTTTTTTATGATGATCACTCGTTAAAATGTTTTTAGTTTCTCGTCTTAAATGAATAGAAAAAATAATTACTTAGTGCCAACGATTTCAAAAATTTATGATTTATCTTTTCATTATATTATAATAACTACAATACTTTATATATTATATGAAAAAAATCTAATAGCGTTGACATTATTAAGATTCATAATCATTAAAGGTAATATTTAAAAAACTGAGCTTACATTATACGACGTTGTAATCAGTCAAAATAACTTGTCCAAATACTACTTTGAAAAACCCAAGCATGAGTTAGGATCGATTTTATTTGTCTTGCCAATGTAAAAATAAATATTTAAAATAATATGTTAATTTCTTATTTACTCACATATTTCGTTCTATGAAATCCTATGAAACACGAGGGTCATAATAACAAGCAAATATACAGCGGACCCGGCCCGTAAACCAATTCGATATGCTTACCGGAATTTATTTTCTATATAACATTTCCATTAGGGTCATCGTCGCCCGATTTATTACGGTATTGTATTCACGACTATGTTGATTCCGCTAAAGCCCGCTGAAACCAAAAAGGTTCACAAAGAAGCCTATTTGGAGCCGGGCACACGCACGCAGACGACCAGCATAACTCACCCGGCCTCCGCGAGAAGAAAAAAAATTACCCAATAACTAGGGAACTACACAGCAAAAACACGATGGATGGACAAATTTCTGCTTAGTGACTTATTTATCTCTGGGACTTTCGTAATTAACGGAATTCCTCCCGACCACAGATTTCTCTACACGTCTTGTTCTTTGCGTTTCTTTTTTCGAGAACGCTGTAATATTCATTAGAGACGTGACAGCTAAGAAATAGTCCCTAATTATTCATCAGGACCCAAGGCTATCGGCAGTCGGCCGTCCATTTAATGGGGAAGAAAATATAAAAAGTTTTGAACATTACAAGTGGGGCGTGTCGTGGCTTGCTAGTTATTCATGAGCATCTGCCAAGTGGGTGAGTTTGGTCGGAGGAAATTTTGATTACAACCTCCGCATGCAAGTTGGCGAAGCTTGTGATGATAGGGAAAATTAAGTACGAAGGATGAAAATATTTTTAATTTAAGCATGAAATTCTGGTGAAGGAACTACATGAAGATACAACTTAAGTCTACGGATAATAAAGTTATGTTTTATTTGTAAATATACAGGGTGTACTTTCGGATGTGCATATATCCGCAATTGATTTCATAAGACAATGTATTGAAGTGGAGTAGTGTAAAAAAAGCTGTACACTAGTACTTTTACAGGTTAATCTGTACCTCCAATTAAGGGCTAGAAGCACTGTATTACATATTGTTATTATTTATTTGTATTAATGTCCAATATAAAAAAACTGCCAACAGTGCTTTATCTTATTGAATTCTGTAAACAATTCTCGGTACAATTATTTACACCATATAAGTTATGTGCTACCATTTACGAGCTTCGCGTGAAGAGCGGTCAAGTGTCGAAGTTAGATTGGATGCAGTACAACAGTGCTTAGACATTCAACGGTTTACTGCGCGCGGTTCCGGGGCCGCATTGTATTGCAAATTAGTTGCTCAACTGTTCGTTGACTCAAAACATATTTTGTTGTGATGGTTAACTCTGCATTGTGTTAAATACTGTGACTGTCTGTTTGTGAGTACTGTTGCGTTAATTTAAATCCGTGTCAATTTGAAAGAATTTATTTAAGACTTTATAGAAACAAAATGTATATTTTTTTGTTAACCCAAAAGAAACTACATTTACTGACATCTCTTATTTTTTTAGTTCACGCTGTAGTTTCTATTTTAAATATTTCTAAAAGCTAAAAAGATAAAACCAGTCAAAATCTTGTAAAAATAGACGACTCGTCCCCCCATATATTTCACTACGAAATCGTGAGCCGTCACGTATCTCCTGCCTTCGCCTATCCGCAATACGTGGAATACCTGCATCCCCTAAGGAATGTCGATATAATCTAAGGGTCCACATCTCGCGACCGGCTTGCAAGCAACGCATGCACTGCACGCATGTAGTTAATAGCGCAACTCATGCGAATACCGGCAGCACACTCGCGCGCAGCTCGGGGGCAATTCGCTAGCGGCTTGCAAGCTGCACATTCGCGGCACGTTCGCGGCTTGATCGCACGGTGTAGACCCACCCTAATACTGCGCCCATTCACTACAGGTAGGAGTTTGACTTGAGAAGAATTCGGCAAAAAACTCTTCAAATTTGTTCTTCTGAATTGGTTGAAAATATGACATTAAAAGCAATAAGTACGGTTGTAATCATTGTTAATTAAAACTTAGTAAGTTTAACTGTAAATGTAGCATGTCGTTTAAAACCACACCATTACGGTGCACTCTATAATTTCTCACAACGTATTTACTGTGTAATTTGTGTAGGCAAGCATGCTATCGTTTCCGTGTAAAGCATAGGGTATTGAAATAGTTTGTCAGAGAGAAAATAAGATAGCACATTAAATATTCAATACGTAATTATTTTGTTTTAGTAATTATTTTGTTATATTTTTTATTTTAATAATTATTTTAGTAAATTTTTTCGATTTTCAATCGCGGATTATTTAACTGTTATAATTTTTTATTTATGTAGTATAAACACAGAAATATAAATAAACTTAAAACTAAGAAAAAATGGTTACAGGGCCCAGCTTATTCCAAAAAGAAATGTCCTTTAGAAGGCCCGCGAGTGAAAAGACTTTAGATAAAGCTGGCTAGTATGTGCGTAACAATATACGAAACAAATAAAAAATAACAAAATATAAAAGAATACTAACGAAGGAGACAGATGCAAACAAAATAAGTTAGCATCAAGTAATTTGTTACCGACATTTCGAAAAACATGTGTTTTTTGTAACTAGCGTGGCTTACATAAAATCCTTCCTCTTGAATCACTCTATCTACTAAAAGAAACCGCATCAAAATCCGTTGCGTAGTTTTAAAGATAGGGACAAACAGACAGAGAAAAGCGACTTCGTTTTATACCATGTAGTCATGTACAATAGCGTAAATATAAAAGAATACAGTACAAGTATACAATACAGAATATTATTTTATGTTCTAATTAAAGCTAGAACTACTTCCAAAGTTAGCCGGTCACGATGAGTTGTGTGATATTATCGATAATAATATTTGAAACTCACGCTCTCTATTTGGTTGGCGTTTCGAGTTCCACGAATTGTTTTATTAATGCCGGCAAATAGCAGAAGTTCTATTTGCCAGTGAATTCAGTGAAGTTTGTAATATTAATAAAAATAATTAATGTAATCCATAACCGTATCTTCTAGTATTATAAATGTGAATGTAACTTTGTTTAATTAATTATATGTATGTATGTTTGTCTGTAATGCTCATAAGCTACTTGGTTAAGCTTAATTAAACCGCGAGTGGGCCTCATAATGATCTAAATAGTTAATTTTGATTTGATGAACATTGATGAATTCCAAAAAATTTTTTAATTTTCACGTAAAACCAATCGAATCTCACATTGAGTAGGTAAGTCACAAAAGTACCAATCTATACCGATACTCAATATTTTTATTGCACTCCAAAAACAGTTACAATGTTAGTATATATATATATTATAGCTCGTTGTTGACCCTGTCGGGCACGGCAAGTAGATGCGAGGACAATATATGCTTTAAAACAATAAACATTTACGCCTGTTTCCCAGAAGGGGTAGGCAGAGGCATATTATACGCCCACGCTTCGCCAATTATAAAGTTGGTACCACGTAATGGGTGGCGAGCCTATTGCCTCTTGCTGGGCACTGTTATGTTCGCCAGAGGCCAATAAATAAAAAAGAGGATTTAATGTTTTTAGTGTACAATTAAAGCTTAGGTGAATTATGTATAGTAAGGAAGTTTTGTAAAATTAAATTTGTTGAATAACATTTTATACAGCAATATATTATATTCACTATCACAAAATGAGAGCCGGGCAGCTATCACAATTAGCCCTCAATAATTTATTTATTATCTAGGTATTCGTTAACTGTGTTATAGGTTTAATAATATATAATGTCGAATAGCCTTAAGATGATCTTAATCTCTCTCGTTATATTCTTTTATTCAATAATACTCTTGAAGATTCTGCTCATCTTGGTGACCCCTTGAAGAAACATTTGTTTAAATGTCGTTTCCTTTTCTGAAACAACCAAAAAGGGACTACTACTATAAAAACAACGGCTTCGGATATAAACCTGACATCAGAATGAAAACATCTAATTCAATAAACGAGTCCCAAGGGTGTCTTCACATTTAGCCTACAGCTGAATCTTCGGATAAGGCAAATAGCATTAAATAAAAAGCTTCGAGATATTGGTAAAGTATTTTTTTATTTCAAATAGGCATTTGTTTTTTTTCAGTAAATTACAATGCGAGGATTATCTTTCTTTGCAATTTTTTAATGTCTAATTCAATATACGAGCCCCACAAGCGAGGATCTTTGGATAAGGCAAATGCTATCAAATTAATATATTATAATATATGTACAAACATAAATTTAAAAGGCAATGATACATGTCAGAGCATACATGCGATTATTCGACCGACAGGTCCGCTAGTCTTCCTTAGATGCCTTTAATAAAACGATACAATAAAAATATGAACTTTATTATGACATAAACATATGCATGGGGATCCTACCAAGACCTAAGGAGCCCAAGCCAACCTCATTTGCAAGTGGTGCACCTGCCGATCAACGAACGAGGCTCTGGCGAACATAACAGTGCCCGGTAAGCGGCAAGGCTCGCCACCTATTACGTGGGACCAAATATAAATTTGGCGAAGTGTAAGTGTATAATATGCCTCTGCCTACCCCTTCGGGGAAACGGGTGTGAATGTATGTATGTAACATATCCATAATGATTATAAAGGCCGGTTATCAAACCTGCATTTATTCTGATAAATGTAACAAACATTCGAGAAACAAAGCAAAACGATCTTGATAACGATACACACCAATCAATATTTGGAACCGAAACGGACAGTACATCAGTTGGAGGGTCAAGGTATTCGGATACAGATGGTACAGTAAATCGTTTTGATAGCGCCCTGTATTGAGAGCCACCTGCTGCGGCTGCAGCAGTAAACTCCATGACATATCGCATGCTTAATGGAATAGTGACTTAACTCAAAAAAGACGATGTTCAGGAAATTACAAAAGAAGATATTTTAAAGAATACTTATCCTACTTGTAAGCGCATTAAATTGATACTGATTTACTTAGTAGTAATTCTACTTGTGTTTTGAACGTTCGATTAACATTGATTCGATCTCAGAAATAAAAAAAACTGTATAAGTACGTAACTCAAACCTGACCTACCTACTAATGGGTCGATGTTCCTTTAAGCATGCGATAAGTCGTTTGTGCATTAGGTTTGTAGGCTTTTGTTGAAGCAGTCAGAGCGAGAGAGTTACTTTAAAAATTAACTTTAAGTGCTCTGCTTCATCTGAAACTACGAATTGATTCCATATACTTTGCAACAATGAAGATTAACAGTGTTTATATAGGCAAATGTTGGGTGAGAATACTGCCACTTGTAGTACCATGATATATTTTTGTAGTCATGGATAGTTAAAAAAGTAAAAACAGTGAAACCTGCCGTTCAACGGACGAGGCTTTGGCGAACATGAAAGTTCCCGGTAAGCGGCAATAGGGTCGCCACCTATTCCGTAGGATCAAAAACATTATTGCACGCAGTCCGTATATCCAACAAAAACAAAAATAGATTAAAAATATACCTTATTGGTGTTTTTGATTCTGGCTGTTCCTAACCTCTTGTGAAGGATTAATTATTATGCTTGTGATTTTATCAGTTACAGTATTTAAAAAGGTGTTATATTCGCCATCAAACTATCATGTAGTTTGGCGATAGAATATGTTTAAATAAAATGTTATGATGTTTGGAATATTCAAATTAAAAAAAAAACTTCCATGCTAGATAGCATATTAACTGTAGGTACAAAGCAAAATGATTTTGATAACGATACAAGGCAATCAATTATTGAAAACGAATCTGACAGAACGTCAGTTGGAGCGACAAGGCATTGAGATACAGATGGTAAAGTAATGCGATTTGATAACGCCCTGTATTGAAAGCCACCTGCTGCGGCCGCGGCAGTAAACGCCATGCCATATGTCGCTCGTACATTAGAAGATTAGCTCGGTACGTGACGAGACCCGTGCTGTTTGCTCTGGGATGTCGATTGAGTTCTGTAAATTCAATTCGAGCTGCAGCAAGCGTAAGCACGTATTTGTTAGAGTAAAATCGAAAAAAAATGCTTTTGGTTTATCCAATTGACGATCGATATGGCATAGTGTCGCTCTCCGCTCCTTAGGACGTGAGAATATTTGTGTTCATATATATGAATATTTCTTCTGGTCTGGGTGCTTTCCTACGTATATGAAGTATGTATATAGAAAAAAATGGTATTTATATATGTTTATTCGTTATTTAGTATCCACAACATAAGATCAAAATGATATTGGAGTTAAATAATTAGTGTAATTGTCAGAGAACAGTTATGTATTTATTTATCTACATTATCCAATATACTGTTGTTTGATGTTATGTTACAATCCAAGCTCTGCTTAGTCTTAGAAATATAATATTAATATCAGCTATATTAATATTATTAAAACAAATAATATTAATAATATGTCCAAAGATAGACTATTTTCTGGATTATCACATGTTACGTATATGTATGTTACTTTCGATCCCGAAATTAACATATATTTTGTGGGTCACACAGATGGTGTCGCTTATGGATTCTTTTGCCTTTTATAATTTTGAGGTAACGCACTTTCTATTCAAATAATCCATCCTTTTGTTTTGTGTCTGTAGCTTTAACTTACTGATTATTTACATAGTCAAAAGTTTTCTGATAAATATGTACTATATTCCTTTGTTTATTTTCTACTTAACTCATAAATACAGACTCTTACATTACCGGTTTTGTACAAAGTTTTCTCAAAGTTTTACCTCTGATTAAATCAAGCTAATAATTATGGACTTCAATTTTCTTTTTGATTTGTATTACATAGGTTTTAATGGAGAACATGCTTGTAACGATAGAACGTAGATTTTAATTTTTGCAGTTTTGTTGTTATTTATACTATACATATATACTATACCATCACGTCTATTTCCCCGAAAGTAGACAGAGGCATATTATATGCCCACATTTCGCCAATTTCGCCTATTCCACCTACCGGGAACTTTTAGAGCCTCGTCAATTGATCTGCAGGTGCACCGCTGTGAGGTTAGCTTGGGCTTCTAAGATGTTGATAGGATCCCTATACACCCGATATGTAAATATCTACGATATTTTTTTAGAAACATCTTTTTGAAGGTAAGCATTGCCGTTAAATATTGTACTTTTCTCTAAGGCAACTCATCACCACCCTCCTGCCCATCTGGCAATGTATCTGGAGAAGGCGAAGCTTGTCTTTCGTTTTTATTGATTTTGGTTATTCGTCATCGACTTTATACACTCTTCTCGATTATTCTTCTTCACACAATCAATCCACCTCTTTTTAGGTCGGCCTCTTTCGCTCCACCTGATAAGATTCCTATTAATTACTCTTCTTGTTACTAGCTCTTCTTCTCTTCTCATATCAGGCTATATGACAAACGAATTCCTTATTTTCTATAGTCACAGTTTACATTAACCGCATTTTTCTATTCTCTTTGTTGTTTGTTATTACTGAAGAGCAAGATGTTCTAATAAATTATTTTCTGTTTATATTGACCTGAATCTGAAAGGAACTTTGCCGAAGTTTACTATAAACTTTACCGACATCATTCATTATTTATATTTTTCTTTTGTAATAACAAAACTTTAATAATGCACAGCTAACGTTCTCTTAAACGGCTTCTGCACTTTTTAATGAAATCTTTTATAAGTTCTATGTTAACTTAAGCTAGTTTTAGGTTCACTTTTAATTGAAGTTTGTTAGTTTCATTCAGTTTATACAATATAGAAATAAAGTTTATAGTCACAATTGAATGTCCTCGTTATTAGTACATTAAAGTTTCTAGTTATGATATAAAATTATTATTTGAATCTTAACGTAAATATAATTTGAATAACACGTACATTTTTAGGTGTGATGTTGAATAAATAAAAATAAATAAATAGAACGCGAACACCAATGGTTTTTTAACAGTTCATATTAGTCTATGCTCCACAGAAGTTATTTGCAAATGTTTTTACTTTATAAAGTATGTTTAAAAAAAACTAAAACTGGCATTCGTAAAACTATTTGAAAATAGACATTTTAGAACTTATTGGTGCACGATTGTTTGTTCTTAAGAAATAGATTCTAAATACAGTACAATGACTCAAGTTAAGACATCTTTTTATTTGCCAGTACAATGTCCGAGCACTGGTTTTCAGGGCCATTCAGTGTCAAGGACATCAAAACAATTAGTTAATATATAGTTTTAATATCGACAATAATTATCGTGCCGTTTTTAGGTCATTTAAACGCTATGAACTTTTAGCCTATCGTTCTTCACTCCGCCCCTATTCTACGCTAACAGCAAAACGGTGAAATAAAGGTCTGAAATTTGCATTGAAAGTTGTCAGTTTTAAAGGTAGAACAGTGAAATTTTGTTATTGTCCCGAATGCAGTACATATTACTGATTTTAATTATATAAGATTATGTACATTATTATACAATATAAAATAATATAAAAAAATAATTATATATTACTTTATTTTTTGTGGTTTTTAATTGAATTTATCACAGATATATCTTTTATTTCAAAAAAAGAACGTAATATTCAAAATTCTATAACTCATATAACGTATTTACATTGAATGTGACCATTTTTAACTCTGAAATACCAATCAAAGTTGAAAAAACCAACGGGTAGGTAGGTGCCTTATAAGGCTGAAACACAAATTTTAAAACTAAGTTTTGTTTTAATTAAATTTGTAGATGCTTATAATTCTCAGCAGGCTGCGGCTCGGTTCGCTTCGTAAATTGGGAAAGTTAAGTGTTTATTGTCTCGATCTGTTTTGCTTTGCAGTGGTATAAAGGCTAACTTATCTTTTAAACATAACAGTGCCCGGTAAGCGACAATAGGCTCGCCACCTATTACGTGGGACTATATAATTGGCGAAGTGTGGGCGTATAATTTGCCTCTGTCTACCCCTTCGTGGAAACAGGCGTGAATGTATGTATGTATCTTTTAGGCGAGTAAAGGATTGGGCAACGTGGGCGAGGCTAATCACCTCTTACAATATGAATATATAATAAACCAAAAGATCTCTATGTTAAAAGTAAACTTTGCAAAAACTATCATAGTTATTTCATTCAATAGAAGTCCAATGTTAAACATAGGACCCCCAATTGTTATCCACTATAATCGATCTTGTGCCGCTTGCATCCAACGGCTTCCCGCCGTCTTGACCAGGTCAATGCGGCGTCGCATTGTCTTCTACTGTATCTGTAGATCCTTTATCAAGCAAGTTGTAGCAAGGTTTCAGCCAAACGTAAATGGCATAATGGTGTGAGAATAATTATGTTAATAGTTTTATGTCGCGATCAGTTTTGCTTTGCAGAGGTATAAACATTAAGGCGACAATGGTTGATTTTTCAATCGTTGGATATAAGATATCAGCTAGATAAATTATGAACCATCAACAAGCAATATCACCAATGACGGATGACAACGCATTCTGATAAATTTTTGCTTCATCTGTTTTGAACCTCTTTAAATATTTGGAGCCAGGTTTCTGCACAACCAAAATGGCACCACAGGTGTAAGATATTTATATATATTGTTATATATATTTTTTAAATCCCTCCAAAATTTCAGACTCAATAAAACTAATAGGTACTTTTAAAACAAGTGAGATGCCCAAAGATATTTATTTTACTAACTATTCATGTAGCTCTAATCTAAACAGAGCTTGTCCTTCTATGAGTACAAGATACTTTACAACTAAAATATCTACATAAATACTTTCTTAGGTTCTTAATACATACTAGCATAGAAAACATCTAGACAATAACCAGAATATTAGGGTTCATACACAATAATACGAGCGAACACCGACCTCTGCGCTATATATATGTTGTCTACATTTTACTTGTCAAATAGCCTACACGTTCCTGTAAATCGTAAAATTTGTACAATACTTTCGAATCACAACTTAAATGTCGCTGTTACTTAAGTCCAAAGTGGCGTTAAGTTATATGACACTTTAAGAAATGTGGTGAGTAATGCCAACTTCAACTTAAATTCTCTTGGATCTAGCTTTCTGTGGCATGAGTACGGATTCAAATTACTAAGTTATTCAATAGAACAAGTATGTAACTTGTGTAAATTGTGGTTGCTATACCTACCAAGTTATTAATCCTTCATTTTGCCTTTGCTTAGTTTGTTAACATAGTACCTAAGTTTTAGTTTTTATTTTCAAGTTTCTAAAGCAACCAGGATTTTTAATGTCTTGAATTTGTCTTGTCTTATAAATTTAATTTAAGGGTAATTTTATATAAATATTTAAAGATTTTTTTAAAGAAAGAGTTGGATAGAGCCTTGTTTCATCCCCTTGAGGGAGAAGTTTAATGTAAAAAATATTGTAAAAATTATTCTTTCATTAAATCTCTGTATTGCCAAAAATGGACAGTGAAATGAGAAGACTCCATGGGCAGTGTATAAATGTTTTGGTATAAATTTGGTTTAATTAAGTTTTATTATTATTATTATGTTTTTTTGTACGGATGGTAAATCATCAAATGACAGCTGTGTGTGGAGCTGAAGGGTGTTACAGGCTTTTACTGACAAATGAATAAATAAATTGTTCTTTATTCAGGTAAATTATACTCATACACAGAAAAAAAACCATCAAGTAAAAATTCATTTAAATATATTGTGTTAATATTTTTTTATTTTTAAATCTAACCAAATTACATTTTACATAACAATAATTAGTATATGTAATATAGCAAAGGACAATTTTAATTTTAATAAATCGATCTCTGTTCTCTCTGTTATTCATAAACTATTGCTAATCTATTATATGAATAACGTATTATCCCTTTATTTTAAAAAAACGTTATAACATACAAAATTACTAAGAAGATTATATTATATTCTAAAGCCTTATATTATAATTTTTATTTCTCATTAGAAGAAAATATATAAATAGTTCATGGAATATCATTGTTACGCCTATAACTGACGCATTACTAAAACATTAGATCTTATTTTAACGCCTTGTATTTTCACTTTTAATTCTAGAAGGAATACTAAACCTTAAGTAATCCATAGAATACGGATTAATGTCGTTGTTATGCGTATAACTGTCGCAGTCCCCCAGTCGTGTCTTGATTGCATGGCCAATAAAACTGCGTTACTTGAGTGAGAAAGGTCAAAACAATGGCATTCGAAGAACCAATGTAACGTAATTAGCACCAGAGGGTCAATTTACTCCAGAACCCTTGAGCAGGAAAGTGTTCAGCGCTGTTGGGCCACTGGACTTAACTGGTCTTTGTATTTTATTATCAGTTTGCTTGAAACAGTAAACATTATACTGTGATATAATTGTATACAAAAACATTTTCAGTTAATATAATCAAAAAAAGTTAATTTACAAAAAACTACGAAGGATTCTAGTTTTAATGAATAAGCAAACAAAATAATATTGATCCACTAACTCTTGGCACTCAACCATCCACTTTCAATTTTCAATACCGAGTTTCTTGAATGAATGAATTCTGTATTAATGACCAATAAAAACGATGCTATTCCATTACAAATACAAAATCGTTTTTTGCCATATGTGTTTAACAGAATATGGTATTACATTGAAGTATGTCGACCAAGTCTCAACACCTATTATAATACTAGTCCTAACTAGTATTATCGATCTCAAATTGTTAGAAAGCAAGTTGGATCAACATGAGCTTCATTGAAGTTTATTTCTTTAGCTGAAACGTAAATCCAAGCTTTCGGGATAAAGTTTTAATTCGGTTTTCTTTTTGTTCACACGTTTCCAGCGCTTTATTGAGTTCCAAAGTATGATGCATTTCAACTTCATTGCTGACAAATATTGCGTTAGAGTTTAATTCAGAATCCGATTATACTTTTCACATCACATTAAAATTTCTTTTAGAAAAAAGTAGATTTACTTGTAAACCTTTCATTCGACACAAACGCTTCGAAGTTCTCAGCCATGACAAATATTTGTGTGCTTCGATTATTTATCATGGCCTGAGTGTTCTTTTCTACAGACACGCCTGTTTCCACGAAAGGATAGGCAGAGGCATATTATACGCCCACACTTCGCCAATTATTTAGTCGGTCATTTCTATTGTAAGTTTATAAATATGCTTGTGAGACTTACAAGAATTTTCATTGTGTATTATTATTATTCACAATTATTTAGTTTTGTAAATACACATTTTTTATAAGTTGTACAAAAATAACTTAACACCATCTAAACCGTGGCTTAGAACTTGAAAGGTGTGTCGGCTTAGGCTGCAGAAACAGAAATCTCCTGACAATGCGAGCCGTATTCAGAAGCACTGCCTTTTGTGTCTGACCCTTGACCCAGCTTGAGTCTCTTATGACATTGGTCGAGGCTCTTCGCTTATCAAACTGTTGTCATTATTATTATTACATTAAAGTAGCAGTAGGTTGTCAATATTCAGAATTGCTTTTGGTTTAGCAAAAGCATATTTTGTAGGATAATGTTATTTTTATAACCAATTAAAAATTCAGTCTAAAAAGAACCTTACTTCTTAAAAAAATATTTAGTTGCGTCAGGTTATCATTTTAGAAGTTGTAATTATCAGCATAAACCATAGTACGTTTTACATCATTACACCTTCTACCCTGCTCGTAAATTGCTTCCTATCATAGCTGACTTTAATTAAGGTCTCTTTAATCCAATAGAAAAGAATTATCTGTATGAGCAGCTGGAAGTCGAATGGTGTCGTTAAAATTTGGCACCGGGCCACACATCCGATAGCCCGATTGTGGGTGTTATAGGTTCTCGCCAGGTAATTACTGGCTTCGGAATGCACACTGAATATTATACTTTTTTCGATATGAATTTCTTGTGATGACATTATTTCTAGTTAAAACATACAATTGAGTAAGGCAGTTGTAACATCTAGAAGATGTATTTGTTTGATAAAACGCTAAATCTCAAAAATTACTAGTTCTCAATTCAGGAATCTTCCTATGTAAGAATCTTAAAACTATGTTAGTTGTTTTTGACGACCGATATGGCGTGGAGGTCAGTATGCCTACACTTCACTCCAGAGGTCGTGGGTTCGATTCCCACACAGGACAAATTTTTGTGTGCATGAACATGAATATTTGTTCTGGTCTGGGTGTTTTACTATGTATATTAAATATGTATGTACAAAAAAAAAAGTATTTATGTATGTTTATCCGTTGTTTAGTATCCATAACACAAGTTCTTAATGATACTTATCTTGGAACTAAATAATTGGTGTAATTATCAGAAAAAAATTATTTATTTTTTTCAAAAAAGATAGTTTAAATAAATAAACAAACCTGCCTCCCTGCTGTCATCTAACTGTATTATATATATTTATGTATATGTAGTGTACTGTATTAGTACTTTCATAAGTGTTTTTTTCTTTGTTAATCTTAAAATTATTTAGGGACTTTCGTCGTTATTCGACCATGCCAGTCCCATAGTAACAATTCCATCAAATACACGAGCAGAAGTGTTTTAATAAATGTAAGTTTATTATTACTTATTTTTTCCAATTTGTAGCACCGCCCTTAACCCTTTCTGCTAACTCTAAGGTTAACTGGTAGAGAATGTCTTTGGCATTAAGTTCTCCTTTAAATGTAATACATTTATGTGTGCCATAGAGGTTTAATAATTAATTAAAACACAAAGCTATAGCGCAACAGTGATTCACAAACACGCAATCCAGCCTGCTTGCAATCATGTCCAGTATGCTGTTGCCGCTATCCGTCCATTCATTAGATAGAGGTCCATTGATTGAGGAAGGCTTTAGGCTATATAGAATCACGCTACGACGAATAGAAGAGGAGCATCAATGAAACTTGTTGCAAGAACGGTAAACCGAATTCTTCTGATGCGTGCTCTGCGTAAGCTGTTAATGGAATTCAATAGGATAGTAGGTTTTTTTTTGAATTAACACAGTTGAACCATCGATAGGATAGGATTTTTTTTTGAATTAACATAGTTAAACAGCGGACCCATCTTGTTTGGAAAAATAACATGAAATTCATCTAAACTCTAAATAAACTATTTGAATTTGTGGGAAATAGGAATGCGATAATCAATTTAATTTCGTTCTATTGGTTTTTATTGGCTGCAATATTTTGCTGACTAATGGCTGCTAGTTTAGTTTAATAATTGCTTTATTCATGTTCGATGCAGAACTTTGATAGCACCCTGACCTTTCTCCACTTCGCAACGTCACGTTTTTGATTGATTGATACCATTTGGCCGGCAGAAATTTTAATTAATGCTACAATTTCCGTTTTTGTGTTCATGTTTTTTGGGGTATCAATTAATTCTCAGATAGGTTCTATAATTGGTGAAAAAAGGTTTTTGTAAAAATATTGAGCACTAATTTACCTAGTTGGCTAGCGACCTATTTCTTGCTTAAGTCTGTTACTGAAAGAGCTGTGTTTCTTGTGTTATTAAATTTTCGGTAGGCATCACAAAGTTATGATCATGGAAATGTAAAAAAATACTGAGTAAATAAGACTAAAGTAAAATTAATTCTCACTCAGTGCCAACTAGTCCCAAAATAAGCAGAACAATAGAGTACCAATGCACACAGACAGAAGCATCTGCAAAAGTTTGCATGCACACAAATATTTCCGTTGTGATAATCGAACCTTAGGAGCCAAATCTAGGTATACTATAACAAAAGTGTAAAAGTGCAAGGTGATATAAAACTATAGGAAACAATATAATTTCAATTCTTTCTGGGTTCCGTGTCTAGAAAGGTTTAATGTAAGAGACTTTCCTAACTAAATAGATAAATGAAACTATAAAGCCGATTAGATTCATTAAAAGTTCAAAGCCCCCTGAAAACGTAACAAAATATCTGCTGATTCTAGTATTCACAAAACCCAGTTCATTATTAGTGTTCCCGAAATTAGCAAACAAACAGTAATTTAGCTTTAATGAATACTTGTAGTTGCACGTATGTTAGTAAATCAGAAGGCAGAAGTAAGGCGGAGCACGTAGCTACAATCAGAGTAGTTTTTGATTTATGCTTGAGAGGTTAAGTTGTTTCTGTTTTGCTAATGAAGATTATGAGTCTAACAGCTAGACGTGGTGCTTGATTGTAACATTTATGATTAAGATTATTGTTATATAATGTCTGCAAGTGATGGATTAAAAATATCTTTGTAACAATTCCCGCGCTATAACTATAATTTCCCGAAAAATCGAGAAACTATTTAACACGACACGTGTTTCGCTCTTACACAGGGCATCTTCAGGTAAGATAGGAGCCTCAGAACAACGATGTCTTCACGACCAACGCTGAAACGAGAGTGAGCAGAGTTTACTGCGAGAGTTTAATGCGATTTGATTTATGATTTTCGTCTCTGCTTTCTAACGTCTCATGACATTGCTCCCACAAACCGAAAGTAAACGTAGTCATCATACTTCAGATCGTGAAATCAGTGCAAATTTATTTTGAGGTTGAATTATTGCGTTAGAATTTTTTTATGAAACCTTAGCGAGAAACAACCAGATATAGTGATAATCAGTATTAAAACCTTTTCCGAAGAACGGAACCGCTCCATATCAAATGCCACACAAAAGAGATTGCTACGCTTGGACGCTGCTTTTCTTTGCTTATTGTTTCCAACCACGTAGTCTCGGGGCGCCACAAGTTCTTATATCTTCTATATTTATCATCTTTCTTCAGTTACTAAATGCACCGGATATATACAGCTTTTGTAAAATGATTTTCTAAGTCCATAACAATTTCTGATTGTTTATTTGTACATTCATGTAATTTCATGCAATTTTCTTTCAATAAAATTGCAGCTTTGTACTCATTGTTGGAACTATCAGAAATCTTACTTATTAGATATATTCTTATTATATCTCTAGCAAATCGGCACCGTGATTGCCATTGTACGAGCAATAATTATCAAAAACTTATCCTTAATTATAGAATAATTAAGAAAATCTCCCGAGATTAGTGCAAGTATTGCTTACCGGGTACAAGAATCGGCCAAACGCCTAATTTCGCGTCAAAACTTGGTCTAGTTCCAGCCATTAATTGTCGAAGTTGGTTCGTACGTATGGGATCCCTCGGGCTGCTGCGATATCTCGCATGTGTTGAATAAACTTTGTTAAAATTATTGTCTGTCCTCCTAAGAATACAACAGCGCTCTGTTCTGTATTTGGAGCACGTTACAATCGGCTGCGCATTTGGGACCTCGGGGGATATATCAGAAACTTTTCTTTTCACTAACAGACAGGTTCTTATAGACTGTAACGGTTCTAATCTCCATGGAATTCTCCGCACTTATAGCAATCATTTGGCTTTATTGGTTATTTTTCCTACTTTTGGGGTTGGTTTATTATCAATGTTATTGCAATTGTCGTTAGGTTTTTGAGTGATATTTTTTATCGAGTATTCGATTTGATTAATTAATTACTTGAAGTTGGTATGGTAGGTATACCTTGCAATCATACACCAAAAATTTATAAGCGTACTTATTTTTTGATTTTAAGAAGTCGTATGATCTATACCATTAAAATACTAAAAAAGCTTAATAAAAAATATGATTGAAATAAAAGTAATCTCACAACTGTGCTAACATAAATGATACAGGATTCACAAGAACAAACGCCACTGAAATTTGTACAAACAAAACCATATACTACAAACAACAAAACACACGCTGTGCTTAGTCAACGGAATCACTTACATTTAATACGCCCCAAGTTGTTAGCATAGGAATACGACACGAAGCATTATAATGACAAAGACGGCGTCAACTGCGGACTTAATTAATCATTGTGTTTACTGATTAACATCCGCCATCCAGCCAACTTATCCGGTTAGCGAATTTACATCCTGATGGAATAGTTAAATCGCTATTGCCGGCTTGCGAGCAGATGTTTCGTCAAGAAAAGTAAGAGATAATTTATTCGAATAAATAACTTTACGATTCGTCACGGGTTTATTTAATTGTTCTAACCTCATTCTATCCTTTAAATAAATTTCAAGGAATTATTCATTACATGCTAGGTTTCGGGTCGATAAATAACGATAGTAATGTCAGGTATATCATCAGTAAAGGTTTGGGTTTCAGGTTACCGCTTGATAGTTTTAGAAGTGATAGCAATTTATATCGTGTTGATAACATAATAAAGGCTACTGTTACTTCAATCTCATATGGCCATTTATCTATAGGGGTCAGCGGAAGCCCGAGATATTACGGGTTAATGAAACGCTATCAATGACGAGTTTGGTCCGTTGGTGATAAATTTTCTAAGGGTAACTCTTGATATTACCTTGAAGTCATACCCCCAACAAATAATAAATCGCCACAAGCTTATGTTCTATCTGAAATAAATTCAATAGTAATAATAAAAAAGGTTTTGAACTTTTATATTATTTAAGTATAAAAGAAGAACTTCACTGATTTATCAATCAAAACACTATTCAAAAAAATAGGCGGATATTTGTGTGACATATGTTGGTCTTATTTTTTAAAAAAAGAAGATGTTAAATTACAATCTCCATGGAAGTATAATGAAAGGATAAAACTTTGTAGGAAGAAGTTATCATTTGAAACTTTATGTCAATATCTTCAAAATAAATATCTGACTTCATTAACAATTAGAATCTCCTTCTACACAAGGACATACGTGAATAATGGCTAATTTATTTAAAATACAGGAAAAATATACTAACATAAAATCAATTTATTTTAGTATTGCTTTACCACCAAATAATTATTGCGGCATAAACCAAAAGCAATTGTACTGAGGATAGCAAAAAAAATGCCAATTAATTCCTATGTTGTCGGTGCATTCCTCTGGCCCCTTAAACGGATATTGAATTTTCATACCATCGGTTGTTATTGCAAGTTCGTTTTTATTTATCGCACATTTAAACCGGCACGTTTGTTGACAGGAAATTAATGCATCGACTGATTCAATTTGAATTAACGAGCCAAGGGTGCCTTTGCGACAATATTTAGTAGCACTTGATTGTTGAGCGATTGAATTCAAAGCCGAATCTTTGGGATTGATATATTTTCTCTGTGTATTGAAGTTCATCAACAGCGTAATTATATCGAACATTTACTATATATGTTTATTCATATATGATTACATCCTAACATACAAATCACATATAGGGTACAATACTATTTATGATTAGTATGTACGTGACAGGTACAGTTGCAATTTAAAATTTTAAGTTGTTCGCTGTACAGCAATGCAATGCTAATGCCAGTAGGCCAATGACTTTATAGTCATTAACCAATTGGCCTTAAGGTTTGTCAAACTGTATTATGAGAGCTTTGTCAAACTGGGAGATATGACAAAAGCCCAATGTTAACTTATAAACCGTATAAAGTTGATTAAAAGTTTTTAATCGTTAATACGATCACTAAAATATATCTCACTCCAATTGTAATTAATATTTAAACTGTTTGCAGACGTATTCGGAAGTCAAAATATTAAAAAAATCATCTTTATCTATTCTTAAAAAGAAAGTCTGCTAAAAAAGATTCTCATAATATGTAAATCTTTGTGCCAATACTTGTGTTCTTGTGTGGTTTAAAATACACACTCCGAAGTCTACGTTTGTTTGTTTGTACAAGATTTAGCACAATCCTCAGCTCCCAGCATCTAAGACACTTGTATACTTACCCTTCTTTTAACATAAAGTTTTTCCGTATACACCACACTAAGTCTAAGTAAGATTAAGAAAAAAGGCGTACTGACTACTAGTACAAGATTTTACCAAAGATTTCTTTCTTGAAATTTTAAAATTATTATTTCGTTATATTTACATATTAGGTCGGGGAAAAAGTCTTTTCGCATAACGTAGGTAAAAACTTATTATAAATTTTTTTTGACTGTACTATTTGTGTCTGGCTGGTTTTGGTAACATTAAAAACGTTCCATTATAAAGAAAAGAAAAAAATAAAAAAAAGTTGTTTCCCGCTATTTTTCATTTGTTTTTCTCTCCGTAAAAATGAGTGAATCTAATGAAGAAATTCGATACATTTTAAAATTTTATTATAAAAAAGGCAAAAATGCAACTCAAGCAGTAAAAAAATTTGTGATGTTTATGGACCTGATGCAGTGTCAGTAAGAGTAGCACAAATTTGGTTCAAACGTTTTCATTTCGGAAATTTTGATGTTAAAGATGCACCTCGCTCTGGTCGCCCTGTTACGAATAAAATGGACGCCATTTTTGAAAGAGTGGAGCAAGATCGGCATATTAGTAGTTACGATGTAGCTAAAAGAACATGGAATTGACCACAAAACAGTTTTGACCCATTTGAAGAAAGCTGGTTATACAAAAAAGCTCGATATTTGGGTGCCACACGAGCTCACTCAAAGAAACTTAATGAACCGTGTACTCATTTGCGATTCATTATTGAGACGTAATGAAACCGAGCCGATTTTGAAGAGATTGATAACTGGCGATGAAAAGTGGATCACGTACGACAAGAACGTGCGAAAAAGGTCGTGGTCGAAAGTTGGCCAGGCTTCACAGACTGTGGCCAAACCTGGCCTAACACGAAATAAGGTGATGCTGTGTGTATGGTGGGATTGGAAGGGCATTGTTTATTATGAGCTTTTACCGCCCGGCAAAACCATCGATTCTGATCTTTACTGCCAGCAACTGATGAGATTAAAGGAAGCAGTCGAGAGAAAACGGCCGGAATTGATCAACAGGAAGGGTGTGGTCTTTCATCACGATAACGCTAGACCACACACATCTTTAGCCACTCAGCAAAAATTAAGAGAGTTCGACTGGGAGGTCCTAGTGCATCCACCATATAGCCCTGACCTTGCGCCTTCAGATTTTCACCTGTTTCGGTCTCTGCAGAATTCTTTAGGTTCTGTAAGGTTGACCTCAAGAGAGGACTGCCAAAACTATTTGTCCCGTTTTTTTGATCAGAAGTCCCAAAGTTTCTACAGTAACGGGATAATGTCTCTGCCCACAAAATGGCAGAAAGTTATTCAACAAAACGGTACATATATATTGTAAATAAATGTAAATAAACTATGAAAAAAATGTCTTGACTTTTCATACAAAAATACGAAAAGACTTTTTCCCCAACCTATTATAAGCCGGTATTATTTCTTTTATACATAAATCCAACCTGTCTCTGCTATAAAGAAATCCAACCTGTCCGCCGTGGTACCGATGAGAATCGAACTCACGACCTTTGGGGAACCGTTTCACTGTTCTAAAAAATGACGAGACTGTTTTTTTAGAGCAAAATTAATAATCTTGTATCTAAATATAGCATTGAAAATGCAAAAAAATAAGATATTTGTAATCTTAAAATATTAGGTGTATTTTATTATTCACGTAATGTTCTAATATAGAATCAGACACAATATCGACCTGGCATTTGTAATTATATGTACCCTAATCAGTAAGGTAACAGACAACCGGACAGATAGCGAGGGCTTTGTACCTGAAAATGTCCCTTTTACATCATTTCGTTACGTCACTGTCAAAAATGTCACCTGTAAAAAATTTAGGCGACTTCTGATTTTTTCCCAATTTTTTTTGCTTTTTATATAATTAAATATATCATTTCCGTTTCGTAATATTTTATAATGTTAATTTCCCGATAGGTTAGTATGTATTAAAATTTAAATATATATTATTATACACGCACGGACCCGCATCCAGGTAATGTAAGTATCTGAATTAACAGAACGGTTATCGGAAAGTTGTAAACTTTTATATGCTGTTGTAAAATTTTATTGCGCGCATGTACTTTTAACTTGAACGTACTAGTGTTTAATATGCATTGAAATTTGAATATAGGCTGTGTTTATTTTTTTATATTTGGCCAGGCAAACAGACGATACCATCCTGCCTGATGATATCTAGTAAAATGCGGAGGCATCCAGTATAATGGAGACTGGGACAATCCGCTTCTAAACAGAAAGCTGAGATATTAATACAACGAAAAAAAGTTTATGTGAATCAATTTCGTTAAAGTTATGAAACAATATTAAAACTGAGAAATAGTGAGAAAAAGCGAATTTGGTCACATAATAATAAAACTCATGACATAACTATAAATAAATATTTTCTGATAATTACACTAATTATTTAGTTCCAAGATAAGTGTCAATAGGAACTTGTGTTATGGATAAATAACGTATGAACAAATATAAAAACAATTTTTTTTGAAATACATACTAAATATACATTGGAAACACCCAGACCAGAACAAATATTTATGCACACAAATATTTGTCCTGCGTGGGAATCGAGCCTACGACCTTGGGAGCGGAGAGCGGGTATTCCTACTATGTTAAAACCTTTTCCATTAACAAAAGCATTTGGTTTTGGCGGCAAAATGCACATCGCGACAGCATTTTCTTTTCCAGAACTAGTGTCAATTCGGGTTTTTTATGTGGAAATATAGTAGATTTTTAGACATAACTTCTTTGTATACACAGATGTAGCAAATAAATATGTTGCAGTGAGCTGTGAGTTTCCGTGTTGATTCTAAAACTACCTAGAACCTGTAGTAAAGTCTCCAGTAAATTTTACTGGAGTATGACTATGACGGACTTTACCTGACTTTGACTGAACTGAATATCGAAAATTAAGCCTTCATGCAAAAAACTTGCTTCATTATATTACTTGACACAAAAAACAAAAACAATTGTGGCTTTACTCTCAACAAATTGTATAAATTTGTTCCCTTAACTTTACAAATAATTTAAAACAAAACACAAATTATTACCACTAACGTTTCCTTGACAGATAGTCTTTATCGAAACTCCGAATCGGACATTGTGAGTGAAACATGTCCTAATACATCGTATTCCGCGTCCCAATTTGTCATTAGAGCTCTGAACATAGTGCTAGAGACGCGTTTAAACGCCTATACGTAAATCAAAGGATATTCATAGTACACGCCATGTCATCAAATCATTGTGGCATGGCGAATCCATGCTCTAAACTATGTTACAGTCCGTTTTGGTTTTCCTTTTGGTGGAGCTCGTAAAACTCTGTCGTGGATATTACAAAGAGTTTTTTGGCGCGCATGCTCCCCTTTTTTTATTTGCTTAGCTCCATGATTTCGCTGTGACAGCGGATTCGATGCTATCTATACAGTATACAGTCGGTTTGTTTAGTCCTATTATCTAAGTCTATGAGTTTAGCGATAGTTGTGTTTAGTTTCTACGCTTTCATACCTACGATATTAATGTTAAATTCGGTGTACAGATAGCATGGGCTTTGGAGAGATGTCAGTATTTTTCTAATGGTTAACCGATGTAGTAGTTTTTAATCCAACTTTAAGACCCTAATGGGCTGTTCAAAGGATTCTAACAGCTAAACGTCTCATGCTAGCCTTTCTAAAGAGCGTCCACGTGGTGGAATTTAACCTAAAGTCCTCTCTAAGTTTTTTTACTATGAAGAAGTAAAGAATATAAAGAGATAAAGGAAAATATAGCATTTCGCAGAATATTTAAGGTTTATTTTGTGTAATTATGTTTAATTAAACCGGATTGGTGACCTTGTCTTGAAGTGTAACCCATTATCTTCTCTCTGAAACTGAAGAGTGTCACTTGGTTTGATGATGTGATTTACCTAGTTTACTGAAATATTACTCCCTAAATTATAATTACATTTTTGTTTCAAAACAAAATCCTTCTATATTTAAAATTGACAGTAAATATCTTTAACTGACTATTAATAATGTTATTTTATCAGGAATATTATTCTAGAACAATTTAAAATGTTAAGCCGTTTCTACCAACAGCGTTTAGATATTACAAGCTCCGAGCTATTAAATAACTTGAAAATTTTAACAGCTTATGAAATTTTCACGTTACGGGTAAGTACAGCATAATGTGTTTTGTTGTAAACGTTGCTCTAAAGGGCTATTTACACAGAACACACTTTACATAAGAGCTAACTGGTCGCTTAAAAGCCACAGATATTAGCACAAAGTGTATATTAAACGATACTGCTAAAATCACTGATAGCTCCATTACGTTCATGTTGTAACTTGCATAATATAATCGTTACAGTTCCAAACAATTTCACCACGTTAACGATCATCACCGATTAGCATCTGTCTCTCTCGCACTAATGCTTGTTAAAGCTGAGTGTATGTATACATGGAAGAGTGAACGTGTAAACTGTAACCAGTCAGTGAGAAATGCGGAATTTTGGCGTATTTGCGTACGCATAACAGGAGTGACAGCCTACGGATAATCCGTAGTACGGTGACAATCCCCCAACATTTGTTATTTGCAAAATGTACAAATAAATATTATATCGTCGGATATTTTTCTTTAGTGTTATGTTGTTCATATCGATGCAGTTTATTATTTTTTTGTTGATTTTTTGATGGAGTTCATAAATTTTGCTTAAGGGATTAGGATCCATGACACTGAATTTTTATTGTATTACGTTGTACCTATGAAAACAAAAACTATGCGGATGCTTCCTTGCAGTTCATATCGATTAATTATTAAAATTATATTCTATTAAGTATTGACTTCCATGAATAGTTCCATAATAGAAGTGTTTAAAATAAAAAGAAACAATAAATGGGAAATCCAATATGAAGATAAAATTGAATTACATAATTTATGTATATGCAGGATGTGAGGGCTATTTTGTGGTGATATTTCTATATGATAATGACAAGTTTGCAGCTGGACTTTCGTAATCTTTGACATAAAATAATTAGCTTACAACAAAAATATGTGTATGTGTACATGAATTTTAATGCTGCCGTGCCTCTTCTCACGTAACATACTCCCACGTAGTTAGTAACGAGGCTATAGCCGCTTACCGGGAACTGTTATGTTTGCCTGAGTCTCGTCCTTTGATCGATAGTTGCACTATTTGCAGGTGAGGTTGGCTTGGGCCTTAGGTCCTTAGGATCCCTATGCGCCATACATTTATTATATATGTATATTTAGAAATTATCATCAGCATGTGTGACTTAGTCTGAGCATAATGATTACGATTACGATTGATAAACTATTTAAAATCTTTAAAGATTTTTATTTTATAAACTACTACTTAGTACTTGAAAACGTCTAAATTAAATAAGAAAAAACAACCAAAATATAATTACTTTATAATCACGAAGCTTAGATTCACTTACATGCAACGAAACAATAAAAAAACATTTTGGAGTGTAAGTAAATCTAAGTGCCAGTTCCGAGCTACCGCTCTCTAAGAGGAACTAGCAAGAAACTCACCAGCTTATGCTCTTTAAAATAAAAAGGAACTGTGTATCTGTGGTCAAGCACAAGCTCTGTTTAGTTCGGGACTAGGTGGCACTATGTTATTATTGTTAGTTATACATATTTTATGTTTGGTTCTAAATTTCTACACCAAAAATCGAACTTTACATTTCATTTTTGTTATATGAAACATATTTATTATGGAAGCAGCATCACTCTAATATTTTCATCAGAAACTCTCATAAATAATTAAACCTAACCTTTAAACTTGAAAATCCTATTAAAAGTTAAAAATAGGGTTTTAGCGGATGTCGGCGTGGAGTAGCAAATAAGATCGTTAGTGAGTTAATTTAGATTTGGAGTTGATTAAACGTTTCCGAGTCGTGGCATGATAGATGATTATTGCAAGCGACGACCAAGTTCCTCGTGTTTCGCACTTGCCTGCCGACTAATCAGTAATCTTGATTAGTCGAATTTGTTGGAGTTATGCGTGATCCTTGTTAATCGTCACCAGAAACGTTTTGAACGGCAGCAAGCACTTGTAACTTTATGTACTTTACGCTGTCTTCTATCTACAGTATTTTTGTGAGCATGTGACCAAACATTAGAATCTGCTAAGTGTCAGCGTTAATCATCTTAGCCCATTGAAGTGGGCAAGGCATTCCCTTTTCAAAAAGGTATTCAAGGCGTTTAATCCACGCAGAACAGGTGTATGACGTTCTGCAATAAAAAAAAGTCATAGCCTCAATAACTTCGACTGACGTGCTTTACGAAGCACAGGAACGTTTAATATGAAAATCGACATATAGACCTTTCTAACTGCATAACTTCGATAACGTTACCCGATTTCGCGGCACTCTGAACTCTTGAGTATCAATATCTAAAGTTATTTTCCCATGAACATGTAACGGAAAACTTTTATAGAAGTAAAAACTTTATCCTTTGTAGCAAAAATAACATAGTAAGTACCGAATGCACTGGTGCCTTTTAAATTTATATTTTTATTTATTGCAACATCTGTCTTAGTTTTCTTTTTATTAGCCCTATCCGACATTTCAAAAGTGCCTTTAAATTTACGAGCATCTGCATTCGAACTCCTTGAAAACTAAATTTCACTAATGCTCTGAAAATCGAATAATATATTCATACGACGTTTTCCTTTCTTTCCTAGTGCAAAAGTTTTTGAAACATTAAAGTGAATATAGAAGAAGTTAAAAAGCATTTACATACACTCTTACTGAGTACAAATTGACTTGTTGTATTATCAAACGCTTTCAATTCATGTTCTTCTTGTGCTCTTTGTAAAATGTCGAGGAAATTGAAATCTAAAATTTTTTTTGTAACAATCAAAGTTAACATTCATGTTCATCATACCAGGGTCAATAGTAGAACAATGTAATAAGACAATCCCGGAGGCGGGCAATAGACTCGTCGGAGGTATGCAAATAGCTCCATTCTTGCGATCCGGTCACACCTGGTCCGGTCTTATTGAAGTTATAAGTTGTGCAAACTGGCGGCGGCGACTCTCTATCATTGAATATTTAGTTTGCGATGTCGTCGTCCCTTTTCGTTTTGTGGGGCTGCGAATTTTCTCACAAAATTGAATTCGGTGAGTCCGGTGACTCGTGCCTAACTTGTAAAGTTAAAACTTCATCGTTTGTCTCGTAACTCCAACTCGAACTGTAATATCGAGCCGTTTTCTAAACTTTTTAATTATTTGTCACATACCAGCTGTGGCGAACCACTATTTATACTCGTGGACATTTGTCTATAATATACAAACCATCTCAAAATTGTTCAGTGCGGTTTTGACTAAGTCGAGCAGTGTTTGTGTATTTTACACATTTTGAAGTTTATCGATGCGCATTCCATTTTCGTTTGAAACTTCTGCTATTCGTTGTTTGTGAGCCTTATCCAAAACTGGATCAGGCTTATTCACAACGCTTGCTTCGAATTGATTGCAGGTACAACAACCGGCGCAAGTGATACTGGCTACAAAATCTGAAAAATGTGTTTTATTGAGAAAACAAATTATGTGTATAGTGTAGCAAAACGAACGTGTCAGTGTTGTGTCTTTTTACAAAGTTGAGAAAACAGTGCTGTGTAACAATGGAATATGGTTGAACACTGGCTTGATGTACTGTTAAACTGTGCTTTCCGATTTGAAAAAATAACGAACCCAACTAAAGAATAAAATTTAAACGTTGCCTAAAAAAACGATCGAAAGAAACATTCCTAGTTAAAAATTTATAGCAATTAAACAAATGTTGTAAATAATAGATAAATAATTTAAATTCAATTCTTAAACTTATCTTAAAGTCTTTTACTTAAAAAAATCATCGAAGCGGTTGTCGTATTTTTGTGATATACAAATATTTTTAATTAATTACGTATATATGTTAAAATAAGTGGCAAAACTGGGTTGTGATGTGTATAGTTTGTAAGTGCTATCGTAAGTAAGGTGGTCTACATTGAGGTTTGGTCGAGGGTAGTTATAGAAAATAAGCAAGTACCCTCTCGCGCGCGGTCGCGGGGTGATGGTGGGTGCGCAGGGAGAGGGTACGGCGCGTTGTCAGTGTGTGTGTTGCGCAGGCGCGGCGCGGCGCCGGTAAAATGCGAGAGTGGCGTCGCGCGCTCCCACGCACCGCCGCTCTGCTCATCGTCTGCGCATTCTTCTGCAACTCACAAGTCGACGCTTCTGGTAAGTCTATTACTATATTTTATTGAGTTTAGACCTTCATTTGTTCAATAGTGCTTGTGACATTTTTGATGTCCATAATAATGTTATTCAAAGTGGGCATTTCCTATGTGTGCTATATGTGTTGGCTCATACAATGATATCATCTAAATACTATTGAATGAAAATGATCTTTTGATATGATAATTATAAAAAAATAAGATTATTACAATTTTGTAAAACTTAACTTCGAAAATGTTTGCAAAAACCTAATAAAATTTAAATCCCAGCAATCTGATACAATTTTCTATATCAAACGTATAGATTTAAATGTATCCATATTAAAAATCAGTGCAGTCGAATGTCTTGTGAAACCACTTTATAAAAAGTTATAGCCCAGAGGCTTCTTACGCAAAGCGTAATTTATCTTTGAAGCTAAGTCTGGAAAGTTTTTATTGCTACGCATAAAGCTTGTATTCTTTTGCTTAATGAAGCAATTTTACATCATAAATACGCTCACCTGAATAAGCAAGAACTAAATAGATCTTATTAAAGGAATTGATGAAGCAAATTTAGAAACATGGTATCAATAACTGTTAATAAAATCTTTCGTCAAAATCTTTGCTCATCAAAATCCCATTACTGAAATTTTACCAAAATCTGGTAGGATCATTGAGGAGACCCTGGGTCCTGAGCTTAAGCCTAAGGCAACCAAAATAATGCTAGGATATGATGATGATAAAAATCCGATCACTATAGTCGAGGCTTATTTTATAAACTATGAGACAGGGCATACCAGCGACACAAACTGTTATTTTTTCTAAATTGTCCAATTGATAATTAAACTAAAGACAGAAACCGCATTATTAAATGCTAACTATATTCCGTTACAAGAACCACAACAAATAACGGTTTAATCTCCTTGCATGATAAATATAAGTTTTAAGTGATACCAATAGTTACGTAACGATAATGTGAGAACGAACTGATGATCTAGTGTAACAATTTGTATAGTAATTAATAGATTGACGTCAAAGTCGTCATTAAGGCTCTTTATCTATTACCAGTATCGTACTTCTGTTTATTATATAGGTCCTTGTATTGGTAGTATTGTGAACAAACATTAACGATTTTGTATTAATTAGTTATTAAGTTTTAACCACAATTATTATTTCTGGAAACATACTAAGCTCTACGAAAGAACGTCATGAAAAATCTTTTTCGTGGGTTTTTTGTATAAACTCAATTTTTAAAAAGGTTTCTGTTGAAATCACCAGTTTTTTATAAAAATTATAAAAACATATTAATGAAAACTTCGAAGCTTGTGAAAGTCTGCAATAAAATAACAGTGTAAAATTCTGGCCATAGGTATTTTATAAATTTTCATTGAAGTAATTTAATGAAAATTTTCTTTCTCGGTAAAACAACTTCTTGGTATCAGAAACCATAATACTACTAATTTAATTTTACGGTTTCCCTTTGAAGGCTTAAGGTACAAAGTATAATTATTAAAAACAATAATCAAGTCTATTTATTGGATCCCAGGCTGTGCTTTATACAAAACTAGTAAAAACTTGTTCTATTTAATGTCAAGGTGGACAATATCAATAAAATGTCAATCATATCATTCAATTTAAAAGTCAATATTGTGGACTACCGATATGGCGCAAGTACCCTCTCTTCGCTTCGAAAGTCAGGGTTTGATTCTCACAAAGGACTAATACTGGCAAGCATTAATTTTGACATTAGTCTTAGTCAGGGTGTTTTCAATGTGTAATAAACGCAACCACATGACACCAAAACCGTGGCACCATATTAGTAAAAGTATTTTCTGCTTCCATTATTCAAAATACACAGAAACCATTCATTTTAACAAGAATTGTTCGCCCAGCAAAACCATACTCTTTTATTTACTAAATGCATCCAGCATAATGCCATCAGCATCAGAGAGATCGTTAAAATAGATTTTTCTATTAAACGGCTCGCAGTGGCCTGAATCTTCAATTTAACGCTCAAATATCGTAGAATCAGAGCAGATATAGAAAGTACATAACACATCGCAATCAGTTGAAGTTGTGCTAGATTTATATCCTAAGTTTTATAGTAATTAGGTTCTTCTTTTTACATAAACAATTTATTGTCAATGTCATTAGTTGGATTTTATTAAAATCTATAGATGACAGACCTACAATCACAGATTTAAAAGTGTGTTAAAGCATGGCTTTCATAGATGAGTATTCAATTCCGTGGTGAATAAGAATTTATGTTTTAAAGGTTTTAGTGGCTTGAAGGTTTGTATACCCGTTCAACTTTTCCATATGGAACAAATATTTGTGTGCATAACAGTGCATATTTGCCTCAGCACTCAGATCAATAGAAATTTTGCTATAATGTAATGCATATGCAAATACATAGCAAAAGTATGGATTTCCAAAAAAAGTCTGTGAGAATGTTTAATTGTTTTCTAGTACCGATTTCTTACTTATTTTGCGGTTAAATATACATACAGGCGTTTATAATAACACTTTATTGTATTTATAATTTAAAGTAACCACGATCAAGTCGTATAACTGGCGAAGGGTGGGCGTATAATGTGCTTCTGCTTACTTTTTCGTGGAAACAGGCGTGAATCAAATTTAGCCACACCACAACAAATAAGCATATATATATATGCATGAATGATAAAATCGGAAAGGTAAAATAATATTTTAAAATAGTACTTCATCCTAACAAAGGCAGTCTATAGCAACTAATGAAACCCAGATGGCTATCCTTAATCACACAAGCCTCAAATGTTACGCAAGGGATAATATTAGCATATTTTCCACTGCCCAATTTGTGCTTATGTTACTCAGTAGCACGCAAAGGGCTGAAATAGTGGGTTCCGTATGAGCCCACACATTCAGCCATTAACATGCAACCTCGGGTCCATTTACATAGAGCTCTAGGGCAAAAATCTGCATGACTGCTTCGGCACTTGGCATAATTGTCTCTGTATCTCTGCTTTATAGCATTTAAAGTATTTGCCTAAATTATACTCTTGTTTCGGGTTGTCAGGAGGAGATCGCATTTAGCGATCATACCGCCTAGATTGTCTTATTTAATAGAAGTAGTTATTCTGTTTTTTTGTACATAATGTCACGCCTCTTTCCTGTAGGGGTAGGCAGAGATCACATGCTTTCACTTGCTACGATCTTGGCACACACTCTGAGCTTTATTCACACTCAATTACCTTCTCATACACGACCGTCGGTTTAGGTTACTTTTGACCAGCTCTTTCTCCATAATCTTCTGGATACATAGAAGTTCTTACGTGGTCTTTCCCTCCCAACACTTCCATTCACTTGTCAAATCACTTTCGTTAGTCTACTTTCAATTATCCTCTCAACATGACCAAACATTCTAAGCATACCTTTTTCAATTCTTGTCACTATATTTTCTTTTACACCAGCATCGGCCCTTATCACTTCATTCCTAATTTCACACCTAGAATACTTCTTCTTTTTGTCATTAGAGAGTATAACTATGAATTTATATTATGTTCTTTCGAATTATTATTCTCACTGCTAAAGATTGTGGTGCAAAGTTCTATCAACTGCTATTGGTATCCTGACATATTCAAAGTGAAAATATAATAGAATAGAATTTAAATTGATAATAAAATCATTATTCATCCATTTTGCTTTTATATCTTGATTATAGTACCGCTCATATCTCTTGCATTGTTGTTAAAAAAATACTGAATTTCCATTTTATTTGTAAAAATTTGACGAATCAAAAAGATCCTGTTGATCTTAAAGACTATAAAGTATATTATATTTTATTGTAATTGTAGACTAAATTTTACCACCGGTAAAACTCTACCGGATTCAGTTTGTATATGATGTGCTTAAAAGTTTGCTTGTGTGTGTAAATGGATATAAAATTTATCATGAGAACATAAAAGTAACTCTCACTTAGAAATCTATCAACACATTTCTACAAAATCGTACTAGATGC
This sequence comes from Musotima nitidalis, assembly GCA_949126915.1. NCBI lineage: Eukaryota > Metazoa > Arthropoda > Insecta > Lepidoptera > Crambidae > Musotima > Musotima nitidalis. The sequence goes on from OX421429.1 coordinate 4,691,339, forward strand.
TTGAATAGGCTGTTTAAAATAGCGATAGTGGTTTAAACTGTAATGAGTAGTGCTACAGGTAAAAACCACAGTGCGCTTTAAGGTCCCTCGGAGCGTGTGACGGGCGTTTTATTCAACTCTATATTCAAAGCAGTAAAATGGGGGTAGTTTGGAATGCTTTGCTTTTCTCTTTTTGAACCGTTGAAAACGTATGATCTTACCTACATTTACCTTAAAACTGATAAATTTGGCCGCGTTTTTTAATTTTGACAAGGATTAAATGATGAAAATGGGAGGATATCTCACACAGCGCCATTTAATTCCTTAAATATGTTTTATATGTATTATGTTGTACATGTTACGAATCACGATGAAATCAATAATTACATTACCAATACAAATGAAAATGACATAAATAGTGTTTTATAGGAAAATTTTATTCACGGTCCTCTGAGCGAAAAGCGGGTATTAAAATCCACGCCATATGAGTCGTCAAGTTAGTAAACAGTCATACTTTGAATAGTTCGAGTTTCCTCGCTCCGAATTAATAGGTTAAAGCATAAAGCGGCAACGTCGTATATAAGATACCATTGTTGTTGTTTTACTTCTTAAATTGTTATAATGCCATCATTACCAGCACGCGGCGTCTGTCATTAGCATAAGCGGGCTTGGGCGGGAGCGGCTGCGGCAGCGATAAACCTGCTCCCAGACTTATGAACGCAATTAATGTACCGAAATGATACATTTGAGCTCACAAAATTACGCCTTTCCGCAACCCTGTTTTGCCCACAGCATTAATTCTCGATTAACAATTTTATTACAATCATAAAACGAAAAAAACGTCTGCACCCCTAATAAAAAGATTTCGTATAACATGGCCTATCCAAAAATATATTATGGACGTGACTATCCGTCGGTTCAGATTACGGCTGAATCGATTATTCGAGAAAAAAATTACACCGTCAGGCATCGGCTTTGATTTGCATTTTAATATGCACAAGGGGATAGAGGAGAACGAAGCTGTCATATTGTGTAGATCGGATGTGTGTAGTCAGGAATCGATTGAAAACAATCGATGCCCGTACTCGTACGGAGCGACATATTTAGGGCGATTCTCTGTGAGAATACGAAACTGCACGACTATCAATTAAGGCAAACAAGGTGTATTCTAACGATTGTTATGTTGTGGGTCAACAGTTTCCATTCGGAGCGTGCCTCTCGAAATGTTGTTTGAGAGAAATGCACCGCAGTAACTAAAAACACATTCATTTGAAGAATGACAACAATTCTGTGTCACTTTTTAAACTGTCATATTGTTTTGTTATGCTCTGAAATAGAAAGTAAGATCTTAACGAGCTTTAAATTACTTTTCAAACATTTGACCTATACCTAATTTTAACCTTTCCTAAAGTCTTGTGAAGTACAGGATAATTACTTTTACTAGCGGAAGAGAAACCCAATGTAAAGCGTATCAGAGAGAAAATAATCTAGTAACATTTCCTAGAATTTTGCGAATGCTTCCATATCGTCTAGAACAAGTTGACATAACTAATGATATTGCGAATATAATCAGAAATCTAAGGATAACTTAAAAATTCTAGGAATTCATATACAATTTTAAAAAATTGTTATTTCAGTATTGCTAACTACTTATGGAAGTTAAGTAATACGTTATTTTGTTATCATTTTTACATTTACGTTCCCTTTTACGTATTTGACATAAATGATGGTTTTAGGAAAGACCTTTGTTATTTCAACAAAAGCGTTACGCATAAATTCTATTTTCCCATGGTTAAACAACTGATGATGGTTCCTAATAACAATAACAGTTATCCAGAACTGTTCCAGAAATTATCTCTCATCAATATTCATAAAGCGATGTACCTACCTCAGGCGTTAGCAGCGAATGGACGTAATATATTTGGAGATATCCATTAGGATTCAAATGTTTGATGATAAAACGGAAGATTTATATTTCGTACTTGATGTAACGATATTAAGGCTTTGTGGCGTTGCCCAAAGTTATTGTGAAACGTCTGTGTTTCTGTTTTAACATACAGTGTGAAAGTAAATAAAGAAGTAATATATAGGTTATGAAATTTAATTAATAAAATAAGTGTGAAAGCATCCTGGTGTAGTTGTTTGTTCGCTTTATCGAAAACACTAAGTAGGTTCTGGGTTAAATTTTAGCACAGATTTTTTTAGTTACTTTAAACTTATAAATGTAAGTGTATATAGAAATAATCAGAATTTTTCGCTACCTATATATGTCGCACAAAAGATTTGCAATGTTCTACTGAAATAACCACCAAATTGGTTTTAAATAAGGATGTTTTCTTCGAAAATGTTCACTGTGATGTAATTTTACATGCATGTGTAGGTGCCATAATTCTGTATGCAATAAGCAATAAGAGAATGCATTATGTGAGTCTTATACACTTTGTTTTCTTTAATTTTGCAATAAGTAGACGAATAGAGCAGTTTATGAGCTACTTTATTCGAAAACTTCATCGATGAACCGTTTTTAAAAGTATTGTGAACCCGCAAATAGTTGGATTCATCGTTTTAAAGGTAAGATGTTAGCTAATCAGAGATATCGCCCTATTACTGGAGAAACTAAATTTAAAAACGTTGATGATGTTATGCCTAACAGTCCTATAGATAATTTGAATTAACCTTATCACCTATAAACATAGAATGGAACCTTCCATCGTTGCTCAATGTTTAATACCGCTAGTAAGTGATTAAATGGGTATAAGAACACTTTTTTATTATTTCATATCTCATGGCAGTGGTTTTTTACGGAATAAATTTAATGCTTATTGTCTTAAACTTAAACTTTTTATAATACTACCTCAGTAGGCGTCTAATTATTGCTTTGCGTACAAAAGAGTTCATGTACTTACAAAACAATAACACAAGAATCATTTTGCCCACATAGCAATCAGTTGGGATCCTGCCGTTTTGCCAAAACTATTTTGACAAAAATTTATAATCCAAACAAATTTTAGCAAACTTTTTTTACACCAATGCAACGTTGCGAATTATTTTAGTACGCAAATTTTCATTTGGTCAAATTTTTACTCGGCAGTATATTACTACGGATAATGACATTATGGCATTATGTTTTTTAACAAGTAATTTATTACGGCAAACAAACTTTAGACAAATAACATTTAATCAAATGATTTGTTTGGACATAAAGTTTTACGTTTATTATTTTAAATAATCACAAACTAAGATATTAATACTAAATATATACTAAAAATAAAATAATATAAGGAATGTTTGTTTAATATGTGTTCATAATTTTAAATTAACGTGATGATGATGAGTGAGGCTTAGATACATATTGGTTAGGTTAGGTTAGAACAGTGACCACAAAGCGCGCGAGCCGAGCGAGCGAAGCGAGCGTGCCGCGGTAGCGGCCGGCGAAGCGCCAGAAAATACTTCTGTTGATTTATGTATGGCCAATATTTGTAGATTAGTATTAATAGTAAAGATGCAAATAGAAATGGTTATTTGAAAAGTTTCGAGACGAATTATTTGGCTTATTTTATTTTGCGTAAAATATGTAATACTAACTGAGTTATTGTCGAAACGTTCACTTGGAAAGCATTACGTTTAAGATACAATTATTTGTGAAGAGTTTATTTGCCAAGTAATAATTTGGCAAATGAAATTTTACAAAACAATATTTGGGAAGTGATAATTTGTCAATTTTCTTTTGGTGTAACTAGGGATACCCCAATCAGTTTGATATTGTCAATAGGAAGATTAGAACATTCCCACAAAGTTTGAAACTTATGACTTTAGACTTATTCTTGATTGTCCTATCATTACTCCACATTTAATCAGATTGAAAAACAAAGCCCTAGCCAGGATAGAAACAGTATAAACACTTCTGAAAACAGAGGAGACATTAACAATCGAAATAGAAAACGCGGCAAAAACTTCTGCCGCGACGAGCGCAAAACATCGCGTCAACTCCCGACCATCAGCGTCGGAGCCGCTGACGCAGATATATTAGCATTTAGATTATGTCCTCGAACGAACACGTGCGCCATTTGTGCTGCCGACGATTTGTTTCACACGGACCACGGTATAGACGAGTTGAGATAATGTCAGATTGCCGGTGAACGGTGCTTTTGATAATGCTTGGATCTTTTAAGGAAAAATAGGTGTTAGTGGTCAATGTAATCCTTAGTGTTAGTTCATGTTTGCTTCTAAATTGGTTTTGATTTAGCTAGCATTTATGCTACAGCTGTTTGAACACTGTTTTTTTGCATGCAAAAAGTTTAATCGCATAAAACGCTATTTAGTTCCTCAAACAATTATCTATAGCAGATGACAGATCGTACTAAGTAACATTTTCCCCACTCTCAATCCCGCGAACTTAATCGTCGTTATCATCATAATCCCGGGCGCGTTAAATTTAAGAAAATTATTTTGAATTGAATTGAATCATCACCTCGGTCTATTAATCGTTGCACTAGGTGGTCTAGTCTGCAGAGATTCGAACGAATCCGTTGAATACTTATAGAAGTATGTATTGTGATTAAATAAATATGACAGTAGTAATTTAACCTAAAACTTTGTGTACGCAGCCCCTGCCTTTATGACGTGCACAATGATGACAAAACGTCAATATCGCGTCGATTGCGTCAATATGTGCACAATCGAAGTGCGCGCAGAAATGATGTTTGGGTTCCTAGGAAAAACAAACAATAGGGCACCACCATAATTAGAGGTGCAGACTTTGACAACTGACCATCGTATCAGAAATTGACTCGTAGTACCTACGCTCGCTGCTCCTAAATACGTAAAATTAATTAAGTTTACTATTGAAGCTTTCTGGTCTTGACATGAAACGGTCTTTATTATGGTTTATAGTAAGTCTTTCTAAAGTAGGCCCCATTTCGGGCGCCATTTGAGCTACTAAGCTATTATTATTAAAAGGAGGCAATTGTTGTAATTAAACAAACTGATCTAATAGTAATTCTGTGGTTGTGGCGGAAAGTAACACCATTTTAAAAATAACTGCCCTTCGGGTGTGTCTTTGCTTGCGTGGGTAATATCTCATTATATTTCGACCTGATATTATCCTAAAAGTGGAAAGGCTCTGACAATGCATTGCTACCTACATTACTGGATTTCAATCGCATCATCTTTGAGTAAAATTGGCGATCCGTGGGAAGTGCATGCATTTGGTGGATCCCAATCCAGTAATTAGTACTTAATTTGAGCAGATGTAGTGCAATTGCTGATTCGGTAGTCTAGTGGTTTTTCACAGCGGCGATAAGTAATTTAACGCTTTCACTCATAGTTCGCTTTGTGTGATCTATGCAGAAACTATTTCAGCAACAGACAATATATGGACACAATGCATTGTCCGTAATTTTCCAAGGAAATTTCATACCTTATTAGCTAAAATGGCAGTTTTGACCATACCTCGGCAGCTAAAATAGTAGTTTTGACCATACCTCGGCAGCTAAAATGGCAGTTTTATATGAATTATTTGTAAAGCAAAAGCTAATACAAACTTGTAGGTATTGTGAAACAGGCTCCTCGCATTATTTTATCGTCAAAAAACTAAAAAGTATATTCAACGATATGTTTTAGAATGTAAGATGTTCACATAAAAATAGAAAGATAAAACAAAGCAAAGACTGCTTTCAAAGGCCGTCATAAAACCGCTTCGACGTAGCGACGTCCAGGATAGATATTAATCCAGGACCAATAATCGCTCGTGATAAGAGATTTTCTTTCGATCCCCAGTAATAGGAAGTTTCTGCATGGATGAGCAGTCCTATTTAAGTTTAATAACGTTTCGTGGCTCCCGGCGCTGCTGCAAGTATTGTTTGGGATTTTATAGATCCAGCAGCTAGCCAGACAGCTTATAACTATGATTAGCGGCAAGCTGCTAGTTTGTGTCAGGAGTTATTAATTTTTTAGTGTAGTAGAGTTTAAAAATATAGAACGTGCAGCGTCAGGTTGAAATGCTTTAATTAATCTTTTACGTTATGATCTAGTTTTGTTTGTTTAATTTAAATAAGATTTTTTTCTATACTTAGGTACTATTGTTTATTTTATATAGAATTTTATTTCGAATAATCGCATAATAAATTAATGTAACGGATATTTTAATTATAAGAAAACACTAGAATTGTAGATTGGAAAATTTATTAAAAAAATTAAGTAATATTTGAAGAGTAACATTATAATTGAAAAATGTGTTACTATAGGTAAAATTACGTACCTACTTATTACGATAGACGAAGACGACAATTTTGATAATAATAAATCATCAATTAATCATAATATGACGACCGAAACTCCACTCCTGAGGTCGTGGGTTCAATTCCCACACAGGACAAATATTTGTGTGTCTAAATATGACTATTTGTTCTGGTCTGGGTGTTTTCCTATGTATATTAAGTATGTATTTACAAAAAAAAGGTATTTATGTATGTTTATCCGTTATTTAGTATCCATAACACAAGTTCTTAATGATACTTATCTTGGAACTAAATAATTGGTGTAAGTGTCAGAAATATTTATTATTTATTTATTATTTAATATATAAATAAATCTAGCAACTCATTAAATTTTAATGGTGTTGAACATTTGCATTAAAATTCAGAAGTTGTTGTCTATATTACTAGACGATTTAGTTTCATTCTCTATGTTCAATAAGAATTAATAATAATAGTAAGAATAAAAAATAATTCTCTTGCAATCACACCAATCATTGTTAAATCTGTAAATCATTTTCATAGTTCCGAGAATCCGAACCAAATTTTCGTTTTATAATACATGATATAACTTATTTGGCTAAATATATTAATCTACTATTTCCTGTCTGATAAGCAGTTTTGCGTCACATCAAATTAATAGAACGTTAACATAAACTTATAAAATATCACATGTTTGCTATGATAGAAAAAACAGTTTTGTATATACCTTACATAGCTTCACATTTTCTCGGCAAAATGCGATATAATGTTCTAGAAAAATCTCGAAACAAGCGACTATCACACGTATCACAAAAGAGTTCTTGTGTAACGTTCGTAATTTAAAACTAACGCTACAAAAATTGGTGCGCACTGCTTGGCGGGTTTTTTAACGAGGACGTAGGCAAACATGGCCGGAGATAAGCTGCATTCAAGGCAAAATTGTGGAGGCGTCGAGAGCCCCAACAAAGAACCTTATTAACCTGCCACTAACTAATGGACGACGAAAGGGTTACCGAATGACCCGCCACGGTAGGGTAACCTTTGTAATGGTAATAGGTATGTGACGTTGTAATTTCACTTGTCAACATTACGCTAATTTTGCTGGTATCTATGATCGCTGACACGTGTAAAACGAATTACAGTAGTAATAATTGAGAAATATTGAGCCCTCGCAATTTAATCTATTTTAAACTTGACATCTATTTCATAGATCTTATGAAATAGATTGCAATCCAAAATTAAAAATATTTTTTTGACATGCAGGTCACATGCATAAAGTTTTCTATCTATTCAAAAGATGAACATTAAAGAGATCGAATTCGCGCCCCTCTAAAGATGGCATCTCAAGTAGGTACTTTGCCGGTCTTGTCTCTTTGACGTGAGGTTTTTTCATTCTTTTATACTGCGGTAGGCGGAATGTTAACTAGTGTGAAGCGTGGCCAGCGAGCTTTGAAAAGAGATGCACACACGATACATGCATAGTTAAGTCACCGCTTTTGCTTTGCCGAAGTTAATGGAACCCGTAAAGAGGCTGGTTTGAGAGTGTGTGTCTTGTGCTCCTATCTAGGTGGCTTAGATTTTTATCTGTTATTTCAGCCAGTTGATTCAATTTTTGTTTAAAAACTCTCTTTGTTTACACCAGTACAGTACAAAAGTGTCATGTTAACGTGAATTGTGATTTTCCATGTTGATTTGTAAACTCCAAAGAAGACTTTAGTAAAGTCTCCAGTATTTTACATAATTGCGTAATTTTAGATAGGTATGCGCTAAGTTTAACTTTATGCATAATATTACTTGACACTGACATATACTCTAATGGAGCAAGTCTATAACAAACAAAAAATATTGTACTTTTGATAGTCTGAGAGCGCTTAAATGACAATTAAAAGAGAATAACGTCTGATGGAAAAATTTCGACAGCAACAGAAAAGAGACAGATCACAGATTAACTAAGTGAACCTCACTCACTTGTGACATTAGCTAGTGGACATTGAAACGATAACCCTCGTTGACTTTATCTCTCGTTAGCACGATAAAAACTTTAGAAGAAAATTATAAGATGGAATGATAAATCCGATGGTTCAATAAACAGATTTGACGTTTACATTTAATTATATGTCAATTCACTACGGAACCAAACCATATTTTCCGTCTTATGGTTTAATGAATTATAATTATGTAAATAAGTTATTATTTTTACCAACTATTATGGAACTATCAGTTTATTATGATTATGTTTATTTTCAGCAGTTTCAGAAATATTTGTGCAACATTTGAATTCGAAATGTCATGTATTAAAGAGTTTTATTGATTCTTAAGACTGTTAAAGTCATATAAAGTACTCAGAGAAGTATTTCTCTTCTTTACATAATTTCCATCTATTGGCGGGAGAAAAAATTTTCTTGGACGATTTTCTTGCCTGTTCTTTTACGATCAAGCTCCCGCTCGCAGTGAATCGGCGCGCTAGTTTCGAGTTTTGACCTTCATAAGAGCCCTATTGAGCCAAACTTGAATAAACGATTTTGAGTTTGACTATAATATCGCTACGAAAATATGAAAAAGTTCAATCTGAAACACTGTCAGTCGAAATCAACCATTTTGAAATAATGCTCTAGTGCATTTGGCCCGAATATTGAATCGAAGTTACATTCAAATTTCGAATAACGCTAGAATTCAAACAGTCGGTCGGCCGGTGCGGTCAAATGCGTTTTGATATATTTTGTTTTATTGGCGTTTTGTTGTCATATTGCAAAGTAAAGGTTGTATTTAAATTTGAAACTGGGTTTTTGCTGTGGGTTATAGCCATAGTTATATACGTTTCATTGATAAAAATACTTTTAATGACATACATTTGTTAGACAAAATATGGAGAAATAGTTCACTTTTCTTAGTGTCTCATCAACATACATACTTTTTATTAGGAAAGACACGAGGGCAATATCCAGACCAAAACCATTGTTCAACATCTTGCACAAATATTTGACCTGTGTGGGAATTAATTTACGACCTCTAAACGGAGTGCATACCATATCTTATGATAAGACTACATTCATTAACAAAATACATATCGCACCCCTAGATGAAAACGTCACTAACTCAAAAAAAAGCTTATTCTGAATTAGTAGCATTTTCGGAATCCAGGAATCCGATAATGCGAAAAATGCCACTAATTCAGGATAAGCTTTTTTTTGAGTTAGTGACGTTTTGGGTGCTATATGTTCATAATATAATTCGTTAGTTAATTTGACATGACCATTCCAAGTTTCCTTGCAATAAGTAGCGTTAAACTATAAATTACAAATACCTTACAATCAATTAAATAGTTCAAACAACTTAATCACCAAACAACCCGTAAAAGCCTTATCAAAGAACACATCATGTTTCAATCCGGCGACACGGCAGTTTTATTAAGTAACAGATATGAGACGTCGTATTGAGAGGGGTCCATGAGACCCGGCCGGTCAATATTGGGTCAAATAGTACCTACGGGGCGCGGGCTGCGTTTTATGTGGTAGGTTGCGGAGGGTTAGAGGCTTTGTGGAGTCCATTGGTTTTTCTGAAAGCGTTTTATGGACTGCGATGGGGTCGGTAGGTAGGAAATTGGTCAATGTTCATGAATAATTTTCGTCATATTATCTTTTGGCAGTTTTTTCGGTTGGGGCGACGCTTTTCCGCGTGTCAATGTCCGTTACGATTTGTTTTTAAAGTATTTCTTGTTTTTTGTATAGAGAAAGGTGTTTATTTTTTATATTTTATCGAACTTAAAGGACTATTTCTGGTAGATACACTTATCCTCTGTGTATTCTAGGGTCTTAAACTGTTTACCAAATGTTATCTGAATCAAATTTGCGTTTTAAGCTTAGGTTAAACAAATAGACTAACGACTTAATGAATGTGATGGTTTGAAGTTGTGGTACGTAGGCTACGGCTCAGTTAAGTCAAAAATCAGTTAGCACCGAATTCCAACCTCGCCGAAATACAATGGATGTGAACCCGCTCGTAACACGTAACTTTCTACTGCTGGTTAACAGGCTTTAATGCTTCTATCATTGTTTAGTACTTTTTTTTAAATAATGGCTTCGTGCGTTAAGCACATTTAACCAGTTTCAAGTAAGAGATATATTAATAATATTGAATACATAGTAAATCAGAATGTGTGGTGACAAAGAGATGCCCTCCCTTAAACCCTTTGAGTCCTCAATAAAGATGTGGGACTATATTGAGATCTCATATGGACTTCTTGAGAGAATATGAAAAGTGATGTTGCACTGTTTTGTTTGATTTACCAACACTTATGTATGTTCACAAACACTTAAAGGTTAATAATCCACCGTTATTATACATGAATGTTCGAAATATCACAAATTTTTGAAAATAACACAAACTGCAGACATGACTCTTCACTTTCCCGCCAAGAAGTCCCTAGTATTAACTTAAAACTTTTTTTAGTCTTCATATTGTTTGTATGTTTGAGTACCTACAAACTGCAATATTGATCAAAATATATCTATATACCATACCCACAGATTTAGATATAGAATAGATAACGCAAGTATTACGGTTTGTATTAAAATCAAGCGTGCCGACTTTTGAACACCTACTGTGACGTCTCTGCCGATATTTAAGGGGAAATATTTAATAATGTGTAATCGTTCATGTTACAGTATGTAAAAAATAGCAACAGACGCGCGGACTGTAAGTAGCGTCAGACGAACGAAAATTCGCGGATGTATGCTACTTTCCTATACTTTAGAACGTGTTCGATCCTCTATACTGTCGTCCTTAAGCCAGAAAGCCGCTAACTGTCAGGGGGTAATTTCTGAAATATAAACTCTATTGTTTTGCAGCAGCGTTTCAATTCCAAAAATTATCTACTGAATGTTAGCTGCATTTTACCTAATGGATGGCAGTATATTCAATATGGAATATTCACCGGTTTAAGAAAAAAAAAACAATTAGACGTGTCTTTTGCCGCGTTGCTGCCAAAACTCAAAACCATTAATTATAAACCATAATTATATTTTTTATATAAAGTTACTCATTCAACCTGAGTTTGAGCAATAAATCTAGCCAACGCAAGCAGATTGCTAATTGTTGTAGCGTGCTAACGGTATCGTGCCGAAGGATTTTATAATCGACTGCCTTCAGTCTTGCCCGCGTTGCCTGGGGGGGAAGGGACGAAGATAAATACGGGCCGATTGTATATGCAGTTCATTTTTAGTTAGTACTTACTTACGGGCGTTGAGACTAGCGTAACAAGGTATTTCGAAATTTGATTAATCTACAAATAAAGGTTGTTGTCTATGTAAAGGTGTCATGTTGTTGTCTGTCTAAGGTGTCACGTTGTTGTTTGTGTAGAGGTGTCATGTTGTTGTTTATGTAAAGGTGTCATGCTGTTGTCTATGTAAAGGTGTCATGTTGTTGTTTATTAAGTAATAATAATTATAATAACATTCATAGTCTACATAAATATTATCACGCTTATTCTCAAATAGGGTAATATTTTGGTTTGTGCAGAAACACTGCTACAACTAAAGGGTTTCATTGAGCTCTTTCAAGGTTAGACATTCGTTGTCGTCCTGCTGCGGTGCCGAAACGATACGGCAGTCGTACTGCACACTAACGTTAGCATGATTTCATGTAAAACATACAGAACTGCAACCGTAACGTAAAGGCATTGCCGTCTTGGAGTCGTGAATATGCGGTGTTAAATTCAAATTCAAAATCATTTATTCAAGGTTGGCTCAATAAAGCTCTTATGAAGGTCAGACTTAAAATTTAACGCGCCCATTCACTGCGGGCGGGAGCTTGATCGTAAAAGAACGGGCAAGAATATCGTCAAGTTTGGTTTTTCTATCGCCAGTTACAAATGTACTTAAACTAAAAACATAGTATGCAACAAAAAAAAAACTTGTATTTTGCAGTCACAAAATTTTAAGAAAAGAAAAAAATATATGTTAATCTATCAATCCTTAGCAAGATAAATATCATCATCTCAGCCATCTGACGTCCACTGCTGAACATAGGCCTCCCCAATAGATTTCCACATTGAGCGATCCTGAGTCGCCTGCATCCATCGGCTTCCCGCCGCCTTGACCAGATCATCGGTCCATCGCGTGGGAGGCCGTCCTCTACTACGTTTACCGGTTCGCGGTCGCCATTGCAGAACCTTGACGCCCCATCGGTCGTCGGTTCTTCGAGCTATGTGCCCCGCCCATTGCCACTTCAGCCTGCAAACTCGCCTCGCTATGTCGGTCACTCCAGTCATCCTACGGATTTCCTCATTTCTGATTCGATCACGTAGGGACACTCCGAGCATAGCTCTCTCCATTGCACGCTGAGCGACTTTGAGCTTTCTAATGAGGCCCATAGTCAGGCACCAAGTCTCAGTACCGTACGTCATCACTGGCAACACACACTGGTTAAAGACTTTCGTCTTAAGACACTGAGGTATTTTTGACGAGAAGATATAGCGCAGTTTCCCGAACGCAGCCCAACCGAGCTGGATTCGACGATTGACCTCTTTCTCGAAGTTGGACCTACCCATTTGGACTTTTTGTCCCAGGTATACATATTCGTCGACAACTTCGAGAGCCGAGCCTCCAATAATTATTGGGGTAGGCTTAACATGGACACTAGACATAATTTTTCGTCTTGTCCATGTTCATTTTGAGACCTACCCTTTGGGAAGCTCTGTCGAGGTCTTCGAGCATTGTGCCCAGATCCACAAGCGACTCCGCTATGACCACTATATCGTCGGCAAATCGAAGGTGAGACATATACTCGCCATTTATATTATAAGATAAACATAATTGAGGCTAGAAATGAGCAGACCAGTCCCCACTGGCGGGGACCATGTTTTAGGAAACGTGAAGACCCGACACATGACGCCATGTAACGTTGGAAACGTTAGTTAACGAAGACGTTATGAAAACATACGATCGTGTGCAGTATGACTATTGTACTGCTCGGCACTGCAGCAGGACGACAACAAACTTCTAAATGGAAAGGTATAGTTGTGGCATAGTAAATTTTTAGCAAAGAGATTTCGAGGTAAAACGTGTGAACAAAACAAGATCCCATTCTCGTATGCACAATCTACGACGCCTCGCGCAAGCCATTTGGTGGTAGATTTCTTTGGAGATAATATGAACTGACTTTAGACGAGTAGAATACGTTGATCTGTAACAGTTCGCCGATTCTATGAATCGTCTTTTTTTGCTGCCAATACTTACTTGCGTAATTAGTTATCTACTGAAACGGTGCCCTCGGAAGATCAGCGTCGTGACGTCACAGAGATGTCCGACAAATGCTGAGAGGGCACCATTTCAATACAAGTTATCAAAATATGTTATAAATTATACTTTATACCTCCTTCGTACTGTTTATTGTATTTTGCTTCGTGCGTAAAATATACTACTTATATTGAATGAAATTTTTTTCTTTCTCTTTTTACAACTTATCATCTCTCACTCTCTAAAGTCATATTAACTAATTTTAGATTAGTGTAGAATACGTAGATCTGTAACGGGTCACCTCACCTACCGTTTCTAAACTGGACTCAACCGTCTAAACTCATTTAGTTTCATTCTCCCGCCAATGGTCACTTCACTACTAATAGTCGATCACTGACTCAGGTTATGTTAACTCATTTTAGATTAGTGTAGAATACGTCGATCTGTAACAGGTGTCCTACCTATTCTATAAAACTTCTGAACTTCGCGCGTCGTGCTTGAAGTCTTCTTCGATCCGTTTGTATTCGATACAATGAGTTTTCGAACCAATGAGCCAGCTGAAAAGTTTTTTGCGACAGCATGTGTCGTAACTACGTTTTCCGAAACTACTCAAGACACCCGTTCGTACGATAGAGCAAACTTCAAATATATACGAGTACCTTCTGTCTAACTTTAATTCGCATTTTTTTCTGAATTCTTAACAGTGCATTGACGTGTTTCGTATCCATTTTTGTTTACTAACTGTGTAAATGTGATGAGTTTTATAAATATTATCTTTTTAATTCTACTTATTTTATATTGACATTCACACGCCCTGCGTTTGGCAAAATAGATGTTCTATTATATACGAAAACCACCTCATGTTACTCTATTTTATGTGAATAAATTATTTCATTTCATTTCATGGGGAACCGTAAATATATTTTGGGGAAAAAAATCCTTGGCAAGACTTAAAAAATGTCTAAGAAATATGTATACAAAATTTTATCCGAATCAGTTCAGTGATTTTGCTGTGAAAAAGTAAGGCCTAAAATAACTTTTACGCAGACTCAGCCGGGGACAGGATGGTTTACAAAGGGCTCATGCAGCGGCTACCTGGGCAGCCCCTGATACCACCCCACCCACTGAAAAATCAGACGGTTCCCGCTGCTGTCAAATAAGGCAAGACCGAGATTACCTCATCAGAACACGCCCACGCCAGCGGTCTGCATTCAATCCAGGGATAAACAAAGGGAAGTGGACCTCCTTAGAGGGGTGCGATCACTGCACCCATTCCTATTTACCAGCGAACACGCTCGATTAGGCATTGCCATACTCGTTATCGAAAGAACCGTTCTGAAAAAACTTATAAAACTCTTAATTCTTAATTGAATGTAACAGAAGATAAAACTGACTTTTGTACCAACCTCTTTTAAACAATCTCTTCAAAGTGCTCTTTATTTGAATATGGATATAGGTGTAACGGACTTTCTACACCAACCTTTTTTTATAGAGTTTTGGCGCCAGGCAGGAGAAAAAGGCACATCGCGGCAGTATTTTGTTGTCTAAAACTAGGGTAAATTTGAGTTTTTATGTGTAAATATAGTGGATTTATAAACATAACTTCTTCGCCACCTACACACATGTAGGAAAGTATCATATTTCAGTAAATGCCCGAAGTTCCAAAATTACTTGACTCGACTATGACGAATTTTACTTGACTTGACTCTATACGAGTGAGTCCATATTTAAGAAAAATAAATCCTACAAAATAATCTCAACAAAATGTTCTTAATTTAAATAAGGGCGCACATATAAAAGGTAAATCCGACTTTCTATACCAGCCCCCACTTATCTGCTTGTGAAGTTACCTTCTCAAAATGCTCAGATTAAACAACGAAGCCGCGACATAAATAATTTCACGGGCCGTGAGCACCGGCAAGTTATGGCCGTGTACACCGAGGACACCTTAGTTCGCCGAGTCGCGTACGTTCCGCGTCCGAGTGAGAAATGTCTGCTGCCGGTACAAACTGGTTACAACCGCACTTATGGGGATTAGCTTTTGGAAAATCGATACGTTTTTGATCCGATTGCTTCATAATATGGAATAACCTGTGATATTGTTTTATATTGCAAAATAATACAAAATCTGTCAAAAATTATAAAGAGAAAATAAGTGCTTATTATTAGTGTAATGACAGACAGTTCTAAAAATTGTTGTATATATACAAACGCGAAAGCTTAGTATTAGTCCTGTTTGGACCATTAAGGTGGGGAACCTTAGACAGTAGATAAGATTAAATATTAAATTAGAAACACAGCTACCAAAAACACATTAACTACGGCTCGATACGGTATGGTGAGGTACCTCACATACTGTATGAAGTCATAACGAAGAGTGAAATTAAAAAGATTTAGGGGGGATATTACAAATCAAAAAACCACTGAAGTTAAACCAGGTTTGAAACTTGTGCTGTCCCTTTTATTTCATAAAGTGAAGACACTGGCTGTAGACTTTTGACACTCTTTAGACTGCATCAATCGCTTGCTAACCATCAGAAAGCATGTAGGTAACATTCTAAAAAAAACACTCTCGCACCGTATTACAGTAAGTATAATTTATGAAACAGCAAACCATTTGGCAAACCTTTGTTTTTCCTTAAAAAAATATTCCAGTCTTATAATCCAACTCTTTGCTGCGATCTGGGTTAATAATGTTGCTTAAGATGTCCTTTGTCGAGCACCAGCTGTACCGCCCGTTTTAATTATAAAATAATTCCTGGACCCTGGCTGAGTTCCCTTCCACCATACTCCAGACAACGTTATTAGAATTTTAGATTTTGAAAGCACTCATGCGGCACTCTGCTTGGTTTTATTAACCCGCATTAAATTTATGACCTGCTGAATGAAGGTGAAATTATAATGTTTTTAGTACGTTGAGTGGCTGTGTACAGTTTTTACCTTTCTAGATATTTGTAGTGTTAAAGGGTAGTAAATTTTAATTTACATACCTGGGTTATAAGTGTTTTCGATATAACAGGAGGGAATGACGTAAAATTTTAAATACGAAGAAATTTTGCGATAATTTTTTGTTAAAATATAAGTAGAACGGATTTAGGTCATTGGTCATTTTTAGTACCAATTTTTTCGACTATGGATTTTTTTTCGTAAAAAAAGTTTTTAAACTTGCAAATATGTAATATATTTTATGTCACCTCAAAACTCTACAGACATAAGAATTTTATATTTTAAAGCACTCATGCGGCACTCTGTTTGGTTTTATTAAGCCGCATTAAAATTTATGACCAGCTTAATGTAGGTGAAATAATAATGTTCTTAGTTCCTCGAGGCTGTGGACAGTTTCAAGCTGTTAGCAGTGTTAGAAGGTAGTACATTTTCTTGATCGTAATTTACGTAGGTGTGCCGGCGTCACATAGGCCTGATTTAGAAGTGTTTTGAGAGTTTCAGCAGAACATTACGTTAAATTGGATATGCGATAATGTTTAGGGCCGAAAATTTGATTTTCAGGAGGATTCTAGACATTATTAGTATTGACTTTAATGACATTTGCCATAAAATGACTTGATAATGAATGTTGACATAAAAATAAATTGATAATAAATTTATATTTTTGAAGAAAACACTTACATACATACATTCACGCCTGTTTCCCCGAAGGGGTAGGCAGAGGGATATTATACGCCCACACTTCGCCAATTATATAGTTGGTCTCACGTAATGGGTGGCGAGCCTAGTGCTCTTGCTGGATCGTTCATCGGCAGGTGCACCACTTGCAGATGAGGTTGGCTTGGGCTCCTTAGGTCTATACACCTTTCTTAATTTGCGTCATTTTGCAGTTTGTCCCGGAATATCCGGTCATATTATTTCGGTGCTAATTCTCTGTAAGTTATATAATATGTCCGTTGTCACAAGAAATGTCAATGTGCATATGGCACTGACCGACATATTCCAACTGGTTGGTCCGGTACTATGTCATACTCTTTTTTTTGCGTTGCAATGACAAAATCAATTGTATTAGCGAATTAAATTTTAATTATACAGAAAGATAAAACTAGTCTACTATTTCTAAAGCCGCAACTAAAAACATCGGCAAATTAATAACTCGATAAATACATATTTTCAGTGAGACGGCACAAATATAGCTTTTTAAATCAATTCGGACTATTATCCCTTGAAACTCTTCAATACACAATAGTCCAATACGACTTCACCCTAAGCTACTTCACAAAAATAATCATTCAAAGACTCCCACACAAAATTGAACGTTACGACCTGAAAATGTAGAAATAGCCATTCCGAAACCTAATTCGATTGCAGGCAAGTCTACGCTCAAGTTACTCCTAAAATACACTCGTAATACCCACGTAGAAGAACTGAATAACGGTCGAAGCGACCCCGAAATATTAAAGCCCGCGCGGTACCATTACGTAGCACTGTTTAATTCAATACACGAAATTAGAACCATAAAGAAAAGTGGTTCGGTTACGGTGGTATAGCAATTACTGGGCTGCAAACAGTGCATTGCGACAAAGTTGGCTGGCTCCGTATGACGTCATTTCGTTTTTGTGGACTCAATCTGTGCATTATAAAGTTTATTTGTTCACGTTGTTATAGAAAAAGTAGTTTGTTTCTGTTAGCTTTTGATTCTATGCCAAGGTCTTCGCACGAGACGTCTCTGAAATACATACCAAGATGAGAGGGATGCAGGGCAGGCAGGCAGGCAGGTTATACTATACCAAGCTGACCAAGTGCAGATAAATAAATAAATATTTTCTGACAATTACACCAATTATTTAGTTCCAAGATAAGTATCATTAAGAACTTGTGTTATGGATACTAAATAACTAAATAAATACCTAATATACATAGGGAAAACACCCAGACCAGAGCAAATATTCATGTTTCATGCACACAAATATTGCATATCATGCATAGAAATATTTGTCCTGTGTGGGAATCGAATCCATGACCTTGAAGCGGAGAGCGGGTATACTCGCCACCACGCCATTACGGTCGTCAAATACGTGGAGAAAAGCGTGTGGCGTCCTATTATTAGAATGTGTGGAAAGTGAAATGTAGGGTGATGCAAGAACACCAGCGCTGCTTGATTGATGTATCGGCTTTTTGACAAGTAACATTTTTTTTAAAATTATGGCTTCGTGTGGTTTGCACATTTAGCCAGTGTCAAGTAAGAGATATATTAATAACATATAAATTATAGTAAATGAGAATGAGTGGTGGTAAAGATAATAAATGGTAAATGAGATGCCCTCCCCCTAAACCTCTTGAGTCCTCGGTAAAGGTGTGGGACTATACTGAGATCTCTCATGGACTTCTTGAGAAATTTGAAAAGTGATGTTGCACAGTTTTGTTTCATTAACCAACACTCATGTACGTTCACAAACACTTCACGGTTAATAATCCACCGATATTACACATTAATGTTCGAAATATCCCAAATTTTATATTGATCAACATAAATGTTTTATGTCTGTACACAAAAGGCACAGGCAAATAAATGATTACACTTTGCTAAGTCTTGAGGTGCACCATACAACTTGCCATCGGTCTGTGTGTGTTTTACTTATTTAAATATTATCTATTTCCCATTACTTTCTTGACTGTGATGGAGGGTTTATTGGCTATCGCTTCCGAGGGAACCTTCTGACCTACATTTACAATGTAATGGTGAGATATAAAATCCAACCGGATTCTTGATGTATCAAGTGCCCGCCCTCCATGTACATTAAATTCACAACTGCATGTATACTCGCGTACGTAACACAATATATAATATTTTACTTTATTGGGACAAAAAACAGTTTTACTTTGTGTATGACATTGAATTAATGCGATCAATTCATGCACAAATTGAACTTTAATTAAAAAAGTGTTAGGTCGCATAATTCTACTAAAAGGGCGGTGCAGGAACACCAGCGCTTCTGTATTATTAGATGCAGCAACATTACGCTGATGTATCGCCCTTTTGACAGGGAACAATACCTATGTTGTTGATAAATGTATTTTTAATTTATTTTTTGTATATGTGATACTGTTTGATCTAATTTGTTTGTGTAATGTTATTTTGTCAGTAAAAAATATTTTTATTCTTATTCTTCCGACAAGTTATATTATCAATACTAACTCAAAGACTTCAGAAAAGGCTTATCTACACAACTAAAGAATGAAACCAGTCATCACATGTACTGTTTCAATTGCTTTCAATGTCTTTTAAGATATCTATTCTATTTCTTTAAAAACATTGTTCACGAATGTGCAAATACGATGAGATATATAATAACTATATACTTACCTAAATACAGGCACAGTTTCGATAAAAGAAATACTTTAAACCTCTTCTAAGTTCCTCTCAGGTATTAATAAAAACTTAGCTATACAATCTGCCGAGATTTAGATTCATTGGAAAGGCACAGCCTAGTATCATCAGCCTATCTTCGTCCACTGCTGGACATAGTCATCTCCAATGGCTCGCCACTAAGCTGGATTTCAGCTCTTCGTCTCAAAACACTGCCTGATATTCCTGATAATATGCAGATCAGACGAATGACGCAATAATACATTTGGACCGTTCAAGACAGTTCGCGATAGTCGATAAAATAATTAATAATTAAATACGTTGCAACTATCTTCTACTAAGAGTTCCTTTAGCTATACCTTATCCTAGACATAAAATCGATAAAATATTTCATATGAATTTTTCTCGGACTAATTTGGGTCGTAAATCATCTATTAACAGAATCCTTGATCAGTACAATTCTCTCCAAAGTCGCGATCCAAATGTTGACGTAGTTACTTTATGTAATACGTTTGACAATTTTAAAACTAAATTGACAAATACTTTTGCTTGCACTTAACTTCCTAGTTTTTGAGTAATTTTTACACATAGTTATACTTTACATAGTTTACATTTCCATATTTATATTACATAGTAAAGTGCAATGGACACTTTAATAATACTCAATCCATACATTTTTGTAAATGTTATGTACACCGTTATTGAAAAATATATCAGACATAAACCCATTGAAAAAACAAAAATTAATGTTTGATATGATTAATGTGATGTACAACAAGAACAAGCAACCGTTTTCTTTTTAACAAACAAAAGCACAGTAAAAAGACCAAGTCTTATCGAAACCAATTCACAAAACATTTCATCGCTATATATTTAAAAGCTCCTGTTAAATCTATTAGGTGGCAATAATTAATTACTTACTCGCGTATTCATTAGTTAATTAATTAGGAGGGGCAAAGTTATCGACATCGCCCCGTTGATAGAACTCCGCGCAACTTTACCACTTAGTACATTTGAATCAATATTTAAACGGTGATTTGTAATTCCAGTTGGAAAAATAATGAAGAAGAGGTTCTATTTAGGTGATGTATACTTTTTTCTGTCACTTGTCATAATTACTACTTGTTTGATGAATTTTAATCATGTAACCAGTGTCAAGTAAGAGAATATTAATAATATATAAATCATAGTAAATGAGAATAAGTGGTGATACAGATGATAAATGGTAAATGAGATGCCCTCCTCCTGATTCTAATTTCTGATCTGATTCAAATTTGATTCTGATTTCTCATCTGATTCTGGTCTATACCCTACACAAACGATCACTCACTAAGCTATGTACTAGTCACTAGTGATGACATCGACATAATTGTGGACTCCAAATTTATTACGGGCAAAAATTAGAGAGTTGTTGTTTAAGTTCAAAAGATCATCTTACAACCAGAGCTACAAGAACTCCACTGCTGAATCAGCCACACACCTGTCACTACCAATTTAAGCCCCTGAATCCTTTCACCTTGTTTTGTGAGAGTTGAGACCTAAAGCTGTGGTAGGACGTAAATGGGCTGAAGACATGAGATGAATTTCACTCAAAACTCCTTTAACATAACATTTTGAAATAAGCCAGAATTAAGGCGCGCAGTAAATAGCCTGAAATTATGACACGGGAAGTGCTCAGTGGCTCGTAACGCATTACGGGCGATAAACGCACCGCGCGCGGGCTCGATAAGGCTTTCTTCATAATGTGTGCAATTTCACACTCAGCATAAGTGCGGCTTATTCAGCGGCGCTGGAGTGAAAAGAGCTATCTGACTCTTGTGTTACGAGTTGTGTATTTTTTTGTAAATATCAGATGGTTATATTTTTAGTTCGAAAGAACATTATTACAGCCACAAGAAGTCTACTTCTAAACGTACATACAATCACGCCTGTTTCCCCGAAAGGGTAGGCAGAGGCATACTATACGCCCACACTTCGCCAATTGTGTTGTTGGTCCCACGTTATAAGTGGCGACCCTATTGCCGCTTACCGGGAACTTGTATGTTCACCAGAGCCTCGTCTGTTGATCGGCAGGTGCACCACTTACAAGTGAGGTTGGCTTGGGCTCCAAAGGTGATGGTAGGATCATCTAAACGTAAGCCTTAAAATACAATTAAATTTGAAATAATAGTATCGCTAGGCCCTCTTATATTATACCGCGTTGTAGTTTAAGTAATAACACTGTAACTGGCTAAACTAATATGTCAAAGTGCCTCAAACTAGGAAGTGAATTCGCAGTTACATTAAAACTAAACTGTTAATTGTGATTAAATGTAATTGAATTGGTAGGAAATTTAACTTAATAATATTTATTAAGTACAGTACATAAATATGTAGAAGACTGCATTTTGTTCTTCATTCTCATCATCATGATCTCAGCCATATGCCGTCTTCTGCTGAAGATAGGCCTCCTTAATAGATTTCCACATTGAGCGATCCTGTTTCGCCTGCATCCATCCTTTACTACGTTTGCCGGTTCGTGGTCGCCATTAAAGAACCTTAACGCCCTATCGGTCGTAGGTTCTTGGAGCTATGTGCCCCGCCCACTGCCACTTCAGCTTGGAAACTCGCCTCGCAATATCTTAATTAAAGATAAAATCTTATGTTCTCCAAACAATATGGGATTATCGCCAACTACTCACAACACGAGTAAGAGTATGAACTGAATCTCTCTTAATTAGGTTTATAAGCCCGTGCCTAATAGTTAATAGTTTTAAACTGTAAATACTAATTCTATTTAGGTACCTACTTAAAGCAAAATTAACCAATATATGCCACTAGTATATAAAACAGTGAAAATTATGTGGCAAATGCTGTGTAGCCTACTTATAATAGGACTATTTGTTTGTTTAGTGTACTTTCGTGATTGTAAATTATCGGGTAAAAATAGTTACCTCTTGGTAGGATCCCAATACACCCATAATATAATTAGGTCTTCCTAAGGTGCTAAAGCCAACCTCACCTGCAAGTGGTGCACCTGCCGAACGAGGCTCTGACGATCATAACAGTGCCCGGTAAGCGGCAATAGGCTCGCCACCAACTATATAATTGGCGAAGTGTGGGCGTACAGAAAGTAATGATGATTTTAGCGTTTTTAAGTATTATGTAGTTTATGAAATGTGATTCTGATCTGATTTTAATCCGCTTCTGATTTCTGGTCCGATTCTAATTTCTGATTTTATTCTCATTTCTGATTTCTGATTCTGATTTCTCATCTGATTCTGATCTATATCCTATACAAACGATTACTCACCAAGCTATGTAAACCATGCTTTACTTCTAAAAATCATAAATTACACCGACTCCACATGAACAACCCTACAGAAACCCAACAACTAGGTAACTAGATAACTTAAAGGTTCTTCTTAGAAATTCGTTCGACAAGTTAACGCCAGATCAAAGTTGCAGTGCGCACCGAACTTTGATACGACATCCTATTAAGATATAGGCTAAGCCTGTTATTAGTTTAGCCAGGCAACATCGCCTATAATTTCTATCGGGTAACCCGGGTAACTACATGGGTTAACTTGATTACAGCGGGAACTTTCATGGTATTTATGCGCTTGTTCGCTATTTACTTACCTCGCTATATTCACGCTAATGTTCAGCGATATTGCTTTCAAAATTACAACAAATTTTGCTCAGTTTCATATGATAGTTATTTTAAAATACAATGTAGACAGATAATTAGATAAATACTTCACTGCACACGAAAATATAACAAAAATATACTACTACTAGTGGGAATAGGCGGCCTTATAGCTAAAGCGATCTCTTCCAGGCTACCTTCATAATAAATAAATATTTTCTGACAATTACACCAATGATTTATTATCAAGATAACTATCATTAATAACTTGTATTATGAATATGAAATAACGGATAAACATACATAAATACTTTTTTTAAATACATACTTAACATACATAGGAAAACACGCAGACCAGAACATATATTCATGTTTACAAAGATTTGTCCTGTGTGGCATGCAAAACTTGAACTATGAACATTGAAATACTTTCCGTGACGTCACTTTGAATTCAAAAAAAATTATTGAGCCGTACCTACTTGTATAAATTATTTTGAGCATGACTTTTTGCGTAAATACAAATGGAAATACCCAGACCAAAACAAATATTTAGATTTGTTCCACTGCTAAGAGATCCAACAGTATACTTGCAGCCCTGCTCTGCTAGTGTTCAGTATATATATATATAAAATACATTTATATTCACAAGCTACGAGCTTCAAAAATAAATATTATACAACATTTTGGCGCCGTTCAGATTATTTACGGAACACACTGTCTGGCTGACGTGTTCTGTGTTCTATGTTCCGCTCAAAATACATTGGGGGATAGTTTTTAGAACAAAACCCGCTCGACTGATGTCACAGTCCCACTAACATGCGGCTGGGGTTTTTTTGTTAAAAATGTTCTGGACTCCCAGTGACTATTATCAAGCTTCATAGACAAGGGAACCACTATTTCTGTTACATATATAATATAAATACCTATATAAATAATAAAAAATATCGATGTTATCTTAGAATGATAAATTCAAATACGTAAATAGAGCATATTTAATGCTAATTGCGGAACACAAAAAAGTATCTATTGTAGGTTTTAAATAAGACGCAATGAATGTGGGATGAGTACGGTTCAGTGTTGATAGTTTCATATACTGTTTTTTTTGTTGTTGGATTAATAGAAATAAAAATATTATCAGACAATTACACCAATTCTTTAGTTCCAAGATAAGTATCATTAAGAACTTGTGTTATGGATACTAAACAACGGATAAACATACTTAAATACTTTTTTTTTGTAAATAAATACTTAATATACATAGGAAAACACCCAGACCAGATTAAATATTCATATTCGTGCACACAGAGATTTGTCCTGTGTGGGAATCGAACCCACGACCTCTGGAGTGAAGTGTAGGTATACTGACCTCCACGCCGTATGGGTCGTCAAATTACTACATCCTGCTGCTGCACTCTTTTCCCGGTGGTCTTGAAGAACTTCTAAAGTAAAAGTAAAAGTTAAAAAAATATTTATTTTGTAAACTATTACATAGTACTTGAAAACGTGATAATAAAAATTAAAAAAAAAACAATCGTAATATTATTACATTAAGTCACGATGCTTAGATTCACTTACATGCAACAAAACAATTTAAAAACAAAAAATAATTAAGTGTAAGTGAATCTAAGTGCCAGTTCCGAGCCACCGCTCTGTTAGAAGAACTGGCAAGAAACTCACAGGCCATGCTCTTTTAAATATATCCATGGTACTTGAATTACAATCTTCATTTGTCTGTGAAGCTATACAATGCAATATTCATGTTTTAAGTCATTCATATTAGAATAGCCTGTATGAAACGGCAGTTTAATCCCAAGCATTTTTATCTTCATCTTCTGATTCCAGCTGCTGAGAAGTGGCTACGCCAACTGACACTGCAAATTTAAATTAGGATTCAGGCAGCTCAAGGCCATACGATATGATTACACTCTAATATACTATATACTTTTTTTTTTTTTGCTAATTCTTGCAAGTTATGGATGAGTGGCTTATTCTGGCATAGGTGTTCTATCAAAGGAAATGGAAAAGGAATGATATAAAATTATTTTATTTACGCGTAATATTATTAATAATCGCGATTAATTCTAGTGGTACACAAGTTAGTATATTGGCAAACATTTTTACTCACTACCCACGTATGGTGCATACTCTAACCTAACGCTCAACCAGAAGAATACTTATTCTTTCCGATTATCACCTTTGTTAACCAATTTCACTTTGACTTTGAACATGTTTATTATTATGGCAATGTTCATTAACACGTCTCTAGTTATATAGACACCGCCTTAGTAACATCTCCCAGATTAACTCCACTATGCTTTACTGAAGACTCAACAAATATACGAGGCTGTTGTACAAATAAACATTCCGACGATTCTTGGCTCAGGGTTTCTTGAATAATCTGCCTTGTATTTTTTTGAGAATCTAAAACATTCACTGTGATTCTCTTCATAAATCATAGTCATTAAGAAATTTCATATTATTTTTATTATTGTATACCTACACTTCACTCCAGAGGTTGTAGGTTCGATTCCCACACAGGACAAATCTTTGTGTGCATGAACATGAACATTTGTTCTGGTCTGGGTGTTTTCCTATGTATATTAAGTATGTATTTACAAAAAAAAAGTATGTAAGTATGTTTATCCGTTGTTAAGTATCCATAACACAAGTTCTTAATGATACTTATCTTAGAACTTAATATTTAGTGTAATTGTCAGAAAATGTTTGTTTATTTATAACTACATTTATATACCCCCAAACCTTGATATGTGAGAGGAGGCTCGTGGTCAGTAGTGGGACGTGAATGGGCTGAGATGATGATGATGATGATGATGATGAAACAAACTAAACAGACCTTGTACTTTAAGTACTAGAGAACGGTTAAACATACTTCAAGACGTTTTTGATACAATTTTTTAGAATGCATAGGACCTAAACCAAGACACATATTCCTATTTATATGCTTACAAATATTAATCCTCTGTAGGAATTAAAACCACGACTTCAAAAGACTTAAACGAGAGCCGGTATCTTAACCCCCTAAGCCAAATCGACCGCCCGTAACAATGTAAAACCAAGCGTTTGTTCTTAAAGATTTTCTTTTTTACATTTTAATTTGTGATTTGAACGCTGATCCGGGACAAATCCCGCAAAATGATCTTCCAGAAGATTCCGCGATCCCATCGGCGCTGTTGAATTTCTTAGGGAAGCATTACACGGCTCTTATTAATCACGTTCTATATTTTACCCTCGGATTTTCTTTCACTTTTTTCCTTGACCACGGTATAATAATAAATTTTCCTAATTTGCATTTCATTTTCGTTACAATTTCGCGGTTGGCCTACGTCGTACGATAATAATTGACACGGTTTTTTTTTGTTGTTTAATGTTAAGTCGCAAGTGCATAGGGCACCTACTAATATCTCAGTAGTCAACGTCACCTGCAAGTGATGCACCTGCCGATCAACAGACAAGACTCTGGCGACTATATAAAGTTCCAGGCAAGCGGCAATAGGCTCGCCACCTAATACGCGAAACCAACAACACAGAATATTTCTAAGTATACACATATGTTAAGTAAACGAACCAAGAGCTCAGTGCCGATTCGGTATCGATCACCGAAGTAAAATAGAGTCTACAGAGGTATGTTTTTGAATATGTGAACGTTTGTTTGACATTTAATATCAAGCGCTTTTACCTACTAAGTAAGGGGTAGTCATTAAGACAAGATATAAAAATCCAATTGTGCTTAAAATAGTTCAATATGTCAAACTTTATTCAAATCTTTTTCATTCTTTTAGACATCACTGAAGTTTAATAAATCTAAACATGCAAACTGTTAGTATGAGTTAAATTCCTTTTTGATTTCAGAATAATATCATTATGTTGCAGATACCCTTCATTGTAACTTTTGTTACGATTGGCGTATAAATTATGTGCTTTTCAATATTTTCAAAATTATTTTAGAACCCTATCTTTCCTCACTCTCAATTGATGCGATTCAATCAAATCGATAATTTTATTGAAATCACAATTGTAATTCCATTGGTTTACGTCTGCCTCATAAACATGAATTTACTATAAATTTAAGCTTGCATTGATTAATGCAAAAACTTCTAATCTAACTACATCAAATTTTCCAATAACAAACAAAATAAATACAATAGAACATGTACCGGAAGCTCGTGTTCAGTATAAATCGATCGATCACAGTGAATCTCAAGGTTCAAATCTATCGCGAGTGGCCGCGGGCCGCGGGCCGATCTGTCCGAATGACTGATTTATCACTGTCACATTCAAAACTGGAATAAACGAAAAACAAGGCGCATGATTCCTTTGACGTGTCTATGACGAATCACCCGTTCTGCGAGAGTTACAGTTCTATCTTTGAGATACGTTTTTTGTTGAAGTTAAATGTACTCTTTGCTCCAAATTTGACACTGCTATACTCTTTGCTTCAATGTTTACCGTGTTACATTTGTGCAGTGCTTGCTATCTTTGAAATATATTACTTATTAAAGTAAGACTATACATTAATTGCTTTAATTCTGACACTTTTATGCTCTTTGCTTCAAATCAGACACTGTCACCCATTGTGCCTATATCGAAGCACCTGTCTGTGAGAGTTACAGAACAATCTTTAAAGTTCCTTTTGTGTTAAAGTTTTTTACAAAAAACTCTTTAATTGTGTTTATCCGTTTTCCCATACTACACGTTCTGCTTAATTTGGCGCTAGATGATACTATGTGATATGTCTGAGGATATTATAACAAGTCGAATAGACGAAAAACTCATAGCAGAATACATTTATACAAACAGCAGATTCGATAACACGAAAAGATCAAATAACACATGTTCCCAAACATCCAACGGAAATGTTTAACACTAATCCGGATCCTGATGGACAGTTCATTCGTTGTCTTATAAATTGATATGTCGAAGAAGCGGTCCAATCTCGTCGGGGGCAGCATCTATCAGCCTCTCAGCTAATGATTGATGAGCCCGATCTACTCCTACTGACCGGTTACCGAAATTCCCGAACCCAGCACCCGGGTGTCTATCTCCCGTGATTTTTGCTAGAAAATCCGTGTTACCCGTAACGGTTTGTAACTTAATCACGTGGGCAGTGGCCCCTTATTCCGTCCCGTTTTCGCCTGAATATTTATCGAAAGGTTTTTTGGTGACACTTTTTTCTGTAACCTCTTTAGCTAAGTATCAATCTATTATTTTGTGGCGAATAATCTATCAGTTTCATATAAAAAGGTTTTGTTTAGGTATTGTAATTTGTATTTCACTTTGTTTTTGATTTTCTTCTTGTAGGTTGGTGTTCTTTTCAGACAAAACCTGAAGTCGAAAAAATAGCCCTATTTTTTTAAAATATAATTAAAATTACATATTTTTTCTGTTAATCCGCCTTTTTCATAAAACATTTTTTTATTTAAAATGAATGCTTACCATTTTCATGAATATTTATTCAGTTAAAAATCAATTTGTATCAAATAGAAAGCTATTAGAATGTCTGAAGACGCGGACTGAAGAGCTCTGCAAACCTTCAGAATCGATTATCGGCACTTAGAGCCCATCAAATTAGCATTCATAGATTGCTTGATTCGGTAAACTAGCAAAATTAGCTGAATAAATTGAGAATCTTCACGAATAACGTATTCATTCGTATTTAATTGGACATGTGTGTATCGCAATGATCTTTAAAGGATTCAGGAATTTCTTCGCATAGAAAAAATTACATGTTGACAAACTCCATCTTAATGTAGTGAAGATGAATGACCACATAAAATTCCAATGCCTTTAGAAGGTGGCTCCAGAAAACCTGGCTTACTGTAAGGCGCTCTTTGAGGAAGGCCTTCTTGTAGCAGTCTATGGTCACTGCTTGACATAGGCTTCCCCATAGACTTTATATTTGGCAGATTGCAGGGAACCTTTTTTTAGAGTGTGTCATACTTTTACTGACTAAAAACCATCCGTGTTCCTTCTTGAGCCTGTAACACCAAGGCCCCAAGTAACCCTTTCGAACAGTCCCGCAACCCCGGCAGGCTTAGCCCTCTTTCTAGGGGCCCCTCAGCGTGCTATCATCTCTTTGAGGCGCGTGTGGAACAGTGTTATCTCGCGACCTTAATCAGGTCTTCCGTCCATCCCAATTTTCGATTTTATCTTAACATCAGCTCTACTAAATAAAACCTGCGACCTTTGAGAGGATTCACATCAGGTAAACGGCACTACTGCCACCAAATAATATCCTGTGGTTTCATTCCAATGAAACCAAGACCACATTCCCTTTAAATTAATTAGTGTTAAAAAGTATTTACGGCTAAATCAGATGCTCTTGGAATTCCCCAATCCGCACACCTCCTGGAATGTGGAGCGCTCCATTCCTTTGCGGATTCACGCTTAAACAAATGAGCGACGCATAATGTTGGTCGGGGATTTCGGGAATAGTTCGCAGCATTGTTCAGGAAATTGGTTCCGATCTGTTGCCAGTGGTTATGGAAATAAAGAAAGAGTGAAATTTTCTTGGACTACGCACAGAACCCAACATACTTCAGCCCGAAACTGAGCTAAGTTAGGGCTGTAACTCTTTTGTATTCTAATCGCGGTGTATTCTTATTTGATCCATGTTTACAGATAAAAGGCACTTGACCAAACTGACATATGACTAAATATCTATTAGGCAAAGGACGGCAAGCAGCGCATCCAGATTGTCTGCCTCTTATTTGTTCTGGTCTGGGTTTTTAAGTGACCGGGTTGTATAAATGTATACGTTTCCAATTAAAACCATTTATATATCTATATTCATTGTCTAGTAGGTATTCATAAAACTTTTCTTGTAATTGCTAAACATTTGTTAACGTACACTTGACCGCCACAAGACAGGCAGTGCCTAGTGTGGGGTTAATAGTAATCGATGCCTCATGCCACATATTGCTTATTTTATGCTTTATTTAAAAATTTGTATGTCTACATTGTAAGCATTTTTTGAATAAATATTTGTATTTATTTGTATTAGCTTAATTGGTTAGACCAGTGAGCAGACCCTGGGCCTTCAATTTAGAACTTAAATTTAGAGCAACCAGGATAATGATTAGGGGCTAGAAATGTGAAATATACAGAATATTCATTTAAAAAAAAATACAATACTTGTAGATACGACCGGCTCATTCGTAATCTGACCATCGCCTCCCCTATCAAAATTTAAGTATCAGGTAATATTCCAAAGCGCATTTAAACGTTTCGGAATAATTTATCAATCCGTCGTAACTGTGTATTTCCGTCGGGAAGCAGGAGCGGGAACAAAAGAGAAGTAGAAATCCCGGAAGACAATACGCGAAAATGTAACAAGGGAGAATAATTGTTTTCTTGATTAATTCAGAATGCCGAAGCATTCCGCGAGTGACTTACCTCCGTTTGTTCCCGGATATAGTGATACAGTTGAGATTACTTTTGCCCATTAGAATTTGTTGGTTATTTAATGATTTTTTTTTACAAGGAACAGGATGCTTAGAACTGCATGGTCGTAATTTTTGAGTCGGATTATTTCAGTTGATCTTAATTGTGAAATAAGAAGTGGTATTTTCAATTTTTTAACTAAAAAATGGATTTAATAAAATATGATTTATTTATATTTCAATAACAATATTTTTTGCTTGTCATATAGCTACTTTTAAGTCCACCTATAACGAGCTAGTTGTTTTTAATAAACACATGTTTTTTATCTACTTTCTATGTTATTAGTTATACGAATAATACAATAATTGAAGCTTGTCACACTGTTTAACACGAAAACAGAGTTATACTTAAAATTCTGAATATTTTAGCTAAAAGAGATATTATGGATATTTATCATGCAAGCATCATACATTACATTGAAACAACAGATGCGTGTCATAAATCAGAGTTATTTAATTTCCTAACACGACCTCATATTGCTATGAAATGTTATATTATGTATGGTATTTTTATATTTCATTCAATTTCCTCTCTCATCCCGTCAATGGTTTAATACACTTAAGTGCTGGTTCATTTTTATAAGAGCTAGAGATGCATATGTTTTTGAATTTTTGATAAAGGAAATTTGTTTACCTCATGTTTGTGTTTTAGGTAGGAACTTCCTGGGCTGTTTGCTTAAAAATTAAGATTGTTTGTTGACTTAGTTATTAAAATTAACTGTTTGTTATAGAATAAGGGTTACATCACTTTATGTGATTGTAGAAATAACGATTAGTCATCATCAGGCAAAATGACTATGAAATGCCGCCAAATCTATCCGCCTACAAATGTGAGTAATTTAAGTTGTGTGGTTATTTCTAAATTTTATACATACATACATAATATCACACTGGTTTCCCTGAAGGGATAGACAGAGGCATTTCGCCAGTTATATTTTTGGTCTCAAGTAATATTGCCGCTTACCGGGAGTTTTTATGTAAGTCAGAGCCTCGTCCGTTGTTCGGAATGTGCACTTACAAGTGAGGTTGGTTTGAGTTCCTCATATATTGGTAGGATAGGGATCCTATACACCCTTAACTTACAGCAATTAAGCCTAAATAAATTTAAATTAACAATAAAACGCAAGCTGTCTTTAAAGGGATACTATTCTATTAAAGACTATATGGCTGATAAAAATGCTTGGGATTAAACTGCCGTTTCATACAGGCTATTCTAATATGAATGACTTAAAGCATGAATATTGTTATATTATGTTGCATTGTATAGCGTCACAGACAAATGAAGATTGTAACTAACCAATCGATAATTTAAAAGAGCATAGCCTGTAAGTTTCTTGCCAGTTCTTCTTACAGAGCGGTGGCTCGAAACTGGCACTTAGATTCACTTACACTTAAATATTTTTTGTTTTTTTAAATTGTTTGTTTGCAAGTGAATCTAAGCTTCGTTATTTTAGTATAATTATATTTTATTTGTTTTTGTTATTTTTTTATAATTTTGACGTTTTCAAGTACTATGTAATAGTTTATGAAATAAAAAGTATTTTGACATTTGATTTTTTAATTTTATTAAAATACGATGCATACATAAGAACAGCGTGGAGCGTAGCGTACTATTGAGCGTGTGGTGAGGAGTTAACGCTGCTAGTTTTATAAAGCGCGTATCGGTGTTCTAGTGAGTATCAAAAACAAAGAACCAATAGAAGCTTGCCGTTTTACACTTCTTCTTCTTCTTCGTCGTGCAGGCTTTTTCCGCAATCAGACGTCAATGCGTCCATTTTGCGTAGGAGGGTGAGAGCTGGATTACTCCAGCCATCCCAGTTCCTCCAGGAATCCTATCAGCGCCTTAACGTCGCTGAAGGCTTCCGGAAGGCTGTCTGGTGTCTTCAGGAACCTTGCCCGGCAATCAGCCACCACCCTGCATTCCAGCAAGACGTGTGCGGCTTTCATTTGCAAATTCTAAAAATGACTAGTGTAAGAAAAACGTTTATTTTCAAATATTTACGAGGAATAAAGACAGCAATTTATATCGATTGAATTGTTTATTCTTGGTTATAAAAAAATAACCTGAACCTATTGGGATTTTTTAATATTTGTCTTTCACTAGTCAATTTGAGAATTAGGCATTCTATGTCAATAAGATATATTGATGAATATTGGCTTAGTTTTTTACCAAATTTTGCAAAGATTTCATATTTTGCTTTTGGTTATGTGCTAATAAATATTACCCTTAAAATGTTCTGTAAATTGTTTTACTTAATGTTATTATGTATAAACATTTATTTACTATGCTATCAAACTTTATTTTACTTTTATTGACAGTAACTGCATAATATTGGTACATTGCTGCATGCAATCCTGTTGAGTGCTCGCTGCTCCCGCTCAATCCAATACAGAAAGTCTATTTTTATTTAATATACAGGCTGTCCCAAAAATGGGACGCTATTTGGAACTGTATTACTTTATAAATCCTTCTTTAGAGTTTAATAAAAGATAATTCTAGACAAAACAAAACAGCGATAACTGCGAACAGTTATCCATTTGTGAAATTATTGTCCAGAAATGCATTAAACTGTACAATCCTGTATCGAGAGCATGCTGCGTCGGATTAGGGCTCTCATAGCTGCCAAAGGTGGCTCAACAAATTATTAAAAGTTTTTTATTTAAAGTAATTACGACGTTTTATTTGTAATATCATCTTTGTTACTATATAAGTACTTGTATAATCAATACATATTAACTTCTACACAAAAAAAAATATTTTCATCAGTTAGTAATCAAAATTTTCATAAAAACGGCGTCTAATAAATTGGCCAGGGACTTTACATACATAAATACTATCACGCCTATTCCCTTTTGTGTTCGCCAGAGCCTCGTCCGCTCCGACCTCCTAAGGTATACCTTATACACCTAGGTATGCTTTATATTATTAGTAAGTAATAATAAATAAATATTTCAGACACTTATTTAGTTTAAGATAAGTATCATTAAGAACTTGTGCCATGGATACTAAATAACGGATAAACATACATAAATACTATTTTTTGTAAATATATACATAGAAAAACACCCAGTCCAGAACAAATAGGGAACAGTACTGATGGGCATAGGGTACTAATAGTGGGCTGAAATTTATTTGAAATAAAAAAAATTAATACAACATTAGTATTTTGATATTTTAGGGACATCATGTATATTTCAGAACAAAGACTTCCTTACTCCTTAGTCAGTTTTCTCTGCTGGCTGCAGATACTGCGGATGTACAAGCTCTGGGGAGTCAAAGCTATTTTCAAACTTTTCTTCTTGTCGGTACTTAGTTATGAAATAACGGTACCTGGTGTTTATGTATTATGTAGAAACTGCATTAAGGTACTGCATTAATGTTTTTTATTTTTGAAATAAAAATTATACGCATTTGATGAAGTCGTACATTTGCCACATAAAAGTTAAAGTACAGCACCATGTTTTATATGAAAATAACGCATTCCATAGTATAAATGCATTAACCGAATAGGAAGCCGCCTGGATTTAAGCCTGATTTAATTCTGTTTGAAACTTTAACTAAAATCCTTGCCTATATTATATATACAAAAATGATATTGTTCATTGTTTGGGCTTGTTACGTTTTCAGCCTAAATCAATGAGGTGATTCTACGAAGAAGCTAGAACTGTAGAGATAATGGATATCCTACTTTTGATCCCGCTATATAATACAGTTGTTTGGCGAGCGGAAACTATTTACAGAAATTTTTTAAATAAAACAATTATAATCGATAATCCAACTAAAACAACTGGTGTAATATAAAATACTGCAAGTCATCGCGGTATTAAAAATCGATTTCCCTAACGTAACATCACATCTTCTCGGCTATTCCGCCGATAGGTCGTATCATCCCCCTGTAATATCGCCATTTGCCTCCCAGACACGCACGCCTCGCCCGTGCGAAAACGTAGGCGCAGTGAGATTATGACCGCTTTCCAACTCACACTTACTTTGAACAAGCTTACATAAAAGATTAACTATTTTTTGATTGAGATTAATGAAGTCTTTAAGAAAAGTAAAGAGAATAATATGAAAGATATGTTACCTAATTTCAGATTCAATACCTTTATCTATGAGTCGCTAATACCAATATGAATATGATACATTCGAAAGTTATAGTAGTTGTTTGCATGTTTAATCCTCAATCACATAAAATGATAGTTTTGGCTGTTTGCCGCTTAGGATGATATTTGGGATACTATTTACCACCGAAAATCTCTGATTCCCGTGGGGATATCAACCAAATGAACGGAAGGAAAGAAAATCAGGTATGGAGTTACTTAAAAAAGAGTTGGGCAAATTATATGAGTATTATTAAATCACTATACACTTTAATATGTTAGGGAAAAGCAGTGCATTACAAATTAAGCTGACCGCAAAGTTAAATGTGAAGGTGATAGCTGCTACTTAAGTGTGGTTTTTGAATCTACAAAACGTGGAGTCGATTATCCACAGGCTCCGACATTTCCATACAACACAGATGCAAGTGTACTTGGAAGGAATGAAGCTAGCAATATGCAACATTATGCAGCCTCAAGTGAGAATGCCGTAACGTAACCCGCTCTCTTCATTTGAATCTTAAAGACTTCTTTGGAATTGGATTTTTAACCTCTTTGCTTTGCTCGGTGCTGTTTTAAGACTGCGATGGTGTATTTGGACAAGGGTTTAAAGAAACTTTGAGAATGATTTGTGCACTAACAAAATCGTAGGGACTTATTGCCGTCACCTTTATTTACCTTCTCGTTTCACTTCTTGATGACTTAATTCTTGGAAGTTTTTACTCAATTTGAGAGTTCAGATCTCATAATGTATGTCTTGCGTGGCATTTATTTCCACCTTTCAAAACTTGAACGGAATATACTTTAAAATATTTATAAAGAAAGTAGTTTATTTCGAAGCATAGTTTAATATCCTTTAGGCGTACCCAATGTTAACCCACCTTCTCTTTGGTCACATATTTTGCGACGGTAATAATAAATACTGATATGTATTGCTTTACGATTCTAATCAGTTCAGAATTCCAGATAGTGATCAATTGAGGAGAGTGTTCGAGTTTACCTTATTGCAGAAACACTAAAGCTGTGTCAATTATATTTAACGTTTATTACTTTCGTAAAGTTAGATAAAATCTTAACTGAACAACTGGCAATTGTATCTGTTACATCCTCAACTCTCCTCATTATTATAGCTAAAGATACTTCTCTCCTTAATGGAATCCCCTGAATTGAATTGTCTGTTTTCTATTCCAGTCCGTTTTTTAGTGGAGCATTGTTACCTTTGTTATTACACTGAATGAGTAATGGTTGCTCGATAATCTCTGGCTGTTTGCAGATTAGTTAATTGTGCTATTAAACAGGAGAAAGAGATTCGACTTTGTTCTGTTAGTTATCTCTTTATTTTATTGTAGGCCGTAAGCCATTGTAATAACAATTTCATAAATGCATTCTCAATTATTATTTCGTCAATTTTCCTTCTTGTAAAATAAGAACATTGTATTACTCTTGTTACATTTTGATTATGACGTTGTTTAAAATTACTGGTTCATATGAAACATATACTAGATTTGACGATGTTGTTGTATGTGTTGCAGTCACGAAAAGTCATTAGAAGTTTTCGAAATATTGCTGTTATTAGGTATGAATATTTTCACAACAACTTTACTTTATTCGTAGATAATGGTAGAATCTCCTTTGTTCGGTGTTTCAATAAATTACCTTTAATAATTCTGTCTGCGCAAGGATATTGCTATGCCTTCTGAATTCAGCCGTTTTCAGTTCATTATTTTTCCAGTTTATATCAAATTAATTTTATTCTTTCCGCAGCATTTCACATCTCATGTCAATTAATCTTGCGATTGAGCGCAGCCAGTTTTTATTAAACTCCCGGCGCACATTTGTAACGGGGAGATGAGCAGAATGAAATTTGTCATTCGAAATAAGGGTCGAGCTTTATTTTGCATGAAATAACTGACGTGTGTGTTTTTTATGTCATTTAGTGAAACAATCGAATCAAACTGTTTTTAGACATACCCGATTTTTCAATATTGGAATGCTGGATGCTTTCAATAAACCTCTACGAGTGTTTTGTTTCATGGTTATTAGTTGCACTTGTATTATTTTTGCTGCAATAAACTGTTTTGTTGATGAACTATTGGTACTTCAGGGTCTAATTAAAATTTAGGCAATACGTAGATGTTTTCTATAAATACAATATTTGTATGCATGTGTGTTACAATTATGATGACATCACCAAAATGTTTTTTTTGTGAAATTAAATCATTTATCCAAGCATTGGAATATTAAAACGTTCCGGCAAAAAATGTTTAGTCTTATGTGATAATAGATCTTTATTGTATTTTGCTTTTTACTGGAACTATTTAAATAGATTGGGATCCTTTATCCAATTGTCTTTACCAGTTTACAGTAGAACATATAAAAAAATAGAAATTTTACATAAAACAGCCAGAATGATAACGTCGATTCAATGAATTAACCAAATTTCTTAGTATTTAACTTAATGCCATATATGGCATCGAAGTAGGATCATTTTGTTCGGATGGCTGTAATTCCGCCATTATAGGCACAATAAAGTGGAATGGACGTCGAGGCGCCTGTTGGCTATTTTATAAGCTCTCATGCAATTTTTCTTTAATAGCTGATTTTCGTAATTTCACTACCGTTGAATGTTGCAATGTAGGTAGCCTTTATAAGTCCGTGTTAAAGTACCACTGAGTTGGTCCACTCAATAAGGTTTTAATGTTGATATTAAACAATTTTGCACAGAAATGTTCCGTGCCCCGTGCTTTGAAAGTTACCTTAATATAGGTACATGCTCGTAAAACTTTTGAGGAGAATAATAAATTAACTTTTAGCTTCAGGAAATTAAGCAATAAATCAATTCTGTTGGCTCTCACTTTAACTTAACATACTTAATAAAACACATTTTACGTATTTAACTCACGGTTTATTCTACTAGTTTTAGTTCCGACTATTCAAATAATTCATTTGATCAAAAGGAGACGGGGACAATGGGTTTACATTGACAAAATCAAAAAAATAACGAATCTGATTAATTATCATCAATTGTAGCGATGGACGCAATACCAGCTACGTTCTGTTTGCTTTGCGAGTGTCCTATACTATAGCTATGGTCTGAGACGCAATTGAAATAAATATACATTATATTACGCCTGTATCCCTGAAGGGGTAGGCAGAGGATTGAAATTAAAAACACTCCAATAGGAATAAAGTTTGTATTATAAGCAGCGATTTAAATTCATACTATTTTAGGAATGATGGTTAATAATTGCGTCAATGGAAGAATATAATAATTCAATCTAACTTCATTTAATCGTTTCTGATCTGTTGACGCAGATAAGCGCCGTGTTAGGATTAAAAAATGACAGAAAATCTTTAAAGATAAATTGATGGGAATAAGATTTTAAACAACATTGATATTGAACGTTGTAGTAAAAATAACAACAAAATTTTCATTCACCATGTTTCGTATCTAGTGTCTGTTTAGTCAATCAAATCAACATA
Organism: Musotima nitidalis; assembly: GCA_949126915.1. Taxonomy (NCBI): domain Eukaryota; kingdom Metazoa; phylum Arthropoda; class Insecta; order Lepidoptera; family Crambidae; genus Musotima; species Musotima nitidalis. Next base: position 4,729,774 of record OX421429.1, read on the forward strand.
CGGGCGGTCCGGTCAGCGTTTCGGCCGTTTTTTTGCGTATCCGGCTCGCCTTTACGATCAGCTATAAAAGCAAAGTGCCGGTCAATAGATGCCAACTAGTCCCATAGTGATGTAGCGCGCTGAATACCTGATGACGATACGCCGATGAATCTGTGAAAATTAGACTACAGTTAACGCAGATCTGTAAAATCCCTATTAGTAATAAATCCCTTCGTCATCAATTCTTATTATCAAGTAATGAGAATTGTATTTGATGATAATTAGTTAATCAGAATAAGACAACTCCAAAGTTAAGAGGTATCTTACTTTATTAACCGTGTTATCATCGCAAATGATAGCTCGTGGTAAGTTTCAACATAAATAAACATAATAAAATTCTGTTCACGAAAAGTAAATCAACAAAAGTTTTAAATAACTATGTATTATAGCAACATAAAACCACAGAGGTTAGATTTATTTGAAGATTTGTATTAAAAAAAAAATCTCTATACAATTCTAAAAAATCGTTTGAAATTAAAATTATCTGTAAGTATACCTATATATTAGATACTATTTACACATGTTTTTTTTTTAAATATAATCAATTTTAATTATTTTTTTCTTTTTTGTTCGGTTAGAAATAAACGGATTATAAAAATCCCGTCTCACCACTAGCCACTACCATCCAATAGGAGAATCGGTAGTGTTTCGGGACTTCTCGTTTTTGTTCGGGCAGATCTGAGGTTTTCAGAGCCCAAATCGCCTTTTGAAAGCGGATTTACAATTTGCTAGTTTTTGAAAGCTTCTTTTATTTTAGCTAGCATTGGGCAATTAGAAAGACCAAATTCTCCGAGTTTTGGAAACCGTGTGACCTGTTTTAAGTGAAATGGGCTAATACTGTGGCTAACTGGTGCTTCGAACCACAATCTTAGTGTGTTCGTTTTAGTGTTTTTCTAAATGTGAAGTTTGTTCTTTCTTAGTGTCATTCGTTTTTAAATATGATTAAAGTTCTTAGAGTACGACAGCAAAAACCCGCAGATAATATTTATACTTATTTAGCATTATCATACAAAAAAATCATAATTTTGGATTCCAAGAACATGAAATTGATATTATCTAAGTAAATAAATTCAACGTTAACTTTTAGTATCGCTCTTTTAATAAAACAACGAGATTCATTCCATTTCGGAAAGCACTTTTTTCTCTTTATATTATCCATTACGATCGGCTATAAAGTGAATGGCCACACAGAATGGTTGACCGAGCAACCTTTCGGGTCCGCTATAGACTCAATTCTCTACCTTACCTTAGAGAAGTGAAGACAGAATCGCAAATATTGAAATACTACTGGAATATAGCCATCGGTTGTACGTGAAAGATTTATCTTTTCTACTCACGTCCCCAATCCTTCAATGTTGTGTTGGACCAACGTAATGTTTGCGTTTTTATTGTTTGGTATTAGGTTTGCGTTCTTGATTGTTAAGACATTTGCATATTTCCAGTAACAAAAAGACTTTAAGAGTTTGATTCTTCTCAAGTTCAACTCTAATAATAGTTGCTTTAGTTTTACATTTCTTTTTTAAGCCAAAAACTAATACGTTTATTTTATATTGCCCATAACAAATACTATATTGCTGCTTTTGCAAAGGACAATGTAAACTTTGCCGAAATCTGTTTTAGTATTAAAAGGCAATATGACGTGACCCCTTCGCTAAAACATATATCCATTAACACAATAAATTATAGCCATGAAAACATATTGATTTATTACGCATAAAATATTAACAAGCTCCATAAACATAATTTTCGTGTTCTTGTTGTACGTCGTATTTGTACCCTGAGGGCATAAAACTTCTTATAATCTTACATTATTAACTTACAAGGACTCCGAGGAATGCAAACTTCTTCGTCCAACAGGAAACTTCAAAACCCTTTTGGAGACCCTTACCAAAGAGCGAGGTCGTCGTTTACTTAATCAATTTTCATTTTCGTTCTGGCCTGGTGAGACCGGATACTATGGGAATAAATTTTTATTGACATGACACTGGTATATCCGATGCCTTCCTTTTTATCACTTCATCATACCGTAGCGATATCCCACTTTTGCTTATATTGGAGGTTAAGCATAGAGTAGACAATGTGATTTTCATTATTTAGAATCATTGTGTGGTGAATAAAATATGAATGAATTGAGAATTACAGAAAAAATGCAATTTTACTCATTTGTATTATATGTGCTTGCAAAACGTATGTTAAAAAGAACTTACAAATCTGATGTAATATGACCCATATCATCTACTTACTATGTTGTGAACATATTATTATTCTAACTATTCGTGACGCCTAACGTCAGACAAGTAAACACCACTATTAAAATAAAGGAAGATGAGTTGACCCTTGTGGATACCACCAAATTTTTAGGTGTTATATTAGATTCTAAGTTACAGTGGGGCCCACATATTGGTGAATTGTCGAATAGACTCAGCTCTGCTGCATATGCGGTAAAGAAAATTCGCCAATTAACAGACGTTGAAACAGCTAGGCTTGTTTATCATTGCTATTTTCATAGTGTTATGTCGTATGGTATTCTTCTGTGGGGTTGTGCCGCAGATATTCAAAATATTTTTGTACTGCAGAAGAGGGCCATACGAGCAATTTATAATCTACCATGTAGACATTCACTAAGGGATAAATTTAAAGAAATTGGTATTTTGACAGTGGCGGGTCAGTTTGTTTATGAAAACCTAGTATATGTACACAAAAATTTTGATAAATTGAGTAAGAAAAGTGATATACATAACCTAAACACAAGAAATAAGCATAAACTAGTTGTACCTGCCACTAGGCTCCAAAAAATTAACAAATCTTTTAAAGGTCAATGTGTGCGATTCTATAATAAAATCCCAAGCAATATACAGCAATTAAGCCTAAATAAATTTAAATTAACAATAAAACGCAAGCTGTCTTCAAAGGGATATTATTCTATTAAAGACTATATGGCTGATAAAAATGCTTGGGATTAAACCGCCGTTTCATACAGGCTGTTCTAATATGAATGACTTAAAGCATGAATATTGTTATATTATGTTGCATTGTATAGCGTCACAGACAAATGAAGATTGTTACTAACCAATCGATAATTTAAAAGAGCATAGCCTGTGAGTTTCTTGCCAGTTCTTCTTACAGAGCGGTGGCTCGGAACTGGCACTTAGATTCGCTTGCACTTAAATGTTTTTTGGTTTTTTTTAAATTATTTGGTTGCAAGTGAATCTAAGCTTCGTGATTTTAGTATAGTTATATTTTATTTGTTTTTGTTATTTTTTTATAATTTTGACGTTTTCAAGTACTATGTAATAGTTTATGAAATAAAGTATTTTTGAGTTTTGAGTTTTTTGAGTTTTATGTCGAAGATTCTGATATTCTTTTGAAGAGCACAATTTATTCAAACTTTGCCAAGTGTAAAGTAAATTAGCCGCCTGTAGTTATTTCAATGTATTGTTAAGTAAGTCAAGATTAAAAGCATGAATTCTCCTATTATAAGGTCACCATGATACTGCATTTATTATCGACTAGAATCGAACGCGCATTGCCTTTCAGACGAATTTCCTCGTCGATGCTTTTCAATTTGGGTCGGCGAATTTGCGAGGCACATGGATGTGTGCCGTCGTGTTTTCACTATTTATATGATATGGGCTGGTGTTATAAAAATATATTGAATATCTGTTGATATATCTCGATAAATAGTTACAATGAATGATCGATTGAATTACATTCCTCTGATGTGACGACGCAGAAGCAACGAAAGGGTCTCGATTGTTTCGATGTTTCAATCCGATGCGATTTCGCTGCAATCCACGCCAGATTTAAGAGGTCACATGTCAACCTCGGTATTTGTTCGGACAACGCGAACATTAAAACGGAAGTCGTGCTTTTAAGGATTAATGAATGAATATTTTACTTTTTCAATTCAAACAATTTTTACAATTGTTTACAATGTTAACGTTATGTAAAGCGCCTTTAAAGTACGCATATATGTGATAAATAGGTATTTCCATTATCCGAACTCTTGAAATCGTTTCGCACAATACCACCCACAGTTGTTTTATGGCCACACCACGCGGTAATTTATTCTCTAAATATGAAATTGCGTGTTATGGTTTGTTTTTCCTTACAACGTTTCATTAAACGTTGTTCAAATTACGACTGTAAACGTTAGATGGATTCGGTTTTGCGAAAAGAAAATATTGCGCTTCTTTTCACGACTGATATGTCTAGGTCAGCGTACCGCTACTGAGCTCATATTCGATTTTCCTACATTTTGTCCTGTTTATGTACTTGAATTTGTTTCCTTCGTTAGTACAAAAATAAGTATAATGTAGCTTTATGCCCTATCAAGTGTTTAAGCCTGATTGGGGCTAGTGTCGAATATCTATGTTCATTCACAGTAACAAGAAAATTGAGACCAGATACTCTGGTTTGTATCATTCGACATAATTTTATAGAAAAGCTTCTCATGCTACAATCATGACACATAATACAAATAACTTCACTAAATAAAGTCTCTTTTAACAAATTAATCGATAAGTAAATTTCTTACATGCCTAACAAAAAAGAACCAACAAATTTCCTACGTAGTTATTTAATAGGTATGTGTAACAGTGACTTAATTCTCGTGCCGACAGCCGTGAAGTCGAGGACAATTTTTCTTTATGATTACCTAGTCGTTTTCTGTGTAGCGTATGATTCACTGCGCCATTGTTAAGCTAGGGGGCTATTAAGTCCTTGCGGGACTCCCGAAAATACTTCATAAGTCTATAAGCCTTTTGATTATGGTTGGAAATTGCTTGTATTCGTTAATAATATATGATACATATAATAATTATATTTACGCGATTGTGCTTGTTATAACTCCTATACTGTTTGTAAAGCTTTGTCTAAATGAATATGGCTTTTTAAATGTTATTTATTATCTTTCGTTGCTATCCTGACTGGTTGTTTGTATGTTATACAAGAATAAGAATATTTTTTTTGGAAAAAGTAACATTTAAAACAGATACTATAATACGGATGTTACACGAATTTGAATCATAACTTTGGAGTAAGTTGTGACTTAATTCTACTAAAAAAATCAACGTAAACTTTATTACAGCATAGATTGGAATCTCATTTCATTATGATTACTTGATATTAAAGTTGATTATTCAATTTTACCGCTTAGCAGCTAGAACACGCGTGATTGCTATAACGTGGTTCCGAGAATATGGTCATTATGTTCGACCAATAAAATCGTTGATACGGGCTGTAAAAAGTGGCGAGTACCACCTTTTTGTTGACGCCAGTCCGAATGAGTTACGACTGTGTAGGAGGCACTCTAAACATGTTAGCATACTGGCTGGATAGTAACAAAAAAGTTTTTATGCTTTTAAATGGTCATGGTTTTTGCTGCTGTTTTGTATTCTCTGTTTAAAGTCACATTTCAAAATCAGGCTCCCAAAGCATCAAGTTTTACATTTCTAATTGGGGTTCAGCATTTTCCATTTCTAATATTGCCTGCCATATTATAAATGGGAAATGGATAAGGAGTTGCTACGCTAAATCATGATAAAATAATAGCAAAAAATTACTGTATCGATGAATTTTCCGAAATCTCATTCTGTGATCTTATTTTTCGTAGTTTATCTAGTCCGTTAATAGGTACTAAATAGAAATAAACAAAATCGAAAACAGGATAGCAAACTTCTAAGGCCACATGGAATTCAATCTTAGCCTTAGCTCTATGCAAACGAACGGCCAATGTTATATTCGATTCAATACATTTGACATCAAATTATCTGGGATTAATTGGATTTAGCTAATAAGTACTTGGTTAAGTGATGATATATTGCACTCAATTATGGTACAGTAATCTTATTTATAGAATAGAATAACATTAACTCACAAATAATAATTTGTAACAAAAAATTTTGATATTCATCATCATCTCAGCCCATTAACGTCCCACTACTGAACACGAGCCTCCTCTCACATACCAAGGTGCGATGGTATTGGCTCCACCACGCTGACCCAGCGCGGATTGTCGGAGGCATGTATGTGGCGACCTGCTGTTAGAATTTTTCAAGCCGCCCAATTAGGCCTCTAACATGGCTTAACGACTATTAGTGATAACCGGGACCAATGGCTTAGCGTGCCTTTCAAAGCACGAAAGCGCTCGATATCAAATGCCTCACAAACAGTCACCCATCCGAGGACTGACCTTTGTAAACTCCGCTTTACTTTGATGATCGTTTCCGGTCACACAGCACCACGGAGCTACGGGCGCTTCAATATTATAATATTATTAGATTGCCATTTTTTGAAAGATGTGCAGTCTAAATTCTGCTCCTGCATTTAAGCCACTAAGAATGCAGCAAAAATAAAGTTCTGAATTATTTTTTGATTTATGAAAGAAAACATATATAATCATACCTTTCGCCATTATTCGCATGCAATCTTTCGACAGTTTCGACATCAGAAACTTGATCGCACCAGAGCGCCCGTTCAATTTGCGAAATCTTTGCCCTCGAGGCGTCTCCCTAAAAATCCATTACGCACTTACATGTATAGAAGAGAAGTAAGTTTCATATCTGTGCCTTTTTGTTTTGATAGATGATCCATTACGCCAAAGGTTCGTAACTTCGTTGGGACGCATCCCGAAAGCCGGAGAAATTTGACTCCGCATCCATTTTAATGAGGGTTTCCTGCGCGGACCAGCGTTGCTTAAATATGAATAAAATATTATAACAAAAAAATAAAATACTACGTTTGTTTTTGGTAAATTTAATTTGCCACGTTTTGTTTACTTTACAAGTTTAGGTACCTACATCTCGACAGATCTGAATTGATCAAGAATTATAAAGTTGTTCCTTATATTTTGCCGCTGAATAAAAGCAAGGTATATCAGACTTAATGAGTGATTATCTCGGATTGATATGCTCCATGCAGCACTAGTCAGAATTTTCCTTCAATAAAAATTACATCCAGAATAATGATTAAGCATGAAATATCTATAATGGAATCATCCACATAAATAAAATTCAGCCAGATCTGGTGAGACCAGTGAGCCGCCTCTGAGTTCTTTTTGTAAGTCTAAGGCATAACGAGGATAAATACTAGGATGATGATTAGAAGCTGAATAACTTGCAGTAATTTTGATATGCAATCAGATTAGGGAGTACAGGAGAAGGTAATTGACGGCGATAAAGCTAAAATAATCTAAAAGATTAGATTAGAAGTGTATGCCAGCATTTTAGTAAGCGGAAAGCTGTAGTCTCTAAAAAGGCGTGACAATATACGTAGTGGCGTATATTTGTAGTCTTTATGTGTTCGTCAAATTATCTGAATGCTTTGCTTAGGTTTTTTTTTTGTTTTTTTGCTTTTTTTATTTATTTAAAAATTTATGCACATAAGAAACATACACAAAGATAAAAGTTATGAAAGACATGTACAACGGCACTGCTTATCCCTAAAAGGAATTTCTTCCAGCAGACCGAAATTTTATTATATTTATAAACAACAGAAAGAAATACAGTTAAATCTAAAAATTTAATTGTAAAATGAGTAGAAGGTCTAAGCGCTGATGTTTGTCCCAGCTTCCAATTATTCTAATGAATAGGTAACCACATAGTGCGATTGACATTGTTGTGTCCAAACATTGTCAGAGGGCGCCACATTCCCTGTGCAAACTGTTGCGTATTTACTAGGTTATGTAAAGATAAGAGATGTGTTGGACATGCCTGTCACATGTGTCTCATCGACTTTACAAAACTAATATCGAACCATATAGGACAATGCCTTATTGAAGTTGGGAACTAATGAAGCGCTTTTAAATGTCATCATCTCCGCCCATTAGCGTCCCACTACTGAGCACGAGCCTCCTCTCACAGACCAAGGTGCGAGGGTATTGGGTCATACTCCACCATGCTGACCCAGTGCGAATTGGCGGAGGCAGGTGTATGGCGTGCTGCTGTTAGAATTTTTTAAGCCGCCCAATTAGGCCTCTAGCATGGCTTAACGACTGTCACATTTAGTGATAACCGGTAATAAACTAGCTAGAAGCTAGAGAGTGTGAGAATGGGGCAATAAAAATCAAGTTTGTTTTCTAGTAAATATTCAGCCTAACATCTACTATCATCACTCGCTTGTTCAGTTCATCATGTTTGATAAGAATCACCCAATTTTCGATGTAAGAAGTAGTAGTAGTAATATCTCATTTTTTAAGCCTTATTCGTGCCACATTTCATCAGCATTTGTCTTGTAATTTAGGTAAAACAAATTCAGTATAGTCTTAATAACGTTTATTATTGTACAACCTTATTTCAGTCATATAGGAGTTGCAATTTCATTGACAAACCCACAGACCTTCAACAGGTCACGACTGCTTCAAAGGTTAGACACCGACGAATACTTTCATAGCTAATCAATCTTTTCACATGTCCAAAAAAAGGATAAAGCAATAACTTTTAATATTTAAATTCGAATATTCGATAAAACAACCGATGCTGAATACAGTGCATGCCACGAATATTCAGTCCAATCCTAGTAGAGATTGGGAGATAAAAATTGTATGGAAAAGTTGATGTCTGACGTGTAACTGATAAAACAGAAAACGGTAAATTTTTATTTATCTCGTTTTTTGATATTGCTCTTTGGTAATGAAATGATTTGTTGATTTTTTTAAATGAAATATTGTATGTTTCTGATAATATTTCAGTGTTTTCGGAATACCAAAGATTTATATCAATAAAAAAAATGTATATCTATCCGTTGACTAGTACACAAAGTTCAAGCTATAGTTATTTAAGACAGGATAACCATTTTTGAGATGTCCAAGAACTATTATATGTTGTAAATTAATGTTTAATTGTACCTTTGAGTTCTATTACAGCCTAAATTTTAATGACAGTTACATCAAATTTTGACGGAAATACAAAAATATATTTCCACGAGGGCGCAAGCTCGTATAAACTAAATAAAATGTTTAAACAAGAAACAGAAAAACTGTATTTTACGGTAAGCCATAAACCAAACATATTATAAGCATGTGTACTGTTGATCGTAAAAAGTTATAAATTGACCAGAAGTCGTGCGTTTGACAACAGATCACATGGTTCATAAACCTTGAACTGGGATTAGAACATACTATAGTATTAGTTTTCTAGTTTTAGTTTTTTGAATAATTTACTTTGGACTTGCGTTTATATTTAGTCCTTCTGGCTATTTGTAGCAATAAACTGTAATAAACGTACCTTGACTTATGTGAACTCCTTTTAGCTTCGGTGATCGTGTACAACCAGATGACAGTTCTTCTGTGTGCTAGAAGTGGCAATAGTTTAGTTTTAATCCATATTTACATTATTCCGTTTTATGGTAGCCAGCCTATTAAACAATTGGAAATTCTGTTTGTGTTTGGACTGAGTTTAGGTGCGCATGTAGTTATCGGTTTGAACTTGACTTTTCCTTATTCAATTGAAAGCTTCACCACAGGACGTGTGTAGCGTATTTATTAAAAGCTAGATGTTTTTGTATTTTATTTTATGGGCGTAATTTATTTGCGTCTAACTCTCTTATTACTCCTAAAATTCCCATTAAAATCGTACCCACTATTTGGAAATTACAATAATACACAGAAAAAAATATTTTAAAATTTTACATCTTATTTTAACATTGTAATTTCTTTATTTTCTATATAGATGTCTGTTTGAAGGTAGATTGCTGTTTTCTCGCCTAATCGGATACAATGCTTCGATAGGGAACAAGAAAAATAACGCTTTCTATAATATCCGACCTTCCATTTCCTATCCCGCGACGACAACGAGGCGTGAAACCGAAGTGCCTTCAAAAGACAATACTAACCTCTCAGTCAAAGGTAAAGAAAGAAAGCGACGAATCTAATAAACGGGCCCGTATCCATTCCGTTTGTCGCTACATATCCAATCGACGATGACCTCTTCACGGGCCCCTATCTTCCCCGCTTTGTCATTTTATCAATAAGATCGGCGGGGGTCGCGAGAGCTCCACCTACATTAGTTCTGGTGTAGGTCCAATTCTCCCAAAATGGAAGGGCACTCCCATGGGACAGGCCTTCACAATAGACCTTTCGGAATGAGAGCCATTAATTCGCATCTTTGTTTTATAAAGCCTAAAGTGACATGAATTGACGTTATGTGAGCTCATTGGGCGATAATTCAGTTTGGAAACGCTTTTTGGCTTCGCTTCGCGTTTTTTGTCACGAATCGATGAGGTGAGTTATTGAGATATCAGATAATATCGGACTTATTTTATTCCGTTCGTCGGCAGGCGAGATTGTGATGTAAATGCTGGTGTAGGTGAGCCTTTTGTTTGCGTTTCAATGTGGGCTTCAGAACAACAATGAGTATCTACGTCATGCATCACTAACATTTAATTCCGTTCTCGTCTTCAGATTGTATTTCATGAATTAAATACGTTGAGTCTAGCTTTTTTTACCACGTGACCAAAAAGATCTCTTAATGATAATTATAATGACACTTTCATTATAATGACACGTAATTACTAATTGTGTCGCAGTACCTGAAATTTTGAGATCATTTAAAACTTTATTTATATTTCCGACTGACAGTATAGTTCTACTTCTCTCCTGTGGTTTGATTCCCACACAGGATAAATATTCGTTTGCACTAGTTTGATTCAAGCTTCTTTTTTTATTGTTTACAATTTATAAAGTTTGTTAATAGTTAATAAACCCCGTTATCTGAGATTCCTCGACACGCTCTTTACATAGCATGGAAAACTTCGTATCGACATTTCCAAAGACGTTTAGTTCTGCAGTTACTTAGAGGGAAAGGTAAAGCTTGCTTCCAAGAAACTCTGGATCTTAATAAAGTAAAATAGATCTTTATTCTAGTGCCACGATTCAACTAAACTTTTTATTATACGTATATAACTTTAGGTGAAAATACCATTTTCACACCATTTGAAGTGAACATAAATATTGCTATAATCTAAGATATTTTACTTAAGATAAGGTATGTTCATACTGCGCCTTCTTCAAATTAAGTTCCTTTAAGACATATACGTTCTCTGACGTACCCATGGTAACAACAATAAATAAGACATATAATAAATACATTTCGAATGAAAGACAGGATAGCGCTAAATCAAATAACGACAATTGTCTGAATAAAATACGACAATTGTCTAAATTAAATAACGACAATTGTCTTACTGGGCCACCTCAGTTTGCAGGGCTGATGCGACATGTCTTTAAGTTACATGATTAAAATTGATCTAGAATCTGAAACGTGTCATGAGTAAGCTTGTCCACATTGACACCCTCGAGCAAAACACTGGGTGGTAGAATTATGTGGTGGTTCTGCTCCTGCACGACACAAATATCATATTACTCGTATAAAGATAAAGATTTTGCTTGATCCAAAAGCGTCAAACTCAGGTACTAATAATTCGAAATGAAAAAATCTTCTTGACATGTTCACAGACACACTTGCTTCATGGAAATTAGTTCAACAATTAAGTCAGTATTCTCATCATATTCTAGCTTGTCCCGGTGGCCCTAGACTTAAGCTTGGGGCCCAGGGTCTGCTTACTGGTCTAACCATGATGCATGAGTAGGTATACTCACTAACTTCGGAAAGTTTTGCCAGGGTTAGATCCCGAGACCCTCTGAATTCGAAAGCTATGGGTCTCGCCATTGGCTATCCCCTCTCAATTAAGTCTGTATGCTATACCGGCGTTTCAATTACATAATTCATACTACAGATCGCCTACGTGTAACGCCTCACCAATCATGCCTCAAGAATAAAGATAACACAGTAAAAACTTTTTATATTGAAATAGGAACATTCACTCGTAACCTTCGCATTGAATAAAGCTAGCAGGGGCCAGTTCGTAAGACGAGAGGCCATCCATCCACGATAGGAATAAAACCGAAAATTTTATTGAGGATCCGCCGAATGTTACTACAGATTTTATGTCCTTCATACGAGCCCAACGACTCCGGACAGATTCTCTACTCCGCAAACACTCGTAAATCCGTATTCAGATCCTCTCTGTATAAATAATTTCATAAAATAACAAATGTATGTAAGTACTTACAAAATTAAGATATGACCTTCGTAGTGCCCTGTTGCTGATTAAGGATTAGGTAGGATATTATCTTCAATGTTCAGTTGTGTTTGCAGAGGTTAGGCGACATTACATTGAAAGATGTAGTCTTTTGTGTATCGTATGATGTCGAACGCCTGAACGACTATCCTCTGAGTTCTAGGTATGTCGTCAAATCAAATTGCACTGAATTGTTCATTGACAGACGTCTCATAATTAATTTTCGTTTTCACATCCAATTATTTAAATTGAGTGCGAAAGAACCGACTTGTATTATACGTGAAACGTGGAGGCGCCCTCTATGGCGGTTGCTATCTTTATATGAATTTTGAACTAAATCGCATGCACGTCCCAATACTAAGCATGGACCTCCTCAGGAACCATGTGAGAATGTATCACGCTTCTACCTTCTAATAGACTCTTCTAATGCAACAACCGAAGCCTTATTTACGATCATCAAACATTGAAAAAGCACACATAAAAGGCTAAAGTTTCAATGAAATTAGAATTTTATTATTAAAACCGTTAGCATAAAATTATGATAATAACAAAAGTGCGAAATAAACGGAGCGATTATATCGTTACACAGTTCAAACATTCCGCCATTATGGTTCCCGTAACGGCCCAAGAAATAGACCCGCGACGTAAAACTAAGCTTAAACCGAGACTTATTCTTTTGAGGCAGTGTTCTTATGGTTCCTTGGGTAAATATCAGATACGTAATCTTTTGATTCGTGCGCTTAAATGCTCGTGATCCTGCATCAGTCTGAAACCCTAGAACTACATATGTCTGAATACAATTGGTAATGTAGCGGGATCTGGTGGTGGCTCATATAAAATAAAACTTGATATCTTGATTAATTTCTGTATATATAAAAATAGAATACTGTTAATTAATTCACTGATTCCAAAAAACGTGTCTTGTCCGTGGTTTTTCCTATGAAAGTGTAATGAAAATGCATTAAATTCAAATTTTTTTTTTTTTGGAACACGAGCAAATTTGAATTCCCTATGTACAAAAAGATCGAACGCAGAGTTTGTATATCCTCTGCTGTAACTCTAAAAAAATGCTTGCTATGGATATACTATGTATACCGGATTATAATTTAATAAAAGAAATTAAAGATATTATTTATTTATTTATTTACAGCATTATTATTTGCTTGTGACACGCCCTCGTTTCGCTTCGTTAGTTGCTTATTAAATATTTTTCAGATCAGGCGACATTTTTGGAGATTTTATAGGGATCCCTAGTTTAAACCAATTGATAATGAAGCCCATTCAAAAATGTGACTTATATATGCGGTCCATCTGATGGAAAATAGTGCCATCTGTGGACGCCATCAATACGGGGCAATGACAGCGCCCTATTAACACGATTCTGTCTAGTACGGAACCCTCACTCCGTGTCTATTATTGATATAAGCGGGAGGCGCCGAGTTTTAACACTTACAGCAAGCCCGTTATATTTTTATAGAAGTCTCATAAAATAACTTTCTGAATACATTAAAAGGGACGTTCGGCTTACCAGCGTTTTCTTTACATAATATATTTAAAGTTATAGGTCTTTCGCTTAAGCCTTTAACGAGGGAAATGCTTTTAGAGTTAACTTTGAGGCTGCTGTGGACATTTACATAAACGGGGGTTGATTGTTGACCGAGATCGTGCAAATAGCCGTGATTTGTGGTGTGTAAACGTTTTTCAGTTCCATCTGACTGCAAAAGTAGTGATAAATAAAAATACGTTAATATTATTTCCGACTACGAGCCAACCTCAGTTGTAAGTGGTGCACCTGCCGATCAACAGACGAGGCTCTGGCGAACATACAAGTTCCCGGTAAACGGCAATAGGCTCGCCACCTATCACGTGGGACCAGCAATACAATTGGCGAAATGTGGGCATATAATATGCCTCTGCCTAACCCTTTGGGGAATCAGGCGTGCTTGTGTGTGTGTATTATCAAAAATACATTATTTTAGGATTATAACAAGTTACACAGCTCGAGACAAAATATTTGCCTGGTATCAGACATGCTAATATAAGTGATGCTCAAAGAAAATTTTAGAAATAGTATTATACCATTAACCTCTGGAATTCGTTGCCGGCTCGTGTGTTTCCTAGTTCATATAATCCCGTGTCTTTTAAGCGGGGCGTAAAACTGCATTTTAGCAGGCCGTCATGACATCCACTCATTTTGTACCTGGCTTTTTCATGAATCGTCTTAATTTTTTTGGACCGTATCGACTGCTTAACATCAGACAGGACGCCATGATTATATAGTGTCAAATTAATAAAAAAAAATTATATCGTGATCGCAGATAAGAATAAGATTTCTACACGAAAATATGTAATAAGTGTGCATTTATACAAATACATATATTCGTGCTCTGGGTTTAATACTCATAATTATAAGTAGTTACGCGCCTGCCCAGCGTGGTGATTATGGAAAAATACCTGTAATAGAATGTAATCTATTGGGGAGGTTAATGTTCAGCAGTGGACGATATAAAGCTAATATGATCATTGAAATTTGCCGTCAGACAGGAGTGGGTTAACTCTAGTTGTCAATTTGATAGTGTCGATTGCCAGATTGACATGTAGAATTAATTATATCATTTGTAGACGAAATTGTTAACGATATATGGCGTGGTGGCTAATATTGCGCGGAGGTAGGTATACCATCGTATTCCCTCTTTTATTTATTTACAGACAATATAGTTCGTAGTGTGGGAAGGGATTGAGTCGAGGTGGAAAAATTTATTGGTTTCAATATAGCACATCTAGTTCTTCAAAGATATAGGTTTTAAATGTAATATTTCCAAAATGGAGTTAACTATTCCACGAGTTTCCTTTTGTGTACTCGTGTGCTGCATAAATGCTTAGAGTTCTTTTTTGTATTTCGACTATTGCCTGTTAGAAAGTGCCAAACACCAAATCGAACTATGTTATCATAGTTATGAGAAAAAATACTTTAAACAAAATTACATTCACGTCTTTTGAGAATTAGATGTGCGATATGTGGAAATATAAATGCATGCTCCATGTGTTAAGTTATGTACTATATGGACTGCAATATGACATAATATTCACAATATTGTAATAATAACAAACATCTAATATGAAAACTTTAGTAATTTTTGGTCATCGAGCATTAAATACGCGTAAAAATAATATTTAAGCAAATTTTATACATACATACTCATACATACCCCTATTGTAAAGAGTTACCGTAGGGGTATGAAGAGCTCACATCCTTCACTTCCGATTTTGGCACACACTCGTAGCTTCATTCACACTCATTATCCTTCTCATTCACGCCCTTCATTTAGGGTACTATTGACCTGCCCTTTCTCCAAAATTTGTTAAAATCTAATATGAAAACGTGATACGTTTTCCTATTAAACAAATAACAACTTTATTCTTATCTCCAGAGCAACAACATCGTCTTCAGACATTTAAGCTAAAGGACGAGAAATAACAAATATTTTTCCATAACTTTCGATAGCAGCGAAGTTATATCCATAAGTTTCTATTCCTGGAAAGGGATCGGGGCGAATGCGCCGCGCGATCTCAGCTATTTTTCATGGCACTTCTGAATTCATAACTCGTCTTGACGTACGGTTCTCAGAGTCTCTCCACAGTCCCTACAGTCCTTACTATGCTGTCATAACAGTTTTATATGCCGTCATTAGCGTTCATAGCTGCAATAGGAGTATCTACATTATAAACCTTATATTTTATTTCTAAAATGTCTTGGATGCAAAATATAAAATACTTTTTTGAAGAGTCAGCTTATTGAATTTTGATACTATAGCAATATAGGTTTTGTGTATTAATGTAGTTTCTTGATTGATAGATATTTAAATTATCTCATTCTATAAAGGCAAGTTTATATGTTTTCTTGTTCGTACCGGTACGTATTACTATGCTATAATTACAGATGTATATGCAGTCATTAGCGATCATATCTACAATAGTAGTATCGACATTTTAAATTTAATTCAATTTATATTTTATAATAATGTTGGATACAAAATAGTAAATACGTTCTTTCTTATAAGATCGTCATATTATTATTATTGTGTATTTCTGTAGTTTAATATTAATACATATTTTATAAGTACATCATTATGTTTACTTGCGCGTTCTGCTTCATAGTTCAGTGCTAACTAAAAGGTTAACTGGTTCAAATGCCTAGTAGTATTAAAATCGCTATTGGTATTATTTTCATTTGCGGAAAAGTGTAAATACAAATAAATAATATACTAAGTTTTTTCGTGCACAGCATGTAAATAGCAGTAATATTCTGCACATGATATGTACCATATGTCAGCTGTCTTGAATTGAATTATGTGTCTACAAATATATCTTGTGGGAAACTTGCAAACTTTCACTCATTTATTTTTATTTGGCAAGCCTCCTGACATGAAATTTGTCGGCATATCGGAACCACCTCGGGAAGCCTCCGCAAAATATTTTTCATATAATACTTGTATTTTTGACACATATTGTTTCCAACACATTGTGCGATGACGGTAAACAAAAGATTTTTGCATGACGTATAAACATATTTGATTATTATCTACTGTTTTTTTGGAGATTTAAATTCACTATTTGTATTATTTTCATTTGCGGAAAAGTGTAAATACAAATAAATAATATACTAAATTTTTTCGTGCACAGTATGTAAATAGCAGTTATATTCTGCACATGATATTGACCATATGTCGGCTGTCTTGAATTGAATTATATGTCTACAAATACTTGTATTTTTGACACATATCTTTTCCATCACATTGTGCGATGACGGTAAACAAAAGATTTTTGCATGACGATAATTGATTATTATCTACTGTTTTTTTGGAGATTACATTGCAATGCGTATGGAAACTGAGTGATAATGTTTTATTTTATTCAAGTTGTAAAAAATTTTGTCCACCAGGTGATAAGCCGTAATTACTTACGACTCTTACCACAGGAATTACGCTCAAATAGCTGCCATACTTTTGAACCGCTTTATTTTTGCCGAATAAAAAGTATTGGCTGGTATATTATATTGTCTGAACGCAAAAAGCCGACGCTCTTAAAGTTTGAAGAAGGTCGCTAACTTGTCGAACACAGTAAAAGGCCTACTATGAAACCCTGGTTTTCTTACCTTCTATCAGCTTACCTTAGCTTTTTCTATCAACGTAATGTTAATAATGTCCTGTGATTATGAGAATTGAATTATAATAATTCAGAGTGCATATTAGCCTCATCTTAATTCTAAGAATTCTTCAAGACTCCATGAAAAATTACAGTCCGTTTGTACAAAAATAAAGATGTCTAAAAGTTGGAACATGAAAATGGAAACAACAAACCACATTTAAATTAGTTATCATTCTCATTATCTCAACAATGAAATACAATTAAAGCTTCTGCTTCCAAAAGGGGTAAAAAAGGTGGAGAATCCAGCGCAGAGGCGTCCCTAGTTTATATCTTTTAATTAACAACCGTTGAAACAGTCTTGGCTGATTCCCACTCAGGGATTACCCCACCACAACAAAAAATGTTGCCTTACAAATTAAAGCACGTTCTAGTTTCCGTCTTTTCTTATGTTTTCCTTTTTGCATACGTGATAAATATACCAAAAGGCTAATTAATTTCCTTTTTATGCTTGTATCCCCAAAAGTTATTAATTTTATCTTAGAGTATTTGAATAGCATCGAAGCATTGTTAGAGTTCAAGTCAATTCAACTTTTAGTCTTTTTTGTTTTTAGATCTCATCTACCTATTGTAAACTCTTAAAGTAAAGGAGACTCTTAAAGTCTAGAACTTCCAATGTAACATCAGTTAAATGTAAAGTCTTTTTTTTCTTTAGGATACTAATTACATCAATCGTTCGTAAGTGTTAAAATAAAAAAACAACAAAATTCTAAGTGTAAACACAAAGACGATATATTAAGTCAAAGACCCTAAAACAGAAAAACTAAGTAAACATTCTTCCAAAAAGTCCCCAACACAAGGCACAATATTTATGAGAGGCGTATTGTTACAATTGAGAATGATGACTTATTATTTTACCTGGAAACGGTTGATAAGGGCATGGATCGTGCATCGCTCAATATACTCCAAATAACGCTTTATCATGCCTCCAATATTCCACATCCGCGGCTGAATATGCCACTTGACACACTGCCAGGAGTAAATCAAATTTCCTCCGCATACCTCCGAATTTGGCCAACCTCCCGTGAATCTTATTCACCAGGAATAAAACGGATATTTCCATTGTTTGTATCTCTCGCGCGTATAACACTTACGCGTTTCATTGAAACACTCATTCTTGTCTAGTGTTTAATGTGAAATTCCGTTGCATTGTTTAAGCTTTACACAACAGCTGATGAATTCTGCTGCTGTCGACGTAATTTAAAGTGCAGTTTTTATTTTTATTCTACATTAACAGTTTTAGTTTTGCGAAAACTTTTTACCATTGCACCGGTTGCACCTTCAGTTAGTTGTATGCAATTTTCGGTGTTTAGAAATGAAAGTGTTTCAGTACTTAGACAGACATTTACCAGTTGTTTTGATCATATTTTCACAATCAGGTGAGTTCACAAACATATTTGAAATATGAAGCCTTTGTGCTGAGGGTGATAGAACAGAAAACAATAGAATTTCAACTTGAAAAATTAATGTTACATCTCGTTTGAAAATACCAACAGTTTTAAACTAGGTGCGACACATTCTGATTCAATACACTTACTCCACATTTTGCTCCATAATATATGTATTTGGCATATCACTGCAATATGTACCGATCTCACCACATATAGCATTATCCGTCGTTTGTAAGACGATCCGGCTCTGAAATTCTGTTCCGGCGCATATGTTCCCTTCTATAGTGCCAGGTCTTTTAAGCTGGCATTAATGCTTGCCGTCACAAGTAGGTCGCTTCTTACTGTGCTAAAGCCGGGACATGGAGTGCTTGGAGCTTGCATCAACTGGTCACCACATTTCATTAAACTATGAGTAGTAGAAAAATAATGTAATACTCGTATATGTTAATATCTCTAGAAAATATATTTCTCAGTTATCCCTAGCTATTACCATTTTGCTTGGAGTGAAACATTTAATTTCCAAATTAATTACGTGCAAAAACTATACAGTGGGTAGGTGCACAATAAAAATGAGGGTAAAACAGTTCAATGTTACGGTAATTGCTGTTGAAGAATCCTTATGTTTAAATTAATAAAAATAGTTTAGTCGAGCAAAGTCATTAACTTCACGAAACGCTCGTTGAAATCCCAAAGCGAATCGTAAACACATATACACTCGCTCGTATTTTAAATTGGGACTGCACTTTCTATGTCCCGAGGGTTCCGTTTCGCATTTTTATGAAAAGTTCTTCGTACGACAATTTTCACAACAATTGGTATTCAAACAGACTGGTCGCACGAAATACGAGTGTCTGTATTGTGTACTTTTACATTTACATAAGTTTGTTAAGAAAACATATTTTACTAGATAAAGGCCAAGTTTTTTTTACTGACCATTCAATAATCATCAATATCAGTTCAAGGAAGTCCACTGCTTAACGTTGGACCCTCCCCTTAATTTCCAGTGTGATCGATTATATTTGCATCCATCGTGATGCTGCTACCTTTATTAAAACGCCCGTCCGTCTTTGAGGATGGACCGACAATAATTAAATAACGGAGTATTAAAATTTCAAGTATGAGTATCCTTTACGTAAGCATAGTGAAAGCTGTTAAGTTTTTAATCAAACTGAACTGAAATTTAAATCTTCAGAAGCCTATTTTGTGACATATTATTACACGTTTTATATAATGTTGACTACATTTAAAAGTCTTATGTTTTTTAAATTAAAGAGCATAGGTAGTTTATGATAAGTGTAGTTTATTTTTTTTATGTTAGTTTATGTATGTTTATTAACTACCGCACCGCTTTTAAAGTTTTCTGCTAACCCTAAGGTTAACTGGCAGAGAATGCCTTATGGCATTAAGTTCGCCTTTTGTAATACTTAAGTGTGCAATAGTTTATTTTTATCTTTGATTTATTTCCCAAATACAGAAAACAATGGTGTTTCAGTTCTTTCTAAATATCCGAGGCATAATATAAAAAGTTAGTGTGTCCATTTGTTTTCCATTTGGATAAACAATTAAAACTTTGACACTTCGCTTACATACCAACAAGGTACCATCGTAAACTCAACAGTTTGTTGTAGCTAAGCGTGAGTTGGCAAATATCATCTGCATACCTTCCTCGGAAAAAGGCGACCTTGACGTTTATATAAAATTTTATATTGCTCAACTCTGTTTGTCTGCATTGCGCTGCCTTATTGCTGTAACTGTTTTTTTTATTTAAAGGATTTACCATGAAAACTGTTTTGTAAAATCCGAATAATATAGTTTCATTAAAAATAAAGAAATATAAGGTAAGGTCAAATCTCTGATGTATTTGTTTTACAAATAATAAACACGTTTAAGCTTCGTTTTATATTGTGCTTAAAAAAACATGTAGCCTTAATACTCGGTCTATTATTTTTTTGTCGTCCTCTCTGTGGCTTGGACTATAGCAATACAGTTCGAAAAATCTAGAATGAAATCAAGCCTAATATGTGTATGTCTGAATAACTGTATTAAAATTTTCATCGTCATCATCATCAGCCTACATTTATCCATTGCTGGACATAGGACTCTCCATTGGCACGTCACTGAGCTCGATCCTCAGCTCTTCGTCTCCAACCGCCGCTAGCCGTTTAGCATATGTCGTCGAGGCACCTAGCTGGAAGGTGTCCTGAACAATGCTTATCCAGAAATGGTCTCTACTGTAAAACACGTCTGGGGTAGACGTGTTTTACAGTAGAGAGTAATCGGTCCCATGTCATATATGACCAGCCCACTGCCACTGCAGTTTCAAGTTTAACATCCGTAAATAACATATTGTATTATGTATTAACCCTAAATATATGCTGTATTCTCGACTTTAAGTATTGATCGCGTTTCTAATTTAAACTTAAACTTGTCTGTGCAACAAGTCTGTTGTGTTCCAGTTAAACTAAGTTTTCACTTCCATTGCCTACATCGTTTATTTCTTTACTAAAACCTACGAAAACCACTTTTGATTCTAGCATTGTTGACTGAGTTTGTGAGGGGAATAATGAGTCGATCATGACCGAGCTATGAATGAAAGGAAATATATGTTGTGTCGATCCCAGGTAAACTGGGGACAGGTCAGGTAAGTTATGAATACAGGAACAAAGTAAGTTATAGCGAACTCGGCGAAGGACATAAAAAACTCATTCTCTTCTTGGTACTTAATTGTTCTGATACTTCTCTTGTCTACCATACCAGAGCAATGAAAAAGGTAAGTTAGCAATAGAAATCTGCAATTACGAGTATATATGTCTGACTCTAATCCTACTAAAAGTCAAGTGACGGAAACCCTCACATATCCACTCGAAGTCGTGAACTTTTTTAATAAATTCAAGAGATGCGCACTTGTAAAACATATCGGTGCCTTCAGAAAGTATGTTTTAATTCTCTTGAGCTGACCTCGGTTTTCCGTGCGGCTTCTAGCCCCAGTCATTAATCCCCGGTCATCCCACTGGCAATACACCAGGATTCTGGTCCCGTATTTTTTATTTTTCAACATCAACAAGAGATGAAAACTTTGCCCGGAGCACCGCAAACTTTCCATGGACTAATCCCGCAGTGGGCGCGCTAAATTCCCGATTTACTTTGTTGCCGAGTTCAGGATTATGGGGCAGCATATTTTTCAAGCCCTCCCAGCAGTTTCATAGTGGAATTTGTGGAGTGTTTGTTATCGTTAGTTCGCGTTAGGGGAGCTCGCGTTCTCATTGTTAGATTCTTATTTAGAAAGAAGAAAGTCATTTATTGGTCAACGCGTTTTCCCAAGCAACTTACTTTAAACGAGCGAGTCCATTTTTAAGAGAAGAACTATAGTAGGATATAAATAAATAATAAAAAAATAAATTTAAAAAATAGAATTTTTCTGACCATTACATCAAGTATTTAGTCCCAAGATAAGTATCATTAAAAACTTGTGTTATGGATACTAATTAATGTAATTTTTTTTTAAATACATTTTATTTTATTCATTAGGACTCCAACAAAGGATACACAGTACATGCAATATTATATATAGTTTTTAAAAGATTTGTGCTCCTTCAGTTACAGGAGAACACATCATGCATACATCATCTTTTAAAGATAATTTGATATAAAAAGTTAAAAACAATAAAACTCAATTCAAAGTAAACAACACAAATATCAAGATAAAATAAAGTTAAACATTATTTCTTTGTATATTTAATATACATAGGAAAATTATCTGGGTATTTTCCAGGATAAATATTCATGAATATGCACACAAAGAATTGTCCTGTGTGGGATTCAAACCCACGACCTCAGGAGCGGTGTGACGGTATACTCTCCACCAAGCTATCTTCTTCTTTTTCTTTACCTCCTATCTGTCCGCCTTTGGACAAATGCCTCCACTCTGCCCTGTTGTTAGTTAGCCTGGCCAGGGACACACAATATTTGATAACACTCACACAAGATTTGATATCATCAGCATCAGCTGGTAAGCCACCACGCCATATTTGTCGTCAAATATATCTGATACAATCTTTGAAAGAATTTGATTTATATTTATTGTCCGTCAGAGACAGCCGAAGTAACGTTTTCTCCCAGATGCCTGCCAGTCAAGCAAAGTTCTGTACAAATGGGCCAACTCCAACTATAAAGTCAAAGTTTCTATAGTTTATTCAATTGTAGCTTCTTTTCAAAGCATTTTGAGTAGTTCACAAAATGCTTTTATAAGCTAAAAGTTTAAAAATGACATTTAGAAGGAATTGAAGCTTTTATTTTTAGGAGAATATTTACGGAAAATTGATAATGTTACTATTGAATGAACAGAAAACTGAAAGCATAGAGAGAAAAGTATTGGTATTGTCGAGATGGAAGAAGTACATAAAATTTACCGAGAATTTAGTACTTAATACAATATAATGTATGTGATTAAATGAGTAACTATGTATCAAAAAAACAATATAGATGTCTTAGTCCGATCTTTAAATTGGCCTGATCGTACTGGGATCAAAGTTATTTAAATACTAGCCATACTAGCTTAAGAACGACTGGTCCTATTTCCTAAGAGTTAACCAAAAAATCTTTGAACTAAATTTATCGAGCGACATTTTATTAAGTACCCGGATCTATCATGATCTAGTCAATTCAAGGACCAGTCCACGATATAGGCAGTATACTAAAGCAAAAAAAAGATAAGACATTGTGCCGAAAATTTAAATGAAAACAAAGAAAAGCTTGGCCCATAACAAAAATGGTGTTGTTCTGGATAAAAAACCTGTTTCTAATTACATACTTTCCTCATACTCAGCTGTTGCTAATGTCATTCCTTAAAAGGGTATTACTAACTAACGGAATATAATTGATCCATTTTTATTTTCATTCTAGAGTACTAATCTCGTCGACTTAAGGCTGTTACTCATAATCTCAGCGTGCGATGCGACGACATAGTGTCGTGGAAACATACCACGTGCTTACAATGACATGTACTTAATACAAACAAGGTAATTAATAACAGGTCCGTTCTTTTACGATCAAGCTCCCGCCCGCAGTAAATGGGCGCGCTAGTTTTTAAGTTTAGACCTTCATAAGAGCTCTTTTGAGCTAAACTTGAATAAATTATTTAGAAATTGAATTTGTACATTTTTGTGAAGCTTGTCATAGAGGTCCGCGACCCGACATCGTTTGTCTTTGTGTGCCCTAAGAGCCCTGCCTCATATTAGCCTTATAAGTCCACTGCTGAACATTGGCCTCCTCTATAGATTACATTCAATAGGGGGTACTTGCGCATAATCACCATTCTGTGCAGGTGGTTTGGTGATCGCAGTTCATACCAGTACGCATAATGGCGCTACTGCCCATCATCCGGTAGGATTTCTCTTCGTCGACCCTTGAGACATCGAGTGAGATGAGAGGGGATGGCACTACTCTTGGCCGTTATCACACTGTAAGAGCCCTTACTACCATTTAATTATAGCGATAAGATATAATGAATATGAACTTTTTTGTCTACATTTATAAGAAAACCCACGATTAATCCTCTATACTATACCTATGTGTTTTTTCCAACCGATACATCTTTCTCAGCGCCATAGTAAACTGTGCGTAAAATAGCGACTTTCACTTTGTTTTCTTGCTGTTTTCTTTCTGCCATAGTCAAATGGATATAAAGCGTATAAAACCCTACATTACCTTGATTACTTTTGCCTACTCATTGAAATGTTTGCCACACATGTTTTTATCTGCTATACTGAAATAAGTAAAAGGAGTACATATTTATACTGCTTTGATACTTTTATATTCCCATTGAAGCCTCTGTCATAAAGATAGTTAAAAGTATGCATATCGGCCATATGTTTATTGTTTTTTTTTTAAATATTCTCTTACAATCACACCAATTATTCAGTTCCAAGATAAGTATCATTAAGAACTGGTTTTAAGGATACTAAATAACGGATAAACATACATAAATATTTTTTTTTGTAAATATATAATTAAGATATATAGGAGAACACCCAGACCAGAACAAATATTCATGTTCATGCACACAAAGATTTGTCCTTGTGCAGGAATCGAATCTATGACCTCTCGAGTGAAGTGCAGGTATACTGACCTCCACGCCATATCGGTCGTCACGTTTAGACAAGTAAATTTACGTTTTATTTGACATTTACTTTTATTATCGTAATTAAGTGTCTTTCTGCCATCTGCCTGTTATTTGTGACTTGCAGTAAAGCATTGCCCACAAGAACCACACACAAAATTAGCTTATGTCGGAAGCGTAGGCAAAAGGTATCCGGGGATTAAGCTCTTTTCACTGTCACGAATATTTATTTATAAGATCGGATTTTGTTGTACTGTAGCGCTGTACTTTCTAAAACTATTTTTTTACAGTACTTTACTTAAGTTAAGCTACTGTTTCCATTTGACTATGTAATCGCTGCCTCGCACACGTGCCAATATGATTTATACCCCACTGAATAAATAACTTTGGATACATTTTTTCTTCAAAGCCCTCCGCGTATCGCGTTAATGAAAGAACGCCAGATGCTTCGGGAGATAATATACGAAAGTGTTTGTTTTTGCCGACCATACCATGTGAACAGCGTTGAATTTTTAATTTTCAATGACATAGAGTTGTTTATGTTTTCTTTTTAGTTTTTGGAGTTGTTGTTTTGCAGTGGATTTCATTGTTTCGGTTTAAATAGCTGCTTTGCGTAATATCGATTTAGTTGACAGTAATCTGCGTAAATAAAGTAACCCTACGGTATGAAAACGTGGTCCCCAACTATGGGATTTATAAGGAGTGTCAGTGTCACTCAGCATGCGATAGAGAGAGCTTTGCTTGGAGTGTATTTATGTGATAAAATACAGGAATGAAAAAAACCGTTGTGGGACTAAAATTACCGACATGTGAAGGTGGATTTGCTTGCTGAAATGGCAATAGGCGAGACGCATAGCTCGAATATTGACGACTGATGGGGCGTTAGGATTCTCCAATTACGGCCAAGAACCGGCCAACATAGTAGAGGATGGCCTCCTACAAGTTTACCAATGATCTGATCACAGCAGCGGGAAGCCGATTGATGCAGGCGACAAGCAAAATTGTAAGGGCTTCTAGGGGCTGATATGATTATGATGCCTCTGCAGAGAACATCTAAAGGCTTTGATGAAAATAATGGTGATAATGTTATCTGCATGCTACCAATAATTTAATTTGAGTGTTTTGTGAATGGTCCATCACAGAGCTGTTTGTGTTCGGCCCGACGAATGGAGCGGTTCTCAAATATTTGATCAACAATTTGCGGGCGTTTGTCTCGTGTGAAATCGATGAGGGAATGTTAAATTATCCAATTTTATCGCGCATTTTCGTAATTGCTTGTCTAATAAATTGATGACAATTATTGATAAAATGTAACGTTCATTGTAATAATGTATTTAATTTCTGAAATAATTGATGTTGGAGATATTACCTATTGCCTAGGTTAATTTGTGACTAGTTCTGTTTGAAATTAAAGGGGCCTTGGTTTGTATTGCGATTTACTATGTAAAAATAGTATTTATCCTATATTATTGCTAAGCGAGTATTTATTCCATATTGCAGACTACAAAATAAAAAAAACCAAAGGCGAACTTAATGTCAAAAGGCATTCGCTGCAAGTAAACTTGAAGTTAGCAGGAAACTAAATTAAATAATATCGTGTTTTTAAAAGTAAAAAGAGAGCAGCAGTTTAAGAAATTACTAGGAATTTGGTTTTTTTGTACTCTAGTCTATGGCGCCTCAATGTGAGCCACAAACATAGAACAGCTAATATGAAACTAAAGAAAATTCTACTTAATTAAATCTTAATACTTCCGTCCCCAAGTTACGTTTCTGAAGTTGAAAACATCTGAAATAATAATAAATGATTCAATTCCAACAGCCCGTGAAACCTAAGGTGTTGTTATCTAGCCAAATTTTTTCATTAAAATAAACAGCACTACAGCAATTAGTCCGGAGTAATCAACTGGACTTCACAAATACCTCGGCCGTTTCTTAATTACTTATCTAATTGAACTCGAACACGCACGTTAAAGCACCTTTTAAAAATAGCCCCCATTTAATGTAACTAAACGATGTAATGTATGTAGTAAGTGCTTTTGAGCCATCTTTGGTATTGGAATGCAAAATATTAGTATTATACTGATTAAAACCTTTGTAGCTAACTAAAATTCAGCTTTATCTGAATTGAGCAATGAGCGGGCCCTTGGCCATAAACGTAAGTCTGGAACACAACCAGGATAATGCTCGGATAAAAAAAAAAAAAAAAAAAATTTCTGATACTTACACCAATTATTTAGTTCCATGACAGTAGAGAAATGTGTTATGAATACTATATAAGGGATTAACATATATAAATATTTTTTTTATTAATACATACTTAATATACTTAATATTCATATTTATACATACAAATATGTCCTGTTTGGGAGTCCAACCCACGACCTCAGGAGTGGAGTGCGGGTATACTCGCCACCACGCCATATCGGTCGTCAAAATAATAGAACCTTTGAGAGCGACTATGACCCAGTGGCGAGACCCATAGACTTTTTATTCAGAGGGTCTCTTAAACCCTAGTTATGAGCGTAATTATCACTTGCTCTGTACGTTAAGCCGTTGGTCCCGGCTGTCATGAACATCTATGGCAGTCGTAATCAGGAAGTGCCTTCAAAATTATTTGTCAACTAGTTTAACCATAGAATGATGTTTCCCTCTGGGTTGTGGAGGTCAGGCGGCAGTCGCTCTATGTAATAACTGTAGTTCAGTCACAACATGGTTAGACAAGTGGGAAGACCATGATTACCATGAAATAATGTTTGAAAATCTATATATTTACATAGGCGTAAGCATCCCTATGTCATCTATCCTAGCAAGGTCTAAGGGGCCCAAGAAAACCTCAGCTGCAAGTGGTGCATTTGCCGACCTACTAAACGAGGGTCTGGCAAACAGAAAAGTTCCCGGTAAGCATATTACGTGGGATCAAAGTCAAAGCCAAAATTATTTATTCTAATGGACTTCTGAAAGTCAAACCCAAAAACTAATACGCCAATTATATAATTTGCGAAATGTGGGTGTATTTTCCTCCTTCGGGGAAACCGGCGTGATTGTATGTATGTATTTCATTGTGCAGATACTGTCTATATAATAATCTATATACAAAATGGAGTCATCTTTAATAATATATTATTTGACGACCGATATGGCGTGGAGGTCAGTATACCTGCACTTCACTCGAGAGGTCGTGGGTTCGATTACCACTCAGGACAAATCTTTGTGTGCATGAACATGAATATTTGTTCTGGTCTGGGTGTTCTCCTATGTATCTTAAGTATGTATTTACAAAAAAATAAAGTATTTATGTATGTTTATCCGTTATTTAGTATCCATAACACAAGTTCTTAATGATACTTATCTTGGAACTAAATAATTGGTGTGATTGTAAGAGAATATTTATTTATTTTATTTTATTTTATTTATTTATTTATAATAACAACTCCCAATAAACGAATAACAATTTTTCATACGCTTGACCCAACATTTCCGCGAAACTAAAACCAAACCAAGCGCAACTGAAACTTATTTTTAACTTTTAAAGTCAAATAAATACAGAATTTGGTGAAGTTTGTGAACTATGACCTCATGCATTTGTATTAGCCAGTCGCAAAAGCGCTGCGGACCAATAAAGTCAACTTTGTAACTGGAGTTCGAGCTATCGGTCACTATGTATATGTGCATTTGTGCACTCCGTTAAATAATTCATATGAGATATGTCTCCGTAGCTGTTACCTACGAGTAGGTAGATATTTTAGAAAGCGTGTTATTGTTTCCAATTCCAAATCCTTTTGCAATGGTTGTTGTGAAATCTAAATGAATGTTCTTTATTTTCTTTTCAATAATGGCTTCGTGCGTTAAGCTCATTTAGCCAGTGTCAAGTAAAAAATATATGAATAATAAATATAATAAATGTTAAATGAGATGGCCTCCCTTTAAACTTAGTATAGTCATCAATAAAGATGTAGGACTATACTGAGATCTCACATGGACATCTTGAGAGAATTTGAAAAGTTATGTGCACTGTTTTGTTTCATTTTCCTACACTCATGAACGTTTACAAACCGTCCACCGTTATTACACATTTATGTTCAAAAAAACAAAAAATTTAGAAAATAAAACAAAACTGCAGATAATGACGCTTCACTTTCCGGCCAAGAAGTCCAAATGAATGTTTGAATTACGATATTCAGTTATTTGCTTAAATTTAAAATAAAATTTTCCAAGAAGTTTTGATGTCTTTGCGAGGCAAGACACACCAAGGCAGTGTCATTTCCTAAAACTGGTGAAAAATCTAGTTTTTGCGTGTAAATATTAGATTGAATTTCAGGGCAACTTTTTTCACATCGAACACAAATGTAGCAATGTAGCAGGTGCAAAATTCATAACTAATTGATTGTTTGAACTATCGAAATATAATGTCATGATTACAAATATTTTGTTTGTACATTGGTTTTAGATTTATAATTCGTTTTTTTAATATATAATATTTGTTAATAAATCTAGCGCAATTTGACAAAGTATGAACGTCTGCAACTTTGAAATATTCCCTACCGTCTTCATACCAGAGTCTATTCTCTATATGTGGCCCGTCACTGAATTATTTAGCGTACTTCGAAATCCCATTTAGGTTTACGAGCTTTGCGCGTTTGTTACCGATGAGTCGGCTTCATGTCGATTTGTGTGCAACGTTATATCCAAACAAATGTAAAAGATCTCTTCAACATTCGTTGTTTTTCATAAAATCAAAAATGGTAACGCTTGTGTTCTTCTGAAGACACGTTAAGCCGGTTATCACTATTTTAGGTGGTAATCGTTAAGATCCTTCGGGTGGCTTGAATCTAACAGCAGTAAAACACAGACCTGCTATAGCTAAGCGGCATTGGGTCCGCGTGAGAGATAGGGCATCCGTCATAAATTTTTTGACGAAAAAAAAAACTGTGTACAATTTTATGAGTGGGAAGCGATTTATGCTGGACGAGTAAAAGTCAATGTCGGCTCAGAAAGACCGCGGAAGATTTTACATGACCAAACCCAAAAGGTTTTCGAGGAAAGGCAGGACGAAAACCTAAACCGATGAGATATACCGTGTATAAGTAGGTAATAAGCGCGAAAAATCTAACTGATTTTGCCTAAATAGTAGCATATTAAAAAAATATCATCTCTGCCTACCCATACGGGAATAAGGGAATAATAATGTATGTTATTTAGTTGCTAATAAAAGGAGAAAAAAGTGATTGCATTGCCAATTTTCATATGAACGCTGGAAAAGATATTCAAATCGAAGTCCTTGTCAATAATATTATTACTATTCATTTTTGAAGAACTCGGAAGAAATGTCATTGAGAAAACTTTCACGTACTACTTACTGTTCCAACACTTTCAATGTGCTTTATTTATTCGCGACAACACAAACTTATTTATGCCAGGCCACTTTTTATCGTCCCCCTGAAAACATGGAAGAAATAAAAGCGCCGGCCGTCCTCGGTTTAAATTAATGTATCGGGTTGTAGGAAAAAGGTCCAAAAAGGCGGGAGTGGATAGTGAAAAACTTGGGAATTAGACCAGCCCAGTGGCCTGGACTCGCCCCCCAGAAACAAACGATTGTGTGTGATTTCGGCTTTCAATTTTCACTTTTGTGGATTCTGGTTTAGGATTATCTCAACAATTGTAGTCGATGTTTCTCTAGTTCAAATTAAGTTTCTTAATTGTCATCATTTATGACCTACGAAGTCCACTGCTGAACATAGGACTCTCTAATAGTTTTTATTACATTGGCGATATTTTCTATACACTGGCTGGCTAGTTATTCAGTTCCCGCCAGTACACAAGATGACCGTATTTCTCATGCGATAGGATGTTTCTTCGTCGACCCTTATGACTTTCCATGAGATGAGAGGTGAGACTACTCTAGGCCGATATCATACGGCAGACTTTTCTAATAAATGATTACTTTCCAAGAAGTTTCTTGTCGCGGGCCAGCTGGAAGACATTGCATGATTTTTTAACATTTTATCCACCTCTTTATGTTCATTTTATCAGTTACAAACCTTATTTCGTGCCTTGTACTTGGAAGCATTCGTAGCTCTGCGGTGCTAGGTGGTCGGAAACGATCACCAAAGTACATCAGATTTTACAGAGGTCAGTCCTTGAATGGGTGACCGTTTGTGTGGCATTTGATATCGAGCGCTTCCGTGCTTCGGAAGGCACGTTAAGCCGTTGGTCCCGGTTATCACTAAATGTGGTAGTCGTTACGCAATGTTAGAGGCCTAATAAGCGGCTTGATAAATTCTAACAGCAGGACGCCATACACCTGCTTCCGCTAATCCGCACTGGGTCAGCGTAGTGGAGTATGATCCAATACCCTCACACCTTGATATGTAGAGGAGGCTCGTGCTCAATAGTAGGACGTTAATGGGCTGAGATGATGATGATGATGATGATTTGATATTTGTTTTATAAATTCAAATGTTGTATGCATATAATAATATAATAGCACGCCTGCTTTCCCCGAAGGGGTAGGCAGAGGCAAATCATACGCCCAAATTTTGTCACTTATATTGTTGGATCCACGGAATTTTTATGTTCGCCAGAGCCTCGTCCGTTGATCGGCAGTTGCACCACTTGCAGATGAGGTTGGCTTGGGCTCCTTAAATCTTGGTAGGAACCTTAGACACCTTCTCCCTGAATTTCATTGATGGCAAACAAATATAAAACCATAGCGGACAACTGCCGTAAGACAAGATCAATAGAAAACAATTATGTCACGCATAGAAATCTTAATAATATAACAAAAGAAATGTTGTGCGCGCATAAAATCACTGGCGTACTGGTGTATCATATGGAACCAGTGCATCCAGAACTATGAAATACATTGCCAATTACGTTGGTTACATCTGAATCGTATCTAACTACAAACAATCAATGTACTGTGTTCAAGAATAACTTGTAGTCCGTAGTGAATGCTAGCAACGTCAATTTCGAACATAAATTTTCAAAAAGTCGACATGCATTCCTTTATGCGACATGTCTTCCGATATTTTTACGCGGCACACCCAATTTCTTGTGTCTTTATTTCGATTTCTATGTTGTCATGCAACTTGAAAGGTTAATCATGCTAAAATATATCAAAAACTTCCAACAATCGAAAACTTATCAGTTAAACACACAGCGCCGCTTACAAAACGTTCAGAATCTTCCAGACTTCTTACCGAAGGATCAGACTTTTCATATTACCAAGTTGGGTAGTGCTTACCGACTTCCATATTCATAATCGGCAATCTCGGAACCTTACCGAACGTTGAGCTACTCAAACAATGTCTATAGAGGGCTGAAAAACATGCTCTTACCAAAAAGCTTTTATTTCACTTGGATACGGTGTATGTTTATTGAAAAGTAACTACACAATAGTATTCTAGGTAACTAAAATATAAAAAATATTTCGTAATTCCTTTTTAAAATTTACTCAAAGCCAATATTTGTAATAAATTAACATAGAGACCGAATGTGGGCAAGTAACATAAAATTAAAGAGAGATCTGTGAAAAGAAAATGCAAATTAAAAATTACAAAATAAATAAAAAGGTTGTCTTTAAAATGTGTTGCGTAAAGCTCTTGAGACAGCAGTAGGCCTTTTTTAATCTATAAATCTGAAATGTTAAACGAGGCTCCATTACGTAACTTGTAATCCATTTCAATCTCTTTCACTTAGAGAACCATTGCTCGCATCAGTATTAGTATTAAACATTTAATGGTTGTGTAGCAACTAGCAAATAGAAAAGTAATTTTTATATTTGGACTTATAATTTAGTTACGAAGGGTTTAAAGACACCTCTCTATTTAACACGTTTCATCTAGACTTATGGCTAAAGTGAACTACGCTTTAACTGTAAAAAGGATCTTTCAAATAGTGGCAGGATGGTTAAATTGTGCAGAAGTAGGACGTTAGCCCTACCGGGCAGTGGTCAATTTATGACTACCATAAAATAAACATTATGCACTTACCTTAAGGTAGAAAATCAATCAAAAGCTTCAACGCATTAAAGGGTTAAGAGGTGATGATAATGATTAATATTTCATAACAATAGTCTACCCCAAATTGAATACGTAGATGTGAATGAAATGTCCTTAAAAACAAAATATTGCTCCATGAATTTCATATCCTTTATAGACCGGAATATCAATACAAAATCCAACATAGCACTTACATTCTAAATTTATTCAAGGCAGTCTTCAACAGAACTTTATGGCTCATATATTAAAGTTCGATTCAGTGTGAGAAGCCAGCTGTTTCTTCCCGGCATTTCGTCTCTAGAGATTCTTTTAAGTGACACGAAGTCAGAGCACACTATACATTGTTTGCAACTAAAGAGCATGAGAAAATAGCTTTGAGCTCAGGTGGCTAAGTACCATTATGCCTGAGTTCCACGTACATGGCTGTCATCAACACCTGCTAGAAGATGTAGTGTGCAATTACTTTTATTTCTACGTAATTATTTAGTAGTTATTATGGAGTGTTCCGGTTGATATGAATCCAGTTAATGCATTTAACATTGTTCTTTATAATTCTTTTGAATATGTAACGTGATTTACCTATAAAAAAATACTATGGGCCAAGATAGGTGTGATATTTTAATCCAGTGCTTTGAATTAATAATTGGTATGGAATAATAATTTTTTTATTAAATTTTTAATGTTTTTATTTTTATTGTCTTAGATTATATTAGCTGCCGTTAATTTATAACTGTTTTGGTGGTTAGTCTATTTTGTAACCATGCTATGGAAGAGCGGTGCTGCCTATCACAAACAATTTAGCTTAAAAGGGAGCATCAACCACTTATGCCTGTAGTAAGAAAGAAAGAAAAGAAAGAAAATATTTATTCAATACAAGTTGCAAGAAAAAAAAATAACAGAAAATAAGTACAAAATAATAAAAACACAAATCAATAACAATAAGAACCCAAATGTAAGAAGTACTCAACTTGTATTGAAAAGGTGCTCACTCAGCAAATTGTCGACTATCACAGAGATGTCGCGACGCTGATCTTCCGTGGGCACCTTTTCAGAAGGTAATATAAACGCACAATATTTCAAAGACATAAATAGTTTCTGTTGAAATATGTTAACACAATAAAGGTATTCAGAAAAAGAAAAATAAGATGTATATATATAGAGAAAAAATAAATGTTTATATGCAATTAAGTAAATTATATAAATTTAAATTAAGAAGAAAGACACAACACAAAGCTGTTAAAACTTTTGAGAGGTTAATAGATACAATTTGTATGTAGACTTGAATAAGCGGAATGATTGACTATTTCTTATCGGTGGAGGTATGTTGTTCCAACATTTCGTGGCAGTATATTGAAAACTACCACGAAATGCAGCTGTATTGTGTCTTGGAAATAATAAGCAAGAGGCATGTCTAACTTGCCGTTGTGAAAATTTTAATTTGGCATAAAGATAAAATGGCTTTTGTATTCTTACTACTTCAAAGAGTAAACAAGCGAAATGAAGTGACCGTCGAGATGCCATGTTCATAAGGTTTCCTCGATTAAGGTAAGGGCTCACGTGGGCACGGCGGGGAATAGCAAAACAGAATCGGGCACACGCGTTCTGCATACAGAGCGCATACGCTGTATTATCTTTTTGGTATAGCCGAAAAGACAGCTGCTAACAGTATCTGCGTAATTCAATTTTGATAAAATCAGTGATTCACAAATATTTATCCTAGTTTCTACACTTAAAAAATTGCGTATCTTATATAGTAGCTTCAGTCTATAAAAACAATTTTTTGCAACTTCTAAAACATGGTTATGAAAAGTGAGACTACTGTCAAAAAGAACACCAAGGTTACGAACCTCAACAACTTGCTCGATGGATGTCCCTTCAATTTTTACTTCCGGTTTTAGACGTGATATGCAAGCTATTTGAAACTTAGATCCTAGAATAATAAATTTAGATTTGAGAGGATTTAAGGTTAAATTATTTTGATTAGCCCAATGGGCTATGCGAGAAAGATCATCATTAAGTTCCCGAATGGCTGTTGAAGGGTCATGCGGCTTAGAAGATGTATAAATTTGTAGATCGTCTGCGTACATATGATAATTGCAATTTTTGATGCAACTAGTTAGATCAGCACAATATAAAATAAAAAGAATCGGACCTAATATAGAGCCCTGTGGAACCCCCCGTTTTATTTTAGCTGATTCTGATAACAACGGAGTTCCTGTATTATCGTGCAACTCGACGCGCTGTGACCGACCAGTTAAGTAAGAGGAAAACCATTTAAGAGTTTGATCGTCAGATCGTAGACTATGTAACTGAAATAAACTTTTTGTATTTTTTGTATAATTTTGGTATTCAAAAACAAAAGACAGACTTTCGCGTTTCTTCAATTGAATAAAATAGGTATGTAATAATATTTTAAATAAAGGAATTTCATTATGTTTTATGAATTCCATTTATTACTCTGGTTTTATTGCATATGCTGATGGCCCCACCTGATGTGAAGTGGTCCCTTTAGCCTATCATTTCAGCCATATAAAGTCCACTGCTGAACGTTGCCTCCCCAATAGTTTATTAATTGGGGGTATTTGCCCATAACCACCACTCTAGGCGGGTGGGTTGGTGATATGGATCATCTGCTGTGTATAATTTTCTATTACTATCAGTTGCTATCAAATATCAATTGCATTACCCATCAAATAACAAATCCATCGATCTCGCCTATAGGTGCACTGTTTCAATTTACTATCGAATTAAACGGACGCACTTAACTGGGCATCCTCATTAATTTGTATCCATAATTAAAATCATTTATGCCAGTTTCCCAACAAGTGTACTCTTTTGTACAAATAAATAACTTTTAAGTATCTGTTTGTAATTTTAAAATAAAAGTTTTTTGTTAAATGCATATGAATGTAATAAGGTATACGGTATAAAATGTAAAAAATCATTTCTTAAAAGGTTTTGTCTGTCTGTTTGTGATGGCTAATCTCCGGAACAGTTCACCCGATTTATAAGGTACTTTAAGAATACTTTTTAACGCAATAAATAACTAAATGCCTAATGCAACGCCAGTGTGTAACGCAGATTAATATTTTATTATTGGTAAGAGTCGTAGTATCAACATATATATTTACATACAAACATATATAGCCTATTTCCCCAAAGGGGGTAGGCAGGGGATATTATACGTTTGCCAAAAATGTTTTTGGTCCCACGTAATAAGTGGCGAGCCTATTGCCGCTTACCGGGATCTTTTATGTTTAGCAGTGCCATGTCCGTTGCATCGGCAGGCGCACCACTTGTAGGTGAGGTTGGCTTGGGCTCCTAAGGTCTTTCTTTGATGGATATATATATATATATATCCCTATACATTTAGTATCAAAATTATGCTTTTTTTTATTGAAATTATCACGAAATTTACTAGATAGATTCATTGTGCGCTTATAATGAAGTGACTAAACATAGATAATGGATCCTCGTTTTCCTAGTACATATTGGATTTCTCAATTAAATCCATGTTAACGCTCGCCGCACAAATTAATATCCAACTACACATAAGGATTGAAATTTAATAGTTCACACTGATTATTGAACGTAAACTTGTTGTCTGACAGAATCTGTGCGTGGACAAAGGTGCTAATTAAAATTTTAATGAGAGCCATCTGTCGGCATATGAAGTGCATTAATAACTCATGACAGTATTCACGCTTTCAACTTCTGTTGCATATTAGCTGTTGTCCGCGGTTTTCTTCGTATAGAAAATCTAAAACCACAAAGTTGCGATATTGTTTAGAAATACAGAACATAAGTTATTGCAAGGTTGACTTTTAGTGTTCGATATTATTGGTAGATAGGCCTTAAAAGCCTTATTTGAGTAGATATAAAAATCTTACCGTACAGCGCCACTAATTCTAATCGATAGAGGGCGACTTGAAATCCTCTGAACTTGCTCTTGAGATGCTCCCTTAACTGCTGCCTGCTTACAGCCCTTCCAGCTTAGTGTAGAAGTTGCTGTTTATGTAGAAATTGTAAACTTAAATTTCCAATAAACATTATTATTATTATGTTTATCTTTTTTCCGATCTCGGGCCAATGGTGGCCGGACACTTGGAAGGCATGCTTGGGGCCAAAGCCAACACGTAGAGGCCCTTAAGACAATTTTAATCTAATGGATAGGTGACATATTATTATTGTTAAAGAAGACTCATGTCCGTAGTAAGACGTTAATATACTGAAAATATAAAACAATATGAAAATTTCTACCCCTTACAAATGTGATGTACATACATACATGCAATCACGCCTGTTTCCTCGAAGGGGTAGGCATTAATATGCCTATATTATAAGCCCACGTTTCGCCCTAATTTTATTGTCCCACGTAATAAGTGGCGAGACTATTGCCGCTTACAGGGAACTTTTATGTTCGCCAGAGCCTCGTCCGTTGATCGGCAGGTTTTTGTTGCAGGTAAGGGTGGCTTGGGCTTCTAAGATGGTGGATCCCTATTCACCCATACGTGATATCTTAGCAATTAGAGTTTTCTAAGCTATTCCACTGCGTAATTCACGAAGTCACAATTAACACATTGAACGCCATCGACCTCAGACACCGTTAGAAAATCTATTGCGGTCGGTCGGTCGGTACTTTAAAACAAACTAAACGTAGTCTAAACTAGTCTAATTTTCATTTTTTTCTTGACTCGTTAACGGCTAGAGTTTCTCTTCGTGTCACTGGTAGTCGTAAGTAGCTTAGCACGTCAAATGTTCCACAAAATACGGCTTAGAACAATAATATATAAGATTAATGAAAATGTTCGAATTACGTAATGTCAACCGACACAGAAAAAAACCCGTATTTTTTATTATGTCATTTCATAGAATGTCTTACATTTTCAATAGCCTTCGGCTAATCCCTGTAAAACCGGTACGGTATGTGCTCCGCCTTATTGGATTCCATTTGGTATATCTTTTATTGCATAATATCGTGGAAGGCGTGTCAACTGAATCCGGTTAAATGTTAGTTGAAATAATTAATGTCCTTAGAAATATTATTTATTGTAGTAATAACCGTGGCAATGGACCGGGAACTCGCTTTAAAGATCAACTATTAATGGATATATGTTCTATGTCAGAGGTTATCGGGATCCTACCTAGACCTTATGAACCCAAGCCTACCTCACCTGCAAGTGATGCACCTGCCGATCAACGGACGAGGCTCTGACGAATATAAAGTTCACAGTAAGCGGCAATAGACTCGCCACCTTTTGTGTGGATTCAAAAATATAATTATTGCAACATGGGCGCTAATATGCTTTTGCCTATCCCTTCGGGGAAACAGGCGTTATAGTATGTATTCCTGTGTTAGTGATTTAGCACTTAGTCCTTGCAATCCAGGCCAAAAGCAGATCTTTGCATTTAAAAAGCTTATTTCTAAGATCTTTAAGACACTAAATAGGTATATAGTTAAGTACCTACATGTTGTGAAAACTTATTAATTATTTACGGTATACTCTGTCGGGTTTTTAAATAAATAATGAAAACAGCATTATCAAGTGTAAAATCTTTAGCTAGTACAAATTTGTTATTAAATACACACACGTCGAGTCTAAACATTTAGTGTAAGGATCGCCTCATATGCATAATACAATCAGTTTATATGAGGCCGTAACGTCTCAGGTACGTTAACGAGACCTCTATTAGAGCTATTGGCTAATTACTGGGGTCTCTGGGGCCCCGGGGCCCCCACCCTCATTACGGTAAGGAGCTGGGACCCTTGCGGGAATTTTCGATTGCTTGTCGAGCGTAAACATTGATAAACTCCATAATGCGGGCCGCTGGCGGATTGGGAATTCAAATTTAAATTCCTTCAAAGCTTTTTTCCCGTTTTTTTTCCGAGAGAGAATATTTTATAATGCTTTTGTGCATTAATTGATAATAATAGAATTATACTGTTAAATACAAAACACACATTATGGATAAAATAATTTATTTACAATAGAGACAAAAGGCAACAGAAATATGAGTAAGTACATACATATAAATATTAAAATGACAAGTTATGTGCGTAAATCGCTTGCTTCGTGCCTCGGAAAGCACGTTAAGCCGTTGACCCGGGCTGTCATGACCATCTGTGGCAGTCGTTATTAGAAAGTCAGTTCCCTTTAAAATCCTGACAGCTGGCTTAAGCATAGAATTATGTTTCCATCTGGGTTATGGAGGTCAGACGGCAGTAGCTCCATGTAATAACTAAAATATTGTAAGGACAACCGGGATAATGCTTGGATATTATGATGTATAGTAACATTGTTATTCGACTTTGGATCATATTAAGCGCACGTAAGCTTCATTTATAATGCTAAGATTGTTTTGTCTCCACTCTGTACACCTTTGACTTTACGCTACCCGGTTAATGTCCGTCCCTTATCTGCCAGAGGTCGGCCATCAAAGAGGGCTCCTACCGCATTTATTTATTATTCTTTTTACAGTGTTGCCAGGTAAAAGGATTTTTATATATTAAGCTATGCAACTTAATGAAGATAAAGGGCCTGTAATGGGGGCGTACTGTTCGTAAAGAAAAGTGTGGGGTTGGTGGGAAAGAAGAGTTGATTTCTTTATTAAAATTTATTGGTTAACTACTGACTTCAAAAATGCAAAAGTGTGCTAAAATTATTCTATGTCTAAAACTTCTTTTGGACAACCTAAGCTTTCCTTTCTAGGTCAACCGGGATTCATAAAAATTTGTTTAACGTTTTTGAAGTAGAAAAGTGAGCGTTTCGATTGTAACCATGACAAATTTTTTTAAATAAAAAGATGTTGAAAGGAATAGAAATTAGAGATTTTATAGCGATATTTCTTATAGTAAATCCATGTCATCTCACACTCTTACAGCCAGTACTACTATATAATTATAAAAACTTAACTTCGAAATGCCAATGACAAACCTCCACAAATAACAATTGACTAACATTAACTAGAACTATATATTTAAATTTATATTATCAATCAATTTACTTAGTTCCCATATAAATTTATCTATTTATACAAAGTGAATAATTTGCAGACAGATTTTAATGAATAATGGATATATCGCTACAAAAGATATCAAAGGTATCGAGATGATTTTTATGTATATTATTAAAAAAGTTTGCTAACGTGAATTAAGTAGGAGTTGCTACGATAAACACTACGGTTTGGTTGGTACATGGAGAAGATTTCTCGATTGAAAATATGTAGGCATGTGCCAAGTTTCATTCAGTTGTGATTGCCTGAATAAGTAATAATTATGTTTAGATAAGTTTTCAGATTTGTTATATTATAAGAATCTCAAATATGGTTGTTTACATGAAGTAAATTTTACATCAGAAAACATACATACATACCTACATACTTAATATCACGCCTATTTCCCCGAAGGGGTAGGCAGAGGCATATTTATACGCCCACATTTCGCCAGTTATATTGATGGTCCCACGTAATAGGTGACGAGCCTATTGCCGCTTACCAGGTACTTTTATGTTCGCCTGAGCCTCGTCCGTTGATCGGCAGGTGCACCACTTGCAGGTGAGGTTGGCTTGGGCTCCTTAGATCTTGATAGGATCCCTACACCCATAATAAATTATATAAACAAGCTCCACCTCACTACATTTTTAAGCTATCTCACCTACGAAGTCTTTTAGTTTTATTAAACCTTGCAACTTAATGAAGATAAAGGCTCCACTAATGGTGTATAAAAGAAAAGTGTAAACTTTAGGCGCCGGCCGCTAATTGGCTTGCGATTTTACTCTTTGGCAGATTTATTACATAATTATTCAAGCTAACACACCTTAGGGTATGCACATCGTGCTGGCGGTATCGCGCGTCTGTAAAGCCCCGATTCTTCTTCCAAATCTCTTTAATATTTGTAGAATAATGTTATACTTTTGTTCTTAGTTAAATTAGTTAAAACCCATGTCAGCCTTTTAAAATCCACTGCTAAACATTAGTCTCCCCAATTATTTTCCCGTAATCACCACACTGGGCAGGCTGGATGGTGATCGCAGTTCAAGCCAGTACGCAGGATGACGCTGCTGTCTATCATTAGGTATGATTTTTCTTCGTCAACTCTTACAACTCCCCAGGAGATGAAAGGGGGCACTATTCTAAGCCATACGGCACAGTTCTTCGTCATATATAGGCACAAGAATTATGATCTATAATAGTTAGCGATTGTTTAGTAGATTTATTATGGGCAGCGTGGGGCTCAGTGCGACTGGGTAGTCGCAGCTTGGCGTTATTTCCTGTACAGCTGCAAAACTATAATGTGCATCTTGATTTTATGACTTACGCGACATGAAGTAACTGATTGGCGTCTGATTAGCAAATTTATTACATAAAAATTATTTTACTAGTAAAAATTATTTTCATAACGACATAAAAACAAAAAAGTAAAAAATTATTTATTTCATAAACTATTATATTAGGTCGGGGAAAAAGTCTTTTCGCATAACGTAGGTATAAACTTCTTATAAATTTTTTTTGACTGTACTATTTGTGTCTGGCTGGTTTTGGTAACATTAAAAAGGTTCCATTATAAAGAAAAGAAAAAAATAAAAAAAAGTTGTTTCCCGCTATTTTTCATTTGTTTTTCTCTCCGTTAAAATGAGTGAATCTAATGAAGAAATTCGATACATTTTAAAATTTTATTATAAAAAAGGCAAAAATGCAACTCAAGCAGTGAAAAAAATTTGTGATGTTTATGGACCTGATGCAGTGTCAGTAAGAGTAGCACAAATTTGGTTCAAACGTTTTCAGTCCGGAAATTTTGATGTTAAAGATGCACCTCGCTCTGGTCGCCCTGTTACGAATAAAATGGACGCCATTTTTGAAAGAGTGGAGCAAGATCGGCATATTAGTAGTTACGATGTAGCTGAAGAACTGGGAATTGACCACAAAACAGTTTTGACCCATTTGAAGAAAGCTGGTTATACAAAAAAGCTCGATATTTGGGTGCCACACGAGCTCACTCAAAGAAACTTAATGAACCGTGTACTCATTTGCGATTCATTATTGAGACGTAATGAAACCGAGCCGTTTTTGAAGAGATTGATAACTGGCGATGAAAAGTGGATCACGTACGACAAGAACGTGCGAAAAAGGTCGTGGTTGAAAGTTGGCCAGGCTTCACAGACTGTGGCCAAACCTGGCCTAACACGAAATAAGGTGATGCTGTGTGTATGGTGGGATTGGAAGGGCATTGTTTATTATGAGCTTTTACCGCCCGGCAAAACCATCGATTCTGATCTTTACTGCCAGCAACTGATGAGATTAAAGGAAGCAGTCGAGAGAAAACGGCCGGAATTGATCAACAGGAAGGGTGTGGTCTTTCATCACGATAACGCTAGACCACACACATCTTTAGCCACTCAGCAAAAATTAAGAGAGTTCGACTGGGAGGTCCTAGTGCATCCACCATATAGCCCTGACCTTGCGCCTTCAGATTTTCACTTGTTTCGGTCTCTGCAGAATTCTTTAGTTTCTGTAAGGTTGACCTCAAGAGAGGACTGCCAAAACTATTTGTCCCGTTTTTTTGATCAGAAGTCCCAAAGTTGCTACAGTAACGGGATAATGTCTCTGCCCACAAAATGGCAGAAAGTTATTCAACAAAACGGTACATATATATTGTAAATAAATATAAATAAACTTTGAAAAAATGTCTTGACTTTTCATACAAAAATACGAAAAGACTTTTTCCCCAACCTATTACATAGTACTTAAAAACGTCATGATTACAAATGAAAAAAAAACAATCGAAATAATATTACACTAAATCACGAAGCTTAGATTCATTTACATGCAACAAAACTATTTAAAAACAAAAAATAATTAAGTGTAAGTGAATCTAAGTGCCAGTTCCGAGCCACCGCTCTGTAAGAAGAACTGGCAAGAAACTCACAGGCTTTGCTCTTTTAAATATGTCCATTAGTTTGGTACTAGAATTACAATCTTCATTTGTCTGTAAAGCTATACAATGCAATATAACATAATAATAATATATGTCATTGCTATATGTAAATGCAAAAAATATAAATGAAGATATGATATGTAGGAATTTAATTAACAAGCTCTATAGTAAGTGACCTAGCCTGTCGCACGTCTGTATAGCACTGAGTCTACTCAAAAATCGCAGCTAGTCGCCTGAACCTTTGTAGCTTACGATGTCTGTCATTGCAATATATATATTGTAAGCTTTAGACGACAATTACTATCTAATTAGTGCCCGATTATTTTTGTACAATTTCTATAATTAAAATGTCTTAACCGTCTAACTTGCTGATTCTTTGTGCAATGCCACTAACATTAGTTCTTCTACGCACATAAATATGAGAACAAAACAAAAATTTTGAGTTTTATACCGAAAATTGGAGATGATTTATCGCCGAA
Source organism: Musotima nitidalis (assembly GCA_949126915.1). Taxonomy (NCBI): domain Eukaryota; kingdom Metazoa; phylum Arthropoda; class Insecta; order Lepidoptera; family Crambidae; genus Musotima; species Musotima nitidalis. Next base: position 4,773,018 of record OX421429.1, read on the forward strand.
ACAAGAGAACCACTGCAAGCAGTGTACTATGTAACCGCTGTCTGATTTTCACAAGCGCCCTTTGATTTTAGGTGACAGAAACAACAACACGCTAATGACGAAATCGGCTTTTCGGGCTTTGCAACCTATCAGCGAAGTTGGAGCGAATTCGTCGGAAACTTCCCCACTTGCGGAACTAGTTTAATAGTGGTACAAAATAATTATTATGTGTGTGGTGGCATTGTTTGAACAGTTAACCGTAATGTAGCAAAATTATTAGAGAATATATATAGACATATTAGGGATTAAGCTTGCTCAATCCGTAACATTCAGTATATTTAGATTGAAAACACTCAAATGAAGAAATTTACGTATGAATTAATGCACAGATGCACACAGATATTAGTCCTGTGCGGAAAACGATCTCACGACTTTTGAAGCGTGTATCCTGACATCCATAATCGTCAAAATACATACCTCATTCTAATCTCTTCGTTAAGTTACGTGCAGTGTTTCTGCGTGTGCGGTGTACGGTGGTGCTTTTCATGGCACATCGACCCGTTGTACATCGACACGTTGCACATCGACACGTTGCACATCGACACGTTGCACATCGACACGTTGCGCATCGACACGTGGCACATCGACACGTTGTTTTACCATACTTTTTTTTTAATTATTACTTTCTTTTTTATTGTTAGGTTTTTACTAAAACTGTATTATTAATAATATTATAACAGTTGTATGATTATTGCCTAGTATTATTATTGTAATTAAGTCGACAACACTGATGCCGATAAAACTCGAAAGAGTTTTTTTTGGCATCTTACTGCATTCAAATAAATGTACTGTATTATTATAACTAAAATAAATAAATAAACGCTCTTTCCATCGCATCACGATTCGCAGTCCAACGTGACCTCGGCCTTAGTGGGTGTGTGTATTTTTCAAGCGTTAGCTGTCTGCTTAGAAGCCTTTATTGAGCTATAATTTCTTGTCTTTAGTTCGTTTGCAGATGTTTCGTAGCCGGGGTGAAAGATTTATGTTCCGGTTACTAGATTTTCTTTTTGTATCCCGCACTTAATTTGGTATTTGAACTATTTACTTTGTTCAGAGAATTTTTTTATGGAAAATAGGGAGTACAAAGAGACTGTTTGTGTCGGCAAATTTGACCCTTAAAAAGGTAATGATCAGACAATGTCTAGTAACCTGAAAGGAGCTTGCTCTTTATAATTTATCGTTTTTTATTTGTTACTGTGTTGTTTTTGTTTTCTTTATTCTTATGTCTTTTAATGAACAGAAAATAGATGCTCATGATTTACAAATCTCTTCTTTGCTGATTAGAAGGAAGAGAGCACTGTATATATGGCAGTTGGTTAACAAACGAAGGGCTTAGCGTCTAAAGTATTAAAGCTGTTGAATAAATATACTAAATGCCGTTAAACGGTCACCAATCGATGGAATGACGTCTGTGAGAGCGGCACTAATTGTTTTAATTTTTTTAAATAAATTACTTTAATAATCGCTCTTATGCGATTTTTGTTAAAGTGCAATTTTAGAACAGTTCATGTACGTAAACATATAAAATTAGATAACAAAGTAGAATATAAACATAATGTACAATAGCTGCCTATTCCCAAATTATCTTTTAAATTTGTGAGCAATGAACTATTTGTCTGACAATCTATTTTTATACCAGATGTCGTCATAAGTTTTAAAAAGAAAAAAAAACGTTGCTTCATTTCTTCCGCCTCGGTAGAATCAGCGCCATGAAGATTGACTTAATTTGAAACAGTATACACGGCACGATGGATATAAAGCCGGATTGAGCAAAACGTTTGGTCTCGATCCATTTAAATTCGTTCGGCTAAGACAGAATCGTAATTGAAACAAAACTCGGCGCGGGATAATACGCGCTGTCTCGATGGGCCCTCTCTCGGCTATGGTCGCTTTTTTATTTCCTAATTTCATACTGGTTCTTGGAGGATTTAGTTCATGTTTTTGTAAATTGGTCGGTTTCAAGGCCTCTGCTGTCTGTTTATGAATTTGACAATGTCTTTTTTTATAATGTATATTTAAAAAAATGTTGTACATATAAATAGGAAAAATTGAGTATCTCATCGACTTTTTTAAATTTTAGAAAGGAGTTTTCGTTTTGTTTAAATTTTTACTAAAGAGGTTGTGTCTGTTCATTGTATGAAAAGTTATAAAAAGGTTGGACTGATTTAAAAAAGGAACTCGTTTTTTTTATTTTGTATTCCATAAATTATTTTTTGAGGCCAACACAAACATGTGTTTGACTTGTCGCATTAACGAGTCTACAGAACATAATAGTTGAGGTGTCATTTCATAGATTTAGCAGCGTGGTATCCAAGAAAACTTCTTATATATAAGTTAACGCATTCCCGCAGGTTTAACAATAGTATATACTTAAAATATTGCACCTATATTTTCCCATAATATCCGTGTGCTTTATTCGAGGCGTTTGTATTAAAAATTTAACGGTTTTACCTTCGCAATACATTGGTGAGTTATAAGCCCCGTGTGAAACAGTGCTTATACCGCCTTCAAACTATTCTGTTCAAATTTATCGTGAACACATACAAAATGATGTTGGTTCAAGGAGTGTGGATATAATTATAATACACTCGTACTCGGCCGTATATTATACCGTAAAAGGCCTCCCATAGTCCGCACGTGCATGTTTTATGCGGGGAGGGCCACGCCGACGTAAATCTACGCCCCTCGGCAGATTATGGGCAACGTACACTGATGGCAACTTGGAAATAGATAAAAGTTTACATTATATGAGGAATTATCAGTTGTTATATAAGATTAGTTCACTAATATTTGTTGCTGAATAGTTGAATCCTTACATTTTATATGGGTTGTAAATTTTTTTTGAAATTTGTTGCTCGTACAGAAAGCTAATTATTTTTAATTTAAATAGGATTGTACCACGGCAAATCAATATTATACAAAGTATGCCTGTTATTCCACGTTTATCTTACTGTATGCTAAGCTTTTAGCTAAAAAAGAGCGTTTATACGCGTTAGTTTTAAGTTGAAGTTCATAAAAACCTTACTGATCAAAGCTTAAACAAAAACAATTTTTGATTTGATTTCATCTTTTATTTGCTTAGGTATATTATTAACTCAATGTAGTTACAGTTTACAAATATATATAAATTAATTGAAAAAATGACTGATTACTTACTATTTAAAAAAAAAATCTCAAACAAAAGATTCTCTACATGTAGCTAAAGTTATAATATCCCCCTTTATGACTATCTCAAAAGCTTAAAAAAATGGCATTGAAAACCAAAGATTTCCAACGTAATGCATCAAGAAATACGACTCGGTTATCAGCGATAACAAATTGTTCGAGCACCTAACTCTCACCCAGAACCGACCAGCGACCAATATATTAGACAGATAACGACCACACACATAGATTTTATTAAGTCTCATATCTGCTATCATATTTTGTGTAAAAACCCTATTTTACTATTAAATAGGCTTTATAAAATATTGCTAAGATATTCAAGTGAGCGTGACATATTCAAGGTATATAACCAAAGGGCTTAAAGATACAATTAGTTGAGCTGTGTATTTTTTTTGGGAAGTCATTATAATAAAATATTATATACGGTATATTTGGAAGAACAAAAAAATTTACGTTTCAGATAAGTCTGTTGAAAGAGTGTTTTTTTGACGTCGTAATGAAGTTACTAGAGCCCTACTCTAAAACAAGTCTGTCTTTATTTAATTCTCTCAATAATACTTGTATATTATTCATAGAAAAAAAAAAACAAATTTGACATAACCCTGACCTACTATCATGATATTTACACTACACATCGAACTTTAATCAATCCCTAATTAAATGCCACTCCGTAAAAGAGGTAAAAGTGCTTATACAATATTACAAATTAATTTTGATTAAGCTCCGTTTTCCCTTTTATTCGGGAGAAGAGGTGGGGAGAAGTGACATTGTCGGGCCGCTTATCCAAATTAAAGGTAAACTAATCCCAGAAATGGAAGTGTTAAGGGAGCCCTGCCGTCGTTGGACTCCGCTTAATTAATTCACACTTTTGTTTTATTTGCTAGAGATGTATAATCTATAAATGTTTTTGTGCTTCCACGGCCTATTTTGGTATAAAGAAATATCTGTCTTAAAATCGCAATTATATCATTTGATTTGAGATAAGTATCATTAAGAACTTGTGTAAAATATAGTAAAAATAACAGGTAATTATATATAGATAGTTTTAAAAAACAAAATGAATTTTCTCTCAATTTAAAACACAGATCTAAATGTAAGCCTCTCTTTGCTAAAACAAAATATATTTTTAAGCGGCTTACACTTTTTGCCTAACTGCAGAACAGTTTTTCGGCACCATACTTGTATATATTTTAATTATGTTAATGCTTGAAATATTGACTTATATAATCTTTTAAATGAAAAAACACCAGCCTGTTCAAAAACAGGTTCTGTTGTATGTAAGTAGTCCAGTTTTGTCCGAAATCAGGTGATTTGACTAGTTATTGGCATAGTGACTGGATACGTTTCCGTGAAATATTTTACCGTCAATTTTGGACACACATTACATCTGCATACTTTTATGTAACTTTTAATACAATTTGTGTACAGGACAGGTCAGAATTTTAGTAAATAAATCTTAATTCAACCGCTATCATTTAAATCCTTGGCATCCTTCTGCTCTACTCCAAGTTTATTAGCTTTCCTTCCCAACACAGTTATTGGTATTCGACCCATCAGTTGAGGTCATTGGGGGCTATCCATAAATTACGTCACACATTAAGGGGGTAGGAGGGGGTTGACGAAGTGTGACAAGGGGATGGGAGGGATCCTAAATTTCGATACGTCACATTTAAAATCCAGGTCCTATTAACATTTTAGAACTGCTTTTTTAATGTAATCATTTCTTGCTGTACAACTGCAAAATATGTGACATCACACTAAGGAGAAGGGAGTCTCACAAGTGTGACCAGCTGTGACAAGGACGGAGGGGGGGGGGGGGTCAAAAGTTCACGAAATTCGTGTGACGTAATTTATGGATGACCTCTTGAGAGTTGAGTTTATAATAACTTGATCGCTTTGTAGCACATAATATTCATCCAACCCAGTAAAGACAACGTCATGAAACTTCGAACAAATATATATAATATGAACTCCCAAAAAATCATTCGGAACCTATATACGTCCTATCCTAATCGACCAGTCACGGTTCAGCGAGCGACAGACTGTGCAGGGCACCTCTCACAGTTCATTCCCTGTTCGGCGCTAAATTCCATCCGGTGAAAGAGGCAAGTTTTAAAGTGTGAACCTCCACTTCACGCTAGTTTAATTAATTCGGATAGTTGGCTCTTTGTTTCGTCTCACGTGGTACTCTCACAGCTGCGCCTTCTTTGATATTAGGGTCGCTGTCACAATACATTGTCCTTAGGTTAGACTTTAGAGGGTGAATAATAAGGAATGATGTGATCACTATTAAGAATATTAGCTTCGTCTGGGATGTGTTTCTAGAATATATATGTTTTATTGTATAATTTGCTTCGAAAACTTATATAAATAATGTCAGAGATATTTTACAGAGCGCCATCTTGCTCGTATGCTCTGGCTCTGGGCTCTGGCTATGGCGTAAGCTTCTTACCTTAGGCAATATCGCCCTATACATGCTCTACTCAGCTTAATATTATTAATATATAGTATATATTAGGGGTCTTCGTTTTTCTGCGACTTCTAAGTGACAAGCCGCTTTGTCTGAAATAAAGTATATTGTTTAAGAAGTGTGCAATGTAATCATAATTAATTTGAATAATTGAAGACACATATATTGATTTTATTATTATTATATATTACTGATTGTTATAGATTATTGTTTTTTTTACGTAAAATGTTTACCAGTTGTCTACTCTGTTGTCGAACTTAAAAGTTCTACCATTGTAAATTGTAGTTTGAACCCGAATAATTAAAAAATATATTATTCAAGGAAAAAACCTATTATTTCTCAACCACATTGTAGTTTGTAGGTAGAAGTCATGAGGAAACATAGAATTTTTATTACTTAATAGGTATCGATTAAAGACAAAAATCCAACGACACTGGAAAGTGTAAACAATTAAAGTTCCCGACTAAAACTACTCAAAGTAAGAGTGAGGTTGTTCATTAGGGTAATTGTTCTGGGAGGCACTTTTTCATTTGGAAAGTACGGAAGTTTTCATTATTGGAATTTTTTAGAATCGTTTCTTAAAAAGTACTTTTACAAGTTAATTTGTAAAAGTACTTTCAGTTAAAATTTATTATGTTTTCAAGCATGAAACATACTTTAATGTTGTCACGCCTCTTTCCGTAGGGATGGACAAAGATTAAATAAATAAATAAATATTTTGTAACAATATCACCAATTATTTAGTTCCAAGATAAGTATCATTAAGAACTTGTGTTATGGATACTAAATAACGGAGAAACATACATGAATATATATTTATTTGTAAATTTATACCTACTTAATATACATAGGAAAACACCCGGACCAGAACAAATATTAATTTTATGCTCACAAAGATTTGTCTTGTGTGGGAATATACATAAAATAACGGATAAACATACATTAATACTTTTATTTTTTTTGATAAATACATCCTTAATATACCTACAGATGAAAACACCCAGACCAGAAAAAATATTCATGTTCATGCACACAAATACTTGTCCTGTGTGGGAATCGAACCCATGACCTCAGGAGCGTAGTGCGGGGACACTCGCCACTGCGCCGTAGTGGGCGTCAAATGACCATCCTTGCACTTGCTACGATTCTGATTCCCACTTTGATTATCGTGAATCAGGAAGAGGCCGTTCTCTATAACTGCAGTGGGCGCGGCACATAGCAGCTGATGTGACGTTAAGGTTCTTCAATAGCGACAGCGAACCAGGAAACATAATAGAGGACGGTCTGTACCTGATTTACCGATGACCTGGTCAGGAAGCCGGCTTAAAATCAATCGACGTAGAAATCAATTGGGGTAGCGTATGTTTAGCATTAGGCTTCTATGAGCTGGGATAATAAATAAATGAATATCAAAACAGTTGTGCATAAATATCATAACGTCATGTACCTTACATATCACGACGTGTTAAAAAAAAAAAGTCTTAAGAAGTTATATTTTGACAACCGATCTGGCGTGGTGGCAAGTATACTCGCTCTCCGCTCCAAGATCGTGGGTTCGATTCCCACACAGGACAAATATTTGTGTGCATGAACATGAATATTTTTTCTGGTCTGGGTGTTTTCATCTGTATATTAAGGATGTATTTACCAAAAAAAAAAAAAGTGTTTGTGTATGTTTATCCGTTATTTAATATTTTATCAGAGCGAAATTATCATTTGCAAGAAGCTACTGTCCCAGAGACTTCGTCACATTGGTCGCTATAAAAGAAGCATAAAGAAATGAACTGCAATAACTTTTGAAAGCTCCCAACTTAAGTCAGCGCCCGTCTTCCATTGAAAATATTGCGGTCATATTTTTTTTTTCTGGAAAAGTGTTAAAGGTTTTTATTTCTCCTTTCCGTAGTTACGGGCTAGTTTGTATGCGTATTTACCGAAGTTCCCCTTTATTCCACCCATAAAAGGCTCTTGCAACTTCTTCGTGAAAACTTTTAATGTATGTAACAGCTTTGGCCCTTTCTTTTGTTGCTTTCTGGAGTATGTTGCGCGGTGAATGTTTTCGTAATTTATCAATGTATTTACTTGAGAGCATTATAAGATTTATAAGGTTATACTCTATTATATATTTACTTTGTATTTTACGTAAAAGGATTTGCTGGTAATGATTGATTGCGTTTATGGAATTATTTATATACGTATACTGAAGATTTTTTTCTATTATTTACGAAGGAGTATGTTTAATAATAGGCAGTCTTTTACGATGATGTTGGGTATACAGTTTTATAAGTCAACTCGCCACCACGCCATAACAGTCGTCAAAGGAAGCGATCAGACAGGAATGAAGGCCGTTTTAGCGGTGCTAGGTAATTATGCAAAAGAATCACCATTTCTCTCCATCAAAGAGTGTGGAATCCTCGTTTCATTTGTGTAATGGCCTGCCGGGAGTCGGACAGAATAAAGAACTGCGATCGAACGATTATTCATCACGGGATGTCGCTCATTACCATTCATTAACTAAAAACAGGTCGAGACATACTGACTTAAAAGATGACGATCATAAAAATCAAGCAACACTATATTTGACATCAGCGATAACGTCGCATAGTCTTGCTTGATACATCTTCGTCTTTTTTCTATTGCTTTAGTTTCTTAAAACTCTAGGTATTATAAAGTGTTACATATAATCAGCCTAACGTCTAGTTAAGAGCGGCGATAGCCCAGTGGCAAGACCCCTTGCCTTTAAATTCAGAGGGTCTCGGGTTCAAACCCTGGTGGCGCACCTATGACTTTTCGAAGTTATGTGCGTAATTATCGCGGATATGTGCCTCGGTAAGCCCGTTAAGCCGTTGGTCCCGGCTGTCATGAACTTCTATGGCAGTCGTTATTAGGAAGTCAGTGCCTTCTAACAGACTGACAGCTGGTTTAACCATATAATGATGTTTCCCTCTGGGTTGCGGAGGTCAGACGGCAGTCGCTCTACGTAATAACTGAAATTTAGTCAAATCTGGTTAAACCAGTGTGCAGACCCTGGGCCCTAAGCTTAAGTCTAGGGAAACCGGGATAATGCTAGGATATTATGAGCCTCATGTTAGTTGGTTTCAATGTAATTAAGTTATGAGCTAAGCTAGTATGAGCTCCCTGGCGAGCTTTTCCCAAAATATAACAGCTTGGGGCTCTTCAAAAGAGCATAAAACGATTTCAAATGTGTTGTCAATGCGCTAGTGTTGTAATCGTCCATAGAATGAGGTGACCACTATCCATCAGGTGGGCCGCATGCTTGAGTGCAACCTTGTGATATAAAAAAGAATAAAAATAAAAATCTAATGCTCCCTCATGACTTCCCAAAATAAGTTTATAGCCCGATTATTCTCCACTCTAGCTCTAAATTAAAAGAAACACTTTTTATGCTAAAATTTGCTATCTACTAGTGGCAGCAGTGTGTCAGAAGCGCGAGTTTCATCTGAGGGTCCCAATCAGTTGTCAACGTTTTCTCGTGAATTCGCAGTAAGTTCATCGTTCGCACGACGCCCCTAATTAATTAAAGGGACTAACTTGTAGGAGCCTGCTGTACATTGAACGTGTCGTTTATCAATTTATACCCACGGAAGAATTTAAAAAAAGTGTCAATATAAACTTTGGTATTTGTAATTTGAAGCGCTCGTAGCTCTGCGGTGCTCGGTGGTCGGAAACTATCACCGAAGTACAGCAAGTTTACAAAGGTCAGTCCTTGGATGGATGACCGTTTGTGTGGCATTTGATATCGAGCGCTTCCGTGCTTCGGAAAGCTCGTTAAGCTGTTGGTCCCGGTTATCACTAAATGTGGAAGTCGTTAAGCCATGTTAGAGGCCTAATGGGCGGCTTGATAAATTCTAACAGCAGGACGCCATACACCTGCCTCCGCCAATCCGCACTGGGTCCGCGTGGTGGAGTATGACCCAATACCCTCTCACGTTGGTATGTGAGAGGAGGCTCGTGCACAGTAGTGGGACGTTTATGGGCTGAGATGATGATTTGTAATTTACATAAATATTTTAATTACACAGCGTCACAGGCAGTCTTCACCAGTAAATCTTTGGGTTAGTAGAAAAGTATGTGGCAGTATAAACAAGGAACCACTTTACTAAATCATCATTATTGCATTAGTTCATTGCTAGACATAGACCAAGAGGTCTATGTTTAAGATGTCTATGGTTCAATATCATTCGCCACTGAGCTCGATTTTCGGCTCTTCTGCTCCAACCGCTGCCAGCCGTTTTGCGGATGTCACGCGTTATTAAATATGTTGATATTAGTACCTAATAAATTATCCATTACGAAAAATATTTATGTTATGCAGCACCCCAGTCTATGATACAATATAAAAGGAGAAGAAAAGTTAATGGTACATTTTGAAGTATGTATATTGTCCGTTTTCTGACCCTTTTATTCTGATATGATAAGAATGTCGTCAGAGTCTCCGATAGAATCTTATAGATCTAACAACTTCACAGGAATTTGACCTTAAAATACTTACTCAACTCAAACAATTCCCTTTATGCGATTGATACAAATAAAACGCTATTAGCTCAGCAGTACTAGGGGATGGGAAACTATCACCGAAGTTATGCTGTGTTCACAGAATTTAGTTCTGACTGCTTTTGTGACATTGGGCTTGAATAGGCACGTTAAGGCATTTTACTGGTGATCATTGTTTGTGATAGTCGTTAAGCCAAGTTTGTGGCCCTATTGAGAGGCTTGAAAAATAATAACAGCATGATGACGCCAAAGTAATATGCATTAGGTCCGCGTGGAGAGTATGACCTAAATCTTCCTCATCATGATTTGTGACAGAAGCCCTGTAGTGGGACGTGAGTCCTTTGGCCCCTTTGATCAACGGACGAGGCCCTGGCGAACATAACAGTGCCCGTAAGTGGCAATAGGCTCGCTATTTATTACGTGGGACCAACTATATAATTGGCGAAGTGTGGGCGTATAATATGCCTCTGCCTACCCTTTCGGGAAAACAGGCGTGAATGTATGTATGTATTTTAAATTTAATGGAAAATACAGTGTTTATTATCTTACAGCTACACTTTAATCGCGTTTCCTTCCTTCTTGTACCCCTACGGGAATTTAATTTAAAACAAAACTTCATGAGAATTTATTTATTACCAGCGCCTGCGACTTTTATTACATAGACTTCGCAAAGGAGTCGACAAGGAATGAATAGATTTTGCTACTGGAAAACAAAACCAGGAGTAAAATAGCTCTAAGCTAGAGTAATCTGCTTGCCAAAATACTCCTAGCTTTCACGGATGAACGACAGCGTGACTGAGTAACAAATATGAAAAAAATACAATAAAATAATATATAATAATATAGTGTTTACTTGCAACATAGATGTATTTTTTTATGACGACATATAGGTATGGCCTGAAGATCAATTAAACAGCCCTTTCTTCTTGGGTTCAATTCCAGCAAGAGTCGAAAATTTTTTGTTAATGGAAATTGGTGTAGGAGGATATTTGTGTAATATTTGTTATATTTACGTATATGGCGTCGACCGTACCGGTATGGCGTGTTGGCTAGTATACTCGCAATCAGTTCCTGAGGTCGTGGGTTTGATTCCCACACAGGATAAATCTTTGTGTACTTAAACATGAATATTTGTTCTGGTCTGTGTGTTTTCTTATGCATATTAAGTATAACAATTTATTTATGTATATTCATCAATTATTTAGTATCCATAACATTTTATCGTAATGATAATTATCTTGGAATTAAATAACTGGTTTAATTGTTAGAAAATATTTTTTCTATTTAACTTATCATTAGTAATTTAGTACATCAAAACAAAGCTACCTGCAGAAATATGTAACTGTGCCGGCGATAACAATGCCCATAACTCCAAAATTGAACCGCTTTAGTTTTAACAGTTTAAAATTTATAGAACTGTACAACAAAAAGTTATGCTTTCGTTGTCCTGTAAAACTAATTAAAGCTCTACTAAGTTTGTCACTAGATAGACACCGCTCGGAAGCGCTCGTAGCTCTGCGGTGCTCGGTGGTCGGAAACGATCGCCGAAGTACAGCAGAGTTTACAGAGGTCAGTCCTTGGATGGGTGACCGTTTGTGTGGCATTTGATATCGAGCGCTTCCGTGCTTCGGAAGGCACGTTAAGCCGTTGGTCCCGGTTATCACTAAATGTGGTAGTCGTTAAGCCATGTTAGAGGCCTAATGGGCGGCTTGAAAAATTCTAACAGCAGGACGCCATACACCTGCCTCCGCCAATCCGCACTGGGTCCGCGTGGTGGAGTATGACCCAATACCCTCACACCTTGGTATGTGAGAGGAGGCTCGTGCTCAATAGTGGGACGTTAATGGGCTGAGATGAGAGACACCGCTTTGCGGGAAATCCCACGACATTTATTCAATCCGAAAAAGTCCTAAAAAAGCTGGCATCCCGACATTCCCAGGTGACGTCTACAGTTTTACCAAACGAGCCAAAACTCCAAAGCAGAATAGATATCTCCTGTTTGGTCATGCGGAATATGTCAAAGATGGAATAGCCTAATTTGCCACAGCGGCCGGCCGGCAGCTGCTGAAATGTTTAATAACGTGAAACCATACATTAACTTTATAGTGGACCCGTTTGCGGACAGTGGTTTGTTGAAAACAGTTCACGGTACGTGCTCTGAATGTTGACTATTGTCTGTTCGTGTTTTGTGAATGCTATTGTACAAATGTTCTCCTCACCTTGGTTCGTAAAAAGAGGCTCGTGCTTCCGTGTGAGAGGTTCATGGGCTAAGATGATGAGTAAAAGTCAGCATTGTACGATGGAAGGGAAATGTCAAAGTTCCGTGTATCACTACATACTGACGTCCGATTTGGCGTGGACGTCAGAATACCTGCACTACACTCCAGAGGTCGTGGTTTCGATTCCCACACAGGACAAATCTTTGTGTGCATGAACATGAGTATTTGTTCTGGTCTGGGTGTTTTCCTATGTATATTAAGGATGTGTTTACAAAAAAAAAGTATTTAAGTATGTTTATCCGTTCTTTAGTATCCATATCACAAGTTCTTAGTGATACTTATCTTGGAACTAAAGAATTGGTGTGATTATAAAAGAATTTTATTTATTTATTTTATAATATAAAAGAAGAGTCGACTTTCGACGACGACGAAGAGTCACTTTCCGCTGTCTGGTACCTATGTATGCTTAGATTTTTAAAAATACGCAGCGAATAATGACGCATTTTTTTAATAGATAGAGTTGTAAGCAAGTAATGGATTAAAAATATCTTTGTAACAATTCCAGCGCTACTATAATTTCCCGAAAAATCGAGAAACTATTCAACACGACACGTGTTTCGCCCTTACACAGGGCATCTGCAAGTAAGATAGGAGTCTCAGAACAACGATGTCTTCACGACCAACGCTGAAACGAGAGTATTTTGATAGAGTTGTTCAAGACGAAGATTTATATATAGGCCACGCGGACAAAGTGGCGGGCGGTCGCTAGTCTATTCATATGTTAAAAGATTTCATATTATATCAGGAAACATACTTATAAGTTGTTTTATTTATAGCAGTGGGATCATAACGGGCTGAGTAAATGATAAAAAAAAATCCTAGTATCCATTTAAATTTAAATTTTTTTTTTTTTTTCAAAAATATAGTCAGGAATAGACACATTGCATAGGTTGTATATATTTCTGAGCAAACCACCTATTAAATAATAAGTTCTTAGTCAGAATATTTACAAAATGCTTACTTGCTGAATTCATTGTTCGTTGACAATCCCTCGAAGTGGTTTATGTTCTAATTTAGATGGTTTTATCGCGAACACGGCAGTTGCGCGCCCAAAATGGCTGCCCGAATCCGGAGAGGTCCAAAATTACACTCGTCGGTTTGGCTAATTGTTCCAAGTGTTAATAAAGACGGCGTTTTAAGGGGCACATAAAGTTTTTTGAGCTCGCCGCGACATCTCGTTTTATGTGACACTGGTTTCGTGTTGTCTTGCCTTAGAACTTGGAGTCCAGAGCTTTTTTCTTACTTAAATCATACATACATACAATCACGCCTTTTGCCCAGAAGGGGTAGGCAGAGGCATATTAAACGCTCGCACTTCGCCAGTTATAATATCGGTCTCAGGTAATTTCTATTCTGGAGCCTATTGCCGTTTATCGGGAACATTTGTGATTGCCAGAGCCTCGTCCGTTGATCGGCAGGTGCACCACTTGCAGGAGAGGTTGGCTTGGGATCCTAAGAACTTGGTAGGATCCCCATACACCTCTTACGTAAACCGCAGGACAATTACTATACTATTTTTTTATTGAGTAACGTGATGATGTATGGTAATGATAACCTGATGGCAAGCTTTTAACCAAAGTTGAGAGATTTATATAGGTATTGCATAACGACAATTCAAAGCATATTATCGGTGTATAGAACCTTTTAACTTTGCTTAATGGCTACCACATGTAATCATACCCGAGACCAATAGCTTCACATGCCTTGCCAGGAATGCTAGGTAGTATTAAAATGCCATGTAAACTGTCTCCAAATGCTGACTTTTATTAACGCTGCCTGTTTTCGGTTATGCGAGCGTATGAAACGCTAAATAGGTTCCTAATAAATAAAAATTTTCTGACAATTATACTGATTATTTAGTTCCAAGATAAGTATCACTAATAATAATTATTATTATAAATCTTTATTGCTTCATTTGGTACAAAGAATCTTAGACTTATAAAGGTATCAATCAAATGAGCCCTGCAAGGGCATTACAATGTAAAATGAAACTTAAGAACTTGTGGTATGGATGGTTAACGGATAAACCTAAACAAATACTTTTTTGTACATACATACTTTATGTACATATGAAACACCCAGACGAGAACAAATATTCATATTCATTTGTCAATTTCACACAAAGATTTGTCCTGAGGGATCGGAATCGAACCGACGACCTCGGGAGCGGAACGCAAGTATACTGACCTCCACGCCATATCGGTCGTCAAAAATTCTAATGTTCTAGGAGTTTACTGTATTCTGATATTTTCTAATGAAACACTTTAAAAAGTTAATATCTATCGAATCACAAAGTCTATCCTAGCTATTTAAATTTGCATTTTCACTAACATTTTATTTGCCAAACGCTTCTAACATTCATCAGTCTGTGGTCTAGACACATTAGTATTAATTCTCAAGGAGTTTATCTGTGTCGTCGTGTTTGGTCAATATATTAAGGTTTTAGTTTAAGACAAATTTTAGGTTTCAAATTATTACGTATATAATTATATTGAGATAATTTGGAAAGGTTGGAGGATAAATTGTCCTCAAAATTATCTCCCACACGAGTGATAAGGAGTAGATGTGCAATAATTAAAAAAGGAAATACTATAATTAATTAATAACCAATCTTTAAATAGACAAACCAATAAGTTACGAGGACAAAGCCGCTGCTTGACGGTAGATAAAAGTAATTCTACGCTAAAATGGTAAACATCAATTACATTAGCAGTGATTTTATTTATTATTTTTTACTTTAGGAAAATTTACAGCTCATTATAATAGGTTGGGGAAAAAGTCTTTTCGTATTTTTGTATGAAAAGTCAAGACATTTTTTTCAAAGTTTATTTACATTTATTTACAATATATATGTACCGTTTTGTTGAATAACTTTCTGCCATTTTGTGGGCAGAGACATTATCCCGTTACTGTAGAAACTTTGGGACTTCTGATCAAAAAAACGGGACAAATAGTTTTGGCAGTCCTCTCTTGAGGTCAACCTTACAGAACCTAAAGAATTCTGCAGAGACCGAAACAGGTGAAAATCTGAAGGCGCAAGGTCAGGGCTATATGGTGGATGCACTAGGACCTCCCAGTCGAACTCTCTTAATTTTTGCTGAGTGGCTAAAGATGTGTGTGGTCTAGCGTTATCGTGATGAAAGACCACACCCTTCCTGTTGATCAATTCCGGCCGTTTTCTCTCGACTGCTTCCTTTAATCTCATCAGTTGCTGGCAGTAAAGATCAGAATCGATGGTTTTGCCGGGAGGTAAAAGCTCATAATAATGAATGCCCTTCCAATCCCACCATACACACAGCATCACCTTGTTTCGTGTTAGGCCAGGTTTGGCCACAGTCTGTGAAGCCTGGCCAACTTTCGACCACGACCTTTTTCGCACGTTCTTGTCGTACGTGATCCACTTTTCATCGCCAGTTATCAATCTCTTCAAAAACGGCTCGGTTTCATTACGTCTCAATAATGAATCGCAAATGAGTACACGGTTCATTAAGTTTCTTTGAGTGAGCTCGTGTGGCACCCAAATATCGAGCTTTTTTGTATAACCAGCTTTCTTCAAATGGGTCAAAACTGTTTTGTGGTCAATTCCCAGTTCTTCAGCTACATCGTAACTACTAATATGCCGATCTTGCTCCACTCTTTCAAAAATGGCGTCCATTTTATTCGTAACAGGGCGACCAGAGCGAGGTGCATCTTTAACATCAAAATTTCCGGACTGAAAACGTTTGAACCAAATTTGTGCTACTCTTACTGACACTGCATTAGGTCCATAAACATCACAAATTTTTTTCACTGCTTGAGTTGCATTTTTGCCTTTTTTATAATAAAATTTTAAAATGTATCGAATTTCTTCATTAGATTCACTCATTTTTACGGAGAGAAAAACAAGTGAAAAATAGCGGGAAACAATTTTTTTTTATTTTTTTCTTTTCTTTATAATGGAACCTTTTTAATGTTACCAAAACCAGCCAGACACAAATAGTACAGTCAAAAAATTTTTATAATAAGTTTATACCTACGTTATGCGAAAAGACTTTTTCCCCGACCTAATATTTATAATACACCGCATAAAACAACTTTACGCTAATATACAAATGTTTATATATACGAACATATAGAGATTTACTAAATCATTTGTTTTCGGTGGGCAGTTTTTGAAAATCCAAAATAAATAATAATACAATAACAATTTTATGGCTGTACGATCCAAAATTACTCTAGCATGTTTGATGTCGTGAAAAAATTCTTGACGCGGCGAATATTTTCAGTTTACGGCCCGTAGTTATAGTTACGTGTTAAAATTGGTAATGGTGATAGCAATCTTGCTGCCATGGATCAGTTTATAAAATATTAAGATTCTGTAAATTTTTTTACAATTTGGCTTAGTTTTACTTAAAAACCAGCGGCTAATCAAACACATAGGCAAAAAAATTTTAAGTATTTATTTTATTAGCAGTAATATGCCACTTTCATTGTTATGCATTTTATAAAAAAAGCTCTTTGTTCAACATGACAAACAGATGCTCAAATTGTATAGATTATTGTATTGTCTTCCTTATTACAAAACTTTAAAAAAAAGAAAAACAAAAAGCTAATGGTTTTCGAAAAACTGAATAAAGAATTCGAATGGATAAAAAAGAACATACGAATTCAGCCAACATAACATGTCACGTTTCGCAAGGAGTATTCCATCTTATTTCTAGAAATCCTCCTTGGTGCGACTATCGCCGCGAGTAAATGTATCGAAATCGCGCCAACTTTGTGCGATACTTCAGATATTTGCATTGCTACCAAATCTTTTAACTTTCTCGATCGAACTCACAGAATGGATATTCGAGTAACTAGATTTTGTTTTTTTATATTCGTATATGGTGTTGATTAAATTGTTTCAATTGCAACTTCATGTCCATACTATATATACCCCGTCTGCAGTTTGTAGTGTTAAAGAAAACTTCACATTTTTGCAGAATTTTAATTTGGCTTCCGTCTTCAAAGTTAAAACTGCTGTAATATAAACAAAATATATTGATTTATTAGTCTATAATAGTCTATCATCAAGCTTAGCTCGATAAAGCTATTAAAACGACAGCTTAAAAACTGATTCATATAGTGAGGGCAAAAGCTTGAAAAGAAAAATTTGGCAAGAAACTCCTCAAGAACTATTCTCCCGCCAGAACCAAAAAATAGAAATAACTTAATATTCTTGAACATCTTACGCAGCGCTTCTAGCCCTAATCTGAGCTAAACTTAGGTGCTACTATACAACTAATGAACATTTTTTGTATATTATACAGGAGATGTTTACTTTTTTAAATTCATTTATTCAATACAAATTTAATTCACATAATGATTTGTAAATAAAACTAGCACACATAACTTTATAATGGTTTGCCTATTTGCAGCGAGTTGCTCATATGGGAAAGCCCATTACAAACCTTCGGAATCATGCACATACATATTATTTGTTCTATATGTAAATGTTGTCCTAAGAACATATATACACCAAACCAGATATTTGTTATCAAACAAAAATCTCAGGTCCTCTTTGTATTCAACATTTGCAACTATGGACTCCATGAATCAAAAGTTTAGTCCCAATCCTAGCTGTATCCAATATTCCTGTGACGGATACCAATCGGCTTGCGAAACTAAATCCATTTCCGTTGTAAGGCCGGCGGCTCGCTGGAGCGAAGTGAATTTACAAAATTGAATGACAAAAAAATACGTGATACTCGAAAGTGCGGTGCCGCGTGGAGGGTTTGAAATTTTAGAGAATACGGATTTTGTTTGATGTCTTGGTTGTATTTTCTTATTCTTTTGCTAGCTGCTGCAAGCGACTTCGTTTGCGTGTATATGCACTTTGTTAAGCATATTTAGGGAAAACTATAAACTTCCTTCAAACTCGCTCAGCGTGCAATAGAGAGAGCTATGCTTGGAGTATCCCTACGTGATAGAATCAGAAATGAGGAAATCCGTAGGAGAACTAGAGTGACAGACATAGCGAAGCGCGTTTGCAAGCTTAAGTGTCAGTGGTCGGGGCACATAGCTCGAAGAACCGACGACCGATGGGGCGTTAAGGTTCTTGAATGGCGACCACGAATCAGCAAATGTAGCCCCCAAGGCGATGGATCGATGATCTGGTCAGGGCGGCGGGGAGCCGGTGGATGCAGGCGGCAAGGAATCGATCTACGTGGAAAGCGATTGGGAAGGCCTAAATGATTAAGCAGAGGAAGCCTGAAATGATGATGATGATAAACTTCCATATAATTAACGGTCGCTTGCTTGTTCGGTACAATAACAATACGTACCTAGGTGATTTGCACATCGACCGACTGGAGGAATTGGCTAGTTATGCCCCGCGGATGTCACTTTGTCTTTTCGTTCTTGACTTCGTAATTTGTAATTTATGACTTAACTTTTTATTGTTAAGTTTTTACTAACGTTTGTAACAGTTGCATACTCATTGGCTAGTATTATATCGTAATTAAATCGACAACACTGATGCCCGGTGAACCTTGAAAGATGTTGGCATCTTACTGCACAACATTATATATATTTTGTTATTATTAATTAAATGAGTGAAATATACAAATTTACTTCAATCTACTTACAATAATTTCCTAACCATATCATCACGTGAATTTGTCTCACCTTGATTCGTGACACGAAATCTGTGCTCAGCAGTAAGACGTGAAATGGGCTGATGGAATGACTATTATATATTATATACTTTCTAGTTGTTTCCTATTAGTGAAAGCTCTGCTTTAAGGATCATCGTAAATTTCACAACAAATAGAAGAATATAAAAAGTAAATTTGCCGTTGATATTTCAAATAAAAGTTTTAATAAAAACCGCGAAAATTGATTTGACAATATCTACAAAAATGTTCATAAAACAATATGTCCGCCGTATGTTTTCGTAGCGAATGAAACTTCTCCTATATATGTAATCTGGTTCAACATAAAACCGCCAAAACAAACGGCCGACATAGTGTTTGTGTTTTTAAAGCTTGCTCAGTCTGATTGTGCTTTTCGGTAAATAGATATACAAAACATCGTTATGTTCTATGGCAACATTGTGCGGTGTTTGTTCAGGGGTTTGTTTTTGATTGGTAAGTTTTTTGGCTGCCAATTTTAAGCTCCTGATTTACCCTTTAACCCCCTTAGGATTTAACCTTTTTGCGGAAAGAAAGAGAAGTTTGAAAATTTCATTTATTTTCGAACTTTACTTAACAATATAAGATTCAATTAATTGCGTTCATACATATACATAGTATTGAGCATGGATTTTTAATATCATTCAAATTATAGTTAATTCAAAAAAGCTTCAGTTATTATTATCAAGAATAGTAAATATTCCGATTGCAACTCTATTTGGTCGAAACAGATGTGGATAAATACGAGATCAAAAAATATAGTTTATTATTTGAAACTCCACTCAAACTCTTGCCCATAATTATTGGACGCATTAGTTATCTTTACATAAATAAATGCTCCATCAGAGCACATATTGAATAAAGTACCTTTGAATCTTTTTTTCATTTTTTTTTTCATATATAACGATAGTTTTTAATATAGCATAGAATTCAAATTTATTTAATCATTTTAACCATGTCTGGCAGATAAGATACTAAAGTTTACATATTATTGAAATCAACATTAAAACCTCTTTTTGATTTATACGATAAACTTTTTATTGTATTGTTGTTATTCGTATTATTGAAAACGCAATAGTTATTAATTTATTTATAAAACGAAAAGATATAATAGGATGTAAGAATAATATTAAAATTTAAAAAGAACATATCTTCTTGCGAATAGAATACTGAAGTCCAATATTATTTAAGAACCACAAAGGTTACCTCAAAGCGTTTTAAGCAAATAATAATTATTTTATTTTTATGTATTAGGTCGGGGAAAGTCTTTTCGCATAACGTAGGTATAAACTTATTATAATTTTTTTTTGACTGTACTATTTGTGTCTGGCTGGTTTTGGTAACATTAAAAAGATTCCATTATAAAGAAAAGAAAAAAATAAAAAAAAGTTGTTTCCCGCTATTTTTCATTTGTTTTTCTCTCCGTAAAAATGAGTGAATCTAATGAAGAAATTCGATACATTTTAAAATTTTATTATAAAAAAGGCAAAAATGCAACTCAAGCAGTGAAAAAAATTTGTGATGTTTATGGACCTGATGCAGTGTCAGTAAGAGTAGCACACATTTGGTTCAAACGTTTTCAGTCCGGAAATTTTGATGTTAAAGATGCACCTCGCTCTGGTCGCCCTGTTACGAATAAAATGGACGCCATTTTTGAAAGAGTGGAGCAAGATCGGCATATTAGTAGTTACGATGTAGCTGAAGAACTGGGAATTGACCACAAAACAGTTTTGACCCATTTGAAGAAAGCTGGTTATACAAAAAAGCTCGATATTTGGGTGCCACACGAGCTCACTCAAAGAAACTTAATGAACCGTGTACTCATTTGCGATTCATTATTGAGACGTAATGAAACCGAGCCGTTTTTGAAGAGATTGATAACTGGCGATGAAAAGTGGATCACGTACGACAAGAACGTGCGAAAAAGGCCGTGGTCGAAAGTTGGCCAGGCTTCACAGACTGTGGCCAAACCTGGCCTAACACGAAATAAGGTGATGCTGTGTGTATGGTGGGATTGGAAGGGCATTGTTTATGGAATATAATAAACTGAACCTCTAAAAAATACTTTTTGATCATCAAAAATACTGAGTGAGCACCTAATGAGGTGATTAGGTGCTCAATCAGTATTTTTGATGCACAAAAAGGTTAGGTTAGGTTGGCAATTTATTAATTCTGATAACACGTTAAATACAAGCCATTGTTTATTATGAGCTTTTACCGCCCGGCAAAACCATCGATTCTGATCTTTACTGCCAGCAACTGATGAGATTAAAGGAAGCAGTCGAGAGAAAACGGCCGGAATTGATCAACAGGAAGGGTGTGGTCTTTCATCACGATAACACTAGATCACACACATCTTTAGCCACTCAGCAAAAATTAAGAGAGTTCGACTGGGAGGTCCTAGTGCATCCACCATATAGCCCTGACCTTGCGCCCTCAGATTTTCACCTGTTTCGGTCTCTGCAGAATTCTTTAGGTTCTGTAAGGTTGACCTCAAGAGAGGACTGCCAAAACTATTTGTCCCGTTTTTTTGATCAGAAGTCCCAAAGTTTCTACAGTAACGGGATAATGTCTCTGCCCACAAAATGGCAGAAAGTTATTCAACAAAACGGTACATATATATTGTAAATAAATGTAAATAAACTTTGAAAAAAATGTCTTGACATTTCATACAAAAATACGAAAAGACTTTTTCCCCAACCTATTATATTATTCTCAACGATCAAATTACCATTTACTCGTTTAACCCATAGTAGATTTATAAGATTACACACAATTTTCTGTTCGCGAATCAGGCTTGTATCGCCACTCGACTCCCAAGGGTACGAGTATACGTGAACAAACACTATAACTTATAAGTAACAACTGCGTAATGCCACAAAATGGCCACAAATTACCGTGTACACTATCTCCTAAATAAACAGTTGGAGTATACGAATCGCTTTCAAATTACACGCAACTGTGTTGTGTACTATATCGATTTTCAATGACGCCGCTATCACAATACAGATAAAACAGCCAGACCACATACTGATAGATAAAACTGCTTGGGCCATACTAGCAAATGAAACAGCGAGTTCACACACTAACAAAGAAAATAGATAGAACATTTATTTTCCGAAAAAACAGTGAGACCTAAAGAAGATTCACAAGACTTCTCTGGCAAAGTCCATATTCCCATCTCTTAGTAGATGAAATTATATCTACAGGACACCAGCTGAAGAATCCATACTTAGTTACAAAGATACATTTCTCTTCCGATGTTAGATATCAATAACCTGACCATGGCCTTGTTGAACGATACGATCCAAAACGCCATTAGATATATTTTGGACCCTATGATTGTGCTCTCGGTGAAATGAAATAAGACCTTTCCTTAATTTATTTTTTGAACTACGCACGCACGCTACGTACGGCGCCCTTCAGGCAGGATACATCTCATAGTCGGCAGTACCAGTGACGAGAAGCTAATTATACCTCAGATTTTACTGTTCTCAAAAGCAATAAATGTTTATGTCATATTTTTGCACTTAAATAGAAGTATTAGACTTCACACCTTACTTAATTTTTTTGCAGTTAAATAAATACACTATAAAGAATCAACTAGCTGTTACATTACAGCTATCGACACAAATAAAAGCAGAAGTTGATATTTCGGTCTGACAGCCGCGTCCGATTCTGCGAAAACTTGCC
This sequence comes from Musotima nitidalis, assembly GCA_949126915.1. Taxonomy (NCBI): domain Eukaryota; kingdom Metazoa; phylum Arthropoda; class Insecta; order Lepidoptera; family Crambidae; genus Musotima; species Musotima nitidalis. Next base: position 4,795,829 of record OX421429.1, read on the forward strand.
ATTTTTATATAGGGACCTATTGTAAACAAAAAAGTGTAGGTACAGAAAGCATAATAAATGAACTATTTTTTGCCTCCAAATTCATGTATTATTTAAAAAAGAATTTTTTATTATTTTGTAATCGTTTGATTGTGGTTCAAATATTAGGTTTTAGAAAAAACTTAATATATATTTTATGTCATTACAAAGCAGAATTGCAGACAGTATAGATGCCAATGATTTGTGTTAATTGAAACTGAATTGAGCTTCCTTTTTGATAGTACAAGTTAGTTTCATGGAGAGCCATAAACCAATTTATGTTTAATTAAATCAATTTTCAACTCTTCCTGATTGGATCGCTCTTGGGGTCTAGGGAAAATTCATTATTTAACTCTGTCCGTATTTCGTACTTCGTATTGGTCGATTCAAACGTCCAATATAATTATATTCAATTGAAATCTTTAGTGCTATCGACGTAACCTGCAAAGATATTTCTTATTTAAATAAAAAGATAGATAATGTGACGCCCATAGGTCTTCAAAGGGATACTATTCTATCAAAGATATAGTCAGATAAAAATGCTTGGGATTAAACTGCCGTTTCATACAGGCTATTCAAATATGAATGACTTACAACATGAATAGCTTCACAGACAAATGAAGATTGTAATTCAAGTACCAAACCAATGGATATCTTTAAAAGAGCCTGTGAGTTTCTTGCCAGTTCGTTACAGAGCGGTGGCTCGGAACTAGCACTTAGATTCACTTACACTTAATTATTTTTTGTTTTATAATTGTTTTGTTGCATGTAAGTGAATCTAAGTTTCGAGATTTAAGTGTAATAATATTTCGATTGTTTTAAATGTAATTATGACATTTTCAAGTACTATGTATAATAGTTTATAAAATAAATATTTTTTTGATTTGATTTGATATATCTTATTTGGGGTGGACAGAAACCTTATGACGAGTATTTAATAGAAATCTATCGACCCAGTTGTAGCAGAGTTCACTTCTAGCAAAAAGATCTCTTGATGAAAGTGTAAAATGGTTAAAGGTACCAAGCACTTCGCTCACATTGCCACTATTGTCATTTATCACTTCACTTCATAAAAGCATTGGATTTTCCGCCACAGAACAGGTCATGTCAGTAACGTAGGATATCCTTGCACCTATAAGCGTCATTTAATCCCAATCCATGCAGGGCTTGACCCTGTAAATAAATAATTAAAACTTCGTCAGGCTTGAACTCACTGTCATCTGCCTTTAAAAATGTTAGGCTGTGTCCCCAGTAGGCAAACTGTTAGCGGCCGACTGAGTTTGCGGCGTACCGATTTAGTACGCCCTTCCATATATTTGAAATGGAGTGTTCACAGTCTGCTAGTTTTGCGCTCACTATACGCAGTTTGCAGCGTCGGTCTCTCAGTCTTGCAACTCAGTCGGCCGCTAACAGTTTGCCTACTGGGGACACGGCCTTAGTCTTCATATATCTCTAATGAATGACTAACACTGTTCTTATGCAGGTAACATGTCATAATTTTAACATCAGTCCACATTCCTCGCTATCAACTTGACAATAAGGCTCAAACTCGGTCACATAACTGCTATTCAGACATTTTAATACTCCTAAAAGCTTTTTTCACTTGTAATTCGGCTTTAAGGCTCACACCTGATGTCGCTTTTGGAGATAACTTGCCGTTGAGGGTGCCGGTATTAATATTGAGTCTAAATTATGCTTGCGTATGATGAGTGGAACCAGTAAAGAGGTCGAGTATGAGGAGTTTTGAACTATACTATTTATAACTCTAAGGACAAGTCACAAAACAATTCAATTCAATTGATTTATTTCATAGTGATTTACATTGTGTTGAAAACATGAAAATAATATAAAAAATCTAAATATAGATAGTATCTACATAATAATATTATTGCAGAAAATTAAACAAATAAAAAAATACAAATCACTTTAAAGTTATCAACGAAAAAACCCCTAACTAAACAGAGATATCGGGTATTAGACAACTAGTACTACTAATTTAACATACCTACCTACATTCGTACATTATATCACCCCAAAGGGATAGGCAGCATATTATATTATATATATTATATTATATAAGCATATTATAGCTCATTTTTCGCAAGATAATATATACTTGGTCCCACTTAATTGGTGGCGAGCCTAAGGCCGCTTACCAGGAACTTTCACGTTCGCCTCGTCCTTTGTTGCTGGTAAGTTTGACTTTTTCTCCTCAGATCTGTAAGGATGTAATCTGATAAGGATGTAATTGTACTCCTCAGATCTTGGTAAGATCCCTATACATATACATCCCTAATTTTAATCGTTTAATAATATAGCACATGTTACTTACAAATAATTAAGATTTCTATGAGTGAATATTTTAAATGGGTCCAATAGTTTTGGAGATAGTTCAATGCAAACAAACAAAGAATCAAATCCTTCCTATTTAAAATATAAGCTTGTTTAAAAAAACCTAGATGAAAAAAAAAGTTATTTATTTAAAATAGGAAATCTCCAGAAAATAGGAAATTACCTAAGTTAGTTATTATCTACTAAATGTTTGTTAACAAAATAACTTACCGCATAGGTTCATTTAAAAATATGTTTTATAAGATTATATGAACTACCTTAATAATAGCGCTAAATGGTTTATATATTCAGGAAAAAAATTAAAAAAGAACCAATCCGAAAATACCAAAGGATAATATAAAAACGAAACCCTTTTATAATCAAAAATTTGCATGATTTATGAAGGTTTTATACCGCATCAGCCGACAGTATCATCGCGAACAAAAGTGTATAATCGAATTAAGCGTCACCCTTTACACAAAAAATAAAAAGGCTTACATAAATAACTAAAGCGTATCTCTAATGAGTCGAGAGAAAAAAGGGAGGACCAGGGCCCAAAATTGAATCCGTTTCCTTCAATATACCATTTGTATTCAAACTGACACGACCACGCCGCATTTTAATTTACTTACTCAAATAGAATTAAAACCGCGCGTGATGTGAATTCGATAGATTCTCAATTCAATACTTTACTTTTATCGTTGATTGAAGAAGACCCTTTTGTAAGGCGTCGGACATACGGGTGCCTAGTGCAGTGAGTTTGTGTGAAAAGCGATCAAAATAATGTATGTGCTTTGTAAAATTTACACGAAAGTAACTAACTAACTGTAGATTGCAAAGATGGAAATAATATTCAAACTCACGTTGTTTTTAATAGTGCAATAAATGTGATAGCGCTGTCTTACGAGCTAACATATTTGATAGTTTTAACTATTAAAACGTCTATAAAGTTAATTATGACACATTTTTGGACATTCTGTCCTAGATTTTTGATATTTTTGTCTGCGTAAGATTTACAATGTCTACGAATCGTGTTATATTTTAAAACCTACTGTTTATATACCCACTGTTAGGGTACCATTACCTATAAAGTAAATATAAAAGATATCTATTTGAAATGCTCCGTTCTCAGTCCATCTTGCGTGTACAGCTTCCAATTGTTAGGAACATTTCTTATCAACTCTATGCCGTACCTAATTAATATAAAATTAAATAAATCAGAAGGGTTAAAAACTACCCTCAACATAAAATAATTAATAAGAGTGACATCACCTAGGCAACATTAAGGCCGTAATAATTTTCCAACACCTAAGATTGTAGACAGCATAACCGCTTAATCAAATACTTGCTTCGATATCCAATTTCAAATAACATAATGACCCTCGACTAAAACTGATTAGAATGCTTCATATTCAGCATTCCGGCTGTTATCGCTGAATTCGATGTTTATATTTACACAACAATCGCGCAGCGCTGCAGCGCTTTGTTGTGGTAATTTCATTAGGCTAGGTCGCGGGGCGGCAGCTGCATATTAATTGGAGACTCCCTGCACTTTTGCCCGCGCTGGTCCCAAAAAATAGGTCAGAAAGCCTGTCATAATATAATATACAACACATATAATAATAACAGGCCCGCACACATAAGCACTTACGTATAGCAAACGCTAACTGAACTCGCATTGCGAAGTTGGTTAAGTATAAGTGGGTGTACAGGAGTATATCAAGACTATGGGAGCCCAAGCCAACCTAGGCTACTAGTGGTGCACCTGCCGATCAAAAGACGAGGCTCTTGCAAACATAAAAGTTCCCGGTAAGCGGCAATAGGGGGCATCCATTAATTACGTAAGTCAAAAATAGGGGAGGGGGGTCCGGCCACATCTCACCAAAACTCACCAAGGGGGAGGCGGGGGTCAATAAAAATCTCACGTCAACTTTTCAATTCAGAGAATATACATTTTTATACCGCAGTAAAATTTTGTATGACAATATCAATACCGGTCATCATTCGTTATAGTGCACCTTAAACGTGGTATCATTATTCTCCTCTTATTTCACAGAAAAATGTAGTACATAGAAGACAAATCAAATAAATTAAATTATTTAAAAAATATTGGGTAAATCTTAAGGGAATATAATAAACTGAACCTCTAAAAAATACTTTTTTGATCATCAAAAATACTGATGTAGCATCTAATAGGGGATTAGGTGCTCCATCAGAATTTTTTGATGTACAAAAAGGTTAGGTTAGGTTGGTAATTTATTAATTTTGATGACACATTAAATATGAGCCAATCTTAAGTGAGGGGGGGGGTCCGACCACTTCTCACCAAATCTCACCAAGAGGGAGGTGGGGGTCCAAATTTTTAAAAAAACACCTCACATATTTAATGCACGTCATCTAGTACGTGGATCAAGAATATAATTGACAAGATTTAGGCGTGTACTACGCCTTCGGGGAAACAAGCGTGATTGTATGTGCATAAAGTAGATAAACGGCTTACTGTCATTAGCATCTCTCTTCTATAAACCTACTCAAAAGATACTGAGATTATTATCAAGGTGCTAGTCTTAGCACTATGTCCGGGTGTACGTAATTAAAATCAAATTCACCGAAAGCCAGCCTTCTGTGTTTAGTTATTCTGCAGCAGTATTTTCCGGACGTTGGGTAGTCCCGACCTTAAATTGTTGCTTTGTGCTCGCCTTTTGAAATTTAATGCTAATATTTTGGCTGGAGACTTAGAAGTTGTGCACCGATTTGAACGTTTGCGAAGTTCTGTTGTCTTATTATTTACGTTGGCAGAAGATATTACGTTTTTAATTTTAAAAAGTTTGTATAACTGTAAGTTATAAGTATCTGCGCAACTATATTTCTGCTATATCTTGTTCAAAATAATGAGTTTGAGAAAAAATAGGATGACATTTTTCTTAATAACAGAAAATGTCTAAAAAACATCTGGCGAACTTGTGCGTTTGTAAGACTTCGTAGCCATGTGGTTTTTATTGTAAGTCCTAGGACGCAAAGCCCCTGAATTTGCCGGAAATATATATCTTCACAGAAGCTTTTTAACATTATCAAAAAATTATATCGATGTTAAACGGTAACTACTATTTTACACTTTCTGTGTACTGCAATAAATTCGTCTGTTCAGGTATATTTTACTTTTGAAAGCCAAGAAAAATATCAAACCACAGCAACATATTACGTAAAAAAACTTTAATAAGAATAAGATTCTTTTAAAGTAATCGTATCCTCATCATTAATACAACATTAGAAAGCATTAAGTTAATTAATTAACAATCAAAATTATATATAATATTATTAGTGTATGGTGAAAATTTTGTGTATTAAAAAAAATAAACAATGACTAAGCCAATCAATGATGAAAGTTTATTATATATTTATTATACATAATACAGGTATACGAAAGGAAATATAAATAAACTAATTAAACACGCGTTCGAAAATAATTCTGTTATGAAAATAAACAGAAAATCGGCCGTAGTCATTTTGTAAGGGGCGCCCGAGTTTGACATCTCATTGCTCCTCATGCAATATGTATGGTAATATCTCCCAAGGCACGCTCATCCCCTCACACCCACGTAATTGGTGGGAATCAACTCGCTATCTACCCACTGTTTACTTTTACATATTTCTCAAAAAGGAAAAAAGAAACTGGCCCTTGCCTTCAGTGTTGTCTATTTTTTCGGATGGAAAGCCATCAAATGACCTTCTCCTGCTGGGGGTGGACCGGGGGTCAGATTTTTGTTGACTAAATACCATCCATATTTCTTCTTGAGCCTGCTATGTCCCGGGGCCGCGATCACCCTTACGAACAGTCCCGCAACCCCGGTAGGCCACCTCCTTGTGCTGACATCTTTTTGAGTTCTAGTTTTCGTTGTCCTAAAAAGTTTCAAAAGGTCCTGAAATTTTCAAGAAAATTTCTACTTAAAACTTCACTCTTACGTTTAATTATGGATTTATGTCAGTCCAACTGACGTTAAATAGGACTGAGTTAAATTGGACTCGAGCTCCGCAGAAATAAGTTTTCGATTAACTATGAGTCTTTTAAATCTTTGAAGTTGTTAGCAAACCGTCAAGTGGTTTTTATTATTTAATGTTGAAATTTTGATGGCAAGACACAGATTTTTCATCAATACCGGTACGATCATCAAATAGTGGCTGTGCATAAAAAAAATGCGCTGTGTGGCCTAGAATAGTGCTCCCGCTTGAACTGCGATCACCGACTGGCCTGCTCAGCGTGGTCATTACGGGCAAATACCTCTAATTAAATATAATATTTTTATGACTGAAAATATAGTAAAAACTTTGCTTTTTATTTAAGTATTACTAATTTAGTACACACACAGTAAAAGAATAAAACATATATGAAGAAAAATTTAGTACAGGGCACATCTTATTCCATAGTGAAATATCTTCCAGCTGGTCCGCGAAAGAAAAGACTAAATAAAGTTGGCAAGTATGTGTATTACATATGTATAAAATAAATCAACAATAAATGTCCAATGTTATAGGGCTTTTCAAAAAACAAAGATCACAAATTCGTATAAATTTACGTTTAAATAGTTTGTCATTCAATTTAATTATTTTTCAATTATCTATAGAAAATAGGTAACGAGAAATGTTATCAATTGGTGAAACACATTGTAGAATTTCTTTTATCTTACCTGTTTGTTTATTTCCATTTCCACAATTCCGCAAATTCCGAGAAATGTTATTATCTTACAATACAAGATATTTCGCCTTTATCAAAGTGAACGAATAATAATCTAAATATTTATAGGTACAACTGCCGAGTTCAAAATGTTTATAATTAATTATATTTTATGGTATGTCCCATTTTGCAGTGCGAGTAAATTTTCAACTTAAGGATTTTGTAAACCCATCTTATATTTTTTGTATAAAACTAGCAAATTTATGAGAGTTGTAGGAGAATTATTGTAAGAAACTAGCTATCAGGCTCCTTTTTTTATTCCTTTTCTTTTGAAAGAGTAAAAAAGGAAGAGAACAGCTGAGCTCGCCTTAAAGTTAAGTAAGATTTTTAAAAAACGCTTTATGTATTAATTTTGTAATAACTTCTGTCCGTGACTTTGCCATAGTCATTTACAGTTAATTGCGTTGAAATTTTCTTTATTTCTTACAAAAGTATACTTATGATAAGATTAACTTTAGGAGTAGTTTATATTTTTTTATGTATGTTTATTAAATATCGCACCGCCTTTAAGTTAACTGGCAGAGAATGCTTTATGGCATTAGGTTAGCCTTCTGTAATACTTTTAAGTGTGTAATAAAGAGTAAATAAATAAATAAACTTTCTTGAAAAATTACTGAGACTGCTATCATTACCCTATTCGCCCTTGAAGTAAAAAAGGTGTGTTTTAAAAGGTTTTTTTATTACAAAAATTTACTAAGTTTTATGAAAATCGTTTCAGAGGTTTTTAACTCTTGAATAGACAGAGCAGGTTGAAAATTTTTACTGGTTTCCTACTTTCACTGAAATTTATAAGGTTATATTTATGCTGGTCATATATTACATTTAATTGGTTCAACGCAAACAGATAACAGACAAACAGAGTTACTTTCAAATTAATTAAACATCAATATGCCTCAAAAGCTGAAACTTAAATTGGATCGAGCAAGTTCAGTTCGGTTCCATACACATTTTCATTCCCTATTTTATTTTCTATGAAGTGCAATTTCCGAAAACGGGCTCACATATATACTGGCCAGTATATTTTAGTGTTGTCTACCAAATACTGGAATATACTGGTCTGTATTCACTTGTGTAGTTTGACTACCTTCTAAATAAAAAAGTCAATAGGGATACATTTATCTCAAACTCAAAGCTATTTATTTCATAAACTATTATACATAGTACTGGAAAAAAGGTCAAAATTTAATATTAAAAAAACAATCAAAAAATCACGAAGCTTAGATTCACTTATATGCAACAAAACAATTTAAAAACAAAAAATAATTTTGTGTAAGTAAATCTAAGTGCCAGTTCCGAGTCACCGCTCTATAAGAAGAACTGGCAAGGTCAACTCACAGGCTATGCTCATTTAAATTTATCCATTGGTTTGGTACTTGAATTACATTTATACAAATTGATTTTAAATTTATATTGAAGATTTCGGTCACGTGAAGAACTTACTAGAAGGTCCTGAATTGCCTCGATTTTTTCCGTTTGACATTTTTATGAACGAGCTATGCCATGCGAGCCATTATTATAATTTATGACTACTAACGATAATGGTACCAATTCTGGGGGTCTGCTATGAAAATTGGGTCTGTTTCTCTTAGTCACTTTCGTATGCTATATTTTTCATAATATAATATTTTGTAAGTGGCCATGTTGGCATTTAGATGATAAATTAATATAATTTTGCAAAAAAAATTACATTTTGACATTTATATAACTTATTTTTATTAGATATGGACTTACTCATTTGGAGTATTTACATACATACATATATTCACGTCTGTATCCCCGAAGGGGTAGTTAGAGGCGTATTATACGGCCACACTTGGCCAATTATATAGTTGGTCCCACGTAATAGGTTCGAGCCTATTGTCGCTTACCGGGAGATTCTATGTTCGCCTTGAGCCTTGGCCGTTGATCGGCAGGTGCACCACTTGCAGGTGAGTTTGGCTTGGGCTCCTTAGGTCTTGGTAGGATCCCTATACACCCTAAGTGTATTTGCAGTTTCAATTATATTTTTTCAAGTTATATGCATCAATGCAGCATTTTCGTCATTCAGAACAGCCGAAGTCAAGGCCGTCATAGTCGAATTAAGTCAGAGTCAAGTCATAAGTATCCCCATTAAAAAATGGGAGACTTTACTAAATACTTCTAGGGAGTTTTGGATTCAACACGGAAAATCACAATTCACTACTATATGTCATTTTCCTACATTTGTGTGCATTGTCAATGAAGTTATGTCTCAAAATCCACTATATTTACACATAACTAGAATTTACACTAGTTTTGGGAAATAAAACATTGCCGCTAAAACTAATAATTATTTTATTTTATTTATTAAGGAACTCCAACAAAGGATACACAGTACATGAAATATTATATAAAGTTCTCAGAAGATTTGTGCTCCTTCAGTTACAGGAGAACACATCGTGCATACATCATCTTTTGAACATAATTTTGAAATAAACAGTTAGGTACTATCGTTTCTTTCAGGCAATAAATAATGCCACATGTAATATTCGAACCTACATTACTTAACAATAATATTAAGTACGTATCTAAAAAATTAAGTAATTATATATGTTTATCCGTTTTTCAGTATCCATTTCACAAGTTCTTAATGATAATTTAATTGGAACTACATGATTGGTGTGGTTATTTTAGGACCCTCTTGTTGAAACCATTGATCCATAATCCATGAATAATAACAAAATTAGTTCTATTTCATACATAACAATGTTCAGTTGACTGCTGTACGCAGAAAAAAGTATTACTTGATTACAAATTTGGCTAGGACTTGTATAGAAAAATCTGGTAAAATGCTAGCTACAAACTGGTTTTTTGATAAAAGTACCATGCAAAAATATTTGTACTTTGACCCACGACTACTAATTCTAAATAAAGGTTATGAAAGAATTGACACTGTCTCAATTCTTTCATTACCTTTATTTATATGTAAATTCAAAAATTAACAATAATATTCAACAGTTTGCTTTGAAATAAGAATATAGTAGAGTATTTCCGTAACAGGATTTTGTGGGTCTAGAAGTTCCCCCTGCAAATGCGCGGGGAATAGAGTGTTTTGACGTAATATTGTTTATGGTAAGCAGAAAATCTTGTCACGGCTTTATTCCTACGTACATGTACAGGCATCGTCATATAGTTGTTAACATCCATAGCGCCATAAGACACACGTTTCTATTGTCAAGAGCGTTAGGGCGTGTTCTAATATATATGGCGCTTTAGGTGTTACCAACTATGTGTTGCTGACTGTACGTGTGGGTGCTCATAGACGAGCTTTACACGACACAAGAGCATCTAAAATGCAACATTGCTTTGTTGTTACCTATTGTAACTAGCTGTGTTCGCGGTTTCTTTCACCTGAAAATCATGTCACAATACCAAGTTGATACTTAATAAACTTATTTGTTATACTCAATTGTTACATAGATATGAAAGATACTTTAAATTTTCATACATTTTAATGGCATACAAATAAGCAATTGAGTTATTTCGATTTTGAAGAGAATATGATTTTGGGAAAATATTTGCACAGCTATGGATGGGATGAGACATTAAAATGACTTAACAAGCGACTATTTTGATCAATTTTCTTTGACAATTATTAATTAGTAATGTAACATTAGCCTACATAAAGTTGTAGAGACATTAACAAAGTACTACACTTGACGTGTATATATAAACTGAAAGTTTGACTATAATTATGCTTTCTCGTGATATTATTTTAAAAGGTCTAATTAATATTAAACTACTGCAAACCATGGGTAATTGTAGTCTATTATAAAAATTATGCTACATCATCAGTTCGTTTAAAATAATTAAGATAATTTTGTAATTAGTTTTAAATTAGTATTAATTATGTAAGTAATTTAAGTTCTCTATTAAATATAGTGTGTAAAAAAAGTTTATGTAAAAAAGGCATATTCATTATAACTATTTAGGGTGTATTTTTTTTTTAATACTTTTCTCCCTCCTACTGGATTTTTGTGTTGGAATATTGCCTGATCCTTTCTCTGGGTCTAGAAAGGAAGCTAATGTCCTTGACCTTGTGTGGGTTAATGGGCTTAAGTGACAATTACTTTTCAGGGTGTAATTCTGTAAAAAATAATTTGTTACATGATCAAAAACATTATTGGCGAAATGTGGACTAAGGGGAAACGGCGTGCGAGCACGTATTTTTGTAAAATTAAAAAACGGGTATCATTTGTAAAGCCTGGAAATTAATTGTAAAAATGACTAGATTATATACATTACTTAAGCTTCTTTGTGTATTCCCTGTACTAAACAATTTAACCGCCGCCGCCGGGGGGAGGTAGTAAAGTATAGTAATAGGTGTCTCTTAGAGTGCACTTCGCGTAATGCGTCTCATGCACAGCATAAGGCATATTGTCTGGAAAACGTTGCGCTAAATTGGAATTCCTAGGAAATATTACTTTTGAGTTACTACTGCATATAACAGAAGACTTTAAGCGGAGACTTAACGCAAAAACGTAAAGTAAAAATACTTAAACTAAGTTTTGTTCTCACTTCTGGGTATTATGTGTTAACTTAGAATGTGTCACATTTTTTATACGACGCGGAATTGTAACCACATCCTGCTTGATAGTAAAAAGTCCAATAATAAAAAAAAATTAACCTCTTTATAAATCGTAACCAGCGCAAGAGTTGATCACTCAATAAAGCCTACTGCTGATGGGTTTATATTTACTTTTTGTTAAACGCATTATAACGAAATACTTTTATAAGATTTAAACAGCATGGTCCACTGGAGGGTTAACCAAATGATTAATATTGATATAACATCGATTTTTTGCCCCACAAATAAGTACCCACCATAAACAAATGCATCCCTAGAATACCACTGGGACCGCTAATGAATAGAGCCCAAACGCCTGTACAAAAAGGCTTTAAAAATAAACAAGCAACGAACAATAGTGTGGCAAAACAAAGAGCCACCTCAAAGGAGGTTGGGCGCAAGAGAACTGAAAAAACCGTGTTACAAACCGCTGACGTTGAGATATAGTGACGAATGTCCGCTCTGGTTAGTGCTATTTAACTGAATTACATAAAGGCACGCGTCTCGTTCATATACAGGTGTCCCAGAAACGAGTGTCAAACGGAAGTCTGAACACTCTTTGGGTTCGCCAAATCACTAATCCAAGATTCTTTATAGTTTACAAGTTATCAATTTTTTTCTGAATTTTTTGGAATTTCAAAAAAAAATTTAATTTATTTTATTTTACAACCGATTTGGCGTGGAGGTCAGAATACCTGCACTTCACTCCAGAGGTCGTGGGTTCGATTCCCACACAGGACAAATCTTTGTGTGCATAAACATGAATATTTGTTCTGGTCTGGGTATTTTCCTCTGTATATTAAAGTATGTATTTACACAAAAAAAGTATTTAAGTATGTTTTTCCGTTCTTAAGTATCCATAACACAAGTTCTTAGTGATACTTATCTTGGAACTGAAGAATTGGTGTGATTGTAAGAGAATATTTATTTATTTACAACTGAATCTTCATAAGTTGTTTTTTCTTTAATAGACATTTTTAGCATTTGATAGAACTTATAAAAATGTTGACTTGAAGTGAGAAATTCACTTTAGTTTAATTACCGCTATAATTTTGAATTGAAAATTAAATCAAAACTTTTCCATATTCTCAAATTTTGTTATGAATAAATACGGTAATACTTAATGACCCTTTCACGCCTAACAAAAATGCAAAAACACAAAATAATTGACAGAGGCTGTATTTTCGCTTACTCTACGTTGACGCTACGATAAGTTCACAACCAGTACATAATCGATGTATCATACTGATATCGCTGTCATTTTGACAACCAGGAAAGATATGTCATATTTATATCAATACTGGCTTTTCCCTAGAGATTACATTATAAGGCTCTTAAAAAAGGGCGTGAAACGTCTTATAAGGGTTAGTACCTAGTGTTGCATGTGTCCATAGGTTGCGGTGAGTGCCATCTTATGATATATATGAAAGCATTTTGAGAGCTGTTTAAAAATGTTGTCTTAACACACTTCTCATGTGCCTCATTACCCTGAGTTTGTTAGTAAATATTACAACAAATCTATACTACATAATGTTATAAAGCTGAAGAGTTTGTTTGTTTGTTTGTTTGAACGCGCTAATCTCAGGAACTACTGGTTCGAATTCTTTTTGTGTTGAATAGACCATTTATCGAGGAAAGCTTTAGGCTATATAACATCACGCCGCAACTCTTAGGAGCGAAGAAATAATGGAAAATGTAAAAAAACGGAAAAAATATTCATCCTTGAGGGCTTCCGTTGCGTGCGCTGCGAAAACGGTTCAAGATACCAAAAATATATATATGAAAGAATTGTTTCTCTTGAAATGATCTAAAAAAATGTCTACGACAGTATATGTCTATTTTTTAAGATTAACTCACTAGAACCGTTTTTATGGTAATTACAATTTTAAAATAACATCGATATAAAATTCACCCGCGCCGCATGATGTGCAAAACATGACGCTGCAAGGAGGATAGGTGTGGCTTGCGAAAGCTGAGGAGATTGTTCTCAAAAATAAATGATGCCCAAAATGACCATTCCACGCGGACGAAGTCGAGTGCAACAGATAAGTACTGAGTGCAACAGATCGGTGTTACATCCTTTAGCCCTTTACCAGGCAGTAGTCAATATATGACCACCATAAATTAATACAGCACTCTAGTATGTAAAGACATGGCTATGTTAGTAAATGCAATGATTTAAAGTGGAAAAGACAGCTCTCCGTGGGTTTTAACCCATTAATAGCCCATTTGCTTCTAAACTCAATATTACATCTCTGTGAGTCGTAACTCAGCAAAATTTAATACCGTATAGCAGAGTTGATACTACAAAACCATGGCATGCCTGTTAACTGTTTTCCGGTCAGCCGTTTTTGACCACTTATATCGAGCAAATGAAAAGCTATAAAGCTTTTTCCCATGACATATTACTATCTACATACAGACACGACCTATATGGCGTGGGGGCGAGTATACCCGCACTCCACTCCTGAGGTCGTGGGTTCGATTCCCACACAGGAAAAATCTTTGTGTGTATAAATATGAATTAATGTATTTGTTCTGGTTTACCTATGTATATAAAGTATGTATTTACATCAAAAAAAATATTTATGTACGTTTATCCGTTATTTAGTATCCATAACACAAATTCTGAATGATACTGAAACTAAATAATTGGTGTAAGTGTCAGAAATATTTATATTTATTTAATTATCTATAATTTTGTTGTCATTGGAAATAGATAGTTTTGTATGTTTTGGTCAAGTAAATTTTTAATAAGCCGTTGAATACTGCATACTCAATAAAAACAGTGCCATCATCAGCAAATACAGTACGAGCACGTGGGGAGCACCAACACCATCCTATCGGTCATTGCTGACAAGCCAGACTGCCCCATTCAGCGGCATTGGATACGAACGCATGTGCTTGTTCCCGGTGCCCCAGAAAGTGGCAGGTGCTTGAATTAAGCTCTTATTGTTTGTATACCTATTTTATGTATGATTAGATACTAACATAGTTGTTTAAGTCATAATGTTACTAACACAATATGGAGAAATCTGAAATAAACATATTTTATTTTATTTTATTTTATTTATTTTTTTATTTATTACATGAATTGGTGCGATATAGGCAGGTATTACCCAATCGTAGCAAAACCGGCAACAAAGATGGCTAGATATATGTTTTAATTGTTTGGTACATAAAGTATTTATTATGGGACTGGCATTTATACTATTTGATTAACATTAAGATACATATCTAAATAGATATACGATGTTTTTGCTTCAGTTTTATAACTAAGTACAATCAAATTTTCATTCATAATTATTATTCAAATAATTCACCCGTTTATTAATAAAAATATTTGCGAGAAATGCTCTGAAATAATTTTAGGAAATAAAAATAAGCTACTATTTAGCCTCGCTTAACTTTCAGTCTCAAATTCTCTCAAAAAGTCCATTTGTGATCTCAGTATAGTCCCACATCTTTACTGAGGACTCAAGGGGTTTAGGGGGAGGGCATCTCATTTACCTATTATCATTTTTATCACTACACATTATCATTAACTGTTATTTATATGTTATTAATATACCTTTTACTTGACACTGGCTAAATGTGCAAACAGCATGAAGCCATTATTTAAAAGGAAAAAAACTTTCAGTTTCTCACCTTAAACACTGGTTTACTGAACTATCTTCAAAAAACAATATAATAGCTCATCATCCTGCCTCCATTATTACACGGCAACACTGTATAAATAAAAACTTTTTCGACAGCCAAGATCATTATAGGGAATTGACTCGAATGAGGGCCATCGTTCGTGGTTAATGGCCCCTAAGGAAGACTCTATTAGTTTCATACGATATCCCAGAATTTATAGTTCAATCTCTCATCTCATGTATGAAACATGGATTTTTATGGTTTAGCCGAGATACGATGCTACAATGTTACTGGTCGTACAGAGTACAGGTATCTTACATGTATGATAGTATTCCATATTGACTGTTAACGACTTGATAAAATTGTTATGAGTTGTTTTTTTATATTTATCATGTATGCGATAAAGGAATTTTATAGAAATTTTCTAACTTAGCGCGAGTCGCTCACGATGCAGCCACGGACGCTCCGGGACTCCAGATAGGTGACCGCCCTCCTGATTGCCAGTTCTGCTTGAAATACCGAACAGTAATTAGACAACCAGTAATTAGTTACATTCAGTCTGTTTTTATTACGCTTAGCTCCAAAACGCTCAAGGGTTATTCTAATCTTTTTGTTTCGCGGAGAGCAATGAAATTATCGATTTTTTTTCAAATTAAAATGTTCAGTTTTTGTCTTAAAATCAGCACACTGGGAGAACTACCAGATTTCGAGAATTGTCCCACTACTGAGCCTGAACCCCCTTTTCTCACGAACCATGGTCAGTCACGTGGGCCCAGAGCGGATTGGCGGAGCGGTATATACATTGAATCACATTTTGTCAATTATATTTTTGGTCTATTGTCACTTATCGGGAACTTTTATGTTTGCCAGAGCCTCATCCGTTGATCGGCAGGTGCGCCACTTACAGGTGATGGCTTTGGCTCATATGAGGTCTTAGTAGGGCACACAGATGAAGAGACTACTGTTAGGTTTCTTTTTGTATTCATGTAAAATCAATGAGGGTAACTACAATTAAATTTATTTTATTTATAGCGTAGGGTGTTATGTAAAAAAATCATTTCTTTTTACCAGTCAAATGTGAAGCTAAACATTGGTAGACAAAGTAACATTACGCAAGCGGAGCAAGCGCGATTCGTATTGATGGCCGCTATTAACCTGCGCGATAAATTCCCGGGGCGATCGCGCACCGATTTGTTCACATATCGCGCGACGCGTAAAATATTTCAAGCGCGTGCTTTGTAGAAACAGTACCTACTCTATACTTGGTTATGATCGAGGCTTTTTTGTTTTAATTATTTTCTAAACTTTAGTACTGCGAAATCTCCATGGAAATGAATTCAAGTGTTCCTAATAGAAGCTCTCGTAATTTGTATAAAAAAACAATTATTTTTCGGAGCAATGCGTCATGTATCGAAGGCCGCTATTAACCTGCGCGTTGAATACCCGAGCGATCGCGCACAGGTTTGTTTAGCTTCGCGTAAAGCATGCTTTGTAGTAACAATAGCAGTATTTACCTTTTACTCAATTTTAACCTGGACTGTATGGTTTGTGTAATTCATGTCTGCACTTAAGTATTGCTGGTTCCTAATACAAGTTATAGGCAATAGGCTCGCCACCTATTAAGTGGGACCAACTATATAATTGGTGAAGTGTGGGCGTGTAATATGCCTCTGCTTACCCCTTTGGGGAAATAGGCTTCGGGGTGATTATATGTATGTAATTACCTCACGACGAATGAAATATTCAAAGCGCTGAAATTGGTTATTATAGAAAATAGGATTTAGAAATTCATATCTAAACTTTAGGCTTAATAAGTATATGTTGATTTCATTCCGTTTTGTTTTCAAAATAAGCGTAGAAAGCAATGATTGTAATAAGATTTATTAAATAATCGCGTGGTGGATAAAATATTTTAAGCGCGTCTTTCATAGAAACAGTATCTTCTCTTACATTATGTGTAAATAAGTCCCACTGAGTCTTCATCGAATTCATTCAGTTATCGTTGTTGTGTTGGAATAATTTTAAAATAAATTAAATAATATCAAAATATGAGAATAACCATGAAACTAATCTAATTAATATTTAGTGACTAAATCTTTGTGAGAATTGTCAGACACACTTGCTTAAAAATAAAGCTTTAAGAGAATCACGTACATATAAAATTCTCTGCAACTCAAGCCGAAGTATTGAGAAAAAATTTGAACGACGCCGTTGGCATCCGGGTGAAGAATGACTTCTATACCGACTATCAATCATAGGCGACCCACGGGAGTGTATTCAACAATTTTTCCACTATGTAGCTATTCTTTGTTCGAGTGATTCGCTAAATTTCCAACGAAATTCACGCGAGCTTAACAGATTTAATAGTCGATGAACAGCTTTTGTTTTTAAATTATTGATATTTTGGTACTTTTAGCTGACGTATTGGCTGTTTTGTATGGAATTTAGATTTACGTGTTTGGCTGGAGTTTATTTATCTTAAACTCGGGTATAAATAAAATAAAAAAACTGACAAATATACCAATTACCTATTTAGTTCCAAGGTAAGTACCATTAAGAACTTGTGTTATATATACTAAATAACGTATAAACATATTAGGTCGGGGAAAAAGTCTTTTCGCATAACGTAGGTATAAACTTATTATAAAATTTTTTTAAAGTAAAGTAAAAGTAAAAGTAAAAATGAGTGAATCTAATGAAGAAATTCGATACATTTTAAAATTTTATTATAAAAAAGGCAAAAATGCAACTCAAGCAGTGAAAAAAATTTGTGATGTTTATGGACCTGATGCAGTGTCAATAAGAGTAGCACAAATTTGGTTCAAACGTTTTCAGTCCGGAAATTTTGATGTTAAAGATGCACCTCGCTCTGGTCGCCCTGTTACGAATAAAATGGACGCCATTTTTGAAAGAGTGGAGCAAGATCGGCATATTAGTAGTTACGATGTAGCTGAAGAACTGGGAATTGACCACAAAACAGTTTTGACCCATTTGAAGAAAGCTGGTTATACAAAAAAGCTCGATATTTGGGTGCCACACGAGCTCACTCAAAGAAACTTAATGAACCGTGTACTCATTTGCGATTCATTATTGAGACGTAATGAAACCGAGCCGTTTTTGAAGAGATTGATAACTGGCGATGAAAAGTGGATCACGTACGACAAGAACGTGCGAAAAAGGTCGTGGTCGAAAGTTGGCCAGGCTTCACAGACTGTGGCCAAACCTGGCCTAACACGAAATAAGGTGATGCTGTGTGTATGGTGGGATTGAAAGGGCATTGTTTGTTATGAGCTTTTACCGCCCGGCAAAACCATCGATTCTGATCTTTACTGCCAGCAACTGATGAGATTAAAGGAAGCAGTCGAGAGAAAACGGCCGGAATTGATCAACAGGAAGGGTGTGGTCTCTCATCACGATAACGCTAGACCACACACATCTTTAGCCACTCAGCAAAAATTAAGAGAGTTTGACTAGGAGGTCCTAGTGCATCCACCATATAGCCCTGACCTTGCGCCTTCAGATTTTTACCTGTTTCGGTCTCTGCAGAATTCTTTAGGTTCTGTAAGGTTGACCTCAAGAGAGGACTGCCAAAACTATTTGTCCCGTTTTTTTGATCAGAAGTCCCAAAGTTTCTACAGTAACGGGATAATGTCTCTGCCCACAAAATGGCAGAAAGTTATTCAACAAAACGGTACATATATATTGTAAATAAATGTAAATAAACTTTGAAAAAAATGTCTTGACTTTTCATACAAAAATACGAAAAACTTTTTCCCCAACCTATTATATAAATATTTTTTTTTGTTAATACATACTTAATATACATAGACCAGACTAGACCAAATATTCATGTTTATGCAGACAAAGATTTGTCTTGTGTGGAAATAGAACACACGACCTCAGAAGCGGAGTACGGGTATACTCGCCTCCACGCCGTAGTTGTCATATTCAAAGTTATATTATGAGATGCCTATATCGGGTTATAAACAGTCTACTGCCTTCATGAACCTACTTCAAAGAGGTTTAATTATGTAATGAGATGACCCAGCGTGGGTTTAAAAAACATTAAAGGTCTCCTAATTTTACTGCACCATCTTCACGCCGATTGATGCAGACTTAGCGGAGAAAAGAGGCAGGCTTAAGACACCCTGTTAGACTTTTTTAAGCCACTCTATAGACTGTAAATTATATGTAGTAATGGACTACCTCACACAAATTTAACCTAAATCAGCAACATGCTAAGCCGTCCAAAGCACTAGGCACTAACTTTGCTAAATGTTTCAATTACTTCCTAGATTACAGAATAGTTTATCAAGAAATCAAATCATATCTATGAAAATATTGATCACAAAGAATATATTAGGCAGGGAGTTTATACTAAACTAAATATACAAGAAAGAACTTATTAAAACTTTTAACTAGTACGAAACTATTTCGGTTCGTATGGAGGGGGATCAATTCTTAAGTTAGAGGGGGAATCGCCGAAATCGGAGCGAATAGACGAAAACGCTACACAAGAACGACAATTTCCTAAAAAACACAAACATTTTACAGAGTTACATTGTGGTTTATTTTACAATTTTAAATGTTCTTTAGTGCGTATTTAAATGGCATTTAGAAAAGAAAACAACAATTTCATTACTTTTTAATTTGAATGATTGTCTATTTTATGACATAGGTGACTTAATTTCGACAAAGTTAATGTTTTTCTTAACAAAAGGTTAATAAATTCATATTCTAAACCATGTTGAGTAGCATTGAACATAAAACCAAACATTGATCTCGCGTAAGCTCATTTTTTTCACTATTACAAATGCATAAAAATTATAAGATCTATTAACATACATCTATAAGATCTATTAACATACTTCTATAAGATCTATTAACATATATCTATAAAATCTATTAACATACATCTATAAGATCTATTAACATACTTCTATAAGATCTATTAACATACTTCTATAAGATCTATTAACATATATCTATAAAATCTATTAACATACATCTATTAGGTCCATTAACATACATCTATAAGATTTATTAACATACATCTACTTTACCAATGTCAGCGCTACCTCTCACTGTAAAAGCCCTCTAAGGACACAATATATCGATTTGTAAGGATTGCAGCTCGTCCTTTAGTTTGATATTTAGGTTTTTATTGCTCATTGTACACTGTGTTCATATTTAAGTTGAATATGAATTTGAAAAATGCAAGGCAACAAATGTTGAAGTGTTAACGTAGACACGTTTTACTAATTACCATACGATACTTACAATCTGTTCAACAAATCTATAAAATGAATTGGAAAAAGCCTTCGCTAAATTAATTACATCCCTGTGTAATTGATTAAACCATAAATTAATAACTTACTTCAATCCCAATTTGCTAAGATGGACAAATCAATATTATTTTCAAGAAAAGAGTCTTAATAACCAATCCTTGGATTGCATATTTAGGAACTATTGAAATCAGTATAGGCGTCTATCTAAGATTAGGTTCAATCTCGGATAGTTTATAAATTTCTAGCGTAAGCCTGAAACTTACCTGTGCTTTTTCTTAGAATTTAAATTTTTATTGCTCATCGCATACAGTGCTCATTTTAAGTTCATGAATTTGAGAGACGAAAGCCGGCACCAGATGCCGTAGTGTTAACGTGAGCACGTTTTACGAGGGTTGCAAGCGCATAGCCACTGCATACTAAGGAGGTTATATCCAAGCACTTACATCTTTATCGCCGTTGATGTCTTAAAAACACGCCGAGCGGTAAATAAGTTGAGATGTAGTTTAAAAGACAGGCTGCATCTACTAAAACACTTGATTGTAGATGGGAAATGTCAAAAGAGTAATAATCATTTGAGGTTCAACGGTCAAATCAAAAAAAAATTAGAAAAGCAAATACAATTTAAGTGTTTGTTTTTTTTCCCAAAATAAGTTGCGTTTTATTAAATGCGAATGAAATTATTTAACAGGTACGTTACTGGTAACAAAAATATTTTTTTAAACTATAAAATGTCAACCTTTGTGAACCTGCTAGCAGTAGCCAGCTAATTCATTAGCTAAAATCAGAGGAATTATTTTTTTATACTCAAAGTAAAGTATATATTTCCTACGGTATCCAGCTTTTTCCTACAATATTAAATATAAAAGGTTCTACGGCTTAGATGTAAAACGTGTATAAGACAGACAAATTTATTTTCACATACATACATAATATCACGCCTGTTTCCCCGAAGGGGTAGGCAGAGGCATACTATATTCCCACACTTCGCCATTTATATTGTTGGTCCCATGTAATAGGTGGCGAGCAATAGGCCACTTTTCGGGCACTTTTATGTTCGCCAGAGCCTCGTCCGTTGATCGGCAGGTGCACCATTTGCAGGTGAGGTTGGCTTGGGCTCCTCAGATCTAGGTAGGACCCTATACACCAAAATTTGTTTTTGCAGTAACAGTTATTTTATGTGTCGTATTTTATACATACATGCTAAAATAAAAACATAGTTCTGTGCAGCCACTTAGGTCTCTGCCTCAGTTATGACTGTGGCTTTAAGCTACAACAGCCTTGGTCTTCCGGCAGAGCCTTTTATAATTACAACATTATTATAGACAGAATAAAAAATAAAATTAAATATACTTTAGTGTATTTAAGATCAACAGGATCATATAGATTTGTCAATTTTTACGAACAAAATTGATATTTTTAACAACAATGACAGAATATAAGCAGTACCATAATCAAGAAATGAATGAAAAACGGATTGGTCAAGGTTTGACAGTTTATCTGTCTGTAGTGGTTTTTTCTCAAAATTTTTTTGGTCTGTCGGTGACTCTTATCGTGGGATTTGTCAGTCAGCCTGTCATGATTCTAAAGGGGGGAGGAGATCGTCCGTCTGTCAGTCAGTCTGTCGTTGACTTTAACGAGGCTTATGCATAAATACGCATCAATTGAGTTACGCACAAATCAATATAGCTTCGTAAAACCGAAATTGTTGTGTTGAAATAAACTTTGCACTCATATATCATCGCATACCCACATCATATCAGATTGAAAGTAATGTTTTCAAAACTCCCACTCTCTCGGGACACTAGACAAAGTAAAGCGGCCCAATACGCGGTTGTATACCAGAGTTGGGTTACTTAAGCCGTCCGAGTTCATTACAGTTCATTTCAGTTCTTAATCTAAAAACACGGTAGCTAGTCACTTGACAAACTTTATAGTTTAGTCAAAAGTTTGTTCCGCTACCGTCACGTAGGTAACGGGAAAATAATATTTAGCAGCTGTTGAATGGCCGTAAGGTGATGCTTCAATGTTCATCACTTTTATGATATACAAGAGTTTTTGAGGTAATAAGTGATGTAGAACCCTTTCCCCGTGAAAGGGAAACAGAGCTACACCCACTTTTAACATAAATATAGCTTTTAACATGTATAGGAAAGAATTTGTCAAATAAAACTGGCTTTATCCAAACTAATATTATAAATGCGAAAGTAACTCTGTCTGTCTTTTCTTCACGCCTAAACTACTGAACCGATTTAGACGAAATTAGGTACAGACATAGTTTTGGAACTCGAGAAAGGTCATAGGATAGTTTTTATCCCGAAAATCCCGCGGAAGCGGGAACTTCTCAAAAATCCCGCGAGATCGGGAACTATGTGGGTAAAACCAAAATTCTGCCGGAAGTCACTATTCCACGCGAACGAAGTCGCGGGCAGAAGCTAGTTATTTCTATAAAAGAACGAGTCAATCTCTTTAGAACAGTGTGAGAACAGAACAAATCTATGTAATAATAAAGTTTATTTAATATATTTCAAAAAGGACTTGAAATAATTGAGCTCGTCCTCTTACATCACTAGAACCAGAATGGTGCGGGTCAATACGGGCATCCCATTATCAACTTTTATCGTGCTCCATACAAAAGGTTCAACAGTATGAATAATGGCGGAACTACACACGTCAGCCGGCAAGAAGATATAAATCTTACTGTAATCGATGTTACTCGGATGTGTATTTATTGCATCGGTTTCGAGATCTCGGACTTTTTCTCTCAATAATAACAATGGATTTGATTTATTGTGACCTACTGGATCCATTATCTGTACTGGTATACGTTACCTATTTCATTACGGGTGCCCCGAAATATATATATTTGAGGTTCAGTACGTAAGGGTGGCTCGATATGTAATAATTGTGTTTGGATATTAATCATTGCATTTGGCGGCGTAGTTTAGTTAATAAGTTAAATACATGACAAGGAGTGTAAACATACTGAAATATAAATATTTGAGCTTTATGCAATACTGTGATGCATATAATTATAATTTCAAAAATATCAAGCTGTTCTTCATTTTGACATCATCAAAACCAAATTTATACATTTGCTCTGCTCTTGAACAAAACGAGCAATGGATGTCGAAGTATTAGCGGTGTTAATGAAAACGGACATGATTAGTAAACTACTGCGCTACCTGTTATAAAACCTTAGTATGTCTACTGGAGACCACCTTTTCTGGACTACTGAGAAAAATGATATCCATACCCCTGTACCCGTATATATAAAAGACATAATATTGCATCTCAAATATGAGAAAAAAGTATTTGTTTTAATTTAATTTCCGTCAGTATTCACATAAAAAATACAGAAAAAGATTTTTTCAAACATTGTTCATGTTACACTAGCAACATATTTTTTTAATGTAAGTTTATATTAGTCAGTATTTTTGGGGACGTGTGTTTGTATACTGGGCGTGATTATATGGTTTTATACTTTAGGTACTTCCGTATTAACATAAGAAACTACATATATAAAATGACTTATTTTACTAGATATATTTAGAGCTTCAGCAAATCCTTACGTTTCTTATAATCGTTTCAGAAGTTTTTGAATGAACGATTGCTTTATTTTGTTTAGTAACGAGAAGTATAATGAATGTGCCTTATTTGATCGTAGAATGTGTATTTATGTAAATCCATAGATAGCTCTACATAGATAATAATAATTAATAAACAGGTCCGTCCAGAACCGCATTAATAACTGATTATGGTTGTAGATCCAATTGGTATTATTAAAATGTATCTGTTGTAATATTTGACGGAAATGGATTGAATTGATTGAAATTTTCATCTAAATTAATTTATCGCTTGATTGCACTAATACCTTTTCCCATCAGAGGTGTGATTTATTCATTATTTTGTAATTTAAAAAACAATTGAATCCATTAATCCGATAACGGGTAAGTTCTGAAAACAATGTTTGTAAAAGAGTTATATTAAAATAATTCTCAGTACTTCCATATACTCAAAAAATTCTTAAGCAATAGTTGAGCCAAAAACAGTTTCATTTGAGGCATTCTTAAATTTTAACAAAATGATATAAGAATAGATTGGGTATGTGGTCGATAAATCCTAAATTAAGATTAACTTAACTGTCTAAATTTAAGTTAGACTAAGATAAACACATCCCAACTAAAAATACGGAAAGACTAAATCAATATTACTAAATCACAAAAATACGACAACCGCGTGTCTAAGCTTAAAATATTTCGGGCAGACTACACCACAGAAGAAATCGAGTCTACCTCTGAAGCGGTCACAGAAGACGACAGACCCCACGTCGCCGCACGACCTCTGCCGCCGATCAACGACACTGGAACTATTTATATACGTTACCTCACACGTAAGTTGCTGTCGTGTTCTTCTGTTTCAGATTTGCTGAGACTGCGTTCGTTGCGGAAGCATGTTGTTGCTGAAAAAGTGTTTTTGGTCGAAGAAGTGTTTCCTTTTGTTAAAATGTGTTTTCTACACAATAATTTGTTGGGATAGTCGGTTTTGAATTATTTCCGTTGTAACATTTTTATTTCCGTGTATTTCTGATAACATGTTGCGAGTAGTGGAGTTTACTGTTATTTGTATAAATTCAAACGTAATATTTTTAATTATAAAAAAACAATAAGCATTTTTAACTCATTTACTTATTTCACTTCTGATTAATTCACGTTGAAATATATACGTCTAACACAAAAAGCACAATATGTTATTTTTAATTATTAATAGAACAGTGCAATTGGAAGCCATACAAAATATCAAGTAAACACATTACGCTCCGGGTTTTAGCGTATTTACAATTATTTCCATTAAAATTTTCCTTTACAGAAATTTTAAATATTACATATTGAAATTTACACATCTATTGGACATTCAATAAATGCAAAGCAAATAAACAACGTATTCCCATATACTATTTGAAACAAATATGTAAATGAGCATTTAATCACCAAATAAGTATAGTTTAAGCCTAGGCCACGTGTAATGGTGGCCTATAAGCTATAGCCTACCAAATCCGATATCCGACAGGCCCCGTACAGATTATTGTCATAAATTGTCTTTACGGATAATATTCATTGCCGTGTGCACATTTCGATTAACTGTATTTGGTCGCATAGTAAAACATTTTGCATCAATAAAATTAATTCCATTGACAGCGCAAAGCGGTTATGCTTTGTTGTTTAAAAATGGCTGCCGTATTCGCATGGTAATGTGCCATTACTCTGCATTTGTTTATGGTTGACTGGTCATACTTGTCTGTTTCATGGTAAGGTAGATGTCGTTGTTTGATTATATTGATGTGATTTAATTAATTTTTATTGCATTTCTGTTTTGATGCCGTTGAGAAACGGTGCTGATTCCTGGGCTCAAAGAAGAGTGACCAAGAATAACATAATAGTAACGAAGTAAGTCGTCGCTATTAATATTTCCTACACCTTCACAACCTTATTAATATTTTCTAAAAACAACAATAAATATTACAGACAGGAGTCCATATTGGGAAAAAATTGCGAATAAATTATTAGCTGTTATGTCTATATTAACACTGTAAAAAAATATATATTATATAAAAATAAATATAACTTAGTTTAAATAATTGAGCTCAGAGCATCTTGATAATTGTTCAAAATTACCTCAAAAATCCAATATATTCGTAAGGACATCACAATTAACAATACAAAGCACCAATATTACAGTTGAAATTTCAAGCTCACTTTCCCTAATAGCTATCCTTGGCAGAACATTCGAGTGATTCGAGCGTCATCCATTCTGGTGAGTCATGAAATTCTGTGTAACTGCCTGTAATAAATCGGTAATAGCAAATATCCCGATCTAATCAAATCCACTGAGCTGTTGTTTCCGATTAAACTCGCTCCCACTCGGTTATCGTGCACTTCATCCATTGCCTGCTTGGTTTGACTGTAAAATTTATTGAATACTTGCATTTTCAAAGCAAATATTACATATTTTACAGGTTTGAGTATTTAACCAAACCGAGCACGGAAGAGTGACTGCAGATGTATAAAGGCTTGCAAATTGGTAGGTAAATTATTGGTAATTTGGTAAATTATTAGTTATTGGTAATTTAATTGACTTTTACTTGGTTATAGAAAACCTTAAACTATCGATCTCCTTGAACATTTCTAGACCATGTAAAAAAATATTTATTTCATAAACTATTATACATAGTACTTGAAAATGCCATAATTAAAATATAAAAAAAAAATCGAAATATTATTACACTAAATCACGAAGCTTAGATTCACTTACATGCAACAAAACCATTTAAAAACAAAAAAATATCAAGTGTAAGTGAATCTAAGTGCCAGCTCCGAGCCATGTGATACCTACTATAATCAAACGCAAAATTTATATTCAACAATTACGAGTAGTTTGTACCATGTTATGTATATTACTTGTGCTGCTGATTAAGATAAATCACACAAGTGCAAAAATAATTTCCAAAGATTACCCAAGCTATTTGTAACACGAGCAGCATTATCGATACATCGCTCGTGAAATAGTCCAGTCGATAACGGAACGATTTCGCATCGCTGAGTAATGAATACTCGGTAATAATTGATGGCAATACTACGCTTTACGAACGACAGGTTTCACTTTTTCCGTTCATTGAACAGAACGCCGTTCTGGAATACGAAACGTAAAATATACATCATTTTAGGACACTGAAGACTTAAAAGGCAGCAACAAAATCATTATGGAGTTCCATGGAAGAGGTATATGATCAGCAGGTGGACATAAATATGCTAAAGAGATGAAAAATAACAAAGCAGTCCTTAATGTGAGAGTAGTCCACAATCCGTTAACCATGATAGCTTGCATAAATATCTTTCCAATTCCAATTAGGCATATGTCTTGCAAAACACAATAATATGTTTAGAAGAAGAACGATGCTATCCACAAATTAAGCGTAGACCACAACAAAGATACCACGATGGTTTGCAGAAATGCCCGAGAGCCCTGAGAGAGCTGCCCGCTCAAACGACCCGGTAGAAACAGAATTTAAGAATTCATGAGATGGGAGAAAATTCCAAAGTTGTATCTATTAGCGAAAGGGCTCTATGAGCAGTCGCGAAATAATTTGTAGGCGACTTCTGAAATGATGTTGTGAATATTTCAAAAGTATTTAAATAATTAAATATCCGTAAACATCTCACTCAGGCAGACACACCTGAAATGAGTTTGTACAATCCATAGACAATAGAAATCTATAAAATAATACTATTTTATGATTACTATGGCATAGACCATAGATGGAAGCTTGATTTTTCATATAATTACTCATGATTTCAAGAATACGTGCAGATCTAAGCAAACGTAATTATGTAATGCTTAAAAATATCGTTGTCCTAATAGGGAACCTCTTATTTCAGAAGCAAATGTTTGTTTTTAAATAAGAATTTGGCAGATAATTAACTGAAACGTGGTCTAGTTTGTTTTATGCGGAACATAGCAACATTTTATGAGATAATGATAAAACCTATGAATGGTTAATTGTAGCTTATGTCTATTTACTGCAGCAAAAAACTGTAACCGCAAAAACTGTTATAAAGCTACAAATTTCCCTATACAAGCAACAGAAATGGCTACACTCTACAGGCGTATCTCATCCGCATTTTCCTGGATTTTTTATTTGAATGCGTGCCTCACGTGTCAGGGGTGGCTTCAATCCTCAACCGGGAGACGTGACGAGACGCCTCGCCATCCGCTGAAGCAAACATACCTACCATAATGTTATTTGTCAATATTCTCTGCCTATTTCGTTGCCGATCGTGTTATTCTTGCTATTAAATAATACTCTCCCGAATTTTCCGTTGCTTTGTTCTTGCTATTAAATTATACTCTTACTTCGAGAACAACAGACATAATGGAGACATGTTTTTCGGTCTGATGCGCGTAATAATGTTATCATGTCGCACAGTTCGACGGAAACTTATGGAATTGACGAAGAGCGAGTACGAGTTGGATGTCTTATGATAATGGTATCTGTTTGGGATGTATCAGAATATTGAACTGACAGACTTCGACAAGAAGTCAGATATAATGTGACTTTTGTTGTCAGTATAGAAGCAACATAAATCTAGTAACGAATCGCTCAAATCGTTTGAAAGTAACTAATACTTTCAAACGATTTGAGATCTATCCCTTAAGTAGCTCCTTTTAGCTCGTGGGTTCGATTCAGACACTGAATAATTATTTATAAACACGAATATTGGTCTTGGAAAACCCAAGTTTCGCTTAATTTCAGACTTGAAGCGCTGCGTGAAATGTCTATTTTTTTTTGTTTATTTTACTTCAAATCAATATCAGCATTCAACAAAGTTATAGCATTACGCTATGTCAAATGTCAAGCGAAAAAGTACTTTCTATATTGAAATGAACCCTTAATTGGACTTGGAGTGCGCGGTCATTACAACCCAGTCTCATATCGCATTTAGACCGCTTTTTTATTCGAGCTCGTAATTTGTACGATTGGAATCGAGTCGCGTCCCAATCAACCAGCTTTTGTTTTATCACTTAATTGAGGTTATGTTATTCCAAAATCATTTTAATTGGTCACCATAACGTCTATATTAGGGCTAGGGCAGTTTGGTGGTGTATTAAATTGAATTTTATTCAGCTTGCTGTGGAGGTTTCTAAGAATGTACCTCAGTCCTCCCTTATGGCATGAATCACAGTTAATTATTCGAAACGTCGTGATGAAATATAATGAAGTAGGAAAATATATGTGATAGCAACATTAATATCGTTTCCTTACTTGTAATAATTATAAACGCACTACTTAGTCTCGCATCTATTTTCAAATACATCTATTTAAAAAAAAATGTTTTTGAGGAAGAAGGCGATATATAGCAGACGATTTATTAATAGCACATCTTTTTCTAAAAGTTTGAAAATAAATTATAATTAATAACAGAACGTAGGCGTTTATTACGCACTGATTGTTGAAATCACACCCGGTCTACTAAAAAAATTAAACGCCTGAATAGGTTTTATAGAAATATAGCTAAGATTAGTATTATCAGCTTTCAATATGCGAATAAGAAATGAGTTTTGCTATCTGGGGGCTAAAATAGTACAGACACTACTATTGTACTAGAACTATATGTATATAAACAATGGAATATGACTATTTCCATCGAAGGTAGAACGCTCTCATTACGATTTTATTTCAATAATTGGCAGTTAGTCTTGTCAAGAACCATCACCCAATAAAGTATTAAAAGAAAATCCGTTACGTAGATATACAATTTCTCATATAGGCTGTCCCAATACGCTTTGACCAATATCTATAGTAACCAAACCACACAACAGCAGCTCATCAAATAAATTGCTTCTCGGTCAAAGCGCAAGCCTAAAATATTGAGCGGAGCTTTTTTGAAATAATTCGTGCTCTGCGTCGACCGCCGCCGCGGCAACCGATCTCATGAATATTTCAAATCCTATGTGACAATCTCTCCGAAATACGTATAGTGAATTCGTTTATTAATGTTACTACGTCGTGTGCCTATCGCCTGGGGAATACGAACCGCGCTGGAAACGCACACACATCTAAATAAGATTTCATTTTCTAGTTCAGAGATCAAACTGTCCCTTAGGACACTGTCTCTTCCGGCATAGTTCCTATTTTCGCGGAACATAATTGTTTCCCTGAACGCGCATTTTTCCACGAGATAATGCCATTAATCTTGCGCGAAGTAATGAAAATATACGCCCAGTCAGCGCCATCTAGTAATTCGGCCGCGAAACTCAGACGTGCGTCATACGAAACGAAGTTTGCAAGTTCGGAAGTTTGCGACTTTTCGGAGGAAGAAATTAAATTCGCATTTACAGGGTTGCGGAGATGGCTAATAAAGTACGGTGTGCATTGGCGTGGCCTGGTTCCAACTTGTAATTTGGAATGGAACATTGTAAACCTTTGATGTTCTGTTTTGTGACGGATCTTTTGATGGCAACGAGGCTTTTACAATTCCGCGAAGAAAGAATCTAAATAATTAACTTAGTTAAAATTGTGTAACGTAGGCAAAACAAAAAGTTCTGCTGCATATTGATTGTATTGCTTGGTGGTAGTGTCTTCAAATTTTTATGAACCACTTATCTGCCATATTAAATCTAGATATATCAGTTATATAAAATAAAAACTAAATAAAATATATTAAAAAATATTATCAATTCCTGAATATGACTTGAACAGATATTTTTTTAATAGTGACCATAAGCTAATAAATATATTATCTCTATAATATATTTATTTTCAATTAAGATATAGCAGTTATATAAAATAAAATACCAATGCCTGAATATGACTTAAACGTGATATTTTTTTAATACTGAAAATATGACAATAAATATTTATTTCAATTTTTTTATTCAAATACCATTCACCATGTCAATTGAAAATAAACTCTTACAATAGCCAAAGTGTAAACATTGACCATTGGTTAACTGTACAAAACCGTTCGTTATAAAAGTAATATTTATTACCGCCTTTGAGGTCTTTAATTTATTCATAGCTCGAGTGTTAAAGGACTGGACTAAGGGTAGTGCCCGTAAAAACCTGCGCCGGCCCATACATAATTCATATTAGTGAATTGAACCGACTGCCGGGTGTAGTTTCAGATGGTTTAGGACTGCCTATTTGCATTTCGACTCCAATGTTGCCTATCAAAATTATTGTTAAAACTTTCTATGTTTAAATTACTGTTTAAACAATAGCTTTAGCTGCGACTTTGTCTGTGTATAAGTGTAATAATTTACTCAGATATTATTCTGAGTAGCTAACGAATTTAACCTTGACGATTTTCTTGCCGATCAAGCTCTCGCCCGCAGTGAATGGGCGCGCTAGTTTTTAAGTTTTGACCTTCATAAGAGCTGACCTGAAACCTGATGTTTTTGGACTGTTCTTTTTTTGAATGACCATATTCATATATTGTTTTATAACTAACTGTCGATAGATCCACAAATGACAATAGAAATTTAAAAGTCGACACGCGCATAAAATAGAACAAATATAATAAAACAAATAGTTTAAAACTATTGACAATAAAGTACTTATAATAAACTAGAAAATAATAAGTATATAGTATAAAACAAGATCTACAGTTAAACCAGTTTTAAAACAAGTACTGTCACTGTCTTCGTTTTATCAAATAAAAGTGACAGCACCAATATTTGTATGAAACCCCTTTGTATTTATAAACAATATATTTACTGTTAAAATAAAAATATTGCTTATATATAAAACACCACAAGTTATAAACAGTCGTTCTTCTCAATAAATAATAATAAAACAAAAAATGTCGTGTATCACAAGGTACTTAAGTGAAGAGCAACCTATGTACTAAAATACAGAAATAATAATGAATGATTAATGTAGGTATTTATTTTTTTGTATTTTTTCCAATTGAAAAAAACACAATCTGCTTATTTATTGCCATTAAGGCGGAACAAAGTTCGCCGGGTCGGCTAGTAATAATATATTTGTCGAAACGTCAACGACTAAATGAAAATTTTAAAGTATATAAATTAAACTTTTAGCTATACTGTTTGAAAATGTCTAAACAGTCACATTTTTGGTGTTATTAACTGTTAGAAATCTCGCTTATGAAATCAATTTTCCGTAACTTTCATCCTGAATGTATAAAATAACTCATAATCAAGTTGATAATTGACTAAACAGTTTTCTAGTAAAGGATCGTGTTTTTATTAAGTTTGAAAAAAGAAAGTTGTTTTATACCAAAACTGATCATTATATATTTTTAAAGAAGTTTGAGTATCTACCCAAACTTTTTAAATATAATTTAGTAAAACGAAATCTTTTCAATATTTTTTGATGTTACTATGGTAACTTTAAATTCTCATGAATGTATGTAATCACAATAAATAACAGTGAATTCACTACGTTGCAACTTAACTAGATGTGTATTAGGTTTCTTTTTCAACTCTTGTAAGGGGCCGTTAGTCTATCGGTTGAGCGTTCGAATTACAGTGCGCCAAGCCAGTTGGCACTGAGTTCAAACCTTGCCAATTGACTACAGTCATGCCCAAATAAGCTCATTAGGCTTTCTATAAAGTGTTACTAGGGCTATAAATATAATTTTGTATGAGAAGCCTTATTAATTGTTTGTGGTTTGATTAACTTAACGCCTGCAATTATATCGATGAGGATTAAACTCAGTATTGTTACAAGTAACGACATTAATAAAAACTTATGTAAGTCTTTTCAAAGTAACTCTATGGGCTAATTGTATCTTAAAACCAGTGCACCAATAAGCTAATTGTGAACGTTTTTCTTCTTACAGATCCTCCTGAAATTACCATACGACCTCGGAACCTGCAGGTCCGCACCAACGGCATAGCTGCCTTCTACTGCGCAGCCAGGGGAGACCCCATACCCAACATTCAGTGGCGAAAGAACGGAAAACGAGTCTCAAGTAAGTGACATTGAGTGTAACTAGTTGTTTAGATTCTGGCTTGTGAAATCTATTTTAAGATTCATATGTCTGAATATTGGTGAAATAAGGGAAATCAAGTCTCAGGTAAGTTGAATTCTTCTACTACCTTCATTCACTGGGTTTGAATTGATTTATAAAGGAGTATTTTTCTTGTTTAATTTGCTTGCTAATAAGAGTGTGTAACTAGTTGTTTATATTCTGTCTTGTGAAATCTATTTTTTGTTGTATGTGTCTAAGCATTGAGGAAAAAACGGAAAGCGAGTCTCAGGTAATGGAAATGGACTACTCTCATTCGAGTGTAACTAGTTGTTTAGATTCTGTGTTGTGAAATCTATTTAAACTTGTATGTGTCTGAACATTGGTGAAAAAACGAAAAGCGAGTCTCAGGTAATGAAAATTGAGCACTCTCATTCGAGTGTAACTAGTTGCTTAGATTCTGTCTTGTGAAACCAATTTTAAGTGAAACACATGAAACTTAAAATAGGTTTTTCATTTTCCTCGACAAATTCTTACAAAGAATCCATTTGTTTTTATTTCCTGATTATAGTACTGCTCATATTTCTTTCATTGTTGTTAAGAAGAAAAATTATGGAATTTTCATTTTGTGTATAAAAATTTGACAAATCTAAATGATCCTGTTGATCTTAAAGACAATAAAGTATATTTTATTTTATTTTGTGTCTGAATCTTGTTGAAATAACGGAATGCGAGTCTCATTTAAGTTGAATAGACTACCTTCATTCACTGGGTTTAAATTGATTTATAAAGGAGTATTTTTCTTGTTTCATTTGCCGTTTTTGAATAATCTATTTCAACTTGAATATTTAATGGTAATACGGAAAGCGAGGCCCACATTAGTGAAATGGACTAACCTCATTTTACTTTATTTTATTTGAATAAATTCAAGGAATGTTACTACTTGTTTAGCTTAAATAAAAAAATATCTCTGAATATTAGGTGATAAAACGGAAAGCGACTACCAAGCAAGTGAAATACACAATCTTTATTTACATACATACATAGTATCACGCCTGTTTCCCCGAAGGGGTAGCCAGAGCCATATTATAATACATGCCCACATTTTGCCAATTAAATTGTTGGTCCCACGTAATAGGTGGCGAGCCTATTGCCGCTTATCAGGAACTTTTGTGTTCGCCAGAGCCTCGTCTGTTGTTCGGCAGGTGCACCTCTTGCAGGTGAGGTTGGCTTGTGCTCCTCAGATCTTAGTAGGATTCCTGTACACCCTTATTTTACTGGATTTTAATTGAATTATACAGAAGTACGTTACTAGTTATGTTATTGTATAAGTTCTAGCTACACAGTTCTGACCGATATGGCGTTTGACGACCGATATGGCGTGGAGGTCAATAATCCTGCATTCACTCCAAA
Organism: Musotima nitidalis; assembly: GCA_949126915.1. Taxonomy (NCBI): domain Eukaryota; kingdom Metazoa; phylum Arthropoda; class Insecta; order Lepidoptera; family Crambidae; genus Musotima; species Musotima nitidalis. Next base: position 4,830,326 of record OX421429.1, read on the forward strand.
GGTCGTGGGTTCGATTCCCACACAGGAATATTTTTTTTGTGTATGATCATGAATATTTGTTAAGGTCTGGGTGTTTTTCTATGTATATTGAGTATGTATTTACATAAAAAATATGTATATAAGTATGTTTATCCGTTCTTTAGTATCAATAACACAAGTTTTTAATGATACCTATCTTGGAACTAAATAATTGGTGTGATTATAAGAGAAAGTAGATTTATATATTTATAAGTTCTAGTATCAGTTACTAGTTGTTACTTACCTTACCTTGTAACCTACACTAACCTTGTATTCTAAGGTCATCGATTCGATTTACGGGCTAAATATTAGCGCATGTAGGTTCTTACAAAAAAATATTTAAGTAATAGTACAAGCAATCGTTAGTTTGGGGCTACTGGCCGCTGTGTGTAATGTTTGGAAATATTATCGTTAATATTATACGAGTACTGCGAAAATTCAATAAAATTTACATGTTATAATTTTAAACAAAATTTGAGAACAAAAACATGTGTAAGTAGTAAATTTTATTGCTCGTTAATTATTCATGAAGTGTTTATGATGCGTGTTTTCCGCAAAATCAAACAAAACCAGCCATCATTACTTGTGTGAAATTGCTCTCAATAAATCACTCATGGCTTGGAGCGATAAACAAAGTCAAGCAGTGTAGTCAGCCACGGTCAGATTTTGCATGGGCGCCGTGTGTCCTATGTTATGCTGTTTTGGTAGTAGTTCTATGCTTCGGAGAACACTTTCGGTAGTTGAGCACAGTTATCGGTATTCATCCTCAATAAACCCTTACGACTACTGAATCAAGCAGCCTCGCCAAGGACAGTCTTTCGAGTGGTTACCGTGTGATATCGAGCTCTTCTATGCTTCTTTAAGACATTAAGCAATTAAATCTTCTCAGTTGTCCTATGGTACTTTTTTCCTTATTCTCTGTTATGATTAGTTATTCTGTTACATTTGCCAGTATCAGCTGTAATTCTTCAGTTATAGAGTTAAATAAAACATAAAGCAGCTATTCTTCTATCGCACCTTTGTAAAGTTTGAGAGTATCAGCAGCAATTTCTCCAGTCATCGAGATCAATCTTGTACACTGGCGGGTCTCAGCGCCAGCGACTTTCTTAGCTTTATTTACTTAGAAAATTGTGACCTTAATATCTGGCTGAAAACACAATTATCCAAACAATCAGAAAGGTAGATATAATGACTGAAACCTGACCTTAACTTAACTAATGACGCAAAGGGCGTAGCTGTTAATCACATATTATATAATGAGGTTACGAGGGGGATATTGAAGTAACTAACCTGATATTAATAACGCGGTCAAGGCGCCTCATCTAGACCAGGCTATTTCCGAAATAGCGATCGGAAATAGACATAGGTATCATAAGTATATGGAAATCATTAAATTGATATTTTTAATCTTATTACACAGCATTATCTAGCCTCAAACAAATAAAGAGTTTGTTCTTTGTATTGTACTTGTACGCAATGAACGTAATGTATGTATTAAACAAGTACCAAACTAATAGATACATTTAAAAGAGCATAGCCTGTAAGTTTCTTGCCAGTTCTTCTTACAGAACGGTGGCTCGGAACTGGCACTTAGATTCACTTACACTTAATTATTTTTTGTTTTTAAATTGTTTTGTTGCATGTAAGCTTCGTGATTTAGTGTAATAATATTTCGATTGTTTTTTTTTCATTTTTAATTATGACGTTTTTAAGTAGGTACTATGTATAATAGTTTATGAAATAAATAATTTTTTGAGCTTTAAACATACATAGACAACTCTTACATTAAAACGTATAGGATAAAATACCTATAATTACGACAATATCATTAACTTTAGGCGCAGAGCGAAGAAATCTATAATGAAATGTCAGAACTCGCCAAGAAGTGCGAGCTAGTTCTCAGTTGATCGATATTCCTTAGGCTCTTAATCAAAATTGTGCATTATGTTCTTTGATTAGATCGCAAACTTTTGCTCTTATCATCATATCCTAGCATTATCCCTATTGCTCTAGACTTAAGCTTAGGGCCCAGGGTCTGCTTATTGGTTCAACCAGATTTGGCTGAATTTCAGTTATTACGTACAGCGACTGCCGGCTGACCTCCGCAACCCAGAGGGAAACATCATTCTATGGTTAAACCAGCTGTCAGTCTGTTAGAAGGCACTGACTTCCTAATAGCGACTGCCATAGATGTTCATGACAGCCGGGACCAACGGCTTAACGTGCTTTCCGAGGCACGGAGCAAGCTATAATTACGCACATAACTTCGAAAAGTCATTGGTGCGCCACCAGGGTTTGAACCCGAGACCCTCAGAATTTAAAGGCAAGGGTCTCACAACCTGGGCTATCGCCGCTTATAACTTTTTCAACTTTTGCTCTTATGCTCAAACAAAATTCAATAAAACTGTATTGCTATTTTCGAAACTTTTCTTCCTTCCTGGAAAAATACCGCAAATGCAACATATGTGACAATTTTATTTAAATTTCTTCAATTAAAAAGTCACTTATATTATTTGATGAGATTATTCCATATAAGAAAAAAACTGCACATATTCAAAAAAAAAATTTTGCTATCTACATAATATGTCGATAGGTGTCGGATTGATATATTATGATGGTTTCATATGACACTCGGACAAATGGGGAACATCTGTAACATGATCATCTGTAATTTAGCTGACCGAATATAAAACGTGAGGTGGCGGTCATTCAATATCTTAAAGCTTAGACACACTATGCGCGTATTGAACGGTCAATGTCTTTATAAAGATAATAAACATTTTTATATGTTATTCCTATGGAATACATCACTATGAGAATATGCATTTAAATACAAGTAACTGCTACGTAGAAGTTGTGCTTAATTGTTAAAGAATACAGTCAACAAAGGTTAACTGGTAGATAAAGCCATGAAGCATTAAGTTTGCCTAATACCACAGAAAATATAGTTCTATACTAGTACCAGTTTTGCATTATATTATAAATGGCACCGTTTGCGCGCTTGCTTACTTTGATTATTGATGTTGCGTTATCTTAAAAATTATCTATTAAGATGTATTGAACCATCCATAAACGGTTTTACTCAATTCAAAAATAATAATCTATATACATGAAATCTCACATTGTCCGGAATAAAAACGCCCGACTACCCTCTCGCGATTGGTGTGTCCATACCTTAACGGCATACTGTTCGGGAACGCATTCATCATGGTAGCCAAATAAAGCAGGGAGCATACTGTTAATGGCACATTCATTATTCATTATGAGAGTAGCTGGAAAAATTGTGCTTCAATATTAATGAATACTCTTTTATCGCGATGCAATGGCTCGACTATTAATATCCGTATAAAATACGGGGACAATATGTTAATATATCCGTGGTCGAAGTTGCGATAAAACACGGGTCAACCAATGTCGAATATGCACAATTTTAACTTACAGTCTTTTGTATTTATCAAGCCGTTAATACGTTTGATTTTATGTCAAGTACTGAGGATGACAATCTTTTTGATTAATTTACAGTAGTTATTTGAAGAATGAGAAAATTACATGAAAAGAGGTCTCGTAAAGGAAAAATGACCTTTCATATTATGTGGGCTTCTTTCGATTCATTTATAAGATTTTTTATCTCATAAACTTTTATACAAAAAAAAGACGTGAATTTGAAAAAAACACATTTATTTTCAAGTAAACCTACTTGTTACGGAAGCACTTTAGCAGGAAATAATGAGCCTTTACACACATTATTTGGCGATCGATATGGCGTGGTGGCGAGCATACCCGCACTCTACTCCTGAGTACGAGGGTTCGACTCTTACACAGGACAAATCTTTGTGTAAAGTAATATGAATATTTATACTGTTCTGGGTATTTTCCTATGTATATTAAGTATGTATGTATTATTTACAAAAAAAGAGTATTTATGTAAGTTTGTCCGTTGTTTAGTATCCATGACACAAGTTCTTAATGATACTTATCTTGGAATTAATTATTGGTGTGATTGGCAGAAATTTTTTATTTTATTTATTGTTGCTCAGTTATATGATGTCTGAATAAAGGCTATTATTAATTAATGTTGAATATTTCAAGTCCAGCATACACCCACCCTTATCCCGATGCTCGCCGGGTCCGGCTCCGATACGTCTTTCCCGGCTCATTGCCCCAGGCTTATAGACGTCATTACCGGCCAAGATATTTATGGTCCAAAAACAAGGGTTTTACATTTCAATCAGGAATAAAAATAGTGCGGGTAATGGTGTGCAGTTTCTTTTTTCGCGATTTATTACAAGTGTTTTGTTTGTTTTCAATGTTGTAATAAAAAATATGTGCTTGATGAACATTAGTATGTGTTCTTATAATTTGCGTACTTTACTATTAAATTTTATACACATGAAGTGAATATTAATGACACATCAATGCTTTACTAACACGTTTCACAATAATAAGTTTTCGAATAAGCGAAAGAGGGCAAAACAGATGAAAATGAATGTGAAATCATTACAACCTCATGTTATAAAAATATTTTTTATCATCTTAGCAAAATCCCGGTTGCCCCAGACTTAAGCCCAGGGTCTGCACTCTGGTTTAGCCAGATTTGGCTGATCTTCAGTTATTTCAGACATCCACAACCCAAAGGGAAACATAATTCTATGGTTATCTTATCTTATCACGGGGGCCACAGATTGTCCGTGGCGCAATTTGACCCTTAGGTTCACTCCTCATTCTATGGTTCAACCTGTTGTCAGAATATAAAAGGCACTGACTTCCTAATAACGACTTCCATAGATGTTCATGACAGCCAGGACTAACAGATTAACGTGCTTTCTGAGGCAGAGCAAGCGATAATTACGCATGTAATTCGAAAACTCATAGGTGGCGTCCACCAGGATTTGAAACCTAGACCCTCTGAATTAGAAGTCGTTGGGCTATCGTCGCTATTATTAAAGAATGGCTGAACATCTTATATCAGAATGAATAATACAAATTGAAAAAGACAGACCTCGCTGATTCGGAATTCGATAACTCTTTTTTATAAAGCTACAGTTAGTTAGTAGTAGTTAATATTATTTTATTTAAGAAGTTAAAGTCTCAAACTCTAAGGCTACGCTTTCGTTTAAGAGCCACCTTGAAAATTAAAAGTATAAAGTTCCCAAGACGAATATTCCTATTTATTAATTGCTATATTTTAGTTAAATAGTAATAGTAGTAGTTTTTAGTTAAATGTATTGATATATTTTTTCTTATTTACAGTATTAAGAATGCTCTATAATAACAAACAAATAAATAAAAAGATTACTAGCTACCAAGAGGTCGATATCTTGCGAAGGTTTTCAAAAGAAATACTTTTTATATGAAGCCTTTCGGAGATCCCTTTTAAGGATAACTATCCGCAACTATTGTGGAACTCCACAAGTTGGATAAATCGAGAGAAACTAAGAGGGAACCTTTACCGTTTGCGAAAAGGAAAACAACTTTATCTTAGTACAACTTCAGAAGAAATTAAAAACAGAAATAGTAATGTATTTGTCGAAACTTTTCAAATGTTTCAACAACTAAGTAAAATTTTATAAATCACATTTCACGGGTTGAAAATGCGGTGTAATCAACTATTTTTTACGACTTTACGAACAATATTCGTACTGGGTGTAAAAAGTCTCTGTTCAAACCCAAGAGCTGAAAGTTCTGCTCAGCATATACCTGGGAAATCAACAGACTTACAGTTTTTTTTTCTTTTCAATAATGGCTTCGTGCGTTTAGCTTATTTAGCTAGAGTCAAGTAAGAGATATATAAATCATAGCAAATGAGAATGAGTGATGATAAATGAGATGCCCTACCCCAAAACCCCTTGAGTCCTCAGTAAAGATGTGGGACTATACTGAGATCTCACATGGACTTCTTGAGAGAAAATTTTAAAAGTAATGTTGCACCGTTTTTTTTGATTTACCAACACTCATGTTTATTCACAAACACTTGACGGTTTATAATCCACCACTATTACACATTAATGTAAGAAATATCACAAATTTTAGAAAATTAAACAAAACTGCAGACATGACGCTTCACTTTCCCGCCAAGAAGTCAGACTTAAAGTTATTAAAGGTCAAAGTTAAATTTTTTTATTGGGACTTTTTTCATATAAAACATACAAAATATCACGCTTATTTTCCCGAAGGAATAGGCGGAGGCATATTATACGCCCACTTTTCGCCAGTTATATTGTTGGTCCCACGTAAAAGGTGGCGAGCCCATTGCCGCTTACATATTACAACTATTTGCAGATTTATTTTTAAGGAATAACAAAATATTTCCAAACAACACATTTAGATATGTCTCTTTTTATGATCTGTAGAAAGGTCTTTGTTTCTCATAGAAAGTCTTTGTTGCCAATGCTAAGTTCTATACCGTTTTGCACTATTACTTCACTGTAAAGGACTTGGGCAAACGTTAAAGTAGTACCACAAACTATTTGCATACTTTGTCTGTAGGATCACGAGTCTTACTTACAAAACAAAAAATATTTGTTATAAAATTAAATGTTAAGTTACGTGATAAATAATACTTCTTAAGTGTTATTTTAAAAGCATTTTTATCTAGGCGTATTTACTATTACACCTGTATCCCCGAAGAATAATAATAATGTATTTATTTTGCTGTGCCCTATCTGGGTCTATGTTTGATACTACCTTATTTAAATATGGTGTATATACAACATAGTTTTGGCAATAAATACTTTGACTTTGAGGTATGCAGAGGCGTTTAGATACGCCCACATGTCGCCAACTATATTGTTTTTCCCACGTAATAGATGGCAAGCTTTTAAGTATGATAATAAATATTAAATCCACATGAACATACCCAATTTACTCCCCAAACCCAGAGACGAGAATGCCTTCGAAAAAATGCCGTGTAAGTGCGAATAGTGAAGATGACTCACGGTCTGATATGTAATCGCAGCATCACTCACTGGGAGCCGTGAAAAATGCCAGCACTCGTCGACACGCTGACGTGACAAGCGATCCATCACGCGACGTGTCAACGTGTCGCGTCACGCCTCCACTGAGGTTATCAATATCTAGATTTAACATAAAATAAATAAAAGTTATTCCGTTAACCCTCCAGCTTTTGTTAGTGTCTGTATATGGTGCTCATTTATAACAATTGACTTACGCTTTTGGTCACAAAGAATTATTATTGTCATAATTCTATTGAGTCTATTAAACGAGTCTGTAGTAAATAATTGAATTCCTGGGATATAAGAGAGACTATTGATTAGTTCGAGATGACATTAATTCGTAATTGATATTTAAATTTCAACTTTGAAAATGCTGAAAAACATCTAAATTCGAAAATAATTGGAGACATTAACTTTTAAAATGTTTACGCTTTCTTTAGTGCGTTTAGTTAAGAGAGAGTGCTGATGTACAGAGAAACCTACTCGTAAGACAAGTGCTAAGGCGTACTCATATGTGTGTGTGTTCTTAAGTAGATAATCTTATAAGATTATTTATGGTTTACGAATAAACTCAAAAACGACTTGACGGATTTTGATAATTGTTTCACCATTCGATCTAGACATTATCCTTGAGTAATAAAGGCTATATTTCAAATTATAAATAAAATAGAGATCTCTATTAAAACTTCATTAACGTATCCCAAGTCAGGCCATGAAAGCTAAGCGAGGGCGTGCGTCTTGTTATATTATTAAAAGAAAAGTTTTATATTTTTGTATGTATGTTTGTTACGAACTCAAAAACTACTCCACGGTTTCTATTTAGAACAAGCAAGGCTTTCAGGGCACTGCTGTGAGTAAGTAACATCTCCGGTTGAAGTTGTAAAAGCTTTTTAAGTTAGCAAGTAAGGATAATCGTTAGTAACATAGCGTCACTAGTAAGTGGCCACTACATACATGTGCCAAGTAACTTTTCATCAATATTTAAAAAATAAAAAGGGATCCTACCAAAACCTAAGGAGCCCAAGCCTACATCACCTGCAAGTGGTGCACCTGCCGATCAACGGACGAGGCTCTGGCGAACATAATAAGTAGTGCCCGGTAAGCGGCAATATGCTCGCCACCTATTACGTGGGACCAACTTTCTAATTGGCGTAATGTGGGCGTATAATATGCCTCTGCCTACCCCTTCGGGGACACTGGCGGGAATGTATGCATGTGTAAAAATAACTACGTTAATATTTATTTTAACATCTCATCTTTTTGGATAATATTTAGAAATCTCTTTATGCAATCAATATTATTACATACATAAATTCACGCCTGTTTTCCCTAAGGGGTAGGCAGAGGCATATTATACGCCCACACTTCGCCAATCATATAGTTGGTCCCACGTAGTAGGTGACGAGCCTTTTGCCGCTGTTATGATCGCCAGAGCCTCGTCCGTTGCTGGGAAGGTGCACCACTTGCAGGTGAGGTTGGCTTGAGTTTGGTTGGATCCCTATACACTCAATAAAATCAATCAATCAATACTATTTTCCATGACCATATATTTTATTTTAATTACCATCTTTGCGCCCTCTTCCAATTAATAACAAATGCTCCGATCAGTTTAAGGCAAGAAACTCTTCATGGTATGACTTAGAAGGTTTTACTTTACGCGTGTAACCTTAAGAAAGATCAATATCTATTTCGAACAAGCAAGGCTTTCAGGGCTCTGCTGGAAGTAAGTAATATCTCGTTGAAGTTGTGTAATGCTATGTTCACACGGGGGTAGGTTTTGTTAAATTTATTTTTGTCAAATTGATTTTTACAGACATAATATAACGCAAGTTTCCCTGAAAGGGTAAGCTGAAGCGCACACGCTCACATTTCGCCAGTAATATTTTTGGCCTATTACCGCTTACCGGGAACTTTAATGTTCGCCAGAGCCTCGGCCGTTAATCTGCAGGTGCACCACTTGTAGGTGAGGTTAGCTTGGGCTTCTCAGATCTTGGTAGGATGTATATGGGTATAGTAGGAAAAATGTATGTCACATTTTTGTCTGGTCTAAGAAAGCCGAAATTTGTGAACACGCGAGTAGTCGTGTCTGCCCAATATGCAATCGGGTATTAAAAAAAATACTAATCGACATCGTATCATTATCACCCTTGCAATTATTCCCTAGACTTTCGATTAGTACCCAGGGTTTGCCCACAGGCCAAATTTGGCTGAATTTCTGATATTACATGTAGCAACTGCCGTCTGACAGCCGCAACCCACAGAGAAATATCACGCTAAAGTAAAACCAGCTATTAGGATATAAGAAGGCACTGAATTCTTAATTACGACTATCACAGATGTTCAGGACAGCCAGGACGGGTTAACGTGTTTTCCAGAACACATAGCTAGCGATAATTACACACATAACTTCTTCAGCTAGTAGCCCTACTACCGTTGATATAGTAGGCCCTGATACCGTTTGTATTGTAGTAGCCCTACTACCGTTGATATAGTCGACCCAGATACTGTTTGTATTGTAGTAGCCCTACTACCGTTAATATAGTAGGCCTTGATAACGTTTCTTTAGTAGTAGCCCTAATACCGTTGATAAAGTAGGCTCTGATACCGTTTGTATTGTAGTAGCCCAACTACCGTTAATATAGTAGGCCTTGATAACGTTTGTTTAGTAGTAGCCTTAATACCGTTGATATAGTAGGCTCTGATACCGTTTGTATTGTAGTAGCCCAACTACCGTTAATATAGTAGGCCTTGATAACGTTTGTTTAGTAGTAGCCCTAATACCGTTGATATAGTAGGCCCTGATACCGTTTGTATTGTAGTAGCCCTACTACCGTTGATATAGTAGACCCTGATACCGTTTGTTCAGTAGTAGCCCTACTACCGTTGATATAGTAGGCCCTGATACCGTTTGTATTGTAGTAGGCCAACTACCGTTGATATAGTTAGCCCTAATACCGTTTGTATAGTGGTAGTCGCGTAACTAGATCTTACATTGTCGGATCTCAAACCTTATGCTCGCGTGATCTATAAATTTAAATACTGTTGACACAGACCTGATTCTCATAAAAAACCGACCGCACAGAGGTATAAGACAAGACCCCGTGTGGACGTACCGTAAGGCTTTCTAGGTAAGTAAGGATAATCGTTAGCAACATAGCCCCGCTTGTAAGTACCCACTGAATATTTGAACGCGGTCCGCCTTCGAGATTTCGCCCCAACAATTATTTTCCCTAGTTTATTTTGACGTTTTTGATGAAGTCTGCTATAATAAATATACGATGTGACTTCCATTTTGTTTAAATTTAAAAAACGAACGTGACAGCCCTGCCGAAAGACTAAGTTATAAACTATAAGACAGAATCAATATCAAAATAGTTTAATCAAGATTGGGTCAATAAAGCTCTTTTGAACTTCAACTTTGGAACAAACGAGCCCATTCTCTAGTAAATTTAGATGATAGGGTAATAACGCAAATGTTGTACTAAAAAAACAATATGAATATGTTTAGGACTATAAATATATATGGGTACAAGTTCGGGTGTATCGGAATCCTACCAAGATCTTAGGATACGTAGCTAAGCTCACCTGCAAGTGGTGCACCTGCCGATTAACGAACGAGGCCCTGGCAATCACAAATGTTCCCGGCTTATAATGCGCCTTTGCCTACACCTATTACGTGGGACAAACATTATAACTGACAAAATGAAAGCGCTTAATATGCCTGTGCCAACCTATTTGGGATATCTTATAACCTCTTGTATATATAGGTACAAGTTATCACAAAAATCACTTTATCAATATTATCATTAGTTTAAAATAAAATGCTTGACCGTCTCTCGTAGCAGCAAAACCACTGCTACGTCGTAACGGCCATCGACTACGACGTAGCCGCCTCTTTTGATTTGTCCTATACTACAATTTCTCGTTTGATTATTACTTAATGGTAGCAAATGAGTAAAGCATCTTCAAAGCAGAGTCTTGAAACTAGTTGGCGCGGAACTGTTCGAAAGGGTAACCGCGATAAGGGCGGCCCGGGGACATAGCAGGCTCAAAAAGGAACAGAAATGGATTTTAGTCAGTAAAATTCTGACGCTCTCCAGCTCCACCCACAGCGAGTGATCGTCAGCGCATATAATATAACGCCATTATTCTAGAGTTATAAATAATTATAATAAATATTTCTGACACTTACACCAATTATTTAGTTCCAAGATAATTATCATTAAGAACTTGTGTTATGGATACTAAGTACCGGATAAACATACATAAAAAAAAATTATTTTTGTAAATACATATTTAATAAATATAGGAAAACACCCAGACCAGAACAAATATTCATATTTTTACACACAAATATTTGTCCTGTATGGGTATCGAACCCACGACCTCAGAAGTGGAGTGCGGGTATACTCGGTCGGTCGATCGGTCGTCAGTTGTTAATCAAATTTCGGAAATATCTAAAATATTATTTTTAGTAGTGTTGAACATGCGGATTCTTCTTATTAAATTTCTATATTTATAGCTTTTAGCTACAATCAGCGTCATACAGTTCGTAGTGCCATCCTTTTTTTTTAAATAATGGCTTCGTGTTTTTTGCACATTTAGCCAGTGTCAAGTTATGGATATTTTAATAATATTTAGTATAGTAAATGAGAATAAGTGGTGATAAAGATGACAAATGAGATGCCCTCCCCTAAACCCCTTGAGTCCTCAGTAAAGATGTCGGACTATACTGAGATCTTACTTGGACTTCTTGAGAGAATTTAAAAAGTGATGTTGTACTGTTTCGTTTGATCTACCAACACTCATGTACGTTCACAAACACTTAACGGTTAATAAACCACCGTTATTTCACATTAATATTTGAAATATCATAAATTTTAGAAAATTAAACAAAACTGCAAACATGACGCTTCACTTTCCCGCCAAGAAGTCCAGCGCCATCTTTAACACGCCCGAATGTCCTTGACATTAGAGGCGTGTATCGATCTTTACGGCGCTTAAGATGTTTCCAACTATGTGCCGCATGTACGCATATATGTAAGGAGGATTAGTTAAACTTTAACCAAGTCCTTCTGATCATAAATTCTCATGGTAAGAACAGTTACAATACGTTATTTCTTTATATAGCATTATAATAGACAACCGACGACTGATATGGCGTGGTAGCGAAAATACCCGCTCTCCACTCCTAAGGTCGTGGGTTCGATTCCCACGCAGGACAAATCTTTGTTTGCATGAACATGAATATGTGTTTTAGTCTGGGTGTTTTTCTATGTATATTAAGTATGTTTTTACAAAAAAAAAGTATGTATGTATGTTTATCCGTTATAGTATCCATAACACAAGTTCTTAATGATACTTATCTTGGAACTAAATAATTGGTGTACTTAATTGTCAGAAAGTTTTTTTTATTTATAATACGTTTTGTAAAGGTTGTATTAGAATTGCTGCCAGATGAGCGAGAAACTGCGAGGTTCACGTTCCAAGCTTCTCTTACTAAGCTCTAAGCCCGTGAATGAACGTTAGTTTTAATTCCAAAGAACTTTAATGAGACAAAGTTGAATAATTTTAAGTTGGACTTAGACTGTGCTGGTCCATTTTACCGTTTTAGTGCGTCATCGTAAGAGGAGTTAATATTGGATAATTTTTAGAGTAGTAACAGTTACTGGATTTTTGCATACATTTTGGAAATACGTGCATATTTAAATCTCCTTACGTAGAAGCATCTGTGTTCCGAAACTCTTGAATATATCTCACAGTGTCATCTAACCCCAAGCTGATCGAGATAAACAAACATATGTATTTATGGTTTTTTTGGATCTAGACCAAGACAAATATTCGAACTCACGACTTTAAAAGCAGATTGCAGGATTGCATACTGACCACCATGTCAAACTGTAAGCTGTGAGATATGTGAGCTATATGACTATGAACTTTAAGTTCCAAATCAAAAGTTATTTATTCAATTTCGCTCAATAGAGCTCTTATGAATGTCATACTTATAAACTAACGCGCCCATTCACTGCGGGCGGGAGCTTGATCGTAAAAGAGCGGGCAAGAAATTTTGGTCAAGGTTGGTTTTTTCGCCCGCCAGCTACAATAAAAATACAAAATATTAAAACAATTGTGTTCTGCAGTCACAAGATTTAAAATCAAAGAAAACAAAACTCTTTTTAGCAATATTAACATAACAGTTGTTTTGCTACTAAACTGTTTGAAACTACAGCTAACTACAGCTAGACCTTCAAAAAGCCGTTAATTGTTTCAAGTAGACTAGCTGAAGCTGCACTAGCCGAGGTATTACATACATAATATTTAATATTATCGACTATACTGGTGAAACAGTACAAACTAGATGTGTCCGCCTCCATGTTCTAGCGTTGAAATTCAAATTGGAGATTCGGTCTTTATTAGCTTTTAAACTGTTTTTTATTCTACAAGTCTAAGAAGTTCTGGAAAGACATAGACTATTATTACAATTCAATCCCATCCAAATCGTTGACCATCTAGCCAAATTCTACGTGCATCAGCCCCTTAGTCTTGTTCCATAATATATAAAAGTCACACCTAATGTAATTTAAAATTTCAATTTATTTTTATTGAATTAAAGTTGTCTAGTACATTATGACTAAATAGTCTAGACATACAGGCACTTGCAGAATGAAACTTTTCTGATATTGCTAGAGTTGTTTTAATGACTGACCTGATCGAAAGTGGTTACTTGCATAACCAGGGTCATTACTAGAGCACGTTCACGTTTTCAAAGAATCCCATTTATAATCTCTTGGAAATAAACCCATTCCTGAAATGTCATTCCACCACCCAAGAGTAAGCGAGAGTAAGTTTCATTCAAAATATTAGGTCGGGGAAAAAGTCTTTTCGCATAACGTAGGTATAAACTTATTATAAAATTTTTTTGACTGTACTATTTGTGTCTGGCTGGTTTTGGTAACATTAAAAAGGTTCCATTATAAAGAAAAGAAAAAAATAAAAAAAAGTTGTTTCCCGCTATTTTTCATTTGTTTTTCTCTCCGTAAAAATGAGTGAATCTAATGAAGAAATTCGATACATTTTAAAATTTTATTATAAAAAAGGCAAAAATGCAACTCAAGCAGTGAAAAAAATTTGTGATGTTTATGGACCTGATGCAGTGTCAGTAAGAGTAGCACAAATTTGGTTCAAACGATTTCAGTCCGGAAATTTTGATGTTAAAGATGCACCTCGCTCTGGTCGACCTGTTACGAATAAAATAGACGCCATTTTTTAAAAGAGTGGAGCAAGATCGGCATATTAGTAGTTACGATGTAGCTGAAGAACTGGGAATTGACCACAAAACAGTTTTGACCCATTTGAAGAAAGCTGGTTATACAAAAAAGCTCGATATTTGGGTGCCACACGAGCTCACTCAAAGAAACTTAATGAACCGTGTACTCATTTGCGATTCATTATTGAGACGTAATGAAACCGAGCCGTTTTTGAAGAGATTGATAACTGGCGATGAAAAGTGGATCACGTACGACAAGAACGTGCGAAAAAGGTCGTGGTCGAAAGTTGGCCAGGCTTCACAGACTGTGGCCAAACCTGGCCTAACACGAAATAAGGTGATGCTGTGTGTATGGTGGGATTGGAAGGGCATTGTTTATTATGAGCTTTTACCGCCCGGCAAAACCATCGATTCTGATCTTTACTGCCAGCAACTGATGAGATTAAAGGAAGCAGTCGAGAGAAAACGGCCGGAATTGATCAACAGGAAGGGTGTGGTCTTTCATCACGATAACGCTAGACCACACACATCTTTAGCCACTCAGCAAAAATTAAGAGAGTTCGACTGGGAGGTCCTAGTGCATCCACCATATAGCCCTGACCTTGCGCCTTCAGATTTTCACCTGTTTCGGTCTCTGCAGAATTCTTTAGGTTCTGTAAGGTTGACCTCAAGAGAGGACTGCCAAAACTATTTGTCCCGTTTTTTTGATCAGAAGTCCCAAAGTTTCTACAGTAACGGGATAATGTCTCTGCCCACAAAATGGCAGAAAGTTATTCAACAAAACGGTACATATATATTGTAAATAAATGTAAATAAACTTTGAAAAAAATGTCTTGACTTTTCATACAAAAATACGAAAAGACTTTTTCCCCAACCTATTATACAGTACGCACTCCCTTCAATTTAAGTTTAAAAAATTCTAAGGCATATTGCTCTTGGTGTGACCGCTAGACTGTACGTCTACTGCACTTGCAGAAAAAAGCTCTCACAAAAAGCTTGCATAACATGGAATCTCATTGCACACCCCATTATCTGCTCAAGGCGTCCACTGCACGAAGACAGCGATTATTCTCACTGTTGTGAAATACATTTTCTTGGCACTTACCACGAGTGGCGATTTAGCTCTGTCGGTCCACATTTTACCTACTCCACAAACCATTAACTATTACCACTTGTGCATTAGAATTTTAACCTTCCTTTCTGCAGGATAAGGGTTAGCTGAACCGCAAAACCGGTCGATGCTTTTGTTTTCTCGCTGCAATCTTGAGCGGGAAAAATGCAAAGTGCAAGCAGGATGCTTTACAAAAGAAGGGGACATTAATAGCCTGCGCTTCTTTAGTTTTTCTTCGAAATATCTAATGAATTCTCTTGGTACCAAGTATTCTTAGAGTCCTGAATTTAATAAGTATTTTTTGAGATACTGTTTAGGAAAAGAATAATTTTCTTTTTTTTTTAGATACATACATGTTACACGCCTGTTTCCCCGAAGGGGTAGGCAGAAGCATACTATACGCCCACACTTCGACATTTATATTGTTGGTCCCACGTAATAGGTGGCGAGCTTGTTGCCGCTTTCCGGGCACTCTTATGATCACCAGAGCCTCGTCCGTTGATCGGCAGGTGCACCACTTGCAGTTGAGGTTGGCTTGGGCTCTTCAGATCTTGGTAGGAACCCTATACACCCAGATTTATTAGATTTATTACAAAATTGATAAAGGTGTACATCAGCACTTGTTAAATGTGCGTAATTATCGCTGTCTCCCGGCCAAAGGGGGACCTAGAGAGATGTGTGGGACGACCGCCAGCAGTAATACCCACTAAAAATCTTCCGACGACGCCCGCCACTTGTTGAGAAAGATGCGCGGTGCCGGTACCTGGGTTGCAGCTCTGACACCCCGCCCGCGGCCAACGTCCCCCGGACCAAAACCGGGAGGACCTCCTCAAAGAGACGCAGTGGACGCGACCTCCTACCTCCTTGTGCGACTATAGCGTGTGTGGCCGACTTCTCGGAGGGTCCATGGTTAGAGGCCCTGCCCCCGCTGCCTTAGACCCTCCTGGCGCTGCTTAACGGGCCCTCCTGGCCCGCCCGCTGCGCCCTCCACAGGTCCCTCTTAGTTTCCCCCCCGGTAGTCAGTACTAAGGGCACCCAGAGTCGC
This sequence comes from Musotima nitidalis, assembly GCA_949126915.1. Taxonomy (NCBI): domain Eukaryota; kingdom Metazoa; phylum Arthropoda; class Insecta; order Lepidoptera; family Crambidae; genus Musotima; species Musotima nitidalis. The sequence goes on from OX421429.1 coordinate 4,846,720, forward strand.
CAATCTCTGGGTGTTACCTTTTCCCTAGCGCCCTCTGCGCCCTACCGGGAGATACTCAGCCCCCCCACCATGACAAGGTGGAGACCAGTTGGGGGGGACCCTGAGCTTAAGTCTAGGTCTACCAGGATAATGCTAGGATATGATAATAATGAGACGCCTATGTAGGCACCATCGCGAGGCTTATATTCTGCTTTCTACTAAGTTCTTTACCGTGTGATATCGGTTCAGAATAGTGCCACCCTCGCTCATCTAATGGGGAGTCGTAAGAGTCGACAAAGAGAAATCGTAACGGATGATGGGCAGCAACGTCATCCTGCGTACTGGCTTGAACTGCGATCACCAACCCGCCTGCCCAGCGTTGTGATGATTGGCAAATGGGGGTATTAGAATATAATCTATTGGGGTGGCCTAAGTTCAGCAGTGGATTTTATATGGCTGATATGATGACAAAATTATTACACTTAAGTTTTCTCTCAGAAGGTTAAAATTATACATTAGCATATAAAATGCTATTATGTAAAAACCTGTAAAATATTTTACACTGTTTGGATGCTCTTACGACTTGAAGGTAATATGTAAAATATTTTAACATACTTCTTCAAATCAAAAAGATTGTTCTGATAGGAAAACAGTGTCTCATAAGTTTAATTGTTAGTCATTTACATATTCATTTTATTAACGCTCTTCAGTCGAGTCAGCACGGTCAATTATTTGTGAATTTTCAGAAGATGCAGCGCATGCTTTGCGTAAATGCATTTCGTTACCGACGTACAAATATATCCCAGGACCGACCTTCGTGTTGCGGGACAAGGGTATCTACCGCGGCCTTGGACATAGTAGGCGCAAGTAGTAAAATGTATGGTTTTTTGTCAGTAAAAGTCTGACACACTGGTTTTATACCATTTAATAATTTTATGAATCTGTAAACCATGCTTAAATTTAATATCTAGATCCGCAGGTAACAAAATTTTACTACTGGAAACCAGTGCACTTACAAAGAAGGCTGTATTTCTGTAGCGTACGAGCGAATAGCTTGGAGTCATATAAAATCACGTGTGCCTGTAAAGCGGTGCCATCAAGCACTGCGAACTCATTGCTCTCAAGAAATGGCCGCTGTCTCGCCGCCGCACTTACTGCTAAATGGTCATGCTTTACTGTCGGCACAACATATTAAGAACAGGCGATTTATTTTGAAAACTGTTTAAATTTACGATGATTATTTACAAGCGGTTCTTTTTTAAAATTTTAGCAACATTATTAGAATCTACGAATGTGACGTTTTATATTAGTAAGATTTCGCATTATTTATGTTAATTATAGATATAATTAAATTTAAATCAGAAGTTTTCCACAAGAAACTTTTACTAACTTCACTTCAAACTGAATGGATCGAAGTAGGCCAGAAACACAGTAAACAACTTTATATACTAAAATCACTTTTGATTTTCAATTAGAACAAAACTTTATAATGTACAGCTTAATTGGTCATTTTCTATAGATCAGAATGTTATCAAAAACAAAGGATTTTGGGCATAGCACATTCAAAGAATAAATATTATATGTTCTATTAAACGACGATTTTTGACGACCGATATGGCGTGGAGGTCAGTATACCTGCACTTCACTCCAGAGGTCGTGGGTTCGATTCCCACACGGGACAAATCTTTGTGTGCATGAACATGAATATTTGTTCTGGTCTGGGTATGTATCTGGGTAGGTATGTACCGATATGGCGTGGAGGTCAGTATACCTGCACTTCACTCCAGAGGTCGTGGGTTCGATTTCCACACGGGACAAATCTTTGTGTGCATGAACATGAATATTTGTTCTGGTCTGGGTATGTATCGTATCGACATCGTATCTTAAGTACGTATTTACAAAAAAAAAGAAGTATTTATGTATGTTTATCCGTTATTTAGTATCCATAACACAAGTTCTTAATGATACTTATCTTAGAACTAAATAATTGGTGTGATTGTAAATATTTATTATTTATTTATATTATTTAAAATACACCAATTATTTAGTTCCCAGCTAATTAGGATTAAGAACTTGTGATATGCATATTAAGAAACGGATTAACATACTACAGACATACATAGAATCACTTGTAACATAGAAATATAATTTGAATCAAGATTCGCAGAACTTTACATCATTAATCAAAAGTTCTATTGCAGAACCCAAGCTTAATTGGTATTTCGTCCTAATAAAGTGTGAACATTTTTTTTACATGATTAGATTTATATAGTTACTTGCTTCTCCAGTCGCTTTTAACAAAATTAACTAGCTGTATTTTATTGTTCATGCTGTCGATTTAAAGTCTTACATCTGGTCACTGAAACTAACGATTAAACGTCTGAGTACCTATTTACGTTTAAACCAAGAGCTTACTAAAATAGTCAAGTACCTTTCTCCAACTGCGTGTTTATTACTCCGAAACATTTACTATGAGTCACAAAACAAAATGACTTTCTGGTCATATAGTTTGACCGCTTAATCTTAAGGCAGGGGGCGCGATTGTTAATCATGTTAGACTTATAAAGAAGAAAGAAAGAATGAGATATATTATATACATACATAATTTTAGAGTAGGCAGAGGCATATAATTTGCCCATATTTCGCCAATTATATTGTTGGTCCCACGTAATAGGTTCGCCAGAGCCTTGTCCGTTGTTCGGCAGGTGAATCATTTGCAGGTGAGGTTGTTTTTGCTCCTCAGATCTTGATCAGAATCCCTATACAAAATAGTAGTAGAACTATAGTCTATTGTTAAATAAAAAGGATTAAATAAAGTGGATCGGTTATCCATAGGGCAGAGGTTTGTTTCCTCTTCGGGTTACTACGGACGCGTTGATTTTTTCTAGTAAATAATTGTTAGTGATTTATGGAAAACATCTTGTTTTATTTTACGATGCTTCTCTCCAGGAGCTCTTCGCCTTCTTGATATTAACTACATACATTTTGTCCCCAGGCACGCAATCCCGGTACCAAGTGTTCGCGATGGAGGCGGCGGCTGGTCCGCGTGCCAACGGCGCCGTGTTGCGTATCGAGCCGGTGCGAACCCAGCGCGACGACGCAACGTACGAGTGCGTTGCCGAGAACGGCGTGGGAGACGCTGTGACCGCCGTTGCAACGCTTACTGTGTTCGAAGGTCAGAATTTTGGATATTACCTTATTAGAATAGTTTAGGGGTCGTCTCGCTTATAGATACGGCGCGCGCTCAACGCGATGACGCGCGACGCAACGCGTTGCAACTGCAGTCGCAACTCGAACCGTGTTTAAATTATGTGTATTTACTTATAAGACCAATTTGATCTGAAGTTTCTGGAAACAACACTAAAGAAGAGAACTTAATGGTTAAATTTTTAAATTAAAGATTCATAATTTTGTAGGCACCAGGTTATCAGCAGTTTAAAACGTGCAGTCCTCACAATCTAACGTCAAAATTAAATTAAAATAAAATATCGGAATATGATAACATTGAAATAACGAAGCTTAGATTCACCTACATGCAACAAATCAATTAAGAAATAAAAAATATTTAAGTGTGCGTAAGAATCTTAGTGCCAGTTCCGAGCCACCGCTCTGTAAGAAGAACTAGCAAGAAACTCACAGGCTAATGCTCTTATAACTCAACAAGATTTTATTCAATAAGAACATACATACAGAACGCAATACAGCATATTATACATTTCCAACAAAATGGCTTTAAACATACCGTGACCTCTTTTACCACCCCATAGCGAAAGCAATATAAAGTAATGATAACATGAACACCGCCATTGAAATGTCGCTTTCGAAGCCTCTCGCAAGGTTCCCTGTGGCTCAGCGGAACGACCGAGGACCGCATAAAACATGCTTCACGCTGACGTTCTGATCCCGAGTAACTCCGCTGGTCGCGAAGACAGTGGCCATCTAATAAATAAGCATTTAAAGTTGCTAGCAGTGATGCGGCGTGGTCGAGTTTGCGGTCACAATCACTTGATTCTACGTTTTTGGGCAATCGACTTCTGTATTCCATTATTTATTGATTGTGATAACTTTTATCTTTTGTTTTATTTTCAAAGCCTGTGTCTTACTTTTAATTCAATTTCTTACTACGAAGGAGGGTTTGATGAAAAATCGATATTGTCATACATTTAATTACATACTAGCCAGCTTCCTATATTTTTAGAAGATATAAATCATTTAATAACAATACATTAAAACTGAACTATTTTATATTTTGAATTCAACGCAAAATATTAACATTAAAATTGAGGTTCTATATTTAGTTGTGCAATTATAATCGTGCCCATAAAGTATTATTACTATATGTTATTGCACACAAAATTTTGGCCGCGGCTATTTTAGCTTAGTTTAATTACTCTTTACATTAAATAAATCAAAATTTGCCTTGGTTTCTATGTTGTGAAAGCGTAACAAACACTAACAATCTCGAATAATAATGAGTAGGAGTAATAAAATACCAAATTTCAATATCACGCACAATATAGGACTAGAATATATTTTTTAAACAGTACATAAAAAATTTCGATCATCTCGACTGTAAACATTTTACTCGATTGCCAAACGTATAAAGTGACATCACTACTCGGTCGATTCCATAACGAGGCTCGAAGACAGAGCGTGGTGGAGTGATACAATTTCGTAGTTAATGAGTGGTATTATTACTGTGATGGCTTAAGTTCTCGATTTACGCGTCGGCCGGTAATTGACGACTAAATCGCGATAATTATGTCATATTTCAACTCGGTTACGAGACGCGTTTAAACTCCTTTGCATATTATTTGGCAGAAAATGGCGCTGGTTTTAAGCGCTACTCTTGACTACGTAATTTTAATACGGTTATGATCGTTTTAAGATCGCAGTGTGAAAGTGATCTTTTAATCCAAGAGTTATAAAGATGCCATTGATTTTTTATTGTTTCCTGTCTCTTAGCGGAATGAATGTCACCACATAGATATTAAATAGAATTGTCTCTTGTAATTACACCTCCAATGAACCACAAGAAAGTCTCAAGAAATATAACTTATGAAATCATATCACACATCTACATGTAGCCGTCATTATATATTTTTTTATATATTTAAACCAAAGCAAGATTTTCCCGCTACTCGATAATAATTATTTAACAAACGTATGAGATTAAACCTGGCCTATCTAGAGACTAATATAAGAAAAATAATTATGGTCAGAATAGTTATTATTGAGTCGTGAGAAAAACTAGCACTAGATTCTTTGTGGATTGAATCTCGCTTTCACAAACCTGTACAAGAGGCATGCAAATCCTAAGATTGACAATGTGTGGCGTCCTGCTGTTATATTGGTTGTGGCGAGGTCGTGGGTTCGATTCCCACCCAGACAAATCTTTGTGTGCATAAATATGAATATTTGTTCTGGTCTAGGTGTTTTCTTATGTATATTAAGTATGTATATTGTATATAGAAAAAAAGTATATAATAGGTTGGGGAAAAAGTCTTTTCGTATTTTTGTATGAAAAGTCAAGACATTTTTTTCAAAGTTTATTTACATTTATTTACAATATATATGTACCGTTTTGTTGAATAACTTTCTGCCATTTTGTGGGCAGAGACATTATCCCGTTACTGTAGAAACTTTGGGACTTCTGATCAAAAAAACGGGACAAATAGTTTTGGCAGTCCTCTCTTGAGGTCAACCTTACAGAACCTAAAGAATTCTGCAGAGTCCGAAACAGGTGAAAATCTGAAGGCGCAAGGTCAGGGCTATATGGTGGATGCACTAGGACCTCCCAGTCGAACTCTCTTAATTTTTGCTGAGTGGCTAAAGATGTGTGTGGTCTAGCGTTATCGTGACACACCCTTCCTGTTGATCAATTCCGGCCGTTTTCTCTCGACTGCTTCCTTTAATCTCATCAGTTGCTGGCAGTAAAGATCAGAATCGATGGTTTTGCCGGGCGGTAAAAGCTCATAATAAACAATGCCCTTCCATTCAATGGTGGGATACCATACACACAGCATCACCTTATTTCGTGTTAGGCCAGGTTTGGCCACAGTCTGTGAAGCCTGGCCAACTTTCGACCACGACCTTTTTCGCACGTTCTTGTCGTACGTGATCCACTCTTCATCGCCAGTTATCAATCTCTTCAAAAACGGCTCGGTTTCATTACGTCTCAATAATGAATCGCAAATGAGTACACGGTTCATTAAGTTTCTTTGAGTGAGCTCGTGTGGCACCCAAATATCGAGCTTTTTTGTATAACCAGCTTTCTTCAAATGGGTCAAAACTGTTTTGTGGTCAATTCCCAGTTCTTCAGCTACATCGTAACTACTAATATGCCGATCTTGCTCCACTCTTTCAAAAATGGCGTCCATTTTATTCGTAACAGGGCGACCAGAGCGAGGTGCATCTTTAACATCAAAATTTCCGGACTGAAAACGTTTGAACCAAATTTGTGCTACTCTTACTGACACTGCATCAGGTCCATAAACATCACAAATTTTTTTCACTGCTTGAGTTGCATTTTTGCCTTTTTTATAATAAAATTTTAAAATGTATCGAATTTATTCATTAGATTCACTCATTTTTACGGAGAGAAAAACAAATGAAAAATAGCGGGAAACAACTTTTTTTTATTTTTTTCTTTTCTTTATAATGGAACCTTTTTAATGTTACCAAAACCAGCCAGACACAAATAGTACAGTCAAAAAAATTTTATAATAAGTTTATACCTACGTTATGCGAAAAGACTTTTTCCCCGACCTAATATGTATGTTTCTCCGTTATTTAACCCATAGTCCATAACACAAGTTCTTGATAATATTTATGAACAAGCCTCAATTAGGGTCTCTTAACTTGACAAAACGTATTCTACCACATACAATGGCAACCGGGAACAACAGATTAACCTGCTTTCCGACGCCCGGACGCGCTCTAAATCAAATGCCACGCAAACCGTCACCATACAAGGGCTCTTTATTACGATGATCTTGCCGAACTTGTTAGTTTCGTAAAATTAATATAATATAATATTTATGACACTTACACCAATTATTTAGTTCCAAGATAAGTATCATTAAGATCTTGTGTTATGGATACTAAATAACGGATAAAATACATAAATACTTTTTTTATTTGTAAATACATACTTAATATACATAGGTAAACACCCAGACTAGAACAAATATTCATATTTATATACACAAAAATTTGTCCTGTGTGGGAATCGAACCCACGACCTCAGGAGTGGAGTGCGAGTATACTCGCCACCACGCCATATCGGTCGTCAAAAATTGCATAGATCACTAGCTGTTTAACTGCTGCTAATTAACAGTGCCATGTGGTTACCGGTCTAGAATAGTGCCAAAGGAGCCGTAAGAGTCGGCGGAGAAAAATCCTACCGGATGATGGGCAACAGCGTCATCCTGCTTACTGGCTTAAAATGCGATTACCAGTCTGCTCAGCGTGACTAGAATGCAGCACCAATAGAATGAAATCTATTGGGGAGGCTAATGTTTAGCAGTGGACTTTATAAGGCTGATAACGAATTAACAACGATAGCCAGTGGTAAGACTAAATTTCGGGTTGAAACCCTTGCCGCGCACCGTTGACTTTTCGAGGACTAATAAGCAGATCCTGGGGCCTAAATATAATAATAATAATTTTCATTTTCTCCTTACAATGACAGGCTTAAAATATTACAATGGTGCTTATATCTAATAATCCATAAATTAAATTTGGTCTACTATCGCAAGGATACCCACAGTCTTGTCTGTGTTACTTACGTAAAAGCTTAAATGTATGTTATTCACTGTTTACGGCAGCGCACGCAATGCAAGAATAGTATTAATTGATGGAGCTTCAATGACAAGCAAGTTCAAAGCCTAAACCTTCTTTAATTGGACTATTGAATAATATTTTTTTTACAATTAACAACAGTAGTTCAGCTCATTTTTTCTTCTTTTTTCTCTCCCCGTCCACTGATGAACATAAACTTTCAATAAGCTGTTTCCTATAAAAACATCTCCATATATTTGTATATGTTAGAAATAGTGTATTCAGTAAGCTTTGTTAAACGAACCTACTTTTAGCTAATCGGAATTAAAGCCTTAACTTTAGTTTCTATTTCCACGTACTCTTTAAACAACAAACTACGTATTTGCTGCACAATGTCTGTAAATAGAATTGCATCCATCGATTTGCAGAAAGCAATAAATGTGACCGCGAGTCGACGGACCCGGATGGAGGCTCCCCTAACCGCTGGCTTCACAATACGTTTTACTGCAAATTTACTAGCCAGTTGTGCTCTTTACCGTTTTAATGATTTGTACATTGAACACATACTCTATAGGTTTCTGACCATGGAGGTATTGGTATTAAATAAAATACATTATTTAGAGTATAATCTTTTCTGTCTTTAGTCGATACGTGAGAGTAGACTGGTGCTCAGTAGTGAGACGTTATTGGGCTGAGGTGATAGGTTAATGAATACCCTAACGTCGCACTACTGGGCTCAGGCCTCTGAATAACAAAAGGTGGCAGGTTACCATTCACAACGCGGACTCAGTGCGAATGGCTGAGAATTCATCTGGCGTGTGCCGCATTGTGAATACATAGTCTTCAGCCGCTTTATAAGCGCTCTATATCAAATAGCGCAAAGACAGATCCATGTACTCGTATTTTGCTTACATATATCTGTTTTTAAATTTTATGATTTTATCTTAAAACTTAATATAGTATAGTAAATAGAGTAATTTCAAATCATAAAATAAAATATACTTATAACACGAAGAAACACAGACTAAGACAAATATTAGTATCCATTCTCACAAAAATATCTGAACCACGACCGACACACGACAGCAGCAAAATAAACTGCTACTTTGTTTTTTTATCTTATATACAAATATTGACACAAACTACGCCCCCGTACTTACACAATTGCCTTTAACATAATATTTTATTTCTCTTTATTTCCACACCGCTGGCACGAGCTCAAAAAGGCTTCCCTATTGGCTGTATATTCATATAACAATGGCTTTATCGCTGTATAACTGACAACATACTTTAATTTTAACTGAGTAGAATAACGATAAACACAGTCTATTATGTACACAATTTTATTTAAGTCTGGACGCCCAATGCCTGAATAACAATAGATTTTTCATTGACATATATACGTACATACATTCACGCCTGTTTTTCCGAAAGGGTAGGCAGAAGCAAATTACACGCCCACACTTTTTATTAACCATTACATTGTCGGTCCCACGTAATAGGTGGCAAGCCTATTGCCGCTTGCCGGGATCTGTTAAGTTCGCCAGAGCCTCGTCTGTTGATCAGCAGGTGCACCAGTTGAAGGTGAGGTTGGCTTGGTCTCCTTAGATGTTAGTAGGATCCCTATAAACCTTTATATTTTAGATTTTCATATATTTTCAAGCCTGTTAAAAAATTACCAAAATAGTGTCTTAATTAAAAACGTCTGAAAATAATAATAATTATTGTTTATAATAAGCTTGAGTGAAAAATTCATAAATGCGGTATATATTCTTAGTAAGCAAAAATATCCTACTGGAAAACATGCATAAATACATCACGCTAATTTCCCCGAAAGGGTAGGCAGAGGCAAATTATACGCCCACATTTCGCCAAGTATATTGTTATGTTATGTTTGCCATAACCTGGTTCGTTGACCGGCAGGTGCACTACTTGCAGGTGAGGTTGGCTTGGGCTCCTAAGGTCTTGGTAGGTTCTCTATGCACCCATATTATTAAAAACGTGTTGAATAATTGTCTGTTTATTTTATATAGTTATATTATCTGTAACCAACCGATGGACCGATGATCTGGTCGGTGGATATAGACGGCCTAGTGGATCTATATCCAGGACGGCCGAGGATCGCTTAATATGGAAATCTATTAGAACCATAATCCTATGCTCAGCTGTCATATGGCTGAAATAATAATGACACTTATATTTAACAAAAACACAGGTTGTCATTAATGTATTATTAAAATAAACTGCCAACATAACCTAATCTAACCTTAATGCACATGATAAATACGTACCCAGCCTTTAAATTCCTATTTGGATGAATCTTAATCAATGTTAAAATGTTGACCTACTGCTTGAACTTTTTGTACTGTATAATACCACAAGTAGAACAAAGAATGAACTACTGTAAGTATTTGACCTATGCTTTAATGGCTGTATATATTAAATCTCATTTGAACTTATAAAATCCGAAAACAACAAACGATGACGCGATTCAACTCCGATCAACGCCCTGTATTGAATATAATGTTACTAAATAAAATATAATATTAAAAACTAAATACTTAACGTAAACAATCAATCAGCATTTTTATATGCACTATTAAATTTAAGCCGTAGTTAAAGGATCAGATTATAAAAATTTCTTTAAAGTTATTCACGCGTGGCTCAAGATTACATAACCTTGTCGCTGAATACTGTGTGTAAGCTATGTTTATTTACAAACACTATTTCTACCAGTGGGCGCTATCTTTTGGGAAAAACATCCGAATGAATCTCTGCGAAAATTAATTAGTGTTATTATTTTTGTTATGCCAGCCAGCGCGCTTCTAGGGAAAAATAGCTAAATTTCCGACCCACTCGTTACTACTCCCCTTATTAAAGAACCTTAATAACACTGTTTTGCCAACTAAAATTACAAACCTTCGGCTTCCAAAAATAATGTTATTCCACACACGAGATTGTGGCGAATTATTAAAATTATCTCATTCAATTTTGAATCTCGACGCACATATGATCGTCAAATATTCCGCCCTCTGTAATTTGATGCTCAATAATGGCTTCACCGGTTGCTGTCTTCCTTTCACTAATTAATATTGAATTATGTAGTCTAGGAGTTATTTAAATGGGTCGGGTTGCGAAAAGTTTCGACGTTCGTTTGATATTTTCTTCGGTGTTTTTTTCTCGTTTGTAAGGTCTCTTAACATAATATAAAAGTTCCAATGCATATACAAACGTAGTAGAGGACGGCCTCCCACGCGATGAACCGATGATCTGGTCAAGGCGGCGGGAAGCCGATGGATGCAGGTGACTCAGGATCGCTCTATGTGGAAATCTATTGGGGATGCCTATGTTCAGCAGTGTACGTCAGATGGCTGAGATGATGATGAATGTATATTTGGATTGTTTCTCTTTATGGAAAATAATTATTGTTAATAATCAGCCGATTAGGACATTTCACACAATGTTTCTGGTCCAAACTGAGAAGCTTGTATTAGTACTAGACAACGGACAGCCATATTTTATTTTAGTGCATATATAATACGCAGAAATTAATAGTAAATAAAAAATACACCCTAACCAGGACATGTTCACGTTTTTTGTTAAACCACAAGGTGCCACTCTAGCAAACGGCTCATTTGCTTGTAAGGTAGAAGTACTATTTCTTTAACCCTTAACTTAACTTTGAGCTTTAAATAGTTAAATTTAGGTAAAAAACCTTACTTGGCATGTTTAAAGGTTAAAAAATAATGAGTAACTACTACATGTTTATTCAAATCGGTGGTCGGATATTATAATATTTCCAAGCCAATTCAAGCCGCCGTCACAGTAAAGTTTGTAATGTTATCACGCGATCTTCATTTCGCCTAAATTGTGCGAATTTATGCAAACTCAACATTGAGTTCTCGTACAACCCGAATCTGGTCTAAATTACCCATCTAATTGTATCCGATATCATATCCGATAGCATCGAATAATTATAATCGAATTATATTGACTCAAATTAGGGTATTAGGCTTAGTAGTTGCTAGTATGAATTATACTAGCATTTTTTTTCGGATGGATAGATAATCATTTTATGATATACAAATACAAATACTCATTTATTGGTAATACAACATTACACGTCACAGAAAAGAAAACATGCATAATTATTAGAATTATTTAAATTAAATTACAATATCATGAGGAATTAATAATGTCAAAATAAAAAATGTCAATAACAAATGAATCAAGAAATATAAATGCAATTAATAAAAATAAACAATCAATAATTATGGAAATTAAAATAAAACAAAATGTAATTTCTTCATAAAGTCATTAATGTCATAGAACGTTTGCTCAAGAAGATATTTTTTTAATAAGAATACTAAGAAGTATAATAAGAAATACTAAGAAGTGTAATACTATAAGAAGATCTTCTGTGTGGGTCAGACTTTTACTGACTAAAAAACATCCATTTTCCTTCTTGAGCCTGATACGTACCGAGACCGAGGTTACCATTTCGAACAGTCCCGCAGCAAATATACTAGCATTTACCTCACATATTTTTGTTAACAAAAAAAAAATTCTTTACAAAAAATAAGGCTGTAGATTTGCTGACACTTTGTTAAGTAACTATTCCATATTTCTTATCTTATCATGAAGGCTTATCATGATGCTATATACTTTATGTATACCATAAAAAAATAACAGTCCGAGTTGCATAAACTTTGAAAATTCATCGTAGGAGATGTAATTTTTGGAAACATATTAGAGGCAAATTTGAACGTTACGCTAAAATTGTATATAAACTTCATTAACATATTTCCAAAAAAAAAAAATACAGGAAATTTGTTTAAATTAATGCTTTTTTAACATTTTGCACTAGTTTAGTTTGCGTTAGTTTTAGCTTTAAATTTAACTAACTTTAATACCGATACCGAAGCTCAAATGGTTAATGCTATCCTATCTCTATCGAAGTGAGGATGTTTTTTTTTTTAAAAAAACCCCACGAATCCAAAGAGTATCAAAAAGTAACACATTTCTAACTTCTACTTTTGTTCCTATCCATCATAATATGTGGGTTTTATTTAACGTTTTACAATTTTATATAAATTATTATATCATAAATACTCAAATATTCATTTATTGGTTATACAAAGTTACACGTCACAGAAAAGAAAACATACATAGTTATAAGAATTATTAAAATTAAATTAAATTACAATATCATGAGAATTTAATAATGTCAAAATAAAAAATGTCAATAACAAATGAATCAAGAAATATAATGCAATTAATAAAAATAAACGGTCAATAATTATGAAAATTAAAATAAAACAAAATGTCATTACTTCATAAAGTTGTATATAATACATAATATCACGCCTATTTACCCGAAGGGGTAGGCAGAGGCATATTATACGCCCACACTTCGCCAGTTATATTATTGCTCCCACGTAATAGGTGGCGAGCCTATTGCCGCTTATCGGGAACTTATATGCTCGCCAGAGCCTCGTCTGTTGATTGGCAGGTGCACCACTTGCAGGTGAGGTTGACTTGGGCTCCTCAGATCTTGGTAGGAATCCTATACACCAAAATATGGCGTGATGGCGAGTATGCCCGCACTCCGCTCCTAGGATCGGTGGTTCGATTCCCATATAGAACAAATCTTTGTGTGCATGAAGATGAATATTTGTTCTGGTTTTCCTATGTTTATCAAGTTTGTATTTTAAAAAAAGCATGTATATATGTTTATCCGTTATTTAGTACCCATAACACAAGTTCTCAATGATACTTATCATGGAATGGATGGATGTAATTGTCAGAAAAAACTTATTTTTTATTTATTGATATGATGCACTTCAATAATAATAACATAGCCCCACAATTAAACATTACATTCTCAATCAGTACTTTTGATGCAAAATGAAAATATTTTTAGCAGATCAGTTTTTTGTACTTGTTCCACAATACTCTCAATACCTTCATAGAAAATCATACATCAATAATGAATGCCCACGCATTCTCGGTTACTTCGATATTTTCCGAAGTTCCTCTACAGTTTTTCTTGCTATATATTCGTAAATCTCATAAAGAGATAATGAGATAGAATGTTCCGGAACTTTTGGTATTGTAAAAGCAAACATTATTCGAGTTAGCGGAGGGAAACGAGGATAATTTTGAATAATATCTCTCCAATCGCTTCTTCTATTGTGCAGAATGAATTTTGAAATTGTGTGGGTTAGCCATATTAGAATCGAAGTATATTTAGACATTACACATAGCGCTAAACCAAAAAATGGTACTTGAGAACGGATAGTTTCAATAAATAGTGTATTTTCTGTGAAAGTATTCTTTTAATTAAAGGCAACACCTACCTGCCAGAACGAATAGACGCAGGCAAGAACAGAGTATGTTAACGGACCTGTAAAGTGCATAAATGCCGTTTCACGCCCTGTTATACGCTATACGCTTTCATGAGTCGGTGCGCATGTTATAATTTTGGTTCCAAGGCATAGCGTGCGCTTTTTACTGCTTAGATACATAGACAAAACGTTTAATGCGCAAATTTAACACAAATACAAGATATAAAAATAAAATAAAAACTAAAACAATATAAAAAAAATATAAATTCGCTAGTTCTTAATGTTGACTTTCATTAGAGCTCAATTAAGTTAAAATGTTTATTTTCCTTTTAAATATTGGCTTCGTGCGTTTAGCACATTTTGCCAGTGTCAAGTAAGAGATATGTTGATAATACATAAATCATAGTAAATGAGAATGAATGGTGACAAAGATAATAAATGAGATGCCCTCCCTCTAAGCCCCTTGAATACTCAATAAAGATGTGGGACTATATAGAGATCTCACTTGGACTTCTTAAGAGAAATAGAAAAGTAATGTTGCACTGTTTTGTTTATTTTACCCACACTCATGTACGTTCACATACACTTAACGGTAAATAATCCACCGTTAATACACATTAATGTTGGAAATATCATATATTTTAGAAAATAAAATAATTAATAAAGAGTATACTTATAATAAATAAAGAGTTGTAAGTGTGCTGTATTATTATAAAAAGGTCGTAGCTCAACGTTGTATTGCTCAGCGAGGAAAAGGCTAATTTTCAGCTACAACCTAGAGAGTCGCGATCACGGTTACCAATTAACTGGCTTACACTTATACTTGATATACTTACACTTATACTTGAATTACACAACAACTCAAAATGCATCTGTGCTTCGACTGCTTTTTAATATAAACCTACATATCGTCGGGGATAGTGCAAATCCGCAAAACTACCATACGTAAAGTCCGCGTATCTGCAATAGATCTAGTTTGACAGGGGAAGGTAAAAAACTTAATAAGTTTCTTATTTCAACTAATTTTGGGCTCATTTTTACACATTATATAATTCATTATATGTTCTATCTCTTGTTTTAAAAAGTTTTTCTGAAAGTACATAATTTGGGCTCTGCGACAGTTACGCCCATTAATTTCAATTAGCTAAATTTTTTAGTTACGCGTATTTGCACTATCCCCGACGATATGGACAAAATGATACGAAACTATTTTGTAATTTTCTGTAGTTTCATCAAACAAACAGAGGCGAAGAAGAATATAGTCTAGCAATAAACATAATGTTTGGCTATTATCTACATTAAACCGTTTAACTTAATTAATTGAGTCGTAATTCAAATAGCAGTAAAGCCTCCCGCTATAAACTTCACAGTCTCCAACAATATTAGTTTATGATTAATTAAAAATTTAATAACGATTTATTATGTTTAAGCTTAGGTACTGTTAAAACTTTCATTCCTTATAAGTTATTGGTATTGAAATTTAACATTAAATTTATTGTCGGAATTAATATGGCGGGGTAACTACGATTTAATGTTTATGTAGTAAAGTGGCCGCGCGTAGGTTTTATGGATTCGTAAAACCTTTTGAAATGGAAAAAATATAAACTAGATTAGCAGAGCTATATATAATTGGTTATTATTTAACGATTATTTATTTTTATGAGACGAAATTTTTACTTGAAAATGAAATCAACCCGTTTGCGGTAGCCTGATTGGGATTCGAACCCACGACCTTTAGACCACTGCTCTAACCGCTGAACTATCAATACATGATGGACACGCTGAATCTACCTAAAACTTTATGATTTGCGTTTTAAGCACGCGTAACTTCACGTCACTGTGAAGTTAAGATTACTCTCACTTTCGTTACTTCGTTATTTTTGTTTTTAAGTATGCGAAAGCACGTACTTAACTACTTGTTAAGAGTATTTTTCGAGGGCCAATTCAAATATTTTTTTACATCAAATAAACTTTACTTATTTTTGTAAAATTATTAGATATGCATTTTGAGATCTATTCATCAATTGACATATGTTTTCGAAATTCAAATATCTGCGTTGGTGCCAAAACACTTTAAATACGCTTCGTAAGTAAGAACGGCATCATGACAGGTCAGCTCAAAATTAACAAGTGACATAAATAAATAAATAAATATTTTCTGACAATTACACCAATTATTTAGTTCCAAGATAAGTATCATTAAGAACTTGTGTTATGTATACTAAACAACGGATAAACATACTTACATTTTTTTTGTATATACATACTAAATATACATAGGAAAACACCCAGACCAGAACAAATATTCATGTTATTGCACACAAAGATTTGTCCTGTGTGGGAATCGAACCCACGACCTCTTGAGTAAAGTGCAGGTATACTGACCTCCACGCCATATCGGTCGTCGGTATTGTTAGAAAGTTTCAAGATGGCATTAAACTTGACCTGTCCCTGAGAATATAAACGAAACCTATCGTCGAACAACAATCCCAGAACTATGATGTGAGAGATTCATTAATATTATTAGCAGGGTGATACCGATAGCCCCTCAGCTCAAGATTGGTCGACCCGGCATCGACCACGTCATTATAACTCCGGCGATAATCCGGCCAGCTCAGTGGTTCACTCAATCAAAACTTGTATTGCACTGCCCAACAGCTTGTGCTTTCGATATTATTGTAGGTATATTGGTTGGGAGCTCTTGATGGCAGATGGCGCCTACGTTTCTAGGTGTTTGGTGCCAGATAGTATTGCTTTATAGAGTAATGTTAAAGCACTGCAAAATTTGTCGGAATCGATGACGGAAGCAAAACAGCGTCCACAAAGATCAGTTTTTGAATGGGTGACCTTTTCTATGCCATATGACGCGAGCAGTTCCGTGCTTTGGCAGGCACGTTAAATTTAATATTAGTTAATTATGGTTGTAATGATGAATAAATCAATAAGAGACATTTTTCGGACATTTCATTTTTTGGAATAAATTATTAAAATATACCAATAAAACTGTTCGGAGTGAACATGATGTAAATAAATACTCATAATATTAAAATATGAAAATTATAAAAAAAATTCCAAAGCAAAAGTATAATTTTCATAAACAAAAGTTTTTGCTTCGAACAAAATCGACTTTTTAAATAATGTATTAAACATAAGCTTCGCCCAAACGGTATCGATACAGTAATAAATCTTCGATAGTTGCATATTAGGATCACGTGCAGGCGTTATAGAGCCTGGAATCCGCACCAACCGCCACCTGCCGGGCATAATCTGAATATAAATTATCCATAATTAAAGTGACTCGGACACCGGCAGAATAAATGTGGTCCACTTGAAACAAAGCCTTTGGGGCTTGGCGGAAATTCGAGGATTCGCGGTAACGCCACCACCATAATGCTAAGTGGCTTTAATCATGAATTACTTTCATTTTAGTTCAATTGTTGTTTAATTACTATAGGGTGTAAGTAGAAAGTGATCCAAGCCGAAAAGTACATATTCTAACCAGCATGAGGGTTATTTATTTTAGTACAAATTAAAAAAAAGGTTTTTTTTAAAGTTAAGCGTTTTTTATCAAATTTTCGTATTCATACGATGCTTACTAATAATAATAAATAATATGTACTGTCTGTAAATCATATTCTAGATCTTAAGAGCGGAGAGATCAAGATTAAACATTTTGCTTTAAATAATTTATTGATTCAGGCGTTACTTTGCGGAAATCCATTGTAAGCAAGAGAGTTTCCTCTCGTTTCAGCGTTGGTCGTGAAGACATCGTGGTTCTGAGGCTCCTATCTTACCTGAAGATGCCCTGTGTAAGGGCGAAACATGTGTCGTGTTGAATAGTTTCTCGATTTTTCGGGAAACTATAGTAGCGCGGGAATTGTTACAAAGATATTTTTAATCCATCACTTGCTTATTTTTCTTTACTTAATTAAATCTTTGTCTCAGGCGATGGCCGTCCTGTACTGCGGGTCTGTTTGAAAGGGTTACCGCGGCCCCGGCACATAGCAGGATCCAAAAGTTTTTTTTCAGTCAGAATAAGTACAGTTCACTCCTGCTCCACCCACAGCGGGAGACAGCCAATCGATGATTTTTCATCCGAAAAAATAGGCTATAACTGTCCTATTATTAGGCTCAGTGATATGTACAAAGTAGTAAAGTGTTTTTTTTTGGTTTCCTCATCAATGACAGTTTTTTATACATATCACTTCCCGAAAACATCAGTGGTCTAACGTTGAAATAAAAACATTTTTAAACAAATTGGGCGGTATGAGATTTTCTTTTCCGTTTATTTTTTAAAAGTTCATCGCAAAAAATTGCTTCTGTTTTGTTTCATAAATCCATTCAGCTCTAACGTAGTTAAATAACACGACGTAATTTAACAATTGTCGATTCGTTGAATATTGTTCGTTTTCATCGCTATAAATCGAATCCACATGTGAACGAAAACACGAGTGCAATAGATTTCTCGCAAATAGCTTTCCAATTTCGCTTCAGATTGTGCCATTTAAATTGAATATAAATATTGCATTCAAAACCGTTCAAAAGTTATTGCACATGCGCTAAGACAGCTGTAGCATTTAGTTTTACATCTTCGACTGAAATATTGTTCGTGTTTCTAAGGGCCTGTTTCAAACTGTTCTAGTATAATAAATAATAAATAAATATTTCCTGACAATTACACCAATTATTTAGTTCCAAGATAAGTATCATTAAGAACTTGTGTTATGGATACTAAAGAACGGATAAACATACTTAAATACTTTTTTTTTGTAAATACATACTTAATATACATATGGAAACACCCAGACCAGAACAAATATTCATGTTCATGCACACAAAGATTTGTCCTGTGTGGGAATCGAACCCACGACCTCTGGAGTGAAGTGTAGGTATGCTGACCTCCACGTCATATCGGTCGTCATATGTTCATAGTATGTTCCCACTTTCATTTACTTGATAGGTAGGCCATTAAAATCTGTAATGTTTACTGCTCAGTATCTCCTAATCAGAAATTGTAAAACAGGCTTTAATAATAGTGCGTTATGTTACTATAAATCTTTTACGAGTACACTCGAAGTAAATTGTTTTTGTTAAAGTACATACATAATTACATAACATCACGCCAGCTTCCCCGAAAGGAGAGATTATGCCGAAGGGATAGGCAGAGGCATTTTATACGCCCACATTTCGCCACTTATGTTCTTGGTCGCACGTATAGGTGGCGAGCATATTGTCGCTTACCGGGAACTTTTTTGTTAGTGAGTGCCAATTTATAAGAAGTCCCATACAAAATCTTGTTTTTGGGTTTTTGTGTTGTTGTTGTTGTTCGGCAGGTGCCACCACTTGAGGTTTGCTGGGATTTTTCTTAGATCTTGGTAAGATCCCTATTCTCCAAATTTTACATCACTTTTACAATATCATTGACATTTTGATTATTTCAGATATGAAACCATAAAATCGAGTCAAATACCAGAAAATAAAATCATACCAAAACTAAGTTATAATTTATTTTTACTTAGTATAAGTTCAATCCGTCTTCTCTCAAAACACGTTTTGACCTATTTAGGGACTTTTCGCTCAACGACAACTTCATTTTACATAAAACTATGAGTGTATGTACAGAAAAATAACTCAACTGTAAATCCCAGGCCATTCTGACGCGAGCTCGACGACTCGTTACCGCTTGTGTGCGCAGAAGCCAAGTGTTTGCTTCCAATGTTTGAGTACGCACTAGTGTACTTGTCTCTGATTAGCAGAGGCTAATTAACGCACTAGGGATCTTCAAATTGTACGTTCATTTATATATGCTAAATTAAATTATTATCTGTTTATTATTCTTCTAATGTAAAATTTATGTTGAAGTCCTATATAAAATTTTGTGTGAGGGTTTTCGTCCTGCTTCTATATTTATAATCTGTAGGTATTTAGGCATAGGTACTTCAAACTTATTCGGCCAAAGAGATGTCTCTGGCTACGTAATGCTAGGTGGTCGGAAACGGTCAGCGGTCAGTCCTGAAATGAGTGAGCATTTAATATCGAGCGAATCCGTCCTTTGGAAGGCACGTTAAGGCATTGGTCTCGGATGTTGGCTATATAGGGAAGCTTAAATTTTACAGCAGAATGCTACATAAATGCCTCCGCCACAGGAACCGCGTGGTGAGATATGATCTAATAATCTCACTTCATGGTATGCGAGAGGAGACCCTTGCTCAGTATCGGGACGGTGATCGGCTGAGATGATATGAAGTTCGATACCGGTTCCACGCCCCGCCATCATGTAAACCTCTTGTATGTTTCATCACTCAAAAACCAAAAACATATTTTTTTATAAGTTCTGGCAAAAATCTCCAACCTAGTCTCGTTAATTTGAAATTAATATCAACAACACACTCCTCATCGAAGCAATGTTTGTTATTGTTCGGCATATACTTTAATATGTAATAACAAAGTATAAGCTTAGCTTCTCAGATAGGAAGCGAAATTACACCTCGCTCCTACACGGGTGGTGTAATCAATGTCATACCGGTATTTTTTGGCGATAATAATTGCCAATTTATTAGGCGGATATAAAATAGGTATGAAGCCTTTTATTCTCGAACACTATTAATAATAAACGTATTACTGTGATATATAGAAATTATCGATTTTACCATAATGATACCTATCAATACTAATTCTTAGCTGCAAAGTTTTTTTTTAATTCTGGGAAACTGTTACCGTCTAACTCCCATTAATTAAAATAAAGTCAACAACCGTTTTCTTCATTGAAACTATGTCTGTTATTGTTCGGCTTATGTTTTAATATATAATAACAATGTATAAGCTAAGCTCCTCAGATAGGAAGCGAAATTACACCTCGCTCCGAGACGAGCGGTGTAATCAACAATATATCGGGTTTTTTGGCAAAAATAATAGGCAATTGCCTTGGTTTAGTGCGGCTGATATAATATAGGTATGAAACCTTCTGTCCTAGAATACACATAATGATAAAAGTATTACTGTGATTATCTGTGTATATAAAACGGTATAGAAAAAACTAGTTTTACCATTATGATGCCTGTATCATTTCTATCGATATGAAACCCTACCCTTTGTTGGATGAAATATAATTTATTTTATAAATTCTGGCAAAAATGTTAACGTTTATATTCAAGTTAACTCGTTAATTAAATTAAAATCAACAACCGTCTTCATCATTGGAACAATGTTTGTTATTGTTCGGCGTATATTTTAATATGTAATAACAAAGTATAAGCTAAGCTCCTCAGATAGGAGGCGAAATTACACCTCGCTTCGACACGAGTGGTGTAATCACAAACAATTTCTAAGAGATGAAGATTGCGAATCGCAATATCGTGCCTGGTCCAAGACAAGGA
Organism: Musotima nitidalis; assembly: GCA_949126915.1. NCBI lineage: Eukaryota > Metazoa > Arthropoda > Insecta > Lepidoptera > Crambidae > Musotima > Musotima nitidalis. The sequence goes on from OX421429.1 coordinate 4,868,204, forward strand.
CTGTAGGACAAATGTAATTATTTTTTCATTTAAAACTCGTAATATCTCGACTTTGCGAAAGGTATATCTCCACTTCAGTTTTTAGTATCTTATTTTGATTTTTTATGAGTTTTGCTTTTCAAGAAGTTGTCTTGTGATTGTTCTTTTGTTTCAAATGTTAATGAATGTTAATAAAAGTAACATGTTCTTTACTGTTTGTTAACTTTTTTAATAACGTTTTAGTTATCGCATTTTTAAAATACTACATAAAATGCTCTTTGTACAAGTAAAGCACATAGGTTATGGATCTGTAGTAAATTGTCGAGGTGTAAACTCGACATTCATGGTGAATATCATCTATCTGCCCATTATTTACGTACATACATACATTCACGCCTGTTTCCGCGAAGGAGTAAGCAGAGGCACATACGCCCACACTTCGCCATTATGTAGTTGGTCCCACATAATATGTGGCGAGCCTATTGCCGCCTACCGGGCACTGTTATGTTCGCTAAAGCCTCGTCTGTCGATCGGCAGGTTAGCTTGGGCTCAATACGCCCCATTTTTTTTACATGAATATACAATCGATATAGTCAGTATTGCTTAAAAGAAGATATATTTTTTTTACACAATGAAAGAACAAAATCATAATTATTTCTTTTATAGAAATGAATATAAAGTATTTTTATTAAATTAGTATTGAAAAGTTTACCAACTTTTCAATACTAGGAAAATACATCTTCGTTTCCGTTCTGCTCTTGAATTGAGACTTCAAAAGTTTAGACGTAGCAAAGGGTGTTTGGAAATACAGATTGCGTGGGAATATGTGCGTCTCCCTGTTACCCGCGAGCATCTAGCTGGAGTAACAGGATCAGTGGGCCCAACTGGTTAACGTAACGACAAGAACCGTGGCATACTGAATCGACACAAGCGATGGGACATGTCACCTCGACTTATAACTTGATTTTTTTTATTTTTAAATAATGCCATAGAATTCGAATACTTTTGTAACAAAAAAAAATGAAGAAGAATTGAAAAAGAAGAAATAATGTAAGTTACGTAACTTTTATTTATCAAAAAATGTCATAAAAAACTTTTGAAATTTTGAAATATCTTCCGAATTCCAATTTGAGTTATTATTATAGAAATAATATGTATCATTATTTTAAACATGTAGGTCGTAGGTTTATTTCATTTATCTTCGTTGATTACTTAGTCGTGAAAAGAGAAAGAAAAATAAATGTTTATTCCATACAATTGTTGAGTAATAAAATTTTACATACCAAATAAAATACAATAAAAGAAGCACGAAGGTATAATTTACATCATATTTTGATAACTTGTATCAAAATGGTGCTCTCACAACATACGTATGTCACGACGCTGATCTTTCGAATAGTAGTGTCTTTTAGTGACAGTAAAATAAATTAAAAATCTTAAAATGATTTGTCATATCGAGCTTGTTTATCTATATTATTGTTACGATCCTTAATAATCTTTGTATCCTTTTCCTAAGATAACAATTCCTATCGATAATCGCCAACATGCAAAACTAAAAGAGTATCATTTATCTTTCTTTATTCTTTTATTGTGCACGTCATATTGACCACATCCTGCCAAATGGTAAGCAGTCGATGCCGTCCAAAAAAATTAAGGTGCTTTATATCGTGAAATAAGCTCGATATAAAGCGCACCCACTCATGACGGCCTGCTAAATAGCCGTCTCGCTTAAAAATCCGGGATTATAGGAACTAGGAAATACATGAGCTGGCAGCGAATCCCAGAGCTTAATGGTTACTAGAGCTTACTCAGAAACGACTTATCAAATTTCTTGGTTCGAGTGCTGATAGTCTGCACAGTGTGTGGATGGTTTCTAAGACCAGCACGTGTTGTTTGGGAGAGGAAAGGAGAAGCCGGGATACATCGGATCTGTTTTCCGAATACCGGATAATAAGATCTGTTTTCAAAATTCCATTTCTTTGTAATCTATACCGAAATACGGGTGTAAAGGGATCCTACCAAGACCTGAAGAACCCAAGCCAACCTCACCTGCAAGTGGTGCACCTGCCGATTAACGGACAAAGCTCTGGTGAACATAACAGTGCCCGGTAAGTGATTACGTGGGATCAACTATATAATTCGCGAAGTATGGGCGTATAATATGCCTACCCCTTCGGGGAAACAGGCGTGAATGTAATATGTATGTGTACCGAAACCATATATTTCTATACTAAAACTCAAATGGCTACCCGTTTGTAGTAACGTGTTGACATTCTTAATATTATCTCAGTAACTTAAACTTGACATATAAGTATAACATTTGACGACCGATATGGCGTGGTGGTCAGTATACCTGCACTCCGCTCTTGAGGTCGTGGGTTCGATTCGATTGACTTAAAAAGGCTACTATACTGATTACTACGACTTTAATAGGAACTAAATAATTGATGTAATTGTTAGAAATTATTTATTTATTATAAGAGACAAAAAGTTATTTACGTATTCATTATAATGATTGATTAAGTGTTTTAATGGACTCGGTAGAAATAAACATAGCGCGGCCTGATAATCATGTTCGCAGTAAAGTTTACAATGAAATATCTCATTACTCACTCAATTAATTTATATTTATACTACTTTATATTCAAACTACCTTTATAATCGATTCAAGCTGAAGTGTACATTATAAAATTGATTTTTATTTTATAAAGCAAGTACTTAATATTAATCGTAATATTATGGACTATTTACGCTATTATTACTGTTTAATATACTGACCTTTCGTACAGAAATTGTATAATAATACCGCGATTTAAATCCATAAAAAGTGTTTAATTATAAAGTACTTTTTTAAACAACATATACGTGAAGGGCCTAATTATTTATTATTAACAAGATCTAACACTTTTATTTGATAAAATGAAGACAGTGACAACTCTAGTTTTAAACCCGGTTTAACTTAAGATCTTGTTATGTTATTAGCCCCTAAATTTTATGCATTAAATCCTTTTTTTATAGTATACGCTTTTAAATTTCTTTCACAAATTACCAGTTATTTGGTTCTGTCACTTCTATTATCTTTATACAATATGTACGAGTATACCAAAGACTTCTTGGCGGGAAAGTGAAGCGTCATGTCTGCAGTTTTGTTTTATTTTCTAAAATTTGTGATATTTCTAACATTAATGTGTAATAACGGTGGATTATTAACCGTCAAGTGTTTGTGAATATACATGAGTGTTGGTAAATGAAACAAAACATACAACATCACTTTTCAAATTTTCTCTCAAGGAGTCCATGTGAGATCTCAGTATAGTCCCACATCTTTACTGAGGACTCAAGGGGCTTAGGGGAGGGTATTTCATCATCGATTTATCATCTTGATCACCACTCATTCTCATTTACTATAAATGATATATAATTAATATATCACTTACTTGACACTGGCTAAATGTGCTAGACGCACGAAGCCATTATTTAAATGGAAGAAGAAGAGTATACCTAATCTTCCTTTACGGAAATAAACATTTTCAACTGTTTTTCTTCGCATTCGGCTGTAATTTACTTAATAATGTCCCGTACAAGCGACATTAGCCCTTGCTTACGCGATATATTACCTCTGTGTGACATCTTGTTCTCGCAAGGGAGGTCTCTTTCCCCAAAAAGTGGGGCCTTGGGAACCCTCTGTCAATCCAGGTTGGTCATTACGTAAATATTGAGTAGAACTGAAGGTGGTTCGAGCTACGATTTCAAGACACGTTAACTTTTTAATCTAGCAAAATAGTGCTGCGTCATTGACGCTGCATTCGAATGACGATCCATACATGTATGTATATAGTAATAATCTGACGCTATGTCACGCAGTTGTGAAACTGCGTTGCCTGCCCTAAGGTAATGCTTTTTGGGGTATAATAATTTAGACAAGTCACTTTTAAAATTCAAGTTGTTTAAGCTAATTTATTTACGTTCTTTTACGATCAAGGTCCCACTCGCAGTGAATGAGCGCGTTGGTTTAAAAGTATGACTTTCATAAGAGCTCTATTAAGCCAAACTTTTTTTTCCCCATAAATAATGGCTTCGTGCGGTTTGCACATTTAGCCAGTGTCAAGTAAGAGATATATTAATAACATATAAATTATAGTAAATGAGAATGAGTGGTGATAAAGATGATAAATGGTCAATGAGATGCCCTCCCCCTAAACGCCTTAAGTCCTCTCACATGGACTTCTTGGAAAGAATTTGAAAAGTGATGTTGCACTATTTTGCTAGATTACTTTGTTCAGAACATTAGATTATTTTTTATTCCATATATTGTAATTAAAAGGCTCGTAGTTCCAAGAGATTTAGTTCTCTATAACGATCACGAAAGCTCAGCGAGTTTACTAGGACCAATCCTTGGTTGGGCGACTGTTTGGGTAGCTTATGACATAGGAACATAGGTCCAACAACTACGACCGATATGGCGTGGAGGTCAGTATTCCTGCACATAGTCGTGGGTTCGGTTCCCACACAAAGCAAATATATGTGTGCATGAGAATAAGTATTTGTTCTGGTCAGGGTGTTTCCTATGTATAATGAGTATGTATTTACAACAAAAAATGTATATAAGTATGTTTATCCGTTGTTAGTATCTATAACAAATGTTTTTATTGATACTTAACTTGGAACGAAATAATAGGTGTGTTTGTAATAAAAAAAGCATTCTTTAAAGTATTATCATTAACTCGTGTATAGGGATCCTACCAAGATCTGAAGAGCCCATGCTAACCTCACCTGCAGGTGGTGGTGGTATGTATCTCAATATAATGTAATGTAATGTATCTCACAACTAAAATTAATTGTTATATATACGAAAAATTTACGGAGAATCAGACCCCGCAGTTAAACCGTACTCACGGTTTGTTGGACTATGTTATTAATAGGTGTACCTACTTACTGAATAAATAAATAAATAATATGAATAGTGCTGTCACTTTTCTTTTATAAAATGAAGACAGTGACAGCGCTAGTTTTAAACCTGGTTTAACTTAAGATCTTGTTTTGTAATAAGCCCGAAAAAGTTTTTAATGTCTCACTGCCTCACTGGTGCCACGGTTATACGTGATTTGATCCTTATTTATCAAATATATACTTTACTTTCCTAAGTAGTCACGGGGAGATAGAAATAACAGGTGTCCCCATATTTACAGATAAAGTAAAAAAACGTTAATCATTGCACACGTTCCTATTAACATAAAACTAACTATTAAAGTTCACCACGCCTTTACCAAAACTCTGGAATGACCTCGTGTTTTCTCAGTGCCGTAAATCCACTAAACCCGTGCTATATATTGAGTGAAGTACCCACACGAGGGCAGCTGTCTCCCCAAGCCTGGCCTGGTATTCCGGCAATCTCTGGGGAGCAGTGTGTCAATTCGCGGCGGACGTCTTGTGAATAGCTCATGACGTCTGAAGCAGCTATTGGTTACCTCGGACACTATCCATTCTCTTAGAACTGACAATGTAGCTGTCAGTTTGTATTGCTGATGCCTTAGAACAGGCTTACAGTTACGGTTTCTTGTCCTCGGATATAATATCAAAATATTTTTTTTATGGTAGAATTATTTGCTTTTGGTTTTGCGATTTTAGTTTGAAAAAGTAACAACAAACAGACGAAAATATGTTCGCAGTATTTTCGTATCAGTGTGGTTGTAAAATCAGTTTCATTATCCCAGCTACAAGAATATAGACCATCTTAATTGTTTTCTACGTTGATAGATATTGTGCCCCCCACATCCAAAGGCTTTCCATTGCCTCTACCAGATCATGGAGGCGAAGTCCGGTAAAAGATTTGACTCACATTTGTTGACTGAGTGAAATAGGTGTATAATCTTTTCTGACAATGACACCTATTATTTAGTTCCAAGATAAGTATCATTATGAACTTGTGTTATGAATACTAAATAAAGGATATACATATATAAATACTTTTTTTCATATACATAGGGAAACACCCAGACCAGAACAAATATTCATGTTCATGCTCACAAATATTTGTCCTGTGTGGGAATCGAACCCACGACCTCAGGAGCGGAGTGCGGATATACTCACCTCCACGCCATATTGGTTGTCAAGAAATATAATAAAACAATTGTATGGAGATAGTACAAGTATATTTACATTACATAGTAATACTCAAAGGTAATGAAATGCCTCCAAGGAGTTCCGACTTTTCATTGGTTTAATAGAATTTCGATACAACAACCTTCATATTACGTATGTATGTCAATGTTTCAAAGTCGATCCTTGAAAACCTGAATAATTGAATGAATCGACAGACTGGATATCGACTATTTCTAAACGAAGTAACACGACTACATAAGTAATGTAAATTGCCTTTTTAGGGCTATATTTATCATTATTATCATGTCAGACCCAAGTTCTGCTTAGTTTGTGGCTAGAGGCGCTATGTGATATAACCAAGAAATGTAATTTATTTGTCTGAAGTAAGTGTTTTAGGGCAAGCATCTGTGGCGTCAGGGGCGCTGCGTCATTGACGCTGCATTCGAATGACGATCCATACATGTATGTATATAGTAATAATCTGACGCTATGTCACGCAGTTGTGAAACTGCGTTGCCTGCCCTAAGGTAATGCTTTTTGGGGTATAATAATTTAGACAAGTCACTTTTAAAATTCAAGTTGTTTAAGCTAATTTATTTACGTTCTTTTACGATCAAGGTCCCACTAGCAGTGAATGAGCGCGTTGGTTTAAAAGTATGACTTTCATAAGAGCTCTATTAAGCCAAACTTTTTTTTCCCCATAAATAATGGCTTCGTGCGGTTTGCACATTTAGCCAGTGTCAAGTAAGAGATATATTAATAACATATAAATTATAGTAAATGAGAATGAGTGGTGATAAAGATGATAAATGGTCAATGAGATGCCCTCCCCCTAAACGCCTTGAGTCCTCTCACATGGACTTCTTGGAGAGAATTTGAAAAGTGATGTTGCACTATTTTGTTTCATTTACCAACACTCATGTACGTTCACAAACACTTAACGGTTAATAACCCACCGTTACACGTTAATGTTCGAAATATCACAAATTTTTTGAATAAAACAAAACTACAGACATGACGCTACATTTTCCCGCCAGGAAGTCCTGAGCCAAACTTAAATAAATGATTTTAATTTTTTTATTATAAATTTTTCCTGGCTCAGAAATGATATTTTATGCAAATGCGCCGTAATGTACCGCGCTACTTAGTTTTCGAAACTCAAAAAGGTTTTCGGGCGAAACAAAACCTCGGGGGTATTAAAAGTTTTCCAGATTAACTTAATTGTATCTTTTGATCGTCCTTGAAAATCAAAATTAATTTCCTTTAGAATTTCGGCCGATCTTTGGAGATTATTAAATTTTCCCTTTCGCTCTCCTTCCACCGTGGCAGAAGTCTGAAAAGTGTTCCTAAACTTTATCACTACATTGGGAGAGTATTAAAAACGGTACTTTACCTAATACTAGTGTCCGGTTCTGACTTTTCTCTCGTGGTTTTCACGACAGAAACAGTGCTAAGCTGGTTAGAAATTTCAATCAATTGGTTTTATTTTACGCGCCGATCTTTAAAAAAAAAAATAAGTTGTATGACTAGTAAAAATTACTACTTTTTTTTATATTATACTAACGGTATCGTAGTCGACTCGAGGCGGCAATGCACTAATGATCCCCTGAAATTCCAAGCGTCTATGACTACTCGCCATCAAGCATTCTCGAGTGGTGATATAAAATTAATTGTGTCACTTTAATATTTTTAATATATCTCTTACATACATAATCTCACGCATTAAGCTGGACAGAAACCTCCCGTCCTTACGTCTACGGTATCTGTCCAACCTAATGCGTGAGATTAAAGGATAAAGAAAATATAGGATAGAAAAGGTCTATATTCTTTATTTATTGAAGGAACGCTTTTGAACGCGATTACCTTTTTGAGTTTCGATAACTAAGTAGCGCGGTACAGATTCACGAGAAATAAACAACAACAAATACAAAAGAAAACGCGTCCAGTGCCCCAGTTCCAGGCAACCACAACTAACATAAAAATTTATACTGACCAAGAACGAATGGCCTGCCAAACAACGGACGAGGCCCTGGCGAACATAACAGTGCCCGGTAAGCGGCAATAGGCTCGCCACCTACTACGTAGGACCAACAATATAACTGGCGAAGTGTAGGCGTATAATATGCCTCTGCTTACCCCGTCGAGAAAACAGGCGTGAGTTTATGTATGTATGTACACTATTAAACACACACACACAGTATTATCGTAGCAAAGGTAACTTTTAGCACAAAGTTCTCTAGGTGAAACTTTCAAATGTTGAGTGGTGCTAGCTCTTCGCCCACATGGGCTCTAGACGAGATGTAATTTCCTTAGTCCCTACCTACTACACTCTTCGGCAAGACATGCGGTAGTAGAATTATTTGCAGTTGTCGCTACCAAACGGCGATAAGATATTTCACACACCGTTATTTATCTTCAAACTAAGCAGAGTCTATGAGCTGTGTTAAGCAATAATGTGTTAACCCACAAACAAATAAAATTCCTGTTAGTGACATCTAGTAACCCGGGACAGTACTTCTCAACGCTCGAAATAATTACCAAACCGGTACATACAAGTGCGGCACTGAAATTTTCGGGAATCAAGGACTTCTCCATATTGTTCCGGGTTACTAGATGACACTAACAGGAATTTTATTTTTTTGTGGGTTAACACATTATTGCTTAACATAGCTCTAATATGCCTATCTGTGGCGGACACCACGTTGAGTTATATTAGTAAACTAGCAGCGCCTTGCGGTTTTACCCGCGTGGTCCCCGTTCCCATGGATATATCGGAATAAAGAGTGTCCTATATGTTAGTCCAGGACTGAAGCTATTCACGTACAAAGTTTCATCACAATCGCTCCAGTAGTTGTTGCGTGAAAGAGTAACAAACATCCATCTACACATACAAACTTTCACGTTTATAATATTAGTAGGATAATACACCATCGGTCAATCACTCAATTTCGGTGTATTACTTAAACATGAGACATGCCAAGATCTAGCGAAACATAAATATAAATTTTTGGGCATCGAATCCACATCTCTTCACCGAAGTAGGTTAAAAAGTAACCGAAATCGCTCACATGAAAACTCCTTGCAAAACTTCGGCGCGACTTAAATGTGAATTGAATTGGTTCCTTAATGATTTATTTCGTAAATAACTTTTTATGTGAATGAAAATGGCGATGTTCAGAGTTTAAATGTGAATAATTTCTTAGGCAACTAATGTTGACTTTTCGTTTCTGCACCGAGTTTTTTTTTATGCATATTGAAATAGGTACAGCTTTAAAGAAAAATGCTTTGCTGTAATTTCTGAGGGGGCGAGGATATACTTAGTTATTTCAACTTTTCAAGTCGTCAACTATATATATTGTAATAGACGAGCATATCAAAAAATTAATTATGTTGATGCTGGTTATCACACAGTTTAATATTATAGAAGCGAATGAAGGTATAAAATGTTGTTAAAAATAATCCCAGCCTATTAACTTTTCCGTGCTTGTGCCGTGTGGTACCGGCCCCGTCTCATCTCACGTGGAGTCGTTAGAGTCGACTAAGAGAAATCCTACCGGATGATAGGCAGCAGCGTCATCCGGCCAGTTCGGCTTGAACTGCAATCACCAACCCACGTGCCCAGCGTGGTGATTATTGGCAAATGCCCCCAAAAGAATGTGTTCTATGGGAAAAACTAATGTTTAGCAGACTTTATAAGGCTGATATGCTGATTAACTTTCCACTACTTGGCACGTTATTCCTCTCACAAATCTTTGAAATAAGATTGTGATCACAATCTTCTTTATTGTATTAGTTATAGTAATATTACATTCATACATAATGTCACGCCTTTTTCCCGTAGGGTAGGCAGATCACATCCTTCCACTTGCTACGATCTTAGCCTCATGCACACTCATTAACCTTCTTATACACGCCCGTCGGCTTAGGGTACTTTTGACCTGCCATTTCTCCAAAATCTTCTAGATTTGGTCATGGGAGGTCTTACGTGGTCTTCCCCTCTCAACACTTCCATTCACTTATCCATCATAAATCACTTTCGTTAGTCTATTTTCATACTACTATAGATATTACTATAGTAATATTTAATAGTAAATACATAATTACATCTCTTTAAACTGTTTTAATATACTTTTAAAGTAGGTAAAAATATGCTGCATTATTTTGAAAGAGAACTCATCACAAAGTTATTCTACGCTGTAGTTCATTAAGACTTCATTACGAACAAACCTCTTTGGTTGACCTAAAAAGGTGCTTTATCAAGTGAAATACTCCGTAGACTTTTGATCCTTGGGTTGAATATCACCTGAAGTGTGACAAGACTGCTTCCAATAGACGGCCCCTTGTCCTCTAAACATACTTGAGCCCCCCCTCAAAATATCGTCTGATTTTTTAATGAATCCACAGGAAGGTGATTTATTCAGTGACGTGACTTTACCTCTTTAAAGCACCCTGTATAATGCGTACTCGAGAACCGGAGCGAATGAGATTTGGTGATGTGTGATAGGGTGAATTGGTGGCACGAAATTTTGGTATTTGTTAACGTTTTTAGACTTTTGGACGATATTTTTAATGTACAGTATTGTATTCTTTGCATTGTATTCTATGTACAGTAAAAAACACTCTTTACTTGCAAATTTGTCGCCCGATCCTGGTGTTTATTGACGTTTTTAAATTAATGGTTTTTCCGCGATATTTTTAATGAACAATCAAAACGCTGATGGGAAAAATTTGCGATTTAATTTATATACATTAATATATTTCAATTACGCTTCAGTGATATAAAAAAATGTTCATATATAAATTTTCTTACATACATACAATCTCGCCTGTCTCCCCAAAGAGGTAAATAAAGACAAAACCCACATTTCGCTTATTATATTGCTTGTCCCTCGTAATTAATAGATGGCGTAAATTTCTGAACACATGGTAATAATTATAAGGCCTTTTGTAAAACTGTTCATTCCTCGTGAAACAGACGAAGTTGATGGCAGAAGCTATTCCTTAAATAAATATTTTGTGTCTCACAAAAAGTAAATGTTAAGATTTATGTCATAAGTATAATGGATCCCGTACAGAGCACCAAAACGCTTTTATTTGATACGATTTTCTTTGAAGATTTATTTGTAAAGTACAGTCGCCTATATCCCAAGTAAATAACTGCCATTGCATATTCATAAATTATTTCAAAGAAAAACATCAAGCGTGTGGAGGGAAAAAGGGGACCGAAAAATAAATAAATTGATTGATATTTTATTTTTTTGTGAAATGAAAATTCCAGATTGTATTAGAATTATTTTAAATAAAGTTTCTTCAGTTGCGGTAAACTTAAATGTAGCAGATTGCAAGGGCTGTGTCCGAATCCGTTCTGCTTATAAAGACTGATAAAAAAAAACCTGAATAAATCATATCAAAAACTGTTTCAAAATAAAGCAAAGTCCTCCCCCTCCATTCAACAAACACGACAAAATTAAAACAGCGTTTTAAATTAATCTAGCCGTCTCGTAGGTGGGTACAGTCGCGCACAACCGAACTTATTTTTGTGTAAAAATGTCCCCTTACTCGGACAGCGGGTAGTTAGCACTATCTCATGAGGCAGACATGGGTACAATTGCACCCGGTCGCAATTTGCGAGGCTACGTGCGGACAGTTGTGGTGAAACGAGTTAAAGAACAGTCACAGCTTTGTAAATAAAGGATAGCTTGTTTTCTTTTGTTTACGTAAAGAAATTAAAAAATAGTACCTTGTCTGAGTTATTCTACCGTACAGACAATTATTTTTGCTTGACTGAATGAGTTTCTTTTTGTTTCTAAATATTTACGTTTTTTTCTTTGGTATTGTATTGTTATAGTAGATATAAAACATGCTTAAGGGGTATAGTGATCTGAATGTAATATAATCGGACTCTTTTAAATCAAAGTTTCTCATTCGTCTATTACAAAAAAAAATATGACGTAAATATTCATCGTATATATAGACATGACTGCTTGATGACAAGAATAGGATAAAAAGTTCAGAATATATGTTTAGAATTGCCACTGTCCTTCTCAGTTACAATCATTATACCCTTCAAACTATCAATCGAAAGATTTTTTATTCATCCTCTGGTTTTTAGTACGGTTTATCAGATCGATAATTGCGAATCACATAAAGATTACAGTAGCACTTAGGTCTAGGGTAGCACATGATTATATATGTGACACCCTGCAAGGGCATAGCAACCTCACGGTTTTAAGTAATCGATGCACAAAGTCGTGCGAAATACGCTCATTCGCTCTGTTCGATAGTAGACGCAAGGATTTTGTCGTCTAACCACGCCTTACTTTGTATTTTTTTACTTCTTAAGTTCAAGTTTAGTTAAAGCGATTTTCGTTCGGCTAACAATTTGCTTCTCGCTACTCCACAGCACCATACAGGGTTTCTTGCAAATTCTTTTGATATTAAGGCTGCTCAATTATGGAACACTCTGCAGTAAAAATATCTTTAAAACTATATTGCATGATTGCTATTTAAGTGAGTCCTCGTTAGTTTAAGTCTCCCTACCATCTTGCCTGTATTATGTATATGTAGTGTACTTTATTACAATTTTCTTAAGTGTTTTGATTTATGTAAGTTTATTAATATATTTTTTTTAGTTTGTTGCAACGCCTTTAACCCAGAGAGGCTAACCCTGTAGTTAACTGGTAGATAATGTCTTCGGCATTAGGTTCGTCTTTGTATTACTTTTTTGTGTACAATAACGATTATATAAATAAGTTTTAAACTTTATATAGCTTGAAACAGATTCGAATTTTACAATGAATAATTTGAAATCATTTTAAGTTATACACCGTGCAGGTAATATAACACTTAACAAAATATAAGAATTGTTAAAACAAATATTAACTTCTAGTACACTGCGAGAATTGACATTAAAACACATATTGCTAAAAATCTTATAGTCCTTACTTGTGTCAACTCTGTGTAATAATATTGTCTGCTGTCAATAATAATATGAACAATATTATGTAGACCAGTTAATGTAACAGGTTTTTATGGACCCTGCGAATTCAGACAGCCCTTATTTCTACTACGTACTAACTACACGTAAAAATATCCGGAAAACCTTTTGAAACACCGCCTTTTAGATGCACATTCTTGAAATCAGACATTTTACAATGAAACGGTCTGTTCGGAGACAAGCGGAAAACTTTTATTATACAATCAGAATACCTTTTCAATTCCTAGTTTGCTACGCCCAGCGGAATCGAGAATCGAACTGCTGTTTCGACGAGAAATTTTAGTCAGACACTTGTGTAGCTGACTGTACATATCTACTACTTTGCCAAAGTGTCTCTTGGGTAATGAAAAGAAGTGTCTTCTAGAAAGAGAAAAGCTTATATTACGGACCTTATCTTTTTGTTAGTTTTTCTTTTAGTTAAAAAAATTAAAGCACCTTTGAGCTAAACTTGAGTTGCCAAGAACACTCGTTGTGAAATAAAAACGGTTTCTTGTGTAAGTTGGAAAAGGTGCTTTTGCTTTAGAAAGTACTGCGTTATTGTTAAAATTTTGTATGTAACTGAAATATATTCTTTAGTATCATTTCCTGTGCATTATACTTTTCTATATCGTTTATCTTGTATATGTATATCGTTTATCGACGACCGATGTGGCGTGGAGGTCGGTATACCAGCACCTTACTCCTGAGGTCGTGGGAACGATTTCCACACAGGACAAATGTTTGTGTGCATGAATATGAGTGTTTCTTCTGGTCTGGGTGTATTCTATCTATATTAAGTATGTATTTACAGAACAATAAAAAGTTTGTTAGTATGATCTTTTTGTATTCATAGCACAAGTTCTTAATGATACTTATCTTGGAACTAAATAATTGGTGTCATTGTTAGAAATTATTTATGATTTATTTATTTATTATCTGTCAAGAGCTCTGTCTTTGGATTGAGTTCCACGGTGAGAACCACGGCTCTTTGAGGTGTATCAAAAGGTAGCCTACGTCCTTCTCCAAGGACATCATACCAAATATAATTTTTTACCAAATATTTATACCAAAATTTATCAAGTCGTTTTGCCAAGAAAAGATTTAAGGTTCAAGCTTAGAAATCGTCTCAGTATTGGAAATAATAGACAGAACACACATTATTATTTATTATATTATTACTTAATATAAATGTATTGGTTGCCTTCTAAAAAAATAAGCCAACTTTCTACCAAGAATTACTTAATAAATAAATAGAAGAACATATTAAGAAAGAATCGATAGGCTTATAGGCGCTTGTTGACTCTCAGGGCTTTATAACCATCACTTGCTCATATATACATTACTTACACACACTAACATTACTTATAAATACATATGTCACTTACACATCTAAACATCACTCACGCCCTGGGTACCTAACCTGAGGGGTAATTACATATTAAAACTGGTATGTCGAGGGGTAATGAGCTGGCTGAAATGAGTCCACCAAAATCCTACCATGTCACCCTAGGATTTTGTAAAAAAAAATTATTTATGCGGATGGGGTATAAATCAGTGAGGTAGGTCAAGTGAGAAAGTTAGTTACATACAACTGACTTATACACACATACATCACATACTCACACTTACATAACTTACACACACACATACATCACTTACACACGCATACTACTTTGCAAAAAGCATATCTCATTACAGGTTCAACGAGCTCCCCCATACACATTGTTTTTTCCACCAAAAATGTTTTTAGCGAACAAAATGAAATCCCCTAAGCCTGTTTTGCGTACACATCTATGCTTTCAAGTGCCCCCTGGCACAGTGTACACGGTTGTACAGTGTATCAATGGTGTTGCTGATTGAACAACGCAAAGTTAAAACGCACCCATTTATTGTTTTTTTTAAATCTGGGGATGATATGCAACTGTAGAAGTCAAAATTATAATTTCAAACTGAAACTTTCTTTATGCGTTCTTAAATAAAACTTGTTTGACTATTTTCGTTTATGAATGACATATAAAAAAAATACGAATACGTTATAAAATTTGAAAATATGGTAGTTATAAAACTACAATTAATTTAAATTCGGATTTTTTTTGGTGTTTAATAAGATTGTTTAATTAAATATTACAAGTTACGATTGAGCCCATATGAGAAGTATAACGACAGTGGTATAAATAATCCTCTATAATACGAATATCTGCTTCAAAATAAAACAATTCTTGCATGTATTTTTGCACATTATTACGGTTATATACCGCGACTGTCCTCCGACTGTTACTCGCCACATTTAGATACTGTAGCGGCTACACTGTGTCCCGTTTCCCATCACAACTGAACACAGAATCTTTTATCCCATAATCAAATACAAACACCTCATGTTGGTTTGCTCGCATCTATGTTTTCCGTTTCACATAAATCTTATAACGATAAACAAGGCTCGCGAGCAAAATTCTCTTATCGATAATGTACTGGCTGATGTTTTTTACATATCATTCTCATATGTGGGTCGATATCAAGAAAATCCTATTGAAATGTTGTTTCGTGGTATACATTTGTAAAACATAATATACGACTTTGGCGTTTAACAAAATCATGTCTGCAGAAGTTAAATTGGGCAAATTCTTTTTGAAATAATGTTTATAAAAGGAGCAATGGTTTATATTTCAAAATATTCGTAAAATATTACGCATTTTTTATTACTTGGGACTTAATAATAAAGTTGTTTTAGTAGCCTTTCCCAAGAAGTTCATTTGCTATCGGGGATCTAAACTTTATAATAATGCTTCTAAATATATACCCAAATACTAAAATCCAATGCGAACAAAAATTCTTAGAGTGGCTTCAGAGTCTTAGCTATGTCCAAACTGAGAATATTTTGGTACAGGAATATACTTATATTGCAATGACACCACACACCTACGCCCAAACACATAAACACACACACTCACACAAACACACACAAGTGCACGCAAACACACATACGCACACACCTTTTAATTATAAATAATATTTTTGTACAAATGTTCGTACTTCACTGACAATTCAAATACGCGGGTGAGAGGCCTAGTAATAAAAGACACAGGCAGAAATTTGACTAATTTAGACTCCAGCCTACCACATTTCACTTAATATTGTTTGTACCTAAATTGTGTCCAATGTGTATTATTGTATGTAGAGGAAATTAAATGATTTACTACTATTATTATAGTTGAAATAAAGTGTTTCAAACTGGTCTCAAATCACGTGGTCAACTATTAGGTAGGCCTATGTTCAGCACTTCAGTTCAGAAGGTACTTCGTATGGCTCAAATAGTGATGATCATAAAAGTTTAAAATTAAGGTGTATAGGGATCCTACTAACATCTAAGGGGTCAAGCCAACCTCACCTACGAGTGGTGCACCTGCTGATCAACAGACGAGGCTCTGGCGAACGTAACAGATTCCGATAAACGACAACTCGCTACCTATTTCGTGGGACCAACTATGTTATTGCCGAAATGTGGGTGTATAATATGCCTCTGCTTACCCCGTCGGGGAAACAGGCGTGAATGTATGTATTTATGCTGTCTTCAAAGGGATACTATTCTATTAAAGACTATATGGCCGATAAAAATGCTTGGCATGCCATAGCCTGTGAGTTTCTTGCCAGTTCTTCTTACAGAGCGGTGGCTCGGAACTGGCACTTAGATTCAATTACACTTAATTATTTATTGTTTTTAAATTGTTTTGTTGCATGTAAGTGAATCTAAGCTTCGTGATTTAGTGTAATAATATTTCGATTTTTTTAAATATTTTAATTATGACGTTTTCAAGTACTATGTATAATTTTTTTTTTTACTTTTTACTTTTTTACTTTACTTTTATGTATAAAAGTTAATCAACTGTTCTAAATGCTAGGAATATTATTTACTAGCTTTCCCTCGCAGCTTTGCATACGGTTTCATAAATATTGAAGTAATGGATTCTGCGGTCGGGTATAATGCGGTCAGTGCTTGGGTGGATGACCGTTTGTGCGGCATCTGACATAGAGAGCTTCCGTGCTTTGTAAAGTACCTTAAACCGTTGGTTACGGTAAACACTTTAATATCATGAGCCACTTAACCTAGTTATAGGCCCTATAGGTTTTAAAAGTTTTAACTGGAATACTACACACCAGCCTCCGCCATTTTGTATTGAGAGGTTTGGTTGGTTAGGTGAGGCCTGAGCCCAGTAAACTATCAATAATAGAAAGCCACACATCTACCTCCGGCAATTCGCATTGAGTCCGCGGGGGGGAGTATACCCGAATTCTCACCTTGACTCGTTAACCGAGCAGTTTATGAGGACGTGAATCAAGAAATAATAAGGTGAGCCATATTTCTCCTTAAGACGATTCGACTTTGGAATTCTTTGCCAGCGTATGTGTGTCAGCTTCTACAGGCCTTGGTCTTTTAAGCAGAAGAACGGCATTGATGCAGGCTGTCATAAGTGAGATTGCTTATTATCATAATTCTTCCACGGTATGCAGCACATCGACTGCTAACCATCAAGCAGGATGTGGTGACCATGAAGTATCACTTAAAAAACCCAGTAATTGGACGTTTATAAGCTAAGGTGATAATGATGAACGTTTAGTTCGTCTACCCCGGCTCACTCACTGAGTTTCACAGCAGTTAATCACCAACGCAGCATTGTTCCAACCCACAGGAGCTCAAACAACGCCTCGTTGACGACTACATTACCCAATTTGTATCGAGCTTTGCGTTCTCTCTGCCTCTTGGGACAAATGTACGATCCCAAAACTGACACTAAATTTGCAAGTACAGAGAGCTGACTTCGATTAAATTTACTTATGATCATAATAATCCTTTACTGCACAAAAATATTTTGAAGTATTACATGAGGTATATATAATAACATGTACAACGGGGGACTTATCTCTAGAAGAGATCTCTAACAGCCAACCCTAGCATTTGTAAACTAAATAGTTATATGGGATAAATGTTGTCCAAGAAAAGTGTTACTAATAAAAATAAGAACGAAATATAAAGCAAATCTCTTACATACTAATAATACACATATGAAATATTATTGGGATATTGAAAAAAAAAACGATTTTTTTTTTACGGTCGGATAAATTCGCGCCAGTTTAATGTGATACATTTACTTCAATGTCATAAGTTCTATGTCATTAAGTAATAGTAAGAGTAAAAGTTTGAAGTGTAAAGATTGAAAGTCAGTATAAAATGCTCACTGCTTTACGCAATTTGTTGTTGTATCTATTAATTTCGAAAATAGCGTCAAACGAAATACAACTTGCTGATAGTATTTGACCCGTTTGGTACCCTTAATTTGGCAGAGCGGTTTACAGATTTCCTTCTGTTAATCGCATTGTCCCTCATTTCTCGTAATAAACTTAATACACTTGTGTTGCAAGAATATTCTCTTGGTAATCCCATATCCATTGTATGCAGGCAAGGTTTGAACTTGGTATCATGACATTCTTAACAAACAACGCAGAAGCAATGACAATCTTACGTTACTAGTTTATATTTAACTTCTAAAATCACTACCAACCTTCTGTGTCTACTTATTTAGCAATATAGAGTTATAGTCTGAAAGTACCGTAAACACATAACTGCCGTAATTGGTTACCTATATATATTTTTATTACCCGCGATGTGTTCCGGGTGACAATATTTCTCTTATTGTGACAACATTAACTGGGTAACTGTGTGATAACATTACTGTTGAAGCCATAGGATGGGTACTTAACATTGACGTAAATATCGCAATAACAGAGTGGTATTTTCTCCTTAAGAAAAATGTTTTTAATTTCTCTCTTCTGACCTCAAACTAACCAGAGTTCGTGACTTTTTGTTAAGTACTAGACAAATAATAAACCTAATTACTTCAAGTATAAACAATTTTTTTTAAAACTTTATTTCAGGTCGATGTTATAAATGTTTGTTGATATAGGTATACCTACCTTTCCTAATATAGTTAAGAGATTATAGAAATCTTAGGATATTTTCTGTAAAATACAAAAAAATCCAACGCATTAATTGGTTTAAAAAAACTTTTTTATAATCTCTTAACTATATTCGTAATTTTAAGCGCCATATCGGTCGTTAAAAGATTAAACAGTAATTATCATCAGCCTTGGTTTAACCATAGAATGATGTTTCCCTCTGGGTTGCGGAGGTCAGACTGCAGTCGCTCCACGTAATAACTGAAATTCAGTCAAATCTGGTTGAACCAGTGAGCAGACCCTGGGCCCTAAGCTTAAGTCTAGGGCAACCGGGATAATGCTAGGATATGTATGTATGTAGTAATCATCATAAGCCTATCATCGTCCACTGCTCGACACAGGCCTCTGGCACGCCACGCCACTTGCGACCCTCAGCTCTTCGACTCCAACCGCTGCCAGCCCTTTTGCGTATGTCGTCGCTCCACCTATCCGTAGGGCTTCCTCCACTGCGCTTACCAAGAAGCGGTCTCCACTTGAGGACACGTCCACTCCAACGGTTATTGGTCCTACGGCATATATGACCGGCCCACTGCTACTTAAGCTTGCTAATCATTTGGGCTATGTCGGTAACCTTTTTCTTTGTCGAATCTCCTCATAAAACCTTGGGAAAACATACGTTACTTACATACATACATAATATCACGCCTGTTTCCCCGAAGGGGTAGGCAGAGGCATAGTATACGCCCACACTTCGCTTTTTATATTGTTGGCCCCACGTATTAGGTGGCGCTTTCCGGGCACTTTTATGTTCGCCAGAGCCTCGTCCGCTAATCAGCAGGTGCACCACTTGCAGGTGAGGTTGGCTTGGGCTCCTCAGATCTTGGTAGGAGCCCTATACACCCATATATATATATATATAGATCACGGGATGTAAATATATATATATATATACCCTATATACCCTATACATACGTTACTTATATCCAGTTTATATGTCATATGAAATCGTTAAACAGTCATTTTAAAGTCCAATGTCTTCACACAACGTAACCCATTAATTATCTTTCGCCACATAAGTACCTTATATACCTTAGCTTTTGTTTACTTTAAAATGTAATATTTCATTAACATCCCAATCTTCCTTACAACACAAAGGACACATCCGAAACTCCACAAAGAGTTTATGCGATACTTAATGTTAAAACTGAACGCATTTTATTAGGACACTTCGCCGCAACACAGTCGGTTATTCCAGCAATTTCCATAACCAACACCGCAGATTTTAATACCATAAGACTCCGCGTGCCTTGTAGGTAATCTTGCTAGAATTTCATGTACGCCCAGCATCATATGGAGCCCGTAATGAGACAGAAACCATTCCGGCAGCCTATCTAATCTCAGCTTGTTGTCTCCCTGTATGTTAATATAAAGTTAATTATGCGTTTCTTGTGCGTGGGTATAAGCCGTGTTTATCATATTTGAATCCTTCAAGAGCTGACGCATTTAGCTCGCGCGGATGAGATCTTTAATCTTGTACCTGCCGGTGTGACTTAAGGCTTAACGCTTAAGGGAGTTTTAGGTTTTTAAGCTACAGCTTCTATTGCGGGCCTTGAGCGTGGAGACCGAATCCAGAAATCCCGTAACGAAAAAAACCTAACACCCCCTACTCCGACTGGCACAGCGGTGATACTTTTTAGTTTTTCCATCTATCGAAAAATAGCAGAACTTTTAATTTACTTTTTGAAAATTACGCTTGTCTCTTTAGTTCAGCAACCCGCCTTTAGGTGGCATTGGTTGTATCGGGTGGCTAAAATTTGTTTTCTTGTCGGTCACCACGCTTTAAGTGTAACTTGAATTAATATCAAAGACAAAAAAACAAAGAAAAAAAAATTGCATAAATAAAATACATACATAATTATAATTGCATAAGTTGATAAAAAATGTTATGCAATAGCTTTACCGCGGCATTCTCCGAGTACCACACGTCTTTTTAATTATCTTACTAGTCATAGATATCCTAGCATTTTTCCGGTCGCCCTTAGGGCCCAGGGTCTGCTAATCGGTTTAACAATTTGGCTTATTTTACTTGGATACATGGAGCGGCAGCTGTCTGTTCTCCGCAACCCAAAAGGTATCACCATTCCATGGTTAAATCATAGTTTAATCATCTTTCTAAAATTATAACTGAATATGGGAGTTTGGATAAACATGGCTTATTAGCTAAACAAATATTTGCTAAAACTTAATCGCGCTTTTACATCGAATGAAATGACATCCAGACAGGCATAATAATCTTTAAAAGTGTGACCGAAAACAATATCACATAAGTTTTGAACACGCGCTTTTGAAGCGCTTTAAACACCTCGTTAGGAGCATTTCGTATTGTCATGCTAAAAAGAATTCTACAACCACAAAATCAGCCACTGAAGTGTCAGCTCAGTATCCTTGCAGTTGTGTCGATACACCAAAGCCCGTATTTTCACCCAGCACTATAGCGACCCAATAGATTTTTCATTTATTCTGTTTTACTTTAATTAACGAACTGACGTGCAAAGCTTCAATTGGTATACTGCTCGAGTAAAGCTAACACGCTGTGTACAGTTAACACTGAACTAAACTAAGAGTACGTTGTTTTCAGTAAAACAACACATCACGTGACTATTCAATTGCGCTTACACAGTTGAATGGGATTTAATGTGTACATTAGTATAGATAGGTAGTAGCTTCACTGACTTACTTTATTATTTTCTGTAGTAAAATAAATAATAATAGTAAATATTACATACATAATATACATAATGTACATAATGTCACGCCTCTTTCCCGTAAGGGTAGGCAGAGATCACATCCTTCCACTTGCTACGATCTTGGCACATACTTTTAGCTTCATTAACCTCTTCATACACGCCCGTCGGTTTAGGGTTTTGACCTGCCCTTTTTCTAACATTTTGTGTGCATTTTTTATACCTATAATTTTTTTTGGTATCGGTTTTGTATTACTTAGTAATAGATTTTCTAGATTTCAATGACGTTCACAAGTGCTTTGGATTGAAGTCAAGCTCGGTCAATTACTTACTGTAAAATACTTATTAACTCTACTAAAAATAAAACACTTTTATATGTCATATACACAATTTCCGCAGTCGAAATTGCTAAATGTTTTGTATCAGAGCTTTAGATAAACAAGACTGTGTGACGTCACATCTATTTCACAAAGAAATACGAGTTCTTTGGTGAAAGAAAAGGTCGTTCTTTGTCGGTGTAAAGGTTGGCCCCTATTGTGACCGACAGAAATATTTCTCGGACATTTTGTACGCACATACTTACTAAATTTCTCCCTCGCGAAAAAATAATTGAATGAATTTTTATGAGATACTTGACGTAGGACCCTAGCCAACTTCACTTGTTTAATTTTTTCCTCATTCTTTTATCTAAATTCAACTGTTTTATTTTACATTACGCTTTTATAAGGCGATGATTTAATATTGTTGGAATAACTTTATAAAATAACTCTTATGAAAGCAAACTTGCTAGTAATACGTCTATTCATTGCTAAAGTTGTTTGAGCATCAGATTTCTATTTTAGATTCGTTATAATTATGTCTACAGAAAAAAAATAGAGCTACGTGTATGTTACGTTTTTGGTCCGACGTTATAGGTGGCGAACCTATTACCGCTTACCGGGACCTTATATGTTTGCCAGAGCATTGTCCATTGATCGGCAGGTGAGGTAGGCGCGGGATTCTAAGGTCTTGATAGAATATCGAATCGTAGTCTTATTGCATAGACAATTATAACTGTATGAAATTTCCCACCGAACATTCTAGAAGACATTCTTTCACGATAAAGCTTTTGTAAATGTACGAATAATTTATAAGTCAAAACGATGAGATCACATAACGAAACAAAAGTATCTTTCTCGTTGTACAAAAATAAACTGCCGTTGCCGCGGGGTCTCAATATTCATACTAACAAATGCTTTATTGTAAAGACAACTAATGGTTCTATCGTAAAATTACGAAATTTTAAAATTTTCTTATTCTCTAGTTATTTCTAAAACTCTTTTTCATTATAAGACTTTTGTAAAAACACAATAACAATAATACAAAATAACAAAATTCAGAACGATGCACGATGAGGTAATTTAACAGAACAAAATGTCACTTTACAACTAGAAATAAACTGCTAGATTTGGCGGGTGCGACGGTGGGAATCGCCGCCATCCATTCTTCGTGCCGAGTCGCGTAATCCGCGTTTTTTGAAACACGAGAAGCTATTAAGGCTTGGCCTCCACGAGTCCGCGCTACTCCCACACTATTTTTTTACACTTGATGTTAATTGTTTAGTAGTGAAAGAAATAAATTTATTCAGCACTTTCAAAAATACTTATCATAGTTATTTTATAACATACTAGCAGTCGCCCGCGGCTCCGCCCGCGTGGATGTCGGCTACCGCTGTAAAATGCCTACCCAGAAAAGACACGGTCAGCAAAATGATTTCCAGATCAATTCACAGACACGGACACTAACATCGACGACGCAGTCATTATCCGCAGGCTGCATAGATTGTCTTTATGTGGATGTTGAAGTTGTTAATGATGAAATTATTTAAATCTAATTAGTACTTAGTTTTTTTTCTTACCGGCAGTCCCGGAGAGCAACCTGTTGTTTTGGGATAGATAACTAAAGCGATTATTGTAAATCTTCCCCATAAACAACATTTGACATTAAATTATTTTTAGGTGACAAAATAAACTGATGGTCGGGATAGGCCGCTGTGCAGCAGAAATCGTAATAATTTAAGTTCGCCATAACTTCAAAAACAAACGTCCAATTTTGATCATTCCAACACCAAATATTATCTACATAAACTGCACTTAGTGATGAAATAATTAATTTTGATAGGGATTAATAGCATAAGTAAAATAAATGCGTATAAATATAGTACAAAAAAAAAATCAAGATTTTTAAATAAATAAAAGGGTTGTTGTGCCTCACTCGCCATATATAGGTATAGTGTGTCGCGGACTTTTTAGTAGGTGGTATAAGATCTTTAATTCATTTATACATTTTGTGGTTCTATCTTTTATAGTTTAGGCAGCGTACGCAACTGTTCTGGTTGATTTTTACACTTTGTGTCCGAAAAACCCAAATATTTTACGGAACCCTATTTTTTTCGAAATTATAATATAGCCTATGTTACTCAGTGATAATGTAGCTTTCTATTGAAAAAAGAATTATTAATATCGGTCCAGTAATTTTTGAGTTTATTCGTTACATACAAAAATACAAATCTTTCCTCTTTATAATATTAGTATAGATTACATTGACCCGTACCACCCCAGTGACGCTTACATGGAGCCTACATCGCATGCTGGCTAGCTGAGCGCGGTGAGCGGCACCACGCGACTTTTTTCTAATACTTGCATTTTTAATGAAATCTTCCTAATGAAATGTCCGAATTGAATAATTCAAAAAGTTATATAAAGGTATTGAAGCCATCTTGAATACAAAGTAATTTTTTTTGATAAGGATTAATACCAAGGTACAAATATAGAGCCTTTTCAAGCGGCGGCATATAAATTAAATTTTTAGAATAAAAAACCGCTTACTGTGACGTAACTATAATATTTAGACATATGCTGTCGCGACACTTTTCGTAGATAATGATGAGTACTGCAAAGTCGTAGTACATAATTTTGTTCTATCATCAATAGTTTTCGCTGCGCACGCTATGTAAGGAATTTTTCAGGTCATTTTTTTACACCTTGGGTTACATTATTGGATTTTTAGTAAGGATCCCTAATTTTTTTTAAAATATAATATAGCCTATGTTACTCGGGGATAATGTAGCTTTTCAAAGGTGAAAGAATTTTTGAAATCGGTCCAGTAGTTTCGGAGCCTATTCATTACAAACAAACAAACAAACAAACAAATCTTTCCTCTTTATAATATTAGTATAGATTAGTATAGATAAGACGCTGAACTTCCGTGTGTGGTTCTGTATGTTCTAATTTTAAAACAGGGAGAAGTGATATGGTATTAATTTGTAGGAATTCAATAAAGTAAGCTTGTGCCGTTATTCTGCTCAGTTTTATGTCCTGTACCATCAAAACTGGAGGTATGAGAAGCTAATGCTTGTGCTCCACCCTGCTACTACAGTATTCTTAAAAGTCGGAGTTAACTTTTTATTTGTGAAGATATTGTACATCAACATACCAGAGGTTGATTGCGGGAGGACCTGATGTGTGCTTCGTGCTTTTGCTGTGGCGGCATATTGGGCTGATTATTTATAATTATATGTCAGTGTTAGATTGATAGAAGAAGCATATTGCAGGAAAGGCATGGGTAATATAGAAGGAACACGATATAAACTAGCAGGAAGTAAAAAAAGTAAGCTTATGCCCGAGAAGCTATTAAGGTTTGTTGTCCACGTTGGTACTGTACGTTATTGTACGTTCAAATCTCAGAAGGGCGCGACGTAGATACGCGATAGAAGGAAGTCTATTTAAAATAGTAGGAACTCAGAAACTTTAAATTCTGCCCTCATTCTGGTCAATTCCATTACAGTGAAAACTTACTATATACCTTTAAAACGGCATTGATTAGCAGCAATAAATCGATCGAAAGCCCTTTTGATATCAAGCCAGACAGTGATTTCAATGATTTAATTTTAAAGAATCGTGTACGACAGGCTTTGTTGACGGTTTATGTACACATGTAGGTTGAAATGTATGTATAATGAATGAAATAAAAAATATTAGTAGCATCATGGAAGACAGCACATAGCGATAATCCATTCGGAAATGAAAAATGTGTAGCCATATAAAGCATGCATTCCACCGGCTCCTAAAGGACCTTTAAAGCTGCGGCCGCCAGAAAAAGGCGCAACGTGGTCCAGTTATTGTTGAGTTAGGTTCATTTACACATAAAAGATAACAGAAATAGTTGTTATAAAACAATATAAGTAATATTTGTTCAAGCCAGAAGCTTGTATATTGAGCTTGCCGCAAGTGAATCCAGCAACAGGTCGGCATTCAGCATCCATGTATTACGCATTAAAACATTGCAGCGTCGTGCAAGAGAGACCTTTGCGATAATCCAGTACCGAATGAAAATTTTATAGCAATAAAAAGTATGCATTCCAACGACTCCCAAAGCACCTCTATCCGTCTCCTGTGTAAAACTGTGACACGTTCTGTAATGG
This sequence comes from Musotima nitidalis, assembly GCA_949126915.1. NCBI lineage: Eukaryota > Metazoa > Arthropoda > Insecta > Lepidoptera > Crambidae > Musotima > Musotima nitidalis. The sequence goes on from OX421429.1 coordinate 4,894,416, forward strand.
CCGCCCGAAAAATGCTCAATGTGACCCCGTTATTGTTGAGTTAAAAGTGATCAAGATTCATGTACACATAAATTATAATAGAAACAGTAGTCACATAAGTAAAAGTTTGCCATCCATGTGATGCTATAATATTAATTAAAAAAAAGACAGTAGCATTTTGGAAGACTGGACGACAAGCCTTAGCGATAATCCAGTCGCAAATGAAAAATGTGTAGCAATAAAAAGCATGCATTCCACCGACTCCCAAAGCACCTGTATCCGTCTCCTGTGTAAATCTGTGACACGTCTCGTGACGGCCACCCGAAAATTGCTCCACGTGTCCCGGTTATTGTTGAGATTTGAGCAGCCTCATTGTGCGAGTTGACCCCGTCATGCCTCGTTCTAGCGACCGTTGAAAAGAAAAAGTTGGGTTGTTATTTCGTTATTAACCAAACAACTATAGACCGAACAGTTCAACGGTGTAAACAATGTTAATACCTGCAAGATTTGTATTATTGCTGACTATCCTAAAAAAAATAGAAGAATAAAAATAATGAATAACACATACATCGTAAATATATTATAGTTTGTTGGTTTACAGTAAATAATTAACAGCAATAAGTATGTTAATGGTACACACGACAGAATCAACTATGACAGCTGTACTAGGATGAACTGTATGACAGCTGTCAGCGCCCTTCATCCACAAATACATTGTAATGCTTATCAATACTTATGTATCTATAGGGTAACGTGATGACAAAATAAAAAATACAAGCTAACAAGAGTTTGACTTAATAATAGAGTGGAAAAGAAAAAAGAAATACAATTATATAGAAGAGGTCACCAAAGAATGAATTGTATAAATAACACTTTTATTGCGCTTCTAGATTGTGGGAGTCGTTTGCAAGTGCTTCGGGAAGGGGTCTAGCTTAAATAAATGTTATTTGAATTTTATTTTATGCGGATTTACAAAATAAATCAAGCTGCAAATTTACAATTCTTTGGTAATTCATGTGGGTTTTTTATTGCAATTGGAATATAAAACCTAACAGATGACCGCAAATATCACGAAAAACCAAACAACTTTTACAACAATACTGCAAAATTAACTAGTTCTAAACGACACGTTACGTGTTATTTTTTTTTTAAATACAAACATTTATAATACTAATCTTTACCTTTTACCTTTTGTTATTAACTTTTCAATACATAATAATTATATAGAACTTCTAAACTGACAACTTTACTAGTAAGTTTTAAAGTTGTCTATCACAAGAGTTTCATCAAGCCAAAGTTGAATTTTTTTTTGGCTTTCTCATACAGGTGAGCACACTCGCTCGTCTAAACGAAACACGCCAAGGTGTGAAGATAGCAAATGGGTGGATTTCTCCAACGCTATATGTGTCAGCCATCATTCTCCCACTCTAATGGGCAGCCATTTGTCAAGCATAACGTAACGTGATACAGCCTTTGTGACATATGAAGAAGTCAGCAGGACCCTTTCTATTGTACGATCTCTTGTTAACAATGTTAGTTTGAATGTAGGTCCACTTTTTGGTTGCGCAAGATGCTCTTATATTGTGACTAACAAACAAATCAACGTACTAAGAACTTCTCGAAATGTAGGGTTTGAACCGTACTTAGATTTAAGTGTTGGCGGAGTCACAAGCGTTTCCTCGGACCCTAGATTGTAACGTACTGGGTACTAGATGTTCGGAAATCTCGAAAATCAAGTAGTCTTGGTTGAGAGTAGGTAGTCCTTAAGACGGCACGTTTTTGTAGCGTCAGAGATTGAGCGCTTACATTTTTTTTTTTTTTACAGGAGCCATAAATGTTGTGCCTACTATATTAAAAGCACGTCGCTGACTATTTACTGTGTGTTAAAGGTATGATCCTGCCATTTCTAAGGCTTGAGAAAAAATCTCCTTGCCGCGAGCAGGCATTGAGATCGGAGATAAAGGGAGACATTGGTTATTTTTCATTCATTCATTTCATTTATTCATCAAGTAACGTTGACTCATAGTGTTAGTAACAATATTTCTTATACCTATGTTAGTTTACATATAATAACAACAACAACACAATTCACTTCAATTTTTACCTCAAGAAAATCAAAATACGTAATAATACTTTATATAAGAAAGCTACTTCAAAATACTTTCAGATTTATTGTTATACTTACTACCGGATTCCCTCGCAGCGTCACAAGCGCTTTATTATTACATTATACAATTATCGCAGTTGCCCTAGTAGACTGTAGAGCAAGCCCAGGGTCTGCTTACTGGTCTAATCAAATTTGGCTGAATTTCTGTTAATACATCGAGCGACTGCCGTCTGACCTCCGGAACCCAGAGGGAAACATCATTATATGGTTAAAACAGCTATCGGGATATCAAAAGCCACCAACACTTACGATCGCTTCACCTACCAGTAATAAGTGCATCAAAATGCAATATAGGGTGTATAGGGATCCTACAAAGATCTAAGGAGCCCAAGCCAACCTCACTTGCAAGTGGAGCACCTGTCGATCAACGGACGAGGCTCTGGCAGACATAAAAGTTCCCGACAAGCGGCAATAGGCTCGCCACCTATTACGTGGGACCAACTATATAATTGGCGAAGTGTGGGCGTATATAGGCGTGAATTTTGGGTGTAAAATAATAATATTGGTTCTCAAATAGTCATATAACAGTCTGATTTAAATTAACATTGGAAATCCCACACCGTGTTCCTCATGTCATATTGGTTGGAAGAGGCTGTTATAAACACGATGAGTTCTTCAGTATACCGATAATTGGATTGCTCGATGTATGGCTCCATACAAGCGTTTTCCGATGAAAATTATGGCTTTGTGACGTTATTGAAAGTGCTTGTGGTTCACGTAGTATATCGGTGAGGTTGGAACTCTTTTTTTTTTTTTTTTTTGATTTACGTCGGTAACAAAATGCATTTACGCACTGTCTCCCGGCCAAAGGGGGACCGAGAGAGGTGTGTGGGACTCACCACCGGCAGACACGACCACCAGCAGTAATACCCACTAAAAATCTTCCGACGACGCCCGCCGCTTGTTGAGAAAGAGGCGGGGGGCCAGTACCTGGGTTGCAGCTCTGACACCCCGCCCGCGGCCAACGTCCCCCGGACCAAAACCGGGAGGACCACCTCAGAGAGACGCAGTGGACGCGCCCCTCCTACCTCCTTGTGCGACCATAGCGTGTGTGGCCGACTTCTCGGAGGGTCCATGGTTGGACAGCAGGGGCCCCCTGCCCCCGCTGCCTAAGACCCTCCTGGCGCTGTTTGACGGGCCCTCCTGGCCCGCCCGCTGCACCCTCCACAGGTCCCTCTTAGTTTCCCCCCCGGTAGTCAGTACTAAGGGCACCCAGAGTCGCCAATCTCTGGGTGTTACCTTTTCCCTGGCGCCTCCTGCGCCCTACCAGGAGGTACTCAGCCCCCCCCACCACGACAAGGTGGAGACCAGTTGGGGGGGAGGTTGGAACTCTGTGCTAACCGGCTATTAAATCCGAACGCTGATTTGTATTGTAAGTATGTATTTAATAAAAATGTATTTTTCCTATTTATTTGTTAATTAGGCACAGCAGTAGCATCGATATTTTACTATCACAAAAGTACACTAACCAAACAAATAGTCCTAAAATCAATACCTATTATACACAGGATTGTCACATACATTTTACTGTTTTATATAATAATAGGCTTATTAGTATAATTTCCTTGTACAGTTAGTATCCAAAGTACAAGCTCTGATTATGGTTTATTTTGTTAAATTACTGGTTTAATAAGCTTTAAAAATTGAGATATTTCTTTATTAACTATGCTTCGTTTCGGGCTCGAATATTTTGAAACCGCCGTAGAAGACTGTCGTAGATTTGATCGATTCAATTTCGTGTATTTTTTTTTGTCTCTTTTGTTACTCTATCTGTCTCCTTTTGTATGGGACATTCAGTAGTATTTTGGTCGGTGCTAGTGCTGGCGTGCTCAGTATGTGACCTGTGTCACATCCTCATTTTTAGACAGTAGTTGTCTTTACTGTGATTGGATTAAGTCTTGACGTATTTTGCGCTTCAATCGTCGCGCTTTGTTATGGTTTTCCATTAGCGGCCGAGCCAGGGCATTTGGATGTTGTTCGATGCGTTCTTTATAGGATTTAGTGTGGCGTGCAATTTCCTGCTTCACAGTAGGTATCCGTAGGTCATGGTGTAGTAGTTCGTTGGGTACAAACCAAGGAGCGTTGGTTATCATACGTAGTGATTTATTTTGGAACCTCTGAATGATCTCTATGTTTGAATGTGATGCTGTACCCCATACGTCCAGATGGGCTTAAGTATTGCCTTGTACAAGAGTATTTTGTTTTCAAGAGATAGTTGAGACCTTCGACCAATAAGCCAGTAAAGTTTTCTTATTTGGAAGCCAAGTTTCTTCCTCTTAGTGAAAATATGTTTATGCCAGGTGAGTCTTTTGTCCAAATGCAATCCGAGATATCTCACATGATCTGCCTGTGGAATTTCAATATTGTTTAATGTTACTGAAGGGCAAGATCCTCTTCTTAGAGTGAATGTAACGTTGACTGATTTAGTTTCGTTTGCCTTGATCCGCCACTTTTTGAGCCAGTGGGATATGTCGTTTAGTCCTGTTTGGAGCATTTTTGAGGCCATATTTGGATCACTGTGGACAGCTAGTACAGCCGTATCATCAGCAAAAATTTCAGTAGTTAGGGTTTCAGATGTTGGCAAATCTGCAGTGAACAATAAGTAAAGTATGGGGCCCAATACGCTGCCCTGTGGAACTCCTGCGTTTATGGGACTTATATCAGACAGTGCTTCTCTATTTTGTACGATGAAGAAGCGCCGCTGTAGAAACGATTTCAGTATTCCGTACAAGTAATCTGGTAGAGCATTTTTTAATTTAAGAAGTAATCCGTCATGCCATACGCGGTCGAACGCCTGGGATATGTCCAAGAATGCACTGGCGCAGTAGGATTTTGCCTCCAGTGATTCCATGATCTTTTTTGATAGTCTGTGCACCTGGTCAATAGTGGCATGCTTACTACGAAACCCAAACTGATGGTCAGGGATTGATCCTTTTTCTTTGAGGATGGGCAGAATTCGTTGAAGCAGTAGAGACTCGTATATTTTGGATGGAATGGGTAACAGGCTTATAGGTCTGTATGATTTTGCCTCGTCGGGTTGTTTGTCCGGTTTCAATATCATCACAATTTGCGCGACCTTCCACTCCAAGGGAAAGAACTGACGTCTGGTCATAGCGTTGAATAGTGACGTCAGAAAGGTTATTCCAGATTTGGGTAGTTCCTGTAATATACGGTTCGTTATAAGGTCGTATCCTGGTGACTTTTTTGGTTCCGCTTTTTTTATAGTTCTGGCGACCTCTGCTTTTGTAAATGGGATCGGCATTTCTTCCGTATTTTTAGGAGTGTTTCGAAGGTCAGCAATATCTGCTGCTTCCTCTGGGGAGCCCTCGTAGGGATGAGGAGTGAAGACATTTGAGAGGTGATTTGAGAAGGTTTCGGCTTTCTCCTGGTCCGTCCGTGCCCAAGTGCCGTCAGTTCTTCTTATAGGAGAAACACTGACTGGGCGTTTTGGCTGTGGCTTTCCACAGAGAATAGTCCGAGGAAGCAGTAGCATCCAGCCCAGTGAGATAGCTATGGAATCCGTCATTACGATCTTGGTCTAGGATGTGCTTGAGCTGTCTGCTGAGGTGATTGAGGTGTATTTAAAAAGTATAAATGTATAGTTTATCTATTTTTAGTGTCCATAACACAAGTTCTTAATGATACTTGGAACTAAATAATTTGTGTCATTGTCAGTTTTTTTTATATACCTTCAGCATAGAAAGTAAATATAACAAACAAAATAATGGACCGTTTAGCATATTAAATATTTGTTTGTCCTATCATACCAACTCACCGATACTCTCATTTGGGAGGTCCCAATCAAAAGGGTCCCATTTCTTTGATCCTGCGCCTTTCTACTAAGGGTTTAGACTCAGGTTCTGTGAGACATCCGAGCATTATTCTTATTGGGGGAACCTGAGCCGTGCTCGGGCTTAACGGGGGCTTATGTCGATGAAAACGACGAATTCCTATTAAAATCAATATTGGAAAGTCTACGCCGCCATGTGATAATAGAGAAGATGGAAATACTTTTGAGAATATAAATAAATAAATGTTCTCTTACAATCACACCAATTTAGTTCCAAGATAAGTATCATTAAGAACTTATGTTATGGATACTAAAGAACGGATAAACATAATTAAGTATCTTTTTTTTTGGTAAATGCATGCTTAATATAAATAAAAAAACACCCAGACTAGAACAAATATTCATGGTCATGCACACAATGATTTGTCCTGTGTAGGAATCGAACCCACAACCTATGGAGTGAAGTGCAGGTACACTGACCTCCACGCCATATCGGTCGTCAAAATATAGATTTATAATATAAAATAGATTTGTCAAAATAAAAATTATTTAAATAAATATTTTACTTATTTACATTATCAGAATTAAATTTAATTTGACTGAAAAAGGAAAAACTTTATTTGTCCTATAAATTTCATAAGAAATAATTTATAAAAGTATCTCTTGGTTTATCAAAAAATATTGACCAATAATTACTTCCCAAATGTTTCTCATAATTTATAATGCCAAATTATTACTTGGCAAATAGTTTATTCGCTACTCACAAATAATTATGTCGCAAACTAATGTTTTTTCAGTTAATGTTTCAACAATAACTCGCTTACCAACTAGTATTTCAAACCAATTTTAATTTAGTGAAAGGTTTCAGTTTCAGTTTTAGTCCCGCGTAATAGGTAGCGAGCCTATACCCGCTTATCGGAAACTTTTATGTTCGCCAGAGCCTCAACTGTTGATTAGCAGGTGCACTATTTGCAGGTGAGGTTGGCTTCCTCCCCGACTGGTCTCCACCTTGTCGTGGTGGGGGGGGCTGAGTACCTCCCGGTAGGGCGCAGGAGGCGCCAGGGAAAAGGTAACACCCAGAGACCGATGACTCTGGGTGCCCTTAGTACTGACTACCGGGGGAGAAACTAAGAGGGACCTGTGGAGGGCGCAGCGGGCGGGCCAGGAGGGCCCGTCAAGCAGCGCCAGGAGGGTCTTAGGCAGCGGGGGCAGGGGGCCCTTGCTGTCTAACCACAGACCCTCCGAGAAGTCGGCCACACACGCTATGGTCGCACAAGGAGGTAGGAGGGGCGCGTCCACTGCGCCTCTCTGAGGAGGTCCTCCCGGTTTTGGACCGGGGGACGTTGGCCGCGGGCGGGGTGTCAGAGCTGCAACCCAGGTACTGGCCCCCCGCCTCTTTCTCAACAAGCGGCGGGCGTCGTCGGAAGATTTTTAGTGGGTATTACTGCTGGCGGTCGTGTCTGCCGGTGGTGAGTCCCACACACCTCTCTCGGCCCCCCTTTGGCCGGGAGACAGTGCGTAAATGCATTTTGTTACCGACGTAAATAAAAAAAAATAAAAAAATGGTGAGGTTGGCTTGGGCTCCTTAGATATTGTTAGGTTCCCTATACTCCCTTTTTATAGGCAAATTTTACCAAACTATTTTTACACCACTATTTATGCAACATTTAAATAAAATTAAACGAAATGTGGGCTTAGGTATAATATACCTCTGCCTTTTTTTTTCTTTTTTTTATCGACGTTAAACTTTTAAAAGTACCTCAGTGTCATAAAAGGCCACACTAAGGTTATGTGGGATTCTCCGATTTGGCATACCCACTAAAAAACGTCGGTGGATCTTCTTTCGCTAATCGGCGTGACGCGTGGGGAACTTTATAGTCTTCCGTAAGACACGTCTGCGTCGGCCCTAAGGCCCCTACTTTATTATGAGTGAACAATTAGCAGCGAACTGTCCACCTATAATATACCTCTGCCTACCTCTTCGGGGAAAAAGGCGTGAATGTATGTATGTATGTGTATGTAAAATTTATTTGGATTATTAAATTTTGTTAAAAATAATTTTGGCAGAACGGCAGGATCCCAATTTTTTAGTAATACTTAATTTTCGCTTTCACTATTACTTAGGAAATTCGGTATGTAAATAAAGAGAGTAAATATTGAAAATGAAAAGTCCTCTCATTAATTACAGAGTTATTAATTGTTATAACAACGCGATTGGATATGCAAAGAAGCGAACGCAATTTGGCTCGGTCCATTACCGACGCTAATTATTGAGCTTAATTGAAAGCGATTTTTGCTTTAATGTTAACAGCTTTGTACACTCGCAAATGTGTGTTTTTGAGCACATAATTAGATAATGTATCTTTTGGAGACAGCTTCATTGACGGTATTTGAGTGTGCTCTTATTGTTTATGAAGATTATAAAGTTTTTTTTATTTAATGGTAAATTGTTAGCCATTGCCTTTTCTTTTATTTATCGTCAGAATCAGGGCTCGTGATCAAAAAATTGAAAAATCGAGAAACAATGTAACACGACACGTGTTTCGCCTATGTAAAACAGGGTATCTTGAGCGTTAGAACAACAATGTATGTACGTACATACGATCAAAGCTGAAATAAGGGAGAACTTTAACACGTTTTTTTTTGTATATACATACTTACAATAAATCTAGACCAAGACAAATACCTCTCAAGCCCAATTTTTTGTTCAGTATGAAAATGTACCTTTTTACATAATAAAAACGTGTATATATATACCGCGCCAAATTGGTCGTCAAAGATACGCTCCTTATCAAATAAGTAATATCATTTTATCCCATAATCCTATAAGGTTTGGTAGGAGACGCGGTCCACATCGAGAGTTCAACGTCCGAATTGAGTTACATTAGCCGGCAGTCGTCTCTTTGGATTCGCCATTTCGAGAAGCTTGTTTTGAAGGCAATTTTCCCTTTTCCTTGTAATTAAATTCGAGTATTATGGACGAAAAATGTGATGCGTGGGTCTGATTTTCACGACGTAACAAAAATATATCTTTGTACTAAGCTAATATCATCTAGCATCTAGCTGGACTAGAAAAACGTATATTTCGTTTAACAAGTTTCTCTCAGTACCAGTTACGTTTGTGGGAACAATGTAGTGCGGAAGATTCAACCAAATTTGCATACTCTTGATACACATTTCGATCTGAGGATACCATGACAGCCTCTGGTCCACCATCATACCCAAATATTTCACGGATTCTGCTTTATTTATTACGGGACGTATGGATTTTATATTAAATTCACTGTTGGGTTGAACATTGCTATAAGTACTATAACACACTTTGTTATTTTTAGTAGTGTTTAGAGTGAAAAGGTTAGTTATCTAACTTATCTATCTATCTATTACTGGTATTTCTTTTTGTTTATGTCACTAATGAATGACAACCGAAATATAATGTTTCAAGCGACAATCAAATTGCCGTGTAAGTTTGTTTGAACACAGATGGTTAGATAATGTATTATCATGTACCACGATCAAATTTAATGGTCTGTCTGAATTAATGTGTCAATCAGTTAATTGACAAATGCTTTTTCATTCGACACTTATCGTTCATTGTTATTACTGTTGTTTGATGACTTAACATTGCCTTAATGATAGATACGATCACTGATGTTAAGCAGCGATCACGTTGAATTGGGTGACTGTTTGTTTTATGATTGATTTTGAGCGCTATTGGTTTGATAAACATCTTGTAATTTGTGTTGTTTTGCAAAACTAGGTATTACACATTTAAAATGAAGTTTATTTCAATGAATTGTCATAATATTTGCTTTAAATGTTTTTTATTTAAATCTCTAACTTCTATGTTTCGGAAGAAAATGTACTTTGTATGTGTAGTTTTGCGCTTACTTGTAGGCCATTGTACGTAGTCCTGTTAGAAATATACGTAACTAACTGCTCCAAGATATACCTAATCCAAATAATGGTTATGTTATGAGAATACGAAAACCTTCTTCGTATATTGTGGGTTTATGTACGGATACGTGTGTTGCCATCCGTTTGTCGGATATTCTATGATATTGGATCAGTTGGACCATCTGATAAAGCGGCCTTCGTGAGTCCATTATTGATTTTATTTCTCGTAATGTAAAAGGGCCCTTTGATTTACAATAGTCATTTTATTATGTCACTTGTTCTCCGTAATGTTCATATCTTAAATTAGTTTTAGGGAGATGGATTATGTTTTATTGATTCAGTAATGGAACTGATATGATTTTTTTTGAGGGACGATAGCTCAGTGGCAAGACCTATATATCGACTTCTAATTCATAGGGTCCAGACTTCTTGATGTTATGTGCGTAATTATCACTTGCTCTGTGCCTCGGAAAGCACGTTAAGCCGTTGGTCCCGGCTGTCATGAACATCTATGGCAGTCGTTATTAGGAAGTCAGTGCTTTCTAATATTCTGACAACTAGTTTCACCATAGAGTGATGTTTCCCTTTGGGTTGTGGAGGTCAGACGGCAGTCGCTCTATGTAATAACTGAAGTTCAGCCAAATCTGGTTAGGCCTGTGTGCAGACCCAGAATACTGCGAAAGCGCTGCGCCTCCCTGGTGCGCAGGGTGCGCGGCAGCACCAACAACATCTTGAGAATGATCGCTAGTAGACTAGACGGTCCATAATTGAGTCACTGCTGCGAGACATCCGCCGGGGTGGTGCGGCGGTGAGTCATGTGCAGACATAAATGTAATAAATTAAGTAAATTAAATAATTTTATTTTTATTATTACTACTAACATAGGATAAATTTTGAATTGTTACTAACAAAAATGAGTCTTGTTTCTTGAAAATAAATATTTATTATTATAATGCTAGGGTGATTTCTTTTAATTTTCTTCTTATAATGATTTCTTTTTTAAGCTACTGTTTTTTGGGACACAGTTGAAATTCTTTTTTGTCTTATATATTCTTATAAATGCATCAGTAGTTTTTTTAACGTTAATTGCTTATCGTATATAAAGTTTTAGGGTCGTAAGTCCTATTATTTTGTTTTGGCAATGAACAAATATACTGTTCTCAATTTACTTTATCGTATCTTTATTTATTAAGCAATAACTTATATATTACAACAGTCTAATAAATTTACAAATCATCTCTTTTAGCTGTAGTTAACGCTTATTGTCATATAAGTACATACTTATTATTAAATTCAAAGATTTATTATTATTATTAATATCATTTATTCTTATGATAATATCATCATAAGAATAAATGAAAGATTTTTTTTTACGTAAATAATATGACACATACAATTAAATTAAACAATATCACTCTTAGATTATTAATCGTTAAGTGTTTGTGAACGTACATGAGTAAGTAAATCAAACAGAAACAACTCAACTTTTTAAACTTTCTCAAAAAGTCCATGTGAGATCTCAGTACAGTCCTACATCTTTACTGAGGACTCAAGAGGGTTAGGTTAGGTTTAGGGGGAGGGCATATCATTTACCATTGATCATCTTTTTCACCACTCATTCTCCTTTACTATGATTTATATGTTGTTAATATATCTCTTACTTGACACTAGCTAAATGTGCTAAAAAGCACGAAGCCACTATTAAAAAAAAATGTGGTACCTGTCAAATCGATCAATCTATCAATATATTAATTGAAATTATAAAAGCACAGAATACATTGATACCATCTTAGGATTTTCACAGTCTTAGATTTCGAGATTCTAACACCTATGTAACAATAACAAAGATATCTAAAATAAAGGTTCATTTTTAGTCTACATTTCACAAACTAAAGCGGAATTACAATATATAACAATTTGCGGCGCGCGGACTGCGCCCAAGACGTAATTAATATCAAGTTCCCGTGAATTTATGAGGCGAAACTTTTCGCCGTTGAATTTTGAACCTTATAACCAGGCTGCAAGACTCTCATCCGATGAATCGTTTTAATTTAAGAGGTTTTTTCGCTTTGAGGTAGGTCTGACTTGAATAATTTTATTAGACTTTACTGAAAACTTATTTTATTAATAGTGACGTTATGAAAGTTTGGTTTTTATATGCTTTTAATAGTTGGGGCTTAGGGGTTTTATTAATGATTTAATATTTACCATGAGTTCCTAGACGAATCACTATTGGCTCTGCGGTATTAAGTGGTCGGAGACAATCACTGAAGTAAAGCAAAGATCAATCCTTGAATAGGTGAGCGTTTTTGTGGCATTCAATATCGGGTGCTACATGCTTCGGAAGGCAGGTTAATATATTGGTCACGGTTATCACAATAAAATTGTAATTGTAAATTTCTAACAACAGAACACCACACACCTGCCATCAGTCACCCTGGTTCGTGAGAAGAATAGGAGTTAGCCCCGCCCCATGCTCTGTAGATAAATATTTTTATAATGTGGGCTGAGATCATTTAGCAATTTGTCTTGTTCAATTGACAATGCTGTTCAAAAAAGTACTCGATGAAATAAATATTCCAACAGTCTACCAACCTGCTTGTTTAAGAGACATTCTAACAACAAATAGAATTAGCAATATATGCCCATTGGCAGCTATAAGCTATAGAACCTTAAAAAGTATATGAATGGTGGTCTATATTGGCAACACGAGAGCAACATTCCATTCAGTGCGGAGGACGCAGAGGCAATGTCTTGTCATACCACATCAACGCGACATTGTCTCCAAACTTGCCTTAATCGAGTTAGGCTTTGGTACAAGTTATACACTTATTTTATATCCTCAAACTTATAGCAATAATAACAAGAATTCTGTAAGGTTGAAGTGTTATGAAATGATTGGCTCTTACCTTCTTCGATTAATTCTTTTTTACAATTGCACCTATTATATAGTTCCATGAAAGTATCATTAAGAATTTGTGGTTTGATACTTAATAACAGATGCACTATACACATCATTAAATATCCTGTGTGGGAATCGAACCCACGAACTCAGAAGAGGAGTGCAGGTATACTGATCTCCACTCCATATCGTTCGGTCTGATAGTATGTTGTATTTGACATTTCACCAAATCGCGTCACCAGTTGATGCGTTTCTATGAGCCACGTAGACTTACCAAAGGTTGTTGTAAAAAACGATTAATTGTTTATTACTTTTATAGTTTCATATCATATTACTACTATATTTTATAATATAAAGTTATATTTTTGTATGTACGATATGATTGCATGTTTCATCCCTTAATTTTAAGTTTTTTTGTACATGTGTTTTATTTTAGTTTTATTATAAGTTGTTTAACTGTTTTCTCTTTTCTTTTATTAGTTATTTGTTGAGTTGTTTTAAGTAATTTCTTTCCATTGCATGTGGTGTTCACCTTAATTGTTTGTTTCACTTAGATAATTTTAATAATATTTGTGTAATTATTTTTAAGTAATAGTGTAAATAGATACTGGTGATCCTAAATAAAATAAATAAATAAATATTTTTTTAAGTTCTTACGAAGTAAATAAATGACAGGTAAATTTTGAGTTGGATGTATACAGTAAGAAATAACTAATTCATTCGTCATTCTCGTAAGCGTGTATCGACATTTTCATATGTTTCGATTATTGTAGTTATTAAAATTAATCTTGTGCAGCTAGTGAATCAGTAGTTTTGTTAAAAATCAGGACTTTTCAAGGAGTTTTTTATAAAACATAATAACGTAAGAGTCAGTACACAGTAATGTTAATGCCCGCTAACTATCTCTCCCACTTCAGTAAAGGTTGACTGGAAGAGATTTCTTTTAGAAATAAGTCCACCTTTGTACATCGTCTTTTTCCGTTAAGGCTTTTTTTGTTATTGTTTTTTTTTTGTGCAATAAAGAATATATACGCTTCAAAGCTTATTCTCGCGCCGCTTGTGACATAGGCCACACACCTTGATCTGTAACAAAAACAATCTACTATAATCGTATTGCGTACGCGATAAAGTAAGCAATCCTCGTCGAGTGTATCCTTCGTCGTCATAGCAACTTATCTTGCCGGTTTTAAAATTACCTAGAGTTTGATCTTTAATATTACCAAATTAGATTTAAGGGTCTTGTGTCTTTAATACTAAAAATATTAAAAGTGTATAAGGCACCTAACGATACCTCAGGAGTCAAGCTAACCTCACCTGCAAGTGCTGCACCTGCTAAACAACGGGGTTCTGACGCAGAATGGGGTTCTATTTATAAAATGGTACGAGTATAAATGAAAATTATACCTTATTAATTAACCTACAGGGCTCCTCTTAGTTTTTTAGAGCAGGGGACATTTTGCGAAGTGCACATTCTGCGTCAGACCAAACAACAGACGAGGTTCTGGCGAATATAAAAGTTCCCGGTAAGCGGCAATGGACTCGCCACCTATTACGTGGGACCAACAACATAATTGGCGAAATGTGGGCATGTAATATAATGTAATATGCCTCTGCCTACCCCTTCGGGGAAAAGGCGTGATTGTATATACGTATGTATGACTTTAATAAAACCTGAAAAAAGGTAGTAATAAATAATACTTTGTTAACATCATCGTATCGTATATTTATCATCGTCATCATCAATTTTATCATCTTCCCCATCAGCCCGAGGGAATCCACTGCTTCCAATGTGGCTGATTATCCAGCGTGATCCTGTGACCTTTATCAGATTGTCCGTGTCTCTTATCAGCTAACCAGCTGTCTTACGCCACATTTTCTATCAAAGTATTTATTCTAAGTTAAGGAGTTTATCTTTATACTGTTAATGCTATCTAACTGTCTTTCTTACCAAATTAAAACCACCCGATCCACCGCTCCACTTACGTTACTTAATATAAAGTTATATTTTATTCATTTTGACGACCGCTATGGCGTGGAGGTCAGTATACCTACACTTCACTCCAGAGGACGTGGGTTCGATTCCCACACAGGACAAATCTTTGTGTGCATGAACATGAATATTTGTTCTGGTCTGGGTGTTTTCCTATGTATATTAAGTATGTATTTACAAAAAAAAGTATATAAGTAGAGTTATCCGTTATTTAGTATCCATAACACAAGTTCTTAATGATACTTATCTTGGAACTAAATAATTGGTGTAATTGTCAGAAAATTATTAAAATTTATTCTACGCCTTAACTACCTCATAAATAGTTGATAATTTTAATACTTTAACGATCCAAAAATCAACGTTCGGTAAGTTACCAACCTTACTACTCAAATACAAACGTAAGTGCGATATAGTACTAAAATCTACAGAAAGACCTTACACAAGCGAATATGCGTGCAAGCTTGTATATCATAATTTGTAACAGATGTAGCTGATTAAATATGTAAGTTCTGGGACGCAGGCCCTTACTCAAATGAGACCACAAATTTAGGGAAATATCTACACGTGTGGACGATCTCAAGTGCCCAAATTTCCCCCGAGTGCCCGAACATTATTAATAACTAGGTACTGTAGACGAAGTATAAGAATTTGTATAATTTTGCACATACACTTATACTCATTCAGAATTTCTGTACCTATGTAAAAGTCTGCTGGGGTCATAAAATAAATGACATATTCGTTTGATCTTTAGCCCATTAACGTATTATAGGAAACTAACGCTTCTCACAAAAAGAATAAGGATTGACGCTAATTTTAAACTATTTTTATATCGTTAAACTATGTTAGTGAGATCGAAATTTAAGTTGAATGTAAGACTAAAATTTTTTTAGAAAGTCAATAAACATAAATAATTTATTTAAATCATATTTTATTGGGTACTTTAAGAAGTATAAAGAAGCTTATACAGAACAAGATTTAAAGTACTGTCACTTTTATTTGATAAAATGAAGACGCACTACCTAGTTTTAAAACTGGTTTAACTGTATATCTTGTTTACAAAACAAGCCCCAGGTGCCTTTATGTTATCTCGCATAAAAAAGTTACATGTACATCAACAATAAAATCTTACGAATACCATCTTAGTAACTTAATTTAAAACATAAACACAGCGGTTGCAATTCGCCGCACACCCCAGTGTACAAACAAACAGACAAAACTCGATGTTTATATAACTAATCGAGAGAGAGTTTTACAAGGCAATAAATTTCATTTCCATCCAAAAGTTCAGGAAACAATCTAGAAGGAACTGTGGGCCTACGGCTTAGGTTACAGAAGACCGCTCATAGCGACGCGGAACGTAAGCGATTTATTAGTATTCACATAATTATAATAATATCGAAAGGGTGCATAGGGATCCTAACAAGACCCAAGGAGCCCAAGCCAACCTCACCTGCAAGTGGTGCACCTTTCTTTTTTTTTTCTGTTTTACGTCGGTAACAAAATGCATTTACGCACTGCCTTCCGGCCAATGGGGGACCGAAAAGGGGGTGTGGGACTCACCACCGGCAGACACGACCGCCAGCAGCAATACCCACTAAAAATCTTCCGGCGACGCCCGCCGCTTGTTGAGAAAGAGGCGGGGGCCAGTACCTGGGTTGCAGCTTCTGACAACCCCGCCTGCGGCCAACGTCCCCCGGACCAAAACCGGGAGGACCTCCTCAGAGAGGCGCAGTGGACGCGCCCCTCCTACCTCCCCCTGCGACCATAGCGTGTGTGGCCGACTTCCCGGAGGGTCCATGGTTAGACAGCAGGGGCCCCCTGCCCCCGCTGCCTAGACCCTCCTGGCGCTGCTGAGCGGGCCCTCCTGGCCTACCCGCTGCGCCCTCCATAGGTCCCTCTTAGTTTCCCCCCCGGTAGTCAGTACTAAGGGCACCCAGAGTCGTCGGTCTCTGGGTGTTACCTTTTCCCTAGCGCCTCCTGCGCCCTACCGAGAGGTACTCAGCCCCCCCACCACGACAAGGTGGAGACCAGTCGGGGGGGTGCAAGTGGTGCACCTGCCGATCAACGAACGAGGCTCTGGCGAACAAAACAGTGCCCGATAAGCGGCGATAGACTCGCCACCTATTACGTGGGACCAACTATATAATTGGCGAAGTGTGGGCGTATTAATATGCCTCTGCCTACAATACGAAACAGGCGTGAATGTATGTATGTAGAAATAGTTCTTTTTACAATCATATTAATAACTTAGTTCCACGGTAAGTATCATTAAGAACTTGTATTATTACTTTGTGTGAAAAGTAGCTTAACTCTGGGCCTGTGCCTATAATCACAGGAAGCGCAACGTAAGCGATAACAATAATTACTTATTCAGATGTTCTATATTAAAATTTTAAGCCTTTGAGAAATATATATTTCAATCAATTAAAGTTTGTGGATATCTGTTTTATGGCCGTTTTATCCATGACATTCTGTTACCATCATCATACACAATACGTGTACACTAAATGTTTATAGGTATTGGGCGGGAAAACAATATTGTTACCCAATTATTTTCTACACAAGCTCCTTAGGTGCGTCATTATTAAATGTTCTCTACATTTATGACTGCTCTGCGCGGGAGCCCAAATTCAATTAAGCATTTATTTATTTCCATCAGCCAAAGGCAGTGTTATTGCCTACTCGATTTCCGCTTATTATTTACAATACATTATGTTTATCAGATATCGCTCTCGTTGTCGCGTCGCAAATCGCAGCCTACCGTAACCGCAGCTTAAGCTCTCACACAACCACCATCCCACTGACATCGCTACACAAACACCGATCCTTTGAGAAATAATGTCAGTCTTGTAACTTAATCAAATTTCGTTCGGTTTGGCCAAAAGACCGCCGGAAATTTCATTTAGCAAATTAACATTTCACTATTTGAAATTTTACGGGCCCTTTAAGATATCCTTGGGATATTTCTGCCCCGATTCGCGGCCTGAATGGGCCTTAAGACAGAGTTAACACGCCTTTTAACTTCACCTGGAAATATGGTATCGTTTTGAGAATAACTTCTTGCCCGCGTTTTGTTCGATGCCAATGAATGTTCTGTTTAATTTTTCACCTTGATTAATATTAATACAACCTAAAATACAAGATCTTGGACCTTAAATTTACATAATTGTGGTCCGTACTCCTCCGTCCTTAAAAATCTTTTAAAGCAATATATTGATACAGCTACGTTAAGTTCTCTTGTGAGCAAAACGAAGAACAATACTTGTCTTAAGTTTCTAGCTGTTAGTTATTGCTGTGTCAGAAGTTTGTAGTTAGGTCCCACAAGGTTACCACCAACAGCTAGAAAGAACGTCTGATACACCTGTCAAAACTATCTTCGTGATGTAGCATGTATGAGTACCTAAAACCCTTAATCTAAAAAACTTCGGTATAATAAAGAAGGTCAGTGATGTTAACTGACATAGAGAAAGATAACAGTAATGAATAAAGATGTCGTTTCCAGATTTTCAGACACAAGGATGCTTTTTGTCTAATTGGTCATGTACTCGTATCTATTTTTTTTATTTGGAAAATTTAAGCTGTTTTACAAAATTAATAATTATAGGCTAATCTTGTGGTTAAAGCTTGTGCTTTTACATATGGAACTTATGAATTAATTGATTTATTTCTTCCACAGCCGACAAAACCCCACCGGGCTTTCCAACGATCGTGGCGCCTCCGTCTTCCACAATGGTGGTGGAGATGGGTCACCCAGCCACGCTCCCGTGTCAAGCCACCGGCAGCCCCCCGCCGAGGGTCAAGTGGCTCTGGAACTCCTTGCCTTTAGACGTCGCCTCCAACCCTAGATACGCATTGCTCAACAATAAGATGCATGGTAAGTTCTAGAATAAGACACTGCTCTTTTTGAACACATCACCACCATCAGCCCAAGAAAATCCACTGCTGATTAAAGGCCTACTCTATTAGCTTGCAATGAAATAGCAGGCGGCCTTTTTTTGCCGCTGTGGGTGGAGCGGGAGCGTGTGTCAGACTTCTACTGACTAAAAACCATCCATGTTCCTTCTTTTGAGCCTGCTACGTACCGAGGGAGCCCCACCATGGGGGCCCCTCAGTGTGCTGACATGTCTTTGAGGCGCGCGTGGAACACCAACGCGCCATCGACGCGGCCTGTCGCCTATGGAAGACGGACGGGCGGCGAGTTACCCATTACTCGCCGCCCACAAGCCAAACAGCAGGCGACATCCAACCTGAACCTTTATCAGGTTGTCCTTCCATCTTGCAGGAGGACGTCTCCATTCCGGAACTTTTCTGCCCTAACAACCGTCAGTACTTTGTTCCCTGTTTACTACCACCTCGACAATCTGACTTCTGCCTACTACTACTAAAATAATACAATGCAAACAAAGAATTAAATTATTCCTCTTTATAAAAAAATGTACAGAAATAAGTGTACGGGTGTATGGGGATCCTACCATCATCTTTGGATCCTAAGCCAACATCATCTGCAAGTGGTGCTCCTGCCGATTAACAGACGAGGCTCTGGCGCACATAGAAGTGCCGGTAAGCCGCAATAGGCTCGCTACCTATTACGTGGAACCAACAACACAATTGGCGAAGTGTGGGCGAGTATTATGCCTCTGCTTGCCCCTTTGGGGAAACAGGCGTGATTGTATGTATATATGCCATAGCAATAAAGTTGTCTAGAACAACAACTTCTTATGTGACCTTCTTTATGGAAGTGGCAGTGAACAGGGCGCACAGCACAAAGTACTGTTTGCCGATGGGCACTTGAGCAGATGCTTCGGTAATTTCTAAAATAAAATATTCCTTTTTTATTTGAACTCATAGGCCATTAGTAATAAAATAACAATGTCCTTTATAAATTAGTCCAGATCGGGGAAAACGCAAAATATACACTTCGAACTGACTAACTGGGTTCTATCAACAAAGTCAAAGAAGCCTTTAATTTGCATAAGGACTCTCGCTCGCGATTGCCGTAGTAGGTTATGAAACTTGTAAAAATCAGTACTTTAACGCCTACTACAAAAAGCCGCTTTAGAACCAAATCGCTGCCTCCCGGGCGACGCGATTGTTCAAAAATGGAACGTTCGAAAATGTACGTAGCAACGAGCATTGCTCGCTCACTGACAGTCGGTCGTGTACTCTAGCTCGTGACAAACACTTCCCACGATAGCCAGCACAGTGTCGCACTTGTTCACAAAAGTCGCCGAAAAAGTAGTTGCGATTTTTGACCTACAAGAAGAAGTACGTTGGCGAGCAGCCTTATCCAAATAAATCCTTAGCGTAGATCAACCATCGTATCTATGCTAATAATATTATACCGTCAGCTTTGAAATTATCATGGCTCATGAAATAATTATGTGGGTCAATACTTAGAAATAACCGCTTTCCGTCGTCAACTCGCTTGTCATACTTTTCATTTTAAAACAAACCGCTCGCCTGCGACTTTGTATGTGGAACGTGTTTTATTGCGTAGTACTTTTTTTTTTTATTATGTCATCTAGAAAAGATTCCATCACTAATAGATTATGGATTATAATATTAATGTATATCGGGTCGCCTAATTTTTTGTATTTCTAACACACAAACGGATGGCCAATTTTTTTCTCGTATAATCGTAATTACTCTTCATAATCGTGTTTGCTCTAATTTCAGAATCCTTCAAAATCGTGTTTGGTCTAATTTCACTTCTCTTAACTTTTTATCCCCATATTATTACCAAATGCAACATTGGCTTAATTGGCTTTAATTGGCAACATAAGCTTGAAATTACTAAATACTAATTCGCACAAAATTACAAATCTCAAAGTTTAAAACGCCTACTAATTATAATAAGCCAAAGTAGCGTGGCGAATGTAGGCAGCTATGCCATGCAAACAGATATGGAACATACAAGCAGGCAAGCATGGAACATGCAAGCAAGCATGCAACATGGTTTTTGTCCCGGCTCCGTGGCTGCGGGTATACGCGGGCTTAAATTACACTCTAAGGCAGAACAGACAAGACTACGTGGAGTCGGATTTGCAGCGATTCGCTTCTGTCAATTTATTTTTTTCAATAAAATTGTTTTTGTATATGCTTTCATTCGGCGATACGTTTTGCAGTTTAGCGTAGGTAATCTCCATAATGCCAAAATAACGTTATGTCAATATATTATACGAGATTTCAGATTATAGATCCTAAAGTTAGGGCTTTTAATTCTTAGACCAAATTATCATAGTGGAAAAACAATTGTTAGGCGAAATATAATTGATCGTTTTAAGTTTAGGCCGATACGGTTTGGCCATATAATATGTAGAACTAACAGTAGGCGAACCAAAGGGCACCCATTATTATTCCTTCTAAATAAAATATCAAAATATTACGCCAATATTGTTTATTACCCAGTGCACACAAAATTAAAATTAGTTTGCTCACAATCTAGAACATTTAGGTATTGTCAAGCCAATTTGATTCAAAACTCCTATGAGCAGGATATAAATTTGCTTCAGTTAGTTTTGGACGACCAGCCAATTTATAATTATCATGTGAACATAGATTAATTGCCTACGTATCAAATTGGCGTCATTTAATTCCGACATTATCTATGTAGTTATCGTTGTGACATAGGATGCCTGGTTGGATACCACCGCGCCTCATATTGTTCCGGCAATAGTGAATATTGGAATCACTCGCATGGGTTTCCAGCTTCTTTAGCCCCAGAGGGCCTACTCTAATTCAACGAAAACGAAACTTCGTTATACCCATCCCTTTTACTCAATAAGGAAATATCTAGAGAGTGAAAGAGATAGGTATAACGAAAATTCGTTTTCGATGAATTAGAGTAGGCCCTCAGGTCTTTTAAGCGACACATGAACGACTGACATAAATTTTCACATCGGCCAGCACCAACGGCTTAACGTGATTTTTGAGGCACGGAGCGAGTTATAATACATATACATACATTCACGCCTGTTTCCCCGAAGGGGTAGGCAGAGGCATATTATACGCCCACATTTCGCCAATGATATTGTTGGTCCCACGTAATAGGTGGCGAGCCTGTTGCCCCTTGCATCTGAGGATCCCAAGCTAACCTCGTCTGCACCTGCTGATCAACAGACGAGGCTCTGGCAAACATAAAAGTTCCTGGTGAGCGGCAATAGCCTCGCCACCTATTAAGTAGGACCAACATTCTTACGGGCGTAATGTGGACCTATCCCTTTGGGAAATCAGCGTAATTGTATGTATCTATGTTATGGACCAATATTCTTAAATGTTGTCACACACATAATGTCTGTCAAACCAAACCCTCTCTTTACATGCATAACATGGCAACACCATTGCACAATACCACAGAGAGCCTATTGTCGTTCACAGACCGTAGTTCACCTATTGGAACTCGATAAGAACTCGCCCGATAAGGGAGGACGTTTATTGAAATAGTTCCGCCGCAGTCTCCACCCAACTTTATATTAAGTTTACCATTAAATTATCTGAGACACACTCTGGTATGTATTTCGACTATGACATAAATAAGGTTTGTTTGTTGTTTTGCATATACTAGTAGGTATATTTCAATTTGTATGAGTGTTTCTTGCTCTCATTGAAGAGAGTAACTAGTATGATAGATTAATAATAATAATATTCTTAAGCCATTTTTGGCAGCTCCATCCCTATCTAAACAGAGCTTGCACTATGGGCACATTTACAAGTCAAGGGAAAAACAAAGTGGAATTATCTTTTTTAAAACATACTAAATGCATTTTAATGTATTCAGTTTCTAAAAAACCAAGACTAAGACAAATATTTATTTCCAAAAATACGTACAATGATTAGTGTACAGGTAAAAAATCCCTGGTCGAAGCCGAGAGCTGCATATTCTGCCTTCTTTTTACTTATGGAAAATCATCAAATGATTTTCCCCCTGCTGTGGGTGGAGCAGGAGGGTGTGTCAGACTTCTACTGACTAAAAACCATCCATGTTCCTTCTTTTGAGCCTGCTACGTACCGAGGCCGCGGTAACCCTTGCGAACAGTCCCGCAACCCTGGCAGGCTTGGCCCCCACCAAGGGGCCCCTCAGGGTGCTGACACTTTACTCTTTGAGGCGCGTGTGAAACACGAACGCGCCATCGCCGCGGCCTGTCGCCTATGGAAGCATATACCTGAGAAATCAATAGCCTTATAGTTATTGAAGGTCAAAGTCGTGATTTTTTTTTTATGATTTTTGATTCAAAAACATTTTTAAGGTTATTTCTTGAGTTTCTTTTCTTAAAATGACGTCAGGACGCGGTGTGTTGCGCGCATTTTATTGTACGCTACTATTTTCATTTATTAGCACCAAAATGTTTTTTTTCTAACAATTATTTTTAGAAAATGTCTCATGTTATGAATTGGAGAATGCGTAGCGTTTGGCTTTTAATCAAGGTCTTTTTACACCCTGTGTTATAAAAAATATTCTTTCATATCAAAACCACCAAACATTTAAAGAATTTAGGCAAAACAAAAATTACATACATACATACAAATTATTTTAATTTATTTTGAACTGCCTACTTGTGTGTAGGATACGATGTAATAATGTAGTATAAAACTAAATATTTAAATTCAAAATTGTTCAAGACATACAATTAATTTAATTGGTATGGGAACGTAATGCGACCACTTAAATAGCACTTACAATGTAACAGGAAATGAATGGGACAAAAGTTTTAAGGTGTTTAGGGTACCGTGGGCAAACATTGAATAAGGATTTTTGCCATCATGACTCTGTAAATTTACACAATAGCCAACTAAGCAATACATTTTTAGTACCAGCAGCATTCCGTATACTGCTTTAAATAACATCTCTTTTTTAATATGACACGTCATAATTTGACGACCGATATGGCGTGAAGGTCAGTATACCTGCACTTCAGAGGTTGTGGGTTCGATTCCCACACATGACAAATCTTTTTGTTCATGAACATAAATATTTGTTCTGGTCTGGGTGTTTTTCATTGTATATTAAGAATTTATTTACAAAAAAAAAAGTATGTACATATGTTAATCCGTTATTTAGTATTCATAACACAAGTTCTTAATGATACTTAACTTGGAACTAAATAATTGGTGTTATTTTCAGAAAATATTTATTTATCCTAACACATTTCAGACAGCGCCCATACCACAAACTAAGCATATCCTGTACAATGGGCAAAAACATGCACATAGTTTTAATACGTAAACACCCAGAGCCCAATTTTTTTCCTATATTGGAGCGAAGTCCAGGTATTCGTTTTGATTTTTGTGTTTGTTTGTAGATACTGTTTGATCAAATTGTTTGTGTCATGTTATTTTGTCAATAAAAAATAAAATCTTGACATTCGCGCGATATCGGTCGTCAAATGTGACACCTGATTACCTTTAAAAATGTTAAAGTATGTTATTAAATTTAAATCACTGCCCTTTACCGAAAATTCAGAGTCGTCTTATAAAAATCATTAAAACTTTGTAGAATATTATCAAAAAGTCTCAAATAATTGGAATTCTATTCGTTTTTATTCACCACGCCGATCAGTCTGTCCCCGTCATTCAACATTACATTTAATTGTGTTTAATTAAAACGGGATGGGTGAGATAAAAAAACGTCTTGGGTACGAATTAAATTTGCACATTTTAATGAGAGCCAAGTTCCTCGAGCAGAAACCTGAAATAAGTACCTGGGTACTTACGGAGAGGCGACATTTTCTTTATGAAACTTTTTGGACAAAGTTTTTGGTTATTAATGTAGATATCTATGGTTTTTGCAGTACTTGAGACACAGTTAAGGGGAGTCCGTTTCTGGGGTGTCCGTTTCTACACAGTAAAACAGTGGCGAGGTAGTGTACAAGTCTGCCGAGCTCTAGAATGCGGTGCTTAGATTCGATATGAATTAGGACCTACTCGGTCGACATTAGTATTAATAATAATAATAATATTATGTTACAATCACATCAATTATTTAATTCCAAGATAAGTATCACTAAGAACTTGTGTTATGGATACTAAATAAAATTCTAATATAAATAAATAGGAAAATACCCAGACCAAAACAAATATTCATGTTCATGCACACAAAGATTCGTCCTGTATGGGTATCGGACCCACGACCTCTATGAAGTGCAGGTATACTCCATATCGGTCGTCAAACATTCATGGGAATTGACAAAACTCATGTAATGACATGAAAATTGACACTGGCCAATTGTTATTGCCAATTTGGAAGAAAAAAAAGGACATGAAAAGCTCTTATTGAAACTCGTTTTGGTTTTATGGCGCCAACGCGGAAAAGAACGACAGTACTTTATTATCTAAAACTAGTGTAAATCAAGTGAATTTACAATTCCTATAATAGAGGATAATAATTATACTTACCTACTCTTTTTTCCTATTCATTTGTTCTCTGAATTCCCAACAAACTTTCACTTCAATGCCATTCCAAAGATTAAGTCAAACTATGTAACAAGTCCTTATTAGTTCTTACTTAGTCGCCTGACAATTTAAAAATAAATAAATATTTCCTGACAATTAATTAAAAATTTAAATATATCCTTTCATTGAATGTCGTAAGAGGCGCAGATTGTTCTTACTTAGTATTATTTACACGAAAGTTTGTATGTATTGGTTGCTTATTCACGCGAAAACTGCCTAATGGACTTTTATTCAAACTTATAATAAGAAGAGCTTATACATTAGAATAACACAGGATACAATTTATATAGATATTGTTTGAAGTACTGAGAAAGTCATGGGCACCTAATAGTAATAAAAATATATGTTCTGTTTACGCGTCACATTAAAATTTTAACACATTTTACGAATTGAAATCGTGGGGACCACGAATAGCTGTTAAGTATTCGAAACGTCGAAACAAAATAGTTTAACACACCGAGATTTAAATCCATGAAATGTGTTTTATTCAGTAAGTTATATGTTAATTATTAAAGCTACTTAAAAAGAATACCTTTCAAGCTTCAATAAGCATGAAATCGTCTTACGGTCCTACCCGCTTTTGGGCGAAATGTTAATATTTTCAATTTTAATGTCATTACGAACTGCTAGAGGTGAGAACTAATTAAGATTCAGTTAATACACCACAGGCGACTCTTCCCCTTATTAATTTTAATTTATTCTCCGTGGATTTATACGGGGGAATGCGCCCGCCTCTGCTGTTTGATTGTCTTAAAAACTTAATTATGATGAACATTATTTATAATTTTTAAGTAAAAGTGGCTGGAATAAGTCCGGAGAAATTAATAGCTGACAAGACACTAAAATTGTAACCAATTCTAAAATATCTGATGTATAAGGATCCTATCGAGATGCCAAGCGAACCTCACTTGCAAGTTGCATCTCAATCAACCAATCAACAGATGAGGCTCTGGCAAACATAAAAGTTCCCGATAAGCACCAATATCTACGCCACCTATTACGTGTGTCCAATATTATAATTATTTTACAATCAAAACAACTATTTAGTTCCGAGTATAATTAAGAACCGAGTATACTTGTGTTATGGATAGTAAAGAACGGATTTGCATACACAATTTTTTATTTCTATATTAAATAAATTAAGTATTTATGTATGTACGTAAAAAACAACCCAGACCAGAACACATATTCATGTTGATGCCTACAACTCTTGATGTGGAAATCAAACCCACGACCTTAGGAGCGAAGTGCAGATATACTGATCTTCACGCCATGTCGTTCGACAAAATAGTATATTCCATCACTGATTATTACACTCAAATAAGTCCTTGACAAAATTCAATCGGCTGACTCCACCCTCTAAGCTCCATCAGGTGTGGCTCAAAACCGAAAAGCAAAAAGTCTTAAATTTAATTCAGAATAACAATTAATAAGATTACGAAGCTTAACACAAAACAATATTCGCCCCTCTCGGCCATGTAAATTGAAGATCCGAACAAAGACCGGCTGCCCGTTGTTTCACGGTTCGTAATTAACAACTAAAACTAGACCGATGATAATAATATCGTGCCCTCGATATAGGACACCTTTACACTGGAAGGGGCTATTATAGAATTTATCCATACAAATATGTAAAATTTCAGTTCTGCTTCGTAAGTTGAAATACGAGCTTATTACTAAATCCTGTATTTATAACAGAGTCTATGCAATAAACAATTTAAGTGTGTTACACCGTTAACGAATACCTATATTATCAATTAATTATTGAGGGCTAATGGTGACAGCATAGTGTATTAAATGTTACATAGGGTGAGTGTTGGGTGGTTTTTGGTTTTTAATATAGTAATAAATTAAAAAAATTAAAACCTTACGCACTACACATAATCATAAAATAACAATAATTATAAAATAACGACATTGAATATACTTCTTTATTATTTTGAAGCATATAGCGTCCTCTTTTCAACTAGCCCACAAAGATCTGTTATATCATATATGAACATTGTAACTGCTTGGGGTGAGCAATAAAGGTATTGAGTACCTAAGTATGTCAACATATGAGGTTTACATTAAATACTGTACTTAAAAACAAAATATTTGTCTGTTACTTGTGTGTCCGTTCCTTTTTAGGCTGGATCAAGTTTGAAGGGGATTTCACTGGCACATAGCTAATGTTCTTTGGTCCCACTTATGGTACTTTTTAACTTAAAAAATATAAAAGTACTATTCAAAAAGGTTATGCGGTCTAATCCTAACACAAATTTATTTAATGAGACTTATGTTTTAAATTACTTAACTTTGAGTCACATTTAATACATCCTTTAGGTACGAAATTCTACTTGTGTTATGTCTAAAACAGTACTTCAACCCACACGGCTGATATTATGAATGTAAGTAGATAAAATCTCGCCACACCGACGGAAGTATGTTAATATAATGTGGCAACAAAAATATTGTGTGCCAAACTCTACAGTATGCAAATGGCATTTGCATATCATTTGGCACTCACATGTTTATATGACGACAGAGCCTGAAATTTATCTGGAATGTAAAAACAGCCGTGTGTTTATATAACATGTTTTTTCGCATTAAATAAATGTTTTATTTGTACGAAATGTTAGTACTTTTTTAATATCTTGTGATTGTCACCATATTTTTGTATAAAATAATTATTAAGTAATGCCCCGATCTCGTAGCACTTGTAGCAGTCGTAGCGTTTGTAGCTCTCGTAGCTTTGCGAGTCTAGGTGGTTGGAATCTATCACCAAATATAAATAACGAAACATTATATAATAAAAAAAATGCTTTTAAATTTTAGCAGGATGGGATAGAATGATATCGTCTTGGTTTGGTAGAAGGCTTGAGCCTAGTAGTAAGGCGTAAGAATGTCTATAGATATAATATACCTGGAACCAAAGAGTATCATCCGTTTTCTTATGAAAAAAGACTAACAATTCCACGATGTTACACATTTATTATACTATTAGTTGTATTTTGTATGTTCTTGTAAATTTTTCAACCATCTTTTTATCCAAGTTAAGACGGAGTAGCAGCATTTTTGAATTACAGATGTAAAAAAAAATTGAGGCTAAAAAGTTCTAAAAACTTTTAATGGTACCTCCCCGGCAATCTGACATTGTTAGTGGTTTTTCCAAGTTTTAAAACCGAAACTTTCGTCTATCATTTCTTTTTTAGATTGATATTTATTAAACCTTACAATAGTTACTTCCCCTTTCAAGTCACAAGTATCAGAACAAAACTGAGTTCTATTGTTTCCTGCGTCCTGGCAATCCTCCCTCAAATCACATGTTACCTGACGATAATTGTAAACGTATTTTCTCTTTAGACTGAAATGTGCCGTGTGGTACTGGCCTAGAATAGTGCCAGCCATTCTTATCTCGCGAGTTGTAAGAGTCGACGAAAAGAAATCCTACCGAATGATGGGCAGCAGCGTCATTGGCTTGAACTGTGATCACCAATCCGCCTGCTCTCGCTGGTGGCGGTTATGGGCAAATAACTCCAGTAGAATGTAATCAATTAGAAAGCACAATGTTCAGCAGTGGACTTTATAAGGCTGTTAAGATAGACTGGAATATGATCTATTATAGAAACTATATGTACCAGCTCAGCTATTTAAAGTCCACTGGTAAATGTGGCCCATATTTAGCACTGGCTTTAAGTGGGCTTTCCCCGATTTTTTTTCTACAATGATCGATCTTAATTGTTATCCCGCCGCCTTAACCTGATCATGTAATAATATAACCGTATCAAAAATATATGTAAATAATACCATTAAAACAATGCACGTCTATCTGTTTGTTGTAGCTATGCTCACAGCTATACCGACTTTGGTATGGTTTTCATTTTTATTTCAAATATTCCTAGAAATAAGTGCCTAACACATAGACAATAAAACCAAATATGATAACCGTAATATACAGGAACTCAAACCGGTGTAGCTCCACAAAATATTAGTACGATCGTATAATTCTCTCAACGTGCCAACAATTTTTTTATCTATAGATTTTTATAATCTATTACTCTATTTACTACTATTACTCTTACAGCTAAAATCAACATTATTATTTCTCATAAAACATATTGAAAATAAATTCAAGCATAATTAAGCACTCATATAGATATGATACATTCTCTCAAATTGCAAACTTAATATTTCATATAAAAGATATAGAAAATAGAATCAAATATGATAACCGTAATACATGGCAGTTCAAAGCAGTGTAACTTCACAAAACACTCATAACATCCTCTCAACGTGCCAACTTTGTTTGAAATATGAAACGGCGCCACAGCCGTTCCAGTATCATCGTTTCTATGTACACTCGACAGAAAGGACAGCGATACGCGGCGTGATTGCGACCTACGGGCGAGATTACGATTCATTTACATACAAATGCGAGGACCTTCCCAAGTTTGAATGGGACAGCCCGACTGTTGTTCTAGCAAAAAGCGGGCCTTACTACGAACAACAATAACAGCGGCGCGGCCGAGACTTGATTAAGGTCCGCCCTTTCACGCATCACGCCCTCTGTCGTCTACAGTGGTCATCGTTTTTTAACTCGCTGTCCCGGCTCCGGTAGGATTTGGCATACGTTTAGATAGATTGATGAGTGATTAAGTTCTCAGTGACTATGTGAGCAATAAAGAAGCAACATTTTCAATTAATAAGTATAATATAAGCACTACTTAAACAGGTAAATATGGCCATATTTAAGCTAGACTTGATTAAGCTCTGCCCTTTCACGCATCACGCCCTCTGTCGTCTACAGTGGTCATCGTTTTTTAACTAGCTGTCCCGGCTCCGGTAGGATTTGGCATACGTTTAAATAGATTGATGAGTGATTGAGTTCTCAGTGACTATGTGAGCAATAAAGAAGCAACATTTTCAATTAATAAGTATAATATAAGCACTACTTAAACAGTTAAATAATGCCATATTTAAGCTAGACTTGATTAAGCTCTGCCCTTTCACGCGTCACGCCCTCTGTCGTCTACAGTGGTCATCGTTTTTTAACTAGCTGTCCCGGCTCCGGTAGGATTTGACATACGTTTAGACAGATTGATGAGTGATTTAGCTCTCAGTGACTATGTAAGCAACAAAATTATTGTCGATATCAAAAAGCAACATTTTTAATTAATAAGTATAGTATAAGCACTACTTAAGTAGGCAAATATGGCCATATTTAAGCTAGACTTGCTTAAGGTCTCCAGTGTCGTTTCGGAATAGAACTCTTAGTGACTATGTAAGCAATAAAGTTTCTCCCCATACCAAGAAGCAACATCTCGCAAAAAAAAAGGCTATGTGATACTTCTACCACTCCATGCACAGATATAGATAACGCGTGTACATAGGTCCTACCATAATCTTTGGAGCCCAAGCCAACCTCACCTGGAAGTGGTGCACTGCCGATCAACGGACGAGACTCTGGCAAACAAGTTCCCGGCAAGCGGCAATAGGCTCGCCACCTATTACATGGGACCAACAACACAATTGGCGAAGTGTGGCGTATAATATGCCTCTGCCTACCCTTTCGGGGAAACAGGCGTGAATGTATGTATATATGTAATAGATAACGCAAGTATGACGATTAGTATTGAAATCAAGCGTGCCGACTTTTGAACACCTACTGTGACATCACTGCCGATATTTAGTGACTTAAAATCCAAGCTGATTCATCGACACTGATGAGACGCTGGTAATAAATATTATATAATGTAAAAAAGTAAAAGTAAAAAGTTCTTTATTTCATAGCACTTGAAAATGTCTAAATAAAAAATATTAAAAAAAAACTTAATATGACTGCGCTGAAATCACAAAGCTTAGATTCACTTAAATGCAAAAATATAAAAAAATATGTGTAAGTGAATCTAAGTGCCAGTTCCGAGTCACCGCTCTGTGAGAAATACTGACAAGAAACCTACAGGCTCTTTTAAATTATCAGTCAAATACAACAATACAGAACACACACAGTAATTATTTAAAGATATTGAAAGGGTCTCCAGTAGCCGTTACCAATAAAGTAGCACTAAGGGAACCTTCCATCACAGTGAAGTAAGTAGGTAATGTGAAACTGAGCTGAAATTTTTTAACTGTGTTTAAAAAACAGCAACAGACGCGCGCGAATTGTAAGTAGCGGTGGCGAACCCCGACGATTGGTCAGGGTTCGAATAAGCGAATCACATGCATTTGCGTTATTGATTGAATACTTAGAGCCAATGCCAGTTATAAAAAATAAAAAAAAGTCAAGAAAACTTAACGACTATAAAATGGCGTTTGAAATAGCTGTCTGTCGTTTTTAAGTTAGCGCAGTTGTCAGAATAAATTTAAATAAGACAGGACAACGGTCTGTCGGGTCAGCTAGTTTAAAACGAAAACCTTAAAAAAGTCTTATTTAAGTAAAAAATAGCGACCATGTTTAAGATAGAGTTGATCAAGGTCCACTCCTTCACGCGACACGCCCTCGGTCGTTTACAGTGGTCATCGAATATTAACCAGCTGTCTCAGCTCCGATAGGATTTGACATACGCTTAGATAGATTAATAGGTAGACCTATATAAGCAAAAGAATTGTTGCTGACATTTAGAAGATGACTTCTTAAAGTTTATGTGCTCTACTGCTTTCCTGTTTTCTTTTAGCGATATACTTATACTTTCTGACAATTACGCCAATTATTTAGTTCCAAGATAAGTATCATTAAGAACTTGTGTTATGGATAATAAACAACGGATAAACATACTTACATACTTTTTTTTTTGTAAATACATACTTAAAATACATAGGAAAATAACCAGACCAGAAAAAAAATTCATGATCATGCACACAAAGCTTTGTCCTGTGTGGGAATCGAACCCACGACCTCTTGGGTGAAGTGCAGGTATACTGAACTCCACACCAAATCGGTTTTCAATATGATAAGACTAATAATATTGTAATCTGTAGTTTTTAATTTTTATGGTCAATAAAGAGTAAATCTATCTATCTATCAAAGAAGCAAAGACCTATGTTAGCAATAAAGTTGATGCTGTTATTAGAAAGCAAGCAATCTTTGTCTTGCAACCGTTGTTAAACGAAAGATTATAAAACTCTTCCGCTGTGGCCCGAGTAGGAATCAAACCTACGACCTTTAGATAACCACACACGGGTCCACAGCACGGATATGGTTTAAATGTAAACAATTCAAATTAAAAGAAAGATTTTTACAAATAGCGTGCTTTAAAAAATCCTATATTTAAACTGAGATAAAAGTTCTCGAGATAAGAGAAGAGCTTCATTTATTCAAGCTGGGCTTTTTACAAAAGCACTTCTGAAACGTCACTACTTACGTGGAACGTCTAGCAAGCCTTTACCTCGCTAACTATTAAATTTACGCTTAGGTACTAGTAGTCTATAGTTAGTTTATAGTATTATTAGTAGTTCTCAGCACAGAACAGAGATAAGGTTTTCAATAACTCAAAGAACAGGTAAACTAATCGACAAGTTCATGAGTCTCATTTCGTAGTATGATAGGATTCTTCAATTCTACATAGCATTTCGCATTTTCCACCAGGAAAAGTACGAAATGGACGGTAGCCCAACAAAAAGTGATGGCTAGGTGCCCGCATTTAAATCCTTTGTCGGCTGAGGTCCCTAACGAAATTATAGGAAACTTAACAAAGGTCTTAATGTTCCATCGGAGCAGAAACAATTTTCAATCGATTATACCCGCTTCTCGCCTTTGGTAGAAACAAAACAACAAGTAGAGCTTACTGCAAAGTCCGGGATACTTTTATGGCCGTTTTAATAATCATAATACTTGTTTTGACAAGACAAGAAGAGGAATTAGACTTGTTTTAGATGTCCGGATTGCGGAATGCAAAAAAAGCTTGTCGAATCTTTTGAACTGTACGAATCTCTTTTGTTCAACCTCCTTTGTGAATTATGAATATTATTTAGTAGGTCGAAGTTTTCTTTGTGACAGAGGGTATTCTGAAAACGCTTGATGAGGTACAGTCGGCAAAACGAACTTTTCGAAGCACTGAAACGTTTGATATTGAATGCCTCACTTCCGTTTGTGTTGCAGTAATGGTTGTAAGAATACAGCAGCTCTTAAGATAAACCGATTATTTGGTCGAGGTGGTGGGATGCCAGTGAATGCTAGCGACAATCAGTCACAAACGAACGCCATATCGAAACATTCGACTCACGGAATCACTCTATTTTTAATGTCATTCATAACGAATGTAGTGGAAGATATCCCGACTTTTTGGATGCCTGGGAAACTGATGGATGAAGGCGGTTAAAGATTAGAAAGCGCAGTTAGGAAGAGATATGTTCTGTAGTGGATTTCATGTAGCTGAGATGATGGCAGTAAAACAGTCACTCATCCATGTAATCCGTGATCGTTTCCGACCGTAAACTGTCGCGAAGCCACTAAAGTTTCGCACCCAATACATTATAAAATATAGGAGTATAATATCAGGCAAAAGATATTCATATATTCATCGTCAAGCGAACAATACGAAAGTATTCACTTGGCCCCAGTTCAAGCGCAGTTTTTCATACTACTCGGGCGTCTGCCAGGCGCAGGGGCTTTAAAATATAGTTTATTGTTGAAAGTTCCCCGCAGGAATTATTATATTAACAACTGTTGTTACACAATCCTCGCAGTGAGACCTCCGATTCAGACCGCATCCATTGCGCGGTGTCATCCGAACGGCTGCCTCCCGGTTGGGTTTTGTGCAACAATGGTCTTCGAACTTGTTTCGTAATCGGTTCTGTTGTGATAATTTAAATGGTTAGGAATTGTTCGTTTGCATACGTTTCATTGTTTTGTCGCATGCAATTAATACTAACTTCTGCACGTGGCTACGCCTGTTTCAGATTTCGTTTGTTAATTAAAGTTATAAATTGTATATTATGCAAGTTATTTCTTCCAAATCAGTTATGGCATCTTTTCGTATTTAAGAAATCTTTTATCCAAGTTTCATCATATCCTAGCAATATCCCGGTTGCCTCAAACATAAGCTTAGGGCCCAGGGTCTGCTCACGGGTTTAACCAGATTTGGCTGAATTTCACTTATTACATGGAGCGACTGCCGTCTGACCTCCGCAACCCAGAGGGAAGCATCATTCTTTTCAGGTTAAATCACCTGTCAAGATGTTAGAAGGCACTGACTTCCTAATAACGACTGCCATAGATATTCATAAGCCGGTGGATGCAGGCGGAACAGAATCGATCAACGTGGAAAGCCTATGTTCAGCAGAGGACTGGCATCAATTGGCTGAAATGATAATGATGATGATCCATAGTGGTTTTCACATGACTCATAATCATTATATCTCATATAGCATTTAGTATCTAATTAAGCAATAAAGCTTAATAAGTCAAACTAATCTCATCATGTCCTAGCATTATCCCTATTGCCCTAGACTTAACCGTAGTGCCCAGTGTTTGCTAATAATATAGTTAAACTAATTTATTCTGACATAAATAGGACAGTAAGATCTTATCATATCAGCTGTATAAAGTCCAGTGCTAAAAATTGGCCTCCCGAATAAATGACATTCTATTGGGGTACCTATAATCACCACGCTGGGCAGGCGGGTTGGTGATCGCAGTTTAAGCCAGTACTCAGGGTGACGCTGCTGCCCATCACCTGGTAGGATCTCTCTTCGTCGACTCTTACGACTCCCCGTGAAATGAGAGGTAACCTGTAAGATCTATTTATCATCAAGTCAATGAAGGAGTTCCTATTTAAATGTAATGTACATTAATGACAAAGCCTCTAAAACCCCTACAGCATCAAATTTATCCATTAAATAAAAAAAAGTGGAAGGCATATTGTGTTAGCATGAAAAACGATAGGCGCGACATTTAAGAGTATAAAATTATTCAGATGATGGTAACGCGAGAGATTAGATTACTCAATGGAATCGCTTAAAATAAAAAAATACCCCAGAGCTCGTGTGTATACACGAGTATGTAAATTAACGAGAAATATTATCTGTAAGCGAATCCTCAATACATTTTCACCCGACACTTTTATTATGGCGGAGTATAAAACAAATGAATGGCGGCTTTTAATGGTTTTGTGCTTTGATCGTCAATTGTTTTCATTCTAAACTGTTATGGGCGCATAAAGCTTAGATTTTTCTTTTGTTTTTTTTAAAGAATGACTGCCAATTTAATTGATTTCATCAGATTTTTGCGTGTTAAGGATTACTGGTAGGTATATTTTAAAATGTCGATATGAATGAATATATATATAAAAGATCCCGGTAAGCGGCAATAGGCTCATTACCTATTACATGGGACCAACGATAGAATTGGCGAAGTGTGGGCGTGTAATATACCTCTGTCTATCCCTTCGGGCAAAAAGGCGTGTTTTTGTATGAATATATTATAAATTTCCAAAAACATCACGAAGAGTTTATTTAACTTACCGATTTGACACTTACCGAGATAAGATAAGATTATAGATTTCAATCATCGTTTTCTAAACGTTTCCCTGACCACTAATCACTGTTAAGTATCTAAAAAGCTATCCCGTTCTTACTACATAACAATTACAGATTTTTTAAATAATTACTCTGTAAACAACATTTATAAAATATCGAATGCAGTATAATCTAATTATATATTTTTTTATTAATGCACTTTTTACAGCCTTTTTGTTTACAAACCTTTGTTATTTATTTATTTTAAAGAGATACCAACTATGGACATGCTAAAGATTAAAATTAAGAAATTACAGTACAATGGACAGGTTCTGGTATGTATACCAATTATAGATATCTACAGCATTCAAAACAAAACAGACTATTATTATAAGCTTAAAACTATGTTAGTGCAACAGCGTTAATATTTAATGAATATAACAAAAATTAAAAATAGATAGTTTTAATTGTTATATCATAAAAGAGCTTCAATAAACTAACTGGTCTCTGGAGGTTCTGATACAGTCAAGATAAATTCGGTAGAGTACACTGTCTATTATAAGAACGATATATTCTGTTCAAAGGTGAGTTAAAACTATTTAGTCCTAGCGAGAGGTACAATTGTTATGGTAGAATGTGTAAGATCTGTAACCAATTTTCTAGTAAATAACTAATGTATTTTTATTGTTATTAACTAATTGTAATTAGACGTGTACCACGGCTGCACCAAAAGAGATGCACCATGTGTCTGTTTTTTAAGCTGACCCTAGGTTTAACCTAAAACCATTTTATTGAATCATACAAAACAGTTAACATATGGAATTAAATATTATACTTATTTATCTTGAAATAATGCTTAATGTAAATTTAAAGTATACACTTGACAATTAAGTTCAGTTCAACTTCAAAAGTATTTTTATGAAAAAAGAAATGTAACGGCAGCAATATACTTGCTCTAAAATTCCCGGTACAGTAATTAAATCTCAGTTATTTATGTTTTTTTCATAAAAATAAAAGCAGTAAGTCACAACTCCGCCTCCATGAATCTGATATGAAATAATCTCTGAAGTCTGTGTTAAATAAAGCACGTTTGAAAACCCAACGCGATGGGATTTCATACAGTTTACTTTCTGCAATTGTAGACACGGGGCGACAAAGATGACAGGTTTCCTCAGAAAACTATACACATTACATACGCCTGCTTCCCCGAAGGGGTAGGCAGAGGCATATTATACGTCCCACGTAATAGGCGGCGAGCCTATTGCCGCTTATCGGGAACTTTTATATTCGCCAGACCCTCGTCCATTGATCGGCAGGTGCAACACTTGCAGGTGAGGTTGTCTTGGTCTCCTTAGATCTTGCTAGGAACCGTATACCCTTAATCTGAATAAAGGTACAAATTTCATGCTGTTTCACAACATATTAGATTTGTGATCGGTAGTTGGTGCTAGATAAAATGTCAGTGGTAAATATAAAAATAATACAACTATGTCCCATATTATATCCCATACAAATACATTGCATACAAATATTAAAAGTATTTATAAATATATACTTTAAACAGTTTTAAAGTATTCATTTGCCAAGTTGGTCCCCGCTCTGCTTATACCAAGACACACAGTACCACAGCGCTGATATACCATTTGAAATGAGAGGCACTCTAGTCGCAGTTGCGCACAAACATCAAATACATTTATGACGACCGATATGGCGTGGTGGCGAGTATACCCGCACTCCACTCATGAGGTTGTGGGTTCGATTCCCACACAGGACAAATGTTTGTGTGCATAAACATGAAAATTTGTACTGGTCTGGGTTTTTTTTCTGTGTATATTAAGTATGTATTTACAAAAAAAACCGTTAATTTGTATCCATAACACAAGTTCTTAATGATACTTATCTTGGAACTAAATAATTGGTTTAATTGTCTGAAATATTTATTTATTTAGCTTTATTGGCCTCTAAACAAACATATTCAAAATTATTTAACAAACTTCATAGGTAACAAAGTATTAAAATTTTAAAAATAAACAACTTTGCATGTACACATAACTAGCTAAGGAATATTAATGGACTTTATAAATATCTAGCGAATATTTGTGCTACATAATATCATCATATCAATGTTACTACAAACCACTATGACAAAGCATTACACAGGTCAACTAGATATACATTTTGATTGCGTTTAAAGGTCAAACGAGAAGTCTCTCATAGTTAATGATAATGCTACCATCAAATGAGAATGTTATTACACCGAGATAAGGCCGTGTCGACATTTATTCATTAGAGGGCACTCATTAACTTACTTGTCGTCATTTAAGTGTCTCCGGAAAATAAGATCACCTTATACCACTTAATCAACCTCTGTGGGGCGTAAAGTGAGCGGCCTTCCTCTTGTCTTCTGCCCTAAGAGCTAGATTAAATGGAGCCCAGTGATAAAGCTTCCTTGGCCAACGTAACGAGAGCCCTATCTTGATGCCAGGGGTTCTAAGAAAAAGTAGGAGTTGGGTGAGGGGAAGGTCTTACGTGGTTGGTGGTAATATAATGCCGGTACGACCCCGCTATTCCGTGGGACATTTATGAATAGCGCTTATTTTTCTTTTAATTATGTCCCCCGCTGTCTGTTGATGCGTTTGTCGGCGCGTCGGGCTTCTTCGGTAGTTTCCGGAAGTCGTCGGGTCGAGTCGGCTATCCTCGTGTCGCCTCGGACGTCGTCGTATGTCGTGAAACTTTTAACCGTTGCCATTATCAAAAAATTTGTTCAAAGGTGGAGTGGTTTAAAATATCGATTAGTATGAACAAGGGCAGCGAATAGAATGCTAAGTTAGTTTTTTGATGGAAAATATGTAAATTATAAATATTCCTTATTTTTATTTGTTGCGGTTTGTATTTCCTCGATAAGTAAATTAAGCTTTTTTTCAATTTTAAATAAGTACCTACTCGGGAACATGTTTATATATTTTATTTTCTTCAAAATAATTAGTAACTTTTATTTAGGTAATTTTAAATAAGTACCTACTCGGAAACATGTTTATATATTTTATTTTCTTCAAAATACTTAGTAACTTTTATTTAGGTAATTAGCATTATGTTTTAAAAACCATAGTAGTTATATCTTAGCCTATTAATGTGGACACTCACAAACACACACAAATCAAGGTGAAAAAGTACACCTAATGTGAAGTACAAAATAATAAGATTGAAAAAAAATTTCACTAAATATAAATTACAATACCCATAAGTTAAATATACATCCATACAATAGAGTAGTGAATATTTTATTTTTATTTATTTTGGCAGAAACAGTAAGTAATTACAAAAAAAAGTACATTAAATAATTTTAACATTTGAAGGACAACGAGTGCCGAGTAAAACATTGAATATAGGTTGGATCTCGAATCTTGATTTAAGCGTTGAAATAAAACTCAACTAATATTGATTATAAGAAAGGTGTGTTAATTAAAGCGAACACTATGAGCCCTTTATTAATAATAACTCGAACAAACTATTGCTCGATTGAAATAGCTACAGCGCTATCTATGAACACTTATGAGAACGAACTTTAATTATAATACTTTTAAATATCTTAATAATTAGACACATAGCTTAAGGCAAAGCTAATAGGTATAAAACTAAATAAATCTAAACTTGATAACAATTCAGTAGCGAAATGCACCAATTAGAAAGTCTGAGCATCAAATTGCTCCGTATTTTGACCTGTGTTTTCTTTATCATCCGTCATGAGAAGGGTTCGTTGTTAACCCTGCGAGCTCTATAGAATTTAAATGGCTCCAAATCCAAGTGAAATATTTGACAATTTATTTGTACCGGTTTTAATTAGTACCCGGATCGACTTAATGCGGCCTACAGGTACGAGATGGGGTCTCAGATAAGTATATAATAGCTGTCTATATAACGAAGGTTGAGATGGACCGTGTGTTGAATTTATATGGTTTTTTAAAACTGGATACTTGGTAGACTTTTCTGCTTTGACCCAAATTCAAAAGTAATTTATTTCATGTTGGATTCATTGTAAGAGATGTGCTGAAAATTATTTCTCGCAGTAAGGACACTTTTGTGAATTTTAATTTAATAGCGCGATAGTTTATCTGAGTGCCGTATTGTGCCGGTCTAGAATAGTACTACCCCCTCTCATCTCATTTAGAGTCTTAAGTTCAGCAGAAGGATGAAGGGCAGCAGCGTCATCCTGCGTACTGGCGTGAATAGTAAATTTTAACAGTGTATTTTGGCGTGGTGGCGAGTATACTCGCACTCCGCTCCTAAGGTCGTGGGTTCGATTCCCACACAGGACAAATCTTTGTGTGCATAGACATGAATATTTATTTTGGTCTGAGTGTTTTCCTTTATATATATTATGTATGTATTTATTAATAAAATTATATATGTTTATCCTTTATTTAATATCCACTACACAAGTTCTTAATGATACTTATCTTGGAACTAAATACTTTTACTACTACTTGAATTGTTTCAAAATAAATATTTATACAATAAAGTGGACTAATAACAATAAAACTAAATAAACTACCAACATCTCAGGAACCCAACCTCACCTGCAAGTTGTGCACCTGCCGATGAGCAGACTAGGATCTGGCAAACATAAAAGTTCCCGGTAAGTGGAAATAGTCTCGCCACCTATATTGGCCTATATAATGTGGGCTTATAATATGCCTCTGCTTATCCCTTCGGGAAAACAATTACAATAATCTTATCTTGTAATCTTAGGCTTGTACGGAAGACCTCAGGGCGGGGCCATAGTGTCCCCTCGGCATATGCTGAGTATAAGCCTTTTCGGTGCCACATGTGTTTATTAATTTTTTTTTTATATTTTTGTAAACCAATGTATCATGTGTCACAGAATAAATTATTTTCTTTTTCTTTTCTTTCTTTCTTAATCAAAATCAAAATTCATTTATTCAAGTTTGGCTTAATAGAGCTCTAATAAATGTCATACTTATAAATTAGCGCGCCCATTCACTGCGGGCGGGAGCTTGATCGTAAAAGAACGGGCAAGATAATCTTCAAGGTTGGTTTTTTCTCCCGCTACAATTGTAAGGTAAAAAATAAATCCCATATAGGTACAAACAAAAATCAGGTACCAGAAAAGTATATGTTGACTGGTATTAGAAATAAACAGACCTAGAATACCTAAAATTATGCAGTTCTCAGATGTAAGCCTAATTAATTATATATCTTAAGATATAAGGTTTTCTCCAATAAAAAGTTTTAACGAATTCCTAGCTCGGCGTTTACGCGTTATTGCGATTAGCGATACACGATTTTGAAAAACCACTAACGAATAATTCGAATTGGCTAATCTAACTCGATTTTAATTAAATTCAATCATTCGTAGCCTGTCGCTGTGACTTCCGACTCAAAAATTTGCCACGTCGCGATACGAATGAAATTAGTAATTTAGCAAGCATTTGTTTCACCCGAGTCACAACGGAAAAAGCCGACTTGGTCCAAACGTAACAAGCAACAGGCTGACTTACTGTATAGAACTGTGTATCGAAAAATACCCGAAAATACTTTACTATGAAAGAAAGAAAACAATTTGTATTCAGTATAAATAAATGTTAAATATAAATTTTGAATTCTGCGCCTGGCAACACCTACTCTATACTCTCTGCTCTGCTTGACACAATAGTGAATGTTCGTTTCCCACGCTTGTCTAATATAATAAAGATAAAGTAATACATAGAGTGGTTATTATTTGGATTAATCTATCAGGTTATGGGCCCAGAAAGCCCAGAAATACGAACAGTGCAAAATCTCACAGTGAAAACAGTGATTAAAGATATTGTGTGTAACATAACCTCAAACGGTCAACGTGGAAATTTTTCCTTCGGAACTTTTGCAAAGTAATCGTATCTAATCTGAGTGAATTCATTGAAAATGGCTACAAACAATCAATTGGCGTTAATTGAAAAGCTATTTGGCCGTGAAAACTACGTAACTTGGCGGTTTGCAATGCAAACATACCTACAACATGAAGAGCTATGGGACTGCATAGAATCCGACTCAGAAAAAGATCCGAAACGCGATACTAAGGCAAAAACGAAAATAATATTGTCACTTGATCCAACAAATTATGTGCACATCCAAGAAGCCCGCACTGCCAAAGAAGTTTGGAATAAGCTAGCTGCAACGTTCGACGACTCTGGGCTGACACGCCGGGTTGGTCTGCTACGCGACCTGTGTAATACTTCACTATCAGGATGTCAAAATGTAGAGGAATATGTCAGCAAAATTATAGGCACCGCTCATAAGCTCAGAAACATTGGTTTTAAGGTTGATGACGAGTGGTTGGGCACGCTACTACTCTCCGGTCTGCCAGAATCCTATCAACCAATGATTATTGCCATAGAGAGCTCCGGCATGAAAATTACTTCAGATTCAGTAAAAGCAAAATTATTACAAGATGTCAGACCATCAGAAATTGATCCAAAAGCATTTGCAGTAAACAAAAGATTTCAGAAAAATGTTAAAAAGCAGTCCAGTGGGCCACGATGTTACTCTTGTAACAAGTATGGTCACAAAAGCCCAGAATGCAAAACAAAACCAAAAGAAACATCACGAAAATCAAACTGTTCCTCATATGCTGCTGTGTTTGTAGCAACATCTGCACAGTGTGATGCGTGGTATGTGGACTCGGGTGCATCATCGCATATGGTCAAGGACAAAAGTTTACTACAGAATGAGAGTGCATCTACTATAAAGAATATAAGAGTAGCAGATAACAAAATACTGTCAGTGCAATGTTCAGGGCAAGTGAGCTTGAATACTTATGATGATAGAGGCCAAGAAAACAAGGTACTGTTCACAAATGTTTTATATGTCCCAGAACTGGCAACCAACTTACTGTCAGTCAGCCAGATAATTCGCAGTGGAGGCCAAGTAAGATTTGACACAACAGGCTGTACTATTATGAACAATAAAAGTCAGGTAGTAGCAACAGCTAGTATTATCAACAACATGTACCGGCTGAATATGCCTGGAGGAGGCTATGCATGCATGTCTGATGTTGAAAATCAAGATATCTTCCTGTGGCACCAAAGAATGGGACATCTTAACTTTAACAGCTTGAAGAAAATGTCTGAAAACACTGACCATGTAACTTTCTCAGCAAATACAGAAAAACTGACATGTGTCACTTGTAAGCAAGGTAAACAGACACGATTACCTTTTAAAAGCGAAAGGAACAAAGCAGTGAGCCTGCTTCAGTTAGTTCA
Source organism: Musotima nitidalis (assembly GCA_949126915.1). Classification (NCBI taxonomy): domain Eukaryota; kingdom Metazoa; phylum Arthropoda; class Insecta; order Lepidoptera; family Crambidae; genus Musotima; species Musotima nitidalis. The sequence continues at coordinate 4,937,286 of OX421429.1, forward strand.
TTCAGATATATGTGGCCCTATGGAGACACAAACCCTAGGAGGTGCTAAATACTTTATCACATTTCTTGACGACTATTCAAAGAAAGTTTATGTATATTTTCTCCGGAATAAGTCAGAAGCATTAGAAAAATTTAAAGAGTTTCGACACGAAGTAGAAAACCAACTTGATGCTCGTATTAAAATTCTTCGGACTGATAATGGCCTGGAGTATGTTAACAAGAATTTCTCTGATTATTTGAAAACTGCAGGTATCATACACCAGACGACAACACCATACACTCCAGAACAAAACGGGACTGCAGAACGAATGAATAGAAGTCTGATCGAAAGGGCTAAGTGCATGCTCCTCAACGCTAACCTACCAAAACAGTTTTGGGCCGATGCTGTACACACAGCTGCATACGTCATCAATCGTTCTCCAACGAAGTCCCTATCATACAAAACACCTGAAGAAATGTGGTCTGTACAAAAACCAAATGTGAAACACATACGCATATTTGGTTGTGAAGCTATGGTACACTTACCTAAAGATAAGCGCAGAAAATGGGATCCTAAAGCACAGAAAATGATCTTCATCGGTTACTGCGATCACACCAAAGGCTATAGATTTCTAATACCAAACACAAGAAAAGTAATTAAAAGTAGGGATGCTACATTTCTTGAATCTTCTGTAAAAAGGGATTATGTATTGGTAGAATTGTCAGGCAAGAATTCTATATGTTATAATAATGAAGAAGATAAGGAAATTGAAACGGAAGATGAAGACACCAGTATGAGTTCATATGACACTGTGTGTGAAAACAAATCTACTTCAGGCAGCGAATATGCTCCAGACATCAGTTTTGATTCTCCTCCGGTAAGCAACATTACATTGCGACCAAGGAAAAATGTTGATATAAAGCTGGATAATTTTGAAGAGAATAGCTACCTATGTCATCATGAAGTCATATGTCCAGATGTGCCATTGACTTACAAAGAAGCTATTAATTCAACTGACAAAGACAAATGGATGAAGTCCATTAGTGAAGAGCTAGAATCACATCAGAAAAATAATACCTGGACATTGGTTGAAAAACCTGTTAACAATAAAGTGATTCAGTGTAAATGGGTATTTCGAATAAAAGAAGAACCAACAGGACCAAGGTATAAATCACGGCTGTGTGCAAAAGGATTTGCACAAACCAAAGGTATCGACTATTATGAAACCTTTGCACCGACTGTCAGGTATGACTCCATACGCTTATTACTCTCTGTAGCTGTACAGAAAAATTTCAAGGTCATTCAGCTAGATGTCAAAACTGCATTCCTTTATGGTGAACTGCAGGAAACCATATTCATGACACCACCTGAGGGACTGGACCATGAAGAAAATATGGTTTGCAAATTGAATAAGTCACTGTACGGATTAAAACAGGCCCCAAGGTGCTGGAACAGTAAGTTTGATTCGGTTCTTAAAAGGTTTGGATTTATAAACAGCAAAGCTGATCAATGTGTGTATATTGGTCTAGTCAATAACAAGAAATGCTATTTATGCCTGTATGTTGATGATGGATTGTTATTTTCAACTGATGATTTAGCATTGAAAGAAATAACTGAGGATTTGAAATCCGTTTTTGAAATCAAAATAATAACTGAACCAAGAAATTTTGTAGGAATGCAAATAGAGCAATTCAGTAAATCTATATTTATACATCAAACAAGATATGTAGAAGAATTGCTAAGAAAATTTAACATGAATAATGCCATATCCAACAGTGTTCCTGTGGATCCACACATGAAGTTGCACAAAGGAGGAGAGGTGGATAAAAATATACCCTACAGAGAAGCAGTTGGCTCCCTGATGCACCTGGCCATTGTGAGTCGACCAGATATTATGTTTGCTGTCAGTCTGGTGAGTCGTTTTCTCAATTGTTATAACCAAACCCATTGGAATGCAGTTAAGAAAATTTTAAAGTATCTGAAAGACACAAAGTCATATGGGCTGTGTTACACACTAACTCCACATCCAGCTGATGTCACTGGCTACAGCGATGCAGACTATGCCAATGACTTAGATACACGACGCTCAGTGACGGGATATGTGTTCCTTAAGAATGGGGCGGCTGTCACTTGGTGCAGTCAAAGACAGCAAACTGTTGCTCTGTCAACGACAGAAGCGGAGTTCATGGCAGCTTGCGCTGCCACTAAAGAGACTATGTGGATCAAGCAATTTTTGTGTGATATTGATCAATACAAACAAAATTCAATGTGTCTTTGTTTGGACAATCAAAGTGCTATTAGTGTCATAAAAAATATTAACTTTCATAAAAGATGTAAACATATTGAAATTAAGTATCACTTTATCAAAGAGAAATATTATCAAAAGATTATTGAACTAAAGTTTGTTAGTAGTGAAAACCAATTTGCAGACATATTTACAAAAGCTTTGTCAAAAGATAAATTTCAATTCTTGAGAACCAAACTTGGAATGTGTTCATATAATTCACTTAGTGATACAAATAAGTAGTTACTGTATATATTGCCTAAGAGCAGTGTTAATTTAATTATGTTAATTTCTATATGTACTTAGGTGGTTTGTTTTTGTATAAATGAGGCTCGAATTCAGGAAAGGTGTTAAATATAAATTTTGAATTCTGCGCCTGGCAACACCTACTCTATACTCTCTGCTCTGCTTGACACAATAGTGAATGTTCGTTTCCCACGTTTGTCTAATATAATAAAGATAAAGTAATACATAGAGTGGTTATTATTTGGATTAATCTATCAATAAACATAGTAAGTACACATGAGAAAAGAAACGATAACATTTATACATGAAAAAAAAACATTAAAACAAATACTATGTAATGAAACTATATCCTCTCAGCACATTGTCGGACACCACAAGATGTCACGACGCTGATCTTCCGTGAATTGCTAGTGTTTAGTATGTAGTAATTCACTCACTTAATTTAATTCTCTCACATCACAGTTCCAGGTATTCTATATAAAATGGTAGCGCTGTCCACAATATCGTGAAATAAGAGACCTTGACCTGGATTAGGTATTTTATAAATTTCGTAATCATTAAACTTAACAAGTAACATTAAACTTAACAAGATAAAAATACTTGGCATTAAGCTGCTGTTTCTTACAGGCTATTCTAATATGAATGATTTAAAATATGAATGTTGTTTTCTTTAAATAAATAATGGCTTCGTGTGGTTAGCACACTTAGCCACTGTCAAGTAAAAGATATATCAGTAATATATAATTTAATAGTAAATGAGAACGAGTGGTGCTAAAAATAACAAATGGAAAATAAGATACCCCCTTAAACCCCTTGAGTCCTCAGTAAAGATGTGGGACTACTGAGGTATCACATGGACTTCTTGAGAGAATTTGAATAGTGATGTTGCACTCTTTTGTTTCAGTAACACTCATGTACGTTCACAAACACTTAACGGTTAATAAGTGTATTATTTTTATTCTTATTATTTATTATGTTCGAAATATCACAAATTTAAAAAAATAAAACAAAACTGCAGACGTGACGCTTCACTTTCCCGTCAAGAAGTTTTTATTATTTCTAGTTGCATTAACTTTATATTTGTCTTGTCTTGTGTCTATAGTACAATATCAACTTATACTACAATAGTGGGATATAACGGCGACTTGTATGATGTTCCTTAAACTAAAAAATTGCAACAAATCTTTTTTTAAAAGATCTATATTGTTATCTTTCAGCATTTTCCTTATTCGCCTATTTTTACCAGTTTTCTTTTAACTAGCATTTTGCAATCTCGCACCTCATCCTCTTTTGATTTTAACAGTCTTCACCAGTATACCTCACACGAAATACTAAAGACAAACTCGCTATCCGCGTAACTCGAGCTAATAGCAAGAACAGCGCAAAAACTTATAAGACACAACTAGGTACACTCCACGCGGAATAAAGTACTCTGCTGTTGCGCCAATATATTTTACAATCGGATTTTCAATCGGTTGCCGACTAGGAAACAATTTGAGAAACGCAAACTTTTTCAATATTTGCAGACGCAGAATGCTTCGGGTCGAATGAACGCGACTTGTAGTTTCAATAATTTATAGGGCTGTCGTATATTTACTTGTGGCTTTCATAAGATTTATTAAGTCGTTGTAAAGGACAGATCTTTTGAGTACAGCGTGATTTCATATTAAAGTCTCATTATTATATTCGAGTTCGTTCGAGTAAAGTTTCTTTCATATTAAAGTCGAACTTTTGTAATTTTTTGACAATTGATAAGCGCGTTCGCTATAACTTTTCTTTTATTACCAGAAGACCAGATACCTATACACGACAATTCTTTGTGAGCATAAATAATGTTACGTTTTGGGGCGTGAAACAGCAATTTCGCAGGCGGCCATGAGTGGATGAACTTTGTTTGTGGTTGCCTTCACCTAGGTGTTTTTTTATATACTAAAAGTATATGTTAACGAAAAAGGATTTGTATCCTTTGTCTAGTAACCATAGTACTTACAAGTTTAGGCTTACCTATTTGGTAAGGTTACAAAGTATAAGAAATATAAGATTACATTTAGGACACATTAGGATAACTGATCTAATGTTATAGGATCTATTTATTCCGTTTTTGAAATAAGCCACAGACGAATAAGAATCCTCTTTGGCTTATTTCAATACTGGCAAGACTTATTTTATTTAAAAATATTTGTATCTAAACTACAAGCAAAGAGTTATGATAACAGTTTAGACTTAATAGTTAAGAGGATTTTTAAACTGTTTTGGTGAAACGATAGAATAATGTTTCCGTCTTTTGCGGAAGACAGATGATAGTCGCTCCGTGTAAAAACTAAAATTCAATCAAATCGGGTTAGACTGGTAAGCAGACCCTCCCCCTCGATTGGTCACCACCTCGTTTTTCAGGGGTATTACTGCTGGCTTTCGTGTCTGCCGGTGGTGAGTCCTATACACCCAGAGGGGTTCCGTAGTGGCCAGAAGACAGTGCGCAGTTTGTTATCGATGAAAAAAAAGAAAAATAATTAAGCAGACCCTGGGACCTTAGGCACAGCATGGATAACGCTAGGATCCTTATCTTTATACATAAACTAAATACACACCTCATTTTATAGTTGACCGTCTAATAGTGTGTTTTGAAAATGTTTAGCAAAAGTGTTACAACAAAGTTAATGTCACCGCTATCTGACAGTAAGGGTGAAACGTCACGTTAGTATCTGATAACTGACAACCCTATTGACAGCGGCCGGATGACGTTTCTTGCCCAATTCTTTTCACCTCAAGCTCCTGCCCGTGGTGAATACTTAGGGGCTTATTACAAAACAAGATGTAAAGTTAAACCAGGTTTAAAACTAGTGCCGTCACTGTCTTCATTTATCAAATAAATCTTATATCTTATCTACATTATATCTTGTTTTGTAATGAGCTCCTTATTGTTTATTTATTTATAAAGTCTTTTGAACATTACGTATGACTTATAAATTAATTGAATGTCCCACAAAACTGTACAAACAGTTTCACTGTAGGATCAATATTAGTAGTAGGTTATTAATATCTAAGCCAACCTCACTTGCAAGTGGTGCACCTGCCGATCAACGGACGAGGCTCTAGCAATAAAAAAAGTTCCCAGTAAGCGGCAATAAGCTCGCCACCTATTACGTGGGACCAATAATACAATTGGCGAAGTGTGAGTATATAATATGCCTCTGCCTACCCCTTCGGGGAAACAGGCGTGATTTTATGTATGCATACATGTATTAATATCATGCTATTAGAAGCTTGGAACCCGATATTACAATTAGTGAAGTCCACAGCTCAAACCACATAATACGTAGTAAGCACATGTTGTGTGAATCTATTGTGTTTATATATTATATCTGTAATGTATTCGAAGTGTCGGGATCAAAATAGTAACATAATGCGCGATTTAAATCCGTAAAATGTGTGTAAATAGAAGAAAACAATAGTAGGTTAATATTTTCAAAAGTATGAAATTATCATGGAATGGGTAGTTTAGCCAAACTAAATGGTATTTGAACTTTGACACATAGAATCTTGCCTTTTTTAAGAGTTGAGTCCATAATATATTTCATGTATTGATTAATTAATTCATGGATAGTTCGCTGGCACCTATGACATAGTATTATCGCAGTGTCCAGATATTCTGCCTCTAGATATTTATAAAATACTTTAATTCGATTTGAAAGATACTAAATCTATTTTTATTTAACTATTGAATATATCAGAATTAAATGATATCTTAGTAACTATTAATAGATACAAATATAGAGGTTAGAAATTCTAAATGAAAAAAGTTTGGTAGCATATAATATATGATAATATTATTATCAGCTTTCTTTGAGACTAGTAAACTAATCAATCAATCAATCAAATAATTTATTTGCGATAACATAGGTACATTAGTATTTATATAGGTAGATAACATTCATTATCATGTTTAGTAGTTTCACTATGTTCTGCTTTCAATGGCGTGCAAATGTTTAGTAGGAAAAATATAAAATGAAATTAATATTATTTCTAGATACATTATTCAAACAACAAAAAATAAACAATATTTTAATTAAAATTATTATGTTATATAGTCAATTTAAAATTACAATTTTAAGATAATTTATATAATGTCAAGTTATAATACATGGTGGTCAGGTACACATTCAATTAAATTAATATTACTATTAAATTAATATAACTATAATTATTTAAACTAAAGAGTAGTAAATTTTTTAACTTAAAACAGTTGTAATAATTTTAAAAGAGTGACTACTTCTGATAAGAGGTAAATCTATTTAAAACATCGTTCTCTCCCTTTCAGCTATAAACAAATGACTGAAATGCAATCGCATTTCAAATCAAATTCAGAACTGTAGTGCAAGCCAAGAGTGGCTAAAATAAGAGTATTTTTGCAGGTAAGTGTAGTTGCAAAAGTTTGCTTAAACCGTCACTTAACATACAGACATAACGTCACGCCTCTTTCCCGTAGGGGTAGGCAGATATTCTTCCACTTGCTACGATCTTAACACACACTTAAATTTTAGCTTCATTCCCGCTTATTAACTTTAGAGCATCACTTAAAAGGCTAGAAATATCGCCATCCAAAATGATTTTGATTCTTAGAGTTGTGACATTAAATCTGTTAATAGTTTAGTAAAATATAAATTTAAATACAAAGAAAGGCCAATAACTTATTAATTAAAGAGACAAGAGAGACAAGTTATAGTTATAATAATTTAAGTTCTCATGTAAGTGACGATTGTCTTTATGAGAAATAAAGTTCTTTAAACCTAAAGAAGTGTTAATTATTCATTATGTCCTAACTCTAAAAGAAAAGGTTTGGTACACAACAAACTTTTGTTACTGTAGTTTTGCTTAAATCATCCAATAAAGAAATAAAAAAAGTATTTTCAGCATTGTGCCTTCAAGGAAAGGCGGTGACGTGATTTTTAATTAAAAACGTTTTAACATCTATATGTTAAGCATTAGATCACTTAATCTTTTGTACCTAGACCAAAAGTTTACTTGAGTGTAAATGGTTTAAAAGGTCAGAAAGATTGTTTGCTTATCTCTACCGATAAACATTGAAGTAATATAAAATGTTTCTTAGAATTGTGACATTAAAGCTGTCTATGGTAGAGTGAACTAGCATTTTGACTACAAGGAAAGGCTGCGAGACCTTGCTTCAAAGGAACGCCGGAACAAGGGTCCGCAATTCGGTGATCTTACAAATTGCCGGCCCCTTTGAACCTATGCGTTTGATAATCCGAAATACCCACTGAGCTAGTTATCATGAAATTAAAATTAACGAAATGAAGGCGGGTAAGGTTAGGTGTTGGGTGAGCGTCAGCTTCAAAGAACCTATTGGTAACGAGTTCAAACCTCGTTGACATATTACAGACGTAAGTAAGTAAGAGATGTATATCCTGGATTCCGTCTTTAATTTATTTTATTTCTGATACAGCAACAAAGCGTAAATCAGGAATTATAATTTTTATATAAACTACATACAATTTAACTAAACCTGTACTCCAATTACAGCCAAACATGACATTCATTTTCACATAAAATTACATAGCACACGCCAGTGTTAGTTAACTGCTATATCCTACCTATGCACCATACCTATAAGCAAGGGCAGTTGTATCTACAGCAAATACATAAGTATTCTTGGACATTTCAAACGTCACATCTAGCTCCAAACTTGAACTACGGATACAATACATGTGGGAAAAATACTTAAATACTTTTTTGTAAATACATACACAAAATATTTATGATATCACCCAGACGAAGATAAATATTAGTATACACATGATCACTCAAGTACAACATATTTTATGAGTGAGTGATTAAGATATATGTATATGCATGAGCTTAGATATATTTTTATGTGTGTTAATCAAACCCACGACTTCAGGAGCTAATATTCTGGCCTTCACACCATATCGGTCGTCAAAGTAGGTACCATTAGTTATTCTATACTATTACTAAAACTAAATTATGCTTTAAAGTATATTTTTCTTTCTAAACCCAGCAAACCAGTTCCGGGCGGCCGGGGCCGGGATTCAGACGGGATTTAGTTGAAGGGCTGAGTTTCGCCGATCATACACTCCCTTGGCTCAAAGAATTTGCGTATGGCGCAAGGCACCAACTTCTAGATTAGGGGAGAAAACTTTTACTAAAAAGGAGCTAATGAAATTTTGATAAGTTGGACTGATCATAGAAACATTACAATACAAACATACTTTGATTAATTCGGAATATTGAATTCACAATTCTTTTAAATTTATAAACCTAGTGTCTTATAAGTTTTCATTAGGGATCCTAATTCCGTTCCCATGGGCAATGGTTTCATAAAAAAACTAATTTAATTAATTTGAAAAATTGTAAAAGTAAAAAATTTTGCACCTTAATGACATGAACCTGCATAAATCAAAAGGTACTTCCGCAAGTGAGATAAACAAGAATATGTTTAAGTTTAAAAATAATAATGTAATAAAAAAATATTTTCTAAAATTACTGATATTATTTAGTTCTAAGATAAGTAGATATCATTAAGAATTTGTGTTATGGATACTAAAGAAAGGATAAACATGCTGAAATACTTTTTTTTGTAAATACATACTTAATATACATAGAAAACACTAGGGCCAGAACAAATATTCATGTTCATGCACACCAAGACTGTAACAGTACACAGTAATATATATATCCGAAAATATATTACAATAAAATGTCTTACTTATGCAAACGTATTATTAAATTAGTACAGTTTAATTCTTATAAATGAATTTGCTTTGATTTGATAATAAACCCTACCTTTAAAGAACATTCTCGCTTAGAATAACTAAGCTTATGAATTGCGCCAATTTCTTCAGTAGAGGCGGAAAGCGCAAGCTTCACGGGCCCGATCTTTTTTATTTCATTGCCTTTGATTCAACGTTCTGACAGATAGGATTTTTATCTCACTCGTATCGATGATAAGTATACATTTCATTGATCTGCTAGTCGAAATTCTCACAAGTAATAATTTTGAAAATATTTTTATTGCCTACATACATATTGTATACTATGATCGAGTTTTTAAAATTGGACAGTACCTATATTTTACTGAAATCCATCTAATATATGTTTTACTGGAATATACTTTAATTTCAATATGTTACTCGCGTGATTTAAATATGTTTTTTTGTCTGTCTGTCACCAACAAGTCACAACCTATGTCAAAAGTCAAAAAGTACTTTATGTCATAAACTATTATATAGTACTTGAAAACGTCAAAATTAAATATTAAATAAAACTAAATATAACTAAACTGAAATCACGAAGCTTAGATTCACTTAAACTATTGAATTGAATCTAAACGATCATCCTAGACATTATCTCTTCTCTTGATTTACTGACAACAAAACTTGAGTACTGTATAATAACATTGATTAGGCGCAAGAACTCTTAAAAATGGTTTCCATTCCGGCATCACGTAGGTATTTTTCCCAAGGGAACACTGTGGAAATCAAATCAAAACCTGCACGTGCGGAACTTTCCTGATTTTTTCTATTACATACATAATCTCACTCCTACACATGTCATTTGGGGCGTGAAGAAACCATGTTTCAACTATTTTAAGAACATATTTATAGTACACTTAGGCTACTTACGTACACTTTTAGGGCGTGTTTCGAAATGCCCAGATAAGTTCTGATTAGCGTTTACTTGACAGATTGTTCATATAAAACTATAATTTCAACTGCAGAGTATCTCCTAGAGAGATCTCAAGAATAAACGTGTCAAATTGTGAAACTCTTCGCACACATTTACAGACAGATTCCATTTCTTTAGCTTTTATCTGCAGCCCCCTTCGGGCAAGACTTGGGGTTGGCTATTTCCTAGTATAATAATGACAAATCAGCGAATACTCCGTCTCCAAAAAATCTTATAGTATTACATGTTGAAAAGTATCAAACAAGATGTTTACCTGATGTGAAATAAGTATTTTGAAGCTACAACTTAGGAATTGACTACAACTGAGCCCGGTAAACGGCAATAGGCTTGCCACCTACTACGTGGGACCAAAATTATAACTGGCAAGGTGTGGGCGTAGGATGTGCCTCTGCCTAGGCGTGATATTATTTATGTATGTAGACTACAACTTATGACTCTTCATATTCATAATGTTTGTAATGATAGGGGTTCTGTAAAGTTTTATACTTAACGACCTTTTGCCCCATTCTTCTCTACCCAAACGGGAGCGTTTGTTTTTAAGTTGACATTTTAACAAATTTATTGAGAAGAACTTGAATTAAAAAAAAGAATCCAACCAATTGCAAGTCAGACAAGCACACACAGTCTCACACGTAACATCGTACAGGAGGTAACCAAAATAAAATACGTTGGCATTCAAAATTGAGGTACGAAAGCAAACTGAAATGCTTTTGAATTACAGTGCATGCCAGTTAAGTGAACTTAAAGAGAATATGGCTCAGTAATCACTCTGTAATCTTTTAGTATTCAAACTGCATTCCGGTTTGGAAGCGGAGCACAGTTTTACATAATAGTCTACTATCTTTTATCTCTCTTTGTTATTTGTGCACGCTTTGTCTGAATCTCTGTTAGACAAGTCCTTGATTCAATCCTATACCATTAAAGTACCTGCTTAATGATTACAGCTTTACAGAACTTCGCCCAAAACTCCACCTGTTAATAGCTGCCGAAATTTTTCCAAAGGTATTTTGGACGGAATTCCTGCATTAGAATCCATTGTCCTTTCTCGTATTACCAAACAAGCCCCTTTTACCCTTACCTGGACATTTTTTAGCTTTGATAAAATGCGACCTCTTTAGCAAAAACCTCAGCAGCTATCTCTGTAATTTTTCCAACGTAGCTGTAGTATAGACAACACTAATATTTCTAGTTGGAAGTTTAAGTTCATGTGTGTAATTGTATAATTTCTCACATGTCAAACTGATTACAATGTTTTAAATATACTATACTTCTTCCATCGTATTGGCTTGGCAATCTAATGAGAAAATGTTTTCAGCATTCTTGGCACCATACCTATGGGCCCACAATGGAAGACTACTTTTATTTATAGTTTTTATTCTTATTAAGTCAGTAAGTAGGTAATTAAGATTCATAATTGCTTAAGTAACTTTAAATGTAAAAAACTACACATATTGTAATTGTAAATATCATCATAGAATCTTGATACGGACTATCAAGAACATGAGTCCATTGGTGTGCTATCCGATATTTCTAGTTGGAACTATACCTTGATACGTCTTATTATATAAATTCATAGATATAGGATTCTAAAATTAAATACATAATTAAAATTAGCCATAGACTCTTCATAAGAACGATCACAAATCCAGTGTATACGAATAAAAACATTAAGCGTTAATAGAAAAAAAAATGTTAGTATACTTTATGCTCAAAAGGTTAAATCTGAATTTACTTTACATCCGATAAAGTAGTTTATATTTATGTTTTATAGAAAAAAGAAATAGCATTTAATCAATGGATATCTGTTATTGATGTTATTTCGTAAAGGTATGTTATTGGTTTCCCCATGCGCTTAATATTACTTACTTGTACTAAAACTATCTCATTTAAAATATTGTGTTTCAAGTTGTATACGAGAGTTAAAATTTACGTGGAAGCATTAATGATTTTTCCCGCTTCACATTTTAATACCCTTTGTTATTGCTTTAAATTTTTTTGGGTTATTTGTTAATTATTATTATTACTTCGTTATCATTATATTTCACTTTTTATTCTCTTTAGTTTGTGTTCAGTAGCTTAAAGAATCTGGGAGAGAGAAGTTTCCCAACACAAGCATCTCTATGGTTAGAGGGAAGTTTCAAACAAAAATGTCAAATATGTTTCAAGTTATTGCAATCTCTCCCACTTCAGTTAAGGTTGACTGGAAGAGATTTCTTTTAGAAAAAAGTCCACCTTTGTACATCGTCTTTTTCACATAAGGCTTTTTTTGGTATTGTTTTTTTTTGTGCAATAAAGAATATATATTATATTTATAAATAAATTATACATTTGTTCATTTCAGGTACACTGCAAATAGTGAAAAGTGAAGAGGAAGACCAGGGCAAGTTCGAGTGCGTGGCTGAGAACTCAATCGGCACAGAATTCTCCAAACCTACCTCATTATATGTTAAAGGTAAGTCTTATGTAGATGTGGATGTATATACACATAATCTCACGCTCATATCTGGGCATATCTGACCTTCTTTTTCTTTGCGTTTTGATGGTATCATCATTTATAAAGTCCCGGCAACAGTGGATTATTAACTGTTGAGTGTTTTTGAACGTACATGTTATTAAAACAGTGCAACGTCAATTTTCAAATTCTCTCAAGATGTCCATGTGAGATCTCAGTATAGTCGCAGTTGTTTACTGAAGACTCAAGAGGTTTTGGGGGAAGTCATCTTATTTACCAATTATTATCTTTATCACAGAGACATACAGATAATCACTCCTGTTTCCTGGTAATTATTTTATTGGTTCTTCGTAATAGGTGGCGAGCCTATTGCCGCTTATCGGAAACTTTTACGTTCGCCAGAGCCATAGTTTTAATAAGACCATTGAAACTTTAAGTTCCCGGTTAGCGGCAATAGGTTCGCCACCTAATACTGGCGTCCAACAATATAACTAGCGAAATGTGGGCGTATAATATGCCTCTGCCTATTCCTTCGGGGAAACAGGCGTGATATTTTGTATGTATGTATGTAAAATATGCACAAATTGCGTGTAAGTTACACTAATGATCCGAATAACGAGACACAACTTTAATATAATTTTGCGATTCCCTCAGGCGGGTATGTGCGTATTCGTTGTTCAAGTCTGTAACATATTCCTTAGTTAGTACAAAGGCCCTGTAAATCATGTTTTGAGCAATAACCAAGCGAAATTATGATACATTACAACTAACATAGGTTATATAGTGAAAATAAATTTATACTTAAGTTAATAATGAAATAGTGATCTGCATTTTGGGTTATGTAAAATATCTTGTAAAATTACTCACTGAGTTAGTTATTTTAATTGGACAAAACCCGTGTTACTAATACATGAATAAAAATAAATAAATTGTAAAATTAATATGATATACTAGGGGTGCTACTATAGGTGCACTCTAAACCTATGGTCGAAGGTTTGATTCCCACGTGGACATTTCTTCTAACTGTAGGACAAAGTGAGCGAGTTTCTTGCCAAATTATTCTTAACTAATATGGAGTTATCGACATTTATTAAGTTGTCCATAAATCCCAATCGAATAAGAAGCGTTTTTCGTTTTACACAGAAAAAAAATATTCTTCATCACATACATTGCAACCATTCCATCTGTGCGTGTTGAATTAATTTACATCAGGCAGAATTTAGTCTTTTTTGAAAATATTACACGTTAATACACATTTTTTTACGAGTCAATACTGAAACCAATTTATTCGATAAGACAGGATAAATATAATAAATAATCTATGTTTAATCTAAAAACACGGGAGCATAGTAAGACTGTTTTGAACGCCAGGAGGTAACTAGATTCAGTGACATAAATTACCAGAGCGAAGTCAGAAGTGGCCCCGCACCCAGCAGGACAGTCGGTGCAATCCAGGCTCTTCATTAAATTCTACAAATATACTGTTAGATATGAGTAATATTAGTTAGTTATATAGATATGAGATTACCAACAAATTTTTTCAAAAATATAACATTTTTATGTTAATTATAACCGACCTTGCGAGATTATAAATTAAATATTTCAAAAAGATTTCATATCTTAGGGTCAACTTTTCGGTAAAAAAATTACTGTTAAATAAAGTATAAGAAGACCGAATAAGTAAACAACATCAACATCATTGATATCTTTTCATTTGACGACCGATATGGCGTGAAGGTCAGTATACCAGCCCTCCGCTACTGAGGTCGTGGGTTCGATTCCCACACAGGACAAATATTTGTATGCATTATGATGATAACTATTTTACACTGATTGTACAAGAGTGTACATATATACATTCACGCCTGTTTCCCCGAAGGGATAGGCCGAGGCATATTATACGCCCACACTTCGCCAACTATAGAGTTGGTCCCACGTAATAGTCGGCGAGCCTATTGCCGCTTACCGGGCACTGTTATGTTTGCCAGAGCCTCGTCCGTTGATCGACAGGTGCACCGCTTGTAGGTGAGGTTGGCTTGGGCTCCTTAGGTCTTGTTAGGATCCCCATACACCCTAAGAGTGTAGTCGCTTAGTATCGTAGCTTTCATGTTAAACTATGATAGTTCGATCTATATATTGTACCAGCGGTAATATGTTGGAAATTTTCCACCGGTGGCTCCATATTTACCATACAACGTGTTTTACGAATGGCCTATTGTTCGTAGAAGTAATTTGGACTATTTCAATGGATATTTCGGCCTATTTCCGTATAATGAGCGAACGTCAGAAACTAGGAATTCGGATGAGCGCTTTCCGAATGTATGCGTTTGCAATGAGGATTGCACCACGAGTGTATAAAAGTACATATGTTAATGGTTCTTGACATTACTGACATTTACTCCAAATTGACATTAGTAATTTTTTTCAATTCTTTTGATGGGTCAAGCCTTAAAATTGTAATACTTAGTCGAGTGAATTAGTTTTTCAAACCGTTAAAATAATACTTAAACCTAATAAGTCTATAACAAAAATTTTAGGTTGAGGTTATTTTTGTTCAACAACATAAGACGCTTTTAAATGATCGCCCTTGCGTTGTGAAATGAGCTCCTGGCGAGTTTTCCCGAACAGATAACAGCATGGGGCTCTTCAAATAGGGCGTGAAACGGTTTCTATAGGGTCGTCAATGAGCTAGTGATGCCTCTGGTATTGCAGGCGTCTGCGATGACCACTTGCCATCAGGAGGGCCGCATACTTGAGTGCCATCTAGTGGCGTGAAAATAAAAGAAATATATGTTTTGCGATTAACAACAAATTTATGCAAACCGCTTAAACAATTACCACTTTCTTTGTGTTTGAGGTCTTGGGTACTAAATTCCTACATACATACGAGCCTGTTTCCCTGAAGGGGTAGGCAGAGGCATATAATATGCCCACACTTCGTCAATTATATAGTTGGTCCCATGTAATAGGTGGCGAGCCTATTGCCGCTTACCAGGCACTGTTATGCTCGCTAGAATCTCGTCGAAAAATAATGCAGAAACGATGTCTCCTAAAAAGTGTTCTGGACGCGTTTTATACACGGGTTCAAGTAAATTCATTAAACCGACAAGTCGTTTAACTGAAACAAATAGACTACAATTATTAAACCAATAGCAGTAGTTACGTCATTAGACGATTGCTTGGTAAAGTCTAGCTGCGGTAAAGCGTGGGCCTTTGATGTGGTCGCATTGAGCCTGGCGTGATTACTTTAATGCTAGTCTGACTGTATATTGTACATAATTGTATCAACACTTGTGTTGTCGTATGATACTTGTGTCTACAATGTATTATTATCCTGAAGCCGTTTCCGAAAGAGAGGTCGTTAATGTATATATTGGTTCGTGTTTTAGTATGTGATTTATTGGTGAAATATATTGATTACATAAATATAATATAGCAGAGAATGTATCAATGAAAATGGTGCAAACACTTTACCATTACGTAAACGGCTTATGAAATTTATTGTAGTAGGATTTTTTCCAAATCAACGCTGTTGAATCCGTGATCATAGCTAATCAACTTAAAAAACTAATTTTCATTTAGTGTCCCTTAAAAAATATACATGTATCGTTTATATTAATGAGAATTTAGATAAATTCATTAAGTCGACAAGTCGTTTAACTGAAACAAATAAACAACAGTTATTAGACCATAGCAGTAGTAACGTCATTAGACGATTGCTTGGTGTAGTCTGGCTGCGGTAGAGCGTGGGCCTTTGATGTGGTCGCATTGAGCCTGGCGTGATTACTTTAATGCCAGTCTGACTGTACACTGAACATTATGTATCAACACTTGTGTTATTGTATGATACTTGTGTCTACAATGTATTATTATCCTGAAGCCGTTTCCGAAAGAGAGGTCGTTAATGTATATATTGGTTTAATGTACGGTTTTTTTAGGGTTCCGTACCAAAAAAATGGGACCTAAAATAGCCAGCTAAACCAAAGATATCTGGAACACACCTAGTCTTCGTTCGTCTCGTCTCCGAGAGGCAATACAGGCAAATTATTTCCACCAAACCGAAGCAGACATGAATAAAATAGAGTATTGCTGCGTTTAATGTAAAGTTGAGAGGAGACGCATTTTATATTTTATTTTATTTATTTATTTCATATAAAAAGTATTTATAATTTTATGCAGAAAGATGCCAACATAAACTCTTTAAGTTTTACCGGGCATCAGTGTTGTCGACTTAATTACAATATCAATACTTTTTTTTTTTTATTATCGTCTGTAAAAAAATACTGCTTACGCACTGTCTCCCGGCCAAAAGGGGGAGACCGGGAGGGGGTGTGGGGCTCACTGCGGCCGACGCGACCACCGCAGTCCTACCCACTAAAAAACTTCAGACGACGCCCACCGCTGTTGAAAAGGGGCGAGGCACCAGTGCCCGGAGTTTGTAGCTTCTGGTACCCCGCCCGCGGCCAACGTCCCCCGGATCAGAACCGGGGAGACCTCCTCAGGAAGGCGCAATTTGCAGGCGCAATTTGCAAAAAATTAAGGATCCCTACTAAAACAAGAAATAAGCAATAAACTCAATTAATAAGCCAAAGATATAAAATAGCCACTTAAGTAAAGCTAGGACAGGCCTCTAGTGCTATAAATTCTTCATTTAATAGTCTGGCAGTAACTCAGTCAGTTGTATCGAGAATAAAGAAACTTGCTCCATAGACATATTAAATTTGTTGCCGAGTTAAAGAAAGGCTTCAGATTATATCCTCTTTCAATATTGTATATCTGAAACTCGGAGTCTCTTTGAGAACTTCTCCCTTTGATCTATGCATTACTTTTTATCAGCAGTGAAAACATGATATATTATGTCCCTCTTAATGACATATTTATATGTTTGGCGGCGTCAGAAAATACTTTTGTGTTTCCTTATGTAAATTGTCTAATGGTTCATTGGAGAAGCTTTTCGGTCGTATTATGCGAAGGGCTTTTTATTTGCTAACGCTACATTTCTTTTTTTGTATGCTATAGTTATGTAAATTCATCCTCATCATATCCTAGCATTATCCCGGTTGCCCTAGACTTAAGGCCCAGGGTCTGCTCACTGGTCTAACCAGATTTGGCTGAAATTCAGTTATTACATGGAGCGACTGCTGTCTGACCTCTATAACTCAAAGGGAAACATCATTCAATCGTCAAACCAACTGTCAGGTTGTTAGAAGGCACTGACATCGTAATAATGACCGTCATAGATTTGCATGACAGCCGGGACCAACGACTTAGCGTGCTTTTCAAGGCACGAAGCAAGCGATAATTACGCACATAACCTGACATCCCTGGGACATCGCCCTCAAATTTAAGTAAATTATATAAATAATTATAAAGTTATGTAAATTTATCATGTGGTATACATTGTATGATCGAGAACCGTCTATACGGACAACTAAAGTGGAGAAAAATTTACTAAATAGTTGCGAGTGTAATAAGATTGTCTAAGTATTACGATATGTGAAGCTTGCTGCCGCGTACCCAAAGATTGTAATTCTATACAAACGTTCCCCTATCCAAGGGTTAATCTTTGTGAACTTTCCTTAACTTTAGTGATATTTTCCTATCACTTAGTCTAGGGGAACACTTCTTTATGACCTCTCTTATGTTTACTTACGAAAATAAAAAAATAAATACTTTATTGTCTTAAGATCAACAGAATCATTTAGATTCGTTAAATTTTTACAAGCAGAATGGAAAATCGATTATTTTTTTAACAACAATGAAAGAGATATGAGCGGATATAAGAGATAATCAAGAAATAAAAGCAAATGAAAACTTAATCACTTATATCCTTCCTAGTGCCACTCGTTTACTTGTGATTATTTCTGCAAACAAATAATTTCAAACTTGTGTGAAACAGTTTATATTTATATATAATGACTACCCGATAACCGTTCAGAACAAGTTTTGGGGCTAGATGAAGGGGAGTGAACTCCTATAGATATTATTAAAACTAACAAACAAGTGACTAACTCAACTCTCTCCCTTCCTGCAATCACTGATAACCTCGGTTTCGTCAACCATCTATCATGCGACATTAATGACGAATCGAATCTCCGAGAAGTTTCAACTCCGGACAGTTCAGATAAACCCTGATCAATGTTGCTGCACAGATGTAGTCCTGAACCTACCGGCCGTTTGGTGTATTCAGTCGTTTATCATGTTCTCGTGTTAGTTTTAAACAGTAGTTAAGTTATTATAAAAAATATAATATGTATATGTA
This sequence comes from Musotima nitidalis, assembly GCA_949126915.1. Lineage (NCBI taxonomy): Eukaryota > Metazoa > Arthropoda > Insecta > Lepidoptera > Crambidae > Musotima > Musotima nitidalis. The sequence continues at coordinate 4,956,231 of OX421429.1, forward strand.
AAAAAAACGTGTCAATCGGTGAGAGGTGGCTCTTCGCTCACATGTACAATAGACAATACTCCATTCCCCTAGTCGCCTTCTATAACTCAACATCATTTTGTAAAACATTGTACTATGTTGTTGTTTGCTATTCCAAATAAAGAAAAAAATATATATAAAATAAATGGAAAAGTTGCCATGTAATTATTTGCTAAACAATAAATTGCTAAAAATAGTTTTGCTAACTGTAAAATTGCGAAAAGATGATTTTCCAAATGTTTTTCTGTCAAATGAAAATTTGGGAAACATTCTTTGGCAAGTGTCACATTGGGAAACGGTTTATGCCAATGATGAACACATATTTCAGGTTTCACAGAAGAGCGAATTATAATTTGCCTATAGTGTGACTTTCTTTAGCTTTAGTAACTTCAACGAGTTAATTAATTAGTTTCGTCGTAATACAACTCCAGAACTACAGATTCCAGTGAAGTTCGCGAATTTGTTTAAAAGAAAATCGTTTGCTCATAAATATTATTACTGTTTATTATATATTTATTATATTATTACGTATATATTTTGAAACAAAAGGTGTGAATGTAAAGGGTACATAGGGATCCTACCAGATCTAAGGAGCCCAAACCAACCTCACCTGCAAGTGGTGCACCTGTCGATCAACGGACGAGGCTCTGGCTGACATAACATTGCCCGGTAAGCGGCAATAGGCTCGCCACCTATTATATGGGACCAACTATATAATTGGCGAAATTTGGGAGCATAATATGCCTCTGCCTACCCCTTTGGAGAAATAGGCGTGATTATATATATGAATTTAAGGTTAGCTGTGGAGTTGAGCAGAGTCACGGAGATCGCTTGCATGACATTTAAATTCTTAGCCAGGTTATCAATACCAGTTGGTCGTTAATCTCAGATAGAGTTACAATTGGGCGTCTTAAAAAAAAAAAGGAGGACGCCACATAAATGTGTCTAACGGTCCGAGTGAATCCTCAGCTCTTTAGCTTGTGAGAGAAGGACTTAAAGGACTAACAATGAATCGGCTGAGATGAAGACTAATGCAGTTAACTGTTATTTAAATCCATAAAATGTAATTAAATGTTATTATGTGATTAAATGGAAACTCAGGTGTAAAACTTAAATAGTGTTGTTGTTTGGTTGGCTGGCTGGCTGGCACTAAGATTTACTTACACTTAAATATTTATTGTTTTTTAATTGTTTTGTTTTGAGAACCTCTGTTCAATGTGTAACGTAATTCAGTCATGTCATTAGTAATGAAGAATCTGTATTTTTATGAAACTTTTCTGTGCAATTAAGGACATTATTATTAATATTATTGGTTCTTTTCATCGCTCAGCAAATTAAAGCTAGCCCTAAATAAATTTCCCTTAAAAACACTCCCCAAACAATACACTTACCTTATTAAGCTTAAACCATACAGCTTTCTGATTTATCATAAGCTATAAGGAAGAAAAAGTGTAGGCTAGCAATTCCTAGGGGACCAGGGGTCCATAAAATGTCGGAGATAAATGACGGACAGTTATCACTCGGTAATGAAAATTGGTCAGGTGCCCAGCCGGCCGTTGTCTTGTGGCTTTTAATTGTATGACATCTATTACTGAGGGCGGTTGAAATACTATATTATTCTTGCGTATTAAATTTAATTTAGATGGAGAAGAAAAAAGTGGACTAAAGTAATGAATCTAGTGTCTTAAGGCTTAAAACTATAAATGCCAAATATATAAACAGCAATAGCCCAGTTGCACTTACTTTACATAATAAATCTATTAACAAAAATAGGATAAAAATTAAGTAAAGTACGTATGCTTAGGCTTTATGACTTCCCTCGGTATATATGCTACATTCACACGCTGGTCTTCAAATCAATCAAATGATTTATTTTTAACCACAGTTTCTTATGATAAGGTACATTAAAAAAAGCTGTGTGCTGCCTAATGGGCGTACAATACTGTATGCACTTAAAGTTAAGAATTTTTTTAAAAAAATAAATCTATTTTATATAATGTAAATATTTTTAACTATTGTCATATGGTGCTGTCATTTATAAAGCCGCGTAGACCTAACAAGACAAGTTGGCTGTCAGTCTCATGTTCTATTATTCTAAACGCGCACAAGTATGTAAATAATTTCATTTTCACCATCATACATACATACATAATGTCACGCCTCTTTCCCGTAGTGGTAGGCAGAGATCACATCCTTCCACTTGCTACGATCTTGGCACATACTTTAGGGTTCATTCACACTAATTAACGTCATACACGCCCGTCGGTTTAGGGTATGACCTGTCCTTTCCCCAACATTTTCTGAATTTGGTCATGGAAGGTCTTACGTGGTACACTTCCAATCACTTGTCCATCATCAATCACTTTCGTTAGTCTACTTTCATTCATCCTCTCAACATGACCAAATCATCTAAACACACTGTTCTCAATCATCATAATCCAGGCCATATGTTGCGGGACTGTTCGCAAGGGTTACCACGGTCCCGGTACGAAGCAGGCTCAAAAGAAGGAACATGGATGGTTTTTAGTCAGTAGAAGTCTGACACACCCTCCCGCTCCACCCACATGACGTCCACTGCTGAATATCATCGTTCCACACCAGATCATCGGCCCATCGGGTGGGAGGCCGTCCACTACTACGTTTGTCGGTTCGCGGTCGCCATCGAAGAACCTTCACGCCCCAGTAGTCGTTGATTGTTCGTGCTATGTGCCACTTCAGCTTACAAAATCGCGTAAATAATTTAACTTTAAGTTTTTATAAAACCCCCCACAAAACCAATTAACATTATTTTTAAAAACAAAATATCGCTTAGTTCCGTGTCATGGACCACTCGTTTTCTGCTTAAGAATTATACCATTATTTTTTTTACTCTTCCTGATCCGAGCTACTTTGTTTACGCGAATAATTAAAATTAGAGAAAGAGGAGAGGTACACCTGTCTCTCTCACGTCAGACACGAAATAATGGAAAATGCAATTTCTTTTGGAGGTTGACTAATTTTTTTCGTGTCCGCTGCTCTTACAATTAATTATTTTAAGTCGAGGTATTTAAGTATAGTTACTAGCTACAGGTCTTGGTGAAACAACAGTAATTTTAAGAGAAGGATTTAACTTTTATTCAATCACGCCTGTGTTCCCAAATGGGTAGGCAGAGGCATATTATACGCCCTCATTTCGCCAGTTATATTTTTGGTCCCACGTTATAGGTGGCGAGCCTATTGATGCTTACCGGGAACTTTTATGTTTGCCAGAGTCTCGTCCGTTGATCGGCAGATGCACCACTTGCAGGTGAGGTTGGCTTCGGCTCCTCAGATCTTGGTTGGATCCCTATACACCTATGGACTGACTTCTTGAGATAATTTGAAAAGTGATGTTGCACTGTTTTGTTTCATTTACCAACACTCATGTTCGTTCACTAACACTTAACGGTTAATAATCCACCGATAGTACACATTAATAATCGAAATATCATAAATTTTAGAATTTAAAACAAAACTACAGTCATGAGTTCATGACTCTTCATTTTCCCGCCAAGAAGGCCATTTGAACTCTTAAGCTTTATATATATATTTTTTTTTAATTTTGTGACTGCAGAACACAGATTTTTGTAGACTTGTCGAATTGTTTTACTATTAAATACTTTTTATTGTAACTGGCGGTAGAAAACGAACCTTGACGATTTGCTTGCCCGTTCTTTTAGGAACAATCTGCCGCCCGCAGTGAATGGGCGCGCTAGTTTTTAAGTTTTGTAATTTTGACTTTCCTAACAGCTCTATTCAAATAAACTTAAATAAATTCTTTTACTTTTCTTATTCCTTTACTTTACTATCACACCAATTATTTAGTTCCAAGATAAGTATTACTAAGAACTTGTGTTATGGATACTAAAGAACGGATAAACATACTTAAATACCTTTTTTTTGTAAATAAATACTTAATATAATAGGAAAACACCCAGACCCGAACAAATATTCATGCACACAAATATTTGTCCTGTGTGGGAATCGAACCCACGACCTCTGGAGTGAAGTGCAGGTATACTGACCTCCACGCCATATCGGGCGTCAAATGATTTTGACTTTGACTTCATAGGCAGGCCGTATCAAGACAAATAGGTATCTATCCATATGATCGTAAGTCGTAACAATATGTTTATCGTACGTAGTACAAGCTGTGTTCCGTTTTAGTGAGATGCTCTTTACGATAAGATACTTAACAATGTTGTATGATAGTTTTTAGTAATAACACTTTCCACTGTCTATTGTAGAATATAAAACATATGTTGTATATTCATATACACGTTTTAATCTGTGTGATTATATGCAAAATATCCAGACATACTCCTGAAACTCAAGCGAAATTACCTTCTTTTAAAATAAATGTATTAAAAGATGATCAATCAAAAGGAGCGACACATATATTATTACATATTATGAAGCCAAAGACATAAAGCGAGAAAGCGTCTCATCGATCATTTCCAAGCCACAACACAGATACTGAGTTTATGATTACTATATGTCAGATCCCACATATGCTTGCAAGCAAATTGAGCGTGTGACATTCCTATCACACCTAACAAACGACCTGATGACCTTGAAAATCTAAACCGATTTTCACCAAACACAGCTAAGAACACTCTCGACTGATATACCTTTCAAACAAAAAAACCGCATCAAAATCGGATTATCCGTTTGGGAGCTACGATGCCACAGATAGACACATACACATTTACACACACACAGACACGTCAAACTTATAACACCCCGTCGTTTTTGCGTCGGGGGTTAAAAATAACGTATTAGGAATTTAAAGTATGGTAGGGTAGTGTTTTATTATCTTTAATCGTTTGTGTAGAAATATAGGATATCCATGTTTTTGAAATTCTATTATAATATTATCGATTACATATTTTTATCATACGAGCAATATGGCGAGAAGTTCAGTACACCTGCACTCCGTTCTTGAGGTCGTGGATTCTGTATCTGAGTGTTTCCTATATATATGAAGTATGTATTTATGTTTGTGCATAGCATAGGGATCCTACCAATATCTGAGGAACCCAAACGAACCTCACCTGCAAGTGGTGCACCTGCCGATAAACGGACGAGGCTCTGTTAAACATACAGTTCCCGATAAGCGGCAATGGGCTCGCCACCTATTACGTGGGACCAACTATATAATAGGCGAAGTGTGGGCATATAAGATGCCTCTGCCTACGAAAAAGGCGTGATTGTATGTATGTATTAATATTTGTGTTTATTTTGTATTAATAACACAAGTTCTTAATGATATTTATCCTGGAACTAAATAATTAGTAGAATCGTTAGAAATTTATTATGATTCTACCATTGTATCTGATTGAAATAAACATACATACATACGTTTATGCCTGTTTCCTCGAAGGGGTAGGCAGAGGCATCTTATATGCCCATTGGTCCCGCGTGATATGTGGCGAGCCCATTGCCGCTTATCGGGAATTGTATGTTTGCCAGAGCCTCGTCGGTTGATCGGCAGGTGCACCACTTGCAGGTGAGGTTAGGTTGTGATCCTAAGATCTGGAACCCAATAAATAAAGTTATAATAAAAGTATTTTAGGTACTAGACAACGTATAAACATGTTAATACTTTTTAACTATAAATATAGGACACAGACCTAGACAAATATAAAATCGTATTCAAGTACACAAATGTTTGATTGCAAGTATATATTTATGAATAATTAGCGTAAGGGATTATTATTATTTTATAACAAGCGGAATTAAATAAAGAAAACCACAATCTAGTACAAAACTGTCACATACAAACTCCTTGAATTCGAATTCGAATAGAAACGCCACTCATACACTGTTAAATTGAAATCGCTTTTAAGCAAACAGCATTGTCGCTGCTTACTCGACGCGTGCAGTACTTAAATAGGGATTACAATAAAACCCAATACAAACGGAAACTTTAAATATTAAAATCGATTTTAAATGCAAACGTGCAGAGCGCCGCCGTCATGACGCCTGCACAAACATTATTACATTTTCTAGAATATTCCACTCGCGAATGAATTCCATCATATCCGAGCATTTTCCCGGTTGCCCTAGACTTAAGCTCAGGGCCCAAGGTCTGCTTGCTGGTTCAACCAGATTTGACTGAATTACGGTATAGAAATGAATATTCGAATTCAATTATAGATGTAACTAATGTGATTTATTTTATTTTTTTATTGAGAAAACCAACAGCGTATACAGTAAAACAATTGACATAAGAACTCAAAGCTAGTATGGCCAATAACAGGTTTCCCTAATATAACAAACATGTGACTGGTAAACAAAGGAACTATTACAAGTAATAAAATATAAAAGAGGCAGTAGCTGTATAGTACTAATAACTCCTGGAAATTCTGGCAGTTGACAAAGAATATAAAACTGTTATAAATTATATAATTGTCAGAGATGATCAACTATGTAGAGACCAATTCTCTTAAAGTAGGTGCATGAACGTAATAATAATATGGTATCGTATAAATATGGAATTTAAACACCGTAAAAAAAATCTAATGCCGTGTGGTACCGGCCTACCTATCGGTGGCTTTATAGGGATCCTACCAAGACCTAAGGATCCCTTTTTTTTTTAGTTACGTCGATAACAAAATGCATTAACGCACTGCCTTCCGGCTAAAGGGGGACCGATAGGGGGTGTGGGACTAAACTCAGGCAGACACGACTGCCAGCAGTAATATCCACTAAAAATCTTCCGACGACGCCCGCCGCTTGTTGAGAAAGAGGCGGGGGCCAGTACCTGGGTTGCAGCTTCTGCCACCCCGCCTACGGCCAAAGTCCCCTGGACCAAAATGGGGGGCCGGGAGGACCTCCTTAGAGAGGCGCAGTGGACGCGCCCCTTCTACCTCCCCGTGCGACCATAGCGGTGCCCAGTAAGCGGCAATAGGCTCGCCGCCTATTACGTGGGACCAACAATATAATTGGCAAAGTGTGGGCGTATAATATGCCTCTGCCTACCCCTTCGGGGAAATAGGCGTGAATGTATGTATATACCGGCCTAGAATAGTGCCACCCCCTCTCATCTCATGGGGAGTCGTAAGAGTCGGCGAAGAGAAATCCCCCAGCACCCCCACCACGACAAGGCGGGGGAACTGCGATCACCAACCCTAATATAGACCAAACGATAGTATAAAAGAATTACCTTACAGCAACAACTAAGATTATGTCCCGCGCTTCCATTTAGCTCGAAAACTACACATTATATTGTAATCAAAATCATATATAACGTAATTGCCCTTATAACAGTAAACTCAACTATAGACATAAACCTTCTTTTAAGAGCTAAGTATGTTTCCAGTTCACAAAGAAACCTGTTGTTTTGTGAAGCGACGCGAACAACTGCGGGAACCGACATTAATTAACATAATGGAGACTGAAGTAAATGTTTTTCGCATTTATCTTTTTATTTGACGGCGTGTAGTTGTGTACTATGCGAAGTGCTCTAGACCGCCCACCTTATAGACCTGTAGACAGGAGTTTTTTATCAGACGCTTATAATATATTAATTTAACTATGGCATAATTGTCACCATGTTAAAAGCAGCTGGTCTTTTAAGCCAATGCTATAATTAATGTATATGTATCGGTTTCGACGACCGAAATGGCGTGGTGGCGAGTATATTCGCACCCCGCTCCTGAGGTCGTGGGTTCGATTCCCACTCAGAACAAACCTTTATGTGCATGAATATGTATATTTGTTCTGGTCTGGGTGTGTAGGTATATGAAGTATGCATGCATATACAAAAAATAAGTATGTTTATCCGTTATTTAGTATCCATAACACAAGTTCTCAATGCCACTTATCTTGGAACTATATAATTGGTGTAATTGTCAAAAAAAATAAGCTGCGCCTTGTACCAAATTTCAAGTCATTATTTCACAACGTGTGGAGCTTAAACTAGGAAATCCCTATATTTGAGAACCGTGTGTGTACAATATAAAACTGTGTGTCCTATATAGAACTGGAAAAGATAATTTTATACATACTGTCTACTGTATATTATGTACTAAGTAGAACACATTTAACTGGTTTAAAATACTTCAATAAACCGTGGTTTGAATCTATACTCTGTGGTTTATCAACTGATTGTAATTTAAAAAAAGAACTATGAACAATGTTAAAAAAATATTAATACTTCTTTATTGGTAAAAAAGCTTTTTTTTTAGTGTGGTCACTATGACACCTTAATGCACTCACTAGTAGAACTGACTGGAAATATCAAAATTATCATGAGTAATAAAAAAGGTATATAAAAAACACCTCTTTATTATATAACAAAATATAGGAATAAGATTATATCAAAAGACTTTTACGAGTTTATTTGAAACTGTAAGGGATGAACTAATTAATATCAATCTACCCCCAATATAATAAATTCGCAGACGGCAACTACCCGTGTTTATTTTATTCAAATAATACAAAAAACATAAAATTAAGCAACCATACTCAACTACTATAGGTAGAAACACAAAACTATAGGTAGGTGTGTGTGCGTCGCCTACAGAAACGTTTATTACAAAACTAAGATAAATGTTTTCGCTAGATTACTTAACAAGAGTCGTATTATCTCAATCTTACAGCAAAGTGTGTGAGCTTGAGACTAAGTTTCCTCGCTAGTCTTCTCGAGAGCACTTGAACCGCGCGACTCAAAGCCTCCTTCACTCAAGTACTGTTTTGATAGTCAACTCGTCATACTAAATCTGATTAGCTGCTTAAACCACTTACTACTTTTTAGACGCAGCTTAAGTAATATCACTAGGTAAGAAAGGTTAAGCAGTGTTTTTCTTTTAATGTTGATCTGTTTTTATGAGTGGTCACCCATAAATGCATTCTCTACACATTAACAGATTCTGCATTGGAAGGTGTGTAGTTTGCTGCTTTTAGCAATATCCAAGCCTAATAGAGCTTCGAGCTTAACCGAACTTATGTCATGCAGTACATACCATAACCAAAACCAACGCCCTAACATATCTTTTGGAGAACGATAGTCGTAGATAGGGGACATTAAATGCCATAGACCAGGTGTATGAGGATCCTTTTTTTTTGTTTTACGTCGGTAACAAAATGCATTCACGCACTGCCTTCCGGCCAAAGGGGGACCGAAAGGGGGTGTGGGACTCACCACCGGCAGACACGACCGCCAGCAGCAATACCCAGCAAAAATATTCTGACGACCGCTTGTTGAGAAAGAGGCGGGGGCCAGTACCTGGGTTGCAGCTTCTGACACCCCGCCTGCGGCAAACGTCCCACGGACCAAAACCGGGAGGACCTCCTCAGAGAGGCGCAGTGGACGCGCCCCTCCTACCTCCCCGTGCGACCATAGCGTGTGTGGCCGACTTCCCGGAGGGTCCATGGTTAGACAGCAGGGGCCCCCTGCCCCCGCTGCCTAGACCCTCCTGGCGCTGTTGAGCGGGCCCTCCTGGCCTACCCGATGCGCCCTCCATAGGTCCCTCTTAGTTTCGCCCCCGGTAGTCAGTACTAAGGGCACCCAGAGTCGTCGGTCTCTGGGTGTTACCTTTTTCCGGCCTCCGGGAGGTACTCAACCACGCCAAGGTGGAGACCTGTTCGGGGGGGAGGTGTATGAGGATCCTACCAAGACCTAAGGAGCCCAAGTCAACCTCACTTGCAAATGGTACACCTGCCGATCAACGGACGAGGCTCTTGCGAACATAACAGTGCCCGGCAATAGGCTCGCCGCCTATTAAGTGGAACAAACTAAATAATTGGCGAAGTGTGGGCGTATAATATGCATCTGCCTACCCCTTCGGGGAAACAGGCGTGAATGTATTTATGTATTAAATTCCATTTTGCGGTCACCCTTTCAATGACTGACTTCTGTCAATGCTACTAAACTTAGGCGATTGTTTCTACAGTATTATATTATCTGTGCAACTACCCAGACTTTCGGCATTACGAGCTACCCCCTTAGCTACATTGTTATTTCTATTTGTACTGAAGTGTAAAAAACCGCAAGCCCTAAGACTATAAAATTTAATTTTATTACGATTTAGTAGGGCGTTACTACAATTTCTTTCGCGAACAAAAGGTACGACCAACCAAACTTTACACATAACACAATCACACAGAAAGCGCACTTATTTTCAGTATAAATAGAGATATTTCCAAGTTTATCGCTACCACAGGCTGTGACACATTAAAAGGACTGTATTTCGCCGTACATTACAGCGGTTAATCGTGAACTTTAAAATGTATGCAGGAACTTGTTTAATGAAGTTTATTTTGCTATACCGACAGTTCTTACTGAAGTAGGTACTATGTAGATATGTAATTGGATTCAACATTAATACTAACTAAATATAAAATGTATAGGGATCCTATCAAGTTTTAAGGAGCCCAAGCCAACCTCACCTGCAAGTGGTGCACCTGCCGATCAACCAACAAGGCTCTAGCGAACATAAAAGTGCCCGTTAAGCTGCAATAGGCTCGCTACCTATTATGTGGGTCTAACAATATAATTGGCGAAATGTGGGCGTAGATTAGGTCTCTGACTCCTCTTTTGGGATAGCTTATGTCATTTTAGACGCTGAAGTTTCAAGCTTTTAGTATTTAGTTTAAAACTTAATTTAGTTTGTGCAATACAGGTTTTTTTTTTCTTCTATTATACGAACTGATGAACTTGTGATCTCTTTTAAATAAACAAAGAAAATCCTGTAAATCATATTTATGTATAGTGTGATTAATCAGTATCTGTATGTGTGTACATTGATTAATTTGTCTGTATGTTTGTCTGCAGTAAGAAGAGTGGCTCCGCAGTTCTCGATACCGCCCTCCCCGCGCACCGAGGTCCCCCTCGGAGGGAACGTCACCCTCAAGTGTGTAGCCTTTGGGTCACCAATGCCCACCGTGAAGTGGAGAAAAGGTAAGACATACTTACAAAATAAATTGAAGTAATACTGCCAGCATAAGTTAAGCTACGCTTTATAGCAAATGGAATAGAGACCAGAGGTCTTATTGTGTTAGAGGAATTCTAGCACAATGTCGTTCTCTCCCCACGCTCCGAGATTCTCTTCAGAGGTGACGTTACGCTCAAGTGTGTGGGCTTCGGGGCACCCATGCCCACCGTGAAGTGGAGGAAAGGTAATTCGCATATAAAGTAATAGAAGAGACACCAACATAAGTTGAGCTGTTGGAACAAGGAAAAAAGGTCTTATTGATTAATTCTATCACCGTATGCGTATAGACATGCGTACAACACACATAGAATCGTAATTATTCTCAAACTAGGTTTCTTTAAGATGCTGTATGAAGGACACTTAGCCATGTGGCGCCGGCCTAGAATAGCGTCACCCCCTCTCATTTTACGAGGAGTAGTAATAGTCGACGTAGTGTACTAAAACCTCAAACATGAAATCAAGTAGATGTATGAATTGCCCAAAGACAAACTAGTTGTACTTGAAATCAAAAAAAAGTCAATAGGATAACAATATACTAAATAAATAATTAATCAACAGGTTTAACAAAATGGATAACCCCCGAAGACAATCCTCCCCTTGGACTGAACACACTGAAGTTGGAAGACATCAGGGAGTCTGCCAACTACACCTGCGAAGCGGCCAGTGTCCTTGGCGTGATGGAGGCAGTTGCTGAGGTCAAAGTGCAGTGTAAGCATCTTCATTACCATAACGGGCGTCTTCATATTATCTTTAACTAGTTCAAAGGTATTAAGATTGTGTCTGCCAATTACGCCTCCGAAGCCGCCAGTGTACTTGGCGTGATGGAAGCAGATACTGAAATCTAAGTGCAGTGTAAGCATCTTCATTACCGTAACGAGTGTCTTCATATTATCGTTAACTAGTTCAAAGGTATTAGGATTGTGGCTGCCAACTACGCCTCCGAAGCCGCCAGTGAAATTACGTGAACTATTAATAGAAAAATGCTATTATAATGTCAAAGAATATTTAAATGACTTATCACTATAAACTTTTTGACAAAGTCCGACTTGTTAGTATTACTTTTAAAATCCATAACATCTGATTTCGTGTTATATGAAACTAGTGTACGCCCATGAGGCAGACCACAGCTAGATCTAAACCTGTACTATTTTGATTTGATTTGAGTGTACTTGGCGTGATGGAAGCAGATGCTGAAATCTAAGCGCAGTGTAAGCATATTCATTATTATAACGGAAATCTTTAGCTTATTCAAAGGTATGAGGATTGTGTCTGCCTATCATGCATGCGAATCCGCCAGTGTCCTCGGGGTGATAAAAGCAGTTGCTGAAGTCAAACTGCAGTCTATACTATGCATAGGCATTTTTATTACTGCAGCTTATCGTTTTTTTTAAATACCTATGTGTGACTTTATTTTTGTTTGTCATAATGGAGTTTCTTTGTCAAGAGGCATACATTAATAATATTTTATCAACGGATTTTATTCTTAATCCACTACCGTAGCCTGGAGGCTCTAAATCTGCTAACACTCGCAATGTTAACGTCCTCAATTGAGTATATTTTGGTAATATATCTCGTAAGTATAATGCTAAGAAATGAAGTAGCTACAGATGACAGCTTAGACCGAATCGCAGACATTTTTAAATGGAATTTACTTCCTGGATATATATTGATATTACCATACGCTATAGTATTTGCTCCAGCTTACTCTCGCGTCGAAACTTTTTTATTTAGCAGAATTGTGCGCCTCACCTCGTGACAAATAAGTCACATGAAAATTAAGTAAACAAAACAGTGTTCGGTTTAATTCAATATTGTTTTATTTTATCCGAAAGCTGCCATATTTTGCTTTCGGCATTTTCAATATTTCCATTTAGATATTTTCAAATAAAATATTGTGAGTAAATTTGGCGGCAACGTATTTAGGTCGAGTTAATATTGACGATTTATCAGAAAAGTCCAATTATTTGTTTCGTCACTGGCAAACCGCGACCGAGTTAGTTGCTTTTAGTTAATTAATCCATTAGACATTTCGCTCAAGTCGAGTCTCAGCGACGAGTGACTAAATCAAATTACACTCATAATTTCTTCGGATAACTGTTGCAAATTTATGGTAATAATTCCGGCGAGGTGGAATGAGGGATTTGGGAAAATCAATTTGATAAATTGCCGCAAGTCGAGACACCCATTATGAATTATTGTTATAATTCATAATTGAAAGGGTTCTGAAGTTCTACGGGACCCAGGAGACAAACGAGTGTCTACTTGATTAATTATTAATTATTACTGTTACTTCCCATTTCGCTTTTCTGGAATCGTCGGGGATTAACTGACCCGAGTTCTCGTTGGCTGTTGCGTGGCCGAAAAATTGATGGGCCTATAGAATTTCTAACTGAAACATTAATAAAGATTAAATAACGACATCCGCTAAGAATTTTCGTGTTCCTTAAGCGTCATGTTTGGTAATAAGCGGGATTATAGCAAGGGATTTCAAAACCGGTTCCCTGATTGATCGTTCAGATACTTTGGTAAGGACAGGATTGTGTCAAAGTTTGGAATCAAAATAAGCGTTAAATTTTTCCAAACCTAATGTTTAATCCTTGGGGAAATTAAATCGTCACATTTTCGCTGGCTCGGACACTTTTGGAGAATGGGGGATGACCGATTCGTCAAAACAGCATACAGGGGCTGAGCGTTTGCGGTTGCTCGACCTTGGTAAGACAGGACCGGAAAAGTAACAGAGAATCTACTCGAGTTGCAAGTGCCAGGCACGGATGTGTGGTGTTAATGAGTTAGGCTTCACATATGTCCTTATCATTGTTTTGCATCTCTGCACATGCTGTATCTTTAAGTCCCTTTCACTATTGTTTAAATTTCAGCATTACCCGGGCCACCGGCGGAAGTGAGGGCATCAGAAGTCACGGCAACGTCAGTGCGATTGGCATGGAGTTACAGTGGACCCGAGGAACCTCAATATTATGTTATACAGTACAAGCCCAAATATGCTAACCAGGTGGGTTGCTTTTCTTTATTAACTGACGGCGTATGTCATCTCAGATAAATACTGGAACACTACAAAAATGTTTATAAATTAAAAATGCTCGTAGGTAACCTCCTAAATTGCTATTGCGTGGGATCGTTGGTATGGAAATAGGGCCCTCTTTTTTCGGTAGGCACGTCAAGCCATAGTAAAACTTGTTAAGCATAGTAGGCTAAAGAAAGAATATGGATGGTTTTTCAATAAAAGTCTGACACAACCTCCTGCTCCAACCACGCGGGAGAAGATCATTCTCCAAACGAAAAAAAGCCTTATTGAGCTGTTTTTAATTTGATTAATTTTTGGTCATATAAGTTTTATTCATACATGAAACATCGAAGTGAACGTGATATATTGATGACAAATTCCCTATTACCAGGCATTCAGCGAGATTTCCGGGGTAATCACCCAATACTACGCCGTCACAAACCTATCACCTTACACCGAGTATGAAATGTACGTCATTGCCGTCAACAACATTGGTAGGGGCCCTCCGTCTCCTCCAGCTGTCATCACTACAGGCGAAACTGGTATGTAGAACTTTCAGAATAATTACCATTTTTCTATATTCATAAGTAGTTCTTAGTCTTTTATTCAACAAAGTACTAATTATGACAAAATTTCCTAAATAATCTGCTGTAAATAACTCGATCATTCGCAATGCACAAATTTAATTCATTTCAATATTAAAAAACACTACTACATAATTATAATCTTAGTTTTCTCTAACATATTTGTAGTCATTTTACCAATACTATTTTGTTTATCAAGACTATATTAATGAACAATAGCTTTATAATCTGAGCCTAATGTGGTACTAGAATTAACGACATATATATTCTCATATGCTCATTTGCTTATTCAATTTCATTTTCATCTTGATTGACTTGCTTTTCATTATTACGATTGATTTCAAATTTAAATGCTTTAGTTTTGGTAACTAGTAAATTTTCGTTTTTGTACGCTGTATTCTGAGTTTAAGATATTTTCTTTTAACGTCTTTTCATGCCTTCGCATTAACGCGACGAACGACTCTCGCCGCTTCATGTAAGTTTCACTTTTGATTGAATTTGAGTGGAACTGTGTTTTCTTTTGCACATTTATTTTCAATAGTGTTTAGAATTAGAGCGTTTGTTTTATTTACTCATGCACCATTTATAGATTTTTCGGTTTTAAGATTGATATAATATAATTGAGAAAACACACGATTTCCTTACTTGTGTCAGCACTTTTGAAATTATTGTTGTTTGATTTGACCATGTTTTGAAGAATTCTACTAATTTTGTGTTTTGTCTGTGCTCGCGTTCAGTGGATTCACTATATGGAGGTGCCAGTGAGTATATTATTCATTTAATGCGAATGCGGATTGAATAAATAGACATTATTAAATGCTGTGTCCATTATTACTAAAAAATGTAGTTCGATGGGGTTTCATAACAAAATATGTATAATTATATATTTATTGATAAAATTACTACAGCTACCGAACTATTTTCTTAATGATCATGTAGTCTTCATTTGGGTGTCAGTCTAACCATTCTTGTACTAATTTTGTAGAACTACAAGTTGTTTCCAAACGTATTAGGTTACTTACGTATGTTCTACGCTTTGTTAAATATAATTGTTTTTTGATATTAAATCATCACAAAAGTTTTATTATTTTTACTTGTTCTATAAATTATTATAAATTATTAAAAATTATAATTTCGTGAATACCAATAATAGTGTAGTAAAACTTAATAAAATTAATTCTGCACTCGGGAGTTATTACGGTCGCCATGCTATTTATTTGGAGTCAAATCACTGATAGCTTTTTTTTTCTTAGTTATGGACTAACTTGTTTAGGGTATTTGCCAGTTTCAAATAATTAAATTAGTCAAGTTAATTGCATAAATGCTACGTTCCCGTTTTTCAGCCAAAGTCTATATCACTTTCCTACACTTGTTTACAGTGTCGAAGAAGTTATATCTAAAAATACACCATATTTAGACATAAAAACATGAATTTACACCAGTTTAAAAGAAAAGAAAATACTGCCGCGATGTTTTTCAGCATTTTCAGCGTTGGCACCAAAACATCTTTGACAGATTTAAATAGTTTGGGTACGCTTAGACGATTAGTTGTCACAATTTATATCTTTTAAAGTAACGAAAAAAAATTTAAAAAAAATATATTTTTCTGTACAATTTTTCTATAGGTTTTTATTATTTTTCTCATAAACTGAATTTAGGCTAAAAAACAAAACAAGATTTGGTTGCTTCCTGCAGTATATGCGAAATGAATATCTCATATCTATTATATTCTATGTGAAATAATATCTGCTAAGAAAAAAGCAAATTGTTTGCCGAAATTTAATAAGATGATTCTAAGAAGCTGACATCCAAATTAGCTGGGTCACGTCACGAGTCACACGAAAAGGGCCGGATGAGCTGGTAGTAATGAAAATGTTGCCATATTCGAAATTGCTATCTTGTTTTTTTCATACAGTGTTAATTAATATTAACGTATAAACCGTATTTCATAAAAACAATGAAGTCTCATAAAAAAATAATCGCATAAAGCGACGGCTATAATATCTCAAAACTTATAATATCTTACACAGAACAAAATTGATATTATCTTTTGGTGACTATCAATTATATATTTCCGAAGAATAAAGTCTTTCTATGAACCAGATTTTTTTATTTTGAAGAAAGGAAAAATTATATCCGTGTCTATATTTTTTTGTTCAGGTTTATTAATTTGTTAACGAGAGATCTCGTTTCAGCGTTGGTCGTGAAGACATCGTTGTTCTGAGGCTCCTATCTTACCTGAAGATGCCCTGTGTAAGGGCGAAACACGTGTCGTGTTGAATATTTTCTCGATTTTTCGGGAACTTATATATACTTATGCTAGCGCGGGAATTGTTACAAAGATATTTTTAATCCATCACTTGCTTACAATGGATTTCCGCAAAGTAACGCCTGAATCAATAAATTATTTGTTAATTTGTGTTCACTACCCATTGAACAAGTGCTACTTAAATTGAAACTTGCTCTTGTGTAACAGACCCCAGATAAACTAAAAGCAGGGGCAACAGAATATGTTGGTCCTGTGTAAGATTTGCCAAAGTAGCTACACAAATAGGCTGCAAAACAGTGGGCCTCGAGTTCCAACCCAGGTGGGAGAGCTAGGTTCAAACCTATGACCGGAAGTTGTTCCCGGCTGTCATGAACATATATGGCACTTGTTACTAGGTAGCCAAAACCTTCATATATTCCTGGAGCAGCTGACAGGAATGAGGTTTCTCTCTGGGTTGCGGAGGCCAGACAGAAGTCGCTCCGTTTAATAACTTCAGCTAAATCAAGTTAAACCGGTGAGCAGAGCCTGGATCCAATAGGGATCGCGGTCAGGAGAGAAGCGAACATTTTATAAAATCTCATTGCTTAATATTTGTGCGTTTCTCCGCTCCGCATCCTCGCTCCGCCTCAATGGAACTGCACCCTTAAGTCTAGGACACAACCCCGATAATATAATGATGATTTATCATATTAGGTTGTAAATAAGGTCATATTAGATTTAAGGTTATTTCATTTTCATATAATTATAAATTACTCTTTAAACAGGTAGGTATATATAACGGGCGGCCTTATCGCTTAAAGCAATTTCTTCCAGGCAACCTTAGTTACATATACTGTGTTACTTAATCGGAACAGTACCTTATCTTGTCGGATTATTATATTAGATTCGTTCACATTTTCAAATGAAAAGAAGTCGCCTCACGCCCGCGTCCCGAATCCTAATGAGATTATGGCATTTTAATATCACCAAGTCCCCAAAAAACTCTTATTGTTTCCTCACTCCGAGTATTATAAACAGAGGGAGATTTTTCATTGAGTCACGCCCCTTTCCCGCCTTTGAATCAGCTATTACAAATCCTATTAAGACTGACATTATATCCCTGACATTTATTGTCACATTTTTATTCCATTTTATACGTAATTGAGATGAACCGGGGATGCCGTTAATTTAATATTTCCTTGTTCCCGCATTACTCCGTTTACAATAATAGGATTTGAAATGTAAGCTTTTTAAAAGAGAATTATTTCAATATTTTAAGACGCCAAGTTATATTTTGTTTGAAGTTGTTGAGTCGGACCCTTGGCTTTAATAATGACATTTTCATAGTTAAAGACTTAAGTGATCGCTTCGCTTAACTTAACTGAAATATTCTTCATTAATTGTTTCAAATTTAAGATCGTTATGAAGCTCTCGCTTAATTAAAGTGTTTCAGGAAAACTTGTTGCTAAGTAGGCTTTTGATGTAATTAAAATAAAGTCTTTAAATCTAAAAATAGTTAAGTAATTAGACGATTTCTGTTCTAATGATATTATCGGTGTGTGGCATACATACTTTTTTTTTTTTTTTACGTCGGTAGCAAAATGCATTTACGCACTGCCTTCCGGCCAAAGGGGGACCGAAAGGGGGTGTGGGAGGTGGGACTCACCACCGGCAGACACGACCGCCAGACACGACCGCCAAGTAATACCCACTAAAAATCTTCCGACGACGCCCGCCGCCTGTTGAGAAAGAGGCGAGGGCCAGTACCTGGGTTGCAGCTTCTGACACTCCGCCTGCGGCCAACGTCCCCCGGACCAAAACCGGGAGGACCTCCTCAGAGAGGCGCAGTGGACGCGCCCCTCCTACCGCCCCGTGCGACCATAGCGTGTGTGGCCGACTTCCCGGAGGGTCCATGGTTAGACAGCAGGGGCCCCCTGCCCCCACTGCCTAGACCCTCCTGGCGCTGCTGAGCGGGCCCTCCTGGCCCGCCCACTGCGCCCTCCACAGGTCCCTCTTAGTTTCCCCCCCGGTAGTCAGTACTAAGGGCACCCAGAGTCGTCGGTCTCTGGGTGTTGCCTTTTCCCTAGCGCCTCCTGCGCCCTACCGGGAGGTACTCAGCCCCCCCACCACGACAAGGTGGAGACCAGTCGGGGGGGGTGTGTGTATGCTCTACCTTAAGTAACTTGTAATAAGGCTCAAGGTGTAATGACACTTGTCACGATGCCAATAGAATGGCAACTTATGTAAAACAAGACTTTAGAAAATAGCTTGTATTTATAAAACCGATAGTCACATAAGAATTGACAGCAATGGTTTAACCATTTCACTTCCTAAGTCAAAGATATTGCTAAATATTTTATGAGTTAAGAGAATATTTGTTTTACTTGGGTGTATGGCTTGGTTTTGTTTATCTATACAAACGCTTTGGTGAAAAACTTCTCGATAAAATGTAGCTACCAAAAGCTTTTGATTTTCCTTGATGCGATATATGTGGTGTTACGTGTTATTAAAGGATTTATTTCTTTCTCATCTGACTTGTTAATAATTAATATTTAGTTATTGATGGAAACTTGAACTAATATTATTTAGGTAGGACGCGCTCGTGGCTTATGACTAGGTAATCGGAAACGATACCCAAAGTTATACAGAGTTTACAGGCTTTGTCTTGTGCCTAGGAAAGTACGTTAAGCCGTTGGTCCCGGCTGTCATGAACATCTATGGCAGTCGGTATTAGAAAGTCAGTGTCTTCTAACGTCCTGACAACTGGTTTAACCATAAGAATTATGTCTGTTTTAACCTCTGGGTTGCTGAGGTCAGACGATAGTCGCTACATGTAATAACTCAAATTCAGCCAAATCTGGTTAAACCAGTGAATACTTTTACTTAAAACAATGTTTGAATGTAAATGTCGCGGTTGGGTCGATTTAGTTGCTTTCGAGTGTATATGCATCTCGGAATGTGTATGTTTCATTTTGATTTTTGAATGTAGACGAGTTCAATGTGTACGTTTGTTTGTAGGACCTGGTTCAGCGCCTCGCAACGTGCAAGTACGTCCACTGAGCTCCAGCACCATGGTCATCCAGTGGGACGAGCCTGAGACGCCTAACGGACAAGTCACGGTAATGTATCCAGTATAAACTAAATCAGTATGAGGTTGCATTTTCACCAGAGATGTGCGAGGATGTGCTTAAAGATGGTTGTGATTAGAACCAAGAGAAAAGAATCGCTTAATCTACCTTAATGATTACATACATACATAATGTAACGCCTCTTTCCGGTAGGTAGGTACCCGTACACTCATTAACCTCCTCATACACGCCCGTCGGTTTAGGGTACTTTTGACCCTTTCTCTGATTTTTTTTGAATTTGGTCATGGAAGTTCTTACGTGGTCTTTCCCTCCCAACACTTCCAATCACTTGTCCATCATAAATCACTTTCATTAATCTACTTTCATTCATCCTCTTAACATGACCAAACCATCTAAGCATACCTTTCTCAATTCTTGTCACTATATCTTCTCTTACACCAGCTTAACACTTCATTCCTAATCCTTTTACTTAATTTCACACCTAGAATTCTTCTGAGCTCATTTTTACTGCATTAATCTTACTCTCATGTTTCTTCTGCCATAACCAACAATCAGGCCATAACCAATGATTATAACATCAACAAAAAGTATTTATGTATGTTTATCCGTTATTTATGGATATAACACAAGCTCTAAATGATAGAAATTTTGGATCCCAAATAAATAATTGGTAAAATTGTCTAAAAATATTTATTTATTATTTCATTATTTATTTTCTTTTTTTTACCGCTTCGTGTCCGTTACCTGTGTTCGTTATGTAATGGTGGAAACATTATTAATATATGTATTGTGTTCTATGATAAGCATAGATAAGTAATATTACATTGTATGTATCCCAAAATAATTTAAAAAAAAATTACCTAACTTTGACAGCGATACTTTTGGTTCTTAACAAACACATCGCAGCCAATGTTTTGGTAATACTTTCAGTATCAGTATAAATATGTAACAAAAAAATATTATTTCTTCTTTTTACATTGCATTGAAGTACATTCGAATTACGTTTTACAACAATAATTGAACAGGATTACAGTACAAGTACAGCTTAGTGTGTTCTATAATTTTGTGGTACAGTTAAATCCAGAATAACTGAAGCTAGTATTAAGTCAATCTTGGATAGACAACAGAAACAGATGTATTTTTTAATGACTTAATTTTTTTGTATGAATAAATATTGTATGATCTTATATGATCATTGATGTTTAATTTTGTAGGCATATACAAAACAAAATAGCAAAAATATATGCCATTTTGTTTTGTCAATGGCATATATGGCATATATGTAAACTAATCAGTTGACGCCCACAAGTCCGCCTGATTCAATTAAATCATATGAGAGTGAAATCGTCGAAAATTTGTCTGTATTTATTTATTTATTATTTATTACTTTGGAAAGAAACACTAAACGCTAAGAAGCCGGAACACGGCTAGGAAAGCGTTTCAGAGTAGTAGCGCCTAGTGGGCGTTACGCGGCGTAGCGGCTATGTAAGCTACGACGTAGAGGCAATGTAGTCTACGTCGAAGGGGCTATGTGACCTACTACCTCGTAGCTATATAATCTGCGACATAGTAGCTATGGCGGCTTCCACATGACGTGCGTGTCCCAGTTATATTGTAATGTGACACACTGTCAACACAAATATACTATTAATTAATTACAAATTTGCATTTATAATAAAAACAATAATTGACACATGTTTGAAATGTTCACAGGGGTATAAAATTTACTACACTACAGACCCATCGCAGTCCCTGCAATCTTGGCAGTCTCAGATGGTAAGTTCTCTTACTTTTGGACTTATTATTTACTCAGTTATATGTCTTCTTCATAATAGGTACTCTAAAGATATTGCATGGAGGGTATATAATAGGTTGGGGAAAAAGTCTTTTCGTATTTTTGTATGAAAAGTCAAGACATTTTTTTCAAAGTTTATTTACATTTATTTACAATATATATGTACCGTTTTGTTGAATAACTTTCTGCCATTTTGTGGGCAGAGACATTATCCCGTTACTGTAGAAACTTTGGGACTTCTGATCAAAAAAACGGGACAAATAGTTTTGGCAGTCCTCTCTTGAGGTCAACCTTACAGAACCTAAAGAATTCTGCAGAGACCGAAACAGGTGAAAATCTGAAGGCGCAAGGTCAGGGCTATATGGTGGATGCACTAGGACCTCCCAGTCGAACTCTCTTAATTTTTGCTGAGTGGCTAAAGATGTGTGTGGTCTAGCGTTATCGTGATGAAAGACCACACCCTTCCTGTTGATCAATTCCGGCCGTTTTCTCTCGACTGCTTCCTTTAATCTCATCAGTCGCTGGCAGTAAAGATCAGAATCGATGGTTTTGCCGGGCGGTAAAAGCTCATAATAAACAATGCCCTTCCAATCCCACCATACACACAGCATCACCTTATTTCGTGTTAGGCCAGGTTTGTGAAGTGAAGCGTGGTCAACTTTCGACCACGACCTTTTTCGCACGTTCTTGTCGTACGTGATCCACTTTTCATCGCCAGTTATCAATCTCTTCAAAAACGGCTCGGTTTCATTACGTCTCAATAATGAATCGCAAATGAGTACACGGTTCATTAAGTTTCTTTGAGTGAGCTCGTGTGGCACCCAAATATCGAGCTTTTTTGTATAACCAGCTTTCTTCAAATGGGTCAAAACTGTTTTGTGGTCAATTCCCAGTTCTTCAGCTACATCGTAACTACTAATATGCCGATCTTGCTCCACTCTTTCAAAAATGGCGTCCATTTTATTCGTAACAGGGCGACCAGAGCGAGGTGCATCTTTAACATCAAAATTTCCGGACTGAAAACGTTTGAACCAAAATTGTGCTACTCTTACTGACACTGCATCAGGTCCATAAACATCACAAATTTTTTTCACTGCTTGAGTTGCATTTTTGCCTTTTTTATAATAAAATTTTAAAATGTATCGAATTTCTTCATTAGATTCACTCATTTTAACGGAGAGAAAAACAAATGAAAAATAGCGGGAAACAAAAATTTTTTATTTATTTCTTTTCTTTATAATGGAACCTTTTTAATGTTACCAAAACCAGCCAGACACAAATAGTACAGTCAAAAAATTTTTATAATAAGTTTATACCTACGTTATGCGAAAAGACTTTTTCCCCGACCTAATACTTGCACTACGCACCTGTGGATTCGATTCCCACATAGGACAAATATGTGTGTTTATTAACATAAATATACAGTCTGTATTATACATAATATTAATATAAGTATGTAGGTACCAATGAAAGTATGTGTCTCTGATCTCTATTACTTGCTACAGCTACGGCACAAGCATTGCTGGGAGTAGATTGCGCTGTGCAAGATGTCCAATCATATCATGTATTAATTGTTTTAATAAAAAAGTAATTATTTATAAATATTATGTGGTTATAGTCAATAATCATAATTACGTGTCACATTTAGATCGCCTTCAAAATTGCATATAATTTTATCGCTTTTGGAAGATTATATGTCTTAACTAAACTCTCTCTTCGCAGATGGACAACAGCCACTTGACGACGATAAGCGAGCTGACTCCGCACACCGTGTACACGATACGCGTCCAGGCCTACACCTCTGTGGGGCCCGGGCCTATTTCCGCACCCGTTCAAGTTAAAACGCAGCAAGGTAATATATATCGCTACACGCCTAAAGATCTCGTGTGGTTCCGGGCCTCTTTCTGGTCTAGGCTGTATAGGAATACTACCAAAACCTGGGGATCCCAAGCCAACATCACACTTAGCCTGAAGGTGGGCGTTATTAGCTGTAACACAGTATTGACTAAAAAAGTTATTCTCGTACTATATTTTCTAATTGTTACAATGTAAGTGTTCCATATTCCTTCCCAATTGGCAATTCAAAATTTGCCAGCGTCAATTGTTAAGAAAAAAATACAATTTGGACAATTAACATATATAAAATCAATCGTTACTTTCCCAGCAGAACTTTAAATATCTGCAAAAAAATAAACTAATTCTACATTACGACTTTAAATTACAATACAACCGCCGACTTTACACAGCTTTAAATCTATGTTATATCTGACAGGAGTCCCATCGCAGCCGTCAAATCTGGTAGCAGTGGAAGCTGGTGAAACGTCAGTGACACTGTCATGGCGACGACCAGCTCACGCCGGCGACAACATTGTGTCATACGAGCTGTATTGGAACGACACCTACGCAAAGGAAAACCACAGGAAGTAAGAAAAAAGAATATTTATTTTATTTAACACTTAAAAAATTAAGATATCAGATGTATTTCGAGAGTAATATAATTAAACGTTTTATAAATTGATCTACCTAAAAGTAAGCTTGTTCAAAACTTTTACATAAATCATAATAACTTTCAATAACCCCAATGAACATTACGCCAAGTGATTTTTGATTATTTATTTACTTTATCATTTTCCATAAAAAAAAAACTTTACTTGGCGTTACGTAAATATCAAAACTTTTTTGTTTCTTTGTGGTCAAATAGACAAACTCTTTGACACAACCTCCATGTATCTAACAGACGCATCCCAATAACGGAAACCTACACGCTGAATGGGCTGTATCCGAACACGTTGTACTACATTTGGTTGGCAGCGCGGTCGCAGCGCGGTGAAGGTGCCACCACTCCGCCGATAGCCGTGCGCACCAAGCAGTATGGTATGTGGTTCGCGAGCGCGCGAATTAAACGCGCGACCAAGCAGGAGTTTTGGCATACCATAGACTAAAAACTTTCTGTACGAAAAAAAAAAAATTTACAACACATTTTACAAAATTAATTCTTAATGGAATTATTTTTTCGTATTTTCTTTTTTATTATTTTATTTAACGACGAGTTAGAAGTCATTTCAAAAACAATTGCTGATAGACTGCTACAATTGTTTAGCTTCATGATGATTCGAAAAAAAATACAATTTAGTTACGACCGTCATAGTGTTCCTCATCGTTCGATTTATCAAAACATTCCAATAGATGAATCATTCATTAAATAAGTAAGTGGGATATAAAATAAGGACATCAAGAAACACATGTCTCAAAGAATTCCTCAAAACTCAATTATTAGAACGAGTCACTTCCGCGCGATATGCCAAAACTCCCGCCGAAGAGTCGCTTGTGAGAATGCGTGAAGTATGAAACCGTTATGGTCTTCAGGTAACTTGTACTGTAATATTTCACGTAAAAGCACCTGCCCGGCACGCTGCCAGTATAAAGCACAAAGCACCAAGTTTTATATATCACAATATGTGTTTGTAATCGTAAATTGTCGAAACGGTAATGTGCGCGCACCGAAATCAATTTTCCTATAACCTTCTCTCTAAAAAGGGCAATTGTTCCTCGATCGCTTTAAAATGCGCGCACCGTACCTTAGTAGTAGCTTAATGTTGTACTTAGGACATTTCTGAAACGAAATGACGCCACACATGTTCTATTTTTTTTTTTACTTTTACCCATAAGGATGACAGTACGAAGATTGAAAAAATAAAAAATAAAGTTAATTCCAACTTTTTGTAAATTATTTTAATATTCTCTTCGTACCGTCAACTGAAGGACTAATATATTTCTCCAAACAGGAGGAATTACTACGGGTCGAGTCTACAAGCGGACCCAAAATGACCCCGAACTGTGCATGCATACAATTTTATTTATAAAACAAATTTTATTTTGAGCACCTTTTGTTTGATCGCATTCAGTGATTGCGTCAGTCAGGGCGGTCTGAGGCCGCGAGGTCGCGAGCGATTTTAGTTGCAGGTGTTGACGTGATGAGCTTGTTTAGTACCAGGAGCGCCGCCGATGAACGTGACCGCCGTGGCAGTGTCGCCCACGGCTATAAGGGTGTCATGGCAGCCGCCGCCGGCAGAGCGTGCTAACGGACGCATAGCTTATTACAAGTTACTTTGTGTGGAGTCTGGCCGGGGAGATTCTGAAGCTACAGTTGTGAAGCTGAACCAAACGACCTTCGTGCTGGATGAACTCCGCCGCTGGACGGAGTACCGCCTCTGGGTGCTGGCCGGAACCAGTGTAGGGGACGGACCAGCCTCCTATCCTGTCACCGTGCGCACTCACGAAGACGGTACGTGTCTAACTTATAACGCGAATAACCTAACACACAGCATTAATGTTCTTAATTTTGCGATCTGAATTCAAATTGAAAAATAATCTTTTTTCATAAAATTTAAGACCAGTAAATAAAACAACAATATCACAATACATTTGGCTGTTCTACATTTAAAGTGTAAAAAGTTTTTATTATAACTGGAATAAAACTTAGTAATAATTTGGCAATTCCATTCAAGTCGATCAGTCTCCAATGAGTAACATTAAAAATTTGTATTTTATTACCAATCATCGAATATAAGTTATAGAATTCATAGAAGATCATAAAGTTGAGAAATTAAATAGTCAAAGATACACATCTTTTAAACAAAACTAAAACATTTCTTGTCTTCCTAGTTCTTTGGCTAAGTAATATCAGAAGAAAATTAAATATACTTTGTATAGTTTACTTAAATTTGATATCAATTATTTAGTGTTAACTAACTTTAATACCGTAATGTTTCGTTTTTTATAAAAAATACTATTTATTTTATTAAAGACAATATCCTTCTGGTATTATACAAATACATTAACTGCTATGAACTAATAAAGAACTTGTAACACCAATACAATAATATTATAGAATAATAAATAATTTCTTGCATTTAGTGGATTGGAAAACTGGTGGTAAATATTTATTGAAATCATTCATATTGCTGCAACATTATTAAAGTCGACATCATCACGACTGTTTAACTGAACCGAAAGCACAATATGTATAATTATATTATAAGACTATCATTGAATTTGAGTCAGAATTGAAAATCATTTCGGCCACCGAAATTGTTGTGGACATTCATCATAATTAAGTCGGCGCACTGAACGCCTTGTAAGTACGTATTTCAATTATGACTGAATTTCGATGAATTTACAATTTTACGTCTGTGTGTACGGTGGTGGGTCTTACAGAAAATGTTTATCATTTCATAGATAAGTAACTATTATTAAATATATCAAGTATATATCATTCGTCCAACCTAAGCGCTAACCACTACGAAGATATTAATGTATTTTTTCTTTTGTTCCCTTTTTTGAGCATATAGCAGGATTCTAATCAAGGAGGTTAAATCTCGTAACTGAATTTCACTATGCTTGCCGATAAATATTTCCATGTTTATTTATCACAATTATTATGATGGTCATTTATTTCACTGTATAATTGACGCTTTTAAAAGCGGCATAGAGTTTATATTTACACTCACTGTCACATGTAATGATTTCTTTTGATGTACGTCATCCGACAAAATCGCTAAGATGGCACTCACTGAAATGCAAACTTTACTGCACTGGTTATAGAGTCGACGGCACCTGTATATTGATTTTGGCGCACAGTTGTTGAGTATTTAGCGATGGACACAATTTTGCATGCTTTTTAAATGACACAGCACCAATTTTCGTTCAGTTATAATTCACTGAGCACAAGTTAGGTTCACGTCTAGCCGCGCGCAAACAACTATAGTTCCACGTTTTGATGGAACTATAGTTTATTTGCGTAAAGCAATGACACAGCACTGTTAGGAAGCACTCAGCACAACTTGCGACGACACAAGGTGAGAGAGCGAGTGCGCGACGCCACAGCTCATGAGTCGCGCTCTTGTTCATCAAGTGTTTAGTGTGTGGCCAATAAGAGTGCACGCTTTGAGCTCGTCACTCGGCTACACCGCGCCACACCACCACGGCCCGAGCGCCGCATTTGAATACCAATACCGTCCCCACACCACACGCGCGCATGCTATACTATACCACTCACAACTACTTCTGTACTCACTATACTCTCTGACTACTTACTATATACCTATTAGCGGGAAGGCTGTCGAAGCGAAGTCCCGGGATTCCATCTAAATTCTGATTGAAAGTCCGAATGGTCCCCTCTGGATCAGAGCAGCGACGCACTTCGCCAACACCCCGACTGCTAAGCTCGGATAGAATACGCGCTACCTTTATCTCTATCTCTCTGTCTCTCTCACTTGCTCTACTATGCTACAACATCTTGCCAGTAGCGTTTCATTTCTCGCCTTTCTTTCTTCTTCTGTACTCTATCTAACTTTCGTCGTGCATGAACACTAGATATTGTGACATAATACAGAATACTGGTATGGCTAAGTTCGCTATTGCCGTTATCGATAAACTGGCAGGACTCTATGAACGCTACGAGATACCCCGGCACCGATCACTCCTGTTAAGTTCGACCGGTTTCGAACCGATCATTTAGAAGACCACTGCGAAGGAACAAAGACACTCTTGACACAGTCACAAACATCACTGAAGACAACACAAGGTACGAGGTATCACACACATGGATCGAGTGGGGAGCACATTGACAAGATGCACACACTGACTGGCGCCGTCGCGTTAATCAATACATGTGCGTGTGAGTGACTTGCACCAAGGGACAATGAACTGATCGCTACATACCTGACTCTGTTCACAGCACACACAATTTTCGCAATCCTAACAGAAAAGTTAAAATTCATAATAAATCTGAGTCATTTTCTCCGCGTTCAGCTCAGGAATAAAGGCAGCGTTTTCTCTCGGTCGTTCTGTGAACAGAAAAAGGCAATGCACGCGAGCGTAGACCGACGCCGGCGTCCCAAGCGGCTTAACCCGAATGCGCCTCCTAAAGAGCTCAAAATACACGAGGAAGTGAAATAAGAGTACCCATTTTGCCGACAAGCGTTCTACTCGTAATCTCTCACTTAGTAGTTCCGTTCGCCCTGCAATGTTCGCACAATTTGTCTTAAATGTATTTGAATGCGTTTTTCTCTTTTTTCTCTCGTCACTGACTTTGTATGGGCCGCTGGTAACCCGTACAGCCATAAGGAGTGAGTATAAATTACTATAGTGCTTGTTCAATGTGCGTTTGTGCTTGTGCCTAAGCTTTTTGTAGTTACTCTTCCTAGTGTTAACCTGGTAACTTCAAAACAAACTGCAAGTGGTAACCTATTGATCAGGCATGTCTATTTGACAGTATTATAAGACTTGGTGTATCCTCCCCCTTAACATGTTTTAGGATTGATGCTCCCAAGTCTTAATATCATAGCATGATCCCTTGCAGTGTGTAAACAATTGAATAGTTGTGCCGCTTTCGAATAAATTGATTGTAATTATAAAATAGACTAATACTTACTAAATGTTGGTTCTTTTTTTATAAATGCTTGACGATTTTAGTTGTTCTATACGATGTGGATTGGAAGGTAATGGATTTTAATTGGATTTGGTGATGTGAAAGAGCGTAAAAGATATTTTCTCAGTGTGTGTTGGTATTCAAATGCCCGATCGAGATGCTGACTGGCGTGTGCTGCCACTCGCCCGCGACCGAAGTACTCTATCAGCACTACCGACGGCGTTTACCGACCGCACTTTCAATTTTCTCGCAAAACCTTTTTGCAGCGCTTACCAAAATCCTGTAAACATGGATGCTGATATCCTTTGACGTGGATGCTTATCTCCCGACTTAGGCCCTAAGATTTGCTTTAGGTAGATTTTTTTCACTAGCACGCTCCTGTAGGTGCTGATAGGGCATTAGGTCGACATAAAACTGAGTCCGGTGGAGTATTTGACTTTGTTCTGTATCTCACAGTGCCCGGGGAGCCGCAGGATGTGAAGATCAACCCGATCAACTCAACGTCCATCCATGTCACGTGGAAACCGCCACAGGAAAAAGAGAAGAACGGCATCATCAGAGGCTATCACGTTCATGTTCAAGAAGTTAGAGAGGAGGTAATAATTTCTGATCCATACGAAAATATAAATTTTGCTCTTAAACAGCTACACCGATTTAGAAAGAATAGTTTAATTGATGAGATGTCATTTGATAGGAGTTTCGATAAAATAAATGTTAGTCGGGGGGTGTTTCGTTATCTTAAAACACCCGGCTTTCGGCACCCTGAAATCACTTAGGCTTATTATCAAATAGATAATACTTCAATAAACTAAAATCATTAATTTTAATTAACGTTTGTTCAGGGAAAAGGGCTTCTAAATGACCCGATGCGGTTCAACGTAATGGATGACACTACCCTCGAATTAAATATTTCGGGATTACAACCCGACACAAGATACAACGTGCAAGTAGCTGCCTTGACAAGGAAGGGAGACGGGGACCGTAGTGCGCCAGTGTCTGTTAAGACCCCTGGCGGAGTGCCAAACAGGCCCACCGTTACCCTGAAGTAAGTATACATTTACCAATACAAAATACGAAAATTCCACCAAAATAATACACTGTGACATAAAAGCTGTGCCAAAAAAGATTAACATTTGTATATTATAATCTTCACTTTGTTGCAGGGTTCTGGAGCGCGAGCCTATTGTATCCATTGAACTGGAATGGGCGAAACCCACACAAACCTACGGAGATTTACTAGGATACAGGTTAAAGTTTGGAATCAAAGATCAAACACTAGCAGAAGAGAATTTTGCTACTAAAGTTAGTTCACATAAATTAACTGATTTGGAGAGAGGGGTCCAGTATGAATTCCGTGTAGCTGGCAAAAATCATATCGGTGTAGGTCAAGAGACTATTAAGTATTGGCTCACACCCGAAGGAGCGCCTAAGGGACCACCTACGAATGTCGTATATCATTTCCAAACCCCAGACGTGATTAGCCTAAGATGGGAACCACCAACAAGAGCGGATAGAAGTGGTCAGATTAAAAAATACGACGTCCAGTTTTATAAAAGAGGTGACCAGTCATCACTTATCGAGAAAACCACAGAACAGACTAAAGTAGTATTTACAGGCTTAGAAGAAGATGCTCATTATGTATTTAAGGTAAGAGCTTACACAGATCAAGGACCTGGGCCATATAGCAAAGATTTGACTGCTCACACTGAAAGGGATATCGGTAGAGCGCCCATGTCAGTAAAAGCCGTCGCTACCTCTGAATCCGGGGTCGAGGTTTGGTGGGAAACGTTCCGAACTAGGAAGAAGATAATTGGTTATGTCATATTTTACACAATGACACCAGTTGAAGATTTAGATGAGTGGCAGCAAAAAAGTGTTCAAGTTACGCATTCAGCAGATTTAGAGAACTTAGAAAAGTTTGCGGAATATGCTGTTGCTGTAGCGGCTAAAACAGCTGATGGCCTCGGAAGACTATCAGAAAAAGTGACAGTTAAAGTAAGACCGGAAGAAGTGCCTTTACACCTGAGGGCTCAAGATGTGTCAACTCATTCCATGACGCTCTCGTGGTCTCCCCCGTTACGCTTAAACCCCGTTAGCTATAAGATTTCTTACAATGCCATCAAAGAGTTTGTGGATTCTCTTGGTATGACGCAGACGCAAGAAATACCGAGGAAGGAAATCATCGTAAAGCATGATAGAACGTCACATTCAATCAATGATTTATCTCCATTCACTACATATAATGTGAATGTCAGTGCCATACCGAATGATGATTCGTATAGACCGCCTACGAAAATAACTGTCACAACACAAATGGCGGCGCCTAAACCAATGGTAAAGCCAGATTTTTATGGTGTTGTTGAAAATGAAATACTTGTTATTCTACCTCAAGCTTCAGAAGAATATGGACCTATTTCTCATTATTATCTAGTTGTAGTTCCAGATGACAAAGCACATAATCATATGATGCCCGATCAGTTCCTAACAGACGACTTAATCAAAAATAACGCAAGAACAGACGATGAAAACGCTCCTTATATTGCAGCTAAATTTTTACAAAGAAACATATTATACACGTTTCATTTAGGTAATGACGAAACCTATGAAGGTTTTTTGAATAGAAAATTAAACCCTACAAAAAGTTATCGCGTATTTGTTAGAGCTGTTGTTGATACTCCACAAAAACATCTCTACACATCCAGCCCGTTCTCTGAATACTTATCTTTAGATATGCGAGAAGCACCACCTGGTGAAGAACCTAGCAGGCCAGATCCTAACTTGGCAAATCTAGACCCTGAAATCACGAAAAAGATTAATGACACAAGTGAAGCTGGCATGGTATGGATTATTGGCCCTATAATAGCAGCTCTTATGCTTTCTATGTGCTTAGTATTAGTTTTTATAGTAAAGAGAAAGCGACAACCTTGTAAAACCCCTGATCAAGCCGCTGTTACTCGTCCATTAATGTCAGCCGACGTTGGTTTCGGTGCGCCGTCCGACCCCGTAGAAATGAGACGATTAAATTTCCAAACACCAGCTATGATTTCTCATCCGCCTATTCCGATATCAGAACTGAGTGAACACATCGATAGATTAAAATCAAATGACAACTTAAAGTTTTCTCAAGAATATGAAAGTATTGAACCTGGACAGCAGTTTACTTGGGATCATTCGAACATGGAAGTAAATAAACCCAAGAACCGCTATGCTAACGTCATAGCTTATGATCATAGTCGCGTGATTCTTCAGCCAATCGATGGAATTCTCGGCAGTGACTACATCAACGCGAACTACTGCGATGGTTATCGTAAACATAATGCGTATGTTGCTACTCAGGGTCCCCTGCAAGAGACATTTACAGACTTCTGGCGTATGTGCTGGGAGCTGCGAAGTAATACGATTGTCATGATGACTAAATTGGAAGAGAGAACTAGAATTAAATGCGATCAGTATTGGCCGAGTCGCGGTAGTGAAACCTATGGCATGATGACGGTAACTATCGCGGAAGTTCAAGAACTTGCAACCTATTGCATTCGTACTTTCCAAGTGACTAGAAACGGAGCAGCTGAACGTCGTGAAATCAAACAATTACAGTTTACTGCTTGGCCTGATCATGGTGTGCCGGATCACTCTGCACCCTTCTTGCAATTCTTGAGACGTGTTCGTGCATTAAATCCTCCTGATGCGGGTCCGTTAGTGGTACATTGTTCTGCTGGGGTAGGACGTACCGGATGCTTTATTGTCATCGATTCTATGCTTGAAAGAGCCCGGCATGAGCGTACCGTTGATATCTATGGCCATGTAACTTGTCTTCGTGCGCAGCGAAACTACATGGTGCAAACTGAGGACCAATACATTTTCATTCACGACGCGTTGCTCGAGGCAGTCGTATGCGGTGACACTGAAGTACCGGCGCGCAACTTACAATCGCACATTCAGAAATTGATGCGCGTAGACACAATGGAAAACATTACGGGAATGGAATTGGAGTTCAAAAAGCTCGCTAATATGAAAGCAGACTCTAGCCGATTCGTTTCCGCCAGCTTGCCCTGCAACAAGCACAAAAACCGACTTGTGCACATCTTGCCATTCGAATCGACTCGTGTCTGCCTGACTCCACGCGACGGTTCCGACTACGTCAACGCCTCGTTCGTGGACGGCTATAGATACAGGGCAGCTTACATAGCTACACAGGGTCCATTGCCGGATACCACAGACGATTTCTGGCGAATGCTTTGGGAGCATAATTCCACTATAATCGTAATGTTGACTAAATTGAAGGAAATGGGCAGAGTAAGTGTTTCTGTTTATTCATCTTTAATTTCTCTTATAATAGTTGTACGCTGCGGATATTAATATGTATTATGTTTTTCAGGAGAAATGTCACCAGTACTGGCCATCAGACCGTTCAGTGCGTTATAATTACTTCGTTGTCGACCCCATAGCCGAGTATAACATGCCTCAGTATATTTTGAGGGAATTCAAGGTAACTTAATTCTTAATTCTGAATAGTTCTTATTTCGTGTCCCCTAGACTACACTCGCAGTGCCGAATAATCTGCTGCTCTATAGTATTGGCACTGTAATTAAAAGACTAAGATAGGTGTATCACTTATAATGTGGTGAACATCTTAGTTCTTTTCTTTTTGAAATACAAACCACCGTAATTTTTTTAGCCCCACAATTTAGTGGGGTTGAGCAGAATTGAGGTCAAGAAAATCATACAATAAAAAAAAAAATATTGTCACTAAATTAATACTAAGTTCACAAATTTTTTAAATATTCGCAATCTACATCGCTTCTAGTGGTACCCAAACTAGGCAAAGCTTGTATCTTGAGAAACAAATTTCCTTTAGATTACAGAGTTTTATTTGTAATATTATTTGAGATTAAAAAAGCTTCAGCATCATACTTCACCACTGCATATTGGCGCAGGATAACTATATTGATTCACATACATACACTCGCGCCTGTTTCCCCGAAGGGGTAGGCAGAGGCATATTATACGCCCACACATCGCCAATTATATAATTAGTCCCACGTAATAGGTGGCGAGCCTATTGCCGCTTACCGGGCACTGTTTTGTTCCCCAGAGCCTCGTCCGTTGATCGGCAGGTGCACCACTTGCAGATGAGGTTGGCTTGGGCTCCTTAGGTCTTGGTAGGATCCCTGTACACCGTTCTCTATTTTAATTCATTGATTATTAATAATGTCTCTAAAAATAGACAGCTCAAATTTCTTCGATTGATCTCAGGTTACCGATGCTCGCGATGGGGCCTCTAGGACAGTTCGCCAGTTCCAATTTACAGACTGGCCCGAGCAAGGGGTTCCTAAGAATAGTGAAGGATTCATCGATTTCCTTGGACAAGTGCACAAGACCAAGGAGCAATTCGGACAGGACGGCCCAATTACTGTTCACTGCAGGTAAGGCATTATCTAACTGCGATATTTTAGATTTGATTATGTGAGTCTTTTTGTACTGGAATGGGCTGTACTGGGGTATCAGTCGACTATCCTTTTGGTGAACTATTCATAGCTCTGTCGATCCTTTTGGTTTTTAGGATAAAATTTTCCTCTTTGCCTATTGAATTAATAATAATAATAATACTTTATTCATACTTTCACAATTTCACTATAAAATACAGACACTGAATCCTATGTTTGGTTTCCATGTGGTATAGGAGTCAGTTCCTTCCCAAAGAGAGATAAAATTAATTACTATTTTAAACTTTATTAAGTACTCCTCAAGGTCTAAACTAAATACAAAAAAGAAAACACACAAATTTAAATATATATATATATAAAAATGTGTCATGAATAAAATATATGTGCGTATTAATATAAGGTAAATGTAAATACATATAAAAATATTACTCAGTTACTCTCATGAATTTTTGAAAAATAATAATAACATAAATAAAAATAACTATGTAACACATGGCTCAAGTAGTAATTTTATTAAATTAAAAATAATAAATAAGTGCTCTTATAATTGAGAGAAAGTAACTAACTAACATGGTTTTACTAGTGCTGGAGTGGGCCGTACTGGAGTGTTCATTACTCTGTCGACGGTGCTGGAGCGTATGCAGTACGAGGGTGTGGTGGACGTGTTCCAGACTGTCCGCACTCTTCGCACGCAGCGGCCCGCCATGGTACAGACAGAGGTCAGTAGGCTGTACACTACAGTATCACCCCAATATACATTTAGAGCCTAGGTTCTAAACCTGGGTGTAAAATGATAATCAGTGATAAGAATAGGTAGAGCAATTTTGCGAGATTTCACGACGATATCTTAATATTGACATACCATAGTATTGTTAAGGACAAGTCACGTTCGATAACTTAGATTATTGCTATCTAAACGTGAAATGATTTTTAACAGAAGTCATTAACTCTTATTAGATTTTTATAGGAAAATCATTGGTATAACAGTAGGTATAATAGATTGAACGATTTAAATAATTATCGATTTTATTACAAATATTAAAAACAAAAGTTGTTTTGAAGAAGTACAAATCTTGACAAAGAACCCATTTGTTTTTCTTTCTTTATTATGGTACCGCTCATACCATTGTTGTTAAAAAAAATATATCGTGATGTGAAATATTTTAATGTGAATATTTGACGAATCTAAATGATCATTTTGATCTTAAAGAGAATAAAGTATTTTATTATTTATTTTGTAACAATATATAAAACCAAGAATTGTGCTACAACAAATCACTGACAATCCCGCAGGCGTATCCATAGTATTATAATGTTGGGGGTTATTGACTCTAAATTGCACTACCTATTCCTATCACTAATGATAATGATGAGCTGGTTGTTGTCCAAAATGCTGAATTTCTTGGGGTTGATGATTCAATATTTTAGACAACAACCTAGTGGGAGTAAGTCAGTAATGACATACTTGAATCGTGGGGGTAACGGAATTGAAAATGTTAGGAACCACTGATTTATAGGAACATTATTTTATACTCGAAAAACCAACGACCGAGGAACGTTAAGTTTCTCTAAGGCTAACTAATTGAACACATGAAAAAGTTGTTATTGAATAAATAAACGAAAAATTTAACGGCGACCGCTAACCGACAATCGTAGAAGAAGACGGAGTCGTACCAGAAAGACCGATGATCTGGGCAAAGCAAGGGAAGCTGATGGATGCAGGCGGCTGGAGATCGATCGATGTGGAAAACAATTTTGGGAAGCAGCAGTGGACTTCATTACAAGTCCACTACGTCATTTATAAGGAGTAAAACATCATCATCTCAGGCTGAAGCCTCTTTCCACAACTAGTTCATTTATTCCTAATATGTCCTTATAAACCAAAGGAGTTGGGCCGAAACTCAAAGACGAAATGCTGAAAAAGATGCGGAGCATCATCACTAAAATTAATATAGAACGTTCATCTATGTTTGTTATTTAATAAATAGTGAAACCTCCTCTGATAGTTATCCCGTAATATATTTTAAACCTGTGTATATAAAATGCGTCATTAGCTGTAAGTTTCATTATAAACTCTGTAATTTATCTCTAAGAGCTGTGGATTTTGAATAAATAAAAATAAATAACCACACCACATTCACCACGCGAACCTAGTGCTTATTAGGAGAGAAGTATTAGAATCCTGCTGTTAACATTTGTCAAGCCGCCCAAAAATAAAGGTAACCAGATGTATGTAGATGTATTCTAAATATAGTTCTTTCCTCCTAGGATCAATACGAGTTCTGCTACCGCGCTGCATTGGAATACCTCGGCTCGTTCGACCACTACGCCAACTGACGCTGAGACAGGCTCGTCTGAGGCCTATTAGCCGAAAAACACATATAATTATATTCTAATCAGCGTCATATTGTTGGTGACATCGAAAGCGCTATAATGATCGAAACACGTCTTTATTGTCAAGAGCGTTAGGGTGTGTTCCGATATATGTGGCGCTTTGGGTGCCAACAACTTTTTGACGCTGACCGTACTTAGTTGACGCTCTTGTACTACGTTACAGGTTTACATATTACACTAAAGCGTTGATCTGATCGAAATGCGCTTGGACAAAGTAATTTTCAAAGTACATATATATTACTTGAGACGTTTTCATCTAATCAAAGTGAATTTAGACGACGCCTATCTTTCAAATCAAATCATTTATTTGTGATACACAAGTAAAATGTCACACATTAAAGAGTGATAGTCCAACCATGTCAATGTCAAATGTTTAAAATTATGTCATCTAAATTATAAAAGTCATTTCTTTGTCCAAGCAAAATTCGATCATGTCAAAGCTTAATATGAGGTCCAATAACACTGGTATATTGACAATCAGTATTTTAAAAAGCTAAATTTTAAAAATCGAACGTTGGCAGTTATTGACATTTAACTTGTGTTCCTATTTTTTTCAAGTATTTTAAATTGTAAACCAAATTGGGTTGTACTGACTATGTTTATAAGTAGGCTTATGTTTAAATTTAGTAAAATTAAGATAAAAAATTAACAGCACGGTGTTCTCGAATATACTTAAGTATTATACATATGAGGCTAAAACTAATTAAAAAAAATACTAAAACCGTTTTTTTCTGATTGTCACTAAGGCCACTTTATTGGACGTTAATAAAATATTTAATCCATGACTTGTAAGACCAATCCAGTTGTAATCAATTTCCAAACAAGCTTGTAGAACTTAATAGTATAGAAACAGTAACATTTAAAGGAGGGTTATTCCTCGCTTTTAAAAGTTCGTGACCAAAATGATTTTCATATCTTTTCAGTAAGTGTGAAAATTATTTTGAACAATGTTACTGATTTGGAACCCACTTATATATTACTATGCTTATTATCATAGTGTTCGTTGACTGATAGCAATTTCCATATATTCACATAATATATGATATTAATATTTAGTAACAAGGCTAAACATATACGAGTGCCTAGGAATGTTACCTACTTATGATGTATTTACGATTGTGACCACTAAACAAAATCATGATTGTGAGTCGGAAGGGTAATAAATATAATTAATTATTATCCTAATATCTAACTTATGATAGACCTAAAAAGCTGTTCGTGCTATTTTTGTCTCTAAATTGGAACAGTTAAAGTCCATAACCATATTACCAGTTGAAGTATACTTAGATGCATTTAAAAATATAATAAATTAAAGAGTTTCGAAATATTTAAAAATGTCAGTGTGACTATGCATTGATAGCAATTTGCTACGTATGAAATAATTTAGAGAACACAAACAGTGCGCTTAGAGACTTTATAAACTACATGATAAATATAATGTGTAATCCAATTCTGTCACTACGTATTATATACAGACATTATGAATTAAATGTATAAATAGTTATTGCAGCTGTAATTAGAAGTTTATTTTTCATATCGGGTGTTAAAAGTAATAAGTTAAGTAGTGTAAATTGTGGTGAAGTCGTTTCAATATCTACTGCAATATTACTAATTAGACGAATCGGCTGTGTCATGTCATGTGAAAATAATTATGTGTCCGTTCTGTGCGTAGTGCGTAATAATGTTATGTAAATAGGTACCTAACATCTGATTGTGGAATCACCCCTTTTTCGTATTTCCTATTTTTTAAATGTCTTGCCCAGTGTTGCCAGCATTTGGATGTTAACGTAGGTACAATTAAATTTACTTTCGAACTTTTTTGTCCAAAGTAAGTTTTATCCAGAAGTTCACGACTGATTCTCAAAAAGAAAACAGTTTTAATCGTAATGCAATACGATCCCTCTATTCAGAAATATTTAGTTTAAAGTTTTTATCTAGCCGCCAGTCATCAAGCAAGAAGCACTCAATAGAAAATTATGGCTTGATGAGTTGATTGAGTAAAACAACACTAAAATGAAAATTTCTTAAAATATTTCATTGGCGGCATATTGCGAATTGAAGACTAAAATTCATATCGATCTAATGCTAATTTGCTTCTTGTGTCAGAGCAAATACGTCACAAAATGGTTTCAAACTATCGCAAACCATTAATCGGCTGTTCTCAATTAAGTTAGATCTCAAAACTTTGGACAAATGTAAGTTGTGTCTTTATAAGAGCAGTTTAGCGGTGATATTAATAGTAGTCACACTGCCTGCTTGTAGGATGAAGTGATTAAAAATGACATATCTATATATAGGTAGAAAAAAAATGTTTAAGTCGGTATGATATTGTTCGGAAATGTAAGAGTATGGGATATATGATCTTGGACACTTAATAGGTGACAGTGTGTTCCGTAAAGCAAAAGGATTTTCGACTACGCATTTACATACGGCTATGCTTTAATTTCGCTTCGTTCTAACATCTGTATTGTTAATATTTCGTTTACTGGTAAGCGCACCCTTAAATTAAATAATATGAAATGTGACTATCGCACTCTTATCATATTAAGCTATCTTTAAGTGTACCTAGTATGTTATTTAATCTTTTACAGTAATCCCCTTACTAGTAAAATGTAAGATTTTTAGGTTTTTCACTCGTTTTATACAATATACCTAAATAATTGTATCGATCTACCTACATATAAGTTGAATTTGAGCTTGTATGTAACTTGTTAGGTAATTAAATGATTAATAACGAGGAATGTAAAGCGGTCTCTGTATTTAAAACGTAGATACGCAACAATGTAAGTTAAAAAAAACACGTTTCATAATAAATATATTTAACTTAAATTATTAATCTAAAATCTCGATTAGGTCGAATTCCAGACCAGACAACTGCCAATCGTTACACGTAGACATAATAATGGGAATAAAGTCATTTGACTTAAAAGTAATTTTAAATAAATGACTTTATTTTTTTAGTAAAAAACATATTAAAAAAATAAACAATACGATAACAACGTAGAGTTTATGAAGATTAATTGTTAAATTAAAGTTATAGTCAAAATTTAATACACGTTGATGAATGATGCAAGAACATGTATGAAGTTAGGCACGGGTACCTGGGATGACGTTTTCGTTAATGCAGGCTTATAAGCTATTGGCTTTAATTTAATTCATTGATGCAGTTATCTTTTATTTAAATAGGCAATGCCCTTCTCAGCTTTAAGGATTGTAATAAGATCACTCTGGAAGCTTGGAATTGCATTTATACAGCCTGTGCTAGCATGCCGCCGCATACACTTTTAGGCTGTGAAAAGACACTGCAGCCGCCTTCTTGCGTGCAATCATTTTCATTTTGTCCGTGCGGTGAAGTGCGGTCACACGGTGCGACCAGATGTAGTTCAACGCAAAATCGACGCGAACTGTTGAGCGCACAACATCGATCTCTTAGTCGATTACTTTCACTTAGATTAAGACAACTTATTCACTGTTTATATCGGTTGTATATTCATTGCAGTAATAATATTTTTATAGTGCAATTAAGCCATGCCATTTACAAAGGTGCTGATATTCCGTAATAGTACAAAGTTTTGTTTCACCACATCCAATCTTCGTCGCATACCTTTTGTGTTGTATAATTGTTGACATTTTTTAATTAAAAAAAGACTGAATATGTATCTAATTTGTCTGTGTTTATGTAAAGAATATTCGTTATTCTGTATTTTTAATCTTCTTTTTTTGTGTTTTTATGACTGATACCATTTCTTTGTGAGTTTTAATGTAATATAATTTTAATGCATTTTCCACACACAATTGTTTATGTATAGATCGTTCTTAATCCAATTATAAATAAGAGTACGAAAATCACATGTATGTACTTACAAAATAACGTATAATGCATTTATTAAAACGTCCCCAATATTGATGTAGATTTTCTATAACAATACCTTCTACTTTTATTGTACATGAGTAATGCATTTTTATTTTAAAATATATTATTTATAATTTGCTTCCGTTTGAAATTTAGCACAGATGAGCTGCGTGCAAAACCGTGTACCTTATTCACTTTATTGTTAAGTCAATGTCAATGTCAAAATAGTTTATTCAAGTTTGGCTCTTATGAACGCCATCTTAAAACTGGCAGGAGCTTGAGTAGACTTGAGTTAATAATGTTACACAAATAGACTGAAATTAAAAAGTAATACATAGAATTTAACAATATTTTATTCACAAGAAAAACAAAAATACCAAGTGACAGAAATATTGCCGCCAAAATAAAAAAGAGATGCTTTAATGAATAAGGTACTAAATGCAATCATGAAGGTTTGACATGTGTGTAAGTGCTCATCATGTGATCTTAGCTTAAGGAGGGCTTCGGTTAGTCTGTGCCCTGGCTAAAACTAATTATTTTAGTGCAATTAAAATGGCAGCCGGCGGGAGAGTGTGTATGTAACCGTAGATATTAGTAGGCGATTATTTTGTAACGTAAGCCCGCGCTGCGTCCCGGGGCACAGTGGATTCGCAAATTATACATATGTATATTGAAGAAATAAATTTATGTGAGACCATATTTTTGTGTTTTATTGT
Organism: Musotima nitidalis; assembly: GCA_949126915.1. NCBI lineage: Eukaryota > Metazoa > Arthropoda > Insecta > Lepidoptera > Crambidae > Musotima > Musotima nitidalis. Next base: position 4,997,784 of record OX421429.1, read on the forward strand.
GTACCTGTTGCTGGTGTCTTCATCTACAGTTTATCTCAGGGGCGTTCACAGATATGTCGGGTATTCAGGGTAGGCAATGTATAGAGCTTATGGCTCTGTAAAACAATATGCATGAACATGGTCTGACTGTCGACCTGAATATTACAGAGGCATAGCAAACCCGCGAATCCCGCGCATTTTGAAAACTTTTAACTATGTAATAATATGTAGAAAATGAGGTCATTCAAAACCTGCATTCAGTTCCGCATTTAGTTTAATTAATTGCATAATTTAGGCATCGTGGGGACACAGATCTATTTTAATGACTACTAATAGTACTTTTAGAGATATGTATAAAATATCGGCAGTCAAGAATAATTACAATTATAAAACCGAAAATATTACATACTAATCGCGCCTAATGTCGGATTAAGCGCGAAACCAGCTTGTTGACCGCTTGCCGTGCGGGGTCACGCTAGCCGAGCCGTGCAACTGTAAAGTACTTAAATGAACTGATTGGGACTATAGTGATTGAGTGATACATATGAACTAGATAGGTGAAGTAATTCAATTGTGTCATTCATTCAGGAACTATCCATACAAAAACAAGACTTACACTAGAATAAAGAAATACCAAACTTACTCAAAATTATTAAAAAAATGTATATTGCATGCAAAAAAAATATCAAATGACAAATATGTATATATTTAAAAATAAAAATAAATGCAAAGCCACTTGGAATATAATACATACAGAAACAAACACCAAATCGGAGAACAGTTATATTGAATATAATAATGAAATAATTAATAGCCCTGATAAAATTGCTGACATATTCAATGACCATTTTATTAATCTGACAAATAAATATATAATTTAATTTATGAACCACCTAAAGACATTCTAAGCAATTCTATTTATTTGACTCCCATAGATGAATATTATATTAAAAAAATTATAAAATCCCTGAAGAACACAAATTCTGAGGGTTATGACCATATATGCACTAAGGTCCTCAAGGCTTGTAATGAGGAAATTGCACCTGTTCTAGCTTTTTTGATAAATACATCGATGTCTACTGGCATTTTTCCTGACAGACTAAAGGACTCTCTGGTAAAACCATTATATAAAAAAGATTAAAAAAACTAGTGTGGAAAATTATAGACAGTTTTCTCAAAAATATATGAAGGAAAAAGTCATGTTTAGTAAACTCATGCAGTTCTTTGACAAATATGACATTTTAAAACAAGACCAATTTGGATTTCAAAAAAAGAAATCAACAACTCTTGCGATATTTAATTAAGTACATTTATTAAATTATATTAGAGAACTGAAAATGAACTTTAGAGATGTTAATAAATCAAATGTTAATGTTATAAAATTTAGCAATACAAATTTATATCAAACGTTTATTATATTAAAACTACAAATACAAATTCTACGCGGTCGTGAAAGACGCGCTGGATCGGAACCGGTGGAAGCAGATCATCCGCTCCAGATGTTACTCCGATGCTAACCACGATCCTCAGAAATGAGGGGCCGACTATAGAGAGAGAGATTATATTAAATGAGTTCTGATATCATAATAGATTAAATAATCCTCTACCTATATTAAATTGATTTATATCACTTAAATGTTACATCAAATTTACTTATATCATACAATACACACCGGGAAAAAGAGGTACAATTTTCAGAATTGGATGAAATATGCCGAGAAGAAGATACTATAATAAACATATAAAGTTCCTTATCTTTATCAATTTGCGGAATAGGTACGTAAATCGGCCGTATTGTAGTGAATTGAGCATAATGTCTGCATATCAATAGGTCATTCCACAAATCGCATTGGAATGAATACTGATGGCCATCGATAGCTAGAAATCTATTATTAGGACAGACTTGAATTGATCGTCTGAGGATATAAATGGGTTGTTCGATCTTTAGATTTTCTTATCTGAGATTTGTGATTAGGTTAATAATCATAGTAATATTATCGACATTCAATTACTTTATTTAATGCGTGGCCATTTAATAGTTTCGAAGTAAGAAACTGTGTTACATTTTAATTTAAAATTATTGCGATAAACGTTTGTTTTATATGATTTTCCCGCGGAGCGTATTAATTTTAAATCTGACAGCTAGCTAGTAATGAGGTTATAGATTTTTTATTCAAAAAAAATGAGGATGTTACCTCTTTTTAAGCTCACTTCATTAAAATATTTTAATTATGTTATTTTATTAGCAAATAAAAATTCATTTGCTTGACAGGTAGTCAGAAATATTGAGGCAGATTTTAGTTGTTTCACAACTTTCAATTTATTAAATAATTTAAATATTCGCAAATGCTTAATTTTATAGTTTTCTTTTTAACCAGAGACAAGCGGTAGTCAGTTATTTATGGGGGGATTAAAACGCGGGAACGCGCCGTGGCCAATATGGCCCCCACCCGGGCTAAGCCGATGATTTAGGCATACAGCCCATCGATTCAGTACAACGCGAAACGTAATTAATCATAATATTTTAGCCGCTTTAAGAAACATTCTTTAGCGTCAGCGTTGAATAGAAATGGTTTTAACTGAAACCTTTATTATAATTAAAATGCTTATCTACGTCTTTGGTACTTTACTTTCATAATACAAGATCGTGGTTCAAAATATAGCGAATAGGATTTAATTTAAATAAAAGGTTGTTATGAGATAATTACTATTATGAAAATTACTGACCTGTTAAAAGTGCAAACTTAAAAACATTCTAGTCCGTATGTTTTTTTTTTAAATTATCTTGACAAACATCTAGCTCTATTCTAGATTGCGTGTCTCTGCAACAGCCTTTTCAAGGCCTGTTGATACAAAACTAATCATTTATTGGTTTTATACACATACATGCATACATTCACGCCTGTTGGCCTGAAGGGGTAGGCAGAGGCATATTATAGGCTCACAATTCGCCAATTACATTGTCGGTCCCACGTAACTGGTGGCGAGCCTATTGCCGGTTGCTTGCTTGCTTGCATGTCTGTTGATCAGCAGGTTTACCACACCAACAGCTTAATGCGTTTTCCGAGGAAAGGAGCAAGCGATAATTACGCACATAACTTCGAAAGTCATAGGTAGGTGCGTCAACAGAGTTTGTACCCGAGACCCTCTGAGATTGCTGTTACATACTCCTTGTATGACACAAAATTAAATGGAGAAAGAACCTCATTATTTTTTGAAGTCGGCCAAAAGAAAGTAACACAATTATATATCAAAGCTTATCTGATAGTGCAATAAACCAATGGAAACATCCCCGAATAGCTGAAAGTAGCAAGCGAGGCCTAAATGCCTGGACTGACCGCTTTTTCTGACGTGAGAAATGGAACGCAGAGGATCTGTACAAAATATTGCTGTTTTCTGAGGAGGGTATGTTAAACTAGGGATAGGAATATTCGTATTGCTGTTACGAAAATATTGTCGGTCTAGATGTGATAGCTCGTAACTAACAATTTTAATTTGATGCCAAAAGCTTCAAAGAGTATTTCCGGTGATAGCTCGCAAATGTTTGTAGCCTTCAAAAACATTTTGCCTGTATTATTCTTAACTTGTATTTTTTAACTTTATTGCTCTGGGCTATTAAAAGGTTTTTTAAGACTAGCTCGTTTTTAATGTGGTTTGTCATTTATTATATTTATTATTCATGCACTAAACTGTTAAGTACTTAAATAATTAAATTAAATCGTTAATATGGGGAGGAAGTATTTTAAAAAAGTTGATAAAATAAATATTATATTTAAGTAGTTTAGTCCGGGTACTTCTAAATTTAAGGTAGAGGTTTCATACTAATACTATAAATAAATAAATATTCTCTCACAATCACACCAATTATTTAGTTCTAATATAAGTATCATTAAGAACTTGTGTTATGGATACTAAATACCGGATAAACATACATAAATACTTTTTTTTTTGTAAATACATACTTAAGATACATAGGAGAACACCCAGACCAGAACAAATATTCATGTTCATGCACACAAAGATTTGTCCTGTGTGGGAATCGAACCCACGACCTCTCGAGTGAAGTGCAGGTATACTGACCTCCACGCCATACCGATTGAATACATTCTTTCACTAACAGAAAGTTACACTCTTTGTGAGTAGGGCAGCCATCACCTAAATTGCCGACTCCGAATAAACACGGTACAAATCCTGGACATTTCTGTGGAATATGGTTATGTCCCCGGACACCTCTAATAAATATTTTTTGCAACAAAATAAAAACATCCTTAAAATTAATAATTGATAGGTGGGTTACTATACATACTTACATTCTTAAATAAGATTTATTAAAATATATCGTTTATCTTTGAAAAAAAAATGGTTTTTTTGACAACAAAAGGGTCCGAGACATTTTTAAATACCTCTATCGGGCGGACCCCGGACGCACTTGAAGCTCGGACAAATCCGCGGAATTCCGCTTAAAGGGCAGCCCTATTTGTGAGTGTATAATAAAAACTACAGTGGCGAAGCAGGGGCGTTCCACTTGTAAAAAATAAAGACACTGCCTTAAACTAAGAGGCACAGCACCTTTTAAACCCCCACATCAATGTTAAAAACATATCGGCGAAGCCTTCCCTTTAATGAGACCCTGATTATTCTTCGTCTCTTTACCTTTAAGCTGCAAAGGAGGGAGTTCATTGCGAGTGCAAAATTAATTTAGGCAGCCAATACCGTATGTAAATGTAATTGAATCCTATATTGGCTGGATATTTGACGAGGCCCCACCCGCCGTGCGTGGCGGAGATGTGTGGAATGGGCGGAATTGCGCGGGAAATCGAGTTAAGATTTTTTTCCCTTTTTTCTTTATTAATTTGATACCATTGAACTCATTCCAAGAAGGAAATTAGATATGTTTAGACAAACACGCGTTTTTTTCTTTACGACCGATATGGCGTGTCATCTTCACTCCGCTCCTTAGGTGGTAAGTTCTGGTCTGAGTGTTTCCTATGTATATTAAGTACGTATTTAAAAAAAAAGTTTTTAACACATCGAAAGCCAGCGGTCCTTTTTATTTATTCATTTATTAATTTGATATCATTGAACTTTACTCCGTGCAGTATGGTATCGTCCTAGAATAGTGCGTCACCTCCTCTCATCTCACGGAGAGTCGTAAGAGTCGACGAAGAGAAATCCTACCAGTATGATTCTGAGGATTCTGAAGGAATTCTGAGGATTCTGAAGGATATCTAAAGATTTCTCATTTCCTTGGTTAGCGTTGAAAGGAGTTTGCGACATTTGTAAATACCTGGTAGTCAGGCTAGCCGGCAAGCAGGTAGGGAGGGTCTAAATAAAGTAAACAATTTTTAGACTGAATACTTTATTTACGCCAACTTCTGTTGTCCTAATCACGAAGAGGTTTTTAGTAGTTGAAACGCTGGCCTAAACCGAAGTGCAGCTCTGCCGGCGGCCCTGCTCCTTCCCAGGTTGCACTTCCAGGTAGTTTCAAAATATAAAGGCGCGTTTTTTTACGCGTGCTTTAAATATATAAATAATAAATAAATATTCTCTTACAATCACACCAATTATTTAGTTCCAAGATAAGTATCATTAAGAACTTGTGTTATGGATACTAAATAACGGATAAACATACATAAATACTTTTTTTATATATTGTTTGTCTATAGTTACGACGAGTATAATTAATTTCCATGTCTTTTTAGTAACGAAATTATAGTGTAAAGGTCATTGGGCGTATCTGACCCGCTTTGCGAAGAGTGACGGACATTAATCAAAATAGTTTTAAAATAAGGGGAATAATATGACCTTTCATTGTATATAGTTACTTATTTAAAAATCAATGGAGAAAAATGTACAGGATCTTTTAAAATAATAAAAATCAAACGGTTTCAGAGGATTTTATTCCGTCATTAAAGGCATAAAAGAATTCCGATAGCATACAGCATGGTGCACTGATGAGCCGATATTTGGAGGCATGTATACGCTGTCTCTCTTGCACATTATTTAGGCCAAACTAGTTTTGTTGCGCTCGCGCACTGACCTACCGCCCTTTGCGCAGTCCTTCGTTAGCTATCGTTGCGACCTGTACGTTTATCTGTTTTGTTTATTGTTTTATTGACTACGTTAGCGTGTTTTGGTCTCTGGATTATGGAATCTGGTCCAAGTCCAGACTTTGAAGATTTTCCACAGCTGACCTATGAAGATTTGATCTTATTCACGTTGGGCTCATATAATTTGAGAATCGCAAGGTCTTATTGTCACGAGCACATAAGACCAAACGGGTACTATTTAATAGAAATGTATCGACATCAACATTTAATTGATAATAAGATTTTGATCAGAGGGCGAATCCAGTCACTTCATATCCTATCGAAACAGTACTAAACATATATTTTGTTAAACCCAACACAAGCGACAAAGTATAGAAGAGTACTACTGCTCATATATACACGGCCGCTGAACTGTCGGGAGCTGCGCCCACATCGCTAGCATAGATTATTATCTGTCTTGGGCCAGACATCAGGAAGCAACAGACGCACCTTCTTAAATGGTCTTATGCTTGATTTGGATCAAATTGAATAAAAATATTTTAATGAACTAGCATTTTATTCATATTCCTCATATCAGTTTATAACACTTGAATTTTTCAAGATTCCCGTGGCTCACATTAATGTGACTAAAATAAATTAAAAAAAATATATAAATATGTGACCATATTAATTAGAGCCTTATATTAAATACACTCTACTTATTTCATTTGTGTCCACCATGGGTATAGTTTCCATACTAAGGTGCCCAAATGACCTTTGTTTTAAAGTAAAATTTAAAATGTTGCGAGAATTTTTGTAGCTCATAAGTTTGGCTCAATAAACGCTCTTTATAAGCGGCAACTTTAAAACTAGAATTAATATATCAGAAATTATCCACTGTCAGTTAGTGGTCTCCCGTCATGGGCTTTCTTTATGACACCAAAAAAAAAAGTAGATTCGATAGCTAAATTAGCTCGATAGCAGATTTAATTTCTCAATATATATACTTGACCACGAATACGGACATAACCACTATTTAAGTCCGTGAAAAGATATGTTATAATTATCTAATTCGAGTAAATGAAATAAAGCAGAATAATATTTCCATATATTTAAAAAAATACTTGACTACGAATACGGGGTATAAATAGTGGATATAACCACTATGTAAGTCCGTGAAAAGATATGTTATAATTATCTTTTTATTCGAGTAAATGAAATAAAGCAGAATAATATTTTCATATATTTAAAAACGTATCATACACAATATACAGAGTGTGGCACTTACGACTTCCTTTTAAGTCGGATCACAAAGAATTCACCTCGTCGTTCTCAGGAAACTTTATTTTTAACATCCTTTTATCAATTATTACTGCCTTTCACTGGTATCGGAGCGAAATTAAGAAATAAGTCACTACCACCCAACTTTCTGGCCTGATCTTGATTTATCGCCTTCAAACGTTATTTTGCGTCCTCGAAACGGAGTTATAAATCTTTATGTAGAAATTTAGGTCGGCCTTGTTTAGGTCAGCGAATAATCATAATTATTCTCTGGATAGATGAGATATGAATGCGATTTTTTTCACATGTATAAGGGATTTCAAATACGCAAAGACAGGTGACAGGTTATTGTTGGTTGTAGGTTTTTGGCGAAGACAAATACACCATTGCCACAAGATAATCGTTTTTGTCAAAAACTATATAAATAAATGAAGATTGTAACTAACCAATCCATAATTTAAAAGAGCATAGCCTGTGAGTTTCTTGCCAGTTCTTCTTACAGAGCGGTGGCTCGGAACTGGCACTTAGATTCACTAACACTTAAATATTTTTTGTTTTTTTAAATTGTTTTGTTGCAAGTGAATCTAAGCTTCGTGATTTTAGTATAATTATATTTTATTTGTTTTTGTTATTTGATTTATATACAAAAGACCTTACAAAGCGTTTATTGTGTTCAACTTATTACCTATTTCGTGCGTAAAGTAATAAAATAAATGTAGGCAGTGAATGTATAACAATTTCTATAATATATTATAATTATTCAAGGTCTGCTAGTCAATAATTTGTCTGATTATTTAGATTTTTACGTACAAAACAGTAATTAAAAAATAACAATTTATTAAGTGAGCAATTAAGTTAAAGTTAAGCTCTATGATATGAAACGATTTGTGTACGTGCCCTACTCGCACTTATTGGTCTTTCTATTTTCTAAAGGTTTTTTTAAAAACACTTTTTAATTAACACGCACATATCTACATAGTATATACAACGAGTAGTAATTAAACACAATAATTATTTATTATATTATTTTAAAGATGGTTTTCTTTACACGGCTAATTCACCGGATTGTTTTTTTAAAGATATCCTACCTCGTCCTGCGCCCTGCAGGAAAAAAGATATTTATCTGTGTCTACGTCCTCTTCTTCGTTGGTTATTTAAATTTGGTAATTATTATTATATTATATTTATTATATTATATTATATTATATTTAATTATAATTAAAAAAAACACAACAGTGTAATAGCCGGAGCTTGTATTGTTTAAAAAATCCTAAGCAGTAGCCTTTCAAAACACAGACTAACGGTAATATTTTTTCAAACCGTATCGAATGCCGCACCTTCCCGCCACATGGGATCGTACTCTGTGGTACAATTAAAAAAAAATAAAACGCTTACAGTGCCCACAGCTAATGTTTTTCTTTTCCTATTCGCAGTGTTTTTGGGTCCGGAATAAAACGCGTGGGACTGAGCGATAAGGACATTCATGATATAATGTAATTTGAATACACAGGCATCTCGTTGAAGCTGTAAAAATAAACCCATGGTTGTATTTAAATAGGTACTAAGACAAATTCGTTTCGAAAAAAAATTTCATTTAATTTTGATCTTCATCATCAAACAAAATTACTTTTACCCCTTTCTTTGGGCACTCACTGGTGAAAGGAGGCACAAACCAAGGTTTAAAGGTATTTTCGGTCATAACTTCATGAGGCGCATATCATCCGCCGCTCTGCCAAGAGCAACACGATTAAAAAGAAGAAGACCATCACAAGTATTTATCTAGGAAAATAGTCAAAGAAGAAAATATTAAATATCTTAACTAGGTACCAAAACGAATAAAAAAACTAATCTAACTAAATTCACGATAGTATAAGTACCTACAAAATTACGAAATAAATGCGGGTAGAACTATAAAACAAGCCCTATAATGAACGTTCGCTTAGAACTAACTTTTGAGACGTAATTGATGTTTGTTTGCAACTCCCTTTATCTCCAAATTTCTACTAATACTATCTATTGTACTTATACTATGACGACTGATATGGCGCGGAGGTCAGTATACCTGCACTTCACTCCAGAGGTCGTGGGTTCGAATCCCACACATGACAAATCTTTGTGTGCATGAACATGAATATTTTTACTGGTCTGGGTGTTTTCCTATGTATATATAGTATCTATTTACAAAAAAAAAGTATTTAAGTATGTTTATCCGTTCTTTAGTATCCATAACACAAGTTCTTAGTGATACTTATCTTGGAACTAAAGAATTGGTGTGATTGTAAGAGAATATTTATTTATGTACTATTTTGTATTGATATAATTATATCTTATATATAATATGCGAGTAACCATAAAAACTGACTTCGTTTTCTTTGCGATCCTAAAAACCTTGTTTCTTATACATTCAATGTTATTAGATACGCTTTAATCGAGTAATTCATAAGGGTTCGCAAAAAGAGCTGATCAAAAGTACGAACATAAAATAAACAATGATAACTATAAGGTTAATGAGTGTTCAAACTTCCAATATTTTTATTTCATACACTATAACATAGTATTTGAAAACGTCAAAATTGAATTTATATTTATATTTTTTATAAAACAATCATGATTACACTAAAATCACGAAGCTTAGATTCACTTATATGCAACGAAACAATTAAAAACAAAAAGATATGTAAGTGTAAAAGAATCGAAGTCTCACAAACTCACATGCTCTTTGAAATTATCAATTGGTTAGGTACTCAAATTACAATTTTTCATTTGTCTGTGACACTATAAGAAATGGAAAGACCTGCCTACCACAACGAAAACAAGGCGTAATGAAATTTACGTATCATATGGCCGTGCAAGACAATAAGAGAAAAGAGCTTTTTCAAATATAGCATCAAATAAAACGACGGATATGGCGTGGTGGCGAGTATACCCGCAATCTACTCCTGAGGTACTGGGTTCGATCCCACACCGGACAAATCTTTGTGTGCATAAATATGAATATTTGTACAGGTTTGAGTGTTTTCCTATATATTTACAAAAAAGTATTTATGCATATTTAGCCGTTATTTAGTACCCAGAACACAAGTTCCTAATGATTCTTAGCTATTTATTACTTTTATTATTATTATTTATTTAAAACATACATATTAACATCAGTTCTATTATTCATTTTTCTACGAGTCTAGTGGGAATTCATATAATATATTCCAACCAACATCGATACTGGATTGAAATTCGTTATACCGAGAGAAATTTTAATTACACGCTAAGTGGGAAATATTCAAATTAACCAAGGGCCTAAACAATGGCTACATTCGTTCAAATAGCCAATTTATTGGGGGCGTAGATACGGACAGCCGATGTCAATCGTTTGACGTTTGTACCTTAGTAGCTTGTATTAAGACTTAACTTTAAACATATTGTTGGCACAATTACATATTTTGTTTTTTATTATGATAAATATTGTACACGGTAGGGTCGGCCGATGTTAAGCGTGACACTTTTTTTTTTTTTTGATTTACGTCGGTATCAAAATGCGTTTACGCACTGTCTCCCGGCCAAAGGGGGACCGAGAGAGATGTGTGGGACTCACCACCGGCAGACACGACCGCCAGCAGTAATACCCACTAAAAATCTTCCGACGACGCCCGCCGCTTGTTGAGAAAGAGGCGGGGGGCCAGTACCTGGGTTGCAGCTCTGACACCCCGCCCGCGGCCAACGTCCCCCGGACCAAAACCGGGAGGACCTCCTCAGAGAGACGCAGTGGACGCGCCCCTCCTACCTCCTTGTGCGACCATAGCGTTTGTGGCCGACTTCTGGGAGGGTCCATGGTTAGACAGCAGGGGCCCCCTGCCCCCGCTGCCTAGGACCCTCATGGCGCTGCTTGACGGGCCCTCCTGACCAGCCCGCTGCGCCCTCCACAGGTCCCTCTTAGTTTCCCCCCCGGTAGTCAGTACTAAGAGCACCCAGAGTCGCCAATCTCTGGGTGTGACCTTTTCCCTAGCGCCTCCTGCGCCCTACCGGGAGGTACTCAGCGCCCCCACCACGACAAGGTGGAGTGATACTAACACCTTCCTTATTAGCTGGTAATAAGACTTAATTTTGAATGGACGTTAAGCCGTTGGTCCCCGCTGCCATGAACATCTATGGCAGTCGTTATTAGGAAGTCAGTGCCTTTTAACAGACTGACAGCTGGTTTAACCATAGAATGATGTTTCCCTCTGGGTTGCGGAAGTCAGACGGCAGTCGCTCCACTGAAATTCAGTCAAATCTGGTTGAACCAGTGAGCAGACCCTAGGCCCTAAGCTTAGGATAGTCTAGGGCAACCGGGATAGTGCTAGGATATGATGTACGAAATTGAACTAACATTACATAACTATGATTTTCAAACAAAATTAGAAGTGTACCAATCGATATACCAAGTATATCCACAGATAATAATTAAAAATATATGACATGCATTATAGCGCAATATCTCCAAATTAAGAGGAGCTCGCCCTATTTCTTCCTTATCCCGGTTCTTACTAGACAACTGATAAATTAACTTATTTTTTTAAATAACAAATTAACCTATTTTAAATTTATACATACATCATCATTATCAAAATCATCATCTTATCAGCCTTATGAGTTCCACTACTGAAAATTGGCCTCCCCAATCTATTCTATTGGAGGTTGGGAGGACACTGGGCAGGCGGGTTGGTAATGCGATTTCCAGCCAGTACGCAGGATGAAGCTGCCCATTCTAATGATTTCGTTTTAATATGAAATTTTAATGTGACCATAATTTTCAACATTTGTTTTTCATTCATACGCCCTGCGTTGACAAGATAATAATAGAACTTTAAGAAATCATCCGGCATAAATACATTAGTACTTATATACATTAGTAACACTAATATTTATGCACGCAAACATTTTTCTTGTGTTAAAATCGACCCACCTGGGAAGCGGAGTGCACCTTTATGACCTTGGCATACCACGGTATTTTAAGCACCTTTTTTGGGTTGATTAAGCGGACCCCGGGACTGTAGGTAGCAACCGGGACAACACAAAAGATTATGATTCAAAGGAGCTTATTATAAAACAAGATCGAAAGTTAAACCAGGTTTAAAACTAGTGCTGTCACTGTCTTTATTTTAGCAAACAAAAGCGACAGCACTAGTTTTAAACCAGGTTTAAAACTAGTGCTGTCACTGTCTTTATTTTAGCAAACAAAAGCGACAGCACTAGTTTTAAGCGTTGTTTAACTTTAGATCTTGTTATTGTAATAAGACTCTTAATGTTGACATAATAATCATATCGTCGCTATAGAATGATAACCTCATATGTCCAGAAATCCAAGCTTTACAGGAAAAGAAAATAACGGTTAGTTTCGTCTAAGTTTAAAATGTTTTTATGTGCTTTTGTCTCATGTTTTGAATGATAAAAAGGACTTATTTATGTCTTTTTTTCATTTATTTCTCATAATACATATGTATATAACTGAAGCATTGTTATCGCCAAACTGCATGACAGTTTGTTGGCGACTATGATTAACCAATGCATTAGGTACTCAAGTGGATTATGCCAGAGAAATGACTTAACAGGTTTTTATTCTTATATCTACGCAGTTACGAGATTTTCAAAATAAAGACACTTAATTAGACTAAAATAATGTTTAATGACGTATGATTAAGTTTAATTTTATTTTTGCCATAAGTATTATAAAATAAGTTGTTTCATAATTTTTTACAAAAAAAATTACACACGAGCTATTTGTTCTATAGCGACGATATGTAATTAACAGCAGCAATTCATAGCTCAACAGCTGCTGATGCAAGAATAAAAAAGATTGTACGATTTTTTTAAAATGATTTAAAAACGCTTCAAGACATGTAATCGAAGTTCAATCAGTATTCCATTACCTTAAAAAACAGACAGAACATACAAAAACAAACTTATTGTTACATTCTGACGTATCGTAGGTAATGTAAAAAAGGTAAAACAAATGTGACATACTACCTAAAAACATGACCCCTTACAAATCATTAAACAGCTCCAAAGGGGAATAAATCTAATTACAATAAAAAATATAAATTAAGTGTTGTTATCGCAGCAATCTTTTGTTTTACACTTGAGGCAGTAATTCCGGCATAATTAATATTGGGCTACTCTTTCCTGCAAAGAATGCGCGACCCTTGTTTAAAAGGCATTATAATGGGACGTTTCGCTATCAGATGAATTTTGAATAGCCCCCGCAGCACACAATCACGCGTTTATTAGCATTGGTAATTTATACTGAATTACGCGAACCAACGTTTGCCTTGCTCTGGGGAATTAGCCTTCTTTGTTTTTCGTTATGAATTTTGTGTTCTCGAATTTTTTAAAAATTTATATTGCAATACTGGGTTCCGCTACATTGACAAACTACCTACCACTGTAAAAACTTAACGATATTTTTTTAAAGTAGTATTTGTCATTATCTAATGTGGCACATTCGACACATGACACGGAGTAAGTACTACTCTGTCAAGAAAGTACCGGGAAAAAATCAATAATATACAATTTTTTGTTATTCATCCAAATTTATTTTATCACCTTCAAAGTATGGTCTTTCAGAAACGGTACACTTACGCCAACATTATGAAATTCGCAATACACACAGATATTATATAACTAAAAACAGCACTGTTTTTAATATAAATGACAGATGCAACCCAAACTCCGCGCCAAAATGGAAAACAACTGTGCCAACCTAACAACAACAAAAAAAAACAAAAATTATAATTTGGGACCGTAAACAAAACATTCATTCCCGATACTTTGTTAACTGAATGTATACTTGCTCTTCACTCGTAGCAATTACTACCAAGAAAAAACCGCGATGTTTCCACGGGTCATAAGTAGGTAATTGTGTCGGCCTTCCAGCATATCATATTGAATGTTGTAGGTACAGTCCTAGTAAACCCACTAACTATGGGGAGATCGAAACTTGAAGTTGTGGATGAGTATGAAACCAAAACTTTTATTTTTTTGCACCGATAACAGAATCGAACCTGCACGGAGTTTCGTCGTTAAACACAGCGACACGCACTGTTTAATGACGAAAGAAGATTGACTCAATGCTTTTGTGCTAAAAACCTACCACCGACCTGGGCCAAAAAGTCCTAAAGGAAGGATAGATCCAACTTCCAAAAAGAGCTCAAGCGTCGACCCTAGCTCGGTTGGTCAGTGTTTGGGAAACTCGTAATATTTTCTCATCCAAAACACCTTTATGTCTAAGAACGAAAGTTTTCGACCAGTATGTGTTGCCAGCGATGGCAAACGGTACCTACTAAACTAAGTGCCTGAATATGAACCACCTAAGGAAGCTCAGTGTCGCTCAGCGTTCAATGAAGAGAGTTATGCTTGTAGGGATCAAAGTGGAAGAATCAGAAATGAGAAAATTGGTAGGAAAACAGAGTGACCGACGAGTGAATACGAATTTCCAAGCTAAGGTGGCAGTGGGCGGGGCACATAATTCGTAAAACCGACGACAGACGACGTTAAAGTTCTTGAATAATAGAAGAGGCAGCAACCGGAATAACGGTAAGATAAAGAAAAAGAGAAGAAAATGGTTTCCCACAATTTTGTGATTAATTCTAAATATTCATATAAATTGTATGGTGTATTAGGGCAATCTATAAAAAGCCTAAAATAATTACTTTGGCAAGGATTAATAGTGTACTAATCTTAATAGCTTTCCAATAACCAAATTAAATTTAATTGATTGTTTGAACATTAAAATGGGTTACTGTAAGATCTTATTAAATGTATATGAATAAAATATAGATAAATGTCATCGCGGACTTTTATGTAGACGTAAATGAGAGAAACAATTATTGACGACCGTAAATTGTTTTGTTACATCTCAAAGGGATCAGTCATGGTGACAAAAGAAAGACACAGGAACGACGTAGTCAGTCCAGCGTACCAATAAGCACAATGTTCAATTGGACACTGCACAGCGACGCTTACATAAATCTGCCGCGTACCTTTTTTTTTTTTTGTTTTACGTCGGTAACAAAATGCGTTTACGCACTACCTTCCGGCCAAAGGGGGACCGAAAGGGGGTGTGGGATAGGGATGCCCAAAAAAGTGTATTGTATCGATATATCGCATCGTAACTGTATCGATCCTAGTTGTATCGATACGCGATATTATCAATTTCCTTTGTATCGATATATCGTATCGTAACCGTATCGCATGCTTTTCAATTAATATGCGATGTAATAAGTATATATCGTGCAAAGAATTATCTTTTAAGTAGGTTTACTATATTTTTTTAATTTTTAAAAAAGAAACAAGCACTCGTTACTCTGTGGTGCTCGGTGGTCTGAAACGATCACCGAGGTACAGCAGAGTTTACAGAGGTCAGTCCTTGGATGGGTGACCGTTTGTGTGGCATTTGATATCGAGCGCTTCCGTGCTTCGGAAGGCATGTTAATCCGTTGGTCCCGGTTATCATTAAATATGATAGTCGTTAAGCCATGTTAGAGGCCTAATGGGCGGCTTGATAAATTCTAACAGCAGGACGCCATACCCCTGCCTCCGCCAATCCGCACTGGGTTAGCGTGGTGGAGTATGACCCAATACCCTCGCACCTTGGTATGTGAGAGGAGGCCTCGTGCTCAGTAGTGATCAGGGCTGATATGATGATGATACCTCACGATCAGCTAAATGTAATCACGCGAGCGTGGCGTCACTGTGTTTCTACAGCACCGAGCCGCTCCTCCAAATCGCACTTCTTTAGACCTAATGTTGCATACATTGCTGCTTGTTGCATACAAGGTCGGAGGTTCTTAAAGGTTCAGAACTATAATGCAATTATTGTAATGTAACAAGTTGCACGTGAGCACACGACTTTTAATGTTAAAGTACCGCCATCTAAATTTGACGCCTTTTGACGAATAATATTGCGTAGATATGCCGAGGTGATTCTCCCTTCCACAGTTATTAGATTTAGTTCAGTCCTCGCATTTCGGCGGCAACAAAATCACTATTTTTTTACAATAAATGCAACCCCCTCTTATCTTATGGGGAGTCTAAAATGTCGGCGAAGAGAAACCACACCTCGTCTGTAAATTTATCATTATACTTTGTATTTTTGTATGAAACAAAGACAAGTGTGCATATTAGTACACATGTAAACACAGCTTTATGATATGATGCATATCTATTAAAGTTCTTCAAAATTAATTGCACGGCAAAAGGTCTTTAATTTAGATGTAATTTTATGATTAAATAGTTCTGCAAATGAAGCCTTTATAGGGGTTTACTAATGTTTGACCAAAAAACTATTGGTCATCAGTCTGTTGGGTAATTTATTCCGCTACCCTCGTATCGCCGTGAGAATGCATTTGTTGCACTGACATTTGAAGATAAATGCATTATTACTATTAATACTAATCTACAAATATTGGCCATACATAGTATTTTCTGGCGCTTCGCCGGCCGCTGCCGCGGCACTCTCGTTGCGCTCGCTCGGCTCGCGCGTCTTGTGGTCACTGTTCTAACCTAACCAATATGTATCTAAGACGCACTCATCATCATCACGTTAATTTAAAATTATAAATACGTATTAAAGAAACATTCCTTACACTAATGTATTAATATCTTAGTTTGTGATTATTTAAAATAATAAACGTTGTTAATATCTTAATAAATAATGATTTTCCAAATATTGTGTATTAATTTGACCCATTCCAATCATCTATTATAAGATTGATTAATGAAAAACGAAACATTTGTCAAATAATACATTTTATAAAACGTTTTTAGACCAATAATAGTTTTGTCTAATAACTCAGTTGTTAAATGATCATTATGTAAAGTAATTATTAGTAAAATATAAATTTATGTGTTGATCATTTGTTAAAGTGATTCATTCGTAAAATGATTAGTAGTAAAATGATCAATTGGCGAAACCATTTTTTTGCCAAACGTTGTTTGTCAAGTGTAATTTTGCCAAATGACTTTTGGTCAAACAGCAGGACCCCCTTAATAGGTCATGGCAATATTAACCTTCTTTTTTTTATGGAAAATCATTAAATGACCTTCCCCCGCTGTGGGTGGAGCGGGAGGTTGTGTCAGACTTCTACTGACTCAAAACCATCCATGTTCCTTCTTTTAAGCCTGCTACGTACCGAGGCCGCGGTAACCCTTGCGATGGCAATATTAATAGGTAGGTTAATAATGGCTATATTAACCTAGACCTTTATTTTAAAGTCATAAGATTTTTTTCATCATCTGAATTTCTATTGTTTTGTGTCGTTTATTCAGTTGTCCACCACTTTACAGAATACATTCATAATGTTGCAACTTTGCAAGGAATATAAATAAAATCCATTATAATATTAAAGTAGTCATTTATTCAACACAATTAACAGACAATTGAAAAGTAGACTCAATCATAATTTACAACAGAGATATTTGTACATAAATGCCAGTTAAAATACAGATTTTAAACTTAATACTGATTCATAATTGTAACAAAACATAAAATTCGTTTGGTCACTATAACACATAATTATTGCTATCATCTCTTCAAAGCAGGTCTGAAAGAAAAAAATGTTTTATTAATTTTTAACACAGCTACTATTTTGGACAAAGCTCTTACACACCGCACCTTCAGAATTATATAATAGACCTAATCGAAAAACTTTTAATCGAAAGGTTTTGACTTTTTTTACTTTAAATCTTGTGATGCAGAACACATGTTTTTGTAGACTTGTCAAATTGTTTTACTACTAAGTACATTTTCTTGTATCTGGCGGGAGACAAAACTAACCTTGACGATTTTCTTGCCCGTTTTTTTACCATCAAGCTCCCGCCCGCAGTGAATGGGCGCGCTAGTTTAAGTTTTGACCTTCATAAGAGCTCTTTTGAGCCTAGCCTGAATAAATGATTTTGTCTTTTGACTTTGTTTTTGACACGACACTAAACATCCATTTCCATGGAGTTTAATGAAAACAAAGAAATATAGTGGCGCAGAAAGAGATTAATATGTTAAATAAGTACTTGTGAATCTTTATTCGCCAACATCTATAATTCCATAGGTGCGAAATATTGAAGGAGTATAATCCAAAGCGCTCATAGCTCTGCAGTACTAAGTAGTTGAAAACAATTTTCGAAGTAAAGCTGAGTTCACAGAGGTGGTCCTTGGATGGGTGACCGTTTGTGTGGCATTTAATATCGAGCGCTTTCGTGTTTTGGTAGACAGATTAAATCGTTGGTTGGTTATCAACACATGTGGCAGCCATGTTAGAGGCCCAATTTGAAACATTCTAACAGCAGAACGTTACTCCTTTAGATATTCTACTCCCAATAAAGTGAACTGTGTTTTACTCTGATCTTCGTCTCTGATCAACATTCGATCTAACGAATTGTGATCTAAATTAGTGATTTAAACAAAAATATAATTTCTAGGGTGTATATCCAACCTAAGGAGCCCAAGCCAACCTCACCTGCAAGTGGTGCACCTGCCGATCAACGGACGAGGCTCTGGCGAACATATCAGTGCCCGGTAAGCGGCAATACGCTCGCCACCTATTACGTGGGACCAACTATATAATTGGCGAAGTGTGGGCGTATATTATGCCTCTGCCTACCTCTTCGGGAAAACGGGCGTGAATGTATGTATAATTTCTACTACACGTACTTTTTTTGAAATCCAAACTTGCTCAGCAAAGTCGGTTGATTGTTAGGTAAAGACATGGTCTTCTTCAAGCCTGGGGCTTTGCAGGTGGTCCTTTTAAAGCCGTTTAACTTAGCAGGTGATATCTTCTCTCCGAGTATGGTTTGAGATTGACTTCCGCCCCATATGCCCCTTGGCTTAGGAGGCGATTCGCCGTATGAAATCTGTAGACAAATAATAATAATAAAATAATAATAATAAATATTCTCTTACAATCACACCAATTCTTATGTTCCAAGATAAGTATCACTAAGAACTTGTGTTATGGACACTAAAGAACGGATAAACATACTTAAATACTTTTTTTTTGTAAATACATACTTAAAATACATAGGAGAACACCCAGACCAGAACCAATATTCATGTTCATGCACACAAAGATTTGTTCTGTGTGGGAATCGAACCCACGACCTCTGGAGTGAAGAGCAGGTATACTGACCTCCACGACCAATCGGTCGTCAAAAAAGCATTTGTAACAATGTTTTTAACAAATGTTTAAATAAACATATAGACCGAAATTTTAAAATGCAATAAAGCATTTGTTATAAATAACTAAAATAAAGAATAAAGCAAAAAATATTAATTTAGTATAATTTTTTACATATAATTAAATAATTTATATGTTTTATTTAAAATTGTTATTGTGTAAGTGTTTTTCGTGTGGAAATCACACGATTATTTTTAATTTGTTCTACATTTGAAAAAGTACTATACTCGACGGATAAAAGATTACAAGAAATCATATAGGGACATATTTATTTATGTAATAAAATAAATCGAACTTATCTCTATAAGAGATCTCTTCCGGCCAAACTTATGGGGAGTACTTAACAAATAATAATCATACTTATAAATTTGAGAAATCCACTTTACTTTGCGAAAAGGACACTAGGCGACTCGATGGTCTTTAGGTAGACCGTTTGTGAGGTATTTTAAACCGAAAAGGCACGTTAAGTTAAATAACCGATTATTATTGTATGTGGTAATCGTCAATTCATCTTCAATTGAATCGTGGTAGTAATGGGGATGAGAGAGATTTAAGTCCCTCTCATTCCAAATTTAAGTTTGAGAGGAGGCTTGAATCTACTAGCAGGACTGTAAAGGCAGAGCTTATAAAAACAAGTTTTACACTAACCTGAGAATCGACTGGAGTCACCAAATTCTCCATCGGATATGTGTTATCTATCACAGAATCTTCAGTCAATACTTCTGACGTATCCATAACCTCACTTTTTAGCTTAAAATTATTTTTGGTTCTTGGACTCGAATCTAAGATAGGACTGGGTCCTCTCACAGACGGATTACTGATCAAATTCTCTTTCTGCGAATTCTCTTGAGAATATGGTATTTCAATACATTGAGTATCAATATCAATTTTATTAGGCGATTTGACTTTAAATGGATTTTTGCTTAATTTTTCTTCGGATTCATTTACACTATTAATAATATTACTGTTAGCACCCTTAGATATATCTTCTTCTCTTACTAAAGTAGTCTCATTTTTATTAAAAAAGTTACTTTCCACAACATTGTTGTCTAAAACAGTCCTCGGAAACCTGCTTAGTTTTTTCAATACCGAGTAACTATTTAAACTTTTCTTGAAAGATCTTTCCTTATTCTTCAGTATGGGAGATTTACTAGGTTGCATAGTGTTATCTTTAATTATAGCCACGTCATGGTCGTTTTGAGTATACTGTGTAAATGTTTCACTAATACCATCATCACAGCTCATTTTTTTCTTCTTAGAAGCTGGTTCGATGCAGTACATATTGCTTAAGGACTCTATAGTCAAGCTGGAAATGTATAACAATTTTATTGATCACATAGTAAATCTAGAAAAAAGTCCACACTCAAAATATCTACTAAATTCTAGACTACATATTTACTTTGGATGCACAACACAGTTGCGCCGAAATTTATCTAGTTTAGCATGAGTTAATACTTAAATTAAAGTTTTTCAACTAGAAAAAATTTTTTGAATAAGTTTTAATTTATTATTTAAATGTTGTCATTACGAATAAATGAGTTATCTACATATCTCTCCATTAAAATCCCAACTTTATTTTAAATAATAACAATAATAAATCATTTAATTTCCTCCACATACAAAAATACACAATGGACATAATTTAGGTACAAACAATGTTTAGTGAAATGCGGGAAGCTGGATTCTAAATTAGGCAAAAGACTGCCTGTGTCTGTTAGATGTCTTACACCACCACCACCTGTTAGATCACCAGACCTCTCACCCGCGGATTTGAATTTGAATATTGGATTTGATTGGATTTGAATGGATTTGATTTTTGAATATCAATACATTACCAATTGTCAGTAAAGTACGAAACAAATGTATTTAGGTTAGGCTTTATTTCGAAGCTCCTGTGTTCTTTAAGATCTGTGGATTTTGTTATAGAAATTATAAATAAATACATACAACACAACTTGAACAAAATACCTCTCATCCTGCGTCTCCGGCACGTACTTAGTGACTAAATTGACGATCTTTTTCCTAGATCTCGTCTCTGGCGCCGATATTATTGGTTCCAATTTTCTCTCCTTCTTCAGCCAAGGTTTCGATTCACTCAAGTACCTAGTGTAGTCATCTTTCCATATACTTGGGTGGTTGGATACACCCTTGTCTTTCCAACTTCCTGTCTTCACATTACCGTCCTGGGATAACATAGATATAGATAAGTCTATTTCATAAAGTTATAACTAGCGGCAATAGCCCAGTGGCGAAACCACTTGCCATTAAACTCAGAGGGTCTTGAGTTCAAACCCTGGTAGGTTTTCGACTTTCGAAGTTATGTGCGTAATTATCGCTTGCTCCGTGCCTCGGAAAGCGCGTTAAGCCGTTGGACCCGGCTGTCATGAACATCTTTAGCAGTCGTTTTAAGGAAGTCAGTGCCTTCTAACAGACTGACAGCTGGTTTAACCATATAATGATGTTTTCCTCTGGGTTGCGGAGGTCAAACAGCAGTCGCTCCACGTAATAACTGAAAATCAGTCAAATCTGGTTGAACCAGTGAGCAGACCCTGGGCCCTAAGATTAAGTCTAGGGCAACCGGGATAATGATAGGATATGATGATACTATAAAGTTATAACTACCATTTAGTTTTTATTATGCCTGTTAGGCTCATTATCGTCCCATTATTGAGCATGGGCATTCTCCCATGAACCAAGGAGGAGAGATTAGATCATCAGGGTTGGTGAAAGCAGGTGTGTGGCTTACTGTTATTAGAATTTGTCAAGATGTCCAATAGGGGGCCTCGAACTTGCTGTTGGAATTAGTCAAGCTATTCAATAGGATCTTGAATCTGGCTTAACGATTACCATATGGCATGATATCGTGCCTTCCGAAAGGGAAACGATCATACAAAGTTATCAATTCCTAATAATATTGTGATTTAATTTAATTATAATAATTGCGACGACCGATATGGCGCGGAGGTCAGTATACCTGCACTTCACTCCAGAGGTCGTGGGTTCGAATCCCACACAGGACTAATCTTTGTGTGCATGAACATGAATATTTGTTCTGGTCTGGGTGTTTTCCTATGTATATTAAGTATGTATTTACAAAAAAAAAAGTATTTAAGTATGTTTATCCGTTCTTTAGTATCCATAACACAAGTTCTTAGTGATACTTATCTTGGAACTAAATAATTGGTGTGATTGTAAGAGAATATTTATTTATTTCTTTTCTGTGTAATGTTGTATTACCAATAAATGAGTATTTGAGTATCATAAAAATTTTAGGTGGACCCAAGCTCCGCATAGCTTTTTTTTTACATTGAAAAATAATTGCAGCACGATGCCACAGTACTTGACGACCGATACGACATGGTGGCGAGTATATCCGCACTCGGCTCCTGAGGCCGTGGGTTGAATTCCCACACAGGATAAAAATTTGTATGCATGAACATGAATATTACGAAGACCTACTATAGGGGCACATCTTAAGTTTTTTTAAAATATAGTAACGATCGATTTTGCAAAAATACAGGGGTTCAAAAATCCTTAAACGCGTTTTCGATTTTCGAATTGGGCCCCTATTAGTTTGAAAGGTGCGATTTGTTCTCGTCCGGGTGTTTTCCTATGCATATTAAGTATGTGTTTACAAAAAAAAGTAATTATGTATGTTTATCCGTTATTTAGTATCTACAAAACAAGTTCATAATTATACTTATCTTAGAACTAAATAATTGGTGTAATAATTGTAAGAAAATTATTGTCTTCACCAATCCATGCTGGGTCTGTGTGGTTGAAAAGTAAGTGAATAGTCTGAATACCTCTTGTGAGAGGACTGATAAGTGTTTGATGGTGCATTTCTTTATTCAATGTACTAATGAAATAAATAAATATTTCTGACACTTACACCAATTATATAGTTCCAAGATAAGTATCATTAAGAACTTGTGTTATGGATACTAAATACTGGATAAACATACATTAATACTGTATTTTTTTTTAAATGTACATACAGGTTCACTGGTGTCCGGATGCCAATTGTCCATCTTTTTGAGAGTGAATGGGTCTAGATTTCCCAGAGCCAGCTGGAAGGCAGTATGTTCATCCAACAACTCTCCAGCATTTACACATAGTGCTTGTTCTATATCTGGAATGTTAACAAATTTACACATAGCATTTACACATAGCGCTTTATCTATATCTGAATGTTAACAAATAGACAATGTAAGGCTTATTACAAAATAAGTTCTAAAGTTCAATTCAATTCAACGTTTATTGCACTCCATAATGTTTTACATTAGGTCTTACATCTACACAAGTTACAATTATAGACCCTGTTGGGCACGGCAAACTTAAAGTTAAGCCACGTTTGAAACTAGACAGTGTACTCCCTATGTATAGGGAACCTATCAAGATCTGAGGAACGCAAGCCAACCTTAACAAATCTTCCTAGCATAACACTAATACGTAAAATTAGTAAGAATTTTTTATGTACCTTCATCATCCGGATCTGTCAGTCGGACCATTCGCCTCTCCAATGGATCATAAACGTACTGATGCTTGAAGGTCGCCTCTGCCTTCAGAAAGCTCTCCCTATATTCGTCTGTCACCGTCAACGAGGATCGGTTGAAGAAACTGGGCAATTTCCGTAAAGCCTGAAAATTTTTAGCAAATTTATGTCATGATTTTGTGGGCTGAATTTCATAATTTTAAATAGGTGAATGGTATGGATGCACTTATATTCTTTCAAATTCTTTTATAGCATTGATACAAGACCCTTTTCACTTTCAAATATAAGAATATGAGAATCTCGAATGTGAGTATAAATGAATATTTTCTGGCAATTACATCAATTAGATAGTTCCATGATAAGTATCATTAAGAACTTGTGTTATGGATACTAAGTAACAGATAAATATTCATAAAATATAAAAATACATACTTAATATACATAGGAGTTCTCCTATGTAACATTTATTCTAATATTTATGCACACAAAGATTTGTCCTGTGCGGGAATCGAACCCACGACCTCAGGATCGGAGTGCGGGTGCTATCGCTACGACGCCATATCGATCGTCAAATATAGTTGTACAACTAAAACAACTACATTCTCGTGAATATAACATTCATAACAGTAAAAGAAATATCAACACTATTATGTCATAATTTACAACTGCTACTTAAAATAGAATTTCTTTAGAATATATTATTCTTATATTTTAGAGAAATAAAAAGAAGGGTTCTTTTGAACTTATATTTGAATAACTTACATTGGCGAAATTGGAGTCCTGTGTAGCATTAACAAACTGCCTAGCCTTTGCCAATCCAATACCAGGCAGAGAAGGCAGGTAGTCACATCCAGACATGATACACATTTTCCGGAACTTATCAAACTTGTAATTCTCTATTGGACATTTCATAACTAAAGGTAGTTTGGCTGTTTCCACCAATGTTCCTGTGCCGTCTAAATCCATTTTGAACAGTACCTACAGAAGAAAGTTTACATTATTGCATGAAATAAGATCATTACATCGCATTAATGTTCCCTACTGAGCAAATACTTCATAGCATTTATAAAGCTAGTTTAAGCCAGTTCTTCCCTATAAATCGCATTGATTGAGTTTCTTGTCAGTTCTTCTCAAGAGCGGTGGCTTGGAACTCGCACTCAGATTTACTTATACCTACCTAATTTTTATTGCATGTAATTGAATCTAAGCTTTGTGATTTCAGTTACATTTAGTTCTTTTTTTTATATTTTATTTTACCTTTCCAACTACTATGTAATAGTTAATGAAATAAAGAACTTATTACATAGTTTACTTCTTTCTTTACTCTAACAATTCTAACAATACAAAATGTATGTAGAAGTTCTGCCAAAATATAGTTATAGAATTTTTTGGTATCGCGCGATTTGGCCGCGTGACCGACATGAAAATCTTCCTCTTGAATCACTCATATATTAAAAAAACACATCAAATTCATTTGCATAGCTCAAAAGACCTAAGCATACATAGGGATACACAGTGGAAAACCACCCTGTTTTATACTATGTAGTGATATATCATGTCATAGCTATATCGCAGTATGTGGTAGATATACCGCCAAATTGTGAGCCCTGCACCAAATTTATATAATACATAAATATGAATTTGTTGTAGGGCCTATATGGAGGCACTCAATATCAAGTGCACCATCATGCGTTTAAGGACTCGCCTTTGGTTATTGGCCCGAAAACAACATGTCATATGGATATGTGCCAAGCATTTTATTATAACAGTAACTTATAAAGCATGTAAGCCCTCGATGTAAGATGCCACCGGAACAGTCACCCATCCGAAGAGTGACTTCTGTGAACTCTGGTGGTTGTTTACAATCACCTGGTGCGGTGGAGCTAAGAGAGCTTCATTGTCCAGCATACATACATTCACGCCTGTTTCCCGAAGGGGTAGGCAAAGGCATATTGTACGCCCACACTTTGCAATTTTTTAGTTGATCCCTCATTATAAGTGGTCATCAGGCACTGTTATTCGCATAAGAGCATAATTCGTTGCAGGTGCACCACTTGCAGGTGAGGTTGGCTTGGGCTCCTTAGGTCTTGGTAGGATCCCCCCCTGGTCTCCACCTTGTCGTGGTGGGGGGCTGAGTACCTCACGGTAGGGCGCAGGAGGCGCCAGGGAAAAGGTAACACCCAGAGATTGGCGGCTCTGGGTGCCCTTAGTACTGACTACCGGTGGGGAAACTAAGAGGGACCTGTGGAGGGCGCAGCGGGCGGGCCAGGAGGGCCCGTCAAGCAGCGCCACGAGGGTCTTAGGCAAAGGGGGGCAGGGGGCCCCTGCTGTCTAAACATGGACCCTCCGAGAAGTCGGCCACACTCGCTATGGTCGCACAAGGAGGTAGGAGGGGCGCGTCCACTGCATCTCTCTGAGGAGGTCCTCCCGGTTTTGGTCCGGGGGACGTTGGCCGCGGGCGGGGTGTCAGAGCTGCAGCCCAGGTACTGGCCCCCCGCCTCTTTCTCAACAAGCGGCGAGCGTCGTCGGAAGATTTTTAGTGGGTATTACTGCTGGCGGTCGTGTCTGCTGGTGGTGAGTCCCACACACCTCTCTCGGTCCCCCTTTGGCCGGGAGACTACGCGTAAATGCATTTTGTTAACGACGTAAATAAAAAAAAGAAGGGCTTGATAGGATCCCTGTGCACCCAGCCAGCATAGTGTAAGTTTAATTACGTACCTTCGTGCAGCCAAACAGAATGAGATCAGAATCTTCAGTGATGACTAAGTGAGCTATGTTCTTAATATTGAGGTAGGCTAGTTCAGAATCAGCTTCATAAGGAGCAACTATGCAGTCCACTTTTCTCTTTCGGCATTCTTTAATAAGAGCCAATGCCATAGCATGTGTTATATCTACACTCCGCCTCATGTATGATCTCGCTTCATCAATCTGCAAAATAATTTAAATATTGAAACATTACTCTGAAGTAAATAAATCTTCTTTATTAATCACTTGTATATTTATTATTTATTTCATTTCTCATAACACAGTAGATGTAGTTTTTAAAACAATTTTTAGTTTACAAGAACAAGTTAAAACAATAAAACAAATAGCGTAAGAACCACTGAGATTGTTTCATGTACCCTCAATGTAAGTAATTAAAATTTTGGCTACGGTAGATATATGCAGATCACAAGGGCTAAAACAGTATAAAATTATGTTTTTTTTACTGTATTTAAATTAAATGTTACCATTGAAGGTTCCAATCATATTTGTTAACATCAGACATATAGGAATATCTATCTGATTGTACTAATAAGGTGATTCAAAAAAGCAAAGGTTTGATTAAAATCAGACAATAGTATGACAACTTTTTATTATGTATATGAAACTATTTAAAATAATAGATTTTAGATTATTTACCACAACTTGACCTACTTATTACTAGCTCACTTTATAAGTTTAGATAAAGATGTTGCTCTTGGGGTTTAGACACCAAAATTTGCGTCAATTATAAAATAAATAATTTACCTTGCCAAGACTTAATAGTTCAGCAGCTCTTTTCTTAGATATATTTCTAGA
Organism: Musotima nitidalis; assembly: GCA_949126915.1. Lineage (NCBI taxonomy): Eukaryota > Metazoa > Arthropoda > Insecta > Lepidoptera > Crambidae > Musotima > Musotima nitidalis. The sequence continues at coordinate 5,025,329 of OX421429.1, forward strand.
TCTACAAAAAAGATACAAATTATGTTTATAACAAAAAATATTTATAGTGTCAGGCAAAATTTTGTAAGGTTTAATTTACCTACTTAGATATTGATAACAGTGATGTATTTTATGTTTTGAATTACTTACTCTCTTCTTTTTAATTCAGTCATAGCTTTAGCAGGTAAATGTCTTCCGTCAAAAACTAAAATGGGTTTGATGTTTTTGGATAACAACATGGTGACATATTTCATGCAATATTTTATATGCCTGAAAATTAAAAACACAAAATAGTTGATAAAGATGTGTAAATTACAGGAAATGCTTAATCCTATAACCAGTGCCGTAACTAGGGCTGTGCCAGCAGTGCCCAGGCACAGGGCACAGAAATGACTAGACTAGTATTTAGTTTTATGTCATGCATGGTGGCTAGTAGATAAATTTTGTTTTATTGCGAACATGGTGTTGACGCACCCTACCTTGTACCTGGCCTGTATTTTCAGAGCCTGGTTAGAGCATTTTTCAAGGGCGCAGTTTTGATAGCTCGCACCGTGTGAAAAAAGGCTAGTGCCGGCACTGCCTATTCTCTTAAAAGTTCTTAGTGGCTTCTCATGTAGTGTCGACATGCTTTGCCATAAGTGACGTACAAATGATTAAGATATGAATGAATTACATTGAATTTCATGCAATAATAATGTCTGTTAGTTTTAAACACTGCAGTCTTTAATGGCATAATAAAACTGTTTAAAGTGAACATATAAGGATATGCAAAGTTTTTAAATAGTTAAATGAATTTAGGACTAAGAGTTTTTAATGTAATTTTTGCTTCTGCTTGGTATTCCTTATGTAGGCATAATAACTGAAATAGGCTTTAGAAACTTGGGATGAAATAGAATGAAAGATTTTATTGTCTACACACATAACGTTATAGAATCTGTAAATGTCACGAAGTTCTTGGGAATCTACATAGATAGTGATATGTCTTGGAAATCACACTCTGACGAAGTATGTAAAAAACTCAACAAATTCTCGTATGCACTTTACAAACTTTCAAAAACAGTAAATACAGAAGCTGTACTAATATCATATCATGGATATGTAGCATCCATTATTCGATATGGAATAATCTTTTGGGGCAATTCAACACAACGCGATGCTATGTTTAAAGCACAAAAAAGATGTATTAGGGCAATGTGTGGTTTAAGGACAACAGAAAGCTGTAGATGTCATTTTCAATCTTTAAAAATCCTTACACTTCCCTGTACCTATATTTTTGAGGTAGCAGTTTTTGTAAAGTCGAATCCCAATATATTTAAATTACAAACACGGCCTCTATTTTTAAGAAAACGTGATAGAATTTGTAGGAATATTTGTAAAACTACACTTTCTTTAAAAAATATATCCAATATGGCTCCGAGAATTTATGATAAGTTGCCAACTACAATCAAACAATCAAATATTTCTATATTTAAGCGAAATCTATCTAGACTATTAATCGAGAAGTGCTACTATTCAATTCAAGAATATTTTGATGACAAATTTCTGTGACATTATTTTACTATTTATTGTGGATTATAGGTTGTTTGATTTTAATGTAATGGTATTAATATTATTTACTTAATTTATCGCTTTTATAATAATCATCTTTGATTTTCATTACTTTTTTATTTGACATTTTTATAATAATTGTAAGTACTAATCTTTTGCTTTTAAAATAACTATTCTTATTTTATTTTGACATGTGTTCATTGTTACTACATTAAATTATTAGTTGTTTTATTATTGTCACTAATAATTGACTGAGTAAGGAAATAATTTTAACTATTATTCAACTTTATATTTGTATGCCTAATACGGTACATTACGGAAGCTATCTATTTATTGTATTGTAAGACCATTATTACCTGTAATGACAAATAAATTATTTGATTTTGATTTTGATTTTTAACAATATAATAAAAATATAAATTGTGTGCATAAAAAAGTATTTTTAATATTAAAATCTAATATTTTTTTGCCTTAAACTATTGCGTTATGATAAGAAGGTAAATCCTTAAAACACAGGAAGATCTTAGTAAGAGTCATCACTTACATATCTGTTTCCTCTCCTCGTACAAGTTTGTCAGCACATGCGAAGGCACCTTTATGAAGCCAGCAGTACGAGTCTATAGCTACGGTGGAACCACTAAACTCACTAACATTGGCCCGTCTAGAAGCTTTTTCAATAAATGGTATTAAGCCAGTAATACCCATCTTGTAATTTTGACGTGACAACGTCTTAAATTAGGTTGCGGCTGGGAGTCACTTATGAAAAAGTGTAACGCTCGGTAACGTTACGATGAGTCACCGAACGAGAGAGAGGCCCGGCGAATGCCTTGCGTCTCTCTCCCACTCAACTATGATCGGTCTGCCGCGCGCGCAGCACTAGTGTACAATGTTTTAGTAAACAAAATATATTTCTATAGTTAAAATTTGTGCAATTCTTATTTTCATTCAATTCCTTGTTCCTATTGTGCAATTTAATTATATTCATATCAATAAATATTCTACCGAGAAAAAGACGTTGTCACGTAAAATCTTCGCCCGTAAAAACGACTTTACAGGCAACCATTTTTTTTTTAGTATAATTTATGTATAATTGTTACAACTAATGAGTTACTCATGTTGTGTTTACACTGTTAGATAATAAAGAGAGAATTATTACATTTAAATAAGTCTCTCCAGCTGTTTTTGGCTCCTGCGCTCCGATCGGGTCACGTACGATATGTCAAAACAAAGAATTGTCTTCGATTTCGCGCCATTTATATTACAGCGCATTCACTAAGTTTGTTCGGTATAAAATAAACGGTGATATAAATTTATCGCAAAAAGGAGAATGTAACCGTATAAATAAATCATACCTTTTAGCTGTGATACCAAAAAACTTTATAACTATATTTTAGAAGAACTTCTACATACATTTTATATTGTTAGAATTGTTACAGTAAAGTAAAAAGTACACTATGTAATAAGTTATTTAATTCACTAACTACCTATTACATAGTGACACTTAAGGTGAAATATAATATAAAAAAAATATATAAAATATAATATAAATGTCACTGAAATCACAAAGCTTAGATTCAATTACATGAAATAAAATTTAGGTATAAGTAAATATGAGTGCGAGTTCCAAGCCACCGCTCTGTGAGAGGAACTGACAAGAAACTCAGGCTATGCTCTTTTAAATTATCATTTATCAATCAATGCGATTTATAGAGAAGAACTGGTTTAAACTAGCTTTATAAATGCTTTGAAGTTGTTAACTACTTATATGCGGCTATATAGAGCCCAATACCTTGTTTCTTAAAATTCTAATAAATAGTACACAATATGGATAAATAAGTTTAACTTGGAAAGTAATAAGTTAACTTTTTGCCAAAAAGCAACATGTAACTGATAAATGACGAAAAAAGGAACGAAAATTAAAGAAAATCATTCATGAGGGTATTTCGTAATTTCTTACAAAGGGTTCCTTCTTTGCTAAGTGACGGTATCGGTAACTATTGACCTCTTTATTTTATTGATCACACTATAAAATTACAAGACGGATTAGTGTACGTGCGATACAGCCACATTGATGTTCGAAATCACATAAGATGCTTATAAATCCTCGAATCCTGTCTACGGCAGCAGCACTCGCGGTCACTTGTGTTGTATCAGCGGCAACTTACTACTACAAGAAACGATCCAGGGAAATAAACGAAGTAATGATATTTTGTAAGCTACAGTTTAACGCACACAACTGTTTTGACAAGCTATTAAGCTACATCGAAAATGCCAAGAAGAGCGTTAGCGTTTGCATGCCGAGCATCCACAACCCTGCAATTCAGGGAAGATTGATAAAACTCATAAAGAAGAATAACATCAAAGCTCGCATCCTAATAGATCTTGCAGGTTACAACGAAGCCACTGGATTTTTGATAAAGGAACTTAGAGATGCTGGTAAGCAGAATATTCTACGTGTTTAATAAATCGTGACAGCGTTTTAGGCATAGGTACCTTTGTAGGCAAGAAACAATTATTAACATCTCCTTTTTCTTAAACATGACCTTCCATGACTAGTCCTTGCATTTACCACAAGGCACGAATTATAGTAAACAAAAAAATTTGTTAGTTGGTGTTCACAACAACAGTTTAGATAGAGCACTTTTTTCAACTTTTTAAAATAACTACTTATTTTTTCGCCACACTTATATTATTGGTGTTTTTTGACGAAACGGTGTCTGATAGTATGCCTGAATAGGTCAGCAGCTCAAAGATATCCTTGTTGAAGAAGCGATTGAGCCGTGAGGCCTAGCCTAGCGCACGCTTGCTGTACCTTAACATTGAGTTAACAGATAATAATAGGCATACTTATATAGTCTTATCATATAAATATCCAAAACAAATTGGAACCAGAATACGGTTAATTACGGTTTTTGTAAACGAAAGTTCAACTGTAAGGTATAAAATAAAATAATAAAATCCCTATCAAAAAAGATCGCATTCGCACAATATTGTTTTTGAAGAATACCTGTTACTTTAAATTTTACTACAATCAATTCAAATAAAATTTTGGTTACAAAGTAGCCTGACTGGGTTGGGATCATCCATAAATTAAGTCACACGAATTTCGTGAATTTTTGAACTCCCCCCCCCCCCCTCCCCCGGTCCTTGTCACACTTGAGAGACTCCCTCCTTCTTAGTGTGATGTCACATATTTTGCAATTGTACAGCAATAAATGATTAAATTAAAACAGCAGTTCCATAATGTTTATAGGACCTGGATTTTGAAATGTAGCGTCACGAAATTTAGGATCCCTCCCATCCCCTTGTCACACCATGTCATATTTCGTCAACCCCCTCCCACCCCATTTATGTGTGACGTAATTATGTATAGCCTCTAATTGGTGCAATCGTTTATTTGGATATGTGCGACAAACTAAAAGCCTTACTCGAAGAGCTAGTAGTAATTCTCGTAGTCGTCAGCCGTAATCAGTGGTCGGAGTTCAGAGGTCAGTCCTGGATGGGGGAGCGATGGTGTGTTATTTAATTTATAGTGCTTCGAAAGGCACGGTAATATTTTGGTGCCGGGTATCACTAGGTATATTATAATGTGGTAGTCGTTTACTTGAAAAGTTCTTCGTCACAACACCTGCCTCCACCAATCCACACTAGGTCCGCGTGGTGGAGTACGACCTTAATCCCCTCATCTTGGTTTAGTTGAGAGGTCAGTGCTCAGTAATAGACAATGGAAAACTAACGCGCTGAGATAATGTTGATACAGACTTACCACCTTTGTCAAATTTAATGTATTGTTGTGACATTTTGCGAAAGAACATTCCACGATTAAATATTTTGCCAAACCTACGTTTTGCTTATAATTTGTCGATGTAAATTCGACTTTATACAATTCACCTACTGCTTAATTTAGTTTCACAATAACGAATCTAGGCGTTTAAAAAGATTTTGCCTGCTAAAACTCTGGTTTTTCGATAAATTTGTATTTCCTCAGTTTCTAGCAAATCCGTAAAGTTGTGCCGTTGCTTACTAAAAAACAAAGTCCTTAATTTAAAAAATGCGTTCAATAAACAATGAACTTTATTTTTAATTTCATCAGGAGCTGAAATAAAATATGTAACAAAGGAACCAATAACCAAAATGCAACACAAATTTTGCTTAGTAGACGACAAGGTGCTCCTGACTGGCACATTGAACTGGGGTAACGATCGATCAGCAGATCATTGGAACTATGTGTACATTACCAGCAAATCCCAATTAGTGGAGCCCGTCAAGAAAGGATTTTATGATATGTGGAATGAGCACTCCATCGACCTAACACCTGCCATAATGGACCAACAGGAAAAGATTGGAACCGTTGTAAATCAAGACAATCATAACAACAGCTTTGATACAGACAATACAAGAGAAGCTCCTCGCACACCAGAATTGTATTTAATGTAATTTATAACATCAAATTTATTGCTAATTTATTTATTTCAATAATCCCAGTTATTTTCTCATTTTATGGCAAAGACTCGTTATTTTACACAATTGTTATATTATTTACATATTTTAATTTTTGAATGAAGACTGAGAATGTCTAACATGAATGAGATCTTATAAAATTGTTCTGAATGCTGTATAATATTCAATTTTATTACAATTTGTGAAGCTGGCCTCAAATTCTATGATTTTTAAATTATTTTTATTTTTTTATGAATCTATTCGCTTGCTTTTTATTATTATTTTTATCTCTTTGTGTATCTATTGTTTATTTCCATTTTATAATAATTGAATATGCTTTTGCAAAACAAAGTGTTTCCTCCCAATTTTTTTCTCATTTTTCAATAAAAAAAATTTCTATTTGTTACTAATAACTGAATACTTTTTTAGGGCCAGCTCTGATTAATGCTTTCTAAATAATAATTAATTAAGATCATTTAAAAGTACATGTTATGCATTTTTATTTAAAGAATTATAATAACCAATAACAATTTTTTAATACCAGATTTTTAGTGCCCTTTGTGACAAAACACCTTTGTAGTGATGCCAGATAGTTGTTGAAGTGCTGCTTGACTAATGAAAATACTGAACATAGCTCATACCATAAATTGAACCTTATGGAGTAAAGTTAAGGTAGAAAACCAATGAAGATTATCAAAATGTTATGCCAGGTTACAATGAGGAATTATAACTATGAGCACTGTCACTTGCTTTGGCATGAGCCAGTAGTGTGTCTGCACTACTCTGCACATATTATTATTATGGCTGCTGCATTGATATATACATAAAGTGATCTTTATATTGATTAAATCAATCTTGTCTGTATTTCACTTAACAATAGATTAATAACACTTTTAATTGAAGTGAAGTGTGGGCGTAAAATATGCCTCTGCCTACCCCTTCGAGGAAACAGGCGTGAATGTATGTATACATTAAATTGGTGAATGACTTTCAAGGATCCAAAGGAATTATAGACAAAATTATATATTACTTAAAAATTATTATTAATATCATAGGTAAATATTACAGTATATTAGTATGCCTAAATGCTAAATTATAGTTATTCTCGCATAGCTTTGTATTTAGTTATCTCATTGGGGAAAGTCTTAGATAGTTCTTGCAGAAGATGGCTCTTAAAACGCTTAAACGAATCAATCTTGCCTTTGACCTCTTCATTTTTGGCCAGCGCTTTGTCTATGCAGTCTTTAGTGTATAGTTGTGGATTGCGGCCTTGATCAATGTATCTGCAATATAAAAACACACACATTTTACATAGCGCCTATCCCCAAATAAACCTAAATCAAATGTACTTAGATACTTTATAAAAATCTATATATTATGTACCATTTAAGAATCCAAAACCTTCCATCCTAGGAGCAGAGATGATACAGAATATTTATTTAATACTGTTGGGTTCATTACACAGTAGAGTACAAGCTATAAGTTTTTTTTTTCTATTGGACTATAAGACTATAATTCCTGCCAGAACAAACACTGGCCCATTAGAGGAAAGTATGTAATAAAAAACTAATGTGTACATATCACAAATAAGATAAAAATAAACAAGTTCATGTGTACACAAAGTAAAATGAAAATACAGAAGAATTTTTTTCCTAATTAAAAACAAGAAGTTAAACAGTTTTGACTGTATGAGAGGTGTATCACTTTTCACAGGATGCACAGAATTGATTAAAATAGTAGCTTGGAATGTATTTAAATATATTTGATAGATGAGAATCACTTATTATGTCGCATTTGAGGTAGACAGGAACCTCGCTACCACTATTTAAGAACAACATGATGAGTAGCAAAGTTCACTTCTAGCAGAGCAAAGGAAAAAATGAAGTGAAATGAGGCAAATGGCTAAAGGTTGCTAGCACTTTATCTACATTGACACTAAATGGGATCCAGATAGTTCTAATGCTCAATACATCTTCTAAAAATATTATTTTCTCAAAAGAAATAACCATATTTACTCACTCGAAGACTTCTGTAGGTACATGAATATCGTGAACTTGTGATTTCAACTTGTCCACTTCTTGTAATCCAGTAACTAAAGATTGTCTGTAAATTTGTAAAGAAATATAAATTGGTAAATTAATGTTTAATGTAAATTGATAAATAAACAAGAAACATTTAAAATAACACAACATACATTTTCTGGTTCAAAACACTTTGACCCTGTGGCTGGAAATCGCTAACAATTATGCGAATTTGGCGAACATTTTCAATAAACATTTCGAGTTGGGTCTCTAAATTTTCCAGAGGGGATGACATTTTAATTTAATATTAAAAAGATAATTTGAACTATAAAATCGATCGAATCACGAATGTTTTAGTCGAATTTTGACATTACGACTTTACTCTTTTTAATTTATTCGATCGCGCACACAGATAACATACCTCACCACAGAGCTACTACAAAATACTTCTATATTAAAATGGATCTACGACGGAGGCGATACTGTTCTATTCATTTATAGTATCTTTTTGGCCATTAATTCTTATCCTGGCATATTATGGTAGTTTTAAATATAGTAATAATTCACAAGAACTGTAAAATGAAAACTAGAATGACTAAAATAATTTGAACTTTTAGTCTTTCATAACTTCTTTCTTTATTTTAAATAATGGCTTCATGCGTCTAGCACATTTAGCCAGTGTCAAGTAAGTGATATATTAATTATATATAATTCATAGTAAATGAGAATGAGTGGTGATAAAGATGATAAATGGTAAATGAGATACCCTCCCCTAAGCCCCTTGAGTCCTCAGTAAAGATGTGGGACTATACTAAGATCTCACATGGACTCCTTGAGAGAAAATTTGAAAAGTGATGTTGCACTGTTTTGTTTGATTTACCAACACTCATATATGTTCACAAACACTTAACGGTTAATAATCCACCGTTATTACACATTTATGTTAGAAATATCAAAAATTTTAGAAAATAAAACAAAACTGCAGACGCATGTCGCTTCACTTTCCCGCCAAGAAGTCCTTTCTTTTTCTTTCTTTATTTTAAATAATGGCTTCGTGCGTCTAGCACATTTAGCCAGTGTCAAGTAAGTGATATATAAATTATATATAATTCATAGTAAATGAGAATGAGAGGTGATAAAGATGATAAATGGTAAATGAGATACCCTCCCCTAAGCCCCTTGAGTCCTCAGTAAAGATGTGGGACTATACTGAGATCTCACATGGACTACTTGAGAGAAAATTTGAAAAGTGATGTTGCACTGTTTTGTTTCATTTACCAACACTCATGTATGTTCACAAACACTTAACGGTTAATAATCCACCGTTATTACACATTAATGTTAGAAATATCACAAATTTTAGAAAATAAAACAAAACTGCAGACATGACGCTTCACTTTCCCGCCAAGAAGTCTTCTTCCATTTAAATAATGGCTTCGTGCGGCTAGCACATTTAGCCAGTGTCAAGTAAGTGATATATTAATAATAGTTAATTCATAGTAAATGAGAATGAGTGATGATAAAGATGATAAATGGTAAATGAGATACCCTCCCCAAAGCCCCTTGAGTCCTCAGTATAGATGTGGGACTATACTGAGATCTCACATGGACTCCTTGAGAGAAAATTTGAAAAGTGATGTTGCACTGTTTTGTTTGATTTACCAACACTTATGTATGTTCACAAACACTTAACGGTTAATAATCCACCGTTATTACACATTAATGTTAGAAATATCACAAATTTTAGAAAATAAAACAAAACCGCAGACATGACGCTTCACTTTCCCGCCAAGAAGTCCTTTCATAACTTCTCGCATGCCACTTTCTTACAGCTAGTGTCGCGCGCATATAAATATCGATTGATAGTAGTCGGTACTAGGTAAAAAAAATTAAAGAAAGTAACATAAGGAAAAGGTTTTAGTTTAAAAGATGTACTTGTAATGATCGTAAAACGGGATAAAGTTATTTTTATATTAAGCAAATAGCGTGATGTGTGACCAACCGATATAAGTAATTAAATATATTATTTTCTATAAATATATTTTTCAATTACATAATACATTTTTGCCTATTAATAGATACATATTATTTATATATTAGCGAACTTATACTGTTCGAGTAGGTTACTCATATTCCCCCCGGGTTTGGTACTGGTCTCCACGTCGAGAAAAGATAACCCTCAGGACCGGCGACTCTGGGTGTCCTTAGTACGTCAGTCTGGGTGCCCGGTAGTTATACCAGGGTGGGCATCAGTCGGAAGATTTTTAATGGATATTACTGCTAGGGGTCGTGTCTTCCGCTGGTGAGTCCCACACACCCCTCTCGGTATTCCTTGGGCCGGGAGGCAATGCGTAAATGCATTTTGTTACAAAAGTAAAAAAAGGATACTCATATTAATGTTATTCATAAAATAAATATTTAAAAAGTTTATTTTAGTTATAGTATTAGTAATAAAAACATTTAATTTTGGCCATCATCTTCAAAGTTAATGTTTGTTTGACACTGTCATGCTGGACTGACAATACTTCAGGTGCCCAGCAATTGCTCTATTAACAGTACCTACTACAAAATACTTTGACGTAAAAGGTATTTCAACAATTTAAATCAACTTGTATCACGAAAACTACTAAATTTTTACTTTAAAATAACACAGTTTCGTATAATTAGGTCACTTGGTCATTGTAAAAAATATTTTTTATTTAGAAAATTATCGATATCTTTGTCGATCTAATTTTACACCTACAACAATCTTATCAGACTGACAGATAGCATAGTGTAGCAAACAAACAGACATGACCGATACGATCAGTCAGCAAAAGAAAGAAAGGTTACCAAGTAAACTAGAAAGGAAAACATTATCATGGTCAGAATTTGTAGGATTAAATGCCTGTAGAGTCATTCAAGAAAATCGTCTGGTGTCAAATATGTATTTTTATAGGTAACAGTATTTACACACAGTGAGTAAAATACTAAAAAATAACCTTTAGAAAGTTGGTCGAAAGACTCGCACTAGAGAAACATTGAAGCACTATCTATGTAGCTATGGTGGTGAAAACAAGTGAAGAATCTAAGGTAACAGTTTTACAATCTGCGTTTGCTGGTGGCGTTGCAGGCGCTGTGACTAGAGCCATGTGTCAGCCTCTCGACGTTCTCAAAATTCGGTTTCAACTTCAACTCGAACCTATAAAATACGGAGAGAAAGCGAAGTACACATCAGTTCTCCAAGCTGTGTCATCCATTGTCAAAGAAGAGGGTGTAGCTACCTTATGGAGTGGGCATATACCTGCACAGTTCCTATCAATAACATACGGGGTAGTTCAGTTTTCAATGTTTGAGAAACTGACTCAGGTATGCCAAAGATCAGACCTACAGTTTTATATGGCCAATAAACACTGGATAAATTTCGCCAATGGCGGAATAGCAGCAACAGCAGCAACTGTAATATCTTTTCCTTTCGACACTGTCAGAACTAGGCTGATAGCTGAACAAAAGTCAAAAAGAGCTTATAAAGGATTTTTAAATGCTATATCCACTATGGTACAAAGAGAAGGTGTAAGATCTCTTTATAAAGGAATGGTACCAACATTGGGCCAAATAGCCCCTCATGCAGGTCTGCAGTTTGCTGTATTTAAGATATTCACAGACAATATACTTAACAGAATAGTGTTTTTTCAGAGACAAGGAACTGTTAGTGGTGTGATAGAATCAACATTAATAGGAAATCTATTGGCTGGATCAGCGTCCGGTTTCATTGCCAAGACTGCCATATATCCGTTTGATTTAATAAAAAAACGCTTACAAATTCAAGGGTTCCAAGAACATAGAACAGAGTTTGGTAAACAAATGTACTGTAAGGGTTTGTTTCACTGTATAAAACTAACTTTAGTTGAAGAAGGTTTTATGGCATTGTTTAAAGGTTATTTGCCGAGCATTTATAAAGCAATTTTGGTGTCAGCATTACATTTTACTGTCTATAATGAAGTCAAGCATTTTATAATGAATATTCAGCGGTAACATAAGTGTTAATTTTATTCTTAGTGTTCAAATGTCAATATCTCATTGATTATTTAGTTGTAATGTTTGTTATCCTAAAAATGTCTGATCGAATGGTTCAAAATCTCCTTATTTATATATTGTAGTAATTGTTTTGTTAAGACTTCATAAATTATTTATTACTGCCAAAGTACAATAAGAAATTACAACTTGTAGTAAGATTTACTTTTTTTCTAATTGTTTATAAATATAAAGTATTGTTAGCATAGTAGGTATTTAGCATTGTGATTTCTAGTCAATAATGTAGACTAAAGTGATTTTAGATGTTGATATTAGTATTGTAATACAAACAAGTTTAATAATTTTTATTTTTTATTATTTTTTATCCAATACAATTAAAATTTTATTAAATTTATAATTTTATACAAAGAAAGTCTATGCAGGTAGGTTTTATTTAGGTCTTTACATTATTTATTAAATCTAACCATATGAAATAACATATCCCATGTTTCTCATCAATGTATCTTTTATAGCTGGTTGTAGTTCCTTCTTCATGTATGTAGTTAAAAGAGTTCTTATTCCTTTTGTGAATATGTCTTCCATTTCTCTAGATATATCTTCAACATCATCTAAATCCTCATCTGGCCTTAATAATCTGCTTCTTTCATAATTACTTCTGGAACGAGGATCATAAATAACATCCCAACTGTTCTCTGATGCTCTGCTATCATATCCTTCATCATTGCCATAATTCAGATGGGGTTCAAATGAAAATTCGTCAGATCTACGCCTACGTGTAAGGGGAAGGTTGTCTTTGTTGCGAACAGAATTTCTGTTTATATATTTCTCACATCCATAAGCATAAACGCTGATAAACCCCGGCTCAACGAATTCCGAGTCTGTCTTTACATTGAATTTTCCAGGTTGTTGATTTAGTGGTCTCGTATGAAATCCAATTCCAGCCTTCCTCAGTCTAAGGATCATATTGCATCCGTCCCTTCGATTTCTGTGATAAACGTTTTCGTCAGGATATCGGCTGTCGTAATTTCTTGTATCGTAATTTCTTCTCCGCCGTCCATTGTCTGATATTTCCCGATTAAGATCGTTGGCGTCATACAAATCAACGTTTCCGCTTATAGTCAAGTCGTGGAACAATAGCATAGTGTCCAGAGATACGTTGCGAGGATCGAAGTAGCACTTTTCGACGCGGACCCAGTTACTGTTCTGTGGGAGCCGCACGCGCATTCTTGTGACATACATGTCTACTGGAGCGGTTCTCATTTGTTGGTACAGGCTGTAGCCATTGAGATCGATGCTTTGACTCTGAAAAAAACATTTTAGGATCTTATTAGAGTTATCGAATTGAGTCTATTTCACAATGTCTGAATTAAATGATACTAGAAAGTTAACATGGCTTTTTTCTATGGATTATCTGTCAAGTAAAGCTTATGGGAACTTATTTGGACATTGTGAATTGTTTCTTAGGCTAAAATTAAAGAGATTGGTATCCCTATAAAGGAAGCAGTAGACTCAAACTTGGAAACCTACATACTCTTATCCCTTCTAAATGCAAAAGTCAGTTTTGTTACGCTTTCTAGTCAAACCTCAAAGGTCTTTTTTTTAAGGGTATAGCGATTTTGATAAATGTGGATGTTTGATAGTTTGAATACACACAATTGAATGAACAGCTATAGGCTGTTTATCAAGTCCTGGACTAGATCGTCGAACATTTACACAACACCATATAGTCCCAAACTTTGTACCATGAACGGATAAACTTACATAGTAAACACAGATCAGAAAAAAACACTTATGTTCTTGCATACAAATATTTGTTCGTGTAGGTATACCATCGCTGCCGTACCGTTTGAGAAATATGCTTATATCAACAACAAGCAATGTATCACTAAAGTATATATAATCTACAGTGCAGTGACACGTGGCAGTGCGGGTGTGCACATGAATGAGCCCTAGAAGGCTTAAAGCAAAAGTATGTAAATATATATACTCTTTGCCTATGCGTAACGGTGCATGGATTTTTGCTTAGTACATTTCTATAATTATACTAGTTTTTAATCAGAATTTGCTTATCTAATCATCAGATGTACTTAGGAAGCCTTAGGAGTGAAACTGAGTGATAAAATTAGAAATGAAGTATATGGTGTAAAACAAGATGTTGTGATTATAAAGTCAGTATGTGAGTATAAGTAAGATTGACAAAGTGGTAGCGATAGAATAAATAATTTATTAGGCGCAAAAACATTGCATAGGAACACAACTTTACTATTTTAAGTTGACTCCCACTAACCGTGTTCTGTCCTTGTCTTTTCTATGAGATTTGTAACAGACAGCGCTCTATTAACTCGTTTCGGTGGATAGAGGATAGAGTATAGATTCAGAATGGTACGGATAGATGGCTTGGTTATGTTGAGAGGATTAATGGAAGCAAATAAAGCAATTTATGTAATGGACCGTATAAGACTATTAATAATGAAATAAATAGAGTTTTAGAAATAAGGCTCGTCAACAGTACCCTAAACCGACGGGAGTGTAGAAGAAGGTTAATGAGTGTGAGTAAAGCTAAAACAGTTTGCCAGGATCTTACGTTTCCTTAGCAAATGGAAGAATGTGATCTCTGTCTACACCTAAGGGAACAAGGCGTGATATATTTATACATACATTCAAGCCTGTTTCCCCGAAAGGTTAGGCAGAGGCATATTATAAGCCCACATTTCGCCAATAACATGGTTGGTCCCACGTAATAGGTGGCGAACCTACTGGCCCCTATCGGGATCCGTTACGTTCTCCAGAGCCGTCTGTTGTACAGCAAGTGCACAACTCCCAGGTGAGGTTGGCTTGGACTCCTTAGATGTTGGCAGAATCCCTATTCCTAATCCCTAAGGTATTTTTTTATCATTCTATATAGTACCACTGCAGGACACAGCTTCCTCTGAGGTTTCCATTTCTTTCTTGGACGAGTCTCCTCCAATCTGAGAATAAAGAAGCAATGTCGTTTCGCCATCACTTCCGGATTCTACTATGCCTGTATAACTAAATTAAATATAAATTTCAATATCCGCTTCCGGTTTTACCAAAGGCGTGTCCAAACTCTTCGGTTGATTCCGCTTTCTTCGCTTGAGCTGGTCTAGTGCGGATTCCAGTCGCGAGGAGCACCTTTCACCAGCGATGGGCGCGGAAGTCAAAGGAGGTAGACCACCAGGGCTGATGGCGGGGGTAGGTCTGCCGTCATAACGCTTTACCTCGAACAGGGGAAGAAATCGAGACTCTGTAACAAACAGTAGTTAGAATCAGATTAGACGGCTATGATAAATTTACGTGATGCATACCATATTTATTAGGAAGTCAGACTCAGTAGTTATTAGAAAGTCAGTGCCTTCAGATATCTAGACAGCTGGTTTAAAAAAATAATGATGTCCCCTCTGGCTGGCGGAATTCAGACTGCAGTCGCTCCGTGTAATTCTGCCATATCTGATCAGACCAGTGAGCAGACCCTGGGCCCTTATCACATGTTCTTAATGATACTTATCTTGGAACTAAATAATTGGTGTGGTTGTAAGAGAATATTTATTTATTATATGTACTTAACAGATTGTACAAATATGAAATACTCATTAAATACTAGGATCGTTCACGATTTTACTTGTATTGTATTACACCCAATAATACAATCAGATTTCGAGGTGTGTAATTATAAAACCATAACAACTAGGTAGCTGTTTCTAATATAGATAAAACGGAAAGTTGTCCTATCTTCTGAGTAGATCCATATAGTTTCTGTCGATGATACTTTTGTTTTCACCCCATTGTTCTTGATCAGTACCGTGGCACACTCACGTCGCGTAGTCACGGACTTTAGATTTTTATATAGTACCCACCTAAGCTATTTAACTACTTTTATTTTATGGACAGTAATAATAATAAAGCAAATGGTTAACTACGCTGCGCAACTGAGAATAGAAAGCGATGAGCATACAATTTTAATATTGGATTTTTTTAGGTTCTTATCACAGAACAGAGATAACGTCGTTCCGTGTTCTGTGATTCTTCCTTATTAGGAAATCCTGGTATTTTATTTTCATTCCATCCATTAAGGAGGTTTTAATTTAATTCAATTATTTTATTGCATTCAACAGCGTAACAACAGATAAAGTTATAGAACTAACCATGTGAGGCACAATAAAAAAAATATTGGCAGTATTAATGTTTTTTTTAAATTTATTAGTAGATAATTGTGTTATTGTTATAATAAAGTGAATAAGTATGAAGTGCTATTTTTATGTAAATATCTTTGTATCTACCGATAACGGTTTGACGACGGATATGGCGTGGGGGACAGTAAACCTGCACTTCACTCCAGAGGTCGTGGGTTCAATTCCCACACAGGACAAATCTTTGTGTGCATGAATATGAATATTTTACTGGTCTGGATGTTTCATATGTATCTTAACTTAAGTATGTATTTACAAAAATAAATATTTAAATAACATCGCGCCTGTTTCCTCAAAGGGGTAGGGAGAGGCATATTATATGCCCACATTTCGCAAATTGTTTTATTAGTCCCACGTAATCGGTGGCGAGCCTATTGCCGCTTACTGGAAACTTTTTTGCCATAGCCTCGTCCGTTGATCAGCAGATGCACTACTTGCAGGTAAAAGGTTGGCTTCGGTTCCAAAGATGATGGTAGGGTCTCTTTACACCCACAACTTAAAATCGTTATTTTTAAACTCTAATCTAACTTCTATTGTTTACTAACCCCACCTTCAAATGACGTCAGTTCTAATTTTGTACCTACTAAATATACTACGAATTTTCCTAAGATAAGGTTGATATCAAAAGATGTCCTTATCAATTCCTACAGCTCGCTAATTTATAGCCGTTTTTTCCTTATAGTTAGCGAGATGGGTAATATATTATTTTAGCTAAGTTAACGAGTGTGACCATTATATCCATGAATAGGCTAACTCATCTTAGAGAAGTTTAATCGAGATATGGTTTATTATACATTTACCTATATTAAGTGGGGAAATAAAATAATCACATCTTCTCATGTAAAAAAACGTGGTCAGAAGTTACTTTTTTTGTTAAAACAATATATAAGAAGTTCTGATAGTAGATAGTTTTGTCAGGGCTGCAGGACTGTCCGAAAGGGTAACCGAGGCCTCGGGACGTAGCAGGCACAAGAAGGAACATGGATGGTTTTTAGTCAGTAAAAGTCTGACACACCCTCCCGCTCCACCCACAGCGGGAGAAGGTCATTAGATGATTTTCCAGCAGAAAAACAAAAAGATAGTTATGTCAATTGTCATCTTATCGCATTAACGTCGCTCTACCGAGCACGGACCTCCTCTCATGAGCCAGAATGCGAGCATGCGGGCCTAGTGATGATTGGCGGAGGCATTTGTGTCGAAAATATATCTTATACATTCTCAACATGATAATCACTCTTCATTTAAAGTATTTAAAATTAATCACTAAATCAATACCAAATAAGAAGATTCCACATCTAAAATTATACCGTTATGAAAAAAAATGCTAGGCGCTCGCTTGAGAACAGCCGGTAATAAAAAAATTACGATAATAATTGTCTGTTATGAAGAAAAAACTGGTGAGAAACATCCTTGTAGAAGATACTTTGATTGTCTTTTTCCGTGATGGGTTTTTCATAACGCCACCTAGTATGACGTAAATATAAAGCGCTTTTTAAACCCATTTAAGACGGCTTTCATAAATGCCGGTTCAAGTCTATCCCTACGTAGCTTGAGGGCCTTATGAAAAACTTTAAGGGTGCGTTTTCACCGGAGTTGTGCGAGGATGCGTTGTGAGGAATGTTTTTGTTTAGAACCAATAGAGTTTAGAATCGCTGCGCTGTGCGAAGCTAGGTTAATGTAGCGATTCTATTGGTTCTTTAAATATACATACACATACCTCGCACCATAACGTGAAAACGCATAAAGTGAAAAAGCACCATAACCCCGGGATCCCAAATAATGCGTTATAGCCTTAGGTACCAGCTGTCATTTTAGAAGGTTCCTTTTTTATGTCAATGCGAGTTTAGCTATCGGTATTAATCTTCAGCTGTAGGTATACGAAATATTATTTCACTCTCTGTATTTATGCCAAACAGCGTGTCTCTTTCAAAATAAAAATTAGGTAAGTTTCTCAGTAAAGTTGAAAAAGAAAAATCAGCAAAGTTTTGCAACATATGTCAAGATTGTGAGCTCAGCTGTATGCAAAATGTGTTCAAGAGTTTTGAAGAGAGAGAGGGGCAAGGTGGGGAAGTTCCTATTACACGAAGACCTGGGTTTTATTGGCATTAAACTCGGCCAGGCTATCAAGATCCCTTAGAGTCACATTTATGTTTTAAAGGTTGCTGCTCATAGTTTACCAATATCAAAAAATATACAAACTTCTATAATATAATAAACCAACGATTTTCTATCAAACTTTGCAATAGTACCAATTTCATTTATGCAATTTTAACTCTCTCTCTGTATCGTATTATTACACTTTGGGTAATTTCGTCATGGGAAAGCGTGGGAAAGGAAAAAATGTTCAAAGAAAAAACTAAACCTGAGTGCATTGTTGATGTAAGTCGTTTTATGTAGGAAACGTTACATAATTATATGTAATATATGTAACTTGTTGGTTGTAACGAAAAACACACAATAGAAATTAAAGGAAGAAGGAATACATAAACTTGAGAAACACAAACTTGTTTAGTCTGACAATACAAAACCAAGAACAATAAAAAGATAAAAGCTAAAGATATCAAATATCAACAGCGGACTTTGCTAGTGATTCCGAGTTACTAGGTGGTTTGAAACGATTTCCGAAATTAGGCAGAGTTCAGTCCACGGTAAAGTGACCGTTTGTGTGGCATTTAGACTCGAGGGCTCGTTCCGGAAAGAACGTAAATAGTGAGTCCCGGTTATCACTGTTTCCGTTAAGTCAAGTTAAAAATCGAACTATTTAGCAAGACGCTACACACCTGTCTCCTGCCAGTCCATACTGGGTGCATGTGGTGGAACCAGTAAGGAGGACTTGATGCGGTTTAAGCTTACGAGGGGGTAAATAAGACTATTGTCAATGTGATTTCAACATTCTTAGTACCTAATAATCACATATAAAGAAAACCATGCATCCTTTATTGTTCTTAAAGACAGTGCAATCCGTAAAGTGAGAGCGTTCCATGTCAAGATAAATGCGTGCTGGCTGCCGATTATATTTTCTTCGTGCTTTCTGTGCTCTCAACCTTGACTGTCAAAAAGTTGGTATAAGCATTTATCATTGATTATACATATAAATTCAGGCCTGTTTCCCCGAAGGAGTAGACAGAGGCATATTATACGCCCACACTTCGCCACTTATATAGTTGGTCCCACGTATAGGGGGCGAGCCTATTGCCGCTTACCGGACAGTTATGTTCGCCAGAGCCTCCTCTGTTGATCGGCATGTGCACCACTTGCAGGTGAGGTTGGCTTGGGCTCCTTAGGTCTTGGTAGGATCCCTATACACCTTATCATATTATTATCATCTCTGTATCACTTATAATATTGTTATCTTCTCTATCATTATTATGTTATCTTATATATATATATATATATATATATATATATATATATATATATATATATATATATATATATATATCTTTACTGACTTAGGTTTTAGGATTCATATAATAAAAACAATTTAACATAAAACATATCGGCAAAGAGTTCGTTCTTGCACCATGGAAACGACAGGACGATACGTTTCAAAAGAAACTTTCTGCCGCGTACAATTGGGTTGTAGAATGAGCTCCCTAGCGAGGTTTTCAAAGAGGTTACAGCTTGAAGTTCTTTAAATAGGGCCTGAATCGGTATTTGAACTTGTTTGAAGGCTTCTAAAGCATATGGACGATTGTAATTACTGTACTATAGGCTGCGGTGACCACTCTCCGTCAGAATGGACCGTACGCTAAAGTGTCACCTTTTAGTATAAAAAAAAAATGAATTTAGCCTACTAAAAAGGATAGCACTCTTTTGTTAGAACTCTCAAATAAAGGAATCACGATCCTGTCAATTATTGAATATATGAAATAACACCAACCTTTTCCCACTTCTGCGCCAGGCAAGTGGTTGTCATTAGCCGACGCCGTTTTTGCAAACAATATGAAAATCCACCAAAATTTCACCATTTCCAACACAATGCACAAACATCTAAATAAACCACTTTGAAAGAGCTAACCTCCTTTTTGGATTTAAGTGTCTAGTAGAAAATGATAGAAAAAAAAGAATCAAATTAAAAATAACCGCGAATTTCTCTCGTTCGTTGTCTCTGCGTGACACCGGACTATGGTGTATTGTGCACGAGCGTAAGAATTGCAGTGTTTGGGAAACAATCCCCGCTTGGATCCAAGTTTGTTGGTAGGTATGGTCGATAGAAAGTCAAGCGTTACCTTGCGAATTTGAAAATTGCTTTTATAACTATAGCTGAATGGAGTCGACGACTGTACATTTGATTATTTAAAGTCTCTTTAACATTGCCGAATGCCGAGAAACTATTGAAGTAAGACGAATTGTATTTGACCAGTAAGGGTCAACGATTTTGTTGAAAAGAGGTATGTAGGTCATTTATCATGGAGTAGGGTTCGTAAACACACGGTAAGTTGAGGTGTTTTAGCGTTTTCATTTATGACGACCGATATGGCGTGGTGGCGAGTATACCCGCACTCCACTCTTAAGGTCGTGGGTTCGATTCCCACACCGGACAAATCTTTGTGTGCATGAACATGAATATTTGTTCTGATCTGGGTGTTTTCCTATGTATAGTAAGTATGTATTTATCAAAAAAATATATATGTACGTTTATCGGTTATTTAGTATCTATCTATAGGTAACACGAGTTCTTAATGATACTTATTTTGGAACTAAATGATTGGCGTAAGTGTCAGAAATATTGATTTATTATTTATTTATAATGTTAATTTTATAAAAAAAAAACAGGCACATTTTCATTTAGCCTTTTGTGTGAAATTAAACTTGTGATTCTCAGTGGTGTGAACCATCTAAATCCTTTGCAAGTTGAATGGTTCAAACCTTAGGTCACTTATAGTAGGTGGCCATTGAGGCAGATGTATATCACTTATTCTATTTTAGGAAGCGTACGCAAGTTTACTTATTATAAAAGGTTAGGTGCCAGAAGTTAAATATGGGACTAATATGTAACTGCCGCTGTTAAATAGAATTATATTAACCTATGTCAACGAAAATAAATTTGATCTATATCATTTAATAAATATGGCGGACCCTAAAGGAAACAAAATAGATAGCAGCAGGTAGTATTATATAACGGCACCTAAATAGGGGGTAAACTGATTTTTCCGTGCATACTTAACGGTTCATGGGTTTTGAAGGTGTGAAGAAATGTGGATAGATATCATGTATTGACTGAATTCTATGTATCAGAATCGAGTATTTATAAAGAAAGTAAATAATTATGCTTATCCGTTGTATACTGTATCGACTCCACAGTAAAAGCTCTGCTCAGTTTCGGGCTTGATAGCGTTGTATCATCTGTGCCCGGATATTATTATGAAATCGTTGTAATTTTCGGACAAGTCCTTGTAGAATTGTTGCTTCTTAAACGGGTCTCGGGCTTCCTCGAGCTTTCAAAGTTAAAGCCCAAGTAGTTAACTTGAGTTTGTTTTTATAAAGCTCTTAAAAACATAATTTTTATGTAGACGATAGTATGCTGCTATGCATTTAGAGTGAAACATAGGTAAAGTGTCTTATTGTTGGTAACATCGAAAGGGTCGTAAAGATCTACACACGACTCTAGTATCAAGTGCGTTAGAGCGTGTTCCGATATACACTCTGTCAAGAAAGTATCGGAAATGATTATTACAGAGTATTGTTTATAATTCCAAATTATTTTTTTTGTTTTTTTTGATGTTGTTAGATTGGCACAATTGTTTTCCATTTTGGCGCGGAGTTTGAGTTGCATTTATATTAAAAACAGTGCTGTTTTTAGTTTTATAATATCTAGTGTGTATTCCGAATTTAATAATGTACAAAAACATCGAACAAAGAGTTAGTCTTAAATTTTGTATCGCTAATGGAATTTCGTGTTCGGAGACACTGAAAATGTTACAGAAAGCTTACGGTGAATCGACTTTACAAAGCGGTCGAGATATGATGGAAGATTTGCCGCGTTCTGGTAGACCATCAAAGTCTGCACAAGAAGTTAACATCGCAAAGGTAAAGGAAATAGTGACTGAAAATCCTCATTCCAGTTTGAGTGAGATGGCCGCCAAACTTTCTGTATCTCACGAGTCGATCCGTACCATTTTAACTAATAATTTGGGTATGAACGTGATGCCGCCCGGCTAGTCCCAAAGAACCAGAATTTTCTTCAAAAACTAAATCGCATGAGAGTCGCTAAAGACATGCTAGAACGAGTCAATACCGACCCACATTCATGAATCACCTGTTACTGGTGACGAGACGTGGGTTTACGAGTTTGACATGCAAACTAGTTAACAAGCTTCGGAATGGCGCCTTCCAACTGAACCAAAACCGAAAAAACCACGTCAAAGTCTATCAAAAGTCAAAGTCATGTTAACTGTTTTCTTTGACTATCGCAGTGTGTTGTGCACTCGGAATACTTGCCGGAAGGTCAAACGGTATATAAAGAAGAGCGTTATGCGGCGGTTAAGAGAATGAGAAGTTTAATAATTTTTCTTTTTAAAATCTTAACTTCTTTATTGACTCATATGAACTTCTAGAATATTTTCAGCTATCATGCCGAGCTCGTCTTCCAGTTCGCTCCTCACGTACATAACCTATTTTTGTACCCCCACTTCGTTTTAAAAATTACACTCGAAACTCATTTTTTTTTCGTTCCACTAACATGTTTAACAAAGAACTTCACAATATAAATTTATTTAACTTATCACTTGATCTCTTAAGTTAAGTCTCAAAGCAAATTATGTTAAAATTTTCATTTATTTGAATCTCAAACAGTTATCGTCAGTTTCACGTTTGTTTTTTTTACAATACGATCCGCCATGTTACTGTTAAATTCTCATTATGAAGCATTGTCCACATTCGAATACGACTTTGTTAATAATAAGTATGATTGGGCACTGTAGGTCTATTTCTTATGTTAAAATTGTTGTGAAGTAATGTTCTGTTTATTTATATGACTGTTTGTTGCCAAAATAAATTGAAAAAAAAACAAATACGACGATAAGGGCCAGATTTGTAGAAAGCAAATTCTTGGATTTTGCACCACGATAATGCGCCTTCGCACAAAACCATCATTGTGAACGATTTTTTGTCCAAACACTCAACAAATACCATCGAGCAACCACCATATTCACCAGATATGGCTTCAGCCGATTTCTTTCTTTTTCCTTCACTCAAATGACCACTTCGTCCGTTTTCATCGGTAGAAGACAAGGAGAATTCGCGGCGAGAACTGAACTCAACTCCAGAAACAGCGTTTTAAAAATGTTTTGATGATTGGATTATTCGTTGGCGTAAGTGTGTCGTTTCTGAAGGAGCATACTTTGAAGGTGATAAAATAAATTTGGAGAAATAACATTTTTTTGTATATTATTGATTTTTTCCCGGTACTTTCTTGACAGAGTAAAATGGTTGCCTGTAAAGTCGTTTTTACGGGCGAAGATTTTACGTGACAACGTCTTTTTCTCGGTAGAATATTTATTGATATGAATATAATTAAATTGCACAATAGGAACAAGGAATTGAATGAAAATAAGAATTGCACAAATTTTAACTATAGAAATATATTTTGTTTACTAAAACATTGTACACTAGTGCTGCGCGCGCGGCAGACCGATCATAGTTGAGTGGGAGAGAGACGCAAGGCATTCGCCGGGCCTCTCTCTCGTTCGGTGACTCATCGTAACGTTACCGAGCGTTACACTTTTTCATAAGTGACTCCCAGCCGCAACCTAATTTAAGACGTTGTCACCAACGTCGTTTACCATTATATGTATTTTGGGTACCACCAACTTTTCGGGTGCCCGTACATTTTGAGGACAAGCAATCTCTTTGACAGCTAAGACAGCTAATGACAGCTAAGATGAGGGTATTGTAGAGGAAACATCAGAAACAATATTTTAGTGATTTTATCATTCATAGAGCTAATACAGACTTTTTTGTCAAAAAGGAGACACCATCAACTAGCTGATTTCGATTTACTTGGGAAAATAAATAAAGATTTTTGGTCATGTTCTTTTTGGTTCATACAATGCATTAAATATATCGCACGCAGCGATTCTCTTATCTTATTTCACGAAACCAATATTCAAATAACTAAGACATATTTACTAAATACATACATACATAATCACGCCTCTTTCCCGTAGGGGTAGGCAGATATCACATCCTTCCACTTGCTACGATCTTGGCACATACTTTTAGCTTCATTCACACTCATTACACTCCTCATACACGCCAGTCGGCTTAGAATGATTTTGACCTGCCCTTTCCACAAAATTTTCTGAATTTGGTCATGGAAGATCTTTCCCTCCCAACACTTCCAATCACTTGTCCATTTGTTTTTTTTCCATTTCCATCCATTCACTAAATTTTTCTAATAAAATGATATAATTAATATCTTCCATGATTTGAGCAAATTGATTATGAGATTGACTAAATCTCAGCTTTTATCATATCGCTGCAACATAATAATATACACGGGCAAAAACTATTTTCCAGGCAACCGTATATTCAGAGGTTAAAAAATATCTTTTATCGCAAAAACAGCTTGCGGTAGCTACGAGGAGGGTATGGTAGAGGAAACATCTGGTACAAAACTTTAGTGATGTGATCAACAATAGAGCTTGGCGTAACGCAAGCCTACAAAATTGTCACCGAGAAATTGTAATGATGACACCACGTTTTATCTGAAACGGCATCATGTCTCTGCGGGACTGCAAGTAGACTGTGAAGTAATTATGAAAGGAAATTGGGCCGTAATAAATTGTTGGGAGATGGTGGAGTGACTGACCTCGTGATCTGCGGTGTTGTTTATAAGTTACAAGTAGTTTGCTTTTGTTTCCTTTAATCACGTTAGTTAAATAATAAATTGGATTATAAACCTACTTAATAAACGAAGGAGGACCCGGCATTTAAGGTTTTATCTTATTATTTGTCTTCTGATTTGTTGGAAATAACTTAACCTAAGCTTTTTCTATCAAAATATGTGTGTCAAGTACAACTCAAGATACAGGCTCACCTATTTTTATTGAAGATTTTTTCTAAACGTACTTAGTTACTGTACATGTCTAAATTTTATTTATAAGTAGTAATACTAAAGGTAATGTCTACAGCTTAATGAATTCGGATATACCTACACATGATACCTAAGTTGTGTATTTTTCCAAAAAAACTATGTTTCTTATTTTACAAAGTATTAAAATAGTTACTTACAATGTAACTTAAATCAATAGAGTTATAAGTTAGTGTACAATTTCATAACACCTCATTCATACTAACGTTTTACTTTGCAGCAATGTCTTTAATTTAGTTTGTCTATTCTATTGTCTGAAGTTCAATTGTCCCAAAATGTCCCGGTCTACAGGGTCGGCCCATTGTTTTCAAATTGCTTACATTTTACTTATGAAATCCTATGAAATAGACAGACACAATTTTCGTAAGTCTCATTAATTAACAAATACTTACACAAGCTGATATTAATCAATGTAAACTAAGTGGAAAGGCAACGTTATTTGCTAAGATACTGCATTAAAATATTGCATTCATATTATTTTATCCCGCTTATTTCTACAATTAATATTGACATTAAAAAATAAAAAATACAACACCTCTGTCAATCTAAAATGAACGTTCAATACGCGTGTTAATGTTAGCAGGTAGTTAGCTATAAGATGATTTTTTTACTAGAAAAAATCAACTTGTTCATTTTTCGTTTCTTGTTCGAGTTGATTTTTTCTTGTATAAATTTTATGTTACAAATTTAGGTCTTATTTCGGGGTACAGAACCCTGCTGAGTTTACTTTAACTTCTCGTAGTGAAATGGCGTTCCAAAATTTAAGTGACGTTTACAAGTGCTTCAGATAGAAGCGTAAGTATGTATATCTATCAATATCGAACGGTCGAAACAATTCCAAGTTTATCCTTTCTTTAAATGTTAAAAATAATTAAGTAAATGCGAAAGTGAGATTTTATTGTGACCCTTACATGCCTAGGAACATTTGTTGCTTTTATAAGTTTTTATCATTGTATACACAGTTAATTAATAACTATTCACTACGACATTATTAAGAACAAGGTTCCGCTGGGACACAATAATTGTAAGTCTAACAGCCGAAAATGCGAATAGTATTTTGTTTTCTCAGATATTTCATTTCATTCCTGCCAAATTACAGCCATTTTGAATGACAGCAACATCATAATTTTGTAGTTATAATAATCACGCTGAGAAGTTTGTTTACTGTAGATTTTTATAATGATAAGCAGAGACTCCTTGACAGGCATTCTTATCTGTAGCAGATCTTTTTGCAGGTGTGATGAGGGATTGTTAGTTGTTGGCGGTTGTGCAAGTGACAACGGGCAGCAATAACCAGCGCGGGTGTGTGGTGCAAGCAAGGCAGACCATTGTGCGCAAACAATGGGGAAAGCCCGGGCCAAAATAGCGGACGGACGGTCGGGCGCCGCGTTGTGTGACTAGGAAAACTGCAATTGTGTGCTTCTATTTCTTACTACAGATGATGCTCGAGGTTGCGATAACTCTATTGAAATAAGGCACTTATATATATATATATATATATATATATACATTCACGCCTGTTTTCCTGAAGGAGTAGGCAGAGAGTCATTATAAACGCCAATGTAGGGAGAGGGGCGTGTGCCCCCCACAAAGGGAAGTTCTTTCAAGTTGGACAATCCCGGGGGCCGTAACCCAACCGATGATGGAGTGAGGTTTTTCAAACGTAACCCTGGTGGGGGTTACGGCACGGGTTCGGGGCAGTGCCCCCTAGCCGCGGTTTCTTCCGGCGCCCGTAAATACGGGCGCGTCGTTAGGTGGGCTGTTCAGCCGATGGGTAAAGGGGTGTCACGTCCGGTAGTGCTGCGATCGAGCCCTGGGGCGATTAGCTAGAGCGTGATGTCTTGTTCATTGAATGGTGTCAGGTCTCTTCTTAGGCTTCGGGCATAGGCCTTGGCATCTGGTGGTCGAGTGTGCAGCGGCGCCAAGCCACGAAGGTGTTCGTGACTTGAAGCATCCGCCTGCTAGAACATCGGCCCCGCCAGGCGACCCAAGAAGGCTTCAATGCCCGATGATGGTTAGATATTGGTATATGTATAAAGCTACGTGCCTGCGGAATTTTGCTTACGCGATTCTGGATTTATTCATCTTTATTCATGCTTGTACGGTGTCGCCACACCCACATTTCGTTAATCACATTGTTGGGCCCACGTTTACTACATATCCCGATCCGCCCTATAGCAAACAGCTACACTAAATTAAAAGCGTAGTGAGTCTGGGCCCTCTATGAACGAGGGAAGGATAAGGTGGGTACCGTGTAGGTGGGTTAGTAGCCGATTTCGTGGTCGTCAAACCAACATTGACGTAGTAGTCTCCATTATCAAAATAAATAAAAAAAACAATAAAAGTTAACATAACAAGTTAATTTGTATTTTTTTATATTAAACTTATTTCGTAGTCAGTGTTTATTTGTTCCGATATTTTATGAATTAGTTTAATGTGTAAAAATTACATGAAGCGTTTGTATTTTATAATCGTAACTATCATACTGACATTATTTAAATTGACCTCCAAGATCCTGATAAGTTTTACAATCGTCATCATTAGGTATAATCGTAAAATTATAACAAGAAAAGAACATCGTTGAAATCATTAATGTATCAATAGGTACTTAAATATATCAGATGCATAAAAACAATGCTTCAATTATGGGTTTATGACTAATTAACAATAAGGCAATCGTACTTCTTAGTATTACTCTGGTATAGTAATTATATTGTTATTATATTATATGTATATGACGACCGACGGCGTGGAGGAAGTATACCTGCACTTCACTCCAGAGGTCGTGGGTTCGATTCCCACACAGGATAAATCTTTGTGTGCATGAATATGAATATTTGTTCTGGTCTGGGTGTTTTCCTATGTATATTAAGTATGTATTTACAAAAAAAAAGTATTTAAGTATGTTTATCCGTTCTTTAGTATCCATAACACAAGTTCTTAGTGATACCTATCTTGGAACTAAAGAATTCGTGTGATTGTAAGAGAATATTTATTTTATATTTATTTATTTATATTTACCTACTTACCCTAGTAGACTTTACTTTATTCAACGCTTATACGCAAACTACCTATTTCTATTTTAATTTCAAAGTGATGCTATTAAACCTACTATGTGATACTCGTGATTTTTATTTTTCAGCCCCCGACGCCAAAAGAGGTGTGTTATAAGACTTATAAGTTTGACGTGTCTGTCTGTCTGTGGCATCATAGCTCCCGAACGAATGAACCGATTTCAATTTAGTTTATTTTGTATTACAGGTGTTTTGCGGTAATTTTTAAATTTTGTTTAATAGTTAGTTATTTAGTTTTGGAGCTGTCCCCCAACGCGAAGTTTTTTTAAAAATATTAATACATACTTATACATATACATACTTACACATTAGAATAAATTGTCTTTTATTATTTTTTACTTTTATAAAGGTAGCTTATGTTTTTTGTGTCGGGGATTTTTAAATTTAATTTTTTTTAAATAATGGTTTCGTGCGTTGGCACATTTAGCCAGTATCAAGTTATAGATATATTAATAAAATTTTATACAAAGTAAATGAGAATGATAGGTGATAAGGATGATAAATGAGGTGCCCTCTCCTTAGCCCCTGAGTCCTCAGTAAATAAGGGGACTATACTGAGATCTCACGGACTTCTTGAGAAAATCAGAAAAGTGATGTTGCACTGTTTTATTTTATTTACTAACAGTCATGTAAGTTCACAAACAGTTAACGGTTTTAATCCACCGTTTTTCGAAATATCACAAATTTCAGAAAATAAAACAAAAGCTGCAGACATGACGCTTCACTTTCCCGCCAAGATGTCCTACAACATCTTAATAGGAACA
Organism: Musotima nitidalis; assembly: GCA_949126915.1. Classification (NCBI taxonomy): domain Eukaryota; kingdom Metazoa; phylum Arthropoda; class Insecta; order Lepidoptera; family Crambidae; genus Musotima; species Musotima nitidalis. The sequence continues at coordinate 5,054,474 of OX421429.1, forward strand.
TCGTCTAAACGACGCACAGTGTCGCAAGTTCATAGTGTCATAATTCGAAATTTGAGCGTTTTAATATGTTATTATGAATTACACACCACAGAGATGAGAATATTGCAGTTTTATTTATTCTATATCCCAAAATTGCCCTAAATTAGGGTATAATATATCTTTTTATTTTATTTCTGATTAAATGGTCGAGATTAAGGGATCTGAAGTTTATAACATAACGGTAATTCAATCTTGATGGGTATGTGATTTAATATTTTTGCTTGTAATATTTTTGTATGTTTTTCCCTCAAATTACACGCATCCTTGAGCCTTACGTTGGCCAATACAGATCCTACCAACATCTAAGGAGCTCAAGCTACACGTTGTGTACCTGCTGATCAACACACGAGGCTCTGGCCTACGTAACTGATCCTGGCAAGCGGCAATAGGCTTGCCACCTATTACGTGGGACTGACAACATAATTGGCAAAGTGTGGACGTATAATATCCATCTGCCTACCCCTTCGCCGAAACAGGCGTGAATGTATGTACCTATGTATGTACAATATTTGAATCGGGATTGTGCGAGATACTGCCGCCGCCGTGGGACCGATATTAGGATTTCTCATCATTAGAATCTATTATTAACGCCCCGCATCAGCCCTGAATTCTTCTCACAAAGCAAGGTAAGAGGGATTCAGGTCAGGTGAGTGAGAAAGGTTTTGTAATGTGTCTGAAACGCTACTGGGCTTTAAAATTCAAAGCAATCTTATAATTTTATGATTGCATTAATTCATTACGTGTAATAGGCTACGTTAGTCATTGACGAGCCTACGAATTGTCCTTATAACCATAATCGACTGGAACCAACATGTTTAAGTACTTACTCATGTTTCCATTGTACTGATATAAAAACGCTTGAATGGTTTTATAAATTATGTACCTAGTAGCATTGAGCACTCGTGACACATCGTGTCTTCCCTATGATCCGAAAAATTCCCGACGAACGACGACGGCGAGTGACAGAACTCCCATTTTGAACTGGTCCTGAACCAAACTTATAACCAGTGTGTACTATGTGTCGTCGTAATTAAGTTTTGTAGTTTTACGAAAACAAAAGACATTCGTTGATGTCTTTTTAATACAGACTTAGATGGCTAAGAAAGACTTCAACGCTATCCGTTATTTCGTATTTGCCCCTGTTGTTTTTATTGATCGGCCAGTTTTCCCAAATACGCAATTGCAATATTATATTCAATAGAGGTTTGTAGAAATAAGGGAAAATCGGATGCAAGAAAGTATAATTTTTGGAGTGCGGAGGAAGGACGGAAAGATAGGAGTTCCGAGTGTGAATGAGTGAGAAAGTAGTAAGATATCAATAATAGATACCTTGCTATATGTAAGTTGCTAAATTTAGTTTTTTGGAAAACCAATACAAATTCAGCTAACGTTTTCCTATTACTGCGACGATCGATCGATCACTCATTATATTTCATTCACTTACATTACCTCCTTCTTAGCAATAGAGATTCATTCAATGCTGTGTCATTCACTCAATTATTTCAATCATCTCCTCAACTTGAGTGTTTGTGTGTGTGCGCTGTAATTAGATATTTTTTCTAAAATAAAGTTGAATTATATCGCGTGTTTAAACCTGAAATGTATACCAAGGTGATAAGTTATATGCATTATTTATGAGTGTCCGTAGTGAGGTACATTATGAATAACAAATAAGGTGACCTAAGATGTTCTCGTAAAACAAAAGGCTTCGTCCTTCACACATTAGCTAGTGCATCATTTTTTGAACAACTAGTTATAGTTGCCAATAGTGTTAGATGGTGATTATTGTAATGCTAAAGATGTTACATCGCATGTAAGTACGCAATATTAGAGCTCGATTTAATTCCAACAAGTTCTCCTCACTAACTTTTATCCTTCAATCGGTGGTGGGTTCTCGCTTCTAAATCTTGTGTAAACAACTGAAATTAGGTCCCTCGCTTACTAATGGGTCAACCATGGCTAACGTAAAGAATAGAGTGAATGCATCTAAAAAAAAAACTAAAAAGGGACGAGGTGTAAACAAAAAAACACCTATTGTAAATAATGCTGTTGAATCCATTACAGTAATGAAAAGGCCCAGCAATCTCAAGGCCCTCACAGCTGAAGAAAAAGTGCAATATTTACTAAACAATGGTCATTTGTTTAAAGATATGTTTATACCAAAGCCTCCTTTGAAAAATGGGAAGTTGGACAAAGATAAGTTGCCCATCAACAAAAACAGTCTGATGTCTTCCACAGGGAAATTAAGAAAAGCTCGTAAGGACAATCTGAGGCTGTTTGACAACATTCTTAAATCTGAACTTATGATCAGTGACTCTAACAAGAAAACAAAGTCATCTCAAAAACTGACTCTATCCAATTCTAACAATAACAATGATATTGACATAAGTGACCACAATGTTCAAAATAGTGAATCAGAATCAAAAAGGTCATCAAATGTTATTACACCCAAAGGCAAACAAAGTAAGAGTGTAAAACATAACAAAGTCACAGAGAAAAAGAATTCACAAAATGTGTTAGTGTGCAATGCCCGGCCTGCGCATCCTGCTGCCATTTATGAGTGTGACCACTGTGGCCGTACATTTTGTAGTAAATCATCCCTGCGCAGACATATCTATGGACATCTCAATCTTCAACAACATCAATGTCCTCATTGTACAAAAAAGTTTCGATATGCTTTATGTATGCAAGATCATGTTCTACAGAACCATCAAGAAGCACTGGACACATTGTCAAATTTTGTGTGTGAAATATGTGACCAATCATTTGTCTTACAAAAGAGTTATGATATGCATTTAACTACTCACATGTGTAATGATGGAACATACAAGTGTCTGTTTTGTGAACAAATCTTTCCACAGTACATGTTAGTGACCCAGCATGAGAGGCAACATTTGGTCAATAATCGATACCAGTGCTCTGTGTGCAATATGAATTACAACTGTCGTGAACATTTATCTTTCCATTTGAAAACTCATTTAAAAATAAAGGATTTTATATGTCAATATTGTGGAAAAGAATTTCTTCGACTCAATTCAATGCACAGACATGTTCAAGTATGCCACTCTGGACATAGAATACAATGTCCTGTTTGTAAAAAGAGTTTGAAAGGTCACCTTACTGAACACATGAGGACTCATGAGAAAAGACGTCCTCATAAGTGCCCAGACTGTGGGCAACGGTTCACCCAGTCAACTCAATTGAATGTCCACAGGCGCTCTCACACAGGGGCCAGACCTTACCCTTGTAGAATCTGTAAGCGTTTCTTTTCTCATTCTAATGCTTTAATGCTTCACATCAGACGTCACACAGGAGAAAAGCCGTTCCCATGTGCAATGTGCCCAATAACTTTCTCTCAGCTGCCACATATGAAAGCTCACATGAAAAATATACATGGCAAAGAAAAGGCATATAAATGTACAAAATGTGAACAGTTCTTCAAACTAAAAGCTGATTTAGAGTATCATTTAAAAAGTTGCACAGAGGGGGACCGAGAGTTGAGTTTCGAAGAAAAAGTCGAAGCTACAGTTAAGACTGAAGATCCTGAAATTGAATCTGTGATGAGTCTCTCTCGGATGAGGTTCCTCCTGGCTTTGCTGCTGACAATGATTGCTACCAAAGACAAACTGAAGTATTTAGGTGCGTACAAATATTTCAAATTTAATTTGATATTTTTTTGTCTACACAATATTTTCATTCATTGAGTGCACTGTTTTTTTTAGCGTGAAAAACATGCTTCCTGTGTGTTGCCCTTTTTGGGAATCCATTAAGTAAAATCACTGTCCATTTCTAAAATGTCAATTTTTCAAATAAAATGAAAAGAAAATGATACATTTTAACAAAAATTTTGAATTGGTCACCTACATTAGACATCAACGTGCTCCCATACAATACCTACTCATCATGTGAGCATTCATTAAACCAACCATTGTAACAAGGTTGGAACAATAACTAATGCACTGTCATTGTGTATTACATCCAACTGACTGTGACAGACCCATTATTTATATACCTACCATATAGCACTACCAATTTAAACAAAACATCTTACAGATAGGTTTTTTATATTTAAGTATTTTATCTTTTTATGAATTTTATACATTTTAATAAAATGGATTAGATTTTTTACTAGAATTTAATACTTATTTCCATTCACAGACAGTATTGAAATTTATTTTATGGATTATTTCTCGTTTTTGTGTGTCTGTGTGCTTCCTGTGATGTGCAGCAAGCATCTTCAGTAGAAGATTCTTTATAATGTGTTACTTGCAGCTTGTTTTCACAGTGGTTTTTATTTTAGCAATTTCCAACTCGTTAACGTAGGAGAAGGCAGGCGAAACGCCAGATGTGATATTATGGGTAAAGTTTTAATGAGTGAGTTCATCTCCATTTTGTAGATAATTTGAGGTGTTGGTCGGTGTTGGTGTTACTCAATGTTGGTATTGGTCATTATGGATACTTTTTAAGAACAAAACGATGGGTGGTTCAGGTTCAGCTTTGGAAGGGTGGTGGCTGCATTTTTTCTACTTTTTTACCCACTTTCTATACAATATTCAAAGTGGTCTTCTGCATCATTACAAAAGCCTCTTGTATATTTTAAAATTTATTACTTTATTAAATTTTTACTGAACATGTACAAAATGCAGTAAATACAGCCCCATTTACCCGTTGTCTTCATGGCAAGCATAATGGACTCATTTACACTATTATATTACATAAAAATCATTAACACTGAATATGTGCCTTAGCATGATCAAGATCAACAAGCAGAATTTGGCTGGCTGTAGAAGTGTAAATGATTCATAAAGTGTTTGTGTTACATGACAATACAAATATGTATTAAGTCATGTTATGAATTAGGTGCCATCATAGACTGGACTCATAGGCTACAACTGCTTTAGATCTATCCATATGAAATGTACTTGTACAGATTAGGTACATTAATAGTTTAAGAACATGGTTCACTAATATTTCTTCAAGCTTAGCAATAAATTGTACATATTATTTCTTTAATAGACATTAAATGCATAAAAAACCGACTTATAAAGGTCTTGTAAATACACTGTATGCATATACATATTTATTATACACAAAAAATTGTTTTTTAATACATAATTTCTGTAACAGGTTTTAACAAACGCCTCATCGATGATTTACTCATAGAATCATTGGAGGCAATGGCTATTACTCCATGTAAAGACAAGCAACTGACACCAATAATGCGTCTTAAGACTAATATTCAAATGTTATTGAACGGAACCGTGCCAAAGAAACAAATGGAGAAGTTGAAGAATGAGAACAAAACCACGGAGGAAATATTGGAATTACTGACCGGTGAGAAAAAGAATGATTAAGTTTATAGGAAATAGTTGGCCAGATTTATTGTTTCTCATTGTGGTTTAATTGATTTTAAATGATGTTTTCAAACTTTAATAATAATTGATGACCCTAATTTATTGTATTTCTATATTAGATAAATCAGGCTACTATTATTGTCTTATTAGTTTAAAAATAATAACTACCTTTTTCATAACAATCAATAAATTGGCTTGACTTGAAAAATGGCTAGACAATATTTTTCTTTATTTATTAGGTAGTTATTTTAATATGCTATTTAAAGCGATTGCCTAGTTATAAGGTGCATTTGGAATAATATTTCTAGTTGTAAATTCATATTTAGATAAATTATTATAAATTTGCACAAACATTAGAAGTAGCTAACTTATTTAACATGTCATTCATATAAATATTGTCTATTTATTATTTACAAGTTATCATAACATCACATGTAGGAGAATACTTTACATATTATATATATTAAGACTTATATGGGTGTTCTGTATTTATTATTTAATATATTTACACATATGTTAATGTGTAACAGAATGTCTGTTTGAAGCCCTAAAAATAAGAGGACACTTTGATCTCTTATTTACAAATATCAAGACAGGATGGTCTATCACAACCAGTGATTGTATTTATTGATTATAAAAAAAAAACTGTAATACTGCATATTGATTCATGTTTTACAAGGCTCTGTCCTTTGATTTCAAAAGTTCATTAATGATTGTAAAATAGTAAGAAATTAGTTTTAGCCTTTTTTTTTAATCTTTAATTTTTCTGTGAAATCAACCAAACATAAAGTGCGATATACAAATATTTTTTTGGTTACTTTTATTAAAAGTGACTTCTAACTGATGATTTGACCGCAGTGCATGTTTTACAAATTGAATGAACTAAACTGCAACCATTTATCATCATTGGCTGATGAAGATAGTCTGTCTTGCTTGAGTTAGTTCATAAAATATAGTATCCTTCTGTAGATACTCTGAGAGCATTCGGAATAAATGTATGTAAACAAACAAAACAGAAAATATAACAAAAAAAATTGTTGTTGTAATAAATATTATTGCAATTAGATCATAAGGTAGTATTAGATACATTAGACTTGCCATTATAAAACAAAAGTGATTAGTCCAAAGAACATTTTATCCTGTTTTATTTATTAACTAAATTATGTTGGCAATTATTGTTATATACCTAGGTAATTATTATTTTAATATGTGTGCCATTGAGTTGTTACTGTGTGTTTTAAATTTAAATTGTTAAATTATTCATATCTTATTTACTTACGTGTTTAATTAAAAATAATTTCTTTTATAATTGATTAAATATTGATTACGTCCCACATAATTTTCCAAATTGTTATTGTAAGATTTAAGTTTATTGTAATAAATGTGCCATTTTATATTTGAAGAGTATTTAGTTATTTATTTAATACAGTAGTGATAATATCTATATGCTTAGATAAATATGTAGTTCAAGTAGTTTAAATCATTTAAAGAAATTTTTAAGTGAAGGAACACAATATCTTGTCGGCAAACATGACAAGATATTGAGTGACAAATGTTCAGGGACCATTGAATTGTTGGTACAATAACACATGCATTTCTCCTGAATAAAACGAGCAATCTATGTTAAAGTATACTACGCTATATATTCAAATTTGTCTGGACATCTACAACAACTAGAAATTACCACTTCAAAAATACTATTGACTTAGTAATAGTTACTTTCTGTGAAACTAATAATCACCAAACACCGAGAGCACAGAAGTAATGCTTTGCTTGTGGTATGTTTACACATGGCTATCACGATAGGGCATGCTCAAGCTTATTCTTAAAAGTGTTATGCATAAAATAATTAAGTGATAGATTTATGTGTGCATTGCTAGTGCCTATATTTCATATGCGTTACTTTTGTACTCCCGCTGTTTCAAACTCAAACTCGAGCGATTTTTTGTCTGTAATATTGCTTACTTACTATCTAAGTGAGAGTATAGTTGCAACATTTTTTCTGAATTTTTTTTTACATATGCACTAAATATTAATGGAATATAATAAACTGAACCTCTAAAAAATACTTTTTTGATCATCAAAAATACTGATCTAGCATCTAATAGGGGATTAGGTGCTCCATCAGAATTTTTTGATGTACAAAAAGGTTAGGTTAGGTTGGTAATTTATTAATTTTGATGACACATTAAATATGAGCCAATATTAATAAGTGTAAAAAAATATTTCACTTCAATTTATTTGCACTCACTATCACTATAACGTTATATAGGTACCTACTTAGACAATGTTTTAATTATGTATATTATCAAATTGTCACATAATTTACCTTTGAATAAGTTATAAATTGTTTTTCTATTAGTATAAATTGCAAAAAAAATTGTGGGAATAAGTTAAAAAAAAGATTGAATATAAAAAAATATATAATAATAATAAATATTATCATTCGGCAAAATATAACTTACCCCCTTTCTACAGAACATTGATATTTTGTAACTACTTTCCTATTTTATAGCCGATACACTAAGCCGGTAACAAAATAATTGTGTAGTATTTATCTTAATATTTACAATAAGCGTACTAGTAACTATAATAACTAAGTTTAGGAAAGTATATTTAAGACAATGATGTTATACATTAGGTAACTACCCGCGGACAGTGAAGAAGAGTGCTACTCACATAGCTATCTCTCTCAATCCTTAGTCTAGCTCATTTCTTGAAACCTTTTCCATTGTTTTTCTGTTTGAGGTTTACAACCGACTCACATAGTTCCTTATGAGTCGGTTACGACTTTTTCGTAATCTACGCAGCAAAGATACACGTCTACAAAACGAATTTAGAACAACGTATCTAGTTAATTGTATAATATCATAGATTAGTGGCAACATTGTAATTATCTGTCATAAATATTGGTTTTAACTAATGTCCAGGAATAAATGATTAATTTTGAAAAAGGCACAAAAAGGCCGCTGTGATGGCGTAACTCAAATAAGGTTTACTGTCAGCAAGTTTCGTTTTAGAGACTAAAAATGATTGGAGTTTTATCATGGACTCATTTTTAACAAATTCACCAAAGAAGTGGCCCGCCTAATTTGTACAATATCATACATTTTTAATGTTGTTTTTTTATGTTGATCATAAATTTAAATAATTGTTCTGAAAGCAACTTAGTTGTTACTTATTGTATTTAAACTTATAATATAAATAGGTTGTCATTTTATCGGCAGGTGATTACACAAACAAAAGTAAATAATGAGGTTTTAATACTCAAAAAGATCGCTATTTTTCCTCTCGGTAAAATAGAAATTCATCTGCATGCCATAATATTTTATCATAAAACGATCTGATTGATATTAATTTCAAGAGCAGGTAGGCATAATCATTCATATTTTGAAATACCTATTCACTTTTGTCAGATGATAATCGCTTAATTATAAATATTTGGTAGATGGTTTATGTAAGGACTAAGATAGTGTACCAAAGAATCAGTGAAATAAAATCTTTTAACTGTCTTTGTTATTTCAATATATTTTGTTCCTATGTAGCATGGCACCTTAAAATAATTCTAGCACCGCATGTCTTGGCCCAGGTTGTTCTAGAAAGCGACTAAGGGAATGGAATCTCGTCCAGTAACAAAGTGTCCGAAGGTCTAGCCACCCTTTATCATTTAACACGTTTAATCCAGAGATCTCTGCTAAAAGTAAAATTTGCTACAACACGTAAATATTACTTTTAAAAATTTGTAGCAAATTTTCACACCTGAGGGTCAATTTATAATAGGGCAGAGTCGAAACGACAGATAGTTGACCTTTAAGGTTAAGCACACCCCAAAGTTTAAACGATAGAGGTTAGTACATTATTCTTATGTGGAAGTGCCCGTGAAATGGCGTTAAAGTGGAGTGGCGCTACAGTAGCTGATTGGTAAAGTTTAAAGGTTCGAGATGTGCTGAGTGGAAGAGCTTTCCACTCAGCACATCTCGAACCTCGTCCAATTGCAAAGTTTATTTCATACTCTGTTGCTGCTCTAGAGCCATTGTGGAGGGATTTGAGCTTACAGATGGACTAGACTGCAACAAGAGTTTTTCAAGAGTATAATACAGACAAATTTGGTTAGTTCAGAGCAGACCTTGGGACTGCTGGTTAGTCTGGGGCACAACCGAGTTAATGCTCGAATGTTAACGAGGTACCTATGTCAGAGTTCATAAATTTATGAATTTGATAAAATGCGCGCGTTTGTAGATACGCATTATTACTGGCTGACTGTAGGTCGCACGGTCAGAAGCTAACAAAGTAAGATATATAAAGTACCTAACTATCTTTCTGACAACCTACGCGTTTATGCCTAAGCCAGTAAAGAGATTCAGATGAATACAACGAGGTGCGAAGTATGCTTTCCAAGTAAATAAGAACTTGTCACTTCAAAAATTTAAGTTCCTTTCGGCCACAAACAAAGTTATTCTTCGTTTGTGTGTATAATGGTATACTACAATCATGTAATACAGCGTTATATAAGACTATTTTATTTATTAAGCCTATCGACTTATTTACTTTTGCTATACTCTTTTTAAAGGAAATACTAATATAATGGCGTAAAATTAAACTGACAATGAGGCAGAATGGTGTATAAGCTTGGCTTATTTCGCGAGGAACGAAATTTACAAAAAGAAAAAGTCAATGCTGTCACAACAAACATTGAAATATTTTTTGTTCGTACGTCTTCATATTCGTAATCGTGGACGTTCATCTGCTTTAGTCGTCGTGATGTGGTTATGATTTTATAATAAAACATTGACGTTATTGGATAAGTTTCCACCATGGGGACGACAGGACAATCAATTACTTTAGCTAACAGCATTATAGGAGTTGGAATTTTGGCTATGCCATTTTGCTTTCAACAAGTATGTTAAAAGTTATTTATTTTTAACAATTTGAGTTATATTACGCCTCCTTCTGTAATAACTTATAATATTTTTGCTATACCATAAGATAACATGTTTCGTTTATCTTGAATGTGAAATATATCGTAAACTTTACTTTTCAAAGTGTTTTTTATAATGTATACTTTTATTCAGTGTGGTGTTCTGCTGGCGACGATAATATTGATACTGATGGGCTTCGTCTCACGATTGAGTTGCTATTTTCTCATTAAATCTGCTTTGATTGCCAGAAGAAGAAACTTCGAATTCTTAGGTAAGTTTTGTAATGTAGTCCCTATATTACCATATTATACTCCACATAGTATGTGTACGCCTCATTTATTACACTATTTTTGAATAATATTTTATGAAAGTAAGTTCTGGACTCTTTTTCTTTTGCTTAACATATTTTCAATGATATCAAGGTTATTACAACTAAGTGTCAATTTAACAACATATTTAGTTTTTACACCTAAGATGTGAATTCTAAATTCTTTTAAAAGATGTGAGTTTTATGTGTTCAACAAATATGACTATTATGTACACAGCAAATGGTACTGGAAACACCTCACATTAAGTTGGTTATTGATGATTTTTTTATTTATGGGTGTATAAGGATCCTACAAAGACCTAAGGATCCCAAGCCAACCTCACCTGCAAGTGATGCACCTGCCGATCAACAGACGAGGCTCTGGCGAACATAATAGTGCCTGGTAAGCGGCAATTGGCTCGCCACTTATTATAGTATAATTGGTGAAGTGTGGGCATATAATATGGCTATGCCTACTCCTTCAGGGAAACAGGCGTGAATGTATGTATTTATTTATCTTACCCAAACTTATGTCTGTCTTTACAGGTGTACTATACATTATATGATAAACAGTAAGAACACTAAATATTATTAGTTAAATAACATAATTACTTTAATTCTCTCTAGCATTCCATGTGTTTGGACCTGCGGGAAAGTTGGCTGTGGAGATTGGCATTATCGGGTTCCTGATGGGCACCTGCATAGCTTATTTTGTGGTAGTTGGAGACCTGGGCCCTCAGATAATTTCCAAGATGTTCAACATCAACCAAAGTGACATGTTGAGGTTGGTAAAAGAATACCTGTTCATATTCAGGAATAAAAGCTTCTTATGTACCATACAGATTTTCAGAGGTGTGTTTATGCTTGTTACCCTGAAGGGGTAGGCAGATGCATACTATACGCTCGAATTACATCAATAATATTTTCTCCCTAGTAAACCATTCTAAACATACTTATCTGAGACATATTGTCTGAATATGAAACTGACGTTATGAAACCTGATTTACATACATATAATCAAACCTGTTTCCCCGAAGGGATAGGCAGAGGCAACCTCTTGAATTTATAGTAATAGTTCAAAAGCTCAATTCTATTACTAATTTCTAGTAATTTAATGAATGTTGTTGCAGAACATCAATAATGGTGATTGTGTCATTGGTGTGTGTTCTGCCGCTGGGATTGTTGCGAAATGTAGACAGCCTAAGCAATGTCAGCGCTGCTACTATCTGCTTTTACTTCTGTCTTGTCATTAAGGTACATTTATGAATGGTTTTTTTATTACTTTATTTTACATTATGCTGTCATTTACAGTAAAAAAATTACTCTCAATATAATAATAACATTTTCTAACAATTACACCAATAATTTAGTTCCGAGATAAGTATCATTAAGAACTTGTGTTATGGATACCAAATAACGGATAAAGATATATAAATACTTTAATATACATAGGAAAACACCCAGACCAGAACAAATATTCATGTTTATGCACACAAAGATTTGTCCGTTGTGGGAATCGAACCCCCGACCTTAGGAGCGGAGTGCGGGTATACTCGCCATCACGCCATATCAATTATATAATAACATTAACACAATATTATAAATATAGAGCTTTGTTATATTGTAATTTAATTATCACTTACGCTTGCACTTTCAGTTACCTATGAAAATGGTTTGGAAGGCACATGATTCAAACTTTTAAGTACTGTGTTTAATACTATAAAATTTATTTTTGTTAAATAGTTATATTCAATTTGGAAGTTAAAGCTTGCTGTATTAGCGACATGAGGTTCTTAGTAGTATAAGTGAAATAAAAGGAAAAAAATGGTTGCCTGTAAAGTCGTTTTTACGGGCGAAGATTTTACGTGACAACGTCTTTTTCTCGGTAGAATATTTATTGATATGAATATAATTAAATTGCACAATAGGAACAAGGAATTGAATGAAAATAAGAATTGCACAAATTTTAACTATAGAAATATATTTTGTTTACTAAAACTGCGCGCGCGGCAGACCGATCATAGTTGAGTGGGAGAGAGACGCAAGGCATTCGCCGGGCCTCTCTCTCGTTCGGTGACTCATCGTAACGTTACCGAGCGTTACACTTTTTCATAAGTGACTCCCAGCCGCAACCTAATTTAAGACGTTGTCACGTCAAAAATTAAAATGCTTTGAAAGTAAATAAAATAAATTAATTTTTTGTTTAATTTACACTCCAACAGAGAACTTATGAATGTCAAGATTGAATTTGGTAATAACAAAGCACCACTGAAGGAGGTTATACTAATTAATCTATCATATTGCAGTAATACGAGACTGTATGACTTAAGTCCTCTTAAAAATATTATAACACGAAAACTTCTATCAGTTTATAAATAAATGCAAGCCCCACTTCCCTTATTGTAATATATAAATGAATAAAAGGCTAGTATCATTGCAGGTTATAGCGGAAGGTGCCTCGCAGCTGCTGGAGGGGCAATGGCAATCACGAGTGGAGATGTGGCGCCCAGCCGGTGTGTTGCAGTGTGTGCCTATATTCTCCATGGCACTCTTCTGTCAGACGTTAGTTACTATTTACCTTACACAAAATGTATTTTATAATGAAGGCAATAGGCTCGCAACCTATTACGTGGAAAGTTTGGGCATATTATATGTCTTTGCCTGCCTCTTCAAGGCGCGAATATATGTATGTATTTATGTTTCCTTAAGTAAAAGTACCTTTATGATATCAGTTAATTGTGCTTTTTCAGTCAGCTGTTTGAAATATTCGAATCGCTACCTACACTGTCATTGGAAAAAATGAATGTGGTGACTAAAAATGCTATCAACATCTGCACTGCTGTGTACTTAACTCTTGGACTTTTTGGGTACATAGCCTTCAGTGAGCAAGAGATATCAGGTAATTGTGAATATCGTTATATATAAAAGAAATAAATAAATATCTAGCACAGGTGTTCCTTGGAAAGAAGTGCTTGCAGCTCAGTGAGGCTAAGTGGTCGGGAGCGATCATCTAAGTTTTGCAGAGTCAGTACTTGGATGGGTGACCGTTTCTGTGGCTTCCATGCTTCGGATCGCACTTAAAGACGTTTGTTTCGATTATAACTATATGTGATAGTCGTTTATTTAAATCTTCATGTAAAGCAAGATTAATGCTATTTACCTATAATATTGTTTTATTTTAGGGACACGAAATAAGCTGTACATAATTTCTGCAATATTTGTATTAATAATTACATGCTCTTCTTACATACATCATTTATTATGAAATTAATACAGGCATTCACAAATACATGTAACACAAGCTGTGTAAATATACCTGTCATTAATAAATCCACAAACAAGTAAATGTTTTGTTACTTATATGTAGGCCGTGATGTCCATTTTAAAGATTATCTTAGTGCAGTTTTGAGGTAGATTTATTCTTTATTGTACACCCAATTAAAAAATAAAACAATTGCAAAAGAAAACCGATACAAGTGGTGACTTTATCACTAATAAAGTAATAAAAACTTCGGGTGCTACATGGCCGGATTAGCTACTTTGCAGCTCTCTGGACAGATTCTCAACAGATTACAGCATAAAACGTTTACAGATTACAAAACGGAACAGCAAAAAGGATGTGAAACGTTTTTTGAAAGGTCGGCAAACCGCTATTGATGCCATTTATACATAGTGGTCAACTATCAATCAACATCCATAACGGAGGCCGCCAGCTTAAAAGCCACCTTATGCTATTTGAAAAACAGTTGTGTTCTTAATGTGGGGCTCTGGTAGGTTATCCGTATTTCCATAGCTTTTCGTTGGACCACATGTGTTCATCTAGGTTAAAAAATGGAAAGGCGGTAGGGCTCAAAGAAAGCCAATTCGATGAAAATATCGTTCGAAGTATCTGCCAGGCTATTCTGTCAGTAAGAAGTCATGTTGTTAAGGTTTATTAGTTATCTTTTGAAACAATCCCGCTTCATATTTTTTTAGTTAGTATTTTTTTTCCTTGCTTAGTTTGGTTACCACTGGAAACGATATAGAATGCAAATATTTGAACAATTTGTAAATTTGTAAACAAGTTTTAATTTAGTGTATAATTGAGTTACAATAAATACATTTTTCATTTCTATTTTAGTTTAAGCCATTTTGTTACTATATCTCTCAGTTTAAAAGTTATAGAAATGCCGATGGGTCAATAAAAACAGTTAATTAATACTCTCCAGTTATATTTTTTTAAATTATTGTTAAAATATGAAATTTTTACTGCTGATGACCCTTTGCAGTAAGCAGTATTTAAAAATTAAATGCTGCACATAAAAACTCTTAACATAGTTAACAACTGTTATGTATATAACTCTAGTTAACAATGTTACACTATTTTTTATTTAAAAAAAAATATATTCCAAAAAATTTTGTAACTACTTAGTTAATTTAAGTAAGGCACAGAAACAATAAAAAAACACTCTGTAGAGCGTATTTAAGCACTGTGATCTTTTAATGCAAGTGTGGTTTGTAGGCAACATACTGATGAGTTTGAGTCCGACGTGGGTGAGTGACGTCATCAAGCTGGGCTTCGTCATGTCCCTAGCGTTCAGTTTCCCGCTCATCATATTCCCGTGTCGCGCCAGCCTCTACTCGCTGCTTTACAGGAAGGTATGGAATCGCTAGTAAAATTTAATTTGAGATGTAGGCGCTTATTTAATTGATTGCCTATTTTGACGACCGATATGGCGTGGTGGCGAGTATACCCGCATTCCACTCCTGAGGTCGTGGGTTCGATTCCCACACAGGACAAATATTTGTGTGTATAAATATAAATATGTGTTCTGGTCTGGGTGTTTTTCTATGTATATTAAGTATGTATTTACAAAAAAAAAGTATTTATATATGTTTATCCGTTATTTAGTATCCATAACACAAGTTCTTAATGATACTTATCTTGGAACTAAATAATTGGTGTGAGTGTAAAAAAAAATTGATTTGCCTTTTTACAAGCCTCTCACATCGGTGTGTGAAAAGAGGTTCGCGATAGGTTGAAGAAAGATAATACTTAAGAAACTATTAATTCTATAATCATGTCTGTTTTTGTTGCTATTCGTTTAGCAGTATTTTATTGTAAAATTTTTCCAATCCCCATAAGGATGAATTATAAAAAAAACCTAATACATGTTATATGGCATTAAAAACCGCTTGACATAACATGAAATTTCCAGACATGAGCCATTATATCCTAAATTTTAACGATTATAGTACTAGAATATTCATACACTTACTTATAAACCTATTTTTATTATAGGTGCACTCGTCCCATCACGACCACTCAACGCATAACGCGATCCCAGAAAGCTCATTCCGTCGTCTGACCGGAGGCATCGTAGCGTTTGCTTTGGCTGC
Organism: Musotima nitidalis; assembly: GCA_949126915.1. Lineage (NCBI taxonomy): Eukaryota > Metazoa > Arthropoda > Insecta > Lepidoptera > Crambidae > Musotima > Musotima nitidalis. The sequence goes on from OX421429.1 coordinate 5,070,472, forward strand.
AAGTTTAGTCCTGCCCAATGTAGAGTTAGTCCTGGGACTACTGGGGGCGACAGTAGGGGCGGCGGTGTGCCTCGTGTGTCCAGCCGCTTGTCTAGTGAAGCTACAGCGGGCTAGCAGCGAGAGGACGTTGGCCAAGGTCAGTTTTTTATTGCAAGACTAATCCTGCCTAAAGTGGAGTTAGTCGCGGTACTAACTCCAGGTGACTTCATTCTCCATGGGGAATTAGTACAAAAAACACCTTGATCCTAGTCAATAATGTGATACGCGAACGCAATAGGCAATAGTTGCACATGCGAATATATCAACAAATTCACTGAACAATTTTAATCGTGACAAATATGTTTTAAAAGGTGGGTTGTTTGATTGCTGGTAATTACAAAAGAGAGGAAATTTCCTAACAACATACTCCAACCACTATTTTGTTTAAGTGGTGTCTAATTAAACGAACTTAAACGATGTTTAACGTATGTTTAACTTTCTCTATTACAAAAAACTGTTTTAGCAAGCGTTTATTTAAAACCGCTTCTAAGCGATACGTTCACTCAACGGGTTTTCATTCATTCTTTCACATTCCGTGTTAAGCAAATCATGTTCGACTTAACGGAGTTCATTATTATTGAATAAAATACTCCACATATCAAAAAATGTGTAATTTTAGTAAAATAATAATTTTATGCGTTTAAACTACTTTTAACTTAACAAAGGGACATGTTAGGAATATAAAATACCTACTTTTAAAAAATATGCGTAACGCAGCATGAAACGGAACGTTACAGTTGTCAGCTGTCATCCTTCAAAATTTAGACATAAAATACGGTAAATTTATTATGACGACCGATATGGCGTTGAGGTCAGTATACCTGCACTTCACTCCAGAGGTTGTGGGTTCGATTTCCACACAGGACAAATCTTTGTGGACATAAACATGAATATTTGTTCTGGTCTGGGTGTTTTCCTATGTATATTAAGTATGTATTTACAAAAAAAAGTATTTAAGTATGTTTATCCGTTGTTTAGTATCCATAACACAAGTTATTAATGATACTTATCTTGGAACTAAATAATTGGTGTAATTTTCTGAAAATATTTATTTATTTATTTTAATTATAGTCAAAACATTGGGAACAATTTGTTATTATTGATTATGAAGGTAAATATACGTTACAATTTAAATGCAATTCAATTTAAATAGTCCCCACCTTTATGGGCACTCGGATTAATTCGTGTGCATTTTATTTGAGTGTCACGATAGTTATGTAAATAATTTCAATCTTCCATATCGAAAAGGCTTAAATCTATGGTTAAAAATGTTTATTTTGACTAAAAAGCAGCAGCGATACACAAAAATTTCAAAGTTTTAAGGTTGAACGCGTCCTAAACAAGCGCCAGCCCGTGTTTGAATTTAAACCATGTATAAGGTTTTGTGTGTGTTTAAATTTAGGCAATCACTAGACAAGGTTTTGTAATAGCGTTTTATTTAAACGCGTGTTCAACGTGTGCTTACCTTTTTTGTAATAACACCGAATATTGGTAAACAATAGATTTTCAAATTTTCCAGGGAATAGTAGTGTTGGGTCTGATCATAATGATACTGGGCACGTATGCTAACTTGCAAGCAGCCGAGAACCAGTTGGACAAGTATGACGACCGAACGATAACCAAAGAGCGTATTGATAAAATCGTTGAAGACTTCTTTGACAAGATGGATAATAATGATGGTAAACTATTTTATATGTATAATTTTTAATCAATAATTACATAAACTATTCGTATTGTCACGCCTTATTCTTACAAAAACATATTCCTATACATACTCCTTAGTAGACAGATCACATCCTTCCACTTGCTACGATCCCAGTATACATGTTTAGCTTCGTTCATGCTCTTCAACTTTTTCATGCACCCGTCGGTTCGGCGTCGGTTTAGGGTGCTTCTGACCTACCCTTTCTTTGAAACCTTCCGTATTTGGTAATGGAATGTCTTACATCGTCTTCCATCAACTATATCTTTATTATGATTTATAAATAATGATTATTGTTTTATTTTACAGCTCGGAAGTTTAAAACTGAAGCTGAAGCACACAAACAAGATAATGTGAATAAAGTAAACGAAGACACTATTAAAGAATCTGTCGCCCTGCCACCAAACCCAGTGCCGCCAGAGTCCAATTCTAACGAGAAACACGACAACAAACAGAAGGACAATGCCATACTCTCTATAAATGAAAATATACCGGAACTTGTCATTGATAAAGTATCTGAGACGCATCCTAAAAATTTAAATAAAATTCAGAAGACAGATCAAAAGATAGCAAATGGTGAAAATAAAGAGAAAACTGATGCCGAAAAAGCTAAAAACGAACGAAAGAAAAGTAACGAAGATCAGATAAACCTAATAAAGCAACAACAATTGATAGAAACAATCAAACAACACGGCGAGGAGCAAAAGGAACTGATCAAGGAACAAAAGGAAATACTAGATGAAATCATAAAAACTAAACAAGAAATACAAGCAAGCAAAAACGAAGTCGCCAACGAAGATGCTAAAAAAATTGCAGTTGAGAGTATAAAGAAGATTGCTAATATTGCATTGCAGAGTTTGGCTGGCGTTTCCGATAAACCGATTCAAAACGGCGGTGATAAGCAGCCCAGCGCACTTGGAAAGTTAGCAGACGAAGCAGTTCAAGAAATAGCTCAGAAGGCTGTAGAAACAATCGAAGCTATAAAAGAGAAGCCTGACCAGTTAATAAACATACCCAATATTCCAGTAAACAATCAAAACGTCAATGTTCAATCAAATGTGCAACCCGCAGTTGTTCAACCAAATGTGCAGCCAGCAGTGGTTCAATCAAATGTTCAACCAGCAGTGGTTCAATCAAATGTACAACCAGCAGTAGGCCAATCAAATGTGCAACCAGTAGCTCAATCAGATGGGCAACCAGCAGTAGGTCAATCAAATTTGCAACCAGTTGCTCAATCAAATGTTCAACCAGCAGTAGCTCAATCAAATGTTCAACCAGCAGTGGTTCAATCAAATGTTCAACCAGCAGTTGGTCAACCAAATGTACAACCAGCAGTAGCTCAATCAAATGTGCAACCAGTGGCTCAATCAAATGTGCAACCAGTGGCTCAATCAAATGTGCAACCAGTGGCTCAATCAAATGTGCTGTCAGCAGTGGTTCAACCAGTTCCGCAACCTGCAGCGATTATTAACCAAGTTGATCCCAAAATTCAGCCTGCTTCCAACAATGTACAGGCTGATCTCACAGTGCCATCGAACATGGTCCAAGACACGAATGGTCAACCCCCCCTAGTGAATATCCCCTTGCCACTTGGAAATTTAGAACAAATAAACACAAACAACAAAGCTCCTAACCCCCAACTGCCTATTAATCAGAAAGTAGATGTACAAAATGTGCCCAATGTACAATCTAACCAACCAGTACAAAACGTTATTCAGCAGAATCAACTTGTACAAAATAATGTCAATCAGTCTTCCAACATACCAAGGGAAGATGTTGAAGTAAAAAATACTGATTCGAATTCAGCTAACAAAGCTATCGTAGCGCCAAAAGTGCCCATACCTATAGCATTTAATGGCAATATTGCAAAAAATCAAGATAATAAGGTAGATAATATAATTGATAACATAATAGAAACTGCAAAACTTGAAAATGTTGTTTCCAGACAAAAAAGGGAAGTGGTAGACTGTACAGAGAAATCTTCTTTAAAACCGGAAGATGAAGAAATTTGCAACACTTTAATAAATCCTCCTTCAAATTTGAAATTTGATTCTAGTAAAAATAATATTATTGAACAGATACTGCCAATCGTAGATGCAGATTTTGCAGGCTTGCCCAAGAATCTGCCAGTACAGCCTGCAAATATAATTTACCATATAGGTAGATCATTGAAAAGTATAAAAGATAACACTAACAGATAAAGTGTGATATTTTTATGTGTTGTTTTTAGCATTTTGTTAAAGGAGTCAATAAAATGTTGCATTTACGTATTTATTAAATTATTTATCTATCTGTATGTTATGTATATAAGGTTCTTTGTGCTGAAATTTGTAAAGTAATATGTTTGATATAAGGTACATATTTAAATATTACGTAATATGTTCTTTAAGTTCTAGTTGACCTGTAATTTGTAGATTTACAGCATTCAATTGTATTTTTAAAATATTTTGTATATTTTGGTCATTATTACATCTAGCTAAGTTATTAACTCGAGTTCCTTGCAATAGTAAATATTATAACTACCTGAAGTATTTGTAACCAAACTTTTTACTTTAAAATCATGTTTATTGTAGGTACTATTATTTTATTGAGAGGTTTTTTGCGTGACAAAGTATTTAGAAATGTCAAATTCATTAATAAGTAACGCGCCAATTTACTAAAGGCAAAGCTTGAGTAGAGAATATAAAAACGAAATAAGATAAAATTATGAGTTTTAGGTCTGTTTCACTATGTCCAAGTAAGTTCCCACTACCATTTACTTGAAAGAAAATCTACAGGCAGCTTTAATTATTTTTCTTTTATGAAGGACACACTTCAAGCCATAGAGTATAAGGCAATAGTGTCAAGTAATTTGATAATAATTTTTTTTTGCTACAATGTGCAGCGTTTTGTCACAGTTGAAGTCAAGTCAAGTAAAGTCCGTTACAGTCGAGTAAAGTCAAAGTCATACCCCAGTAAAGTAGTGGAGAGTTTACTAGAGGCTAGAGAATTGGTGTCAACACGGAAATATCACAATTCACTGTAATATGCTACTTTCGTACTCTTGGTTACGTTGCCGAAGAAGTTATGTCCAAAAATCGACTATTGTAACTCGAATTTACACTAGTTTTAGAAAATAAAATACAGCCGTGCGCCAAAGTCATTTTAACTGCCAAGTATTTCATAATTAGACATGACTTTAGAAGCAGACTTTGAAACAGACTTTAGAAGTATGCCCACTTTCTTCACGTCGCATGCTTAAAGGAACATCGACCCATTAATAGATAAGTCAGGTTTGAGTTACGTACTTATACAGTCTTATATTTCTTACTGAGATCGGATCAATGTTAATCAAACGTTCAAAACACAAGCAGAATTACTAATTAATAAAACAGTATCAATTTAATGCGCTTACAAGTAGAACAAGTATTCTTGAGATATTTTTTTATGCCCCAAATTTTTTTTTTAAGTTAAGTCACTATTCCATTAAGCATGCGATGTGTCATTCCTCCAATTATTTCGGACGTGTTTTGTGATCTCTTGACGTCGCAATAAAAATGTTTATAAAACAATGTGTTCGGCGTTTGGCCTTATTAATTCGTCCGAAATATTTAAAACAAGATACGCATAATTCGTTATTTATCAATTTTGTAAATAAACAAAGGGACTGATTATATATTAAAATAAAATGTTTTAAAGAATTTCGTTTTTATTTTTAGAAACGTCCAATACGCACGTTAAGTAGAACTGACGGCTCAAAAGTTCTAGAACTGACAGTAGCATAGCGTGAGGGTCTCAGGAACACGTCAGATGCAGGCCATCGCAATCGGCCACATTGGAAGCTTATAACAGAAGGCTATGTTAAGCAATGAACTTCCTTGGCTAAAGATGAATGGGGATAATATTTCAAGGATATTTGATAACTTCGTATTTATGATGTGGGAAATAATAAAAAGATAAAATTTTAACTTACATCACATTTTATTTTATATAAATGAAAAAAGAAACAAACCCATTTAGCCTAATCTATTAAACAAATATACATATCGACGGTAGCAATTAACAATATCGTAAGTGAAAAGCCGTTACTTTAAACAATGTCGTAAGTAAATAGTAACGACATGTCACTTACGACATTGTTAAAAGCAACGACTTTTCAGTTACGACATTGTTAATTGCTACCATCGGTATTTCACTTCTTCTTTCCATCCCCACTTTCATCGGAAGCCGTTGTTTTTTTAGACCTGCAAAAAAGGTTTAGGATATGAAAATAACCTGCAATTTCGACTGCAAAATAACAAATGAACTGCAATTTTAAAGGAGGCCATCCTTCTCTTCTATTGCAGTTCATGTGTCATGGGGTCAGTAGTAGTAAAAATAAGGATCCTATACACACAACCAAGTGAAAGCAATTATAATCCGTTTATATAATTTACTAAAATTATTAACGTATTTTCTTGAAGATTTTTTGAAAGGGACATTCTGCAACTATATTGGCTGGCCTACGGAACATAATGCTTAATTAACACTTTACCAGGCAGTAGTCCATATAAGACCAATATAAATTGAACCTTATGCGGTTAACTTAAGGTGGAAAACCAAATAATATTTTCAACGAGCTCTGTCTGTTAAAGGGTTTAAAAATACATTAATAACTAGTGGTACGCTTTCGCTTCGGTGATGATTATTTATTAAAAACTTAACACCATGGGTTAGATTTATTGAAGTTTTAGTAAGGAATCCTAATGTTTCTATTAATTAATTTAGCCTATGGTGACTCAAGGATAAAGTGGCATTCTATTGGTCAGAACATTTTTAAAATCAGTCAAGTAATTTTTGAGTTTGTTCATTACAAACATTCAAAAACACATTTTTTAAAATAATATTAGTGTGCTGTGTAAATAACAAATATAAGGTTTTAATCGGATTTAAATATCCATCATCATCTCAACAATATGAAGCTCACTGCTGATCATAAGCTTTCCTAATAGATTCCCACGTTGAGCGATCCTGAGCCGCCTGCGTCCACCGACTTCCCGCCGCCTTAGCCAGATTTTTTATTTTATTATCATAAATCATAAATCTTTATTGCATCAAGTAAACAAGTAGATACCTAAGTAATACAATGAATACTGATACCCCGTAGGGGCACTGCAAATTGAGAGGGAACTTAAATATATTACAAAACTACGTACTTAATTATTCTATAAACTAACGAACTCACTAAAACACAAATATAAAATCAACAAAAAACAATATTTTTACTATAAAAAGTTTTATGTTGAAAAAAAAAGTATGGAATAAGTTAAGTATGTATACCCTAGCTAACTAGTCTTCCTAAATTGCTATGCCCTTGCAGTGCGTCATAAGTAGACCTATTGTATTAACCATCTTATATATTATGAATTTGGTATATAATAGGATATAATGTCTCTTATATACCTGCGACTAGAGTCCGATTTGGCCTGACTGGGCGCGCGGCGCTCTCGACGGGACTCCGCGTCGGGCGATGTTGATGGGGATTCTGTGTCTTTCTGTGCAACAAAGTTGGGTTCTATTATTTATTAGGTGTTGTAGCGACGATAGCCCGATAGAGAAAGGTCTCGGGTTCAAACTCTGGTGGGCGCACCTATGACTTTTCGAAGATATGTGCGTAGTTATTTTCCGGCTGTCAAAAACATCTATGGCAGTCGTTATTAGGAAGTCAGTGCCTTATGATCCCATAGAATGATATTTCCTATCTATCTCTTCTGATTTGTGGAGGTCAAACGCCAGTTGCTCCATGAAATAACTGAAGTTCCCGCAAAACTTGCCAGGCTTAACCATTTAAAAAGATTTTTGGAATCGTCCCTGCTTTAATAATGTAGAAGCAGCAAAACATACCCTAGTATCAGTAGACGGCCGCCTTCCTTTGGGCGTGTGAAGAGCTTCGCAAGCTTTGTTGAACGACGCTCGTCGGCCGCGGGACGGACTTGCGCCCACTGGAGAACCGAGGTCTGGACTTTCCACTGCAAATCAAAATCAAATCATTTTTATCGCGAAATATGGGTTATACAGTTCTCTTCATTTATTGTTTTTATATATATAAAAGTAAATATTTATATTTAAAATACATACTTAATAATTATGATAAATCTAAGTCTAGTAACGTTCTTAAATGTACCACAGCAAAGAAGGTACTCTTCTAACACAAGTTTTATTAAACTTAAGATGTAGTACCAACCCATGTAATTTTAACAAAAAAAACCTTTGAAGGACAATAAAGATTTGTTAATTGTTATACAGAGGTTTTGTACATACATTTAGTTTAACCATATACTGCCTGCAAGTAACAGAACTATCTATCTAGTAGGCTAACATGACGCGTATAATAGCGGCTTTATAAAAGTAACAGCGACACGTAAGTTGAACCAAAATGGCGGTTGTCAGAAAAAGAAACGGCAGCAATAGTTACGAACCCCACCTCCCTCCCACCCTTCGATTAAGACCCGATTATGTGTTACTGCGCATCCAAGGTAATTGTTGAACTTATTGTTCAAGCACAAAATATTGATAACAAAGTGTGGGCGTGTAATATGCCTCTGCCTACCCCTTCGGGGAAACAGGCGTGAATGTATGTATGTATGTTCAGAGTAAATCTCAAAATTATTTTTTATTTTATTTTTATACATACCACGTTTTATACAACCACGCCTATTTCCCCGAAGGTATTGGTAGAGGCATATTATACGCCCACATTTCGCCTGTTCTATTGTTGGTCCCACATAATAGGTGGCGATCCTATTGCCGTTTACCGAGAACTATTCTTATATTCATTTTAATATAAGTTTTTTTTAGATTTTAATGCGTAATAGCTTGATATTTTCCAGCAAGTATGAGATAATTTCAGTTAAGACTGTATCTTATAAGGAGGTTATATTACGGAAGTATAACTCTAAAGCTATATTTATAACGTAATGCTGTTCTAAAAACACGGTTATGAAAGTGAAGTTGTGAACGTAATCTTACCAACGTCTACTGACATTCTTCTAATTGACTTGATCGATTTTGGTGTGGTTTTAGTCTCCGACGCAGCTCGTCCCAATCGTGCTGAAAATTCATCAAACTGTTAATTGTACATAAAATTTTCTATAAAAAGAGAAGAGTTTAAAATTTTTCACGTCACCTCGTTAGTGTCAACGAAATTTCCAAAGTATGGATCCGAATCAGTGAAGAGATTTTAAACCATAAAGAGATGTTATAAATTTGATATAACGGAGGTAAAATGTAATCATAACTTCGCGAAATTTAAATATATACTCTTTATAATTTTTGTGCAATTGACAATACAGTGCAGACGTTCACAAAAGAGCCGGCGGAATATGGCAGACACAAATCACTGTCAAAGAAAAAAAAAAGTTTTTCGCCTCACATGTAATTCACAGGTTGAAAAATAGTATAAGCTGTTTTAACAGCAGTCCCTTATATACCTCCGTCACCCGTAGAGATCCAACCGGGTCAACCTAGTACTGCGTGAAGGAAGGTCATTTGGCACTGTGGTGGTATCTAACTAGTATACTATCTTAACATGTTATCATGATCACCAACATCATCAGCACAAGTAATATAAATCTACCTGATAAACTTTTCATGTGACCGATTGTAGTGTAGTGGTGTAGTTAGTAAGTATATACCTAATATATAAGGTGCATAATTATACTCAATAAAACAGTCTATCATACACATTCGATTGTATTACTTCTCTTCTGAACTCCCGGCATCGCATGGCGACCCTGCCAAATATGGTAGATCCTGCGACTTTCACCAGGTAGTCTGGTCATCTTACAGTTGGATGACTCACGCGTAAGTTTCAAAGGGACCCTTTGATTTCAAATTATCTATCCCAAGCGCAGTCAGTTCCGCATAAAAGAGAGTGTAAACCTGGGCGCTGGGTTAGTTGTTTTAATTTCACAGGAAAGATAATAAGTGAGAAGAAGCCTTAATTATATGTAAAGGTACTGGTGCCAAAAGCATAGTATTTGAAAAAATGACGGTAGGCATGCGTCTCATTTAAAATAATCATGCATTATACTTACAGCGGCGAATCCTGCTTGCTTCTGAAGCGAAAGAATCTGGGGAACCCGTCCGGTGACTCTCTGTTTCGGGAGACCCTAGCGAATCAATGTTAGTGCGTATTAAGAGTAATATTAGGTGCAAAGCGGTTAAATTATAAAATTTACATAAGTGAGGAAGCTAGATTAATTAAGGGCCTGTTTGAAAATGTCCGACTTAAGTTTCCATTTGTGTTTCATAATGATTGACGACCGATATGGCGTGTTGGCGAGTATACCCGCGCTCCATTCCTGAGGTCGTGGGTTCGATTCCCACACAAGACAAATATTTGTGTGCATAAATATGAATATTTGTTTTGGCCTGGGTGTTTTTCGATGTATATTAAGTATGTATTTACAAAAAAAAAAGGATTTATGTATGTTTATCCGTTATTTAGTATCCATAACAAAAGTTCTTAATGATACTTATCTTGGAACTAAATAATTGGTGTAAGTGTATTTATTTATTTATATATACCATAATACACTGCGCTGACTCAGTGCGGAGTGGCATTAACTGCCGTCTTACTCTTATTTAGACATTGTGAAAGAGGCCGTTATTGCAAAAGAAAAATTAAACAAGTGAAAGGCAAAAACAGGTTTCAGCTAAGGAGTTGGTTAAGATTCAATTCAATCTAAGGTACACTGAATATGAGTCAGATGCAGCCACTAGCTTCTAAGTTGAAGTTACTCAGGGCGCTTGCCCTTTTATCATATTCCTTAATATGCTCGGTTGCATTACGATCCCTCTAATGTTACAGAGCTATCTCCAAATATACTGGCTCTAAATGCTGCCTAAGCTTTACTTAACAAAAAAATTGTTTCTTTCATCTATAGTTTTATGGTTTCTTAGGTTTCGTTTTGTCGCGCTTGGTACACTGGTTATTGTAGTCGAGTATGTTGAATTCATAACCTGAACGCATTAAACAAGTGTATTTAATTTTTATATATGATTAAGCAAGTAGTGTTTGCCTGTATATTTGTTGAACAATTATATTATAACCATAACAGTGTTAAATTTAAGCATCATCATTGTAACAACAGTTGATAAACCTAATAAATAAATAAATACACAAAAAAATCCGCATTTCGCTTAGAATAAAATGCCTAGTTATTAATCTACAAGCCCATAATAACGGAACATGCATTTCTAGATAGTTTTATATAAATAAGAAAAGTTCTGCAAGTCAAGCGCCTCGAGATACGCGGCCATTACAGGCTGAAGTGTTTCCGACCAGGCGAGTTTTGCACAAAGTCGAGGGCATACTCTAATTCAACGACGCTAATCGATACTGAGAGCCTACTCCAATTTAGCAAACGAAACTTTGTTAAACCCAACCCTTTCACTCGATAATGATATACCTAGAGAGTGAAAGAGATAGGTATAACAAAGTTTCGTTTTGCCGAAGTGGAGTAGGCTCTCAGTATCGAGTAGCGTTCGGAGCCCAAGATCCCTTTCGGGTCGCGGAGACGGTGTTGTAAGTAAGAGCTCTGACACGCCACGATTCTTGCTGGCGCTAGTGACACGCCATTTGCTATAGCGCGATGTCAGTGTTGCCAAATGTTAAAAACTACTAATTAATTTATCATTCTTTGGAAATCTTTATTGTCGCAATTTTGCTGGCTAGGCCATGTTGAAAGAATTTGGACTTTATTGATGTCAAAGGCCACGATATCTTTGCTGAGCCATTGAAGTAGGTAAGTAAGTAGCTTCATAACATCGTGTTAAAGTTACGTACAATAAACATCGTTATCGGCTGTCAAAATCGTGGAGACTAAGAGCCCTTACTTTGCTGGCTCAGCGACCCGATGTGGATCTTCTGACATCAAAGAAATCCACAAGATTCTGCTTGGTACCGAATTCGCACAGTCGGGCACATGGAAACTTGAAAAGTAGGACCAAAGCAGCATTTCGCGACTTCATGCGTTCGGATGCTGGATCGGCAACATTTGGGTGGCGGAGACGTGAAGGGATGTTAACGCAACTTAAATCTGCTGTGGGAAAGGTGTGGCCGCTGCGTTCAGCTTCTAAAGGGCGACGACTTCGCCGATGTTATAAATAGCATGTCAGCTCTGGCCCTTAAGTGACTTTAGTGTGAGTGTAACTTCTTACCTTCATAGTCCAGCTTGGCGAGTCTCTCCGACTGAGTGTCGAGTCCGGAATGAGTGGAGGAGGCGTCGTCATCGTCTCGGGTTGCGCTGACTTCAGACGCCGCACTAGTCGGACGGCCACCGGGGCCTAGCCAGGACTCTAGCAAGGTTTTCTGATGGCGTGTCAATCTGTTCAAATCCAAGGTGTTATGTAAAGAAATATGCTAACCTGATCCTTAAAAAAAAACCTCATTGCACATAAAAAATTTATATCGAGCGCTTCCGTGCTTTGGAAGGCACGTTAAGCCGTTGGTCTCGGTTATCATTATATGTGGAAGTCGTTAAGCCACGCTGGAGGCTTATTTGGACGGCTTGATAAATTTTTAACATCAGGGAGCTCGTGATTATTAGTACGTCACATCCAATTCTTATATAAACTGCTACTTGGATACCACTAATGTCATCATTATCATTTAGCGGTTTAGGGTGGGCACAAACCATGCTACAACTAGTTAAGAGATCTATGTAGTTGAAGAAAAGTTTACTTTTAGTTTACAGATCTCTATATCTTATTTTCTTTATGTCCTCTTGAAAAAATAAATACAACAGCCGAATATTCACATTGTGGGAAATAATACTAAGTATATAGTGCGCGTATGTGGTCAGGTGCGTGCACCGCGCATACTGAATGTAGGAAGTAGTTGACAGAAGTCAGTGTGTAAACGTCGTCGTGAGCCGTCACTTTTACTTTCTTCCTGGCAACCTTTATAACAAATATTGTATAAAATTTAGTCTTACCTCCTAGCAGTTGAGTACTCTTGCATAATATCAGCAGTTCCTTTAGAGTCTTCCTCTACTACACTTTCTGGTATCACAGACAAATCTGGCTTGGTAGACAAAATAGACTTGCGACCTTTCCGCACTGGCGCGGGTTTTACATCTCCAACCTCTTCACTCGCCTTACTTCTTGATGACTTAACCGAGCTTTCCGAAGCCACACTTTCATTATCGTCTTGAGTTTTAGATTTAGATCTAGCGGAACGTCTGCTAGGAGTCAAGTTAATAGATTTATCTAGAATTTCTTTAGACTCGTCTAAGGTTTCCAATTCTCTGGAAGCACGTCTTGTTATGATTTTTCTGACTTCAGTGCTAGTTGGTGTCTTTGGTCGTCTGCGCGGGGTTCGTACATTTTCTGGTGTTTTTTGCTCAACATCAGTTTTACTTGACACTGATTTAGACTTTCTTCTAGTAGTTGGTGTACTTGGTTCGTCTTGAGTCTCTTCTACAATATCTGTAATAGATTTGTTGGAAGATGCAGAGCGAGCCCGCGTTGTTCTTGGAGCGGGTTTGGTAGATTTTTTTGATTCTTGAGTTTCTTCTTGTTTGTTTTCCTCAGTTCCTAATTCCATTTTATTTTTATCAGCTACAGTTTCTTTCCTATTTTTGGCATCATCATCTTTAGCTGAGCTAGATGTTATCTTTTTATGTTTTTCTTTAGAAACATCAAATATAGATTGTTCATCCACACTAGATTTAGTTTTTACTTCGGTAAACCCAATAGAGTCTGCAACATCCATGTCTATTGGATCGACATTTGTCGATTTGGTTTTTTCCTTGGAAACATCGTCTATCATAGAGATCCTGTCGTTTAACTCTAAAAATTATATTATAAGTAATTAATTAAATTAAAAAAATATATATTATAATTTAAAAGGGTCAGAGCCTGTGAGTTTTTTGTCAGTTTTTCTTACAGAGCGGTGGCTTGGAACTGGCACTTCGATTCACTTACACTTAAATATTTTTTGATTTTAAATTGTTTTCTTGCATATAAGTCATCAAGCTTCGTGATTTAAGTGTAATAATATTTCGATAGTTTTTTTAAATATTTATATTTAATTTAGACGTTTTCAAGTACTATGTAATCGTATATGAAATAAATAATTTTTGATTTTGATTTTTATAAACATTAAGGGGCTCATCACAAAACGAGATCGAAAGTTAAACCAGGTTTTAAACTATTGCTGTGCCCTGAGTCTGAATAAAAACTGTCATTATGATAATTGAGATAAGATTTTATGTCCTAAATCCCATCATATAGATTTAATAACATTACGTATTAAGTTTAAAGCATTAATATTACTTTTTATTTCAGTTTAAATATTATATTAATAAAATCATACCAATATCCATGGGATCATCTTTACTAGTTTCCTCTTCAATTTTCTTATTCTCATTTGCAATTATTGTAGAGTTATCATCAGTGATCATAGAAATTTGCGAAAGAGCCTCCTTCTGCTCTGTTGTAGTTTTTTCGGCTAAAAATAAGTTAATAAAAATTTCAAAACGAACCTCATTTACTTAATTTAGCTGTTAGTGAAACTATAGGCAATTCAAAATCAGCCATAAAGAAACAATATAACTTTAAGGAATTATTACCAGTAATCGAGGAAGCTACAACATTTTCTTCTACTCCGGGGTCAGCAAGTATATTTTCATCAGAATAATTCAAGTGCACAGCAGAACGATCGGATTCTGCTTCCGAATTATCATCAGTTAACATTGAAGTTTGGGCTAAGGCGTCTTTCTGTTCCGCTTTTTCATTGCCAATATGTTGAACGTTAATTTCAACTATTGTTTGTGTTTTTGCTTGCTCATGGTTACTTGTTTCATTAGTATTGTCGTCTTCATATTCTAGAGCATTCATAGAGACAGAAGACTTTTCTGAATCCGTGTCGTTAATTGATATAATTTCTTCATCACTTGCAGAATCGTCGTCAGGCTGAAAATAATTATTAATAACATACCAAATTATACAGGATCATGTTTCAAAACTAGAAAAGGATGACAACCATTATAAGTAATTACAAAAAGTATCAACAGATCTATTAATTATACAAAAAAAACTGATCTATTATTGTCTGATTGGCTTACAGAAAATAAAAAACCTAGCAAAAGAGCTGGAAATTACCAGTCTTGACTTGTATAGTGTTTACTCACCTCTTCATCAGAACTTGAGCTTTCTTCAGTAGACTGGTCGCTGTTAGGCGCCACCACAATTTCTTCATCACTAGAATTATTTTCTTCGCCACCACTTTCATCATCTGTCATGTCACCTTCCAACTCATTTATTTCTCTTTCTATATCTACTATTTTCTCTTTCTCTTTTTGAATAACCGAAGCAGTTGCCTGACTATCGATTTTAGATTGCCATTGTTGATCATCTTTAATTTCCGAGTCACTGTCGTTAGTAATTAGTGATGTGTTTTTCAATGCAGACTCGTCATCCTTCAGTTTAGACGTATTTACATCTTGAGAAGATTCTGCTATACTGCTTTGACAACTGCGAAGAACTGATTTCTGAAAGGACTGTGTAAAAGTAGAGAAGGGTTTAAACACGCTATAATCTTCAGTGCTTTTTGTTTGTTGATCTACGCGTAAACTTTCATTATCTGAGCTTTCTGCTACACTACTTTCATAGCTGTGCAATACTGATTTAACTCCTGTTTCATGTAGAGTAGTAAAAGCTGGCAGTGTTTTTATGCCTACGTTTTCCACAGGTAATTCATCGTTGTGAAATTCACTTTTCTCTTGTATACTTTGAGAACTATCAGCGACACTACTTTGATAGCTGAGTAGTACAGACTTTTCGTAATAGGTCTCATGTAATGTCGTGAAATTGGGCAATGGTTTTAATCCCAAATCGGTGGTGCTTTTATCCACTAACTTAGCTGAATCTTTTTCTTCTGTGTCAGACATTACGCTGTCTGTAGAGCTTTGTAGTATAGATTTGTTAACTATAGGCGAAAGTGTTACGTCCATAAGACTCTGCACTTGTTTAATAGTTTTCATCGGAGTGCATTCAATGGCTTTTTCGCTCTGTTCAGTTTTTGATTGTTCGTTGTTTTCCAAATTTGTTTTGGTAGTAGCGAATGCGTTTGCTTCAAGCACGATTCTGGACAGGGACTTCTTCGCTCTTGTGGAATGTTCGAACTTCGGTGACATGACCTTTTCCGGTGTCTTGGCACGACTTCTGTACATAGAATATTAATTAGGATTTATCATTATGGAGTATATATGGCTAAAGAAAAATACCCTAAGTTAAAAAGGTCACGTTACTGGTAGTATAAAATTCGAAACAAATGATTGTTGAATCATATTTTAATGCATAAAGTATATGAAATTGTTTAAGAGATTGTTAGATAAACGACTTATAATTAATTCGTAAAACTTACCTCATAGACCGAGGACTAACAGGCCGTTGTTCCTGAGCTATTTCAACTTCGGGTGTACGAGATCTACTCCTATAACAAACAATGTTTAATAAGACACCACCTCTTGTATTCTTATAAGAAAATGCTGATATTTCGTAGACGCAAAATTATATTACAGTTGATTTTGTTGATATTATGACAGCACAAGACCTAAGAGATCGAAATGGAGAGTCACTTTGAACACCCTCTTTTCCATCGAGGGGGCATAAGATAATAAGTCAAGTAAGTCAATGCCTGCCGATGACATCAGTACTGCAGCACTACACTCGTCTACATAGCTACCTAGGAGCTAGTAAAAAAGCGGAATATCAATAAAAAAATTTTTTTTTAAATTTAGTTTTAAATAATGGCTTCGTGCGTTTAGCACGTTTAGCCAGTGTCAAGTAAGAGTTATTTTAATAATATATAAATCATAGTAAATGAGAATGAGTGGTGATAATGATGATCAATGAAATGCCCTCTCCTAAGCCCCTGGGTCCTCAGTAAAGATGTGGGGCTATACTGAGATCTCACATGGACTTCTTGAGAGAATTTGAAAAGTTATGTTGCACTGTTTTGTTTCATTTACCAACACTTATGTACGTTTACAAACACCTAACGGTTAATAATCCACCGTTATTACACATTAATGTTCGAAATATCACAAATTTTTGAAAATACAACAAAACTGCAGTCATTACGCTTCAGTTTCCCGCCAAGAAGTCAAAAGGAATATTAGATTTAAAGATTCTTAAATTATAAATACTGCAACTATCTAACTAAAATTCTTTACACACACTGTAACATATATTTAATATACTACCTTAAGCTTCGCCTAGGTGAAGATGGCTCAGGAATAGCAGCCTTTGTTGGAGATTCAGAAATACGTTCTAGTTTCGGCGATTCCATCATTCCCTTCTCCATTCTCTCTGGCGTTCTTGATCGGCTTCTATCATTAAATTATTTTGTTGTGAATAAGTCAATAATTACCCTTGAAACACACGTGGATTTGGGTTAAAAAGTACTTTTTAACTACCACACTATAAAGCGTCGTCTATCAACATAAAAATTTGTTGGAAACTGCAGCTGTGATCATGTTTTAGTTATCTCATGGGCAAGTGGTTATGAAGATGTGCTTCTTAACTACACGTAAGATGGTATGGACCACAAGTCGCTGTATTAGTCTCATTCATCAGCCCTATGAGTCCACTGCTGAACATTGGCCTCCCCAACAGATTACATTCTTCTAGGGGTATTTCCCATAATCACAACGCTGGGCAGGCTGGTTGGTGATCGCAGTTCAAGCCAGTACGCAGGATGACGCTGCTGCCTATCATTAGGTAGGATTTTCTTCGTCCACTCTTAAAACTCCTTGTGAGATGGGAGGGGGTGGCACTATTCTAGACCGGTACCACAGCACATTGATTTGTTTATAATACATACCTGTTCCTTATAGGAGTTCTCTCTCTGCTCACACTCCTAATTCCTTTTCTTCCTGTAGGCTTCTTGGGGAGTTCCGAAGTATCTCCATCCTTTTCCCTCTCTTCTGCATGCACTTGTTTTTCTCTTTCTGTTGTTTCTTTGTCGAGTGATTTCTTTCTACCTCCACAGTATCGAGGATTGATCAAGGTTATTGGGATGTCTGCAATGCTTTCAATGGAAGTGTTCGGGTCGTCGGATAGACTGCTATTTGCAGATATTGATAGGGAGTGCCTGCATATAAAGTACTATTGTTATTGGTTGAGTTTTAAAGTGGCCACACACCAGCTGATAATATTTACTCTTTTTGATTAGTTTTAATCAGCTTATTAAAATTACATATATGTGTGTATTAGGATCCTACCAAGACCTAAGGAGCACAAGCCAACCTCACCTGCAAGTGGTGCACCTGCCGATCAATGGACGAGGCTCTGGCGAACATAAAATTTCCCGATAAGCCGCAATAGGCACGCTTCCTAGCTATTACGTGGGACCAGCTATAAAATTAACGAAGTGTGGGCGTATACTCGTAATATGTCTTTGCCTACCCCTTTAGAGAAACAGACGTGAATGTATGTATGTGTATAAAACTATGTCTGATTTATTCCAACAGAATTCGTTCTTCTTTATAACCTTAGTCTGGTTCGATGCCTATAATAATATAATATAATAAGATGAGAAAGAATACATACATACATTCACGCCTGTTTCCCCGAAGGGATAGGCAGAGGCATATTACGAGTATACGCCCACACTTCGTTAATTATATAGCTGGTCCCACGTAATAGGAAGCGAGCCTATTGCCGCTTATCGAGAAATTTTATGTTCGCCAGATCCTCGTCCGTTGATCGGCAGATGCACCACTTGCAGGTGAGGTTGGCTTGGGCTCCACAGGTCTTAGAAGAATCCCTCCCGACTGGTCTCCACCTTGTCGTGGTGGGGGGGCTGAGTACCTCCCGGTAGGGCGCAGGAGGCGCTAGGGCTTTCCCTTACCCTTTGAACCTTTTTGAGGGCTTTTTTTTACCCTTTGGTAACACCCAGAGATTGGCAACTCTGGGTGCCCTTAGTACTGACTACCGGGGAGGAAACTAAGAGGGACCTGTGGAGGGCGCAGCGGGCGGGCCAGGAGGGCCCGGTCAGCAGCGCCAGGAGGGTCTAGGCAGTGGGGGCAGGGGGCCCCTGCTGTCTAACCATGGACCCTCCGGGAAGTCGGCCACACACGCTATGGTCGCACGGGGAGGTAGGAGGGGCGCGTCCACTGCGCCCTCTGAGGAGGTCCTCCCGGTTTTGATCCGGGGGACGTTGGCCGCAGGCGGTATGTCAGAAGCTGCAACCTAGGTACTGGCCCCCGCCTTTTTCTCAACAAGCGGCGGGCGTCGTCGGAAGATTTTTAGTGGGTATTACTGCTGGCAGTCGCGTCTGCCGGTGGTGAGTCCCACACCCCCTTTCGGTCCGCCTTTGGCCGGAAGGTAGTGCATAAACGCATTTTGTTACCGACGTAAAACAAAAAAAGAAAAAGGTCATAGAAGAATCCCTATACACCTCAACATAGTTAAATATTGAGTTAATTACCTTGCTCTTACTGTGTCTTTATAGGCCCTTCTTGTTTTGACAGTAGACTCTGTAGCCAGTTTCTTCGGTGGAGACTCCAACGGATGTGTCTCGTCCTGAAAATAAGTGCTCAAAGTTTAATGTGAGTCATCAATACAATTACAATCTGCCTGATGACGCACCAGATGACGCATCAGATGACGCTATCTACTAATTGAGAGCTTTCATATTACGATGCAAACAATCATTATACACATTGTGAATGAACCATGAATATAAGGAACATTATTATCATATCAGCGTTACGAGTCCTCTGCTAAACATTAGCCTCCCCATCCTATTGGAGGTATTTGACCATAATCATCACGATGGACAGGCGGGTTGGTGACCGCAGTTCAAGCCAGTACGCAGGATGTTCGTGGTATGTTCGTACGAAACCCTGGGGGGGGGGGGGGGGTTTCGGCGCAGGATCGGGGTAGTGCCCCCTAGCCGCGGTCTCTTGCGGCGCCCGTGAATACGGGCGCGTCGTTGGGTTGGTTGTTTTCAGCCGATGGTAAAGTCCGGACACGACACGACATCTCTTGACGGACAAGACATCTCTTGTCCGGTAGTGCTGCGATCAAGCCTTAGGGCGATCAGCTAGCATGGTGTCTTACGCAGGATGATGCTGCTGCCCATCATCCGGTAGGATTTCTCTTCGTCGACTCTTATGACTTTCCGTAAGATGAGAGGAGTGGTAATATTCTAGGTCGGTACAGGTACATTATGTCGTTTATATAAAGTATATATGACAACATGAACAGCCTATATAATCTACAATATTTAAAGTAAACTCATAGGTCCGCAGAATTTAAAGGTACTTACGATAGTATGCGTGTCTGTAGTGTTGTGGCAATCACTCTCTATCTTATGTAAAATGTATGTTTCTGTCCCTTTTTCGCTTTCTGGTTGAACCCTCAGAGAAGCGATGGACGGTGATGCTGTGTCTGATTCTGATACAGCGGGGATTGTAAACCTTAGATGCCTGGGGATAATAATCATATATGAGTTAAAGTAATTTTATTTCTAATTCCCTTTAAATACTATTTGATTGTAATTTAATTCTAATCTTACTTTAATGTTTTAACCTGTGTTTGCCTTGTGAAATATTTTATTTGCATGCTGTGGTCTCCTATAATTGAAGAAGTACATATAATGTTACAGGTATGTCACATATTATTGTATTTTTGTCGTGTATGTCCTTTGTTGGAGACCCATATTTTCAATGAATATATAAATTTAATTCTTGAGGTAGTGTGTTTAACTCTGTCAATCGCATACATGAAACATGTACAATAATAATTATATTCACAGTTAGATGAGATTTGGACTATATCTTATTCATGTCATTGTTTCTCTTTCTCACGTATAGAAAATAGTGCATGATGTTGTACTAAATATTAACTTAAAGGAACGCACACGATGGCTCCTTACAACTTGAAACCAAATAAAACAGTCAACACTATACGCATTCGCGTGAAATGCTCGAGAGCATTGCACAAGCGCTCTTTTGGACGAACCGCTTGGTCAGTACACTATAACGATATAAGTATTATTGATGACCATTCTGGCGCTCAAATACTCATTTATTGGTAATACAACATTACACGTCACAGAAAAGAAAACATACATAATTATGAGAATTATTAAAATTAAATTAAATCACAATATTATTACGAATTGTGTTGTGGACTGAAGGAAACACAGGGTTTTTTCTGTTCAGGAATATATTTCTTCTTCAGAGTTTACAATTTTTCTTTTTTCTTTTCTTTTTCTTCTTAATTGTTGCTTCCTCTGATGATCGTACCTTTCGAACAAACACGGCTTACTTAGGTACTTCGAGGCAATACCGTACAGAGAGCCGCTTTTTTGTGACCCAATTTCGTATACATTTTTACTATGACAATACGTGTTTTCTTTTATTTTTACCATTATTCTTTTTAACAATATACAAGTGTTATACATCAAATTAAAGGTCTTATTCTATACTTTCTTAAAATATAACTATCACACATACATGTCAAATAGATAAGTTTTTATGACCTTTTGAAACTCATACTTGGCTAAGTCTATACATTACACATATTGAATCATCGAACGTAACCTTATTTTTATAATTCTCTTTACCTATTTACAATTTATTAAAACGAAATCGTAGTTCTTAACAATAATCTAATGACGTTGCCGCTGTCCTTAACATTCTCCCCCCGGCGTAATCTTGATGTAGCCTCTCAGGGTGACAGTGGCAGGATCTCCTTGTCTTGATCAGCATCCTTGGCTCCAGCTGCTTCCAGCATCGCTAATTTGGAAGTCGGTCGCCGGAACACTCCGCTCGTAGTGCGCACGTCGGCACTTCGTACATGTTCATCTGGGCCTGGATACACGCGTTCCACGACGCCTCGTGGCCATGTGTTACGTGGTAACAAAGGATCTACCACGATCACGAGGTCCCCTACTGCAAGTGGTCGCAGGTTTCGTGGGTTTCCGCGCCGGGACACCAGCGTTGGTAGATATTCGCGCACCCAGCGTCGCCAGAATTCGTCAGCAAGAGCATTAGCGGCGCGCCAAGCACGTCGGTCGGTTAACTCACAGGCTCCAGTGGTAGGTAGACCGGTCGATGACCCAATCAAAAAATGGTTCGGGGTTAATGCCTCAGGGTCGTCTTGGTCCACTGAAACGTGAGTCAGCGGTCTGGCGTTGACTGAATATTCGGCTTCAGCCAACAGGGTCTGTAAAACCTCTTCTTTCGGGAATTTCTCGTTCAATGTCACCTGGAGGGCGGTCTTCACGGATCTGACCATCCTTTCCCAGGCACCTCCCTGGTTTGGAGCGCCTGGCGGTGTGTACTTCCACTTCATACGGTGTTGCAGTCCCAGCTGTTGCAGTTCAGGAGCCCATTCTTCAGCAGCTCGTCGCAGTTCCACGTCCGCACCCTTGAAGTTAGTGCCGTTGTCCGAGTACATGACTGCCGGCCATCCTCTTCGCGCCGCCATTCTCCTGATCGCCATCAGAGCTGAATCCGTTGACAAAGACGCTACCAGTTCGATGTGGATAGCTCGCATAGTCAGGCAGGTAAACAGTGCTCCCCATCTTTTCTCATGACGGCGTCCGATGGTGACTGTCATGGGACCAAAGTAATCCAGCCCACAGTTGGAGAACGGTCGTTGAAATGCTCCTAGTCGTTCTTTAGGTAGGTCTCCCATGGGTGGCGTTCGAGGGTTCGCTCTTCGCAGTCGGCAGAAGGTACAGTCTTTGGTGACGGATCGCACGGTGGGTCGTAACTTCAGAATCCAATACTTCTGGTTCAAGTCGTTCACTACCCTTTCTCGGTTTCCATGTCCTGCTTTTCTGTGTTCGTACATTATCAGGAGTCTCGTGAAGGGGTGTCGACCGTCGAGTATAATCGGCTTCTTGGTTTCCACCGGAACTTGGGCAGCACCAATTCTTCCTTTGAGTTTCAGCAGGCCATCTTCGTAGGTCGGATCGAGTCTGTAGAGTGGACTGGATCTGGGAACTGTCTTTCCCTTCTTCAATAATTCAATTTCGGCCTGAAATTTATCTTGTTGAGCTCTTCGTTGCCATAGTTTCTCAGCCTTTTGAAGATGTTCAACTTCCAATACAGCTTTCTTGTTCCTAATCCTCTCCATGACTGAAAGGACTCTCCCTGTCGTTCTTATCAGACGCTCATAGTTCGAGAAGCGTGTGATTTCAGGTAGACAGCTCAGTTCAGGGGCGGAGTCTGAAGCATAGAGGACGACTTGCTCTTCTTCATGATCTTCATAGTTCGTCAAGTTCTGAGGCCATTCGTTCATAGGCATCTTCAGAAATTCTGGGCCAGTGTACCAAACGTCTTCAGCGCTCTTCGGTACATAGCCGGATCGGGTGGCTAGGTCTGCCACGTTCTGGTGTGTCGGTACCCATCTCCACTGATGGACGGAACTGAACTCCGCGATCTCTCCGAGCCTGTGCGCTACGTACGGTGTGTAGCGTCGGCTGCCGTTGCGGATCCAGTGTAGTACCACTTGAGCATCTGTCCAGTAGACGACGGCGTCTGCGTTCCATCTGTGCTCTCTCACGACGTTGTCTGCTAACCTGATCCCAATTAATGCAGCTTGCAGTTCCAATCTTGGGATCGTTTGTGTCTTGAGCGGCGAGACCTTCGCTTTAGCTGCAGCCAAGATGGTCTTCACGCTTCCATCTTCTTGTTCCAATCTCCAATAGACTGCAGCAGAGTAGGCGCTTTCGCTCGCGTCGCAGAAGACGTGCAGCTGGCGGTTTCTGACGGGGCTCCCCCCGTTGTAGCTTCGCGGTAATTCGATACGCTTGATGTGTTCTAGGTCCCTCAACCATTGAGCGAAGGCTTCGGCGGACGGTGCTGGAATTGGCTCGTCCCAGTCGATCTTCTGCCGCCATAGGTTCTGAAGCTCAATCTTCGCTGTGATCGTGTAACAGCTGAGTAGTCCCAGTGGATCGTAGATACTCATTACAGTGCTGAGTGCTTCTCGCTTCGTTGGTGGTCGCAGCAAACGTTGAACGTCAGCGGGGACTCGGTTGAGTGAAGTATTAAACTTCATCACGTCGTTGGCCGCATCCCAGATCATGCCCAGCGTCTTCTCGCAGAGCTCGTTCTTCGTTATAGGTTGTTCCGTAGCTCTAGCTCGCAGCTGTTCAGGGATGCTGCTTAAAGTGCTCCTTTCGTTACAGGTCCAACTCCTCAGATGAAAGCCGGCCTGTTTGTGAACGTAGTCAACCTCCTCGATGGTTTCTCTGGCAATCTCTTCACTGGGGTAGCTATCGACGTAATCGTCTACGTAATGTGCTTCAGTGATGGCCTTCAGTGCTTTGGGGTGTGATTCGGCGAAGTCCAGCGCGTTTCTGTTTCGTACGCTGTGTGCCAGAAACGGAGAACTTGATGCCCCAAATATCATCGATGTCATCTTGTATGGAGTAGGTGGCTTCGTCCGATCTCTTCTCCACAGGAATATTTGAGCGGGTTGATCTTCTTTCCTAATTTTCACTTGTAGGAACATCTCTTGAATGTCAGCTTTGACCGCAATTCTCTCTTCTCTGAATCTGAAGAGTATCGACATAAGAGGCAGTAATAGATCCGGCCCTTCTAGCAGAAAATCGTTCAGGCATACGCCGTGCGTCTTAGCTGCAGCATCGAAGACCAATCTCACTTTTCCCGGCTTATTAATGTTCTTCACGGGAAAGTGAGGCAGGTACCAGGTTACGCGGCTACCAGCTTCAGATCCGTCGCACTCCTCTGCGTATCCTTTCTGAAGAAGGTTATCTATCTGCTGTTCGTATTGCTGTCTCTCGTCCGGTGACTTGTCCAGCTTGTATTCTAAGTTCGTCAGCCTTTTGAGCGCATTGTTGTAGCTCAAAGGTAGGTGAACGTCGTCTGCCCTCCAAGGAAGCCCAACCTCGTAGCGGCCATCTTCTCTCCTTCTCGCTGAGTTCTCGAAGGCGTTAGCTGCTCGTTGATCTCGTTCGTTGGTTCTGGACTTCAATGAGATTCCCAGGGCATCGATCTCAAAATGCTTCTTGACCGTCTCTTGCAGGTCTTCTTGGTGTGACGTAATGCAAACGTGGAGGATGTCTTCGTGATCTTGCCTGATGATCTTCTTGGGAAGGTTGCCATGAATAACCCAGCCTAGTTGAGTTCGTGAGGCTGCGGGTTGGTTCTGCTTCCCCATACGTAGTTCTCTGGATACAATTAGCTGCCAGTTGTCGCTACCGATCAATATCTGAGGTTGCTTCTGCTCGTAGCATAACTCTTCACGCTTAAGGTCTTTCAGGTAGTCCAGCTGCAGAAGTTCCTCGGGTATAGACTGGTTCGGTAGGTTCATGCCCTTGACGGTTCTTGCGGTTATGGCGTAATTTCGTCCTTTGTGACCCCGTATGTTGATCTTGACCAGACGGCTGTTGGCTTCACGTCGCTCCGTGTTGATCCCCTGCATGTTCAGACTTCTGTAGGGACCTTCTGCTCCAATCGCTTCGGCTACTTTGTCGTCAAGTAGCGTGACTGTAGACCCCTCATCGAAGAGTGCGTAGATCTTGGCTTCGCCTTTGGGCCCATTGATTGTGACTGGGCAGATCTTCAGCTTCACTTCTCGATTGGCCGTGGTTAAGGTAGTCGCTACAGTCTCTTCTGTTTCTGAAGCTGTAGGTGTGGATGACACCCTTGACTCGTCGTGGAGCAATCTGTGATGAGGTCTCTTGCACCCGTTGACTCCGCAGGGCTTCGCCTTACAGTTGATCTTTCTATGTCTGCCAGCCAAGCATTTGAAGCATACTCTGGCGACCTTGGCTGTGATCCATCGTTCTTGGATCTTCTTCTCCAGGAACTTCGAGCACTTCGAGAGTTGGTGCTCCTGTTCACATGAGGGGCACCTCATCTTGCTCTGGTCCTGTGATTTAGGTGAAACGGCTTCTTGATCTTCCGATACGGCAAAGACTGGTCTTCTATTCCTTTGTTCCAGTAGTCTTCCCTGTGGCCGTAGTGGTTCTCGTTTCGCAGTTAGGCTTGTACAAAACCCATGACGCAGCGCTCGATCGGCTTCTCTCATTAGGAACTGAGATAAAAGTGCGATCTCAGGTTCTTCGCTGCATCCCATTGTTAGCTCAGCGTAGTCGTACCATCTTGACCTTTGATGTGGACTGAGCTTCTCGAGGATCTCTCTGATCAGCAAAGGGTTCTGAAGGTACCCCTGCTTGACCCCCTTGAGCACGGTGACTGCGTTCTGGACCTTCACTGCAAATGTGTTCAGCTCGTTTGTGGCTCCCCCGAGCTTGGGAAGCTTCTTCAGTTCTTCTAATGTTCGATCAACAATAAGTTCAGGTCGACCGAAACATTGTTCCAGGGTCTTCACTATTCGATCGGGTGGCGTTGTCGCAGTGAGTAGAGGAGCCACGGCTTCTTTGGCTTCCCCTCGAAGACAGTTCCTCAAGCGCGCCAGGTTCTCGATCGGTGAGATGTTGAAGGTTGTCGTTGTCTCTTCATATGCGGCTTTGAATTGAAGCCACTCTGTCGGTGCCCCGGAGAACACTGGTAGATCTGAGGCTTGACGTGATGGTGGTTGCATGGTCATCATCTTCTGTAAGACCCCTGCCAGTTGTTCAATTCCTCGGTCATGTCTCCTTGGTGAGCGTTCCTTTGTTGAATCTTTCCAGCCGACTCTTGTTCGAAACCCTTCTGTTCGTTCTCTTCGGTAACGCGTGTTCTCTGGTTCAGGTTTTGATGTTGTAGCAGCATCAGCAGTAGCAGCCACAGCATCAGCATCAGCAGCAGCAGGCGGTAGGGTGGGGGCCCGAAGGTCATTGGCCTCCCCCCGTAGGGCCTCTGTGCCAGCAGTGGTGTCCTGAAGCCATGTTGTAACGCGTCGTTCCAATTGTTCGGGTGGCTCTGGGTTTTCTTCATCATTGCTGTCATCTTCCAAGACAGCAATATCAGCGGCAAGCTTCTTTTTAATTAGCTCAGCTTCAATTTGTAGTTCTTTTCGACGAATAAAGGCAAGCTCCTTTTCCGCTTCGTACTGCATACGGGCGATGACGCTGGCCGTTGATCGGCGTGAATGTATGGAGTTCGCTTTGTTTCTTCGAGTCGATCCGCGGTCAGATTCGACGTACTTCGTATTTCTCGCCGGCGCACTGCTATGTCCCGGCAGTGTGGTATACCCCTGCAGCCGTTCGGATGCTGCAGTAGGTATGTCAGTCGCCGACGATGGCTCGATCTGGCTAGTCTCCGTCGCCGCCGCTAGTTCTGCTCGTTCGTACGTCCCAGGTTCAGAGGGGCCCCCCCCGATCGGGGGTGCGGGGGGGCCGGACGCGGTCGGTGAGCGTGGCGGATCGACGAAAACTCGCCGTTGAGTTTGTTCATCTTCGTTCGCGGCTTGATTTCTTGTGACGACCATTTTTTCCTGCTTCCCTGGCTTCTTCATAATCCGGCTTCGATGGACCAGCGATTGTTGTGGACTGAAGGAAACACAGGGTTTTTTCTGTTCAGGAATATATTTCTTCTTCAGAGTTTACAATTTTTCTTTTTTCTTTTCTTTTTCTTCTTAATTGTTGCTTCCTCTGATGATCGTACCTTTCGAACAAACACGGCTTACTTAGGTACTTCGAGGCAATACCGTACAGAGAGCCGCTTTTTTGTGACCCAATTTCGTATACATTTTTACTATGACAATACGTGTTTTCTTTTATTTTTACCATTATTCTTTTTAACAATATACAAGTGTTATACATCAAATTAAAGGTCTTATTCTATACTTTCTTAAAATATAACTATCACACATACATGTCAAATAGATAAGTTTTTATGACCTTTTGAAACTCATACTTGGCTAAGTCTATACATTACACATATTGAATCATCGAACGTAACCTTATTTTTATAATTCTCTTTACCTATTTACAATTTATTAAAACGAAATCGTAGTTCTTAACAATAATCTAATGACGTTGCCGCTGTCCTTAACAAATTGATAATGTCAAAATAAAAAATGACATTTCAGATACTTAATTAAATTACACATAACACAATACAATTAAAACTATAAATCTCAAGAATTCATTACTTTATAAAGTCATTAATGTCATAGAACGTTTGCTAAAGAAGATATTTTTTTAACCTTTAAAGGCGGGCAGGCTAGGAGCCGCCAACACGGCCCGAGGCAATTTATTGTACACAGACGGTCCCATGATGTGCGTGAGTCTATCAGACCTCGTCAAGCGTCTAGAAAATTCTCCCAGCAAATTAGCGTGACAAGTGTTATATCCATGCACATCACCGCGCCTTATAAATGTATGCTCGTTAAGTCTGACATAAACCGCGACCTGCATTATCACAATACTTGCTCCATAGGTGTGTTCGATCCCTAAATAGGGCAAATATTTTGTATGTTTATCCGTGTCTTAGTACTCATAGTATAAACTCTGTTTAGTTCAGGGCTAGATGGGGCAGTCTGAAGCACCTATTTAGATAATTATTATTATTATGCTCACTTGTTAGTAGAGTCACTGAACTGGGTGTGTATGCTAGCAGTCTCCAACATCTCGTCATCAGTGTCGGCCAAGTAGCGGGAGTCTACTGGAGAGCCTTCTCTGTCCATTTCGCTTCTTCTTATCTGAAATATAGCATTATTTTAATTTTTTTACTAAATTCTGTCAACGCATAAGAGAGTTAATAGTTTAAGGAGTGTCCATTTAAATAAATAAATATTTTCTGACAATTACACCAATTATTTAGTTCCAAGATAAGTATCAATAAGAACTTGTGTTATGGATACTAAATAACGGATAAACATACATAAATACTTTTTTGTTTGTAAATAAATACTTAATATACATAGAAAAACACCCAGACCAGAACAAATATTCACGTTCATGCACACAAAGATTAGCCTGCGTGGGAATCGAACCCACGACCTTAGGAGCGGAGAGCGGGTATACTCACCACCACGCCATATCGGTCGTCAAAATATAGAAGGGGTACACTCAATATATTATTGCATTTCATAATGTTGCAATACATGGTGACATAAATGATATGGTATCAATTACAGACCCTGTCGGGCACAACATAGTTCAACACAGTAGGAGAGAGGAAGGTATTTATTTTGTTGCTAGTACATATTTATTGTCATGTTCATTTAATTAATCCACTTACAAACGTATATCTATTCAATATTATATATATATAAATAAATCATTGCATTTTGAAAGAAAATTATTTCATTAAAATAGTAATTAAAATTAAACTTATTCTAATACCTACAATCATTTTTCAAATGGTTAATTTTTTATGAAATATTTTTTTATACAAGTAGTAAATTTTATGTAAATATTATTATATATAAATACTAGCTATGATAAATTTGCTACTTTGCTTTCGTTTCAGAAATAGGATATCAATTTATGTCATCATTTCAGCCAAGTAAAGTCCACTGCTGAACGTTGGCCTCCCCAATATTTTATTATATAATCACCATGCTTGGTGATCGCAGATTCAGACAATATGCAGAATGACGCTGCTGCTTTCTCTTGGTCGACTCTTACGACTCCCCATTTGAGATAATAATAATAATATTCTCTTACAATCACACCAATTCTTCAGTTCCAAGATAAGTATCACTAAGAACTTGTGTTATGGATACTAAAGAACGGATAAACATACTTAAATACTTTATTTTTTGTAAATACATACTTAATATACATAGGAAAACACCCAGACCAGAACAAATATTCATGTTCATGCACACAAAGATTTGTCCTGTGTGGGAATCGAACCCACGACCTCTGGAGTGAAGTGCAGGTATACTGACCTCCACGCCATATCGGTCGTCAGATGAGGTGAGATGAGAGGGGTTGGCACTATTCTAGTCCGGTACCACACGCCACATCAATGCTATATATGCTTGGTCAAAATCTATTCTTACCTTCAAAATGCTATGCGGCGTTTCTGCGCCAGACCTCTCCAAATACAGTTTACATTCAGGACTCTGTATTTCGGGCATGTCAAGCAGAGTCGCCATTTGTTTACTTAGGTTGGCGTTAAATTTACTGGCGCTGCCGAAATTCGGTGTTTTTGGTGTTGATTTAAAGTCTAATTTCGCTCGCTTCGGTGGCGTCGATTCCGCATTTTCTGCGAGAATGCTATAATCAAAAATATATATAAAATTTATTTGAAGGTCGTTTTTATTTACGAGACAAATGTAGCGTATTTTTTTTCTAATTATAATAAAACATTTTTTTAATCTATACCTTAATAATGTTACATTAAAAATATATGTTTTAAGAGTTATAGCTTGGGAATTATCGCTTGACAAGTGATTCACGTCAAGCTCCTGAGAGGCTGACAGCCTGGTGAAAGGGTATATATTTTAAATAATAATAATAAATATTCTCTTACAATCACACCAATTGTTTAGTTCCAAGATAAGTATCACTAAGAACTTGTGTTATGGATACTAAAGAACGGATAAACATACTTAAATACTTATTTTTTTTTGTAAATACATACTTGATATACATAAGAAAACACCCAGACCAGAACAAATACTAATGTTCATGAACACAAAGATTTGTCCTGTGTGGGAATCGAACCCACGACCTCTGGAGTGAAGTGCAGGTATACTGACCTCTACGTCATATCGGTCGTCAATATATGACACGTAACGAGCTCTTCCACTTATTACTTATCATATTTACGGGATCCTACTAAAACCTAAGGAGCACAAGCCAACCTCACCTGCAAGTGGTGTACCTACCAATCAACGGAGGAAGCTCTGGCGAACATTACAGTTCCCGGTAAGCGGGAATAGGCTCGCCACATATTACGTGGGACCAACAATGCAATTCCCCAATTAGAGCCGTATTATACGCTCACAGTTAGCATATAATACGCCTCGTTTTACCCCTTCGGTGAAACTAGCTCGAATATGTATGTGTGTCTTCATCTCATCTGCGGCCTTCTAACAGGTCTTTCGCGAAATGTGGATGTAAATTATACACCTCTGCCTACCTCTTCAGGAAAACAGGCGTGACAGTATGTATCAATTTATGTATCTGTATATTTTATAACAAAGTAGTATTAATTACTAGTGCAGTGGTGCAAAAACACTCGGGCTCTTTTATTTATTCAGCGAACAAATGTAAAAATAAAGTTATCGTTATTTATTAGTAACTACATGAGGCTGGCTGGAAGAGATCTCTGATAGAGATAAGTTCGCCTTTGAACATGTCCATTTTATTTGTAATGTTTTGTTATTTTTTTATTTATGTGCAATAGAGTTTAAATAAATAACTTCCAAGTGTATATTTTTTATAAGGAAATAGTGCAACACTTAAAGTGGCTTATTACAAAACTAGATCTAAAGTTAAACCAGGTTTAAAACTAGTGCTGCCACTGTCTTTATTTTATCAAATGAAAGTGTAATCACTAGTTTTAAGCCTGGTTTAAGTTTGGACTTTTTTTTTACTTAGCCCCAAATAGTTTAGATTTGTTACCTTCTGTTGCGTGTTAATTTTGGTGTGCAGATGAAAGGAGTCTCTTCAATATTCAGCGCCCTTTTTAATCCCTTTTTTAATTTTGGTTTATTTATCCATATTTCACTGGCATTTTCTATAGTGTCCTATAAAAAATATAATATCTGTATTCAATCAGCAATACTTTTGAAATCGTAGCAGGTGAAAGGATGTGATCTCTGCTTACCCTAACGAAAAGAGGCGTGACATTATGTATGTATGTACTTTTAAAATATTATGAGTAATTATATACCTTTTTTTTTTTTAAATATGCAATTTATTATAAAGGTAAATTAAGATTTTACTTTTTACATTCCCATAGACAGGAAATTTTTTTCTTTTTATTAAATTAAATGTATTTTATTGTCGTTGGGATTAACAAGATCATTTAAATACGTCAATAGTATTAAAGAAAGGGAGAGAAATAAAAGCAAAATGGTTTGTTTGTCAGAATTTGTCAAGGTTTGTGAGTTAATCTGTCTGTCTGTTAATGTGCCAGTAATTAACGTACCTGTATAAATGAAGATTTGTACGTAAATTTGTTTTTGGGAGACTTTGCTTGAACATATACCGATAGTGGTTTTGGCACCAAAACTGAAAAAAATATATTAAAGGATTATTAGTTCATCGAAATACTCTGTCTCTCTGTTAGTAGATGTTTAATTTTTTGCATCATTATTTTACAGTCTCAGCTTAGTTCCATAATAAGGATCATTAAGAACTTGTGCTATGGATACTTAATAACGGACACAAATATATGGTTCTTGGTAAGTGGCAATAGGCTCGCCACAATTATATTGTGGCGCGCCACAATATAATGGGCGAAATGTGGGCGTTAAATAAGCTTCTGCTTACCCCTTCGAGATAACAAGCGTGATATTATGTATGTATGTATGTACCAATATTAAAAGTCAAAAGTCAAAAATACTTTATTTCATAAACTATTTACATAGTACTTAAAAACTTCAAAATTATAAAAAAATAACAAAAACAAATAAAATATAACTATACTAAAATCACGAAGCTTAGATTCACTTGCAAACAAACAATTTAAAAAAACAAAAAATATTTAAGTGCAAGTGAATCTAAGTGCCAGTTCCGAGCCACCGCTCTGTAAGAAGAACTGGCAAGAAACTCACAGGCTATGCTCTTTTAAATTATCGATTGGTTAGTTACAATCTTCATTTGTCTGTGACGCTATACAATGCAACATAATATAACAATATTCATGCTTTAAGTCATTCATATTAGAATAGCCTGTATGAAACGGCAGCTTAATCCCAAGCATTTTTATCAGCCATATAGTCTTTAGTAGAATAGTATCCCTTTAAAGACAGCTTGCGTTTTATTGTTAATTTAAATTTATTTAGGCTTAATTGCTGTATATTGCTTGGGATTTTATTATAGAATTATTGGGTCTGAAATAATTTTTATTCAGAAATATATTTTTAGTTATAACTTAACATATGTTAATATATTCATGTTTGTGGACACAAAGATTTGTCCTGTGTGGGAAGCGAACTGAAGACCTCAGTACGACCACTGACTGACTTCCAAGCCATTTCAGTCACTAACATTGATTAACCTTATTACTTATTATTATATGTACCTAAAGATTAGTTTGTAAAAATAATACTTACTATGTGGCTCCACATCTTCCTTCCTATCAGTCCTTAGAACATAGTCCCGCACGCAGTTCGCGACGGCCGGAAGAGAAGCGCACGCAATTTCAACAATGGTGTCTCTAGTGCTTTCCCTGTCCAATATGTCCGCCAATGATTCAGCTGACCCCAACGACTCTTTTACTTTGTTCTTATTGTGACGTAACGTCAGGTTGTACTGTTCTGCTTCAATGTATCTAAACGAACACGAAGAAACAAAGGAACTTTAATTAATATTATACCTTACAGTTGATGTTTTTTATTGGTTTTCTAATCTAACTCAACTCCATAAAGTTCAATATAGTAGGAGTTGTCTGATTAAGTGGTTGACTAGAAGACAGGTCGTAATCAGCTTTAAGTAATAAGGGTGTATTTTTTGTGATAACTTTTGTAACGTAATGGATTTGTTGAATCTTTTTCAGTCATAAAAAACATTCAATTTTTTTTTTCTAATTTGTAATTTCTTTCGGGAACTTTATAACGTTTTTAAAATTAAAAATGTCTTGATTTGGATTTCAAACGAACGGTTTAAAGCTAAAATAATTTAAATCAGTTTAGGGACTGACTTAGGGTGCGTAGGGATCCTAACAAGACCTAAGCAGCCCAGGCCAACCTCACCTGCAAGTGGTGCACCTGATCAACGAACGAGGCTCTGGTGAACAAAACAGTGCCCGATAAGCGGCAATAGGCTCGCCACCTATTACGTGGGACCAACTATATAATTGGCGAAGTGTGGGCGTATTATTATACCTCTGCCTACCCCTTCGGGGAAACAGGCGTGAATGCATGTATGGACTAAATTAAATTTTCAATGATTTCAATTATTTTTTTAAAGTTACCTATAAAGAATTATAATAAAGGAAAAGAGCATGAGACGGTTTATGAAGGTGCCTGGTATCGCAAGTGTCCATTGGGTGCACTGACCACTTTCCATCAGGTAGGTGGTATGCTATACCAAAGTGGTCTTTGTGGTATAACAAATAAGAAACTTATGAATAATATTTTACCTGGTCTGTTGCAAATAGTACATGACTAAAATATCAGATGTCTGAGGCTCGTTGCAATTCTTCAGGTACTTGATAAATACTTCCTCTTCGAATGACGATAGTGTTACTTGCATGATCTTAGCCAGTTGGCCAGTGTTGCGACAACCTAAAATCACAAGCACGTTTTTTTTCTTTTAAATAATGACTTCGTGCGGTTTGCAGCTTTTAGCCAGTGTCAAGTAAGATATATATTAGTAACATATAAATTATAGTAAATGAGAATGAGTGGTGATAAAGATAATAAATGTTAAATGAGATGCCCTCCTCCTAAACTCATTAAGCCCTCAGTAAAGATGTGGGACTATACAGAGATACTTCTTCAGAGAATTCATAAAGTGATGTTGCACTGTTTTGTTTCATTTACCAACACTTATGTACGTTCACAAACACTTAACGGTTAATAATCCACCGTTATTTCACATTAATATTCCAAATTTTAGAACATAAAACAAAACTGCAGACATTACGCTTCACTTTTCTGCCAAGAAGTCCCCACAAGCACGTTATTAATGACGTGGCATATTTTTTTTTACGTATAGTATACTATTAATGACAGACAACCGCCTTTACTGACAAACAAAATTGCCATCTTCCTGTTTTAACCCCGTTATGTTCCAGAGCCGCAGTAACTCTTTAAAAAAATCTTGCAACCTCAGCAGAATATATATTCACCACTCGTAACGACCTATAGTGGTCAAAAATAATCCGTTTATATCCGACTACGATCCGTCTCCTCTCACAAACTTAGGTTAGAGAGATTCAGGTCTTTACCCACCACGCGGAATTGGTGGTGGTGTGTGCCGTTTGCTGTTGGTATTTTTCCAGCCGCCTTGTTGGTTATCGTTAGGTCCTTGGCCCCGGTTAGAACTATTATGGTGGTTTATAATCGTACTGGCTACACATTTTCAGCCCCGCCCCCTTTTTTCATAAAATCTAGCAAGCTTCAAACTTCAAAATAATTTTATTTCATAAACTAGTACATAGTACTTGAAAATGCCAAAGTTAAATATAAAAAACAATCGAATTATGATTTCACTAGAATCGCGAAGCTTATTTGCAACAACGCTCACTCACATGCAACAAATTAAAAAACGAAAAATATTATAGTCTAAGTAAAATTCAGTGCCAGTTCTGAGCCACCTTTGTAAAAAGAACTAGCAAGAAACTCACAGGCTATGTACTTTTAAATTATTAATTGGTTAGCTACTTTAATTACAATCTTCGTTTGTCTGTGAAGCTATATATAATGCAATTTAATATAACATTAACAATATTCATGTTCTAATTCATTCATGAAACTCACGATCGCCTTTTGACTTCAAAAAGCTATATGCAGCCCTCCCTTTCAACTTTGGATGCTCCATTAGTATAATTAATATTCCCATTAGTATAATTATAACGAGTAATTTCAAGACCAAAATAAAAATTCAGTTATTTGAGACAAATTTGCTAAATAATCTACTAAAAAGTTAGCTTACCTTTATAAAAGTAATTTAGCACTTCCTCCTTCTCATCGCAGTTCTGCACAACCATTCTGATCACATCTAGGGCTTCGAAAACCAATCCCCTCTCCAAATACAAGTTGCAACAAGGTTGCCAATCATCCAACTTGTCGTGGTCGTTCATCCGACTATTGTTTAGACCATTAATGTCTCTTATCTGTATGGGAGGGGGTTTTCTAACGTGCAAGTACTGCAGTGCTGCCTGGGTCTTCTTTTGAGCCAGTAGCGATGATAACACTACATTGTGCTGCCATTTTGATAGAGTATTGCCGGTCAGACACTGCAGTTGGTCGAGGGCGAACTGAAAATAAAGAATAATTCTTAAAACTCTAACCGAATTGAGTAAATCCTAAAATGTTTGATTTATAAAATCCTTAAAGGAGCCCTCTATTGTTTAATTAATTACAGAATTAATTATAACTATACTTACATTAAAGTCTCTATGGTCCAAGTGCCAGAAGGCTTGAGTGGCTTTGATGGCAGTGTTGCTCAAACCGAACATCGTCGGAAATTGCATGAGGCGACGTATTACTGTTTCGTATCTATAACATAAATAAAATCGTCACAGCAATGATTCGTTTCCCATATAAGAACTTTTATTATACGTACATAATATATATAGAAAACACCTAGACAAACAATTATCTTCATGCCACACAAAGATTTATCCTTCGTGCGAATTGAACTCAAGACCTCAGAAGCTGAGCGCAGGTGAACAAACTGACGCCATTTAGGCCGTTAAAATCGGAAACAGAGTAACTTACTCAAAAGAGAATTACATACATTCACGGCTATTTGCTAGCTATGGGCAGAGGCATAGTATACGCCCATTCTTCGTCAATTGTATAATTGGCCCCACGTAATAGGTGGCGAGCCTATTGCCGCTTACCGGGCACAATTATGTTCGCCAGAGCCTCGTCCGTTGATCGGCAGGTGCACCATTTGCAGATGAGGTTAGCTTGGGCTGCTTAGGTCTTGGTAGGAACCCTAAACACCTACACACCAAAAGAGAATTACAAGCGGAGATAATGACCAATACCTGCTTTGCTCGTAGAGTGCAGAGTAGTCCACTAGTAGGTAGAGCGCGAGCGAGTGTTTGTGTTCGGCATCTACGTCTGGCAATAAGTATAGACGCAACAACGCGTATAGTGAAGGGGGCGGGTACAATCCGTTACACTCACTGCCTCCTTTTCTCCACATCCTAAACAAGAGATGAAAATATTTGATTGCTTTACTTGAAAATATATTAGGAAGGCCTATGTTCCGCATTGGAAGTCTTAGGGCTGAGATGACGAAAATACTACCTACACACTGTAACAAAATTTTCTGTTATTTCAAATTGTATAAAATATTAGTGTCATGTAAGATAATGTAAATCCACTCTGTTCTTGGTAAATAATTAATATGTATATTACCAGCATCTGGTAAACGGTGTTGGTGTCAAATTATAACAATACCGAGTAACAAATACCTACTCGGTAACTACCTGATTTGTCACTGTTTGTTTACTTAAATAAATTTAAAAAAAAGTATACTCATTCATTTACTTATACAAACAATTTAAAGAAGTTCTAAGTATAACCCGAGGAGCATGAGATGAAACCTTGGATGCGCAGTAACGCATTATCGGGTCTCTATCGAATTGCGGTACGGGGGGTGGTGCCTATGACAACGCAGCAACGCATCCCTCGCACGCATGCGTTAGTCATTCTCTGTCCCTTTCTTTCTTTTGTCTACGATTGTACCTGCGCAGACCTTTTTTTGACAAGTTTACGTTATTATAAACTGTAATTGCCATAATTATATTAGGAACGATTATTATTGTGAGATCAGGTTAGGTCAGATCGCTAATAAGTTGAAAGTATGTACTGTTTTCTTCAAAAATCGACACACTTCAAAATATACACCCAAGTGATTGTCAATTTTCTGATTAACCTTTTACAAGAGTCACTTAGTGCAGGTAATGTTTTTTTCCTAAGACATATTTTTTGTAAAACTGATACTGATCAGATTAGTAGCTCAAAAGTATGATGTCATATCTCATACAAGCAGCAGCATGTCTGTAGTATTCTAATAATTCTTTATTGGTTTGGTTTTTCTGAATGCTACGGTTGATGAAAATTTAAATTTGATTAGACCATAGATTATTCGTACAAATGACAAATCACTGAGATAAATAAGCAATAGTAATTCCACTTACTCATGTATCCGCTCTCCGCCAAATTCATTCTCTATAAGCTGGTCGATGTAAAGGAGTGAACAAGACTTTGTGGGTACATCTTCCAAGGGAGCGTTTTCTTCTAAACGCTGCAGTTTGAGACGTCTGGAAAAAAGAAGGGGCCCAATTAATATACATAAACAGCAACAATTTATTTTGCCAAATTAAAACATAACCTGAGATAATGAGATTCAAGTTGAATGCTGTTTTTATATTAAATTCAAACAGGTATATTGCACACAGCACACACACAAATATTTTTTTTCAAATATTTTTTTTTAATTTATAATACGTTTATGTAATTATATATTTACAATACATAAACACATTTAGACCAAGACAAATATTTATGTTTAAGCACACAAGTATTTGTACTGTGTGGGAATTGAGTCGAAGTGTATAAAACAGACCAATCTACGCACTAAATTGATCATCAAATTTGGCTTGGTTGACATCAAACTTGGCAGTGTCAAGTATTATGCGATTTTAAATGCTTAATATATGTCAATTTACTATGTCTATATTATTGGAGGGTAGAAGAAAATCACATGGAAATGTTGGTTATATAATTTCTGATAACATCGGTCTCACCTCTTATTGTATATGCAGTAGAGCTGATGAGTGGGATATGGCGCCGCGTGGTGCCTCTCTGGAAGGAGCCCCACTCGCAAGAACCACTGCACCACTTGGAAATACAGCGCCACTGTGCCGATACCTTTGTATTTCTCCTCCATTTCACTTAGCGCTGTGTGGAAAACACAAAATGAAATTGATGTTATGTTTTAAGTGCAGGAGTGTTCTCCCAGGCAGACAAAAATTTACAAGTTTCTTTTTAGATTCTTAATATCTGCTCTATATATAGTTATTGTTTTCTTTTCTTTTAAATTGCGACTGCAGAAGTTTTTGTAGACTATGTTTTCATCATTTTCATCATCATCATTTCAGCCATTTGAAGTCCACTGCTGAACATAGGCCTTATATACCTTCAACGAATACCGTTTGGTGATTCTGAGTATTAGGTACGCTACCCTGGTCGACACACTCCGAATAGACACGACGTTGTTACGGATAGACTTCCGGACGATAAAACCGACACCACCTTGGGACAGGCGATCGCCCTCCCGGTGGTAGAGCAAGTTGCCGGACTTAAGGATTACCGTATCCTCTCCCTGTCTACGGACTTCGGATAACCCGATAATGTCCCAGTGCAACCGCTCTATTTCCTCCTCCAGCTCGTCAATCTTCTCGTCGGTCCTCAGTGTGCGCGTGTTATAAGTTGCCAGGTGCAGAAGTCGTCGTTTTGGGTGGTAGCCGGATCTCTGCCGGTGATTCTTAGCACCCCCTGCCCCGCCGTTACCAAGACCGCTATGTAATCTGGAATAGCGGGGCCGCCGGGGACTGGGGGCCGTTTACGCGTGTGTGCCATTTTCCATTTGGGGGTATTTGCCCATAATCACAACGCTGGGCAGACGGGTTGGTGATCGCAGTTCTAGCCAGTACGCAGGATGACGCTGCTGCCCATCATCCGGTAGCATTTCTCTTCGTCGATTTTTACGACTCCCCATGAGATGAGAAGGGGTGACGCTATTCTAGGCCGGCGCCACACGGCCGACTATGTTTTAACATAAAGTATATCCTTTATTGCGCATAAACATACATAAAAAACACAGTAACAAAATTTTCACACAATTTTCTTGTAACTGACGGGAGAAAAACCCAGCCTTGACGATTTTCTTGCCCGTTCTTTAACGATGAAGCTACCGCCAGCAGTGAATGGGCGCGCTAGTTTTTAAGTTTGACTCTCATAAAAGCTCTATTGAGCCAAACTTGAATAAATGTTTTTGACTTTACCAATACTTCTGCCAGCAATAAATCGGCGCGTTATTTTTTATATATCAGTATTCATATAAAATTTATCTGACCCCATATGAACCTCTTCACTTGGTCTTCAAAACCTCTGGTTGTTTAAATTTATAGACATAATTTCAATTATTTTTGCAATGTATTATTTGCTAAGCTAAAACTGAGTATTCATTTGTTTGACTTATAAGCAGCCTAAGAAAAAATAAACTGAAAAAAGAACATCAGTTGCTGGCCCCCGCATTAGAGAACAGAGTGCCACATCGAAATACCTATAGAAGTTCGGCTAGACTTATTAAAAAAGGATGCAGTGCTTATTTGCATGTATATATGAGTATAAGCAAAGTACAATGAAGAGAGTTAATGTATTAGAAAAGAGTATTTTATGCGTTTCAAAAAGGAAGCTGACAGTAATAATTTTATGGGTAACTAGTATGTTGTAATTGAAGAATCATACCATCAGGAACTACCAGATTGCAGCACTTTGTCAGCACGGCGTCAAGTAGACCCGACAGCTGCGTCAACTGCTGGACGCAATGTTCCAGACATCGAACCACATTCCTAAAAATATATCACTTTTTTTAAAATAATGTTATAATTGTGCTCAATCTTATGCTAGGAAGTCTAAGGTTGAAGGTACGATTAAGTTTACTTCATTGAACATTCTTAAGACACAGTAAATTTAGAAATATGATTAACACATTGAACGCCTTCTGTCCCAGACACAATTGTAAACCTATTGATTGACTAGGGCCTAGGCCTCCAAAGACTAGCAGTGGAGTGTGTTAAGAAAAACCATAGATCAGGCTGCCAAGGATTTCTCCTTACCCTTTTACCTTACTACCGACCGCTCCCATTTTTGGATTGCAAAATTTTCCTAACATTGCAAAATTTTCCAACTAACTGTTTGGATATTTAAAAACTTACCTATCAGGCAATGCCGAAGACGAAAACAGCGGAGCCGTGAGTTCTTTGGCATATTCTTTAAGTTCTAAAGCACGTTTCCAAGACCAGTCCACCTGGAAACAGTACATCTTAAGTAAAACCCAATTTCTCAATCGTCTGATAAGATTTATCCGTCTAATAAAATAAAAGACGTATTGAGTAATTATTATAAATTTACATAACACTTTTTATGACTAACATTTTATATTCAGTCGTATTTAACTTTAAAAAACGGTCCATTTTTTAACTGGAAATAGAAAAATCAGCCCTGTATTAAATTATATGATTTTAATTTAAGCCTTTTGTTTTTATACACTTTGAGTTACTTAGTTAAGCTATCGTGAATGTGACAAAAGAAAACACAACTACGCGTAAGTAGTATTTTTAAGTAAAGTCTCAAGAATCAGGGCACACTAAGAGGAACGCATTGGCAACAGTTTGAAGACACTGGAAAATAAATTTTTTTACTATTTATTAAGGCTTATTGTCATTTGTGCACGCAAATAGGATAAACTTCCTAAATCGTTTTTTAGACTATTTTGTATATAAAACAATAAAAAATCACTTAATAACATTAAAATTCTTACCAAGAAAGGCAAGGTACACCCAGCCCCAGTATGGCTGCCTGTTGCCCAATCGTGGGCACAGCGGGTCAGGAAGCGCGAGAGACGAGCTTCTAGGGCTACTGATAACATGAATCTGCGTTGATCTTCCTGTAAAATCAAACACAAAATCGTGAATAGGAATCCTACTAAGATCTGAGGAGCCCAAGCCAACCTCATCTGCAAGTGTTGCACCTGCTGAATAACGAACGAGGCTCTGGCGATCATGAAAGTTCCCGGTAAGCGTCAATAGGCTGGCCACCTATTACGTTGGACAAACAATATAATCGGCGAAGTGTGGGCGTATAATATGCCTCTGCTTACCCCTTCGGGAAACAGGCGTGATATTATTGACGTTGACGACCGATATGCAGTGGAGGTCAATATACCTGCACTTCGCTCCAGAGGTCGTGGGTTCGATTCCCACACAGGACAAATCTTTGTGTGCATAAACATGAATTGTTCTGGTCTGGGTGTTTTCCTATGTAGGTATATTAAGTATATATTTATAAAAAAAAAGTATGTAAGTATTTAAGTATGTTTATCCGTTGTTTACAGGTATTTTTTAAAAATGCTGGACTGGGGAAACTACGGCATCAACATAAATGGCGAGTATATATCTCACCTTCGATTTGCCGACGATATAGTGGTCATAGTGGAGTCGCTTGTGGATCTGGGCGCAATGCTCGGAGACCTCGACAGAGCTTCCCAAAGGGTCTCTAAATGAACGTGGACAAGACGAAAATTATGTCTAATGTCCATGTTAAGCCTAACCCCAATAATTATTGGAGACTCGGCTCTCGAAGTTGTCGACGAGTATACCTGGGACAAAAAGTCCAAATGGGTAGATCCAACTTCGAGAAAGAGGTCAATCGTTGAATCCACATTGGTTGGGCTGCGTTCGGGAAACTG
Source organism: Musotima nitidalis (assembly GCA_949126915.1). Lineage (NCBI taxonomy): Eukaryota > Metazoa > Arthropoda > Insecta > Lepidoptera > Crambidae > Musotima > Musotima nitidalis. Next base: position 5,112,468 of record OX421429.1, read on the forward strand.
CGTGAAAATGAGGAAATCCGTAGGAGGACTGGAGTGACCGACATAGCGAGGCGAGTTTGCAGGCTGAAGTGGCAATGGGCGGGGCACATAGCTCGAAGAACCGACGACCGATGGGGCGTCAAGGTTCTGCAATGGCGACCGCGAACCGGCAAACGTAGTAGAGGACGGCCTCCCACGCGATGGACCGATGATCTGGTCAAGGCGGCGGGAAGCCGATGGATGCAGGCGACTCAGGATCGCTCTATGTGGAAATCTATAAGGGAAGGCCTATGTTCAGCAGTGGACGTCAGATGGCTGCGATGATGATGATAATCCGTTGTTTAGTATCCATAACACAAGTTCTTAATATGATACTTATCTTGGGACTAAATAATTGGTGTAATAGTTAGAAAAAAATATTTATTTATTATATATTAATACTATGTATTACGTACTAATACGTAGTAACTTTGATTTATCAGGACAAACGAAAAATTATAAATAAAGTATTTTATATATATACATACATAATGTCACGCCTCTTTTCCGTAGGGGTAGGCAGAGATCACATCCTTCCACTTGCTTCGATCTTGGCACACACTCTTAGCTTTATTCACACAACCTTCCATACACGCCCGTCAGTTTAGGTGATTTTGACCAGCACTTTCTCCAAAACCCTCTGGGTTTGCTCATGGAAGGTCTTACGTGGTATTCCCCTCCCAACCCTTCCATTCACTCGTCCATCCAGAATTTTATATGCTGGGCATTGAACTGCATAGACTGCTTTCCGGCAGGCAGGACGTGGTGAATATGACAAAACGAAGTAAAATCTATAAAAACTATATAATAGCTGTTTATGAAAATATTCGTGTTAAAGACAGATAACTAACCTGACTTCGGCTGGCAGTGTCGTGGTAAATGTAGAGTGGTGACAAACCCGCAGATAGACATGCCAGGTACAAGCGTGTTGGGTTCAACAATGCAGTTGGACCTTCGGCATCAAGGGAACTACAAGGCAGAAAAAATAAATAAATAATCAGTTAAGATAATAAGGAAAGATTTGAATTCACTACTTGACTACTTTGAACTAATGGGAAACTAATATCCATAAATTACGTCACACGTTAAGGGGGTGGGACGGGGTGGACGAAGTGTGACATGGTGTGACAAGAGAATGGGAGGGATCCTAATTTCGTGACGTCACACTTCAAAATCCAGGTCCTATGAAAATTTTGGAATTGCTGTTTCGAAATATTTATTTCTTGATGTACAATTTCAAAATATGTGACATCACACTAAGGAGGAGGGAGTCTCACAAGTGTGACCAGCTGTGACAAGGACGGAGGGACCCCTAAGTAGCATAGGCTATTTTAATCAGAAATTTTAATTAGGGGTCCTTACTCCAATAATGTAACCCACTGTGTGTAAAATATTCTATAAATAACTCCCGACGCGAAGCGAAGTCGTGCACTAGTTGTAAGTAAAAGTAAAAGTAAAAAATTATTTATTTCATAAACTATTATACATAGTACTTGAAAACGTCATGATTACAAATGAAAAAAAAAAAACAATCGAAATAATATTACACTAAATCACGAAGCTTAGATTCACTTACATGCAACAAAACAATTTAAAAACAAAAAATAATTAAGTGTAAGTGAATCTAAGTGCCAGTTCCGAGCCACCGCTCTGTAAGAAGAACTGGCAAGAAACTCACAGGCTTTGCTCTTTTAAATATGTCCATTAGTTTGGTACTAGAAATACAATCTTCATTTGTCTGTGAAACTATACAATGCAATAAGTTAAGGTTATGTACCTTAACAATATTTATGTTTTCAAGTCATTCATATTAGAATAGCCTGTATGAAACGGCAGCTTAATCCCAAGCATTTTTATCTGCCATATAGTCTTTAATAGAATAGTATCCCTTTGAAGACAGCTTGTGTTTTATTGTTAATTTAAATTTATTTAGGCTCAATTGCTGTATGTTGCTTGGGATTTTATTGTAGAATCGCACACATTGACCTTTAAAAGATTTGTTTATCTTTAGGAGCCTAGTGGCAGGTACAACTAATTTATGCTTATTCCTTGTGTTTAGGTTATGTACACAGCTTTTCTTACTAAATTGATCAGTATTCTTATGTACATAAACCAGGTTATCATAAATGAATTGACCGGCCACTGTTAAAATACCAATTTCCTTAAACTTTTCCCTTAGTGAATGTCCACACGGGAGATTATAAATTGCTCGAATAGCCCTCTTCTGCAGCACAAAGATTGTTTGAATGTCTGCGGCACAACCCCACAGAAGAATTTTCCATAAAACAACAATACCATAGGACATAACACTATGGAAATAGCTATGATAAACTAGCCTAGCTGTTACAACGTCTGTTAATTGGCGAATTTTCTTTACCGCGAATGCTGCAGAGCTAAGTCTACTCGACAATTCACCAATATGTGGGCCCCACTGTAGCTTAGAGTCTAAAGTAATCCCTAAAAACTTGGTAGTATCCACAAGGGTCAACTCATCCTCCTTTACCATAATAGTAGAGTTTGCCTGTCTGACGTTAGGCGTCACGAATTTAATACATTTCGTTTTAGCCCCATTTAATAGCAAATTGTTAACGTCAAACCAGTGCACAACCTTCGAGATCGCACTGTTTACTTCGTCTAAATTCTGATTTCGTTTTAACTTAAACAATAATGATGTATCATCAGCAAACAAAACTATCTCGTGGTTTTCTTTAACAAAATATGGCAAATCATTAATATAAATCAAAAACAAAAACGGACCGAGAATCGAGCCCTGCGGTACCCCCATTTTTACAACAGACCCCTGAGATCGCTTTCCATTAACCTCAACCCTTTGAATCCTATTACTTAGATAAGAAGTGAGAAGATCCAATGCGGAGTTTCTTATTCCGTAATATTCTAATTTTTTTATCAATGCTTCATGAGGAACACAGTCAAAAGCTTTGGACAGATCGCAAAAGATACCTAAAGCGTCCAAAGAATTTTCCCAAGCATCAAATATATGTTTTAAAAGCTCAACACCTGCATCGGTTGTAGAGCGACCCTTAGTGAATCCAAATTGTTTCGAATGCATTAATCCATTTTTATTGAAAAATATTAACAGCTGGTTGTAAACAAGTTTTTCAAAAATTTTACTAAATGTAGGCAGAACTGAGATAGGTCGAAAATTTGTTGGGTCTGTTGTACTGCCCGATTTATATAATGGAATGATTTTACTTTCTTTCATTAGATCGGGAAATTTGCCGCAATCTACACATTTATTAAATATTAGAGCCAAACTGTGCGCCACCGAAACAATGATAGGCTTAGTAACTACGATGGAATTGCCCCAGAGGTCTGCAGCTTTCTTAACACTAAGAGTATTAAATGTCTTAATTATATCCATAGATGTAACATGACTAAAAGTAAAATCTACTGTACAATTATATTCACGTTATCTTTCAAAATAGACTCCGCTAAAGTGGGCGAACAATTTAAAGCTTTTGTGATAGACACTGGAATATTAGTAAAAAAGTTTTCGAAAGCATTGGCTACATCTAAGTCAGATGTAAGAGTTTTTTTATCAATGTTGAGTTTAAACTCAGTATTATAATTTTTACTTTTTCCCGTTTCACTATTAATAATATTCCAGGTCATTTTAATCTTATCATCACAATTTTTTATTTTAGAGCTTAAATAATAAGACTTTGCCGTATGACATGCTTTTCTAAATATTTTAGAATATTTTCTTACATAATTACAAAATTGTTCACTGTTGTTTAATTTTTTCTCATCATACAGTTCATACAGCCTCTTTCTACATTTATGTAGCCCAGGAGTAGCCCATTCACTAAAGGTAGCTTTATTATTTACCTTAACCGTTCTGGGAGTAAATATTGATTTAAATGTGTTAGAAAAGCTGCTGAAAAAATCATTATACAAAAAATTTGGGTCACAGCTTTCACCTATAAAAGGTAAACTATAGCATAATAATTTACTGTTAAACCTCTCAAAACGATTATTGGTTTTTGGTACAAATGTAATAGTTTTTTTAGCTTCAGTTTCATTTTTACAAATAAAAGACATTTGTTGCCCGCAATGATCTGAATCTAATTGATTAATAATTTTTTTATTGTTATCACTTAGCATAATATTTGTAAAAATGTTATCTAAGCAAGTAGCAGAAGTAGCAGTAATTCTTGTTGGCTCCAGAAACAAATTAACCAAATTATGAGATTTAAAAAGTGCCTTTAATCTTGTACATGGACTGGAACACTCTAACAAATTAACATTAAAATCTCCACACACAATAACTTTTTTATTACTTTTACAAAATTTTCCTAAGGCTTTATCCATAATACCTTCAAATAAATCATATGAAGCTGAAGGAGGTCTGTACACACTCAATACAATAAACTGCTGCATTTCTATACAGGCCATTTCTATAATACGTTCAACAGAGAGATTGACTATATAATGGCGCTCCTTGAATTTAAACTGTTTATTTACTATAATTAATGATCCGCCATGTATAGCACCACTCCTGCAAAACGAACTACCTAACATGTGATTGTTGAAATTGAACATGAGCTGGTTACAATTTAGCCAATGTTCAGTAATACACAAAATATCAATATAATTATCGCTCATGAACAATTCAATTTCCAGTTCCTTGCCCAATATTCCTCTAATGTTTTGGTGAATCAGAGTGATTACATCATTTTGTTTCTGCTTTGTGTACTTTTTATTGCCAGAAAAACAGTTCTCTTTTGTCTTAACACCTAGTTTAAATTGTCAAATAATGAATTATTAATGTCGGAGTGCTCAATAGAAGCAGATTGTACCAAATTCTTGGTATAAATGTCAATTAAATATAATAGTGACAAAACTATTTGTCGTTTAAAATAATTGGAAAGGTAAAACCTACCTTTGGTCAATAAATAATTATTTCTAACAATACTGTTAGTGTCAATTATTCTACATTTATTACTATAGGTACATAGGTTGTACAAAGATAAATTTAGTATGTATCTTCGGTCATTTTCGGACTTTGACAAATGCTGAGAATAGGGGAAAGTGAACATAATAATTTCTTTCACTTTAAGTGAGTTCAAAGCTTCATAAAATTGTATTAAATCACTGTTGTTCACTGTTCCCCTATTTCCAATAAGAATTAGCAGTGTCGCCTGTGAATGTATATTACTGTCCATTAAAATTTGTTTAGAAATATTTTTAAGACTACTATAAGGCAAACAATTGCTGATTGCGCTATGTCCCTTTAGGTATGAGTTTAACAGTGAGCCCATGCCATGTCCTACCTCATCGCAGTACATGATAATACTAGGTTTAAGTTTAGGTGTACTTGGTGTAGTTTGGAAGGAACTGTCTTTGGATTTATTTGGGTTACTAACACACACACTTGGTTCCAGTACACTAGTGGACAAACCATCATTCACTTGATTACATAAGCAGGACTGATTATTTGTCAGTGACTGGAACCGCTCTGAGTTATAATTAATTTGTGAGTAACAAATAGTGATCTTACATAGAAAACATCAGAGCATAACCGTTACCGGAGGAACAAGAATTATTCATATCATTCATATGCTTAGTTCTATTACATCTTTCGTGACGAAAAATGATACCCTAGAAATGGGAAAAAACAACGAGGAGGTTAAATTAAACGATAGAAGGATGATTCACCAATGGATGGAGGATGGAGAAGAACTGCCAGGGATAGAGAAAAGTGGAAACTGTTGGGAGAGGCCTATTTCGACAGACAACCTGATCAACAAAGTGGTTGCTAATAATAAATATAAGTTTATGTAGCAAATAAGTTTAAAAATGTTTTATAAGTATAAACTGTGTAATGGTCAGCGAATCAAGGCTTTTATTATTATTATATGCTTAGTTTAGAGCTAGATGGCGCTGTGTGAAATGCCAAAGAACATTATAGTATTACACAACACTTACTTAATGATCTGCCGTTGAATCCCTACTGTACTCAGGACATGAGCTTCAGACGTCGTTAGACACACGCATTCTGAAACAAAATGCACTACATTACTTAGTGCCCTTCATGTAGCTTTAAATTACATATATAAAGGAGATACAGTGTGTATAACTGAATCACTTTTGACTGGATTTTCACTGACTGGTGTCATTAGGTGTAAATTAGGCAACTTTTAAACCCAAAAACTGTCTCCTGCGGACAAAGTCGCGGACGCCTTAACGCAATAAAAACACATTTTCTCAAAATTCCCAAATGATAGGCTTTGCGTAGTGTGTTAGGCAGACAATTTAGCTACACACACTACAGCGTTGTGTGTGTAGCTAAATTGTCTATGTAAACTTGTAGTAAATGAATTTATTTTTGGTTTTGATGATAATGATCACTTTTACTATGTTACAGGCGTGGGACACTCGACCAAACCTAACCTATACATTGTGCTTCCATTTTTGTACCTGCTTGTTTAATATTATTTACTTGTAATGTCCTGTGTCTTGTATAAAATTAAAAAGCTTGTATTTGTACTAAAAGAAATCTAAAGATGCCAATGACACTCACGAAGACCACGTAAGACCTTCCATGACCAAATTCAAAAAAAAATTGAGAAAGGGCAGGTCAAAAGTACCCTAAGCCGACGGGCGTGTATGAGGAGGTTAATGAGTGTGAATGAAGCTAAAAGTGTGTGGCAAGATCGTAGCAAGTGGAAAGGATGTGATCTCTGCCTACCCCTACGGGAAAGAGGCTTGACATTATGTATGAATGTATGACACTCACGATACTGCAAAGAGTTAGGAAAGAAGTGCTCTTCAAGTCGAGTGGCGTGCGAGTACGTTGCGACGGATAACGGTTGCAGGCGTGCGTCCAATGTGCAGGCGCCTTCTAGTTCCGAACACCAGGTCGCGCTCATAAACGCATTGCTTTGGAGACGGCATGTTTCTAGAAAAAAATATTTATAAAATAATTCTTAAGCAATACTTCTGTTGATTAAAAAGTCACTCCTATGTTAATATTAAAATAAATACAAATGAAAGATGTGGCGATGGGCTGCTCACACAGTTAGGAAATCAGATTACTGTAGCAAAACAATTTTAGTATGGAGACTATGGGTTTGCGAAAGACCCGTTGGAAGGCCGCAGATGAGATGAAGACACATATATTCGACCTAGTTTCACCGAAGGGGTAGACAGAGGCGTATTATACGCTCACAGTTCCCCAATTAAATTGTGGGTCCCACGTAATATGTGGCGAGCCTATTGCCGCTTATCGGGAACTGTTACGTTCGCCAGAGCTTTGTCTGTTGATCGGCAGGTGCACCACTTGCGGGTGAGCTTGGCTTGGGCTTCGTTGGATGTTGGTAGGATCCTTATACACTATGGAAAGCCGATATCACAAAAAATTGGATCAACACGACCCAAAACAAAGCAGAATGGATAGTATTAAAGGAGGCCTACACGATGATGAGATAAAATATATGTTGGTATTTTTATATTTGAATTTTATTCTGGCAGAATGCACTGATTAAATGTCATAAAAACTTATTATTTAAGCAATAATATTTTATGAATTAAAAAAAATACCTGGCATCTGACCCTTGTACCATTGATCCAGGTCGAATAGCAGCATGCCATATTGAGATGGAGTGTTCGCAGAGTCGCCCCAACATTCCCATACTAATTGACACATGTTCAGCATACCTAGAATAAAAAATAGGCATGTTTAGAAATAATAACAGCATCAGATAACAAGCTATTATCACATGTGATCTAGTAAGCTTAACTTAAAAGTAAGTAATTTATAAATATCCTAGGATATCTCTCACATCAATTTAAACGATTTTGTACGCTTTTAAAGGCCAACATAATTTTGTGGTAGTGTGATGATTTTGTAAATACATACATAAAGTGGTTAAAACGGTGTCTCCAATAATCATAACATTACGAGTATATAGCAAATTTTAGCCTATAGTCCCGTGTCTCAGTATGATACAAATATTTAAATGTCAGAAAAGTTTAACAAATATCAGATTGATTCACACTCAAGGCAACTCGCAGGCGGAAAATAAATTGAAACTTGAGCATTCCCTCGTATTATCGTACTTTAATTCTACAGATTTTAAGTGAAAACCGTAACCTGTATGTGCACTTTTTACATTTATATAGTTCATACGCCTTATCTCTACCTATAAAAGCGAAATGAAGTGAAAGCGATTGGATCATAAAATCTTAAAAACTTCTAGGGCCTTATAATTTTATAAGCCGTTTCCTTTTTAGAACGTATGTGCTTACTAAAGCGAGATATTGTTACGCGGGCGAAACCACGGGCGGACGCTAGTAAATTAATATAGATAAGTATAACTAGACATACTGTCTTCTCCTTCCGTTCCTAGCATGGTGCTGATGGAGTAGGTATGGCAAGAAACACATTTGCCACCAACAAGGTTGCTGGCTTCCTCCATTGCACTCAATTCTACTTGGAATCTGATCGAAGCCATTGAGAATTCCTGAAAACAATGAATAAGTTTGAGTTGAAGGGATTCAATCTACTTTATCATTCCAGCCATTCAAAGATCACTGCTGAATGTTGTCCTCCCCAATATTATGTTATATTGGGAGTATTTGCCCATAATCAGCAGCTGCTGGACAGGCGAGTTGGTGATCGCAAGCTCAGCCAGTACGCATGATGAAGCTGCTGCCCATCATCCGGTGATGCCCCATGAAATAAGAGGGGGTGGCACTACTCTAGGTCGGTACCACACGGCATAGGCCGGTAACAAAATTGTGGTTTGCAGCACATTTCATTCAGTCTTGTAATATTAATGTTATTTTTACTAAAATCCTTTTATCCTGCAGCTTGAGTATATCACGCTCACTTATATGTTTCTGCGGTGGTGGCGTCATGCGTTGGGTCGTTACGCTCCCTAAAATATGGTTGAGCGTAACGTGTCTGCTCATGTCTACTATATTTATCCGTAATTATGTTAATATTGCTAAAAAGAGTATTTTCTTCTTTTCTTTTAAATCTTGTGACTGTATAACACAATTGTTTTAATATTATGTATTTTTATTGTATCAAGCCCCCGCTCGCAGTGAATGGGCGCGGTAGTTTATAAGTATGACATTCATAAGAGCTCTCTTCTTCTCTGAGCCAAACTTGAATAATGGAATTTTGAAAATACCACATGACATAAATCTACATTTTATCATTTAATGTTTGTAAATCATCAGCATATAGCTTTGCACAACGCAACTAAGGCTTCAACTCAAGGTTAGGGTCATATTCTATCACACAGAGTATGTGCCACAGACCTATTGCAGATTGGCAGAGGCACTGCCACTCTGAGGTACTGCTGTTAGAATTTTTTAAGCTGCTCAATAGGCCTCCTAATTTAGCAACTTACAACAACCATAAATGGTTATATCCAGGCCCGATAGCTTATTTGTGCATTCCGAAGCAAGGACAATATCAATTGCCACACAAACAATCCTATATTTAAGCACTCTGCTTTACTTTCAGTCTTTCGCTCTATAATTATTCCACATCAAGCTAGCAACTGCAGAAATAGGTTATACCTTATATTATCTCAAAGTAGTTATTTGGTTGTTATGTACCTGATAAAGACATTTCGTGTCTGACAGCATTCTTTTGTCCGTGTCTGACAGCATCCTTTTGCCATGATAAGTGAGAGAATACATAACAGCAAATGGGAATTCATCATCTTCAAACCTGTCAATAGGGGAGTATACAACCCACAGATAGCAAAATGCTCTGGGATCATCACATGGCTCCTGCAATCACATATTTAAATAATTAAAGCATTCAAAATTTCTATAGACTTTTTAGTGCTGCCAAATTAGATACGATAGCAAAAAGATTTAAGTACTAAAAACTTGAATGGAACTATTCTTTGTATTATTCCAAACATTGATATTTAATTTAACTGGTATTTCTGATTTATATGTAACTTTTAACGCTTCAACTTCATATCCCTTTTGCTTTCGCGTTTGCTTTTATTAAAATATATTCAAACTAGGTTATATGTCTTACTGCAGCACGCAATTGTCGTATTTGTTGGAAAGGCGTGTATAGATATTTCGGGGCAAGCAGTAGCGCGCGTAGCTCAGTAAGACCAAAATCTTCAAGTTAAAAAACGAGTTTTATTAAGCCAGGGCGTAAGGTATGCAGTGAGTATTAGCATGTATGGTGTGCATGTTTTGGCGGTACAGCTGCAGTTTGCAATAATAGCACCTAAAGACACCAAATAGTATACAATATCCATATTTTAATTTGTCATTACCTGAAAACCAAATTGTGTGACAGGAACACTTTCGATATTCGTGGAGGTGTACTCCAATTCCAAAGTTAAAATATTCCAAATCTGGAATGCTCCGAAATTATATCCAACAACCACACTTCCCAACTGTGATATGTATTGCAACACCGAAACTCTCACTTGATCCCTTTCAGCCTTTAGACGCACTGAACCATCTGGGTTACGAAATAAGTACTCTCTGTCAGCTAAAGAGCTTTCATTTAACAATATAGCTAAGTGGTATTTATTTTCTAACACGAGATCTCTTTGTTCCTTTATATGTTGTATAGCATTAGAAGGCAAAAATGTCAAAGTGGCTGGGCTGTTTTCATCCTGTACAAGTTGTTCGTAACCTTGGGATATGTCTTCGATTGCTGAAAAAAAGGGAATATTTGGAATAAGAGAAAGCTGCTAAATAGAAATTTCGAAAATTTATATCATATATGTTTAAAGCTAGATTTTTTATGTCCTATATAACAGATCAGAAATACTCATCATATCTTTGAAAAATCGGATTTCATCTACATAACAAACTCCTTAACACCTCAAATACAACATTAATCAATACCAAAATCATATTCTCACAAAAATGGGCATTTTACCTGTTAACACTACATTTCACAGAAGACTGAAAAAATAAAAATACAAACATGCCACTCCTTATTCCTATAGGTATTGGCAGAGATCACATCATTCCACTTGCTAAGATCCTGGCACACACTTTTAGCTTTATTCACACTCATTAACCGTCACATATTTTTCATTCATCTTATCTACATGACAATGACTTGAGTAAGATAAAACAATTACTACCTTGTATGAGTTCAGCTCGGTTCAGATCAAATACAAAAACTTCTCCGCTCCTTGTACCGCCCACTACAACTCCATCGAAACAAGTGAACGGACCATCTGGTAGCTCGCCAGACACGGCAAGCTCAGTCACAACCAAATCAGTTTGAATGCAACGTAATGTCAGTGAGCCATTTATGTGGAATACACATATTGTGCTTGCAATGTCTTCACTTAAACTGATTATAAGTTGTTTCGAATTGTCTGTTAGTGGTATGGGTAACTCCACTACACAGGTGACTGCTGTTCGTGATTCACTATAAAAATAAAAATCATTAATTACAATATTGTTTTTGCGTCAGGTCATCTTTGTCTAATTTATGTTGAAATAGTGAGCTTGTCCACCTAAGGCAGACATCTGCTAAGACATAATTTCTAAAATACTACTGCCTCATCGACCTGCACAATCAAGAGTATTTACATTGCGTAAGTAAGTCTATCACTTTAACTATTCTTATGCACTTAAATTTTGGCACCAATTGCACTTGGTAAGGTTGGCTCAAGCTCCTTAGGTCTTGGTTGATTTTTCATAATAATAATTATGTATACAGTTTATTTTATTAAAACTTGTAATTTTTTTTTATTATTCTTTGATAGGCAAGTAGTGCTGCAACTGATAGTGCCGGTATCCAGATTATTGTAATTAAATATAGTACAATGATACTGTCACTGTTTGTTTTCCAAATATCTATCTAATCCATTTTTATTTAGGAAGATATTGGAGGCCAGGGCATTAACATCTGGTAGCTTATTCCATTCTGTTGCATATAAATGTTTATAGAGGTTGCTGATTGAAACTGTGACTGTGAAATTTGTTTAAATATTTAAAGTGAATTAAAATACATAACAATATAACCAGCAAAAAAGATTTTCAACTCACCTGTAAGGTGTACCAAATGTTTTAGCAGCAATTTTGAGACCTGTCTTCAGGTCAACTACACAGAACTTGGGCCCAAGTGCTAGCCAGGCATGACGAGTGTCACTGAGAATGCCACCAAGTGGAATTTGGTCTGGGGAAATAATAAAATACACATTTAAGCGATGTTGCAGTAGATAACATTTAAAAATAACTTCCAAAGCAAAAAACAACACCAGGAAAATATTATTATTACAAACGCATCGTAATCGTACAATTTCTTTGAGAGCTACACAAATATACACCCTCTGTGCTCTAATTATATTAAATTAAATTTCTGATTTTATAAATCATGATGGACATACCTGTAGTATCTTTTGTAGGTTGTAAAAAACTAAAAACGGCAGATGACAAGTTTGTAGTTTTAACAATTGAGAATACGCTGTCTTGTAGTTTTTGCATTTTACTTGAATTTATAACGAAAACCTTACATTCGATTTGTTTAAGAGGTTAGAATGATTATAATCTTAAAATAACTGTTTTTCACCCTTCTATTAATTATATCTTAGCACACTACTTAACAATTAAACTGTACATTAAGTTAACGTCATTTCAGTTGGATATTACGGGTAAATACACAATTCACAGAGAAATAAATAACTACGCGCGGGGTACATGTACGGTACTTTTGATTTTGACGTCTAATTGTCAAGTTGACTCTGACACTTGACAGATTTATTGGCTTAGAGTAAAATAAATTAAGCCATTTTGTATTTTTCGATTTTTAATATATTGTTTATCGCAAATCTAAGTCTTTGTTTGATTTGCCGCAATTTTTTTTCTTAAACGTCCAACAATTTAACTTTTAAATTAGTGGAGCAATCATGTTGAAAAAAATCTGGAATAAAGTTTTATCTTGTTCATAGAACCGTAGCCTAAACTTCAATGTAAAGAGGGACGCTACGGAGAAATATTTTTTTACTAAAAAAATGGGCTCTAGTCCTCTTAGGACTAATAAGAAAAACAAACACATAACCTGACCATACGTGTTGAACGAGTCGCACTTCAGAAACAATAATCAACCTTTTGGACGCCATAGTTACCTATGCGTGGCAAGCACTTGCGGGCTACGGACGCCAACGACGTCTACAGTTGACATAAAACCCAGTCCATAAAAATAATAAATAAAGACATTGGAAATTATAACAGATATTTTAATTTTACATTCTTCAAAAAAAGAAAGTATCAGCAAAATGTAAAGGTAAAAAACAAAAACTTTAGAGCCACAAGTACTGAGAAATATGACTTTAAAACACATGTACTTTTATCTTAGTAAATTCCATGGCCAGCACTCCAAAGTCGTCTATGTTTGACCGCTAGTTTTGTAACAAACATTCCTTGAAAACTATTATAAAATTAACTCAAACGTGTTATTTACTTATAATATTAATGTTAGCAGTTGTATGTATGTATTTGATCTGAACCGAGCTGAATTCATATAAGGTAATAATTGTTTCAGCTTACTCAAGTCATTGTCATGTAGATAAGATGAATGAAAAAGATGAGATATGCATGCTAATATGTAAGAGATTTGCTTTATATTTTGTTCAAATTTTTATTTTTTAATAGTAACACTTTTCTTGGACAACATTTATCCCTTACAATTATTTAGTTTACAACTGCTAGGGTTGACTGGTAGAGAACTCTTTTAGAGATAAGTCCACCTTTGTACATATTATTGTATATACCTCATGTAATAATTAAAATTATTTTTGTGCAATATATTATTGCACAAAAATATATTATTATTATTATTGATTTTTGTATAAAACAGAAGGTACTGTTCATAAAGTAACGGTAAATATGGTATTGTTATTTTTTATTAACGATATTTACTGACATCCCTAGCGTGACAGCGATAATCAGTTTAATGGGCGCCCGTGGTCAAAATAGACACAAGATGATGACGTCATATGAGAAGTGTTTGTAAAGTAGTGCAGTGCAAAATAAGCGATTGCTCAGAACTTCTTCGCGTTTTGGAAGGCGTTTGGTGATGATGAAAAGTTTTTAAAAGATGAATTTTGATCTGAGAAAAATTTTGAATATTCATTTTAGATTACACTTGTTTATTCATACACACATTGCCCTTTTTAAAGTAATAGTCACACAATACTTTATTATATAATGTTTAATTGTAAATTACATTTTTTTCGAGGTTTAAATAATTATCCTACTTTTTAATATCATGTCATGTCACTTCAAGTTTCAGTAAACCGTCAAAATTACAATGAGTTGTAGCCGTTAATACGAACCACGTCCAATTCGAATCTAATCAGAATCCGTCAAAAATAGGATTTACAAAACTCAACGGAAAACGGACAAAAATCGGATCTAATGTTTTTTAGACAAATAAATCTCTCACACTATGTTTTTATATAATATAATTTAAGACATAATATGTCTATATTATATTATGTCGCCGCAATGACGAATTCTTCATACGTAACAATATCACATTGAAATTTTAGTTAATTATTAATGTAATATTTTATAATTATTTCATGTGATTATTAATAAATGGTAAAATTTACAATTAGCATAAATCACATAGTTATTTACATATTGCGTACATGTTTTGACGATCATAGCATCACGGAAGGAAGCCACCGTGATTAAATAATTCACATTTTTATTTACTGAAGATTAATTGTAATCTTCTTAATGCAAAATCTCAAAATATAATTTAAACATGTAGTAAATTATTTTAAGATTTAATTTACTTTAATTATTTGTTAAGGAACGCTGTCTTGACTACATTTACGCGATGTCTCATCATCGACGGAAATAAATGCTTTAAATTTCTAATCATCCATAATAAATAAATAATTATGTGTTAAAAATCATAAAATATTATGTAAACCACTACTGAAAAGTTTGTGATTTATCTTTAAGTTGATAATTAAGAAGTTGCTTTAACAACCTACTTTGCAAGATTTCGATGTAAGTAACTTTTATTCTTTGACATGCTTATTTGTCTTGAAAATAAATAGATAAAATAAGTTATGGCCTGATAGTTATTATAAGAATAAGCTTTTTAAATTTAGAAAACTAATTTAGAAATTACTTTGCAAACAATTATTGTAACTTCCGAATAAATTTATGCGTCTACAGCGCCACCTGACTGCGGTTGAACGAAAGTTCGATTGGCGGGAAAGATGGCGGGGCTAGCGTTCAAAAAAATTGAGACACAATTCATTCTGTACGGAACTTTTGGACTGCGAACATTGTAAGTAAGAACTATTGTCAATTGTAATTTATAAAAGGCAGTTAGTTAACGTTTTTAGTTTTCTTTGTAAATTTTAAAGTTTGAATAATTCTGTGAGTTGTTAAAAAGACAGTTTTTGTATAGTGAAAATTGTAACTACGAATTATAAAATTGTCAGGAGTAATTAAAGAAAAGTATGTAACATTTTTGGTTTTCTTTATGAGACTTTACCTTTGACTAATTCTAGTTAAGTTGTAGAACCCCGTAATAGTAAAGTAACGTTAAAAAGTACTTTCAAGCTAGTAGCATAACGTGGTTTGCAGAATCGATGGCTGTACCTTATAGCCATCGATTCTATTTAAAAAAAATATAGGTACAGCTCTTTTTCGACATAGACATATACTTTTTGAAAAGTAGATACCATAAGAGACTTTACAAATTATAAATCAACCTTATGATTAAGTCAATATTTTAAGACTGTAACTAGTGAGTACAATATTTTGATTTTAAAAATCTACAATCCTAATAAAAAAATGGACTTTTACTTAAGATATGAAAAGCAAAGTTAAAATTATTGATTGTTTAATCATTATCTCAGCCCAACAACGTCCTACAACTATCACGGGCCTCCTCTTGAGAACCAAGGTGAAAGGATATTGAACCAAAATCCCCACGCGCACCCAGTGGTGGTGTGGTTATTGGTAGAGGCAGGTATGTGGTTTTGTGCTTTTAACTATGGTTGCCACAAAAATGGTCACCTCGGTGAGCTCTAGTTTACTTCAGTGATACTTTTCGACCATCTAAGTAGTACAGCGGAGCTATGAGCTTTACATAAATAAGATCCTTGACATATTATTATATTTTTTAGAATATTTGATTAAATAAACTAGCGGCAGCCAAAACTAGAAAACGCGGTTCTATCGAGTTACCTACAGGTACTTTCTTATTTTATAGGTTAAAAAGTAGCCTTAGTCCTTTATTATAAGAATTTGAAAAGTGATGTTGCACTGTTTTGTTTCATTTAACAACACTTCTGTACGTTCACTAACACTTAACGGTTAATAACCCACCGTTATTACATATTAATGTTAGAAATATCCGACATGACGCTTCACTTTCCCGCCAAGAAGTCCCTTATACGTATTGTCAATCAATAAGCGATCTTTTTTTCAAATCCCGACTTCCTATGTGCCGCAAACAAATACATAAAAACCAAAATAAACTTTACCAAAAATATTTTTTAGTTATATCACGTGTTATTATGCTTTTACTTGTTATTATACTTTGACTTTGATCAATGTCTTTTCACACCCTCTGTGTCTGATCCCTATCCCTCTTGATTATTCTTAATGTATTATTTACATACGCTTACCTTATAAACAGATATGTAAATAAAACAACAAATAAACACTTCATAATTTAATAAACAAATTTTACAAGAAAGTAACTTTAGAGAGTATAAAATTATAATAATTGATCCACTTAACTAACATGCCTCAGTTTAAATATATAAAAAAACCTAATTCATAAATCAATATACTAGCGAAACATCAGAAATACATTAATTAATATGTAGTAATATGATGAAAATATAATAATATTCTGAAAGCACCTTATCCTAAAAACTTTTTAAAAACAGAATATAAGTAATATATGTAAATTCAAGTCAGTATAATCTATATTTTATCAGGTCAGTTGCATAGATCATTCTAAAATAAATAATCATATTATCTTGTCTCTGTGCTCTTTGTACAATTAGGTGCAATAATGAACATGGTTTGATTGTAAATTCTACCTAATCACAACCACATATTTTATTTGCCTAATGTTTAAAAATTTGACGTTCAAAGGAATGGTTTTAGTAGGGTAAGTGATTCTAATGTAATGAAATCAAAGCAATCAAAAACATCCAAAGAAGTAGAGCACATATTTTGCATTACTTGTTTTACTAACCCCTTTTCATAAGATTTAGGTACTTAAAATATTAAAATGTGCTAAATAACGGATAACTATCAAAAAATGGTGGTGCAGAAATGATAAAAGAAATACTGAAAGATAAACCAAATTGAAGAATTTGAATTTTTTCATAAAATATAAATTTGAGCAATTATTTAACTAGTTTTGCTGTTTGGGACATTACTAACATTCGTGACAGAAACGTTAACGGTATTTCTGTTAGTTTCATTTCCATGTGGAGAAATCTTAATTTGTCCTTGCACAATATTCATCATAGATGTGTATGGACTATCTAAGACTTGATTATTGGAGTTGTCATTTATATTTGCAACGTCTTTCCTTATATTAACTCTATCATACACAGAAGTTTTCATTGAGGTGTACGAAGGTCGTGTCTGTGGTGTTGGTTGACTGTTACCTGGACTAAATCCATTTTGTGTTACGACAGGGTTGTTTATTCTATTTGAGCTACTAGCATTATCCACTTGTAGTGGGACTTCTAAATTAATATTTGGATTACTATCTAAAGAGCTATTTCGATGTATTTGTAAGCTATTAGATTTTGATGATGCGCCTAGGGAATGGAGAGTAGATGAACTGCTTTTCATGCTTTCTATTTCTTTAGAGAATACTTCTTCGCTTCTCTGTATCCTTTGAACTGGGTTCGCAATAGGTGATCTTTTTTGTTGAATAGACGATGTCATTATAGATCTACTTGGTGAATTTTGGTGTGTGTCTATAGTTGTCATTTGTTTATTTTCAGATTTGTAAGTTACATTTGCGGAGGGACTTAATTTTACTTCCATCGACCCATATGCACTATCTTTCGTTGAACTATGTGACGAACCTTCTTCTTTCATTCCATATCTTCTTAAGACATTGACCGGTGCTAATGGTTCTATGTTTTGTGAGTCAAATGACAAGGGATTTTTATCAACTTGCTGTGGCTTCGCACCTTCAATCACTTCTCCAGTTCTAGGATTAATGTGTTTTTCAGTATCAAATCGTAATGTTACTCTATGTGTTTCGTCTATTGGATAGGCTCTTGAGCTGTCTTCTAATTCGGCGTCACTATCATCATAACCGCTGCGATTAAAGCTGTTTTCCTCCTAAAATTATGAACAACATTTGAAATAGGCAACTTATAAAAAATAACTATGGTATTATGAACTATAATGTATAAGTAATACCTCTTCATCAGCTTCTTCAATAACGCTGTTTTGTATCCACTCACGTATCCTTTGTTTCTTCACTTGACGATCTACTGTAGTTTCTATACCGTTATCGCGGAAATGCTTTAGTAATATGTTTTTCTCATTCATATCGCTATGAAAGCTGTACATTGAGGGACAAAGCTCATCAATATCACCTCCCGCTGCAAGATAAAATGTACTAATAAATAACTCACTTTTAACAAATACAATTAAAAATATCTTCTGCTAACTCCCCCCCGACTGGTCTCCACCTTGTCGTGGTGGAGGGGCTGAGTACCTCCCGGTAGGTAACACCCAGAGATTGGCGACTCTGGGTGCCCTTAGTACTGACTACTGGGGGGGAAACTAAAAGGGGCCTGTGAAGGGCGCAGCGGACGGGCCAGGAGGGCCCGTGAAGCAGCGCCAGGAGGGTCTTAGACAACGGGGGCAGGGTCCTGCTGTCTAACCATGGACCCTCCGAGAAGTCGGCCACACACGCTATGGTCGCAGTTGGAGGTAGGAGGGGCGCGTCCATTGCGTCTCTCTGAGGAGGTCCTCCCGGTTTTGGTCCGGGGGACGTTGGCCGCGGGCGGGGTGTCAGAGCTGCAACCCAGGTATTGGCCCCCCGCCTCTTTCTCAACAAGCGGCGGGCGTCGTCGGAAGATCTCCACACCACACCTCTCTTGGTCCCCCTTTGGCCAGGAGACAGTGCGTAAATGCATTTTGTTACCAACGTAAATATAAAAAAATAAAAGGTTCTGCTAACTGGTCTAATCAGGTTTGGCTGAATTTTAGTTTTTACACAGTGCGGAGTTACTCTGCAACCCAGAGGGAAATATCATTCTATGATTTAACCAGCTGTCAGGATTTTAAAAGGCATTGACTTCCTAATAACGACTGCATTAGATGTTCATGACAGCAGTCCATCGCTTTAACGTGCTTTGCGAGGCACAGAGCAAGAGATAATTACGCACATCATTACTTCGATATTCATAGGACCCTCTGAATTGCAGTCTATTGATATCATTGGTCTATTGCTGCTTGATATTAAATAAACTAGATTTTTGCACGTACCCACTCTATCTGTATATCCTTTAGCCATCCATCTGTCCTCATAGAACCGTGGCATCTCAACGAAATTTGTGGCTCTTTTATCTTCTCTAGGTTCAACGAATCTTTTAAACATTTTCTGTGCTCTGGAAGAAACCATTTTCCATAGCTTTGGTTGTTTTTTCAAAGGATTCACACTGTTGTACCAACTATAGTAACTGTAACATAAATAATTATGAAAGAAATTTAACAAAGATACAGTTTTAAACTGATATCTAATATGCAGTGCTCATATTTTCATATAAAGAATAATTTTCCTTCGTGTATTTTCTGTTAGTTAATTATAAATAACGAATAATAAGCATGGTTTTTAATATAACTTACCAAACATATCTAGGGTCATCGAAAGCAGCTTTTTGCCAAGGTAAGCAGCCAGTGAGACAGATGAAAATAACTATACCAAATTGCCAAATATCATGCGTGATTTGTGCTCTGAAACATATTAAAAGTAAGTCTCTAGAATTAAAGAAATTTAAAATACGTATTTTGTGTGCTATTGAAGCAGGATACACTAAATGTATTAGCTTTTTCTATTGCCCGGTTTGACTTTGAAAACTATTACAAAGCATTAAAAATATCTTCAAAGGAATTCAGAAACTAGCTTTTTCGTTAATCGCTTCCACATTGATATAATGATTCTTTTTCTAGACATTAACAGTTCATTTGTAAACTTTTAGGTAGCCGTTACGATCGAGACGTTTGGTTCGTATTTGTACGTTATATGAATAATCTTCTAACGTAGCTGATTATATAATTTGTCTTTTAGCTTCATTATTTGTCTATTATTACATGGATAAGAACAGCCTGTGCGGGTGTATACTGTATAGGGATCCTACCAAGACTTAACAACGAGCCCAAGACAACCTCACCTGCAAGTGGTGCCCGTACCAGTTCCCGGTAAGCGGCAATAGGCTTGATGTATGTATTAGAAAAGAAATTGAAAATGATCTCGCAAGATCTATTAAATGGTTTGACGGCAGATATCAAGTCACATTGTCTATAATTTATTTTACTTACGTTTTTTTGATATCCGAATGAACTTAAAAATGAATAGTTGTATATTTTTTTGAAAAGATCCAACAAAAAAACAAGCTGAATATTTGACTATTTCTAGACAGTGTTTTTTTAAATTTCTGAGTTAAATAACAAATTTGTTAAAGGTCCTACATCTCCACTGTAGGGAGCTGATGACGGTTAGGTGTTGTATATATAGTTACGAGCTTGAGGAATTTCGTTTGCGCGATTCAGTGTTTTCATTCGACTTTTACGTTCCGTTCATCGCTGGTACGGTGTCGCTACATAGTACGTTAGAGTAAAATATAATATATTGATTGCTTACTTGTAACTAGTATCTGTTGGTAATTTCAAGACTTCTGGTGGAGAATATGGCAACCACTCGTTTCGCCTTCTCACGGCCGAATGCAATTTTCTGGTTTCACCGAAATCGCATAGCTTTATTTTTGAAAAATCAGATTTAAATATCAATATGTTGTCCAATTTTACATCTCTGTGGACTAGCTCTCTCTGGTGCAAGTGTTCTAAAGCAGATGATAGCTGTTTTGCCACTCTTTTTGTATGTATTTCTCCAATTCCTGTGTCCGACATATTTGAAGTCAGGTCACCTGAAAGGTTTAAAAAATGGTAAAGTTTAACTTATATATACTTTTGACTTAACAATTAACAATGGTTTAATAACATTTTCTACTTTTGTGATACCTAATGACTTTAAATGTGCTCTTTACGTATTTGATTATTTGTTAACGTTTCGACCGCGACTGTTAAGGAATAAATCGCAAGAGATGCGGTCTTCTAAACTACTGTACAGGTTGTAAAAAGACCAAGGCTACGCATTTTAAACATCATAAAAAGAGACATGACCTAAAAATTATCTTTAAAAAACTGCATATAAAACTGCGTTTCCGGGTGGCTCAAGCGTGCTGAAGTTATTTTAAGAAAAAATACTCAAGAAATAACGATTGAAATTTGTTTTAATCGAAAATCATGAAAAAAATAAATGAGTTTGACTTGATAAGGCTAATTTATTTCCCAAGTCTCAGAAAAAAAAGATCCTGATGCTGGCCAAAATACGTAGCTCTCGGCTTTTTACATCCTGTATATCTTCAACTCAATGCACGAATTGTTTCAGTTCCATGACATCATGAACCTATGAAGTGGAAAAAAGTTTTCTGAGTTAAGCTAAACTTCTTTATAGCGGCACTAAAGAAAAAAACTTCAAATTCAAATATAAACAAATAAATATTTTCTGACAATTACACCAATTATTTAGTTCCAAGATAAGTATCATTAAGAACTTGTGTTATGGATACCAAACAACGGATAAACATACTTAAATACTTTTTTTTTATAAATACATACTTAATATACATAAGAAAACACCCAGACCAGAACAAATATTCATGTTCATGCACACAAAGATTTGTCCTGTGTGGGAATCGCACCCACGACCTCTGGAGTGAAGTGTAGGTATACTGACTTCCACGCCATATCCATCCATATGAAATCAATATCTGCTAAATCTAATCACGGCTTTAATATGCTTAGGTACCTACTTTTCGAATTCAATGGAACGTACGTTGGCATTAGTCCAATTCAAACCAAATGAACAATGAGTCAAGAGATTAGTGAAACGTTTTACAATATTGTTTTTATAGCTGCGACTGAAAACTTTTGTTAGTTGAAATGAGAAGAAAAGGTTGGGAAAATATACCTAGAGGTGCGTATTCTTGACAAAACACATAAAATCCGGCTGTCTCGAAGGCGACATCGAAAGTGGTAACAATATTTCTGTGAGCGCTCAAATGTAGGCTATAGTGAAATTCTCTGTAAAAGTCTCTAATAGAGACATAAGGCTTTGGCAAGGCTTTTAAAACTATTTCAGTGTCTGAAGCTCTGTGCTCCACTAAGAGAATTTTTCCAAACCATCCTTCTCCTACTATTTGTAAAATGTCGAACTCTTCGACAAGGCTGACCTGCAACAATACATTAGTGATTTTATTAATAGACCTGAGTACAAATATCTAAATATTAAATTTGTATGTTACACTATCATCATCATCATTAGCCTGTCTTTATTCACTGTTGGACACATGCCTCTCCTCTTTAGCCACACATATATACCATATATAACTTATTATCAATTTATTTCCTTTTTTGTTGTGTTATTTACATAATTACTGTTTTTATTTGTTTTTCAAATTAAAGGGCAAAACCCAGAGGCGGAGGCCGGGTCTCCTGGCACACCCTAGCACAGGGTTTAACTAGTTTGGGCTCTCCTGTCTCGACTGTTAGTATTGTATTCAATATTTTTGGCCCTATTTGATAAATTACTTATTAGATATTAAGAAATATGCTAACTGTTGGAGAGAAATAAATAAATTATTATTATTATTATTGTTAACACAATTTTGGACTTACTTTTTCAAGTTCAAATTCCCTTATTTTGTGTATAGAGCCCGTTAGAGCTCTTCTGTTACCGCTATTCATTGTAGTTCTATCTCCCTTGCCGCATTATTAGTAA
The DNA here is from genome assembly GCA_949126915.1 of Musotima nitidalis. Taxonomy (NCBI): domain Eukaryota; kingdom Metazoa; phylum Arthropoda; class Insecta; order Lepidoptera; family Crambidae; genus Musotima; species Musotima nitidalis. Next base: position 5,135,548 of record OX421429.1, read on the forward strand.
CCTGAAATAATAAAACGATTGAAACGTTTTATTTGAAAACTTGACCTACTACATCAGCTACAAACATGAGTTATTTTTATTTAGCTAGATTGCTATAGTCAGTATTGGGAGGGTCAAAATGTCCTCATTTCTCAAGAATATGTTGAGTGAATGATCTTGGACGATGGCCAGGCCCTGATGTCTACTCCAGATCCAGACGGCTTGTGACGTCATGGTGACATCACCTTTCGAGATATAGTGTAATAGCTTTTTTCGTTCATATGACAGACTGTTACAGTTAATAATTTTTTTAGCTTGTATTTACTACCTTCTTACTTTAAGAGAGGACTTCAAATCAAATTTTCCGATCTTAGTTTATTTTTTAACCAATTTAACGACTTTATAAATAGGAGGAGGTTCTTAATTCGTCGGGATTTTTTTTCACTTATGTTTCTCGATTACTGAGTTTTTTGAGCCCATTTGGTTTTTTTGTTGTAATTATGCTGGTTTAGTGGTTCTTAGAGTTTGGTATTAAAAAAAATTAATTTATTAATTTCATACATAGTACTATCAAAATTAAATATTAAAAAACAATCGAAATATTATCACACTGAAATCAAGAAACTTAGATTCACTTATATGCAACAAAATAATTTAAAAACAAAAAAATATTCAGTGTAAGTGAATCTAAGTGCCTAATTAAATTATATTAGTGAATCCCAATGCTCAGCAACACGTACTGCATTATCTGCAGCATTCATGAGCTCAGCCTGCGTACAGGTAAGGCACGCCAGTCAGGGTATTAGGTGGAGTGAGGATGGTCTGGGGAGAGAATCCTCTTAATTATGATCTGAATTTTCAATAGTTAATATTATCAATAAAATTAAATTTCGATATAAGAAGATATTGAGTATGTCCGTCTATATAAACATTTGAGAGCAAAACCCTTTCGAACAGACCCTGGGGTTTGCTTACAGGTTTATCCAGATTTGACTGAATTTCAGATATTACATGGAGCGACTGCCGTCTGACCTCAGCAAACTAGAGGGAAACAAAATTCTATGGTTAAACCAAGTTCGTAGCTATGTTATGGTTTTTTGAAAACTACTAACTTGGCTAAATTTCTACTAGGTGCCATAAGAAGCACGAAATATCGTGAGAATAAAAGTTTTGCGAGACGTCACATTTTAAGCCATTTTTTTTGTTTATTTATTGTTGTAGTAACGGTCTGTTCAATTTAAAACCTACTTATCTAACACAGCTTCTTCTACAACTCAAACACAAGGGAAAAATATCTTTTTTACTTTGGAGATGACTTAAACGACATTAAGTCGTTATTTAGTAGTAGCATCCAATGCTCTGATTCCTGTGGCGTGGAGACAAAAAACTAATTTCCAGAGGTCGTGGGTTCGATTCCCACACAGGACAAATATTTATGTGTATTAATATGAATTTTTGCTCTGGTCTGGGTGTTTATCTATGTATATTAAGTATGTAATTACAAAAAAAAGTATTTATATATCTTTATTCGTTATTTAGTATCCATAACACAAGTTCTTAATGATATTTATCTTGGAACTAAATAATTGGTGCAAGTGTCAGAAATATTTATTCTTTATTTATTTTTATACTGTATATTATGATTTATAGTATAAGATATTATAAATCAGCTCTGGGTGTCCTTTACGATATAATGTTACTAAACAAGCACATTTAACTATGCAAAGCGCGAACCTAGGTGATCTCAAACAAAGTTTACCGTTCAGAAAGATATAAATTTATTGAGCACGTCCAAAAATACTTATCATATTTATTTTATAAAATAAAAGACTTAACTTCTGAAACTGTACCTACTTAGCATAAAGTCGAACATTCTATGAATGTCACGACGCTGATCTTCCGTGGGTACCCAAAATTTTTACATACATAATATCACGCCTGTTTCCTCGAAGGGGTAGGCAGAGGCATATTATACGCCCACATTGCGCTAGTTATATTGTTGGTCCCACGTCATAGGTGACGAGCCTATTGCCGCTTACCGGGACCTTTTATATTCGCCAGAGCCTCTTCTGTTTATCGGTAGGTCAACCACACCACTTGCAGATAAGGTTGGCTTGGCCTCTTAGATCTTGGTAGGAATTCTTGCAACTAATAAATAAAGATACATAAAACTAACAAAAATGAAATTCTAAAAAGAAAATATACGCTTTTGGTTAAAATACTTTTAAAAGCAATCGATTGAGTGGCATTTGATATCAGTCAGGAGCTTCGGGATTTACGTTAAGTTTATAGTTGCGCATATAGCTGTCTTTTAGTCAGGTTAATGCGTTAATAAACGGTTTAAAACATTTAATTGGTTAGCCAACTTATAAGCTCTATTGGACGGTATGAAAAATTCGTACAGCAGGACGTTACACACTAGTACGTGTGTTCCATTGTGCAGCATCCTGCTATGAGAACTGTCTGCGTGGTGAAGTGACTCTAATCCCTTTCACCTTAGTATATGGGAGGAGGAAGCCCAATACCCAGTAGTGTAACATCCAAGTATTAAGAAAGCATAGGTAGGTACCCTATATATGAAACGACGATGTTTTGTTTTTATTCAATTGACAGCATAAATTACGTCGTGATTAAAAGTTGTGACTTTTCAACTGTTTAAAATGTCTTAATACAATGAGAGTAGAGTTATTTTAAAAAAACTAAGTTTAATTTCTGCTCTAGTGTTCTAGAAACAAGAACTGTTCTAGTGTTTTTAAAGTATCAGGAATGGAAAGGAAATAAATAAATATTTTCTGACAATTACATCAATTATTTAGTTCCAAGATAAGTATCATTAAGAACTAATAGAAGCTTGTCTAAAAAAAAAATTAAACTCATTAGGATCAAATAGAAGATGAAAATTTGTCCTGCAATTATGGAGCTGCATTATTTGGCCAAGAAATTAATAATTAAGTAGTGTTTGTTCTTTTAGTTTTCATCCTTATATTACGTTTTTAGGTCAGTGAATTAATGAAATAATATTACTACGAAAGCATATTTTTACCATTAATCTGTTCAATCACAAAAACTATGTGAAAACACATTAGCAGGCAGAAAATTAAAAATATATACATCTATGTGTATAATATTAATAGTAAACTAAAGTATGAAGTGCTCGTAGCTCAACAAGAAGATGACTGCTGTTGTGAAGACTTTACAGAGGTCAGTCTTTGAACGCATTTTGTTTGTATGGCATTTAACAATAAGCAGTTGGTACCTTATAACGCATAGCACGATGTACTTTCGAATGAATAAAAAAAACAGCACGACGCAATACACCAAACTGCACTAAGTCTGCATAGGGAAGTTGGAGTACCTATGACCTAAATAAGTAACTACCTCTCTACCTTGGTTTTTAAGAGAAGCCCTGAGCCCGGTTCTGGGACTTTAATTAGCCGAGATTTCAAAATGGTTAAATCTAAAATAAGCTCATAACATAGCCAAAAGTCTTCAGTTATTTCATACATAACAACACTCGACCTCATGTTTATGTTCACATACGCTTGACGTCACACATATTCCTCTAAATTGGCGCCATTTGACAATCCCAACTACTAATAATATGTGCAAATAAAAATTATAATGATTTTAATGAAATTGAAATGTATTGTAAGTGATTGTAAAAAATCTCTATTTAATCCTAAATAATTATAAATATCTGCCTAAATAAAAAATAAGTAAACGTTAAGGATTAACATATTTTGTCAAGTAATTATAAATTACTAAATACGTCCCCTTCTCTGTCCTTGACATATAGGAACAGTAAATACTGTACAAATTTGTACCCTATGATTTGGCGAAAGACAACGGTTACGAATTGACAATTTGGCGAAAGACAACGTTATAAATATAAAAGCATTTAATAAATCATACAATAGATGTGAATTACCAGAATTAAGGGCTGGCTCCCCTTTATGGACAGAGATCACAATACACTTGGATGTTATCCAAACACTAATTGCACAACACAATGACGGAATAATTAATCTTCAGATCCAGCTCTCACTTAAGTGCAAGTAAAACTTTCTCTGTGATATCCATTTAGTTTTTAGAGCACTTTTCGTAATGTAGGATAATATTAGATGGACGTTATGCGCGTTTGGCGCCCGACTGTGGTTACAGTACTGGCGGCGCGCGCGCAGTAGGAGCTCCCGGGACGCTATTTTTATGCTACTGCACATACAAAAATCATTTCGTGACGGAAATGTTACGATCAACGACCTGGGTAAGTGTAAACTAGTTGCAATATATGTTAGCTTAGATTTATTTTGTTCGGTCAGTTAAGATGACTAGGGCGTGAAGGTAGTTGTTTCAGCAGTCGCTCCTAAGAATTCACAATGTTTGATTTACATTTTCCCGATTGTGCCCTAAACTTACACTTGGGGCCCGTGGGCCCAGAGTCTGCTCACTAATATACTTAGATTTGAGTGAATTTTAGGCATTACATTAATATAAGTATATATTTCCACAAAATATTATTTATGAATGTTTATCTAGCAGGTACTTACAAGTACAAGCATGTTTGGGGCCAGAAGCGCTGTAAAACTTTTTAAAATTTCATCTATATCGTAAAGTAAATTCAAAAACAATTATACCAGTACACTTACGCAAGTGTTTTTTTCTTGTATGGGTTCTTTTTTGGCGACTGCCAACCAGAAAACATATTAGAGGACGGCTTTCCACTCGATAAAAATATGATCTAGTCAAAACAGAGAGAAGCCGTTGTACGCAGGTGGCTCATGTTTGATCAACGCGGAGATGACCTGGACAAATGGGGAGGCCCATGTCAAGACTTGTGGCTGCGTTATAAATACGACATTTTTTTAAAATCAATAATCGGTTTTAGTGAAATATGCATAAAACAAAACAAACTTATTACCCATTGGGATAATAACTCGCATCGCAACCATAATGTGTAAATTAAAGTCCCTATGTCGCTTCGACAATTTATCCGTACAGCAACCATCAAGTCAACCTCGGAGAGAGTTTAATAGTTGCGGAAACCTTTGGTATGAGTGTATACTCAAATATACATATACAATGCCATTGAAGAAAGCCAAGCAAGCCGGTGATGATCTCACTTGGGTCGTTTTATTTCTCTTCACTTCAATTATTTCATTTATATCACTGTTTATTAAAAAAAATGCTTAGACTTAGCAAAAATAATAATTTACAGACGCAGAAGTAATAATTATTATGAAATGAAAATAAACTGATACTTAATCATTTTTAATCCACGCTATTAATAAGTTTGCTATTAATAAGTCAATGTCAAGTTGCTGTCAGTGTCAAGTCAATATAAAAACAGAATTTCATTTATCTTTATTTTCTTCTAGTTTAATCTTTATTTATTTTCGTTTGGTTTAGAGGAGCAAATAATTTTTCTAACGATTGGCCAAATTTATGAAAAAGAGTATCCACAGTAAATCTACGAAAAGTAGGTAAGAATTTTGAAGGTTAAGTTTGTTGTTGTTGTTTCTCTCTTAAGTTTTGTTAGATTTTAATTTTTAATCAAAAGTTATAGAGTTAGAGAGACTCAGTTTAGAATTCCAATTCTGCTAGCAGGCGTTATTTAAATTCAGAAATGGCAATAGCTATGTTATTGTAGTTTTTTTTATGTGTCTGGTATAATTATAATAATACAAACAACAAGAAAACACTGATACGAAAGAAAAAGTAACACTACACAAACATAAACAAAGCTAAGTGTGACCTTAATTTTATGCTCCAATAGCATGTAGACAATAAATTTCAGTAAAATACAATATTTGAAAAAAAGTTAACAGATTATGTATATTCTCGATTCCTTATCAAAACACTGCGAGATTGATATGTGAAGTTTTTAATCATCACCAATATAAAGTTGATTGTTGGCATTCTTAAAATGATAAACATTGACAATATAAAACATATATTAATATACAATATTCAAGACGATCCCCTAGAATATTGTCTATCTTACTTTAAAATAAGGGGGTGCAAAAAATTTTAATGAAAAAAACCATGATGGTTGCTGGATACAAGAATTACTTTTAATGTGTACTGTTAAGATAGTATTATTGGTAATATTTTTATAGTAAGGTTGCCTGTCCATAAATTATAATATTCTCACACTTTTTGTACAATATTTTTATTTTGCAAAAGGTTTATAATTTCATCTGCATAACAATAGTCTAAGCATAAATCAAAATTATAGTCAAACTCAATCAGTGTACCATACTGAGCTGGCCATGTGATTTTACAATGTTGATTTTGCATACATACATAATTATATAATATCACACCTGTTACCCCAAAGGGTTGGCAGAGGCATACTACATGCCCACATTTCACTGATCATATGGTTAGTCCCACATAATAGGTGGCGAGCCTACTGCTGCTTACTGGGAACTTTTGGGCTTGCCAGACCCTTGTCTGTTGTTTCGCAGATGCACCACTTGCAGGTGAGGTTGACTTGTCAGCTTGCTCAACAGTCACTAATCCTGTTTAGTACTAAATCTATTTAAAACATCGCTCTATCCATCTCAACTTCAAACAAATGACTGAAATGCAATTACATTTTAAAAAAAGCAAGCTCACCTAAATCAGTGTAAATCTATATTTAATAGCAAAAATAGCTATGCTTCGCAAGAAAAACTTGTTGTAAAAAGGGATGACACTTACAAATTTTTTTTTATACCAATAAGTCAAGGTGTCAACTACAGTGGAAGAAACATGCTGTCTACCTTACTCATGTGCCTCCCATTACAAATTTAGAGCCATCCTTCTTTTTATGGCGTTTTTATTCTAACCACTTCCAGAAAACATTGCAACTTATATAATTTTGTTATGGTATTTTTTTATGTTAGGCTATTTTGTAATATTTTATATTATGTCATACATACATACACTTTTCCGTAGGGGTTGGCAGAGATCACATCCTTCCACTTGCTACGATCTTGGCACATATACGGCTTAGCTTCATTCACACTAATTGACCTTCCAATACACGCTTAGGGTACTTTTGACCTGCCCTCCAAAATTGTCTGGATTTGATCATAAGGTCTTTAGTGGTCTTCTCCTCCTAACAATTCCATTCTCTTGACCATCATAAATCACTTTCATTAGTCTATTTTCATTCATTCTCTCAACATGACCAAACCATCAGCATACCTGGATATTATAAAATCGATTTTATAATACACTCGGCGTCAAATTTTTCTTTAAAATTTCATAAAGCTTATTTAGAGGCTATCCTCTAAATAATAGTGTTGGGTATCATTAGGTAGGTAATAAAAATAAGTATCTACACCGTCGGTCGGTCGGTCGTTGCAGAAGAGACACACTCTCGTCTCGTCTGAGAGAGAGAACAGCACTCCACTGCTCAAAGCTCCAATCGACGTGGTCACGAGCAAACTGCAAGCGGGCTCGCCGATGCGCTGCAGTCAATTTTGGACCCGTAGCAGCTCTGTGGGCCGCTATCTTCTCCTTTAGTCTTCTTCTAACCGTAGAGATGCTCACAGTGCGTCTGCTAACTGCTTGGAGCTGCTGTTGAACTCAACAGCGTTGGAGAAGCGATTTCTTAAAGTTCGACACCAGGAACCGGTTGTCTCTTTCCGAAGTACAGCGACGTCGACCAGACCCATGTCTGCGGATGTAGCCACCGGTCTCTATGAAGAGCTGGTACACTCTTCGAACCGAAAAACGGCTCAGGATCAGTTGCCGGGCGACATCACACTGTCGCATTCCTGATTGCAGTAGTGCAACCACTTGAGTGGCTTCACCAGCTGTGGTATCTTCAAGGTGTTTTTCTTCTGTAAAATCAGTGCGTGTGTTCTCTTCAATGATTTCAAATTCAACTACCCATAGCGAATGACCCCGGGTTGACCATTTTATACCTACAAAAGAAGCGCAAATGGCGACTCTTACAAAACAAATTTGCATAAAATTTTTGAGATACTTTATGTATGGCGTTAGAGTTTTGTTTTTTTAAATTAATAGTTATGTTTTTTATTAAGTTAATTTAATAATCTTTTAAATAAATTCATAATTGGTACATATCAAGGGTTAATGACAGTTGAAAGTGATTTTCACAGAGGTGCGATTTTTGGACTCCGAGTGTATAATACAGTTATCATTTATATTCTATGCACGTATAATAACTCTAAGCATTGGATAAATCCCAATGCTATGATAATATGGGAGTCATTATAGCAATGTCGAACATAATTGTATGCCCCAGAATGACGCTATGAATAGCAATAAACGTAATTATGTTTACGGATCATTACTTTAGTTGCAAATTGGATAAAGGCGATAATTGGGGCAGATTTCTAATGTCAATAAATTTGAGTATTTAGTGTACCTATTATCAAAAGAAGATAGAAGCGCTCGTAGCTCTGCGGGAAGCGCTCGTAGCTCTGCGGTGTTCGGTGGTTGGAAACGATCACCAAAGTACAGCAAAGTTTACAGAGGTCAGTCCTTGGATGGGTGACCGTTTGTGTGGCATTTGATATCGAGCGCTTCCGTGCTTCGGAAGGCACGTTAAGCCGTTGGTCCCGGTTATCACTAAATGTGGTAGTCGTTAAGCCATGTTAGAGGCCTCATGGGCAGCTTGAAAAATTCTAACAGCAGGACGCCATACACCTGCCTCCGCCAATCCGCACTGGGTCAGCGTGGTGGAGTATGACCCAATACCCTCACACCTTGATTTGTGTGAGGAGGCTCGTGCTCAGTAGTGGGACGTTAATAGGCTGTGATGATGATGATGATGATGATTTATCAAAAACCACTGTATCGATCGTCTGATAACTCATTAAATACATGTAGGTACGCATATAGCTTTGTTAAGCAGTGGTTTCGGTTTGAAAATAGGAAACATATTTTTAGTCTAAGTATCTACTTATTTTGACTGTGGGATAACGTGTATTTAACCTAATAGTTACTATTACTAGCGGCCGCCCGCGATTTAGTCCGCGTGCCCTATATATAACCTACCTCTTGAAAATCTATTTAATCTCTATCTATTAAAAAAACGCATCAAAATCCGTTGCGTTGTTTTAATAAATTTAATCATATAGGGACAGAGAGAAAAGCGGCTTTGTGATGATGCAACTATATCGCCTGGTAACACCAAAGTCATTTTAATTTGAAATTGTTGCAGGTTTAATAAAACCTAGGAGAATAGTTAAAAAGCTACGTATTTGCTGTCATGTGACCTCTACCTATCCGGTAAGTACACTTTGCTGCTTTAATAGTTATGCTTTTTGTTGAAACCACGAGGCTAACTTAGACAATCAGTAAATTAAACTATACCCTATTCACGTAGGCTTGAGACAAAGGGTAAACAAAGAAAGCTGACAGTTGGCAGAGAGTGAAAATGGCGGATGTAACCCGACTTATAATAAAATGATACATTTCGCTGTAAAATGTTTGTACTAGCCGTACTTTCTAATTATTGGTATTATAATAAGTTCCAACTTTGGGAATCGCTACTTTTAAGGTTCTATTATATATAATTTTTTAAAATTAATTAATTTTATATTTATAAAAATAAATATAAAAATGTTGCACATTTAAATTCAATATTTTAATAAATAAATTCTGACTTTCAATTCCAAACAATAAAACCTATACATATTGTTTTATCAAAATTTGGCTACTTCGTTTATTATTTTGGCTAATTTTATAATTTACAGTTAAAAGTGTCACATTAAAAAAACATTTTTTGTTATTTGTTAACATTTTGTCTCAAGACGAAGTGAATCAAGTATACATTGCGTCTTCGTATATTGGAGCATACATTTTATCCCGAAATACTTACTCCACATTATGGTAGTTCTTAAACCAGATTCTTATTTTGAATAAAGTTTAAACCATGACACAAAATAGCATAACAATATATATGTCTGGTTTGTCGGGGATACAAATTTCAAAAATTTATAATATCTACATTATATTTTTTTAATTCATAGTTTGACGGCCACTGGATATGAAAGCATAACATTGACTTAAAAACCTTTCTTTTTTTACTCATCATCTTCTGCCCTGCTCCTAGTTTATATTGGGTCGGCGCAGCAAGTCTTCTATTTATCTCGTTCTTTGGTCATCGACTCATCCACCCTTCCCCCAAGGGCATGGCACCCATCAAAAAGTACTGGCAGTGCTATCCTAACATAAGCCTAACGAGTTTCTTCTTGGTTCATTTTACTCAAGCTTTATTGAACTGTCCGCAGTGAATGAGCACCTTACTTTTAAGGTGTTTTCATAAAACCTTTATTGAACCAACCTTCTATGTTAGTGGTGGCAGTTTCTGCACTAATTCCCTGCAGTGGATCATTTTGCAAGAGTCATTGCGGCCTTCATATTAAACTCTTAAAAAAAAACTCTTTTTCAAATTTCATTAGATATAAATTTAATCCTTGCAAAAATTAATTATTGCTGTGTAGAAAACAACGCCAATACATCGATATCTATAGTGACCAGGCACCGTTAGACTCACACGAGGAACCACCACTTCACATTAACAAGACCAATTAAGAGTGCTGATAAGAATTGAGGCGGTCCTAGTGCTCTCTCTTCCGATAGTCTATGTACAATCGGGTTCTGAAGTATCTGATTTAGTACTCTGTCACTCTAATTAGAACGACAAGTTAGTAAGTTACCACCCTATACTGTTATTATTTGAACTCAATAATGTTGAGCGATATTCTGAAATAACCATCCGGGTCGTTTGTAACACCTACAAGCAAATAAAGAAATTGATTTAAGAATTAAAGTGTTCAGCTATTTGAAACCAGACGACACTGAACTGTTCCGTTCAGTTACAAGTCATATTAATAAGGACGTCACATAATTTGCTAAATTAAGAGTATAACCGAACCTCTCAGCCACAGTATGCTATATATATATTTATTTTTATAATTAAAAAAATATATATATTTAAAAAAAATCTCCGAACTTCCGCTAAATTGAAATGATAAACATAATTTTAAGGTGTTTTTTTATAATGAGCACATTCTGTTTAATATCAGACTCGCTCCGAACCGTGGAATAAGCCACCGTGCGAGAACGTGTTTTATAATTGTGCATTAGCACGGTTATTAAACCAGCACATCTGTTCATGAAGACCTGCAAAAATGCCATTTCAGGCCCGGTTCATAAGACCTGGGACCATAGTGCAAATGAAGCTAAAAGTATGAGGATCGTAGCATGTCTAAGGATGCGATTTCTGCCTGCATGTATGTGTGTGTATGAATGTAATATAAATTCCATGTGATAGCGGCCCCTCTAAAGAAATCAATAACCCACTGTCTTAGTAGGGGGTGTCGTAGTAAGCGACTCTAGTGTCAATGTTGGCGACAGACTAGACAAATCTCATCATAAAACATGATTCACCTAGAGAGCTCAATACTGAAAGTGAATCGTGCTATAACTATATTCCTTTTAAATATCTATTGCAAGGTTTCTAGTTTTCTACCCACCCCAAATAGGATTTATGTTCGTGAGATTGTGTATGTAAGAATGCGGTATGAGAAGTGTTCAAGCTCGTTACTTATATGCACGCCTGCGCCGACGACGATTTAATTAACGTATTTTGCACCACTCGAGTTTAATGTGCAGTTTGTGTATCGTTTAAATTTCCACCTTACTCGGCGAAAATAGTTTTGACGACCCATTTCACAGAATTACTTGGATTAAGTACTTGTGAGTCACGATTCCTATATTTGTTTGCGGTTTATGTGTGAACGACTGTAGCAAAATTTAAATTTGAATATCTCTCTATGTATTCCATTAGTAAGCAGACTATTTATTAATATAATACATAGCTCGAAGAACGGACGGCCGATGGAGCGTTAAGGTTATCCAAAGGCGACCACCAACCAGCAAACGTAGTAGAGGGCGGGCTCTCACCCGATGGATCGGTGATCTGGTCAAGGCGGCGGTAAGCCGGTGGATGCAAGCGGCACAAGTTAAAAGATCAACAGTAAATTTCAAATGGCTGAAGTGATGATGATGATATTTATCAATTATTAGCTTACCTGACAGACGATGTCCTGTCTTAACTATAACTTTATTAAATTCGAATTGATTAAATTACACTCCACACCAAAATCAAACGCAAAAGAAAAAAAGATGGTCAAAAGCGCTAAGGGTACAATAGAAAGGTTAATGTGATCGTTAAAGTATCAGTAAACTAAGCTTTCTTAGTATGTACCTATATTCCACTCGATCACAACTTGCCAATTCCTTTCAACGATTTACATTACCCATAAAACGATTCGCAGAACTTTTTGTACAATATTTAACAAATCCCAAAATTAGGTTACAGCGCAATTTCATTTCCTCGAATATTTATTATCTACAAACACACATCATCGTTTCTTTTCATGTTTTGTCGAAATAAGGTAACATCAAAGTTTTTTTACCCATATTTTTCTTTAATTTTTACTTCAATAAATCAATGTACATCGCAATTAATTAGTTCTGTGCGTGATGTTTTTTTTAGAGCAATATTTAAAACAAAAATTTGGAATAAAAGATAAAGAATTTAAATCGTCTCAGTTTACCCCGGCTTCACGTGGTCTTATCTGCTCTATCCCTAAAGTGCAAATAAAAGCGCGGAGGGCGAGGCGGCCGCGCGAGCGAGCTGAGGAACAGGTGGATGTTACAGTGGTGGTAAGCGTTACATCTATTTGCGACGATAAGCTCGCGTTGGTTCGCCAGAGCCTCGCAGCGCCGGAGCCGTGACAGCAACCATCCCTGCTGCATGTTAGCTTGCATGCTGTATGCTTGCAATAACAAAATATTACGTCACACATTTACGAGTATTTTGGGACCGATATATTATATTGTATCATGTTTTCACGAATAGTTTCATCGTTAAGTTAATTTTTATAAAATTAAGATCAAAAAACGATATGTTTTTCTGGTAATCAAAACAATTTTAAAAGTTTTTTTAAAAAAATAGTTTTTGATGATTAACAATTCGACGACTTGAAAAAAACAATTTAAAATCGTGGACTAGTTTTCGGTAAAACTTAATTAGATATTTAAAAATCTATATGCTAATAGACACCCAATTAAAACTCATCTCCGCCGGCCGTTAAAGCCCATCCTCGATAAGGGAGTGCACCATTATTATGCAGCGGTGTAAGGTTTCGGAAATCAGGCTCTCGTCAATTAAGGTATCGCCGGGCACATCTTCCATTCAGCTAGCTGGCTCTGGTCTAGCCCTCGACCAAAACGGCACAATAGGTAACTCAGGGTTGCCCCACGCTATCGCTAAATTAAATGTTCGTCCGTTTGTTTCGTAGCGAATTATTTTTGGATAAAATATGACATTACCATAGATATCTTAATAATATTACAATAGAAATGCTGTGCGCGCGTAAAATTCCTGGCGTACTGGTGTATCGTATGACACCAGTGCATTCAGAATTAGTAGTTCTGCCCTATGGCAGCTCTATAGCCGGCAGATAACTCCAGAGCTTAATGGTACACGGGAAGGTCTGCACAGTATGTGGATGGTTCCTCCGAAATACTCCTCAGAACACTCACCATACTAGTTCCTCTGTACACGTGTATCGCTCTTTCACAAGGCATCTTTAGTTAATATATCAGATATCAGAAGTGAATGAAATTGAGTTGAAATCTAAGGGTACATATCGCATGCTTAATGGAATAGTGACTTAACTCAAAAAAGGCGATTTTTGGGACATCACAAAAGAAGATCTTCTAAAGAATACTTGTCCGCATTAAATTAATACTGATTTATTAATTAGTAATTCTGCTTGTGTTTTGAACGTTTGATTAACATTGATTCGATCTCAGTAAGAAATAGAAAGACTGTATAAGTACGTAACTCAAACCTGGCCTATCTATTAATGGGTCGATGTTCCTTTAAGCATGCGATAACGAGTACATACATACAGTCACGCCTGTTACAACGAAGGAGTAGGCAGAGGCACATTATGCGCCCACATTTCGCCGATTGTAAAGTTGGTCCCACGTGATAGATGGCGAGCCTATTGCCGCTTACCGGGAACTGTTATGTACCGGGAAATCTAAGGGTCATGAAACAAATTAAATATCGCCAACCCTACCGACGAGTAATGAGCCAACCGGTAAATGTTACTTAAATGGTTTTGGGTAGATGAAGGCTGCATGTAGACCATGTAGTTAATTTAAAAGGCTGCACTTCGATTGTCACGAATTGTCTTTATTGTCACGTGTTTACCTGCCCCCAAGAAATGCTTAGATTAAATATTCTAGATTAGGTTTGCTAAGTAAACCTTTCTTTTGTGCATTATGTTGCTTATTCGGATGTAATAATAATGGTTGAAATAAAGCGTACGATTATGTTACTTTCGAGAGTTTCGAGCAGGCCTAATGGACGGCTTAAAAAATTCTAACAGCAGGACGCCATACACCTGCCTCCGCCAATCCGCACTGGGTCCGCGTGGTGGAGTATGACCCAATACCCTCACACATTGATATGTGAGAGGAGGCTCGTGCTCAGTAGTGGGACCGTAATGGGCTGAGATGATGATGAAGCATCTGAAAATTTGCGTTAAGTGTCAATGTAGCCGTAATATTATATATTTGAGTGTAATATATAAATTCTTTGTACCATTATCAAAATTATTTCTGTCTTTCTTGGTCTTAGTTATTTTTTAACGTTAAGTTACCCAGAAAGACCCCGAAGATTCTCTTCCAAAGTACGAAATTAAACGGTGACCTGTCCAAGGAATGATCTTTGCTTTACATCGGTGATCATTTTCGAACTTCTTGCGGATCTCTAGAAACCATACTATCTCAGACACGTCATAGAACGATTTGAAAATTCCTACTGGATTCTTAACCTAGGTCATATGGCTTGCTTTTTCTCCTTGCACTAAGAATTACTCTTTAATTCATAATAAATTGGACAGTTTAATAAGATGGACCTACGAGTAATTAGCAATAAGGAAGCTGAAGCCAATTTACAGAGGTTCAATCGATACTATGCGAAAGGATTAAAAGGCTGTCGGTACACAGACGCTAAGCTAAGTGACGGAACGGAGCGAGTGAGTAATACCAATCGGAATTGTGGACTTTATTTGTCCATTACTTGCCATTTGTCTATACATTGCTCATGTGTTTCCTATTTCCTATGATCCCGGGTCTTTCAAGCGGGGCGTGAAACGATATTTTAGCAGGCTGTCATGAATGGATATATGGATTTTTACCTTACTTATTTCACGATATGAAGAGCTTTCATTTTTTTTTCACTGCGTCGACTGCTTACCATCAGGCAGAATGTAGTCATGTACACATCTTGTCACAGTGCCACATAAAAAAAATCTAAGCGGAACGGAGTTCCATACTGCATTAGCACAGGGGGCCTACCGCCGAGTTCGATGGCAATCGATTATAAGGCAAAATGGATTTTGAATTGATTCTGTCGTACCGCCGAACTCGATTTCCATAATCGAAACAAAATGGCGTTCTCCATTTACCTATTGATCTGTCACGGACTGAAGGTCATGAATGAGAGGTGGCTGTCGGCAGATTCCCCGGCAAGGATTAATGAACGTAAACAAAGTTTGATCTAGATGGATTACCGGTAATCTATCGAATTCGGCGGTAGGCCCCCAGAGCTAGCTAAACGGTATGGAGTTGCGTACTGTGTTTGTCCATTGGCGCGTAAGCCGTAGCTATCTAGCAACGCTTATCCGCAATTCTATCTGTTAATAATGGCAAAGCTCCGCTACGCTAAGCTTTACTCTAGTGGACAGAAAGCCTTATTTTTAATGCAACGGAGGCAAACGAATGTGACCTTTGTGAGTGTTTTCACAGATCTCGTTTGGTGAGTTAATTAAAAGCAAAATCTAGACAGGCACCTCTTTACAATCTTAGAGTATTAAACTAAGTTCACTTTCTCTATATACCATTGCCGCCAAAGGTTAGGCTTTGGTACGACGCCAACATAATTATTTAACATTTATTAGATTTTTCCTACTTCTATAACACTGGTTTCTTTGTAGTTGGACTAATCAGTAATTTTCAAACTCAACCTAATCAAACTTGAGTGATCGTTTCAGGCCAACTTTACAGTACTTCAGAGCTACGAGTGCTTTTTCTATTAATATTTATACTTGCTTAAATCGTCAGGTCGCATTCAGCGTTGGGCTATATACTAATATGTATTATAAAACTAAAGCGTTTGTTTTGTTGAACGCGGAAGCTTCTTAGGTTTTGCGCGTTTAACCTTGTTCGAATCGAAAAAAACATTTTGATGTTAGATAGAGTTCATTAATTAAAGAAAGCATTAGGTTGATTTTACGCTACAACTAATAGGAGCGGAGCATTCAAAGTAAAAATCATTTATTTAAGTTTTGCTCAATAGAACTTTTATGAAGGTCAAAACTTAAAAACTAGCGCGCCCATTCGCTGCGGGCGGGAGCTTGATCATAAAAGAACGGGCAAGAAAATCGTCGAGGTTAGTTTTTTTTGTCCGCCAGTTACAATGATGAATGTTAAAAAGAAATTCTTCTATTGCTTGCGCTGCGTAAACGTTTACAGGAATATCTTATATATAAAATTCTCGTGTCACAGTTTTCGTTCCCATACTCCTCCGAAACGGCTTGACCGATTCTCATGAAATTTTGTGAGCGTATTGAGTAGGTCTGAGAATCGGCCAAGATCTATTTTTCATCCCCCTAAATGTGAGAGGTAGTCCACCCCAATTTTTTTTTAGACAAAATTTTTAGTTTTAATTTTTTTATGATACAACATACAAAAATACATACACTCCTAAATTTTAACCCTTCTACGATCAACCCTAATTTTTTATTAGCCGTTTTAGTAATTTTATAAGGCAAAACAACGTTTGCTGGGTCAGCTAGTATTTTAAAAGAATTTTCTCTCAAATGATCGCAGATGAAACCGCGGTTTCATACTTATAAATATCATTTAATACGAAGACGTGTGAAAATCATTCCCCAACCGCAATAGAATTGGAAATGTGAATGCAACAAGAGGAAACGAGTCCCACTGGCTTGCTTACCGTTTTACTCGCAAATCTCGCAATGTTCTCACGAGGCGCACGCCTGTTTCGCGGGGACGACACGGATTTTAATCGCCAAACAACGTACGGCTGATTTATCGTATACGACCCGGGAGTTTTATGCTAAGCTAGGACATGCTCGATGCTTGTATGTATGTCTGAGGTCCAGGTTGTATAAGAACAGGAATATTTGGTTTAGAAGATTTTTTGTCTGAAAGTGAAGACACTTTTGATAGTTAGGTTGATCATGATAATTGTGTCATATCGAATAAACTTACTAAAGAATGTGTTCTTCTTTTATTTGACTCGTCATAGTAACTACATCCTCCCAGATGGTAAGCATTTGTAGCAGTCCAAAAAAAATTAAGGCGCTCGATACCGTGGAATAAGCACGGTTTTATTTTTGCTCTTTTCAAATAGTGTTTATTTTTGTTTCATTCAGTGACTATGATCGATACGTTTATGTAAATGATACGTTTCCTCACTTGCAAGTGGTGCTACGATCAACGGACGAGGCTCTGGCGAACATAAAAGTTCCCGGTAAGCGACAATAGGATCGTCACCTATTACGTGGGACCAAAAATATAATTGTCGAAATATGGGCGTATGATATGCCTCTGCGTACCTCTTCGAGGAAACAGGCGTAATTGTATGTATGTATGTGTATAAATAAATATGTGTTGAGACGTTTATCTGATGGCGAGTAATATAATATGTTCATTAACTATTTCTACTAAATATTATTTCAGACAACAATTATAATCAAAGGAAAGTACTTTGATTTTCAATCTTCTCACACTCTTTTTTACACAGTCGTATTTATTTACTGGGGCCGTCGTCGGCGACTTCTTCCGCATAATTCACAGATATTTTGTTAGAAGCCTAAGTATAACCTAGTTCTTATAACAACCAATAAAAAAAACAACAAAATTTCTTGGGATATAAAAGCCTCAATAATCTATCTGAGAATAATTATTTATCTTATTACTTTCATTAGCATATAATATTCTGGAATAACAAACAGACACTACAATTTTATATTTGTATACAATTTTTTTTTAGTTTACCTTTTTTTTACAATGCAGGCAAAAGTTTCCTCTGATGTCATTGCTACCTGTTCTGGGCAAGTATTTCCCAGTCGGAATGCAGGAGACAATATCGTTAATAAATAATTAAATATTATTAAAGTTAATACAATTAAAAGATTTCGATACAAGTTTCCTATGGTATCTGTGGACTTGTGTGACGGTTCTCACGGTTTCTTCAGATCATGCGACAGTTGTGGGTTTGTCCGACACGCCTATACAAGGCAAATGCTGTTCAGCTATCATCTGTACCTTAACGAATCGAGGCATACAACCCACAAATTATGTAAGAGTATCTTTGCTTTCGACTTTGTCAAAGGAATAATTTTTGTTTTGATAGTTTCACTACGTTTAACCAAGACACTGATGTCACTTAAAACTAACGTACTTATGCAATAATTCTTGATATCATGCGTAGTATAAAATAGTACACATTTTAACTATATATTATTATAATCAAAAACAAGAATTCTTGTTACTTACAAATTTAGATACCAAAATACACGTAGACTGTCTTAAATAATAACCGCCAACATTACATCATAAACATTAATTATTACTACCAGAACCATGCATTTATTAATTTGATTTTAATCAATACCGGTTCAAAAAATGGCTTCTAGTATTATTTTCTATTGTTTACTAATGTCGAAAACATCTAATAAAATTTATTTATAAGTTTATATCATACTCTTTAAATTTATTCTCTTTCATCGAAGTTTATTCGTGGTCACGAGGAGACTGAAAAATAGATAATGCTTGACCACAAGCAAAATGTGCGCAATAGCGACTAAAATATGATTCACTTCAAGGAGCATATATTCAGTTTTGCATACTTTTAAATTCAATCTTTTTAAATAAGTACATACATACATAATATTTCGCCTGTTTCCCCGAAGGGGTAAGGTAGAGGCATTATATACGCCCACACTTCGCCATTTAAATAAGTAATACATAATAATATGTATATAGCTAAACCAGTTTGCAAGGTGCACTGTAGGATAATAAATAAATAATTATCGAACTATTTATATGCAAACAGCTCAGATTTGAGTTGTAAAATGTTTAGTGGTACAATTAATCGACATCGTTGAGTCCCTTACCCACTCGCACTATAATAAAACTTGCCCATTAGTAGTAGGATATATCCGCTTACACCTTTACAGCTGTTGTGGAATTTGCATAAAATATTACGGCAAACACATCGGTTGAGCAGCGAAAATAATATTGTGCTGGTTTCAAGTGCTTTTGTTATGGAGGAAGCGGGTTGATTTCATTGTATGCACGAGTATTAGGTTGCTAGCTTTGGGCATTAAAACAATTAGAACTTTAAGATATTTCATCTTCAATTAATAGTCATATCTAAACCGGTATCAATTGAATATAATTCATTTAGTTGTGAAATATAGGTTACGTAATTGGATCTTGTTAACAGATACAATTAGAGAGATTATCACTCTAGTTCCACCTTTTTCAAGGTACATAAATGTCATATCAGAATAGAATAGAATTTATTGATTTGTTAAACATAGGTATTTTACACTAAGGTGTTGCATACTAAATATGTGCTCTATGTTTTGTCGTTGAGACATACAAACATTAACAAAGAATATTAGACTAATTATAATTAAAATTACAGTAATGTCTTATCATCTATCATCAGAGTATTATATACATTTATTTATTAAAGATTAATAAAAAAAATATTTTTAGCCAGTGTTGATACAACTGAGTCTGGAAATCGTTATTAGTTATTCGCTTCGAACTTGATATTGCAAGCGTCTATAGTCTGTATAAGCGTGTATAAGATCCATAAATTTGGCTTTCATGGTATAATGCTACATTGTGGTGGATAATAAATAATAGAAGTATGGAAGAACCTATGTTTATAAGTCTGAAACTAAACTGAGTTTGTATTCAAATCAAAAATTATCTATTTCATAAGCTATTACATAGTACTTGAAAACGTCAAAATGAAATATATATATGAAAAACAATCGAAATATTGTTACACTAAAATCACGAAGCTTAGATTCATTTATAAGCAACAAAACAATTTAAAAAGAAAAAATATTTAAGTGTAAGTGAATCTAAGTGCCAGTTCCGTTCTGTAAGAACTGGCAAGAAACTCACAGGCTATGCTTTTTTGAATTTATCCATTGGTTTGGTACTTGAATTAAAATCTTCATTTGTCTGTGAAGCTATACAATGCAGTATAATAAAACATAAACAATATTTACGTTTTAAGTCATTCATATTAGAATAGCCTGTATTATTAATAATTTTGACGACTGACATGGCGTGGTGGCGAGTATACCCGTACTCTACTCCTGAGGTCGTGGGTTCGATTTCCACACAGGACAAATATTTGTGTGTATAAATATGAATATTTGTTCTGGTCTGGATGTTTTTTTATGTATATTAAGTATGTATTTACAAAAAAAAGGTATTAATGAATGTTTATCCTTTATTTAGTATCCATAACACAAGTTCTTAATGATACTTATCTTGGAACTAAATAATTGGTGGAAGTGCCAGAAATATTTATTTATTATTTATTACATGTATTAATACCGTCTTGTGGTAGTTAAAATAAAAGCTCAGTTTAGTTCGAGGATCATCATATAGTCGGACAATATCTTTTTTACGGTTGTCTATTTCTACCAATTCGTATTTTTATTTCACATCAATTACAAGAGTTATTTCAGCTTTTATTTTCTTTTACCTTGGAATTTTAGCTTATTAACATTTTGGAACATTAGCTTGAAAATTAAAGATCTTTATATTTATACTTCTAACTTCACTACTAGGTACTTAAAATTTTCGAAAGGACAAGTTTAATCTTGTCTTACTTTATCATCAAATGTTGCGCATCTATCGTTTCCTTAGTCGCACATGCCATTCCTAATTCTCTCCTCAGCCTCACCTATCCGTCTATTAGGCTGCAGTGCGGACCCACACACCGTTGTATTGCCGTTTTAGGCATCCATCATTACACGTGGTTAGGCCTGCGGGTGTGTTCCTTAATCCATCAAATTACAAGCCGGCCATCATCTTAATATCCCCCGCCCCTCGCCCTGGCTTTCAATAAACCGCACCGCATTGATAGAACGTAATTATAGTTCGGTGGATGCGCGCGCGCATATAAACTTGCTTGCAGCGGATTTGTGCGGTAATTCGGTCTGCTCAGTTTGCATTGTGGGATTGTTTAGACTTTAGAACCCGATTCAAATACTGTATTTGATTTTATATTTATACCCCTAGGCTTGTTCTGAGCATACATCGATTCTAACATTTAAAATGGTAGATTGTTATTCTATTGATGATATGAAATATAAAGGAAACTTGAATACAATATTTAAAACAATGAATTTTAAAATGCATACGATTCGTTGTGTTGTGACAGCGTGGAAAAAAATACAGCATTAACACACGTGCATTTCAATGATGTACCTACTCATTAACATACAAAGTTGGTTTGTAGAATTTCAATGTAAATGTTAATTGTTTATTTAAATCGATTCTACGTCCTTTTCGTTCCGAAATATTTTGAAGTGGAAGGAAGCTCGTCGTAAAATACTTTGAGTTATGTTAGTGGCTCTTCTAGCGCTGTCTGATGAATAGATTTCTACTTGTCTGGTTGCACAGACACTGGCAAGTGATTGATTGTATGCTGCATGTTCTAAGTACTAAATAATTACGGGTAATTTGAAGTAGCCGCCGAGTACGACTTGCGCCTGATTATTGAAATATGCCATGGATTAATGTATCTGCCGTTTGATTGAGTTTGTTTTTAGTTGTAAACAATTGACTGATGCGCGTTAGATTATTGCTTAATGTAAATTTAGTTTTAATTTGTTATTTATTTAATGGTATTCAAAGTTAATTGGCTATCTAAATATTGTGATTTTGTTTGCTTAACATTAAACTGACTACGAACAAGTCGCGATTTTTTGCGATTCATATGCAAATATTAACGGATTTTGTAAGTAATATCCAATTATTTTTCTAGAACACGAAATTGTATTATACTGTCATGTCTCTCAATAAACCGATATTGACATACACTTTCTCCTCTATATCTTCCTCTTAATTACGATTGAGTAAAAATTATATTGAGTATCACACTCACATTGGGTCAGGCCCGTGCTCAGTTCTGGAACGATACTGAACTTATAATAGAAAAATCTGGTCGCGCACCTATGACCTATGACTTAAGTGCATAATTATGCTGGCTCCGTGCCTCGAGAAGCACGTTAGGCCGTTGTTGGTCCCGGCTGTCATAAACATCTACGGTAGTCGTTATAACGAAGGCAGTGCCTTCTAGCATCCTGAGCTGGCTTAACCATAGAATGATGTTTCCCTCTAGGTTGCGGAGGTCAAACGGCAGTCGCGCCATGTAATAACTGAAATTCAGCCATCTAGTAAAACCAGTAAGCCCGGCCCAAAGCTTCAGTCTAAGGCAACCGAGTTAATAGGATAGGATAGGATATGATGATAAAAAATAGTCTAGTAAAAGTATAGCATAAAGACATCAAGTAAATGATTGTGAGCGTAGCATTCCACGTTCAGCCGCTACCACATCGGGTTCAAAAGCCTAGTTACTGCAAATTGTTTCAGCGACACATCAACGTTTTTATGCGCCAGCCACTTATCGGCTGGAGCACCACAAATCGCAGTTCCCTCTCCGGTAAATGTCCTATGAAATTGCCATCGTGAGTCCCGCCTTGACCATAAAGCAACATAAACCAGACGTGAACGCGACGCATTTATGATCCAATAATAACGTGCTAATACAATGATTTTCGTGTTAGCAATCCTTTGTAATAGCTGTTCAATTTGCTTGGGTATAAATATTGACTTGAATAATGTGAAATAAAAACCTTTTAATAATATGTAATGATACGTGTATAGACGTATGTTTTAATATATAGTCATAGGTGTATAGGGATCCTACCAAGATCTAAGGAGCCCAAGCCAATCTCACCTGCAAGTGGTGCACCTGCCGAACAACGGCGAAGGCTCTGGCGAACATAACCGTGCCCGGTAAGCGGCAATAGGCTCGCATTGATAAAATTGGCGTAATGCGGGCGGATAATATGCCTCTGCCTACCCCTTCTGGGAAACAGGCGTGATATTATGTATGTAATAATAAGTTACTTATATATGTTTAGCTAAAAATATACTTTTACATAAATTAACATCCTTTTTCCTGCTGTTTTCATATGTAATAAATTGTCAAATGCCATAATTAGTCACATATGAATACCTACTTTATGTACCCGTTATTTTAAACATACCCTTAATACTACATAAGCTACCCTTTCTTTCTTTTTGTATGTTATAACCTCCCAAGAAAGGGCTGACATAATTACGTTAGAATAACAGCCCATGGCGATATAATGTGTGAAAGTGTACATCACACAGCTCAGCTCAAAGCCGTGTCTTCCGTGTGCGTTGCGGTGTCATTAATTCAGCTGTAGTTGCATTCATAGGCGAGTTGACTACTTGTTCCAAATAGCAGAGATCATTTCTTAAATTGTTCTCGGTGGACTATAGCCTCGAGATGAAACGGTACTCGACTGCGTGACCGTGCCCCCCGGTCCTTCTAAATTAATACACGATTGTGGCACCGACCAGCCCGGCCCGTTGAAGTGGCGTGACAGACTGTCGTTATGCCTGGACGTGGACACTTTCTACTCGTGTACTGTACAGACTGTACCACAGTTGGAACAAATAAGTAGGACGACTCGAGCCCATAGCCAGTGATAATAGCCTAAAAACGTAGGGATGTCGCTTATAGGTTTTTCATCTATCGTGCACAGCACACTGCACAGTCATAGAGAACGAAGCGAAGTACGAGTACTACATAAGTACGGCCGCAGGGACCCGTACCCGGCTGACGCATCCTTTGGCAGCGATACATTTTGTCAGTGTGTGCTCACATTGCATGCTTAATGGAATACTAACTTAACCATTAAACGAAGATTTTTGGTTTGAGAAACGAAGTAATTTGAGAAATCTTCAAAGAAGATTCAGTTAAGAGAGCTTATCCCCACTGACCACCGATTAACTAATCATGCTACTTATATTTTAAAGGAATAACATTGCTGAGATCTCAGTAAAAATGAAAAGACTGATGTACGTAACTCAAATCTGACCTATCGGTCTATGTTCCATTAAGCATATATACATACATAATATCACGCCTGTTTCCTTGAAGGGGTAGGCAGAGGCATACTATACGCCCACACTTCGCCATTTATATTGTTGGTCCCACGTAATAGGTGGCGAGCCTATTGCCGCTTTCCGGGCAGTTTTATGTTCGCCAGAGCCTTGTCCATTGATCGGCAGGTGCACCACTTGCAGGTGAGGTTGGCTTGGGCTCCTCATATCTTGGTAGGAGCCCTATAAACCCATTAAGCATGCTACAAACAAAGCATGTTCAGTGCGTATGTATGAAGATATCGTACTTATTTATTTCTACTATGATTGTACGCTTACTTGCCATTTATTGTTGTCTTATAATATTGCCGAAGATTTCTGTAGGTAATGTTCTACTCCACGTTATGCTCGCCTCGGGGTTATGTCGGTTCGCAATTAATAGGAACTCATAATTTGTTTGTTGGTATTGTTCTCATATAATTAAATGAACTGTCCATATTCTATGAGAGAATTAAATTAAATGTGTACATATAAAAAAAATATTTAAAAGTGCTGTTGGTTACATATATAATGTTTATAAATACACTTACATTTAAAAACAGTGTAATGTGCAGGCGTATAAAATTAGGTTGATTGATTAATTAATTATTATTAATTAATCAAGATTACTTTCATACCAATCAATGTGATTTCATCTTTCATTCCCTTAGGACTTTTTTAAATTCTCTCTTAGTAAATGCTTCTAACTGTATCTGATTTATTTTCTTCGTCATTTTGAGATAGCAGTGTTTTATTATGTATGCTTATACCTGTCGGCAAAAAGTATTTTGCTCATGTCTTTATACAGTCACATTAAGCTCAAAACGTATGTACAGTTCACGTCAAATATTTCACAATAATACCACTACACAGTAGGCTTAAGTGTTATGAGTATTAAACTTTAGATGCATTATAAACAACAGATTTATAGAGCTTTTACAGAAATGTTAGCAGTTTTTCTTCTTAAAAGCTTTACGCTGTGACAGCGGCAATGTGGCAAATTGTTTTTTCTAGTTTAGTTTTGAATATAAATTTTAGTGCTAGGAAATGTCGAGGCAGGTTTTCTGCTGTACGTGCTCGTTTCTCTTCAGTCATTCTTGATCATAGGGACAGTCTTTCCTAGCAAGTGGCACTAGCTTCACGAATGTTGTAAGTTGTATAATTCTTTCTGTACCTTGAGAGAAAGGTACCCGCGATCTTTGAAGCTAAAGAGTTACCTTATCCATGTCGCATACTCATCATCAATGGAAGGTCAGGTTAGTTTCAATGATTTTTATTTAAATTTGGTTCAATGAGGCTATTATTAACATCAACTTCAAAACCAACGAACCCATTCGTTGTAGGCACGAATTGTTTATAAAAGAATTGGGCAAGAAATTCATCAAGTCTTATTCTCTAGCCAGAACAAAAGAAAATATTAATATTAAACACAGTAAGTGCTTAGGTTTTAAAGAGGCTGTGAATAGTCGTAACTACTTATCTCCGCGTGTTAAACCGATAGTCAACGGAAGGTGTTAAGACTTATTCAAAAGCATTTCAGTCTTATTGGCGGAGCCATCTTAAGAATTTCTTACTATCGTTCACCAGCACGGACGTATATATTATTTCGCTACTGGATATCTTATTACTGAATATCTCGCCGTAATGCCACTACTATTTATTAGATTGAGTCGTGCGACCGCAAGCGCGGGAATAAAATAAGCAAATATACAAGTGCGTGTATGCCAAGCCCGTTTGGCATTGCTTCTGGCTATGGCTGTGGCCAGGCTCTTGTATAGCATCTTGAGATATTTGTGCTCCTTTCTAGTGGAATTTCTATTGACATTTTACATTAATGTGGTTTTAGATTGGAAGCGAATAGAGTTACTTATAGGTTTTAAATAATGTTATTATGTTATGTTATTATATTTTGTACAACTTATATGCTGTTATTGGTATTGTAAAGTTAGTGTAGTACTTTTAAGGATTGCATCGATTATTTTCCATCAGGCAGCATGTGGTAATTAAAAATAATAAAAATAAGTTGTAATGCCCTAATAGGGCTCATGTTGTGTGTGTACTTTTAAGCTATTGCGTAGCTTCTATCGCGGGCCTTGAGCGTGGAGACCGAATCCAGAAATTCCGAAACGAAAAAAAAACCTAACAGCCCCCACTCTGACCTGCACAGTGGTGATACTTTTTAGTTTTTCCATCTTTCGATAAATAGCAGAACATTTAATGACTTTTTGAAATATCACGCTTGTCTCTTTAGTTTAGCAACCCGCCTTTAGGTGGCATTGGTTGTATCGGCGTTACTTAGTTTTTCCATCTATCGACAAATAGCAGAACTTTTAATGACTTTTCGAAATATTACGCTTGTCTCTTTAGTTCAGCAACCCGCCTTTAGGTGGCATTGGTTGTATCGACGTTAAATTAATTAATTGATTTTAAATAATTGTTTTAAATCAAAAAAAATATTTATTATTATTTTTTTTAATATGTTTTTTTATCTCAATAAAAAACAAAGAAAAAAAAACTGCATTTATAAAATAAATAAATAATTATAATTGCATATGTTGATAAAAAATGCTATGCAATAGCTTTACCGCGGCAGTCTCCGAGTGCCACACGTCTTATTTATTTATGATTTATTCATACACATTAGAAACGTTGATATAACTATTTAAAAGCGATCTAGATAGTATTTTTAAGTTCTTATAATAATATAGAGTCGTAAGTATCGCAACATTGCATATCATTTTATAATTTTTATTAGGCATAGGGCACAGGGTCTGCTCACTGGTTCAACTCGATTTTATTGAATTTCAGTCATTACGTAAAGCGACTGCCGTCTGACCTCCGCAACCCAGAGGGAAACATCATTCTATGGTTAAACCAGCTGTCAGGATGTTAGAAGGCACTGACTTCCTAATAACGACTGCCATAGATGTTCATGGCAGCCGGGACTAACGGCTTAACGTGCTTCCCGAGGCACGGCGCAAGAGATAATTACGCACATAACGTCGAAAAGTCATAGGTGCGCCACCAGGGTTTGAACCCGAGACCCTCTGAATTTAGAGGCAAGGGGTCGCGCGACCAGTTAGTTAGTCGCCGTTATAAAAATAAAATTAAAATTTTTACCCCTATTAAAATAATAATAAAAAACATCTTTTATCCCAACATTTCAAATACTTAAAGGCGACGAAGACTGTCTCAAAACCCAAAAAAACAAAATATGTCACAAAATAAATATAAAATCTAAAAGTATGATTTCACACACTTCTTTTCTAAAATAATCAAAGCTGTATAATTAAAGCTACGCCTAGTAACAAGGTTCTATTAGAGTCGGATCAGATCGAGAATTATGTACGATTTATAATTAATATCACGATATGCAGCTTCTTTATGTTTATGTTCAGTCAGCTTCAAAAAGTTAGTAGCACTGACAACGCCATAATAATATACAGAATGTTAAAGACCGTGATCAAAGCTAAAGGCTACACATTTTAGTCATCATAAAAAGTGTCTTAACCAAATATAAATTTTGGAAAACATTTATTTTACTTTATGTTAAAAGAAAGAAGCATGCAATGAACAGAGTGCAGTAGACCGCGTCTTTGCCGCTGAAGGTCTGATGCGATTTTAAGTTTTTTTATATTACTAATGAATTTTGGTTTGTGTAATATTCTTGAATATTTTTTATTATTTTATCTTTAATTAACTTAAAGGTTTTGATTCGCCAATTATAACTTGTGATTCGAATAATAATATGCCAATTCTGGGCAGACAATCTAGATTACGTTTTATTTACAGATTTATCAGACCACGCCCTAATAAAAGCATCAGTGACGTCGATCTTTATGATGCTTTGGATGTTATAAACTATATTACGCTGACTGTACTGCTGCGTCTACTGTAGGTAGAAGAGGCCAATATGAATTTACACAAATCGATAGTTGTATCGATAAACTCCTGTTATATCGTTCCCAAGCTATTTGCATAGAGATTACTTGGAAAACCACTTCGCACACTACAGGTTTCATTTGACTTAAAATTTTGATCTACACTCAGTCTGGATTTCTATTAAAGTATTTACTTGATAAGACGTTGTCGCAATCGAACATCTGGGATAAGCAGTGTTTACAAAAGTCAGTTCTTGGATAGGTGACTGTTTATGTGGCATTTGATATTGAGCATTTGAGAGCTTCTAAAGGCATGTTAAACTCTTGGGTTCTGTTATTACTTTGTAGTAGTTTTATAGCTAAGTTAGGAGCCCTTTTTTTCGGATGTAAAAATCATCCAATGACCGCTGTAGGTGGAGCGGGACAGTGTGTCAGTCTATTACTGACTAAAAACCAGCCGTGTTCCTTGTTGAGCTTGCTATGTTCCGGGGGCGCAGTAACCCTTTTAAGCAGTCCCGCAACCCCGGCAGGCTTGGCCCCATCCTCAAGGGGGCCCTCAGTGGGCTGACAATTCTTTGAGGCCTATGACTCTGTTAAGTTTAATGCTTTTACTTGTTGTAGGTATAAAAAAGAACAGTAATACTGACGCGGTGAAATTTTACTAGCGACCTGATGATAAGTATGAGATAATGTTTGCCAATATCAATGAGAGGTCCATAACTTCACTAGCGCCTAGAAAAGAAAACTTAAATGTGTTTAAAATTACGAAGTATATTGCTACAATTGTACCATTAATCCGAATTAAATTCGGATATTTTTGATTTATACTCGGACATAATTCGGATATACCTCTAATTATGCAACAAAGATTTCCTCAGGAACGTTATGCTAGTCCCAACCCAATTGGTAATTCAGACTGTTGCCGGACCTTTTACGTTGTGATTTTGTCATTGCCTGATTCGGCAATGACGTCACACTGGCCTGTTGCTAGGCAAGCGCCGTCTGCCATCACATTACACTATCCAGCCAGCAACGTTTGTACAGTCAACAATACTCAATGTCTTTATTGGACTCCATATGTTACATAGATGTTATTTATATTATCACAGATACAATATAAACCCTGTAGGGGTGTAGGGTATGACAACTTAGAAGAGAGGAGGATGCTAGCTTTTAATATTTAGTTTAATTTAGATTTAGATTATTTTATTTGTTTTATTATACAGTAATGTTTATATTGAAAATAAAAATTAAATAGTTGGTAAGTTGGTGGACGCTGACGTTACTATCCCGAATGCTAATTCAAGTTGTTGGCGTACCCATTACATTGTGATTTTGTCAATGCCTGATCCGGCAATGACGACTCACTGGCCCGCAGCTAGGCAAGCGTCGTCCGCCATCGCATTAGACTATCCAGCCAGCTAGCTACACGATCGTGCGGCACGCTCGCATAATGTGCGCCCGCGCACTCTCAGGACCTATTTTTTGCTGTGCAGCGAGGGAATTTTAAATCGAACATGTCTTTATAAGCTGAGTCTCCATTTCTTGCGCCTTCACGTTTCTATGCCCCTACTATTGTTTTATGGTTAGCAAATTGTTTAAGAATTCAATATTTTTAATATTGTTATACTTAAGGCATGATTTTCAATCGTCGTTTGTGATTTATCCGTTCAATAAAATATAGTAGGTACGACATACATACGTACGTAGTGTACTGTATACAAATGAAATTTGATATTTCGTCGACAACTATTATAACAATACTGTTAAAAATATTGAAATACCTATATATTTCATAAATCGGCAAATAAAATCCTCTTTCATCAATTTTGCTGTCGGCAAGGCAAGAAATAATATAACAGAGGTGGAATGTGCTACTGAATTAGTAAAATAAAAGAACTTTCCATTCATCTCAAATTGCTAAGTTGTGTTTACAAAATAATATTTTTTTAGTTAATCGGGCGTAGCCAAGCTATTGGCAGAAAGTTGCCAGTAAGTAGTAGATTTTCAGTAGATTTTTATAGACTTTTAAGACTGTATGAACCCAATTTAAAAGTTTTCCGTGTCTAGAAAACTTATTATTTTATTTTTGTACATTTGTTATTACTAGAATTTAAGCTATTAATCGTCAGCTTTTAAGAACGCAATGCTTTGTTCGATTCAAGTCTTTCATATTATAATTTTGCAAGAAGTAAGGGTTATATGCAGAAGTTGCATGTAACGGTAGCCGCGGCCCGAATAATCTACAGTCGGGCTTTGTTTTAGAAATTGAGAGGTTACCAGCTCGTGACGGCTGTGTGCTCCCTTCTGGTAACTCGCCTCAGAGTGTGTGCATTGTGGTTACTCCGTGCTTGTTCACTTCGCCTTGATTGATTCTGTTGTATGCCTATCTCCTGAGAATTTTCTAACTGTATTACTAACTTAGTTTTAGTGTCTGATGAAAGGTATAAGTAAAATTTATGCTTTAACTACTTACTTGAAAGTTTTAAGTCTAGGCTATTTGAATGTTCAAGTTTAAATAAACTTGATTATTAAAATCGTCAAATTTAAATCAAATTCCAGAAATGACGTTAACACAATGGAGTACACTATTAAAGTAAAATTTCAAAATATATATAAATGTCACTCGTAAACGTTATTCGGTAAATGGATAATAGCTTTACTTATTCGTAGTCTTCGTAGTCTTTCGTTACGCCTTCTTTTGTTAAGGTTACGTAAATTTAATAATCAAACATTTTTGTCAATTTTTTTTAAGATTGCTCTTAAAATTTCTAGACAAAGGCATAAGTCATGAGAACGCTTGTGATACACCCCTAAACCATCTAGTTAATGCTATCAAGCTTTGCGAAAACCGAGCTTAAATCTTCAGCGAATTAAAACAATTAAAAGCGATACAGTTATCTAAGAGGCACACTCACGATTACCAGTGACATGCCTTCGCCTTACAATCTTTCTGTGTTAATGCAACGTCTTGCTAAATAGGTACGTTTATTCAAGCCAAAGGTCTTCCAGGGTACATCTAATGATCCGAGTTAGCACGAACACTCCAATTATTGGTGGGGAAATCGCTGCTAATTGAATACATATACTCCGTGTGTTTCTAATGGACCAGTTAGAATTTGTAGAGGAGATTTGTTATTAAGATTACAAATAGGAAGTAATTTTTGAGATTAAAATCGGCTTACGGGCGGATTGGTAATATATTGCGTTCGTAATTAAATGTCTTGAAAGTTAATTTTGGTTTCAGTAATTAGATTTTATAATTGCGAGTACTGCAAATTGTGGTATTACAGATTCTGATTAAAGTTTGTGTTGAAGTAAAGGCTTATGGTGAATGTTCGTTATTTATGGAGGTTTGTGGGATGATGCGCCGCTATATTGAAATTGGAGAAGGGCTAGACGAATGTCGCTCATTTGTAAAGGCTGGACAGTCCGACCCTCGGTCTCGCCTCGACACTGGTGCTTCGTTTAATTGTGCTGAAGAATAGTGCCTTGTTTAATATTTCTTCGCTAGAATTGGACTCTGGATGAACGTGCTACATAATTTCCATGTTTGCACCATACTTTCAATGTTTATATCTTTTTGTAATATTTGGAATAATTTTGATGAGAAAAATATTAGTTTCGGTTAAAATAAAACAGCTCTATAACTTCATTGTTATATTTTTTATTGAGTAACAAAACAGTATATTTTTTTAACATATTGCATAACCTTATTACGCGGTTTGCTCAATTTTATTTTTACGGAATTGACATAATATAGGTACATGTTCTTATATATTAAAAACTAGATATTATCTGTGACTCAGAAATATTCATACAACCAAGTTTCCGCGTAAAATTAAATCCTAGCCCTTTACTAAGGCAATAATAATTAAATTCTCTTAATATTTTTAGCCAGATTTGTATTTTAGTACAGAATAAGTAATAAGGAAAGTACTTAGTTATAGCGTACTACAGAGCCCCTTTAATTCAACATCTTTGTTAAGCAACTCATAATTATTAAATTATTATAAGTAAGTTAATCTTCACGATTCCGCTTAATTCGGCTTTAACTTTACCTTTACGATAATTAATAAGTTTCAGAGACGGACGAAACACAGTTATTAATGACTTAGTGAACCGCTTCGGTTAATCTGCTTACAGTTGTAGCTACTGGACAAAGCTCTTCCATATCTTAGAGGATCAATATTGAAGACCCTAATAAGTACGCGTTATAGAGTGGCCGATTAAAGTTATTGGTTTTCTAATAATAACATCGATGGAGTAACATTAAACGTATTTATTTATTGTATGAAAAGTGTCTTATATATAATCTTCGTCGTATGCCTGCTATATCGTTTTCTTTATAACCTTTTTAATATTTCTAACAAAATGGGCGACACACAGTCAGCCAGGCTGCGCTGGCTCACCACGTTGAGAGAATGGAGTCAGATCGAGCTTTCATGAGAGCATATATGGGTCGACCAACCGGGATGCGTCCGAAGATACTTGCGACAGGTGGCCAAGAACTGAACAGAGCGTCGAAATCTCATGTCGCAGACGAAATTAAATTCAGGTCATTCAGGTCATTGATAGATTAGATTAATCAAATAATATTTAAAAATAAAAATATTCTTAATTTGAATTAATTATATACAATAAGAAAGGTTAAAACTGTTAAAATGTAAAAAAATGCTTGGTCATATTCAAACTTTATTGTAACTAGCGAAATGTAAAATACATAAATTATGTTTCATAATCTGCACTTAAATAATTACTATAGAAGAACCAATAACAGTCAATTTACGTTTATGGTAAGTGATAAATTGTTTACTTTCTCTGGTGTCATATTCCCGCACTGTAGGTTTATTTCTAACAGAGGATAAATCGAGCCACACCCAGATTTTAAGGCATGGACTATGTATCTTCGGACTAGTTTTTGGATAAAGTTATGAGATGTAGCGGAGAATAGAATTTACATACATACATACTATATCACGCCTGTTTCCCCGAAGAGATAGGCTGAGACATATTATATGCCCACATTTCGCTAGTTATATTTTTGATCTCACGTAACATGTTGCGAGCCTGTTGCCGTTTATCGGGAACTTTTATGTTCGCCAGAGCCTCATCTTTCGATCGGTAGGTGCCCCACTTGCAGGTCCGGCTGACTTGGGTTCCTTAGGTTTTTTGAAGGATCCTCGTACACCGACGAATATAAGTTCACACTGTTGAATATGTTCAGCAAACGCTTTAAGACAATAAATTTCGAAAAAAAAATTACATACGAGTCCCATTTGTGGAAGGCTGAAACCATGCTTCAGCTATTTAAAGGATCTATCTATTATTGTCCACGTCACGATCAAATTTGAACCGCCTTCTTAATTTTGAAATATATAAAAAAAAAAAAAAAAAAAACGTCAAAGCCGAATGCACGGCTTTTTATTATTTAGAGCAAAATAATTAAATTTAGTGTTATTTTTCTTTGTAACTGTGCTCTAAATTATTATAATAACGATTTATAATCACTAAAACGTATTTGTTTGTTGTTTTTGGTAGTTAATCTCGTTCAAGTGCTGTGTCCCAACTTGTGACCCGCTACAGAAAACAGCTGTTTGAATTTCAAATTTACTTTGAGATATCAAATTATTGTGGATTTTTTTAGCATAAACCCGGGGAGTATTTGTTTTATATTACTATCCTACTCTTATCAACTACAGTGTAGCTATTCATACGGTGTAACCAACCATTTATTCATAAATTGTACTAAAGTGTGTTAACTTAATTACACACATAAATTGACTTCAAAAGCCTCTTTGTCATCATATTATTTGATTGTTAAGATTTAGATTATCTCTCAACACAATAAACAATAAATTTTGTTAAAAATTGTTTCTTTTGAAAATAAATTTGAGTAGTTTTAAAACAACACTTACCCACTTAATTAATTTTCTAAAACCAAAATAAGTTTCTTTTAAATTTTTACTCTTAAACTCACTAATATTTCTCCAATGTTAATGGGTAATACAGGTTGTGTATTTAAAATTTAAGATATTTAACATAAAAAACAGGCACAATTTCTAATGATTGAACGTGAAATTGGATAATACATTTTATAATATCCATAAGTTAATTTATAGTCCAACTACATTTCTTCTGCTTTGACTTAACTAAGTTATATAGACACACTTAATAAACATCATCACTGCTTGCTCTGCAAAGTATAGCTTTAAAGAAACAAGATATATATAAATACTAAGTCAAAGGACATACTTGAATCTGTTTCTTTTGTAATTTAAAATTAAACAGACAGGCTAGACTAACAAACAGTAATTCAATATTATTTTGCAATTTTAAAATAGTTACTGGTGTTTCAGCTCCAACATGCTGACTAGACGAGCAACTGCCCAAAATATGGAATCTAAACTCATGAAAACAATTGCAGAATTGGAGAAATCAAAATTCCTTTGTGAGCAGTTGATGTCAGACAGAGATGAGAGCGAAATAGAAATTAGGAAAAACATTGAAAAAAACACACAATTAAAAAATGAGTTGTCAATTCTCTTTCAAGAACACCAAGACATTTTAAGCCAGCGTGACCAGCTACAGCATACTCTCCATGAGCTAGACAACTGTAATGCGACCTATGAAAAGGCACTAGATCGCATAAATGGCCTTGAAATAGAGCTCCGTGATGCTAATAGGAAAATTGCAAAAATGACAAAGGAACAAAAGCATCATGAAACCAAACAGCCTGAAAGTTTATTCGATGAACTTGTTGCATCACCCGGTGGATATCAAATAGATAATTCTAGCATTATAAACACAAGGATGCCAGACGAATGCCGGATGAACAACAAAAGTTGGAACAAATCAAAAAAGATTATAAAAATTAATAGATGCATAAAAAGGGCAGAAAAATCATTAAAAAATTATAATAGGTGTATTTTTAAAAATGTTGCACTAACAAAAGAAAGGAAGGATTTCATAGACTCCTTAGAAATTTATGACTCTAAACTGCAAGAGAGTAGGAAGATGTATGATCGGGACACGAAACAGTTGCAGTTAGATATAAAGAACTTACATAATTCCCTAGACTCAATTAATAAAAAATATTTATTGGCACAGAAACAAATTGCTGAACATATATTGTCAGCAAATGAATTGATTGACCTATGCAATTATAATGAAGAAAGGTTTGACTCATTAGTAAATAAGACATGTTCAAATTGCCTTTGTGACCCTGTCACTTTGAGACCAAAATGCAATGTAAAACTCACCGACCATACATTGGCCTCACCCTCGCAGGAACTATTATTAAAAACCTCACAGAATGTAAAAAGTAGTGCTGAAATATATGGATCAATAATGTTTTGTGATGGTTTGGGAAAAGGTTTAGGTTCCCTTGTTAGTGGTAAATTAAATAAAAAATTTAAAAACTATTGCACACCAGGCAAAAAAATTAATGAAATCATAAGTAATATAAAAATCCAAGACATTATTGATGCAAAAAATGTTATTATATTGTGTGGTGACAGTCAGTTGGTAAAAAAGAGAGATATTGTCCAAAGTATTAGTGATCTGACTCAGTTACAAATGGATACTAATTGTAAATTTATTATAAGTGCATTTCCTTATGCACAAAACTTAACCTGGGAACAAAACCAGAAAATATTTAATTTAAATTTATTAATTTATAATTTGACTTGTTATAATTCTAACATTTCATTTCTTGAAATGAATAATTTTATTAAGAATTTTCAATTGACCACAGATACTATGTACCTACCATGGAGGTATAAAAATCAGACAGCTACTCTGTTAGCTTATACTTTACAAGATTCTGTTATACAGATGACTAGTTCTAATATTAATCTTATACAAAATGTTAGTACTGTTACTAATAATAATTTTTTGACTTCTCCCATTTTAAACTGAGAGGCAAGACAAAGGCCAGGCCCTTGGACCTAAACATAATACACCAAAACATCCAGGGCCTGACTGGCAAAGACCTTGATTTTGAACTGTTTTTGGAATGTCAGGATACATCTGTCATTTGTATTACTGAGCACTGGCTTAAAAGCAGTGAATTAAATTTTAACATAAATAATTTTAAATTAATAAGCTTTTTTGTACGAAAAACCGCTATTCATGGAGGATCCATGATATTTGTCAAGAACAGTTTAAAATGTAAAGATCGATTAGACATTGTAAATCTTTCTATAGAGCGTAATATTGAATTGTCATGTGTGGAATTGGAAAAATTTGTTATAGTATGCGTGTACCGGCCACCATCTGGCAACTTTTCTACCTTTGAATTGGCTATGGAAGATGTATTAAAAAAATTAAAATCCAAAAGTAAACACATTATAGTTTGTGGCGACTTTAACGTTAATCTTCTTGAAAAAACAGTGACAACCACACGCTTAATTTCATTATTTCAAAGCTTTAATTTAAGAAATCAGTTTTTAGAGCCAACCAGGATAACAGCACATAGTGCAACTTGTCTAGACAACGTATTTTCGGAATGTAACCCGTCTTTTAAGGATCTATTGAGTTGCCTACCGTCTGACCATTGCGGGTTATTAGTGTCATTTAAATATAATCAGCCGGAAGTTCCTAAGTTAATAAAATATAGACCAATAACAAATAATCGTTTGGAGTACTATCAAAACAGTATAGATAAAAAAATAGGTTCAGTCCCATTTTCGCACAGCGATCCGGGTGTTCTTTATGCTAATGTTTTTGGCTTAATTAAAAATGAGTTTAATAATGTTTTTACCCTTAAGTCTACTAAACGTTTTGAGAAGCTTCAATTTTGTGAATGGGCTACAACAGGTATATATAGGAGTAGGCGGCGACTTTATGAATTGTACAACTTAAAGAATTGCAATCATAATCCAGGTTTTATTGAATATGTTAAAAGATATTCTAAGACATTTAAAAGGGTATGTATTGCAGCAAAATCCGATTTCATAAAAAATAAAATAAAGTCGTCGGATAGTAAGATCAAAACAACGTGGAATATTATAAACCGCGAATCTGGCAGGCGTGCGCCCAAAGATGATACCTTTGTCCTTAAAGATAATGATATAACTGTAGAATGTAAAGCAGAAGTAGCTAAAATATTTGGCGACTTCTTTGCGAAAATACCAATAGAGACAACTTCAAGTCTTAATTCGTCTCCTTTAGTTGCTGTATCACTTCTTTCGGAATATGTACCAGTCTGCAATTCCATCTTTGAATTTAGATATATCACATATGTAGATATTTTAAAATCCTTTAAAGAAGTAAAAATTAAAAATACGGGTGATTTTTGGGATCTGTCCACTAAAGTAATTCAATCAATAATACATTCTATTGCCCCATACCTTGCGTTCATATTTAATGAATGTATTAATCAAGGGTCCTTTCCGGACTTAATGAAACTGAGTAAGGTTATTCCTTTACATAAATCCGGTTGCAAAGAGGACAAAAGTAACTATAGACCTATTTCAATCTTACCAGTTTTAAGTAAGGTCTTTGAAAAAATTATTCTTAATCAGTTAACATATTACTTTAATTCACAAGATCTTCTACATAAAAAGCAGTACGGTTTTAGAAAGAGCCGTTCTACGGCAGATGCTGGTGCAGCTTTAATGCAGCATATTTTTGAAGCTTGGAAGTTATCTCAGAATGCTCTAGGAGTTTTTTGTGATCTGTCTAAGGCTTTTGACTGTGTTGACCACCAGACTCTAATTCTTAAATTAAAATACTATGGTATAGGAGGCTTAGCCCAAAAGTTATTGTCATCATATCTTTGTTCACGAATTCAGACGGTAGATATTAACGGAACTAGATCACCCGGGTCGTCTGTGCGTATGGGGGTCCCTCAGGGTTCAATTTTAGGACCATTTCTCTTTTTAGTTTATATAAATGATTTGCCATTTTTTATGAGTAGGCGTTGTGAGATGGTATTATTTGCTGATGATACTTCTTTAGTATTTAATATTGATCGACATAAAAAGGACTTTAGCGATGTAAACGATGCCCTTGCAGAGCTGCTTCGTTGGTTTACTGTTAACAACTTACAGCTAAATGCTAAAAAAACGAAATGTATTAAATTCACTGTTCCAAACGTAAGGAAACTCGAAACAAATATCATTATTGACGGTCAGAAACTAGATTTAGTAGATTCTACTGTTTTCTTGGGAATAACTATAGATGAAAACTTCAGTGGGGTCTACATATTGATACTCTTGCTGGCAAACTTAGTTCCGCAGCTTATGCTATTCGCAAAATTCGCCAATTAACAGATGTTGATACGGCAAGAATGGTATACTTTAGTTATTTTCATAGCCTAATGTCTTACGGTATTCTTATGTGGGGACTAGCAGCAGATATAGAAACAATTTTTATTTTACAGAAACGGGCTGTAAGGTCTATTTACGGACTAAGCTCACGAACAACTCTTAGAGAAAAGTTTAAAGAAATAGGACTTGACTGTTGCCTCTCAATACATTTATAATAGTATAATATTTATAAAACGAAACATAGAAACCTATAACAGGCGCTGTGATGATCACAGTTTTAATACTAGAAATAGAAATAAATTATTAAATCCATTTTTACGCCTGCATAAAATTCGAAAATCGTTTATGGGGCAGGGTATACAATATTATAACAAAATTCCAAAAGATATTTTAGATTTGCCTTTTGAAAAGTTTAAGCAAACCGTTAAGACATCACTTACCAAGAAAGGGTATTACACGGTTAATGATTACGTTAATGACAAAAACGCTTGGATGTAACATTTACAATGATAAAAGTTGTGTTCTGCGGCCCTCTTTACAATATAACGATTACTTACATACATTGTCTATGTAATTTTATAATTTTATTAGTTCTGTCTCCCTTTTTTTTTTCAAATCTTGTGACTGCAGAACACAATTGTTTTAATATTATGTATTTTAATTGTGACTGGCGGGAGAAAAAACCAACCTTGACGATTTTCTTGCCCGTTCTTTTACGATCAAGCTCCCGCCCGCAGTGAATGGGCGCGTTAGTTTATAAGTATGACATTCATAAGAGCTCTATTGAGCCAAACTTGAATAAATGAATTTTTAATTAATTTAATATATTATGTTGTCAATAACATGCATACATGGCACACAACCACGCCGACAGGAAAGTCTTGAACTTCGGAAAAAAAATTCACATACGAGTATATCCCATTTGTGGAGGGCTGAAACCATGCTTCAGCTATTTAAAGGATCTATCTATTATTGTCCACGTCACGATCGAATTTGAACCGCCTTATTAATTTTGAAGTATATATGTTGTTAATAACAAATGTACATACAATCACGCCGTTTATCAGGAACATTTGTAATTGCCAGAGCCTCGTTCGTTGATCGGCAGGTGCACCACTTGCAGGTGAGGTTGGCTTGGGAACTTAAGATCACCATATATAATATGCGATAGTCATAATAAGTTGTTAATAATATACGACTTATTACTATTATCTCAGTCATTAGAAGTTCACTGCTGAACATAGGCCATTCCAATTCTTTCCCACGTCGCGTCGATTGTTTTAATATTTATATTATAATATTGATTCCCTAAAAAATATCAACTTTCATCTTCATCCCTGGTAAGGTCTCGAAGATAAAAAATAAAGCATTAATGCGGGAAAAACCTAAATTATTCTGTTTTAGTGCGTTAGGAGATATCAGCTGGGCGTTCAGTGTTCAGCTGGGAGATAACCTAAAAAAAGTTACCTAAGCCTAAGGTTTTAAGGTGCGTTTTTATTGAATTACTTGCTTTAGCCAAAGTTGTTCAGCCGTATAAATTTACACAAAAAATACTAAAATAGCGATAAAAGTATGAAGGATGGGGGCAGGAGTGTGAAAAATATTTTAGGACCTATTAACAGCCCCCATCCCACTGATTATACTCACAAAATTTCAAGCCGTTTCTAACGAGTTTTGTTACAAACACTAACACTAGAATGTCATATATTAGAGATTTAGCTGTTATCTCCTGTGCCTTGCACCAGGTCCTCTTGTACTGTCCGGGCGGTCCTACGGTTAATCGCTTTAAGTAATGTTTATTAATTAACGTCTTCGACAGTCTGGATTACCGCCTCGTCCCGATGTCCACTCGCAAACAACAATGTTTTGTCAACGAACCCGTATAGCCAGGCTACTTATCAAGCTAGCTAATAATCACTGAAACATCAATCGTTAT
Organism: Musotima nitidalis; assembly: GCA_949126915.1. NCBI lineage: Eukaryota > Metazoa > Arthropoda > Insecta > Lepidoptera > Crambidae > Musotima > Musotima nitidalis. Next base: position 5,175,975 of record OX421429.1, read on the forward strand.
TACAATTGTCTTTTGTGTCTGTGTAAATGTGACTTTAAGCATATAGGAGAAACTAGCCGCTAGTAGCCGGTATGTTTTTAACCGTGCTTATTTCACGGTATGAAGCGCCTTCATTTTTTATAGGACTTTTTCCACAGTTTACCATCAGGCAGAATGTAGTCATTATAACGTGTCACATTTAAAAAAGAAGTAAATTGAAACTATGATTATCTAATACAAATAGTTTGTTCGTTTTAAAATACAAATTACAATCTAATGGATACTTATCCCTACAGATAAATTACATTCAGAGAAAATATAAAAATGTTAGTATTTTAAATAAAAATAAACCTACTTATTTTATAAAAAGTAAGAAACTTAACATGTATTGGTCTCCAAGGCTCCCAATAAAGTGCACTCAATGTATTTCTACTTTAAGTAAAATTCTGTGTCCGGCGGGCTAGTGACCTCTATCGAAAAATATCACTGTATATTCCAGTAGACATACACTTTTAAGTACGAAGTTCTGTAGCCATATTGATATTCGGGAGTATAAAATAATGCAACGTAAATTAGTAATTTACTTTCAGTCTGTAAGATTAATTAATAATAGATTTTACTATCCTGACATGAAGTTAGTTTTAGTCCAATTTCTGCAAAATTTAAAGTATAACTTCTTTAATCAGAACGGAATCGTAAGTATCGATATTCTTTTCTTTTAAGGGATTATGTATAAAGCTTTTTACATATTTATTTAATAATTTTCTAGCACTATAAACACCAAACCTGTATACATTCTTATCATTAACTGCATTCCTCGAAACAACGTGAAATTTATCCGCAACATTTCTGCTATATTGTGGGAGTGTTAAAAAATCCCTTACCGTCAATTGCTTGTCTGGCTAGACAAATAACCGTCATTTGTTTGTAGTGATTGGACCATTCAAGGGATGTACCTTTCTGATTGTTTTCCGCGAACACACGAGGTTAGGAGGAGGCTGATGAGGTCGAAGATAGCCAATCTTTAGCCTGATACATGGCTTGTCTTTAAAATTCTTTGTTTGGTTTTACATCTAACTCTTTGTTGGTTGATGCGGTCGGCAAACTTTTAATTGATTAGAATGCTTAATGAAAAGGTAAAAATAAACCTTTTTTATCATGTGGGTACGTCATCTGTATGCCTAGTTTCAATCCCATTTGGCCAGTAATTCGAATTGTGTAGATCAGTCAGTACGACACTCCCCTTAATAAGTTTCGGCGACATTTATTTTATTATATATAATAATTTTACTTTTCCAAGCTCAACCTGTACCAATGGTGTAAGAAACACTAAAACACCAAATAAAATCCATTTTACTGATTTTATTCGCGCTTGTTTTTACTATTTTATCTGGACGACGTTTTTAATACTTCACGGGAAAATGAAAAAAACACACAAACATATTAGGTCGGGGAAAAAGTCTTTTCGCATAATGTAGGTATAAACTTATTATAAAATTTTTTTGACTGTACTATTTGTGTCTGGCTGGTTTTGGTAACATTAAAAAGGTTCCATTATAAAGAAAAGAAAAAAATAAAAAAAAGTTGTTTCCCGCTATTTTTCATTTGTTTTTCTTTCCGTTTTGTTGAATAACTTTCTGCCATTTTGTGGGCAGAGACATTATCCCGTTACTGTAGAAACTTTGGGACTTCTGATCAAAAAAACGGGACAAATAGTTTTGGCAGTCCTCTCTTGAGGTCAACCTTACAGAACCTAAAGAATTCTGCAGAGACCGAAACAGGTGAAAATCTGGAGGCGCAAGGTCAGGGCTATATGGTGGATGCACTAGGACCTCCCAGTCGAACTCTCTTAATTTTTGCTGAGTGGCTAAAGATGTGTGTGGTCTAGCGTTATCGTGATGGAAGACCACACCCTTCCTGTTGATCAATTCCGGCCGTTTTCTCTCGACTGCTTCCTTTAATCTCATCAGTTGCTGGCAGTAAAGATCAGAATCGATGGTTTTGCCGGGCGGTAAAAGCTCATAATAAACAATGCCCTTCCAATCCCACCTTTTTCGCACGTTCTTGTCGTACGTGATCCACTTTTCATCGCCAGTTATCAATCTCTTCAAAAACGGCTCGGTTTCATTACGTCTCAATAATGAATCGCAAATGAGTACACGGTTCATTAAGTTTCTTTGAGTGAGCTCGTGTGGCACCCAAATATCGAGCTTTTTTGTGTATAACCAGCTTTCTTCAAATGGGTCAAAACTGTTTTGTGGTCAATTCCCAGTTCTTCAGCTACATTGTAACTACTAATATGCCGATCTTGCTCCACTCTTTTAAAAATGGCGTCCATTTTATTCGTAACAGGGCGACCAGAGCGAGGTGCATCTTTAACATCAAAATTTCCGGACTGAAAACGTTTGAACCAAATTTGTGCTACTCTTACTGACACTGCATCAGGTCCATAAACATCACAAATTTTTTTCACTGCTTGAGTTGCATTTTTGCCTTTTTTTGAATAAAATTTTAAAATGTATCGAATTTCTTCATTAGATTCACTCATTTTTACGGAGAGAAAAACAAATGAAAAATAGCGGGAAACAACTTTTTTTTATTTTTTTCTTTTCTTTATAATGGAACCTTTTTAATGTTACCAAAACCAGGCAGACACAAATAGTACAGTCAAAAAATTTTTATAATAAGTTTATACCTACGTTATGCGAAAAGACTTTTTCCCCGACCTAATATATATTGTAAATAAATGTAAATAAACTTTGAAAAAAATGTCTTGACTTTTCATACAAAAATACGAAAAGACTTTTTCCCCAACCTATTATTTTTATAAACTTCCAAATTTAAATTTAAGTGTGTGTAGAATGTTTCTCTTTGCGTATTATAACTTACTTTTTACAATTCACATTTTACGGCGGAGTTTTTGCAATGTTTTCATCCTTACCACCAACATTTGTTATCCCGACACTGCTTCCAGGATTTATATACCGAGAACGTTATCTGGTGCCTGACTAACGTTGTATGCGGTATACGCATTAACCGCCCGGTTATTCATATTTTACACGGGCTAACAGATTGTGTGTAATAATTGGACATGCGTCAAGCTTGTCACGGTAATGTGGTCATATGTTAGCGAATGGCCCTAGGCCCGTGTCATTATGCCAATCTCGACAATTGAGTCTCGGTCTCACCTCGGCACTGGAGTGTCGAGATGATCTATGTGCTCGATTATTAGATGCTGCATTTGCTTCTGCCCTAATTTTTACATCTAATCGAGTACCGTTGCGAATAATTACCGGACAATATCGGGATGAATGTTACTTAAATAAAGTTATATTAACAGTAGAACTGTTTGTGTGTATATTTATGTATCGCATTTTTTTACATTTGACAAGAGGAACGACATGATAAACTGGAATCCGATATATGAAAGTTACACTAACGAACTATTGTCTATTACTGTAAAAATGTAAGTCTCAAATAATTTCCTTTCTGAAATGGAGGCCGGGTTCGGAATAATTCCTGTACGTTCATGTATATTTGTAGCGTTTGTGAAACAGGTCTCTGTAATCGGTGAAGAGCCAAAAATCCTTGTGGTCGACTGCTTCTTATCTCAAGATATTATGGTCTATTATATTTTGTTTACATGTCAATATACTTTATTTTCATTATTATTATTATTTTTTATTTATTCTGGCACAAACAGTCATTACAAAAAAAAGTACATTAAATTAATTTAAACATGTGAAGGACAACGAGTGCCGAGTAAAACATTGAAAAGAAAAGTAAAAATTAAGAGCTAGATTAACAACAAACACGTCTTTACAAAACAAAAATGTGAAAAAATAAATATACATACACAAAATCACCCATACCATGAAACCACGCATCCATACATACATACATACACACGCACGACCACACATGTAAGTACGAGATTTCCACAAAATTAGTACCTGATTTCCAAGGTTGCATAACTTGGCCTTAAGACTCATTAGAGAGACACCGAACAAATCCGTATCAGAAAATTCCCGACGATAGGTCGAAATTGATCTAGCAAAAAAGTTATTTCGAGGATATTTCTTCCGTTGCATTAGAGGGACGAAGGGGCGCAATGTACGATTGGAACGTATACATCAGTGTATTGCGTTTATTCGTATTGTATTATATTTGTCAAGTGGCTTTCAATGTTGTGGCTATACTAATTAAGTAAAAAATCTAGTAGACTAATAACACCTTTGTATAAAACATAATATTTATAAGATAGATATTATCAAAGGTAGTTAAAATAATTAAACTTTATAGAACATACAGCAAGAGTACAAATGAGTCATAGCACAGCATAGTGTGTTGGTACTTGTAAATATTATTACCGATAGCGAGCACATTGTTCACACCCACCGCGCCGAGTTTGATTAAGAGCGGGCTAATGAAATTAATAACCATGGAACACAGGCCCTAGCGCCTCCTCCGCTCTGCTGACAAATGACCGAGTGTAATTTCACACGGGACCTTTATAACACAACGTCGAAGCTGACATACTTTATGGAAGTTAGAAATGAAGTAGATTTTTAAAATTGCTTTTTAAATAAACACTCAGAAACGAAATTTCAGAATTTGATTACAATTATCCTTCAGATGACTTATTTCATTAGTACCTAAATCGTGAACTTTAAAATATTTGGAATTAAACAAGGAGTTTTAACCTAAATTTTTGTTCTGATTTGTCAATTTTTTAGGCGTGTTTGAACGGTAATTTTTTTTTTGTATTAACGCTTCAAATGATCTAAAAGAATATGGCCATTCCCCCTGATCGTGATATTATACTTAAAATATATAAAAATGTTCCAGATGATGAAGGGATAGATATCTATCTATGTAACGATGCACCATTTGTATGGAACGATGTAATCGTGGCACATTTGTGAGCAACAACAACCCATGCAATCTCTGTGGCAATTATGTTGAGCACGCTTAAATTTACCTATTTCCCGTGTGCTGTGATATAGTGGTATCACGGCTCGCCGGGGTGGCATTTATCATAGTGCACTTGTCCAGCTGCGGACGGGACGCACGGAAACGAGATCGTCGCTGGGCGGCTGCGGCGCGGGCGCACCACACCGCCGATAAATCTGCCGCACTTAACTCGCAACCGGTAAATAACTATGGGATTTCCGCGTGCGAGAACTCGATGCGCCCGAGCATAAATCTGTGCCCATATTGTGATATTGTGTTGCCATTATGGCCCCTTGGAAGGTAGGACGTCACATAAATACAGCCCTCTGTCCGACTAAGCCTCTGTCGCTTCTCAATAGTTGCCTGTCTTTGACGCGAGTTGTTTCTATATCTCTACGTCAGACACCAAAAGCGTCTGTTTGCGCCAGGGACTGTTATTCTTGGTTTATTGTTTTACCTTTTCCTCTAACAAGATGTCAATTTAGGTCAAAAGATAAGATTCTGCAAGATTTATCTATAGGTTCTTAATATAAATATTGAATACATTTATTTCGTTGCTTCATTTTCCAATTATTTTTGTAGTAAGATAGTGTCGTGATTTCTTAGGTGTGAGTATTAAGCTTGGTTCTCATGACATTTAGATAAGTTGGTTATAGAAAATTATACAAGGTAGAAAATGAGGCAATTTAAGTTTGTTGCGTTATATAAACAATAGGCTGAAAATTGGCATGGTAGATCGAGGAGCGCGCAGGCCAATTCTGTCATCGAGGCCGCCTTTTGCACGTCCTAATAGGGTAAGCATGCGGCGATGCCGATCGCGCCGACGAACGAGCGATGCAACACGTGTTCCAAGCAAAATTACCATTATTATCGATCATCTCGCGCCGGAGTATCGTAACGACCCTCAAAAGGCGCAAGTCCGACTTCGCGAATTTTATCGATGGCTCGAGCGAAATCCGAGCTCCCATCGCATACCGTTACGGTCATTTTACAATTCGAAGCTTGTTTATTTTGCTAGTTACCTTGAATAAGATATACAGCACCATGTGTTCCCGAGGTGAATGACATACGGCTGGAGGTTCCCGTCACAACAGAACCTATCTCGAAGCAGCTTACAGTGTGGCGGCTGGCAACAAATCTCCGTTTAATCACACGCCTACTTCGGAACGTGCATTCTTAACAACAATGATAGCCCCTTCTTATTACACACGTTTAATGCTTCACAGAAAATTGAATTGTAATTGCGCTCTAAGAGAAATGCTAAACGGTCCATTCTTTCTCAATTATACCTTGTGTCGACGAATACTGGTGAACCTAATAGGTACCGCTTGATGCTTATGGCAATTATTGCACATTAACTGAATTGTGTTCTCGGTACTATCGCAATTTATGTTATCATTAAAATTATTATTTAGCATAGGTGTATAGGGTGATGTGATGTATGGGATGCATCCATTGGTTCTTTGAGTTCGTTCGGCGCAAGTTATGGAGCCCGCTTTGTTACTCTGTCAGCTCGATGCTAATTATATTTAGTGACTGTAAAATTGGATAGCACTTTGTTCGTTTATTATTAACATTTGTATGCATGCTTATAGTTATCACTAATCGCTTTACATTTCTTATAAAGAGTCATTTCGTGTATCATAGTAATAAAATGTTTGAAGAGTCTATTTGGTTGGATAACGATGTTTTGCTTTTACCCTTATCCAGATGGGCAGCTTATCTTTTATGCAAAATGCATAAAAATGTATTGCTGGCATTACGATATGATAGTGTACAATATATGCATTGCAATTGGTACTTTAAAGGAAAAACAGTGAGGCGTATAAATGAGAGAGAGAGCGACAATGCTGAAAGGGGTTAACTGTCGACTATCAAGCCTTTTATGTTGTAACGAATTGGTTAGTCGATCGCTATGTTTGCTTGGCGCAGTCCTAGATATCCATATTAATAATCAAAACAACACCTATAAAGAACTTTCGTGCTGCTTCCGACTCTTTATGAGACCTAATGCAATAAATTTTCGATTCTTTCCCTTTGATTCTACACTTTCGTTAACGTTTTCACATGGGGGTGCTGGTATACTGACCTTCACGCCATATCGGTCGTCATAAGTATTCTGAAATATTAGTTCCACGGCTTTGCCCGCGTCTTTGTCCGTGTGGAAGACGGTTTTGTGTTACATCTGGTTCTCTCGTGGGAAATAAATAAAAAAATATTCTCTTACAATCACACCAATTATTTAGGTCCAACATAAGTATGACTAAGAACTTTTGTTATGGATACTGAAGAACGGATACACATACTTTTTTTTTTTTATTGACTATGTTATTTTGAATAGTCAAATAAAAAAATAAAAAAACTTTTTTTCGTAAATACATTCTTAATATACATAGGAAAACACCCAGAACAGAACAAATATTCATGCACACAAAAAATTGTTCTGTGTGGGAATCGAACCCACGACCTCTGGACTGAAGTGCAGGTATACTGACCTCCACGCCATATCGGTCGGGAAATAGATTGCTCTTTTGAACTCTATTGCTGGACATGTAACTGCTGTTTTTATTATTTAATAGAATTGTACAAGAACCCCAAGTACGCGGAAAATCAGTAAGCCTTAGCAGTAAATGTTGTTGCAGAAAACAATATTGAATTGGAAAGTAAAATTTTATTAAGTAGCTTAAGTAGTGAGAAAGATTTTTATGTGTAACTAAGTGAAATTTTAAGGTGCTATATATCATGCATGACACAAAAACAGAACATCAGGCAAAATACAAAAATAATGAAATAATAGCCTTAACCTTTAGTCCAGGGTCTGCTCACTAGTTTAACTAGATTTTTGGCTAAAACCAATGGACCAATTCCCTGCGGGCTGGAGCTTGGGTAGAGAAGAAATACGCAAGAAAATTTACAGAGTTATCCTCTGACCAGCTAATGTTTCTGCTAAAGCACGCAGCACACACAAATCTAGAACAAACCTCTGAGCCGTTGTACTAATAAGGCTTATTCATATTAACATGAACTTAGCCTGACTTCGAGTAGAGAAATAATTAGCAAGAAACTCGTCAAGTATTCTCCTCCATCCAGCTAATGTTTCTAAAACACAAACATAGAACAAACTCCGAGCTTTGCCCTAATAATAATAATAATATTTTATTTAATAACTATAAACGAATACTATTCCAGTCGTTCGCATTACCGGGATCAGTTTACGCTATTTATGTTATTGATAAAGCAACACGGCCGACAGGCTGTAACATAAATCGCTTACTTATCACAGTTCGTCGGTGTACCGTTGCGCCTGCGCAGCGGCCGCGATGCATGCGCGACCAGCCTGACTGATACGAATTATTTTACACACGGCAGTCCGTGTATGCATTCGCTTTACATGGCTCCTTGTGCCCCTGCTGCCCTGGTATAGCTCCTTAATAGCTAGTTAATGAAAATAATAAATGTTGTAGGTAGTTCCATTCAATGTCATCTTGTCCCAACGCAACAACAGCTGGTAGTGTAAGTACTAATAGAAAACATATTTGACAGTCTATTTACATATCTATCATAATTAACCGCGATACATGCGCAACTAGCCTTTATGATACGAATTGTTTACTTCACGGCAGACCGTGTATGCATTCGATTTATATGACTCCTTGTGCCCTTGCAGCCCAGTAAATAAGAGTCATATTCATATACGATGCTTTTATTTGTCATCTGAATCGAATAATAAAATAATAAATTATAGAAATAATAAGTACCTATGTGTATAATTCGTTTTTGTTTTTGTGCATATGTTTTTATGATAGTCTTCATACATAAATTACAATATACAATATTATTATTATTTTTAAAAGCGAGGTACACACAATATGTCAACATAAGTGCCGTCTTTAGAATCAGCTCTTTAAAAGTTCTTGTGGTTTTTAGTAATAAGCAGTCATTGGTATTGGTCGAAAATTTATTAAGATTTTTCTATACAAGTGGATACACTCAAAACTTGCATTGACATAATTCTGCTGACATCGGCGTTCTTGGATTTTTGGATATGGATATGCATATTTAATGAGACCGATATGGCGTGGAGGAGAGTATACCCGCACCCGGTCCTGAGGTCGTGGGTTCGATTCCCACACAAGACAAATTTTTGTGTACATAAACACGAATGTTTGGTCTGGTCTGGATGTTTTTCTATTAATATTAAGTATGTATTTAAAAAAAAAGTATGTTAAACCATTATTTGATATCCATAACACAAGTTCTTAATAATACTTATCTTGGAACTATATAATTGCTGATTTGATGATGATGTGGCTGTTCTTGTGTCCTTTCTTATCGCAAAGGATAAGAAATTATCACCCTTACGCGTTTTCAGCAATGGATTTAAAATTTAAACCTAACGATCTATAAAAAACGGTGGGAAATGCAACAATGGTACCAACGCTTTGCTGTGACAACAAAATAATATATGTGAAAAGCTAATATATTTGTAGAGATGACTAAAATATAGTGCTGTATAATAAAAAAAACGATATAGTAAATATCAACTTCGTTTTGTTCTCCTGTGGTATGAATTATTTTGGATTTTTTAATGCGATAGCAGTTCATTATCAATTGCGGACTGGCAACACGTGTTTGTATATTGATAGATTGGTTCAATAACTAATCAAAAACAGAAACAAAGCTATGTGATATATGACATGGACAAGACAGTTTTAAAGTATAAACACGAAAGCTAAATGAAAACAATGTGCGTATACCCTATTATAAATAAGGAACACAGCACTGTGTAGCTTCTCCGAATACATCTCCGGTATCACCACGATACCACACAAATGGTATGGTAGCTAGAATTATTAGGACCAATGATCTCTGATACCCGGCGCGAAAGTATATAAATGTGTCTGTTTTATTTACTTGCGTGGTCGTTTTCACTGTGTTTTATTAGCCTCGCACATCGCGCAAGTACCACATAGAGACTAAATAAAATATTTTTTTATTTGTAAACATGCAAGATATTCTTTGAATAAAATAACTGACTAATGTCCGCATCCTATTATTCTTGATGTATTTTATCTGGTAGTCATAAAACAGATTAAAAAAACCTGTTCGAAAGTGAAGAAGCTATCGCACGAACGCTGCAATTCATACATCAGATTCAACTGTTCTGCTACCAACTGCTGCTAACTGAAAATTACGTAGGCGTACCTACCTAAAACCTCGTTTTCTTCCAATGGATGCATGACTACTGGGGTAGGGTAGGGTTAGGTTGCTGTAGCTCTTTATTATTTTGCTTTATATTTAATCTGTACTGGCAATAGACTTGACGAATTGCTTGTCTATTCATTAGACAACATTTCAAGTTTCCGCCCGTCAGTGACTTTGTTAGTTGGTTGGTCTATGAATTTAGCGGCATTTTAATATTATCATTAAGTCTTTAAGTTTTAAAAATAACTTAAAAGTGCTAAAGAAAAAGATTAAATTTAAGTGGTGGTATTATAATTTTCATATTTTGCAGTATCAAAGCAATACTATGCACTGATGTGTTGTCTGGATTCAATGTCTATAGATTACGTCTCTAGTAGATCGCCTCGTTGCTTGATGCCCTCGCATAATGTTAGGGATGCGATACTGCTTGCGTTACATTTCATGAAACCTGCACCAATGAATACCAATTTCACTATTGATATATGGGGTTTGGGGCATGGGAATAGTTTTCTCTGAACCGTTAGTTTGATTTATTTACAATAAATTATTAATTGTTGTTAAACAAAATAAGATTAATAGCGCATTTGTATATGTACTTGATCTTACTTGTTAAAAGTGTCTGTCTGTTCACAGTTTGAAGCAGTAAACTGATTTCAAATCTGACTAAATATTTTTAGCGCCCCGTGATCGTTTCGCCCTTTTAGATTCGACATAGATTACACTATAAACTAGTGTGGTACTATTTTCGTACGAAAAGTGACAAGGAATTTTTGTTATCGACTGTGACTAGTGTGGTTTACATTAGTATATCACCTTGGTTTACTAGCCAAGGTGCAAGGGATCCAACTGCAAATTGGCAGAACCCTTTTTGGATCCCAAACACCCGATAGGTCTTAAAAATGGTATCTTGGAAAATTACATGAGCTTCATTTTATTCCAAAATAATGCGTGGTTTCTTTTATTCGCGACTATATGCGCGTATAATAAAATTAAATATAATTATATCGTCAGGTGGCCTAAGCTTAAGAGCAGTTCACTGGCCTTATAATAAAGGAATGTATATATTTTTAATTATGTAAGCAGTAAAAGGCTTGCTAATTAACTGAAAGGGTACTTAATAGAGTTAAATCATAGTCAATGAACAAATATGTCTTGTTAATTGTAGTAAAGACCCTTACAGAGTTGTTAATTCGTTTCACTATAAACTAACACTTAATCGTCGCCGACTCTTGTCGGAATAATCTCAAGGAAATTACGATAAGTGTCTAATTAACGCATCGTTGATAGAACTTCAATTCACGTGAAGTAGTTGTAGATATTTAGATGTACCAAGTAAACTGGTGAATTCTAAATCAAGTTCATAGGCATGAACTTAATAATGAGGCCATTAAAGACGGGCAACACGAGCTTTTCTCGTGAAACCCTGTGCTCGTTTAATTGTCCATAGAAAATGCTTCGAAAATCAACACTCTTCCGGGTTTTTGTCCTGAGAGACGATTCAATCAGTTGATTACATTACTTACACGATGCTTAGCGCGTTTTTAGAAAAATATTGTGAATATTATGAGCACTTACATTCTGTAGATATGGACTCTTTGTTATATGTAGCTCTTTTCTTCTGCTTTCATTTCATTGAACCTTCGATCGATTAATCGCAAATGATATGAATATATTTGTTACCACAACTTTAATCTATTGTGTAGGCCGCGTTCAAACCCTTTTGGTGGTTTTAGTTTACAAGTACCTTACTTGGGGTTACAAAAATATGCATAGAAAACCTATGTATCCTATGCATATTTTTGTAAAAGCTTTATCTAAAAGGCAATGAGACTGGTAGTTATAAATAGTGCAAAATATTTCGTCGATTTTGAAAGTAGTTACACAGTGGTTAGTTTTGCAATAACGTCTGTGAAATGGGGCTTCTGATCGCCTTTGGTTGCCTAGCCCACAAATCTTATCGGCGTAGTTAAGGCCGTGCTGCATTTTAGTTGCATTGCATAGCACCCGTGAGAAACTCCTCATGCCCTACTGTGAAATGACTTTTACAAATCAGTGTCGAACAACTCGCTCTCTTGTAATTAGCTCGTATTTCAATGTCGTTACAAGTGACCCTTGATATGTAGTCGTGCCAAATTCTTTACCAACTTTCTGATTAGGGGTGAATGGGAAGTGGTTAACGGTTTCTAATCAATTAAAATCATTTAATACTTTAAGTTTGTTACTGAAAAAAATTAAGAAATCTTTTTGGGCATGTGGATGAGAAGAGAGTTGTGTAGATAAACGAATGGCAAGAGAAAGGAATATTAATGTAATCGGGTAGAGGGGAAGAGGGCAACCGTAAAATAGAAATTGTAAAGAGTGTTATGATCGAGAACAGGTGGAGAAGAAGAGATGGAGCGCCGAATCTGCATGAACTGGGTCAGGGGGCTGAAAATTTTTAAAATGCGTTGTAACAGTAGACATTCATACCTTTTATGTAAATTACTCAATTTAACAGAATGTTTGTCAATTGCCTGCGTTCTGTTTTGTTTGAGCTTTGTCTTTCGATTTAGTTAAGTTCACTATAGTACAAAAAAAATTGTGAATATAGTCTGCTGAAGGCACTTATGTTACGAGTGGGTTCACGTTTATATTATAATATCGACGAAAACTGAATGCTCTAACTAAACTTAACGCTCAACCAATATATTAGGATCGCCTCAAAATTGTTCTTAAAGAAGAAATATCTTTTGTCACCTACTCACCCGAAACATTTCTTGAGCCTTATTGCTTATAAAAATAAGCTTTCAGCACGTACTCAATCAAAGCATTTTTTGATTTAAAACCCGTCGTAAACATCCGCTATTTTAGTTTTCTCTAAAAGAAACTGATTAGTTACAAACAATATACTTGTGGTGTATCGTCTGTGTGCCAAATTCCTTACATGTTTCATGCCGAGATAGCATGTTTCGTGACTCATTGTTCCTGCTTGGGTGTCGTCTGTTTCTCTCTCTATGAATAAAATAAAGGCGTCCACAGCTTATAACTCTCTGGGATTGTATAAATAATTAATTTTGGCTTAACAGCTGCTTATAAATTTCTTGCTGAATTTCTGAAATGGGAATAAGTAATTATTTCATCGTTGAATGTTGTGTTATTGATTTTTTGGTCGCTTGATGTTAATAAATGATTGTTATAAAATTGAACTGTTTTATGTGTTACTTTTAAATAGAATTACCTCACAACTCTCACATAGCATATGACATTTAATAATAATAATGAATCAACATCACAGTCCTCCTAATGGTTAATTCCCCCCCCTTTTGGTGCTCCAAAATTTGTTTCGTGAAAATGACTAAACCCTGCATGATGGTTCATGGTGGCAAGAGATGTATTCTACAAAGTTAGAGTGCTTCATGCGAAGCGGCATGTCATGGTAACAGCATGATGTACTGCTGAATTGCTGGCCATAAAAGGGCTCAGGAAGGATGAAGGCAGTTTGCCAAATCTTTTTCGTTTAGTAAACTGGTACTTTGTTCAGCTTTTGAAAGTGAGAACAGTATAATGGAGGTGATGAGATAAAAAAGCCAGAAAGTCCTTCGGAACATTTCTCTTATTTTTAATTGAAGTACCTAAGTACATAGTTTAGCTCAAGGTCCAAGTTGTTGATACAAATGACCTCTGGAGAGAACCTCATCTAACGTTATCTTCGGTCGAGTGTTATACGTATTATTAGTTAGCCATCGCTTGGTGTAATAATTTCGACAGATATTGCAGAATTGTTTATGTATATCATATTTTATAGTTAAGATAATGTTTACTGTTCCGTCTCTCGTGATAATATAAATGTTGCGTTGCCTCGTTTCGACTGTGTTGTGTTATTTACTGATAATACGATTTAATAGTCTTAAAACTGTTGAGTGATTTGATATAAAAGCTACTGTGTTCTATCATCTCTGCATATTATGGTCCCACTACTGACATAAACAGTGACACATAGGGAGCACGGGCCTTCTCTCAAGAACCATGATAAAAGAAATTTAGTCATAGGTACTATATACTAATACACGGACCTAGTGCAAGTCAGGTGTGTGGCCGGCAGAAGTTAGTCACCCATCCAAATACTAACTTCTGTACACTCTGCTAGTTCGATGAGAATAGCCGACCAACTAGCACCGCGGAGTTGCAACTAAGTAATAGGAAAAACTTAGTGTACATTCGAATTACATCCATTTTATTTCCTGTATGCGTTCCTTTCTACTGTCTGTATAAATAATGCCAAGTCTAGTCTTAGCTATGTTTGTGACATTCATCATCATAGCCCAAAGACATTTAACTTATGGCCACAAGAAGTTCACTGTTGATCATAATCCTGTCCAATTCTTTTCACAAGGATCCAGTCAGATCGGGTTCCATCCTGCCCCCTTAACCAGATTTGGAAAGAGGTGTGATTGAATTTAATTAAACAAGAGCTTTGGCATACAAAAGAGATATAAGAAGGGAATTAAGTGGTTTTAAAGTATAAAACTAGGAACACCCCGGGTTTTATTCGTAGTAGATCACAGCAATTGATCGATATATCCAAATCTGTACAATCCAAAGTTCTCTTGTAGTTTCAGGTAAGTTCACTTGACTTTTGGTTCACTATAAGCACAAAAAAACAATGAACTAAATTAAAACTATAAAATTTTGACACTTTATTAAAGATTCTAGATTGGAATAATAGTGTAAAATAAGAATAATCAATTAATGAAATTTAAATAGCTTAGAGCTGTTTATTTGACGTCTGGTTGGTTCAGTGTTGCCAGACCGAGATTATCGGTCTATCGGTTGGAAGGCCGCCCCAACTACGTTTGCTATAATGCGGTCGCCGTTAAAGAATCTTAACTACCCATCGGTTTATCGAGCTATGTGGTTGTGACCTTAGTTTCTAATAAATATACCCACCATAGAAGTTGTAGTTGCCTAGGAAAATGTCGACAATTTAACAATGAAAGATGCATAGCATTATAAATTTGAAGGAGCATCTCCGTTCCCAATAAGTCCGGGCGCTGTTAACTTTCTCATAAGCGAGATTGGCGCTGATAAAAACCTATTGGTGTCAGCCTCTCAGATTGTATGGGGCGTACCTGAAAGCGCATGTACTGCACCTATCGCACCGACACGGGCCACGGGCTAAACAAACACTGGCGACGTGGCCCACGGTACGAGAGGGTAGCGGATTGTAGTAACTATATAGAATTTATTTCTGACTAGCTGTTACCCGCGACTTCGTCCGCGTGGAATAGTATCTTTGGGTAGCATTTACAACCCCCTTTTCGCAATAAAAAGTAGCCTATATCCTTTCTTAGGGTCTAGACTATCTGTATACCAAATTTCATTTAAATCCGTTCAGTAGTTTTGGCGTGAAAGAGTAACAGACAGACAGACAGACAGACAGAGTTACTTTCGCATTTATAATATTAGTAAGGATTATAAAAGCTCTTTCATTGACTTCCAATTTGGCGCGTAGTTCGGCTTTTACGCTCTATGGTTCGAGAGTTTGATTCCTACTCGGATCAAATATTTTGTCCTGGTCTGATTATATTATAGGTGGTGTAAATAACAAAATAATAAGTATTTTAGTTTTATCCAATGTTTCATAACTGAAGTGGCTGTGTTTAGTATGTATGTGTGAAAGAGAGACTTTAATAGTCAGATTATCTAATCTATTATGCTATCCAATTTAATTCTATATGTAATTTTATAATACTATATTGCCTCAACTTAGTAATAAAAAACCACAAAGGGTCACTCAGACCATAAAGACCACCTAATTTAATTTCCTTTGTCCAAGTAAACCAACCACAGAGCAACGGCAGTAGGACTTCAAATCAACTCTTATCATAGCTGGACACGTTGATGACATGTATTTTGATGACTGTGGACAGATCTCAAAACAGTATACGTTCACTCTATGTCGTTCGACCGTCCCTCGGGCCACGGCCATCTTACCTTTCACCGTCGAGAGATATTGTCCGTACAGCCGCGATCCCTATGCCTCATTACCATATACTGGGCCCGTGACAGCATCGCAATTAACTATCTGTTTATTGTTGGTGAATTATAAACGGCATTGCGTGATATCACTTCTGGTTATTGTTTGTTTGTCTCCTGTAAGGATGCGGGTAATCTTGAGTGAAATTGACTCTACTTTCTAAGTTCCTTTTTATATGATCACTGGTTATCCTAAACCTTTATTTAGTAAATCCAAACAAAATTGGCTAAAAAACTGGGGACACTTTTGGGAACAAAAAGCTTATTAAATTTATACATCAATGAAAGTTTAATAGAAGCCGGTGGAGACAAGTTGCTTAACTTCTCATCTACCGAGATTAAATATAGGTAGAATCGACCACTCTGTCTGATTAAATCGATAGCCTGATAATCCTAGCCAATCAATCAAACTGCCAATTGCCGTCCACTGTTGAAAATATGCCTTACCCGACGCGCCAGCCATCCCGGCCCACTGCAGAACGCATCCATATAGCTTATACCAGCCATCTTTCTCAAGTAGCCGGTCCCCTTAGCCGCAGGTCTCCACTACCAATTCTATCTGCCAGAGAGACCCCAAGCGTCAATTTTTTTACAATACTTTGAACTAATAATTTTCTATAATAGTCTTAGTAGACTAATACAGTATAGTTGTTAATGATGACTTAATAGCTGAAAGTGTGTATCTTAAAAGAGACAGGTGTATTTGATATTTACAACGTTCTCAAGGTTGTAATAACTAACAAATTGCACATCACACGCGCACTGCGGCCGTCTATCGACAATAATATCGCACCTGCGCAGCCGCACCCGATGATCACCATTTAACTGCGCAGGCGACGCTCCGCTTCAAATAAATTATTAATACCAATAATTACAACGCAAACGACATTAAGGCTCCAATAAAACACAGGAATTCGTTAAGGCATGTCTGTTATAATATTCTTCGTAATATTATCATTTTTTATTCACAGTGAATAGATCGTTGGGTATAAATAAAGACTTGTACTCATAAGAACACTAATCATAAATCACGTCAGCTTCAAAGTATTTACTATATAATGACGTTAATTCCTAATAAATTTAGCCCTCTGGAGGTACGTAAATGTCAATTTAGTTTACATTGTCTAGACTGTAATGCTAGGCCTGTCTCGTGTCGTTGCAAAACCGTAAAGATTTAATGCTCTCGCTATTGTTTGGTATTTAAATCATCCGATCAGCTGATTGCGGCCGTTCAACCTTTCACGATGTATTATACTACACATTATTGGGATTGGCACTTGGCAGCCATGTGTAAATAAGTTTTTAGTTCGCTATTTAGGCTAGGTGTACTTAAAAAGGATCTAATCGGTCCGCTCGTCTACATATACTTTAGAATCGAATCGAACAGAATGGTTCAATATCAAAAACTATATTTTTTTTTTATTAATTCATCGATTACTTTCAATCCGAACCATGACTGTATTGTAAATGATGATTTGATGCGTTTTCTTTAGTTTAGCAATTTTTTTGCCAAAGTTTATCGACTTTTTCTAACATTTGTTTTAAAAAGCTCTACAAAGCGTGCTATGTCAGGTGCACACTGCGCTAATTTTTAAAATTTTAATTTTTTTTTGTGATTTTTGTAGTGGTTCCAAGCTTGTTTTCCAAAGCAGCAAATATCTAAAAGTTTATTTAGAAATTAAACTACTTTGACATACGTATGTCAATATCACGAAATTAGTTACTGAACTTTGGGTGTATAGGCTAACATAAAATATCGTTGTTATATTTGCCCTAGTAAATCGACAGTACCAGTTATCACTGAACCTGAGACCTAAGGCCAGTATTGGGATAAATGGTGAATAGATGAAATCGACAGTGACCGATACATCAAACGCGTTTGTCTGATTTTTTTATTTAACAAGTAATCAGTGAAATTGTCTATATGCTTTAATTTATGTACCTAATAATGAGGTTCCCGATAATAGCTCATTACAGTTCCGAAGTGGTTGTATAATATGATGAGTTGCGTAATTTATCGTTTTTCGGGCAAGATCGAGTCCGCAGGCAATTGTTACTGTGAGAACACGAACTTGAATTATGAGTTAATTAAGAGAAGCATTCGCAACCAAACGTTCGGATTTGCATAGCTTTGGAGCAATTACAATTTTTTCGGTGTGTTTATTTATGACTTTATATTTTACCAGTTTACTTTGCTGATTATCGACATTTATCATATTATTTGGGCTATGTAAATTACTAAATGTTTTTAAAATATCAATCCAGGTTTGGAGTAAGCTTCATTCCTTCGCGAGTCTAATATGTTCAATATAGTTTTTTTTACGAAATTCTGCTAACTGGACACCAAAAAATTTGTGAATGATCACCAAAAAATATATGTTACCAAATTTTCTGGTAAATAGTTAATTTGCTCTATTGAATAAATCTGATTTCCTTTTCTATGAAGAGTTGAAAATCTATTCCAAAAATGTAATCGCGAGCGCGAGCAATGTGATTCACTACCACGAATTGGAAAGTAATTAATGATCACATAAGACATACGACAATTTGTAAATCAATAACTTTTCCTAAATGGTTGAGTTTTAACTTAAGCTTTTCTTGTAACTATTGTATGGTTGCTTTTGGCATCGGCTTTGTAAAATTACTATCTTAAAGCAAATTACATTACATATTTTAGACAAACCGTCAATATAACTATTAGTTGTTAACAACTTCTCTATATATCTTGGAAATTAACTAGATGTCTGGTACTTAATATCAAGATGTCGTCTAAAGTTATTACTTCAACATGTCAGCAAGCAGACTGGTAATGATTACTTAGCGATGATTGGTCGCGATTTAGCATGTAATCAAGATGAAATACTGAGCGTTGGATCAGTCTATTTATTCACTTCAGACATTTCTAAGTTTTTTTTAAGAATAGGAAGATTAGGAAGGTTGAACACAATCAAACAAATATATTTTAAGCAACTGATGGATTTAAAATATCTTTGTAACAATTCCCGCGCTACTATAATTTCCCGAAAAATCCCGAAAAGTTACCTGAAGATGCCCTACTTTCTTACAATGGTTTTCCGCAATGTAACGCCTGAATCAATAAATTATTTAAATATATTTTACTCTATGATTGATGTTCACACCCTCGCAGATTAAATAATCGCATTCATAGTTTGAAACGTATCTTATATTTACGTGGTGAGGTCATAAGTATCTATGGAGAATTATTATAGTAATATATTCAAATTATTTCTTGAGCTAATTAATTACAGTTAATTACAATAGTTGATATTTTTTGTACTACCTTCTTCCTTCGACTTCCCCTGTGTAAATTTAAAAAATTAAGCTTAAACAATCTAGAGCAGTCAATCTTTGAAAGCTTTAATAATACTGTAAGTTGAATGTCATCAATGTCGCTTTGTACTAGTAGAGTACCTACCTCTTTAATTTATTTTTTGACATCCAGTAAAAAATTCAATGTTTTGATAAATGTCTCAATCTGTCACAGTGAATGATTCTGAGCACAAATATTCTCTTTTACGTATCAGCATCTTATAAAATTTAAAATAAATAAGTATATTATGTTTATAAAAATGGTTTCATATACATTGATTTACTATTTGATATGTATTGTTATAAGTGTTACGGTTCGTTACTATTCAAAAATAGTTTTGATTATAAGATAAAGAGATAAGTCAAGTTAACAAGAAGATAATTAATCTGTCACTTTACTGCCATCCTCAGCAAAAAGTTATCTCATTTCGATCACTAGACATTTCTGACGTCCCATAGTAATCTGAAAAAATAACTATAATTATTAATGATCTTCCGCGTACTTCTAATAGACTTTCGCTGGAAGATAAACAATTAACGTTATAAAGATTTGACAGTAACATTCGGTTAAAATTCTTACGTGACAGTGAGGCGTGTTCCTATTCGAGTGTTAACATGCGCATATATCACCCGTTCGACGTGATACACCTGCGAAGCCACGCCCACCTGGCCTCGGCCCCCGCACCCCTGCCCCACCCTTGTCTTTCGCTTCGCCATCATCAAGATACCATTCCATTCCACGTTAATACGCCGAAGGCGGCGGTCTTCACTGTGGCATGTCATTTTTTCGTATCGCGCTCTTTGATCGTGTGCATTGTGAGAAATAACTTTTGGTGTCTTATGTACGACTGTCCTGTTGTTATCTTTTCGCTGTGATTTTTTGTAAGTACAAAAATATATCTTGAATTTTTTTTGTCGTATGTAACGCAATGTTTATGTTTAATTATTAAAGTCAGTGTCATCGGTAACTGATAAGAGCAGCAATAAATTATGGACTTCTGAAATAAAACTTTACTGATAAAATTGTTTTACACATATTTTATGTTTTTTGTATCCATAACTTCCTAGATAAATGCCAGTGCCCCCAAATACTTGTTGCTTCATTGTGGGCGGAGTTTGTGACTTAGAAATTTTGTACCCAAACTCGGAAATTCTTATTTTTTTATATTACTGAGGGAAACGAAAGTTTTAGATTATACCGTTTGAATACATTTGTTTGAGTTAGAAGGTAATTTAGAAGATCGTAGATATTTGCAACACATAATCTTGGGCGTACGAATACTGAATACAGAATTATTTTTTTATCATATTTCTTGAATCATCATACTTGCTTATATGAGAAAAAAAAATGGCATGACATTGAAAGTGCGTTACAGTTAGTCATGATATATCTATAACGTTTTGACGATAAAACTCTTTATCGGGTTTCATGAAGTTGTTTTCAGTTCTAAGAAAGTTATACTTAAAAGGGCACTTTTTTATCAATGTACATAGGCCGGCCGCTAATTATATTTTCTTTGTTTACAGCTTTATTTATACAGTACATTGTTATTTTCCTTGTTATACCTATGTATATCGTAACTTATTGCTTGTTATACCTAGATTAATAATTTCATTGGCTATAGAACATCAATAAAATTAGAGATGAGCTTATTGATTGGTGCACCTTTTTATTAGCTTAAAATCACAGCACGGTGTAAATTATAATTTTAATATTTTATTACTAACAATACAAATATATCCCGTTTATTAGAACACAGAATAGTATTTGAGTATTTTTAAAGGTTAAATCCAATTAGCTTCTCATAATAATTGTGGGCATGTGAAATACTTAGTCTGTGAGGTAACGGTCGGCTGCCGGGAGACAGGAACGTTTTGATCTATCAGATGTCTGTATTTTGACTTCTGTTACTTATCAGAGGAATTAAATATAGAAATAAAAATTATCTATGCAAAATCTGTGAAATTGGTTTTTAATGTAAATTAACTTTAAATAGTTTTCTTTCTAAATTAGTAGCGGTTTGCCTATTAAGTCAAAATAAAATTGTTATTAGAATAAATTGTTATTAGAATAAAAACTGTTAAATAATATGCGATTAAATTTTAAGACTCATAATTGTTTTGTAGCACCAATAGGTGAGGTGAGGTGAATAATATATCGGAAAATTCTAATTAGTATGATTTACCTATTGACAAAATTATGTTATTATTTACTTACATAAAATATTTTTTTTTTTTAGTGCAAAAACAATTCTTGGTACTTTTAAAATTAAAAATTAAAATTAAAAATTCATTTATTCAAGTTTGGCTCAATAGAGCTCTTATGAATGTCATACTTATAAACTAACGCGCCCATTCACTGCGGGCGGGAGCTTGATCGTAAAAGAACGGGCAATTTTGTTTCATGTATTTTATTATTGTGTGTATTTTTATATTCATAACTAAAATATAACGAAGAAATAGGGTCTTCGTTGTTCTATCTAATAGTTATAATGCATAACATAAATAATGCTTAATATATAAATTAAAATTGCTGATGGAAGCAATCTGTTGTATGACTTAAAGTATCTTTGTCTTTAAGATCATAATTAAAGCTTTTATCATTTTTTATTGTATATTATGTGACACGTCGTAATGACCACATCCTGCCTGATGGTGAGCAGTCGATGCAGTCCAGAAAAGTATTTCCATGGAACTTTGCCATGCCATGGTTGCTAAGAAAAATCTTTTCAGTACCACATTGCTTCGAAACGTACATAATTAGCAGATATGCTTGTGATGATGACTTGCATACACAAAAGCCTTATACAATTTAACAAGAAAACTCAAATGCATTATTATTACATGCCTCAATATTAGCATATTATTTAAATCACCAGACCTAAAATTATTGTCAAATACATTGGTGCCGCTGTATACAACTAAATGTGAAACCAAAAATGAGAATAGGTCAAACAAAAGTTTCCAAAACAAACTAACAAACCTCATGACATGACAATAGGAAAGTTGTAGAAGAAAATAATAATAATTTTACAGATTTTTTTCCGTATGTTTTCTACTCAAACTTTTATAATCTTTATGAAAATGAGTTTATAGTTATTTGTTGTTGCGAATTTAAATATATTATAATATCCTACAGGATTTTACTAAGAATAAGAATAGAATTTACTTAATTTTACTACCGTAAAGTAGGAATAGATTTCTTAGATGCATATTTTATTATCGTTATACTATGGGTTAATAATTTCCGGCGGTAGTCTTCCAAGTTGTAAAAAAAATATTAAATCTTTATTACACACTTATAAGCATTACAAAAGGCGAACTTAATGCTATATGGCATTCTATTCCAGTTAACCTTAGGGTTAGCAGAAAACTTTAAAGTCTCTCATGTTAAAGAAAAAAAAAAAAGTTATAACTATTTATTTCAATATGTTTTTATGATTTAGTCTACGGCGTCTGTTTATGCGTCAAAACGAATAGTTTCTCACTTTGAAGTACAATTTCTTTAACATTTCTCTTAATAATATGTTTTATTTTAAAGCTTACCAGATTTAGATTGTGTAAGGATTACACGAATCTAGTCTTTTAACTCTTGTGCCTTTAACAAATATGTAGCTCATTCGTTCTCAAATCTCGAACGTTAATCTCAGATCCAATAGTCAACATAATGTGCAGCTGATTCTAGACTATTTCCTCTTTTATAGCTTTGGATTAAGCCCTTTAAATGTCAATAGAGTCATATCGACTTTATTGAGCATTACTTGCCTCAGCTAATATAACTATGATAACATGTCATATAAAAGAGAAATATTTCACATGTTTACCTGCCACATTTTCTAATACTGCGCTAGGAGTTTACTGACTTTAATCTTATATATAAAATTCTCGTGTCACAGTTTTCGTTCCCATACTCCTCCGAAACGGCTTGATTCTCATGAAATTTTTGAGCGTATTGAGTAGGTCTGAGAATCGGCCAACATCTATTTTTCATCCCCCTAAATGTAAGGGGTAGTCCACCCCAAATTTTTTAGACAAAATTATTAGTTTTTATTTTTTTATGATACAACATACAAAAATACACACAATCCTAAAATATATATATGGCAAAACAACGTTTGCCGGGTCAGCTAGTATTGTATACGAATAGTTTATGAGAACAATACCAAATACGGAAGGCTAAATATAAAAACTACTTTTCACATTAACATCCCAAGTTGTTGGCTCCTTTTAACTTTTTGTCTTGATATTCTTCAATATTTTATCTTACTTTGATATCACTATTAAATAATAATTTATTATTAAATAGAAAATAATAATTATAAATTAGTTTCTTAATCTGACTTACCTATCACATAATAAAAAAATAAATCTGCTATAACTTTAATTTAAAAAAAATAAAAAAGATATTTTAATTTTGCCGATTTGTAAGCAGCCGGTGTTAATGGAAGCGACGGGAAGTCTTTAATTACATTTATTGTGACGTACTCCATTCGGACTCGAATGTGTCTTGTTACAAGTCTATGTATGAGTAATATCCGGCAAAGGATACATCTGCCTGTGTCTCCTTCAGAACTTATCGCATCGTTGATGTCATCTTTAATTGTTTTAACACTGCGATTATGTCTTGTTCAAAGAACTATTTTCTTGTTAAATACTGTCCTTATAAAAGGAACTTGCCTGTTTCTGATCCGTCATAAATGTCTAATTGTCTATACATTGATTTCAACTCAAACTCTTCAATAAGATTTATATCAATAGCAGCCATTCATTCATCTCTTATACGCTGCCATATATCTCGAGCTTGCATTGAATTATGTAAATACCATTTACTGGTCGGTTTAATTTTATTCGTTTAATCTATCCGAGCAGTTAGGCCCAATTTGATTTATAGCTAAGGTGTTTATGTATGACGTATCGCCGCGGCTCTTTATAAGTCTTTCTTGGGTTGACAGGAGATGGATGTCTGAACGCGAGCTGTTCCTTATTGCTGTCGTTTGTTCTTGAATTTATTGGACACGAAGTAACGGTCGCCGCAGCGTCGACTCTTCCTTCGGTGGTCTCCATCTACTAAGCATTATATTGTGCGAGAAAATGCCATTCGCGTAAATCTGTTTGACTTTTCATAATCTAGTATTGTTCTAGCAATTATTTATTCTCAGTCGTATGAATAAGTAAACTTCGGATAAACTTGTATGATTTATAGAAATTTTATGTTGAATAAATATTTTGTTTGTTTGTTAAAATATTTTAAATTGTATTAGATTCTACCAATATACAAAGTAAGCTGATTTAATGTTCAGTCAACTTAAAATAAACAACTAAATCTCCCACCTAAATTGTATTATTTGCAGCTCGATGAAGCAATGAATATGTACTAACTAGCAGTGGCGGTGTTATTTATGATGACCGATACCATCGACACGGACTTGTCAATCATAGTATGGTTATTTCAGATGTCAGAAATACTTTATGTAGTCACGCATCACACAGATTTGAGCTTTCTTCCCTTGACAATAAATGATAGGGATCAGATGTACGTAGTTGGTAAAAACAAGTGGACGGCGCGGCGTGCTGGCTGATCTGCTACGGCCATCCATCATTCCCAGAAGCGCGTAACGAGCCTTTATCCGATGCGTTATGGACGCGGGCCTGAGTAACGAACAAACTTTGATTGTTTTTACAATATCTCTTCTTTTATGTGTGCTGCATCAATATCACTTTTGTGTTCCATTTTTAAAATACAATTTAACTGTCAATATTGTGTTTGACTTTTCTATACATTTTACGGAGAGTCGACAAACAAAGCTTTTTTATTGTTATCGTATTCATATTTAAATGAAATACTATTGTCATGGCTGTCCGTTGTGTTCCCGTGCATGATTTAAAGGACTCTTTGAAAACTCCTCAACGAAGGAGCTATCTGATGGTTGGGAGTTCGCATAATTGAATAGCTAATGTGACCCGGCTCCCTAGTACTCCCGACGTGGGTAATAGGCCGAAGACCCCTAACGATCGTCAGATGGTATCGCATGACGTTTCAATACAACGTGGATCAATCGCTCTCGGTGGCTGATCTATCGACGTATCAACCAATCAGTAAAGATCGGTACGGTAGGGATACCATTGATATAAAAATCCTTGCCTCTCGTTTACTTCAACACACCTCTGAGGCAAAAATATAGACAAGTTACGATATATAATAATATAGCATCTGAAGGTATTCTATACTTAGCTCTTCAAGCAACCCGCTTTCAGATACAATAGCACGGCAATAGCATGCCCGCCGACTTATAGACAAAAAAATATTATTAATTTATGAAACAACAACGTTGTGTATATATGAATACTATTTCGAAATGTAAGTGAGGAGTCTAATACCTGACTTGGGTTTGTGAGTGGCGGTTTGAAGATACTTATCTAACTTTCTTTTACAGGCGGTAGATATTCTACAGCTATCAGATTTTCTACTCAAGCATCTTTTACATAATCTATAGATTATAATAGAGGGGGTTCTTTAAAGATAAAATTAATCTTCGTTAATTTATAAATGAGCTGTGTGGTATCGGCCTAGAATAGTGCCACCCCTCTCATCTCATGAGGAGTAAGAGTCGACGAAGATAAATCTTACCGGATGATGAACAGCAGCGTCATCCTGCGTACTGGCTTGAACTGCGATCACCAACCCGCCTGCCCAGCATGGTGATTATGGGCAATTGCCCCCAATAGAATGTAATCTATTGAGGAGGTTCATGTTTAACAGTGGACTTTATAACGCTGATCTGACGATGATGAATTTACAAAAAGATTTGACATTATGGCTTACCCATTTGGAGTAATTTTCATCTAAAGGCGGCAACAATCAATTGTTCTTATGAAGTGAACTTTCAAGTTAAGCATCATGACATGAGTGGACACAATATTTTCCTAATTCAAAGAGTTCGTTAATATTCTTTTTATCTCTGTACGTACGTTATTGATGCGACGATGATCAGGCGGTGGAATGCTTTTAATGCTTACGCCGCATAGTGAGATATGAAAGTATGCTATTGTTCGTTGTTTCCGATTAACGTTTATTCTAAAATGCGCGTCTAATTGTATGCGACAACACCTCCGTTTCATATAATTAACTGTAAATATATTCGTCTGTGTCGAAAAGCGGTATGTTATTGTTCATTTTGTCAGTGTTGTATGGTTCGTAAAATATTTACTTACTTTTTTTTTTTAAATGTATTAGGCATGCAAATGAGGCATAATATGTCACCCACTTGGTGCTAAGCGTTAACTGCTATCTATTCCCATTTAAATTACCTACACTAAAAGTATGCTTGATGTGCTGTTCATTTTAAGGCTTCTCGTATATAATAGCATGAACTACAAATATACCAGCTTTCATAGTTCGGATTACCGGAACACGGCAAAGCATTAACTGATAAGATTTAAGGAAAATATCTAGCTAATTCAGATTTTTATTTCTAGTAATATTAATTAATTGATTTACACACGTTTTTAAGTTTGTTGATGGTTCAGTTTGTATTCAATATGAGCAAATATCCGACATGGTAAAGAATTGAAATCTCTCAATAGTTTTATTGACAATGCGCAATACTTGATGCATTTGAATAAAAATCTTGTAAAACAACAACATTATTGATGGACTGTACGCTCGAGTCTAACTCTTCCATCAGGATAAATGGTTTCGAATTGGAGTAGTATGTAAGTGTGATGTAACGTTTACGAACGCTGTAATCTCAGTGTTTTATGTCTGCGCAGACGCCACAACGCATGATTTATGGCCCGAGACGCGACGATAGCGGCCGACCAACGCGCCCGAAAGGCCGTCATCGACAATATTGTCTCATTTATTGCTAATGATCTATTCAATATCCACTTCTATGTCCGCTTTGTGTTCTTATTCCTACGTTATGTAACTTTCTAACATTGTATCAATATTCTAATATGAAAAAAAAATCATACACTTATAACCTTTTTCTTATATCTTACGTTACGTTACATTACTTTCTAACATTGAATCAATATTCTAATTTAAAATAATAATCGCACACTCACAAGGTTTTTCAAATGTTGGTAATTGCTTTCTTATGCATTGCCAAAGTTGTGGTGCCGTTAGCGTGGAAAACTACAGTTAAAATAAGAATCTCTGTATTTCGTATCAACCTCTTATATTATTTAAACACATGCTTCGCTGCGAACCACAACATATAATTTTACATTAATATCGCTATTATTCCACACACTATTACTATCATTTGAGCTTCAATTTTTGGACCAACAAGTGATCAATAGCTTACTGACCTAGAATCTGCGTTGATTCCGTGAAAGCGTTATTCACTACAAAAAAATTACTGTTTAAGATATTTATTACTCTAAATATTTAACGTTTACTTCTATACAATTCGCTTCACTAGAAAGACAAGAAACCATTATCATTGTTTGATTTTTTCCGTTCTTTATTAAAATCTTTAATGATTTTGTCAATATACCCATAGTCAAGTCTATTATTTCTAACATTAGAAATGTCCTTCACAAAACGCGGGCCTCTGAAACATTATTTTTTTACTCAAAAAGTGTCATTATGTAACTTACCATAAGGCTTATTTAGCTTGGTTTTGTCCTGGAGTGTCTATTAATAAAGAAAGATACTTTATATTTTTTTAACTTTGGAAGCTTCTCAGAAATGTGATAAAGCGAGTCGTCGACAATTTTTTATAACCTCATCCCTCATGAATTGAGCGTGTGTTAATAAATTTGTCACTATATTGATAAGCGATACGGATAGTATGTTTTAAGTTTTTAGTGTGTTTTAAATGTTTTGTTGGGTGTTTATATTTTATCAATGTAGATAAAGTGTTGGTGCATTTCCTTCTTTTAATTGAGTATCTCGGTTAGCTTCTCGTGTTCCTTCGTTATCTGCTTGCGTTAGATTTAGTAACACAGCATCGTCTGCGCCATTAGCATCATCAATAAATGCCCACATAAAGGATGCACTATTTCTCCAACATCAATCTGGAATTAATTTCATCGCCAGACGGTTGCGCACCGGGCCAGCCAGCCTGTAATTATCGTGGCATCGAGTTTGTGCGCCCAGTAATGAAGATATCGTCCCATCTTCTTTATTGCAATAATGAAATATGGAAACAGTTGGAGCGCTCAAGACTTATGGCATTGGATTTATGTGAATGAAGATCCGGCTAGCTGTAGAAACTTCATTAAGATCTTGTTTACTCGTTTAAAAAGTGAAATCTTCAATAATTGTCATGTGAATTATTGAAATTGCTTTGATATTTAATATTGGTTTCATTTTAAATTGAAGAAAATTTTCTAACAACAAGAAGATAACAAGGCAACGACATTTTAACGCTTTATTGTAATACAAGCATGTACAGTTATTTTTGTATAACAATTTGAGGATCGTTTATTTCAAAATTCCTCTTATAGATAAGTAAGCACATATGTAAGATATGATAATATATCTCAACTAGAACATGTATTTACTTTATGCTATAATATACTAATATATTTTCCATTGCTCTGAGCTAGTAAAGGAGTTGTCGATTTAATAAATCATATTTTTACGACCCAGTTACGCTGTTTCCATGACGGCGCGCACGCGCATACTGTGATCCAGCGTAGGCCGTTCACCGCTGCCACGCCATGGGATTAGACGTGCATAAATAATCGAATATAATCAGTTTTTATCAAGCGATACACTATTTAAGCGATTGTTGATCTCTAACTCTACCGGCATCAATGGCTCTCTAAGAGTCTCGCTAATGAATCCACTTATCGTGTGATGATATTTGAAGTTTACGCTGTCTTATGAAATGGTTTTGATTATCGATTAAAATAATTGAATAAAAATATTTACGTTGCAAAAATATTTAATTTATAAGAAGATTTGGCTCATATTTAAGATATTGTGTTTACTTTTATCAAAAATTTAATTTTGTTTCAGATGATAGCAGCTCACTTTGAACTACTCAATTCATAGACATAAATGTAAGTATATCGTAAATGGACGTTTCATTCTAACTTTCATTCTTTTTAGTTAGCGCTAGTTTTTAAGTTTTGACGTTCATAAGAGCTCTTTTGAGCCAAACTTGAATAAATAAATATGAATTTGAATTTAGTTGATATATTAATACTACCCTCCACCTGCGTAATCTTAAGTCTAGTTTTTTCCTAAGATCATTCCATAGAGCTCGTGCATTATGTTAGAACCAAATTTCATATCAAATAGACCAATATTTATAGTTCAGACGTTCATTTATAATGTTACTTTTAATATAAGACCTGTCCGTATTGTTTTCTTCTATTTACGCTACTCTTAAATATACTAAAAAAATAATGCTTCTGTATCCTGATCACTGTAAAGTCAGAATATAATTGTAGTATATGCGTAGTATCCATAGTTTTTTTTGGGACTAGATGGGTTGTGTGAGACGTCCGAGAACGCTATACTATCATCCATAATGTGTTTAATCGATTATAATTAAGCAACTCTAGCTAAATAGAACTCATAAATGTGTCTTGTTTCTTACAACATAGTATGAACGATGCAATAAATAATAGGACGATTGTTAATACCGATATCTTAACCACGTTCTGATCTTGATCTCATCTGATACTTGGTTTTATCTAGATCGCTTTGTCACGCTCTTTTGTATGCACTTTTCCTGCTCTAGAAAGGGATAGACTCGTTGTTTTCGAACGATATTCTTGTTTAATTATTGCAGAATGTGCATTTTTGTCTTTCAGAATAAATGAAAATTCACTGTTCATGTTTTGAAATATAACTAATATGTCATTCGGATTACCCAAATTAAAAAATATCGCAGCTAAATAGCTTTAAGTGAAGCGTCATGTCTGCAGTTTTGTTTTATTTTCTAAAATTTGTGATATTTCTAATATTAATGTGTAATAACGGTGGATTGTTAACCGTTAAGTGTTTGTGAATATACATGAGTGTTGGTAAATCAAACAAAACGGTGCAACATCAGTTTTCAAATTTTCTCTCAAGGAGTCCATGTGAGATCTCAGTATAGTCCCACATCTTTACTGAGGACTCAAGGGGCTTAGGGGAGGGATCTCATTTACCATTTATCAACACTCATTCTCATTTACTATGGTTTATATATAATTAATATATCACTTACTTGACACTGGCTAGATGTGCTAGACGCACGAAGCCATTATTTAAAAGAAGAAGAAGATTTCACGTATGGGGTTCCTGCCAAGCTACAACTAAGTACATTTCAACCATTGAAATTAGGATGTGTATTGATTTCAATAGCCGTGATCATTCTAGGTACGAATATAGTTTTCACAGTATTATGAAATCTAGTATAACGGTTGTTCTAATCTAAGCTGAGGTAGGTTCACACAATGCAGATCTAGTATTGACTTACATCTATAACATATTGTAGCTGACATATATCAATGTCAGCTAAGTCATAATAATAGAGAGAGAGAAGAGAAGTATGTTATTGATTTAGAAGTAACAGGAGAAGAGAATGCAGTTTATTTTCTGTAAATAAGTTTATTTTGTCAAAGTGTTAAGACTTTAGTGACCCGTTACTTTATCAATGTATCTGTTCTTTAAAATAGATAATATAGTAACGTAAATGTTTCATACATTTACAAAACATGTACTTTTTATCAGCAAAAAAATTTTTTAATATGAAAGTCTCCTAACACAGGTATTCCATACTTAAAAGGAGATTCCAGCCATTTGTTATTTGTATTGTTAAGGATACCGAATAAAGAATTTTTCATTTTCATTTCAAAAATCACAGAATTACCTTGTCCCGCTGTACTTGGAGCCGGAAAGTGTTTCAGGATTTTCTAACTAAAAACCATTCATGTTCCTTCTTGATCCTGCTATGTCCCGAGGCCGCCGTAACCCTTTTGAACAGTCCTGTAAGCACGAAACTTGTACGACTTCATGAGAAAATGAGAACTTGAATTTAAACAAATTGGCATTTTTAATTGCAATCATGGGGAGAGTCGTTATATCTTATAATGAAATGTACTCATATAGTTATGACTACTTATGACAGAACGTCGCTTACAAGTAAGTTTCTTTTAATCATCCGTTACACGTTACTACACTACAGAGACTATTAATATTAGTACCAATATAGGTACTGTTTTAGCTTAAAAGTTTTGGACGTATAAATTACCGTTCATACATGATTTATTTAATCCCACATTCACAATTCCAAAACGAGTTTTGAGGTTGATCAAATTTATTAGTTTACAATTTTAATATAACCTGCGTTTTTAGTTGTTCTACAAATCGTATCGTATCCATAGTTTAGGCATCCATAGACATTGATAACAAGACCTGCTTGCAATTGCTATCTCTTTAAAATTAATGAGGACATTTTACCGTAAAATTAGTTTATATAGGTACATCTATAATAAACAATTTTTTCTGTAATTGTCAATAAGAGACAAAAAGATATCACTTTTTGTCTCTTATTAACAGAATAGTCGCATCTATAAGGATTCGTAATTGTTATTTTCCACAATAATGTGAACTTCGTCCCGAATCTGATCGGGTTATTCCGAGTTCAATAAAATTATGATATTAATAAATTACGAGAGAGTAAAATTCCGATTTAAAAAAAGTAATATCTAAGGTGAATTCTTATTTTGACATTTTGGTGAATGGCTGAAAGCCTGTATATATTTCTTTTGACCCCCAGTTAAAAAAGTTTGCATTCGCAGTTCTTGAAAATCTTAAGGAAAGGTATTTCATGGAGCGTTTCTCGTATGCATCCAGATTTTTATCATAAGAATTTTGCTATGAGTTCGGTTTTAGAGATTCACTACGCCCGGCCCGGTTGGCACGCCTCCGTGGCATCTCGGGCGATAGGCGACGTGTGTGCAATTATCTACGCGTTTCGTTCGACGCATTTGCGAAGTGTGCGCAATTCTGATTGTATCGTTTGTTTTAAAGGGAATTGTTTTGATATTAAAATATTCCCGCATTTTCTATCATGTTTGCTGTTATTTGGGTTCTTTCGTATTCAGTTCTGCAGTTGTGCGGTAATTTCGCAAGTGTACATTGAAATTGTTGCTTGGTACAAACTTACTATAGGGTATCATCGAATGCCCTATTGTGGTAAAGTTGGAGAAGATCACCTACCAAAGACGGCCAGTCGCAATATCTTATTTTACTAAAAAGTAATATAAATTTTACGTTACCCCACTTTTTGATAGACATTGTTAGGCTTACAACTGCTGAATTTCTTGTCGCAATTCTGATCTCAATAAATCCGCTAAGTTGTTATCGGAAAGAGGCCAAAAAACACACACCTCATCCTCGCATCTTGTGATATTTTAATCTTAATAAATATATTTGCATTTATTATTATTATTTATTTATTTTACTTATTTTATTATGATTGAAAATATCTCTTTGAAAATATCTGTTATTTGTCTTGTTCTTTCGACACCTTCATTCAGCAAAACTGCTTGCAAAATAAAGCGACCACACTCTTAATTTTACTAAAGCCGGTGCAGTGCGCCTTGTAGTCAAATTAACCCTGATGTTTATTAATAAACAGATTTTTTTAACCAAAATGTTATTCATTGCTATAACACCAGAGAAGACCAAAGTATGGCGGCATATTAAAAATAGTTCATTCTTAAGGAATAGATAGTTTACCTTTAATTGTGTGACTACTTCAATTACATTTAAAAATCTCATGAAAGAGAATCACATATGTATACACATGATGAGATTACCACAAGGGAACGTTTATATTTATGCAGATTGTTAAACATATGCAGAAATTTTGTAACGGTTAACTCGGAATCATAGTTACACAAATAGCACGCTGTCATAAATGTTCAGCGAACACTGATAGATTGGTGTCGACCATCGAAGGCACCGAACACTAGTATTTGTGTTTTTACATACATTGTCCGGAAATTAATTGTTGTATGTCTTACTGATTGATTGGGGTTATCGACCTTTGTTCTCATGTTGTTTTCGTTTCCTTATTGTTGTTTGTTATATCTGATTCCTTACGCATCACACAGATATAAAGTTTTGATTGCGTCGATCAAAGGTTTAATTTATTTTATTTCATTTTGCTTTACTTAGCTTTGTACTGTCATATTGGATTCATCAGGAACTAGTTTTGTTTCTCTAGCATGCGCGGTATAGATATTTATTAGTTTCTTATTACCCCTTTTTATAGTGGCTTCGAAGAGAGCGTTATGATAAAAGTAATAAATAGTATCGGTTAACGTTTAATTATACAGGGATAATAATAATTGATGCTATCGGCCGCTTGCAACTTCGTCTGCGAGTTTCACATGAACTGGTTGTTTTCGAAATAAAACTATACAGATATACTTTTGTTATGACATTACATTTTAACATTATTGCCAAATTAGATGTTCAAGCCTAAGCCGTGGAATTACTTTCATTTGAAAATTTATAATAGTAACAATAATTCACTTATAATCACACCAATCATTTGGTTCCAAGATAAGTATCATTAAGAACTTGTGTTATGGATCCTAAATAAGGGATAAACATACTGAAGTACATTTTTCTTTTGTAATATGTACATACTTAATGTACATAGGAAACACCCATCCTTGAACAAATTTTCATGTTCATGCACTTTAAGAGATGTCCTGTGTGTGTAACGAACCCACAGTCTTAAAAACGGAGTACAGATATGCTACCTCCACGCCACCATATCGGCCGTGGAAAATTGAGCTTATGATTTATATCTGTGTGTATGTTTCATCAGGCCATACTGGCCATACTCCAGCAAGTAAAATTTGCGGAGGAAAGTGTCCCAAATATTTTTAACTGGCTAAAAGGGTATGCAAATTTGTTTAACTCCTAGGTCCAGTTTCAGTGATAATCGGGACGTTGCTTAACTACCATGACAATTTTAGACCACATAGTTTTGCGTCACCAGGTTTTTCCAACTAGACAACTAAAGGTCAAAAGCTTCTGTATGACAGAAGCATTATAATAAAAGTTTGACTTACCAGATTATTTCCAGATCGTAACTTAAAAAAAGATTAACGGATTCTTCGATTAAGAGTTCGTGTCAAATCGATTCTCAATCGATTTGCATTCGGTAGCGTATTCCGATTATAACGAGTTGGAATTAAATGCGTTCGCAGTGGCGTGAGACTGTTCATTTATGTAAATGTACGCATCGCTTGCTTTAGATTCCTTTTGTAAAAAACTGTCGTCTCATTCTTTTTTAAATATTATTGGCTATTTATTTGCTTGACTTTTTTAGTATCTAGACTATACCTAGTCACAGTATACTCTCAGTTGATGGTTTATCATTATACTGGAACAAAGTATGCTAGTACATTGGAGTATTTAATTTGGAAGTACCGTCTATGAAGTCATTATTAGGCTTTTCTGATTCTTTTTCACGTAGATTAATCTAAAACAGGCAGCATCCACTGATATACCGCCTCCTTGACCAGATAATCGGTCCATCGGTATCAGCCCATCATCCAAATGTGAAAACTGATTAATTAGTATAAATCTCTTTTATGTAATATGCAGTAGATACTAATAAAACAAAAAAATACTATGTTCAAGTGGCCATAAATAAAATTTTAACAGTATCAATATAACGACGTCTTACGTAGTAACTCTTTATGGGGATAATAAATATGAGTAGCTGTAATGGATTTTACTGGGGAAAATATTTATTTATAGCTGACGTGCACTTATATAATTAGCATCTATCAGCCAGCCGGTCCTAAGACATCTCGGTACCAGACGGGCGCATGCGCACTGACAAGCTTCCACTCCTTTCACTTCAGTAAATTTTATATAGCTTCGCATAATGCGCAGTCACTGGTTATCAGTAAACACTAAACAGTGACATAAGGTTTTGCTTGAGCTAAGCTTTCAAACTGTCGGTACCTCTATTTTGATGTCTTATAAACTAGTCATCGTTGTCTTTCAATATAATGGCTTCTACTTATTCCTACAGTTAATTACACCTCGCAAGAACCAGCATTTTTTGGCAGCTCCTATTTTGTGTCAAAGAAATGTCTTCGTATATGTCAAAAGGGGTTGTGGAGGGAAGTGGTGCGGGAATTGTTGGTCAGAGTGAGGAGATTCGTTCGACAGTCGAGGGAACATCGAAAGGAAAGAAGGGGGATGACAGGAGGGTAGTTCAGACAATATGTCATTTCTGGTAAAACAGTTACGGTCTTATGAGCTACACATTAGAACTGCGATGCATTTTACAACGCTTATTGAGCCGAGAAATAATTCGGCGATTGAATGCTCTATAACATGCTCTCACAATTGCTTTTTTCTTAAACTACACTGCAATTTATGAAGACAGGAGTATCACTTGCCAAGACATGAACGTCTCGTTTATCTCGTTAGTGATATTAAATAACAGAAGGACAGCTTTAATTTGATGTTACCATTTTATCATCAACTTCCACCATAACATTTGATAGCATACAGTTATCGGCGTACTCAATAAAAAGCTTATTTTCGAGCATTTTCTCAAACTGTTGTACAGCTTGCCTGCTACACAAAAGTAATGTAGTTTTATGTTAGTATCACTAAATGCTGAGAATTTCTCTATTGCGGCTATATCAAGTTCCAAGATGATGCCGTTAACCCAAGGCTATAAGGATAATACCGATTTTGACTACTTCATGTTTGTACTAGTGGTTGCTAACAGTTTTGCTCATGTCGATGATTTTTATTATACACCAAGCAATTTTGAAGAACCATTGGAAGTTAATATGTATTATTTCGAACTGAAATATAATTAGATTTATAGGAAACTTCCCAATTACCATATTTAATAAGAACCATGATCGCGTGTAAAGTTCCGATATAAACGATAGTGACAGCGCTTTCTGTGATAATGTGTCATTGACAGTGGACAAGCCGGTATCACAACATGAACATCTCGCGTGTAAGACTATCGGTATCCCTATCGGAATCAACACGGATGTAGTAACTCGAGATACATGCAATAAATACATTCTAAAATATTTCTGGGTAGTATTTATTGGAAATATGATTGTCTTTGTCATAGACATCAAAGGAGGAGTTTTTATGTATGTTTCTTTATCTTGTATGATGCATCACTTTTTAAATCTGAATCAGTATACTCGTATTGCCCATCTCTGGGATTTGTACTCATTATTAGGATATCTTATTCACATGATAAATGCACAGGAGTATCTACTCACAAAATTAACTACAAACTTGTGGTAACTGTGCTGGCGTAACAAGGGGATTTCCCAATTAGCGGGAATATGCCTACAGTATATACAACTTTATAGATTTTAGGATCATAAAGTTTTGCACCTTACAATGTTGTTATCGAGAAATAGTATATATACTTACTACCACGCTTATTTCCCCGATACGCCCAAATTTCGCCATTTCTAATTTTGATCCCATATAATAGGTGGCGAGCATAGAAATAATAATAATAAAACAATAAAAGTGCTCTGCGCGTGTAAAATCGCTGGCATACTGGTGTATCGTATGGCTCCAATGCATCCAGAAATATTAAATACATTGCCAATTGCGTTCGTTATATCTGAATCGTACATTACTACAAAAAATCAATGTACTGTGTTTAATAATAACTTGTAATCCGTCTTAAATGACAGAAACTTCAATCTCATTTGCAAATATGCGTTCCTTTTCAAATTGGCAACATGTGTTCCAAAAGTTTTACGCGGCACATACCATTTCTAGTGTCTTATTATTTACATTTATAAGGTGGTAAGCCTATTGCCCCGTACCGGAAAAGTTTATGATCGTCAAATCCTCTTCCGCTGATCGGCATCGGCAGACAATTTTCATTACCCATGGTTTAGATACTTTATATATACTTTTAGAAACATTTTTTATCATTATTTTTAGGGCGGCTTGTACAGCAGTCCTAAATTTTATTTAAGCTTAATTTGATTTAAGATGTCATTTATGTCAATTACTGCATTTGTTTTAAGTTGAGGCGGATAGTACGATGATTTAAATAGATTTAGCAGTAAACAGAATTAGTGACCGCTATGCAAGACACGCTTAATTTCGATACATACACATATTTAATTATCATTAAGCTTAGAACTTTTAAAGACCGTATAACCTAAAATTTACGAATCAACATGACCTAAAAGCGTGAATGAATTAGCAAAGGTATGAAAACAGGGAAATATCATAGACACAATTTCATTTTCCTCAGATACGTATGATATGTTATATAAATATGTTTAATTATCATCAAGCTTAGAACTTTATAGACCATAAAAGCTAAAATTAACGCTGCATCATGACCTAACAAACGAAACAGTGAAAGTTGTTTCCCACATCGTTTCGTAGATACCACACGGCGCCGATCGGATCTGCGCACAAGTTTATCTGATGTCGTTGCGCATTAACACAAATTACGTTAATTGTGGAAACTTGTGGAAAGTTGCACAGCATGTAGACTTAAAGTCACTGCCGGAGGACCAGCGCTGCTGTAGCGTAGACACGTCAGTCTATACGGAGACAAATACCTTATGGATTGTATACTAAACAGTGCACAACATCAAAATTAAAGTTTTTTTTTAGTGAGATGTGTAAACCTTTTTATTTCCATCTGATTGTACAATTAATAAATTGAACAAACTTACATACAGCCTAAATAATAATTATAAATTAATAACGTTAATTCAAAGCATATCGTCTTCTACTTGCCGTGCCCGACAGGATCCACAACGAACTGTATCAACATCCTATTGTTTGTGGAGAGCAACAAAGATATTGAGTATCTTTCTTAAAGTTCCTTCATAGAGAATATGATAAATATTTGGTTATTAGAAACAATTCTGACACTGGAATCTTTATTTTACCTAGATTTGGGATTCGACAAAAAGTAGAACTCATTTAGGGAAATAGATTCCAAAATGAAATGAAGTGTTGAAAGAATAAAAAGTACAAATTCAGTTTAAAAAAAAGTATAATTCTATCGTTATCAGTTCCATCACACATTTGGTCCTAATGTTCACAAAAATACATCATCAAAGACAAGTGCTAAAATTCTGAAATTCGGCGTTGGATTTCCT
This sequence comes from Musotima nitidalis, assembly GCA_949126915.1. Taxonomy (NCBI): domain Eukaryota; kingdom Metazoa; phylum Arthropoda; class Insecta; order Lepidoptera; family Crambidae; genus Musotima; species Musotima nitidalis. The sequence continues at coordinate 5,214,573 of OX421429.1, forward strand.
TTAAGACATAGGTTTTGTAGGTGCTAGGATAAAAAAGGTTTTATAGATTGTATGAAAACGCTATAGTTTTGATAGTAGAAATTTAAAATAACTAGGTATTACTTATTTTTTTAAAGATAGCTATTAAAATGTTTTAAACTAACAACTACAAACACAAAAAATGTAGTTTAACAACAACTTACCTGCGGGAATGCAGATGAAGTCGCAGTGGACCGCTATTTTATACATTAATTTCAGTCCTCTTTCTTCTAAATTTCGAATGTGTAGTTGCAAATATTACTAACGTTAGAAAATTTTCAATACCACTAGTTTAATGAAGTGTGACCTTACAACTTATTCCGAACCGGAACAAATTCGACATAAATTGGTAGCTTATTAGTTTGATGGTAGCAAACATTCCTAAGCTTAATCATTTCAGATGTTATTTATTGCCGAAAATAAAGATTTGAATACGCCATTTCTAATGAACGCCTGGGGTATTTTGATGAGTTTAGAATAAGTACTTAAAGATTTGTATTAGCAAAATCATTAAACATAATTTATGTATCCGTTAGTGTACCGAATGAGTTTTTAGTTTTTATTGAGTTATAAGTTAAATTGTCTATTTGATAGTTTAGAAATTGGACTTTTCATTGACATGGTGTGTTAATTTTTATCAGATTGTGGTAACATGGGACTCGTATATTATGTCTTTTGTTCTTTCTTTACACTTCAGGTTTTTAAAACTTAGAAGATCTATTTTTAATAACGAGCATTTCAAGAGAAATAACTTTATTGTTAGTTAAACTTTTTTTATGGAAAATTTAACGTATCTTCAAATAATTCTTTACTGTCGTATTTATGTAAGTGGATTAAATCTCGAATTATATTCTCCTTGTCATTTATTATTAGCGTTTGTGTACCCATTATTGCTATTAACTAAAAAGGTTAAAACAAGTTTTCCATTCTTTGCTAGAGGCGATAAATCCGTTAATCTGCAATAAATATGCTCCGAGCTCTTGTTGGCGCCAGTTTACACCTTATAAAGGAACCAATATTTCTAAATTCATTTACGAGGTCTGACCTGTGTTCTCCTAGCGCTAATGCATAGATAGGTACCCTGAATCCCTTTCCTGAACGCAGTTAAATCTTTTATCGCTACAAAATCGACTATCGTAAATCCAACTTGTGGTCCATTGTTGCTGTACAGTACTTATATGGGAGAAACCAAAATAAATCACGAACAAAACCATATCAGCGCAATCGTAGACTATCTCGGGCAGATCGACCGCGGGGGACTACGTCGAGATACCGAGATATTACGCTATTGAATTAGCATTACCGCTGTTCTCGATATTTGTAGTACGGCCACTACAGGCGGGCGTGCCCCATAATTCAGAGCTGCATTATTTTAATTTTCGTCGTGCGTCGAAGCACCGACGACAGCAGTCGGTATGTCGATGGGTTCGTGCGAGATTTCGAGTCGCGATACTGTTAGATGCATAATCTTCACATCTGTGTCTGCATCAGGGCACGGTGGCATTCGCGGATCGTGTAAAATCTCCCAGCTTATGTCCGACGAATGCTGGCGACGAACGTTTGCATCCATTAAAACCCCATTAATAATGTCCTTGTTTTTGTTACAGGTGGCCCATCGACCTGAATGATCTTGACATCGGCAGCTCCACCCATTAAATGTAAGTTGACAATGTAATTATAGACTTTTACGAGATATATTCCAGTGTTTGTTATTCGTGCTATTGTTTTGTTCCGTCGAGCAGGGTCACTGAGTTCTTTATTAAGCTTGATTAACATAACCTAGTTATTAGTTTAGCTGTAGGTAGTCATTTAATATGTCTAGATTTACTGACATTTTTTATATCCATTAATATATCAATTTATATAAATATTTTCTATGTAAGATTGATCTGTTATTTCAATATTTTATTAACAACGCTTAATGCAAGAAGGCATACTTGCGAGCCTACACAACATTCTTTAAGTGAGTGATCGACACGATCATGTTTTTTACACATGCACACATATTTCCCCGAAGAGGTAGGCTGAGGCATATTATACCATCACATTTCGCTAATTATAATTTTAGTCCAACGTAATAGGTGGCAAGCCTGTTGTAGCTTATTAGGAACTTTTATGTTTACCAAAGCCTCGTCCGTTGATCGGCAGGTTTGCTTGCAGGTGAGGTTGGCTTGGGCTGCTAAGATTAAAACCCTATTTTTTTTGTCTTATGTTTTTTCGCTAGCATATAATGGCCCAAATTTCTTAGACAAATAGGACGTTTCTAAAAAGTTTATTGTATTTTTTTTATTTTTAACCCGAATAAATGAGATAAAGTAATTAATGCAGATGGGAATGGGAAAATTTTGTCAACAAATGAAAATTATAGGTGGCTCTAAAACGAGAATCGTGTATTTTTTGACGGTTGTTGCTCGTACTTCTTCTTTTCTTTAATTACATTTTACGAGGATACGGAATACTCGCATAAGTGCGACTTTCACTTGCCAGTTTTATTTTCTAGTTGGCATCGTCAGTACTAGTTTATCGCGAAAAAATATTTTGAGTGCATAGCTTGGCACCGACACGGAATGTTTGCTTTTCATATTTAGAGCCCAAGCCAGCCTCATCTGCAAATGGTACACCTGCCGGTTAACGGACGAGACTATTGCAAACATAGAAGTTTCCGGTAAGCGGCAATAGACTCTCCACCTATTACATGGTGTTGGTCCTACTTAATAGGTGCCGAGCCTATTGCCTTACTTATCAAAATTCCATAAAACAGTATAAATATAAGAAGACAATATAAAATTTAAAAAGTTAATGTATAAGTAAATACATAACTAAGTATATAACTAAATACATAACTAAATACATAACTAAGTATGTAACTATATACATAACTAAGTATATAACTAAATACATAACTAAGTATATAACTAAATATTTGTAAATATTTCAATTTGTTTTAATCACGTTGCCGTTATCAATATCTAGCCAAAACTAGAGAAAATATCACGTCTGTTGTATGGGAGCCCCTTAAATATTTATTTTATTCTGTTTTCTAATATTTTTTTGTTATAGCGGCAAAATAATAACATCATTTGTAGAAAACCTACTTTCTGACTATCACGGTATATGAGATGCAGCCTAGTGACAGACGGACGAATGGACAGCGGAGTCGTAGTAATAGGGTCCCGTTTTTTACCCTTTGGGTACGGAACTCTAAAAATTACAAAAACTGTTTACATAGTTACTGCTATTTCAAGTTCAAAGTAATTTTTGTACTGGCGAGAGAATTAAACATGGGCACATTAGCTTTTAAGTTAAGGTATATAAGAGCTGCATTGAGCCAAAGTCAGCCAAACTAAAGTAAAAAAATACAACTTTACTGCGGGTCAGCTATTGGACAGAAATAAACAGTCGTATTGAGTCGTTGGTAATTTTTTGAAGAAGAATTGAATGGTAATGTTCTTGTGAATAGCACCATTATTAGTTCAATGATATGAATGAATCGACGACGGTGCCTGCTCTTGATTGAATTAGTCGCACCTCGGGGCCGCGACGAGACTATTTGTCACTTGACCGGGACTTATCACATCAGATGTTAACACCAATTACTGTCTCAATCGGTGGATGATATTGTTATATGACTCCAGTGAAAATTTTCATCAAACGCTATAAGACAGTAAATTATACAAAAACTTTTTTAACAATTTTTTTGTTTCAAGATTTTTTTAAAGTGAAAGAATAGTCTTTGCATTTTTTACCGCATAGGCGGTATCTGTATCTGTAGTTATAAAGTTTTTAATGATATCATCATCATTAAAGCCCCAATTTCCTCCACTACACACACTAGTTCATGCTTCACTCGCGAACTTAGTATTTATTTAACAATTTATGCACTTAAGGAACCTATATAAAATCAGAAGTTATGAAAGACATGTACAACGGCACTTCTTATCCCTAAAAGTAATTTATTCCAGTTGATCGAACAAGGAAAAAAAGACACGTGCACAAAATACGTAAAAAAACAAACTTTGTTACGTATTTAGTACTTAGTTGGCGGAGGCAGATGTGTGGAATCCTACTGTTAGAGTTTTTTAAGCCCTATAAAACCACTTGACTCAATGAATATCACATATAGTGATAACCGGGACCAATGTTAACACCAATTACTGTCTTACTCTGTAGGTGATATTGTTATATGACTCCAGTGAAAGTTTTCATCAAACTTCAAAGCAAATTATACAAAAATCTTTTCTTAAAAAAAAAATCATTGTAACAAAAATTTTTAAACCGAAAGACTATTCGTGTTTGTAGTTAATGTAATTATAAAGTTTCTAATAATATATTTATTTATTTAATCTTTATTGCACACACATAAAAATACAAATTACAAAAAGCGAACTTCATGCCATTAGGCACCAACCTTGGGGTTAGCAGAGACAAAGGATAGAGCGATGCGAGCAAGAGAAAATATTTATAGTTATGATATACTTACATAAAATAATACATAGAATTAAGACGAATTACATACAAATACACACACATATATAATATTATATAAATGGATGACATCGGGGGGAAATTTCATCGATTATCATACATACATACATATACATATATTCACGCCTATTTTCCCGAAGGGGTAGGCAGAGGCATATTATACGCCCACATTTCGCCAATTATACAGTTGGTCCCACGTAATAGATGGCGAGCCTATTGCCGCTTCCCGGGCACTCTTTCTGTAGTCACCAGAGCCTCGTCCGTTGATCGGCAGGTGCACCACTTGCAGGTGAGGTTGGCTTGAGCTCCTTAGGTCTTGGTAGGATCCCTATACACCCTTCTATATACCACCCTATATTCTTTTAATAAGTTATTGAAAATTAAGTATAATATTACATTTTCTTTCTATAAACTCAATGGTTCACGGTTGCTAGGATATTTTCTTAATTTATTTAATCATTGCTTAAAAAAGAAGTTGCTTATCGTTTGTATCGTAAAATAATATTTTCTATAAACATTTCATTCTTTCACACTTCATATGTCTAAAATATATCTTATTAACCACTGAGTATAACGATCTGAATAATAAAAATACACTAAGGAGATGGTATCGTCATGATCACGCTGCGCTTCGGTGCACCTATCAGGTCTTTACATTATCTAACATATCAATCAGTTTAAACCACATATTGAGACACCCGTTTAGTGAATAAACGATACTGTTCTTGAACTGTCACCAATACTCACCATCAAATTATTTTTTTTCATTTAAATAATGGCTTCGTGCGTTTAGCACTGTTAGCCAGTGTCAAGTAAGAGATATATTAATAACATAGAAATCATAGTAAACGAGAATGAGTGGTGATAAAGATGATAAATGGTGAATGAGAAGCCCTCCCCCTAAACCCCTTGAGTCTATACTGAGACTATACTGAGATCTCACATGGACTTCTTGAGAGAATTTGAGAAGTTATGTTGGACTGTTTTGTTTCATTCACTAACACTTATGTAAGTTTACAAACACTTAAAGGTTAATAATCCACCGATATTAAACATGAATGTTCGAAATATCACAAATTTTAGAAAATAAAACAAAACTGCGTTATGCTGCAGTTTCCCGCCAAGAAGTCCAAACTGTATTTGAATGATGTTAATGGTTTTTTTTAAACGTGTGTCTTGCCCAACGAAGCAGTCGATGCAGTATATATAAACGAATAAGCACTATAACAAGAGGACCCACTCATGATGACCTGCACAAATGCCATTTTTAAAGTCGTAATATTATTATGCATAACAGCGAATGGCGCAACATACATATAAAAACTACAATATTGTGAGTCAGAATTATCTTTAAACATGAATGTATTTTGATATGCTAAACATATTTCGCAACAAGATTTTGCAGATAGCGAGAACCCCTTCCATATTAATCTACAAAAGTATGAGACAGAAAAAAATATTGTTCTTCAGTAAGATGTCTTTGATTACAAATTTGTACCACCTAAAAGTGTTTTATCATTTACGTCTCTATATCCTCCACTAAAGTACCCACACTAGTTCTTACTCGGACTTCATGCCGATTGGCAGAGTCAGATGTGTGAAATGCTTCTGTTAGAATTTATAATTAAAAGTCAACTTGTGAATGTTATAATCAAAGCTCCTAAGCTAATTAAGAGAAGAAAAGGCAACTTGGCTTTATGCCTACCACATATATAGATAGTTCAATCCACGATGACGCATGAATTGATCAATATTGAACTCTATAGATTGGTGTTAAGAGCGTCGCCATGCGTCATCGTGGATGGAACTATCTAAAGTAATAACAGGAAACAATATTTTAACATGCGTTTGAACCACGGAATCGCTCGATATTAAATGCCAAAGAAACTGTCATCCATTCGACGTTAAGGCGCTGATAGGATTCCTGGAGGAACTGGGATGGCTGGAGTAATCCAGCTCTCACCCTCCTACGCAAAATGGACGCATGGGACGTCTGATTGCGGAAAAAGCCTGCACGACGAAGAAGAAGAAGAACTGTCATCCATCGAAGAATATCTGTGAACTATGCTTTACATCGTTTCCGATCACCGAGTATTGCGCAGCTTCGTGTGCTTAGTAAAGTATTTGGATACCTAAAAAAGATCTCGGGATTATAAGCCACAATATCCGTAAAGTCAGCCGGCATCGGCAGTGCGGTTCGAGATGGTATCAGGTCGGCGTGCTGCATCCATCAAGCCTCGACGCTATCTGCCGTATCGACCTGCAGATAAGCACAGTAGAGCACCAGTGCAGTAGCCAAAGTATACTGAGTTTTATTATTGTATTCAGTTCAACATCAATTTATACAGCCAATAGATATTGAATAGGTTGTGTACGTGTATAGCAACAAGCTTGTTGGTATGGTAGTCGCAAGATGATGGTAGGCTGAGGTATAAGGCTGATGTACTGACATATCAAGCTTCGATACAATCTGCTGTATTATCACCTCGCACTTATCAAAAGCCGTCTGGACTTTGATTCGATTCTGAAGCCCCATATATTTATTATATTGTCGTTGAACGTGTCTACGATAGTTACACTAAATAAGTCCTAAATTATATATGGGTTGGTTTTTTTTTGAAATATGAAAAATGACATTGAATACTTGTCAATCCCAGAAGTTAGCCCATTCTCTTGCAATACTATTTATATTTTGGAAGAACAACAGCTTACAAAATAAAAATTACTGATGACGAAATATGACTAAAAACAAAATGTCTTGTACGGGTCCTCACACTTTCATTACTATTATTATTTATAATGAAAACGCTACGTTTCTGAAAAAATGGGTTTGAATGTTGTTCTTCTAATCACTAGATAAAGTAAAAACGTGCAGAACTTGGTTATTGGATTTAACTACAATGCAACAAATATCAATATATATTTATTATAAAATATAGTAAGCAATTGATAGCTCCGCATGTGCAACATAAAAATATCTATAAAATCTACTCATTGATATGTTCACTATGGTCGTACCAATTATATTAGATAAATTTGTGATCACCCCCGAGCAGCCGTTTGTCTTTTACCGCAAATGAGCCGCGTAATGGGCGACCGTGCATAAAAGGAACGTACCACAGTTTAACTTTTGTCTAGTCATTAATAGATACGCCGTGGGAACCGGAACTGGGACGATCTCGGACGATTACTAAATAATTACTTATCGATATTTTCTTATTTGATTCTCATTTAGAAATAGTGCCGCCCCTTGTCATCTCACGGGGTGTTATAAGAGTCGACGAAGAGAAATCCAACCGGATGATGGGCAGCTGCGTTGTTCTGCATACTTATTGAACCTGAAATCACAAACTCGCCTGCCCAGCGTGGTGATTGGGGAGGCTAATGTTCAACAGTGGACTTTATGTGGCTAAAATGATGATGATGATTTTCTTCTTTATTGTGACCGATAATTTTTCCCATTATGCTGATGACGGTAATGGCTGGAATTCAGCAAAATTTGCTTAGACCAGTGAGCAGACCCTAGGCCCTAAGCTTGTGTCTAGGTCAACCGGGATAATGTTGAGGTTGAGACAATTTAACATTTCGGGCTCTCTTCAAGCAATATAAGTAATACTAGCGGACCCGACAGACGTTGTTCTGCGTGATATTTAAATAACCTAGATACCGAATGCAGCGCCAACTGCCGGGCTGATTTGTGAATCTATACGATCCAAAGAGCCACCAAAATGCATACAAAAAAAAATTTAATCGGTCCAGCCGTTTAGGAGTAGTTCAGTGGCATACGTAGAGTAAAATTATATATATGTAAAGATTAAGGCATAATTTAGTAGCCATCAGCCAAATGAATGAACTATTACGTATGTCATGAAAGTGCTTCCTGTACTTATGGAACTGGTTGTAAGGAACGGCAAAGATACTAATTTTCAAATAGAATAAACACTGGGACGGTAGCAAAGCCTTTGCATTAGTTATAACATTAAACAAACAGATTTATGCCCCGCCAAGAACAAAGAAGCTGCCCATAACGGCCCATAATTGTGCAGGCAAATGCACTGCCAATAAAATACAAGGTGCAGGCATTTTAACTGGCGGTTATTACGTACGCGACCACTTAATAGCATTAGCATCATTGTCCAGCAGTCGTTAATAGGTCGGACGACATTTCTATTGTACCCCCCGGGCCGTAATAGACCGCCGGAATTCTGGCAAGGCCTCGTGTTTTTAATTTATTCCCTTAATTAATGATAGTTGAAAGTTCGGCTCTATCTATTAGGTCTCTATTCCTAAAATATCTGTGGAAATCATTTTTTATAGATAAATATACTTTTTATTGTTGGATACTAAGTATTTCTTTTAGTGGTTAACAATGAAGCCACATTTTAACTACATTTTTGAAATGATAGTGCTTCTAATATCCATCAGTAGGACTATCACCTGAACTCATAAAGCTTGGTTCTGAGAGAGGGAGATTACCCAAAAATTTCTGACTGCTAATAAGTATATAGATAAATTAGTAGAAAATTGTCATATCGATAGGTAATGAAAACAGGAAACTATCTGTGCATGGTTTATTTGGTGATACACTGACTAATATACTTACAAGTAATTTTAATAAGAAAAGGATATGAAAGCGACTTGCGAAAGAATTCCATTGTCTATCTTATTATTTGTATGCTTATGTCTTATTGTAACTGTATATATGTATTGTGTTTTACCATTTATATAATGAATGTGTCATAGTAGTGCTCCCACAAAAGGTATCTACGGAAGACCAGCGTCGAGGTGTTTTCGTGACACCTCGGCTTTATGCTGAGTGGATACCTTTTCTGTGACACTCTTCAAATTGTTACTTAAATATTATGTATCTGTTTTATTTTAAAGTTGTCACAGAATAAATTCTTTTTCTTTCTTTCTTTCTATCTCCATAGGTATAAATTAGATTTTCTCTGTTAGTGACCTGAAGTGTCTAGAGCTTTTTTTTTTAATAATGGCTTCGTGCGGCTAGCTCACTTAGCCAGAGTCAAGTATAATATATGTTAATAATATATAATTTATAGTAAATGAAAATGAGTGGTGATAATGATGATAAATGGTAAATGAGATGCCCTACCTTCTTAGCCCCTTAAGTCCTCAGTAAATATGTGGGACTGTACTGAGATCTCACATGGACTGTTTTGTTTCATTTACCAACACTAATATACGTTCACAAACACTTAACGGCTAATAATCTACCGTTATTACACATCACAAATTTAAGAAAATAAAACAATACTGCAGACAACGGTTCACCTTCCCGCTTATACGTCCGACTAGAGCCTAAGGATTTTTTGAAATCTTAAATTGAACTGGTAGCTGTATATAATTAAGCATTATTGTTTTCACAATAAATTTGGTAATATTACCATTAACTCTTCGGCAAGGATTACGTTTATCGCCTCGATGCAATTGCTAAATCGCTGCTTCAATTCCGGACAGCTGTAAATCCATTTAGTGTGTGAAGGGCCTGCGCACGCGTCGGTCAATTAAGTCCAATTATCTCTCGGCTCCAACAGCCTTTGATACACCGACGATGGATTAACAACCGACTTCTGAACTACACGATTTGTCGGTGCATTCGATCGTTACACCAGACCAAACCTGTCAATTTAAAGAGTTTCTAGTTGCAGTTTTGCTATGATGGGATCCTTCTATGTGTCATTTAAATTATACAATCCGTAATGTTTTCGATCTTCATTTCCTACTTCATCTCCTTAGGGGTGAAACTTTTTATGGAAATTTGCGTTTATTTGTTTTAATTTCGACACCTTCAAAACTATATACTAGCTTCAACTTAGAAAAAATCACTCTCAACACATTTGTGGAAAGGATTTGCAATCCTATTAAAATTAATTACGTGAACCTATTATGTACGAAAAAATAAATAAATAAGTATAATTCTGTGAGATGTCCAAAAAAATTAATTAAAGTTATGTTTTCTCAGCTTATATTATTAGAGTATAGCCACCATAATAATTAGCTTTGAGATCATTGATTGATGAAAAGTAAGTACCTGGTTAAAGTTGTTTAATTTTATTACCTCTTTCTTGAAATACACCGTTAATTGCTTTAAAACATGCTGCTAGAATTTTATAATTAGTATAATAGAGCTACCTTAACACTATACGCATATTACTTTACTATTAACTCCTTAAGTTCGCTTCGTGAAACCCGACAGTTTCTCGGAAACATAACTATTATAAATGTGAATATTAATTGGAGTCAGTTGTGAGATATTGGCGTTGAGCTGTTTGCTATTAAACGTTAAGATAATGCGATGGTACATTTCTTAATTGCTTATTGCACGATAGAGGCACTATCGCGGTATTATTTTAAATATAATAACAAGCATTATCGATATCATAACAATAACAACCAGTAACTTGCTTCACTCCACTCGCTCATGACGGGAAAGGATAAATGGTTCTCAGTCTGATTTCAAGAACAATATCAGTTGTACATGAATTGACATTTTCGTTCCGTTTTAGCTCAATTTTTTTGTTTAATGTAGTGTGATTACTCTTGTAAAAAGTGCATCGAGTGTTATGGTGTTTTAAACATATGTTATACAAATTTGCGTGTGTAAAAGAAGGTTACTTACAGGTAAGATTTAAGAGCCTTAGTTATAACAGGGAAATAAAAAATAGGAACAACGAAATTGAAGAAGCTAAAAGGCATAAAATGACATGTTTTAAGAATAATAAGCATACAATTGTTAATGTTATTAGTTAAGACCACGTATAATATCGACTTCACACTCTCTCAAGATTTGAAACATGTCTCAGATAATATAAACCTCTGGAGCTTGACTGTAATATTATTTGGTTTTGGTAGGATAAAGATTTGATTACTTTTATTTAACTCTTCAGTGTTTTTTTCTTACTATTAATTTAAAGATGATTTGTTGTCATTACTTGAAACCTAAATAACTGTATCTATTAATTAATAAAAATATTTTTTTTTAATATTACAGTGTATCAAATATCTGAGATATTATCTTATTATAATAAATATATGTAAATTACTTTTTTTATTAAATTAAAAGAAACCCGTCTTTAACAAGTTTGGTAAAGAAATAGAGATAATTGTAGAGTATCTACAATGTAAATTATAAAAACGACTGTTTATATTATGAAAAAAACTACAATATTCGTAGCTTTAACCGCTTCTTATTTAGAGATAATATAGTATTCTTGCGAACAAGCGATGTCTTGCGAAGGAAGATTTCATTCACACAGCGCCATCTAGCTTCCAAGGCCCCAACTAATGCTACTGATAAAAATACGTCTGAAGCATACAATACAGATATAAACAACAGAAAAAGTTAAGATTATTATTGATTTCATTGAGTTTAGAAACAAAGAAATGTATATCCTTTATTGTAAATTTAACGAATAACAAAAATAAATAGCCTTATGTAAAATAGGTCAAGTTCAACTTTCTTTTTAACAGAAATCTCTTTCAGCCAAACTAAATATACCAAAAAGTAACTTAAAACATTTTCAAACAGTTCACTTGTAAGTTTATATTTTTGAGTATAAATGTGGACTGATTTGATGTATTGCATTTTAAAATAGATCTGATTGTTGATCTACCACACGTGATATGTACCAATACTGATAAACATTTAGATGTGATTGATGGTGCTAGTAATTTATTTTATCGGTTTCTTTAACTACGCTATTGTTGCAGCCAGCCGTACAATACTGGTTTTAGTAAACTCAAAATGCCTTCGAGATCAACAACCGTACATGTAAATATAGATTTCTTTTTAGCTTTTTGAGATCTTTGCGTCTCAATCTCTTAAAGGTACGAACATTGGTTGGGTCATTAATCATCATCCCGTTTATCCAAGGACGTGTCTGGTGTTTATTGTGTGAATAATCTTTTTTGTTCATGTTTCGGCGTTTGAGCCACACACTGTGGTTCAGGGCATGTCGTTGTTATTGTTTCGTTTATTTTTGATTTTGTGTACGTATATTATTTGAGTGTGGGGAACGTCCCTCGATAATATGCGAGCTTTTGTCAATAGTAGTTAACTCTTGTGATTTACTCGTAGTAAATTGTTACTAGATCAATTTTTTTTTCTTTTGATTATTTTGTTTTTCTTCTTTCCCATTATTTGCATATTTTTAATATTTTACTACTTAGCGACTCAAAGTGGGTCTTGGCCTTCGACATCAAAGTTCGCCATTTATTAGGGTCCTGTGTCAGTTCGGTCTATTCACGGCTTAGGATATTTTACTAGATAGTATTTCAATATTCTTGGCCTTCTAACTTGTTTAAGTAGTGTTTAAAATATTTTTTTTGTAATTACACTGCAAGTATTTGTAACGGTTATCTGTATGTACTAATTAACTACTTCATTGGCTTGGGTTTTATCACGCACTCAAAATGGTAAATTGGTAAATTGGTATATCACACTGTTTATTACGTCACCATACTTCGTCTAAGTAAAATATTGTGAAAAATAATCTTGTGTTTTATTTATACATATCTACTGATCAATACAAACAATTGATTTAAAGGTCTCGTGTATAATGTTTTGTGTGTATACTGGAATATATAGAGGTACACATAAGTTTTATAACTTTTTTTGTTATTTATAATGTCAATACAGTGCATTTTAATGTGATATGAAAATATGTATGTTGAATTGGCGACCTCGTGCTGGAAGACTATCAGATACTGTGTGGGCCCCTCCTGGACAAGGCTAACAACAGGACAGGGCGGAGACGTGTTGGAGAGGCATTTGTCCAACCTTGGACAGAAAGGAACTGAAGAAGAAAAAGAAGATGTAATATATAGTGAACCTTAAAGCCAAAGAACAGATTTGCGAATTTGCGGTAAAAATTGCGCTTTTAGGACAATTTGACGTTTACTGTACAATTTGACGTTTACTGTACAAATCTTGAATTTTATTAATTAAATAAAAATATATCACTCAAAAAGAACATTGAATAGATCTGCCGTACTGCGCTACGCAATCGAGCGCATTTCAATTGGCGCCCCAGTGCTAAGCTAACAGTAACTTAGATCGTCACATAAATGCCTTCGCCAATGCACACTTAAAACCTTTATTAAAATTCAGGCGTGAACAGGAACATCCCTTACCCTGACAGCAGTAGAACATCATCATTCATCATTTCAGCCCATTAACGTCCCACTACTGAGCACGAGCCTCCTCTCACATATCAAGGTGTGAGGGTATTGGGTCATACTCCACCACGCTGACCCAGTGTGGATTAGCGGAAGCAGGTGTATGGCGTCCTGCTGTTAGAATTTATCAAGCCGCCTATTAGGCCTCTAACATGGCTTAACGACTACCACATTTAGTGATAACCGGGACCAACGGCTTAACGTGCCTTCCGAAGCACGGAAGCGCTCGATATCAAATGCCAAACAAACGGTCACCCATCCAAGGACTGACATAAATACATTGAAATTATGACCTGAAATCCATATATAGCGTATGTGTCGCAGCCAGATTGTAGAAAGCGCTGTTTTACAAAACGACTAAGCAAATTGTGAAAGTGTTGTGAGCATTATTTATTTCACTGAAAGCAATTGGCTCCCTTAACAATTCGTGGGCATTATAGGTCATCTGCAAATATCTTCCCGAGTCAGGTGTCATAATAGGCTATAATTATGTACAAACAAAGACGTTTTCCATACTTTTTCAATTTTCCATTCGTTTTATAAAACGGCGCATATCTTCAATCTGCCTGCTACATTCACATATTTATGATAAGTTTAAATCTACATTTATCCTCGTTCAACATACCCAATAATTGCCCGTTTGTATTGAACATAATGTGATGTCAGAATCGTTAATGTCATTTGTTTTGAGTTTTGTTTTGTTCTGAGAGAAGCTATTGTTTATAATTGACGTAAATTTTATAAGTGTTTATCAATATTAGCACTTTAACCACTTAGTTCATGTAGTGCCGTGTTGTTTAGTTATTCTGTTACTGTGTTTAATCGATAGCGAGTTTGTGTGAAATGATAAGTTATATCATTATACTTTATGCATCCACTTTGCTGCAATGTACTCCGTAAGTTAAATATATTTTACTTTCATATTAATGTTCTTTTTATACCGTTTTAGCACACATTGCAAGTTCGATCTGAGGAGCTTAGAGCTGGTTTTAGTTGAGATTAAAAGTATCAAGTCTATTTATAAATAAAATCTGTAAACATTTTTATTTTGCAGAAAAACCCTGCATACAACATCTTCACGATGTACTAGAACTTGCCGTGAGTTGTAACCATGTTGTCGTATTTTGATATTGCTTGTATATTTCAGTAGGCAGATTATAGCTTACTTATATGTTATTTCTCTTTGGATAGTTTACAGTCGAAGACCAGTCCTCTGTTTTAAGTCTAGCCGTTATTTTAAGACACTGTTCACTGTTAATTCCTTATTTATAATTAAGGACATCTGATTCTGTAACATTTATTTGTACTAAGCTATTTGAAATTTATGACTAAACAAGTCCCTTTAGAACAAGAACTATAGAACTAGTTATATACTACTCTGTCAAGAAAATACAGGGAAAAAATCAATAATACACAAAAATTGTTATTCCGCTTTGGGTCAGTTGGAAGGCGCCGTTCCGAAGCATGTTGACTAGTTTGCATGTAACAACGTGTTTCATGAATGTTGGGTCGGTATTGACTCCTTCTAACATGTCCTCAGCGACTATCATGCGAATCAGTTTTTGAAGAAAATTTTGGTCTTTTGGAACTAGCCAGGCGGCACACGTTTCATAGTTTCATCAAATTATTAGTTAAAATGGTACGGATCAACTCGTAAGATACAGAAAGTTCGGCGGCCATTCTCTCAAACTTGAATGAGGATGTTCAGTCCCTATTGCGATATTAACTTCAGTTGCAGACGTTGATGGCCTATCAGAACGAGGAAAATCTTCCATCATATCTCGACCGCTTTTGAACACTTTGTACCACTCATAAGCCGTGGTTTTGATTGTCGTTTCACCGTAAGCGTTCTGTAACATTTTTAGTGTCTCCGAACACAAAATTCCGTTGGCAATGCAAAATTAAAGACAAACTCTTTGTTCGATGTTGTTGGCCATTATGAAATTTGCAATTCACACTAGATATGAATAAAACTAAAAACAGCACTGTTTTTAATATAAATGACAGACGCAAATCAAACTCCGCGCCAAAATGAATAACAATTGTGCCAATCTAACAACAAAAAAAAATTGAATTTGGATTTATAAACAAAACATTCATTCCCCAAACTTTGTTGACTGAATGTACGACGTATAGAAATAGAACAGAAGTCATTAATTATTACACAGTCATATTACCTATACATAAGTATAGGTAATTAGTGCCTGCGTCAGAAACTTTTATATACCTACCTTCTTCTTGATATAAATAAAATCTATCCTAATCTACAATAATAGGGTTCTAATCCTAACCTATAATAATAGGGTTAGATATATGAAAGTAACTATCTATATAAATTATCCGATTTTTTATTTGCGATATAAGAATCTTTTTTACCATCATTTTCCTGTTAACACAACAACAAAAAACAGTTGATTCTGCCTAGCCATTCACAAGTGAGGCTTAGTCATAAATATGGCAATAGATACCTTATCTACCAACAAAAGGTAGCTATTTCTGTCCCGTCTTTCTCAAAAGATGGATCATATTTTATGAATGGTCGATCACGGTGTTTGTCGCGTTTGAAATTCAGTACCGCTCCTGGATTTATATTCTGTTATGCTAAACTGGCTGCGACGAACCGGCGCTCGCGCCGGTGTCAGCTGACCCCGGAATACATTAACGGCATGCTCGTGTCTAAACGTTACTTTTTGTTGTTATTTTTCCGTGCTCCGTAAGGCACGTTAAGCTATTGGTTTCGGTTTTATGTGGCAGGCGTTAGAGTTACGATGTAAGAGGCTCTAATGGGCGGCTTGAGAACATTAACAGTAGCACGCCACAGGCCTGCCCTCTCCAATCCGCATTAGATCCGCGAGTCGTGTATGCGCGAGTTTGACCATAAGTTTTTAAATGTATTTATAAGTATCGTTAATATTTTATTGTAAAAATAAGAATTTGTAAGCTATTGCGTAGCTCTGTCGCGGGCCTTGAGCGTGGTGACCGAATCCAAAAATTCCGTTACAAAAAAAACCTAACACCCCCAACTCCGACCGGCACAGCGGTGATACTTTTTAGTTTTTTCATCTATCGATAAAAAGCAGAACTTTTAATGACTTTTTGAAATATCACGCTTGTCTCTTTAGTTCAGCAACCCGCCTTTAGGTGGCATTGGTTGTATCGGCGTTACTGGGCATGCGTATTTTATTTACAAGTTTTTTTATGTATAGGTAATACACATTAATGCCGCGCAGAGAAAGTATATATGATATGATATCTATATAAATGTACATAAAAATAAATAATTATAATTGCATAAGGTGATAAAAAATGCTATGCAATAGCTTTACCGCGGCAGTCTCCGATTGCCCCACGTCTTTTTCTTTTTAAGATATGACGCAGCAGACTGCTGAGGTCGTGAATTCATGAATACAAATATTGTTTTTGATCTTCATAACGTCATTTGGGTCTTAATTTAAAAATTTTGGTCCTAATTCAGTAGGTATACAAATTGAATTCGTTACTTGTCTCTGTTTGAGCATAGTTATAAAAAAGTGTAATTTGCTTGTTACAGAGTTAGCATGGTAGTGGTGCTAAATGGCGTGCTCGCGGACGAGTGTCCGACGTCGGTGCGCGCGCTGCTGGCGAGCCACCCGGGCTACCGGGACGCGGCTGCTCAGCTGCTGGGCGCCTCGTCGCGTATCGTGCCGCCACCGGGCCTGCTCTACGTGGCGCAGCGAGAATTGGCTGCCACCGCGCCACACGACAGTACGTACACAGGCTCACACTTGTTTCTACATAATAATATGTAATATCGTGCAAATCCGCGAAACCACCATACGTAAAGTCCGCGTATCTGCAATAGATCTATTTTGACAGGTGAAGGTAAAAAAACTTAATAAGTTTCTTATTTCAACTAAGTTTGGGCTCATTTTTACACATAATATAATTCATTATAAAATATGTTCTGTCTGTTGTTTTAAAAAGTTTTTTCTGAATGTACATAATATGGGCTCTGCGACAGTTACGCCCATTAACTTTAATTAGCGAAATTTTTCAGTTACGCGGAATTATCCAATGCTAGTTACGCGGATTTGCACTATCCCCTACGATATGTCGTAATACCCACATGATGGTAAGCAGTCGATGCAGTCTAGAGAAGTAAGAGCGGGCTATACCGCGGAAAAAGCAAAGTGACAAGCGCACCCACTCATAACGGCCTGCAAAAATGCCATTTCATGCCCCGCTTAAAAGACCTGGGACTATAGTCCAAACACATGCGCCGTCTGAGAATTCGGAAGCTGAATAGTCTTGCTCAAGAACGACTCACCAAATTATAGAGGAAAGGAGAGGGCAGTATTAAGTTGTAAAGCTCTGCAGAAATATTGTTTGTTTTTATACGCGATTGTAAATTGCAAATAAAACACATTTTGTGGATTGAAATAATTCGAAACCGGACTTAATTCGAAACGTCAAGATCAAAATAGGTAAATAAACCGCGATTTAATTCCAAGAAATATTTTTTTCCAATAAGAGAAACTATTAAGATTTAAGTTTGAAAGATATACAAATATAACAACTATTTAATTTGTTTCAGAAAATGTCAACATAATCGGTTCAGACGATGCCACATCATGTATTATTGTAGTCCTCAGACATTCAGGTAAAATCTATTGTTTTTAGGTAATAAATTTTTTTATGTTGTTGTGTTGAACACAAGGTATATTATAATGTCCTGGACATCTGGACGGTAGTTACGAGAGGGGACGAGGAGGACGAAGTCGTTCCTTCTGTTGCCCTCTCGTGACGTCTTATGTCCAGATATACCTACTTCATCGTTATCATCTCAGCCACTTGAATTACACTGCAGGACATAGGCCCCCAAAAGATTAATTAATTCTTGATTCGGACTACGCTGTGCTCTCTTTAATGTCACTGTGATTTCAAATTCGACCAAGTATCCTTTTTAGGGTTCCGTAGTAAACAAGGAACCCTTATAGTTTCGCCATGTCCGTCCGTCCGTCCGTCCGTCCGTCCGTCCGCGGGTTAGCGCAGAGACTATTAACATTAGACAGCTGAAAATTGGTGTGGGTATACATATTAATCACGTCGACAAACCTGTAGAATAAAACTTTTAAAAATATTGTTTTTTAACGTACCTCCCCTACACGTAAAGTAGGAATGATTTTTTTTTCTCGAGTCTATCTTATCATGTTGGGTATCGTTAGAAAGGTCTTTCAAAAGTAATACGAGTTTCTTAACACCATTTTTTGATTTAGGGATCCGTTTTCGAAATATTAAGCTTTAAAGTGGAAAAAATTGATAGAGTTAAGTATCCGCCCCCCCCACCAGGTAAACGGTACTTTCAGAGTGGCTGAAAAAATTCACAATAGTAGTATATATAGTGAAGTTAAAAGGAAAACTATCACGGCTAAGTAGGCTTTACTGGTTTTCGAGTAGTGGACGACAATCAAATAAATTTTTGTATTAAATGTATTAAAATTTCATTCATACCGTAGTAGTGATATCTATCGGGGAATAGCTGAACCTGTTCATATAGCGACATTATGGCAATGGGTGACTACGGAACCCTATATTGCGCGTGGCCCGACACGCACTTGGCCGGTTTTTTATTTTAATCATTGTACGAGTCTCCATCTTCATTTCTGAACTCGGTGCCAGCGAAGTCACACGCGAGACATCTATATTCCAGCACCAATGTTGCAAAGCTATATACAGGGAGACCTCTAGTACAACACTCGATTTCGGTACATCTTCTTTTGCCATTTTTGCTAATCTTGTGCGAGTGGCGAGCTTACAACCGCTTGCAGCCTACCCGTATAAATTATACCGAGTTTTATCAAAAGAGTTTTACAATAATATTTAGAAATAGACAATATCAGATGTCTCATCATTAATAACATTATTTCAGCTATTAGAAGTCCACTGCTGAGATCAGGCGTCCTTAGTAGATTTGCACATTGAGCGATCCTAAATCGCATTGATCTCTAATCCATCAGATAGAGGCCTCTCCTACGTTTGCCGGTTCGCGGTCGCCATTGAAGAACCCATTGGTCGTCGATTCTTTCTGCTATGTGGCTCGTCCATTTCACTACAGCTTGCTGATTCGCCTTGCTTTTTCGGTCTCATCAGATCTCCTTCTGCAAACATTTCAAAAACAAGTTCTAAAAAGTGAATCTTTCTTGTGATACAGGATCCGGGGCTATAGCTCTATCTCACTTAGATGGCTCCGGCACAGCTGAGGCGGCGGCGGCCATGGCAGCCAGGGTCCAGCAACTTGCGGCCGGCTACCCCGAGGGGCGGCTCGAGCTGCAACTAGCGGGAGGGTTCACTGACCCTCACCGGTACTCCGATGAGCTGTTCGCTAACATCATGCGTAAGTATCCTTAAACGACATTAAAGTTATCTACCCAGAAGGCCGGCTCAAGCTGCAACTACCGGGCGGGATCACAGACCCTCACCGGTACTCCAAAGAGCTGTTCGCTAATATCATGCGGAAGTACCATTATACGACATTAACACGTTGAACGCCAGCGGTCTCAGACACAACAAAAAATATTTTTGTTTGTCGCGGTCATATGGCGTTCAGAGCTTAAAGTTATGTTACCCGAAGGGCCGTCTCGAGATGCAACTCGCAGGGGGGTTTCTAGGCCCTGACGGTAGTAGTAGTATTTACGACAGTCGTTATTAGGACAGTCAGTTCCTTCTAATATCCTGACAGCGGGTTTAACCTTAGAATGACGTATCCCTCTAACCAACCAACCCGCCTGTCCAGGGTGGTGAATATGGTAAAACTTCTCCAATAGAACGTTATCTATGGAGGCCAATGTTTAGCAATGGCCTTAATTATACTGATATGGTAAAGTCTCCCTTTGAGTTGTAGAGGTCAGACGGCAGTCGCTCTGTAAAATAACTGAAACTTCACCAAATCTTTTTAGGACAGTGAGCAGACCCTTCCTTTCCTTTGGCTGACGCCAAAAATAAGAGGATGTTGAGCCAGGAGGATGATTTAAGGAAGTAAGATCCAATATGGGAATCGAACTATATTTTTTCACGGTATCGAGCGCTATGATTACATGAGGCAGGATGCGGTAACTATAACGTGTTACATTAAAAACACGACCTCTCGAGCGGAGTGTAGGTAAACCATACACACACCAGGTATAGGATATACTGGAGCCACTTTAGTCCTATTTGTTTATATCATAGTTTGCAACGAGGGAAGCGTAAACGATTAACAAGGCGTGCAACATGTTAATTTACATTTCGTTGTGATTTTATTAACTCTTAATTAGATCACTGTTAGAATGCAACAGTGGTGAGCATTTAACACGTACTAACTCGGAAATAAATATGAAGATTGACGCAAAGGTCATGTCAATATGCGGCGCGGCGACCGCTGCCAACGCGTTATTAGCGGAGCGGCGTGGGTGCCACATTGTTGGAACAGTCGACAGGACGCCAGTAGGTTTTCTTTATCTTCTTAACGCTCTTGTCAGAGCAGTCATCGTGGAGTGTACATTAATTATCATCTCAGCCCATTAACGTCCCACTACTGAGCACGAACCTCCTCTCACATATTAAGGTGTGACGGTATTGGCTCATATTCCACCACGCTGACCCAGTGCGGGTTGGCGGAGGCAGGTGTATGGCGTCCTGCTGTTAGAATTTATCAAGCCGCCCATTAGGCCTCTAACATGGCTTAACGACTACCACATTTTAGTGATAACCGGGACCAACGGCTTAACGTGCCTTCCGAAGCACGGAAGCGCTCGATATCAAATGCCACACAAACGGTCACCCATCCAAGGACTGACCTCTGTAAACTCTGCTGTACTTCGGTCAAATTTTCCGACCACCTAGCATCACAGAGCTACGAGCGCTTCAACACTACATTACATTAATTATGGGTAGATGTAATTCGCCTCCATGATGCCTACTTCTTCAACCTGCATGATCGCTTTCTCTTGGCGGAGCAGTTTTGTTCATCGTAGAGTAATCATCATCATCACCCCAAAGACGTCCACTGCTGAACATAGGCCTCCCCCATTAGCTTTCAATGCGATCATCGTATCAGATTATTGGACAGATGTAGTTGCCTTACGACATCACGCTGTTTCTGCTTTAAATATTCCGTGTGCACTGCAAAAGAAAGGAGAGACGGCAGTAGATTTGAGGCATTTTGTTTGGTTTAATATATGTCTTCCTATCAAACACAGTGTGATTTTTAAAAATTTAAAATAATGTTTAATGATACAAGGTTTTATTTTTTTTCTACTAGTATTAACTTATATCTTGTTTATTGTTTAACTATCTTTTTCGACTTCACCGATTCGATTCCAAAGGATGATCAACACTAGTTGTAACCACACTTGGAATCGTTTTGGCCCATAGTGTCTTCTGCAAATTTCATATAATGTTTTGTCAGTGGCGCCGAAAAACTATCTTTATCCTTTCTTTCTTTCTTTTTAAAATGTCGATACTTTCCTGGTCTTATCCACAAACATTTGTTTCTGGCCTATAAAGTTCACTATGATTGATCTCTGTGTCATATTAATGTGCATAATGCGCGTTAAAACAGGCGTATAATATTACGGATCAATCAATCGATTGATTGGCTATCTTTTAAATGTGACAGACACTATGCGTTCTAAAAATAGAATTAATTGCGTTACTTTTTCATAATGCTATATAATTATTATTGAGATATAATTCAGCCTAAAAGTATAATGGTAATGGTTAGGTTGTTTTTTGGGATTTGTGTTACTTTATGTAAATCATGACGACGCAATTCGCTAGAAAAAAAGCAGTTGACTCTTTCCCTGTCCAATACATTTAAATAAAAAGGAGACATTGGAATAGACAGGTCCATCCATGAAGCAGTTTTTTTACTAGAGTGACGAATGAAAGCCGGAAGTTTCTCAGTAAATAGCTCGCCGACTTCATAAATATTGTTGGAAGCCATTGGATTCTTACAATGCAGAGAGTAATAGCAGGATAAATGAGGAACACTAAAGTATTTAATTTCTCTTTTCCAGTATCTTTCCACCGTCTAACAGTGGAGATAGATCTGATAATGGCCTGTTGCTGTGAGTTGAACACATCTTTGGACAGCGGTGCTCCAGCTCCCCTAGTGAAGGGGGTCGGCGTCGACACTCGCACCGGAGAGCTGTTCCCGGCTGCCTTCCCTGACAAGGGGCCCGCACTGCCTTTACGAGGAGCCAGGGTTATTACTGGGGGCCCGCATACTCAACAGGTACAGTACTACTTAAAGTATACTTTATCCAATCAAAAACATGAATGTGAAATGAGAGCCAAGTTCAATATTATGATAAATGCCTTGGTTGTTGAGTTCAACTTTCTTTTCAACAACAAAGAAATTTATTTACAAGTAACAGTATAGCATATCATATCTTCTTATAACATAAGATAATGTATTGTAGCCTAAGGTCTGTCTTGGCTAGTTTTTACAAACCTCGTCATCTCAGCCATCTGACGTCCACTGCTGAACATAGGCCTTCCCAATAGATTTCCACAGCGATCCTGAGTCGCCTGCATCCATCGGCTTCCCGCCGCCCAGACCAGATCATCGGTCCATCGCGTGGGAGGCCGTCCTCTACTACGTTTACCGGTTCGCGGTCGCCATTGCAGAACCTTGACGCCCCATCGGTCGTCGTTTCTTCGAGCTATGTGCCCCGCCCATTGCCACTTCAGCCTGCAAACTCGCCTCGCTATGTCGGTCAATAAACCTACCAACGAATTATTATGTTCGATCGCTAGTTTCTACCAACAACCCAAATTTTCGGAATTATAAAATAAGAACCGACAAATACTTGTAGGTTTAGAACTTGCGAAGGCTATAATTCACATATGAAGAATATCTAGAATAAAAAAAACTGTAAATAGAACAAAACATTACGTGGATAATTACCTACTTATATTTATAACTGAACGGTTTTTTTTCTAGAGAGATTTCAACTTTCATTTCTCTCTCCTGTAAACCTTAGTTTTAGACATGTCCTTTTATACGTAGGGACTACTGATATATGTTGTCATAAGTGGTAACACCTTAACGTGCCTTCACCGAAGCGTTCCATATTAAATTCCGTACAAACCAATTCAAGAACTAACTCCGTTTACTTTGGATGAATCTGAAGAGAATCTAACCACCTATTTTTTTTTTAATTTTTACTTTTAGTCTGGTCTATGGTGTAAAGTATTTCTTTCTTTGTTAATCGTTTTTGCCAACCCTTTTTTTTCGGTTGGAAAATCACCAAATGACCGTCTTCCGCTGTAGGTGAAGCGGAAGGGTGTGTCAGACTTTAACTGACTAAAAACCATCCATGTTCCTTCTTGAGCCTGTAACACCAATGGTTTTTACCAACCTAGTGCGGTTCTTAGTAAATCAATATGTTAACAAGTATAATTGTACCTTTTCCAGGTGCTGGACATATACGACAACTCTGTGGGAATGCTTCGGATCGGGCCCTTCAACTACGAGCCACTGCGAGGTGTTGACTTGTGGCTGCAACAAGCCGACGACTTCATTCTGCAGCATCTCAGCACTACACCCAATGTCGAGCCGCCGCATTTCGTGCACAATGTAAGTCCTATAAATAAATAAATAATCAATAAATATTTCTGACACTTACACCAATCATTTAGTTCCAAGACTTAACTTGGTACTTATATCATTAAGAACTTGTGTTATGGATACTAAACAACGGATAAACATACATACATACTTTTTTATTTGTTAATACATACGTAATATACATAGGAAAACACCCAGACCAGATCAAATATTCATATTTATACACACAAAGATTTGTCCTGTGTAGATTTGTGTGTTTTTTATCCCATATTTTGTATTCATAACGTAATTCTTAATGATACTTATCTTGGAACTAAATAATGTATATAATTGCCAGAAATATTTATTTATGTTGATAAAAAATTTCCTTCTAAGAAAACAGAGTTACATTTATTGATAACCCTCTGGGGTATGCTGCTGTTACAGAGGTTTAAGCGGTTGCACTTAACCCAGAAGGTCGTGCGGATAACACTGATTGATATAATTTTAAAAAAAATATATAAATTTCCAGATACGCATGACACTCAAATTCATCCAACAACACCCATTCCCGGCTGTGACTGTGTTCCCTGAAAACCGGCCACATTACTACCGGCGTGACGAACAAACCGGCTGCTGGATGCCTGTTCGGTTTTAACTGGATTCACCAGTTTGGTCCTTCGAACCGGATCGACGGACGGTACATGCGCAGTTTTAAATTGCGTGTGTTGAAATTGGTTGGTTATTTTTTTGATGGACTGTTGTTAATACGCAGTTATAATTAAATTTCTTTCGTGTACAGTCACAAGCAAAAATGTGTGTCTACTTTCATCGAAATTTTATCTTATTACATGTTTTTGACTGTACTGTTGACAAAAATACATATAATATAATTACTGTGTAGTTAATATATCATCGGTTTGAGTTTTGACCACAAGATAATTGAAAGTAAACCACTTTTCATGTTTCGTTTTGCATTTCGCATTTCGAAATGCTTGTTATTACCGCTTATAATAATATATATTAATTCTTAGAATAACTAAAACATCTATTTAATTTTGACTCGCTAAGTAAACCACTTAGAGTCAAATTGTGCACCTGTTAGTTCACATGACAACTCCAAGTTATATTTTTGTTGCAGAAATTGATAATCTTTTAACCCTATATTAACTAGATCTTTTTCATGACAATCCTTTATCGCATATGCGTAACAATCATATTAAACTATCATTGTTTAATATTAAAATTATTAACACAGATTGATGTTATTAAAATTGACAACTCCAATTGACACAACTTCTAGATTAGGTAATAATTTTTATAAGTTTTTATAAATGATCTGTTATGAATATATATTACATTTAAACTAAAAACCTTTACAAGTTCCTAGTGCTATATCTTTCACATTTTAATGAGATATAGGTATCGTAATTTCGTTAGATGACGAATAGTGCGTGGTGGCGAGAATACCCGCTCTCCGCTCCTAAGGTCGTGGGTTCGATTCCCACGCAGGACAAATCTCTGTGTGCATGAACATGAATATTTGTTCTGTTCTGGGTGCTTTCCAATGTATATTAAGTATGTATTTACAAAAAAGTTGTATTTATGTATGTTTATCCGTTATTCAGTATCCATAACACAAATTTCTTAATGGTACTTATCTAACGAAACGAAATAATTGGTGTAATTGTCAGATAATATTTATTATATTTCAATATTTACAGTCTTTGTATTTGTAGTCTTATCGTATTCACTGAGTTCTTAGTGTAGCCTATAATCGATTACATAGTAAATATGTTTACTTAAAGAACGATGACCTATAACGTGTCATCAATTTTTTTAATAACCTAACCTAACCTTATTGTACACCATAAATACTTACTCAGCCGTTTATTCCTCTATTAAGTGCTTAATCAGTATTTTAGAGGATCTGTTTATTATATACACAATTAAATTAATTATCATAACACTATATATATATATATATATATATATACGTACTATGATAATTTATTACCGTAAAGAGCGTCACTTCATGATAACTGCAATGACCGTCAATAGTTTTTATATACGTATCGTTTACAGTACCTAGGTATCATTTTGAAATATGACTAGTGAACATTATTGCATTCTGTCTGATGTTAGGCGAACAATCCTCAGAGGGTTTTCATGCACTTATTGCTAATATGTAATGCTTATTGCTAATGCTTATGTTAATAAGGCATCTGTATTGTTCAATTAAAATTTTACGATTTCTTATAATCGTCCCAGTGAATGATATCCGTAATTGTATAATTAAGTCTTTATAATTATTGTAATTCTAGCGTTTTGATGTTAAATATTTTTCTGGTGACATAGTCTAAATTGTGTACATATTTATTGAGATGACTGTCCATATTAATACTTAGATTTATTTTAGGATAGACTTAGACATTTTGACGCGATCGCCGTGGTTTGTCCATCCAAAAACCACGATTGGTATGAATATAGCTTAAAAACCGGTTTAAAATAAAATGTTTTGGGCAAGTAGCATTGTGCACTTAAATGTAAGAGTGTAATTAAGTTTAGTTTATACTCATACATTTACTTGTTAACATGTTCCGTAAGATTTATTATATCTATACGCCTATTGCGACCTTCACAATTAAAATGTTTCAAAAAAGTTTAGTATTAATTGAGCGTGTTTTTTTTCACTTCCATCAATTTTACATACTCTATTCTGAAACCTCTCCATTATGATATACTTTCTTTATTAAAAAATGACAGTTGTTATAGAGGAATCATAACAAGTAAGTATACTTTTTGTGTGTGTTTTTAATAGTGGTTATTTTATAGACAAACCGATCCTTATTGTGATAGTAATATGTTTGTATTAAAGACGAGATCTTTTAAGTTTTGTAAAACATACTATTTCTTTAATGTGTATTAGAAAGTAGGTATCATTTAGTGACCCACACTATAAACAAACTACTGTTCAGATATACTAAATATATTATCGACATAAAACAAGGTTTGCGACACATACATAAATTTTGTTGACATAAACGCGTTGTTGACATAAGAGTCAGCATAAAGCTGCCTAAAAATCTAACGATTTTGTTTTCAACGAAACTCTTTAAAGAGGTTTATTTAATGTTAAATTTAATATTATTAAAGTAATCATTATAGTAAAAATCCATAATCATTGCAATTAGTAATAATAATCTACTGTTGTTACATAATGTGTTTAAACAAAATCCTGTTGTAAATATTATAGAGTTCAATTAGTTCATTAATCTTTGTAATTAATAATTAGTTGTTTTGTGAAATATAATGAATATATTGAAGTTCAATATTGTTTTTTATTGAATTACCCATTACCCATTTACCTTACAATTACACCTTAAACTATAACAATATGTGACTTGCGTCAGATAAGCAGTCAACACTGCATAAATAATCCGCCGATCCACTCTATCCACTCTGAAACAGCCTTGTCTTGGTCTATCAGAGAGGGTCAAAGCTCTTTTTGCTGAGAGAAATCGTAATCGTATCGGTATATCAAGTGTGTAGTGTAGGAGTTAAGCGAAAGCATCTCCAAGACGGGAACCCAAGACAAATACACACTCTATCGCAATTGATTCTTGTAAAGCAAAAGCCGTTGCTCGGTAGTACTACGTAACGCAGTTTTTGAAGATTTTTGACCCCCCCTCCCCCCCTGTAACGCGCCGTCACGTTTCCCTGTACCCCCCCCCCCCCAACCATAAACGTTACGTAACACTCAAGTTACCATTTTTACCTAATTAGAAATAGAAAGTCACTAAAATACCTTTGTTATTTGTTATTGGTAATAAATAAAACAAGACCTGTTATTTATATTATTTATTAATTTATATTGTCATAAAATATAACAAACTCTACATATATTAATCTCTTAAAATAAAATTGGTACTTAACAAGTTTATTTTAACCTTTGGCAATGCAATTAGAAGTATTCTTAAATTTCTTTGGTAACATTAAATCAGCCATAATTCAAATAGTAAGTAGGTATGTAAAAAAAGCAATTCAATTATAGTTACTGCTCCTCTGTCCACGAGGTTGCTAGCCACTCAGACTCTTTCATTACTGGCATTCTGAGAGCAGACGAAGAGGGTGCCGTCAGCATGACAGTCTTTGTAGGCCAAAAACAGCTTATTATGTAAATCTCCCTCTTTTGAGGATATTACAGTAAATGAACTCACTTTAACAACACGATAATATGCTTCTGCGTAAACACTAACAAATACTGATAATGAAATCTATATAAAAATGACGTACAATACAGTCAAGGGATTCCATGGGAAAAGGGTTGCCAATTTGGTAGAGAAAATATAAATAGAATACGATACTATTGAGAGATTCCCCGTAAAACATAAACAAAACCCCCCCCCTGTAACGCATCGTAACGATTTACAATACCCCCCCTTCCCCCCTTATTGCGTTACGTAATACTTGAACGCTCCCTTATTAAGAATACCTAACTTGCAGGACCCGGTTAAAACACTCGATGTACTAGCAGGTCCTGGTTAATGTTGTAAAGAATACCGTAGTCCATTAAAATAGGCAAAGGAGAGTTCTACATTGAGGCTGATTTAAGGGTAAGTATCTTGGATGAAAATGCACAAACCTGTGTTTTGCTGGTCGACTAGATTCAGGAATAGAACGTTAATGGTCTAAGATTATGATTATACATCCAGATTACAGATTTAGTAGACAAAATAGTAGACCCATTAGTAAACGATGACGTAGACTGCTTTTAAAAAAAATATATTCAGTGATTTTAAATAATGGCTTCGTGCGGTAAGCACATTTGGCCAGTGTCAAATGAAAACGTATTCACATCTTGGTAAATAAAGTTTGTTTTATGATATAATTTAAGGTTATCGCTTTGAACATATAGTACTTATTAAGAGTTTGTGTTCATAAATTAACACTATGACTAAAAAAAATGGAATCCAAGCATACATACAGCATATTTGACATTGACGCATTGTCATCACATCAGATGCTTGCAGCTGTCACAGTAAATTAGTAATAATCACAAAGGAAGGTTTCTACTCAACTTTGCTGATAATTTTCTCTGAAACTTGCAAAAGTAATTAAGTTTATTTACATACAAATATGGAAAAACCAACTGTGACTGAACAGCCACCACCATATTCAGCAACTATACCCCCAGGTAAGCACTTGTGAAATACTTTTGCCAATGAATCATTTTGATAATAATGCGATAAGCATTAACTTGTTTTTAATTTTCTAGAATATTTTCACGGTTTGTATCTCTTGTTTAATGATTTTGCTGATCGTAGTTGTTTATGATATAGTAATATAAGTGTTAGCAGCTAAATAGTAATTTCGTGAACAATTCTTTTGGTTTTAACATTATTCTTTAGTTCTTAGGTGTCATTATCTTGCTGATAATACGACGCCGCATTTCAATACTCCGCACTTTGTCTGATATTGAAAGTCGTAATTTAAATACTTGCAAGAGACTTCGAATTATATTTTGATGCTATGATTATTGTTTTTAATATTATAGGCCCTCCACCGAGTTCGGCTCCAGGGGTCGGTGCGCCATATCCTCCGCCGCCGCCGGGCTATACGTTACACCCTACGACCTACGGGCCGGCGCCGCCCATGTCGCAGGGTTCTGCCTACGTACCAAACTATGGTGCAACCAACATCATCATACAGCCTCCCATAATAGCCATTGGTGCTTGTCCTGCGTGCCGCGTAGGGGTTCTTGAAGATGATTTCACTTGTCTCGGTGTACTATGTGCTATACTTTTCTTTCCAATAGGTATCTTATGTTGCCTAGCTCTGAAGAATAGGAGATGCTCTAACTGCGGAGCTATGTTTGGATAAAATCATAAAACATACCCACTTTCAATGGAATTGTTGTTTACTGATTATTCATCAGTGATAAATCATATGAATAGTTTGGATAGGAAACTTATCTTATCTGGGTTTTGAAAATTACCATTCGTATTGTTTATCTTATGTGTATACTTTAATATATAAAAAGTGATTTTAGTGCCTAAATTTGTAAAAACTAAATTTGATATCTATTCTTTTAATAATTTGAAATTATTGAACTTTGAGCAGAATACTACAAGAATGTTAGACTTGTGCACTATTATTTTAAAACAATTTACACTAAGGTTAAGAATGTAAAGTCAACTTAATAACACCACCTTTATTCATTGCTAAGGTATGTTTGTATGTGCCACTTTTCCATTTAAATCTCAATTGATTTGAGATGAAAAATAAAATGTGGGACTTATGAGAGAAATGGCACCTATTTCCTTTCTATATCTTAATTAATGTATCGTTTTCATTTTTCGTAAGTATGTAGTATGTAAGACATGCAAAAAACTTATAAATTTTTTAAAATATAGAACAAAATATTTCCAGGTGAAGTGGGAGTGTAATTTAGAACTTATGTAATCTGTAGTTGACAAAAATATTTATCAATGAGACTCAATTATTCAGACTTCACATAATATATAATTTTGGGTCCTTTGAAAAACTGTTTTAAATTTGATTTAGAACAGTTTTTCAAGCGACAATGATGAGGGACAGAACAATGTTTTAAATAGATTTAGCTCTAATCAGAGTTATTGACAACGGTCAATACACCCTTAGCCCTTCAACAGGCAGAGTACGTTAAAAATATTCATTGGTTTTTCACCTTAAGTTATCCGCATAAGGTTCAATTTATGGTGGTCATATATTGACCACTGCCTGGTAAAGGGTAAGTCATTATTTGATTTCTTGTAGGAACTGAATCCCTCTGACCTTGGTTTGTGAGAGGAGGGCCATGATCAGTAGTGGGACATTATTGGGCTTAAAGGGTGATTATCCATTGGTATTGTGTTTTATTTAGTAAGTCATTTTAGAGTAAAAAATACACATTTCTTTATATATTCAATTATCCAGATTTCGGACTATACAAACAATATTATTCCAAGACTAATTCTGAGTCTGATTAATAGAGTCTGTATACATACTTTTTGACACGTAATACAAGGTTGGATACTATATTTTAATGCATAATATATTTTTGACACAAATGATTAATCTAATTAAAACTAAAAATATTACTCATTATTATGATTATTGTTTAAAATTTATTGTGTGTTACTTCACTGGTTTTAAAAGACAATTATTATATTTTAGAATTAAGCTTCACCAATATGATTAATATTATAATATTGAAAAATTGTGTTTCATATATTTCTTAATATAGCTATCAAAAACAAGCATTATCCCGTAAATATGTCTTAAATTATACACAAAATGTTTATTTTAAAGTGGCATGTATTTGTATATATTTAAGGTTAACAGCTGGATTGGTTAAAAATAATTGGTACATATTTATTTTCTTTACATCATTATCAAGACTCTCTGACTGTGATCAATTGATGTATTATAATCTAAAATAAAATTGTGCAATAATCGTAATCTTCATTGCCATAATAATTTCAATTGTAACGTTGATGCAACTAAAATTTTTGCCATATTTTTAATTTACTTATACAATTATTGTTTTATTACTATTATATGATGGCTTTATTAGTATTATTGGTAAATTTGAGGTAATATTTGGTGGTACTTAATTGTTTTGTAATTATTATTTTTGATGAAACAAATCACTTATATTCTTCTATATATCTTCTTATTTGTTTTTTAATCCTCAATTTATATACATATTTACTTAGTTATATTATATGCAGTTTTTTACTATAAAAAAAATAAAAAGAATATGCTGGAAATTATGTAATTACTAGATTTGCATTGGTACATAACATAGCCTTATTAAATATGATTATTGAATATGTATAACAATTGTACGAAATAAGCACATTCAGTTCACTTCCATAACACATTGTTAATAACGTTTAGTCATAGTCTATTTAGATAGGTATATTATTATATAAATCTGAGCCCTTTTCCTTGGAAAGTACAAGTGCACTGGTTATAAATATCAAATTGTAATGGAAATTAATTGCAAATTGATTTGTTTATATGTTCATACAATACAAATAAACAAAATTGTAATTATATAAGAAAAGCTATTTATAAAACGCATATATAATTAATGCAAACACTCCTGTTTCCCCAAAGGCAGCATATTATACACCCACATTTCGCTAATTATATTGTTGGTTCCACGTAATAGGTAGCGAGCCTATTGCCGCTTACCGGGAACTTTTATGTTCGCCATAGCATTTTATGTTGATCGGAGGACACTTGCAGGTCAAGTTGGCTCGGGCTCCTAAGATTTTGGTAGGGGTCCCGTATATATAATAAAAGTATTACGCTACATAAATCAAAAACAATTTTTGAATTATCGATTGAAAATTTAAATTACATATTCTAAAACAAATTTGCACTAGGCGTCCACTTAATTCGGTTGAACTTAGTTTGTCGTACGTACATAAAATAAAGTAAACGTAGATACCCAATTGCTTTTGAATAAAGCAAGTGAACTTAAAGATAATGTTTTCAATATACCTTACTTAGACTGAATTATATTTACAGAGCCAAATTGCCTTTGAAACGTAACGAGGAAATGTTAATTATTGTTATAGTTGTAAGTAGTATTTAAATTGGTATGTTGTATGTAAGCAAAATGTTAAAATATCATTTATAAGATTTTTGATTAATAAATATTGTACTGAAACCAATGTTTTAGTTGTATAGCCTTTTATTTTACTACTTACTATTGTAAAATGCTTCATCGTTGTCATCAGCCTACATCCGTTCAATGCTGGAGACAGGCCTTTCCAATGGCACGCCAATGAACTCGATTTTCAGCTCTTCGTCCCCACCATTGTCAGTCGTTTTGCGTATGTCGTCGCTCCATCTAGCTGGAAGGCGTCTTACACTATGCTTACCGAGACGTGGCTTCCACTGAAGAACACGTCTACCCCATCGGTTATCGGTCCTACGGTAATATGACCGGCACAATACCACTTCAGTTTACTAATCCTCAAGAGGCTTATATTTCAGTATTAATTATGCTATGTGTCGTGTGTTACTGGCCTAGAATAGTGCCACCCCCTCTCGTCTCATGAGGAGTTGTAAACGTCGACGAAGAGAAATAATACCGGGTGATGGTCAGCAGCGTCACCCTGGGTTCAACATTAAGCATTTTATTTTGATTTTTGTAGAACTTTTGTACAACTATTTGTAGCATCGGATTAGCAAAAAGTTAAAAAAACGCTCGAAGCTCCACAATACTAGGTGTCTGGAAACGATCATCGAGGTTAAGCAGAGTTCAAAGAGGTCAGTCCTTGGATGGGTGACCGTTTGTCTGGCATATATAATCAAGCGCTTTTGTACTCGAATGGTACGTTAAGATGTTGGCCCCGATTATCGGGTAAAGGTAAAAAGCAGTCAAAAGATCAACATAAAGGGACAAGAAGACCCTATTATTGTTATTATTATTATTATTTATATTATAATTCCACACTTACATATACGTAAAATTACCTTACGCGTTCTTTTCCTCAAGTCTGACCATTTGCTGCTGCTTGCTCAACATGCTGGTATATTATAGGTAATAATGAAACACAATGCAAAAGTTCCCAAGGTGTTAAGATACACATACTTACTTACACAGATAATGATATACAATAGATAGATAGATAAAACGTTTATTACCTTTAAATAATACAAGTTATATAAAAACATTTCCCACAAAACCGTTTGACTGGTTTGTACCTAATTTTATAAATAAATAAATTTCAATTTTTCACTTACACCAATTTAGTGTTTTTTAAAATTTGTTTTGTACTTATTTTTGTTTATTTCCATTCTAATGGCTTTAGGTATACTATTTAAAAGGTATGGAAGCCGTTTTTTTATAGTCCTGTCACCATAATTATTGTATACTCTGGGTACATTGAGTTTACCGGCGGTCATTGAGCGAGTATGAGTAGTGTTGTCGACGCAAGTTAGACCATGCTCCCGACTGTTATGGTTGTTAACTGCTAGCAAATATTTATACTGTAATCTAAGTGGTAGAATATTACATATTTTGAATAATCTATTGTAGTCGCTTTTACTTTTATCTTTGGTTTCTTTACTTACTAATAATTTAAAGAAACGTATAGATAACGCAAGTATTTACGATTTGTATTGAAATCAAGGGTGCGGACTTTTGAACACCTAATGTGACGTCACTGCTGATATTTAGTGGTGGGAAATCCAAACTGAATCATCGACACTGATGCCACTGATGATAAACATTTCATGTTATCATCATCACAGCCTATTAACGTCCCACTACTGAGCACGAGCCTCCTCTCACATATCAAGGTGTGAGAGTATTGGGTACTACTCCACCACGCTGACCCAGTGCAGATTGGCAGAGGAGGTGTGTGGCGTCCTGCTGTTAGAATTATTCAAGCCGCCCATTAGGCCTCTAACATGGCTTAACGACTATTACATTTAGTGATAACCGGGACCAACGGCTTAACGTGCCTTCCGAAGCACGGAAGCGCTATATCAAATGGCACACAAACGGTCACCCATCCAAGGACTGACCTCTGTAAACTCTGCTGTACTTCGGTGATCGTTTCCGACCACCGAGCACCGCAGAGCTACGAGCGCTTCATTTCATGTTATTATATTTAAAAAACAACAACAGACGCGCGCGTGTAAGTAAAGGACAATTGGTCGGGGTTCGGACACGCGAATCGCATGCATTTGCGTTTTCTATTGTTCTTATAACTGTGCCAACTTACATCCTCCGCTCTTATCTCCAATAAGTTTAGACAACCTAACTATAAGTGTAACAAAATATCAAACATACATTCACGCCTGTTTCCCCGAAGGGGTAGGCAGAGGCATATTATACACCCACACTTCGCCAATTATATAGTTTGTCCCACGTAATGGGTGGCGAGCCTATTGCCGCTTACCGGGCACAGTTATGTTCGCCAGAGCCTCGTCCGTTGATCGGCAGGTGCACCACTTGCAAGTGAGGTTGGCTTGTAAACCAACAAGTATAGGTAGGTATACGTAACATTATAACTAAAAAACATAATACGAAAGTCCCCAAGATGTCGAGCTGTGGCCTGATTCAGCTCACATAACCCGACTTATGATCTATTCATAACGCATTCAGTAGATGCTTCAGTATTTTTAATGAAGGCACACAGATGTTACCATTCATGCGTAATGAGTGTGTGGGTCGAGTGCGCGTTTGTTGGCGAATTTTTAGGCTGAGTTGACTATCTACTTGTTTTTTCCCTGGGATTTGGATAAAGGTAGAACTTCTGTGTATACAAAAGTCCCGTCAAAAGGTGTATTAATTATGGCGTTACAGGCCTACAGTACTACTGTAACTGCAAACCCTACCCGTACGCGCCCTTGTAAACATACAGGCTAGGTCAGTAATACTATAAACTAAGTAACAGCCGCACGTGACTTCGTCCTCTTGACCTACATATTATTATAAACTTTTCTCTTGAATCACTATCTATTAAGAGACCTGCATCAAAATCCGTTGCGTATGTTTAAAGACAGCGGTAAGCGACTTTGTTTCATATTATGTAGTGACATGAACTTAACCCAGTCGTACAGTTACGTTTTCTAATTTTCTAGGCTTATTTGAAAAAAAAAACAAAGTGTGTTTATTGAGCCTAACTTGAATATATCTAACAAACTAATGAACATATTTAAAAACAAATTTAATAAACAAATAGATTTAACTAATTAAACAGTAATTAAACAGCGTCCTTCCTCCTCTCTCCTACACTATGCTGTGCCCGACAGGGTCCACAATTGATACTTTTGTACCTAAACTACCATCCTGTAACACATTGTTGGAACGCAATAAAGTATTGAGTATTGAGTTTCTTGCCAGTTCTTTTTACAGAGCGGTGGCTCGGAACTGGCACTTAGATTCACTTACACTTAATTATTTTTTGTTTTTAAATTGTTTTGTTGCATGTAAGTGAATCTAAGCTTCGTGATTTAGTGTAATATTATTTCGATTGTTTTTTTTTTATTTGAAATCATGACGTTTTCAAGTACTATGTATAATAGTTTATAAAATAAATATTTTTTTTACTTTTAACTTTCCTAATATGTATCTTTGATTTGAATCTCAAGGACAGGGCATAAAATATATGTATGTATAATACTAACAATTTCATTAAGACATATTTTCGAACATTACTCTTTTATGAAAGTAGGTACTCTAGTCTAATAATATCAAATATCCTCTAAATTGACGAAGTTAGAAACGTAAAACAAAAAAGTGTTTAAGGAAAAGCACGACTTGCATAATTCATACAACCAAAACTCCCTTTTAAGTCACACAAGTCATAATTTCGCAAGCAAATATGATTAACTTTGACACTGCTGCTTATTCAAATTAGCTTTAACGTTGGAAAATTGTATGTCAACATCGTAGGTACAAGCTCCCGGAGATGTTCGCAAACGTTGGCAACACAAACCCCATCCACTCGACTACGGGTAAGCACTTATTGCGTCCTTATACATGTATGTTACAGGCATATTGTAGATTAAGGTTCCACAATGTCAAAGTCAAAAACATTTATTCGAGTTTGGCTTAATAGAGCTCTTATGAAAGTCTAAACTTAAAACTAGCGCGCTAAATGGGCGCGCTAAAGCTACGGGGGGGAGCTTGATCGTAAAAGAACGGGCAAGAAAATCGTCTGAATACCTTACCTTAATAAAGTATATTTGGAGAGAAAATGTAGATTCACGTGAAAAATCTATTGTATTCAAAACTTAATTCGCCAACAAGCACCGATTAGTTGAAACAGCTTTTGACAGACGAATAATCTATAATCACGGCTTGACAAGCGTTTCGGAAACCCAAAATGGCGATTATCATTCGGTTCTTCAGTTAAATTTGACAGCTATGTCAACTGACACGATGATCAAATTAATTAATATATAATCATGCTTTATGCAACCCAATTGACACTTGACAAAAGATTTAACAGGAGATTAGTTAATTTTAGCGTCCAAATAAATTAACATTTTTGGACATCTCACATAGATTTTCTAAGCAGAGCTTGTAAGTATATAAAATAATAATAATAATTATTATTATTTTACAATCGCACCAGTTCTTTAGTTCCAAGGTAAGTATTATTAACAGCTTGTGTTATGGATACTAAATAACGGATAACATATCTACTTAAATATATTTTTTTTGTTTATACATACTTAATATAAAACACCCAGCCCAGAACAAATATGTTGTGTTCATGCACAACAAGATTTGTTCTCTGTGGCAATTAAACCCACGTCTTCTGGAGCGGAGTGCTGGTATAACCTCCAAACCTTATCGGTTGTAGATCGCACCATATATAATTTAATTTTTTCCCATACGAACATGAGATACCTATGTAGGAACTACACGGATCGGACCAAATAAGTATAATATATGTTTTTGCAAAGAAACATCTGTTCTGTATAGCAATTAACAATATTACATAATTTGGGATTGTATTCGTCAAGCTTGCATATATAAAATACTATATATAATATAAAATAATTTATCTGGTTTGCCTGCGACGGGACGTTATATTGATTGATACTAAATATTTCTTTTTAGAAGAGGATTAGGTTAAGACGTAGTTGAAGTCCCCCCTGAACAGGTCTCCACCTTGTCGTGGTGGGGGGCTGAGTACCTCCCGGTAGGGCGGATAAGCCGCCAGGGAAACGGTAACACGCAGAGATTGGCGATTCTGGAGTCTGGGACCTGTAGAGGGCGCAGCGTGCGTGCCAGGGAAGCCCGCCAAGCTGCGCCAGGAGGGTCTTAGGCAGCGGGGGCAGGGGGCCCCTGCTGCAAAAATTTGTCCTGCGTGGGAATCGAACCCACGATCTCAGGAGAAGAGTGCGGGTATAACCGCCTCCACGCCATATAGATCGTCAAAATGTACCTACGTTTCAATTTCATTCATTAATTTCCAAGAATATGGTATACAATATTGTGTTACAAATAAATATGATGATCGGCATATTCTGCCACCCTCGGCGTGGAAATGTTGAATGAACATTCCGGTT
Organism: Musotima nitidalis; assembly: GCA_949126915.1. Taxonomy (NCBI): domain Eukaryota; kingdom Metazoa; phylum Arthropoda; class Insecta; order Lepidoptera; family Crambidae; genus Musotima; species Musotima nitidalis. The sequence continues at coordinate 5,252,920 of OX421429.1, forward strand.
TACATTACAATTAATTAATTATGAATTGTGCATGCTGAGCACTCATTATGTTTATTTATCAAACGCTATTAATTTTATAAAGATATATATAATTTTTTAATGGATCCATTCATCGTTTGGCCTGCGAAGATTATACCTTAGTGGAAGCTAAAATAAGCTTTTTAACGTGGTAAGCGGGTACTACAACTTTTTCGTGAGTTTGCAGCATCTTTAAAATGTACTGTAGTGGCTGTAAATGTAATGTAGTGATAATTTGTTGAACTCTTTGGGTTAAAAAGTAACCCAAGTTACTCATAGCAACATGAGTTATTTTCCAGTAAAAATACAAAAAAAAAGCTATTTCAATAAACCGAGACTTTTAATGGATTATTCCCAGCGTACTCCACCTTAACATCCCCTATTGATATCTCTAGGTGAGGTAGCTACTCTACTCAATAAAACTCTCCAGTAACATAACAGTAAAATGACTTTGTACACAGTAGGTAACACCTAAAACTTAAACAAAATTAAAAAATTCTATAATAACGTTTTTTTCAAAAAGACATTTTTTAGCTATGAATTGTTTCACTTTGCTCAGGCTGCTCGAGCCCCTTATAGAGGCTTTGCAACTCTCCTGGGGGTCACGACCCACTCGTTCAAAAACACTGCTATAATTCATTAATTTATATTTTAGGCAAACTTTTACCAGGGTTTTAATTAAAAGTTCGCTGCCGAAGTACGTAGGTACCTGTCTGGTTCCCTAATATAAAGATACTCGTATAAATAAAATTGAAATGCGGGTATTTTGATTTTACAAATATTTTTTTCTGAACTAGATATATGTTTCAGATGAGTTAATGCTAAGCCATGATAATCTTAGCTATGTTATCTACTGCTAAACGTAGGCTTCCTCAATTTTTTTCCACGTTGATTGATCCTGAGCCGCCTTCAACCACTGGCTTACCGTCGCCATGACCATGATCGCTGATCATCGGTCAAACGGATGGGCGGCCGTCTTCTACTACGTTTGTTGGAACGCAATAGCTCGATAGCTATAACCTTAACGCCCCATCAGCCGTAATTTCTTACGAAACATGTTTACCGCCCAATGCTCAGCTATTGCCTTACCTGGAAGCCTCTCTACTTAACGATCGTCAGTATGGGTTTAGACCGAAACGATCAACGGGTGATCTTCTAGCGTTCGTTACTCACGCATGGGGTGAAGCGATGGACAAGCGTGGCGAATCTTTGGCCGTAAGCCTGGATGTCGCCAAGCAATCGATAGAGTATGGCATCGTTCCCTTCTTTCCAAGTTGCCGGCCTTCGGTATGCCGCTCCGTTTGTGAGTTCTACAAAGTCAATGCCGGAGTGCCGCAGGGATCGGTACTCTCGCCTACCCTATTTCTTCTGGAGGGACTTCCCACACCAAGCTTTCTGTCGCTTTCGTATTTTCTCTTAAAATATGTTTAGAGTTAATTTTTTGATAAAATTATTTTTAATTAATATTTTTTTTACCGTTCTATCACGTAATGACTAAATAATTTTTATTTTGAATCGAAACTTAATCAATAAAGCTAAAGTATGCGGAGTAAAAAGAAAAAATGCACATACATTATGAAAGTTAACATAATCAAATTACAAACACGATGGTTTATTGAATGTACATACATACATAATATCTCGCCAGTTTCCCCGAAGGCAGTATATACGCCCACAGTTCGCTAGTTATATTGTCCACGTAATAGGTGGCGAGACTATTTCCGAGAACTTTTAGGTTTGCTAGAGAGATTTATTGAATGTGCTTCGATGAAGTTTGACACACAACACATATAGCTTTGCATCCCATCTACAGTATTTACAGTATTTGTGATATGCAATCATTTTAGGATAGGTTAGGAAACAACAGTAAAAATGAATTTTCATTAAATTTACACGTCTAGACCTCGAATTCCCCGTAGGCTGATTGGTTCGTTGGTTTAATCCTATTCCTGGCTTCAAGCTTTAGAGTCAGGCACATCGCACGCCGTAAAGGCCAATGCCATGGGCCAATCAGTTTCGATTTTGACTCAATCGTCTCTCCAGACAAGATATAAGATATATACACCTGTATGATACCCACATTTGTGCAAATAAATGATTTGATTTGATTTGATAAGTAATATGACTTAAATAGTACACACTAGTTAAGTACATATGCCAGATTTATATGGTAGTCTTAATAGTGATGTTCATTTTTTTAAATAGTTTTATCACTCCGCTTGTGTACCGAAAATACCTATATAATATAGTTTATAAGTTATGAATTTTTGAGGCTTAAAAATATCCAAAATAATAAGTAAAACATATTTAAGATGTTTTTTATAAATCGTCATACCTTTTTATTGTTTAATTTGAATAAGCAGCTTCGTGATGAAAATTGTGAAAATGTTAGTGCATAGTGAAAAAATTACATTCGCTAAATTATAATTCAAATTTTCAGCTTTAAATAAAAAATTCAAGCAATTTATTTAATGGTTCTCAACTAAATACTAAAACATCTCCGGATGTTTTCGTGTGGACAAAAGTGTGATTAATGTAAAAAAATATTTAAACGTCACTATATAAAAGGATTTGGTGTATAGGGATCCTTCCAAGACCTAAGAAGCCCAAGCCAACCTCACCTGCAAGTGGTGCACCTGCCGATCAACGGATTTGGCGAACCCAAAAGTTCTGGATAAGCGGCAAGCCACCTATTACGTGGAGCCAACGATATAATTGGCGAAATATGCGCGTATTATATGCCTCTGCCTACCCAGGGGCAACAGGCGTGATTGTATTTATCTATGTAAATAATATCATGATTGGATCAGGGAGAATATTTAAAAAAAGAAAACTCTCTGTCTATTAAACCTTGAGGGTTTAACCAACCAGTTTGAAATCTCAACATGCAGTAAGTTTATTTTGCGTTATTAGGTAAGTGATTTTTTGAAGATAGTGTTAAACTCGTAACAGTATGTGCCTCTTTAATAAATAATTGACAGTTAAAATTACAGATTTATATAGACTAACTGACTAATAAACGCTAGTAAGAACTTTATTGGATATTGTGAAACATGGCGGTCTAACCGTAACCCACATACATGGTTAAGTACTTGAAACGTCGGTATAACATTTACTTATGCTCAGTTCCGCATTGAGTTTAATAATCAGGAGGCTAGCTACCTACCGACCTAGTGCAATCCTCAATTTACTAGATACATTACATAAGTGCTTAAAGCTTACTTTATAGGCTTATATTATATAACGATTTATTTTATTTGTATATTTTATTTTTTATTCATGTACTAGCTGACCCGGCGAACTTTGTTCCGCCTTAATGGCAATAAATAAGCTGATGGTGTTTTTTTTTATTGGAAAAAATACAAAAAAATTAAATACCTACATTAATCATTCATTATTATTTCTGTACCTTAGTACATAGGTTGCTCTTTACTTAAGTACCTTGTGATACACGACATTTTTTGTTTTATTATTATTTATTAAGAAGCACGAAGTCGAGCCATACTATCGCGGCTCTGTTCACGTGCAATTTCTTGTTCTTCTTCAGTCCTTTCATTTGCATTTCGTATTCTTCTTGAAATACGGCTTTGTCGAGAAAGATTCGATCGGTCTGCTCGCGGCATTATTAATTAAATTTCACTTCACTTGAATTCACCTAAAAAAATATTTCAAAACTCATATTTTCAACCATACCGAGTTTTATAGTTCACTTCACTGTTTATACGAATGGGCAATGGCACTATCATTACATTATAATTGTTAATCATTTATTTAATAGAAATAGTTTCTTTCTTTCTTTTAAATAATGGCGTCGTGCGTCCAGCACATTTAGCCAGTGTCAAGAAAGTGATATATCAATAGTAAAAGAGATAATTCGTAGTATATGAGAATGTTTGATGATAAAGATGATAAATGGTAAATGAGATACCCTCCCCTAAACCCCTTGAGTCCTCAGTAAAGATGTGGGACTATACTGAGATCTCACATGGACTCCTTGAGAGAATTTGAAAAGTGATGTTGCACTGTTCTGTTTAATTTAACAACACTCATGTTCGTTCACAAACACTTAACGGTTAATAATCCACCGTTATTACACATTAATGTTCAAAATATCACAAAACTGCAGACATGAAGCTTCACATTCCCGCCAAGAAGTCAGAAATAGTTTGAATATTGTTTTCTTACAAATATCAAATTGTCATCCATACGTCATTACATAGCTGTCATTTGCTTTTTGTTATTCCAAGTCTGATTCTTTTTTGTTATATCACGTTTTATAGTGACTGACGTTTCATGTCAAGTCACACGGGAACGCTGTCGAACGGGATAAAAAGTATCCTATGTCCGTCTCCTGGCTCTAAGCTACCTCCCTACCAATTTTCATCCAAATCTGTTCTGCCGTTCTTGAGTTATAAGTGCTGTAACTAACACGACTTTCTTTTATATATATAGATATATAGATTAGTTACACGGGTCTGGCCAAATTTAATTCTGTTTCTGATTAATAAGATCATAATTATCATTGACGGCCGATTTGGCGTGGTAGCGAGTATACCCGATGTCCGCTCCTAAGGTCGTGGGTTCGATTCCCACGCAGGACAAATCTTTGTGTGCATAAACTTGAATATTTTGGTCTGTGTGTTTTCCTATGTATATTAAGTAATTGGTGTAAGTAAGATTTTTTTTAAATTTTTTTCTGTATTTATTTATTTGCCTATTCTTACCTACTGCTGGACAGAGACCTCTCAACGGGCACCCTACTTACCTTGATCTCTCTCCACCTAGCTGGAGTGGTCTTCATTGTAGGACACGTCTACCCCGGCGGATACCACTCCTGAGGTCGTGGGTTCGATTCCCACATAGAACAAATATTTGTGTGTATAAATATGAATATTTGTTCTGAGCTGGGTGTTTTCCTATGTATATTAAGTATGTATTTACAAAAAAAAAAGTATTTATGTATGTTTATCCGTTATTTAGTATCCATAACACAAGTTCTTAATGATACTTATCTTGGAACTAAATGATTGGTTAAATGTCGGAAATATTTATTTATTATATTTATTTATCGGACAGTTCTCGAATTATAAAAAAAACTAAACGCAAGCAATGCATCTACATAAAAGGAAACTTGTGGCATAGTTAACTCAATGTTGCAGTTTTTTACATTTACGTCCTTTAAGAATTAGATGTGCGATATGTAGTTTCACTATGAGAAATTGGTATTTTGACAGTGGCGGGTCAATTTATTTATGAAAACCTGGTATATGCACATAAGAAAACTAATCAATTTAGTAAGAAAAGCTGTATACATAACCTAAACACAAGAAATAAGCATAAATTAATTGTACCTGCCACTTACACTTAATTATTTTTTGTTTTAAAATTGTTTTGTTGCATGTGCGTGAATCTAAGCTTCGTGATTTAGTGTAATAATATTTCGATTGTTTTTTTTAAATTTTTATTATGACGTTTTCAAGTACTATCTATACTATGTAATAGTTTATGAAATAATTATTTTTTTAACTTTTTTTTTAATGCAATTTGCAGGCATAAAATATTTTCAGATATTTTCTAAAAGTTAATGTAATAATGAAACGAGAATTGCAGTTTCAGGCTCCACTGATGCCAGAATTTTCGGCGCCATTAATTCAGTGCAGGCTGGAGTGCTCTCGGCGCGGCCCGAATTGAAACCTGCCTTCTGCGACCCAAGCATTTATATGCATTGCACTCTTCTCAATTCGTTTGAATTACTTTTTCGAGTTGCCTTTGTAAAAGCAGTTTGTGTAGCTATAAATAAATTACTTAGAAAAAAACTGACCAAAAATATAATCTATGCTATATTTGTCATAACAATATGCGCGTTTAATGAGTAGCGCTCGTATCTTGGCGGGGCTAGGTGGTCGGTAACGATCATCGAAGTAAGGCAGAGTTTATAGAGGTCTTTGGGTCAGTCCTTGGATGGACCGATTGGGTATCATTTGAAATCGAACGCTCCCGTGCTTTGGATGGCACGTTAAGCCGTTGGTCCCGGTTATAGTGTGAGGTCATTAATACATGTTAGAGACCTAATTGGCTTCAATTGGACATAAAAGCATGACGCTACAGAGCTGCCTCCTCCAATCCGTACTGGGTCCGCGTTGTGGAGTATAACCCAACACCATCTCACCTCGGTTTGTGAGAGGAGGCTCGTGCTCAGTAATGGAACTTTAATGGTCTGATATGATGTTGATGCTGATGTAATGAGAAGAGACGCAGAGCATGTTAACAGGTGTAGAGGAAGAGGACAACCCAAAAAGTGTTACAAATACCTAGTGTTACAAAAGTTTCACAGTATTTGTCCTGATGGGAGACAAACCTGGAGTTTGATAACCCGCGTTGCGCGACTGTTCGAAAGGTTTACCGCGGCCTCGGGCCATAGCAAGCTCAAGAAGAAACATGAATGGTTTGTAGTCTGTAAAAGTCTGACACACCACCACTACCACCATCTAATATTATAGTTTTTTTTTCAGAATCAGTCAAATATATCTTTCTTTAAATTGGCTACGACAGCGACACGACTCGTAGTGCGTAGTTTCGTAGTGCGTAGTTTCGTAGTGCATAGTTCGTAGTTTCGTAGTGAATAGTTCGTAGTGCGTAGTTTCGTAGTGCATAGTTCGTAGTGCATAGTTTCGTAGTCGCTGCTACGATTTTTTATAATAAGGAAAAAAGTATCTATTGTTATTAGATAACAGCAATTTGTGACTAAAATTATATAGTAGATGATTAACATTCTATTATTTTTATTAGGTACAGTAGTCTACACGATAGTATCTATAGTAATAATAATGGTGACCGCTGGTACCTTTTTTATTCGAATGAAAAATCATGAAATTTCTGTCTTACGTTGTGGGTGAAGTGGAAGGCTGTGTCAGACTTTTATTGACTAGAAACCATCTATATTCCTTCTTGAGCATGCTATGTCCCGGGGCCGCGGTAACCCTTTCCAACATTCCCGCAACCCCGGCAGGCTTGGCCTTTCCCCGGGGGCCGCTCAGTGTGCTGTCATATCTTTGAGGCGCGCCTGGAACACGAACACGCTGTCATCGCGGCGACTGATGACTGATGGTACCTGCACTCCTAAGGTCGTGGATTCGAATTCCAGACAATAAAAATATGTAAGTAAGTACAAGTTGTCTAGTATTCATCTTGAAAGCATTTCTTGTTGTTAGAAGCATTGTGTGGGATATTCAACAATAGTTTTATTTTATTTTAATTGAAATTAAATAATAAATATAAATAAATATTTTTGACATTTACACCAGTTATTTAGTTCCAAGATAAGTATCATTAAGAACTTTTGTTATGGATACTAAATAACGGATAAACATATACAAATGCTTTTTTCATATATATACATAGGAAAACACCCAGACCAGAACAAATATTCATATTCATGCACACAAAGATTTGTCCTGCGTGGTAAACGACCTCTGGAGTGAACTGCAGGTATACTGATCTCCACGCCATATTGGTCGTCAAATTATGAATAAAGTCTATATTAATAATATACGATATTTCCTTTTCCCATACACAGTAAAAGCTTAAATCATCTGTCTCCCAACAAGGCTGTTCATTCCTAGCGTGTTTACTATGAATAATGGATAGCGCGAAGGCTTTGGGCGCTCCTCAGATATTTTTATTTGCAGCCATCATTACCGCGGGAGTCATCAAGTCGGGCGAAGCATTGTTGACCCGCATATCTCTCTCAAGCACCGCTCAGTACGGCTGAGTACGTACTTCACTTGTGTAAATGTTCGAATATAAAAAACTAGTGGTGAACTCTCGCTTTGGTATTTTACATCTTGGGTTACATTTTTGAAGTTTTAGTAAGGATCCTCAACATTTTCTAGTAAAAAAATCGAATATTGAAAGAATTAATGAAATACGTTCAGTAGTGTTTGAGTATATTCGTGACAAATGTATGTACAAAAATATATAACTTATGTAATATTACTATAGATTGATATAAGGCTATAGTTTATAAAATTGTGACCAAATACAATTTTAGGGGCAAATACCTACCATACCGTCTAACTATAGACCCCCCGCGAAGTCGACCACATACGCCAGTGGTCGCATAAGGAGGTAAGGGGGGGGGGCGACAAACTGCGCCTCTCAGAAGAAGTCCTTCCGGTTATGATCCGGAGGACGTTGGCTTTAAACTTTGAACTGGGCGGAAGATTTTTAGTGGGTAGGACTGCTGGCGGTCGCGTCTGCCGCAGTGAGCCCCACACTCCCCTCTCGGTCCCCCTTTGACTGAGAGGCAGTGCGAAATGGCATTTTGTTACCGTTGACGCAAATAAAAAAAAATAAAAAAGAAAAGGCATACTCTAGCTAAAATATACATTAGTCTAGTTTAGCCGAGTTAAGCCGATAGTTAGCTTAAGACTATCTTGTTACGCAGTGTGACGACCTATTTGAAATCGAAAATCAATATGTTGGTTCTGTAGATCCAAAGTTCGTGGATTCGAATCCCTCTAGGGATATTTATTTGAGGACATGACTATGATATGTATTTAATTAAGCCTAGGCGTTAACTTTGCATTTCTATAAAATAATAATAATAATGGACGTAACGTACGTAAATGTACGTTATATTATTTCATTAATACGATAAATCGCATACACATGTATAAGTATAGATATAATGTACATGTATACATACACAAAAACATTTTTCCACAATAAACCGCGAACTATATCCGTGAAATGTGTTTTTAGTACCGAAGTATGTTTAGCCATTGTCTGGCACCCATAATATCGGCTTCTTTTTATTTTCTCCGTGGGCTAGATAACCTTATAGAAAATTGTGAAAAGTCCAAAAAAATTATTACTACTCGTATTGCTACAAGTCGCACTATACGAAGAGTTGTGTTGTACAGTTATGTTTATTTTGGGGCTAGGTAACGTTATGTGAAATGTCCGACGATATTAGTCGAACTATTATTGCTACAAAAATAACAACGTTAATTACAAATAAACTTACTCCTTACACATATAATTGCTGTTTCTATCTGTCAGGTACTTTGATTTCATTATACCTCTCTCATAACTTTTCGTTTGTGAGTATCGCTGCTTAGTAATTTTAAGACTAACTTAATGGCAGCTGTAACTTTAAAGCGCTTTAATAGTAGAATCTCGTTCGAGGTTTGTGGTTTATTCTTTATCTATTAGGTACAGATATTATTCAAGCTGAGTTGAGCATAAATACATTTTATAAATAATTATTTCCATCACAAATTTGTCAGAACATTCTCCGCAGTAATTTAGATAGAAGACACTGATACTTATTTTTCGCATGTTCCGTGTCCTTTTTTGTGTACCTATCTATATAAAATCACCCCTGTTTAGACAGAGGCATATTATACGCCCACATTTCAGCAATACTTATTTTTGGTCCTACGTAATAGGTGACGAGACTATTGGCGCTTACCTGAAACTTTTATGTTTGTCAGAGTCTATCGCAGGTGTACCACTTGCAGATGAGGTTGGCTTGGGTTCCTAATGGTTTGCGGGCGGGGTTCCAGAAGCTACAAACCCGGGCACTGTTGCCTCGCCCCTTTTCAACAGCGGTGGGCGTCGTCTGAAGTTTTTTAGTGGGTAGGACTGCGGTGGTCGTGTCGGCCGCAGTGAGCCCCACACCCCCTCCCGGTCTCCCCCTTTTGGCCGGGAGACAGTGCGTAAGCAGCATTTTTTTACAGACGATAATAAAAAAAAGGGTTCCTAATGGTTTGGTAGGACTCCCCATAAGCTCAGCCTAATTTTCAAACTGCTTATGTAGTTTTGAGATGACTTTATAGGAGGAAGTAAAATCTGTTTATTTTTCATAGTAAAGGCACTAATTGAATATAGGTATTATTTCAATTTGTTCATAACTAATGAAATATTAATTTATGGGCCTTGAGAAATATTCCAATCGATAGATCTCGAAATTTTACACTAGATGGTATTAAAAGTTACGCAATTTGAAAATTAGACTGACGACATTGCTGTTTGTATTGGGCTTATAATCACTATGTTGTTTATAGTTTAATGTGCTGCAGTATCACTGATTAGTATAGCATGTATTAAATTTAAATAGCTTTCCTTTTAAAAGCGACTTTCTATTCAAAAATAAAATAACCAATTTTAATACATGCAATAACAAACGGCCATAATGTCTCCAGAAGACGTGTTTCAGCTTAAATTTGACTTCAAGAAGTTGTAAAGCCTACAAAACAATCTGCATACTCTGGGATATCCCGAACACGTCATAAGTTTGTGGCAAGAAAAGGCGTTATTAGATTTGAAACAGCGGGACAGGCAGTGAAGTGATGGAATATAAATGAGTGAGGGTGTGAGGGGGATTTCTCTTCACATTTTTTTTTACATATTGGCTTCGTGCTTTCAGCACATTTAGCCAGTGTCAAGTAAGTGATGTAGTAATAATATATTAATCATAGTAAATGAGAATGAGTGGTGATGAAGATGATGAATATTAAATGAGATGCTCTCCCGTAAACACCTTGAGTCTTCAGTAAAGGACTATACTGAGATCTCACAAGAACTTCTTGAGAAAATTTTAAAAGTGATGTTGCACGGTTTTGTTCCATTTACCAACACTCATGTACGTTCACAAACACTTAACGGCTAATAATCCACCGTTAATACACATTAATGTTCGAAATATTACAAATTTTTAGGAAATAAAACAAAACTGCAGACATGACGCTTCACTTTCCCGCCATGAAGTCTCTCTTCATATTAATATTGTGTCAGTGTTCAGAGCCGTAGGGCAGTCGTCCTTCTGAATTGACCATAAGCTGGAAAATGAATAGGTACTAGAACCTCTTTTCTAAAAAAGAACCTGTCTCCAATGTGGAAGCTTTATCAGCAAATTAATTTAATGCGTTTGTTGCTCTATTATACAAGTAGTTCAGAGTCTGTTGGTATAAAGTTGAAATCTCGCGAAAATACGCTGCAGACACGACCACGCAGTAATACTCACAAAAATCTACCGACAACGCCCAACGCTGTTGAGCGGGGTGCCAATGTCTGGGTACAACGATTCTGGCACCCCGACAACGACTCCAAGCCAGATCTTGGAGGACCTTCTCAGAGAGGCTCAGAAGACGCGCCCTCCTTGTGGGACCGAGAAAATACGCGAACCCACTCAAATCGTAGACGAAGAGTTACCGGGACTATTTTTGGTAGTTGGAAATAAAAATAATGTGATCTACTTATTCAACTACTGTCAGGTATATGACAGTAGTTTTTACACAAACTCATAAGCCATCCTTACATAGTAACTGTAGTCTTTACTTATTAGACAGTTTTATGTGTTCCTATATAGTTTTTTTTCCGCTAAGACAAACGCTTTTATCGACTTAGCCTCTTATAGTTCATCGGGCTTAACCTGTTTTTTAATATTCATTGTGTCTTCTAGTTTTAGCAAGGCGACAAAATATAGAATAGTGTGTTGTAATGGCTTACTGATAAGGTTTTAAATGGTCAGAACTATGAGTTTTGCTTTCTGTGTACAGCTCTTTTGCTGGTATAACCCGGGGTTCTTGTATGGATGACGTATTATTAGGACTAACCTTCGAGCTTTTGCTAGAATTATGCAAAGTGACTTAGCTTTATATAACCTCATTCAAGAATTGAGTATGAATTGACTTTAGAGAGCAATCTGTCTTTTGTATTTTGATAGTTCACCCTTCTATAAGGTCTGAGTTAAAACTTTCATAATGTTGTGTGGTTTTCAAAAGGTTTTGCACGTCATAGAATTCTTCTTTTAGGAATAAAAAATAAGTCAACGTCAAAAATTATACATAGTACTTGAAAAAGTCATAATTAAATATTTAAAAAAAACAATCGAAATATTATTACAATGAATGCACAATCAAATAGATTCTTTGTCCTTATTTTGTGAAGAATGCAATAAATAACAGTAGGTTAATTTAAACTAAACTCGATATTTTAATGTAAAAAATAAAATAAAACTTTGTTCATATCAATTGAATGTAAGAATATAATTTACAGACAAAAACACTTAATTGTTTCGTCAATGTTTGACGAGAGGCTGAATGGAATCAAAATAATGAGAATAATTTTCAACAATGGACCAATATTGTCTTATCTCCATTGTGTTGCGACACAGACAAAATAGGGCAGACTATTGAACTCTGCTTTATTGTCGATAGTACCTTATTGTTTGTTTCATCAGCTAAATGTGACAATAAAATACTTTAATTGTTACCGACAATAAGCAGCAGATGACGACACATAGATTCAAATTCAGAGGGTGTCTGGTTTAAGACCTATGGCACCTAAGACTTTTCGAAATTATGTGCGTTATTATTGCTTGCTTTGTGCGTCGGAAAGCACATTAAGCCGTTTGTCCCGGCTGCAATAAACATCTATAGCACTTGTTATTCGGAAGTCAGTGCTTTCTTATATTAAGACAGTTGTTTTAACCATAGATGTTTACCATTAGATTGTCATAATAGTAAGTAGCGTCATGCTGCGTACTGGCTTGAAAGGCTATATTACCCACCCGCCTGCACGGCGTGGTGACTATAAGCAAATACCCCTAATAGAATGCGATCAGACTTTAAAATAGTGATATGATGATGATAACCTATATAGCACGAGAGTCTTTATAACCTATTAGAGCTCTATAAAGCATAAAGCACCTATAGGCTAGAAGTTTCCAAACTCACAGACAATGGAATGAATTCGTGTGCAGAAACCAACGGAAGTATTCTTCCATCCCATGTTTTGTTACACCCAAAGCACCATTAACATTACACGTTATGATTCTAAAGAGTGTTAGGGCGTGTTCTGATAGATATATTATATATTTGGCACTTTTTGCTAGCAACTATTTGCCGCTGAATATACATGTATTAACAAAAAAAATAACCCTTTGTTAAAAATGAAATCCCGACCTCTGAATAGACGAGTAATGAGCAAACCGACCTCAGGCGCATATCGGCTTTTCGGACTGACTTAGTTTACATTTCTAGGAATAAAAAAATAACGATTCTAGATACAAAATCTATGTAAAGTTATTACAAAAAAATTGTAATAAAAATTTATCTATTTATAAAAGCAGTCGCTCATGTATCTACTGAAATTACTGACATATGGATAATCCCATAGCTGTGAGATTATGTAGTGTATATTAAGGCTGTATTGTTGCCCTTTTTCGATATCATGCAACCTGTACGTGTCCTATGTATTGTTTTATTCCTTTATTATGTTGTGTGATGTTGTAGCTATTAAAGAAACATTGATTAAGAAAGCATACTATTGTACGCAAGATTATATAAATGATAAGACGGCATGGCTGTAAATTGTATCTATCATAGAACAAATCAATTTTGTGGTCTGCGGCTGTTTGATTTTTATAATATTATTGTTATTTCTGCTACTTTAATAGTATAAATGTGTACAAATCTTTTTATTTTGTGGCTTGAGTATGTCATGCACACTTAAATGTCTCTGGGGTGGCGGCGTTATGCGTCGGGTCGTTACATTCCCTAAAATATGGTTGAGTGAAACGATGGCTGGTTCATTCGTCATACTCGTGAACGAGTGCTGCTTGTGGGGACTGGTCTGCTCTTGTCTACTATTTTTATTTGTAATTAATGATTTAGCTAACTGAGAAAAGTTAATATTATTTTTAATCTGATAGCTGCACACACAATTTTTGTTGTCCTATCATTCTCCTAAATGATGTTTTTGATTAGGAACGCATAGTATTGTTCAAATGATTATATAGATATTAAGACTGAATTGCTGTAAGTGATATCTTTCATAAGACCAAAAATATTTGTGGTTTGCAGCACATTTAATTAATATAATGTTATTTTTGTTAAAATTTGTTTATCCTGTAGCTTGAGTATGTCATGCTCACTCAAATGTCTTTGCGGTGGTGGCGTCATGCGTCGGGTCGTTGCGTTCCCTAAAATATGGTTGAGCGAAACGATGGCTGGTTCATGCGTCATACTCGTGAACGGGTGCCACCAGTGAGGACTGGTCTGCTCATGTCTACTATGTTTATTCGTACTCATACTCGTATAACTTAAAATAAAAAGTTATTTTCTTCTTTTATTTTAAATCATGTGACTGCAGAACACATGTTTTTGTAGATTTGTCAAATTGTTTTACTACTAAGTACATATTCTTGTAACTGGCGGGAGAAAAAACTAACCTTGACGATTTTCTTGCCCGTTCTTTTACGATCAAGCTCCCGCCCGCAGTGAATGGGCGCGCTAGTTTTTAAGTTTTGACGTTCATAAGAGCTCTTTTGAGCCAAACTTGAATAAATGAATATGAATTTTTTTTTTTGAATTTTGAAGTAAATAATTTTTCATTTCATTTCATTCAAATCACGTTACTCTGTCACTGAGAATTATTGCTATGTTGTGTTAATACAAGGACTGTATATTCTAAGTCACATCCAGGAATATTCAAGGAATTTAACAATAGCCTCTTAACTGTTGGTCCAGTTTGTCGCGCTATCGTATTCACGATCGCACTCCGTCGACACCGTTTCTCGGCTGAATGCCTCCATTGGACCGCTTCATAGCCGCCTTTCAACATAGACAACAAACCAACCATTACGATGTTCGTAAACTCAGCTTAGTTTGAGACTAGACTGCTCTCCGTGAGATGTCTGAGGAATTATTAATGATAATTATAATCCTTTATTGCACAAAAAACATAAATAGATTACAAAAGGTATTTAAAAACTAGAAGAGATCTCTAGCAGCCAACCCTAGAAGTTGTGAATTAATTTGTAGGTAAGGGATTAAATTTGGTTAAAAATCTATGTTTAATAAAAGGAAATATAAAAACTTATACATACCATACATACTTATATATATCAATATTATGATTAATAATGTAATAAAAATTACATTTATAAAATTAATAAATAGTGTTAACTAAGTGCCAAAACAGACAATTAGTGATTTCTCAGCTTCCTTTTAAACGACACAACTGATGGACTCACAAGGATCTGAGAGAGAAGACTGTTCCACATTCGTACAGCAGATTATTATATTAGTAGATAGGATATAATTATGCTATTAAGATTGTGTCATCATCATCATCATCGCAACCCATTAACGTCCCACTACTGAGCACGAGCCTCCTCTCACATACTAAGGCGCGAGGGTATTGGGTACTACTCCACCACGCTGACCCAGTGCGAATTGGCGGAAGCAGGTGTATGGCGTCCTGCTGTTAGAATTTTTCAAGCCGCCCTAATATGGTTCAACGACTATCACATTTAGTGATAACCGGGACCAACGGCTTAATGTGCCTTCCGAAGCACGGAAGCGCTCGATATCAAATGCCACACAATCGGTCACCCATTCAAAGACTGACTGTAAACTCTGCTCTACTTTGGTGATCGTTTCCGACCACCGAGCACCGCAGAGCTACGAGCGCTTTAAGTCTCACAAGCTTAAGATGGTGTAGCCTGAGTCATATCCAGCAATATTCAACCAATTCAATACGGCACCGTTGTCGGCGATACCGTTCCTATAAATAAAGTATAAATATGTTAAGTAAATCTATAGTAAAAACTCCGCTCAGCTTGTGACTAAATGGCTCGGTGTGTCTTGTAATTTTTACGTTACGTTAGTATTAAGACAGGAATATTCAAGGACCCCCCGGACAGGTCTTCACCTCGGACTGAGTACCTCCCGGAGGCCGGGAAAAGATAACACCCAGAGGTTGGCGACTCTGGGTGCCCTTAGTACTGACTAACGGGGGGGGAACTAAGAGGTACCTGTGGAGGGCGCAGCGGGCGGGCCAGGAGGGCCCGTTCAGCAGCGCCAGGAGGGTTTTAGGCAGTGGGGGCAGGGGGCCCCTGCTGTCTAACCATGGACCCTCCGGGAAGTCAGCCACAAACGCTACGGTCGCACGGGGAAGTAGGAAGGGCGCGTCCACTGCGCCTCTCTGAGGAGGTCCACCCCGCCTCTTTCTTAACAAGCGGCGGGCGTCGTCGGAACCCTTTGGACGGAAGGCAGTGCGAAAATGCATTTTGTTACCGACGCAAAACAAAAAACAAAAGGAATATTCAAGGAATTGAACAATAGTCCCTTATTAACTGTTGGTCCAGTTTGGCGCGCAATCGTGTTTGCGATCGCATTCCACGTCGACACCGTTTCTCAGTTGAATGCCTCCATTAGACCGCTCCACGGCCACCTTTCAGTATAGACAACGGACCAGCCATTACGATGTTTGTAAATTCAGCTTAGTTTTGGACAAGATTGCACTGTTTGAGATGTATAAAGAATTATTAGTATTATTTATTTTTGAGATTGTACACCAAGGAGTATTTAACGCGAGTTTCTTGGCAGTTCTTCTCACAGAGCGGTGGCTTGGAACTGGCACTTAGATTCACTTCCCTTAATTTTTATTTTTTTGGCATATAAGTGAATCTAAGCTTCGTGATTTCATTGTAGTAGTGTTTAGTTTTTTTTATTTATATTTTGTTTTGACGTTATCAAGTGCTAAATAATAGTTTATGAAATAAAGAACTTTTTACTTTACTTTAACAATAGCCTGCCTCTTACTGTTGGTCCAGTTTGCCGGTTATCGTGCTTGCGATCGCACTCCGTCGACACCGTTTCTGCCTCCATTGAACCGCTCCAGCCTTTCAGTGTAGACAACAGATCAGTCATCTGCTTATTGTTGCTGTTGGAAGTTTTGTCTTCATTGGAATGTTGTGCATTTGCATTCAGTATCTGTGGACATTATTTATGTCATTACTAGCTATATTAGTGCATAAAAAGAAATTTCTATATCGTGCCCTTGAAAGACGAAATATAAGATTAACGTCTTTTATTTTTATATTAGCCATTTATTTACACATTATCTATATTATTAATACATTCGACATTTGGATTACTTTTTAGAAATAGTTTCATTACACATAACATTACGACGAACGCACTCGCTAAAAATATGGTTAAAAATTCTACTTTCGAAGAGGTGAAATATTGCAAACAGTAAGACCGCTCATAGCCTCATAGTGCCACGAAATTAAATGGTCGAAGAGGATCACCGAAAAGCGATGGGTGACCGTTTCTGAGATATTTATTATCGAACGCTTCCGTGTTTTAGACAGGCACTTTTATCCGTTACTAATTACAAACTACACGTAGAATTTTTCTAGTTACAGATTTTTAAAATACTTCTAGACCAGAAGTGACCGTTTTATAGCAAATAATTATTGTGTAGGTTCCTTTGAAACTGTTTAAAACTAAGATTTATACAACAAACGAAAATAAAACAACAAAAATTGCTGTTGTAAGTTATTGTTACAATATTAAAAGTAAAATACTTAGGGCGGTAAAAATATCAAATTGGCGACATGTGTCCGATAATTTTACGCGGCGCTTACCATTTCTAGTGTCTTCTTATTTAGATTTGTGTGTGTGCTATTCCATCTTAGGAGCCCAAGCCAAACTTACCTGCAAGTGGTGCATCTGTCGATCACCAGGAAAGCATTAAAAGTTCCTGGTAAGCGGCAATAGGCTCGCTACCTAATGAGACCAAAAGTATAATTGGCGAATTCGGGTACCTAAATATAAAACGGGAACAAGCATGATAGTACAATATATTTGTTAACTAATATCTTTAAAACCATCCTATTTTTGTAGTTCTTACAGTAAAATAAGATTTCCTTTTAAGTGCTTACGTGGAAACGTTTGTGCTTTGAATATACAACGCGGAGTCATATCCCACACAAGTATGAAACAGGAGATATCAATAATGGAACAAAATTGAGTTGAGGAGTTCTGGTTATATATTTGTTATACTCGTATTTCGTTCATTTTGATGTGGCGACGCAATAAGAATACAAGATTAGGGATATGCTCCGTATTCTGAGTAGGTTGAACGGAGCTTATTCTCTTCTGCTTTAATAAAATTTAGGCCAAAAAAATAATTTCTGCTAATTTGGTACTGACGTATAAGACGAAACCAATATTGGATATCTTGATTTTTTTCTTTTGAATAACAAAATATTAATAGTATCACATACATACATTTACGCCTGTTTCCCCTAAGGGATAGGCAGAGGCCCAAGCCCACACTACGCCAATCATGTAGATGGTCCCTCGTAAGCCGCTTATTGGGAACTGTTATGTTCGCCAGAGCCTCGTCCGTTGATCGGCAGGTGAGGTTTGTTTGGGCTTCTTAGGTCTTGATAGAATCCCTATACACCTATTATTTATACACTAATATTAGTATTCGATCTTAAAATATTGAAAGTCCATCAAAGTCGTCATTAAAAAGTAAATCCAAGAATCATTCAATACATGTCGATTTTTACGACTAGATATTTGTCGTGGCCTGGTTGTCACCGAAGTATTTTTACAGAAAAATATTTATGTATGTTTCTCCGTTGTCAAGTAACTATATATACTTTGCCACTCTTTGAAGTAAAGTAAAACAAAGTAGCTACTTATTTATTACGATACACTTTCTAAAAATAGCTTGTCTTGTTTTAGTATAGACCATCTACACCAATAGACACGTAATAACAAATTTTTTGGTGTGTGCTATCAATCTATGGAACGGGTTGCCTCTGATATCCGTCATTCTAAATCCCTTCATATTATTTTCTTGTGTACCTTTATATGATATTAACATTTAATTTTGTATTTTATCTTATTTTTTTCATGAATCGTTGTTGTTTACAGTAGATACATTTTTTGATTTGTAAATGTATTTTTCATATTAGTTATTTCGAAGTAAGTTTTGATGCACACTTTACAGTGATGTCCTGAAAATGATTGATCTTTGCGTCAGGGCATCTTTGCCCACATGTATTAATAGTAAGTGATGTCTATTTTTTATCGATACGTCAACAACAGTGAGCTTGTCTACCCAGGGGCAGACTTCTTCTTAGATATAATTTCTGAAATACTACTGCCTCATCGACCTGCGCAATCAAAAAGTATTGACATTGAGTAAGTAATTCTATGGCACTTCACTTGAATTTTTTTTCTTAACTATTTTCGGCCTTGTACATTTCTATGCGTGTTTGGTGTCTATACACTTCGGTTATAATATAATATGTAAGTCGTGATCTCTACGTTGCAACAGTCTCTGTTGGTAATAAAGTGACACATACCTTTAAGCCTCGTCTTTACCTTTGCCTTTAAGCCTCGTCTCCCCGGCCTCAAGGTAATAAAGTGACATACATGTACCTTTACGGTAAATCTTCTCGGCCCCGAGTTGACTTAAATCTGTTGCGATTTGTCACTGGAGCGGATTACTAAATGTATGGGCAAAAACCGGTTTCCAAAGTAACATATTGTAATTTTTTTAGTCCAAATTTTTATTATGTAGAAATAAAATTATATAAATAAAACTTTTTGCAATTCTACACTTAACAAAGACGATTGTCTGTCTGTCTGACTTTTATATTATTACCTACTCACAAATACGTAAGTCTGCTATTGTACATTCTTATATTATGACATAATATTTTGGACAGATTTTTGCCCTAAGTTTGTAATAGGGATCACTCACATTAAATAGACTGAGATGTATAAGAAGAACTAGTATAAGAAGACGCTTTAAGCCTTTAAAATGTACCCTATATCATATCTTTACTTTTACTTTTGTACATCCTTTTTTATATTTCAGTAAAAGATTGTGTTTTGTTTATGAAACATTGCAAGATACGTGTTTAGGGTAGACTCATACGACAAGTCATGATAATAAAGTGAATTCTGCATAATAAAGTGACAAGCTTGAAGCTAGGTGTCCCTGAGGCGTCTTATATGTGAGGATAACACAGTATGAATGTGTACGAGATATTTGCTGTGTGGACTTAAATTTTTGTAGCGGGGGGGAAAAACGTAAGAGAGAGTAAGAAGAAACTACAGTCGAAATTATTTATTCAAGTTTGGCTCAATATTATAAAAACGTTTAAAAAAATGTTAACTTAAAAACAAACACGCCCATTCACTGCATGCGAGAGCTTGATCGAAAGCATCAAGGTTAGTTTTTTCTCCCTCCACTTACAAGACAATGTACTTAATAGTAAAATAAAATTTGATAAGTCTACAAAAACCTGTGTTCTGCGCTATAACTCTTAAAAACGTATGTTTAAAAACGTACTGATTTGCTTTTAAATTTATAATCTAAATAAATTTAAATTAACAATAAAACGGAAGCTGTTTTCAAAGGGATACTATTTTCTCAAAGATTATATGGCAGATAAAAATGCTTGGGATTAAACTGCCGTTTCTTGCAGGCTAATTCTAATATGAATGACATAAAACATGAATATTGTTATTGTTATATTCTATTGTATAACGTCACAGACAAATAAAGATTGTAATTTGAGTACCTAACCAATTGTTAATTTAAAAGAGCCTGTGAGTTTCTTGCTAGTTCTTCTTACAGAGCGGTGGCTCGGAACAGGCACTTAGATTCACTTACGCTTAAAATTAAATATTTTTACATTGTTTAATTTTTTTGTTGCATGTACGTGAATTTAAGTTTCGTGATTTTAGTGTAATCATATTTTGGTTGTTTTTATTAATTTTAATTTTGATGTTTAAGTGCTATGTAATAGTTATACAGGGTGTACGGGGATCCTACCATCATCTTTGGAGCCCAATCCAATCTAACCTGCAAGTGGTGCACCTGCCGATTAACAGACGAGGCTCTAGCGAACATAGAAGTGCCCGGTAAGCGGCAATAGGCTCGCCACATATTACGTGCGACCAATAACACAATGGGCGAAGTGAGGGCGTATATTATGCCTCTGCCTACCCCTTCGGGAAAACAGACGTGATTGTATGTATGTATGTAATAGTTTTTGAACTAAATATATTTGATAATGACATTAGTTTAAAGTATAGTAAAACGATAATAGCAAAAATTACTACTACTACTATTAGACCAATCGTGAAATAAACTGAAAATATTGTCATTAGTTTAACATCAGCTCAGAGTAAAGCTATCTAAGCCTTTCCCAAAGCGATCCCGTCCTGCTCACAGCTCAACGAATAAATCTTCCCCTATCCGCGTCCATCATCTAAGAACTGACAGTAATGGCTCTAGAAAATCGAAACCTTTTTCTTTCGTAAGGGATTGTTTAGGACTTTTTTCATATTCACTGAGTTAGTTATTGTAATTATTAGTGTATTATTGTAATTGGTCAGTACCCTGACTGTGACATATTCGTAGATAGCTGGGAATCAATCCAGGCAAAATTGTCGTCTTTAATTATATTTTTAACTATATATGCATGTAAAATTACTCACTGAGTTAGTTATGGTAATTGGGCCAGACCCGTGTAACTAATACAAATAAATAAAAAATAAAAATAAAATAAAATAAAATATTAAGGCTATAATGACTTTGTAGAAACAGTAAAAATTACATAAATTTTACAACACATTTTACGGACTTAAATCGCGGTTTATATCCCGACGTTTTGTATACTTTACAGTAATTACGAATGGACTTCTTGGCGGGAAAGTAAAGCATCTAATATTCGTGATATTTCCAACATTAATGTGTAATAACGGCGGATTATTTATCGTTAAGTGTTTGTGAACGTACATGAGTGTTAGTAAATCAAATAAAACAGTGCAACATCAATTTTTGAATTCTCTCAAAAAGTCCGTTTGAGATCTCAGTATAGCCCCACATCTGTACTGAGGATGCAAGGGGTTTAGGGGGAGGGCATCTCATTGATCATTTATCATTGTTAGCACCACTCATTCTCATTTACTATGAATTAAATATTATAAATATATCTATACTATCTATGAACGCACGAAGCCATTATTTAAAAGATAAAAATTACAATTGACTGATATGTTTTATTTATTATGTACAACCGCGTAAATAGAAGAAAACAATGTAAATTTTAATTTTGCTATTATTTTCTGTTCACTGATTAATTACAAGCTAGCGCAGCAAACATTTCCCACCGAACAGAGGTACAATTTTAAATAAAAAGTCTGAAAAGTTATTTTGTAAATTGTACCAGAAAGCGTGTGATGGAATTACGGAACTACAGCCGCCATTTTTTTATAATATACTAACAAAGATAGTACCGCTATCCCACGCATATTTTTAGCTTCCGTTGTAAATAAGAAATCCTTGTAGTTTCGCATCGACAAAGTCAAAAGTGAAAGTCATAATTATTAAAGTTTGGGTCAATAAAGCTTAAATGAATGTCTACTTAAAACCTAACGCGCCCATTTATTGCAGGCGGGAGCTAAAACGTAGAAGAAAAAGGCAAGAAACTCGTTAAGGTTGTATTGTAAGTTTTTTTCCAGCCAGTTACATAAAATTTGCTTAATGTTAAGGTATAGTAAAGATTTGAGAGTTCAATAAAAAGTTGTGTTTTGCAGTCTCCAGATACTCGTATATGAAATGAAGATAATTAAATACAGATGTACCTTTTCGATCAGTTTACAAAATGTAAAAAGATCATGCAAAATTAATTACCAGTCTAAATCTACATAATGTGCCTGACGAATAAGAATCCCACCATTGCCGACATGTACTGTAATTAAAACTGTCCACGAAAAATAACTCACCATACGTAAACTTATTACACTGTCTTAAATCAAGCAGATACACACACACCTACACATTCTTTCATTCCATCTCCCATTAGAGTGCACGTCCATCAATACGTTACTCCCGTCAACTAGGATCATCGGCTTAACGTGCTTTCAGAGTAAAAAACATTTTTCTTTGACACCCTTCCTGGCTGGGATAGCCTCGGAGGTAATTTCGATCTTCTTAAAAAGGTTGTGTATCTGCAATCCTCTTTTGAAACCCAATTTAAAGAGCTCTAGGTTTTTTCGAGACACGATCGCACAAGACTCATTTTGTTGCTAGTTTCACTGGAAAAACAAGTACATATTTTCACTCTTTTAGTGCCTGAGGGCCTGCTTTAATTCAACGAAAACGAAACTTTGTTATAATCATCCTTTTCACTCTATAATGATATACCTACAGAGTGAAAGAGATAGGTATAACGAATTTTCGTTTTGCTGAATTAGATTAGGCACTCTGGTTATGACAATATTAGCAGATACGTGGTACTAATCAGCAACAGAAAATTAAACTTTGACTAGAAGCATAAGACTGATTTTTTAACGCTTACACTTAACAAGAGTTATTTTAAACTGATTTACTCGTATAGCAACCGCTATAGATCCTCCTAGCTTTCCTTGCAATAATAAAGAATGTTAAATAATTTTAAATATGTATAACCATATAAAACAGCGCCTGATCTTAACAGCCTTTTAAGTCCACTGCTGAATTGGCCTCGGTTTTGACGACCGATATGGCGTGGTGGCGAGTATATCCGCACTCTACTCCATAGGTCGTGGGTTCGATTCCCATACAGGACAAATCTTTGTGTGTATACATATGACAATTTGTTCTGGTCTGGGTGTTTTCCTATGTCTATTAAGTATGTATTTACAAAAAATAAGTATTTATATATGTTTATCCGTTGTTTAGTATCCATAACACAAGTTCTTAATGATACTTATCTTGTAACTAAATAATTGGTTGTTTATTTTTATTTATTTATTATCTATTAGGTGTATTTGCCAATAATCACCACGCTGGGCAGGCGGGTTGGTTATCGCAGTTCAAGTCAGTAAAAAGGATGACGTTGCCAGCCATCATTCGGTAGGATTTCTCTTCGTTGACTCGTACGAATCCCCATGAGATGAGAGGGAATGACACTATTCTAGGCCGGTACCACACTGCACTTAATAAATAGCGCCTCCTTACCTCTAAATATAAATAAATATTAGTCCTAGAATACATCATAATAATATGGTTAGCCTGAGAAGTAGCCGAACACTTTAGTACTATGTCGCACCAATTATTGCGTTTAAATAGTTTTATTTAAATTTGAATACTGGAACCCTTTCTATCATTAGTTCATTACTAATAATATTTATTAAAAATCCTTTCACACATACACACATGCATATACGCGAGATCTATACTGTAAGTTATTTAAAAATTACTTGATATATTTATTATAATTTATTTTTAATTATTTAATTAGATGCATTTCACAAATACTGCGCGTAGTAACACTTGATGTAGGTGTTTACGGAAGATCAGCGTCGTGACATCCTATGGTGTCCGACAGTGTGCTGAGTGGACACCGTTTCAGTACATGGTTTAATGTTGTATTTTGCTTGTGTAAATTTAATCGTTTCTTTTTCTGTGTACTTACTTACTATGTTTATTTGTACTGAATAAATTTATTTTCTACCTTTCTTTCTTTCTTTCAAATAAAATATATTGTAATCGATTACAGACTATGTGTATGTGATACCAGACAGCAAAATGTAGTAGCCTCTTGTTGCTTATTGTCTACTGTCTGAAGGGTGATTGCTTAAATTGGGCGATTGCCAATTTTGTTGCGATGCCTAAGTAATCTAAAAGTTTGTGTACACTATCAAATTTTGATATAAAGTAAAAATACAAAAGTAACTTCAGCGCTAACGTTTTGATGAATTTTCACTGAGATATTAGTGTAATAAGATATACCAGAATAAGATTGAAAGTAACAATAATCTTCTAGTACTAGTACAAATTCTAGGACAACTTACAGACTCCTAAAGAAATAAAAAAATATATGTTAGCTTGATTATATTTATTGGTCATTATGATACTTTCATTGTAGGTACTCAAACAGTATCTGTTTTGCATATTCCTCGGCTTTTAGAGCAAAAACTGTTTTATAGATCTCCGCTCAGTATAGGTAGTTAAAAGGTTTCAGAAACGGAGTTAAAAGGTTACTCATGATTATGTTAATAGATGGATACGCATCATAATACCGAAATACAAAAGACCGAAATTCATAACACCTATAAACGCAATGCAAATAATGAAAATGTCAAATGCTTTTTTGATCTAAGTTAAAAGTCCCGAAAGAACAAACGAAGCCTAAAAATTGCGACGAGTAATATCCCGAGTAAGCTCACAATTTGTTACTTACTTACTTCTCTTATTGGGTTAGGTTAAGGTTATTTTTTTTCTTGCCATTAAAAAGCATTTTAATATAAATTTGATAATTTCTACATTCGTCATTTTAAGATCTGACATAATAATATCATTATTAGTAATTCAAATTTCGGAATTGCACAGTAAGGTGTACTGGGTTTAGGTGTGGTATTAGTTAGTATTTAGTGTGTATTTTGGGCTCATGAATTGTAAGTAAAGGCAATATGTTTTCTGAGATTGTAATATGTAACCGGATTCTTAGCAATCCACACGCTTGAATAAAAAAAAACTTAACCACGCAAGTTTCCGACTCTGCAAAGCTTTACAAACAGCTCCACTTATCCCATTTCAAGCTATGTGCAGCCGACTGTTTTGCCAACTGGTAAATACTGTGTTAACTACAGCTAGAATACTGGCTAACGTTTCGAGGCTTCGAATAAGGTCCAGAGAGCAACGTAATGACGTCTTTAGGTTCAAGAATGCTGGATGCAAGCAGACGACCTATAACGATATGGTTTAAGAATGTTTGAAAATATATCTATGACTTGAGTTCCTAACCTCTACTGCTCAGATGTCCTCGAGTTTAAGCCCGTATTTCTATAAATGAAATGAAATAGTCTCTATTTTATCAGCGGTGATAACCCAGTAGCGAGACCCCTTGCCTTTAAATTCAGAGGGTCTCGGGATCAAACTCTGGTAGCGCACTTATGACTTTTCGAAGTTATGTGCGTAATTGTCGCTTGCTCCGTGCCTCGGAAAGCACGTTAAGCCGTTGGTCCCGGCTGTCATAAAGATCTATAGCAATCAGTATTAGAAGTTCTTACATCCTGACAGCTGGTTTAATAATAGAATGATGTTTCCCTTTGGGTTGCGGAGTACAGACGGCAGTCGCTCTATGTAATAACTGAAATTTAGCCAAATCTGGATAAACCCGTAAGCAAACTCTGGGCCATACGCATAAGTCTAGGGCATCTGGGATAATGCTAGGATATGATGATAACCATGTATGTTTTATGAAGAGATTGCCGGTAACCCCAAAATCGGTCGGGTTCCACAGAAATCAAGCTTCAAGCTTTAACAAGCCTTGACAAGACAGCTGAGTGGAAACCATTTTTGTTACATACTTTACGTTATTTTTTTGTAGCAAAATGTTCTTTATTTCTTATTTATTTATCCTTTTTCAAGTTCCTATCTTTAGTATTACATGATAATTTAAAGCTTAGGCATGAAGAAGATATAAATAATATTAGCAAGGTTTAATTACTAGTGTTACTGTTGGAATGGAATCAGTTATAGAGGTGCAGGCCTGTCAAGCTGTAGTTGTAAGGTCGCAGGTCACGCCGCGGGCGCCGGTTCCGGTAAATTAAACGTCGCACAGCCGGAACGGTCGCGCTCACACCGCATTCCACCACTCATTGCCTAATATAATAATAATTAGTCGATTCTGCTACTAATTTGTTACCGTTATGTTTAAATCGTTGCCCGATTGTTGTGTTGGTCAGATTATATGAAGCCTTATGAAGTCGTGGCAAATCAAGTAACCCAAGGTTTTTTATAAGTCATAAAATCCTATCAAAATGTCCTGTTTCCCGGCGGTTAACATGAACTGAACCTGTCGAGAATTGATTTATAAACAGCGCCAATTTACAAAAAGCCTAGGTCGGTCATGTGTGGCCAACTTAACGTTCGAGTGACGACATTTGCATTGGTGAAAGCAAGTGGCTTTGGCCGGGACACACAGCATGAAGAACCGACGCTGATGGGGCCTTAATGTTTTTCGGTACTTCGCAAGTTTGCAAACGTAGTAGTGTACGGACTTCTCGCCGTTGGAACAATGAATACGGCTGCGTAAATTCTTCTATAAGTGATAGTGGCACGGAACTCCTCATACAAACCCGATATAATTTCTAGCCAGACCAACTTTTTGAATAGGGCAACAACAATACGTATGTATAAACAAATAACGGCACAGCAGAAACTGGCGTTAAAAGTATTAATGACGCACAACAAACTTGCACTAAGTGTAATAGGGGGTTCAACCACAATAGCCGTGACTTCCCCAGGGTTTCGTAGCGCACTTGGCACCGCTCAGCTCTCCACTCGCGAACTACAGCTAAATACGATTTGTGAACAAACATAGTGACGTGGGCCAACCTGTTAGCGCTTACAATATAACACTGAGCTGTTTGCGCTCTCTGAAGATTCTGAATTCGTAATGATCTTGTGGTCTTAGCTAAAGTTAGAGCTTGGTTGGTTGATCTAGTTATTCAGGAGGAATAGATAAAAAGTTATGACCACGAAGATGAATTTGGCTTATTTGATTAGATTATTTAATGTTTGACATTGTAATTTCATTTCTTCGAGTTATGAATAAATCTAATGTAATACAAATCCACAGACGTTTTCTGTTGATGAAGTTGTAATTAATTAATGTTTGATTTTATTACATAAGAAACTACAATGTTATACATAAGTTTAAATAAAAACAGTGCAACAAAAACCAATCGAGGCTTATTCGTGCACTGCCATAAAAATAAGTTATTATTTTTTAGTTCAGGTGATAATAACTTTCATGTCGAGATAGAAAAAAAAATTAAGAATGGCAGTTAATAGATAAAACTAATTTAGAGGAAATATAATCAAGTTAATTTTGTAAGGAATAATCTGAAAACATACATCTAACAATATGCTATGAAGCGCTCATGACGTGAAAGTGGTTGGATTTTTAATGGGAAGCTTGGTGGAATGTTATTTATACTAATAATTATACTAATACTAATATACTAACAACATTATAAAGAGGAAAGATTTGTATTTTTGTATGTTAACAAATAAACTTAAAAAGTACTGGACCGATTTTAATAATTCTTGATTCATTAGAAAGCTACGTTATCACTGAGTAACATAAGCTAAATTTTAATCTGAAAAAATAAAGGGTTCCGTAAGATATTTGGGGTTTTCGAACACAAAGTGTATAAAATCAACCAGAACAGTTACTCATTTTGCGTACGCTGCCTAAACTATAAAAGATAGAACCACAAAATGAAGTAATTAATTGTAGATCTTATAAATATCTACTAAAAAATCCGCGACACTATACCTATCTATGTCGAGTGAGGTACAACAACCATTTTTTTTATTTAAAAATCTTGATTTTTTTAATTCTACATTTAAACGCATTTATTTTACTTATGCTAATAATCCTTATCAAATTAAATTATTTCATAGCTAAGTGCAGTTTATGTAGATAATATTTGGTCTGAGAATGATCAAAATTGGACGTTAGGTTTTGAAGTTATGGCGAAATTAAATTATTACGATTTCAGCTGCACGGCGCACTATCACGGGTCGGGACCATCAGTTTATTTTGTTACCTGAAAAGAATCGCTTTAGTTAGGTATCTATCCCAAAACAACGGTTTGCACTCCGGGACTGCCGGTAGAAGTGAAAAATTAGTATTAATGACATTTGAATATTTTCATCATTAACATCTACATAAAGACAATCTATGCAGCCTGCGGATAATGACTGCGTCGTCGATGTTAGTGTCGGTGTCTGTGAATTGACCTGGGAATCATTTTGCTGACCGTGTCTATTCTGGGTAGGCATTTTGCAGCGGTAACCGACATCCAAGCGGGCGGAGCCGCGGGCGACAGGTAGTCTAAAATATACGAAGTATGAAGAATTTGATCTCCGTATACCGTTTTTGATAAAAACCAAATCAAAGGCCCCTTTTGAGTGGTTTGAAAGATTGTGTCAATAGGACGCTACATCTCTCATCAAACGCTGAAAAATCTAAAATTTAATTCTAGATGAACCATTTTCATCTACTACTATACTCTCTGACAGAGTAGCATCATTTGATCTAGTCTATTTCTGATACGAAATGGGGTACATCACAAAAAAAGTGCGTGTAAGACCGATTTCGCCTAAAATTTAATAAAGGTACATAACTATTGTTGTCTGCTATAATTCAAACAAACTTGAGGTAATGTAGCCCATGCTGCGAGTTATGTACCAACTGTAAGTTATGCAACGAGGGCGCTATTTAAACAAGGCCGACAAAGGCGCACGTGTAACTAGTGGCTACCAAACTAACGCATTCACTCTGGCATAAAATAGTACCGTACCGAAGGGCAGCTGTCACATTTCAAGGTGTACGAAAAGAGGCAAGAAGAGTTATACTATTGTAGGCTTACGCATGATAGACGATCATGTCAATTATTTTACGGACTTTCCTTCCTTAGTAGGTACACTTAATGGGGCCGCTGAATACTCGACGCGCGAGCTTTGAAAAGAAATATGGCTCCAAGTTGCTGTAGGAACTGTGATGACAATTCTTCTTTTTTAGAACCTGAATGCCGCTTTTAGCTCCAGTCCACTCTAAGCACACACAAGGAGGTACTCCATAACATGAAGTGATTCTAAATAGTAGAATATTCTCGATGTCTATCAGGCAGCGTCTGTTAAAATCGCGTTTTCAATTGGCTTTGAGATTGTTATAATCGTTACATGCGCCCTCCATGAGATGGAGCTAGGTCGGTTTGAATGATACCTATGTCTTTAAAGACGCGGCAAATTAACTAATATTTTATGTTCAAGGTGTTTTGGAAAGCTGGGCTTCTGAACGTTACTATTTGGTGCCAAAACGTACTCCCACATCACAGGATATCGACTTTACTAAGTTACCCGGCGTTTGTTACACAGCACAAATGCTGGCTAAAAGCATTCGCCTGAGTAAATCCAGTTACATTCCATATTAAGAAAGTTTTAAAAGGATGAATAGAGAAAGTTCAGTTTGTTCACAGATGCTGCAGCGGCTCTGCGTGCCTAAGTGAGTGCTTGCAAATTGATTTTCTCGAATAGACAGCCACATATTGTACTTGTTAATGTAGAAAGTCACATGCGCTCGTATCGCTTTCAGATTGGAGAGCATACGGTAAGAACTTTTAAGAAAGTGAGCACATGGCCTTAATAGATGCGAGCTTTCAGTGCTGTATATGCTGATTATTTAATAACGTCCTTTAATCCTTTGATAAATCCTCCTTGACAAATGAAGACAAAGAAAACATGCATTGGATAATGAATTTTTTTCTTGATAATAGATACCGGTCATATCTATTCATTGCACTTAAAAAAATTATTGAATTTCCATTTTGCTTGTAAAGGTTTGACGAGTCTAAATGATCCTGTTGATCTTAAAGATAATAAAGTATATATTTTTATATATTCAAAAGAGGACTATGCGTCGCTTGTGCCTTTAAAATATGTCATGTGCCTTATAAGAAACTTGTATTGGTTATTATTTTTCATTCTTGCTGCACTTTTTTTCTAAATGTAACTTTTTTTTTAAGAAATTAAGAGCTGAAATTAATAAATTTTTCTTGCTGGTTACACAGAAATATTTGGGTTGTGGAATGAGCTCCCTGGCGAGGATAAACAGCATTTAAAAAGCAGCTCTTTAAAAACGGGTGTGTAATAGATTTGAAGGATCGTGTACGGGCAAATGATGTTCCCGGTTTGAATTTTATGAACACTTTCCATCAGGTGGGCAGTTTGCTTGAGCGGCATTAAAAATATATACGTGGAATTCTATCTAAGATCTAAAGTAGTGTTTACTGAGATCAGTTTTTGTATGGTTAAGAATTGTTGATGACTTCCTTTTAAACGCATGTTTAGCCTTTGGTCCCGT
This sequence comes from Musotima nitidalis, assembly GCA_949126915.1. NCBI lineage: Eukaryota > Metazoa > Arthropoda > Insecta > Lepidoptera > Crambidae > Musotima > Musotima nitidalis. Next base: position 5,283,698 of record OX421429.1, read on the forward strand.
TTATATCAGCTAAACTGTATCACAGGATCCATTTTTCACACATCTTCCACCAATCAGCACTGGGTATAGTTATCATATGATTTCCACTGAACACCAGTGTCCATTGTATTGGCTCACTAAAGCTTTAACTAAAGATTTTTTTAATGGGACACTTTGTAATAACCATACCTATCCTGCTTGAGAGTAAGCAGTCGATGCAGACAAAAAAAAAGAGCGCTCCGTACCAGTGAAACATAATAGTGACAAGCGCACGCACTCCTAACTCCATGATACATAAATGCAGTTCCACGCCCCGCTTAAAGGACTATAGGAGCAGAAACACATGCGTCGGCAAATAATTCCAAAACCAAATAAATGGTCTTACACTTTTTTTTCGGATGGAAAATCATCAAATTCGCTTCTCCCGGAGCGGGAGGGTGTGTCAGGCTTATACTGACTAAAAACCATCCATGTTCCTTCTTGGGCCTGCTACGTCCAATGGCCGCGGGAACCCTTTCGAACAGTCCCGCAACAAATGGTCTTACACCTGGTGTGGTCACGATGGTGAGTAAATGGTTATGACCATTATAAATAAAAAAAATAAAAATAAAAATCTTTTATTTTCGGGCATCGACGACCCATAGCGTGTTAGTATTACAAAACTTAAAAGACTATGTTAGTAACAACAATTAATATGAACGAACACAAAAATAAAACTACAACATAGATTTGAGGAAGATTTATCAAGCCCCATGTCTGACATGTAGCTTGATAAATCTATCCATTACAGGCCCCTCCAACCTATCTGCGAACACCTTCAGAATGCTATTGCTGCTCCCTCTCACTCTGCGTAACAGTGACGCCACTTTCTTGCGCATGATCGCGAAGTAGTCGTCGGTATGCGCATCAGCGAACATTCCCGACGCACTACAGTAAGGCGGAAGCCTCAACAGCATCCTGAAGGCATTATTATATTGAGTACGCAGGGTGTTGTCTGTCTTTTGGGTATGATTTACCCACAAGCTGCTGGTGTAAAATGTTTGACAAAACGCCTTAAAAAGTGTTATTTTAACCTGTACTGAAGAACCAGCAAACCTGCTAGCCAGCAGGTTACCCCTCACAGCCATCGCCCTGCGCTCTTTCCATGTCTGCGTCATCTTTAAGATCTTCAGTCACAACATGGCCCAAGTATTTGAATTGTGTTACCCTCCGCAATAGTGAACCATTGAGTTCTACTGGAGGGACATTTAAGGGACTCTTATTTCTTCCTCTAAACACCAACATCTCACTCTTTGTTGCATTATACTTCAGACCATGTTGCTCAGCATATCTCTCACAGATGGCTAGCAGTTTCCTGATTCCACCCACTGTTGGGCTCAGCAGCACCATATCGTCAGCGTAACTTAGATTATTTAAACTAACTTCATCTATATGGCATCCGACATGAGTGCTACTGAGCTCCACCAGTAAGCTGTTAACATAAATATTAAACAGTCTCGGAGAAGTAAGACCGCCCTGCCTAACACCACATTCAAGTTTATATGGGTCCGACAATGTATTGGACCATTTGACGAAGTTCCTCTGCTTGTCATACCAGAGGGATAACGTTGACACTAGTGCAGCAGGAACTCCCCCTTCACGCAGCTTCTCCCATAAGACATTATAAGAAACAAGGTCAAAAGCTTTGGAAAGGTCCAGGAAGCACGCATAAACTGGAGTTTTCCTGTCCGTATAATATTTGACAGTGTGCTTCAACGCAAGTATAGCACTCTCAGTAGACAGCCCAGCACGAAAACCAAACTGTGAGTCGTGTAGTTTTGTATATCCACTGAGGTGCGTGTCTAGTATACTGTCAAATACTTTGGCTATCACAGTTGCCAGCGAGATCGGTCTATAATTCCCCTTGTCAGCTATGTCTCCGGTCCGATTCTTTATAATAGGCACAACTAAAGTATCCAGCATTTCCTGTGGAAGTTAAGAATGCCCCACACAGAGATTAAAAAACATAGTCAACACTCTTGGCAAGTGGCAACCGGCATTTTGAAGATGCTCAATGCTGAGCCCATCATGACCAGGAGATTTCCCCCGCTTCATACCTATAATTACTGATTTTACTTCTTTACACGTAAACCGAAGAGGCTCTCCTGATCGACATGACTCAGCATCGTTCACCTTCACCACAGATTCAAGAGGTGAGCTCACTCTAAAGTGTTCTTTAAAAGTATTAGCTATTTCAATGTGGTCACTCCTACCATCCACACTGGCTGGTAAGCTTGGAGATACATTAAGCTTTTTAGTACCTTTCCAGAAAGACGAAAAGCATTTCTTAGAGTGGAGCGAGGCCAAAATATCCATTTCTATTTTTTCTTGGTTCTTAATAACCCATTTTAATTTTGATTTAAATACCTTACGACTCAAGATCATATCCTCATATATAGGTCCACTATTAGGCTGACCATACCACATCCACAATTTAAATTTTACTCTTGCTTGCCCATGCAATTCTTTGACATGTTTGTTCCAACCCTTTATACCCTTCTTTCTTATAATGTCTTTAGAGATCCTATTTACACTAGCTGATTCGCTTAATATAGATACAATTTCTTTATACATTGAGTCTAACACTAACCTATGGCGCGGATTATCACAAAAAATATCAGCACATAGTTCAAACCCCTCTGGAAAATCTAAACATTTAAATTTATTATTACATAAAGACAAGTATTCCTTTATTTCATCCGAACTTCTTTCACCCCATCGAACACCGTTAAGCGGTGATTTAATTACACAAGTTTTTAATCTAATAACATTGACATCACATTGTATTTTCAAGGGCAAGTGGTCTGACCAAAACGTATCATAAATAACCTCAATGTTTACAATAGTTTTTCTCGCCGCCTGTGTAACAAGACAGTGGTCTAGCCAACGCTTGCACCCGTGTGAGTCACTAATAAACGTATACGCTTGCGACTGTATACCTAAATAGTTTACATCCGCACATAGTAAATCACGCTCAGTACAAAAACTAAGAAGTTCATTACAGAATGACTCACCCGGGTGCGCGTTGAAATCTCCCAACACATACACTGATTCAGCATTATTATTTTGTATAATAGAATACATTTCACTTAGGCATTCCGTAAAAAGTGGCAGATTTTCACTACAGTCCGTCGGCATGTAGACATTTATAACTAAAAAGCACCTATTGTTTATTGCTACACTCACTGCACATATACGGTTGCTGACACTTTGTATCACCCTCACGTAGTTAAATGCAGTTTTTCGCCAAAGTATGGCAAGCCCTCCGTAGGGTCTCCCTTTACAAATGCCGGCTGAGGTGTCGACTGACGATTTCCCCGTATAACTAAATTCCTGATCAACACTATCAAGAAAGGCTAGATCATGAGGATATAACCACGTTTCTTGTAACAAAACAATATCAGCTGTTTTGCATAGTGACCGTACACAGTTCACCGACCTTTTAACATTTTTGCAATTGAATGTTATTATGTTCATTCTTGAATTACTATCCATTATTCGTTTTTGTTATTGTCTCGCACTCAAAAATAGTATTATTTTTGTCTTCTCTTCTATTCTTGAAATGAATAAAACGCCTAAATGCATCTCACCATCAAGAAAACTGTTAATTTTGCTTTTATCCACAAGCACTTTGAAGGCATTGTATGGCCGTTCTTTCTTCATAATAATTTTCTCAAGCGAAACGACCTCCTCAGTTTTATTTTTGATATATTTGCGTTTCACGCCCTCAGGCCACATCTCAGCATCAAGAAAACTGTTAATTTTGCTTTTATCCACAAGCACTTTGAAGGCATTGTATGGCCGTTCTTTCTTCATAATAATTTTCTCAAGCGAAACGACCTCCTCAGTTTTATTTTTGATATATTTGCGTACATCATCTGCCTCCGCCTTCTTGTTTACGTTCGATATAAACAAAGGGATTTTTTCTTCCGCTGCTTTAAATTTAGCAGATGAGTCTGTAGTTGCTTTGTCCATTTTACTAGTAAAACGATTCTTAGACCGTCTTTTTTGCACTAAAACCCAATTATCTGTTGATTTCTCAGGCTTTTTCCATTCACCAATCTTAGCCACTTCCGCCATAGTAGGTATTTCTAATTGACCTGCTCCTATATGACAATCAGCTGACTCGGACATCTCTGCGCACATTTCGTTTTCCAATAATGTTGAGTTAATCGGTGCGTGCGCACCATTCACGATCGCCTCAGTACGTGTGCAAGCGAGAGAGCGATATTTTGGAGACTCGATGCGCTCGTCACTCGCACACCGCGTCATCGAGTTATCCTCATCGAACGCTGGCGCTGGCATCGGTGATAGACCTACCGGCCCACTGTCAAGCAAGTACCCTCCTCTTTTCTTCGTGTTAATATTGCACGTTAATAATGATAATTGAGGCCTACTTGATCCCAATTCTTGCTTCAACTCGTCTAGTTGGGTGACTGTTGCATATTTACTTTTTATTTCATTGATTTCTGCCCGCACAATCACCAGATCTTTTAATAATTTGGTCACATCTACATGATCAAATGTAACGGGCGGTAACTTTTGCAAGTCACGCGCCACAAAGATCGGCATAAGATCAGGTTCAGTTACTTTGAAAACACAAATAATATCTTCTAAGTCTCGCACCTTTTTTCCATCTTTGCGTCTCGTCACTTTCTTCTTGTTCGTTTGTATTGAGCTAAACAACAATTCCTTAGCACTGTCAACCTCGGTCACAGTAAAGGCCGTGTCACAAATTCTTATTAGGCTCTCATTGTCCATCACGTCTATTTTATTTTGGATAAAAGATAATAGTTCACAAATTACAATATTACAGTTCACACATTTTAGCGTATTCACAGACATTGTCGCGTAATTAGGTGGGGAGACCTAATACTCGACCCGTTCGGTAGCGCGTGCGCCGGACGACTGATGCATTCACGACTGATCCATTGCCATTCCGCCATCACTGTAAGTGGACACTAATTTGGTCCGATATAAGTAAAAAAATAAATCTTTTACAATTACACCACTTATTTAGTTCCAAGATAAGTATCTTTAAGAGCTAATCTCATTAAGAAAATAGATACTAAATGACGGACATGCCTAAATACTTTCTTTTTGTAAATTATTTCCTAAATTTTAATAGGGAACACACAGGACCAGAACAAATATTTACGTTTATGCACACAAAGATTTGTCCCATGTGGGAATCGAATCGAACTAACTTAACATTGGAAACTTATGGAGGATTTAGGGTTTAGCAGTGGACGTCCTTGGGCTAATGATGATGATGACTGTACTTGGAACCAGACTTGTTTTGGAGCTCGATATCCGTAACATCCCTGCTAGGCTCAAATAAACGCAGCTTTAGAGGTTGCGAAGCAAACCAATACATTTTCACTACTCCTACGTCAAGGGTAACTTACACTCTGCTTTGATAAGTTTTCGATAATTTACGCATTAATATCCCAAAATAATAGCTTTAAGCGTACTCAAAGGGCCAATTTGTACGGGATCGTGTCAACCCTTGGAAGTGCCAAAATACTCATAACATTACATAGAACGACTGCCATCTGACCTCCACAACCCAAAGAGAAACGTCATTCTATGGTTAAACCAGTCGTCAGAATATTCAGGCACTGACTTTCTAATAACTACTGCCATAGATGTCAACTAACGTACCTTCGGCTTAACGTGCTTTCCGAGGCATAGGGCAAGTGATAATTACGCACATAACTTCGAAAATTGGGGTTTGAACCCTAGACCCTCTGAATTAGATGTTTATACGGTCTCGCTACTGGGCTTTCGTCGCTCTCATGTAAGAACATTATGATGATAACATACTTATGATAAATAGGAGAATTATTAAGTAAAAGAAATATTAAGAGCGATATTACTGTCCTTTTTTTTTCGGATGGAAAATCATCTGACCTTCAAACCATGATGACCTTCCCCTCGCTGTGGGTGGAGCGGGAGGGTGTGTCAGACTTTTACTGACTAAAAACTATCCATGTGCCAGAGGGCGCGGTAACCCTTTCGGCCAGTCCTGTCCTGACAGCACTGTTCTAAAAATACTTTATATCAACCTATTTATAAAAAGAACAACGTAAAATAAAATGTTATCTAATTCCGACACTCTCATATACTTTCAACCTTTCCCACAAACCAAATGAGTACGTAATAGTTATTTACTCTGGCTGACCCTTGTCGTCGTAAGTAGATAAAAGGGTAGAGGCGACCCAGCCGATAATAAAACAATAGATTGAATGGCAATGTTAATATGAAGCTTGGCTAAACAATGTTCATACGCAATATTTTGTCAATAGCTTCTATAAATTCAATGTCAAAAAAGTTAGGCTCAAAAGAGCTCTTGTTAAAGTCAAACTAAAAAACTAACGCAAAATTAAGAAAATATCTACAATAACAATAAATCTTTAATTATTTTTGTCAATAGAAAAGCTTCTTTCACACTTCTTTAAAAACCTCTTAATCACTTTTGTCAATGGAGACAACTTTGGTTCGTCAATGAACAACTCCTTTAAAAAATATTTTTTTGAATTTTCTTTTCTGGTTAATGTGATATTAATGGTACTAATTTTTATTTGAAAATCTTCTATAAAAATAAATCTTTAACTCTTTATTGTCAATGAACAGCTTCTACGAAAATGTCTTTAATCAGTTTTGTCAATGGAGAGCTCCTATAATGTTCTGATTAAAGTTATACTGTAGATGGTAATAATTTTAATTTGAATATCATCTATAAAAAGAAATCTTTTACTTTTTATGTCAATGATCAGCTTCTACAAAGGTTACTTTAGCTTTCCTCCCACTTTTAACTAAATATATAACTTTCGTTAAGCTATTTTGTTGTACCTTGAGTGCATAGTTAATGAATGTGTATCGGCTCTTTCATGCTGCATGCTAGTTAGGTTTGATGTTGAAGTTAAGGCGAATATTTCATCATAAGCCGTCGTTTACGTGCTCTATCTACGAATAAGAAGCCCTTCTAACCAAACGAGGGGATGAAGTGGGAAAAGAGACAGACAATCCATTAACAATTTTTGTCGAGGAAAGGCTCGAAAGTCTTTTATGTTTAGCACAATTCGAGAATTGTTACGTATTTTTTAATTTTGACCACTATACGCATTAATATTAACTGAGTGGCAGGATTTTAGGGAGAGGTTGATTTTCAAATTCAAATTTCAAACTATTTATTTTATTTGATAAACTATGAAATAGTACTTAAGAACGACAAAATTTCATATAAAAAACATAGTACTTGATAACGTCGAAATTGAATATAAAAAAATCGAAATATGATTACACTGAAATCACTAAGCTTAGATTGACTCACATGCAACAAAACAATAAAAAAACACAAATTATTTAAGTGCAGTGAATCTAAGTGCCAGTTCCGAGCCACCGCTCTATAAGAAGAACTGGCAAGAAACTCAGAGGCTATTCTATGTAAAATTATTAGTTGATTAGGTGCTTCTACAATTTTCATTCATCTGTGACGCTAATATTCATGTTTTATGTCATTCATATTAAAAAAGTAAAAGTAAAGTAAAAGTAAAAAAAATATTTATTTCATAAACTATTATACATAGTACTTGAAAACGTCATGATTACAAATGAAAAAAAAATACAATCACGAACACTAAATCACGAACACTACATCACGAAGCTTAGATTCACTTACATGCAACAAAACAATTTAAAAACAAAAAATAATTGAGTGTAAGTGAATCTAAGTGCCAGTTCCGAGCCACCGCTCTGTAAGAAGAACTGGCAAGAAACTCACAGGCTATGTATGCTCTTTTAAATATGTCCATTAGTTTGGTACTAGAATCACAATCTTCATTTGTCTGTGAAGCTATACAATGCAATATAACATAACCTTAACAATATTATGTTTTCAAGTCATTCATATTAGAATAGCCTGTATGAAACGGCAGTTTAATCCCAAGCATTTTTATCTGCCATATAGTCTTTAATAGAATAGTATCCTTTTGAAGACAGCTTGTGTTTTATTGTTAATTTAAATTTATTTAGGCTCAATTGCTGTATGTTGCTTGGGATTTTATTGTAGAATCGTACACATTGACCTTTAAAAGATTTGTTTTTCTTTTGGAGCCTAGTGGCAGGTACAACTAATTTATGCTTATTCCTTGTGTTTAGGTTATGTATACAGCTTTTCTTACTAAATTGATCAGTATTCTTATGTACATAAACCAGGTTATCATAAATGAATTGACCGGCCACTGTCAAAATACAAATTTCTTTAAACTTTTCCCTTAGTGAATGTCCACACGGGAGATTATAAATTGCTCGAATAGCAATTGCCCTCTTCTGCAGCACAAAGATAGTTTGAATGTCTGCGGCACAACCCCACAGAAGAATACCATAGGACATAACACTATGGAAATAGCTTTGATAAACTAGCCTAGCTGTTACAACGTCTGTTAATTGGCGAATTTTCTTTACCGCGAATGCTGCAGAGCTAAGTCTACTCGACAATTCACCAATATGTGGGCCCCACTGTAGCTTAGAGTCTAAAGTAATCCCCAAAAACTTGGTAGTATCCACAAGGGTCAACTCATCCTCCTTTACCATAATAGTAGAGTTTGCCTGTCTGACGTTAGGCATCACGAATTTAATACATTTCGTTTTAGCCCCATTTAATAGCAAATTGTTAACGTCAAACCAGTGTACCACCTTCGAGATCGCACTGTTTACTTCGTCTAAATTCTGATTTCGTTTTAACTTAAACAATAATGATGTATCATCAGCAAACAAAACTATCTCGTGGTTTTCTTTAACAAAATATGGCAAATCATTAATATAAATCAAAAACAAAAACGGACCGAGAATCGAGCCCTGCGGTACCCCCATTTTTACAACAGACCCCTGAGATCGCTTTCCATTAACCTCAACCCTTTGAATCCTATTACTTAGATATGAAGTGAGTAGATCCAATGCGGAGTTTCTTATTCCGTAATATTCTAATTTTTTTATCAATGCTTCATGAGGAACACAGTCAAAAGCTTTGGATCAGATCGCAAAAAATACCTAAAGCGTCCAAAGAATTTTCCCAAGCATCAAATATATGTTTTAAAAGCTCAACACCTGCATCGGTTGTAGAGTTGTTATTGTTAGAATAGCCTGTTAGAAACGGCAGCTTAATACTAAACATTTTCATCGAAATACTAGTTATCATCATAAATAGACAATAAGAATAACATCTTAACATTGTTCACTGTTGTGTCTTACACCTAATCTGAGAACCCAGGGTCTGATTACTGGTCTAACCAGATTAGGTCAAATTTCTGTTATCACCATCATCATCATCTCTGCAATACGACATCCACTGCTGTCAATAGGCCTCCCCAATAGATTTGCAGTTTGAGCGATGTTGAGACACCTGCATCCACCGGCTTTAGCCGCTTACTAAGAGCGTACTGGAAATCTATAATATAGGAGTAGTAACATTCGATTTGTTATTATCCTATTCACTGTCAACTTTGCTATTCAGGCGAAAGCAGCTATCTGCTCCTAAATCTTGTTGATTGAATAAGCAAAAGAGTGAACTCGACGTTTAGAATATGCGTCTCTCCTCACCACTAATAAATATTTATACGAAATAGTTTTGCCACTTGGGAATCGTTCATGTGAAAGGGTTAAATGTAGAGTCAGACAATAAGATTTTGAATAAATTAACTGGAATTATATGATAACCATACGAATAATAATAATTTATTTCTATATAAGTAATACATATATATTATCCCACGCTGACCCAGTGCAGATTGGCGGAGGCAGGTGTATGGCGTCCTGCTGTTAGAATATTACAAGCCGCTCATTAGGCCTTGAACATCTATCACATTTAGTGATAACCGGGACCAATGTCTTGACGTGCCTTCTGAAGCACGGAAGCGTTCGATATCAAATGCCACACAAACGGTCACCCATCCAAGGACTGACCTCTGTAAACTCTGCTGTACTTCGGTTATCGTTTCCGACCACCGAGCGCCGCAGAGCTACGAGCGCGCCAGTACCACGCGACAAATGACTATACATAGCGCGATATAATATGGTTGAAGCTTGTTGCTCCGCGACACTCGGTGATCGGCAACGATCACTAAAGTAAAGCTTAGTTCACAGAGCTCAATCCTTGGACGGGACTGTTTGTGTGGCTACAATAATGTATAGCTTAATATCGACAGCTTCAGAATATAAGTCGTTAAGCCACGAAAGAGGCTCTATGTCAAATATTAACACCTGCCTTCACCAATTTGTTGTGTTTCCAAGTGGTGAAGAATTCCTAGAATCCCTAGCGAAGACGCGACGACGACGATAACAAAATATAATCTAATTTTAGAATAAAATGATGAAAATCTTTGCCTTAATACGTTGAAATCAATGATTTGAAGCCAGTGTAGTTATGTTGTGTGTAACATTCCGATTTGCGTCGAGTAGGAGACACTCGAGCGATAGAGATGTGCATCGCATTGTGATAACGATTAAAATTATTAAAAGAGGAGAACTTTTTATTTTAATGTTATTATTAATGTTTACTACTCTTTATATCTTCTTTCTTGATTTTGTCCACTTTTGATGGGTTCCAACTGTTACAGAACGCTTGTTACAGGATGAATGAGACCTTGGACTCTGACCTTTGCTATTAAATTATAATAACTATGCAATAATACCTTCTCGTCGCAAATACATTCGTGCTTCAAGACGAAAGTCATTAACCAATGTGTGTTACCAATAAGTATGATTTGATAAGTGGTTTGTTACTGTGGTCCTTGTGAAGAATCTCCGAGTCGCACAGCAAGCAATAGAGAGAGCTATGTTGGGGGTTTCACGACGAGGTCGAGTCAGAAGCGAGGGCATCCACAAAAAAACGAACCGACTAAGCTCAAAGAATCAGCAAGCCATTTCACGGCAGTGGGCACAGAGCACGAAGGACTGACGGCCGTTGGGGCACAAAAGTTCTGGAATAAAGACCCTTCGATAAGAAACGTAGCGTGGGACTGGTACCTGCAAGATGTTTGATCTGCAAACATGTTGGAGTATGTCATCAATACTTTCAAAATAAAAAGTAAAAATAAGCTGAAGAAAATACTACATTAATTAAATTATCGATATCTAATTCTACGATGACTTGGGTTGTCCCTAGCAGAATAAATGTCTGCAAACTAAAATCAACATAGTAGTTCAGGCTATGTGTGAGTTAAGTCCTGCATGTGTGAGTGATTTCATTGGTACCATTGAACTATTTTAATATATTGTGACAAATTTTATTTTACCTAGTGACGAGATAATGTATTCCCAAGTTCGAAAAGCTATTCATAGCTATTGACTCTTTTGATAGCATAAGCAATGTTATCATCATATCCTAGCTTTATTCCGGTAGCCCTAGACTTAAACTTAGGGCCCAGGATCTGCTTACTGGTTTAACCATACCTGGCTGAGTTCTTCAGTTATTACATAGAGCGACTGCCGTCTGATCACCGCAACCCAGAAAAAAACATCATTATTTGGGTAAGGGTTTGGGTTTAGGGTTGGTTATTTGGAATAACGGCTGCCATTGATGCTCATGACAGCCAGGGCCAACGGCTTAACATACTTTCGATGGCACGGAGCATGCGATAATTACGCATATAACTTCGAAAGGGCATAGGCGCGCCACCAGGGATTGAACTCGAGACCTTCTGAACTTAAAGGCACTCGCCACTGGGCTTTTTCCCGTTCCCGTTTCCATCTAGTCTAGTGTGAATGCGGGCGAAAGTCTAGCCAACTCTCAGCATTCGACACATGTCATCTAGAAATATCTGTGCTACAACTTTAATTATTAGTATCACAGCCGAGCTCAATTCGCCGATCGACTTAATTCTCGAAGTTGGACTTCGACTTTGCGTTGCCAGCCTAATTGATATCGAAACTAGATAGATCCTTTTTAAATATTTGTAGCAAGGATTCTGCTACCCCAATCGGGATGTTATGACGCGAGATTATGTAAATATGCATGTCCTCATGGAAGATGTAGAAACTATTGCGCTTGAAAACGTAACGTTCATCTTTTGTTAGTCTCTTGGGTCAGTTATAAAGCGTAGTATTGCTTATCGTGCTTGCTTACTTCATTTCGTCTACACACTCAGGCGATCGATGTTTTTTAAGTCGACTTCAGAGGGGGAATTGCAGTGTGTTCTAGAAGTTTTGAGCCACTGTGTATGCGAGCATGATGGCAGGGATGGCAGGAATGAATGCCGGCAGGGTGCAAAGTAGGGATGAAGCGAAAACTGCATTTTATTACATTACTAGCAGCGTCCAAGGGTGTCACCCACGTGGCTCCCGTTCCCGAAGGATTAATCTAGGCCGGTACCACAAGGCATTGCTTTGTTTCTCCTCTGTGGCAAAAATAGTTTTTAATGATCAGCAGCGGAATACGAGTGACTATGTGTTGCTATGTAATAAATTCAAGTAGTATTTTGAGATACAAAAGCTTTCAATTTCGAGCATTTTAGCTATGCAGTTACTTTATTGTAGCTAATGATTGTGATCATCATCATCATTATATCCTAGCATTATACCGGTTGCCATAGACTTAAGCTCAGGGCCCAGGGTCTGCTCACTGGTTCAACCAGATTTGACTGAATTTCAGTTATTACGTGGAGCAATTGCCGTCTGACCTCCGCAACCCAGAGGGAAACATCATTCATGGTTAAACCAGCTGTCAGTCTGTTAGAAGGAACTGACTTCTTAATAGCTACTGCCATAGATGTTCATGACAGCAGAGACTAACGTCTTAACGTGCTTTCCGGGGCACGGAGCATGCGATAATTACGCACTTAACTTCGATAGGTCATAGGAGCGCCACCAGGGTTTGACCCGAGACCCTCTGAACTCAAAGCGTACCAGCATCATACCAGCCCAATAACATCCTAATACTAAACTTAAGTCTACAAAGTTTACACAAAGGTGATAGGGATTACGAAGGATATTGATTACTATAATAACATTTGTAAATTCTCTTTGATCGCACTATTGGACATTTCGAGTGGTCGATGTAACAGCTCAATGATACTATGATCCGTCGATACTACTCAATGCCGTGGCGGTATCGCCAATATCCAATTAGCTCTCACTACTTCGTGCTGCGTTTGACAGCCGCCAATCAAACGCGCCAGCCTAGTGGACCCAAATATTTTTTTCAGCAAATAACAAACTTGTTCAGAACGAACGTGGAGATGAAAATTCAACAGCGAGTTTTTGCCACTATGTCGATATTTATGAGATGGCTCATTGTTACTCTGTTATATTTTTCGTGCAGGCAGTGTTTAGTTGATTAAAAGTAAATACTAATAACATCAAAACAAAGCCATATAATTATAATTAAATTCATTTATTTGACAACAATGGTCCAATTGTTAGTAATTTACACAACTTAAAGACTAGTATTAGTAAATATAATAGTAATTTAAAAATAAACAAAAATTTCACAAAATCATAGCCGTGGCTTTTGATGCACTAATACAGACACAAAGTGCCTAATAATTGGTGCGTCAAACTTATGAACTAACATGTTCAGGATTCTGTTGGGACTAGATCTCATTCTGCTTAGAAGCGAGCCCGTCTTTTTGCGAATTATCGCGCAAAAATCATCAACTCTGGCCTCAAATATAAAATGACATAGTTTCTATTGACAAGAGCGTTAGGCCGTGTTTACGTCTGGCGTTTTGGGTGCTATCAACTAAACAATTTATTTATTTGCTAAAATGATCATAAAAAAAACATTAATAATACCAAAAACGACTTAACCATAGCAGTATTTAGCTCAATGTCATTATATTTAAATACTGCTATGACAGTCAGTTTCGTCAATGACGCTTCAGACATCGACGACTTTTCGATTCAGGCGACTGTCACCTGACGACAATCTTGAAGTCTTGAGTTCATCGAATGCTTCCACTATTTCACTAAATATTGTTTGTACCTAAATTGTGTCCATTGTGTATTTGTGTATGTGGAGGAAATTAAATGATTTATTATTTATTTATTTACTATGTCGATATTGGGGTGACCTAATGTTTACCTAAAGTTTGTACCATTTTAAATAGACATGTGTGTGCGTGTATACAAATATGAAAATGTACAACAAGTGAGGAGAAAATTTCATCGATCATTAGTAGGTATGTACTTTTAATTCACAATCGTTTCTCATATTATATATTAACTAGGGGGAACTCTGGCTTTGTCTGTTTGTCCTACACAATTGCTGCTTGCTTATCGTATGTTTAATGGACCACCTACAAAAAATCAAACTCACTTTCACATCCGTCATCATCTGATCCCAATAAGGGCCAAGAGGTCCGTGCCCAGTACATACTTAGACGTTTATGGCGGAAAATTATGATTTTACCTATTAATGATGTAGTCAAGGCGGTGGCAAGCCGATGGATGCAAGCGACACAGGATCACTCTATGTGGAAATCTATTGGGAAGCCTATGTTCAGCAGTGGATGTCATATGGCTGAGATGATGATGATGATGATGATGAATGGTGTATTTTAAATTAAAAAGCCACATTTTAAAAAGGATTTAATATATGATACTGGGGGTGTATAGGGATGCAATCAAAATCTAAGAACTCCAAGCCAACTTCACCTGCAAGTGGTGCACCTGCCGAACAACGGACGAGGCTCTGGCAAACATGAAAGTTCCTGGTAAGCGGCAATAGGCTCGCCACCTGGGACCAACTATATACTTGACGAAGTATGGGCGTATGATATCCCTCTGCCTATTCCTTTCGGGGAAACAGGCGTGAAGGTCTGTATGTAGATGTTACTGTAAAATAGATTGGCTGTGATAGGGGAATTTCAATATGTGACCGATATGGCCTGAAGGTGGGAAGGAAGTATATTCGAACTTAAGAACTCAGGTTCACACAGGTTCGATTTCCTCACCCGACCTTTTTTTACTTGAATACAAACATTGGTTTCTGGTCTTAGTGATTTCTATATATATATAAACTATCTCTATATGTTTATCCACTTAAGGTACTGGTATACATACACAGTGTATAAATATTTTAATTAAAATAAATTCCACTCTTTTCAGAGCAATAACTTATGCAGTTGTTTCAATAAATAACTGACATATTATATAAATATTAAAAAAACTATCTCTATATGTTAATCCACTTAATTGTTTTATTTCCCTAAACACTGAATAAGGTTGTATGTGAATTAATTGATTATTTATGGAATATCTAGGAGCTACGCGAATACAAAGTGGAGCTTTATTGAAAGTTGGTAATCAATTGTCATTCGCTGGCCATGTCGCGGCTCGCTGAACCGCCTGCGACTGCTCGCATGGAAAATTTATTCATTGCCATTATCTGGTACAATATTCGATTTGCAGCCTCTAAGATGGTGTCGTTTTCACGTATATAAATCTGGTCATTCATAGTCGTTGAAGTGAGAGGAGAGAAACTTACAGTTTTCGATTGGACTGATCCTTATTTTAACTAGCTTAAAATACATTTTTGCAAAATCTATTTCGACTGATCAACCTTATCTATACTATCTATATCTATACTAATATTATAAAGAGAAAAGATTTGTTTGTTTGTTTGTGTGTTTGTAATGAATAGGCTCCGAAACTACTGGACCGATTTCAAAAATTCTTTCATCTTTGGAAAGCTACATTATCCCCGAATAACATAGGCTATATTATATTTTTTTTTAAATTAGGGATCCTTACTAAAAATCAAATAATGTAACCCAAGGTGTAAAAAAATGATCGAAAAATTCCTTACGTAGCGTGCGCAGCGAAAACTATTGACGATAGAACAAAATCATGTACTACGACTTTGCAGAACTCATCATTATCTACAAAAAGTGTCGCGACAGCATATGTCTAAATATTATAGTTACGTCACAGTAAGCGGTTTTTTTATTCTAAAAATTTAATTTATATGCCGTCGCTTGAAAAGGCTCTATATTTGTACCTTGGTATTAATCCTTATCAAAAAAATTCAAGACGGCTTCAATACCTTTTTACAACTTTTTAAATTATTAAATTCAGACATTTCATTCGGAAGATATTACGAGTTTAAAAATGCAAGTATTAGAAAAAAGTCGCGTGGTTAAAAGTTCTCACCGCGCTCAGCTAGCCAGCATGCGATGTAGGATCCATGTAAGCGTCACTGGGTTACGGGGGAGGGGAATCAATTAAAATTTCAAAATAAAAACAAAACAAAAAAAAACATTAATAAAAAATGTGAATAAAAAAATTCATTAAAAACAATTCAAACTTCCTTTATGATTTTACCTTTTTTTTTAAACCCGACGCAAAAAAGAAGGTTGTATGTGTTTGTGTGTATGTACCCGTGCGAAGCCGGGGCGGGCCGCTAGTATATAATATTTAAATTATGGAACTAACAAGCCACCTCTTTTTCCCTTGGTTACATGGTTACCAACTGACGGACGAACTTTAAAAGTACCCAGTATTAGGATCATAAACAGCTAGATTTATTATTATTATATCCTTTATTGCACATTAAACAAAACAAAGAGACACATATACAAATTAAACAAGTACAAAGGTGGGCTTATCTCTAAGAGAGATCTCTTCCAGCCAACCCTAACAGGAGTGAGAATTTTGTATGTGGGATAGAAATTATTACAATAGGACAAAAATATAAAGTAATACTAAATACAAACAAATAAAAAATTAAATTTATATACAAATACACCATAATATTATACAAATACACTATAATACTATACACATACATATATATATATATAAATAAATAAAGTACATATATATAACTCTCAACTCTGTGATAAACTCATAAGGAAGTTTTCCTTTATCTTCTTCCTAAAAGACACCACTGACAGACTCTCACGGATATCAGCATGATATGTGAAAACGACACTATAATTCACCAACTTTTTCTCGCAACTATTTCAAAACTACAGAAATATGTAACAGTTAAAGCTAGAAACCATAAATAATTGAAACCTTATGTGAGGTATTTAAAGAGGCTTTAAAGTAATAAGAATTAATCAGGTGTACGAATTTTAAAAAAATGAGATGAATATCGGCACCTGTCGCGCTTGGCAAGCCGCCAGAGAAGCTGATCCGACAGAATTTATTGGCAAAGTTAAGTGCTCGAACTCATGCCACCTACCACTAGGCCGGATAACCTGGAAACATCTAGGACACCACATAGAGAACAGATGTCATATATTTTGTTAAAACTATACTTTTGTTACCGCGAGTGTCTAAATGAACGGACTATATACATTATACATACATACAGTCACGACTGTTTCTCGAAGGGGTAGGCAGACGCATATTATACGCTGAAATAGGTGGCGAGCCTATTGTCGCTTACCGGGAACTTTAGACTCCTTGTTGGTGGGTTCTTTATAAACCTTATGGGCGGACTAAGCTCAATTAATCACTCTATGATTATAAAATAAATTGGTCACAGGAGTTCAAGGGTCAGTTCTCAAGATTTTTAGTGTCATCATTAAAAAAATCAGGTCACCTACCACTAAGCTGGATAACATGGAAACATCTAGGATACTATAAAGAGACATGATGTATGATTTTTGTTAAAACCAATACTATCGTGAGGAAGAAAGGTGAAAAACGTCTCTTAATGGACGGACTAAGCTCAATCAATCTCAATCAATTTGACGGCATACATGGCGCAGAGTTCAGTATAATTGCACTCCGCTTTATTCTCACACAGGTTAAATATTAGTTTGCATTAGCAGGAATATATGTTTTGGTCTGGTTGTTTTATAAGCATTATAAGTATAAGTTTGCCATAAAAACATGTACCATATTTAAATTTTTTCACTTTACATAATATGTTTAAGTAAAGTATAGGAGCCCAATATACGTCAGCACATACAGCGTACTCAATACTCAATGTCTTTATTGCACTCCATATGTTACAAATATGTTATTCATAATATCACAGATACAATATGGACCCTGTTGGGTATGACAACTTACAAGAGTGGAGGATGCTAGCTTTCAATAAAACGCCAAAATTAAATAAATATATAAAAAAATTGAATACACTGAAATAGCGAACACTTAGACCCAAAAAAAAGTTAATCTAAGTGCAAGTCCGAGCCACCGCCCTGTGAAAAGAACTGACAAGAAACTCACAGGCTTTTAAATTATCAATCAATAATAATAAAACACACAGTAAACATTTGAAGATATTAAAATGTTTCCCTGAAGCCGTGACCAATAAAGTAGCACTAAGGAAATCTTCCATCACAGTCAAGTAAGTATCTATTGTAAAACTGAGCTGAATTTGTTGAATAGGGAATGGTTGTTATAAACAATAATTTGATTGGCTTTTTATTCCCATTTATACAAGTACATGTAGAAAAGACAGAAGAAGGAGTATGAAATCAAAATAACTCTTTTAAAGAAATTGCTTTTCATTGTGTCTGCCATCTTGAATACTATTCTATAGACCTTATCGTAATATTTGCACTGATGTGTTGACAGTATTAAATATTCTTATATCACATGTCTATGATGTATGAGCGCGATGACTGGAACTCACCAACTTTAGATTTATAGGTCGGGTCGTTATGTAAATTCCACCTTTTACAATTTAGAAGTGCCTCCAGCTATTAAAGTTGGATTGACATGTGGGGCGTCACGATCTTTCAAATTGTCGTAATATGTAAGTACTTATATGTCGCGTAACTCAATTGGAATTAGATTCGGTAACGTGTCTTATCGTGTTGAATGGTTTCAAGCCAGCACAAATAAAGTGACAAGTAGCGTTAATAGAGCTTCTTAGGGGAGTGAAAGGTGATTTTTTCATAAAGGTGTTTTCGTGATTTATCAGAGTCTTTCCTGAAATGGGTGATCATTTCTGTGGCAAGACACGTTAAGACGCGTTTTTTTCTGAGCAAAACCACTAAGCTCTGGAATTCGTTGCCGGCTCATGTGTTTCCTATTTCCTATGATCCCGGGTCTTTTAAGCGGGGCGTGTAACGGCATTTTAGCAGGCCGTCATGAGTGGATGCGCTTTATACCGTGCTTGTTTCACGTTATAAAGCGCTTTCATTTCCTTATTGGACTGCATCTACTGCTTATCATCAGGCAGGATGTAGTCATTATGACGTGTCACATTAAAAAAAAAGAAAAAAGACTTTCACTACTCAATAAATATTTAAAAATAATGTTTGTTATTTATTGACAGATATTTGGTAATTTTAAAACCTTGTTGACACTCAAATTACCACTAAGTATATTAATTTCGGAAAATGCTTCACTAGACCTGATTGAGGTTAGTTCTTGTGTATGAAACAGAATGAAAAGAAGTACTCAACAATAAAATGTACATTTAAATATGACATTAAAACTGTAATATGCCTTATCAGACTGGACAAAAGTTAATGAATGTGTACAAAATAATAAAATGACAAAAGAGTACTCAAGCAATAAGGACCAGTTTTAGTGTAATATGTTACACTATGTTAGGTTTGACAATCTGCCGGCCTGGATCCCCGGCAGAGCATCCTTGTGGCTCCTCACCTCGTTATGGGAGTGGAGGATCGTGCCCTCTATTCGTACAGGTAATGGGATGTTTTAAAGAGTTTCCATTCTTTATGCCCTGAGTTTTATTATTTGTCACCAACAAATCCCAATAATGATTTTCTTACAGTTTTCTGGTGAAATTAGCTATTGAAAAAAATCCATATGATAAAGACAGCTGTTATATCTTTCTTAACCAACAGAACAAAAAAAAAGAACTTTATAGCCCATGTACAACTTTCAAATAAACGTAGCTGGATAATTCAAATACTATTCAGAATATCGTAAGTAAAAAATATATATATTTACTTTCAACATCACATTTAATTGCAAAACTGTCCCAAAAGTTGGCATAGGTCAAAATATGGTGCCCCCCCGACTGGTCTCCACCTTGTCGTGGTGGGGGGGCTGAGTACCTCCCGGTAGGGCGCAGGAGGCGCTAGGGAAAAGGTACTGAACGGGCCCTTAGTACTGACTACCGGGGGGGAAACTAAGAGGGACCTATGGAGGGCGCAGTGGGCGGGCCAGGAGGGCTCGCTCAGCAGCGCCAGGAGGGTCTAGGCAGTGGGGGCAGGGGGCCCCTGCTGTCTAACCATGGACCCTCCGGGAAGTCGGCCACACACGCTATGGTCGCACAAGGAGGTAGGAGGGGCGCGCCCACTGCGCCTCTCTGAGGAGGTCCTCCCGGTTTTGCTCCGGGGGACGTTGGCCGCAGGCGGGGTGTCAGAAGCTGCAACCCAGGTACTGGCCCCCGCCTCTTTCTCAACAAGCGGCGGGCGTCGTCGGAAGATTTTTAGTGGGTATTACTTGGCGGTCGTGTCTGCCGGTGGTGAGTCCCACACCCCCTTTCGGTCCCCCTTTGGCCGGAAGGCAGTGCGTAAATGCATTTTGTTACCGACGTAAAACAAAAAAAAAAAAAAAAGGTCAAAATATGGTGGCTGGTAAACGGCTGATAAAAAGGGTAGAACGGATTTTATTCTCTATATCCGATAGACTTTTTAATAACCAAGAGACTTTTCAATAATCTCTTAGAGTCTGCATCTGGTCGACTTGTATAATAATTAAGTATCAATTCTTCAAAAGCAGCCTATGGCTGAATGTCTTCCGCGAGAAAGAATAATGATCGTGCCTTATTAATTGGAGAAATTCTTGTAGTTGGAGCACGTGAGCGGAATGAGGCCGGTGCAGTCGCGGCTTTGTGCTCGCTGTAGGGCGCCGAGATAAAGGGGTATAATCTCAAGCGACAGCGATCTCGAACTGTAGGCCGCTTCTCATCACATGAGGCTATTAACACAGCGATTCTAACCTGTTTGTTAGTCGATCTATTTTAATCCACAGAAAGTGATAAAATTACGACCACCGAATCGGTGAAATCGCAAATGCTGTAAAGTTATAAACATGCAATCCGCTGCTAAAATTGTGGTTTTCAGATTCCATTTAAGTAATTTTAAGATGGCTGTAGATTTGTGTGCGCTAATGTAGCATAGAACTCTATGGGGATGTAAAAAGGATCTCCAATCGTTTTGCTCTTTTGATAATATTTTTTTAATCCTTCTGTGTAAAGCGTACAATAAGAATGATTATTTCAAAATGAAACACAGGTACTTAGATAAGTATGTATATTGTACTAACTATTATTTGTTTACACATACATTCACGCCTGTTTCCCCGAAGGGGTAGGCAGAGGCATATTATACGCCCACACTTAGCCAATTACATTGTGCCACGTAATAGGTGGCGAGCCAATTGCCGCTTATCGGTCACTGTTATGTTTGCCAGAGATTATTTGTAAGTATGCAAATCTTGCTATTAATTTTTATTGATAGTATAAAGAAATATATATCCTTCCGCTACGTTAATGGCCCCGTCCTCATTCTCGGCCTCTTTTGATGAGCTTGCGAACTTGGCGCTTGTGTCAAAGCAGCAGACACATTGAATCTCACACAAAAGTAGGCCCATTGAACTCCCGCGCTGAGCTGAAATGCAGAACTTATATTTCAAGCAGAACTATTGAAATGTTAGTGTATTCTCTTAAAACTTAGAACAGAAAGAACATTAGTGTCTGAAACAGAATTATTTTTTGAAAACGAATTTTGTAGATACTGACGAGGCTCTGACGAACATAACAGTGCCTGGTAAGCGGCAAGAGGCTCTTACGTGGGACCAACTATATAATTGGCGAAATGTGGGCGTGTAATATGCCTCTGCCTATATGCTTATGTATACATTAGATCAACGATTACCTCATATGGTACCTAACATTAGTATATTGGATCAACGATTACCTAATAATAAACGGGTAGTAAAGACTTTACATGCCTTCCGAAGCTCGGAATCTAAGTATAAAAACCTAACAGAAACTAACATTGGTAGATGTTAACTATGAAACCGCGCGAACTACCTTTAATATTACGAGTAACCCAGGTAGCTTACACTTCGCCTAGTTTATAATTAGTCGTTCCATATTTTAGTAGCTAGATGTTCATCAGCGCGGCTCATATCCGTGACTATGCAACTTGATTACACTATAAACTTTTAAAAGGGTAGTTACGGGATATATCCGGCCTCCTGGATAGTTTAAAGGGTGAATTTTAGTCTGATACTCACAGTTTTATGTAAAAAATATTTTATTGACTTAAACATTAAATATAAAAGTGAATGTAGATTTAAAAAAGTTAACAGTAAAGGAAATGTGGTCCTTTGTATACTAGGTGCGATAATTGAGGGGAGAAATATGTATTTGTATGCCAATTCATCATGTCAGCCTTATAAAGTCCACTGCTGAACATTGGCCTCACCAATAGATTACATTCTAGTGAGGGTATTTTCCCATAATCACTACTGGGCAGGAAGGTTGGTGATCGCAGTTCAAGTCAGTATGCAGAATGACGCTGATGCCCGTCATCCTTTTAAAAATTCAAAATAATTTATTCAAGTTTGGCTCCAAAGAGCTCTTATGGAGGTCAAAACTTAAAAACAAGCGCGCCCATTCACTGCGGGCGGGAGCTTGATCGTAAAAGAATGGGCAAGAAAATCGTCAAGATTAGTTTTGACCCCCGCCAGTTCCAAGAAAATGTGCTTAATAGTAAAACAATTTGACAAGTCTACAAAAACCTGTGTTCTGCAGTCACAAGATTTAAAATAAAAGAAGAAAATAACTTTTTTTATGTTATACGAGCATGATTACGAAAAATATTTAAATATGTTTAACCGTTCTTTAGAATCCATAACACAAGTTCTTAGTTATACTTATCTTGGAACTAAATAATAGGTGTGATTGTAAGAGAATATTAATTATTATATTTGTAATAAGTCTTATACTCAAAAACTACTGGAAGGATTCTATTCTTTTACCGGATTATCTTACCATTAGAATGCTTTGTTATCCCTAAGTAAAGGTTTTATTTACCACCACCCACCACATAGTATGATGATATCAGATACTGAGTGGCCCCCTCCTGGACCAGACTAACTAGCAACAGGGCAGAGTGGAGACGTATTGGAGAGGCTTTTGTCCAACAGTGGACAGAAGCGAGCTGAAGAAGAAGAAGAAAGGCTATATTTATTACTAGAAAGAAAGAAACCTCTGCAAAAAGTCCAATTATGTAACCCAAAGTGTAAAATGATTAACAAATAGCTATCGAAGCGTTATGTTAAAGTATTCGGACAAGCAACTTTGTCGTGGCAAAAATTTGGAGTATGTAATCGTAAACCACAGTGACTAACTTATGTATATATTTAAATAGGTACACCAACAAGTTTACATGCATACTTTGACATTCAAAATATAGGTTCTCGACTCACATAAGAACCAATTACAGGCGTACACAACATCGCCGATACAGAGCCAACATTAATATATGTGACAAACTAAAATAAATGACAGAATAAAAAAAATGAGATGCAATATTTAAATAATTAATAGCTCAACGGAATCCCAATTACCATTTATACAAAACAAAAAAATATAAAATTGTTAATTACCTATATTTAATAAATTATCCTTAAAGATATCGATTTCAGCTAGATTTATTATTTTGTATAAAATTAAAATAACATAAATAAAAATGTACTTCATTGTCTTTAAGATCAACAGGATCATTAAGATTCGTCAAATTTTTATACACAAAATGGAAATTATATATTTTTTTTCTTAACAACAATGAAAGAGATATAAGCATTCATTAATTAGCATAGTACTCATAAATTTAGCTTTTCTAGTTCTTTTTGACGACATACCAGTAGACACTTTGCGGCTAGTTATTAAAACAGACGTCCATTCAGTACATACGGCCCACTTTGCGGCCGGTTAGTATATCTTGTATTTACAGCGCTATACAGCGAAAAGCCTTTCATGAAATGAGTTTCTAGCGCACGCGTTACTTACACGAGCGCTCTTTTGTTTGCGCTTCAACTATTTATTTATTCGCTGTTATTTGACGCTATGTGTGTTTATTTGCAGTCAGAGCGTTTATGTTGTTTAGTATCCGCGTGTTTGTTAATGTTGGGATTAAAAGTCATCAATGTGTGAGTTTGTTATTTTTTTTTGTTTATTTATTTATTTAAAACAACAAACAATAACAATTACACTATAAAGCTTACATATAAATCACACACAGTGACTAATAATGTAACCAATAGCGTTATTCATAAAATAATTATTTTAACTGTGCATTAAAAAAGAAAAATAACATTATTAAACAAAAAAATACATAAAAAATAATATACACATTAAATAGATGAAATAAATTTACAAAATAGACAAATTACGTTTACATTTATCAACTACCCATTTCTATCAAATCAAATACTTTTTATTTCATAAACTATCACATAGTACTTGAAAACGACAAAATTATAAAAAAATAACAAAAACAAATAAAATATAATTATACTAAAATCACGAAGCTTAGATTCACTTGCAACCAAAAAATTAAAAAAACCAAAAATATTTAAGTGTAAGTGAACCTAAGTGCCAGTTCCGAGCCACCGCTCTGTAAGAAGAACTGACAAGAAACTCACAGGCTATGCTCTTGTAAATTATCGATTGGTTAGTTACAATCTTCATTTGTCTGTGACGCTATACAATGCAATATAATATAACATTAACAATATTCATGTTTTAAGTCATTCATATTAGAATAGCCTGTATGAAACGGCAGTTTAATCCCTTTAAGCTGCAGAAATACTCTGTCCCTAAATTTCTTTTCAGATATTAAGAATAGATCAATTTCTAAAATGTTATGAAACAAAATCAGGGGCGCTATTGTACTGTTTGAAACATATAACTGCGAGATGACACACTCCTGCCACTTCTAATCTGCTCACTTTTATTTATGAGGAACCCTGTGAAAAGTATAAAATTAGTAAGTATAGTGAAATAACATATTGAGATCAAAAATATGTTGTAACATGTACCAGGCATGCCTGTGGGCGACCTTATCGTTCGGAGAACAGTTTTGATTGATTGAAATATATGATATAACATAATGAAAAAATAAATATAGTTAGACTGTTAGTGCTATAACTAGAGGGGTGCACATAGTACAAGAACATAAGCACTGCATACCCTCTCGCTTTTTAAGGCTAGCCTAAAGTCCTACTCTCGCTTGTACTATCACATACAGATATAAAAAATCTCATAAATATATATGAAATAGCTAGCACAGTTAGCCGTAAACGTTATGTTGCAATATAACTAGTACCCAAAAAATATTTAAAGGTAAGTCATAAATTTAGATTCTCATAAACGTTATATGTTTTCCCGTAAACTGGGTTCGTAAACATTTTTTATTGTCTTTATTAAAGCATTACAAATTGTGCTCTATTCACATCTTCCATTATACTTTTAGTATAACGATGTTTACTGCTGAACATAGCGGCCTATACTAACTTAACCTTGCCGAGTTACTAGCCTTTTTTTTTTTGTTTTACGTCGGTAACAAAATGCATTTACGCACTGCCTTCCGGCCAAAGGGGGACCGAAAGGGGGTGTGGGGCTTTGGCCGCAGGCGGGGTGTCAGACGCTGCACCACAGGTACTGGCCTCCGTCTTTTTCTCAACAGGCGGGGGGCGTCGTCGGAAGATTTTTAGTGGGTATTACTACTGGCGGTCGCGTCTGCCGGTGGTGAGCCCCACACCACGCCAAGGTGGAGATCAGTCGGGGGAAAATGCCGAGTTACTAGCCAAATTCTACTCGTGGCAAGCCCCAGCCCGGTGTGGTAGTGCTCGTTTGCACGTTCACAAGAGCTTTGAACGGAAGCCTTGCTTTAATAAATTAAAATTATGCAAACCTGGTCTATATGCTTGGTTGTCATTTTGTCTAATAAAAAATATACAGGGTACCTGTATATTTTCATCCTGTATATTATGAAGATTCTAATTAAAGCCGAGAGCTACGTATTCTGTACAGCATTAGGATAATGTTTTTCTTTACAAATTTACCTGGCTAAAAGCTATGGACTGCCTTTTAGTTATTGAAGGTGAAAGCCATACGTTTTTTATTTCTTTTAAATAATGGCTTCGTGCGTTACATTTTACCAGTGTCAAGTTATAGATGTATTAATTATATTATAGCTGTCTGTCTATTTTCTTGTCATTATATTAATGTAATATCCGTGAAATTGGTCCCCAGCGCGGTTAAATGAGGCCATCAAAGTATTAATTATGAATAAAGGTGCAGACAATTGACCTTGCAGCTCACAGCTGTACTCAAAATTCGGACAGACTAATCTGAAAATGTTAAGTAAATTAATCAAGTCTGTCATCAATTATTACAGCTTTAATTGTAGATGACTAGCAAGCGCTGTCGAATCGTCTCCGTGAACAAATGGAACAAAATGTGTCATTATTTCATCAGATTTGTCATTTTAGTGCGGAATGATATCTGAATTTTTGCTAGATAAAGATCACTTTTAGCACATTATACATATTAATTTATTCAATAGTTGTAGCGAAACGATCTGGCGATCCCAAATGTCTAACCAAATTTGTTTATTTATTTAATTTAGTACACACACAGAAATAAAACAACAACAAAATTTTAAGCTAAGAAAATATGCAGGGCACAGCTTTTTTATGGCTTAGTGCGGTTTGCACATTTAGCCAGTGCTCTCCCCTGGACAGGTCTCCTTGGCGTGATGGGGGGGGCTGAGTACCTCCCGGAGGCTGGGAAAAGGAAACACCTAGAGATTGACGACTCTGGGTGCCCTTAGTACTTATGAAGATCATGATGATGATGATAAAAAATCTTTTTTTTTTAATATTGATTATGTAAATGAAAAATATGTAGTGCTTCTCCAAGCCGGTGGTTTTTAATACTTTTGTTAAAACTCCTCCG
Organism: Musotima nitidalis; assembly: GCA_949126915.1. Taxonomy (NCBI): domain Eukaryota; kingdom Metazoa; phylum Arthropoda; class Insecta; order Lepidoptera; family Crambidae; genus Musotima; species Musotima nitidalis. The sequence goes on from OX421429.1 coordinate 5,310,633, forward strand.
TTAAATTCCTCAGTTGCTACATCTAAACTAAGACACGAAATGCCCCTTTGAGGCAGGTGGCCGGCTTTTTATAACCTCACCAAAACTTGTCTATGACTCCTATGACTCCGATCAAAGATTGAAAACGTTATTCTTGAAAAACGAGTTAATCACTGTTCTTATGTTATAGAAACTGAAAATATTACCATTATATATTACAGTGACTGGTATTAACAATATTGTGAAATAAGTGTTACAAATATATACATTAAATTATCTAATGTGTCATTTAATTACATACGTAACATTACGTATATACTGAACATAATAGTGAACATTATAGTTTGTAGTCATTATTAAAAATTGTATAATATGATTTGATATCACGCGTTCTCGCACTGTGTCATAACCCTTAATGTATTAAATAGTTCTCAATGCATGCACGCAGTCACCGATTTGCCGGTGCACTTGCCTTCTGTTTTAATTTGAGTTTTGGTCAATCTACCTACTTTTATTTGAAATGCTAGTTGGTGTTTTAAATCTAGTTAATAATATAGTTTTGTATTTCCTCTGTAAGTGAATTTTGTAATTCTATTAAGAAAATAAATGTCTTTAACCGTAAATGATAAATGAAATGCCCTCATTCTCTTGAGTCCTCAGTAAAGATGTTGGACTATACTGAGATCTCACATGGACTTTTGTTTAATTTACTAACATTCTTGTACGTTCACAACAATATGTACTTAACAGTTATTAATATACTGTTATTACTAATTAATGTTCATAAAGAAATTTTAGAAAATAAAACAAAACCCATGACGCTTCACTTTCCCGCCAAAACCTCAGGGCACAGCTTATTTTACATACAAATACATAAAAAAAAAACAAAATATATTAGTTTATAAATCGATTTATAAATAATGGCATTATCTCAACTAACACAGCCTTTTAACGTGTCAGCTGACGTTTGAAAAGGAAGAAAGTCAACTGCGAAGCGTGTCAATAGCAAAATGTGACGTTCACGTATATTTTTTTATGTAATCTCGTTTTACGAGAGTCTCGGGGCAGCTCGTTAAGCCCGAAATGAGAAACTCCCCTACACGAGTACCAACACCGACTCCGCATAAATCACACGACATTAAACCAAATTGTATGAACAATAAGAGTTATTGTGTCGTTACAAAACACTTAATATTTTATTAAATTGTGTTTGTGAATCCTTGCCCGTCTCTCAATTTGGTGATCATTACTTTTATTGGGTTTATATGTCCTTTAGTTACGACTACTAAGTATTCTGCATACATTTTTTTTTATAACATTCAGAGATTTGAACTCTTTGGAGGAATGGCGTATGGTTTCTATTAATCGCACATCTAGTACAAGACATAACTGTACCAATTTTGTTACCAAGGGAATTAATGATATGTTATACTAATAAAAAAGTTACTTCACGACCGATATGGTCTGGTGGTATACTCGCACTCTGCTCCTGAGGTCGTGGGTTCGATTCCCACACAGAACTTATCTTTGTGTGCATAAACATGAATACTTGTTCTGGTCTGGGTGTTTTCAGTATATTAAGTATATATTTACAAAAAAAATATCGTATACGTTCGTCCGTTATTTAGTATCTTTAACACAAGTTCTTAATAATACTTATCTTAAAACTAAATAGTTTTTATTTTATGTAACTGTTCACCATAAAACTTTAACTGTAACCAGAAGGGTACGTTCGTGTTTATTTTTTATTCAGTTAATTATAAACCGTTACCAATGCCGGAATATCCAAAAAACATTTGACGACTGATATGGCGTGGAAGTCAGTATACACCAGAGACACTTCACTCCAGAGGTCGTGGGTTCGATTCCCACATAGGACAAATCTTTGTGGGCATGAACATGAATATTTGTTCTGGTCTGGGTTTTTCCTATATATAAAGTATGTCTTTACAAAAAAAAAAGTATGTAAGTATGTTTATTAGTTGTTTAGTATCCATAACACAAGTTCTTAATGATAATTATCTTGGAACTAAATAATTGGTGTAATTGTTAGAAAATATATTATCGCTTTGAGAGCGAATGAGAGAACCAACTTGAGATGATGCCGTAATTAATAAACCGCACTTACGGTACTCACTCGCGTTTAGCTTCGAGATATCAAATGGGTTAAATTCGTAATATTAAACTAAACTTCTGTACGAATTTTACCTCTAATGCAAGTTTTAACAGTTAATCAAATATTATCTTCAACAACAACAATTATTTAGTTCCGAAATAAGTATCATTAAGAACTTGTGTTATGATACCGACAGAATGTTTTTTTTTGTAAAAACATACTTAATACACATAGTAAACACCCAGACCAGAAGAAATATTCATGTTTGTATACACAACGAGTTGTCCAGAGTGGGAATCAAACCCACGACCTCAGGAACAGAGTGCAGGTATACGGACCTCCACGCCATATCGGACTTAGTCGCCATATTTTATTGTAGTATTTTTGTACTTAACAACTTTTCATATGTACATAAAATCACGCCATTTTTTCCGAAGGTGTAGGCAGAGGCATATTATTAGCCCACACTTTGCCAATGTCATTGTTGGTCCCATCCTACGTAATAGGTGGCGAGCCTATTGCCGCTTATCAGGAACTTTTTTGTTTGCCAGAGCCTCGTCCGTTGTTTGGCAGGTGCACCACTTGCCCGGGGGCCCCTTCCGTCTAGCTTTAGTTCCCTCAGAAGTCGGCCAGTTACGCCATGGCCGCACAAGGAGGTAGGGGGGGGCGCTTCACATTGCGCCTCTCTGAGGAGGTCCTCCCGGTTCTATACGGGGGACGTTGGCCACGGGTAGGTGCCGGTAGCTACAAACCCAGGCACTACATTTTAGACTGCATCGACTGCTTACCATTAGGCAGGTTGTAGTCATTATGACGTGTCACATAAAAAAAAAGAAGTACCTAATAAAATGATACGTTTTTTACGTTTCAAATGTTATTTTTAAGATTTTAATGGTATTTTCTTTAAAACCTTTTTATATAGTCTTTTAGCTGTCGAACGAATTCTTTTTCATGCTTATAGGTCATGTACATCGGTAGATATTGCTAAAAAAATGAATCCACTCGTACTCAGAAACCAAAAAAATTAATAGCTGCAATTTTTTAATAGTATGGATTATATGTTTTATTATAGCAGATTTGTCGATAAAATTTATGAGATGGCTAAATCCTAACGCGTCGTTTACCGTTAAATGCAAAAAAATTAAATCATAAAAAACAAAGTTATATGCAGTTTATACTCAAAGGAATTTCTTACAGACTGAAAACTGAAAACGGAGGAACAGTAGACGTATTCACCAAAGTTCATTAACCCATTCAGTGTCGAGCCCAAAATTGTTAATTCACATTCCGAGTGCGCCCCTCGGCAGCGGTCTGACTTCAAACTTAATTATCTAGGCCACATAACGGAACAAAAAGTTTAAAATTTATTTTATTAATGTCACTGTCCACTGCTGAACATTGGGTATTTGCCCGTAATCACCACGCTGGACAGGCGGGTTGGTGATCGCAGTAAATTTATTTATATTGATTATTGTATTGATTCATTATTGTTGACGACCGATATGGCGTGGTGGTGAGTATACCCGCATTCCACTCCTGAGGTCGTGGGTTCGATTCCCATACAGGACAAATATTTCAGTGTATAATTATGAATATTTGTTCTGGTCTGGGTGTTTTTCTATGTATATTAAGTATGTATTTACAAAAAAAAAAAGTATTGATGTATGTTTATTCGTTATTTAGTATCCATAACACAAGTTCTTAACGATACTTATCTTGGAACTAAATAATTGGTGTAAGTGTCAGAAATATTTATTTAAATATATTTATTATAGCATGGCTTGTACTTATTGAAAATGTTCATTACATCTGAGACTGGAAGACTGAAACTTACATTTAAGTCATTTAATCATTTCGTAGCCGAAACAGCTTATAAACAAATAAATTGTCAACTAATTTTCCTTGGACCGCCTTCGTTTCTCTGTGTTCAACCCAATTCAACCAATATTTAAATTTCTCATTAAAAGTTTAAAATAACTAGAAGAAATTTAAGAGTTGATAAATATCTATCGATTCAGGTATTAGTCTATTATTTTTTAAAGATTTTCTTAACATGTTAATTTTCTTTCACCTCCCGTTAGATAGGGACCGTCTTAAGATACCAACGAGCATGTTATGCATAAGTCATGTTGAATCATCATCTTAATCAGCGCACACGAGTGTAAAGGGACTAAGATCTAACAACTTTAACGCAATCCTGAGTCACCTGAATATTTACGCTCTAACTTAAAAACTCTCCCTTCTACTCATTCTAGCCAGCTTCGCTCGTGTGACAGCTATCTCCTTGACACTCAACAACACAGTTCAGGTTATATGTCAAACTCTTTCTGCATAAAAGCTATTCAACTTTGGAACTCCCTCCTTATTTATATTAGGTTGGCAGAAAGCAAACCTCCTTTAAAGGGTTGCTTAAAAAATACTTTCTTGATGAGTCATCATCTGAATGAGTCTACATATCATAATTACTATTATTTTTGTGTATAAGTGTATGTAGTTTATTAATATTACGTATTTAATTATATGTAAGTTTATATGTTTTCTTGTTCGTACTTCCTGGTAGAGAATGCCTCGTAGTATTAAGTTCGCCTTTTGTACCTTTTTTTTTAATTTGTGCTTATGATAAAGTTTAAAGGGTGTAAAGGGAACAAGACCTAAGGAGCCCAAGCCAACCTCACCTGCAAGTGGTGCACCTGCCGACCAACGGACAAGTCTCTGGTAAACAAAACAGTGCCCGATAAGCGGCAATAGGCTCGCCACCTATTACGTGGGACCAACTACATAATTGGCGAAGTGTGGGTGTATAATATGCCTCTTCCTACCCCTTCGGGGAAACAGGCGTGATATAATGTATGTAATCAGCGCACTACGCGTATACTGCTCATCTCTCTTTTTCACTCCCTTTAAAAAACGTCGACAGTGCTACTTTAACTATAATTTTTATTGTGTTTTATTATTATTCAATATGTTTTGGTTCAGCATTGCTTTTTCTTAATTTTACTGCGACAAATACTTAGCGTAACCTTTTGGTACAGACCAATTAGTATAGAAGTTTCGTTATTAATTGTGAATTGTTTGTATGCATAACAAATAATAAAAATCGTTTGTTTGTATAACAAATAAACGTACGTAAACTTTCTTTCTTTCACCTTGGTTCGTGAGAGGAGGCAAGTGCTTTATAGTGGGACGGTAATAAACTACCATGATGAAACTACGCGTATAGGCATTTGGTCGGTATTCGATTCTTGTAAGTTAAGAACATGAAGAGAAATAAAACTACAAAATTCTCCTCTGCATTTAAGGTTAATCACGACGAAATGAGTCAATCATTCCTTTAAAACGTAACATTAACATAAAAAGCTGCTTCTAAGATTGAAAGAGTGATACGCTATTAATGGTGCATAATTAATTAACGAACAACGTAATTTTGCGATCACACCTTGAGATCGTATCGATAACGAGTGTGACTTGGAGTTGGACCTGTGTTAGCTTAGTTCCTGGGGGCCTACCGCCGAGTTCGATGGCAATCGATTATAAGGCAAAATGGATTTCGAATTGATTCTGTCGTACCGCCGAACTCATGGAAATCGAAACAAAATGGCGTTCTACATTTACCTATTGGTCTGTCACGGACTAAAGGTCATGAATGAGAGGTGGCTGTCGGCAGATTCCCCGGTACGGATTAATGAACGCAAAACAAAGTTTGATCTAGATGGATTACCGGTAATCCATCGAGTTCGGCGGTAGGCCCCCTGTATTAAGAAATCATAAATCGATAGCACTCAATAATATTAAAAAGAAATTGCAATGTGCTCTATGGTCATTGGTAAGTTACCGCATCGCTAATAGCTCTGTGGTACTGGGTGGCCGGCAACAATAACCGAAGAAAAGCAGATTTCACTATGGCCAGCCCTTGGATGGGAGACGGTTTTTGTGACATTTAATATTGAGCGCTTTCGTGCTTCAGCAGGCATACTAAAATGTTGGCCTCGGCTATCACTATATGTGCACTATGTGTTGTAACTACAGCTTTTCCTTTAACAGAAGTTATGTCCTGCTGCTCAGTGTTCCTATGTCATGTACTTACGTATTCCTGTAGGTAGGTTTTATTTAGTATTTATTTTTGTTTTTGTTTATCAAAATATAACTATGTATTTTTATTCTTTTCTAGACCCCCGGTTTTCATTTAATTTTAATCACTCTTCATCCTAAGGTTGCCTAGAAGAATTCGCTGTAAGCGATAAGGCCGCCAATTATGTCGGTTTTCTTTTGCAATTGTTTTCTGGTTTTTATAACATTGTAATTTGGTGTACTATAAAATAAATCTATTTATCGATCTATCTATGTGGTAGTCGTTAAGCAAAGCTAAAGGTCTTATTGAGCGGCTTGAAACATTCTTACAGCTGGACGCCACACATCTGCCTCCCCGCACTAGGTCTGCGTGGTGGATGATGATGACCCGAATCTCTCTTACAAATGTTTCGTGAAAGAAAGCCGGAGCGATAGTGCGACGTTAATGGGCTGAGATGATGAAGAAGCCACTTAATAATTATCTCTGTAGTTTACATACCCTCATGCCTGTTTCTCCGAAGGGGTACGCAGGGGCATATTTTGATGGGGGTTCTTAATGATACTTATCTTGGAACTAAATAATTGGTGTAATTGTCAGAAAATATTTATTTATATTATGTGCCCACATTTCGCAATATTTATTTATATTATATTTTGTTGTTGGTCCCACGTAATAGGTGGCGAGCCTATTGCCGCTTACAGGGAACTGTTATGTTTGCAAAAGCCTCGTCCGTTGATCGGCACATGCACCATTTGCGGGATCCTGCCGTTTTGCCAAAACTATTTTGACAAAAATTTATAATCCAAACAAATTTTAGCAAACTTTTTTTACACCAATGCAACGTTGCGAATTATTTTAGTACGCAAATTTTCATTTGGTCAAATTTTTACTCGGCAGTATATTACTACGGATAATGACATTATGGCATTAGGTTTTTTAACAAGTAATTTATTACGGCAAACAAACTTTAGACAAATAACATTTAATCAAATGATTTGTTTGGACATAAAGTTTTACGTTTATTATTTTAAATAATCACACACTAAGATATTAATACTAAATATATACTAAAAATAAATGTTTGTTAAAATGAATGTTTGTTTAATATGTGTTCATAATTTTAAATTAACGTGATGATGATGAGTGAGGCTTAGATACATATTGGTTAGGTTAGGTTGGAACAGTGACCACAAAGCGCGCGAGTATGGCCGGTGAAGCGTCAGAAAATACTACTGTTGATTTATGTATGGCCAATATTTGTAGATTAGTATTAATAGTAAAGATGCAAATAGAAATGGTTATTTGAAAAGTTTCGAGACGAATTATTTGGCTTATTTTATTTTGCGTAAAATATGTAATACTAACTGAGTTATTGTCGAAACGTTCACTTGGAAAGCATTACGTTTACGATACAATTATTTGTGAAGAGTTTATTTGCCAAGTAATAATTTGGCAAATGAAATTTTACAAAACAATATTTGGGAAGTGATAATTTGTCAATTTTCTTTTGGGTAACTAGGGATACCCACCATTTGCAGGTGAGGTTGGCTTAGACTCCTAAGATGTTGATAGAATCCTTTTGCACCATGCTTATGTAGTGAATTCGAAATATTTTTAATATTGCAAAAACTTATCATTAATTGTGATCTACAAATTTACACGGAACAATAATTTCCTTCGCTCGCAGAAAAAGTAATTACGCATATTTTCTCGTAGTTCGTAAAACTTTACCGCCCTAGTATTGCTGGCGTTCAGTTTTTTGTACAACATGACGTAGTAATGCGATGAAACTGTCCTAATAAAACTTAATTTGAAGTCCTTAATGTCCCGGAGGTAGAAACTATCAGATAAGGTATGAGAGATCACGCCTTTGATTGTCAGACGTTGCAACACACGTAGGTACTGGCCCCGCCTTTTTATCAAACAAGCGGCGGGCGTCGTCGGAAGATTTTTAGTGGGTAATACTGCTGGCAGTCGTGTCTGCCGGTGGTGAGTCCCACACACCTCTCTCGTTCCCCCTTTGGCCGAAAGGCAGTGCGTAAACGCATTTTGTTACCGAAGTAAAAAAAAAAGGAATTGTATGATTTGGTTTTGAACCATAATATTAGGTCGGGGAAAAAGTCTTTTCGCATAACGTAGGTATAAACTTATTATAAATTTTTTTGACTGTACTATTTGTGTCTGGCTGGTTTTGGTAACATTAAAAAGGTTCCATTATAAATAAAAGAAAAAAATAAAAAAAGTTGTTTCCCGCTATTTTTCATTTGTTTTTCTCTCCGTAAAAATGAGTGAATCTAATGAAGAAATTCGATACATTTTAAAATTTTATTATAAAAAAGGCAAAAATGCAACTCAAGCAGTGAAAAAAATTTGTGATGTTTATGGACCTGATGCAGTGTCAGTAAGAGTAGCACAAATTTGGTTCAAACGTTTTCAGTCCGGAAATTTTGATGTTACAGATGCACCTCGCTCTGGTCGCCTTGTTACGAATAAAATGGACGCCATTTTTGAAAGAGTGGAGCAAGATCGGCATATTAGTAGTTACGATGTAGCTGAAGAACTGGGAATTGACCACAAAACAGTTTTGACCCATTTGAAGAAAGCTGGTTATACAAAAAAAGCTCGATATTTGGGTGCCACACGAGCTCACTCAAAGAAACTTAATGAACCGTGTACTCATTTGCGATTCATTATTGAGACGTAATGAAACCGAGCCGTTTTTGAAGAGATTGATAACTGGCGATGAAAAGTGGATCACGTACGACAAGAACCTGCGAAAAAGGTCGTGGTCGAAAGTTGGCCAGGCTTCACAGACTGTGGCCAAACCTGGCCTAACACGAAATAAGGTGATGCTGTGTGTATGGTGGGATTGGGAGGGCATTGTTTATTATGAGCTTTTACCGCCCGGCAAAACCATCGATTCTGATCTTTACTGCCAGCAACTGATGAGATTAAAGGAAGCAGTCGAGAGAAAACGGCCGGAATTGATCAACAGGAAGGGTGTGGTCTTTCATCACGATAACGCTAGACCACACACATCTTTAGCCACTCAGTAAAAATTAAGAGAGTTCGACTGGGAGGTCCTAGTGCATCCACCATATAGCCCTGACCTTGCGCCTTCAGATTTTCACCTGTTTCGGTCTCTGCAGAATTCTTTAGGTTCTGTAAGGTTGACCTCAAGAGAGGACTGCCAAAACTATTTGTCCCGTTTTTTTGATCAGAAGTCCCAAAGTTTCTACAGTAACGGGATAATGTCTCTGCCCACAAAATGGCAGAAAGTTATTCAACAAAACGGTACATATATATTGTAAATAAATGTAAATAAACTTTGAAAAAAATGTCTTGACTTTTCATACAAAAATACGAAAAGACTTTTTCCCCAACCTATTATATCGGCGAGGCTTAGTGCGCACGGGTGTAGAACTCTTGATGTTAAATTGTGCACTCTTAAAACGATCTACCTTTAGTAGCGTCGAAATTTGTTTACACTCTGATAATAGTTATAAAAATTAAATTAAAGTTTTACTTTGAATGCAGAACAAGTGATTTTTAAATAATTCTCTGTTTAAAATGTAAAATGACATAAAGTACCTAATATGAAATCCTCGGACACGTAAAGCAGCGCTAAAGTGAGCAAAACTTTTAGTATGGTTACGAAACAACGGATATACAAAAAGTAACTCCATAGATATCAAAACGAATGTTCATGTAGGAATCGAAATTTTGGAGCTTACGAAGGGATATCGGCCTCTGCGTCATATCGTTCATCATCACCACATTTTTTAATCATCTTAGACTGAACTCTTACCATAACACTCTCCCATACCATACTGCTCCAACATACGACTCGGAAACGATTGTAATGTGAATGTGATTCGAACATGAAACATTTTCTTCATCATTGAATAATTAATGGCAGTCTTGGAAATCGATTGCCGTGAGAGGTACTGGAAACGGCTGTCGTTAATTGGCCAACGATTACATCAATTACAGAGTATCTACCTATCCTCGCGTGCGTACGATGACAAAGCGTTGTCAATTCTGTAATAAATTTTACATTTTTATATGGACTATAATATGTAATACATAGGTACGTTCCATACTAATATTCGAGTACAATTGTTATTCTGTTCCGAGTTTTTTTTTCTTTGAATTATTAATTACGTGTCTTTAGCACATTTAGCCAGTGTCAAGTACGAGATCTTTCAATATAATATAGTATAAATCATAGCAAATATAAATTAGTGGTGATAAAGATGATAAATGCTACATGAGATGCCCACCCCCCTTAAACCCTTGAGTCCTCCAAACAGATGTGGGACTATACTGAGATCTCACATGGACTTCCTAAGAATATAAAAAATGATTTTGCACTGTTTTGTTTCATGTACGTTCACAAACACTTGACGTTTAATAATCCACCGTTATTATCTCATACATTAATGTTCGAAATATTACAAGTTTTAGACATTAAAACAAAACTGCAGGCATGTCGCTTCACTTTCCCGCCAAGAAGTCGATGTGCGAGTTCAATTATTTACAGAAATATTTTTTTTATTGGGACGAATTTTGTCTCCTTTTTTTAAAGAATTTCGTCTTGCCGACTTTTTTGGTAGCAAGTTTCCGCCCTACTGTTGACGCAACTAAAACGCTACTAGCTTGAATAAATAAGTTTCTAATTTCTTTATTTTAAAGACACCACAATAGCAAAATTAGTAATTATCAATTAAATCAATCTTCATACTTATTTAACTAGGGCACTGAAGTCACAACTAAAATACTACGTTCTACGTTACTTTCATAGTCCGCTTAAGTAGTCCAATTCGCCTTACGTCACGCAAAATGCTGTTATTAAAATGAATACCGTCAACTTATGTTTTTGAAATGATAACTATTAAAACATCAAAATTAACTTTTCACCGACAATGACATTTCATTGATATTTTCAGACGTGCGTAGGTATTTTTCTGAAATATATTCGGTAAAAATGTTTTGTCAAATGTCTGTGTACCAAATTTAATTTTTAATCCATTCCATAGATTTCTCGTGAACTATGTATTGAGCCACAAAAGTAAAGGATATTAAAAGGATGAGTTAGTAGGTGGACGACTGTAAACAAGAAACGATAGCATTTAAAAAAAAGGTTGAAAGATTACTTAAAAGGTTTAGGTCTTATATAAGCTAAATAAATTATCATGAACTCCATTATACGATCCATCAAGCGACACATGACACCGTCGTCGGTCGTCGCGTCGTCGGCTCACAGGATTCCATTACGACTAGTGATCGGAGTACGTGGAGCTATTTCGGTTCATTAATCGTAAACTTTGATGTTTATATGGACATTCCAACAATTATATTTGATGTGGGTGTATAGGGGTAGGATCTACCAAGATCTAAGGAGTCCAGGCCAACCTCACCTGCACCTGCCGATCAACGGACGAGGCTCTGGCAAACATAAAAATTCGCGATAAGCGGCAATAGGCTCGCTATCTATTACGTGGGACCAGCTATATAATAAGCGAAGTGTGGGCATATAATGTGCCTCTGCCTACCCCTTCGGGGAAACAGGCGTGATAGTATGTATGTAAATCAATAATATAGATTTTTTATATACAAGTGAATAATGTGGTTCGAACCCAAAACAGTGCGTATAGTTTTATCAGACATTGGACCTTAATCTTAAAGGGTAAAATAAGGCGAGTCCTATGGCCAAACTTACATGATTTTGCAATTATGTAATCAATGGGGACTTTGCACATTGTATTTATAATATTCCAGCTCTATGCGCAAAGTTTTAAACTTACTACTGTTTTTCAACTAAATTGACCTCACTATTTCCTGGCATCCCGGGAATGTCCATATTTATACAACATATTGCAAATATAAAAAGAAGTTCTATCTACTCCGATCACTTATTACGACAGTGGAGTTTTTAATATAGGGAGTGAGTCTTTTTCATGTCACACCTCATTGAATATTTCAATACCCGAGCTGAATATTACGAGCGAGGCTCTTGAGGAATTCCATAATCCTTTGTACTGATTCTGGTATGAACTTATCTAAATTTCATTTTATTATGAAGAGATATTTTTAAGTATTCAATAGAAAGAAAATACTTGGTTACAGAGCTTGAGGTAACTTAGAAACAAGAAATAAAATTCAATACTTACTTTTATGTTAACATTAGAACATAGAAGAGTGATCTCTTTAGCTAATGTGTCAGACATATACACAAATAAATAGTCAATACCTTGTTCAACCCAAATAAATAGATATTCTTGTGACGGCGGATCTGGTGCGGTGGCGAGTATATCCGCACTCCGTTCTGAGGTCGTGGGTTCAATTCCTACACAGGACAAATCTTTGTGTCCATAAAGATAAATATTTGTTCTGATCTAGTTGTTTTCCTTTGTATATTATATGTGTATTAACAAAAAATATATGTTTATTTACTAATTAATTAGTGTAATTGTCAGAAAATGTTTATTTATTATTTATATCAGTAATATTATTATTACAGACGCACAAAGTACACTGCTAAACATAAGGCTCACCAACTGCTTTCCATGTCCATCAATCTGCTTTCCATGTCCAGATCATCAACTCATAACAATTCATTCGTTGAAAGAAGACCGTGTTCACTCGCGCTATCCGGCTCCATAAGTGACAGACAGGCCCGAGTTAATCATTAAAGGGCCCTTAAGAAATGCACGTCTCGGTGCTATTCCCTTTTATATGATGAATATTTTTATTCATCAAATACTTTGATGCGCGGGAAATGGTGATTCAGCGGTATTGACTTTTGAAAAATCCGGCCCTGGTAAAAGAATATGCCGAAATAGGCGCGACGGGAATGCCAGAAATTCTGACAGCGCTCTTCGCTATATATAGCCTTTTGGGTAATAGTATATGTTGAGAGCTTTATAGTCAGATACAGGGTATAAACTAAAAGTTTTATCGCCTCTATGTGACAAGCTTATTATAATAGCAGTTCTTTAAAGACATTGTATTGCAAATGTCCTTTAGAAAACGGCGTTACATGCCATCAGGTGTATCTTTTCTGTATATAAATATTTTGTTATTAGCCCTGTCCGCTTTATAATTCTCAGTACTAAATACCTTTATTGCTCTCCACAAATAGTTACAATAATGATTGTTCTTAAATCATTATAAAATACAGTTTACACTTAGCGCTTCACTTCTGACATGTAATTACTTGCACTCATAACTTGCTAGGCTATCTTATTGTGAGCAGGACTGAACCTGCAACGTTATCCTGCATCTACCAATATCCATCCAGGAGAATGTTCAGCTGTTCTTGTATGTAGGTTCCAAGTACCTTAAGCCATGGGGACGAGATTAGATACACCAGTCTGCAGTCGACCAAAAAACTTATACACTCAGTCAGAAAAATTAAAGGCAAGATCAAAATCCATTATTCTTAATTGAGAAACTCCCTCACACCTTATACAAAAAGAACGCTGTTTTGCGTAATTGTGCAACAAACAATAAACATACATAGCATTTAAATATTAAATATGAGAGTTAGTTAATCTAGGCAAGTTTAACCCATCTTTAAAAAATATATCTAGGGGAAATTTATAGAAACAAGTTGTATTTGTAAACAATAATTTAATAGCATATAAGTATATCGAATAGGCAAGAAGGTATAAGAGATAAAAGGGTAAAATACAATAGAGATATATTTAGGTACAAATAATTACAAGTAAAGTTTCATTTTCTACCAACCTTTCCATTTTCTGCTTGATTAGAATAAAAACTAATAAGTCTTAAATTATGAAATGGCCGATTTTTATAAACGGGTTTTTTTTAATCTGTTAGTGCGTTTAGCACATTTAGCCAGTGTCAAGTACAAGATATAATAATAATCTTTGATTTACAGTAAATAAGAATGAGTGGTGATAAAGATGGTAAATGAAATGCCTTCTCCCTAAGCTTGATCTTTGATCTTGACCTTGATCCTTCTTTAAAGATTCGGGACTATACTGAGATCTTATATGGACTTCTTGAGGGAATTTGAAAAATTATATTGCACTGTTTTGTTTTATTCCCGAACACCATATACGTTCACAAATACTTAACGGTTAATAATCCACCGCTACAACACATTTATGTTCGAAATTTAAAAAAAAATTTTTTTTAAATAAAATAAAGCTGCAATCTCTTTTCCGCCAAAGAGTTTCATAAAGATTTAATATACTGATTATTTTAAAAACTATTAAACCCTTTGTTACGGAAGTTGATGTAGGCACTTTCCGCACTAGAAAAGTAAAAGGAAACTAGTGAGTAAAAAAATTATAACGGCCTGAAATTTCAACTTTTCCGGAACTCAATGGAAAAGCTTCCATTGAGATTCGGAAAAGATGAAATTTCCTAGTTAACATTTAAAATTATTTGCATCTTAAATATTAACGATGAAAAAGTTATGGCTTCAAAAAAAGCAATGTGAAGAAAAAGATCGGCTATTTCATATTCCTTATAGTTTTTGGTTGTGATATGACTGTGTTCAAAGTGTTATAAGTATAACTAATAAAGTTAACATTTCTTGTAACTTACTGACAAAAGGTAAATTACAAACTAGTTTACCTTTTGTCAGTAAGTTGTCTGTAGTTAAATGTTGTTTAACTCGAAAGCTGGCACGTTTGTCACATTCCCACGGTTCTGTAATGTTTGTCAATAAGGTCACCGCTTGACTTCGCACTATAAATATATCATCAAAACTCTTTATTTCTTTCATACGTGACCAAGTTCATAAAGCTTAATAAATGACATGTTATTGTTGTTTTGTCAACAGATTAACAGAAAAAATATGTAGTGTTTTGTTTCAACCAGTCAGTCGGACTTTAGGGCAACATTGGAGTTTCAACGGCTTCAAGGGTAATATTTTAGGCGCTTGGCTTTAAACCAAGTCAACTTGGTTGAAGGTTTATAATGTCATAAATAAATTCATGTAGACATGATAAGAGTAAATGAAAAAACTCGAACGACAAAAGGTAATCTGAAGGGCAATATTCTAATTTCACCGGCCTCTTGTACATATACTGGTCCGAGTGCTTGCTTCGCCGAAGGTTAAAAATTTAAGTACGCAACACATACT
Source organism: Musotima nitidalis (assembly GCA_949126915.1). NCBI lineage: Eukaryota > Metazoa > Arthropoda > Insecta > Lepidoptera > Crambidae > Musotima > Musotima nitidalis. The sequence goes on from OX421429.1 coordinate 5,325,918, forward strand.
GTAGCGTAATTAACTTATACTATGAGGTGGGCGTAAATTAATCAAATTGAACGAACGGTTAGCGGACAATATTGTAATTTTAACAGATTCTGATGAGATAGCTGCTTACTTTAAGACTAGCATGTCGTTTAGTGAAATCATAAAGTGCGCTTTTGCGAACAAACCGTAAACAAAAAAAAAACAAAAAATGTTTTTTTAACATCCTTGTAAAAAAAATTACCGGGCATAACAAATTTGAATGAATTAATTGTAACCCTGCCAGCTTTCGAGCATAACGACTTGCACTTAGCATATATTAGTTAAAAAATACCAAGATGTCAAGTTTAGCGTAGCTTAAAGTAATTTTTATGTCACAAGCTTACCCTTCAGTAGGTTGTTAGCGAAATAAATTTACCCTGTAATTTGGAAAAATACAAATTAACAAAATTAAATATTATGTTGGATTCAGCACACAGTCTTAAATCAACAATTTTGAAAGAAATTCTCGAAAGAAGTTCTTTTCTTTAAATTTACCTGAAATGTAGATATGTAATACTACAGAAGCGTCAGTCGTACTTCAACCAACGTTATACAAGGAAATGAGCACAATTTTTTTATTAAATGGTCCCATTTCAACAATCTTTAGAATTTTGTAATTTAAACAACATATAGTTTTAATTATATTTTTATTTTGGATGTAAAAAGACCTTGCTTAAATCCAAAGGCTACGTTCTACACATTATAACAAGAAACATTATTCAAAAATTTAATTGGGAATCGATTTTCATTTTTGGTGTTAGAAAACTGCAAAAAGTCGGTGGCGACCACGTTTCTATGTGACCCAATCGTATTGACGTTATTTTAAGGGAAATAAAATTGAACAAATAATAATAATAAATATTCTCTTACAATCCCACCAATAATACTTAAATACCTTTTTCTTTTTTGTAAATACATACATAATATACATAGGAAAATACCCAGACCAGAACAAATATTCATGTTCGTGCACACAAAGATTTGTCCTGTGTGGGAATTGAACCCGCGACCTCTGGAGTGAAGTGCAGGTGTACTGACCTCCACGCCATATCGGTCGTCAAATATTTCTTACAATTTGTTTTAGCTAAAACTCATTTGAAAAAAATCATAACTTTGTCCTTCAATAACTATAAGGGTATTGATTTCCAATATATATTCTCAAAGAAAAATAAAATTCTGATGGTGGGCAGAATAAGTAGCTCTCGGCTTGAATCAGGGTCATTTCTCATCCTGTGTAGACGAATTTTTTATAAGAAAAATCAACTCGCTGGCTGTTGCTTGAGTAGGCATTGAACCTGCGACCATTGGATGATACCTACCTTGGACCTTTAGAGCATTGAACTGACAATCCAAAGGCCGCAGTTGAGTAGATTTTTTCTAGTAAAACTTTCGTCTCATTTTTTATATTTTATTAGCAACACGATAATCATGATCTTTGAAGACAAAAAACCTCACTTGAAAACGGAGTACATTAACATATATTTCTTTATAAGGATATAATTTGTAAGATACATAGCACATTCCAAGCTCGACAACATATGCCATATAATTCATATATATTAACAATGACATATTTTAATCCTTTTAAAGCGACCTTGCGAACATCACTGATCCTTTAATACCTTCATTTGTTATCTCCACTCGAAAACAAGGGCTTAATTGTACTTCATCATTGCTTAATTTTATAAAGTTTGAATAAAGTATGAAGTTGAAACACGACATTTTCATTTCAGTCCGTAAAGCCTTGGCACGAATGTCTATACGTGTCTTTTGTATTGTTTGAAATACAATAGCTACGTTTTTTACCCAATTCTGACACTTTCCTTTATTTCCAGGGACCTTTTATCAGACAATTTCTTATACAGAGTCTCAGAACATTGAACAAAATTGAAACCACATTTTTTATGGTTTCCTTATCTTACTACGAGTCCAAGCCAACCTCACCTGCAAGTGGTGACCTGCCGATTAACGGTTATTTGCTCGCCATCTATTACGTGGGACCAACAATAGAAATGGCGAAGTGTGGGCGTGATTGTATGTACAAGCAATAAAACATATACATCAAGAAATTACGGTTTGATTCTTGAGGCACACATAATGAACTCTTAAGACTCTAATGGCTTATTTCCATTTAGTTAATTTCATATTTGCTGTGTAACTTAAAATAAAGAGAAAGGTTCCAAGATATTTGAGAACTCAATCATTACTTGTTTATGAGAACGAGAGAAATATTTTCAACAAATATAAAAGGTCCCATAAGATAAAATCACATAATTTCTTACGATAGAACTATAAAAATTATATAACAAATTGCCCAGCCAAGTTTTGATGTACGCAATGACCCGTATAAACTTTCGTGCTAAGAAACTGTCAATCTAAAGTGAAATTATTGTAAATCGTATCAACATGAAATGTGTCTCCATAAACCGGACACTCAATTTAATATTAATAGGGATATCAACATTTCCATTGAGTATGGAGGGATCGATATTCCCATAAATGTTCACCACACCGCTGTCCGTAGCACCCCTCAAAAACACCACACTAGTCCATTGTTAGTCCAATTTTGTTACATAAACTATTTTAACTATCACTGAATAACACATGATCGTTTGTCGTTCTGTCCACTGGTCCTGACTAGTCTGTTCAAAGTGATTTTGGGACTACTACTGGCACTATCGCTGTCTCCTTTGGCACTGGTTTTCGTTCTCATAATCATTAGGTCTGTCCTAATGCTTGGTCTTCGGACGTTAGGGGCTACAACTCCACAGGCATCGGACAAACGTCTTTTTATAGAAAGAGTGCACTTTTTACTTCTGTTGCTCTGGCTACTGGTTGGTGGTAAGGTACAAGGGGAGCCGAACGCAGTGCTGACTCGCTTGTGATGGTTCGGAGCCATCTCCAGTGGAAGATTGGCTACCACGAATAGCTCGTAGAACAAATCGTCCACCTGAAAGTTTTTCTTTGCTGACGTTTCTATGAAGACACAAGCTGAATCTTGTGTTGTGCAGTATGTTTGGGCTTCCTCTGGTTGTACAGTCCTGCAAACAAGATTTCCATTTTTAGATAAATAAAAAATCGAGGTAGTCCCCGGAGATGACATTGACATTTAGACTGGTTGAGACACGCCCAAAATAGCTTTGGAAAGAACTGAGGCACTTTGCCCTGTACTATAATAGGATACGATGGGCTAAGAATAAAATACCCAGATTGCTACTTACAGTTGTTTTTTGTTTTGTGTTCTCAGTCTCACTCAGCCTTCATTTATTTGTTCTACATACATAACAATACTTAAAGAAAAAAGGCGTGATTAACAATACATAAAATCACGGCTTTTTTCCCGAAGGGGTGGGCAGAGGCTCTAGTTTAGGCGGTTATATTATGATTTAATAGTTATTAGATATTACCCAATAAATAAACTATAACTTAAATTCAAGCCCTTTTTTCATATATTAGGTAATGATTTCCATCACAGTTAAACAAAGGAAAAAGGATAATTTCAAAAGTTCCACAAAATTTTACGAGAAAAAACAATAAGTTATTAACATCTTTCCGCAAGTCCACGACAGAACAGCTAATATATATTGTGGCATAGAAGTGTAGAATGCACGATAACTAAAACTTATGCCCCTTAACACGATTACCAAGATGAAATCTACAACTTACTTCTACCCATGACCTTTTAAGAGAATAATGGATGTTCTGATTCACGGCATAAAGGTCACTATCGATTGTGCCTTTACATAAACTAGTAACTTTAAACAAGAGTGGTAATAAACTATGACACCCACGATACGAATGAACGCATGAAATTAATTTCGTCTAATTAACGTTGGAACATAAAATACTTATGTGTTTACTCGCATTTAACTATTGAACACGCAATTAGCCATATTAATTTAAAATCGAATAGTTGCTGCGACCTACTTCATTATGAATTTCAATTACTTCAATTTGAGTACACAATATTTATTTTAGCAAATCAGAGATTGTCAACGAACATTTTTTCCGAATATCGAAACAGTGGATACACAATTCAGGTTACGTAAAATATTTCCAAAACTTGTAAATTGAAAACTTTTTGGGACAGGCGGGCGGCACAATGGCTGGCAGATTGCGGTTGTCAGAAACAAAAATGTTGAACTCAAACAAAACATCAAGCTGTCTTTTATATTTTTATGAAATTATAATAACTAATTATTTTAAAAATTGCCACCCCAAAGTAACTTCACTACTATATTAGTACCTATGTCTTTCTCTACGCTATATAATTTTAATCACAACTTTGTCTAGAACTTAACACAAATCTGTCAAATTAAAATATTAATATATTTTTGTAACTGATAAGAAACCAAAACTTGATGAGTTTCTTGCTTGATTTTTAATTCAAGTTTGGCTCAAAGAAGTTCTTATATACGTCAAGCCAAACGGCCATTCACAGCGAGAGCAGAAAATTTTTGATTCAGATTTTTAAGGTCACATTAAATGCACAGCGCAGGTGTAATTCACACTAAAGGTCACCGCTCATTCTAATGATAATGTAGCTCTAGTTACCGGCTCGTCGCACGGCGTTTACAAATCACTCGTTGTCGACAGTTCGTCCTCGGTTAAACGCCGCGTTGTCCAATAAAAGTAAAAAAGACGTGTGGCACTCAGAGACTGCCGCGGTAAAGCTATCGCATAGCAATTTTTATCAACTTAATGCAATTATAATTACTTATTTATGTTATATATGCAGTATTCTTCTCTTTGATATTAGTTCAAGTTACACTTTGAGCGTGGTGACCACTAAGAAAACAAATTGTAAGTACTTAGCAAAGCCAATGAGCCACCACCATTACGCAAGCGCAGTAACGCCGATACAACCAATACCACCTAAAGGCGGGTTGCTGAACTAAAGAGACAAACGTGATTATTTCAAAAAGTCATTAAAAGTTCTGTTATTTATCGATAGATGGAAAAACTAAAAAGTATTACCGCTGTGCCGGTCGAAGTGGGGGGGGGGGGGGTGTTAGGTTATTTCCGTTACGGAATTTCTGGTTCAGTCTCCACCCTCAAGGCCCGCGATAGAAGCTATGCAATAGCCGCATTGGTGCCTTCCCAGGTGCCGATCTCTTCAGATGTCGCCTACATAGTAGCAATACTAAAAGCAATATTACAAGGAGAGGTTAGTCGGTTCAAGTCCGACATAGCACACACCAGTTGTGTGGTATGCGGGGGCATTATCTCACTCCTCCGGTGGTAGAGGGGTATTCCTTATAGGTTGTTGCTTTCTGGAATGCAAAAAAAGCCGCTTGGTGCACGTATTTTTGAGAAGTCTGTTAGCAATTGGTCTACATGTGCAACCAACGTAAGGCAAGCATGCGAGCAGCAAGTTGTAACCGAGTGGTCCACCCAACGTCCGTGCGTGGAGGGCTTACTACCGTGGCGATCCGGTGAGGATACGGAGTTGATATAGTGAGGAGCGCATACCAATACAAACCCATATTAAGAATACTAGCCGCGGGAGGCGAGGAGGTGCGGACTGGAATGGTGACTGTAATGAGCTGTGCACTCAAGTCATTAAATAAAATTAAAACGCACTTGAGATCCCGGTCACACTTATTCCCGGCGATGGCCATGGGGACCCGTGGCTGGTGCCTCCGTCCGCGGCTGCCCCCGCTCGAGGCACTCGCTTTCGTCTCCAGGATCTGTTCCCGGAGCCTGATCACCTCCTCGAATGACTCCCGGCTGTCCATCGCAAATACCAGGACAAACAGGTCACCTGGGAACAAAGGTCAAAATATAATTTTTACACATAACCACGCCGGTTTCCCCGAGTAGTGCAGGCTGAGGCCATATTACGCGCCCACATTTTCCTACCCATATTTTTGTTCAATCGTATTAGTAGGTGGCGACCCTATTATCGCTTACCCAGAACGTTTATGTTTGCCAGAACCCCGACTATTGATCTGCAGGTAAACCACTTCGCAGGTAAGGTTGACAGGTTCTTAACATCTTTCTTCGAATTACGATATTTTATCTTTCTTACTCAATTTTTTTTTGTTTTATAAATGTAAAACTGCATGCAACGGACATGAGAAAGTAAAGGTGTATAGAACGGCTAGAAAAACATAAGGAAAGTTTTTTTAAGGCAGCACGTTGCTGTGTATTAAATCACCCGGGTAAAAACAAAGAGTGTATAAGGATCCTTTTTTTTTTTTTTTTACGTCGGTAACAAAATGCATTTACGCACTGCCTTCCGGCCAAAGGGGGACCGAAAGGGGGTGTGGGACTCACCACCGGCAGACACGACCGCCAAGTAATACCCACTAAAAATCTTCCGACGACGCCCGCCGCTTGTTGAGAAAGAGGCGAGGGCCAGTACCTGGGTTGCAGCTTCTGAAACCCCGCCCGCGGCCAACGTCCCCCGGACCAAAACCGGGAGGACCTCCTCAGAGAGGCGCAGTGGACGCGCCCCTCCTACCTCCCCTTGCGACCATAGCGTGTGTGGCCGACTTCCCGGAGGGTCCATGGTTAGACAGCAGAGGCCCCCTGCCCCCACTGCCTAGACCCTCCTGGCGCTGCTGAGCGGGCCCTCCTGGCCCGCCCACTGCGCCCTCCACAGGTCCCTCTTAGTTTCCCCCCCGGTAGTCAGTACTAAGGGCACCCAGAGTCGTCGGTCTCTGGGTGTTGCCTTTTCCCTAGCGCCTCCTGCGCCCTACCTACCGGGAGGTACTCAGCCCCCCCACCACGACAAGGTGGAGACCAGTCGGGGGGGGTGTATAGGGATCCTACCAAGACCTTTTTTTTTTTTTTTTTGATTTACGTCGGTAACAAAATGCATTTACGCACTGTCTCCCGGCCAAAAGGGGGAGACCGGGAGGGGGTGTGGGGCTCACTGCGGCAGACGCGACCGCCGCAGTCCTACCCACTAAAAATCTTCCGACGACGCCCACCGCTGTTGAAGAAGGGGCGGGGGGCCAGCACCAGGGGATTTGTAGTTTCTGGCACCCCGCCCGCGGCCAACGTCCCCCGGATCAGAACCGGGAGGACCTCCTCAGAGAGGCGCAGTGTGTCGCGCCCCTCCTACCTCTTTTTGCGGCCATGACGTGACTGGCCGACTTCTGGGGGGTCTATAGCTAGACGGAAGGGGCCCCCTGCCCCCGCCGCCTAAGACCCCCAGGCGCGGCCGGGTGGCCCGCCCGCTGCGCCAACGGCGTAGCCGGAGAGAGAGCGGGTCCCGCTCCCTCTCCCGCTCCGCGGCCTCCTTCTGCGACATCACCACTTCGCAGAAGGAGGCCATCGCCTCCCATGCCGTCTCGCTGTCGACCATCTTTTGCATGATGGTCGGCAGCGAGAGAGCCACAATCCTACCAAGACCTAAGGAGCCCAAGCCAACCTCACCTGCAAGTGGTGCACCTGCTGATCAACAGACGAGGCTCTGGCGAAAAAAAACTGAGCCCGGTAAGCGGCAATAGGCTCGCCACCAATTACGTGGGACCAACTATAAGGGCGAAGTGTGCGCGTATAATATGCCTCTGCTTACCCCTTCGGGGAAACAGGCGTGAATATATGTTTGTATGTACAAACGATTCCCCAAATATTTAAATCGGCTAAATAATAAAGTACATAGATATGGTGGAAAAAATATACTCATAAAAATCCTACATAGAAACATATTTTTTTTTTATCACTATGTCTGTAAAGACTAAATACAAAACCCCAGTAACAAAAGCTTAACACGGTCGCTCTTGCTATCATGTATGAAAGGCTTTGTTCTACTATATACTACCCTAATGATTCCATTAAGATGAATAAGCAAGGGCATCGAGCAAGTCAATGAAGAGGTCGAAGGTTGCGACAGATGCTAAGTGAAAATAGACTTTAACACGACAACATGGAACTCAATATTATGATCACACGTAAAGGAAAGTAAGCCTACGCTTAATTTCAGCTTCGCTAGTTCGAAGCTCCACTTATAATTTCAATAAGCCAGTCAACTAGAAAATTCTATACTTATGTGAAGTCACCTAGAATGATACGTGTATGTGTATATGAGATAAAGTAATCTCTATTAAACACAATGTAAACTTATCGATAATGCATACATAGCATTATCGTTAAGCACGCATTGTTTGTAGTGTTCTGAATTCTGTTTATGGGATATAAACAAAACACTTGTAAACAACACACACTAATGCTTTAACTGTGTTTAAGCGTTTTCCTTAACAGTATAACATTTTATACCCTAGCATTATCCACGTTGCCCTTTTTTTTTTCGGATGGAAAATCATCAAATGACCGTCTTCCGCTGTGGGTGAAGCGGAAGGGTGTGTCAGAATTTTACTGACTAAAAACCATTTGTCCATGTTCCTTCTTGAGCCTGTAACACCAAGGGCGCGCCTTTCGAACAATCCCGCAACCCTGGCAGGCCTGGCCCTGAGGGCCCCTCAGTGTGCTGACATCTCTTTGAGGCGCGCGTGGAACACGAACGCGCCGTCGACGCGGCCTGCCGCCTTTAGTAGGCGGACGGGCGCTGAGTTACCCATTACCCACCGACCACAAGCCAGCGCCTACGGTGGCCGGGAGTCGTCTCGTTGCCCTAGACTTAAGCTTAGGGCCCAGGGTCTGCTCACTGGTCTGACCCGATTCGGCTAAATTTCTACATGCAGCGACTGCCATCTGACCTCTATAGAGTTTCTTCTATGGTTAAGCCATCTGCCAGGAAATCAGAAGGCACCGACTTCCTGATAACGACTGTCATAGATGTTCATGATAGCCGGGACCAACGGCTTCATGTGCTTTCCGAGGCACGGAAGCGCTCGATATCAAATGCCACACAAACGGTAACCCATCTAAGCACTGACCTCTGTAAGCTCTGCTGTACTTTGGTGATCGTTTTCGACCACCGAGCACCGCAGAGCTACGAGCGCTTCAATAGAAAATATAGTGAAACCTTTTTACATAAGAGAATACTTCGGAATGATTATTAAACTTTAGCAGCGTTTATAGATTCCGTTTGTTGTATGTGTTGTATGTTTCCCTCTGGGTTGTCAAGGTCAGACAGAAGTCGCTATGTGCAATAACTTCAATCAAATTCATATAGCAAATTCAACTAAAATCGGGATAATTCAGTGATGATAATCACCGTTAAGTGATCAATTGTATCGGGCGCATTAGTGATATATATATATAGATATTCTCTCAAATATAAATAAATATTCTCATACAGTCACACCAATTATTTAGTTCCAATATAAGTATCATTAAGAACTTGTGTTATGGATACTAAACAACGAATAAACATATTTCTTTTTTGTAAATACATACTTAATAGGAAATAGGAAAACATCCATACCAGAACAAATATTCACGTTTATGCACACTAAAATTTGTCCTGTGTAGGAATCGAAGCCACAATCTCAGGACCGGAGTGTGGATGTAGTCGCCACCACGCCATATTCAATTCAATTAACACTTAATTGTACACCAAAAACAGCAATGGAAAAAATACATTTAAATGAATTCATAGATTCTTAATAATAAGCATAATAATATAATGACGGATACGATTGATTCCTATTTCGGAACTTATTGTATTTTTTTTATTTATTCATCCGCAATAGTTGTTGTTATTGGCCATAAAAAAAAAATTTTATTTTTTATTCTGTGTTTTGATTTTTAAGTTTTGATCATTTATTTGATTGTGTGGTCCATAAAATTACTTCTTTATTTCTTTTGTCAATAGATTTTTACAAAAAGGGATCGTCAGTCGCCTGCATCCACCAGCTTCCTGCTTCCTTGACCACATGATCGGTCCGTAGGGTGTGAGGCCGTTACCTATCAATATAAAAAATCTATGTATCCAAATGTGAAGTTTATTTAAGACACTAATAATGACGATTTAGCCGCGAACATAGCTAGTAAGACTGTAGATTAAATATTGTATGTTTATATTCGTGCAAATTCACAAATACATAGAAACACCGTAGCTACAACGCTGACCGGTTTTCGAATGCCCTTGTATGTCATGTTCTAACCAAACGCACGTCTAGAAACTGGAAAAACAGATGACTAAAACCTATTCCACAAACTGAAATACAAATGGATTGCTCGATTCAAAACCTAGTTTCTACCCCAGTTTCATTCCAGTTAAAAATACTACAAACTGCCCTCGTTGTGATTCCACAAGAGTATGTATTCCATTTCGTTACGCAGCACTAAAAACGAATGCCTTGGTTGCCAGGCGAGTATTAAATCAACCCTTCAACGTTGAAAGCAACATAAGTATGCTATATTCACGGATACGACACCTTGGAGTGTACCATATCGTCGTTATGTGTCTCTGATAGGTGTTTTTTTTCTTATTAGCTATATCGGAGGCCCATAAAAACAGAATGAAGTCAAGAGCTACAGATTTGAACAGTTATGAAGTCGTGGGCAAATTTTATACACAAGATGTAATAGCGTTAGAAATAAAATTACTTATATATTTTTTTACAAACATAACATCACGCATGTATCCCGAGGGGTAGACAGAGGCTTGTTATACGCACACATTTCGCCGATTATATTGTTGGTCTCACGTAATAGGTGGCGAGTCTATTGCTGCTTACCTAGTCCGTTCTTCGGCAGTGCACCACTTGCAGATAAGGTTGCCTTGGCCTCTTTAGGTTTTGATAGGATACTATACACGTATATTTTTTATTAGTAATTTTTTTATATCTTTTATACACGATACCTGACCAAATAAATGCCGCATCACGAAATTCTCTCAGGTATTCTCTCTTTATATAAACCTAATAAGAATATGATAATATGAACTAATTAGAAGTTATGCAATATTTTGTATTATTGTCGTGAAAGATTTTGGTATTTTTGCTGTAGTTTAGTCTGCCATTTTGATTTATTATATATTTATTTTCATAGGTGTATCCATCCATTTGGTGTTGACACTTGAGTGCCTGTTTGATGGGAAGTGGTTACCGCAGCATATAAACGCTTGTAACACTAAGGTTTAAAGGGCAGATTCGCACGAAATAGGCTCTCAAGTTTACATTATTTCTGGGAAACGTCGACTGGGAGTAATTCCATAGTCTTAGAATATTATGGTAGGGAGCTTTTTATTAACTAAAGTGTACCTAAAGAAAATAGTTTTCGTAGTAAAATTCTTAATTCAAAAAAATGTGTGCATATTCCCCGTTCATTACAATTTGACGGGTGGAGAAAAAATAGTATTACAGTCCTTTCTTGTTTTATTGCAGAGAGAGGTCTTTTTTGTTTAATCTTAGAACTTCTCGGATTTTACAAACTTTATGGGAAAATATTAGCAATAACGTTTTTGCATAACCAAGCAAGCAATTATTTTTACCTTCGACGAAACGACCGAAATGTAATCCTGATAACAGGTCACCTATTCTGTATTGTCTGCTCGTATTAAGTACAGTGTCAATTAAAACCCTAATTAACTACCACACTCCGCTCGTCTAAACTAATAAAATTGACTGTCTCACATGCTCTCAGACCTAATACCTACTCGTGGAATTGCCAATGTGCATGAACCCTTGTAATTCACACATTTACTTTTCCAGATTAAACAAGTTAATTTTATGACCGGGGTTCTCTTTATTATGTAGAAAACTCATTTACCCCAAACCTATTTGAAACCTTTACATCTGCAGTATCTATAATATAACAAAATGGCTGCGTTGAATTAATTTAATAATTTATGAAAGACCTCTTAAAATAGATTAAATACTTTTTACATCATCATCATATCAGCCTTAGAAAGGCCACTGATGATCATTATCCTCCCCAATAGATAAATTTCTCTTAAGGATATTTGTCCATAATCACCAACGGGTTGGTGCAATCACCAACCCGCCTGCCCAGCATCAGGCGGGTTGGTGATTGCAGTTCAAGCCAGTATGCAGAATGATGCTGCTCCCCATCATCCGGTAGAATTTATCTTCGCCGATTCTTACTTATCCCCGTGAGGTGAGAGGGGGTGGTACTATTCTACGCCGGTACCACATACACACTTTTTTCGACTTTAATCGCGATTAATAAAACTATTTTTGTCCCGTTTTTTCGAATATTGAGATGACAGGGTGAGTCTGTAATTATACTTCACAAATTTAAAACTACCGTTCTGATTTACATGAAACGACCTGCACTACCTTACTACTTACACAATAACATATAACTTTTATTACAATTACGGCTTAAAATTTCCATAAGTGTCACACTATCTATAGTAATTATACCAAACTACAGTATGAGCCTTACTAATAAAGATACACGCACGTGTATACATTCGTTATAAAGGTGTTGCAAGCCATCGGAGTACCAATAAAAACATTTCTTACATGTGGGTTGTATACGTCTATTTTAGCGTAGAAGAAAAATTACACAGGGCTTATTCACTCACGATTATTATCTATTGTGTTAGTGTATGACACGTATCCATTTTTGGTTCGTATCTTTCAAATACTGAAAAATCAATTACAAAATTTTGGACGTACACGCCGGAAGTAACATTTATTGATTGCCAGGGAGCTTATAATCAAAACAAGGAAGGATGACATTCGTTTTGAAGTCTCCAATACTAGGTTCAGGTGAACATTCAACAACATTTTTATAAATTACTATGTAATTTATTCAAAACAATAATAAATATTTATATTATTTTATAATTTAAATAGCATTATTTGCAGTTCTATGAACACATTAAACAATATGGTTTCTTAGCGTAACGCAAAAATATTGCCAATGCGATGTTTAAGCCATGGTAAACAGACGTTGAACTATTCAGAGTAAATACAATTCTTATTGTGGTAGGGTCTTTGTGTAATACATGTATTACTTTAATCAAGGTTAAGTCACTGGGTAATTATTCATACTTTAAATAGCTGTCTAAGCATATTTTTATTAGTAAGGCTGTATGATTTTATCTGTGCTAACACGTATGTAACAAAAGTTGCCAACGAAACTGTTCATATTAAAATGAAAATATTTTTTAATGACATACATCGACTATTTTCTAGCGTTTCAGTGCTCGGCAAACACTCAATATCTGCATTACCCAGTGGTTGATTAGTGGGAACAATGCGAAACGGCAATTAGTGTGGCCTAGTTCCATGTTGATGGAAATTCCGTCACACTGTGTCGCGCACTGTTCTGTGGATGACACGTATCGTATTACATTCAACTAGTTTGTGGATGCTAAGTCTAGTCTAGACTAGTCTAGGGTAGAGTTACTTGCTTTATATGGGCTCGTTAGTTTTTAAGTGTTTTTTTTTTAGGCTGTGCCTGTGGCCAGGACCAACCTACTGGCGAAAACGCCACTTATACGCGCGTTTCATAATATAAACACGGTTCATAACACGGTGGATATATTTTCATGCACTTTTAGTGAATTCGCCAGAACTGCGTTAAATATAATAAGTTATCAGTTACGTTAGATTTAGAACTTATTTTGTAAATATAGGATGTAATACTAATGTTATATATCAGGTAGGCTAGTTTATGTTATATTATATTTAAAAAAAATTGTAGATTAATAATTAAAAAGATAGAATATTGTATTTATTATAAAAATTGCTATGCTATCGCATTAGGTTAAGACACCTGTAATGGTAGCATAAGATTATAAATAAATAAATAAATAATTTGGCGTTCATAACGTCAAAAGCGCTAACGCTAAACTTATTAGCATTTTAAAAGCGTGTTACTTTTATACTGACGTTCATAAGAGTTTTATTGAGCGTAAATAATAATTTGTGTAAGCTTATTTAATTTTACATTTAATACATACATAGATAATATCACGCCTCTTTCCCGTAGAGGTAGGCAGAGGTCACATCCTTCCACTTGCTACGTTCTTAGCACTCACTTTTAGCTTCATTAACCATCTCATACACGCCCGTCGGCTTAGGGTACTTTTGACCTGCCCTTTCTCCAAAGTTTTCTGAATTTGGTCATGGAAGGTCTTATGTGGTCTTCCCCTCCCTACACTTCCAATCACTTGTCCATCATACATCACTTTCGTTAATCTACTTTAATTCATCCTTTTAACATGACCAAACAATCTAAGCATACCTTTCTCAATTCTTGTCACTATATCTCCTTTTACACCAGCTTCGACTCTTATTACTTCATTCCTAAACCTATCACTCTATTTCACACTTAGAATACTTCTGAGTGCTCTCATCTCTTCTGCATAAATCTTACTTTCATTTTTCTTCTGCCATAACCAACATTCGCTTCCATAAATTAGTGTAGGTACCAACACACCTCTATGAACTGCCTTTTCGGACACTTTCTGCAATTTGCATTTAAATTTAATGCAAACAAATAAAATCGGATTGTTAGGGCTTTATTTATTATATATCATATGAACAACTTTGAATGTAATAAGCGGTAAAATTGCCGATCCCAAGATGGAAATCGTAGGGCTTGTTACCATGTTTACACGTTATGAAGTGTTAAATCACACTCACAAACACGCAGTCATACACACACACACAGTCACACACACAAACAACACACACGCATACACAGCGCACATGTACACATACACGCAAGCACAAACATATCTTTGGTACATAATCTCTGGTGTTAGTTAAAATAATATGTATGTAAATAATATCATATATATTTTTTTGGCTTGCAATGAAATTAACCTGATCTTAAATGTTTTATAGTTTAAACATTAATTATGGTCTATATTGGACAATTGTGCCGTGTGGTACCGGCCTAGAATAGTGCCCACCAATACAATTATTTAGTTTCAAGATAAGTTTCATTATGAACTTGTGTTATGGATACTAAACAACGGATAAACATACATAAATACTATTATTTTGTAAATAATTACTTAATATACATAGGGAAACACCTAAACTATAACTAATATTTGTCAGAATTGACATACATTACCTTTCTATGAGCATGTATTATAGGTATATTTCGACTATATATTGTTAAGTAAAATTTTATATTGTTTAAGTAAAATAATAAAAAATATATCAAGACACGATTACGGCAATCAACATTATTCATTATAAGAATACAGCAAATGTGACAAAAAAGTCTTTTTTATGTATTTTGGGCTAATTAAATCAATAAATAATTATTTTACA
Organism: Musotima nitidalis; assembly: GCA_949126915.1. Classification (NCBI taxonomy): domain Eukaryota; kingdom Metazoa; phylum Arthropoda; class Insecta; order Lepidoptera; family Crambidae; genus Musotima; species Musotima nitidalis. The sequence continues at coordinate 5,341,061 of OX421429.1, forward strand.
ATCAAACCAATTTACTTCCATGGTATGTATCATTAAGAACTTGTGTTATGGATACTAAATAACGGATTTACATACTTGTTTTTTTTGTAAATATATACTTATTATACATAGGAAACACCCACCAGAACAGATATTTATGTTCATGCACACAAATATTTGTCCTGTGAGGGAATCGAACCCACGACCACAGAAGTGGAGTGCAGGTATACTGACCTCCACGCCATATCGGTCGTCAAAATTAACAGTTTTCAATTTTTTTTTATCCCTATATTATCTCTACTATAAAGAATTATGTTTATTAAAAACTTACTCTTAAGTTAACTTAACTTAACTCTCTTCAGGCTTAGCTGTTAGCGTACCTAAATACATGTCCTAAGTATTTCGTTGTATGTCGTAGATAGTTATCTGTCTCAGATTGTATTGCACAACATACTCCAGTGGCGGGGTGTCGCTAACTGGGCCACTTAGCAGCATCTCAGGCATCTTGAGACTGACCTGCTATCTCAGAGTCGTTCACATAATAGATACCAGTTTGTGTAAAGAGGCTAACATGTGTTTTTTTTTTAAATTAAGATTGCAGATCTGAAAACACAGATCGTTTAAATAGGCATGATATGGCATGATACGTCTGGGATAGTTATTTATCTGAGCTTCAGTTTAGTAAATACTTATTTTAGTTTCTTAGTCTAGAGTAAGTACAAACTGAAAGCAATAGATTTCTTGCCCCTGCGACCTGAACTAACGATAACTGGTTTTAAGATTCTATGGGAGCAGGAGTATGGTGGTTCTATTCTTATACTCAAACATTTTGTATTGTACAATTTATGTTACAAATTTAAGAGGATTTAATGAATATGAATATGTAAAAAAGTTAACGTCTCTACTTGTGTTGCACAATCTGCTTTTATATCCTAGTAGCCGCGTGTTGTTAACTGGGCCACTTTGCAGCGTCTCGGGCGATCGTTTGCGACGCACAGTGGATCGATCCCATACAAATGCTTGGACATCACACAAGGTCGCTTGTTAAAAAGAAAATCTCTTAAAATATAGAGAGCGCTTTAGGGCGTTTTATAGAGGGTAAACTGGCAATGAAATATTATGTAAATGATATCTTTTATAAGACCAAAAATATTTGTGGTTTGCAGCACATTTAATTAATATAATGTTATTTTTGTTAAAATTAGTTTATCCTGTAGCTTGAGTATGTGCTCACTCAAATGTCCTTGCGGTGGTGGCGTCATGCGTCGGGTCGTTGCGTTCCCTAAAATATGGTTGAGCGAAACGATGGCTGGTTCATGCGTCATACTCGTGAACGGGTGCCGCCAGTGAGGACTGGTCTGCTCATGTCTACTATGTTTATTCGTACTCATACTCGTATAACTTAAAATAAAAAGTTATTTTCTTCTTTTATATTAAATCATGTGACTGCAGAACACATGTTTTTGTTTGTCAAATTGTTTTACTACTAAGTACATATTCTTGTAACTGACGGGAGAAAAAAACTAACCTTGACGATTTTCTTGCCCGTTCTTTTACGATCAAGCTACCGCCCGCAGTGAATGGGCGCGCTAGTTTTTAAGTTTTGACGTTCATAAGAGCTTTTGAGCCAAACTTGAATAAATGAATATGAATTTGAATTTATACTTGTCATATTTGTTTTCTTTTTTAAAAATATGTGCAATGAAAGTCTTTAAAAATATGTGCGGAGATATTGTTTGAGACTGACCTGATCTAGTGTGGTTACATCGTAATTTAGTCTATTATAAAGTACCTAAACAAGGTCCTTTTTATAGAAAACAATAAGTGCGGAGTGCTTTATTTAGAAACAATTCGTATATGTCGTTGCCTAGTTAAATGGGACAGGGCTACAAATAAATGTAGATTTTTATATCATTATGATTATTTTGATATCAAATGATTAGATAGAAATATCATTTCTATCTTTGTGAAAGCTTAGAGATGACCAGATATTATTTAAGTAGCCATTGGCTAAAGAAAACCTTGATCCTAAATACTATGATTTGCGCCGACTTTGTTTGACAAAGACCAGATCCTGGGCTAATTTAAAGAAGATGCCGCGAGACTGTTTAAAAGGGTGACCGCAGCCCCGGGGCATAGCAGGCTCAAGAAGGAACATGGATGGTTTTTAGTCAGTAAAAGTCAGACACACCCTCCCGCTCCACCCACAGCGGGAGAAGGACATTAGATGATTTTTAATCCGAATGGTAAATTACCAACCTAAAGATCGGACCACGACATCTAGTCCTACATTACTACAATATAATGATTAATAATAAATATAGATCCCGTAGCTTTACGTTCATGCATTTATCAAAAGGAGTTTATATATTATTTACTTTATCAACCAAATAAATGTATACAGACTTACACATAACAATAGCTAAGATAATATAACCCCTAAACTTTAAGCCGTAGCTATTCCGACACCATACTATTCAAAACTTGTAAATTAGACTAGTCGGCAACAACCACATCCCGTGCACAGTAAACATTTAGCCTTGGCCCCTTTACAACCTAACCTCCGCAACCAACAAAGACTTATTTACCACGAATCATATATCCCCAATTTAAGATTGTAATTTTTAATTTATATACCACTGCATAAATTTGAAGGCAAGCTAATTAATTTATAAGAGAAGGGTTAATAAAACCGTCAAATCGTCAGAAATACAATCATCCAATGACTTGCACATCATATTTGTAAATAAGCACTGCATATCCTTCCCATTGTCATGATTTTATTAAAACATACCGCTGCCATCTGTTGGTGCAATGTTAGTATCAAAATCATGCTAATTTGCTAACCTTCTAATACACACTGCAGTCCTGCCTAAAACCTCTTTACACGCCACAGAAAACATAATCATAAAATCCATACATGGCCATAATTTTTGCATTACAAATCCTTTGACAGTGACTTATTTTCTTTTTTTTAACTCGTAGCATCGTATCAAGCGTAGAACTGGGCCTCTGGTTTAATTTCTAATGCTTTTTTAAATGTGACTCGACATAGATGATATGAATAAATTGTGAATAGCGACATTATATTTCAGGTTGTGTTCCACAGCTTGAGTTGAGAGGGCGAAGTGTTAATTGTCAATTAAAACATTTTTGTTCTAACTGGTAGCAGCCGTATAACGCGGCCTCTGTTTTCGTCTCTACAGTTCGGAAATATAAAAGCGCTTGATACGATGGAATTTGCACGGTAACAAGTGTATGAAAAAAAATAAAAGTAAAGAATAATAATTGAGTAGCAACATTTACTTTCAAGTTGTGTAGTATAGCTTATGACAAGCAGGTGAAGTGGGAACTGTTTACCCCAATGTATTAATGAAAATTAATTTATCTATTAACCCGTAATACTATGTCACTGCCAAACATTCAAAAATTTTACCAGATTCGATGTTTATTTAACTCGAAGCAAGCGCGAAATGGAGGACCCGTTTTAGACTCGATGATATACAAAAAATTAAGAGTACCGGCCAGTATTATCTTTCAGGTTGTGTTCTAAGGCTTGAGTTGAGAGGGTGACGTGTTAACTGGGCCACTCAGATGACGTCACAAACGACCGCTTCTGATGAGATAACGCTTTAGGCCGAGCCATCTTGGGGCAGTGAACCTTCTAAAGCCATTATACAAATTTCCATCCAAACTTGCCCTGAAGCTAACGGTCTTGTCATATGTAAACATGACATCTGATTTATTTTATGAGATGACTAACTTCTAGTTGTAACCTTCATTATATATACATAAATTAATACACGCCTGTTTTTCCGAAGGGGTAGGCAAAAACATATTATACGCCGACACTTAGTCAATTATATTGTTGGTCCCACGAAATAGGTGGCGAGCCTATTGCCGCTTATCGGGCACTGTTTTGTTTGGCAGAGCCTCGTCCATTGATGCAGGCAGGAGCACCACTTGCAGGTGAAGTTGGCTTGGGCTCCTTAGGTCTTGATAGTATCCCTATGCACCTCAATCTTCAATTATTACTATAATCTACATTAATATTCCACTACTGGGCACGGGCCGCTTCCCACAGACTGAAATAAGAGGATTCGGCCCATTAGGAATGGCGGAGGCAGGTATGTGGAATGTACAGCAGTTAGCAGCCGCCCAATGAGGCCTCCTACTAAGCTTAACGACTACAGCGTTAAGCCAAGTTGAAGGCTTTATAATATGATGGTCAAATTCCACCAGATAGACGAGAGAGTGACATTCTGCTTTAAAAACTTTTAAACGACCCATACGTTCAGAAGAATATGATATGCTACTCAAACCCAAGCAAGGACTCGTTTCACTAATAAATAAATAACATAATCAAGTGATAGATTAAAAATATCTTTATAACAATTCCCGCGCTACTATAATTTCCCGAAAAATCGAGAAGCTATTCAACACGACACGTGTTTCGCCCTTACACAGGGCATCTTCAGGTAAGATAGGAGCCTCTGAACAACGATGTCTTCACGACCAACGCTGAAACGAGAGTGAGCAAAGTTTCTCGAAAGATATTTTTAATCTATCACTTGCTTACAATGGATTTCCGCAAAGTAACGCCTGAATCAATAAAAAAAAACTTAATAGCAAGAAAGTAGTATTGGGGTAAAAATCATTTAGGATTAGTTGACACCGAGTTCAAACCCCCGTTTAATCGATTCACTGCATTAAAATTTACTTGCATTTAAGAGTTAAGTTAAGAGGTAAGTGGGATTATAAAACAAAACTACTTTTTGGAGATCGGGCTGGTCAAAAGTTCCACAAACCGACGGGAGTACATACAAAAGGTTAATGAGTGTGACTGAGGCTAAAAGCATGTCGGGCGGGGTGCTTTTCTTTATAGCTTTATACTTTGCCACTGACCCCCCTTTTTTAACAGCGGTGGGCGTCGTCGAAAGATTTTTAGTAGGTAGGAATGCGGTGGTCGCGTCTGCTGCAAAGAGTCCCATACTCCCTCCCGGTCTCCCATTTTGGCCCGGAGACAGTGCAGTGGTAAATGCATTTTGTAAATGCATTTGTTGACGTAAATCAAAAAAAAAAAGGCTAAGAGCATGTACAAAGTGGAAAGGATAGTGCCTACCCACGGGTATTATAATTAATAATATGTGTAGATAAGCACTGCATATCCTGCCCAATGTCATGATTTAATTAAAACATACCACTGCCATCTATTGGTAAAATGTGAGTATCAAAAGCATGGAAATTTGTTAACTTTTTACTACATAATGCCCTACCCAAAAACCTGCTTCCCTACCCCTGAAAACATCTATTGTATATAATACTTGATAATTTGTATTTCTAACATTGTTTTTTTTTCATATAAAAAATATAAGGTTTCCTACCAAGATCTGAGGAGCTCAAGCCAACCTCACCTGCAAGTGGTGCACCTGCCGATCAACGGACGAGGCTCTGGCGAACAGCGGCAATAGGCTCGCCACCTATTACGTGGTACGAACAATATAAATGGCGAAATGTGGGCATATAATATGCCGCTGCCTACCCCTTCGGGGAAACAGGCGTAATATTATGTATGTATGTATGTAAAAAATATTATCATAAAAAGTCATTAAAAGATGGTATTTTAAAACCACAAGCCGGAATCGCTGTTTACAATCTTTAAACGCCTCGACGCACAGCACTGCTATGTAATTTCGCAAAATGTACTCGTAATTAAACACTAAAGCGTTACACAGCGTAAACTGAGGCAGTTTTCAGCTACAAAGGAACATGTCGAGGTACTACGGTATTGCATGTAATTCCCTAACACGTGTGATGTGGAGGCATAAATTACATGCTGCCTTATTGCGTTTGTATAGCTCACACAAGACCTACTATCCCTTAGGGTAGGCAAATTAATTTTTAAAAAAATATTTAAACTTTTGTTTGTCGTTGTATATCAATTCGCTTCATGCATAGATACATATTGTAATTGTTTAACCAACGAAGCGCTTGTAGCTCCGCTGTGCTCGATGGTCGGAAACGATCACCGAAGCAGAGTTTACAGAGTTCAGTCCTTGGATTGGTGACCGTTTGTATGGTATTTGATATCGAGCGCTTCCGTGCTTCGGAAGGCACGTTCAGCCGTTGATCATTAAATGTTAAGCCATGTTTGAGGCCTAATTGGGCGGTTTGAAAAAATCTTGAAAAAAGCAGCAGGGCGCAATACACCTGCCTTCGCCAATCCGCACTGGGTCCGCGTGGTGGAGTATGACCTAATACCCTCGCACGTTGGTATGTGAAAGAAGGCTCGTGCTCGGTAGTGGGACGCTAATGGGCTCAGATGATAAGCCAACTAAAAAGAACTTTGTAAAGGCAAAATATATATGATTTTGTACATCATCACAACCCATTAACGTCCCACTACTGAACACGAGCTTCCTCTCACATACCAAGGTGTGAAGGTATTGGGTCATACTCCACCACGCTGAGCCAGTGCGGATTGGCGGAGGCAGGTGTATGGTGCCGAAGGATCGAGGCGCCGTATCCTCGAGGCGGTCGGGCACATCTTAGAGCGATGGGTCGGCCGTCGGTGGGGGTCGATGACTTTCCGGCTCACACAGGTACTTTCCGGTCACGGGTGCTTTGGGAAGTATCTGTGTGACGTCGCCGGGGGGGAGTCGACCCGGTGTTGCCACCACTGTGACTGCGCGATGGATAATGCGCAGCACACTTTGGTGGCGTGCCCTGCATGGGCGGGGCCGCGGTCGACGTTAGCCGCGGCCCTGGGTGGAGTGGCTCTCTCGCTGCCGACCATCATGCAAAAGATGGTCGACAGCGAGACGGCGTGGGAGGCGATGGCCTCCTTCTGCGAAGTGGTGATGTCGCAGAAGGAGGCCGCGGAGCGGGAGAGGGAGCGGGATCCGCTCTCTCTCCGGCTACGCCGTTGGCGCAGCGGGCGGGCCAGAAGGGGCCCGTCAGGCAGCGGCCGGGGGGTCTTAGGCGGCGGGGGCAGGGGGCCCCATCCGTCTCGCCATAGACCCCCCCCGAAGTCGGCCAGTTACGCCATGGCCGCACATAGAGGTAGGGGGGCGCTGCAAATTGCGCCTTCCTGAGGAGGTCTCCCCGGTTCTGATCCAGGGGACGTTGGCCGCGGGCGGGGTACCAGAAGCTACAAACTCCGGGCTCTGGCGCCTCGCCCCTTTTCAACAGCGGTGGGCGTCGTCTGAAGTTTTTTAGTGGGTAGGACTGCGGTGGTCGCGTCGGCCGCAGTGAGCCCCACACCCCCTCCCGGTCTCCCCCTTTTGGCCAGGAGACAATGCGTAAGCAGCATTTTTTTACAGACGATAATAAAAAAAAATTAAAAAAAGACAGGTGTATGGCGTCCTCCTGTTAGAATTTTTTAAGCCGCCCATTAGGCCTTTAACATGGCTTAACGACTACCACATTTAGTGATAACCGGGACCAACGGCTTAGCGACTACCACATTTAGTGATAACCGGAACCAACGGCTTAACGTGCCTTCCGAAGCACGGAAGCGCTCGATATCAAATGCCACACAAACGGTCACCCATTCAAGGACTGACCTCTGTAAACTCTGCTATACTTTGTTTATCGTTTCCGACCACCGAGCACCGCAGAGCTACGAACGCTTCTTGTACGAGAATCACAAATTAACGACAAATTAATTCGTATTAATACGTATGCCTGTACTTTGTAGTAAGGCCTTTCTACATACATACAATGACGCTTGTTTCCCCGAAGGGGTAGGCAAGGGCATATTATACGCCCACATTTCGCCAATTGTGTTGTTGATCCCACGTAAAAGGTGGCGAGCCTATTGCCGCTTACCAAGAACTTGTATGTTTGCCAGAGCCTCGTCCGTCTTATAGTGTGTAATTGTGTATTAATAATATTGTGTATTAATAATAGGTTGGGGAAAAAGTCTTTTCGTATTTTTGTATGAAAAGTCAAGACATTTTTTTCAAAGTTTATTTACATTTATTTACAATATATATGTACCGTTTTGTTGAATAACTTTCTGCCATTTTGTGGGCAGAGACATTATCCCGTTACTGTAGAAACTTTGGGACTTCTGATCAAAAAAACGGGACAAATAGTTTTGGCAGTCCTCTCTTGAGGTCAACCTTACAGAACCTAAAGAATTCTGCAGAGACCGAAACAGGTGAAAATCTGAAGGCGCAAGGTCAGGGCTATATGGTGGATGCACTAGGACCTCCCAGTCGAACTCTCTTAATTTTTGCTGAGTGACTAAAGATGTGTGTGGTCTAGCGTTATCGTGATGAAAGACCTTCCTGTTGATCAATTCCGGCCGTTTTCTCTCGACTGCTTCCTTTAATCTCATCAGTTGCTGGCAGTAAAGATCAGAATCGATGGTTTTGCCGGGCGGTAAAAGCTCATAATAAACAATGCCCTTCCAATCCCACCATACACACAGCATCACCTTATTTCGTGTTAGGCCAGGTTTGGCCCCAGTCTGTGAAGCCTGGCCAACTTTCGACCACGACCTTTTTCGCACGTTCTTGTCGTACGTGATCCACTTTTCATCGCCAGTTATCAATCTCTTCAAAAACGGCTCGGTTTCATTACGTCTCAATAATGAATCGCAAATGAGTACACGGTTCATTAAGTTTCTTTGAGTGAGCTCGTGTGGCACCCAAATATCGAGCTTTTATTGTATAACCAGCTTTCTTCAAATGGGTCAAAACTGTTTTGTGGTCAATTCCCAGTTCTTCAGCTACATCGTAACTAATACAACGTACTAATATGCCGATCTTGCTCCACTCTTTCAAAAATGGCGTCCATTTTATTCGTAACAGGGCGACCGGAGCGAGGTGCATCTTTAACATCAAAATTTCCGGACTGAAAACGTTTGAACCAAATTTGTGCTACTCTTACTGACACTGCATCAGGTCCATAAACATCACAAATTTTTTTCACTGCTTGAGTTGCATTTTTGCCTTTTTAGGGTTCCGTAGTAAACAAGGAACCCTTATAGTTTCGCCATGTCCGTCCGTCCGTCCGTCCGTCCGCGGGTTAGCGCAGAGACTATTAACATTAGACAGCTGAAAATTGGCGTGGGTATACATATTAATCACGTCGACAAACCTGTAGAATAAAATTTTTAAAAATATTGTTTTGTAACGTACCTCCCCTACACGTAAAGTAGGAATGATTTTTTTTTCTCGAGTCTATCTTATCATGTTGGGTATCGTTAGAAAGGTCTTTCAAAAGTAATACGAGTTTCTTAAAACCATTTTTCGATTTAGGGATCCGTTTTCGAAACATTAAGCTTTAAAGTGGAAAAAATTGATAGAGTTCAGTATCCGCCCCCCCCACCAGGTAAACGGTACTTTCAGAGTGGCTGAAAAAATTCACAATAGTAGTATATATAATGAAGTTAAAAGGAAAACTATCACGGCTAAGTAGGCTTTACTGGTTTTCGAGTAATGGACGACAATCAAATAAATTTTTGTATTAAATGTATTAAAATTTCATTCATACCGTAGTAGTGATATCTATCGGGGAATAGCTGAACCTGTTCATATAGCGACATTATGGCTAAGGGTGATTACGGAACCCTATATTGCGCGTGGCCCGACACGCACTTGGCCGGTTTTTTATAATAAAATTTTAAAATGTATCGAATTTCTTCATTAGATTCACTCATTTTTACGGAGAGAAAAACAAATGAAAAATAGCGGGAAACAACTTTTTTTTATTTTTTTCTTTTCTTTATAATGGAACCTTTTTAATGTTACCAAAACCAGCCAGACACAAATAGTACAGTCAAAAAAATTTTATAATAAGTTTATACCTACGTTATGCGAAAAGACTTTTTCCCCGACCTAATATTATAACCATACATATGTATAACATGATACCCTTTATTTAAATTTGTTATTCATCCTCTAGTATCCATAATGCAAGCTAGAATCATATTGGAAGTAGATTGCACTGTGTGAGATGTTCAAAAGTATTAATTTATTAATACTATGTTGTTATTTGAGTAAAGAGACCTTTTCACCTCAGGTATAAACTATGTTTTATTTTCCTTTTAAAATACCTATATATAAAACTAAAACCTTTTAAGCTTAATAATATCTGCATTAATTATGCCGAGACTGGCTCCCGTTTCCATAAACTTCAAGCTTGAATTATTTATAACCTAGAAGATTCGGTTTCGTTGGAAATAAGTGCGATTTAAGACTATTGGGACTTAAAGAGGCGATTAAGATGCTGCTACAGGGGATTCGTCTTAAACATTCGGCCATCTCTGGAATAACTTACTAGCGTACCTTTTATGTCAAAGTAGATATATTGCTTTTTAAATAACTTAAATAAATAAACATAATCACGCCTGCTTAGGCATAATATTGTACGCCCAAATTTCGCTACTTATGGTTTTAGTCCCACGTATGGTGGCGAGCCTATTGCCGCTTACCGGGAACTTATATAATTGCCAGAGCTTAGTTCGGTAATCGGCAGATGCTCCAATTACAGGTGAGCAGGACCCCTTCAGTACCATTTAAAAGGAATATGTAGTATGTATTACGTAATGTAACGTACGTTTGACGACCGATTTTCCGTGCAGGTCAGTATACCTGCACTTCACTCCAGAGGTCGTGGGTTCGATTCCCACACAGGACTATTCTTTGTGTGCATGAACATGAATATTTGTTCTGGTCTGGGTGTTTTCCTATTTATATTAAGTATGTATTTACAAAAAAAAATAAAGTATTTAAGTATGTAAAATAATTCATCATGGATTAGGTCAAAAATAAAAATATTATTAGTCACTAATGGTACAACTGAGTCAGGAAAAACAATGCAATTAAAATATTGATTCTTAGATATTAGGATTAATGATAACTATAACTTGTTAAATTATTATAAAATCTACTTCATCATCTCAGCCCATAAACGTCCCACTACTGAGCACGAGCCTCCTTTCACATACCAAGGTGCGAGGGTATTGGGTCATACTCCACTACGCGGACCCAGTGCGGATTGGCGGAGGCAGGTGTATGGCGTCCCCCCCGACTGGTCTCCACCTTGTCGTGGTGGGGGGGCTGAGTACCTCCCGGTAGGGCGCAGGAGGCGCCAGGGAAAAGGTAACACCCAGAGATTGGCGACTCTGGGTGCCCTTAGTACTGACTACCGGGGGGGACCTGTGGAGGGCGCAGCGGGCGGACCAGGAGGGCCCGTCAAGCAGCGCCAGGAGGGTCTTAGGCAGCGGGGGCAGGGGGGCCCTGCTGTCTAACCATGGACCCTTCGAGAAGTCAGCCACACACGCTATGGTCGCACAAGGAGGTAGGAGGGGCGCGTCCACTGCGTCTCTCTGAGGAGGTCCTCCCGGTTTTGGTCCGGGGGACGTTGGCCGCGGGCGGGGTGTCAGAGCTGCAACCCAGGTACTGGCACCACGCCTCTTTCTCAACAAGCGGCGGGCATCGTCGGAAGATTTTTAGTGGATATTACTGCTGGCGGTCGTGTCTGCCGGTGGTGAGCCCCACACACCTCTCTCGGTCCCCCTTTGGCCGGGAGACAGTGCGTAAATGCATTTTGTTACCGACGTAAATCAAAAAAAAAAAGGCAGGTGTATGGCGTCCTGCTGTTAGAATTTATCAAGCCGCCCATTAGGCCTCTAACATGGCTTAAAGACTACCACATTTAGTGATAACCGGGACCAACGGCTTAACGTGCCTTCGGAAGCACTACTTAACTTACAAGAAAAGAAACAAATGAAAAAAAAATATAACATATCAATAATTAAAAAACTTGATTAGTGCCACCCCCTCTCATCTTACGGCGAGTTGTAAGAGTCAACAAAGAGAAATCCTAACGGATGAAGCGCAGCAGCGTCATCTTGCGTTTTGGCTGGAGTTGCGAGCACCAACTCGCCTACACTCAGCCGTGTGGTTTCCGGCTCAAGAATAGATCCAACCCAAAGCTAGGGTGTTGTAAAAGGCAACTAATGGCTACCCATTCAGCTAAGGCTCTCGCCTTCCAATGCAAGCCACCTAGCCTTCCGCTTAGCGTGCACTCATCCGACAAGGCTTCCCGCCTTCTAACACACGCCACCTAGCCTTCCGCAAAGTGTGCGTCTTTCAGTCAAGGCTTCCCGCCTTCCAACATGCGCCACCTAGCCTTCCGCTTAGTGTGCGCCGCGTCGGTGCCTCCCCAGGCGCCGATCGCTTCAGATGTCGCCTTCATGGTAGAAATACTAAAGGCTATTACAGGAAGAGGTTTAGTCGGTTCAAGTCCGACATAACCACACACACCGGGTGTGTGGTATGCGGGGGCATTATCTCCCTCCTCCCACCGTGGGGGGTAGTTCCAAGTAGGGTTGTTGTTGGTTTTCTGGAACGCAAAAAAAAAAAAAAACTCGCCTACACGTGGTGTGGTGATTATGGGCAAATACCTCCAATAGAACGTAATATATTGGGTAGGCCAGTGTTTAGCAGCGGACTTCATGAGACGACCGATATGGATATAATTATGATAATATGAATATTTCGTCGTTGTTCTGGGAAAAACCAGTAAATAACTTATTTTCATAAAATGAGTTAACACAAATAATCGACTCAGTTTTTTATGCTCTTCGTCTACGAAATACAATAGCATGATATCGAAACACAAAAACTTAATTTCATGTGATTTTTAATAAAAATATTTTTATCTGAAGTATTATTTGCCTTTAACTCAAATTAGGTAACCATCTACTTACAGGGTTTTCCCAGAACATCGACGATTTGTTCTGGTCTGGGAGTTTCCTATGTATATTAAGTATGTATTTAAAGAAAAAAAGTATGTAAGTTTATCCGTTACTAAAGTATTCATAACACAAATTCTTAATAATATTTATCTTGGAACTATTTAGTCGGTGTAATTATTAGAAATTATTTAATATTATTTTTTAACATTGATATGTGAGAGGAGGCTCGTGCTCAGTAGTGGGACGTTAATGGGCTGAAATGATGATGATGATAATGATTTACTCCTAAGGCTGATATGTCTTCCACCTATAGAAAGCTAGCAATTTCATTTAAATAAAGTTAAAGAAGGCACTATAAATATAAATCTTAATAAGTATAAAATAAGGTAACAATCGTATAAAGAAGCTATGAAATATATAACCTTATTCAATTCCAAATAAGAACGATATCGAGCAGTGTAACGTTGAGTAAAAATCCTCATAACAATTCCCTAGAACCCTAAGAATCAATCATATCGAAATATTTCTCTTTGCCCAGGCTCTAGGGTAAACTCGAGAATTACAAGGAATTTCAAATGCTTACTACCTACCTGCGATTGGGCTGTATAAATCAAAATCGAGGCTTCGAGTAAGTCTTTCTGCCAACATTTTAGTTGAGGTTTAATAAAATATTTGGCTGTTGTGGTCTCAATTAGTTTGAAGAAATACTGGGGAAAATAAATCTATCAACTCCTGGCTCATATGAAGCTAGCTGTTTCTAATTCAGTCTAGATATATAAATCACAAATAATTAAATAGTTGGGTTCAAATTTTGCCGTTTTTCTTTATGTAAAGGTTTTGAACTTAATACAAGAGGTTAACTGGAAATCATCAGACTATTTGCATCCACTGCTGAAGATAGTTAAAGCGACATAGTTAATGGCCATCAGCAATAAATATTCGTAGCCGTAGTAATCGTAGCAGAATATCGTAGCCGTATTAAACAGTCGTAACCCTACATGCGTGCCGGTCTGGTCCTGTGAACTTATATTTGTTAATTGTAATTTCGTGTGACGTACTTAAACAGACTTTTAGTATCATCTTTCAGACTTTAATTTGTACATAAGTGGTTTTTAAAAATAAACCTTAAATAGGCCTGTCCAATGGCGTGCCACTAAGCCCCATGTTCAGTTTTATGCCTTCAACCATAATACCTACTACAACTAACTAATTAATAACTATACAATGATTTTCAGCTCTGGTTCTACCCTTAAGTCGGAAAAAATCGAATAAACTTTTTTAGTAAACATTCGCCATTGACATCATACCTAAATAGACAATTGAAAAGTTTAATATGCGTATTCATCATATTCCAGCATTATTCAATTTGCCCCAGACTTAAGCTTAGGTCCCAGGGTCTGTTTACTGGTTCAACCAGATTTGACTGAATTTCAGTTATTACGTGGAGCGACTGCCGTCTGACCTCCGCAACCCAGAGGGAAACATCATTCTATAATTAAACCAGCTGTCAAGATGTAAGAAAGGCACTGACTTTATTTTAGCGACTGTCGCAGATGTTCATGACAGCCGGCACCAACGGCTTAACGTGCTTTCCGAGGCACGGAGCGAGCGATAATTACGCACATAACTTTGAAAAGTCATAGGTGCGCACCAAAGTTTAAACCCGAAACGCTCTGAATTTGAAGGCTTTGGGTCCCGCCACTGAGCTATCGCCGCGTAAGTTTAATATTATTTCAATATGCGTTAAAAGATAACATGAACTTTGTATATGTATATATTATTTTATGTATTTTAATAATATTTAACAAAAAGTTTTTGAGTATATTATTTTTAAAGTTTTTGCTTTCTTATTCTCTCCTTTGCGTCGGGTTGTCTGGCTTTTAGCTATAAGACCGCCTAGATTGGCTTATTTTTTTTTTTAATTTTGTAATCTATAGTTTTGAAGTTTCTTGGCCAATAAAGAGCATATCTATCTATCTATATGTCAAAAACTATTTGTTTATTCAATATAGATTTTTTTATTTCTTAAGTGCTAATCAAGAGCTCCTTTGGAAAAACTGACATATGAGAATAAGGGGTAAAGCCTTACTTACTAACATACTTCGTGTTATATTTTTGGAAACAGCTCATTAGTGTCATTGCAGTGAGTTCCGCCGAACGTCTAAAATGAGACAATGCCCCTTGTTACTAACACGTCTATTTGGGTAAGTGGGCTTTGGTATTCTATAGTTTTGACGACCGATATGGCGTGGAGGCATTATTACCTGTAATGACAAATAATTTTTTGATTTTGAAAAAGCTATATTCATTAAAACTAAAAATAAACTATGGTGACTTCGATTTTATGTCTGTCTCGTAGTGCGATCGTTAAATTCGACAGATAATATGATATGCCTTACAAAGTCGCAGCAAATTAAGTAACATTTTAGACGACCGATATGGCGTAGAGGTCAGTATACCTGCACTTCACTCCAGAGTTCGTGGGTTCGATTCCCACACAGGACAAATCTTTGTGAGCATGAATTTGAATATTTGTTCTGGTCTGGGTGTTTTCTATGTATATTAAGTATATATTTACAAAAAAAAAGTATTTAAGTATGTTTATCCGTTATTTAGTATTCATAACACAAGTTCTTCATGATACTTATCTTGGAACTAAATAATTGGTGTGATTGTAAAAGAATATTTATTATTTATTTATTTTAGATTTAAGATTAATTCTATTTGTTAATTCTTTAAAGACCTAAAGGTTAACAAAAAATTACTATTAATTGAATCTATCAAAGTATACAGGGAACTTACCATCTTCTTAGGAGCCCAAGCCAACCTCACCTGCAAGTGGTGCACTTGCCGATCAACGGACGAGGCTCTGGCGAATATAGAAGTTCCCGGTAAGCGGCAATAGGCTCGACCCCTATTACGTTGGAACAACAATACAAATGACGAAATGTGGGCTTACAATATGCCTCTGCCTACAAATACAGACGTGATTGTATGTATGTATGAAACTATCAAGAATGTATACATAAAATGCAATATTATATGAAACATCATGGCTTATCGTATTTTTCACAAATTAACAATCGACATATCAATTAATTCCATACTTTTTTTTAGATCTGATTGGTGAAACACACAGTTTATTAAATTTTGACAAAGTATTCATTTGAACTTGAACTAGGTGTACCTAATTATAATATAATTATCAACATTGACGAATTTCCTACCCAATTCTTCTGGATTCTAGCTCTTGCCCGCAGTAAATAGGCGTATTAGTTTCAAGTTGACGTTCGTCATCATATCCTAGCATTATTATCGGTTGCCCTAGACTTAAGCCCAGGGTCCACTCACTGGTCTAACCAGATTTAGCTGAACTCCAGTTATTACATGGAGCGACTGCCATCTGACCTCCACAACCCAAAGGGAAACATCATTCTATGGTTTAACCATTTGTTAGAATATTAGAAGGCACTGACTGCTTATAGATCTTATTATAGATGTTCATGACAGCTGGGACCAACGGCTTAACGTGCTTTCCGAGGCACGGAGCAAGCGATAATTACGCACATAATTTCGAAAAGTCATAGGTTTGCCACCAGGGTTTGAACCTGAGACCCTCTGTTCCTCCTCCTTTTAAGTTGACGTTCATAAGGGCTTTAATGGGCCAAATTGGAACAAAATATTTCGAATTTGTCGACCGATATGGCGTGGAGGTCATAATACCTGCAATTCGCTCTGAGATCGTGGGTTCGATTCCCTATATTCGAGTCCATAATATAATAAGGATAATTCTTGTGGCCATACTCATGTGAGTGTTTTTATATTCACTATATTCAGCAGTTTTAGTGATATCTTATTTTTTATTGTTATTACTACGGTTAATGTTTTATAACTCTTTAAACTTTTATTTTAAAAATGTTTTTTTTTTTTACCTTACCGATCGTAATATAAGCCCATAATTATATTGTACTTAGTTTATGCTATGTCAAAGTTGGTTAAAATAAAACTTAAAAAAATTGCAGTCATTTAAAGGAAAATTATTATAAATTACATTAAATTTGTTTCATAACACAAAGCATCTTAGATGTCAGTCTCTTCATTACATTTTGGAATGCTTTTGTAACTAAACGTTGTGTAACAAAGTCTGTTTTGTAACAAACTTCCTGTAACGCGAAGCTTTGTATAGGATTTGTCATAGCTTGCGTTGGAAACATTTAACAAGGCGTTGTGAACCTAACTCCGAACGTAGACTGCTTAAAGACGGGACTTTCACTTTATAATTATTTCAAGAAGTAGACAATATTATCAATATTGAATTTATTTAATAAGATTTTTTTGACAATAATA
Organism: Musotima nitidalis; assembly: GCA_949126915.1. NCBI lineage: Eukaryota > Metazoa > Arthropoda > Insecta > Lepidoptera > Crambidae > Musotima > Musotima nitidalis. The sequence continues at coordinate 5,358,102 of OX421429.1, forward strand.
CCAATTATTTAGTTCCAATATAAGTAGATATCATTATGAACTTGTGTTATGAATATTAAATAACGGATACACATAATTAAAAACGTTTTGTTAGTAATACGTACTTAATATTCATAGAAAATCACCCAGACCTGAACAAATATTCGTGTTCCACATAAAAAAATTGTCTTCGAATCGAATTGGGAATCGAACCCACGACCTCTGGAGTGAAGTGTAGGTATACTGACCTCCATGCCATATCGGTCGTCAAAGTCAAAATCTCTTTCCAATTTGGCTCAATAAAGCTCTTATAAACGGTAACTTGAAACTAATGCGCCCACTTACTGCGGGCAGGAGATGATTTTAGAAGAATAGAAAGTCCTCAAGGTTGATGATAATTAGGTACAAACAGTACAGTACAGTTAACAAATTGTAATAAACTATGTGTTCCAGACCTATCAGGCCTAAATAAACTATGGAATTAATCGACATATTGTCAATTTGGGAAGAATGCGATAAAATCCATTCATGATAGATTGATAGTTATTTTTGTTAACCTTCAGGAAACCGGATCAATTTATTTAGCTAGCATTTTAAATAATTACAAGAAGAATTAATCTTAAATCTAAAATATTAGTTGATTTGCTGCGACTTTGTTAGCCATATTAAATAATCTGTCAAATTTTACGATCGCACTACGAGACAGATATAATGTCGAAATCATCATAGTTTATTTTAGTTTTAATGAGGTCATAATGGTCTTACCATACAAAAAAATAAATGAAAATAAAAAAAAAATTTAAAAAATATATATATTTTATTGTCTTTAAGATCAACATGATCATTTAGATTCGTCAAACATTTACACAAAATGGAAATTCCATATATTTTTTTAACAACAATGAAAGAAATATGAGCGGTAACATAATAAAGGAGTAAAAGCAAATGGGTTCTTTGTCAGAATTTGTCAGTTTATCTGTCTGTTGTGGTTTTCTCAAGATTTGTCAGTCTGTATCTGTCAGTCAGCCTGTCGAGATTCTAAAGGAGGGAGGGGATTGTTCGTCAGTCAGACAGTCTGTCGGTGACTCTAACGAGGCTTCCAAAAGGCAACGAGATTGAGAAGAAGGCCTCAAGAAACTTATCTCCGGATGGATTCCGTAATGTACCATTTTAGGCATACAAATATCAAATTGAATAATAGTTAAAATTATTTGCTTGCTCAGATTTACTATTGTAACGAAACAACTAATAATTTCATATTGTAAAAGCAAAAGATTAGTACAATTATTAACAGAATGTCAAATTAAAAAATAGTTGAAGTCAAAGTTGATTATTATAAAAGCAGTAACAATTTACTAAGCAGTTAATAACATTAATAACATAAAAAACAGTAAATAATAAAACAAACAATGTCACAGAAATTTGTCATCATCATATTATTAAACTGAATAGTAATGCTTCTCGCTTAATAGTCCAGATAGCTTTCGCTTAAACATAGAAATTGTTTGATTGTTATTGGCTACTTTACTTAACTTATTTCTTTTTAAGAAAATGAAGTTTTAGAAATATTTCTGCAGACATACATACAATCACGCATATTATGAGCCCACGTTTCGCCAATTTTATTGTTGTTAGTCCCACGTAATATGTGGCGAACCTACTGCTGCACACCGGAACTTTTAAGTTCGCCAGAGCCTCCTGTTGTTTGACAGTTGCACCACTTGCAGAGAAGGTTGGCTTGGACTCCTAAGATGCTAATAGGATCCTTATACACCCTATATACATTGGGATTCGACTTAACAAAAACTGTAAACGTCAGGTTAATAACGAAATGCTTAATAAAATAGGAATACCAACAATTTTATACTGGTACAACACACCCATCACAACAAATAATAATCTTAACCGATAATAATCTGTGAAACACTAGTTATTTCAAATAACAAATTTGCCTCGACCATAAAATCCGCCAGATACCTTAATCAACGGTTTGAATACACCCCCCTCTGGGTTCACGTGGTCTAGAATAATACCTAAGGAGTCCTGAGCCCAGTAGTAGGTCGTTATTAGGCCGAGATTAATTTAAAAAAGTTATGCAGCCTTGAATGATTTGTAAACTACACACGACTAGTTCCAACCAAGTATTTTATAACTAGACCCTCCACCTGTCAAGTTATATAAGTTCCTAATTTGTTTCGTAGCTTGCCCCCTAAACTTTACTCAATATAAGTTTGACAGTTCGTAACAATAATATTGTTATAGACGGCTTGACCAGACCATTTCTATAAGTGTGTTTTGGTTTCTGAACTTGAGTAAAATTAAATGAATATGATTTATAGAATAAACATATGAGCGTTTTCAGGTAAAGATAGTAACCGCCATTTTGAATATTTTACAGGAGAAGGTTTTTTTTAATATTTCTCAAAATATTATTTAAAAACTACTTAAAACTTACTTATTTTAATATCGGCACCTCCCTATTATTCAAATATTAAGATTTGACTCAGTACTCTAACGGTTTTCAAAACAGTTTTTTGGGAATTTTGGCGACTTTTTGAAAAGGCTCGACATAATTCGAATTAAACTTTGTAAGATGAAATTGTATTTTTGTACTATATTGTTGTCGATTTGAGACAGGTGGGTGGTACCGGATGTGTGCGTTCTGCATAGGATCGAGATGGTTGGCGGTCTGTGAGGAAGGCCTATTTTTAGAGTCGCTTTCTCGCTCCCAGCCATCATGCGAATGATGGTCGACAGCAAGATGGCGTGGGAGGCCTCCTTTTGCAAAGAACAGATGTCGTAGAAGAAGGCCGCGTAGCGGAAGAAGCAGCGGTAGCCGCTCTCTCCCCAGCCATGCTGTTGGCGCAGCGGTCGGGTCAAGAAGGCCCGTTATGCAGCGCCAGGGGGGTCTTAGGTGGCGGAGCCTGGGGGCCTCTTTCCTCTACTATAGACCCTCCGCGGAGTCGGCCAAGGAGGTAGGGTGGGCGCGTCACACTGCGTCTCTTTTAGGAGGTCTTCCCTGTTCTGATCCGGGGGACGTTGGCCGCGGGCGGGGTGTCAGAAGCTTTAAACCTTGGCACTGGCCCCTCGCCCCTTTTCAACAGTCGTGGGCTTTATCGGAATATATTTAATAGGTCTGTCGCATCTGCCGCAGTGAGTCCCACACTCCCCCCTCGGTCCCCCTTTGGTCGGGAGGCAGTGCGTAAAGGCATTTTGTTACCTACGTTAATTAAAAAAAAAGAAATATGTTCAGCGGTAGACTGTATAGAATGATTAATTTTCTGTGCATGGCCTGCTTGGGAGATATATAATAATACATACCGAGGGGGTAGGCTAAGGCATATTATACGCCTACACTTCGCCAATCCCATTGTCGGTTCCACGTATTAGGTGGCGAGCCTATTGCCGCTTGCTGGGATCTGTTAAGTTCGCCTGAGCCTCGTCTGTTGATCAGCAGGTGCACTTGCAGGTGAGGTTGGCTTGAGCTCTTTAGACGTTAGTAGCATCCCTCTCATCATCATCATTTCAGCCATCTGAATTCCACTGCTGAACATAGGCCTCCCCAATTGCTTTTCACCTAGATCGATTCTTTGCGGCCTGCATCCACCGGCGCCCCGCCGGCCGCCCTGACCAGGTCATCGGTCCATCGCGTTGGGGGCCGCCCTCTACTACGTTTGGTGATTCGTGGTCGCCATTCAACGCCCTTTAACCTTAACGCCCCATCGGTCGTCGGTTCTTTGAGAATCCCTCTATACACACTATATAATAAAACCTCAGTGCTATATTTTGAGATATGCAATAAGGTGCTTGGTCGGAGTCCACTACCCAAACTCAGTGAGTATTGGTGAAGACAAATGGTCAAAACTTGACGTTGGGGACTGAGCAGACCTCTTTTTTCTATACATCACTTTTAAAAAAGATATAGGTATTGATTTTTTTTTATTGTATGTTTAATGTTGTATAATGTTAACACAGAAAAAGCCTACAAATTCATAGGCGTTTTATAATTTTAATACCAAGGACCAATCTGTCTGATTGTATAGCGTAATTTCTGTAAGCAAAAAATAACTACAAATTGCCTTTATTAATTGAAAATCTCGCGATTTATATTCAAAAGGAGTTCCTGTTTTCAATTAAAACAAGGTTTTTACAACAGCTTTTACGAACACGACACTTGAATATTGAATAATTTTTTACTACTGGATTTGCTCTAGTTTGTTTGTTTATTATTTATTGTTTTGTGATTGATTATACAAGTTATGTACAGTATTCATCATCAATTCATATCCTAACATTATCCCGGTTGCCCTGAACTTCAAAATATCAGTTTATTTATTTATTTATATTTACATTACTCAAATACAATAATTACGACGCACAAAAACAAGTTTTGTACAGTGCATTGTTTATTTATTAACATGATATCATAGCTATAACATACATAATACAATTAAAAATAATAATCATAATAATTAAACAAAGTAAACATCAATTTGATATTACTATTCTGCCGCAACTACAATATTGTTATCCACAAGAATTACAAACCAGTAAATAACACTTTTAAATTAGATTTAAGGTTTTTTTCATTTATCTGGCTTTTAACTTGAGCAGGCAGTGAATTCAATAATTACAGTTACAGCATGTACAGTAACTTGGAGCGACTGACTTCCGCAAGCCAGAGGAAACATCATTCTTTGATCGAACCAGACGTCAGGATGTAGAAGGCACTGACTTCCAAATAACGACTGCCATAGATGTTCATGACAGCCGGGAGCAACAGCTTAACGTGCTTTCCGGGACACGGAGCAAGCGATAAATACGCACATAACTTCGCAAAGTCATAGGTACACCAGGGTTTGAAATCGAGACCCTCTGAATTTGAAAGCTATGGAACTCGCCACTGGGCTATCGCAAAGTTTTAAACAGTATCATCTACGACATATACCACAAGCAACATTCTGTTAATTTTCTTTTATGTATGTCTTCAGCAAAAACGCTGAATTATAGGATTATTAACGTATTATGTATTATCTGTCTTCGCCCGGGCAGCTTATACTAAATTAGGGAAAATACTTGTTTGGCACTTAAAATAGCCAAACCAAGATAATTCTAAATTATAATATGTGTCCTGTGTAGCAAACGAAACTGATGACCTCAGAAGCTTAGTACGGGTATACCGATCTCTGAGTCATAATTCATCGTCATCAAAAAAATCACTTTCAATATAATCATTGTTTGTTGTAAGTTTTATTTTCGGATGGAATGTCTTAAAATTAGCGTGTTACGGTGTAAGTGGAACGAAAAAGTGTGTCATACTTTTACTGACTAAAAACCATACATGTTCTTTCTTGAGCCTGCTTTACTCCGGGGCCTCGGTGACCCTTTCGGATTGTCCCGCTGATGAAATTAATAAATAAAAGCAGATTTAGCTTAACAAACGTGTTTTACTTAGAGTAGAAAATTATTACCACAGACAATGAATCCTTAGAACTAGTGATGTGAAAACACAACAAGTAGTGTTGTGTCAATCGATAAAGAAGGGATTAGAATTTTAAATACAACACCCGCAAATTCGAACAGTCCCGCAAATCGTCAAAGCACTTCTATGAGAAAGGAGATCACTTCTTCAAAGAATAGGGCATGTAATAATAGGTAATTATATTACATACTCGCTGTCGTAAATTTGAATGATCATTACCTATATGAATATAAAATGAAGTACGTAATAAGAGAATATAATTATTAGCCGGCCTTCTATAGACGTAGTTGGTGCCACTTAATTAGGACTTTTATTTCTTTTCGGAAAACAGCAGCTAGTAATTTAAAATTGGGTTAAAATAACTATCTGTTTTTTAAGCGGTCGCAGTTCCACGAGACTAGGTGTGAGTAGAATTCCTAGATGTCAGTCCTTGAGTGGATGACTGTTTGTGTAGGATTAAATATCGAGCTTTCCTTTTCGGCATTCGTTGTTTACCACCAATTATGACAGACATACGCTTCTGGCAGAATTAGAAGAAAGAAAGAATGTTCCATTTATTATCCGCACATTTTTGTTTTTGTGTCCATATAGTGTATTTTTGGACATAAAAGTGAGATATTGCAGTGAACTGTGATTTTCTGTGTTGATTCCAAATCTCCCTAGAAGCCTTACTAGAGTAAAGTCTCTACTATAGATAGTTCAATCCACGATGACGCATGAATTGAGCAATATTGAACTCTATTGATTGATGTTAAGAGCGTCGCCATGCGTCATCGTGGATTGAACTATCTATAGTTTACTGGAGTATGACTTGACTCGACTATGGCAGACTTAACACTGACTTTACCAAATGACAAAGAAGCTGCATGTATGCAAATAACTTGAATAATAAAATTACTCTTAACAAGTAAGTCCAAATGAAGAAAAAAAAAAGAACTGCACATACAATTCATTATTATTGTTTTCACACATGTGTGTGCAGTCAAATGGCATTGCTTCAGCTTAATGCAGCTATAACAATCGGAATTATTTGCTGCGCTGGTTTTCAAGAAATACCAAAAAGTTTTCTAACTCGAACCAATTAGAAAATCCCGCAACAAACACCACGCTTGGCAACCAACATTTTTTGTACTGGCATTTAATGCAGGTATGTTAACCTAACTAAACATCTAGAAACATTCTCTGAACACGAAGAGACCTTTAAGCCTCTGAATAAAAAGTTTACAACACTCAAAGTAGTTAGAGCTTTGTTTATTTGAACAGGCTTCGCAATTACGTACAATGTTAATTAAGTTAAAATGTACGGATGGACGTCCTGACGTATACCTATTTTATCTCTGCCTAAGGATGTTACATGTTTAATCTGTTACTGGGACTGTGAAATAACAGGTACCTGTTCCAAATATACTGCGAGAAATGAGATTTAATTAGGCAAACGTTGTTTTTACAATTGCGCAAAATGAATGACAATAAAATATTCCTTATATATAGGTTATATAGGTTGGGGAAAAAGTCTTTTCGTATTTTTGTATGAAAAGTCAAGACATTTTTTTCAAAGTTTATTTACATTTATTTACAATATATATGCACCGTTTTGTTGAATAACTTTCTGCCATTTTGTGGGCAGAGACATTATCCCGTTACTGTAGAAACTTTGGGACTTCTGATCAAAAAAACGGGACAAATAGTTTTGGCAGTCCTCTCTTGAGGTCAACCTTACAGAACCTAAAGAATTCTGCAGAGACCGAAACTGGTGAAAATCTGAAGGCGCAAGGTCAGGGCTATATGGTGGATGCACTAGGACCTCCCAGTCGAACTCTCTTAATTTTTGCTGAGTGGCTAAAGATGTGTGTGGTCTAGCGTTATCGTGATGAAAGACCACACCCTTCCTGTTGATCAATTCCGGCCGTTTTCTCTCGACTGCTTCCTTTAATCTCATCAGTTGCTGGCAGTAAAGATCAGAATCGACGGTTTTGCCGGGCGGTAAAAGCTCATAATAAACAATGCCCTTCCAATCCCACCATACACACAGCATCACCTTATTTCGTGTTAGGCCAGGTTTGGCCACAGTCTGTGAAGCCTGGCCAACTTTCGACCACGACCTTTTTCGCACGTTCTTGTCGTACGTGATCCACTTTTCATCGCCAGTTATCAATCTCTTCAAAAACGGCTCGGTTTCATTACGTCTCAATAATGAATCGCAAATGAGTACACGGTTCATTAAGTTTCTTTGAGTGAGCTCGTGTGGCACCCAAATATCGAGCTTTTTTGTATAACCAGCTTTCTTCAAATGGGTCAAAACTGTTTTGTGGTCAATTCCCAGTTCTTCAGCTACATCGTAACTACTAATATGCCGATCTTGCTCCACTCTTTCAAAAATGGCGTCCATTTTATTCGTAACAGGGCGACCAGAGCGAGGTGCATCTTTAACATCAAAATTTCCGGACTGAAAACGTTTGAACCAAATTTGTGCTACTCTTACTGACACTGCATCAGGTCCATAAAGCTTGAGTTGCATTTTTGCCTTTTTTATAATAAAATTTTAAAATGTATCGAATTTCTTCATTAGATTCACTCATTTTTACGGAGAGAAAAACAAATGAAAAATAGCGGGAAACAACTTTTTTTTATTTTTTTCTTTTCTTTATAATGGAACCTTTTTAATGTTACCAAAACCAGCCAGACACAAATAGTACAGTCAAAAAAATTTTATAATAAGTTTATACCTACGTTATGCGAAAAGACTTTTTCCCCGACCTAATATATACACAGGGCCACATAACATAAATAAAGCAACGGATACTTATTTACATACGTTTTTTGTTAATCCATTCTTACAATCATTATTGCATGAATGATTGAAGATCACTCTGCCCGATCATTATTCCCTAGAGTTAACAAATAACAGCAGACAACAATATGTAGATACAAATAATATTGAGATATTTGAAATTAAATTCCTTTTGACCGTTAAAAACTAATAGAACTCATAGAAGTTCTTTTAATCGCTATAATAAGCAAAAATTACATGCTTTTTTAATGTCGTACAACACCAAAGCATATGTGACGAGCCCAAAAGTGAGGAGTTCCTCAAGCTTCTGCCTGCAGTAAATGTGCTTCGTTTTTAATTTGACGTTTAATGATAGCATTTTTGAGTCTAAATTGAATTAACTATTTATACTTTGACACGATGATATCCGTTGTGGTAAGAGTGGATCCAACATTAAGTGCAATCTATAAATAAAGTACAAGTAATAAGTCTGTCTGAAAAATAAAATTTTCTACTCGAACCAATACTATTTGAAACCTGTTATTTTTATCTGCTCCGTAAGAAACGATGACCTCTATTAGCCAAGTGTATTTTCAAACCTCTGGCGATTTGGAAATGAAAGGAGATATATTTGGAAATGATTGCGTTCGAAACGTCAGAGCTTTAGAGAAGGATTAACCGTCCATTTTTAAAAGTTAAATTATGAAGGGTTTATTTTTAACTATGCCTTGAGCTTTTAAGAGGATTACATTTTATTCTCTCATATTTACAATTCCGGTGGTCAGTCAATGGAAACATTTTGTTACCTCCTACGTAAATTGTTGTATCCCCGTAGTATAGTTTTGGGAATACAACAAGTTACATAGGATGTATCGATTTAGAGTATTTTTGTATTCATAAATCGTATAGAATAAGAAGTTTCTACGCAAAATACGCGTTATGTCATCATTTTTGTAACATGTATAACTTTAGATTTTGACCGTGTCAATAAGAGTATGGCTTTGGCATCAAGTGCATTTGGCAAAATATTTGGGCAGAATACGTAGCTCTCGGCTTTGATCTGTACCTTTTTGCTCCTTGTTTATATATGTAAGTAAAGTAAAAGTAAAAAGTTATTTATTTCATAAACAAAATATAAATTTAAAAAAAAACTAAATATTAATCAAAACAATTTTTTTTTTTAAAAGTAATTACTACTACAATGACACTTACATGCAAAAATATAAAAGTGTAAGTGAATCTAAGTGCTAGTTCCGAGCCACCGCTCTGTGAGAAAAACTGACAAAAAACTAACAGGCAGACATGATCTTTTAATTAATTGTGTTAAAATATTAAATAAGTTACCAAACTCAATGGGAGAGCTTAGTTTACCCATTCAAAAGAAAACTACATTTTGGCTAAAAAATTAATGTTTTTATTCAATCGCAGAATACTTTAATACCTAAAGTTATATTGATAGATAGATAGATAATACGTTTATTTCGTTTAAATAGTACAAGTAGTAGTAGTAGTTTATATGATTTATTCGTTATTTAGACATAAATGTATTCTATTATGATTATTACAATGACTATAATTCCTCGCGACGCCCTGCGTTTGTCAAAATAGATGTTTCTTTAAATAACATAACCACCACATGCTACAATGTTATGTGAATAAAATTGATTTCATTTAATTTAAAAAATATGAGAATATATTGCAGAATTTGCACTTATTTGGAGCATAAAAAAATGAAAAATGTATTTATTTCCACTAGGTTTACAAATTGTTCAAATATTCGCCTTCTACATCGTTTCCAGTGGTACCGAAACTAAGCAAAGCTTGTATCTTGGGAAAGCTATTTTATTTGGATTACTGAGTTTTATATGTCTATTCGATATAAAAAAATATAGCACATATTTAGTACCTATATAAGAATCCTATGAAGTTCTAAGGAGCCTAAGCCAATCTCACCTGCAAGTGGTGCACCTGCCGATTAACGGACGAAGCTCTGGCGAACATTCCCGGTCAGCGACAATAGGCTCGGTACCTATTACGTGGGACCACCAACATAATGGGCGAAATGTGGGCGTAGAATAGGTCTCTTCCTACCCCTTCGGGAAAAACAGGCGTGAATGTATATATTATTTATTCTATTCAGGATACAAACAGTCATTACAAATAAAAAAAAAAATTAAAAATAATTTGCTTAATACTAGACCTACAGATCCCTAAATTATATTATTTCCGAGTGGAAAGCGGTCTGACAACTCGGGCGCATATTACGCTGAAATTGCTAAAACTATGGGAACGAGTAAGTGAGAACCCCGTGACTTGACGTGAGCTCAGTTTAGCGGTGCAGCAGGAGGCCACGCTCCTCGTTTCCATGTATGTAATAATACGCAAAAAAAATGTGATAGTTCCCAGTATGTAAATTACAAACAGTTCTGCCTTGTAATTCTTGTAAAAGTAAATTAAGTACTCAAATTAGATTGATAAGAAGCGTGCAAAATTTTATCAGAAGTTTTATCGCTTTGTCAAGCCTTAATTTCAAATATGTCGTTACAAATATGCCAATGCCTCGTTAATGCATTTATAAAGTGTTCGTTTGGTAAGGTAAGTGATCCGATCATTATAAACAGTTAAATCGTATCTAATTATAGATTAATGGTACATGTATGCAAATAGAAAAGACACACGAAAGATACATACACACACAAAACTTGTAACCTGAAGTTGTAAGACCTGTAAGTTCGTCATTTTAGAAACTTCAAGCATAGGACTTTATTTTCAGACTTTAGCTTAGAAATAAGCAAAAATGCAATACAGCGTTTTTAAAACCGAATCTCCTTTATCGGAAGCAAAGCCACGAGCGACAGCTAGTAGTAAACATACTCTTCTATTACATTTACGTAATATTTAATCAAGCCAAACATAGTATCATATCTGATGGTTGCATTTATTGTTCGTCTGTTTACCCTATAAAAAAAGTTTATAATTCGTAATAAAATTTAGTTTTTTTAAATTTGAGAATTCATCATCACCGGGGGCAAGCCGCGGGCAATAGCTAGTAGTAAGTATAATACTGGACTCTTCTTTAATATTTAAATTACATTTAATCAAGTAAAACATTCTCGAATTCTAGTAACCACTCGACCGATTTAAACGTCTGAGTTTCGAAGGAAATGCGATTACTGAGACTGAACGATCAATCCATCCAATAGGAAGGAGCAATTGGCCTCAGCTGGCACATGCTTCGAAGCCGAGGGTATGATACAGGACCTCCTCCATGTAAATTTCCAACGTATTATAATAGATGTTCTCTTACAATTACATCAATTATTTTAGTTCCGAGAAAAGTATCATTAAGAACTTGTGTTATGGATACTAAAGGACGTATAAATATACTTGTATACTTAGTATACATAGGAAAACATCCTGTCGATGCAGACGATTTAGGATCGCTCAATGTAGAAATCTATTAGGGAGGCCTATGTTCAGCAGTGGACGTCAAATGGCTGAGATGATGATGATGATGTTGATGACTGAAGTATAATTAACGTCTACGGAAGTGCTTGTAGCGCCGCTATATTAATTATTCTTACAAGTAAAATTTACTAATAATACAGATATAACAAGTCATGTATAAGTCGTGTTATTTTTACTTGATATTTAACAAACATATAAAATTAAAAAAAACTGTAAAAAGATTATAAAAATAAAACATTTTCGCCAAAATTATTAAACCTTATATATTTTCCATTTCGTGTCGCCAACAAACAAAAGACCGGGTCCCTCTAATGCTCAGCCATACGAACATCTTTTTCTGAGTTTTCTTTAAAAAATACTGTTGTGTGCAGTCGTTCGAGCCATTGGACCATTGATTCGGTCCGAGGAGGTTCCCAAAAGAGTTTTACTAAAACATTTACTGGATTTATGTGAAATGAAATATGTTTACTCACTTCTTTTTATTTTATTTTTTTATTTATGTTTCCAGAATCACATTACAGAGGAAATGAATGGAATGGAAGCGACTATTTGTGTACGTTATGCTATCATAACGAACTTTATGTATTATGCATAGCTTAACTGATACTATATGGTTTACTACTTTACAGTAACAAAATTGTGGTTTGCAGCACATTTCATACAGTCTTGTAATATTAATGTTATTTTTACTAAAATCCTTTTATCCTGCAGCTTGAGTATATCACGCTCAATTATATGTTTCTGCGGTGGTGGCGTCATGCGTCGGGTCGTTACGCTCCCTAAAATATGGTTGAGCGTAACGCGTCTGCTCATGTCTACCATATTTATCCGTAATTATGTGAAAAATGTTAAAAAGAGTTTGGTCTTCTTTTCTTTTAAATCTTGTGACTGCAGAACACAATTGTTTTAATATCATGTATTTTTATTGTAACTGGCGGGAGATAAAACCAACTTTGACGATTTTCTTGCCCGTTCTTTTACGATAAAGCTCCCGCCCGCAGTGATTAGGCGCATTAGTTTATAAGTATGACATTCATAAGATTGAGCTAAACTTGAATAAACGAATTTTTGAATGTCAGTTGCCTAAAGCACAAACTAGTTAAGTGCCAATAAAAAGTTCGAGCGTCTTCCCAGGAATTTTCTCACGTTCTCTAGAATTCCCTAGCGATTGTGCGCGTTTTTAATTCTTACTTTATACAATTGACGTTAAGTTCATTATGCCATAAGCAATTCCGTGGCAAAAATTATCTTCCATTCCATTTCGCGTTGGTGTAAATTGAGCCTTAGTGTCATTGCTGGAATGGTTCCGCCCGGAATTTATAAAGCTTTAGACTAAGGTACTCGTGTACTTGAAACCATGCATTTACTTTGTAATAGGTAAACTGTGAAATATTCACGTTTCAACCTCTTTCTTCGTCTTTGCGGGGTGATTCATATTTTTGCAATGTTCGTAACAGATCTTCAAAAGTCTTTTGTAACTATACTATATTGTAATTAGTTAAAATACAGTCTATACTGTTACAATATTGTATAATACATAAATATATAAAATTGTACAATATAAAGTCAAAATTGTATTGTAACTACACTTTATTGTAACTATACTGTATAGTGTAATTAAGATATTTTTATTGTTAAAAACAGCCCACTTACCCGTCAAAAAAGACAGCCGCCTCATAGCTGGGAATGGATGGTTTCCCGACGTGTCCAGAAGATCTAGCTGATAGACCTCGCCCCTGATGCGGTACAGCTTGCGGTGGAAATCCTCGATTGTTGGTGTGTAGCTGTCGTCGAACTTGGTGCCGAGAAACCTGGCCACCAGCGACGTTTTGCCTACACGGGCTGATCTGCGACAAGATGAAAAGACTCAAATAAATACCTGCTATGGTCAGGGTTCTAATGATGACCCGATTTTTCAATAGCTTATTTAAATATACAAGGTGAGAGGTTAAAGTTATACTCCAGCACGATTGGCGAATATAGTACAAGTTTTACCATACGATACCACATATAGTGAGCATAGGCTTAACGTACCCTCCGAAGCATAGAAGCGCCCACTTATTCAAGCAAACGGTCACCCATCCAAGGACTGACCTCTATAAACTTTGCTTTGTTTTAGTAATCGTTTTCAACCACCTCGTTATATGGAGCTCTGGCGTCAATAGTAATGTAATTATTCCATAATCAAGTATCTTCTAGAAATCACATCTTAATTTATTTGTGTGCATGAAAATGAATATTTGTTCTGGTCTGGGTGTTTTCTATGTACATTAAGTATGCATTTACAAAATAATAGTACTTCAGTTTAGTATGTTTATCCGTTATTTAGTATTCATAACACAAGTTCTTAATGATACTGAGGTTTGAATTTAATAATTGGTTTAATTTTTTAAAAATAATTATTTAATTATTTTTGTTCGTATTTTCCTTTATTCAACTGTTTAATTCGTAATTGAAATCTAAAGCTAATCCCGTAAACAAATGAACTATAAAAAAGAAGATCTAGAGGTTTATTTAATCAGTGAGGCGGCGGACTGTCGGGGAAATAGAAAACGAAATAAAAGATGTTAATTGTGTCGGGATAGTCTTGTTATCTTACACTAGCTACTAAAATTGTAGCTTCTATTCCCATTAATATTTGCGAACAAGTTACATATTTGTAAACGTAATTACAATACAATTGAAGCGATCGTAGTCTTGCGGTGCACGGTGGTTGGAAACGATCACCGAAGTACAGCAGAGTTTACAGAGGTCAGTCCTTGGATGGGTGACCGTTTGTGTAGCATTTGATATCGAGCGCTTCCATGCTTCCGAAAGGCACGTTAAGCCGTTGGTTCCGGTTATTACTAAATGTGGTAGTCGTTAAGCCATGTTAGAGGCCTAAGGCTGTAGGCTGAAAAATTCTAACAGCAGGACGCCATACACCTGCCTCCGCCAATCCGCACTGGGTCAGCGTGGTGGAGTATACCTAGTACCCTCACACCTTGATATGTGAGAGGAGGCCCGTGCTCAGTAGTGGGACGTAAATGGGCTGAGATGATGAATTACATAAACATTTGTGTTGGTCTTTACTTATGTATGTATTTTAAAGTTCCTGGCAAGCGACAATCGGCCCGCTATTACGTGGAACGAACAGTAAAATTAATGAATATTTATGTGGGTTTATAATATGCCTCTGCCTACCCCGTCAGGGAAGCAGGCGTGACAATGTATGTAAAAAGATAAGAAAAAAAAACTGTATGTTTATCCGTTGTCTAGTACATGTAGTAACTCTGCTTAGTTTGGGGCTAGAAACGCTGTGAAAGATAATATAGAGTAATTTTCTATCCACGGCTTGAAATTATTCCTTAAGCTTTTTTATTTCCTAGTGTAAGAGATTTTGTGTCAAATCTTTGTTACTCAACCATATAACAACTCTATTTCCAATACGACGACCGACGGATTGACGAACGATATGGCGTGGAGGCTAGTATACCCGGACTCCGCTCCAGGGGTCGTGGGTTTGATTCCCGTACATGACAAATCTTTGTGTGCTTATACATGAATATTTCTTCTGGACTGGGTGTTTTTTTATGTATATTAAGTATGTATTTAAAAAAAAATATTTATTTTTTATCCGTTATTTAGTATCTAATTTAAATAAATTTTATGATACTTATATTGAAACTAAATAACTGGTGTAATTGTATGAAAACATTTATTTTATTTATTTATTCAATAAGTTTTCAATTTTTGTCTTAGGATTTGTTTTTTTCATTAATAGCAGATATTTTATAGACTTAACCTGATTAGAAATATTTTTCAATATATTCAGAACTAAATTATTACCCCACACATATAAATAACACACTGTCCAGCCAATTCCCACAACTGGGCATCGGCTTCCAATTCAACAACTAATAAAGTCTAATAAATCAAAGTTAGATAAATCAAAAGGGGAAATCGTTCCAAAATATTTACAATAGTTTTAATAAAGTAACAGATTATTTTATCAAATCGTTTGCATGTACGATATTCTCCGGCGGCGGTTTACACATGAATTAGCACGGTGAATCAACGTTGATACTGCATCAATTATATTTACGGTCTCTGAAACTCAGCGATGTACGGTCAGCAGGAAAATGTGCAGCGAAATTATGAAAATATTAATGGAAATATATAGTTGCCAATAGTATGCACATGAAAATATAATAAATATTTTAAAATCTAACGTATAACTTAAATAATTCTGCAGTGAACTGTACATAAGGCCTTAGACATTATATATGGAATGTGGGTTCCACAAACTCACTGACTTCCTAGTAGAAAAATGTTTTTATGACTCATGTGAATATTTACCTAATTGACATAGTAACTTTTAATTAGTATAATTATTGTATTTAATGTGATTTGATTTGAATTGTAACTATATTTTGATTGTAATTTTTTGTTTTTCATATCATTTCATTTGTGTGTAATGTTAATTTGTAATGTAGGATTTAATGATAATAATTTCAACTATTTTATAATGTTTCTTGCAATACCCTTGCAGGGTTCATGTTTTAGAACTATTATTTATATATAACATTAAGATCTTTATGTACAACATGATGCAAATAAAGAACTATGAAATATAAATACTGTAACAGCAGACGCCAAAAAAAAGTACAACAATCGAAAAAATGTTTGCGCTTGTGTTCTTTGTTGATTATTGCAAAAGCGATCACAATCACTAAACTTAAGAGTTAAGTCTCAGCGTATGTCTCAGGCTGACAAGAACAGCCAGTTCAATGCCTATCTGGCCTACCTTAAATTACATTCATCATATCATATTCTAGCATTATCCCAGCTGCTATAGACTTTAGCTTAGGGCCCAGGGTCTGCTCACTGGTCAAACCTGATTTAGCTGAATTTTAGTTATTACATAGAGCGACTGCCATCTGACCTCCGTGACCCAAAGGGAAACATCATTGTATGGTTAAACCAGCTGTCAGTATATTAGAAAGCATTGACTTACTAATAACGACTGCCATAGATGTTCATGTGAGACGGAACCCACGGCTTGCTATGTAATGTGCTTTCCAAGTCACGGGGCAAGCGATAATTACGCACATAACTTCGTACTGCTTTTTTTTTTAATGTGACACGTTATAATGACTACATACTGCCTGATGGTAAGCAGTCGATGCAGTCCAAAAAGAAATGAAAGCGCTTCATATCGCTAAATAAGCACCTCCACTTATGACGACCTGCTAAAATGCCGTTTCACGCCCCGCTTAAAAGAATATCGAAGGTCTTCCAGGGTTTAAACTTCGGAATTGAAGACTATGGGTCTCGCCTTTGGGCTATCAGCACATTGTGCTAAATATCCAAGCGTCTTCTTTACTATCAAATGAGCGCCGGGCTTTGCCCTGGTTGATATAAAACAGATCATAGTCTCGTTAAATCAATCGAACCAATGAATAAACCAATGAATTCCTTATTGTGCTAGCCGTCCTTCTACGCTTGTATGCAAATAAGCATAATTGGATCAATGTGCAGAATGTGAAAACAGTTTAATACTATTCAACAATCGCTGCACTGAGCTCAATAATAATTACAATTGATACATTTATTCGTTTATGGCATAGCTGAAATTGTTCCTATCAGACTATTGTTCCACTGTTTAATATGAGGCTCGTCTCACAAATCAAAATAAGAGATATATAATATAATACACATAATAGTTCCCTTATAACAAAATCAATTATTTAATTCCAAGATAAGTATAATTAATAACTTGTGTTGGAAACTAAATAATGGACAAACGTACATACTTGATATACATATAAAACCCCCAAAAGAGATGTTTAGGTCATCTGCCGGGCTTGCGGGACTATTCGACATAGACATAGCAGGCTCAAGAAGAAACATGGATGAGTTTCATCTGACACACCCTCCCGTTCCACCCACAGCGGGAGAAGGGATTTTCCATTCAAAAAAAAAGTTACACTCCACACCGTGGTCGCAGTGTAGTTCACCGCGGCGAAGCGAAGAGTGTTACTTACCGCTGGTAGGTTTAGACCTAATATAGCTCTACTAATTAACGTGCCTTCCGAAGCACGGAATCGCTCTTATCAAATTCAACACGGTGACACATCCAATGACTGATTCGGTAAACATCGTTTATTGATGTTTAAAATTTATATATACAATTTGCCTAATGTGATTAACAAATTACATAAAATCTCAATAAAAAGCTTTATGGACAGCTCAGCACCTAATGAAACACGGTAAATATGAGCTGTTTTTTGTAAGAAACCTAGATAGCTCCTTCACTCAGACCTTTATATTTACCAGACGTTTAATGTCATGCTATAATTTGTTGAAATAAAAATTGAAATGATTGCCTTGTTGCTACCGGTACTTATACACAAAGATTGTAGTAAAAATACATTAAAAACGTACATACATTCACGCCTGTTTCCCTGAGGGGGTAGGCAGAGGCATATTATACGCCCACACTTCGACAATTATATAGTTGATCCCAGATGGTGGGCCTATTGCCGCTTACCGGGCAATGTTATGTTCGCCAGAGCCTCGTCCGTTGATCAGCAGGTGCACCACTCGCAGGTGAGGTTGGCTTGGGCTCCTAAGGAGCCTATAAACATATAGTTTATACAAAGAAAGAGTTTCAATTAGCTTGTTAAATTGACTAACCCAACAATTGTATAATACTTAAATGGTGTCGTTGCCTAGTCACTGATATCGGAACCTTCCATTATATCCTTAGAAAGTTGTCCATAAAACTGCCTTAGTAGGACGAAATTCTAGATGAAAGTTTGTTTCTGGGAATCAATAATTTATGACTGCGACGCTGTTTTTGGCTGATGCGGTCATTAACGCTAAAACTGTTTGTAAAAAAGATTATGGTTTCAATAAAGATTATTATTACTTAGATTTATAAGAAGGAAGAGAAAAGAGTTTAGTAAATTAAAGGCCTTTGAAGGTATTTTTTTTCAATTGTTGATTAAATGATATCTCTCGAATAAATTGTTATCCCACCAAATAGAAATGTTACAAGATAATTCATAATTTACGCATATCAAACGCATTTGTAATTTGTATGTGTATTCAAATATACGATAAAAATTATTTCAATATAAGTTATCTAAATTTCTTGCAAATTACCCCTACTTCGTACCTACTTCTTTTATTGTATGTTATTTGGTCTGTAAAATGTTATACATTTGTTCTAGTAGTGCTTGTATAGAATAAACATTTTTCTTTCAAAAAATGATTACTGAACATTGAAAAATTGGCTCTTAGTAAAAAATGGGAATTTGTTTATTCGCTATTGACTATTTTAGTCGGATTAAAATAATTAGGATATCCGGGCATAGAGCTCAGCAAACCATGAATGCGTACTTGAAATATTGGAAAATACTTGATACTCCGTTCTGTATTTTCATATGTATATAATTTAATACAAAGCATGGAACTTTATATTCAGGCTTGCGTTTAAAAAATCATACCATATTCATATTATATACCGGTGCATTGCGGTACCAGTACAAAGAGATCCTACCGGATGATGGGCAGCTGCGTCATTCTGCGTACTGGCTTGAACTGCAATCACCAACTCACCTGTCCAGCGTGGTGGTTATGGGCAAATACCTCTAATAGAATGTAATCTATAGGGGAGGCTAATGTTCAGCAGTGGACATTTTAAGGATGATATAGTAATCATTCTAAAGATATGCGTAAAAAATAATGAATGATCATACAAAAGCAATATCGATACGGGGCAATCAGTTGATTTCCCGGGCGAGCGATCAAAGCTATCTAGCCCGGACACTCCGCTCGTGGTATAGTTTACTTGTTGTGTAGTAATTTATTGATTCAGGCGTTACTTTGCGGAAATCCATTGTAAGCAAGTGATGGATTAAAAATATCTTTGTAACAATTCCCGCACTACTTCAATTTCCCGAAAAATCAAGAAACTGTTCAACACGACACGATGAGAGTTCACTCTCATTTCAGCGTCGGTCGTGAAGACATCGTTGTTCTGAGGCTCCTATCTTACCTGAGGATGCCCTGTGTAAGGGCGAAACACGTGTCGTGTTGAATAGTTTCTCGATTTTTCGGGAAATTAAAGTAGTGCGGGAATTGTTACAAAGATATTTTTAATCAATCACATGCTTGTTGTGTAGTTATAAGTTAACTTGTGTTTAGAAAGTTTAAGACTAAAATCATTGGTGTAATTGTCAGAAAATATTTATTTATTTATATAAAATATTTCGATTATTTTTGTATTGTTATAAGATCACAATAACTAGAAAAAGGTAAATATGCAGCAAAATATAAACACCAACTACACTGTACCCATTATGGAAAATTTTGTTAGAATTAATGAATATGAATGTAAGTTCAACAATCAATATGCCTCAGGGTAGCTAAACCTAGTGAAATGGGTGAGCGGACATCTTCCCTAAACCGTTGCTTAACAAGCTTCTTCAAAAGTAAGTAGAAATGTTCGGTTACCCGTACAAATATTCAACCCTGAAGGGATGATTTTTGGGAATAAACTGTAGATCCTTTCCAGGGTCTTGAACTACAGGGCCTTATTACAAAACAAGATATAAAGTTCTTCTTTCTTCTACTTTTTGAAATTAATGGAACTATGCCATCAAGAACTAAAGTTAAACCAAGTTTAAAACTAGTGTTGTCACTGTCTTCATTTTATGAAATAAAAGTGACAGCAGTGAGCATGAAATAAAAGTGACAGCAGTATAATAAGGCCCCTCATCTTTACTAAACTTCATCTAAATCGGTTATGCTGTTGATGCGTTACAAGATAACCGACAGACAAAGAAACAGAGACTATTCAAGCACATATTCGACTGTCATTGTTGTATAAAATTACATGGTATAATTTATGTCTTCCTTTCAAAAAATTTGAATTTGAAATGACAAAATCAATTACTAGAAAATAATTAACAAAAAATATTTTAATAGGCTATGGTTCATCGCTCTTAGCTGTAACCATATCTCCTTGTTTTGTAAGAAGAGATGATGTTGATAACAATATTTCCTACAGCCTTCCTCAATCAATTTCTAAACTGCCATAACATTCTTCAATCAAAAGCACCCCTATCGAAAGGCATATTGCTAAAGTACACAATATATGGACAATATCTTCAAGAATCCCTATGTTTATAAGATCAATCATCGTACACAAAGATAAAATGATAGAGCTCAAGTAGTATTAGCTGCCTATACGGCAACTTGGGCACATAAATATCAGAGGTCGACCGCAAGCCTCGAGGGACAAAACCTTTGTACTAGCCTCAAGTGTCATTTGAAGAATTTGGCAAAGTTCGAGCTTTATGCATGATTACTGTACATTATACAGGAGAATAATATATGAGGTTTATATGTCTTACAAGATTTTGGCCTTATTGACATTACACGCATTTTGAGCAGAATTTTTGTGAAATTTGCTACAAATCTTACAAAAGTCTTACCTTACTCATTAGTAAGGTAAGACTTTTGTTTGTTTAGAGGGATATTTAGTATATTTTTTTTAAATTCCATGGCCGTATGCATTGCCATGTTTATTGTTTTTATTGGTAGTCTATGGGAAGCACCCATAGCTCCGATGTACTAAGTGGTCAGAAATGATAATCGAAGTAAAACAGGATTCACTGAGGCTGACCTCTGAAAACCTCCTGACCTCTGAAGAACTAATCCTTGGATGGTTGACATTTATGTAGCATTTAATATTTAGACCTTCCGTGCTTCGGGAGGCAAGGTCGTTGTTCCAGATTATTCCTATACGTGATAGATATCGTTCAGCCATAACCATATAACCTTAACCCCTCTCACGAGATAAAGTGGCCCCTGCTTACTAGTGGGTCGTTATTGGGCTGAGGTTATGATACATTTTACAAGATTAAGGCCTAACTGCAGTACCTACACACATTTTTGAAATAGATTTAAATCTCTATTTACTCTATAATGCTACTATTCAAAATAGGAACAAAAATTTTGTTTGTTGGTACTCTATAGGATGGCGGTTTGCTGGCTGGAAACAAAAAACAAAAGAGTTTTTATTCTCTCTGGATACCCGTGGCTTGCACAAGCAAAACGAAGGCCACCTGTTGGTGAGCAGTAACTACATTCCATTCCATTTATGTGAGCAAGCATGACCTACATAGGGTTAATAAATAATATGGAAGTAGAATAATTAATATGCTCTTTGTTCTGAATAGTTTGCCAATGGATAAAAGATATTAAAATAACATTAAGTACTTAATGGACTTATCTCTTCTTTATGGACTTGAATATATATATATATATATAATAAAATTTTATATATTGTTTATATATATACAATTTTATATTAAAGTAAGTAAGTAAGTAGTCTTTTAAATATAGTCACTAAAATCCTTACATTGAAAGAATGAAAATACCTATATGTAAAAGATCAAACTGTAAATAAGTCCACCTTTGTACATCGTCTTTTTCACATAAGGCTTTTTTTGTTATTGTTTGTTTTTTTGTGCAATAAAAGAATATATATAAATAAGTGTACGTCAATCTTTTGGAATTTTATCGATATTAACAACCTCATTTTTTTAAATTATAGGTAAAATACCTTAAAAATACTAATTACTAAGCACATACATTAGAAAAAAAGTTATTAAGTTTTTTGCTATTCCTGAAAAGTAAGGGTATAGCTTATACGCCCCTCTGGCTTGAAGCCCGCGATATGTGTGCCACCAGGGTTTAAACCCGAGACCCTTTGAATTTGAAAGCTATGGGTTATCGCCGCCCATTCTGCCCACACGAAATGTGATATATAGGCGTTCGATTATATTTATGTAGTAGTATTTTAATTTGCGTGTAATCAGTCAAATCCTCTCGCATCGAGTGCGGCAGAACAATCCATATTAAAACCACTAAACTGTAAATAACGATATTCGTAAGAAAATTTTTGCATTTTTTTATAAGCACACATGTACCTAGTAGTATTTTAATTTGCGTTGAATCAGTGAGTACTCAGAATCTTGCAGGCCGATGGTAGCAATTAACAATGTCGTAAGTGAAAAGTTGTTTCTTTAGACAATGTCGTAAGTGACAATAAGTCGTTTCTTTTAACAATATCATCAGTGATAAGTCGTTTCTTTTCACTTACGCCATTGTTAATTGCTACCGACGATGAGTGTGGTAGAGGCACCTAAAATGAGCTTTTTTATCCCCATGTCTTGCCCGAGAGAGTGTCGTTAATTGCGACTAAGTGAATAGGTTCTTGGACTTTCATGAGGACGAATTGCACCTCTCACCATTTCGGAAGTCTCATTCAGAGTTCAACATTTTTTTACTCTGCATTTTAAGAAAACTTAAATTTGCTACAATTGTAATAGTTTTGATTTAAATAGTTTTATACACATACATACATTTACGTGTGTTTATCCCAAGCCCCCCGAAGGGGTAGGCAGAGATATATTATACGCCCACACTACGCCAATCATAATATGATTAATATGATTAACCAACTATATAATTGGCGAAATGTGACCGCCAATAATATAGTTGGCGAGCCTATTGCCGCTTACCGGGCACTGTTAGGTTCGCCAGAGCCTCGTCCATTGATTGGCAGGGGCACCACTTGCAGATGAGGTTTGATTGGGCCCCTTAGGTCTTGGTAGGATCCCTATACACCCCAAATACTGAAATACTAAATAGATATAGCGAAGTTTTAGCCCCCACCAAATGGGCTATGTGTGTGAGATTACGCTGTAGTATTTTAATTTGCATGTAATCAGTGAAATCCTTGCCTCGAGTGCGCTAGGCTACCTATATGAAATGCACTAAGCTGGGTGTGTTAATCGATAATGATGATGGAAGCGGGCGGCGGCCTACGGATCGCGGAATTTGCAATTTGGTTCCGTAGATTGTCACTGACATTGTTGATTTATCGCTGGAATACCTGCTGATATAATTATATGACATAATATAATTGAGCCTGCGTAACCGCAGGGTTACGCACGCTCAATTATATTATGTGCCACCTAATACGAATTTTGAGTAGCACGGGAATATTATTAACTTAATAGATAGTTAATGAGATTATAATAGAATATAGGCTGTGTGAAATAAAATGAAAAATTATTTATTTCAATATTACACAAACTCGTATACAAACATAACAAAAACAAAAAAATATATAATATATAGTATTTTAAAAAAATGGTTTCGAGATTTTTAAGAGAACTGAATTTTCATTTTCATAATCTTTGGTTAAGTAATGTTTGTCTGTGTTATCTGTAAGTACTTATTTTATTTTAATTTAGTTTAGAATTGTAATTTTCCAAGTTTTATGTATTTTGTTTTGTTCTATTATTTAAAATTATTTTCTTTCTTTTTTTCGGTCACTACAAAATATTTGATGCATGTGTGACACCTTAAAATACTGTACATTAAACTTTTATATGTAGTATAGTGTATTTTAATGTTGTCCATAAATAAAAAAACATACAAAGGGCACTTACAGGTTGCATGATATCGAAAAAGGTTCCTGCTCAGTATTTGCAGTGAGTATGTGAACAAACCCACTGCACTACTCTACAAACGGATTTTCAGCAGGGGCCAGATTCAACATCAAAAACTACCGACATTTTACACTAAAACAACACATGAACACCAATATGTCAATTCCAACGCGTGTCAAGAATAATTTATCATCTGAGGATCCCAAGCCAACCTGCAAGTGGTGCACCTGCCGATGAACGGACGAGGCTCTGGCGAACATAAAAATTCCCGATAAACGGCAATAGGCTCACCACCTATTACGTGAGACCCACAATATAACTGGCGACATGTGGGCGAATAATATGCCCCTGCCTCCCCTTCGGGGAAACAGTCGTGATTTTATGTATGTATTATAGTAAATGAAACGGTGCTATAATTACACCAAGTGTAATCGTATAGCGGCATTAACCTGAGCGTTTTGTCAAATATGAAAAAGAGGACACACTGTCAACGCATTCGCAAGATCGTCGTTACCTACGTATTTAGCCAAGAGACTAAGGACTATAATCTGCAAAGGCTGTCATACAGACGATGACAACAATATTCGGAGATATGGAGTGAAAGGCAAAGGGATGCACAAAAGATCCAACTGAAAGGTCAAAGTGCGCCACAGGCAACCTGTGGCCTCAGGATAATATAAGATACTTACGTATCTACCACTCTTCTTTTCACTTCTAACGTGTCTTTTTGTGACAACCGATATAGCGTAGAGGTATACAACTGCACTCCGTTCTTGAGATCGTGGATTCGATTCCCACACAGGACAAATCTTTGTGTGCATGAACAAGAATATTTGTTCTGGTCTGGGTGTTTTCTATTAAGTATGTATTAACAAAAAAAATAAAAGTAAAAGTATGTAAGTATGTTTATCCGTGATTTAGTATCCATGACACAAGTTCTTAATGATACTTACATATGAACTAAATAATTGGTATAATTGTTAGAAATTATTTATTTATTATTATTCTAAAAATCATGCCGGTTCTATTCGTCACAGAAGCTGTTTTTTATGTAGGTACTGGTGGCCCTCGAAGTAGGTAATAATTATTTGCTCTAACTAGAAAAGACGTCAGTACTAAAATAATAACAACAGCTATTTCAAGCACATAAACCTTTTTTGTTTGTCGTGATCTCAGCCAGGGCATCTCAACCAGAGATGGTTGAGATGCTCAGTCTAGTTCATATTCCTTAAGCTGAACTAGATCTGGAAGTCGCCACACTCGTTGAAATAAGAAGAAAAATGAAAGTACACTTATTGTGTTGCGACTTCTTTGATGTTAAAGCATCAACGTCAAGTATGCTGTCTCTTATACATTTCATTTCCGAGACACTGCATTCGACATTGTGCGAATATATTCTTATTTTGCTGTAGAGATATTGTACGGGAGGCAACTGAAGTACTACTTTCAAAGTAGCGCAACTAGCTACGTATACGTTAGGAAGCTTATCGTGTAACTTCTAACCCTTAGGGCTTCCGCACACGGGCCACCGGCCACAACCACAAAACGACGCCACTGGCATATTTTCTGCAGTTTTCATACATTTTGATTTGTAGCGTGAGGCGGCCGCCGGCGTCAACCGTGTGCGGCGAGTCCATATAAAATATATGAAAGCTGCAGAAAATATGCCGGTGGCGTCGTTTTGTGGTTGTGGCCGGTGGCCCGTGTGCGGGGACCCTTAAATGTATAATACAAATTCTTTTTTTCAATATTTGCTTCTGTCCGATGCACTTGTAAATGTCACCTTAATCTAGGAGCGCCACTGCACTAGAGCAGGAGCCTGCTTGGATAATATGTAGGCAGAATACTCAGCAAGGTTTTGTCTCCCACCAATCACCATCATATCAGCCTTATAAAGTCCATTACTTCCCCAATAGATTACATTATGTTGGGGGTATCTGCCAATAATCACCACGCTGGGCAGGCAGGGGTTGGGAATCACAGTTCCAGCCATTATGCAGGATGACGCTGCTGCCCATCATACGGTAGGATTTCTCTTGGTCGACTTAAGAGTCGAGTCGAGAGTCCTAAGGGACCACTTGAGATGAGAGGGGGGGGGCGATACTACACGGCAATAACTTAAATATCTATTAATCTTGGCCTTCGACTCGAAATGTCGTCACTCTGATCTGTTCTTAGCCACCAGCCGCCAGATATACGACGATAGTACCCAGTACGGACGCCTCATCGGCCGCTTTCTGGTTGATAGGTCGGCCGGATACTGGTTAAACAAATGGAACTTGTTGAACTACCATTGCCGAATCTATTCGAGAGATGGAGGTATATAAAAAAAAGTTATTTGCTAATATACTAAAAGTTCGTTGGTAGTTATAATAATGATAATCGAAGTCCACGCGATTGTCATTGATTTTGAGTTACATAATAAAGAACCAGATTAACTTAGATTAGCCAACAGTCAAAAATATAAAGGGCCAACCCCTTTATATTTCAAGGGGAAGGTTCTCCTCAAAAATAATAAAATGCTAAAAACTATTTCTTATGCCTTCTCAGACTTGCCCTAAAAAGTAAATATAATCAAAAACTGTTTCCAGAATAGACGAATGGTAATCAAACACTTTTTGAGCAACCTATCCAACTACGCTCCACATCAGGGAATAGAAAAAAAATATATATTTCGACGTAACGTGTAGCAGAGGCACCGTTACCCATGATTTTTTCCAATATTTTGTTATATCTACGAGTATATGTCGGCGTGGTTGAAATGTTTGTGGGTATGAACAATACAGTTCCTAAAACTAAGCTCTCTCCGCAGAGAGCCTTACATCCAAATTCAAATTTATTCATTGCTTAGTAATTATAATTTATTTCTTTGAATTAGTCATAGCCCACTTATATTGTTTGTTAGTGCAGTTCAATTAAGTGGTATCTACCTAAACTAAGTAAACTTAATTTTATGTCTTTTGTATATACAATAAAATGCCAGAGTACGTAAATTAATACTGGTACAAATATCAGTGCATAACATACTATGTAGTTTATTTATAACCTATCTAAGCCTAGTATTAACGACCGATA
The DNA here is from genome assembly GCA_949126915.1 of Musotima nitidalis. Taxonomy (NCBI): domain Eukaryota; kingdom Metazoa; phylum Arthropoda; class Insecta; order Lepidoptera; family Crambidae; genus Musotima; species Musotima nitidalis. The sequence continues at coordinate 5,385,391 of OX421429.1, forward strand.
AGGCGTGGTAGCGAATATACGGAGAGCGGGTATATTCGCTCCTGAGGTCGAGGGTTTGATTCCCACACAGGACAAATCTTTCTGAGCATAAACAGGAACATTTGTTCTGATCTAAGTGTTTTCTTACGTCCAACGGACGAGGCTTTGACAAATATAAAATCATATGAATGGTACTCGGACGAAATCGGGGTATTTTAGATATCAATTAAATATACACTATAAAATTGTGTATGTTAATAAGTCTACTATTGAAAACACTTCAAAATTTAAAAGGTCATGGCTTAATGCAAATCCCTGATATTAGTGTGCAAAGAATGATGAAAGATGTACTCTTATGTATGTATATTCTTTTACGGCACTACCTATAGTGCCTTTACGTTTCGTTAGGCTCGTTATAACGCTGCGGGGGACTGTCCGAAAGGGTTACCGCGGCCTCGGGACGTAGCAGGCACAAGAAGGAACATGGATGGTTTTTAGTCAGTAAAAGTCTGACACACCCTCCCGCTCCACCCACAGCGGGAGAAAAAAAAGGCTCTTTATAACGGGGGCACTGCCGAGCCCCTAGATTTCCAAACGTACTGCTAGTTTTACTATTTTTTTAAGCCGACGGATAAATATCTGGTTTCTATGTAAGCGTACACTAATCATAAAAGTACCGCTTAGCTTAGTAATAAATATTACTTTTACAGATTAATTAACTATAGCAAACACTACTGAGGAAGGTTCGACTGAGTACAGGATGCACAATTAATTTTTGACGACCGATATGGCGTGGAGTTCAGTATACCAGCCCTCCGCTCCTTAGGTCGTGGGTTCGATTCCCACACAGGACAAATCTTTGTGTGCATGAACATAAATATTTTTTCTGGTCTGTGTGTTTTCTAAGTATATTAAGTACGTATTTACAGAAAAAAAATGTTACAATGTTTATCAGTTATTTAGTATCCATAACACAAGTACCTCATGATACTTGTCTTAGGACAATATAATTGGTGTAATTGTTTGAAATTATTATTTTATTTTTTATTTTTTATTTAATTATACCGATTGAAATTAAGGGTATATAGGGGTCCTGCCAAGACCTAAGGAGGCAACCTCACCCGCAAGTGGTGCACCTGCCGATCAACGGACGAGGCTCTGGCAAACATAACACTGCCCGGTAAGCGGCAATAGGTTCGCCACCTATTACGTGGGACTATATAATTGGCGCGGTATGGGCGTATAACAAGGCCTCTGCCTACCCCTTCGGGCAAACAGACGTGAATGTAAGTATGTATCGTAATTAAGTACTACTACATTATATAGTACTACATAATATACTACTACATGCGAAAACTGTGTTAGTGTAGTCGTGTAAGAAAGAAATTAAGAAACTTACCCCAACATAACTAGCCTGTAACAGTTCTTAGGTGGAGGCGCTGATTCTTCACAGGCCTGCGATATCGGAGTGCTGGGTCCAGGAGACCGTTCAGGGTCCGACTCCTCCGCCAGACCGGCTCCCCTGCGGCACAACCACGACGCACCACACTTATCCCTAGCATCTTCCGCTGGCGCTGCGAACTGGCACTTCCTAGGAGACCGCTGGCGACCACTGGACAACGAGGACTTTAGGGGGGACGAAGGGGCCCTCACAGGGCTAGGGGAAGCCCTGACAGGCGACGTTGACAGTTTCACAGGCGAGGACTGTAAGGACAGCCCCCCGCGGTCCGTTGCACCATTCAGCATTTCTGAACCATTTTCACTTCGTCATGATTATTCTCACTTTTTTATCTTCGTATTTTTATTTATTTATACAGTCACATTATATATGTACGCTTAAAGCTTTTGTGTCATTGTTGTTGGATCACATGATAATCTAACCCTCATAATAAAAATTTCATATTATTCGTTCTTTTGTTTGCTTTGTAAAAATACTTAAAAGAAAACAAATTACAAAACTTCGCGTCTAACTATTTATATTTCCTCGTTAACTCAAAAACTACTACACGGATTTTTGTACGGTTTTTAGTAATGAACAGAGTGAGTGTTTTATGAGCACAGCTTGTATATATACTTTATGGAACTTTAGGGTAAGATTACTGAAATAAGACATGATTGTTGAAGAAGATGCAAAATGGTATGCCTCAAGCTATAATTCACGCGGGCGAAGCTGCGGGCGGAAACTAGTTTAAATATAACTCTGACCGTTGGCACTAAATCGCTAAACAATAAAGATAGCTATGGATAGTAAGTCACATCATACAGTCAAGTACAAGTGACACATCAGTCACTCGCTCGGTGTCTCGGAAAGCACGTTAAGCCGTCGGTCCCGGCTGTCATGAACATCTATGGCAGACGATATTAGGAAGTCAGTGCCTTCAAATATCCTGAAAGTTAGTTCGGTCATAGAATGATATTTCCCTCTGACGGCAGTCACTCCTTAAATGACTGAAGTTCAACTATATCGTAGGGTATAGGGTGACACACTGTGCACACATTTTTGGCGTATGGCGATTACCAATTGAAGTCGGTCAGGCTGTATTGAATACCAAACACAACTCATGAAACCATTTTAAAAAGCTTTAGTTTTTTAAGTATTTTAATCAATGATCGATTAAGTAATCAACCTAGGTTTTATTAGAAAAATCTAAACTTGAGTATTCTTATAAAATTTCAGTCACGTAAAACATAGTCGAGTATTCTTTAGAGGCTTAAAAAAAACTGAATAAATCCTTTAAGCATTACTAAAAGCAACATACTAGATATTTTAAAATCAAAATACAATGCAATTTTAGATCAGCGAAAAGTTACATAGACAACAACGAAATATCATGGTATCATGGCCGCCAAAATACACCAGAAATTATTTCAAAATATCCATTCCAGGCTTGTGCATCGGGGATTTGAATGTTATGTTTCTGTTCACGAAATCGTTGTTTAACATTTCGATGTTAAAAATATGCTACATAGTTTGTGTCGTGTATCAAAATGGAAACATAATACTGTGAAATAAATTATTAAAATACAACAAAACCTTTTTCGAGACTTACCTACCAGTTTTACTATTAAACTAACAGACGCCAGCAAATAATTTTACGGATTTCAATTGCAGTTTATTTTAATATAGGCTCCCGTCTATGGCTCTGCCTGCTTTAACATAGCAAATAGCATTTCGTGTAGCAGAGATAGTCAAACGATAGCTTGTTTCCCTGTCTACTTAAGAAACGTTACACATTGTAGCAAAATCGTACAGCTTTTTGTCACACAGAATAAGGCGTAGCGTAATACCATATCGATACCTTGGATCTCAAAGGACGTAAAGGACATATTATGTTATGTCCTTCACGTCCTTTGAGATCGAAGGTATCGATATAGTAGATAACGCTAATGCATGTGATTCACGTGTCCGAATCCCGACAAAACGTCAAGGTTCGCCGCTGCAACTTTTTTTTTCAATAATGGCTTCGTGCAGTTTGCACATTTACGTTGCACTGTTTTGTTTTATTTACCAACACTTTACGGTTAATAATCCACCGTTATTAATCTTCAAAATTTCAACCATTTTACAAAGAAAATAAAACAAAACTACAGACATGACGCTTCACTTTCCCGCCAAGTTTTTTAAATACTCTAAAATGAACGATATCACATTATGAAATATACAACATGTAACAGAATAAGGGTTACACCAAGAAAGTAGTTTGTTATAAATCGGCTACTCAATCGATTAAAAATATTAAAAAAATAGGTAATTTTTTTCACATAATTATTAAAACTTATCGAAATTACAGTCACTCCTTCGTTAAACTGTCAAAACTAACGAAAATAGCACGTAAGTCAATGCAATAAGGCTTTTTAAAATCCATTCCTTAACAAAATCAGTAGATAAACAAAAAAATAATAAAAATGAGTTCTATTGCAATGGGAATAAGGTTTTTTGCAAGACGTTTATGTACCTACTCTTGTCGGCTACTTTGGCGGCACTTTTCGGTGCTAAGCGATGTGTGCGTGCGTGTCTCTCTGTGTGTGTAGGTCGGTAGGCTAAAGCGCTAGTATGCCCATACGATTTGCCCTCGATGAGTATAACTAGTAACTTAAATAAACCATATTTAATTAAATAAAAGTAAAATTATTTTGCATGTTTTTTAATTATAATTAAATATTCTAATTGGGGTGTCTGAGGGTGTGCGTTAATTCTGTGCCATGTTGTATATCATCAGCGGCATCAGTGTCGATGAATCAGTTTGGATTTCCCTCCACTGAAAATCGGCACATTAGGTGGTCAAAAGTCCGAACGCTTGATTTCAATACAAATCGTGTAGGTACATATACAAAACTATTATCTATTGTATCATCATCATCATAATTTCAGCCATTTGAAGTCCACTGCTGAACATAGGCCTCCCCAATTGCTTTCCGCGTAGATCGATTCTTTGCCGCCTGCATCCACCGGCTCCCCGCTGCCCTGACCAGATCATCGGTCCATCGCGTTTTCCATCTATTGTATATCTATCTATATTTTTGGGCTTTACATTTTTCTTATTGTCATATGTTTATTAAATGGGCTCTAATGGAGTACTTATAAATTTGACGACCGATATGGCGTGGAGGTCAGTATACCTGCACTTCACTCGAGAGGTCGTGGGTTCGATTCGTTCGATTTGTCCTGTGTGGGAACGCAGGACAAATCTTTGTTCATGAATATTTGTTCTGGTCTGGTTGTTATCCTATGTATCTTAAGTATGTATTTACAAAAAGAAAGTATTTATGTATGTTTATCCTTTATTTAGTATCCATAACACAAGTTCTTAATGATACTTATCTTGGAACTAAATAATTGGTGTGATTGTAAGAGAATATTTATTTATTTATTTATAAAGGTTATGGCTCACCAAGGATAAGGCAAAATACATTCTAACATAGTCGTGTAGTTTTCAATTGCTAAAACAGGGGATTACATAGTCATGAATAACAAAGACCCTATTACATTAAACAAATGACATCAGACTCAAATTCAGACAAGGTTTTCTAGCAAAAACTATTGCAGGCTCTATTAAAGACATTAGTCTAACATTGTTTCCATCAATAACCCTTCAGCACATTATCCCTTGTCACATAATAGTCTTTATCCCCATATCACCGCGGGCGAGAGCGTCCATTTTGAAGCGACCCCCAATTTACATAAACGTCAATCGGATTATGTGTTCCGTTTTATTTGTAACATAAAATAATCAAAAAATGTTTCAACGCGTTATATTAGGTCCTTACATACGAAATTGGCTTTTTGTCGTACTGGCTACTACTTTAATCAATAATATCTCCTGTTTGGCTTAGAATGCTAAATTATAATTTATAGTGGCCGCCTGCTACCTCTGTCGCGCGACCTCCACATAAACCTTCCTCTTAAGGTCGGTATAGACTACAACATTTTCTAGAGCATTTCTGTGTAATGTAACGTTCTTACGAATGGTACAATACAGGCAAAAACTCAGTTTCCAAAGCATTTCCATGTTATGTAACTTTACTGCGAATGCTCGGCGTTTTGTTACGGGTAAATGCGGACCGCGTGCGTCTTTCGTCCCTCTCCCCCGCGTCACCCCGCAACCGCGCGTCGCCCGCACTCGTGGCTCGACGAAATGTTACACCAATACGCTCGACGAAATGTTACACCAATATGCTCGTTGGTTTATAACAAAAAGGCGAGCGTGCCCAACGTTTAGTTCGTAAAAGGATGATGCAACGAATTCGTAGTTTTAAAGATCTGAGCATACATATTCACAGGCAGAGAAAAGCGGCTTTGTTTTATACTCTGTAGTGATACATATGGGCATTCAAGATGTGTTTACCTATAATTATAAGAACAGTTAGTTGTTTAATGTATATTGTTATAATTTTTATTGTAATTAATGCTGTGTCTTATGTTGGTAATCCAATAAATAAATAAATAAATAAATATCCATATAGATGCTATATAAATTTGAGTTTGTAAAGTCAATCCTTTGTCTTTTTTCCAGATTTGTGTTTTCTTTGGCGTAGCTTATATCGCACAATGGAAAACATGAAATATAGCTATATTTACAAGAGAGGACTTAATATTTAAATGGACGCACTTATTGACTTCAATTATCGTTTTCAAATCTCGTAGGGCCATTCACTCTGTTAATAGGTAAATAAGCTTCGACTGAGGTCATTGCTCGGGTAAGCTTAGCTAAAATAAGCAGTGACATTTGATAAAGAGTAATGTTTTGGTTCAAAGGATTTGATCACTTTCGGCTCCTGGCATTACCTGCATTCCATATTAAGTGACCTTCAATCTCATGGGGCCAAAAATGGCCATCTTTCGCAAAATATGTTATTTAAAATTTAAGACTTTTTTTTCAAGATCGTATTACTTAGCTTACCAATTATTTAATAATGCATACTAAAGTATCTTCAAAATCCGACGTTATCTGTAAATTATTGCCTAAGGTTTTTCTTCTCAAAAAATACGTAAAGAACAAGTAAATAACTGTTATATAAGTTAACTCGTTCTGGAAAGTAATGAGAAAGGAATTTAATTAATTAAATACTTTATTATGAGTGTAAAATTCATCAAAGGGGTTAAATTAACTAAGTGAAAATTGGCAACTTATTTTTAAAGCTATAATTTACTTGTGTCCTTTCCACAAAACGTTTCCATACAATATTCAATTTACGTAGTATATTTTTACCTAGCGTAATTTCCAATGATCAAAAGTTTCAGGGACATTCAATTATTGGTTCCAGGAAAAACGATACAGCAATTATGGGCCTTACAATTAGTATGTCAAAAAGTTTTTTCTTAAAATACTATTAACACTTAATAGAATTTTATGAATCGTGTTTTTTTCATTTCGTCATATCAGCCTTATAAAGTCCACTGCAGAAAGTTAGACTCCCCAATATATGTCATTCTATTCAGGGTATTTGCTCGTAATCACCACGCTGGGCAGGCGGGTCGGTAATCGCAGTTAAAGCCAGTACGCAGGATGACGCTGCTGCCCATCATCCTGTAGGACTTCTTTTCGTCGACTTTTACCACGCCCCGTGAGTTGAGAGGGGGTGGACTATTCTAGACCACACAGAAATACATTTCACGGCAACGACGGTTCATTTTTGTACTATCAATAATTATTGGCAAACAAATTATTTCAGTCTTCAGAGAATTTCAGAGTTCATGCTAAAGAAAATAGTCATAAAATTCAAAAAAAAAATTTTTTTTTTGTTTTTTTTTTTTACTACATCGACTTCTTACGTGCAGGATATAATTATTACGACGTGTCACGTTAAAAAAAAAATCTTTTCTTATTCCTAGTAATATTGCTACCAATAGGACCCTTTCGAAACTATTAGAAATCGCGTAAAGCTCTCACTCCAAATAATCTCCTTTTTGGAGACAGAATATGTAGCAAAACTATTTACGTAGACTTCGTCGTGCCATAATCTTGCATTTAAGTAAGTAAGTTGTATTGCTGCTCTCTAAACCGAGGCAGTTGGCTAGACCTGGAAAATTGCAGAGTACTACAGCTGACTATAGCCTAACATTCTGTTTGTAAATTATTAAGTTTTAAGTTAATTTGTTCTCTATATTGTAGGTATTACAATCCGCGACATCTAGTATCGATTTAAAGAGCTAATTATGGTTTTTATAATGTGACAACACCAATCGATGACGCGATTTAACTTCGATTCAACGCCATATTTTGGCAAGAAGTTACATATAACATCGCTAAACAAAATCTAATATTCTAAAACTAAATATTCAACGCAAACAACTGTAAAAATGCCAATTATTAAGATTTTTTAATAGATTTTTTTATACAACAAGTTAACACTCAAGCATGTGGCCAACTTGATGGAAACTAGTCACTGCAGTTTATGGTCCTGCCCTTAAATACCGTTTTAAGGCCTGTTTAAAGAGCGCGATAAAGCGAAGCGGTAGAATTTATTTATTAGATTTACCAACATTTGCTTAAATATTTCTTAAAACTAAACACATGAATAAAGGCATAATTAATGTAACAAATAATTGCAGGTATTTACCTGCAATACCTGTAACTTCTTGCCAAAATATGGCGTTGAATGTTGATCAAAGTTAAATCGCGTCATCGATTGGTGTTGTCACATTATAAAAACCATAATTAGCTCTTTAAATCGATACTAGATGTCGCGGATTGTAGTTAGATCGCGATATCAAAAGGATTTTCGGATTTCATAGTTCGGATTAATTTGTTGTATTCTACAGTACAATTTAGATCAATTAGTAGGTCATCTTTTTAACACAGTAAATTATGATAAGTACTTCAATTAACATTTTAATGCTCAATATATCATATCCTATTAATGATCTCGTAATTTTACAATAAAATGTCATCGATTTATTATTATGCCGTATCGTGTGGATTGTGTGTGTCATGGGACTTGTGGCTAGCGTTGTGGCAACTATCACCACAATGCATAAAGATTGTGAGAATTCAGTTATAGCCCGGCTCAGACACGTGGTATTTCTGTACTGTGAATACCTTATATCAACGCTCTACGTTGGTTAAAAGAAAGATTAAATCTTTCTAACGTTGTTGCAAGTAATCAGATATTGTATTATTATACAAATACCGCTTATACAAAGCGCTCTCTTCGCGAGACTAGGTGGTCGCAAACTACAACTGATATTCAGTAGTGTTCGCAAAGGTATTAATTGAATACGTGACTGCTGGAAGGTTACGGGTCGATAAAGAAGACAGTTTGTCATGCTTCAATCGTAGTGATCAGCCTCATTAAGTCCACTGCTCATAATTATCCTCCCTAATAGATTACATTCTATTGAAGGTACTTGCCCATAATCACCACGCTGGGCAGCCGTATTGGTGATCGCAGTTTCAGCCAGTACGCAGGATATGAGCTGATACGCTGCTGCCCATCATACGGTAGGATTTCTCTTCGTCGACTCTTGAATCATGAGAGATTAGATGATCGTGAGATGAGAGCGGGTGACACTATTCTGGGCCGGTACCACATGGCATAATTGTGTTTACCATTAAGTAATTTTTGTATTTGTTATATAATCGGACTTACATTTACGATTATCTCCTTGTATAAAGTAGGAGCATAAGAGTCGACCATGGAAGTATGATACGGGAGACTACAGAGTTCCCCGCGGGACATGGCGATTGCCGTGAGGCAGACAAACAGTAGTGTTCTCAGTAGCTCAGACATACTCTGAATATAACTTTTTTATTATACAACTTCTTCATACAAATTCTTTACAACTTTGCTAATTCTAACAGCAGAGCAACAACCTCTGATGTTAGAATTAGCAATTTTGACTGGATCACTACCACACATAGTCACTACCGGGACCACCGCCTTAATGTTCCAAGCACAGAATACTCCATTCACTTCACTTCAACACCTAACCAAATAATGATAATGTTATGTTCCCTGATCGATTCTGACTACAAAACTCTCTACAAGCGGCCACTTCGAAATGGATGAAATCATTTTAAAAACTATATTTTAAATATCTGTTGTTTTTATATCTCGATCAATGTGCAATACTTTTCCAATAAAACAAATTGGAAAGTTTCATCAAAATCGTAACATTAAAATTTTGATTGAACACATCAAATAAAGCTGCAATGCCTGCGGCAAAGAAATATTTGACCTATTTTGTATTGTGCAAACGATTTTTCCATTGAATACCCTCGGTAACAAGAATGAGCTTTTAAAGTTTTCAGAAAGTTCAAATTTACTCAAATTGACTTTCTTTACCCCAAATATATTACCGGTATTATTATGGCGCATATTTTGTTTGTTTTCACCCCGTGAAAGGGTGATTGCACATTTAAAAAACTCAATAAAAAATCATGTACAAATGTAAAGTTATTTCTTTAAGGGATCTCTTCCAGACAACCCTAGCAATAGTCTCAGATACCTTGGAAATAATTACGTAAATGAATAATATAAAACTAACTCAAACAAACAAATTTACAGAAATAGATTTTATATTTCAATAAATACCTTGATTTTTTCCTTTTTCTTCAAAGACACAGACTCAATGGACTCACTCATCTACAGTAATTGCCAGTGTCAAGTAATTTGATAAATGAAGTTATTTGCGATTTAGTCACAGTAAAAACTCTCATACTTTCTTAAAAATATATTGTTTTTGTTCAATTATCACATTTAGGACACGAATAGACAAGCTTTAAATTGAAATAAATTTGAATCTGGAATTCCCCGCCCAACCACGGGAAATTTCATATTATACTAGCGGCCCGGTACGTGCTTCGCTACGTATAAGGCATAGTAATAAAAAAATGATTATTAAGTTCATTTATTCAAACAAAAAAATATTTTAAATTGCTAGCTATTTAAAATTCCAAATGACCCAAATGATATATTGTTTAATATTATATTTATCAGCAAATAGTAAAAAATAATAAGAATTGGGTACTCTTACTATGGTGGGTTTATATGGGTTAGTCTAAAACATTTGGATAAACAATATATTTTTTTTCCCATTTTGAGCATGAATAAATAAACAGTTGGGGGTTCTGGAACAGGCAACATAAAGTTGGCCATGTGAAAAACATGATTCCTCCAAATTGACACCACAAACGTGAAGTGTTTGCCCTTGGGCCTTATTTATGGACATCGCAAATGATAAACGCACAGGATATTGTAATCTTTTGAATTCAAATGGCATATAAGTTGGAATCATAGGGATACGCGGTATCAAACACACTTCTTCTTTTGATTTACCAGTTAAGATTGTAGCTTGAATCAAATTTGGAAATAACTTTTTCACTGCCAATCTGGTGCCATCACACAGTTTTGGTGGATTAATATTTTGCAATAATATAATCGAAGAACCAATTTTCAGATTCAAGCAATGCTGTGGTATACCAGCCGGTTCCAATGAATTTAAAAATTCAATTGGATAATTCATTGCCTCATCTTGATTCATAACACTGTCAATTGATTTATATGTCGTGACTACACCTGGCAGTTTCGCTTGAATTTGAAAATTAATGGCATTGATATGAATGTTTTTCGGTGCTAAAATGGCGCGTTCTCTCTACCAATCATGATTTCTGTAATTCTGAAGAATATTCGGAAAAACACATTTAATCAACTCATCTATAGATTGCGCAATTGTACAAAAATTGTTCGGTAAAGTGATCAATCCGTTGGTACTGTCTATTGGTATTTTGCAATCACCAATTTCTAACAATTGTTTTGAAAACCCATGGGCAGTTGCATCATTATGGCAGGAGTTGATTGAGAAATGACAGGCAATGTTTGACGAAAGTCCCCTGACAGAAATATCAGAGCACCACCAAAAAGCTGTTGATTACCGCGTAAATCTTGCATTGTTCGATTAAATGCTTCTATTGATTTTTTATTCGCCATTGTGCACTCATCCCATAAAATAATTGACGTTAATCGCAGAACTTTTGCCATAGCAGAATTTCTCGAAATATTGCATGTTGGAGTTCCAATCACCTGTACATTCAAAGGCAATTTTAATGCAGTGTGCGGTCCGTCCACCTTCTAATAATGTAGCAGCAATTTCCGAAGATGCAATGCAATTTTCTGTTCCGATCGAATAGTAGCTAAAATCAATGATACAACGAAAGTTTTGCATTAGAATTGAACTCCTGCTCATATTGCAATTCACGATCAAAAAAATCATGTATCTCACGATTTGGTGCGGTCATACCCAATTGTGCTAATGCTTTATTTAAAATCTTTACACACATATATTCAATTATTATTAAAGCTTCGTTGTACATTTCCAAGGTAATCAACAAATCGGGATTTCTTTCATGATGACGCATACGAATTAAAATGTCTTCTGCCATATAATGTTCATATTTGTTCAATAATTTTGGCATACGATCGAGAGCAATTTTGAACAATTGAACTAATGCGTTATGCTGATGGAAAAACCTTGGATGGTCTTGTATTTTAAACAATTGCACAACGTTCATCCAATTCACGAAAGTTAGCCGCATCACAATGTGGAAATATTGCGTCCATCATTCCATTGTATCCGTATATACTATAATCAATCTGACTGTTGTAATTAAAAGCAGCACGCAGCATTTCATCCAAAACAGCACGACGTATTCTTGATCGCCGTGCAATCTATGTTTTGTCGTCTTGCTCATGGCATTTTACCTTCACTCAACAACTCAATAATATTTTGGAAAATATAAACACAAATCAATAACAACGATATTTTTGAAAATATAAACACAACAAAGCAATAATTATCGCTGGTAAAATGAAATGACATATGATGACATACATTTTTTTTGATATAACTAACGTCACTTTTGACATTAAACTTGTTTGATAAGGTTCAAATTGGCTTTTAAGTATTAGTACAAATTGTTTGTATATGGGAGTATAGAAATATGTTGATTTTACACTTTTTCAAGATTTTCTTTTTATTTTCTCTACGTACAAACCTTCTCAGGACTTCCACAAATAATTCAAGACCAAAATTAGCCAAAAGGTCCAGCCCTTCTCGAGTTTTAGCGAGACTAACGAACAGCATTTGATTTTTATATATATTAGGTCGGGGAAAAAGTCTTTTCGCATAACGTAGGTATAAACTTATTATAAATTTTTTTTGACTGTACTATTTGTGTCTGGCTGGTTTTGGTAACATTAAAAAGGTTCCATTATAAAGAAAAGAAAAAAATAAAAAAAAGTTGTTTCCCGCTATTTTTCATTTGTTTTTCTCTCCGTAAAAATGAGTGAATCTAATGAAGAAATTCGATACATTTTAAAATTTTATTATAAAAAAGGCAAAATGCAACTCAAGCAGTGAAAAAAATTTGTGATGTTTATGGACCTGATGCAGTGTCAGTAAGAGTAGCACAAATTTGGTTCAAACGTTTTCAGTCCGGAAATTTTGATGTTAAAGATGCACCTCGCTCTGGTCGCCCTGTTACGAATAAAATGGACGCCATTTTTGAAAGAGTGGAGCAAGATCGGCATATTAGTAGTTACGATGTAGCTGAAGAACTGGGAATTGACCACAAAACAGTTTTGACCCATTTGAAGAAAGCTGGTTATACAAAAAAGCTCGATATTTGGGTGCCACACGAGCTCACTCAAAGAAACTTAATGAACCGTGTACTCATTTGCGATTCATTATTGAGACGTAATGAAACCGAGCCGTTTTTGAAGAGATTGAAAACTGGCGATGAAAAGTGGATCACGTACGACAAGAACGTGCGAAAAAGGTCGTGGTCGAAAGTTGGCCAGGCTTCACAGACTGTGGCCGAACCTGGCCTAACACGAAATAAGGTGATGCTGTGTGTATGGTGGGATTGGAATGGCATTGTTTATTATGAGCTTTTACCGCCCGGCAAAACCATCGATTCTGATCTTTACTGCCAGAAACTGATGAGATTAAAGGAAGCAGTCGAGAGAAAACGGCCGGAATTGATCAACAGGAAGGGTGTGGTCTTTCATCACGATAACGCTAGACCACACACATCTTTAGCCACTCAGCAAAAATTAAGAGAGTTCGACTGGGAGGTCCTAGTGCATCCACCATATAGCCCTGACCTTGCGCCTTCAGATTTTCACCTGTTTCGGTCTCTGCAGAATTCTTTAGGTTCTGTAAGGTTGACCTCAAGAGAGGACTGCCAAAACTATTTGTCCCGTTTTTTTGATCAGAAGTCCCAAAGTTTCTACAGTAACGGGATAATGTCTCTGCCCACAAAATGGCAGAAAGTTATTCAACAAAACGGTACATATATATTGTAAATAAATGTAAATAAACTTTGAAAAAAATGTCTTGACTTTTCATACAAAAATACGAAAAGACTTTTTCCCCAACCTATTCTATAGATTAGGACCTAATTATAAAAAAGAACTTCTTGGCGGGAAAGTGAAGCGTCATGTCTGCAGTTTTGTTTTATTTTCTTAAATTTGTGATATTTCTAACTTTAATGGATTTCACAACGGTGGATTATTATCCATTAAGTGTTTTTGAACGTACATGAGTGTTGGTAAATGAAACGAAACAGGGCAACATCACTTTTCAAATTGTCTCAAGAAGTCTATGTGAGATCTCAGTACAGTCCCACATCCTTACTGAGGACTCAAGGTGTTTAGCGGAAGGCCTTTCATTTACCATTTATCATCTGTATCACCACTCATTCTCCTTTACTATAATTTATATGTTATTTATTTACTTGACACTGGCTAAATGTGTGCGACACCATTATTTAAAAGATTAAAAAAAAATCGGTTCATCCCTCCATTTCTCCAAAATAGCCCACTATTATGCTGTAAAATAATAAACGTGTATCGCCTTGTGCGTATATACATTTAAAACATAGCTTTTGAATGATAAGTACGTGTAATTTGTTTTGGATATGTAAATTCTTAAAAATACTTTAGCACTTAAGCTAAGTCATAGCAATATTCACTGTAAACAACCCAGTACAACATAAAGCTTCATAGAGCCTTGGAAATATCCTAAAAACTATCCAGAACATTAGTGCATTATTAGATTCCGTGCGACCCACTATAGACCACAGTTTTGAAAATTTCGGTGTTCCTGAATGTTAACAAGTGTCTGTACGCTTAAACATTTAAAAAAAAAGATTTTTCTTTTGACCTTACAAATTAGCGTACCTACTAGTTATTAACTAGGGTCATCAGCTTTTTCCTCCACAAAATGATGATGGTAAAATGTAATCCCCTCTATTCCGTCACAATAAAAAATTATGTGTTGACAAAACATTAAAGAAACACTTAAAGAAAAAAATGGGTATTTTATTTTTAATTCGTACTTTAACACTTAAGCTAAGCCTTAGCAATTCACTGAGAACGTCCCAATACAACATACAGCCTCCCAAAGCCTTGGAAATGTCCTTGGAACCATCCAGAATATTAGATCCCCTGCGACCCATTATAGACTCCAATATATAACAAAGTTATCCTCGAGGAACCATTAGCTTGACTGAAACGCTTTTATCCCGTTACTCAGACCTGATTCTCTGGAAAGGTGAGAAAATTTCAAATTACTAAACCTATTGTAAGGTGCGGAAAAAAATTCACGGCTTACCAGATTACAGCTTGTGAAAGATAACAATGTAATCAACTGATAACTTCGCTAATAGGTATTAGGAAAATATTGCATTTTTTTCTTTGGTTGCTATGGATATGGCTTCATATATTAGGTATGAGCTTTTAATATTTGCTGCCATGAGTGGGTGCGCTTATTATTCTGCTTGTCTCACGGTATGAAGAACTCTCATTTTTTGGACTGCAAAACTAAATGCTAACAGTCTGCCATTATAAGGTCATCACAACGTAGCACATTAAAAAAACCGTCTGTTATAATTTATTTTGTGAGTCCGATCAAAGTTGAGAACGTCGACAGCCCAGCCCAGACCTTTAAAAAAATAAATTAAATTCTCTTCTCATCACACCAATTATTTAGTTCCGAGATAAGTATCACTAAAAACTTGTATTATGGATACTAAAGAACGAATAAACACACTTGTATACATATTTTTTTTGTAAATACAAACTTAATATATATAGGAAACACCCAGACCAGAACGAATATTCACGTCCAAGCACAGAAAGATTTGTCCTGTGTGGGAATCGAACCCACGACCTCAGGAGCAGAGTGCAGGTATACTGAACTCACCGCGATTTTGATCGTCAATAGAATGTAATCTTTTTGGGAGGCCAATAACCAGCATTGTATTTTGTAAGGCTGATATGATAAAACACAATAAGGATCACATAAAAATACAGAACCATTTCCGATTCCTGTTTGTGACACTGAGTACATTCTAGAAGCCTTTTCACACATTCTGGAGCCGTGCGTCCTGTCACGTACAGATCCCGCCATTGTGCTGATCTTTGAGATTACTTTGCTTGCAAACGATTATTTTTATTTTTATAGCCTCCTTTTAGGAGTAAGGGCTGAAATCTTTTGAATTTGAAAGCATTTTATGTGCGAACGAAATTAGGTTTAAATGGGGAGTCAGTGATTTCGACATCAACGTAATATATACTTTAGTAAGCGCTACTTTAAGAACATCGTATGTTAGTAGAGGCGTTAAAAACGTTTCATAGCCCCTTCAAAATCAGAGGATCTCGGGTTCAAACCCTGGTACCACCAGGGCACCTGGCGCTATGTGCGTCATTATCACTTGCTCCGTGCCTGGGATTCACGTTAAGCCGTTGGTCCCAGCTGTCATGAACATCTATGGTAGTCGTTATTAAGAAGCCAGAGAACTCATTTAGCCATAGAATGATGTTTCCCTTTGGGTTGCGGAAGTCAGACGGCAATAGTTCCATGTAATAATTGAAATTCAGCCTGATTAAAACCAGTGAGCAGACCCTGGGCCTTGAACGAGAGTCTGGGGCAACCGGTGATAATGCTAGGATATGATGAACAAACAACAGACAAGCGATTATATTTGACGAGATTGGTGACTAATACTATTTGAATCAAATGATTGATTGCATATCAGATTACATGATGTGAAGATGGGTGAGTAAATGGTAAATGTGTAATTCGGACGGTCTGCAAGTACATAGCAATTTAGGATGGCTAACTAAGAGCATATTTCATTTATCAACACTGGTAAACAATATATTCTTTAAATAAACCCTTTTTCTGAATATAATATACATATTTTGCAAATTCGCGCCAAATAATAATTACCTTCCGTTATTATGATGACTCAAAAAGCTCCTCAAATTAAAAACACGCTTAGTCTTCCCCACTCAAGCTCCTGTCAGTATTTATTCGGCGCACTAGTGTTAAGTTACCTTAACATTTTAAATTATTTATCCAAAGAGCTTAAAATATATAAGTACCAGCAGCGCCCTGCGGGTTTACCCGCGTGGTCCCCGTTCCCGTGGAAATATCGGGATAAAAAGTCATATATGTTAGTCCAGGACTGCAGCTATACACGTACAAAGTTTCATCACAATCGCTCTAGTAGTTTTTTCGTGAAAGAGTATCAAACATCCATCCACACATACAAACTTTCACGTTTATAATATTAGTAGGCTGAATCACGAGCCCTTGAATGAACTTTGTCATTTTCCCTTGTGATACCCAAAGTGCAAAGCGGAATAAATAGGCGACTCACACACGAAATCACATAGTAAATGTATTTGGACGCACGAAAGGTAGATAAAAAGAATATTCCCTCCCGAAATCGGGTGAGAAGGCAAGTAGGCTTATCCTTACCACAGTAAAGGCACAACAGTATCATCATGTCCGCCTTATAAATCCACTGCTGAACATTGGCCTTCCCAATAGATTACATTATATTGGGGGCATTTGTCTATGGCCACCACATGGGCAAGCGGGTTGGTGATCGCAGTTCAAGCCAGTACGCAGAATGACGCTGCTGCCCGTCATCTCGTGGGATTTCTCTTCGTCTACTCTTACGACTCCCCGTGAGATGAGAGGAGACCGTAGCACTATTCTATGCCGTCACCACACTACAGAATAATCAGATTAAGATCCAGGGTCTGCTCGCTGGTCTAACCGGATTTGGCTGAACTTCAGTTATTACACGAAGCGACTGCCGTCTGACAACCGCAACCCAGAGGGAAACATTATTTTATGTTTAAACCAGCTGTCAGGATATTAATTATTAACTTCCTGATCACGACTGCCATAGATTCATGACAGCCGACGCCTTATATGGAAAGAAAGAAAGAAAGAAAGAAAATATTTATTCAATACAAGTTGCAAGAAAAAAAAACAGAAAATAAGTACAAAATAATAAAAACACAAATCAATAACAATAAGAACCCAAATGTAAGAAGTACTCAACTTGTATTGAAAAGGTGCTCACTCAGCAAATTGTCGAACATCACAGAGATGTCGCGACGCTGATCTTCCGTGGGCACCTATGTATGTATACCTATATATGGCTTGGCTTAACGACTGCCACATATCATATTAACCAACATCTTAACGTTTATTCCTAAGCGTGAGAGTTGTTCTACTACTCTTATTTGACTGTGGCCTGTACCGTTATACCCTTTCCCGAGCCACGGCCGATTGCTCTCCGTCAGACGGCACACTCTATGATTCAATACACTGAAGGAGTTATTTTATTCTTTGTCTTTTCATACTAAAGCATATTTTTTATATTTATGTAGATAATTCATTTTATTTAAGCAAGTGATGGATTAAAAATATCTTTGTAACAATTCCCGCGCAACTATAATCCCGAAAAACCAAGAAACAATTCAACACGACACGTGTTTCGCCCTTACACAGGGCATCACTTGCATAAAATGGATTTCCGCAAAGTAACGCCTGAATCAATAAATTATTTAATAATATTTATAAAAAGTTGTCACATCGTACTCTTGCCAGAGATTTTGGGTATGGTATACAGTCTGTAGCGCTAGTAGCAATAATTCAGATTTTAAAAATGTAAGTTAACATAGCAAGCAGTGTATGCAGTTCTAAGTTTCATTATCAATCTCGCTAAGAAATAAATAATAATATGCTATATATAAATATATTAATCCTTTATTGCACATAAAAACATAATCGTATTACAAAAAAAATATGTAAAAACAAAAGTATAAAGGTGGACTTATCTTTAGGAGAGATCTCTACCAGCCAACCCTAGCAGTTGTAAATTAGGTTAAGTATGGGATTAAATTTAGTTACAGATCCAAGTAAAAGAAAAGAAACAACAAAAATATATTAAAACCATATTTACTTATATATAAATCTTATAATTAACAAAATAATATATATTAGCAAAGTAAGATATTAGCGGCCCCCGCGACTTCGTCCACGTGGCTCACATATAGAACCTTTTTGAATCACAATCTATTAACCAAACCGCATCAAGAACCATTTCGTAGTTTTGAAGGTCTAAGCATACATAGGGACACACAAATAGCAGAAAGCGATATTGTTTTATGCTGCATAGTGATATATCTTATGAGTGTTATATATCAGTAAATATCTTGCTTTAGTTTTAGGATATATAAAAAAAAAACAAAAAAATCATTGATTTAAGTTTGGCTCAGTAGAGCTCTTATGAATGTCAAACTTATAAACTAAGGCGCCCATTCACTGAGGGCTGGAGCTTGGTCGTATAAAATCGTCAAGGTTGGTTTTTTCTCCCGCCACTTACAATAAAAATACACGAAATTTAATCAATTAAATATGTTTTTTCAGATTAATAATAACATTAATGTAAACCGCGCATTAATACTTTAATAAATTATGCTACTTTTATATGATGTTATATCATTATTATCGCTAGGAAAATAAAGAAATGTTATAATGAAAATATAAACTTATTACCTAAAGAAACAAAACAAAGCCTAAAAATTTTATTACATTCGAGATAGGTTCCAATTACTGTCGTTATTCCTAATAGTAATTAAAAATAATGGTACAATTACCTTGTAGCAACACCGCGAAGTGGGGCAGGAGCCGCCAAGCAAATTTAATTTATAATTATTTTTTCGTCAAAAGGCTCTTTTGGGATTAGATATTCTAGCACTCTCTAAATTAGGCTCAAAGTTTTGGCGTAAACAATATTGAAAAATATAATGGAAAAAATATTATCTCAGCTCATAATCATCTCACTACTGAGCAGTACCTTCCTCTCAAGAAATATAATGAGAGGGCTCCAGATCATAAGCGGACCCAGTGCGGATTAGTGGAGGCAGTTGTATGGCGTCGCCCAAAGTTTTGGACAATATTGGATTTTTTATGCGAAAATCATCAGTATTATCAGCCTATTGACACCCACTACTGAGTACGAGCCTTCTCTAACGAATCATGAAGAAAGGGGTTCAGATCATAAGCGGATCTAGTGCGGATTGGTGGAGGCAGGTGTTGCGTCCTGCTGTTAGAATTTACAAGCCACCCAATAACGCTCGTAGCTCCACGGTAGTCGGATACGATTAACGAAGTAAAGCAAGGTTCTCTGGGGTCAATCCTTAGTTGGGGTTTCGTTGGCGTGTCATTTAATATCGAGCGATTAAAGTCGTGTATTTGAGAAAAATCTTTTTATCATCATATCAGCCTTATAAAGATCACTGCTGAACATTACCTTCCCCAATAGATTACATTCTATTGGGTATTTGCCCAAAATCACCACGCTGGGCAGGCGTTGGTGAGGTGCGTGAGGTGGGCAGGCAGATAGATGCTGCTGCCCATCATCCGGTAGGATTTCTCTTCGTCGACTCTTACGACTCCCCGTGAGATGAGACGGGGTGTCACTACACTAGGCAGGTACCCACGGCACCCAGAAAAATATAACCGTGATATATAAAATCGTGTTAGTTACTTTTTATACCGTTTCCGTGAGATGTGTCATATAACATGGTACAACAAAACGCAACTGGTATGGAATAAAAAAACGCAAACGGGACTTTTATCAACGGATAGCTGAAGTTATAAGCTACTTGGACTTTTACTTTTAAAAACGTACCTACCTTTTGGTCGCTAGTATATAATAATATAGCCCTGCTTAGCCTCTTCATTGTGCATTTGGCTTGAAGCCGGAGAGCATCGCGTTCAAACATCGCCTTTATGCTACGAACGTATAGTTGAACCTAAGACAAGCGCTGCGAGCTTACGAAAAGGGATGGCTGTATCTTATTAATACATCGTTAATAATCTATAAAATATATTAGTGAATATATAAATATTCTTGAACATTAAAGAATTACATCGCTACTATTCCTAGACTAGTCAAAACAGAGAGCTTTCTTTAGATATTAGATAACAGTCACATAAATACTTTTTCAATTTCATGCATACATAATAAATAGCAAACAAACAAAAACTAAATTTTATTTTTTTATTTACTTCACGTGGGAATTGCTCCCAACGCCACAGGAGCGAACTGCCAGTATTATAAAAAAACTAACTATATGCATGTTATTTCCCGAACGTATGATATAATAAATAATAAACATTCTCTTGCAATATTTATTACGTATTGTTAATTATATGTATTGTTTATATGATATGCCTAATAAAGTCGCGGCAAATCAACTAGTGTTTTCAAGGTTTTATTGTAAACACGTTGAACGCCAGCGGTCTCAGACACTATAGAAAATCTATTGTTTGTCGGTCACTTAGCGTTTAACGATTTAACCCATAAAATACTACTTAAATTAAATCTGGTCCATGTTCCTATGGGTCTGAATCTGTCGAGAATTTGACGACCGAAATGGCGTGGTGGCGAGTAAACCCGCACTTCGCTCCTAAGGTCGTGGGTTCGATTCCCACATAGGAATAATTTTTGTATGCATGAACATGAATATATGTTCTGATCTGGGTGTTTTCCTATGTATATTAATCATGTATTTGCAAAAAAAAAAGGTTGTGGGTATGTTCATCCGTTGTTTAGTATTCAAAACAAAAGTTCTTCATGATATTTATCTTGGAAAATATTAATTGTTTAATTTTAAAGTAAAAATTAACATACATAAACAAATAATATACCAAGTATAGAATAGGGGTATTTTTATAATACCATTTCATGTAAAAACAGTAGGTAATTGCATTAATACTAAACGTTTTTATTAAATGAGTGAATTATTAATGAAAAACTCAATACCAGTTACTTTTATCCGGAAACTTTGCAAGTAATCCCCGAGAATGGGAATTCTTAAGAACCAAGAACAATGCCAGTATTCGGAAAGTTCTTCCGAAAGGGCCTAAATATAACTCATCTCGGATCCGGTTTCAGCCGGATCGCATTACGTATTTAATTGAACGACAGCTTAGTACACAAAGCTAGACTTGTGTAAGCTTTATTTGTCTGCTTTCATATAATGATGAGTAATAACGAATACGTAGGAGAACGTGATTTTGTTTTTTTTTTTAATAATGGCTTCGTGCGTTTAGCACATTTAGCCAGTGTCAAGTACGAATTATATAATATAATAATATTAATTATTGTAAATGAGAAAAAGTGGTGATAAAGATGATAAATGGTAATTGAGATGCCCTCTCCTAAACCCCTTGAGTCCTCAGTAAAGATTTGGGATTATACTGAGTCCTCAGTGAAGATTTGGGATTATACTGAGATCTCACTGGATTTCTCGTCATGGACAAAATGATGTTGCACTGCTTTGTTTCATTTACCAACATTCATAAATGTTCACAAAAACTTAACTTTTAATAATCCACCGTTATTACATCTTTACTGAGGACTCAAGAGGTGTAGGGGAGGGCATCTCATTTATCATCTTTATCACCACTCTTTCTCATTTACTATGATTATTATAATAGGTTGGGGAAAAAGTCTTTTCGTATTTTTGTATGAAAAGTCAAGACATTTTTTTCAAAGTTTATTTACATTTATTTACAATATATATGTACCGTTTTGTTGAATAACTTTCTGCCATTTTGTGGGCAGAGACATTATCCCGTTACTGTAGAAACTTTGGGACTTCTGATCAAAAAAACGGGACAAATAGTTTTGGCAGTCCTCTCTTGAGGTCAACCTTACAGAACCTAAAGAATTCTGCAGAGACCGAAACAGGTGAAAATCTGAAGGCGCAAGGTCAGGGCTATATAGTGGATGCACTAGGACCTCCCAGTCGAACTCTCTTAATTTTTGCTGAGTGGCTAAAGATGTGTGTGGTCTAGCGTTATCGTGATGAAAGACCACACCCTTCCTGTTGATCAATTCCGGCCGTTTTCTCTCGACTGCTTCCTTTAATCTCATCAGTTGCTGGCAGTAAAGATCAGAATCGATGGTTTTGCCGGGCCGTAAAAGCTCATAATAAACAATGCCCTTCCAATCCCACCATACACACAGCATCACCTTATTTCGTGTTAGGCCAGGTTTGGCCACAGTCTGTGAAGCCTGGCCAACTTTCGACCACGACCTTTTTCGCACGTTCTTGTCGTACGTGATCCACTTTTCATCGCCAGTTATAAATCTCTTCAAAAACGGCTCGGTTTCATTACGTCTCAATAATGAATCGCAAATGAGTACACGGTTCATTAAGTTTCTTTGAGTGAGCTCGTGTGGCACCCAAATATCGAGCTTTTTTGTATAACCAGCTTTCTTCAAATGGGTCAAAACTGTTTTGTGGTCAATTCCCAGTTCTTCAGCTACATCGTAACTACTAATATGCCGATCTTGCTCCACTCTTTCAAAAATGGCGTCCATTTTATTCGTAACAGGGCGACCAGAGCGAGGTGCATCTTTAACATCAAAATTTCCGGACTGAAAACGTTTGAACCAAATTTGTGCTACTCTTACTGACACTGCATCAGGTCCATAAACATCACAAATTTTTTTCACTGCTTGAGTTGCATTTTTGCCTTTTTTATAATAAAATTTTAAAATGTATCGAATTTCTTCATTAGATTCACTCATTTTTACGGAGAGAAAAACAAATGAAAAATAGCGGGAAATAACTTTTTTTTCTTTTCTTTATAATGGAACCTTTTTAATGTTACCAAAACCAGCCAGACACAAATAGTACAGTCAAAAAAAATTTTATAATAAGTTTATACCTACGTTATGCGAAAAGACTTTTTCCCCGACCTAATATATTATTAATATATCACTTGACTCTGGCTAAATGTGCTAAACGCACGAAGCCATTATTTAAAACAAAAAAAAACACAATGTTAAAAAAACACATAACTGTCAGTCACCTAGCCTTTAAGTGAATGCAAAGAATGTCTGAGCCCCAAAGTAAAAATAAAAAGCAGATGGCCAACACGACAACGCCCTGCCTCATTCATAAATGTTTCCTGGATAATGGTAAAACATTAAAAGGATTTCTCGGTTAACCCCAGAGTAGTCTTCGCTTTCGGTTTAAAAAACTGTATTTATTTTGTATTAATACGTATGTTTTACCTATGTAACTCACTATTCTAACCAGACAAGAGATGGGTGGAAGAGTTATCTTTTTCAAAAAAAAACCTTACCTTATAAATTTTACTAGTGATGTACTTCATATATATTAGTTACAAATAGTATAAAATTTGCCCCATCATCAAATCATAAAATGCATTAAAAAAAATCAATAAGTAAGATCTAACAAAAATTGTGGTTAAGAATGTTCATATACTCGTTCATAATTATACTGTTTTTGCAGACTTTTAAATAATGTTTTCACTGTAAGTATGTACCTGCCACTAGGCTCCAAAAGATAAACAAATCATTTAGAGGTCAATTCTTCAATAGCATCCCAAGCAATATATAACAATTAAGCCTAAATAAATTTATCCTTCACAATATAAGCCTAGTCAACATAAAACGGAAACTATCTTCAAGGGAATATTATCCTATCAGAGATTACATGAAAGATAAAAATGCTTGGGATTAAAATGCTGGCTGTTAATACATGAATATTGTTAATGGTATATTATATTGCATTGTATAGCGTAACAAGCATATGAATATTGTATTTCAAGATATATAATTGATTTTATAGGGATCCTAACCAGACCTGAGGAGCCCAAGCCAACCTCACCTGCAAGTGGTGCACCTGCCGATCAACGGACGAGGCTCAAGCAAACATAACAGTGCCCATCATCAACATCATCATCAGCCTATTCTAGTCCACTGCTGGACATAGGCCTCCCCCAAATCGCGCCATTTTCCCCTGTCTTCGGCTTGCCGCATCCAGCATCTGCCAGCGACCGCTCGCAAATCGTCATCCCACCTGGCGAGTGGACGTCCTACACTACATTTGCCAAGTCGCGGTCTCCACTCAAGAACTCATTTACCCCATCGGTTGTCGGTTCTTCGACAGATATGGCCAGCCCACTGCCACTTCAGCTTGCTAATCTTATATGCCATGTCGGTGACTTTAGTCCTCTGTCGGATAATATCATTCCTGATTTTATCTCTTAGAGAGACTCCGAGCATAGCACAGTGCCCGGTACGCGGCAATAGGCTCGCCACCTATTACGTGGGATGAATTATATAATTAGCGAAGTGTGGGCGTATAATATGCCTGTGCCCACCCCTTAAAGGAAACAGGCGCGAATTTATGAATGTATAATTGATAAATAAAAAAAGTGGCTCGGAACTGGCACTTAGATTCACTAACACTTAATTTTTTTTTGCATTTAAGTAAATCTAATCTTTGTTAGTTCAGTATAGTCATAATTTAATTGTTTTTTTATTTCGTATTGACATTTTCAAGTACTATGTAATAGGTTGAGAAATGAAGTATTATTAATTGATTAAATTGTTTTGAGACACGGATAATTGGTAGACATAATAAAGATAGTACATACTTCTTATACAACTGTCGTAAGGCTTTGGTTTTCATAAGAAAATAATCTGTAAACTGAAGCTGAGTTCTAGTAATTTTACAGATAATATAAATTTAAGCCATCAACATGTTCACAGAAATCTTACCCATAATAATTACTTTGTCTTTCAGAAATAACTATGATCTTTGAAATAATCACATTTCGCATAGATTTATTTAGTCTACTATTTATGTTAACCGTTTAGTTATTTTGATTACATTGTGGAATTCCCTGTTCTCAGCTATAGAGAGATGTTTTTTTAAACAACATGAAACTTGGTTACAAAGTCAATTATACTGCTAAAATACAAACGTTGCTCATACTTTGAAACCTCTCTAAGTATGTACGTACTTTTAATTATTCAACAACTTCCTCACAGAAACTTAGATTCAAAATTTTGTTTTGTTTAGATTTTCACAAGGATATTTTTAGTCATTTTAGTTTATTTAACTAAATCTGTATTTTGTATATTTATGAACAACACTTCACAATAAACAAGTTGTATCAAATATCACTCAAAATGTATGTCAACCAAACCACTTTAACCGTACTCGAAATATATCGAACCGCAAATATTACGTGCGCTCGTAGCACTCCATGCGTAGAAATCCATCAGTGTTATCAGCCTGTTGACACCCACTACGAGTACGAGCCTTCTCTAACGAAACATGATGAAAGGGGTCCAGATCATAAGCGGATCTAGTGCGGATTGGTGGAGGCAGGTGAGTGGCGTCCTGCTGTTAGAATTTACAAGCCACCCAACAACGCTCATAACTCCACGGTGGTTGGATACGATCAACGAAGTAAAGCAAGGTTCTCTGAGGTCAATCCTTAGTTGGGATTTCGTTGGCGTGTTAATCATAATCATAATTCTTTATTGTTTCATTTGGTGTACAATTAGGTCTTAAAAATAATATTTTGTCCTCAAAAAACCCTGCAAGGGTATCACAATTTAAATTTAGTTATTTAATATCGAGCGCTTCCCTGTTTCGAAAGGTTCGTTAAAGTTTCCGGTTATCACTAAATTTGGTAGTAGTTAAGTCGTGTATTTGAGAAAAATCTCTTCATCATCATATCAGCGTTATAAAGTCCAATGCTGAACATTAGCTTCCTCAGATTACATTCTATTGGGTGTTTGCCCATAATCACCACGCTGGGCAGGCGTTGATAATCGCAGTTCCAACCAGTACGCAGGTAGACGCTGCTATCCATTATCCGGTAGGATTTCTCTTCGTCGACTCTTACGACTCCCCGTGAGATGAGACGGGGTGTCACTACACTAGGCAGGTACCCACGGCACCCAGAAAAATATAACCGTGATATATAAAATCGTGTTAGTTACACTTTTTATAACTCAAGAACGGCTAAACCTATTTGGCAGAAAACTGGTGGAGAGGTAGGTTAGAACTAGGAGATTGACATAAAATACTTTTTATACCGTTTCCGTGAGATGTGTCATATAACATGGTACAACAAAAAGCAACTGGTATGGAAAAACAAAACGCAAACGGGACTTTTATCAACGGATAGCTGAAGTTATAAGCTACTTGGACTTTAACTTAGCCGATTTCAAAAACATACTTTTAGGTCGCTAGTATATAATAAAACCCATATAGCCCTGCCTAGCCTCTTCATTGTGCATTCGGCTTGAAGCTGGAGGGCATCGCGTTCAAACATCGCCTTTATGCTACAAACGTAAAGTTGAACCTAACACAAGCGCCGCAAGCTTACGAAAAAGGATGGCTGTATCTTATTAATATCTCGTTAATAATCTATAAAATATATTAGTGAATAAATAAATATTCTTGAACATTACAGAATTACATCGCTATTATTCCCAAACTAGTCAAAACCAACAGCTTTCTATTAATATTACAGTCACACAAATACTTTTTCAATTTCGTGCATACTACATATTTATTATAATAGCAAACAAACCAAACAACATTTTGTTTTTTTATTTATTTCACCTGGGAATTGCTCCCAACGCCACAGGAGCGAACTGCCAGTATTATAAAATAACTAACTATATGCATGTTATTTCCCGAACGTATGATATAATAAATAATAAATATTCTCTTGCAATATTTATTATGTATTGTTAATTATATGTATTGTTTATATGATATGCCTAATAAAGTCGCGGCAAATCAACTAGTGTTTTCAAGGTTTTATTGTAAACACGTTGAACGCCAGCGGTCTCAGACACTATAGAAAATCTATTGTTTGTCGGTCACTTAGCGTTTAACGATTTAACCCATAAAATACTACTTAAATTAAATCTGGTCCATGTTCCTATGGGTTTACATGGACTGAATCTGTCGAGAATTTGGCGACCGAAATGGCGTGGTGGCGAGTACCCGCACTCCGCTCCTAAGGTTGTGGGTTCGATTCCCACATAGGACAAATTTTTGTATGCATGAACATAAATATTTGTTCTGATCTGAGTGTTTTACTATGTATATTAATCATGTAGGTATTTACCAAAAAAAAAGTTTTTGTGTATGTTTATCCGTTGTTTAGTATTCAAAACACAAGTTCTTCATGATATTTATCTTGGAACTAAATAATTGGTGTAATTGTCTAAAAATATTAATTGTTTAATTTTAAAGTAAAAATTTACATATTTAACAATAATATATGTGTATATATTTTCATAATAACTTTTCATGTAAAAACAGTAGGTAATTGAATTAATATTAAACGTTTTTATTGAATGAGTGAATTATTAAATAAAAACTCAATACCAGTTACTTTTATCCGGAAACTTTGCAAGTAATCCCCGAGTTCCCATTCTTAAGAACCAAGAACAATGCCAGTATTCGGAAAGTTCTTCCGAGAGGGCCTAAATATAACTCATCTCGGATCCGGTTTCAGCCGGATCGCATTACGTATTTAATTGAACGACAGCTTAGTACACAAAGCTAGACTTGTGTGAGCTTTATTTGTCTGGTTTAATATAATGATGAGTAATAACTAATACGTAGGAAAACGTGATTTAGTTTTTTTTTCTTTTAAATGGCTTGCACATTTAGCCAGTGTCAAGTAAGAAATATATAACATAATAATATGAATTATAGTAAATGAGAATGAGTGCCGATAAAGATGACAAATGGTAATTGAGATGCCCTCTCCTAAACCCCTTGAGTCCTCAGTAAAGATTTGGGACTATACAAAAAACCTTACTTCATAAATTTTACTAGTGATGTATTTATATATATTAGTTACAAATAGTATAAAATTCGCCCCATCATCAAATCATAAAATGCATTAAAAAAAATCAATAAGTAAGATCTAACAAAAATTGTGGTTAATAATGTTCATATACTCGTTCATAATTATACTGTTTTTGCAGACTTTTAAATAATGCTTTACTTTCACTGTCAGTATATACCTGCCACTAGGCTCCAAAAGATAAACAAATCATTTAGAGGTCAATTCTACAATAGCATCCCAAGCAATATATAGCAATTAAGCCTAAATAAATTTATCCTTCTCAATATAAGCCTAGTCAACATAAAACAGAAACTATCTTCAAGGGAATATGAAAGATAAAAATGCTTGGGATTAAAATGCCGGCTGTTAATACATAAATATTGTTAATGGTATATTATATTGCATTGTATAGCGTAACAAGCATATGAATATTGTATTTCAAGTTATATTAATTGATTTTATAGGGATCCCAGACCTGAGGAGCCCAAGTCAACCTCACCTGCAAGTGGTGCACCTGCCGATCAACGGACGAGGCTCAAGCGAACATAACAGTGCCAATCATCAACATCATCATCAGCCTATACTAGTCCACTGCTGGACATAGGCCTCCCCCAAATCGCGCCATTTTCCCCTGTCTTCGGCTTGCCGCATCCAGCATCTGCCAGCGACCGCTCGCAAATCGTCATCCCACCTGGCGAGTGGACGTCCTACACTACATTTGCCAAGTCGCGGTCTCCACTCAAGAACTCATTTACCCCATCGGTTGTCGGTTCTTCGACAGATATGGCCAGCCCACTGCCACTTCAGCTTGCTAATCCTATATGCCATGTCGGTGACTTTAGTCCTCTGTCGGATAATATCATTCCTGATTTTATCTCTTAGAGAGACTCCGAGCATAGCACAGTGCCCGGTAAGCGGCAATAGGCTCGCCACCTATTACGTGGGATGAATTATATAATTAGCGAAGTGTGGGCGTATAATATGCCTGTGCCCACCCCTTTACGGAAACAGGCGCGAATTTATGTATATATAATTGATAAATTAAAAAAGTGGCTCAGAACTGGCACTTAGATTCACTAACACTTAATTTTTTTTTTGCATGTAAGTAAATCTAATCTTCGTTAGTTCAGTATAGTCATATTTTATTTGTTTTTTTTATTTCGTATTGACATTTTCAAGTACTATGTAATAGGTTGAGAAATGAAGTATTATTAATTGATTAAATTGTTTTGAGACACGGATAATTGGTAGACATAATAAAGATAGTACATACTTCTTATACAACTGTCGTAAGGCTTTGGTTTTCATAAGAAAATAATCTGTAAACTGAAGCTGAGTTCTAGTAATTTTACAGATAATATAAATTTAAGCCATCAACATGTTCACAGAAATCTTACCCATAATAATTACTTTGTCTTTCAGAAATAACTATGATCTTTGAAATAATCGCATTTCGCATAGATTTATTTAGTCTACTATTTATGTTAACCGTTTAGTTATTTTGATTACATTGTGGATTTCCCTGTTCTCAGCTATAGAGAGATGTTTTTTTAAACAACATGAAACTTGGTTACAAAGTCAATTATACTGCTAAAATACAAACGTTGCTCATACTTTGAAACCTCTCTAAGTATGTACGTACTTTTAATTATTCAACAACTTCCTCACAGAAACTTAGATTCAAAATTTTGTTTTGTTTAGATTTTCACAAGGATATTTTTAGTCATTTTAGTTTATTTAATTAAATCTGTATTTTGTATATTTATGAACAACACTTCACAATAAACAAGTTGTATCAAATATCACTCAAAATGTATGTCAATCAAACCACTTTAACCGTACTCGGAATATATCGAACCGCAAATATTACGTGCGCTCGTAGCACTCCATGCGGCCGTAGCGTCTCGCCTACGCCGTAGCCGACACGCGACTGCTACGAGTGATGACCGCTCCGCAAAGAATTACCCGAAAGCGGTAAAAAATTTACGACCACTTATTTAGGGGCACACTATAACGCGCAAGTGGTTTTTTATTTCTTAGACATTTGTGACCTTTAGAAGATAGAAAGCGCTAGCCAGGTAAAGTCATAAAGTAGTAAAGCGAGCGTATTAATAGCACAGCTTTATGGGTACATATAGAATATAAGAGAAGTGTGATATTACCTGTATTATGTATTTATAAATTATTTCGTTATAACCGGATCCTTTAACGTCCTTTGAGGGCTTTAGGAACTGAGCTTATATAATTGCTAACAATAATTGCATGTAATATCTTTATGAGTGATCTAAGACACCTTGATGATATTTTCATTTATTTATGTCATTATTATAGTGGATGCTGGCACAATATCGATACACGTGAAAAACTATTGGAGGGTCTATGCAATGCAGTCGATTTCATATGGCTCAATTGATTATGATTGCTTTATAATAGTGCCTAAAATATTTTCGTTGACATTGCGTATTCGTTGACAGTACGTATATAAAAACATAAAAAGTTGCACTATAAATAAACCACTTAGTATTATAAATTGAGTGCCCAAGGTGTATAGGGATCCTACCAAGATCTAAGGAGCCCAAGCCAACCTCACCTGCAAGTGGTGCACCTGCCGATCAACGGACGAGGCTCTGGCGAACATAACAGTGCTCGGTAAGCGGCAATAGGCTCGCCACCTATTACGTGGGACCAACTATATAATTGGCGAAGTGTGGGCGTATAATATGCCTCTGCCTACCCCTTCTGGGAAACAGGCGTAAATGTATGTATGTATGAGTGCCCAAGAAACAGTACACCAAGTATTGAATCAATCATTACTTAAAATGCTAAGAAGACTTATAGGGCTATTTCAATTTGAGAAAAGGCTTTAGTAGGAAAAAATAGGAGAAATAATGAAATGCATCTTATAAGGACTTAATAAAGTTAATTTTACCTGCTTACAGTGAACTGTCTCAACAGAGTAGCAGCCCAGGTTTGTAAAGCAGCAACAGTTGCCTGTCTATTGAAGCCAGCTCCGAATACACTAGAAAACTTCCTTTGTCAAAAATATGAAACACTATATTCATTTTTTGAAACTGACTCTACTGTCCTGAAAGAGACAACAAGACTGGACGAATTTCTTGCCTAAGTCTTATTTACCAATGGTCTTGCTTGTTTTAGTTTCGAAGTTGACGTATAAAACAGCTTTATTGAGCTAAACTTGAATAAAATATCTTGACTTCGACTAACATGCTTCCCTTGTTAACTTCGTATGCACTTTTCATCTGAACTGAGATGAATTAAATAACCCAGAAAAGCATTTAAAACAAATCTATCGTTTAAATTATAAGCTAAGAAGATGGTTTGCAAAATGTTTATATAAAATAAATGAGAGGTATTTTTATTTCAATTACTTAACAGATATTGCAGATTGCTGGCAATTCGATAAATAAAAGTATAAAGTACTTTATTTCAAAAACTTTTACATAGCACTTAAAAACGTCAAAAAAACATTGTGTTAGTGAATCTATGTGCCAGGTTCGAGCCACCGCTTTGTGAGAAGAACTGACAAGAAATATTATATTCTTAGTAATATATAACCTTCTCATAGATACTATGATCAGAACGCAACCATGTGAACTTTTTGTGATGGAAATCTATCTAACACAAAGAATGATGACCGTTCTTAACTTCAATATTACCAAGGACAAAATTCTTAATTTTATTATAAAAAGTATTTAAAAAAAAAATTACTATAAAAAGCATTTTTTGCCGCTTTTATAGGAACGTTTTTATAATTGAGCATAGCAACACAGGCTTGAAATGCAGCAACAGATAACTGTTGCGCTCCGCTCCGATACAATAGGAAACTCCATTTGTCAAATATATTGGGATAAACCACCGTCCATTACTCTGAGCAATACTTGAATTTATATTTTTGTTATATTACATAACTATATAATCATAATCTCACGTCTATATTCCATTTGAGGTGGACAAAAAACTTGCTAACTTTATAAGAGATCTTGTAACAAAGTTCACTTTTTTTTTCAAATTAAACGTATCAAATGGTGAGAAGTGGCAAGACTTTTGCCCATACGGACACTGGACCAGATCTCATTTTCTTCGTTGCCCTCTATTGTCATAGAGGGCAAAGAAAAAAATGAAATATATATATTACCGGCCAAATCCGATTTTAGGACAAACTAGTATAGCCTAATCCAAACTGATTTAGGTGGGCTGAATAAAATGTTTTTTAATGGTAAAAAAAAAATAACCTTAACCTAACCCAAAAAGAGATACGGACTTCTTGGCGGGAAAGTAAAGCGTCATGTCTGCAGTTTTGCTTTATTTTCTAAAATTTGTGATATTTCTAACATTAATGTGTAATAACGGTGGATTATTAACCGTTAAGTGTTTGTGAATATACATAAGTGTTGGTAAATCAAACAAAGCAGTGCAACATCACTTTTCATATTCTCTCAAGGAGTCCATGTGTCCATCTCAGTATAGTCCCACATCTTTACTGAGGACTCAAGGGGTTTAGGGGAGGGTATTTCATCTTCGATTTATCATCTTGATCACCACTCATTCTCATTTACTATAAATTATATATAATTAATATATCACTTACTTGACACTGGCCAAATGTGCTAGACGCACGAAGCCATTATTTAAATGGAAGAAGAAAAAGAGATACTTATACTGACCAGATCTCATTTCCTTCGTTGCCTTCTATGACACCTAGTGACGACTTAAGGTGGCTTTGTTATATTGGTTATCAGAAAAACTGCAATTATATCAACAATATAATACATATTATCGATGTTAAAAATTACAAATGAGGAAGTAAGTTAGTGCCTTCTTATATTTTGATAACTGGTTTAAACAAAGAATGATGTTTGCCTTTGGGTTAGGTGACAGTTGAAGTCGCTTTATGTAATACTAACTGAAGTTCAGCCAAATCTCGTTGGACCAGTGAGCAGACCCAGGACCCTGGTTTTAGTCTGTGGCAACCGGGATAATGCTAGGATATAATGACCTTATCTACTGATTTCTAGATACTTTTATACCGGATGATAGGCGGCAGCGTCTTTCCGCGTACTGGCTAGAACTGTGATCACCAACCAGACTGCCCGCGGTGGTTAAATTGCATGAGACATCAGAATGTACTCAATCAATATGAAATATTTTTTTATCCTGATAATATTGTGTTGTAACAGTGGGTCACACAGAAACGGGCAAACGTTAATGTAGTATCTCAATCAATCACAAATTATTTATTTTATAAACTATTACATAGTACTTGAAAACATCAAAAATATATATTAATATAAAAAACAACCGAAATATTATTACACTGAAATCACGAAGCTTAGATTCACTTATATGCAACAAAAAGCAAAAGTTCCTTCTCCTTTAAAAAAAAATATATATCCTACTTTTTGCACTAACAGACAAATACGCAAAAGAGCAGCATTTGAAAATACGAAGCTAAAGAGAACACGACTGGTATTTGTTTTATAAAAAAGAAAGTAGGTACTTTATTTCCCTTAAATTTTTCCGAGAACATTAAAAAGCTCCCACAAAAGAGCTTATAATGCAGCACTCTATGAGCTCTCAGGGTGAGAGAGTAGGATTCGCGCTGTGAGGGACACGTACAAAACTAAATTTAAAAAATCAAATAATTATTTATTTAATCATTATAGCACACATAAATTTAATAGAAGTTCGCCACCTAATGCCGAAGGCATTTTCTACCAGGTTAACCTTAGGGTTAGCAGAGAGAGTTAAAAGCGGTGAAACAATCTAAAACAAAAATATATATTAAAACAGTTACATAAATTAACATAGATAATAAATACACTACATATATATAATGCAAGATGATAGTAGGGGAGACTTAAATCGACCAGGATTCATTTAAATAGCAATCATGCAACATAGTTATGAAGATATTCTTACTCTAAGCAAGTCTTAAATGAATAGGCAGAACTTTCCTTAATTGATCAGCCTTAATATGGAAAGAATTTCCCAGAAACCCTGTATGATGCTGTGGAGTAGCGAGGCGCAAACTATTAGCCGAACGAAGAACGCGTGTGTGAGTACAACTGAGAAACTTGAATTTGGACCATCAATACGGTGGAGATCTGGAATCAAATAAGATGGTATACAACAATATATCTGGCCTTAGCTGACAACACTGCTGGCTTACATATAATATGTCGACCCACTACACATAAGAAGGTTAACATGAACCGTGGTCGCTAGTACCTAGAAATTATAGTTATGTTATATAGGTATATAATTATATTTGGGTGTTTGTTAGCCGCCAATAGCCCAGGACGAGGAATGGAGGGAAAACTAATAATTTATAAGCGGTCACCCTGTCTACCAGCAGGTAGGGAGGAAATCTGTACCGGGCGATATCTTGGCCACAAACAGTACGTCAGAGGAACTTTAACGAGGGCCGCAGCCAACAGTAAAATATGTAGGGAGAAAGCACTGGGTTCATACTATAGTTTAAGAAAGCACACATCCTAATACATAATAGGTTGGGGAAAAAGTCTTTTCGTATTTTTGTATGAAAAGTCAAGACATTTTTTTCAAAGTTTATTTACATTTATTTACAATATATATGTACCGTTTTGTTGAATAACTTTCTGCCATTTTGTGGGCAGAGACATTATCCCGTTACTGTAGAAACTTTGGGACTTCTGATCAAAAAAACGGGACAAATAGTTTTGGCAGTCCTCTCTTGAGGTCAACCTTACAGAACCTAAAGAATTCTGCAGAGACCGAAACAGGTGAAAATCTGAAGGCGCAAGGTCAGGGCTATATGGTGGATGCACTAGGACCTCCCAGTCGAACTCTCTTAATTTTTGCTGAGTGGCTAAAGATGTGTGTGGTCTAGCGTTATCGTGATGAAAGACCACACCCTTCCTGTTGATCAATTCCGGCCGTTTTCTCTCGACTGCTTCCTTTAATCTCATCAGTTGCTGGCAGTAAAGATCAGAATCGATGGTTTTGCCGGGCGGTAAAAGCTCATAATAAACAATGCCCTTCCAATCCCACCATACACACAGCATCACCTTATTTCGTGTTAGGCCAGGTTTGGCCACAGTCTGTGAAGCCTGGCCAACTTTCGACCACGACCTTTTTCGCACGTTCTTGTCGTACGTGATCCACTTTTCATCGCCAGTTATCAATCTCTTCAAAAACGGCTCGGTTTCATTACGTCTCAATAATGAATCGCAAATGAGTACACGGTTCATTAAGTTTCTTTGAGTGAGCTCGTGTGGCACCCAAATATCGAGCTTTTTTTGTATAACCAGCTTTCTTCAAATGGGTCAAAACTGTTTTCTGGTCAATCCCAGTTCTTCAGCTACATCGTAACTACTAATATGCCGATCTTGCTCCACTCTTTCAAAAATGGCGTCCATTTTATTCGTAACAGGGCGACCAGAGCGAGGTGCATCTTTAACATCAAAATTTCCGGACTGAAAACGTTTGAACCAAATTTGTGCTACTCTTACTGACACTGCATCAGGTCCATAAACATCACAAATTTTTTTCACTGCTTGAGTTGCATTTTTGCCTTTTTTATAATAAAATTTTAAAATGTATCGAATTTCTTCATTAGATTCACTCATTTTTACGGAGAGAAAAACAAATGAAAAATAGCGGGAAACAACTTTTTTTTATTTTTTTCTTTTCTTTATAATGGAACCTTTTTAATGTTACCAAAACCAGACACAAATAGTACAGTCAAAAAAATTTTATAATAAGTTTATACCTACGTTATGCGAAAAGACTTTTTCCCCGACCTAATACATAATATGTATGTGTTGTGTTGGTGCAAACATTTACGATATGAATGAATGAATGAAAGAATGAATGAATGAACACTTTATTGTACACTAAAAATAAAAAAGTAATAAAATCACATAAACAAATATATGGTACAATGGGCGGCCTTATTGCTAACAGCAATTTCTTCCAGGCAACCTTAGGATGGACAGGAAACAATGAATAAAAAATAATGAGATAGAGTAGGCACAACAGAGTGCTCTTGCTTAATTATAAGTAAATTCACACATACATATTATTACATGAAATATATAATTTAAAATTACATATATAATATAACATATTTAAAATTACAAAGACAAATTATGCTCCCACACTGATTTCTTAAAAGACGATATCTCCCTGCTAATCGAGCTGAATCTAAGTACAACATGTAATCTTGGGCTTGTATAGGTACTGTACACACATACTCATTGAGGCTTAGTCCACTCAATGTTTTGTCCGATACATTAAACGGTACTCGAAGTTTAGTAGCACATTATTCGTTTCACAATAAAATAAAATTTCAGGAACGTTATATTGATTGGCTACGAGTGATTGATTGCGCTCAAATCGTTTTGTCGATTCCGAAGAGCTTATATGTAGTTGACCTCGATCATATCGACAAGTATCACGCTATTTTTAGTAACTG
Source organism: Musotima nitidalis (assembly GCA_949126915.1). Lineage (NCBI taxonomy): Eukaryota > Metazoa > Arthropoda > Insecta > Lepidoptera > Crambidae > Musotima > Musotima nitidalis. The sequence goes on from OX421429.1 coordinate 5,422,377, forward strand.
CAAAGTGCAACGTGGTGTGGACTATACTGCATTTTTGCCGTCGCTTATTTTCCAAACACTGTTCAAGCAGAAACTCAATTACTCAATAACTTATCGTTTTTGTATTGGTATCATAATCATAATTATTTATTGTTTCATTTGGTGTACAAAATAAAATAGGTCTTAAAAATAATATTTTGAAAATATATTTTTTAAAAATAATTTTCATCTAGCTGCTGACAGGTCTGACGGTAGTCCAAGTACAATGGGGAAGCTGTGGCTTGTGCAAGTACTAAACACAAACCCATTGAGACCTAGCCCATTTAACGGTGTGTCCAAAACATGGAACTTTAGCTACAAGATGTTTTGTAGCACTTGACTTGCTTCACGGCCAATAACATTTCAGGAACATTATGTTGCTTGGCCACGAATAATTGATTGCACTCACATCGTAACGTCGAGCTATGTGTTATTGATTTCGATTGCATCTGCAAGTATCACATTATTTTTGGTAAAGATATGAACTATCGATACACGATGATGCATGAATTGAGCAATATTAAACTCTATAGATTGGTGTTAAGAGCGTCGCCATCGCGTCATCTTGGATTGAACTATCTATACATGCTGAGTGCAACGTGTTGAGCTTTTACCTGGATTATTGACGACATTCTTATGTGACGACCACAGTTTTCCGTTGATATGAAACAGACAATTGGAGCAGAAATTCTATTAACTTTAAGTAAAAAGATAGCGCTTCTGAATTGTTGACTTTTTTTAAAAACTGTCTACAAAAATAATTGTCATTTTCTGAGCTATTGGAAATTGAACTAAGTAATTACTTGTTGATTGGTGGTTGGTCTTGTCCTTAACAAATATTGATGTTGTAGTATGCTTTGCCTATTTAACTACATGTTGCGATAAATTTTTGCCAACAAAGTTCTTAGATTAAAAATTTGTTAAAAGAAAATTATTAACATTTTTAAGATCACATCAAAACCTTTTGAACGGAAATAAAGTATTTGAGGTAACTATACCTACTATTTAGCGACAGAATATCTCACCATTTTTTTTGTCACAGAGAGAATAATCACCTTGCAACTGTCATAGTTTGTACATACACATCCATTACGTGGGACCAACTATATAATTACGGTAGTCTGGGCGTATAATATGCCTCTGCCTACCCCTATGTATACACATAAATTCCCCGGAGGGTAGGCAGAGGCATATTATACGCCCAGACTACGCTAATTATATAGTTGGTCCCACGTAATAGGTGGCGAGCCTATTGCCGCCTACCGGGACCTGTTATGATCGCCAGAGCCTCGTCCGTTGATCGGCAAGCGCACCACTTGTCGGGCGGGGTGCCAGAAGCTACAAACCCAGGCACTAGCGCCTCGCCCCTTTTCAACAGCGGTGGGCGTCGTCGGAAGTTTTTAAGTGGATAGGTCTGCTGCAGTGAGCCCCATACTCCCCTCTCGGTCCCCCCATTGGCCGGGAGGCAGTGCGTAAACCGCATTTTTTACCGACGATAAAAAAAAAAGGTGCACCACTTGCAGGTGAGGTTTGGTTGGGCTCCTTAGGTCTGGATAGGATCCCTATACACCTGTAGGGATCCACCAAGTTTTAAGTCATAGTTGGTAAACGGCAAAAATGTCAAGTGTGATATGAATACACTACTATAAATTCACGGTTTTTTGCGAAATATTGTCAAAAACCACTTAATATTTACTTGAAAACTTTGACCTTTTTTTTACATAAAACCTTCTTGCAGAGTTCGATATTGTTTATAAAACATTTAATAATTTAACTAAAAGTAGTCACTCGGGTTAGCTTTATGCCATTTACTAGCGGAACCCTAAAATCGAGAGCTGTAATCTCCTTACTGCAGACGAGATATAATGAGATCTCAACATACACTACGCTGCGGTTTTTATACTGCGAGTCCTTGAGTTTCAATAAGAATTCCTGGTTCTTTCATTGACTACTTACGATCAGCGCATACAAAGTCCCGTTATCCTTGAAAGACATTTTATAAAATTGATAAAAAAATGAAAAATACTTTATTGAAAAGAAAATTTAATTAACAATGCTTTATTAAATTTTGCCTTTGTTAAACTTCATACGTATGTCAAGTTAATTCCTACTAACGCGCCTATTCAAATCGAACTGGAGCATGATTAAAGAAAAAAAAACCAAGTAAATAGTCCAAGTTCTTTTTTTTCAGCACTTGGTCGATTGCCCCCCGGCGACGTCACACAGATATTTCCCGAAGCACTCGTGCCCGGAAAGTATCTATGTGTCGTCACCTACAGCCCATCCATCGCTCAATGATAGGCCCAACCTCCTCGAGAATGCGGCGCTTCTATCCTACAGGACCTTCAACACTCATAAAGAACTGCAGCCGCCATGTGAACTAGTCCAAGTCATCCTTTTTGACGATGACAGGACGATATACAACAGAAATACGTAATGGGCCGAGATCGTCATCTTGTCATTGTTTCTGTTGAGATGTCTTCGCTGGATCGTAAGAGGAATACATGTCATACGCATTCATCACGCCAAGGGGACACTTTGCGGTAAGGCGGAGGCAAGTGTGTAGCGTCATTTAATTAATGTAGTAGTTAGTAAGTAGATACATTATAATATAAACATTAAGTCGTCTTGGAATTCGCTACGAAAAGTCTGAGTTCGCTACCAGGATGTGAAGCCAAGACCCAATAACCCAACCTGTAGTTCAAACTATCAGTACTAAACAAAAAAAATTATTTACCGGTGCAAGTATTCTCAAGACAATATAAAAACAATAACTAAGCAGAGCGTAAAAAGGTTTCTCCTTCTGCGAAGTGGTGATGTCACAGAAGGAGGCCGCGGAGCGGGAGAGGGGGCGATATCCGCTCTCTCTGGCTACGCCGTTGGCGCAGCGGACGGGCCAGGAGGGCCCTTCCGTCTAGCTATAGACCCTCCCAGAAGTCGGTTACGCCATAGCCGCACAAGGAGATAGGGAAAGCGCGACACACTGCGCCTCTCTAAGGAAGTCCTCCCGGTTCGGATCCGGGGGACGTTGGCCGCGGGCGGGGTGCTAGAATCTACAAACCCAGACACTGGCCCCCCGTTCCTTTTTCAACAGCGGTGGGCGTCGGTAGAAGTTTTTAAGTTGATAGAACTGCGGTGGTTGCGTCTGCCGCAGTTAGCCCCACACTCCCATCTCGGTCCTCCCATTGGCCGGGAGACAGTGCGTAAACAGCATTTTTTTACCGGCGTAAAAAGGTTAAAGCAGTCTGTCATGAACGCGGGTGCTTGTACCACGGTATGAAGCGCTCCCATATGAATTTGCATCGTATCCTATCCAGCAAAAAACCCTGTATGCTTTATTTCCTAAATTCCCTTTTGAGATATAGGATAACCTGTTAATACTTACTACAAAATTACTAACTAGTATGTGAAACGAACACGGCACAAAATAACATTGTTCATAAAGTTTTTTACTGGTAAACTTACTCCTCTGAGGCGTAGTTAAACCTCCATTGAAACTTCTAAAAAGAGAGAACAACAAAAAACAAAAAAGAGACGGACGCTAAAAGTTCCTCTTTTGAAAGCACGAAAGCCAAATGGAAATTCTTTCAACGAAACGGCAAACAGATTAATGTGGAGAGTTAATTAAATTTGGATCAGGGGAACTGGCGAATTTAGGGACCTACAATATTTCATTAAAGTTATGTAAAACATTTTTATTGTATGTATTTTGACTATCTGAACTAATATCGATAGTAGGTAGGTATGTGACGTTCTTATATCCACGCGGGTTTTGGCGCCAACTCGGTAAAAGATACAACTCGGCTGTTTTTTATGGCCCAAAACTGGTGTAAATTTAAGCTTATATATGTAGATATGGTTGTTTCCATCCTTCTGCGGCTGCGACACAAATGCAGGAAAGTAGTAATTTATCGAGAATTGTGAAATTGTGATTGATGTTCCGTGTTAATTTCAAAACTTCACACAAGCATCTAGTAAAGTATCCACTAAAGTAGTGGAGGAGTACTGGGGTAGGACTTAGACTTGACTTAAACAGACTCGACTGTGACTCAATGACGAAAAACCTTTTTTTTTTTTTTTTTTTTCGGATGGAAAATCATCTAATGACCTTCTCCCGCTGTGGGTGGAGCGGAAGTGTGTGTCAGACTTTTACTGACTAAAAACCATCCATGTTCCTTCTTGTGCCTGCTACGTCCAGAGGCCGCGGTAACCCTTTCGGACAGTCCCGCAGCCCCGGCAGGCTTGACCCCTCCCTGGGGGCCCTCACTGTGCTGACATCTCTTTAAGGCGCGCGTGGAACACGAACGCGCCGTCGACGCGGCCTGTCGCCTATAGAAGGCGGACGGGCGGCGAGTTACCCATTACTCACCGCCCACAAGCCAGCGCCTACGGTGGCTGGGAGTCACCTTGTTCCTCCCGACGTCTCGGGCGCCGACCGCGGCGGCTGGGACGAGAGGCACTCTGCCTTTCTCGTTCTGCCGCCTCCTTTGCTAGCATGACCGCTTCGCAAAAGGAGGCAACAGCACCCCATTCCCTCTCGCTTCAGACCATGGCCTCCACCAGGGCCGATCGCGAGAGGGCGCCGCCCCCGATTGCCGCTACGAGGACACGCCGGTGCTCCGCCCAAGCGGGACAAACCGCGGTGGTGTGCTCCACCGTGTCCTCCGGCCGATCCTCACAATGGTGACACCCGGACGTTTCCTCCCGCCTGATTCTGTGCAGGAATCTACCGAAGCAGCCATGCCCGGTTAGAACCTGCGTCAGGCGGTAGGTGAGTGCGCCGTGGCGCCTCTCTAGCCACTCCTCAAAGAGGGGACTTACCGCCACGATTGTGGCGAGCCCTATGACGAAAAACCTGCATAATGTAAATACTTTGATTTATGAACTAAAAGAAAATTCTCGGAATATAATTTTTTTCCTTCACCTCTTTCGTTATCATCATGCCTGTTGTGACCCTCTCCAGGCAGTTTTTTTTGGCTCACACTATATAATATGTATAACATCCTGTCCCGAGAAATATTTGGAAGTCTCTAAAAAGACCTCGAACCCAAGTCGGCCGGTACGAAAGAAGTAAGGAGGTAACTTTCTGTCGGCAGCGACGTACAGAGCATTGTGCACTATGTAGTCCAGACCAAACCAGCGGGTCTATCCTCGCGGTCTCTATCTGTTCATACAAGAACTAAAGCCGAGTAAAACCGTGTTAACCGATTTTCGTTTTACATGGATTGTAATACATAAGCAACTTAACTAGTGTTCATGTTTTTAATGTGCCTTAAGGAAATAACATAAATAGATTTTTATAAATAGTTGACGCTTTGTCTGGCCTTTCTTGTGACAGTTTGATTAAGCTAAGACTCTTTTCCGACCCGTAGGAATCCCCTCCACGAGAAGTTTAATATGGAAGAGAAACCGCCTTCCAAGTTCACTTAGTCCTAGGATTTGTTCGGAACTTCTTAGGGCTGCCAGCAGGTAACCGCATTTTGCAGCTGAACTGTTATTATGAATAATTGATATGCAAATATGTTTGCGACAAACACCTCGGATTTTCTCTGCTATTCTGCACTTGATTTGCGTTGTGGAGTATAACCTCAATACCTCTCATCTCAAAGAACGACTTACTGACTGATTGACTTACTGGGTTGAGTAGCTATGGCGATAAATGTCACAAATATATTCTTATATATGTTTAAGCATGTAACAATATTGGTCTATTCAATAATACTTTTCAAAAGTCATGCAATAATTTTCAAAAGTGAAATTAATTTAAAATTTCCCAAATATTTTCAATTTTTAAACAAAATTATGTCGGAATCACCAAATAAACGATTGTGACAACCCTATCTAGGGCGCAGGTGAACACACTAAGCAAGAATAATTATATTGTTCGTTCTTATTATACTTCTAAACTAGCAGTGTCACAACTTCCTTACGTGCTGATGGTTATTTATAACTTAACTAGAGGCAACTAGACTTTGCACGCGTATTGCCCTTAGTAAGGATCCAATTTATCTTCTATCCATTTTTTTTCTAAAACAGGTGCTCTAGACTAGGCGTTCAAAGATAAACAGCAGAAATTTTCGCATGTATATGCACAAAAAATGGTCATAATATGTTTAAGGGATCAAGTACAAAAGTAGGTTAATTTCTACAATATATCTCTTTCAGCCAACCATACCTGTACTGAGAGAGATAGTTAGTGGGCATTAATATCATATATACCTATGAAATATATACACACACATAAATAGATAACTTAATAATATACATAAATAAATAATGAAAACTATACAACAATTGCAGTGTTATGCTCGATAACAAGTGCTTCTTCAAATTTATCTTAAAGGACGCAATTGATGGACTCTCCCGAATACCATTTGGCAACTTATTCTACAATTGTATATTACCGGGCAATGAAGGAATTACGGAAGAGTTTAGTTTCACAGGAAGGGAACTCTAGTGTTTTAGTAACACACGAGCGTCTGGGACGGGATGTAGGATATGTAAATTGAGTGGGAATTGAGGAAAGTTAAGAATTTGATATACGAGACAAAGCATGTGCATATCTCTGCGAAGCCGAATGGGGATCAATTCAGCTCAGCACCGAATACGGAGACATAATCATATTTTCTAAGACCAAAAATAAATCGAATGGCCAGGTTCTGAGTCGGTTCCAATTCGTTAAGTAGCTCCTCTGTAGCATCTAGGTAGCAAACGTCTACATATATAATACGTCTGCGAATATAATCTTTGTTTTAAATGGCAGAAAAAATTGCAGACGCTTGCGAAAATGATAGCAGAAGTGCACACAGCGACTGACTTCATTCATATAAGCACCCCAAGACAGATCACAACCAAGTGTAATACCAAGATGCTTGGTCTTCGTAGAAAACTCAATATGCTATATACCATACCACCTTAGGCAGAGAGTGAAGAGAATGTTTGCTATGAATATTAGCACTGCCTATCACCATCGCTTGTGACTTTGAGGGGTAACAAGAATCCCAAAAGAGATCTATAATGTTAACAAAAGCGCTTATTAACCTCTGCGTACCTACTTAGTGGTCAAAACCGATCCTTAGACGGATTACCGTTTGTGTGGCATTTAATATCAAGTACTTCTATGATTAGAGAGTCCTTTCTAAACTTCCACTTCCACGGAAAGGTGGAAGTAATTGTGGTAGACGTCTAGCAAAGTTATAGGCTCTACCTAACGGCTTTAAAAATAATAACAGCAGGACCCAGCACATTTTCCTTCGTTAATCCGAGAGGTGACCTGAATTTCTTTCATCTTAGTTTGTGAGCGGAGGCACGTGCTCATAAGTGAGACGTGAATAGGCTGAGATGATAGCGCTAATTGATAAATATTTTCCTGAATATCAAAATTAAACAAAGTTGACCTTTATATCTACATACATAACCAATCCAACAAGTAAGTTATCAAGCTGGGCACGACAATAAAAATTTATTGTTATCTGTCTGCCGGCTGTCGTTCGCTACCTCACAGATAAAAACCGATAGGTTTACTTGAAAACACCGCTCAATAGTATTCGATAATACCGAAGTATGTGATCGTCGTCAAACGAAATCAAGAGACATCAAACCTGTAAAACACACAAAACTTCTCCAATGTGATAACGAATAGCTATTGTTAAATGACTACTAATGCCTCAAAAACATCTTGAAAGTATGTACCTATTATCTTATATTACAATATGAATAACTAAACTCGGAGACGGAATTCAATAACAGCTCAATTTCAAAGTTTCATTATGAGTTCATTGGGGCGAAGACGCCAAAAACTTTGTCTTGCGTCTCGGTTGAATGGCATGGCGCATTTGCCTGCCGGAAGCGGATGAGACTGACTTTATTAAATTACTCTAATGGCGGCACAGGATAAAGGCCTGTGTGATAAGTAGATATTTTATTTTTTGTCACAAGTCCTTACATCCTGCTTATTAGTAAGCAAGCGACACAGTACCTAAAGATGATATCGCTCCATACCGTGTTATACACAGTGGTAATGCATCTTGAAGTAATCATCATCTCAGCCCATTAACGTCCCACTACTGAGCAGAAGCCTCCTCTAACATACCAAGGTGCGAGGGTATTGGGTCGTACCCCGCCACGCTGACCCAGTGCGGATTGGCGGAGGAAGGTGTATGGCGTCCCGCTGATAGAATTTTTTAAGCTGCCCAATTAGGCCTCTAACATGGCTTAACAACTTTTTATGCATTTACACACTGTCTACCGGCCAAAGGGGGAGACCGGGAGGGGGTGTGGGGCTCTATGCGGCAGACGCGACCGCCGCATTCCTACCCACTTAAAAACTTCCGACGACGCCCACCGCTGTTGAAAAAGGGGCGAGGGGCCAGTACCAGGGGATTTGTAGTTTCTGGTACCCCGCCCGCGGCCAACGTCCCCCGGATCAGAACCGGGAGGACCTCCTCAGAGAGGCGCGGTGTGTCGCGCCCCCCCTACCTCCTTGCGCGGCCATGGCGTGACTGGCCGACTTCTGGGCGGGTCTATAGCTAGACGGAAGGGGCCCCCTGCCCTCGCCGCTTCAGACCCCCCGGGCGCGGCCGAACGGGCCCTCCTGGCCTGCCCGCTGCGCCAACGGCGTAGCCCGTAGCCGGAGAGAGAGCGGATCCCGCTCCCTCTCCCGCTCCGTGGCCTCCTTCTGCGACATCACCACTTCGCAGAAGGAGGCCATTCATCCCACGCCGTCTCGCTGTCTACCATCATTCGCATGATGGTCGGCAGCGAGAGAGCGACTCCACCCAGGGCCGCGGTTAGCGTCGCCCGCGGCGCTGCCCACGCCGTGCACTCCACCATCGTGTGCTGCGCAGTGTCAACAGTCACAGTGGTGGCAGCACCGGGTCGATTCCCCCCCGGCGACGTCACACAGATACTTCCCGAAGCACCCGTGCCCGGAAAGCACCTGCGTGATGGCTTAACAACTACTACATTTAGTGCTAACCTTTTAAAGCATTAGGGGTAAGCTAATGGTCTTAGTGAATTGAACTTGTAGGCTTCTTTGGGTATAAACACATACACAAAAGCATATACACATATTTACATAAATTATTATTGATTTATACTATAAGATCTTAACACTAACTTAAATCTATGACTTACAACTAATTTATAATAATAATATTTACACTTATCCACTATACATTATTTCTATACAATTATAATAACTTTTATTTAACTAATAATATGTACTATAATAATATTCACATTGCATCGAGTGTGTATTGGTTTGTCGATATCGATTAACCTTATCGATACGCACGACCATCGCACTAGCCCGTGCAGAACCTTTTGTTCTGCAATTCCAGTTATCTGCGCCCGGGCAGCCGCGCTCACACCTCACCAGTCGGAAGCTTACCACGACGCGGAGCGCACGCTGCTTTATGCTAGATACTATCATTACGTCATTATTAGCTTATCACTTCTCTTCGCTTTATATAATCTATCTCAATATAACTTCGTACTTCTTCTCTCACGCCTGTCATCTATATAACTGTGCTGTGCTGTGCTTTTCGTTTCTTTCTCTGCCTTCTGTGACTATTTTATGTGTTAGATTGGATTGTGTATATAAAGGACTATACAACCGTAAGTTGGACTATTTAATTACTTACACCCTACACATACCCCATCTACAGTGGTGACCCCGTATTTGAACGATGGAGAAAGAATTTAAAGATGCACGTGGAAGTGCCATGCCAACCATGCGGTCGAATAGTGATGTGACCGAGTCGATAAAAAATATCGATGTTTTCAAAGTCGGTACCCGACTTCCTCCGTTTTGGCCAGAGGAGCCCGAGATATGGTTTGCGCAAGTGGAGGGGCAGTTCACCATTTCTGGAATCACTAACGACTCCACCAAATTTCATTATGTGATAAGCCAACTAGATAATGAGTATTCTAGGGAAGTGAAAGATCTCATCATCAGCCCTCCAACTACTGACAAATATCAGAAATTGAAGACTGAGCTCATAAAGCGACTAACGGCGTCGAAGGAGAAAAAGCTAAAGCAACTGCTGATGCACGAGGAGCTTGGAGACAGAAAGCCCTCGCAGTTCCTCCGCTACCTGAAGAGTCTTGCTGGCGTAAATGTTCCCGACGACTTCTTGAGAACTATTTGGGTTAGCCGCCTTTCGCATGGAATTCAGACAGTGCTTGCAGGTCAGCCGACTTCTACTGCTATCGATGACCTCGCGGATCTAGCTGATCGTATTCACGAGCTAGCGACCCCATCACCCTCAGTGGCTGCTACAAGTCAAGCATATCCTAGTTCAGCATTGGACGCTTTGACTAAGCAAGTCGCCGAACTCCAGATGCAGCTCCAGAAGTTCCAAACCGAAAGAAATAGCAGATCCCACACACGGAATTCAAGATCATCCCAGCATAGATCGCAATCCAGGACGTGCCGATCGCAGTCAAACTATAGAAAGTTTCCGTTTTGCTGGTATCATAACAAGTTTGGAGAGAAAGCTAGCAGATGTATAGCCCCCTGCGATTACGGAGCGGGAAACGCCAGGGGCGGTCGATAACGACTAGGCGACTGCTGACTGCCCTACTACTTCTACTGGTCGCCTGTTTGTCACGGACCGAGCTTCGAAGGTGCAGTTCCTCGTCGATACTGGAAGCGACCTCTGCGTCTACCCCCGGTCCCTTCTTCGTGATCGTCGTGCTAAAACGGACTACAACTTGTGTGCTGCAAATGGTTCCAATATTTCTACCTATGGTTATATACATTTTAATTTAGACTTTGGTTTACGTAGATTGTATAATTGGCGTTTTGTAGTAGCAGACATAACTAAGCCTATCATAGGCGTAGATTTTTTAAATTATTATAATTTAATTGTAGACTGCCGTAACAAGCGATTGTTAGATAGTACAACTTCTGTATCATCTGTAGCAAAAGTAGTAGAATGTAGTGATATAGCTTCGGTAAAGGTTTTGACTGGTGAGACTCGGTATCATAAAATTCTTGACGAATTTCCCGAGATTACCCGACCAACTGGTACACACCGTAACATCACACATAACACTGTCCATCACATACGCACTACTCCAGGCCCTCCAGTTTCCTGCACACCTCGTCGTTTAGCACCCGACAAATTAAAAATTGCTCAACAGGAGTTCCAGGCCATGATTGCTAGTGGCACTGCTAGACCATCAGAGAGTCCCTGGGCATCAGCTCTTCATCTGGCGCCGAAAAAGGACAACGGCTGGCGTCCTTGCGGCGATTACCGCATGCTCAACGCCCGAACTGTGCCTGACAGATATCCGATTAAACACATTCACGACTTTGCTCACAGTCTTGTTGGCTGCAAAGTCTTTAGCACGCTTGATTTATTAAAGGCATATAATCAGATACCTGTTAGCGCCGCAGACATTCCGAAGACCGCGATCACAACACCGTTTGGTCTGTTTGAATTTCCATTCATGACCTTCGGACTTCGAAATGCAGGTCAAACCTTCCAAAGGTTTATGGATGAGGTGACCAGAGGGCTTGATTTCACCTACTGTTACTTGGACGACATTTTAATTTTTTCTCGAAATGAGCAGCAGCACGAGCAGCACCTGCGCCAAATTTTCAACAAGCTGAAGGACTATGGCATGTTGGTGAACACTGCTAAATGCGTCTTCGGTTCACCTGAGGTAACTTTTTTAGGTTATGCTATCTCTGAAAGCGGTTCCCGACCATTGGACTCCAAGGTGCAGACCATAAAGGAGTTCCCGACTCCAACTACTGCACGTCAGCTCAAGGCATTCTTAGGCATGCTTAATTTTTACAGGAGATTTCTTCCCAGAGCTGCTGAAATCCAGGCTCCCTTGCATGCTCTGTTGACAGGCTCCGTGAAAGGGTCGCAGCCAATTAGTCTCATAGGTAACGCCCTTACAGCTTTTAACGCATGCAAAGAGAGTCTCGCAGATGCTGCCCTGCTAGCGCACCCTGACTGTGCCGCCAAACTTGCCTTGGTGACCGACGCCTCTGATAAGGCAATCGGTGCAGTCCTCCAACAATATAACGATGGATCGTGGCAACCATTAGCCTTCTTTTCGCGAAAACTCAGCCCGTCTCAGGTAAAATATTCGCCTTATGATAGGGAGTTGCTCGCCATCTATGAAGGCATCAAATATTTCAGGCATATGCTTGAGGCCCGGCATTTTATTGTCTACACTGACCATAAGCCGATCAGTTTCGCCTTCCACGAAAGGAAGAAAACCTGTTCGCCCAGACAGTTCAGACACCTCGATTTTATATCCCAGTTCACGACTGATATCCGACATATATCTGGCAAGGATAATATAGTTGCCGATACCTTGTCGCGGATTTTTGAACTGGGAGCGCCGGTAGACTTCGAGAGTTTAGCCCGAGGTCAAGCATCAGACCCAGAACTTCAGAATTTATTAGCTGAAGGCTCATCTCTGCGTTTAGAGAAAATGACAGTTGCCGGGAGTCGCGTTCCTCTGTACTGCGACGTCAGTACACCGACTCCCAGGCCTTTTGTGCCTAAATTCTATCGCAGACAAGTATTCGAAAGCCTGCATTCCCTAAGTCATCCCGGTTCCAACGCATCTGCAAGACTTGTTGCGGAGCGATTCGTTTGGCCCGGGGTTCGAAAAGACTGCAGGGAGTGGGTGCATACTTGTATGTCGTGCCAAAAAGCCAAAGTGACCCGACACGTCACTGCACCTCTTGGCACTTACAACTTACCTCGTGTGCGTTTTAAGCAGATCCATATAGATCTTGTGGGCCCTTTACCAATTTCGCAGGGCTATCGGTATTGTCTGACGGCTGTTGATCGGTTTACCCGATGGCCGGAAGCAGTACCGATAGAAGACATCACTGCAGAAACCGTGGCTAAGGCACTATTGTCGACTTGGATAGCTCGTTTTGGTTGTCCGACAGATATAGTTACTGACCGTGGCCGTCAGTTTGAATCGGCCTTATTTCAATATCTCTCAAAAACAACCGGATTTGAGCACAAACGGACTACTGCATACCATCCTGCGTGTAACGGCATGGTGGAACGTTTCCACCGGCAACTTAAAGCTGCTATAGTTTGCCATGCAAACGACAGATGGACAGAGTCTTTGCCATGGGTTCTGTTAGGTATACGAAGCGCCTACAAGGAGGATCTCCAGAGCTCTTCTGCTGAATTAGTTTACGGAGAGCCCTTAAGGTTACCAGGAGAATTCTTTGATCCTATCGACAGTGGTACGACTGATGTAACAGAATTCTCTGCTCGCCTAAAACAGATAGCTGCCAAGTTACGACCGACATCGGCCTCGCGTCACGGAAATCCGAAGGTGTTCGTTTATAAGGAACTAGCAACCAGTGATCACGTCTTCCTCCGTGACGACGCATTGCGTGGTTCGCTCCAACCAGCGTATTCAGGGCCTTACAAAGTACTAGCGAGGGATAGTAAAATATTTAAAATCCTTTACAAGGGAAAAGAGCTCACAGTATCGATAGACCGCGTAAAGCCGGCCTTCATACTGTCAGACCAAACTGAATGTGATCAAGAACCCCTACCAAATCTTCAATATACGACACGTTCTGGACGACGCGTGAAGTTTACTGACTTTTATCGCCCTTGACGGTCTCTGGAGGGGGGTGGTGTAGGCTTCTTTGGGTATAAACACATACACAAAAGCATATACACATATTTACATAAATTATTATTGATTTATACTATAAGATCTTAACACTAACTTAAATCTATGACTTACAACTAATTTATAATAATAATATTTACACTTATCCACTATACATTATTTCTATACAATTATAATAACTTTTATTTAACTAATAATATGTACTATAATAATATTCACATTGCATCGAGTGTGTATTGGTTTGTCGATATCGATTAACCTTATCGATACGCACGACCATCGCACTAGCCCGTGCAGAACCTTTTGTTCTGCAATTCCAGTTATCTGCGCCCGGGCAGCCGCGCTCACACCTCACCAGTCGGAAGCTTACCACGACGCGGAGCGCACGCTGCTTTATGCTAGATACTATCATTACGTCATTATTAGCTTATCACTTCTCTTCGCTTTATATAATCTATCTCAATATAACTTCGTACTTCTTCTCTCACGCCTGTCATCTATATAACTGTGCTGTGCTGTGCTTTTCGTTTCTTTCTCTGCCTTCTGTGACTATTTTATGTGTTAGATTGGATTGTGTATATAAAGGACTATACAACCGTAAGTTGGACTATTTAATTACTTACACCCTACACATACCCCATCTACAAACTTATGTCAAAATTATTTTAGGCTATTTCACAAGTATTGATATCCATATCCATAACAGCTATCCATATCACAATATAGTTTGATTCACTCATAGATTAGTCCATTTTAAATGTTTTTTTATAGGCTTAGCGTGCGTTTGTTTTTGTTGCAAATAAAATTATATACATCTTTTATCGTTCCATATCGAACTTCGTTGCACTATATAAAATATTAAAGTGAAAATATTAGGTCGGGGAAAAAGTCTTTTCGCATAACGTAGGTATAAACTTATTATAAAAAATTTTTTACTGTACTATTTGTGTCTGGCTGGTTTTGGTAACATTAAAAAGGTTCCATTATAAAGAAAAGAAAAAAATAAAAAAAAGTTGTTTCCCGCTATTTTTCATTTGTTTTTCTCTCCGTAAAAATGAGTGAATCTAATGAGGAAATTCGATACATTTTAAAATTTTATTATAAAAAAGGCAAAAATGCAACTCAAGCAGTGAAAAAATTTTGTGATGTTTATGGACCTGATGCAGTGTCAGTAAGAGTAGCACAAATTTGGTTCAAACGTTTTCAGTCCGGAAATTTTGATGTTAAAGATGCACCTCGCTCTGGTCGCCCTGTTACGAATAAAATGGACGCCATTTTTGAAAGAGTGGAGCAAGATCGGCATATTAGTAGTTACGATGTAGCTGAAGAACTGGGAATTGACCACAAAACAGTTTTGACCCATTTGAAGAAAGCTGGTTATACAAAAAAGCTCGATATTTGGGTGCCACACGAGCTCACTCAAAGAAACTTAATGAACCGTGTACTCATTTGCGATTCATTATTGAGACGTAATGAAACCGAGCCGTTTTTGAAGAGATTGATAACTGGCGATGAAAAGTGGATCACGTTAATCACGTACGACAAGAACGTGCGAAAAAGGTCGTGGTCGAAAGTTGGCCAGGCTTCACAGACTGTGGCCAAACCTGGCCTAACACGAAATAAGGTGATGCTGTGTGTATGGTGGGATTGGAAGGGCATTGTTTATTATGAGCTTTTACCGCCCGGCAAAACCATCGATTCTGATCTTTACTGCCAGCAACTGATGAGATTAAAGGAAGCAGTCAAGAGAAAACGGCCGGAATTGATCAACAGGAAGGGTGTGGTCTTTCATCACGATAACGCTAGACCACACACATCTTTACCCACTCAGCAAAAATTAAGAGAGTTCGACTGGGAGGTCCTAGTGCATCCACCATATAGCCCTGACCTTGCGCCTTCAGATTTTCACCTGTTTCGGTCTCTGCAGAATTCTTTAGGTTCTGTAAGGTTGACCTCAAGAGAGGACTGCCAAAACTATTTGTCCCGTTTTTTTGATCACAAGTCCCAAAGTTTCTACAGTAACGGGATAATGTCTCTGCCCACAAAATGGCAGAAAGTTATTCAACAAAACGGTACATATATATTGTACATAAATGTAAATAAACTTTGAAAAAAATGTCTTGACTTTTCATACAAAAATACGAAAAGACTTTTTCCCCAACCTATTATATAACCGTAATTTTTATATACTTCATTTTATAAATTTTTAATTAATAGATAGGAAATAAACCTGACCAACAAAAATATCTGTATTCATTCATAAAAACACATATCATGTGGGGGGCATTACGACATCTACTGATTAAAGTTTTTTTTTAATACCGGTTTGGTTGAAAAAGGATCTCATGAACCTCCACTTAAAAATTAAAGCGCCGATTCACTGCGGACAGGAGCTCGAGTAGAGAAGAAGGGTAGGAAACATGTCAAGGCTTATTCTCCAGACAGCTCCTGATCTGTCCTTAATGAAGTTGCATTGAACTATGTCCGGATTCCCATGGCCAACCTGTTATCTCAAACTCTCTGAATATTTTAACAACTTCGTTACGGCGAAAGTTCTGAATTAAAATGGAATATTTATACCGTTATAGACATTGAGCTGTTAATGGGGCCTTCCGTTTACGATAAATACCCACTAAAGATAATTTGGAGTTTGTTTCTTCTTTGTAATACTTTTCAGTTAATATTTCACATTAATTACCGTCCGATACTCCTTTAGCACTGAAAGCTCATTATCTCGCTTTCATAGAGCGCAAAGGAAATTAAAAGTTACGAGCCTTAATTTTAAAGCTAGATTTTGCCCGCTGCTTCGTTTGCGTAGACTTAAAAATAAAGCTGCATTAGCGAATCTTCGAAGAATATTTGGATTAATTCCCGATTAGGCCATTAAATAAAATGTTTACTGAAACTAATAACTTAATAGTAAGATAAAATGGGTCATGATCTCCCCATTACAATGAAGACCTCGGTATCTATTAATTATGATTATTTCATAAATAATCACTCAAAAAATGTTTTAGTAGTCGTGTTAAGAATATTTCTGAGCTGTCTTTACAAGCTGAAATGAAATAAAATAAAAACAAATGACGCACAACAAAAAATGGCGTCTCTAAGTCGCTATAGCTAAGAAGCGATGACCCCCGCCGCGTTAAATACAGGCTCTTGAGAGCCTTTCAGGGTGACACTTTTCTTAATGGTGGTCGCACAAAGAACATCTAAAAGTGTACACTGAGGGCTATTAGGAGTAAACTACAATTTTAGACGCCATGATTATACTTACATAGATAGAAACTTCTATATAGTACGCCAAAATAAAAATAACACAAAGAAACAATAACAAAAGTAAAGCGATAGAATTGGCGATCATTGGGCCGCTGAAAAAAAAAACGCTATGAGCGATTACGCCTAAAGCTATTTCTTTCAGGCAACCTACGGATGGAAAGTGCTTTCATTTGAAATCAAAATCTTAGTGTATACTTCTGAGACAATGGTTTCAATTCGCACCCAGGACAAATATGTACTGGAATCCTCAATCTAAAAGCACTACTTCGTCATCATATCCTAGCATTATTCCGGTTGCTCTAGAATTAAGTTTAGGGCCCAGGGTCTGGTCCCTGGTCTAACAAGATTTTGGCGGAATTTCAGTTATTGCATGGAGCGACTGCCGTCTGACCTTCGCCACCCAGAGGGATACATTACTCTATGGTTAAACTATCTGTCAGTATATTAGAAGGCACTGACTTCCTTATAAGGCCTGTCTAAGATGTTCATGACAGCCGGGACCAACGGCTTAACGCGCTTACCGAGGAACGGCGCTAGCGATAATTACGCACGTAACTTCGAAAAGTAATAAGTGCGCCGGTTTTGAAGGTTTGAACCTATGACCCTGTGAATGAGAAGTCTATGGGTCTCACCACTAGAAGAACCACTTCAGAAGCACCACTTCACTAGGACAGAAGCTTGCTACGATAGGAAGTTGGCAAATACTCTGCAAGTTCTTCCGCCGACACCTATCGCCAATTGGACAGCGAAAATCATGGACGAATGTCGATTTAAGGTATGCCAAAAGAAAATCAATATAAAAGTTCATGTTCGTTTTAGAATCAAAATTACTGGTGATTAGATAATAATTTATTTATTTTAATTTTATCGCAAAAATTTTAAAAAAATGTACAAAGGGCGAACTTAATGCTACAAGGCAAAAGTATGGGGCAGTACGAACAAGAAAACATAAAAACTTACTTATAATTAAATATGTATTATTAATATACGACATATACCTATACACAAAAATAATAGGAAATTTGATATGTAGACTTAATCAGATGATGACAATAATATTGATTTTTTTAATCCAGTGGCGTAGCGTGCCTTGTCGGGGCCCCGTATAAAAATTTTTTTGGAGGCCCTTATATGGAGGTAAAGATTTTTCACAAAAGAAAAAAAATATTGTGAGAAGAAATATTTATTTATCACATAATTTACCCATTTTACAAATAAAAATCGAATTTTAAATATTCACTCTCCTTGCCTTTTTTTCGGCAAACTGATTTATTAAATCATTCATGGCTGATGATGATTTTAGTTTTTCTAAAGTTTCTGCCTCTATGGATAATAGTGACATGTCTGACAGCCGTTCTTGTCCCATCGAAGTTCTTAAATAATTTTTTATTAGTTTTAATTTTGAAAAACTTCTTTCTGCCGTTGCGGTTGTAACTGGAAGGGTCAAGAATAAAAAGCATGCTGTGATTACTTCGGGAAAACTGGATGCAAGACTATTGAATTTTACTAGCAATAATTCAATGAGTTCTTTAATGGAATAAATTTTTTTAATTTCAGAATTTAAGCATGTTTTTAGAGCCTTTAATTGGTCACAAAGATTAAGTGAGATGTCTTTACTGTATTTAGCAGACAGTTTTATGGAAGCGTTTAATATCTCTTCGCTTGAAGAAGATAGGAGTTTCTCCGGTTGTAATATTTCGAATATACTACTCAGGTTGCAAAGGCTCTGAAATCTTTCTTTAGTTTGAGAAATTAATATATCTAAACAGCAATAGTATACATTGACTTTGAAATATGATTCCGGGTCGGAAATTCTTTCATCTTGTGATAACTCATCAAAAAAACGCTTCGTTATCTTACGCCTACTGTTTTTAAAAACAGTTGTTACCCCCCACTCTTTTGCTAAATCTTTGGATTCATTTAGCAAACTATTAAATGAATTCTGATTTCTTAATTGGCACAGTCTATTCAAAAGATTACTTAATAAAATACTAGATTTCTGTAAGTCATTATTTTCATGCTGTAGAACTTTAGAAACAGGATTAATAATTTCAAATAGTGAAGAAAAAAATGTAACGAGCACTAAGAAATCAAAACTTTCTAAAATTTTAATTATACTTTTACATTCTTCACGTTCATTTTTTTTATTTGAAATTAAATTTAGTTGGTACAAAGTTTTCATGATTAGTAAAAAATTTTTCTTTACTGCTAATAAAGCGTCGTTCCTAGAAGACCATCTGGTAGGACATACCTTTTTAAGGGTAATCAAATATTTCTCAGATGAATCGTCACTTAGCATAGCCCAGCGTTTTATACTATTGGCAAAAAAAGTATATATTATTTCTAAATTATCGAAAAATGTCGATACTTCACGAACATGTCTCGCAGCATCGTTCAAAACCAAGTTTAAAGCGTGCGCAGCACAATGAACATAATCGGCATTTGGAGCATGCTCTTTTATTAGGGTTTGTAATCCTCCATACACACCCGACATAACATTTGCTCCATCGTATCCCTGTCCTCTACATTTAGTCAAATCAATTCCATATTCTTTAGTCAAATTTAAAATGACAGTTTTCAGACCTGCAGCACTGCAATCGGTTACTGCTATGAATCCTAAAAAGGACTCACAGATTTTTATTTCTTTAGGCACATTATCATCATTTTCTGTAACCGAGATATATCGAAAAACTACAGATAGTTGGTCAATTTTTGACAAGTCTTGTGTTGTATCCAGAATTATTGTCAGAAATGGAGCTTTTTTAATTTCTGAGATAATACTGTTCCTAACGTTAGTACCAAGCAAACTAATAATTTCGTTTTGAATCGTAGGGCTTAAATAATTTATTTCACCTTTCGGTTTTAGAAGACGTTCTTTTAAAGTTGCATCATAGTTAGATAGCAGACGTGAAATTGCCATAAAATTGCCAGAATCAGAATCATGCCCCCTCAAAGGTAGATTACAAGATACTAAAGTAATTATAACATTAATTATACGATGCAGTACATCTCTCCAGAATGTAATTTTACTATCGATTTCACTTTTCAATAGAGTATCGATGGTATTTCCTTGCAACCAATTATTATAAGAGAGTGAGGCACTAATATGCTGCTGTGATTTTTCATGGTCAAGAATAGTTTGTGTGAAATTGCTTCTAACCGAAACACCGTTAACCCAAGCAGAGGAGTACGATTTGTTTTGACGATCTGCTAATAACCAACAGAAGTGACAGTACGGTTTGTTTAAAACGTTAGAATAACATAACCATGGTCTTATAATTTTTATGCCTGCCTGATTGAAATATGAATAATAATAAGCCGAAAAAGGTCGGTTATTTTCTGAAACTTTTGGAAATGGTCCTTGTGGTTTAAATGGACCCAATTTAAAAATTATTTTTCGTTCGCATTCAGTTAAATTGTCACCAAAATTTCCTCTATCTGATGAAATTATATTACAATCTGCATTATCTGCAGATATATCAGAATCGTTGACTTGGGGTTCCTCGCTTTCTGGATGGACATCCGATAAAGTATGTGCTTGGCTTTCTTCTATTTCCGGATGGATATGTGACGAAGAACATGCTTCAGAAGAATCTAAAAATAAACGAGTAATTGTTAAAAAATAAATACGAATGCTTTGATACTAAACTAAAAAGAGTTATATATAAATAAATAACGTGACGGACAGATGGACAGACCGAAATTAAAATATTTCCTTGTTTATCACTACGGGCTCCTAATAAATGGGTTGGGTAGTAGTGTAGTACTTACCTTTCCAATCTAAATCACTCACAGTATCTTGTCTCTGAAAAAATGAAGAAATTTTGGGCACTTTTTTTATAACCTCGTCCCTTTTCTGTTTAATTTTTCTTTTCTCAGCGCCGCTGGGATAATCTCTTTTCCTTTCACTCATTTCTTTTACAAGTCGCTACTAATACTGCTAAACCAGAAGAACAATATTGTTTGTACTGAATCACAATGTAATGCACATTTATATAAAGCGCGTAAATAAACAGTGCACTGTACTCCGTGGTTTAACATCCAATGCAAAGTACAACAACGTACACGTACATCGCGATATCGATAAAGGATTCCCGGGGATTCCCCGCTGAGTTGAAGATGAAGTAAGTAAAACGGGGAAGTCCCGCAGCCCGCCATAACGATGTAGTGTTGCCAACTTTTGAACGCACGCTTAAGGCGGGAAAAAAAGGAATTACTTTATAGAATTTTGTCATTTGTAAAATAAAATAAATTAGAAAGTTTTTATTCTTTTTCCTTACACACTTTGGGGGCCCCCGTGGCCCGGGGGCCCCGTATAATTGATACGGCAAATACGGCGGTAGCTACGCCCCTGTTTTAATCTTACTTTAAATATACTATATGTGGACTTTACTTAATTAAATACTTAACCATCGGTTTTAGTATAGGTACTCTACTTGAGTAGATGCTGTAACGTAAACTTGAAGAGCAAGTAGAGGTCAGCTAGACGTACCCACATACACTTTTATGGCGGTCTAAGGTTGGGTTTATTACTTAAGTACCTCATATGTGAAAAGTAGCATTTACTAGCTTAAGTAGCTACTTTTACGTCCTTTCATGAAATCCTTTAATGAAAAAAGCAGATCGACAGAAGGCGCCTAAACGCTGTAATCGAGAGGCCAACCATAATTCCACAACCATATTCTAACTTATGGTATTGATATACACTGTCTTTATGGGAACCGATCCGTGTATTGCTCAGCTCAACCGGAATAATCAGCCGGAAAAATTTGGAGCTCCACATCTTGCGTCCACTGCTAATGGTATGCCCCTTCTAAGTTCTAACTTTATAAGTGATCAAAATCAATCAATCAATCATCACTTATTTGCATAATACGTTACAATTTTAATGTGTTATAAAGATACATTTGTTTGCCATATTCAACCTTTCTAGGTGTGCAAAATCAGTACAAATTATTTTTTATTAATTTCTTTAAACATACATTAATTTGGTATCATAAACTATAAAAGAGTTTTTCCGTACACTGCTAGTAATTGGATACAATATAAATAAGAATAATACCATATGCCTCTTTGAGGAATTCCATAATGTTCTTAGGCAGACTTGTTTCAAATCGGACCGGCGTCTTTTTTACATCGCCCGACCATCTGGCTGCTGGTTTCACGTTCCTGTCTGAAGTACCCAATCTAGAATTATGTGGCTTCACTATAGACATCTTTGCAGCAGTTATGTCGCACCCTTTGTTATTGTATAAATTGCTATATAAAATTCTTAGTTGTCTGCAATCTTAGTATATAACGAATGCCATGAAACGTTTCTGATTTGTGACAAGAGTACTATTTTTTTATGCAGGAATAAATACAATTTACTAGTTTCGGCATGCATGTCCGAGGAGGAAAGAGAGACATCAGGGAATGTAGGAGAGATTACTTGGTCCAAAAAACCCTCTAAAACATTTTAGGTATCTCAATTTGACCGCTATGCAAGGGTAAAGACAACAATAATATAATACATATTATCACGCCTGTTATTCCATATTTTCTATTGTGATTTTGGATGGGGCTTCATCACCAAATGCAGAAATCATCCAGTCAATACACTGTTTTTGTGTTAAACCACTTCGAAAGTCATAATAAATCATCGCTCTTGAATTTTCTCGAGTCAATTGCATTTTCTCAACGACTAAACAAGTTTAACAAGACCTTGTGACAAGACTGAGATTCTTTTTTTGAATAAATAAATGGTATTCGATATTTAAAACCAAGTAGTTTTCAATTAAGCAGATTTTAATATGACAGGAACAGTGGAAATATTCCATTCCCGATACTTTTAGTGCAGCCCTCGTATTACTATATATGTAACATATGAAATATTTTCTTACCAAGACAAGCGTACCTGACAAATCAAAGCTTCAATTAATTATTGCTTCAGGCAACATGAGTATTTTGATATGCAGATAATACAATTGTATGATAAATCGAACCGATTTCATTGTTTCAATCTGTTTGATAGATAATGAGATTAGGGAAATTGAAACCAAGTCGATTATTTCATCTTCATTTCAGATTTGTAATATACAGTCTGCTAAGAGCTTCATTTTATTTTTCTCTTTTCTTAAAATTGATGACTGCAAAACACAAGTTTTTTCTTTATTTGTAAACTATGTTTTAATTTAAGTAAGTACATTTGTAACTTGCGGGAGAAAAAATCAAACTTGACGATTTTCTTGCCCGTTCTTTTACAATCCATTATTATAACCATTTTACATTTAAGAGTATTACACATTAAGTATATTCTTAACACATTGGACGCCACGCGGCTCACCGGTGGGCCGCGTTAGATATAGTATATTTTAACGTGGCGTGCAACGTGTTAAGTACATAATGTTGCGTCAACCTGAATATGAGCCGGTACGTTTAGATAAGATGCGGATTAAGGTATCTTAATTAAAATCAGTAATTTAGCTCAAGCTTAGATACCTACAGACTTCTAATAACACAGGGAAATTTACAGCAAGCGGATTTGTGAAGGAAAATTTCAGTTCATAATCCAACATCAAAATTATGTTGTAAATATAAAAGTGAATTTGTTCAAGCAGCAACGGAGATGGTCTTAGTTTTAAATACTAGTCGGACACCTATTACTTTTCAAAGGGCACACGTTAAGCCTGTGTCCCCGGCTGTCATGAACATGTATAGCAATCGTTATTAAGAATTCAGTGCCTTCAATAATCTGTAAGCTGTTCGAACTATAATGGTGCTTCCCTTGAAGAGGTCAGTCGGTGTCACCCCGTGAAATAACTGAAAGTCAGTCAATATGGTTAAACCAGCACTAGGTTTAACCAGATTTGTATTTGAAAAACCGAGCTAAATACACAAGTTTGTTACGTTTAAACGCCATTTCCGTTATGCCAATTCAGATGATTTTTTAGCCCTCATAGTAAGAGAACGAGTAAAAAGTAGATATATTTATTACGAATATCGTGCCTTTAGGCTCGAAGCCCGTGCCTGTCGTGATGTTGACGAAACCCAAACAAACAAACGCTGGCTCTTAGTTAGCCCTCCTAAATTGCTATGTTTTGCAGGGCGTCACATGTAAACCTAGGTTGGTTGAACACAGGGCTCGTACTTATCAGCTAAATAAAATATGTGTTACGTGATACCTTCGGTTATCACGGATTTAACAATAGCGTAACTTCATATTTTTAAACCCTTCCACTTAGACTTTACAAGATAAAGTGTCACAACAATTCGAATCAATGAATAATTTATGAGAATTGCGGTTACGGCACAGAGTCGTACCTTAATAACTAAATGTGTATGTGTCGGGTCTTCCCCATTTTTAGTAGCGACGGATAATCGCGGAACGTCAACGAAATTCAAGTGTCGGCACTCAGTGTCTAAATGGTTAATGGGCTATTACACTTACTATAATATATAAATGTACTATGTAATGAACACTCCAACCTATTTATCTAAATGTCGGGAAACAACCTCGCCGAGATTTTCTTCTCGTAGCAAGCTTCCTAGTAAAATGGCGCTTCTAGATTTAATTGACGTTCACAAATCTTCTAAAGAAATCCTTGTGTGAATTAATAAACTTCTAATTTGAACAACAATCATGGCTGTATTATATGACAAATAAATATAATATTAACTTAAGTATGGCCTCAGAACTATGACCATGAAAAAAAACGTATTAATAAGATGAGCTGGCCCCAAACCCAGCAATGTGAGCGGGTATATAGTGGGCAATATAAATTCAGTCCATGCTCCTCCGCTCAACGCAATATGTCGCTCCAAGCCTTGATAAAAAAGCCTGTATTGTCCGGTTATTTTTCATACATCTATCTGCATTTATATTAGAACAGCAAGGCAGTAAATTATAAGTCATTTCATTATTTGTCCCTGAGAAACTACTAGTCATCACAAAAATCGACCCGCTCTGTTTTTTAGGTTCGTATTGAACACTTTATAACTCTTTTGGGTTAAATTTTATTGAGCAAATCTTTTTACTCGAGTTAGTCGATTTTTGTGATAACCAGTGTTAATATGGAATCTTAACTATCTTCATACCACTACTATTTAGGTAGCTACATCTTAGTTTTTATATGTTTATATTAAAATCTATTCTTCCTCATCTTGCTGCAAACGATGTTAATTTATTTATTTATTGTTCAATATGTAATGTCAATAACTGCTTCGACGCAGTAGGGACAGTCAAAGAAAGGGTCCAAAAAAGCACGATTGGCAAATAATAATAATAAATAAATATTTTCTGACAACCACACCAGTTATTTAGTTCCAAGTTAAGTATCGTTAAGAACTTGTGTTATGGATACTAAGTAACGGATAAACATACACAAATACTTTTTTTGTATAAATACATACTTGATATATATAGATTAAACACCCAGATCAGAATAAATATTCATGTTCATGGACAGAAAGAATTGTCCTGTGTGGGAATCGAACCCCATCGATAAGGGCAGATTGTAGTAGTTGAAGGAAGATGTAGTTACGACGATTGAGAAAGGTATGCTTGTTGAAGTTTAGTCATCTTGAAAGAAAAGAAGTAGGTACAATAACGAAAGTGTTACATAAAGTGTAAATGCGTACATAAATATGCTGGTAGAAAACTGCATAAAACTTTGCATGACATATCCAAAAGGTTTTGGAGAAAGGGCAGATCAAAAGTACCATCGCCCGACGGTAGTCTACGAGAAGTTTGTAAAGTTATTTGACGACTGGTATGGCGTGGTGGCGAGTATACCCGCTCTCCGCTCCTAAGGTCGTGGGTTCGATTCCCACGCAGGACAAATCTTTGTGTGCATGAACATGAATATTTACTGAACTAGCTTTTCTATGTATATTAAGTGTTTATTTACAAAAAAAAAGTATTTATGTATGTTTATTCGTTATTTAGTATCCATAACACAAGTTCTTAATGATACTTATCTTGGAACGATATAATTGGTGTAATTGTTCTGGGCTGGCTTTTCTATGTATATTAAGTGTTTATTTACAAAAAAAAAGTATTTATGTATGTTTATTCGTTATTTAGTATCCATGACACAAGTTCTTAATGATACTTATCTTGGAACGATATAATTGGAGTAATTGTCAGAAAATATGACTTAAGATTAGTGCTTATGAAGTGTGAATAAAGCTAACGTTAGGAGCTAGGATCGTAGCAAGTCGAAGGATGTGGTACCTGCTTATCCCTATGGAAGTTAAGCGTGGGAAAATGTACATATGACATTAATTGTTGATCCATTGATAGATAAAACTTTAATCTATCAATGGTACGTTACCCCACCCGTCTACCCTAATCCCAAATTTCAATGTACAAATTGCTAGATAAGGTAAACTACAATAGAAATGGTTGTTTACCGAAATCAACGAAGTTGTTACAAGTTTGATACAACAGACTAAGTTTGAAGGTAACAATCTCTTGCTATTTACCCAAACTCGGGATTCTAATAGAGAATTCGCTGTTTGGACTTTGGAGGTCTAAAACGGGTTATTCCCAACGACCCTCACTAACACCGACATCTGTGGTAGTGGTTAGTAGGACTAACACGTATTGTTCCTACCAAGCTTAGTTTAATATTATTTTATAAGTGCAATGTATTCGCGGTTATACCCGCTTGACTTTCAAACATAAAGGTAGAAAATTCTACTTTAACTTTGATGATTTTTACGTTTATATTCGATAAACGATTAACCGGCTTAATACTCCAGCTTAAGTCTTGTACAGCAAACGGCTCTGCTCAGGAGTAAATAACCACCTCATCTTATTAAGGACTAGCAGTCGCCCGCGGCTCCGCCCGCGTGGATGTCGACTACCGCTGTAAAATGCCTACCCAGAAAAGACACGGTCAGCAAAATGATTTCCAGATCAATTCACAGACACGGACACTAACATCGACGACGCAGTCATTATCCGCAGGCTGCATAGATTGTCTTTATGTGGATGTTGAAGTTGTTAATGATGAAAATATTTAAATCTAATTAATACTTAGTTTTTACTCTTACCGGCAGTCCCGGAGAGCAACCTGTTGTTTTGGGATAGATAACTAAAGCGATTATTGTAAATCTTCCCCATAAACAACATTTGACATTAAATTATTTTTAGGTGACAAAATAAACTGATGGTCGGGAGCCCCGACCCGTGATAGGGCGCTGTGCAGCAGAAATCGTAAGAATTTAAGTTCGCCATAACTTCAAAAACAAACGTCCAATTTTGATCATTCCAAGACCAAATATTATCTACATAAACTGCACTTAGTGATGAAATAATTAATTTTGATAGGGATTAATAGCATAAGTAAAATAAATTCGTATAAATATAGTACAAAAAAAAAATCAAGATTTTTAAATAAAAAAAGGGTTGTTGTGCCTCACTCGCCATATATAGGTATAGTGTGTCGCGGACTTTTTAGTAGGTGGTATAAGATCTTTAATTCATTCATACATTTTGTGGTTCTATCTTTTATAGTTTAGGCAGCGTACGCAACTGTTCTGGTTGATTTTTACACTTTGTGTCCGAAAAACCCAAATATTTTACGGAACCCTATTTTTTTCGAAATTATAATATAGCCTATGTTACTCATTGATAATGTAGCTTTCTATTGAAAAAAGAATTATTAATATCGGTCCAGTAATTTTTGAGTTTATTCGTTACATACAAAAATACAAATCTTTCCTCTTCATTATATTAGTATAGATTACATTGACTCCCCCCCCCCGTACCACCCCAGTGACGCTTACATGGAGCCTACATCGCATGCTGGCTAGCTGAGCGGCACCACGCGACTTTTTTTTAATACTTGCATTTTTAAACTCGTGATATCTTCCTAATGAAATGTCCGAATTGAATAATTCAAAAAGTTATAAAAAGGTATTGAAGCCGTCTTGAATACAAAGTATTTTTTTTTGATAAGGATTAATACCAAGGTACAAATATAGAGCCTTTTCAAGCGGCGGCATATAAATTAAATTTTTAGAATAAAAAACCGCTTACTGTGACGTAACTATAATATTTAGACATATGCTGTCGCGACACTTTTTGTAGATAATGATGAGTACTGCAAAGTCGTAGTACATAATTTAGTTCTATCATCAATAGTTTTCGCTGCGCACGCTATGTAAGGAATTTTTCAGGTAATTTTTTTACACCTTGGGTTACATTATTGGATTATTAGTAAGGATCCCTAATTTTTTTTAAAATATAATATAGCCTATGTTACTCGGGGATAATGTAGCTTTCCAAAGGTGAAAGAATTTTTGAAATCGGTCCAGTAGTTTCGGAGCCTATTCATTACAAACAAACAAACAAACAAACAAACAAACAAACAAATCTTTCCTCTTTATAATATTAGTATAGATACCCAACTTACCGGTGGCTGTAAAATAACATTAAGGGTGTAGCATTTCAGGTTTAGTTTAGATCTATGCCATTCAGTCGTCAAAATGGGTAACGGAGTTCTGAATGAGAGAGAAGAGAAGGGACTGGGTTAACATCCCACTCACGTTGGTTTGTGAAAGAAGACCCGTGCTCACTAGTGGGACGTTAATTAATGGGCTGCGATGATGATAATTTTAGATATTCTAACTTTATAAAGTCGGTTCTGTGCTTTAGTTATCCGTGGGTTTAGTTGTGAAACCACAAACAATGCATATCATAATGTTCGAATCGTATTAATGCCAAACGAAAGTAATAGAGAAAAGAAAGTTGTGGGTAATAAAATAAACAAATAGACTTTCAATAATTAATTTATTGCGTTTACAAATTTCTTACAACCTGCATCTAAGCCCCTACCTCCTCAACGCGGCGATCGGTATTTAACTGGCAACCACCAGAATGATCGCACCTATTACACTAAGTATAATTATAATTACAATTTACACGCTGGAGAAGAAGTTTTCAAAAAAAATCGGACATACATTTAATTAATCTATGTGGTGTTTTTAGATACTTATGAGCATTAGCAATAGGCATTTTACAAATGAAACGACTAGCAAGACGATAACGCACGCTTGTTTTGCGAAAAGTTTTCAATAAAACCGCTTTAACGAACTATAAGCTTTAAGATAAATTGTGAAAGTCAAACTAACAACAGATTATTTTTATTTACAAGAAGAATATTATAATGCTCATTTTGTACCAATAATTAATGACATAACTAAAATAATAATGACGATCCACCAAAAAATATAACAATGGAGAAAATATAAAAGCCCCAATTTACAAACAATAGTCCATACAATAAATACAATATTGAGCAGTACATATTATTAAGCATAATAAAATAAAACTACTTAACAACACTAGTGGATACCAATACAAATTGTTAAATAATAGTATAGTATTGTTACAGTCAGTACAGTAACAGGTCAGTTCTAAATTTACTACAATTTAAAGGCGTTGACGTGCGTAGTTGCGTACACGTACGCACTTTCGTAACGCACGTACGTTACGCTTGACCCGTGTGTACGCTGCAAAAATAAAACATTGATACAAGAAATGTAATTTTAACATAATAATAACTAATATTGTTTTTTTTTTCATTACATAATCCGCAAAATATTTATTTTAAGAAATCTGACATATATATTTGACATAATTCACATTAAATAATATACTAAAACCCTGTTTCACAATGTCTTATTAGGAGATACTCAGCAGTTAAATTTCAGTTTTATATGGACTACCTATTTGTCAAGAAACGCTAATGGAAACTTGCGTGGACATTGTGAAAGAAGATTTTACAGAGAAGTATCAAATTTTTGTTACATTATGATAAACATTTTATATAAATTCGCCTAGTGCATTGTGATCAGAGATTTGCCGAAAAGTTTAATTAATATTAGACGCTAAAACTAAAAATCTAGCAAGCTCATTACACTAGGACCTACCTAAAATCGAAATAAAATATTATAATATTCACAATTTTTTGATAAGAACAAATAAGACATCATTTTATTATAATCTGAATTGCTTACTGGCAGGAATCATGTAGTATATAATCATGTTTAATATAGATTTAACGTTATTTTTAAAAAAGAATGTTTCTACGAGTAGATAATTATTTCCAAAAATGACAAGCTTAAACTCTTTTGTTTAAATAGGTATTTCTAATTTATCCGAAATTTACGATAAGGTTCTCGCTTAACAGTAACAGTAAATCGGTATAGACAATTTATTTAAATTGTATTTCCTAAAGTACAATTGGTAGGTTTAAGGCATCGTCTACACCATACGTATTCTCCGCTGCTGACTGTAAGCGCTATTAATAGCGTAACGAGATTTACTATATAATTATCGGCATGTCTTATTTTCGTTTGAATTCCTTGTTCACACAGAACCGACAATGCAAAAGGCTAACGCAATGTATTTACAGTGCGCGGCCGAGATGCGATTGGTGTGGTCGATGCCTAAACAAAGGACAGATGAATCTCTTAAGGCGCAATTACATGTGCGAGGTTATCACAGCGAGCCTATTGTCCAGTAATATCCATCCGAGATCTCGACGACTCTCCGCCAGCGCCCGTCCGATAGCCAAGTTTTAACAAATAATGTTCTAAAGAGCTTTTTTCTATGACTGGCAAGACCATAGACTAAGTTCTTAATATGGCTGTTGAAGTGAAACGCTTAGTGTTTCAAAGGTCGTATGTCTAGGCGAGTTATTGGCGGTTCATTCGTCAGAAACCACGCGTTACAGAATTAAGGACTATATATCGTCGCGATAAACTCGCTATAGACGCAATCACTTATGGTAGGTATTTAGCATTTTAAAGAGACAAGTAAAAACCATTCTAGAGAATAATTCATGCTCAGCTTCTGAAACCGCAATTACCATAACACCTTGAGTAATTAAAACAAAATATAAAATCTGTATGCTTCAGTGACAATATTTACCTTATCTGTGATTTGCGTTGGAACAAGTATGTAAGAGACATTTTTTTACAAATTTTAATATGTTTGCAAGGAAAGTACTAAACTCTGTTGTGTACTTTTTAAAATAAATTTCAAAGTAGTACACGTAGCCATTAAAATAAAAAATTATGGTATACTTTAGTCTAGGCATAAGTAAATTTTCAATAATAAATACATAAAATTTGGAATATGAAATCGAATTAACTGAATAACTCAACAGATTCAATATTAGGTGAGCCTACTTATGTGTATTGTAAGTTAAAGCGCTTAACAGAATTATCCATACCTATCTCATAGCACGGTCGGTCAGAATAAATCATAAGAAGACAAGGAAAAATAAGATAAAAAGTGTTGCTACACAAATTAAAGCCATGTTAGGTAGCCCATTCTTCATTTAATTTCATAACAAACTATTTAAAATTTTGTATATAAAGTACTGTTGTATGTACAAACATAATTAAAAGTTTCCGTATCAATAAAATTTTGTTTCGAATAAAATAAAATAATAATAATCAATATTTAAAATCAAAAATTTTGCTATAAAATATAATAAAAAATAGACAATAAATATAAAAATAAAATTAGCCTACATTAAATTTTAAAAAACTGTATTTAAAAACGCAAATCTATTGGAGTTTTAGCATATTTACAAAAATATGAAATAGAATTCTAGAATAATTAAGCACTACTTGAGTCTGTCATCAAAAATAAGGGCATGCATGACTGAAATGAATAGCTTCTTCTTGTGTATAAATCCTACCAAGATCTAAGGAGCCCAAGCCAACCTCACCTACAAGTGGTGCACCTGCCGATCAACGGACGAGGCTCTGGTAAACATGAAAGTTCCCCGTAAGCGGCAATAGGCTCGCCACCTATTACGTGGGACCAACTATATAATCGGGGAATTCCCTCTTCGGGGAAAAAGGCGTGAATGTTTGTATGTATGTGGTTGCTTTTCCCTTAGCTTTCCTCGAAAGACGAAGTGAAAGCGAGTTTACTAATCTGCTATCAATAAAAAGCAGACTTTTATACCTTTAACACACTGTTAAAACTAGCATAAGTAAATAAACATTTGGTGCCAATAAAAAGAAGTATCTTCAATTTATTACATTTAATGAGTAGTGGCTAGAGGCGAGATGTAAAAAGATGACAAAAGTAAAACCAAGAAGGATAAATCCATTTTGGCAGGAAGCGTACGTCCTACTCTTCGCCTTGTCCCTTTATTGTCACTCCCCGTATCCCTGAAACCTTAAGTCTGCCCGTCTTAACATCTAAGACGTCAACGTTGTCTGAAAAGTCGATTTTCAATGAATAGTTTCTTTGCCATCACCCGTGAATTCCCTATTACATATCTATATCATTTCCTAGCATTATTCTGATTGCCCTAGACTTAAGCTACGGCCCAGGTCTGCTAACTGGTCTAACCAGATTTGGCTGCATTCAATTATTGCATGGAGCGACTGTCGTCTGACCTGATTCGCCATCACCCGTCTATTGACAATCACTAAATCAAATCAAACCATTTTTTTGCACAAGTGTGTATGAAATGAAACACTTTTAATAGGTGATTTTGATCCAGCCAATTCAGCCTACTTTTTTTATTTAGATAGAATGCTTTTTAACAAAAAAATTAAACCATTTCGCCTCTTAATTACGTACCATAGAGTTTATACGTTTTGACACAGAATGCTTTTAAACAATAAAATATTCCATTTCGTCTCCGAGTAACGTACCATAGAGACAATAAATTATAGAATTTATATTCTATACGTGTGTAGTTAATAAGTTTAAACAAATATATTTAAATCCAGACAATATACGCCTAGTAAAAATAATAACTCAACAAGATTTACGCGTCCTGTAATAACATAAAATGCACTCCATTCAACTATTGTACTTAATATTAGTTTACCGAAGAAATGTAGTTGTTTACGCATTACATACTGTACAACGGAATTCTCTCTCACTTGGTGTCTTTTTCAAAAATACAATCAATATTTTCTTTTCATTTGTACCTATAATTTTATGAGTTTTACTCGAAACTTATTTTTCAATTAACTACCCTAATAATCATTAAAAAGTTTCGTATGGTTTTTATAGCAATATTATTTTTCTAAATAAACATTATTAAGTTGTTATAAATTTGGCTTCATTGTAAAACTTTTTTAACTACTATATAATACAGCCCTATATTTTTTTTAAAAACTTTGACGCGAAACCTATGAAAAATAATTCGAATAAAACTCATAAAAAAACTTGTACATTACATTGTTTAATTATATTTTAAAACAATTTCTATCGACAGTTTTTGCATTTGGTCTCGTTTGAGCCGTCGTACGTGCATAAATCATCAATCCTTAGATTAATGTTACTATATTTGAAACTTTCCGATGAAAGACGCGAGCGTGTGAGTGTAATGATTACATACGATTATGATTACGTGACGACCGATATGGCGTGGTGGGGAGTATACCCGCATTCCAGTCCTGAGGTCGTGGGTTCGATTCCCACACAGGACAAATATTTGTGTGTATAAATATGAATATTTGTTCTGGTCTGGGTGTTTTAAGTATGTATATTAAGTATGTATTTACAAAAAAAAAAAAAAAGTATTTATGTATGTTTATCCGTTATTTAGTATCCATAATACAAGTTCTTAATGATACTTATCTTGGAAATAAATAATTGGTGTAAGTGTCAGAAATATTTATTTTTATAGTACAAAAAAGTAATTATCCAAAGCCCTCTTAGCCAAATTGATTTTGACAAATGCATTTCAAATATAATGTAATCAAAATGTATAGCGTAGTCATTGTTTTTTTTTGAAAAAAAAAATTTATATAAGGTAGTATTGTTCCGTATGGTAGCGGCTCCTACAAAAGAATCTACCACCCCATAGGGCACTCTCTTTGTATATCATTATCGAATGAAAGGGATGGGTATAATGAAGTTTCATTTTCATTGAATTAGAGTAGACCCTTAGGTCCTGCTTGAGGGTGTCGTTGAAGCCGAAAATTGTAATGAGATATAGTCTAGTGTCAATGTCTCACACAAATTTTATCTAGAAATCTCTGAGCTAAAAGTGAACTTCGCTATAACTTTACAGATCCCTTTTAAATAGTTTTAGCAAGGTTTCTACTCACCCCATGATATATAAGCGTTGGATTATATATGTTACTGACAGTTTATCAACTATCATTAGAAGTAAAGTCCGCGTTTAGGGAAAATTAACAAAAAACAACCTGCGACACGATGATTTCAGAAGGGATGGTTGGACGTCGTGTGCAGAAGACAGAATTAAATGGCAACTTTGATCGAAGCGTGCACACCATACAATAAGTACGCACAGCATACCCTAAGCATCGCAAAATAAAATAGTTACGTTTTGGAATTATATTGGGCTTGACGCACTTGGTTGGTTCACTTGCATTTTTATACATTTTAATTATATTTTATACGAATTGCAGTTTCAGGATCTTGGCTAGGGGGACCGATGGTAAGCTTCCAATTATCTACTATAAATGAACTGCGTAGTATGAACACAAACTGACACTACGTTAATTAAATTACGCCTAAAAATAATTTCCTTTTAGTCTTTTACGCAGGTACACAATTCAAAGAGGATGAATGTTATACTATAGAAGAACCAATAATATCACCGCAAATCGTAATTCAACGGAAAACAACATTACTTTTAAAAATTAAAAAGGAAGATGTTTAGTCTTTCTCGCACGCTCGTTAGCTTAGCCCCTTCGTTAGTTTAAAACTCCAAGTTTTAATAAAAGAAGATGTTTTGTCTCTCTCACACGATTGCTGACTCCGCCCTCTCGTAATTTGCGTCTCAGTTCGCTGCAACCGCAGCTGGCTGCTTGGGCCTCCTGTGGTCGTAGTTAACCAGCCTTTGACCCACAAGATATTTGTCGTTCTTTATGTGCTCGTATAGCTTGCGGAATTGGCGGATCTGCAACAGTAAAGTAAAATTAAGAATAAGAATTAAACTGTGTCTGGTCAGATATTGCAGTCCCGAATGCCTCAGAAATTTCCGGAAAACCATCATCATCTCAGCGATTACAACACAGGCCTTTCCAATTGTTTTCCACATTAATTGATCGTGAGCGCCTGTATCCACCGAGTCCACTCTGCTTTAGCCAGGTCAATAGTCCATCATTTGGGAGACTGTCTTCTACTACATTCACTGGTGCGCGGTTGCCATTGAGGAACCTTCCGCTCCTTCAGTCATCGTTCACCGAGCGATATGCCCTGCCCACTGAATATTACTGCGTAATACGTTATTACGGTCACTCTAAATCCTGAAGTTTTTTTCTTTTAAATAATGGCTTCGTGCGTTTAGCACATTTAGCCAGTGTCAAGTAAGAGATATATTACTAACATATGAATCAATAAATGAGAATGAGTGGTGATAAAGATGATAAATGGTAAATGTGATGCCTTCCCCCTAAACACCTTGAGTAACACTATACTGAGATCTCACATGGACTTCTTGAGAGAACTTGAAAAGTGATGTTGCACTGTTTTGTTTCATTTACCAACACTCATATACGTTCACAAACACTTAACGGTTAATATTCCACCATTATTACACATTAATGTTCGAAATATCATAAATTTTAGAAAATAAAACAAAGACGCTTCACTTTCCCGCCAAGAAGTCCTTTCTGAAGTTCTCCTACGTATTTCCTTTTTATTTATTTATTGTCACTAGGAACAGCATATACGTAACTATCGATGCTCCGAGCATACCTCGCTCCATTGTACGCTGAGGAACGCTCAGCTTCTTTACGGGACCACGTACTACAGATTAATGTAGACTAAAGGATCGGGGAAGTAATAAACAAAAGTCGTAATATCACAACTAGGGTCACTTTATGACGTCAGCAACAGAGTTACGCTATGATGAGGGCAAAAGGGGGAAAGAGGTTTTTGACTCACCTGGAAGACAGCTAACGCACAAAGAACTCCACACAGAAGTAGCGCAGGGTAGACGCGGCGGGCCAAAAGGTTACGCTGAGCTGCTGACGTCACTACGAGTGGCGCCACACTATGCGCAAACGCATAAGGAACAGCCAGCGTCAGTCCCAGCCAACACACTATAGGCGCTGCCACCTCCGTCAGGATAAACCTACAACACAAACAAAAATATTCAAAAATTCATAAACAGGCTAGGTTTTTTTTAAAGTATTTATGAACGTCATTAAAATTTGGGAAGTCGTTTCTGAGCAAGACCACTAAGCTCTGGAATTCGCTACCGGCTCATGTGTTTCCTATTTCCTATGGTCCCGGGTCTTTTAAGCGGGGAAGAAACGGCATTTTAGCAGGCCGTCATGAGTGGATGCGCTTTATACCGTGCTTATTTCGCGATATGAAGCGCTTTAATTTTTTTTGGACTGCATCGACTGCTTACCATCAGGCAGGATGTAGTCATTATGACGTGCCACATTATAAAAAAAAACATAGTCAAGTATGGATATAAACCGATCCCTGCACAGTTTTGTTTAAGTTATTAGCAATGATTAAGTATTTACATTTCAGCCTTGTAGTATACTCGTAATTGTTTTTAACGTCATAAACTAAAGCAAGTGATGGATTAAAGCCTGTATTATAAAACAATAAATTAACATTAATATATCTTACTTAAGGTCCATTTCCCAGATTCCATCTCGGTAAGCCTTCTCGATAGCTCTGCGCATCCTCCAATCGGGGCCCATCATAGTCAAAGCGCAGACTATCTTTGTGTATAGGACCCCAAGGGCCCAATCTTGCCACACAAACAGTACTGGAGATTGTTCAAGCGGCACCCTCAAAGGTATCACCAGCACCTGTTTGAAATAACTAAGTCAATATGAAAAGATCTTATATTTCAAAGCATTATATCATTAAAACATCTATCAACTAACAAGCACATATCTTGGGGTGTATAGGGATCCTATCAGTTCTTAGGAGCCCACTTAGGACACCGGTCCCAACAACTCGACGGCGACAAAGGTAGACATTATCTTGTAAGAAAAGGTTTAAGTCAACATAGTCTCACCAGCTCCAGCAATAGTCCCGCCAGCAGAGGCACCAGTCCCAATAACGCGGCGACGAAGGTTGACATGGTGTCGTAAGGAAAAATTAAAGCCTCAACATATCCTCACCAGCTCCAGCAATAGTCCCGCCAGCAGAGGCACTAGTCCCAATAATGCGGCGGCGGCGAGAGTCCCGCGCGCTAAGAGTTTGCTCCACACTCCGATGCGGGCCAATAACGCGCCGCGTCCGCCCCGCGCCCATCGGGCCGCTAACGTGCCACCTCGGCCCGCGGCCCAGCAGACGTACATGCCTATTTGGAACAAATATTTAATGTTGGTCGTTTCCGACTACCGAGCACCGCGGAGCTACGAGCGCTTCACCGAACCGAATTACCGCAACCGAAGTAAATCAGAGTTTACAGAGGTCAGTCTTTGGATGGGTGACCGTTTGTGTGGCATTTGATATCGAGCGCTTCCGTGCTTCGGAAGGCACGTTAAGCTGTTAGTCTCGGTTATCACCAAATGTGGTAGTCGTTAAGCCATGTTAGAGGCCTAATTGGACGGCTTGAAAAATTCTAACAGCAGGACGCCATACACCTGCCTTCGCCAATCCGCACTGGGTCCGCGTGGTGGAGTATGACCCAATACCCTCGCACCTTGGTATGTGAGAGGAGGCTCGTGCTCAGTAGTGGGACGTTAATGGGCTGAGGTAATGATGATGATAATTTAATTTTAAGTGACCGAAAAGATGAGGATCTCAGGGAGATGTTGGAAGCAGCCCGCCTGCAATCAGTGACCAAAAGACACAGGATGGAAGCTTATGGTGGGGTGATGGTGCAGATGATGACAAAATGACGTATTGTTCGATATCCCTTTCGATCCGCGCCTCCTGAACATAACGGGCTCAGAAAGGAACATGGATGGTTTTTAGTTAGTAAAAGTCTGACACACCTTTCCGCTCCACCTACAGAGGAAGAAATTAGATGTCTTACCAAAAAAATTAAAAGTTGACCGGACGACAGAGGACCATACAACTTTTATTGGGTACATGCACAATTTTTTTATATATAAAACTAGCGGCCGGCGATTTCGTCTGCTTGACCTACATATTATTATAGTCTATCTATTAAAAAACCGCATCAAAATCCGTTGCGTAGTTTTAAAGATCAAAGCATAAATGGGAACAGACAGAAAGCAAGCTACTTATAAATAATATAATTTGTTCAAAAATAATGTTACAGCTAAAACTGCTAAGTATTACTGAGAATTAAGTGAGTATTAGTGACTTCATAGCGCAAATCAATTCATAGGCCACACGCGTGGCGATTGAGTGTTATGTTATCAGATATTATTATTATATACCTTTCGCAAACATGACCTTTACAAAGTACAGTCGATGTGTATGTTTAGCACAAAGAGTTGAGCCCGCATATGTTAATAGTTTAAACTTTATGCTCTTAAAAATAGTGACCATTTTTGGCCTCAAGTGTGATCAGGCAACAGAGACTTTAATGGCAGAAGAAGATTAAAAGTACCACTTTGAAGTGCTAGATGATATAGATAGTTCAATCCACGATGACGCATGAATTGAGTAATATTGAACTCTATAAATTGGTGTTAAGAGCGTCGCCATGCGTCATCGTGGATTGAACTATCTATACCATCTAGCTAGATCATCAAATTATTATTAAGGATCTCACCACAAGCAGCTGTATAAAGTTCGTGGACGCCTTCCGAAGCTTTCGGCAGCCACAGAGCCATGACTTTCCTGCCTATTGCCACCGGTATTATCTGTTAAACATAGAGCCTTTTAATATCGCACAAACATATAAAAAAAAATAAAAGGCTATCATAAAATTAAAATACAACAGTGACTATTAAGTGATTTAGACCGTTAGTAATTATAAATACCACCTTCTTTTCATCTTTGCTTGAATGCGATCTGACCTTCTTCTATCTAACGAGTTAGCTTCAGGGTCAATCCATTAGAAAAAGCAGAGAACAACGATAAAAGCCTTACCAATCACTTGAATTTTAATTGAATAACGGCTAAAAAATTATACTAACCAGAGTAAGGGCGCTAGCTAGCACCAGGGATATTCCAACCAGCACCAGTAATGCAAACAGTCGCACTGGGAACCAGGAGACTCGGATGTAAGGCTCATATCCAGCCGGCCCGTCGCGACGCATCAAAGCCTGTACAAAGAAATGTAAAAAAATATATGTAAAGATGGATATTTTATAAGCTCCTTTCAGATTAAGATACTCGCAAAATACTTATGAAGCATAACAATAGATTATTATCTGTCTACCACTACTAGAAGCTCGTATCATCAAAAAATGTATAATATGCTAAACAAATAGCTTAGACATTTAGTTATGTTTTATTTATTGTGTATTATTTCTAGTCTGATTTTCGATATTGACGTAAGATACTAGTCGCAGCCCTTAGTATTGACTACCAGGGTGGAAACTAAGAGGGACCTGTGGAGGGCGCAGCGGGCGGGCTAGGAGCGCCCGTCAAGCAGCGCCAGAGACCCTCTGAGAAGTCGGCCACAAACGCTATGATCACACAAGGAGGTAGGAAGGGCGCGGAATATTTTTCGCGGATATCACTGCTTGCGCCAATTTCGACACTCTCTTTCGGTCCCCCTTTGGCCGGAAGTTAGTGTGTAAATGTCGAAATAAATAAATATTCTCTTACATTCACACCAATTATTTAGTGCCAAGATAAGTATCATTAGGAACTTGTGTTATGGATACTAAAGAACAGATAAACATACTTTTTTTTGTACATACATACATAGGGCACACCCAGACCAGGGGGCCTACCGGCGAGTTCTATGGATTACCGGTAATCCATCTAGATCAAACTTTGTTTACGTTCATTAATCCGTACCGGGGAATCTGCCGGCAGCCTCCTGTAATTCATGACCTTCAGTCCGTGATCTGTCAATAGGTAGTCTAGTGAAGTGACAAATTTAATAAATGATTATGTTTTGCGTTTTGCTGACACATTTTTATTTGAATATTAACAATTTGTAATATAATAAAAACAAAAACACAGATAGAGTTTGTATGTGGCTTTTGTTAAAACAATGTTATTTTATACTAATCACTTTGTAAAGTCTATAAAACGTAACAGTAACGGATAACGAAACGCAGTTTAGATCTAGTCTCAAGTTTAAAAATAAAAAGTAAAGAGGTTATGAAAAGTAAATAACAATAAACCGACGGCGTATTTATATACTTGTATTTTACTTATTTGAATACATATGACTTCAGTAACCAGCAACACATAAAAACAAGTGAAATTAGACGCCGCATAAAGAGTAACAATGTACTTAGGTACCAATAAATGATACGCAACATTTCGGCGACGCTATAAGACGGAAGACTAATATGTAAGGAAGCTATGTTATTGTGTGCTTCATCACTAATCATCCCTACACATGAGGATCTAGACCCTGAGTCATGAGGAATACGAATAAATAGAGATTTAAACGAGCGAACTTAACAGTACTTCATATTTCCATAATGTCGCACCCATCGCTAATTTATTTGGAAAACCCTATGTCCACAAATAAGTTTATTGAAGTAAGGAGTTGGACCTATTTAATGTTGTAAGTAATCGTTTTTTGTTATTATTGAACCATTTAATGTACATAGCTGAATAGTGAGTTGGTGTTTGAATCGTCATGCT
This sequence comes from Musotima nitidalis, assembly GCA_949126915.1. Classification (NCBI taxonomy): domain Eukaryota; kingdom Metazoa; phylum Arthropoda; class Insecta; order Lepidoptera; family Crambidae; genus Musotima; species Musotima nitidalis. The sequence goes on from OX421429.1 coordinate 5,462,983, forward strand.
TGATTTGTTTCAGATGCCAGTGCAATAACATGAGTCAGTTGAGTAATGAAGAAGTTCACTTGCAACATAATTTTGATTTTGCCAACAGTTGCTTGAGATGTCAAGCTCAGTTATTACCAAAGCATTTGGACATCTATCTGGGACTCTGTGGGATCCCAACTAAAAAGGCTTGATGTAAGTACTTACATATTGTCAATTTAAGAATACAGAAATTGAAAACAACACATACACTTTTTTTAATTTAATTGATTTGACTTCAAAGGACTATTACAGACCTTTTGCATACATCTAAAACTAAACATCATAATTTTGTTTCATTATCTTACTCGACTGCAATGAAAACTCAATAATCATACAAATATGGTGCATGAAGTCACTGATCAATTTAGACAGAATGAAAATATGTGGTGAGGCAGAAAGTAATTATATAGGTGACTAAGCATTGAAAACCAACATTTACTATAAGTGACTTGAAGGATCATAGTGTTCTATGCCTTATCACTTTATTGTGTAGTGTTTAGTATTTTTAATTTTACTTATTTTTAAAATATATTTAAGAAGCATAAACATCTTGAATAAGTTAACAAGTTTAACACCAGCAGTCCCAGTCCAACCCAGATCAGTAGGACCAATCTTTCTAGTAATTCTATTGTTTGTCGATCACTTACTGTTTAAAAATTTAAAATTGTTTTTTTCTTTTCAGAAAACCGACTTAAAATGCATGCCCCTTCTTGGTCTTTTCATGGAGATGGAGCAAGCACTTGAACCTTGGAAGCCGTTATCTTTTCACTTCAAATAGAAAACAAGAGAAATATTATACGGGTTGTATCACTAAATTGATTGTATTGTATCTTAAAGGATCTTTGACAATAATAATAAGGCAGATAAAATGTAATTACTATATTAAAGAGCATACCTATGTTATAAAATATAATACCAGACTTTTATTTGAAATGTTTAGTGGTACCTTGTTTAAGTACAACAATTGAAATAAAACACAAAATAATTTGTTTAATTGTTAATATCAAATTAGCAAGAACCTTCTGGAGTTTGCAATTATTTACTCGCATCCAAGTGAGGGTTTCAAATGGAATTTTGACATAACATGGAGCCATGAGTAAATCATAAGTATTGAAATCCATTCAACATTAACACCATATACATAGGAGCTTAATACATAGATACATTTTCATAGCAATATTTCAGAAATATTATAAAAAATTACATTTGACGTGGCTTAAATACCAGAATTCACCTAAAATATTTCATCCTAATTATGTAAAGACAAGCTTAATACATAGCAACATTTTTAATTGAAACATTACAGGATCATTACTTACATACAAAATCTTGTTAATTAACATAATTCACCTGAAGTATTTCAGCTTAAATATTACATAAACTTATTAAATACATAACATTTAACTTAATTATTTTAACTTGGATCGTTCTGCCTTCTTGGTATTTCATGAAGGTTTGTAATAATTCTTTAACCTGTAAGATAGCACATAATCAGACATATAATTTTAAATTTGAAGCTTGATATAGCATGGAACTATAAATAAATTGTTTAATATGAAATTAATAAATAAGCACATAGCCATAAAAATAATTCTGTACTTGAAACTTGGTATAACATGGAACTATAAATAAATAGATTAATTCGAAATTGATAAATAGGCACACAGACATAAATATAATTTTGTACAGGAATTTAGGTTTGACAAGGGGCTGTGAGTACATTGTTGTTTGGAATTTTGACATAACCTGGAGCCATGAGTAAATTATAAGTATTGAAATACATTCAACAATAACACCATATACATAGTAGCTTAATACATAGATACATTTTCATAGCAGTATTTCATAATTATTATAAAAAATTACATTTGAAGTGGCTTAATTACCATAATTAAACCAAAATATTTCATTTTAATAATGTACAGACAAGCTTAATATAGAAAAACATTTTAATTGAAATATTTCAGGATCATTACTTACATACAAAATCTTCTTAATTTACATAATTCACCTGGGGTAATTCAGCTTAAATATTATATAAACTTATTAAATCCATAACATTCAACTTAATTATTTCTACTAAGATCGTTCTGCTTTCTTGGTATTTCATATAAGGTTTGTAATTCTTCTTTAACCTGTAATATAACACATAATCAGACATATAATTTTATATTTGAAGCTTGTAAAAGCATGGAACTAAATTGTAGTATGTTAGTAGTAAGTAATTGTAGCATGGAAATAAATGAACTGTTTAATATGAAATTAATAAATAAGCACACAGATATAAACACAACTTTGTACAGGAATTTAGGTTTAACATGGTGCTATGAGTAACTTGTTTAAAAGTACATATAAAAAGTTCTCCCTATGTGTAACATTAAGTGGTTCATTTGTGAGAAATTAAAGAAATAATGAAAACTTACATACATAGTCTTACATTTCTATTGGTCCTGAAACATATCCTCAAGTCTTTTGGCTCATTTAGGGCATTTGTTATCTCTGCTAGACCATTAGAAGCTAGCTTAGTTTATAGTTGTTGCTGACTGTGTGTTTCTAATTACTGAACAGATAGTACTGGAGATCAGCCAATATCTGCAACAAACACACACAGGTATAATATGTTATAGTAGCACATAATTTTATTTACAAGTTTATCTATCACAGGTGTATATTGAATTTAATTTACTATGATACCTTGATCTCTAGTTGCATTGCCGCAGAAAGTTGGCCCTATGTCAAGTATGGCCCTAAATCAAAGCATTATGTGCGAATTGCATCTTTACTTAAGCTAACATTATGTATAAACTTACCTCTAACAAAAAACAATAAACTTGGAATACAACGATCAGAAGGTTTGCTGGCCAAATTAATGTTACAAATCTTATTAGGAATAGCTGTGTGTTTACCTGTGACTCATGTGGTAAGCATAGGCTAGATAATATCTTGCAGTATTCTGCGATTGATTCGCCCGAGGTTTTGAAGATGGTCTTCTTCAGCAGGAGCCCACAAATTGTTATGGTGAATCCTCACACGTAGAAATGATTGAATAGTTAAAAATGTTATAGTTTTAACACAAACAGCAACAAAATACAGCAGAAAACATGAAAAAAATATTGAACTCGACTACTACAGAACGCTCGATAACAACTGTCAGATCGCGCGGGCGTTTTTTGCTAAAAACGAAACCCATGTAACTCGGCGGTACCGATGTACTGTCAAATATCACGTAAATCCTTCAAAATTTGTGTCTAAATCGAGAACGCCATTTTGTTTCGATTTCCATGAGTTCGGCGGTACGACAGAATCGATTCGAAATCAATTTTGCCTTATAATAATTGCCTTAGAAGAATTTGCCTTATAAGTCGTACCGCCGAACTCATGGAAATCGAAACAAAATGGCGTTCTCCATTTACCTATTGGTCTGTCACGGACTGAAGGTCATGAATGAGAAGTGGCTGTCGGTAGATTCCCCGGTACGGATTAATGAACGTAAACAAAGTTTGATCTAGATGGATTACCGGTAATCCATCGAATTCGGCGGTAGGCCCCCAGAACAAATATTTATGTTCATGCAAACAAAGATATGTCCTGTGTGACAATCAAATTCACGCCCGAAGGAGCGGAGGGCAGGTATACTGACCTCCACGCCATTTCGGTTCTCAAATGCTATATGCGTATGATAACTAAATTATACTTATTTGTTTATCCCAAATAGACTTATTACTACATGTGCATAATCACCATATTCGGGTAAGACTACTAGAACGGTCCCACCTCTTCTGACGGAGGTCGTGCTATTGCATTTTCATTGCCTAAATGACTTGGCTTGGCGACTATTACATACAGTGCTAACTAGAGCTAACATAAATTGCCTACGGAAGGAAGATGGTGCTCAATATCAAATGAGTGTAAACGAGATAAGTAGTGATCCATCCAAGTACTGAGTTTCAGTTAAGTCTTAATTTCGCCAATCAGCATATTAAGCGCCTAATAAATAAAGATTGTTTACAATATAATAAGACTATAATATTCTTCCTCTACCTTGTTTGTATATTTATAAAATGTGTGTATTTGTCTATAAAAATCAAAAACTATTTGAGAAACTTTGTACTAATAGAAATAGTAGGAATAATTATAAAATTTCTGTACCTAATCAACACACTAGCATGTTCAGTAAGAATTCATATTGTATGGCTATTCGAATTTATAATAAATTACTAAATGACTATAAAAAGGAAACAATTGTTATATTTAAACAAAAATTATATTCTAAACTAATAGAAAAATGTCATTACGCTGTTGGTGAATATTTAAGGGATATGATGTAATGTAATTTTTTTTTTATCATCAATAGCTTTGTTCATTTCATTTTGTTAGTTTATAAGATCAATATTTGTACACCAGTAATGGTTGAATGCAAGATGCTAATATTTATGTAACACCTTAATATACTGTATTTTGACAAATAAAATTATCTTTATAAATACCTGGTGAGCAGCGCCAAGCTGATGTGGTTGATGCGGTGGAGGCCTAAGGTCAGGCTGATTACGTGTCTCGCCCAGCAAATACGATCTAAGCCCTAAAGCACCCGCAGCACAAGAGCACCATGTCCCCAGAGCTGCTTTCAACCAAGTTCTCGTATGAGACTGTTCCAGCAATGCGGGCAGGATTACCTGCAAATCAATATTTAATTTTGAGTTATGTTATATTGCTAGATGGTTAATTCGTTATCAAATTATTGTATTGTTACTTGCATGTATTACCATTAACGTCCCACGGGTTTATGGGTTTTTTTAGGTTATCTTGCGGAATTAAACAAAGGCTTCCCCTAAGTTAGGTGTTTTAATAAGTTGCATTGTATGCTATATAAACATAAAACGTTTTTCATATTTTCCCAAATTGCCTAGTTGTTTGGTAAAATGTCGAATTGCACAATCTGCCTGCGACATTTACAAGTTTCAAGTGCTATGCGTGAGCAACTGCCACGCGTAAAGCACATCGAGAACTAAAAATATAATGATTTATTATTGATTTAACAGAAAACGTAACATATATTATTACAGTGCTGAACCCCAAAATAGCCAGCCTTTGTTTTGAAGTTCAACACGATCTTTCAAAGTTGAACTAATTAAGGCTTTATTAATAAGCTCAATTTTTTAGATTCTCATATCTTTGATATTTTAGTACCAAACAACTATAGTGTTACATAAAATTGGTGCCAATATTTAAAACTCAAAGAGCTGATTAGTAAAAATATTTTATATAAATTTTAAAAACCTTTCCAACAATTAAACTATGCAGGGAAGATTTTGAACAATAATTGTAATCTGTTATTTACTTATTTGCTTTAAGCGACTGTTAAAACAACATTTGTATTATAAGGAACTTCGAAGTATATATTCTTAATAGGTTTATATAGACATTATCATAATAATTATTATCACCATAAGGATTCATTATGACTCCTTCATGAGATTTAATAGATAAATAATGAGTTGACATTATTGGTGTTAATGAATCATTGTAAAGTAAGTTAAGATATGATAAAATTAGTATAAATATAAAAACTATTCAAAACTGTAAAGTGCGTTTTGTTAACCCTCAATTAAAAATTACTTTAATAATTTATAAGTAATTCGTAAACATGTATTAAAATTTTTTGAGTTAGGTTAAGGCAGAAATCGTAATTTTTTTTGACTTGCTCTGTCCTATTAAGTATGTACCTTTATTTAAATAAATAGAAGACAAAAGAACTTACTTGAAGCAATAACAATTCGAGGCTCAATTCATTGACAGGGGCCTCGGTATGTACTGCGACAGCATAGGGCAGGAAGCCAGGCAGTCCATATTTTATAACTCTGATCGGAAGCCACAGCATGAACAAGACAGCAGTACCAAAAATCATTGCAGACACGACCAAACGGCGAATGTGAGACCACACTGATAGATGAATCATTTCCTGCAATAGTAAATAAGTTTCTTTAAATAATATAAAAATAATATAACAGTTATAATAAAAATAATAATAAAAATAATATAACGTTTTGGTGGACCGATCAGAGCGCCGGGCAATTGTTGTTGACATTACAGTTCCACATGACGAAAATCTCGTGAAGGCAGAAAAGGTTTCTGCCATGTGGGATGTGGACTCAACGACGATTGTTTCGATAGTGGTTACGGTGAACGGGTTGATAGCGAAGAGCTTCGACCAACATCTTAAGAAGCTCAAGCTAGGTAGCTGGGTTAAAGGTGAGATACAAAAGGCAGTGCTTCTCTATACGGCGCGCATTGTCAGGAGGTTTCTCTCTCTGCAGCCCTAGCCGCCAGTCGTTTGGGTTTTACCTCGGGGCCGGCGGTCTCCGTTTTTTATGTTTTTTTTTAATATTTTTTACAGTATTGTTTTTTTAATATATAATATAATAATTGTGAAAAATATAAATTATGTGTAAATGAAATAAATATATGTGAAAAAGAATAATTAAAAAAATTTTTTTTTATTTTAAATTTTATTTGAATATTACACAGCATATTAAAGAGTAGCATACTTAAACCACTAAGGTTTGTAACTACATAAACTACATTTAAAACTCAAATATAAAATATTGCAAAAACAGCTTACGTTAAAAATGTACATAAATATTACTTTACAATCATAAGTTGTTTTCTAGAAAGAACATACATTATTACACCCATTATTTAGTTCCAAGATAAGTATCAATAAAAACTTGTGTTAAGGATACAAAATAATGGATAAACATACATAAGAACGTTTTTTTTTTTGTTTATACAAACTTAATACACATAGGGAAACATCTAGACCAGAACAAATATTCACGTTGATGCACAATATTTGTCCTATGTGGGAATCGAACCCACAACCTCAGAAGCAGTGTGGGTATATTCACCAACACACTATATCAGTCATCATGCATACACATCGCAGTGCTGTGAAATCAATGCTATAGATAATCATAATCTCCCTGTTCTGCTTTATGCATTTTTTTTCTTATGAAAATATGCATTTTTCTTATAAATAAAAAAATATCATCTACTTTTCATTTCTATTTCAGTTCTAAGTTTTCCAAATGGCTTATGCCAATGTAAAATCCAAAACTTCTGGTGTAGAACTTGAATAAAAGCTTACAAGTCACAAAATAATAGTGCAATATATCTGAAGAAGAAATTTTTACAACAATTGGCCCTGGCACAGTGATGTCCAAAAACTGTGGAACATACCCATATATGGTTTCAAATAGAAATAAGTGTGATGTAGCCTTAAAATCATTTTTGACATCACTATTGGAACCATTCTGTATGTTGTTGACCTTTGCAAAATTGTAATTTATTTTTTATAGATTATCCTTTTTTAAGATATTTTGCCAAATTCTATTACTTGCTCTTCATGTTAAAAAGTTATCACAAACCTGCACAGGACTAAAATCAGGATCATTCAAGTTTTTCAAGAACCATAGCACACCAGGTCGCAGCACCTCTCGTAGCAGCAGGATAAAGGAAGCGAAGTAATATACATAGACCATTCCAACAAGCCAGTGGATGAACATCAGGGTCCAAGGAGCAGCCTGAAGGCTAGCTTCCCTATCTTTCAAGGTTGCATCAAACATAGACAGAGAGCACAGGTCTAGCCACCATCCACAGACAAGTGGAATTACACCAATCTGCAAAAAACAGTAAAAACTTTTTAGTGCTTTAAAATGACATATTGTTTTTATTTAAATGTTGTATACTTTTACTTAAAACCATGTCTGTATCTAACTACATACAGTTGAGTTGATTTGGTTGCTCGCAAGTGATATCTTTGACTTGACCCTGTAGCACTATCTGGCCCTAAACCAAAATGATTGTATTAAAGGTACTCAATAACAGACATATGCATCTGGAACATATTCATTGTGGAATGAAAATTATAATTATAACACATCCAAGACTAAAATTAAGGTGATGCTGTGGGAATGAGAGTATAAGGGTTATAAAATAATCTAGCTCCCCTGCTTGAAATTTGATTTTAGGTTTTATTGGTTATATTATATTTTATGACAAAGCTCTTATACTATAGAAATCTATTTGAAGTATGCAATTAGTAAGTAATTTTTTTTTTAAAAACATGAAACAAAAAAATAGAGACTCAAATTCAAATTTAGATATTATGAACTTAACTTGTTCAAAAGAAAGTGGTCAAATAGAGAGATATAAAAGCTAGAATATCATGTAGTAACATTGAAAGTTAACAAAACCTAATTGTTTCATGGTCTAATGAACTACTATTATATACCTACTTAACAATTAAATGAAATGGAAATAACAGGAAATGTTTTGAAACATGTCCCTTCGCAACATCCTCATCCTGGCCAGAAATGATATATTGGTAGAATATATATTGTTTTAAATACAAAGCATGTACTGATTTAATACTGAGTACTTACAGCAGATATTGCACATCAACCTTATAAGTTAACATTGTTTTATTGCTCTTTATAGTTCATGTTTGAATGAAAACAAAATACCAATAAATTACTTGGTTATGAATCGAAATACTATTTCACAATATATTTAAAAATTGTTTGAAATAGATTCCTTTCTTCAGAAATGTAATGAATTATTTACCGCTGGGTACTGCATGTTTAAATCACAAAAAACATATTTATGTAATTATAACTAATTATAACGAATATATAACGAAGAAAGTAATCGACTATTGGGCTTTATTCTGAGATTGACAAAAGAATTTAAAAGACCACAAAGCACTCTTTGTCTTTTTTACAGCCTTGTGAGAAGTACTATGGAATATTGTTGTCCTGTTTGGTCTCCTTATTATAAAGTTCATGCCGGTAATTTAGAAGGGGTCCAGAAGCGGTGCTTGAGACACCTATTGTTCAAGTGTAACCTCGGTCGGTCTTTTGGAGGTTACAGTAAAAGGTTGTCTAAGTTTGGAGTCATTTCTTTGGAATCGCGGCGTAAACGGTACGACCTTCTTTGTTTGCATAAGTTGCTTCATGCGGCTGTTGACGCGCCTGATCTGCTTGCATCTTTAAACATCAACACTAGATACAAGTCGCGCAGTCCTAATACTTTCGTAATACGAGTCTATAAAAACAATACGTCCTACTACAGCCCTCTAGTCAGAATGTGCCGTTTATATAATGAGGTAACGTGTGGTGGCAATGATATCGATATATTTGATCCCAATTTTGCGCAGTACAAAAAGTTGACATCTAACTTTTTCACAGACCAAGCATCCTCCTCTCATAAATCCTAATATAGTTTTTTTTTTTCCTAATATTGTTTTTTTTTTCCCGTGTGTAGTATTGTTTATATTATATTGTCTGTTATATTTTCCCGTTAGTATTTAATTGTTACATATTAGCATCTTTTTTTTTTTAATTACTGTTAATTTATAAGTCATGCTGTGTACACTAATTGTGGATTATTGTCTAGCCTTATTTTTTCTTTTCTTTTAATTAGTCATACTTAATTTTTAATGATAATAATCTGTCCGTGTACCTAAATAAAAATAAATAAATCCATATTGTAAAACAAATACCAGTTAATATCTTACCTCTACGACTGACAAAAGAGCCACTTTCACAACAACATACAGGAATCCCAATGCTTTTTTAGCACTTCTTAGTCGTAGTAATGATGCAACTCCATGCAGTACAGCCAGTATTGCTCCAACTAACACATAACCTGCTAATGCAGTAACTGGTCCTGCAAACGGACCTTCAGCAGTAAAACCCGCTAATGCTGCATTCAACTTTCCAATGTGGTAAGGACAGAATGCAAATACTACTATGAAAAATGTGTTCAAGGACACCAACCAGAAGACATGCTCTAAGAATGCCATTGAACCATCTAGGCCAAGTAAACGAGCCCAAGTCAGTTCCTCTGCTGCTGCCCGCTCCCATTCCATTGGATTCCAGTTGGCTTCATCACCCACGAGGGGGTCTTCGGCACCCTCCACATTAGGCTCTTCTCTGGCAGCTTCATCTACTGCTACATCATTAACTCGATCATTGTTATTATCAGGAAGCGGAATGTCTTCAGGAGCTGGGACAGGTAGGTTCTCTCTTTCCATCCAATCTGGGCCACCACCATGCATAATCTGCTCTCTCAACCAAACTAGACCAATGAAGGAGAACAGTGTAGATGTCACGACAAAGCATCCATAGAAAACATCTTTTGCCAAGTTCTCAGCAGACAGAATTTCAAAAGGTAAAGAAATAACAGGGTCTAAAGAACCGGAGAACAGGCACCGGTACGTTCGGCAGGCGGTGAGAGGCACGATACCCAACCAGGCCAGCGCGACCACCGTGTAATGAAGCCAATCTTTCACCGCGGACGTCACTGATGTCACCAAGCCGCCGACCACATCGCGGATGGGCAGTCTGCCAGGCATATCAGGGGAATAGATAGGCATAAAAGAAAACCGATGACCACATAATTCACAAATCTCTTTCCGGGAATATCGCATCCATTGGACAAGGCATTCTTGATGAATCCATTTTATGGAACCTGTGCAAATACACGGATGAAATAGCGGACGGTCTGATGAAGCCTCTGAGCGGCAAAACCGGCAGAAGTCCGCACCGGACGCGTCAGAATCCATTATTCCTCAATCCAGTTTGACTTCTGTACTGTACTGCAATCTGCAAAAGTTGACACAATGATTAGATGCAATAAAACAGTCCAAGTAGGTATGGTAGAGTCTTGGAAAATATAATTTTACCTAGCTGACAAAATAGATAACAATTTAAGCGCAACTCACTGTATTTTAATCATATATCTTTAATTTTATTTTGTTTGCGAAGTTTATGAACAACTGTGCAAAAACAGGTCACAGAGAACTAAAGTAGCAGGTGAAGGTTTTAATGTATTTTTTTTATTAGATCCTTATGGGAAAGGCATTATTTTTACTGCCATATTCTGAAAAACTCATATTGAAATTGTAAGAAAATCTTTAAAACAGATTCATTTCAGTTTTTATAAATGATTTTATAAAAAAGACGCAAAATCTTGTGTTCACATAAATAGAACAACAATCAGGGAAAATAAATTTCGCTAAGGAGATGTAAATTACTTTGAAATGTTTTACTATAAATGTTGTGATCAGGTTTATCTAGATTCTAATTGCAAAAACGATAGGTAGGAATGTAAAAAGTGTCAAGTTATTTTTGTTCACATATACAAAATAAGACATCTCTATGTACTCTACATTAAAATATATTTTTTAAACTTAAATATCTTGGAGTTATTTCGCAGTGCATCAGATGTTAATCTGAAAAATACGCCTTAAAATAGAGAAAACGCCTGTTTCCCTGAAGGGTAGGAAGAGGCACATTATACGCCCACACTTCGCCAATTATATAGTTGGTCCCACCCACGTAATAGTTGGCGAGCCTATTGCCGCTTATCGGGTACTGTTATGTTCGCCAGAGCCTCGTACGTTAAACGGCCGGTGCACCACTTGCAGGTGAGGTTGGCTCGGGCACCTTAGGTCTTGGTAGGATCCCTATACACCCTTTTTATCATTATGTACATTTATATTGCGTGTCCAAATAGTTTTACATCTACTATAATATATTATAGTGAGTGGCGCAAATTGACTGAACGTAGCTAGGTAATAGCTAACATTTCTCTATGATAGCTAACCTGTGTGACAGAGTTGTCAATGTCACTGTTGATTGACGTGACGACGACGTTGGCTGACGTATTTATTTTAAGTTTTGTGAAGAGAGGCAAAAAGTTAATATTTATTTACTTACAGTACCTACCTAATAAATTATGATTGCCAAACTTGCCTTTAAGTAACATACATTTAAGAATTCAACTGCTGCTAAATTATGAATTATTATTTTTGACAGGTATATATGGTAAAATATAATTCTAGTTTACATTATAAATAACCCTTTTAGGAAAAACATTTTATACAAGCCATGATTTAATAGGCTTTATTTTTATTCTCTGTGTATTATGCTGTATCATTAATGCTAGGAATCTTAGAATAATACCACAAGTTTGTTTTGATCCTTGTAAGGAGCCCTCTATTTATAGAAATTACTATGCATATTCATGCATGTGTATCATATTTATTAGGGAAAGCCCCTGCCCAGGACATTAGAGTAAAAGGATACCCATCTTAATACCGAAAACCAAAATCCATTACATCTATAAACGGAATGACGAATCTCAAATTGCATGTTTATTTGACCAAAACACCAAACACCCAAAAATACACTTCACCGAAAGCACAGAATTCCGAAGCACAAAACCTAGGAAGAATAATTTCCCGAAGCTGATAATTTCTTACTTCTCTTTTTGGGTTAGCTTGAATTAATTTTTATTTTCTTACCATTAAAAAGTGTTATACATACATACATAATATCTGCTCCGAAGGGGTAGGTAGAGGCATATAATTCGCCCAAAATTTGCCAGTTATATTTTACACCTATTAGTTGGTCCCACGTAATAGGTGGCGAGCCTGTTGCTGCTTACCTGTAACTTTTATTTTCACCTGAGCCTCATTCATTGATCGGCTGTTGCACCACTTGCAGGTGAGGTTGGCTCCTCAGATCTTGGTGGTAGGAGCCCTTTATACCCTATAAAAAGTATTTTATCATAATATGTCTCTATAAAGTAATGGTTGTGTTTAACTTGATGGGCATGGGTATGTCCATAAAGTTAAATCAGAACACCTACCCACAAGTATTTACACATTAGTCATTTCGACATTTGAACTTTCAGGATTTTGTTCATTCAATCATTTGAAAATTGGCATTCAAAGTTTCGGTATTTTGGATATTGGTATTTCGTACTTTCAATATAATGATTTTCGATGTTTTAAACATAGGCTCCATGTTATGGACCATCGCTAGCATAGCAAGCATAGTTTCCACACTTAGTCCTTGCTATGGACCATTGTGTGTGAGCCTTTGATATTATATGAATGTGAGTGTCTTTAACCTGTCTAGCTATTACAGCATGCACGGCTTGGGTTATGCCCACACATTCTGCCTGGTAGACTGTGTTGTGTTTGCCTAGTGATTTGGATATGGAGATGTTGAGATCATTCAAAAATACGCTGGCAACTGTGCCTGTGCCTATTTTTGTTCCATCTGTGTATATTTATTTGAATGAGCTCATTCAGGCCTGAGTAGTCATGCGCCTCTTCAGTGAGTTGCAAGGTATAGTGTTTTTTAAAAGTGTGTGTTTTCTGGGTTCTGTCATTTGGTGTCGTCAACATTGGTTGTTGTTTAATGGCATCATCCATTATTCGGATGTGTACTCTGGTGCAGAGAGTACCAACTAACAGTAAACCCGAGTAACTAGGTGTATACCACGGCAGCTCGATGCGCAGCGGGCGGACTTCCGACGCGATCTCAAAACGTTATGGAGGGAACGAGTGTCACAACCCCGTGCAAGGCTCGCCATGATAGGGGCGATAAGTCCCCTCCTTGAGGGCCACGGCGCCCTCACTTTCCGCCGGATGCAGGTTCTAACCGGGTATGGCTGTTTCGGTAGGTTCCTGCACAGAATCAGGCGGGAGGAAACGTCCTGGTGTCACCACTGTGAGTATCGGCCGGAGGACACGATGGAGCACACCACCGCGGTCTTCACCGCTTGGGCGGCGTGTCCTCGTAGCGGCAATCAGCGGCGGCGACCTCTCGCGTTCGGCCCTGGTGGAGTCCATGGTCCGGAGCGAAAGGTAATGGGACGCTGTCGCCTCCTTTTGCGAAGCAGTCATGCTAGCGAAAGAGGCGGCCGAACGAGAGACACAGAGTGCCTCTCGTCACGGATCCAGCCGTCGCGGTGGACGCCCGAGACGTCGGGAGCCAAGAGACGACTCCCGGCCACACGTTCGCCTACTATAGGCGACAGGCCGCGTCGACGGCGCGTTCGCGTTACACGCGCGCCTCAAAGAGATGTCAGAACACTGAAGGGCCTCTGGGTAGGGGGCTAAGCCTGCCGGGGTTGTGGGACTGTTCGAAAGGGTTACCGCGGCCTTGGTTTACTTACAGGCTTAAGAAGGAACACGTACTGACACGCCCTTCCGCTTTACCCACAGCAGAAGACGGTCATTAAATGATTTTCCATCCAAAAAAAAGAAAAGGAAGTTGTATACCTAGTCAAACGGATGAATTGGGCAAAACACACAAACTATTCAATTAAGAATGCCAGTATATCCCTATGACAGTGCAAACGTCTACTTGGCAAGAACTGGGGCATTAGCCCGAAAATTGTGCCTAGAACCAATCTTAGTATAACCCAAAAAAAACTAGAAAAACCACAACGCTTTGCCTGCGTGTCATTCACCAGCAGTACGACAGCCGCTCCCCTTGCGGCCCTGCAGGCAATGCTGGGGCTGTCACCCCTACACCTCACTGTGCAAAAGGAGGCAGCCACAGCAGCTGACTCAGACTACATATGGCTGGTACACTAAAGAAAGACTCCCGAGCTTAAACATAAGTATCTTAGTTATTATGAAGTTTCGGTACTAAGATGCGTATCCAAAAAATATTAGTGAGCAGAGCTGATGATAATACTTGAGTTTGTTAGGCCTTAAACTATGACTTATCTGGAATTGAAGTGGCTTTTAAATAAACTGGTATTCGGCATTTATTAAACACTGGTAAACGCTTTGGTATTTTAAACACTTCTATATTGGAACCATGATAATTAATCTAGCAAAGGCTACATTAATTTGATAATAATGTTTTAATATGTTTATTTACCCTGTAACTAAATACTACTCTTAGAACCGATTGGTACTGGCCTTAAATAATGCCCCCCTACTTTCATCTCATATAGAGACGACTAAGAAAAATGATGGGCAGCAGCATCATCCTGAGTACTGGCTTAAATTGCTATCAGCAACCCGCCTGCCCAGCGTCGTAATTATAGGTAAATACCCCCAATAGAATGTAATCTATTGGGGAGGCTAATGTTCAGCAGGGGACGTTATAAAGCTTATATGATGATGATGACGCTTGGAACCAGCTATGAATATTTGTTGACAGTAAATAGTTGTGTGAAAAACCTGAGGATATTATTATTATTATACTCTCTTCCATTTTGACTTTTTATAATATCTGTTTCATTGTTTCAGATTATCATAGACAGTAAAGAACCAAAGAGATTAACAAAATGAACTCAACGAAGGACACACTCATTAAAATTGATGAATTAAAAAATGGCGGAGAAATTAAACAAGCCTCTATAAATATTTTATGTTTTGATATAACACCATATAGTCAACTGATACAGTTTACAATATGTTCTCTTTTTGTGTTTGTTTGTTATTCGGCATATGGATACTTTTTAGAATTAATATTTAGTGTGCCAGATGTAAAACCCGTAAGCCTGTATATAACCTTAGTACAATTCATAATAACAACGTTACTCAGTTACATAGAATATTTGACCAGGGATCGCATTAAAAGAAAGTAAGTATATGGTTATATTTTTATGGAAATAATATTTTTGGTATAACTCTCAAACCCCTATTAGTTTCCATGATAAACCTGTGTCATGGCCTTAATAAACCATGATAAAAAACCTGAGTGGAAACCATTTTGATTACATATTATTTTGTTTATTTATTTTTTGTTAAAGTAATAATAATAACTGTATGTTTTTTTTAATGAGACCAAATACATTATGTTTCTTTGTAATAAAATAAAGTGTAATAATAAATATCACGTAAGAGAGTTAAAATTCGACAAACTTTCTATGTCAATAATTCAAGCCTACGCACCAACGGAGGATTCAAGCGAAGAAAAAATTAACCATTTTTACAAAAATCTAGATTTGGCTCATTCTTTAACTGATGATAAAATTATAATGGTAATGGGGGATTTTAATGCAAAAATAGGAGTTCCAAGAAATGAAGACTCTCTGATTATGGGGAGATATGGTTATGGACAACGCTGTGAAAGGGATGAAAGATTAATAGAATATGCCTTGGAATACAAACTATCCGTTATAAAAAACCTACTTTAAAAAGAAGCAAAGCCGTAAATGGACATGGTTGTCTCCTAACAAAAAGACTAAGAATGAAATTGATTTCATAATGTCAAGCAAGCCCCAACTATTCACGAACTTCGAGGTTCTCAATACGTATTTCCCTTCGGACCACAAACTAATCAGAGGCACCATCATTCTAAAATCAACAAAGATTAATAGGAAAAACTTGAATACCTCATCAAGCATCCCAAAGACAGTAATTGAAACTGAGAACTTCATCATAAACCTAAAATCATATATGAATGACTTAGATGATAGCCTAAATAACATTTCTGACATGCAAACCTATAATAGGTTTGCATATCAAAAATGTTATACACTAGAAAATATAATCCTTAAAAGTTCAATGACATCAAAAAAGATTCACGAAAAGGGACATAGAATATTTAGCGAAGATACTAAACAACTAATAAAAAGACGCACTGAACTCACAAAAACGAAACATAAAACCACAGAAATGAAACACGAACTAAGAACACTATACATAAAACGAATAAATCAATCCGAAAGGACTATCAAAGTCATAGAGAACTAATAATAACTAGAAACTTAAGTAAATTCAGAAGTACCAAAAGAGCCTTTAAGGAACTAAGTGTTAGTAAACCATGGATACAAAAACTTAAACATGAATCACAAAAAACTAAAACAAGACAAGATGTTATCAGCCATGCAACTAACTTCTACAAGAATCTTTACCAAAGCAGAGACAATGGTCAAATAATTGAATCAACATTTAATGACTGGATATCTGAAACAAGTTCTGTCACGCCAATAAAACAAAGAGAAGTATACGAAAACATAAAACTGCTAAAAAATGATAAGAGCCCTGGCCCGGATGGGCTTAGTAACGAAGCAATTAAAATAGGAGCACCAATGCTTACATATCATTTTACGCAACTATTTAATTTGGTATTAAATACAGAGTCCGTACCGTCACAATGGTGTAAATCTGACATTATATTGTTTTTTAAGAAAGGTGACCCATTCGACATAGGAAATTATAGGCCGATTAGTCTACTAGCAAGTGTGTACAAACTTTTTTCTTCTATTATACTAAAACGAATAACTAAAGACATAGACAATTCACAAGCAATAGAACAGGCAGGCTTTCGGTCTGGTTTTAGCACGAACGACCACATCTAGGCTCTAGAACAAGTAATGGAAAAACATCGTGAATTTAATAGCCCACTGTACGTCGCGTTCATAGACTACAGTAAGGCGTTTGATACTATTAGCCACCACTCCATTTGGACAGCTTTAAAGTTGTTTGGAGTAGATAAAAAATATATAAATATTATTAAGTATATATACAAATATTGCCAAAGTAATGTAAAACTTGAAACCAGAGGAAAACCCATTGATATAGAAAGAGGTGTCAGACAAGGTGACCCCTTATATATAATCACCACCAAATATTATCACCAAAACTGTTTATTGCTGTTCTTGAAAGCATATTTCGCAACATAGACTGGACACAAAACGGCATAAAACTACAAGGTCGCTACCTAAATCACTTAAGGTTTGCAGACGATATTGCAATATTAGCCGAAACGTCTAAAGACTTAGAAGTTATGATGAAGAGACTTGACAAAGAAAGTGCAAAAGTTGGCTTAGAAATGAATGCAAGCAAGACAAAAATAATGACCAATTTTCATAAGAATCCCATAAAAATAAAAGGAAAAATCATAGAGTATGTTGACCACTATACATACTTGGGTAAAACAGTATCTTTCAATAAGACTAACAACAAAGAAGAAGTGTCAAGAAGAACATCAATAGCATGGAAAAGGTTTTGGTCATTCAAAGAAATTTTAAAAGGTGACTATAGCTTACATATAAAGAAAGTCGTAATGGACACTTGTGTCGTGCCATCTTTATTGTACAGCTGCCAAACCTGGACCTTTACAGATAAAGTAAAACTGAAAATCAGAAACACACAAAGGGCTATGGAAAGAAGTTTGCTAAAGATCAGAAAAATTCACAAAATAAGAAGCGACACAATAAGAAGAAGAACTAAGGTCACCGATGCACTTACACATGCATTGACACTGAAGTGGAAATGGGCTGGTCACATCTCACGGTATATCGACAAAAGATGGACTATCGAAACTACAAGATGGGTCGGACCACCATCGGGAAAAAGAAACGCAGGAAGACCAGTAAAACGGTGGGCTGATGACATTATACAAATAGCAGGAAAAGATTGGATGCAAAAGGGGAAAAATAGAGAGCTGTGGAAGGAAGTGGAGGAGGCCGCTACCCAAATAGGGGTCCATATCTCAAACTCAGCAACAAAATAACACTAAGACTAACCTTATTATAAGTGAAAATACTAACTAAAACTAACAACATTTTTAAGTGTAATTGCATAATGAGATGTGGAATAAATGGCTTTATTATTATTATTATTATTAATAAATATCAGACAGAGCACCTAAGCCTGGGATTAGCTAAGTGTGCTTAGTTTGCGGATGGAAGCTTTGTATAGAATAGAATATAGAATTTAGATAGAAGATATGTTCAACCATATTTGTTTTTACTTTGTTTACTCATGTACAACATGTATTATAAGTTGAACCAATTTATTATCCATTGTATTTACTATATCATATAAATCTGGTTTCAGAGTACCAATAAGGACATATGCTATTTTAGCTGCATTAACACTGGGTACAATGGCGTTCTCGAACTTAGCTCTAAGCTATCTTAATTACCCAACACAGCTCATATTTAAAAGCTGTAAACTAATTCCTGTGATGATTGGTAGTATTATTATATTAGGAAAGAGATATGGTTTTCTAGATTATGTCGCTGCAATCACTATGTGTATAGGATTAACTATGTTTATGTTAGGTGAGTATTGTGTTTTAAGTACTAGTATTTTTTTTTTAAACCTTTACTAGGCTGTGGTCCATATATTGCCACCATAAATTATACCTTATGGGGTTAAGTTAAGGTTGAAGGATTAATAAATAAATATATTTCCATGGATATTACACAACCGATATGGCGTGGAGGCGAGTATACCCGCACTCCACTCCTGAGGTCGTTGGTTCGATTCCCACACAGGACAAATATTTGTGTGTATAAATATGAATATATGTTCTGGTCTGGGTGTTTTCCTATGTATATTAAGTATGTATTTACAAAAAAAAAAGTATTTAAGTATGTTTATCCGTTATTTAGTATCCATAACACAAGTTCTTAATGATACTTATCTTGGGACTAAATAATTGGTGTAAGTGTCAGAAATATTTATTTATTTATTATTTATTTATTTATTTATTTTATTACACACATCGGCATCTAGCCCAATACTAAGCAGAGCTTATGCTAAGGGTGATAAATAATGGATTATCACCATTTGACAACTAATATGGCGTGGGGGCGAGTATACCCGTACTCCACTCCTGAGGTCGTAGGTTCGATTCCCACTCAGGACTAATCTTTTTGTGCGAGAACATGAATGTTTGTTCTGGTCTGGGTGTTTATTAAGTATGTATTTACAAATGTATGCGAAGTTACATGTGATGTGATACGTGAATGAGAAGGTTAATGAGTGTGAATGAAGAGTGTGTGCCATGATATTAGCAAGTGGAGGTATGTAGGTATGTGTTTTAAAAAAAGAAGTACATATGTTTTTCTGTTATTTAGATAGTGCTATGATTAGCACAAGTTCTTGATGAAACTTATCTTGGAAATAAACTATGTGTGTAGTTGTCAGAAAATATTTATTTATTTTATCATTTAAGCCAATTAACGTCCGTCTGCTGAGCACGGTCGTCCTCTCACGTACCAAGATAAGAGGAATTCAGGTCAGATTACACCACGCGGTTCAGTTTGGCAGAGGCAGGGATGTAACGTGCTGTTAGAACTATTCAAGTCGCCTAATTAAGACTATCTTGGTTAAATAACTACCACTGATAACCGACGCCAACGGGTTAACGTGGATAGAAAATACATTTAAATAAATATCTATATGTATTTTGACGACCGATATGGCGTGGAGGTATACCCGCACTTCACTCCAGAGGTCGTCGGTTCGATTCCCACACAGGACAAATCTTTGTGTGCATGAACATGAATATTTGTTCTCTGGGTGTTTTCTATGTATATTAAGTAATGTATCTATAACAAAAAAGTATATATGTATTATGCGTTATTTAGTATTCTAACACAAGTTCTTAATGATACTTATCTTGGAACTAAATAATTGGTGTAATTGTGAGAAATAATTTATTTATTTATTTATTAGGTCGGGGAAAAAGTCTTTTCGCATAACGTAGGTATAAACTTATTATAAAATTTTTTTGACTGTACTATTTGTGTCTGGCTGGTTTTGGTAACATTAAAAAGGTTCCATTATAAAGAAAAGAAAAAAATAAAAAAAAGTTGTTTCCCGCTATTTTTCATTTGTTTTTCTCTCCGTAAAAATGAGTGAATCTAATGAAGAAATTCGATACATTTTAAAATTTTATTATAAAAAAGGCAAAAATGCAACTCAAGCAGTGAAAAAAATTTGTGATGTTTATGGACCTGATGCAGTGTCAGTAAGAGTAGCACAAATTTGGTTCAAACGTTTTCAGTCCGGAAATTTTGATGTTAAAGATGCACCTCGCTCTGGTCGCCCTGTTACGAATAAAATGGACGCCATTTTTGAAAGAGTGGAGCAAGATCGGCATATTAGTAGTTACGACGTAGCTGAAGAACTGGGAATTGACCACAAAACAGTTTTGACCCATTTGAAGAAAGCTGGTTATACAAAAAAGCTCGATATTTGGGTGCCACACGAGCTCACTCAAAGAAACTTAATGAACCGTGTACTCATTTGCGATTCATTATTGAGACGTAATGAAACCGAGCCGTTTTTGAAGAGATTGATAACTGGCGATGAAAAGTGGATCACGTACGACAAGAACGTGCGAAAAAGGTCGTGGTCGAAAGTTGGCCAGGCTTCACAGACTGTGGCCAAACCTGGCCTAACACGAAATAAGGTGATGCTGTGTGTATGGTGGGATTGGAAGGGCATTGTTTATTATGAGCTTTTACCGCCCGGCAAAACCATCGATTCTGATCTTTACTGCCAGCAACTGATGAGATTAAAGGAAGCAGTCGAGAGAAAACGGCCGGAATTGATCAACAGGAAGGGTGTGGTCTTTCATCACGATAACGCTAGACCACACACATCTTTAGCCACTCAGCAAAAATTAAGAGAGTTCGACTGGGAGGTCCTAGTGCATCCACCATATAGCCCTGACCTTGCGCCATCAGATTTTCACCTGTTTCGGTCTCTGCAGAATCCTTTAGGTTCTGTAAGGTTGACCTCAAGAGAGGACTGCCAAAACTATTTGTCCCGTTTTTTTGATCAGAAGTCCCAAAGTTTCTACAGTAACGGGATAATGTCTCTGCCCACAAAATGGCAGAAAGTTATTCAACAAAACGGTACATATATATTGTAAATAAATGTAAATAAACTTTGAAAAAAATGTCTTGACTTTTCATACAAAAATACGAAAAGACTTTTTCCCCAACCTATTATATTATGTTTCTGTATGACTTTATGTAGGACTGTGTTTGTGTGTGTATGTGTGACTGTATGACTTTTTGACGTTCATAAGAGCTCTTTTGAGCCAAACTTGAATAAATGAATTTGAATTAAAATATAAAAAACATCTAAATTTTGAATTTCAGCTGACTCGAAGACGTCATCAAATTTTGACTTAGTAGGTGTGCTGGTGATATCCGTAGCGTTGGTATGTGATGCTATCATTGGGAATGTGCAAGAGAAAGCTATGAAACAGTTTCAGGCTTCCAATAATGAAGTTGTTTTGTACACATATGCCATCGCTTCCATTTACCTTCTGGTGTTCACAAGTCAGGCTGGTATACTCAGTGCTGGCTATACTTATTGCTCAGAGGTATATACTCGTATTTATTTTATTTTATTAAGGCTTATCGCAGACTTAAGAAGTAACATAAAAGGCAAACTTTAAGGGCGTACTCTGCCAGTAAACGTTAGGGTTAGCAGAAAAAGATAAATAAACATAATTAAAATTATAACATTTATAAAACGTTCTAAAAGTTTTTTGTCTATTTAGAACTTTTAGTCACCAATTGTAATATTGTCTTTAACGTATCAAGATTGTCATGTAAATAATGTATTAAATCAATTCTTTGATCATAAAACCTCAATGTGATTTTCAATACTACCTACAGTATTGTACTTATAAACTTAAATGAAATAAATTTTATTTTATTTATATTTCATATCTAATTAAGATATGTAAATTTGTACAATACTCTAGGGAAGTACTAGTAAGTGTGTGATAAGGGACTTGCAAATTATATAATGAGCATTTCCAATTTTACTCCAGTGTGAACAGGGTTGTCAAAACATATTATAGCAAACATTTAATTTGTAAATAACACTGAACCCATCTTCATAGATGTTTAGCAACAGATTTTTTGTTTTCCTCCAGGAACCTCTCAAAATGTACACCAATATATTTCTGCTAACTGTGAGTGGCTACATGGGGCTCCAAGCGGTGCTCACCCTGGTCAGGATATGCGGAGCTACCATAGCGGTGACTGTCACCACCATGAGGAAAGCGCTGTCTATTGTCATATCATTCCTGATCTTCAGCAAACCTTTTGTATTTCAGTATGTATTTGTACTAATATTATAAAGTCGAAAGTCTGTATGTATGAATGTTTTATACGCTTTAACGCAAGAACCATTCAATCGATTTTAATGAAGGTTTTCAATAATTTATACATCAAAGTAACACATAGTACAATTTATTAAAATATTGTGTGGCGAACTAATCCGGCGCAGACAAAGTCGCGGACACCAGCTAGTTATATGATAATTATTTTCTGTGAGTGCAAAGCGTTTTATGTGGACTCGTAGACCGAAAAGCCGATAATGGTGAATGCTCACTACATCGCATTCCGTCGCGGAGCGCGACATGGCAGATTTTGAAATAAAAAATACTTGCTGAGTCAGTGAGATGTATCAACTTAAAATCTGCGGCACTGCGCTACGCGATAGAACGAGGTGCAGTGTACTAACCGCCGTTAATCTCTCCTTTGTTGTACCTACATTATATTGGGTATATAGGGATCCTTACAAGATCTGAGGAGCCCAAGCCAACCTCACCTGCAAGTGGTGCATCTGCCGAACAACGGACGAGGCTCTGGCGAACACAAAAGTTCCCGGTAAGCGGCAATAGCTTTGCCACCTATTACGTGAGAAATGTGAATGTGCCTCTGCCTACCTCTTCGGGGAAACAGGCGTGATATTATGTATGTATGTTGTTGTACCTATTTGTATTGAGCTTTACAATCCTCATTAATAAAGGCCAACAACACTCGACTATTTGACGTTCCATCTAGAGTCTTCTGCGCTAAGATTAAACTTTGCTATAACTATATCCTTTTTTAATCGTTCCAATATTTTTGCTCACCCCAAAGGGCCTGAGATTATTTTTAGGGTAGCTCTTAAATAAGTATAAAAAATTTAACTTTGTTGTAAAATTTTATCTTTCTTTTACAGGTATGTTTGGTCAGGAATGCTAGTGGTGTTAGCACTTTACCTGAATCATTACAGCAAAAAGAACCCGCACTACATCCCCATGCCATGTCTCCAATGCTGGCATTACATACAAAGCTTCTATCAGTCCGAATATAGGTATTTGAAAATGAAAACTAAGATTTACGCAGACACTGTATAAAAAATCTGTGATTTTTGGTATTTTTTTGGATGAATGAATACATTATATGAATTATATAATGTAATTTACCTAAAAAATAATTGGTTAGATTTTAGTTAAATATGTAACTATGTTTAATAATCGCGGCTATTTAGATATATTGGCTGCATTCAACAAAAGAAATCGATTGTGAATTTGCACAATAATACAAGAAGTCGACAGGTTATCCAAAGGTCGGGATCGCTTCGATTCTCACCTGGTTCAAAGCTGGGGCAAATTTTTTCTAGTAAGAAAATTTCACCTCTATGTCAAAAATATAGCATTGTTAATGCAAAAATTCAGAAATAAGATTTCTGAATCTATTCTTAAGTATAAGGGATTAACTGTATAAGTGACAACTATATAGATCCGCCTTTAAAAAGTTGCAGCAAGGATCCTGTCCACCTAGGGCTGCCATCGGACCGTGATTCTCCGGAATTGTCCTAGTTTGAATAGCGTCCGGTGGCCATCCGGCAGGGGTTTACTCGGAAACTTTTGTTGTCAGGGGAAAACCATTTTTTCAAAGATTAAACGATAAAATGAAATAAATCCAGTAAGCAAATATTAATTATGACATTGTTTTTATATTTGTCGCAAAAAAAAATTGCTGAGGTGTCTGGGAAAAGTAAGTAAAGTAAATAGGTAATTTAGGTGATGGCAGCCCTATTGTCACCTCAAATTTGAGATTATGTGCGTACGTCAAGTACGTGTCGCTTTAGTAATTTCTGAGATTAGTCACAAAAGACAAACATACAAAAATGGGCTCAATTTAAAATATCTTAGGATTATCTCATTTTAAGGTAGGACGGAACAGTGTTCCTATATGACACTTTATTGATGTAAGTACCATATTTTAAGACCTATTTGTTTTAATTGAATGAAAAACCCACATATGCAAAGAGATTATAAATTATCATCTGTTGATTTCAGAAATTGATTTTACATTGTACAGTATAAAAATCTAGTTTTATGATCATGTTTGTGCTATTTTAATGCGTATTTATGAATTTATTTGTGTAAGTCATACATAGCTTTGAATTGTGGCGGTTTGCTCAAATGTATCTCTTTGACAAAATCTAAATGTTTGTTTATTATTTTTGAATATAGGTGTATCTATAACTTTATAAAAGAGCGAACCAGAAGTTTAGCGTGAGGTGTATCTTTTTTATATATATATTAGCATAATTTTGAAGGAATGAACCAAAAAAAACGCATGCAGTACTGATCGGCGGCGGATCAGTAATTTTACACCGCCACAATGCAACCACACTATATCCGATTCGGTCGCACACTCCCGCTCTTTTTCTTGTTTTATTAAGGGAAACAGATAGAGGCAGAAAATGATAGAAAAATGTAATTCGGTGCAGCCGGTGTAGTTCAACCCCAAGTAGCCACAAAGATTCACCCACGGCGATTTTTTGTGGCGACACATTGGTTGTTGCTGGCCTTGGACCTTCACCCAGATTCTGTATCGCTACTAACGCGATGCTATCGCGCTTTAGTTGCAATGCATCGCGACTCAGCATTTAAAAAAATGTGGAAACGATTTCATCGATACCAGTACATGCTGCCGCGCGATTGCAAACGCGACTAACGTTAAAAGTAGCGATGCAGAAACGCGTTTATAAAACGCGCGACAACATCGCTACAAAACTACTTGGAGCTAGGTCTCTCAAGGCGTTTACAACATCTAGATTTGCGTTAAACTGAATTAATTATTACATGAATTTACAAAATTATTATTATTTGCAATTTCTATAGTGATTTAGATTTTCTTCAGTTTTCGCAAATGTATAAGTTGTTATCGCCTTTGTAATTGCCTGCAAACAATTTTTAAACAAAGTGTATTTTTTTTATATCCTAGTAGAAATTATTTATGTTGTATTATTTCCATTGTTAAGGATTAAAATGAAATATGAATGAAAATCTCACGTTTGTATCAATGACATTTATTTTTCATTGTATGTACAAAATCTTATAAATCGAACAGTTTTCATACAAAAGTGTCCAAATTTAACGTGTTTGAATATTTGGAATGTTATTAAGACACTATATTGATTGGCTTTATACATTTTGGTTATAAAATAAATGATTAAATTGATTTGGAGTAACCTAGAAGTCAAGAGTGAACCAAAGATGTGAGATTTAGCTTTAGTCATTATAGATATTTTAATAAACAGTAAAGTCAGTCGATGTTAGAATACAATCATAATTATTTAATTAGTATTATCTGTCGTAATAATAATTTTTAGCGCTATTAAAAAAAATCAATTAATCACCAAAGAACAGGTCACAATACTAACAAACTATACTAAAAATTAAATATGATCAGTTTGCTCCTAATGTACAAATAACTCTTTGGTATATAGTCCTAAAGCTAATAAATTTTATTTGTCTTTTTACATGAGGGTAGTTGGCCCCTTTGCAAGTGACCTAGAGGGTAGTTACAATAAAGCCTAGGATATGAGTTACAATAATATAACTTAAAATTACAATTTTTCATTAAGATGTATAATGCAAATAGCTTTTATGTCAATTTATTTTAATAATTAAAAGATAAATAATTTTATTGCAAAGGAGCCACGGGGGATATTTTACAAACAACCTTAGAAAATGTCTTGGCAATATGTTGAATTTGTACACATCATAAGGAATCAATACTGTTAAGTACTAGGTTTAAAGAGACAACAGGGTGCTAATGTGCAAATATAGCTCTATTTCAGTGGAACAATAATGAAAACAGAAGGAGCGTGGAATACGAGATCTCGTTATACATTAACGGGTCTTATGATGAAAATATCACATTTCACTTTAGAATATGAAAATATCGTGTTTTGTATTTAAAAATTTATTGCTTATATCTTATAGTATAGTTTTTGTTTGTACAAAATGCAAAACAATATCCTAATTAGTGCTTACAGGCTAAGAACGCTAATAGTATCTAATAAATAAGGACGAGACAGTTGAGATAAATTATATCACGCTCAACGACACTGACTTTAGCAGAATCCTGTAACTTCTTTATTTTAGCTTGTCTTCAACATACTATCTCTAATCTAAATGGATATTTAACGCTAATCAAATGACAAGCTCACATTTTATAATCCAATGATGCTCCGTATAAAAAATAATAAAAAAACCCTACTCGATTAGATTAGTGTAAGAAACGTTACATAATGCTGACATGGCAGTACAATAAGCTCCATGGGGTGTCGAAATTATTGATTAAAGCAATCTTGTTTGCAAAAGCTTGTACAGTCAGCTTTATATTGTTAACATCCAAAGCGCCATAAAGTCTCTATTGTCAAGAGCGTTTCATTATATGGGGCGCGTCTGGTGCTACTAACTTTTTGAAGCTAACTGTATGATTAGATTGCGTTAAACAATAAATTCGATTATTGCGTTCCAATTAACAAACGCGAATCACATTGTCACAAGCTAGAGTTGCATCACTAACAGTGTCTGCACAATTTCCCTAGATATATCACAGCACTAGTCCTGCACTTCTCTGTAAGGTATTTCACTAGTCACTGTAAACGATTCGAAGTAGTGGTTGAGGAACTCGAACGTAGGTCGCTTCTCTGGGATTGCGTCCCAACACTGAAGCATAAGCCGGTATATGTCATCGGGCAGGTAATGTCCGACCGGTTTAGGCATTCGGTACCCTCTCTCCACTTGTTCTATCACGTCTTTTCCATGAAGACCAGGGTAAGGGACCTGGCCATAGGTGAATAGCTCCATAAGCAGTATTCCATACGACCAGACGTCGCTTTTTATTGAGAATCTTCCGTAGATAATCGCTTCAGGGGCTGTCCATTTGACCGGGAATCGGGAGCCTTGCTTGGGACAGTACTCATTGTCTTCGATGACTCTTGCTAAACCGAAGTCACATATTTTGGCTACATTATTCTCGCCGATCAAAACGTTCCTGGCGGCTAAGTCCCTATGTATTAGTAGTTTAGATTCGAGGTACTCCATTCCTGACGCGACTTGTGCCGCTATATACACAAGATCTTCGAATTGTAAGAACTTACCCTCTCCGTTTCTAAGAAATTCGAGTAAGGATCCTTTGGTCATGTATTCCTGGACGATGTACACCGGTTCCTGTTGGGAACACACCGCGTATAGAGCGACTAGTCTCTTGTGGCGGAATTTCTTCATGATAGCCGCTTCTTGGAGGAATGCTTGAGTTGACATTGTGCCTTCTCTAAGCGTTTTCACCGCAACCTGTAAATTTTTTATGTAAAAATTAATAAGTGCCTAATTTTGCATACATTCATTATCTCTGCCATGTCAACATAAGATTAATATCTCAGTACTGGGCTCAGGGCTCCTCTCACCAAGGTGAGAAGGATTCAGGTCATATGGATATACTGCACAACTAAGACGCTTAACGTGCTCTCTGAAATTAAGCAGTCGATATCAAATGCCGCACGAGCCTAACTGACCTTATTCATCCTGCTTATTTTCAAAAATCGTGTCCAATCGAACAAAGTTATGAGCATTTCTTATTACCTCGCAGGGACCACTTCTTTGAAATTGTTATGTATTCAGTCAACTTCCAATATTTACCTCGCTTTACCAATCCACCAAATGAACTCACCTCGATATTATTCCGCCACTTGCCGTAGTAGACCTCTCCGAAGTTACCCTGGCCGAGTTTCCTCAGCAGCTGCACCTCGCTGCGTGGTATCTCCCATTGGTCGCGCAGCTCCGGTCCGAGGTCCCACATTTGGGGCTCGGGTTTGGGACATGCGCGCGCCAGTACATGACACAAGCCAAGTGCGTTCTCTGCAAAGTTATAATAACATAATTGATACTTCGGACATCTGACACATCGCTTCTAACCTCAAAATAGAATAAAATATACTTTATTGTCTTTAAGATCAACAGGATCATTTAGATTCGTCAAATGTTTACACATTAAATAGAAATTAGTTTTTTTTTAAACAAGATAGATAGATATAACGTTTATTGCATTAAATGAAACTAAAATGAAAACAACAATTAATGAACCTCACACTAAGCAGAGCTTGGACTATGGGTACTAGACAACGGATATACTAAATAGTTATATATTTATAAGATGACATTAATTTGTACAAGAAAAAGTGAAGTGAAAGAAAAGTGAAAATTTACAAATCGTTTTGGAAAAAGTTATTGGTTTTCAGAAAGCATTTTGCATATACGGATGCTTTAAAATATACACTGACAATACACACGCACAATTATGTCCAACACAACAGATAGGCTGCAGGAGTCGAAATATGAAACAGCCCATTCATTGTAACCCGTCAAGTGCTACATAGATTAGTGACTTTATCTAGCTATCCCAGTGGGTGCGAGCATTCATATAACAAACAAATTATTGCATAAATGATTTGTACTCACTCGTATACGACATGACCAGCGCCGGTAAACTTGGGAAGGTCTGATTGGTAGCGATGTAAAACCCTCCATTATCCAAAGGCTTTATCTTGTAATGCTTCACGTGGTACCCTCTACCCTCCTCCCAGTCTTTGACGCTGAGGCTGAACCCGTGTGGATTGTGTTCTGCTGGCCTCACAAGGAAGGTGCCTCGTGGATTGGACTCAGCCAGGAGAAGCTTGTCGGCCTCCTTCCGCGAGACGTGTGGGAAAAACCAACTGCAACAGGACGGCTGCCTTTAGCAAAAATGTTCAGTGTTATCAGACAAACGGGTAATAGCCGACACCGAATATCCCAAGCATTATTTTGTTGTTATAAAGTGAAAGTATATTATGCCTTTGCCTACCCCTTCGGGCAAACAAACGTGATTATATGTACATGTATAAAGCGAAAGTCGATAATATTTCTTATAGGTACATTTAAGCTCTTAAGAAAACATCCTAAAATATAACGCCTATTTACTGATTGAGTAGATAAAAAAAGTAAATAGTTTAAAAAAACCACGCCGTTGAGTTTTGGCGCTAAACCGGAAAGAGACAAATCGCGGCAGTATTTAATTTTTTAAAACTAGTGTAAATATATTAGAGACATAACTTCATTGGCAATGTAGGAAAGTGATATATTGCAGTGAGTTGTTATTTTCCGTGTTGATTCCAACACTCCCTAGAAGCTTTTAGTAGTCTCCACTATTTTACTGGGGTATGGACTTGACTCAATCATGACGGACTTTACTTGAAACTAGCAAATACTCTAAACGAGTGAGTCCATATTCAAAATAAAATAAAAAACGTGTGGCACTCGGAGACTGCCGCGGTAAAGCTATTGCATAGCATTTTTTATCAACTTATGCAAATAATAATTATTAATCGCGTAATTGATTTCTCAAGTCACAAGTCTCAATTTGAAGTTGCGAAACATTTATGAGCGAGTGGAACAGATAATTCCTGTGTAGAGTAACTTCGGGAGTAATGCATTTACTAGATTGCGGGGCGAAGAAGGGAATTACGCATGCGTAGTAACGCCGATACAACCAATGCCACCTAAAGGTGGGTTGCTGAACTAAAGAGACAAGCGTAATATTACAAAAACTCATTAAAAGTTCTTGGTGTTAGGTTTTTTTCGTTACGGAACTTCTGGATTCGGTCTCCACGCTCAAGACCCGCGATAGAAGCTATGCAATAGCTTAAAAAATCATGCTGTAATGAAGGTCATCTAAAAAAACCAACGCACGAGTGACGCCCTTTTAAAAGAGAAGAATAGAGACGAATAGGGCAATGAATTATTTTTCGCAAGCATTATTTTTTCGTGAATTGTAAAGTATACGCAATACGCTCCGAGTTGTTGCTGACTGTTCGGGCGAATGTTTCTGCAGTTAGTATTCTTTCTATACCTGACTATACCAGGAAATTACAAGACTGACTAAGTATTAAACCCAGTAATCATCCGAATAATTTCTAGAGGTGAGGCTAAATAAGCGTATTTTTTTGAGCTGAGAGTACTGTTAAATTGGCGGTAAGGTAAGGCATAAGGGTCAGCGTATTCATATACTCAGCACTTAAAACTGAATTGCTTGAAACATTTTGATATTACAAGCACAGTGACAGTAAAAGGAAAACCAAACGGATATTGTAATATATAAAGGTGTGTTCAACACTCATAAACTCCAACACGTCACTGATATAATCGTCGTTTTTATGTATGTCGTCAACTGATCGTTAATCGGGCAGATCACGATAAGCCTGGGCGTTTCATAATATGTACATTTTCATGGATCAATTTTCGATAGAATCTGTACAAAGTTTATTTGGTTAGGAAATGGAGCTGTAGTAGAATTATGAAGAGTATCTCGATTTTCCAGAAATATAACCTAACGTTATTCACCTTTGTTAAATAATACAATTTTAAAAAGCAACGCTTGAATATTAGTGGTAATTAGAATTATTAGCAATAAATGTGCTATTCAGTTAGTGATAGTTGAATCTAATTCTTCTTGGTTTGCGTTCGTGATAGTTACTAATGTAATAGTAAGTTTAGTATGGACTACGACTAAAGTAACATACTTGAATATTATGAAACAGTTTTTTAGTAGTACATGGATAGAGTAACTAAGAAACTCACTCCTCGCATTCGACGGAACTCTCTTCAGCGACGAAGTTGACAGGCACGAGGCCCTCTCGACGACTGGGCAGATGCAGCACCCGCCACCAGTCGGGCTCTGCGTCGCTGAGGACTTCCATGCGGTCCCCTTTGCGGAACGAGATGTCTGAGTCCGCGCGCGCCGTATACGCACATAAGGCCTTCACTATACGCCGACCGCCGTTTGTTATACCTGTGGAGAAGACTTGTGATAAAGAGAATATAAGGGGAATAACTATGTTATACCTGTGGAAAGAAGCTTTTTTTAAGGAGGAAAAGAGGATGATCCATAAATCCTTTAGGTTTAAAAAATGTCCAGTTAGCAAAACCATAGGTATTCCTAAAGTTGTACGAAAAGTGTACGTAAATTATATTAACTGAATTGATTTCATTTGGTTATAAAAACAAGGTCATCATACATACTCGTCATCATCAAATTCATAACACCTTTTGTTTCGGGGAATAATAAGCCATAAGCTTGAAACAAGGCCAGATGGTAATTAGCGCAATTCTTAAAATTTTCTTTCGGCACCTTCAAGGCTTAAAAGGCACTTTCGAAACAAGGTTCATGAATAAAGGTAAAAAAAATTAAACATTTATTTTTGATTTCATCACTTTCTATTGAGATTAGTAAAATGTACAATATTTTGAGAATGCTATATTTGCCTTTTCTCGTAAAGAAATCGAGAATTCCATTAAATATAGGTTTCTTTGAAACCTTATTTATACACACAATTACTATCTTTTGAATCAGTATTAAACTATAATACCTCAATTATTTACGTATACATTTCTACTAGCGCACTAGGACATTTAAGAGCGCGACCACGCTCATACTGAAGTCTGTCCAGCATTAAACCGTTGACATAATAGGGCTGAAACATCAGTGGATCCTTCGCCAAACTGCACTGGGTCCTCATAGTATTGACCTGAATTAACCACCTTAGCTTGTAAAAGGAGGTCTGAATCTAGTAGTCGAAATTTCATAGGCTGAGGCACCGTTCCATCAGAAGTGTTCAAAGAAGTATCATTAGACGTTGCACTTTATAATTAGTTGAGTCATATTTTACTAGTAACTTAAATGACATGACAAAACTATCCCACTGTGGGAGCAGGAACTATTTTCTCTCGAGAATCACTTATAGAATGGATGTTATCGCCTGTAATTATTACTCTCATTGTTATAGACTTCAGAGAGAAATGTGAGAACAGTACCCTGCATAGTCTCACAGGCAAAGAATAAAATAATAAATAAAATGTTTGTCTCCGAAGAAGAAAGTTTTTGTTGGAGCAAAGAAATAGTAATATATAAGTATCTTATCTTTCTTTCAAACTTTATCATTAGATAAGATAATAAGATTGCCTAGCTTACCGTCTTATTAATTATCTCTTTACTAAAATCTGATCGTATATTAACTAGATAGGCTTTCGCTGCTACCGAAAAAAAAACAAAGGGGTGAATCCCCTAAAATTTATAGGTAAATACCGAAGTAAAATTTATTTTCATTAAATATTATTGGTAATTATAAAAAAAACTTTTAAGTAGGTTATCATTGTTGAAATGGATCAAAATGAATGTACGAAACATAGTACGCTGCTTCACCTATCTGGTCACGAATTATCTAGAACATTCCCACCAAAACACGGTCCACATGTACCTACAGTAAAGCAAATCTATGCTATCCGCGTTATCCGAGTGGTATGCCAATGACTGGTGGTAAATGTTTTGTATGATAAAACCTACAGTTGTATACCAATAAAATGTAATGTGAATTGATAATATCAGTTCGCTAAGTTTTCATGTACCAGCTTGTTACTATAAACGCCCTAACTATACCAATTGCACACCTCAGTCGAAATATGCGACTTGGCCGTTGACATAATCAAAACCCAAGATGTAAGGTTTAATATAATAATAATAATCTTTATTAGCAAAAAAATAAATGTGACAAGGATATTTGTAAACTATGACTTCTGCACTAGGATCGCAGGCCTGTGTTGCAGCAGTCAAAAAGAGAATAACAATTTAAGTTACATAATGTATCATTTCATTTCATTTACTACCTCCCCCCCTCCCCAGGTTGTTTACGACCGGGAGGACCTTCTCAGAGAGTGCCACCATGGCGTAACTGGCCGACTTTTGGGGGGGGAAGGTTAGGAACTGATCTAACAATTGTAACAATGGCAATAGATATATCGTCAACAGGCGTTCTTGTTTGATGATGTGATGTGATTAATATCAATTCATTTACAGATTTGGTATTGCACTTATTATTGACATGTCTATTGTATCGCTTTGCTGATATCATTGTATCAGTTTAAACAAAGTGAACCTTGTTTACTAATTGTATTGTTTATAAACAGATTAGTTTATGTTTAGACATATTAAAAGAAGGTAAGCATTCTTCTATATTGATTGGGGACTAAATGATAAACGTATGTATGAACACTGGATACTTCATATAGTTGAAAAGCCATTTCCTTTCCATTTTCGTTCTAATAAACTTCTAAAAAATACCTACATTATCATGACAGATACGACTTGAATGAATAACATAAAGAACTCTTGTAAAAGTTTGTAGGGCGAATCCTAGAGTTCTGGGATACGAGCTAAACAGAATGTACCGTTTTCAGAAAGGAGTTTGGTTATTACATTTTAGTCGATTTCACAAAAAAATAAATAAATTGAGACTTCTAACTAGCCTTCGAATCTCGTTAACCAGTCGATAATAACCATAATTTGGCTTCGGGTTCATTGTTCGTCAGTGAACTACTTAGGACAATGAACAGTAAGGCGCAGATAATACGAGCGCTTCGATATATGGTATAGAAAGGGTTAATAATTAGAAAATAGGTTTCTACTAACATTTTCCAGGGTTCCGTGTGCGCACGATGTCCGCTAGAGGTCTGGACAGTCCCCGGTTGTTGGGCTCGCCTGTATATCGCGTCTCCAGTGATGGGCATGCCGTGAAACCAGTGTCGTTCTTGTAAGCCGGGTAAACTGAAAAAGGAAAAAATAATATATTAGTAATAAAATAGATTTAATTTATAGGAACACTATTGCGAAAAACATACATACAATCACCGAAGGAGTAGGCTGACGCTTAATAAACGCCTACATTTAGCCAGTTATAAAGTTGGCCCCCACACGATAGGTAATGAGCCTATTGCCGCTTACCGGGAACTTCCACGTTTACCAGTGCCCCGTCTGTTTATAGGTAGGTGCATCATTTGCAGGTGAGGCCGAGGCTTGGCCTCTCGAGATTTGGTTATGATGCCCTTACAACATTATTGCAAAATAAAGAGCTCTTAATAAAGGAAAACCAATATTAAAAATAAAAACTAACAATGAAATGGCCTAGCATAGATATATTTTGACGTTTTCAAGTACTATGTAATAGTTTATAAAATAAAAAGTATTTTTGACTTTTGACTTTGACTAACGCAAATGCATGTGATTCGCATGTCCGAACCAATTGTCGGAGTTGGCCGCCGCTACCCCCCACGCGTCTGTAGTTGTTTTTTTTAAATCATCATTAGCAGCATCAGCGTAGATAAATCAGTTAAGACACCGTCACTAAATATCGCCAGTGATGTCACAGTGGGTGTTAAAAAGTCGGCACGCGTGGTTTCAATACAAACTGAGATATATTCGTTGTCTATTGTATATCTGTGTGGCCCACCTAATCGCATGGCCACTGTGCCCTGAGATATGTTCGCAGGAGAACCTATAATGAGCGTTTCCGAGCATATAGCGATGACAAAGTTTACGTCAATTTTTAAAATGCTTTGTCATCAACATTGAGAAGAAGAATGAAATTTCCAAATTCAAATAAATATCATTTTAGTTCGTCCTGCGTCGCGCTGTGAATTTAAAAGGTATGTCATCAGATTTAAACCACATGTTTGATTATTTGCTTCAGTACCCTATACAAACGGCGTTTATTACCATTAATCAAATCAATAACGCTTAAGAAATACCATATGCACATTAGCTTTTTTCAACCTTTATCGCCCTGTTTCCTTATTACTATAAAACGTTTCCTAACCTTTTGTGTGACATAACAAAAAAAAATAGTCTTAGGCTAATGCATAATTCGTGCGTGTTTTTTACATAAAAAAAATACATTAGCTGTTAATGTTATTCTCATACCTACCATTTTTTCAAACTTAAAACTAAGGTACAAATAATATTTTATAATAAGTACCTAAAGTCTAATAATAAAAATAAAGTTATACGAATAACCATATGTCTGTGTCAGGTATCTGGTAAATAATTAACAATTTTAATGATTATAATGACAATAATGAAGTAGTCAAAAAAAATAATTTGACAAATATTTTTGCATTAAGATACGGAAAATTAAAAAGATGTTAAAAGGCAGTGTTATTAATAAGCTGTAATTATTTTTGGTTTAGCTTAATTGCAGTAAAAACAAAGGTTATGACCTCAAAAAGTAAATGCGCGGTTAAACTAGAAACACAGCAATGCAAATTAAAGTTAAATTGGTAACTTTTAGCATCGTGCGAAAAAATCTTAGCCCATTGTTCGTTTCAAGGAAGTTTGGATCCGCTGTTGTTTTGACGTATTCGTAAACTTCTATGGCAATTCCAGAAGGTTTCCACACTGTATTACAAGCTGAATCTTCGTATTATGATAACAAGAACGACAATTGTAAAAGATTTACTTTGACGTTAAAAATACAGTTTTTTGCTGCATAAGTTCTTACGACAATGTTGCATAAGAATAATAAAAAATGTTTGTACCAAAAAGACGGATATGACAAACAGCTGTTTTTTAATGTACATACAGGTTCTCCCATAAAATGTCGTACCAACGTGGACGCTATAAAATTGGTACTTTTACTAACCAATCCCAGACATTGGACAGTGTGACTATTGTTGTTGCGAGAATCATACTTAATTTTTATTGTTTATTGGCAAATTTTTTATCATGTCTTATTTTTATTTACTGTCTACAGGAACATTATCCGGGCGGTAAAAATACTAAGGGAAGCTAAGTCTCTTTGCAATTGAAGATCCTAAAGGGATTTTGGAACCTCAGCATCTACGATAATCCATGCTAGAAAAATGTCCGAACCAAATAACCTTAACCTTAGATCTACCTCCAAATAAGTCGTGGACAACATATAAGCACCAACTACATGAATGTTTCGGACCAGGACCCTTACCCTTAGCAGTCGATAAACTACGCAACGCAGTTCGACCTCTCACAAATTTTACGTTCAACTTTATCAATTACGCAACACTTCGCTGGGAAATGATTAAAAATTGCTTCTTTAATATTTCACCACAAAATTCAGAGGTTAAATGGAATTGCTTAAGAGATAATATCTGTTTGCCGACTTGTCAATAATTCGCGTGCTTTACGTAAACGACCATCGATTTCGGTTGGTATTATCTTAAAACATGTAAACTGATAAAATGAGATCTCGAGTGTACTGTTACCGAATTATGAAGACAGCTAAGTTTATTTTTATTCTACAAGTTTTTACATGACTGTCAATTACTTAGGTCATTCCTGCTGCGGTACCATTCAAGTGATCATATGATGTAGACTAACTTATGCACTTGCCTATAAAGTCTAAGTCAAAATCATTTATTCAAGAGAGCTCTTATGAAAGTCAAAATTAAAACTTAAAAACTAGCGCGCCTATAATAACATAGGTTGGTGTCGCAAGCAGATTTCAGAATAATTCCCTAAACTAAACTGAAAGTCATAGGAATATTCCCTTCCTAATCTGAATACTAACTAAAATCGGGTCTGATTTTAAAAATATTAATGTAAATTTTTTTACGTGTCTGCCTGACCTGTGTTAACTTCGGTAATCTTTTCGGGTCACCAAGTGCCTTGTAGCTACCAGAGCTTACTACAAAGACAGCTGTAAATGAAGTAAGTAGAGGTGGTGCAGTGGTACATTTGAACAGCTTAGATGTAACTTCACATAACTTTTCAACGCCTTTGTCGCCTTTGTTATTACAATTATAATTTACAGAGGGCTTACATTATGTGGCTGTGACTCGTGCCCAATATATGTATAGACAGAGATAAGCACGAGTATATTTTAGGAACAGGTCATGACGTAATGAAAGGACCACGCATAAAGAACAGACTTATTCGAAAGACTTTATAGACCACTTTAAGTATACGAGGTGTACTGTAACATTTTTATAGTTGAAATGGCTCAGTTTGGGAACAACTTCACATAACTTTCTTAATCTCCTTTGTAAAGGATCAACTTATTAACACAAAAGTTTACACAATGTGGCTGCGATAGATATACATAGATTAGGCACGAGTATTACTTGCAAAGGACGAGGTCATTACGTCATGAAAGGACCACGCATAAAGAACAGACTCATTTGAAAGACGAGAGCTAACTTTATAGACAACCTTTAAGTCTATGAGGTGTAGTATAACATTTTTACTGTTGAAATGGATCAGTTAGGGGACAACTTCACAAAACTTTTTCTTCTTCTTTGTAAAGGATCAACTTATTTTACTTACACAAAGAGTTACACGATGAGGCTGCGATAGATATACATAGATCAGCCACTAGTATAACTTACAAAGGACGAGGTCATTACGTTATGAAAGGATAAAAAGAACAGACTCAACAGAAAGGATATTAGATATTTTCCAAGTCTTACGGGAAGTTTAAAAATAATACTAAATACATCATATAAAAAATTACTTACAGTTGACGCATGAGGAATATCAATAACTATTATTATATATTTTTCCGCTCACACAGTTGTGGGTTTGATTCCTATACAGGATAAAATATTAAAATTTGTGCATGAACATGAATATAATTTGTTCTGGTCTAGGTTTTTTCTTTATATAATAAGTATAATTAATGAACTCTACTCTAGTAAGTTTATTCTAGATGGCGCTGTTTGCGATGTCCAAGAATGTATATTTATTATTTTAATATTGATTACCCTGGGGAAAACGCATTGAAAATACCATATGACGTAATTCATTACAAAACAATAATTACTTTTAAGTAGCGTTTGTTTGTTTGTTTCCGTGTTTGCTACAAAATGGTGGGTAAATTACAACCGTATTAAGAAAAACCGCCAAGTGCGAGTGGGAGGTGTACCTTCAGGCCTCTTAATTTGATTTCAGCTGAATTTTATTTCATATGTCATTGCATTTTAATAATTTGTTTGAAGTTGAGAAGAAGCCGGCCGGTTAGGAATCTAGCCTAATAAATATATTTAGAATTCGCATTACAACTTCCTTCGTTTAGGCCAGCGAAATAGATCATCATCATCATCATCATCAGTTCAAAAACGGACCTGTTGATCATGAACCTCCCCCATTAGCTTCCAATGTGACTGAATTCAGGCGGTTTTCATTCAGCGTGATCCTGCTACCTATCTGGCAAAGCGATACGTGTGCCAAATTTCAACTTAATCGGTCCAATAGATTCGGAGATAATTGACTGCGCTGTGACGGATCAACATACCAGTGGTCCGCTTTTTATTCGAATATGTGTGCGTTTTAACTTCTATAATGAATTGGTTCGTCCACGAAGTCATGGAAGACCAAATGTCGAATACTATGGCGAGTTTTTTGAGGAGCTTTTCGATCCCATCCCGCCCTCTCTTTTCCTCTCCCGAACAACAGGTGCTGGTCTTAGAAATCATCCTCATATTGTGCAGACTATCAGCACTCGAACCAAGAAATTTGGGAAGTCGTTTCTGAGCAAGACCACTAAGCTCTGGAATTTGCTGCCGGCTCATGCGTTTCCTATTTCCTATGATCCCGGGTTTTTAAAGCGGGGCGTGAAACGGCATTTTAGCAGGCTGTCATGAGAGGATGCGCTTTATACCGTGCTTATTTCACGGTATGAAGCGCTTACATTTTTGGACTGCATCGACTGCTTACCATTAGGCAGGATGTAGTCATCATGACGTGTCACATAAAAAAAATGTGCACGTCTTCAAGTGCATGTACTCCTATACTCACCCCCACGTCATATCTATCTTACGATGTGTCGACGTGATAAACAGTAGGTGACAAGAGTGACGTCGTGGGCAGACGTTAATACGGAGAGAAAAAAAAGATGAGTTTCTGCCCTATTTTTCTCTAATCATACTCCTGCCCGCAGTAAATGGGCACAGTGCAAGTTTTTAAGTTGACGTTAATAAGAGCTTTATTGAGCCAAACTTACATCGAACAATCCAACCTGTTTCCCCGAAGGGGTAGGCATAGGCATATTAAGCGCCCACATATCACCACTTAGGTGTATAGGGATCCTACCAAGACCTATAGAGCCCAAGTCAACTTCACCTGCAAGTGGTGCACCTATCGATTAACGGACGATGGCGAACATAACAGTGCCCGGTAAGCGGCCATAGGCTCGCACCTATTACGTGGGATCAACTATATAATTGGCGAAGTGGGGGCGTATAATATGCCTCTGCCTACCCCTTCGGAGACACAGGCATGAATGTATGTATGTATATCACCACTTATATTGTTGTTCCCACACGTAATAGGTGGCGAGCCTACTGCCGCTCTCCTCGTTTGTGCACCACTAGCAGGTAAGATTGGCTTAGGTTCCTAGGGTCTTGGTAGGATTCATGTACAGTTGTACACCTATGTTGACTTTGTCAAGACTCACCCAAGGGCCGGTCGGGATCATGGCGGCGGCTGCAGCACTTGTTACCCATGGCGCGGCCCGCCCGCTATGCCGCGCCAAGCTGCTTCTGTAACCAACAAAAGTACATTATTAAACTAATTTGTTATAATTATAAACATTATTGCAAAAATTAGATTAATGACTGGTTCGTTTTGCCTATTATATTAATTATTTTTCAGGGCGTAAGTAAAAATCTAAAGAAATATTACCTTAAATTAAATGGATTGTGTCATTGTGAGGGATGAATGTACGATATCGCTCACTTTTACAAGCATACTATATAAACGTAAATCATTATCATCATCAAAGCCCATTAAGGACCCACTACTGAGCTCGAGCCTCCTCTCACATACCAAGGTGCGAGGGTATTGGGTCATACTCCACCACGCTGACCCAGTGCGGATTGGCGAAGGCAAGTGTATGGCGTCCTGCTGTTAGAATTTTTTAAGCCGCCCATTAACATGGCTTCACGACTACCACATTTAATGATAACCGGGACCAACGGCTTAACGTGCCTTGCGAAGCACGGAAGTGATCTATATCAAATGCCACACAAACGGTCACCCATCCAAAAACCGACCTCTGTAAACTCTGCTGTACTTTGGTTTGGTTTGGGTATCGTTTCCGACCACCGAGACCGCAGAGCGACGAGCGTTTTAATAATTATATGTATATAAAATTCATTGAATTATATGTTCAACAAGATCGCACTCCAGCATACGGTACATCTGATGGTCTTTATTAAAAAGCCCCATGCTTGTAATATCTTAGAAAACTATCGCTAGAGAGCTCATGCCACGTCCAAAGGGGCTTCAGAAAGATTCCCAGAAACGTATTCATGTTGTCATTTCTAAGATATGGCGAAGGTGATTTAGTACAAAACGTTGAGTATAGTCAACTAAGTAAGACTATCATAAGCTTTAAAATATAGCTAAAGGAAAAGCCAGTACAATATGGACATTCGTATTTGAGATTGCCTAAAATTTGTTGACAGGAACAAATTAAACAAAATTATCTACTTCATTTCAAGATAAGTTGAACTGTTTGTTTGAACAAAAACATGGCGTCGTGTCTCGGTACCTGAGAGAAATGTAATATGATATTTAGTAAATGTTTAATTCGTAGAAATTATAGTCATGCGTATTTTATAGGAAGGAAATTGTGTTTAAATAACTATTATTATGCTTTTATTATTTGCGTTTATACCTCATCATATCAGCGTTTTACAGTCCACTGCTGAACATTACCCTCCCCAATAGATTACATTCTATTGAGAGTATTTGCCCATAATCAGCTCACAATCATAATAGCTAGGCAGGCGGGTTGGTGATTGCAGTTCAAGCCAGTACGCAGGACCCTCTTCGACCACTCTTTGATTTGTGTGATTGTCTCCCCTTGAGATTAGAGGGAGTGGCACTATTCTAGGCCGGTACCACATGGAATTTGTACTAACACACCATCAATAGTGTTTGTAACTTGTTCATACTAGAAGCCTTTGTCATCACAGCCTATTAATATCCCAAAGTCTGGTTAGGATTTAGGCCTCTACTTTTTAAGTTTATACAGCACTATAGAAATCATAATTTTGTCTACACAGTTCCATTTCACAGTTTTATATTACTCTGCCAAATTAGCAAAAAAATATATTATATCCGTTTAACTTTGATTCAATTCACTCTTACATTATTCCCTCTATTTAAGCCGCATTCGACAATTGCAATTCAAATAGAATATAATGAAAATGTTTGATGATAACATAATGTCATTTCCACATTTTATATCTTGTTCAATCTATTCGAATTGAAGTGGTCTTGCGCAGGAGTGCAAAATGGTCAGCATCTCTAGCCATATTGCATTCAAAAACTGCAAGCGGTTTCATTTTCTTTAAAACTATATGGATATAGCATTAGTTGTCAATTTTACACCAATGTGTTTTCGTAAAATTCTATTTGAATCACATTTGTCAAATGCAACTAAAAGGCTGTTAGGATATTTCACATACTCCCGATATGGCTCTTTAATTTTGTAATTAAGTACTTCTTGTTCATAAACTTTCCCAAGAAGCTCTTTAAAAATAAACTAGAGCGAATCAGAAATATATTTACATAACTTGTAGTTAAATCTGCATTTACGAACAAATAGGGTTAAAAGTATATAAATCATACCGTGGTTTTACGAAGCTTCTCCAAAATTCACACTAGTTTCCCAC
This sequence comes from Musotima nitidalis, assembly GCA_949126915.1. Lineage (NCBI taxonomy): Eukaryota > Metazoa > Arthropoda > Insecta > Lepidoptera > Crambidae > Musotima > Musotima nitidalis. Next base: position 5,505,240 of record OX421429.1, read on the forward strand.
GGAGCAATAACATATTTGTGTTTGATAACAATGAATTATGTGTACTATCCTGCTTATCAAGACTTCACTCTGCCGATAAGCTGTGATTAATATGAGATTGTAAAGATAACTTTAGAAAACGTCGGTTTTTTTTCGTATAAGTGCAGTTTATTATTAGAAGAAAAATACAAATTAGAAAGTTGGAACATTGTTGATGTGTGAAAAAGGATGGATTAATATATATTAAAGTTTTTAGTCGTAATTAATGCTAAAAATCAAGTTTTCAATAAAGATTTTGTTCCAGAAATACCGCGATCGTGTTCCAGAAAATTCGAAAATCCCAATAATCCAGCATTTTATTACTAATTATTATAGTTTCAATGCAATACAATATTATCTCTACATTATTACAAATAACAAAAGGAAAATGTTACAGCAATAATAATTGTGATCATATTTTCCTGGACGTTAATGCAATTTTTGTTCATATTAACCGTAGACTTGACTTCAATTGTCTCTATTCTATTAGTTTTAGTTATTATTCAGGTGGGACCAGCTCAATACTTGGATTCAATGTTTTATAAACAATTCCAATATGTATGAATACGCGCGTGTTGAATACACAATAACGTCCGTCCGTCTGATATTGAATACGGCAATTCCGATAAACCTTTACAAAGCTTTGATTTTCAATTGTCTGATAAGATTTATCTATTATACAATAACATATTATGACTGTTTTAGTAATGTTGCCATCTACATCAAATTAGGTTATATTTTATAATTGGTTGTCTAATACTAATCTATATTATTATTACTCACTACCCTGTTATGATGAGCTTCCTAAAATTTTATAACACATACATAAAAATACATTTAGGTGTATCGGTTCATAATTTGTTATATTAATATTAATTTAAATAAATAAATATGTGTCCTCTCACAATCACACCAATTATTCAGCTCCAAAATAAGTATCATTAAGAACTTGTGTTATTGGTACTAAAGAACGGATAACCATACCTAAATACATTTTTTTTAGTAAATACATACTTAATATACACAGGAAACACCCAGATCAGAACAAATATTCATATTCATGCACACAAAGATTTGTCCTCTATGGGAATCGAATCCACAATCTCAGGAGCGGTGTGCAGAGGACCTACTCTAATTCAACGAAAACGAAAATTCGTTATACCCATCCCTTTCACACGATAATGATATACCTAACGAGTGAAAGAGATAGGTAAAACGAAGTTTCGTTTTCATTAAATTGGAGTAGGCTTTCAGGTATACCTACTGACCTCCACATCGTCGAAAATATCTCCATATAATTATATGCTCCCTGCTAAGTAACCGTTTGGAGATGTTGTAATGGTAATAACGGAGGAATAAATACATGTTAATTCATTTAAAAAAAAAAAGATATATAGAGATTCTATCAAGATCTATGGAGCCTCGTATAATATGCCTCTGCCTTCCCCTTAGGGGAAACAGGCGTAAATTTATTTAATTCTTAAAAAAAATCAGAACCAATCTTAAGAAATAGTACTCACAATACCGATAATATAAGACAAATAAGATACATCGTACATAAAAATTAAAATTAAAAATTAAAAATTAAAAATTAAAAATTAAAAATTCATTTATTCAAGTTTGGCTCAATAGAGCTCTTATGAATGTCATACTTATAAACTAACATACATTTATCTAACAACATATAACAATAATTCTTTTTAAATCAAACCAATTATCTAGGTCCAAGATAAGTATCATTAAGAACTTGTATTATGAACATATTTTGTTCCAAGACAAGTATTATGCACTGGTGTTGTAGATACTTAATAATAATATCATAATAATGTAACTATTTATTAACACATAAATTTTCTGTGTCAGACGCACGGCACCCATTCCGACAATCGGTTAGGCACTCGAGTAAACATTTACAAATTGTCGATAAGCTGCAATATGGTACGAACCAGCTTTGCGGCCTTCTGTACCGAGAATCGATATACTGGGAAACAAATTGTGTGAAAGCCATTGATAGCCACCGCGCTAACAGGCGCAGGTAAAACCCGAACTAGCTACTGTAAAATAAGATTTAAGAAATAACGGGGCTTACTAAATTTTAAACAAAGTCCTTGGACACTTTAGTAAAATATTTTTTATTTATAAATCAAAAAAGTTTTACATGCAAACACATTACTCATATTTCATTTATTCAGTTAAGGCGCTAGCTTTAGCTAAGAAGCACGAATGAATAACAATATTATATTCGTTCTATAATAAGTTACCAAGTTATCGCTGGGTAGTCAAGGCTATCAGCATCTTCGTTTGCTTGACCCTTATGAACCGTGCAATATTCCGAAATAGGCAAGAAGTCGTGGTAATTAACGAAATAAAGAAGATGTATCGTTCCAGTGGTTTAGTGTAACAGTCAAACCAGAGTTACTATCGTATTTATCAGGATAAATACGTCAAAACTGAAAGACAGAAAGGTCTCCATTCAAAACAAGCAAACCTCAGACATAATATATTTTTAGTAAATCATTTATCATCTGTTTCAAGTAAGTCGTTAATCATTTAAATAAGAAGCGTAAGGAAACTCGTTTCATCTATTAGCAATAATTATTTTAAATAGCTTTTTACGGATTACTCCATATTTTTCAGAATTTTCCTCAATCAGTTAAGTTAAAACATTGATATTAAGGCAAATGTAATTCGTGCTAGATAATGTAAAGCTATGAACCAAATTCACGAAGAAGAAAGTGAAGGTTGTGATGGAGAGACGCAGGCGGGGGAAGAGTGGCACCATCACCTGTTGCCGCTAATCAATAACACTGCGTTCCCTCAAACCTAACGACCAAACGATCCCATAGCCCCATAACCAAAACCATCCATCCATCCACTGAAATGAATAACATTTTATCTACAACGCGTTCTTTAACAAAGAAATTTGAAACGACTTTTTCTCAGCGAACTGTCATTCTATGAATAATTTCTGGAGTAATAAAAGCATAAATCTCTTAGCATATTCTATAAATTAAGTATGTAGTACAGTTGGAATTTTATTTACATCTTTTATTTATAGTTTTTATTTTTAATAATTATGTAAGTAAGTAGGTTATTAAGAGTCATAAATGTTTGAAAAATTAGTTAAATGTGATTAACAGTTGAAAACAATGATAAGGTTACATAAATAAGTTACCCAATAAAATAGCTACATGTGAAACAAAATTATAATGAATACTAAGTAAACGAAGGAAAAGCTATGTAACCTAACTACCTTCTATAAATTTGTATTGAATAATTGGAATAAGTAAAGTTGTTCTTCATTTTATACCTACTTTTATCGTTTCGTACTGCTTTCATATCAGTATTAATTGACATGAAAGTATAAATATATATTAAATTTTATAAATAATACATGCTTTTTGTTTACGAAATTGTAATACATCACCTAACGCTGGTTATCAACGTGCCAGAAGAGCATGATTAGGTTAATACAACCAAAGTACAAGATATTTTAAGAGTATGAGTATAGTATGACTACATACAACAAGTATATCAATAATCATCACAAGATCGTGTTTGCATCAACTATAATTCTATTCATCCAAACAGATATAAAAATTTAATAAGTATACAAAATTTTACAGATAAAAATAGAATACCAATACCTAAAAATGCAGGAAAAAAGGAACGAAATTTTTTAAAGGAGGGTGCGACGAAATTTTTTATAGAACGGGGAAAAAATTTAGAGGTAAGGAAACTTAATTCGCCGCCGCGCATGTACAGAGGCCGGTCAATAACCCAACAGGGTAGAATCTTGAACTTGAACCACAAAGCTTCTACGGGAACATCTATAGGTATATTTTCGACTTGCTTCATTGATACCTAACATAGATCTATTGTTTCAAAACAAATGAGAATGACAATATTGATTCCATTTCTAAACGAATGTGACATTGATGTCTAGCCTAATGCAGTAACGATTGGAATAAGCTTTAAGACCAAACAACTACCAAAATACAGAACTGATGACACTTATTCGATGTCAAAATATCTATACTCAGATGTCTTCTGCCATAAAAGAGTACCACCCTGTAAATTTTCCATTTTACGTAGGTATTTTCGTCATTAAAATTCAAAATCTCTTATTCAAGTTTAACTAAATAAAACTCTGATGAATATCAACTTACATCGCGCGAATTAACTACGGACTGAAATTTGAATAGAGAAGAATTGAGAAAGAAACAAGTTTAGTATAATTATAAATAAACTGGCAAAACGCTCAAAGCAAGATTTTTATTCCTTTTCGCTCCCACGAAATAATGAAACTGGTGTCTATTTGCTAATGAAGCACGCATTAAAATTACGCGTGGCGTGCCTGTGCATAATTTCCTACGAAGCATGGGAAGAATTGATCAATACTTTGACTACATAATAGAGCAGTCAGTTGGTATGAGTGGTCAATGTGAGGTTTAATTTAAACCGCAAATGAAGTGAGTAAGTTTAGAACTCGAGCACTGTTCGTGTAATAAACTATAGCCTTAGATATTATCGGGCTGGAGTAATTCGTTACAACATTATGACGCACCAGTTCGTCGCGCTCTGTCACGTCACATAAAACGCACTGCAATAACACGTGTCATGAATAACTTATAAGGAAATATTTCATCTTCGGAAATGGAATTTCAATAAGTATATATACCACTTAGATTTAACGATCAAATATTCAATACGTGTCAGTAAAGGTGTGATGCTTTTAGCGCTGTTTGTAGGGAGCGTACAGATTTCTTTTTTATGTAATAATAAGTCTTCATTAGTAAGCCTAATGTTTTATGAGAAGTAAAAAAATCTGTCATTAGTTTCAACTTTGGTGCAAAAAATATATCGGCCACGTCTGTTCATAAGCTGAAATCACACCGCAATTAAGTAGAAACCAGTGAATGTAGGTCGTACGTAGTTGGAACTTTCTCTAAATAATTACAAATTTTATGTGAACTAAGAAGAGCACTTCGCACAATAGCACCCACCTACATCAAACGTCTCGGCAATAGATGGCATTTAATGTCTGTTCTGTATATTTGTGATGAACTTGACAATGATATTTTGAGCTCGTCACAAACCCTGACTGTCAGACACAGATGTGCAGAAACAATAGGCTCTTTGTACTGGATAATCTAGAGGCTTTTATCGTTAACATATAACTCACAGGTGAAACGGCTGCAGTTTATTTAAGCTTAGCTATAGAGATCCAGGAGAATATTTAGACAAATTGCTTTAATAAAAGGTAACACGCTACAATTTATACTAAATATGTTTTCTAGGCTAGAACACAAATATTGAGTATAAATGGTCATCATAAAAATCGACCCGCTTGATATTGTTCGGTGTTTTCTCATCTTTACATGTTCAATAACATGTAACCCAAAAAAGTTACTAAGTGTTCAACTTGAACCTAAAAAACAGATTGGGTCGATTTTTGTGATGACCTGTGTAGAATTAATGTATATTGTCTGAAAATTATTTGTATTACTTACTAATAGTTAATAATCCAAAGTATTGAAAAGAAGAATGAAGTAAACTGTTATTATTTATTTTTGGATAGGAATCCATATACTTAATTGTTAGTATTTACAGACAATTTAAAACTAGTATTCTATGACACTGCATACAAATTTTAAATGTCATGTCTCAAAGCAAAGCAATTAGAGAAGCTTGAGATTTAAATAAATAATTTGTAGAATTCGATTTCCGCGTTCAACAATAAATCCAAGTTACACCTAAGATTTGCAATGTTGGCATCGGGGAATTGTGTTTAGATACTTAGCACACGTTGATGTGCTAACGTAATTACGTAACTACATACGTCTGGAGGTTGCGAATGCCATCGTTAATAAGTCAGGGAGCTTTGATTATGTAGGAAGCTCCGAGAAATAGGATTGGCTATATCATAGTGCTTATTATAGGCCTTATTAAAACGCTGTTCACGCTCGAATGAAACCGCGGAGGAGGTTCACTAGAGGTTTTCCGCCGGAAACCGCTACCAGACGGAGGGCAAACACTGTCGTGTTCTTCGATTAGTTTCGATTATTATTTCATTTTGTTTTTCTCATTGAAACTTTAAGGTTATATCTGTATTAGAACGTGTATAGTAATCATCACTACTAAAATTACAATTGGTAAAACTAATGATTTCGTGACTACCTTATTGTTTTTGAATGCTTTAAGGACGGTGTAAATCTAACGATTATGTATAGGGATTCAGATTGTGCAGTAAAATTTATCATAAAATTTAAACCAACTTTACCAGGTTATCACAGTATCTGTAAGTTGTCGTTTAAATCTTTATCGGAAGCCATCCAGAAGTCAATGAAAATAGAGGAGGTACCAGACAATCGTCAAGATGGTAGTGAAAAGATGCTTTGTATAATTCGGAGTTTAGGTAAAGAACGCTTAAGCGTGTCTTTGTGATAAGGATCCATTCTAAACAGCACGAATGTGGTAGGCCAGGTAGATAGCTCTGACAATGGCATCGTAAACAATAGAAACGATTACGGTCGAGGCACACGAACTAAATTGAGTAATAACTTTGCTTCTGAATACGATTCAGAAGCTTAAAACAGAAAATTGAAAAAGCATACAACTATATAAAAATGAATATTATATAAAAGTGATAGAATCTTAAATGAGGAATTTTGTTAGAGAATCTGTAAGGATCGCTTAATGTGGAAATCTATTGGGGAGGCCTATGTCCAGCTGTGAACGTCTTAATTATGGCTGAGAAGATGATGATGATGATGTACATAATTGATATTCGAAAAACTCTATGTAAATTGACAATATAAAAAATTTATAATACAAACTAGATTCTACAAATTAATATTTTTGTTGTTTCTAAAATGATGCACTATTATGTAGACTTCACCCTATTTACAAAGGATGTAGATAGCAGATAAACACGCGTACACGGGTAGTCGTTCTATCTTCCCGCATTAAATCTTGCCTCCCCTAAAACAAAGTGGGAAGGGAAGGTATCTCGGAAACGTACTTTCGGCGCAAACCGTTCAGGTAGGTAATTTCCGCTGACCACACGACCATCTAGCATTTCGCTTTTATACCTTGTAAATTTGTAACAAGTGGGTGCCACCTACTAAGCTGTTAATCTTATTTATCTGTTTTACTGTATATCAACAGGACACGGGCGTTGGCACACAAAAGATGAGTGTACGGGTTGGGATAACAATGCACCCGCATGTGGGCTGCGTGCTCGAAAATGGCTGACTCTGTTTCATTCCGGCACAAACAGGAAAGTATTTCCGTAAATTATTGTTTACATCTTCTTTATAATTAAAATAAATTAAACTGGAGTGTTCGTTTATGAGCTGTGCTGCATTGGAGATGACGAGCATTTAATTAAATGTATATGAAAGTAACGATATTAAATTTCCATTTTGTTTGTAAAAAAATTACGAATTTTAATGATCCTGTTGCTTACCTCTTACTCTTAGGCTACTTTTAAACCCAAAGTAGGTCACCGCTAGTTTTAAATAAGGATACAATTACTGTTGATATTTTCAGTACTAAAAATAAAGGTACGTTAAAAGTGTAAAGAATAAGCATGAATCTCGCTAAGATTTAAACGGTAAATGTTTAGGTTAACCCACTTCCTTTGATGGCACGGGATGTTTATACATAAACGGCTTAACAGTCTGTGCAATATTTGTGTTCAACACGAATCTGGGACAAATAAATATGTCGAAGAAGATTAAAACTTATAGCGAAGAACTTTCGTTAATTACATAAATTATAACAACGATTTGTGCTCTATTTCTATACAAATGCTTTAAGATATATGAAAAATCCTTGTTTATACAGATTAAAGATTTGTACAGAGAGGTTTCTATTACTTTGGGAACTTATCGCTAATAGATATATCTTCTAGCCAGCCTAAACTGAAGTTTGCGGAGTAAAATGAAAGAATGCACATATATCATTAGAAAATAAATTATAATAATGAAATACATGAACAATAAACACAATACTAACTTAATTATATAACAAAATATATATGTAAAACTTATATAACATACGTACAAATTATAAAATAACAACGTAGCTGAAATTACAGTTCTACGATATGACCAGTTATTATCAAAGCAGCAGATTTTTTTATACGTTCAACCCCATGTTTACAAATGAGACTTTTAATTAACGTGTTATGGTGTTTTAGTTGTTTGGCAATAAAACTGTGGGCCAGTGGAGTGTTTACTGGAAGCAAATCGCTGCGCCCTCCTGTCGCCGATGGCCATAGCCTGTGGGGCGCGCGCGATCAATACCATAGGGCTTCCCAACTGCGTGCCCACTTCCGAATCTCTCACGCAACTTTCAATGCCCATTTACTGTTGAATGGCTTATTTAAGAAAGTTTCAATTGATCACTCATCATCAGGCATTACTCATTTAGGTTGAGTGTGTATAATTTTTTTTAGCTTAAAGTCAGTGAAACTTTACTTTTTTATTAATATTTCATATACATATCTTTATTTATTAACACAAATTATTTATAATATAGTATTAATACTAAGCTACCGAACCTTTCACGCAACTTTTAAAGACCATTTACTGTTTAAATGACTTATTTAAGAAAGTATTAATTGATCTCTCATCAAGTCATCTAGGTTGACTCATTTAGGTTGAGTCTGTGTTCTTTTCAAAGCTTGATGTCAGTGAAAAGTTACTTTATTATTTTGACGATTATTTTTTTACATGTATTTATTTAATATTTTTTCAAAATTATAATACAAAACTACCGAACCTCTCACGCTACTTCAATGCCTATTTACTGTTGAATGGCTTATTTAAGAAATTTTCAATTGATCACTCGTTAAGGTTGAGTCTGTGTACTTCTTAAAGCTTGAAGTCAGTGAAAATTTACGTAATTATTAATATATTATAATTATTTAATAACATTACCTATACACAAAATACCGAACCTCTCGATGCCCATTTACTGTTCAATTACTTTTTAAAAAAAGTCAATTTATCACTCAATTCCTCTTTTTTTAATCCTTTTGGAGAAATACTAATACTAAAAGACTAATATTCCTAGCCATCTCATACTCTCGCTCTTCTCGGCTTCTAGCCCCAAACTAAGCAGAGCTGGAACTAAATAGTGGATACATTGGTACCTACGTACTTAATTTTTTAAATTACTAATAATAATACATGGAAACGCCTTAAACCAAAAAAACATTCGACTTCAAATATTTATAAATAGATACTTAACAATATGCAAAATACAGAAATAATATTTCAGTGCCAGATTATCCCAAGAAAGGCACTGGGCCTTTATATATAATCTCAAAGCGAAACAAATCTCAATAACGAGTGGGTTCATGATGTAAGTAAGGTTGAAACTCTTGAGTGTTGAATCCAATTAATATTTAACGTATATAGCCCTTGCAAGTAAGCACTTTGTATGAAGTGCTAGTGGGGCTGCGAGATTAGTTAGTAGTATATAACGATCACCCGAGTTAAGCAGCGTTCACAAAGGTCAGCCAGCAGCGCTAGGATGGATCATCCTTCCGTTATTTTGGTTGCTACTTTACGGGTCTTCTTTCCTGCATCTTCTTCTCTACTTCGCACGGTCTGCGGCATCATAGGTTGATAAATTAACCCTTTAACGGGCAGAATATGTTGAAATTTTTCATTGGTTTTCCACCTTAACTCATATACATAAGGTTCAATTTTATGGTGGGAATATATTTCCCACTGCCTGGTTAAGGGTTAATGTAGTTAATGTTTCGTAGTATAAGTAGCAGATTTGATTAGTTTGGGATAGTCGTGTAGGTGTGCATAAAGATCAACCACAGTATCCAGTATCTATCACAAGCACCATCGATCATTTCCACAATGAACGCCCATTTATTTGTTATGATTTAATAATGATGATGAATCATTATTTAATACAATAATCATTATAGATCCATATTAATACTACTAGCCGCCAATCAATGAACTTTGATATTCCGTTGATTATTTTTCAAAATAACAAACCGCCGTGATTGGTGTGAGAGAAGATGTAGTAAGAATGATGGAGAATAGTACCTAAGCTTAGATAGTCATGTTAATATAAGAATATTAACATAACAATTAGACGAAAACAATTAATAATGGACGTGTGAAAAGAAAATCAAACAGGTAGGGCTGTAATTATGCTTGTTATGTGTTCACTCATTTTCATATGTTTTTAAACCAAAAAATAAAAGATAGACAACGCAATTCATAATTTTAACTCTTATTGGCAGTAATAGATGCTCACTAATTATTAGTCTATATTTTTCTATATTATTATCTAAAAATTTTTTGTAAAGTAGCAAAATGTATAAATATTATTGTGTTACAGGAAAGATCATTAATATTTGGTCAAAAATTAATTTCTTTCGTTTTTGTAGGAAAGATTTTAAAAAATCAAATGACCTGCCTACCTAGTAAATATTGTTGTAAATAATTGCGAGCACACGAATAATCGAATCGATTAGATAATACTTGTAAAAATTTACGGAAACACGCCATATTTTTTTATCCTAAAGTCGTTTAGGAACCACAATGGCTAATTAAACGAGCCCATAACCACTTATTGTTATCCGAGTGAGAGAGTTTTACGCAAATGTATCGCACGACCGTGACTCCCAAACTGTGCGCGGAACGGTTGAAATAAGACGCTTTTATTTTGGGCAAATGAGGGGCATTTAGGGGGTCGTGACGAAATAACTAAACATACTTAGTGTGTTGAAGCTTCATTTCATGAACAATTTACTGTAATACACATTGCACTTTGATATAAAAGATGTATTCATAACTCAAAAACTATAAAGAATCGCGAAACATACTTTGGGGTGATTCGGTACCCCAGGGGTTGCTCTATCTCCTAGACCCCCGCTTGAAACTTGTTTCTGGGACATGATAAGTCAAATAATATGAATTTAAACTTAGTTTTCACATAACGATAAAAGTGGTATGCAAGAATTTTTACTTTAAATAATTATATCATCTTATTATGTCAATCATCATCATCACCTCAGCCTTTTAAGATACACTGCTAAACATTGTCCTCCCCAATAGATTACATTAATAGGAGGTATTTGCCCATAATCACCACACTGGGCAGGCGGTTCGGATTTATCTTCGTCGAGTCGTACAAAATATAGCATACTTTATATCGATTGTAGTAAATAAATAATAACTGAAATCACGAAAAATTTTAGGTGTAGTCATTACTACGGTTCTTGAGTGTAAAATGTATTATTAAACTATCGTTCGCCCGCGATATTGTCCGCGTGACCTACAGATACTTACTTTGTTATTCGTTGGGTTTAAATTTGCTTAAGTTACATAGTATTTACATCATCATCTTCTGAGATATTAGAAGTCAAACACTGCTGAAAATAGCATCCCCAAATGATTAATACAATATTTGTAATAATAATAATAATCAATACGAGCTAATGTATTTATTTTTGGATGAAAAATCATCATATGACCCTCTCCCATTTTAGGTGGAGCGGAAGGTTGTGTTAGACTTTTACTGACTAAAAACCAAACATGTTCCTTCTGGAGCCTGCTATGTCCCGGGGCCTCGGTGACCCTTTCGAACAGTCAAGCAAAAGATTTAATGTTAGTATCCATTTAACAGAGAGTAATTAAAAACAGCACTACTACTTATCTAAAACAAAATGAAATGAATGTACGTACACTGTATTGTAATATTTCTATACGTTGCATATACCTATGGCAGACAAGGTGTTCCAAAACCAGTACATAAAATGTTGTTGAGAGCTCTCTCGAGACCAACAATAGCTGGTTTATGGTCGACGTCTCCTCGCGCGGGTACGAATTGTAACTCCACTTTAAGTACACTGTGGAAAGGCATTGGACTTATTTACATACGGCCGTACGAAGGGCCATGCCCTCACTAACAGTAAACCGTCGTCTTTGAGGATACAATAAAGCTTACCTATTAGGGAGAGGGGCGATACAAAGGTTATTTTTGTGCGTTACCTTGTTTTAAATATAAGAGATGTATGACAAGGCTTAAAAAAAAATTCAGAACGATTATGTTTATAATTTTTTTACGATTATGTTGATGTATGATAAGATAACATGTATTTGCAACACAAAAATACGTATTACATAAAAAACAATAATAATTATACTATCTGATAAAATAACCTCAGATGTTTTAAACCAGGTTTAACTATCCCCTATTTTAGGATTATATTCAGTTATTTTGATGTTTCATCTGTAAAATCATACAAAATAAAAATATTAAATCATTTATATGCTAAAAAGGTACATTATTAAAGAGATAACATTTCTTAAGGGAATAAGTTCCGCTTGTCGTCTGACAATAGACCGCAGATGGTTTTTGGGTTATTACAAACAAAATATTAAATTAAATTAAATTATTATTACACGCGGCGTGCATATGGGGCATTGCGTGTCCAGTATAATGACACTTTCAGGATATTGTTCGCGCTGCCGCGGCACTGCAGTGCGTCCGCAATGTTTGCCGAAGCCCACGTAGACTGTTTCTACAGCATTATTCGCAAGCGCAGTGCTTCGCTGCTGGGCCGCTGGCGTGCCAGTGCGAACACCATCCTGAAAGTGTTGACTGACAGATGGGACTCGCCACTGCTAGAGCTGTGGCTAAGCCTGCATTCTGCTGTAAAGCCTAGCAGATTGTAGTTTTATAATTTTTAATGACCTACCTATTGTAATACTAACATTAGCAAATAAGAATAATTGTTACTAATACTATGGGCTCTGCCTGAAATAAAAATTATTATTATAATTAGGCCATTAATATGTCAGAACTTTTTAAGAGAAAGCGTAGACAAATGTAAAGATAGATTTTTGTTAAGTAATAATTTCAAACTTCAGCCCGTAGTAAATGGGCGCGTAAGTAATAAGTAAACTCAACATTAATAATTGCTCCATCAGGCCCCGAATCGAATAAAGCATTTTCCATTTTCATTCGTTTATTCATTCAATAAGTCAAGATTAACAATACTGAATATTAGCAATGATTGGAAAAACTCTCCTCTGTTTGTTCAGGAGATACTTCAGAGAAGAAATTAATCCTAGCGTTTGTTAATCCGTTATAAGCGTATCGTTCGATAAGCTCGGGCTTTAGTCATTAGTGAATGCTTACTTAATAAAGGGCCCCATACAGACCCAAGCTCATGTGTATTGCCTAAAATTTTTAGACTTAACGTTAAGATAAACCAGTGAGTCAAGACAATGTGAAAGCATAGATTTAAGAATTTTATAAAAAAAAAATCTTAATAAATAAATATTTTTAGAAAATTACACCAATTATTATTGTTCTAAGATAAATATCATTAAGAACTTTTGTTACGGATACTAATTACTATTATACTATAATAACGGATAAACATTCATAAATACTTCTTATTTTTTCTTGTAAATGCATACTTAATATATATAGGAAAACACCCAGACCAGAACACTATTTGTTCTGTGTGGGAATCGAATCCACGACCTTAGGATCGGAGTGCAGGTATACTCGCCACCACGCCATATCGGTCATCAAACACTAATATAAATCAAAACTTTATAACGAAGCAGGAAATTAGCACGTTTTTTACAGACGAAATAACAACAAGAATCTCCATTAGGTATTTCAATAGACTTTTACACATAATTCTGTTTGCACGCATTGAGTCTCTAGCCCAAGTAGACATAGGCCTAATACAGAGTATAAGAGACACGTTACTGGCTTCCATTATGTATCCGCGTTGGGTCATGATCGATGGGGCGATACGATACGCCGCTTTTCTTCGGTTACATTAGTAGCCATTACGCTTTCAAATCGGGACGGCTTATCGCGACCACTTCCTATACCGTCTCAGTCATCGCTCACGCGGTGAAAACTTCGCATAATAACAGACTCAAGTAGATCAACCAGCCAACCTTTCGGTTGTTTTTTATACAATTAACGTGCGGGTTGATTATTGCATATACGTGACAATTACGCTTCTACATTACCTTTGAGGACGTCTAGTTCTAAAACGTGATACGCCGCACGTGCATAACGGCACACCCGTTATTATTGTACAGGTGATATTGTGGAGTATGTTTAATCTATTTTGCGACATAGCATAGCACAGCTGCTTATTGCCTAGGGTCTACATGTCTGACATGTGTAGTAATTAATAAGATAGTTGTAAAGGACGTAGTTACTTTACCTTTATTTAGGGGTATACAAAAAAATATCTCTCGGACCCCCATATTATTATTATATTACCCCGAATTTCCAAATCTAGAATCTAGGCAACGAATGTCTTATTTATGAAACCCCAAGTAAATTTTGTTAACATTAAAGCAAAAAACACAAAAGTAAGTTCTACTATTCGTCCGTATTCGAAAAGTTGTGACCCATCAGACTGCATTGAAGTGAGACAGCATATCTTTTTGTTTGTTCCTCTTCAATTGGCAATTTAAATTTTTTGCCAGCGTTATAGTTTTATCTAGACTTCATCAAGCAAACAAGTTCTAACGGTTATGACGAAATTTCAAAAAATGTTTACAGCTTAAAAGTTTAACACTATCTATGTCAAAAAACAGGTTGTAAGTATTATGAAATATGTCAATTGAATTGAGCACATATTTGCATAAGTAGTGATTATATTTTGTACTATACCTACTAGTATTTTGTCCTAGTAAATGGCACTCTCTCGTTTCGCTTCGGTGGATATTTATAAAATATTGTACAACTTGAGTTACGTTATGGGAGTTTTAGTGAGGATCCCTAATTTAAATTGCTTAATATTATAGCTTATGTTATTGACAAATAATGTAGCTGTCTTAATAGATAGAATTCATTAATATGAAAGATTTTTTCAAATCGGTCAAGTAGTTTCGGAACCTATTAAATTCACACAAACAATCAAATCATTCCTCTTCATTCAGTACTAAATTGTGACCGCGACTATACAATATTTTACAATATATGTATAAATTATAGCGTATATGTTATATATTATTAGTATTTCATAAGCCACATTATTGTAAACTTCATGAAAATCCTTTCAGTGAATAGTTTTTTCGTGAGAGAGTAACAAAGTCCACAAACAAACTTTCGCGTTTATAATATTATAAAGATGTTAAAGTTTGTTTAAGAAACATAAAACATATTGCAAAACAAAGGCAGCCCTATAAAGGTCTGGGAGACTGGCTCGGACTGGTCACAGCCGGTCGGCACGGCACGTATCATACGCTCAATTACACCTATCCACGATACCAACACTGCACCGGCTCTCCGACGTTGCAGATTTCAGTTCCCTTGTATGTCGGTGAAGCCTTTTTGGAGCTCAACTCTGCTGGTAGCTTTATAGGAATTAATCAAGCAGGTGAACTGGATATAATTGAACGCCAGCTGTGCAAGACGCGGGTCCCCAAGAGCAGATAGACATATCGTCTAGTAAAATATGAAATTTTAAATTGAACTGTATGTATTTATTGAACATTTACCTTTTACTGCATCATAGCTTCGCTCGGGGAATATGAATGCAATATTCCAAACAATTTGTTTCCCGCGCGATCGAAATCACTGAAAATAGCTCGTCGTTTATAGTGTAGAACGCTGTTGCATCCGTGGAATGTAATATGAAGACTACAAACAATGTAGAATTGATTTTCAATTATCAAAGTCGATGATTTTTTTGTATGATCTATTAAGAGAGATTGTTTTGTGTACTGAAGGATTCAAGGCGAATATGTGTGGATATATTTTGAAGAATCCCCTTTTATGTTAGAAAATGGTTTACACGCGCCACCGGAGAAAAATATTTCAAGACAGCAAGCGTGTGCTGGCAAAGGCTTGGAGTTTATTATATTTTACAGGCATCCGAACATACCATATTGAATACTACATGAGTATTGATAACAACATTATAGAAGTAAATTCCACTACAGCAAGCGATAAGTCATTTTGACTTTCATTTTAGAAACGAAAGAGTAAATCAATTATTGTAAAAAATACACAAATGAAATGTTTAAACATGTGTTCTGAAATAGATGTTTTTAATTGTTAATAGAGGAAAATGGTTTTTGTTGCACGATCGATAAGGCGTGCAGATCAGTATATTCATATTGATTCAAGTACCACACGTAAAATTTATATGAATAAAACACGGACATTTTTCTTATTGAGGGTGTTTTCTATGAATTGACAAAAAAAGGATATTTATCCATCGAGCTTGGGGCTAGGTGGTGCTGTGTAAAATTTTTAAGGATATTATTATTATAACCATGTGTTGACTTAAGTATATCTACCTAAAAGTATACCAATTTATCGATTTTGCTGGCAGTGTCTAAAAGATTTGCTACAAAAAGTATAAACTATAATCAAGCCTATTAACATTAACGTTCATAAACTAATGATATAATTATACCATTTACCTGGATAGCAGAACTAAAAACCAATATAACAATTTAACTAATCAGCAATAACAGGCAAATTAAATTGCTAGCACTAGTAGTATCTATAAGTAATCGTGAGAATTCTGCTTTGGAGTGGTTCGCGAACTAAATATTCTGTAGTGACGACCTAATGGTCTGTAGGTTGTGTAATAACTGCAATTAAATCGCCAAGTCACCCCAGGGTCCTGCCGAGTCGTCAATGCCCTGACAGTACTTGATTACAGTGGAGTGTAGCCCTCTGGTTTAACACTAAAGACGTATTGTTACTCGATCTACTCTCCCGCGGAGAAGTACGCTAAATTGTTGAGAAACATGTTGCATTTCATCGTTCCAATAGGTCGTTGTTGGTGGGAAAATATTCTCTATTAATACTACTGCAAATGCGCATGTCAAATAATTTTATAACCTCTTCGATTTTTTGTACACTGTCAAATGGACTAGTATATTGATCTTTAGCTTTATTGGATTAAAGTTTAAAACTTTGATTTGCGGACATGACGCCGGTTTCACATAAGAAATATGTTTTTTTATAATAAATAATACACTCTGACTACTCGCAATACGTAATGCTATTAAACGCCAAATCACACAGAGCTTGTACTTTGCGTAATTACCATTACCATTTGCTTGTGAATTGAACTATGATATGAAAAATATTCAGAAGCGGACACATATCCATGTCAATACACTTAAATATTTGACATTAGTTGGAATCGGAATACTGACCTTTGGTGCGAAGAACGGGTCATACAAGAATGAGAACACGACATATCGGTCGCCAAGTTAAGTCGGTTGTATTTAGATACTACTGTGATGGAAAGGGCAAAGACTTTTATAAGGGTAATAACGTCTTTGGAAGGTCGATGATCCAACTTTAACGTCACGCAGGGTGAATATGTAAATGGTGCTTATATTCTTACCCTATTAGGTATACTTAAAGAGATTATAGAGGCCAGTCTTAACGATAAGAAATATAATATCGTTTGGGTCATTAACTTGTCTGAACGCCGTGAAAGTTTTTTTTTTACCGTTTACAGAAAAAAGTATTATGTAAAAGTTATGCCAGCAGATAGATGTTACGTGATTGGCGTTAAGGCAATTTGTTAGAAAGAAAGGCAAACAACAAAATCAAGTGAACTGCGAGCTATATTGTTATGCAAAAATACACTTGATATTTCCTGTACTAGAATAGCGAATTTGTGAGGTTGACATTGAAAATATCATTTTGCATTTGAAAGCAAAACTTATGCCGAATATATTTGCCGTTCAGCTTTTGTTGGCCGTGCTTTAAGTGTTCTCGAAATGAAACGTTCTATTGACGAATTTACCGAACTGATGGATTAAATCACAAAACTGATTGAAACATGCAAATCGGTCAACTGCAATATAAACGACAATATAGATCATCATGAATAACACTATTTCAAAGAGAATAACGTAAAGAAATACAGGTCGTTATTTCACAACTGAATTATTTTAATAGTTTCTAGCTTTAATCTGCAGCAATGAATGCGAGAAATTAAGCTCAATGCGATAAAACGGCGGGAGTAATTCAAAATGGCACTTCCGTTTCATAACGAGAAATGTCGTCAATGCAAAAACAGAATTTAATTTCCATAGAGCCGACGATCCTTCACGAGACAGTATTGTAAAGTGCAATCCTGCCGCACTTCTCACTAAACTATTTCACGTTGCTGAAGTATGATTTAATTACGACGCCACATGACAGGCGGTGTTACCATCAGAAACTTTCACAAAGTTTACCTAATACCGACTGAGAACTGGATTTCATGTCGATATGTAAAGCATTATTGCTGTTATGGCATATATAAATAGTTGCACAATTTTAAGAAATGGCATTAACATATTGAAATTTATCTGGTACAGACCAGATCTTACCAGATAAAGGCAGGTTTTACATTTCTCATACCTGAAAATAAAAGAGATTTTTTTTATTATTGATGACATAGGGTTAAAGACGTATTAATAATTCATCTAAATAAGTCAATTGTAGAAAATGATATGAAAATCAAAATATACATTTTAAAATTAGAATGCTACAAATCAAAAATTTATGTCTCAGTATTTCAGACTCTTACTGCTACTGAAGGCAAAATAGTAGATAACGTGGAGCAGCTGTTTATATCTTTCAAACCAAATTCTGCAAGAACTACAGTCAGGATTGTGTACAGTTTACTGTACAAATATACAAAATGCATTTGAAAATTCTTGTACTGTGCCCCCATTTGTCATAAGTTCATAACATATTACTTGGACCTAATAAAAAGTCTTGGGACTCAAATGCATTATGTTTCAAA
This sequence comes from Musotima nitidalis, assembly GCA_949126915.1. Lineage (NCBI taxonomy): Eukaryota > Metazoa > Arthropoda > Insecta > Lepidoptera > Crambidae > Musotima > Musotima nitidalis. Next base: position 5,524,057 of record OX421429.1, read on the forward strand.
CTGCATTTACTTTCGAAGTTCTAGAATTAAAATATTCATTTTACAGGTATGAGGTAATACGAAACCAAACGACGCTAGCATTGTTAAAACACCTTTTTAATGTGATCCAGAAAAACAATTCTCTTACTGGTCCAAATTAAAAAAAAAACAACAATCAATTGAGAAATTGATCGGTGTCCAATTTAATAATGAGACGACAACAAGAAAATTAAACGATAACAATATTTTAGAGTTATTAAGGACAAGACAAGCGATGGATTAAAAGTATCTTTGTAACAATTCCCGCGCAACAATAATATCCTAAAAAATCGAGAAAGAATTCAACACGTGCTGTGTGGGGGCGCCCTTACATAGGGCAACCTTAGGTAAGATAGGAGCCTCAAAACAACGATGTCTTCACGATCAACACTGAAACGTGAGGTTTTTCGTTACAAAGAATTAGATTACAATTACAAAGAAATGGTTATTTTTAATCCCTCACTTGCTTACAATGGATTTCCGCAAAGTAACGCCTGAATCAATAAATTATTAAAGACAAGACAACTTATTAATAGATTATATATTAATTGTAGAGACTAGCGAATGTTGAAATATTTATATTGACAACAAAGCTAGGTGGTCGGTTTAGATTTCGGTTTAGATTTAGATTTAGAATCTGATCGATTCAACTGTTCTCAATTCACAAACGAGTAATGTATGCTTAGATTTCTATTACCTTTAGATAATCAACAGCAATATGATTTCTACAGTAATTATTACATAACCCAAGCCTTCGAAATTTGCATAGCGTTTGCAATTTATATTAACCATCGCGTAATCAAATTTGTAATTAATAATTATATTCGCGTCTAGTTTAGTTAAAATCAACATGAAATCAAAACTGGCCTTTGTATGATTGAAAAAAAACACCTTTGTTCCAAAGATATCTAAACTGGATAAACAAGTTGGTTACACAACTAACAAATCAGTGAGTCGCAATTTCGACATTTGATACAAAACAGCATCTAATAAACCTAGGAGATTTGATATTACTACATAATGATTAATTTAACGCAGTAAATTACTCTCTGATATAGATAATGAAATATATTAATCAATCATGTCTTAGATTTATAATTCAAGAGGATTACAATGATATAGGTGCAGATAACCGATTGACTGAATACGATTCGAATGGTTAAGTTAATAAAATAGCACAACAGGTATAGAGACAAATGGATCGAACCATAATTGTTCGTTTCGGTTAACGACCACTAAAGAGGGTCAACGCACCACAAATAGGAATACAACTTGATATAAAAAGGAACCGCTATCAGAAGAACAGAAATGTTAATTACTAACAGCCGCTCCCGACTTCGTGCGTGCATAGCGCGGAATTAAATAATGGATTAGGTTTTTACTGGAACATTGTTGTTCGTGTACCTGTACCTTTTATCCTATACGTGTAGATAATTTAATATAACTAATTTTAAAATTCGTTAGGTTTGATAGTATTAAAATGAAGAATAAGAATGAATTAATGATGAAGTGTGACCCACTCAACCCCATTAGGAGAAGAAATCCAACAAATAGCCATTGGTAAGAGTTTTCGTTGCAAATCGACTATACTAGCCAAATGTCATATATTTGGATTCTGCAGATTACACAGGACGATGATGAATCAGTGAGTCAGTCACGATATGTTATTTTGTAAGTATGGATATACCATAGGTCATGTTTTGTTTGTTCATAGTTTCATGCTGCTGGATAAAGTATAGCCACCAGTTTTGTATTCTATAGTGATCATCTCAAATATACTCGACAAAATCCTTGGAACTGTCATTATAATTTCTGATATTATCACCAATAATTAATTTATGAAACATTCTTGTTGGAGGAAAAATCTATATTAGTGCAAGTACTTCACTAGTTTGCATTCCAATTGTCAGTTGTGAATGTTAATTGAATAAATCTTTCAAAGTGGAAACGTTACCCTTTGGATACTTAACCCTAATTCAAAGACGCAAGGATGAATTCACCCAAAATTTTAGTTATAACAACTTTGCTATACACACATCCCTTCGGGTTGAAATGTGTGAATAGATTTAAACCCTTTGAAGTTCTTGAAAATGATATATGATTATGGAACGGTGAAAGTTATTTTCGGATAGAAAAGGTTACAAAGTGCTGAAAAACATTAGTTCTACATTAAGATCCAGTAAGTATTTAATTTATGAATGACAAATATTTCAGTGGATCTAAGTTCATATGTCTTATTTCACAACAAGTGCATTGCAAAACTATGTATGATGAATGTTGTAGTAAAACATTCATCATGTGCCAAAAGAACTCTGCTGTTTTTAGAGATTAAGTAACTATATGTAATCCTTCGCCCTAACGCACGTTAATTCCTCTCACTGTAATTTTTAAAAAAGATCTAGGCTTAGATTATTAGATTGTTAGAATGATGTTCTGAAGAATTCTATATACCGAATATCGATCATATTATAGTGTGTTTAAAGTTGCCCTAGCACTTTGGACTTGTTGAACTGTTGAAGAAACCTCAGAAAGTCTATCGATTAGGCTATTTACCATAATATATCACATACCGTTATTTAATAATTTAGAAAAGTTGTGATCAGCAAAGCTTTGTTGCGAATCTTCGCATAAATATTTGGCACCCCAAGTAAAAATACCATTAAAGCTGTATATACTTTTAATTGTTATTGGCACGAATTTGATTTATTTTGCAAGACAGTTTCCTTTTTTCTACTGTGATTTAAGGACAAAATGTATATTCTTTGGTCTGGTACTATTTATTGTTCGCGTTCCTAATCAGTTTATAAATTTTATTTAGTAAATGATCACAGGAAATCATTACAAAAATATGAAACAAAATAACACGAACAATTTATCACTATAATCGTTTCTAAATGATTTAGGCTTAACAGCTCCATCTGGATTAACGTACTGGATAATCTACATATTATCTAGGTAATGTGACTGGTATTGTTAATCAAAGGTAGTGAAAAAATATATTATCGCTAATCCAAAATACTTTCGTCATCCATAATCCAACTTAAAAATTATTTGCACTATTTTAACTTTATTTGATAATGGTTTTTCTAATTAAGGTAGGAGTTAAAATGATAATAATCTGGAAAATTTAAATCAGGTTTATCCAGAAAACGAATTAACGTAAATAAACACTTTTTGTACATACATTATAAATTTATAACACATAGGAATCACCCAGACCAAGACAAACATTTGTATTCATGCTTATAAATATTTGTCCTATGGGTGAACCGAAATCACGACATAAATAATTTAAAATTTGCCATAGGGACAGATAAGTTGCAGAAAGTCCAATTCCCGAAATATCCAACGTTCTTTAAATAATAAATGAGATTAGTAGGTTAAGGGATTTTTTTTTCATTTATTTTGGCAACAAACTGTCTTGTACAACAGAACATTATTTTAAAACAATTTTAACGTAAGAAATAGACCTACAGTGCCCAATCATACTTATTTTTAACAAAGTCGTATTAGAATGTATGCTTAATTAGAAGAATTTAACAAATTTTGTTCTAACCAAAAGGAATTAATTCTGTTCGTACTGTTATTTATGTTTTGATTTGGTTTTGTACTCTGCTCTTAAGGAATTGGATATTCGGAAATTTCAGAACCCAAATGTTATCATCATACTATCCGCAAACCTCTGAAAACATTGAAGAGTGCTTACAATCCGACCGGTTATTATTTATCGGCGAATATGTTACGCGTTATTAATATTTCGAGGTTATTAGCGGCGTGGCATCGGTAAGTGTAATTGAATCGTGAAGGCACTAGTGGGGTCATTGCTTTTAACCCTAGACACGAAGGTCACGCACCGACAATTAGTCATATTTTAAATAACACTTTGATACTACTATTTCTGTTATAAAAAAACTACAAATTACATACATAAATTCTAATCGTATATCTGCGAACTAATTTACTGCAATAAAGTGTGATTTAATACGACCTAAAATAATAATAACGACGAATCGATTTGGCGCAGAAAACACGCTCCAAATGTCGGTGGGTTCGATTCCCACACATAATACATATTTGCACCAATGAAACTAAGACGGTAAAGTTATCATACGCGCATTTAACACAATTCATCTATCGCTTTGAAAACACTTAATCATAGTTACTTGACTTCATTGGGACACTTTACTGGCGTTATAAAGTTTCGGGAAAGACAGTTCTGTCTTTATAGTACTGAAAGTGCTATATTACTTTCTGTACTCAGTAATAGCGGTCTAATCAATATTGAATTTAAAGGTTTTATTATAGCAGAATCACGAGCGGTAATCAAAAAAAACATTTGAATACCATATCAACAGTAGAGTCAGATATGGTCTTCAAAACAGAACAAGAATGACATAAGAATTTATTTATAGCAGTCATTTAGAAGTCTACAAAGATGTTTAAAGCAATATTGACAGGTGCCATAAAACGGTAAAAATGTAAACGACTGTAAATGCTGTGTTGACGACTTATAATCGATGGTTGCCCACATGAGGATTATAAGTAGGTAATTTCATCTGGGTATCCTATTAAAATTTTAATTTTATTACCTCCCTACGATATATAAACATTACAGATGTACAGTAATTGAGTATATTTTATGGTAAGCATTTTTAAAGATGTAATTAAACAAGCGATGTATTAAAAATATCTTTGCAACAATTCCCGCGCAACTATCGAAAAATCGAGAAACAATTCAACACGACATGTTTTTCGCCCTTACACAGGGCATCTTTAGGCAAGATATGGTTAGGCTGTCGTCACGGCTGAAACGAGAGTTCTCTCGTTACAAAGATATTTTTACTTGCTTACAATGGGTTTCCGCAAAGTAACGCCTGAATCACTCAATTATATAGTACGCGGTCGCAGCCTATCAATAGAGCGTCTGCCGAACTTAGGCGTAGGCTTAGGTGGTAAATTCCGATATCTACTGACCTGGTATCCGAATACTTAGTATCACACTATGAGCGGTACATAATTATAGCATCATATCAGCCTTTTACAGTCTACTGCTGAACATTGGCCTCCCCAATAGATAATAATCACCACGCTGGGCCGGCGGGTTGGTGATTGCAGTTCAAGCCAGTACGCAAGATGACGCTGCTGCCCATCATTGGTATGATTTCTCTTCGTCGGCTCTTACGACTCCCCGTGAGATGAGAGGGGTTGGCACTATCCTAGGACCACACGGCACATATTGTATACCCAAAATCTTTGTGCACGTCTCTTATGGACATAAAACTACCAAACCGCTTCAATCTTACTACAAGGAGTTAACAGGTAACTTAAAAAAGTATCTACAACTGTTAATGGTTTAAATAATACTATCTCATTTATGTCACCAGTAGAAGAATTACATTTGAAAGTTTGCAAAATGGCGTCCAACATTATAATGATGAAATGTTTTGCGATGCTCTATTTATGACCCTCTTGTTATTAACCTTTCCTTATGGCTGAAATGCCATAAGTCTGATAGCTATTTCATATACACGGTCCGATTTTGGTAGTTGAATTCCTTAGACGAGTGGACATAATACATATATTAACAAGCTTTTTATTTTTCATATATACATACAAATAGATCATCATACATTTGAAAAAAAAAAATGCTGCAGGTAAAGTGGTGTGCCAACTATATTTTCTATTTTATTGTGGCTATGATATTTATAAGATACTATTTCTATGATATCGCGTGTTAACCACTTTACATATTTTTTAATTATATTATAACCCGAATATTGTTATTTAAATGAAACAACGTAGGGGAAGGTTGTAATATGCGATAAAGGCCTGAACCTCTGACTAGGGTTAGACTAGATACTTCTTTTATTATACTTCGCTGGCAATAAATAAATAGGGTTTATAGGGATCCTACCAAGACCTAAGGAGCCCGAACCAACCTCACCTGCAAGAGGTGCACCTGCCGATCAACGGACGAGGCTCTGGCGAACACAACAGTGCCCGGTAAGCGGCAATAGGCTCGCCCCCTATTACATGGGACCAACTTTATAATTGGCGAAGTGGGGGCGTATATTATGCCTCTGCCTACCCCTTCGGGGAAACAGGCGTGAGTGTATGTATGTATGTAAATAAATAATTATAATTATCTTTTTAAATAAAACTATAACTTTGGTCTAGATTTTAGAATACGCTCAACCGCAACTACTTCAGCTAGTAACATGAAATTACGCAGCGTTTACACCTACAAACAATGATTTAGGTGTAGTCTTTGAAAAAAAAAAAGTATCTTTTACAGATATCACATATTCATATGCAGGCGCTAATAACTAATAAAAAAGCATGCACTAGAATTAGGAAAAACTGTAATACAATAAACACAGGAACTATGTTTAGTATGAAATTTTTGATTGGACCAAATTACGGGTAAAAATAACAATCTGTTTATGAGTGAAAGCGTAACAGATATGACTCGTAATTATTTCAATGTATCATAATAATGATATACCTAATAACTGTAAACGGCTTCTGTCACCATATTTTATTTTAAATAAAGTAGCAACGACTCCGAGTTATACTATAGTCATCACTAAGCTACAATCAACAAGTGCTCTAATGACTGTAATCCGTCGGACCTCGTCTCGTGATCAGCAGACGCTTCCGTTCGGGTACTTAATAGTGAGTAATTCGTCAAAAACCACTCCCCCTCAACACCATATCACGACAATTATTATTATCCTAGAAATTGTTGACTTTCATTTCTAATAGTCTTTCTAAACAAATAGAGTAACATTTTATAATTTTCTTTTTTAATGTGACACGTCATAATGATCACAGTCTGTCGATGTAGTCGAAAAAAAACAAGCGCTCCATACCGTGGAAAAATCACAGTAATATCCTGACTATCTGCACAAACGCAGTCTATGGACTATAGGAGATGGGAAATGTCATAATGACCACGATCCGTCGATGTAGTCCAAAAAAAGGAGCGATATATACCGTGAAAAAATCACAGTAATATTGACGATCTGCTTAAACGCCGTTTAAAGCTTCGCCTAAAAGACCCTGGACTATAGGAGCTGGCAAATACTGCGGCGCCAGAGAAATCCAAAGCCGAATGGTCCTACACAGGAACCACTTACCAAATATATAATATTGTAAAACTAGAACAATGGTCATAAATTCCAGACGAATAGTCATGAAGTGAAGTGATATGAAAAACGGCTATAAGACAGCACAATGTTATTGTTAGATGTGATCGATTGTGACATTGTTAATCAAGCAAATTGTACTTATGGTCAGATTCCCATAACACCAGCGAACCTTGAATTATTATCTGAATGACAAGGCGACGACATTGAAACTGTCGAAATCAATTCATACTTCAACAGTCAGACAGATATACTCGTGTTTCATGTTATAGTATAGATGATTGTCCTATAGTGGAAATGTCTGACATACTTTTTATCAAATCAAATCGATGAATGCATGTCACATTACACGACACTTATGATGGTAAGTACATAATAGGTTTATGTGTGACGGCAAGGGCATATCAATTTAGACCTTACTAATAACATAATTAACTTAATACCATATAATTTTTAAAACGTTCTTTGTCGGTTAGATATGTTACGAAATTTACAAACAATTAATATATATATAAGAATTGTATCCGATAGAGATTAAATTTCCAATGGAAATATGATAAATTGTTTGTTTTTATTTCATTTCGTTAATAAAAAGAAGATATTTAAATACCTAATACTACTTAATATTTGAAAGTAACTAATCAGAAAAAAAATTCTTAAAAGCTTATAAGCACCCAAGAAAATGAAAGTTTCCCAAACTTTCAAAACTACAATCGCAGACTATGAAAGTAAAAGTCCGTTAAGATGATTTGGCAAAAATGCATTGCTTCGCTTCTTAAAATTTATTCGTGTGTGTAATTTATTGGAATACGATAATATTTTACAACAACTTCGTTTAAGATATGGCCCCATCATTATTACCCAATCAGTTGTGTTGTACAAAGAGTCTAAAGTGAAGGGATTTATCATACATCTACGATTAACTTGATGACGAGGTGATGCCATATGACATGAGAATGCAATACACACCGATTCCAAAATAATTTCATAGATAATGTAATGTTGTGAGACAAAATATATCTAAAAATATTTCGCTTCTTAAGAAGAGAGCGATGTCTGTTGCACTAGTACAACTAGGAATGTAACGCTTTTTAGCAAGCATTTTTTAACCATATTTGGGACACTTTTGGACACAGGTGGCGCATTGTTAACTATATTTTGTAAATGAATTTCAATCTTTGTAATACTGGATGTGCGTGTTATCTACTTCATTAATCTGCTGATCAACTAGCAGTGTTACAATAACGTCATCATATTAAACTAATAGATCATTTAAGAGCTCAATAAAATACGACTAAATTAACAAATTTGTTTAAATAACAAAAATTGCGAAAAAACTGAGCATGGTTCAACGCTAAATATGGTTTCAATTTGAGTTAAGCCACGGCATAGAGTTTCATTAATGGAGGTAGCGTACAAAAAATATGAAACATTCTGAGAAGTGGTTGGCAGGGAAGGGAATGCAATGCCCATAAATATTCATGACAAAGACGAATTCAATAGCTGAGCCAGAGACAGGTCACAGAGTCTTTGATCCAATGGTTGCGTGCCATGCTTATATGTAATTAGAAATATCACAATCATAGTGTGTGCTTAGAAAGAATATGTTATGAATAATACATTATAACATTACGCAATGATATATCGGACATAAAAATTTAAGGAAATGTTGAACAATAAGTATTATTTACATAAAAGTTAATGACCTGGAGAAGCAAATCAATCAACTGAGATAGCGTAGACGAAAAGTCGTTTCTTTGTATTTAAGTACAACAAACATCGTTAACCCAGTTACAGTGAGCAAGAAGTTTCGGAATGAGCTACAAGAAATCTTTGGATGCTTAATGATTATTAAATACATCTTGAAATGAATAATAAATAATAATAATAATAAATATTTCTGACAATTACGCCAATTATTTAGTTCCAAGATAAGTATCATTAAGAACTTGTGTTATGGATACTAAATAACGGATATACATACATAAATACTTTTTTTTTGTAAATACATACTTAATATACATAGAAAAACACCCAGACCAGAACAAATATTCATATTTAAACACACAAATTATTTATACTGTGTGGGAATCGAACCCACGACGGTATACTCGCCACCACGCCATATCGGTCGTCAAGCAATAAACAATAAACACTTATTCCACAATAATATTTTTTTAACTTATCATCAGACCATTCTCGCTTACCACTTACTTACTCTATCTCTACTCGATCTATGTCATAAAAAGCAAAACTCATAACTCACTTATCATCATCATGGTGGTGATAGTGAAATTATAATGGAAATATAAGAAATAATTTATTTCAGTATGTGTCCAAAACTCCACCGAGTGCTAATAATCAGCAATTCAGCATTAGATATGATATTACAGAAACATTTATAAGCTTGCTTAATATTTTTAACCTTTCATACTTTTATTTTTAGTTTATTACTAATAAACAAGAATTGGAGATAAAACAAATATTATAATAAAGTACAACAAAGATATACACATAAATATCAACAAACTTTTAAAATGAAGCAGTAGTTCAAACAAGTTGTAACTTGAGAATGCTTGATTCGATTCATGGAATGCTTAACACCGTTATAGTATATTGCTTGTAAAAGTAACAATTACAATTTACATTATCATAAAAGGTGTGTATCTAGTAAAATTATTACAGAACAGACGATAAATACAAGTCAACAGTGCCATGTAAATAGGACTTACAAGATTGAATCGGTCAATGTCCTCCCTACATTAACTACAAGTGATGGTCTCGCATACAATAAAGAAAATTAATGGTGTTATAGACTTGGCAAAGGAATTTAATACAAATTAAGCGTTTAACTAACGATATAATATCATTCAATATCGTTAGTTAAAAAAATATAAAGAAAAGAAAGAAAGAAATAAATGTATGCAGCACTTTCAAAAATACTTATCATAGTTAAAGAATACAATTAGATTGTCATGTTCATACATGGTTTAATTGATGTTTATAAATGTCCTTGACTTTGCAGGCCCGTTCAAAAATATTGGGAAACAGAACTTAGTACAAAATGTGAATAAAAAAGCCTAAATAAGTCGCAAATAAAATATTTTTCCAACAAATCCCCGATTACTTAGATTAAGCAGTGTAAATAAGTATTAAGTACTTTCTTGACTGTCTTATAGTTAATTAACAGCGTAATATATTTTGCGGGACTATAATTATACTAATTAAGGTGAAAGATTAATATAAAGTAAATGTCGCTTGACTTTTATTTAATACACTCCTACATATAATTTTACAGTTGCTAAAAAATATAGCAACTAACTTGGCGTTATCGAAACATGAATCATTTGTATAGTTTAAAACGATTAAGAGTTTATTGCATACTCGCTAATAAAAATCGATAACTTAACATAAAAAAATATATATGCTCATACATGTTCCTACATAATTACTTTAAAGCAATAAATTTTATTGACCGACTTAATAAAAAAAGAACATAATAATATAATCTGCGAACATTGTCACCAAATTTGTGACTTGTATTGAAATCCACTGCTAAACATTGTTCATCATATCAGCCTTATTAAGTCCACTGCCCAATAGATAGCTCTACCCAAAGGTAGAGCAAAAAGTAACCCAAAGGTTATTTGCCCATAATCACCACACTAGGCAGGCGGATTGGTAATCGCAGTTCCAGGCAGTATGCAGGATAACGTTGCTGCCCATCATCCGGTAGGATTTCTCTTTGTTGACTCCCTATGAGATGAGTGGCACTATTCTAGGCCGGTGCAACACCACTGGTGACTTGTATAGGTACGTAAAAAATAGTTATGTTAATTATGCAAGTAAAATAGTGAGTTACTTAGTTATCAGAAATGCAAAAACGGATTTCATATGGTTTTCAAGGGTTTATGCATAAAATTCATTATGAATAACATATGGCTGGAATCTCCTTTAAAGTTTAACTCCTCTTCCCTATATTCCCTACATAGGATACTTATAAAAAAAAGTGAGTAGAATTAGTATGGTCTATGTTATCCGTGTTATAAATAAAAGTAGTGCAATGAAAAATTATATGATATTTAATGTAAATTATACATTTAAGATGATACTTAACATTATTAAACAATTTTGAAATTATAATAAATAAACAATATGAATGTTGAAGATATCATATCCTGGCAAACTGTAGGACACGCGTACAAAACAGCAGGTGAAAGCTAGTAATAATTTTAACAATGGATGACTGAAAAGATTATAAATAATACGTGCAAGGACTGCGAAAAAAAATAATTAAGATAATGTAGATGTACTGAACAGAGATATACATAATATATTACTAAATGCCATGATTAAAGTAAAACCGTGAAGAACAATGGAAATTCAATGGTTGAATAAAGTGTACATCATAAATCCCTTCACTGTGACCGAGAAGCTCAACGGCGCCGGTAACCCCTCTAAAACTGTATATATATATGGGTTCAGCCGTCTCTTTTCCGCACGCCCAATTCACCCTATATCCACAGGATCGTGGGATAATTAAATATTTATGTCATCACAGATACTATCAAGTTTCCATTTCTTGTTAAATTTATTTATTCCATGTCTCGTGCATTCCAATTCATTTTAGTTTTAATTCATCTATATATTCGATACGTCAATTTGATTAATATAACATAAAAGTAGTAACAAACCTGAATAATGATTCAAGATCCTAATGCTCGTATAACATTTCACAAGTAAAAGCACAATCACAATCTCAAGTCGAAACAAACAATTGTGACACCACCAAAACCGTTATACCACTTATTGTGAAAGAACACAGAAAGAGGAGAGTAAACACGTTAAATAGGTAATTACTATAACTGTTAAGAATAATGTTACAAGCAAAATGTAGCGTCGGATAACAGATGGCACATTATTATTGATATTTAGACAAAGCTCGTTTACGACGAAGCTTTTTGCGGTGAAACTACGCGCGGTTTGCTCAGCGGTTGGATAGCGACTGCACCGGTGAGGAGTTGAGGAGGAAGGGGGCGGAAAGGGACCGAGCGCAGTAGGGGGCGCGCAGCGAGCGAGCGTTTCTACATAAACCAACGAGGCAGCCTTGTGTCACTGTCGTTTCTTTGATATGATAACGAATGTATACAAAACTGTTATCAAAAACTCACCAACAATGACCAATCATATTTTATGAACTTTTGCACTATAACATTGAAATGAAATACTCAACACAATTCTCAATCAGTATTATTGCAGCTTGACTATGTTCTATAATAGTAGTCAGACTCCCTATTGAACACATCATAAGAAGGTTACACTTATTACAAACTAAATATAAATTATTACTTACTTTATGTAGGTACAACGTGTAAAGATTTGACCACTTGTTGAAATGGTTTACTTAATGAGAAAAATATGAATCCTCAAATCATGTAACAGTCGTTAAAAAGAATTAAGCCTTATTAACTTCTCTAATCTTTAATAAACCAATAATCCAAATGTAAGTAATATAGAGCATACAAAATAATTCTTAATAGGTAGTAAACTAAAATATGGTTTTTTTCTAAGAGCTCCTGAATGTCAGCTAAAAGCGATGGATTCAGAAGTGTTAACTTAAGAATCAAGAATAACTCCTTAAGGGAAATAGGTGACTCGCCAAAATAAACTTTCCCAATCCGGGGAACGTAAAATAGTTCTGAAATCTTCTATTTATTTTATTTCATTTTCAAATAAATGCGTGCCAAGTCAAACTACGATAAGATGTAACCAAACACAATAGAAATACATTGTGACATCGTTTTAGGTTTCTACAAAGTTAAGATAAAACACGCGAATTAAGATAAATTAATGACTTTACAAAACTTATAATTTGTAATAAAATCAGTTGAACGACAACACCAATGTCGATATCCAATAAGTGAATGATACGAGGTTAATGAAAACGGGTATCACGAAATTTTAATTAATAAGTTGATAGCTTATTAAATTTAATAATTTGCAAAGCCCAGAAAGGTTATTTTATTGCTATCTTAACCAACAAAACCCCTATTTGTGATATGTACAGCACATGCCAGCAATTAATATACAGCCATAATGATTTATAGAAAACAGTGCTCTTTTTTAATACTCATTAAACTTAAAAGAATCATAAAATTCAATGAATGAATGAAATAAATGAAAAATCGGCGATAGCCCAGTGGCGAATAAATTCTGAGGGTCTCGAGTTCAAACTCTGGTGACTTTTCGCAGTTATGTGCGTAATTATCGCTTGCTCCGTGCCTCGGAAAGGACGTTAAGCCGTTGGTCCCGGCTGTCATGAACATCTATGGCAGTCGTTATTAGAAAGTCAGTGCCTACCAACAGACTGACAGCTGGTTTAACCATAGAATGATGTTTCCCTTTGGGTTGCGGAGGTCAGACGGCAGTCGCTCCACGTAATAACTGAAATTCAGTCAAAATCTGGCTAAACCAGTGAGCAGACCCTGGGCCCTAAGCTTAAGTCTACGGCAACCGGGATAATGCTATGATGATAGGAATGACTATAAATGATATAATGAAACCAAACAGAAACATCTTGCAAATGTTTTGTTCATGAGCCAAATATAAACTGGGATCGGGAATATTGCTTTCGCCCCTTCGCCTTCGGGGTGAACTAAAATCTATTTTTGACAACACCAATTCGGTACAGTTGTGCACATTTAAATTGAGAAGTAGTTACAAATCACAGTAAGTAAAACTATTCATAGGTAAGTAAGTCACATAATCGCCGTATTGTTGGACAAATAATATTCATAGAAGTAAATGAAACATAATTAAGTGATCAAATCAAGATTTGAAATCTGTAGTTATAACTACGATAAATGTTAAAGCATAATGAAATTAAACAAGAAATTAAACTTCTAAGTGAAATAAAGTCTGACGTCGATTAACTTTAAACAACTTTAGTAACTTTACCATATTTAATGCAGTGTTTCATAACGTAAATAACTACGTTAATTTCACTAAAAACTGACAGTAAAAAAAAATTATAATAATTTAAAAATAAAAAACATACCGTAATTACATCTAAAGATATTTTCAGCAATATAAGCTAACAAAACATTTTATATAAGTAACTTATACCTACATAATAAGCACAAACACATACGTAAAGAGCCATCTTTTTGCGACTAAGGGTAACAAAGTAATGCAGATTGGTGAAACATTAGGCCACCTATGACAATTTCATAGAAAGTAGAAAAGGACGATTGGCAGACCACGCTGTGCGGAGTTAAGTATCTCTTACGCCGACAAAGAGAGCTAATAAAAATATATGAGAGCCATACCATTCCCGAACATGAGCAACGTGCCGATCGGACACTTTAGAATATCGCCTATTGTATTTTTAGGCGACACTTGGTAAGCAAACATGCAAACTTAAGAAGATTTATTGAGACCGGCTTTGTGCGGGTTCAAACGTTTGTTTTCTTATTGAATTTTGCTACGACTTCGGGGTAATAATTTTTTTTACCAGAACACAACCTATTTCTTTTTAAATAATTGATATCCGAATTTTTGTACTGCGTATGATTCATATTGACCTCGGTTAATGCTGACCTCACCTTAACACTACTCAGTTCATAAGTCTTATAATTTTTAGTCCTATAATAATTAAAGTATAAGACAATCCGAATAAGCACCATATTGTTAGTAAAATCGATAAACCTAATTAATTTATAAAAATTATAAGGAATATAACATATTGCAGGGAGTCTTCTATTAAACTTTTCATCTTATGTAATATGACATGATATGAACTATAAGGTTTTATTTTTTGACCAGTACATTTAAATTATATAAATTCTTTAAATCGCAGAATAGATGTATCTAAACCACATAGATACAATATGTTCCATAACAAACTACAAAAAAATTCAGCGATTCTGTAATAATTGGCTATAATTATGTAAACTAAGTAGTGTTACTCTTTATGGCAGAAGACTGATTGGCAAGTGCAATCGCAATGAATAATCAGCAGTCAAGATAGATGACGCTTTAGTAAAGACTGATATCACGGTATGTCAAAAGGCACTGCAACGAATTTGGGCGCCTTAAGGTCGATCAACGTGGAACAAATTTGGGGAGGACTACGATCAGCACTTCATGATGATGATGATGACTGTTATCAAGACATTCGTGTTACTCATTATCTCTGGCGAACATAACAGTGCCCGGTAAGCGGCAATAGGCTCGCCACCTTTTACGTGGGACCAACTATATTATTGGCGAAGTGTGGGCGTATAATAAACCCCTGCCTACCCCTTCGGGGAAACAGGCGTGAACAAGTATATATGTTACTTATTATCAGGTTAACGTTTCGTTCGTCTAGTCACTTCTTAAAATAAAATAACTTTATAAGTACTTATGATATAAGGTGTAAAGGGATCCTAACATCTTACCAAGACCTAAGGAGCCCAAGCCAACCTCACCTGCAAGTGGTGCACATGCCGATGAACGAACGAGGCTCAGGAGAACAAAACAGTGCCCGGTAGGCGGCAATAGGCTCGCCACCTATTACTTGGGATGAATTATATAATTAGCGAAGTGTGGGCGATTTCTCTGCCTACCCTTTCGGGGAAACAGGCGTGAATTTATGTATGTATGATTACCTATTGATGCTTACTTACAAATTCCAGTAAAATGAAATCAAAAGTAATTATTATGAAAACACACAACGTTGTATTCAATCAATCAACAATCATCTCAGCCCATTAACGTCCCACTACTGAGCACGAGCCTCTTCTCACATATCAAGGTGCGAGGGTATTGGGCATACTCCACCACGCTGACCCAGTGCGGATTGGCGGAGGCAGGTGTATGGCGTCCTGCTGTTAGAATTTATCAAGCCGCCCATTAGGCCTCTAACATCTAACATGGCTTAACGACTACCACATTTAGTGATAACCGGGACCAACGGCTTAACGTGCCTTCCAAAGCACGGAAGCGCTCGATATCAAATGCCACACAAACGGTCACCCATCCAAGGACTGACCTCTGTAAACTCTGCTGTACTTCGGTGATCGTTTTCGACCACCTAGTACCGCAGAGCTACGAGCGCTTCGTTGCGCTTCGTTCTACGTTGGTATTAAAAGTCTCTAAATGTTTAAATTAATAAATAAGCAAAATTTTACTAATCGGGTATTTTAATTTTAAACAAAAAAAAATTAGAAAGTGATTTGTCTGAGAATGGTTATACCTGTGTCTTAATTACAACACAAATAACCAGCACTAATAATTAATTAACAGCTATAGATGAAGCAAGTGGCACGAAAGGTCTCGGTAAAAATAATACATTTTATACCCAAAGACACAAATGGGCGCAGCTGTGACGTGGGTGGAACATTTGTTTAAAACAGCTTATAAAAGGCTACCCTAAACAGAAATTTGTGAAATGTCTCATTTCTCCAAATTGAGGGCAATGACATATATGTAAGCAGAAACGATTTGTAGGATTTGTTTTTGGCTATTTTTGACGTGTTGTTTGGTCATGCAAATATTTACAGAAGAAATAAAAAACTACTTAAATATTATAAAAATATCGTAGCTACTCGGTCAAGTGTCAGTAGGTATTTATCTCTGTAGTTCATAGTCAAAAACATTTTTTTATTCAAGTTGGACTCAAAAAAACTCTTATGAATGTCTGACTCTTATGCATGACTTAAAAAGTTTTTTTCCTTAATTAAACAAGTTGTGTGAGACCCTCGAAAGATAAGATTCATTATAATTTGTACATACAAATAATAATTTGTCGAAACATACATTCACGCCTTTTTCCCGAAGGGAAATATAATATTAAAAATAATATTATCGAATTATTAAAAAGAGGTATGTTTATGGAAAAAAGCTAAAATGCCATTATCTTAGTTAACATAGGTATTATACGAATAGAATAGAAGTTCTGAATATTAAAAAGGTAAACTTAAAATTATTGTACTATCTTATCATTTTATAATTATTGTATTAAAAAAGAAAGAAATTCGAAACTAGAATAACAAAATAAACTATAATAAATAATGAAATTTTAATCAAGTGCCATGTGGTAGAAGCGAAACCTCTAAAGAATATTTCCATCACCTCATGACATGCTCGAGGGTATCGTAGAAGGCGCCTAAGAAAATGGCATCTTGTCTAGTGTAAATCTGGGCGACGGGTTAGCCACTTCTCACCGTTTTATCTAGAGATATCTGTGCTAAGAGTGTTACTATACATATTATAATTCCATTTTAAATTTTTTTTATTATTTTAAATAGTTGTATCAAGGCTTCACTACTATCCCATCCCAAATGATATTATGAAAGTAAGTAAATTTAATAGAAGCCTTTAAGTACAATATGCTAAGTGCATAATAAGTTGGCAGAACACAATATGTCTCCTCTTAAAAGTTAACCCAAGAGAAAGTGAAGAGTCATATTTGTAGTTTTGTTTAATTTTCTAAAATTTGTGAAATTTCGAACATTAATGTGCAAAATGGTAAATTATTAACCGTTAAGTGTTTATGAACGTACATGAGTGTTGATAAATGAAACAAACCAGGGCAACATCACTTTTCAAATTCTCTCAAGAAGTCCACGTGAGATCCCAGTATAGTCCCACATATTAACTGAGGACTCATTGGGTTTAGGCGGGAGGGCATCTTATGTACCATTTATCATATGTATCACCACTAATTCTCATTTGCTATGATTTATTTATTATTAATATATCTCTTACTCGACACTGGCTAAATGTGCTAAACGCACAAAGCCATTATTTGAATAAAAACAAAAAGTTAACCCAATATATCGTACTAAATTAAGCTATATTGTGTTGGCTTGAAAATTTAAAATCATCTGTCAATCACAACGAAAGTTGGTAATAAACTTTGAAATGTTTTAATATTTATGAGTGAATTTGACAGATTTCTTAATAACTTATTTGTATAAAAAAGTCCAGACGGTGCACTGAACGCGAAATATCGTTAAGGGCAAACAACCGCACAACTGTCATACAGTTGTCTAGACGAATCAGAAGAACTAATTAATAAACAAAAGACTATAATTACTGTAACAAAATGATAATGAGTAACGATTCAGCTTTCACAACTTTGTCAATGCACAAAATTCTTAAAAGATAGAAAGAAACCTATTATTCTCTTCTGTTTACGAAGACTGTACAAAATAGCATGATTCAACAAATCATTATTTTAAAAATGTCAAAAGTCATCAAATAATATATCCAAAATAAGTAACTTCTATTCATTGCTTTGTTATCACTATCAGCTATTATTTTAATTACTAAAAAAAAATTAACTGCTTCTGAACAAATTCGTAAAAAAAGATATTAACCCGTTACATAATACAAATGTTGTGATGTCCGATATAACACGGAGGTGGGTATCCGATCCTACCACACGGTATAAATCTAGACCTAGAACGATGCGTCGTTCTATGAATAAGACTTATGAAAAATAAAAATTATTTTTGTGACTTATGTGCTTTAGTCTGCCGACACTAGAAATGTTTTTCATGAAGTCTATATTTACAAAAAAAAAGTAATTTAGTGCATTTGACGACCGATATGCCGTGGTGGCGAGTATACCCGCACTCCACTCCTGAGTTCGTGGGTTCGATTCTCACACAGCACAAATATTATTGTGTATAAATATGAATATTTGTTCTGGTCTGGGTGTTTTCCTATGTATATTAAGTATGTATTAACAAAAAAAAAATTTTTTATGTATGTTTATCCGTTATTTAGTATCCATAACACAAGTTCTTAATGATACTTATCTTGGAACTAAATAATTGGTGTAAGTGTCAGAAATATTTATTATTTATCCTTTTGTCCAGTAGGTAGGTAACCTATATAGAATGTGTTGTGTGAGAGGTCCAAGGATTACTTACTTGTATGGTGCGCTAGCAGCGGTCAAATAAATTAACATGTAAAGAAAGTTTTGATAAGTATTATATGTTTTAGGTCGTACTTCTACCTTGTACGTTTTAGTAGCAGTTGTAGGCCTACAAATATATTTATCTGTATAGTTAATCAGTATCATAACAATACAGATAACACAACCTATTTTTATAAAGAAGAAGCTGTTAAAAGATTACGAATAAAGACAGTGATTTAATCAAGGAAAGTAGCGAATACGCTGAAACTAAACTATTTAGTATGTGATTAAAATCAATCAGTTAGTAAGTGACATAATTGAGCAGACGACGACGTCGTTGGAGCTGCTAACTAATACGAATCGATACCTTCCGCCCCTTAAATTAACGAGTAATCTCAGATGGTAATTGCTTAATTTTCTCAAGACCGGAGATGATACCTTCAAAGTGCTCCGCAGATTAAGGTGAGCTCTGTTACGACTCACTCTGTGAGTGCAAAGCTTTATAAAGACATTTAAATTGGAAGGGTGTTTACGAGAAAAAATAGTTAATAAGTAAGTATATAAGTAAGTATATTTCAATCAATTAATCAAAATAATTAGAAATTTCTGATAGCAGCTAGGATAGGATATAATCACTGCTCTTATAACAAATAAATAATAATAGATTATGATCTTATACAAAGTTATTTATATTATAAACTATCAATATGTTTAAATAGATTTAAATAATGTACCTATATGATCCAACCATAAGTAAACTATATTAAAAAAAGAGTAAAAAGAAACTATATTCAAAGAAAAGAGACGGCATAATCCCGCCGAATTCATTCAAATCAATAGGATGCATATGATCAGTAAGTATATAAGTCCAATTTGATCCAGTCATCGTAACACTTGATTCGGCGCTGTAAAGTACTTATACTTTGTATTATCATATTTTCATTTTTATTTTCTGACAACATTTATAATAACATGAAAGTGATTAAGCCATACATAGAGTATTAATGGCAAGAAACCGCTATAAAGGCCACACCTCATCGCATTACGGACCTCTTGGTTGTTGAACTGCCGCTTCAATCTGGGGATGATAATTGTGAAACAAATACGACATGATCCGCCGCTACAAAGTATTCTCTATATTATCCAGGTTATAATCTACTTTTTGCCGCAATGCATCCTAATGGAACGAATAATATCATCAAGATATAAACAAATAAGCCAACTATATTCAAACGTTAATATGATTAAGTCATAAATAGAGCATTAAAGGGAAATAACCGCTATAAAGGCGCCACACCTCATCGCATTACGGACTTCATGGGTGTTGAAGCGACAGAATCAAGGGAAGATAATTATGGAGCGGACGCGACCTAAATACTAGCACACGTCAACAACGTTTGCTCCAAAGCATGAAGTTATTTCAGGTGTATTTCCAAACAGTCAACCTGTTTCGAGATTAACTTTTGACGAGAATCTTACATTATTTGTTACCTATTTTTGTAAAAATGATACATGATATGATGGTTCACATTCTACATATATACATTCACGCCTGTTTCTCCGAAGGGGTAGGCAGAGGCATATTATACGCCCAAACTTTGCCAATTACATAGTTGGTCCCACGTAATAGATGTCAAGCCTATTGCCGCTTACCGGGCACCTGTTATGTTCGCCAGAGCCTCGTCCGTTGATCGGCAGGTGCACCACTTGCAGGTGAGGTTGGCTTGGGCTCCTTAGGTCTAGGTGGGATTCTTTAACACCCCTCATACATTATATTACGAATGTTAATAAATGCAGTCTTAATGTAGCTTTATAATGTCTTCTTGTGCGTATTGACATCATACTAAGGGCCTGTTTGAAAGCATCATCATATCTTAGCATTATCCCGGTTGCCACAGACTTAAGCCCAGAGCCCAGGATCTGCTCACTGGTCTAACCAGGTTTTAGCTGTAATTCAGTTATTACATAGAGCGGCTGCCGTCTGACCTCCTAGAGGGTAAGGAAGCAACCTAGAGGAAAACATCACTCTATGATTAAACCAGTTTTCAGAAAATTAGAAGGCACTGTATCCCTTATAACGACTGCCATTGATGTAAAAGAATTAAAAAAGAAGAATTAAAAATAAGAGATACTCGTCAGTTAAAATTATGGATTTTGTATGAAATATTACGTAACTTACGTAATTCTTATTTATTTTGACATTTCATAAGAATCATAAGAGTTTTTGTAATCTCGAAAGCAAACAAAAAATTACACTTATCATAAATTTTTAGTATAATAGAAATCTCCGTATTAGTATGTCTTTCTGTAGAGGCCGAACGCAGATACTATCGGCATTAACTGGCAAAACTAAAGTCCTTATACCGCACACGAGGTTGGGTAACGAGGAAGAAAAACTTACAAACATTAAAACATTACTGTGTGATTAAAAAAATGGTTCTTACTATTAAGTAAAAATATTTGTTAATTCGATGGGTAGTCCATACAGATGACTGTAGTTGGCAAATTAAACGTCGCCGACAGACTAGAAAGATAGATGTGAGCACACTCGATGCCATAAGATTAAAAAAATAAAGGTATTGACTGACTTCTCAACTGTCAAATGGACCGCTTGAAAATCTCAAGACCGTACCTCTAGTTTCTCATTACACACACTAGAATGCTAAGATATTAAAGCCACCTTTTAAACATGGAAGCTAGCTTGTCCAGAAAAACAATAACAAAAAGAATACCGAACAGTAAATAGACTTGATTATATAAATAAAATGGCTATCACATCCAACAATAGCATGTGCAGAAGAGCAGACGAGATGCAAATAACAAAAATCAATACGACGCGCTGTGAACGCAGCACAATCAACTTGAACTAAGTTTCCCATCCTCCCAATTTTAGCACGCCTTGCCAAACGAGACTGTTGAGTACCTACTGCTCATTATTTATTGTTCACTTTTTGTCTAATTAAACAAGAGAATATAATACGATAAGACTGGACTTAAAATAATCTCATTATCTGTGTCCTGACTTTTTTATGGAATCACTAGAAGTCAGTATGAAATTGGGACAGGAAGATACGGAATAAAAGTTTTGCTGATTTTGTTCTATTACTTTCGTTTCGAATCATATTGTCATTATTAAAAATATAACATTTAACCACCCGTAAAATTGAGCAAGCAAATAATCAACAAGCTACGCCAACTGACACTGGAAATTTAAATTAGGATTCAGGCAGCTAAATGCCAAACGATATGATGATGATTGCAATATTGCAAAAGTTTGCAGGAGAATATCAAACAAACGCCGACTAGAGAATATTTTAAGATTTTCAAAAATAACACTAATGTTTTTTTTATTTTGACACAAACCACATCGCATTACATTTAAAATCACATAATGAACATAGAATTCGCAGTACTGATGACAGCTAGATGAAATTCTCAGACAGTGTCACAGAACAAGACAATAGATCGTCGGACATCCGGCCCAAGACATCGGCGGCGTAATAACTAGGCTGGGGAATTATAAGGACCAACTTTTGCAATAATAATTTCATCGGCGAGTCAATTAATATAAAAGTTATCCATGGTCTCGCATATCTAGGGCGATTTCGATAGTATTATTCAAAGAGAATACGAAAACAGCTTCAGTATCTCTTGCGCAAAGTAGGATTTGAAGACAACTATCACAAAATGTTGACTATCTAATTTAAGAACACGCTATAAATTTGGAACAGCTTCTTTTATTTCATTCTCTAATTGAAATAAGGTATTATATTATAATAGAAATAGAACATTATATTATTTTCCAAAGTGGTTTATATTATTATAACAACAAGCAAGACAAATTATAAAATTCATCCTAAAGTTTTCAACTCAGAAAAACTGGCACTTTATCAGCCGTAAACATCAATATGGAAAAAAATTACATCAAAATGTTGCGTAGGGACAAAAAATTTATGTTATGTAAGCTGAAACATATTTCTAATACAACCTTATTTACATAATTTTTAGAAGAAAATAGATACTTAAATAAAATTTCCTTTTCGTAGATAACAACGCAGAAGGGGTCAATTGGATATACTCGTACATCTACACAAACAGTAGGTGAGCACGAACACGAAGGCTCTAAGTAAGAGACTTGGCGTCTCCAAGCTGGTACTCGAGTGAACCTGTTGACCCAGTGAGGGTGCCCGGGGCTAAACTTTGCCCGCACCTGCCACCCTGCTGACTTTGACAAGAAACTATTGTTATAAAAGTTCAATAATATTAAAAACATAGGTGAGAGTAACGAAATTAAATTTTTTTTATATAAACATGGCTGGTAAGAAGCTATCACCAAAAATGTGCTAAATTGAATAAGCTGGTAGCAGTTGGTACTATAATTATTAATATGTCATCCATAATAATATTGAGTTTTTATCAACTTTATAAGTATACCGTAAAATTTTGAAGAATTAATATGTAATTACAGTTACAATATTAAAAAAAATCTATATACATTATTTAATACTGTAAAAATATAAATATATCGTAGAAAACAGTTAACTTTCTACAACACCATATATGCTTACTTATTTGCCCCAATTTCCCAAAACAACCAACACATTTAGCTAAACAACAAGCACAGTGAATATAGGAAATCGATCGAGTGCTTGCAATTGACATTTCAATATGAGAACAAATAGACCTTGCGAAAATGTTACCACTCGCAAAATAGAACTGTAGCAAACAGCGACCTAATTTAGTATAGGGATGATTGCTTCTGATTTACTTGACAAAACCTGTATAAGCTATAGACATTTTGGTTTGTTGGATATTATAGCGATGAATCACAAAATTTTAAAAGCCTTATTGCAACGTCTCTCAATCCATATAATGCTCTTTATACAGGTACACAATACTAATAACCAAGTCAGCGAACAGATTACGAAAGTACATTTCACTTAATATCCAGTTTGAGCCACACGGACTGTGCCTTTTAAGGTATGGATATGACTCGTCAACCACAGCTGAACTAAAGTGAACTTGTTGACCTAAAATCGGTCGTTGAATCACTGGCACGTGTAGTTTGCTACGTCACTGCCGAGTTGAAGCCTGCTGATGTAAGGAAAATTAAGCTAAGAAGAAAGCTTCACTAGTTTGAGTAAGATATCAAAGAGTGTTTTCACTTATTGTAAGTAATAAAAAAGCTTGTATAGAATCTTTTAATGATTTTTTCTATTTTCTGTTAGTAGTTTTTTAAGTTATTTACTTAATAATTACATCATTTATTGAACTAAAAATATTACCGCAGAAGGCTACATAGTATAGTCCGAAGATTGGTACAAATCCATTACTCACGGCTACTCAATCTACCAGTTAATTGCTTGGGTATTATATATTATATGTACAAACCATAACCCTGATAAGTAAAATGCTTTTCATTTATGATGTAATAGAATACAATACAATAATGATGTCTGTTTCGTCAGTTATTATTATCCTGACATCTTTTGCGATTCCGTACATATAACAGATAACGTTGAAGAATCATTTATTTCATTATAATAGTACTAGTAATGAATATGTCGCTAATAATGAAGTGTTTCGTTTCATTACTGTTACTAAAAACAAAAATAAGTAACTAGAAAGTTTAGAATTCGACTGTACTAAATTTCTACGTACCTACATATGTAGAATATCTATTAATTTTAATGACTTCCTAGACTAAAAATCAATCAATAATTGCACTCATTGGGAGCACAGTTTCCGGCACAGTTTATTGAGATGTAAGTAAAATAGCGCTGTATTTAGAAATTACTAGGTTTGATAATTTCGGTAGTTTGGTGAGATACTCAGTCAGCTTACCAAGACGACTACATTTGTCGGCAAGGTTTGAACTCTCCGCCAACAGCTCTTAAATAAAACGCTCAACCGATTTACAATGCTACGCAATAATAAAATGTTAAATTGGATGAGATGTAAGTAAAATAGCGCTGTATTTCGAAATTACTAGGTTTGATAATTTCGGTAGTTTGGTGAGATACTCAGTCAGCTTACCAAGACGACTACATTTGTCGGCAAGGTTTGAACTCTCCGCCAACAGCTCTTAAATAAAACGCTCAACCGATTTACAATGCTACGCAATAATAAAATGTTAAATTGGATGTGATAGGATTATTAATATTAATATGTATCAAAACTAGAACATTGATACACATGACCAATCAAGCACAAAAGAATTGGAGAAGTAAAATGTACAATGATACGTTTCTTTAATTTCACGCACCAAAAAGTCCTCATCTCTTTATTATTAAGGTACTCTTCTTTGGTCGGATCGTCGGTGCTGCTTTTATAATTACTAACTTATATATTATGGATGTGAAAGTGGATTTGTTTGTTTATTACGCTAAGTTAGCCGCCTTTAATAAAATTTGTCAAAGAGATAGATGGGGTTTTTGATTTACAAAGGCTTCTTTTAATTCCGAAATATTCCCGTGGTTTCTGTAATAAAGCGATAAAATGTGAGCCTTGCAAACGAAGCAAATTAAATATGAGGATAGGCAGTGACTGAATAAGTCCCACCATGACTGAATGACATGTCCTGAATCCTGTGATGAATTTAACGATATGGTATATCTCTTCTATATTACATTATTGTTAGGTATATGTATTAATATTTATCTTTGGAGCGGGTGTACATGCGACTAGCAGACAGGCACGCAAAATCGAAAAAGGTGGCAAAATCTCATATTGCTGTCAAAGACTAATTTTGGTTAACAAAGCCTTCGAAGTAAATTTCAAAATGACTATATACTTTATCATGTCTACAGACAATATCTGAATACACATTAATCATTATTTCCAATTTGGATGGCCATAACAAAATCTGCATAGAATTTGAGCTTAAATGAATGCAATTTTCAACGTTGGGTATCCTATGTAAATGCAGATCCGGAACGTAACGATGTTACAGAGTGGCGGTTGATGGATTATGCTATCCTGCAGATGCGATGGAGTATATACGCACACATATATCTGTATCTGCACCGTTGTCAATGGACTGTAAAATTTCAGGTGACTGTACCGGAGTTTGCATTTAGGGCAATGGATGTGGCCTTAATGACGGTCGGAAAACAAAACTCGGCACGAAATCTTCCTACAGACTTTTCTATTTACTGTACGCTAAAATCTGAAACACAATAAATACGCCAGTTCTAGTTAACCACACACGTGAAGCAGTTACCCCAGGATGTTTCAATTTTCACGGAATATCCTATAGTCAGCACAATGGCTTTGTGTGCATTACCAATTATTTATGTACACGGTCAAATAGCACCTTTATATTTTGTTATTACCGGAAACGGAAAGAGCATCATGTCGTGCATTGACTTCAATGTAAAATACTTTACGTCGAATTCGAAAATTATGATTCTGTACGATTTAAACCCAATCAAATTTAAAATGAGTCTTTGATCTCATCTTGGAAGAGTGATTTCATCGTGAGTCATTATTCAAATCCATTCCGAAATTCGTCCTTTATTTGGAAACCAATTTGGTCAATCAGTATTCACATCTAAACAGTTAGCTTTGCCTTTTTGGATTTTTAATTTAGAACGGTTCAAGTGCGTTGAACTATATGGGAGGCGCTATCCGTTATATGAAAATTCTGACATTAATAATAATTATTGTATACATACAAATAAGTACAATACGGTACACCGTATAATAGACGTTGTTTATCTTTATAAAAAAATTGCTAAATAATCATTCTCTACAGGTATCAGTATGAGGCCTTCTGCCGTCTTCGCCTTCAGATTTGTGGCGTCCTGGTTGGTGTTGAGATTTTCAATTTTCATTGCTTAAGGGCTACCATATATAGTTATAACCGCAACAAACAGTGGCAGTGGCTTGCCGTGACCCATCGTTCACCCATCAACTGGCCTTTGTAATATCTTAATTTAGGGTAACGAAGCTATGAGGTATACACATTTTTTTGTATCAAACACATACTGTAACTACGTGCTAATATTAGAAATGCGAAAATTACCGTCTGTTATGCTTTCATGCCTGAACCAATGGTCCGGTTATAATGAAATTTGTCACGAACAAAGGTTGAACCCTAGGTAAAACGTAGGCTACATTTGATCCCGAAAAATCACAGCACCTATGGGTTTGGCAGAAGTTGGTGAGTTATAACCCCTTTTCTTATAAAATGGATATGAATGTTCCTGTGCTAAATGCAATTAAGTATAACAAATGTATGGAAATATACTTAGCATGACAATTGAAACATTAGCAACCGGTCCAAAATGCAGACAATAATAAGTTACCAAGCCGACACAGGCGTGGGATGATGAACCATGCAACAAATTGTAATTTGTAATGACAGGCACGTGGACTTTCCAGGAAAATATGTTGTTTAGCCTTGACTTCTTATCACGTTTGATTCACTTATTGCTTGGCAAACTATGGGTGTGCTAGACAACATACATAAGGTCTGTACTGAATAAATGACATCGTAATTTTGTTTTATATTTAATAACAAAAGATACACTCAAAAAAAATTAACCCATCTAAACCGACGGGAGTGTATGAGAAAGTGAGTGATTGCAGCGAAAGCGAAGTAAGAGCGTGACAGGATCTTATCAAGTGGAAGGATGTGATCCCGGCCTACCCCTACGGGAATAATGCGTGGCAACATATATATATATATATATATATGTGTTCCAAGTACAAAACTTTCTCAACAACTCAATGTAAATTACAGGGACTGCGAGCGCACCCGTGCGCCCACGCAGTTTAAAGCAAGTTTGTTGTGGGTGTAAGTGTGTACTTCTTCTTTTTATAATATGTTGTCACTTTGAAATAAATCTGTACACAATGTAACGCAAATATATACCATATTTAGTGGACACCTTGCTACTAATAATTTCAAATGGATTTAGATGTAGCAAAGTTCACTTTTAGCACAGTCGAATCGCGAAAGGTGCTATCTCTGCTAACTTCCATAACAGAAAAAAATTCTTATGTCCCAGCGCCTTCTAGTCTCATTCCAGTTTAGTCCATTGATAAAAATTCTCATAAAATAATCTAAACAAATAAGTAGTTTAAAAACAAAAAGATCGTGTAATGGTCTATTTGCGTCTTTATCCCTGTGTTCCAGATTTGGCCAGTAACGATTTTCAATTACTGATGGCCTCCTTTTGCAATCATGTTCGCTACGTGTCATTTCTAATAAATTCAAAAACAGAAAGAAATACTTATGCCCCAGCGTCTTCTAGCCTTACTCCAGTTTAGTCCATTCATAGACCCATAAATGTATCTACACAAAAGCTAAGAAGTAAGTTGGTAATACTAGATCGTGTAATAATCTAACTGCGTCTTCATCCCCATTCCAGATTTGCTCAGTAACGATCTTCATTTACTGATGGCCTCCTTTTACCATCAGGTCAGCAACGTGTAATATCTGCTAAATTTCATAATAGAAAAAAAGACATCTGTCCCATCGCGTCCCAGTCTCTCTAGAAGAGTTTACTGATAAACCAATAAAACCATCTAAACAAAAGCTAAAGAGTTGGAAAGAAAGAGATCGTGTAATAATCTAGTTGCGTCTTCATCCCTGTACCATATTTGGCCAGTAACGGTCTTCATTTACTGATGACCTCCTTCTACAATCATGTCCACTACGTGTCATCTCTGCTAACTTCCATAACAGAAAATAGGACTTATGTCCCAGCGCCTTCCAGTCTCTCTAGAAAAGTCCACAGATAAACCAATAAAAGCATCTACACAAAAACTAAGTAATTGGTAACAAATAGATCATGTAATGGTCTATTTGCGTCTTCATCCCTGTGCCAGATTTGGCCAGTAACGATTTTCATTTACTGCCCTGCCTCGGATTGGCCTCAGCTAAATGCATAATAGATGAGGTCTATAATAATACCATTCAGCCAGGATACAGCGCTCGCTTTGGTACTCTATGTGTATTTTTGGTGATTCACACTTTGTTTCTGAGGGAATGGAGGCCAGCTTTTTTCGGTTTATCAAATTAATGTGCCTAAGTGTTATTTGCAGTAAAGCCTCACTGAATTAGGGACGAAGCTTATATTTGGATTTCAGGCTTGTAACAGGTAATATTTTTTTATTATTTATACTAGCAGCGTCTCGCGGTGTCACCTGTTCCCAAATAGCGAATTAAAATATCGTATGTGTTAGTTTAGGCTATAAACTACCTGAGTGCCAAATTTTTTCAAAATCCGTTTAGTAGTTTTTGCATTAAAGAGACAAACATACATCCATACAATCTCACAAACTTGGAAGTAGGATTAACTGTACAAAACAAAAGACAAAAATCCAATGAATAAGTCTTCAGAGAACGTAAACTCCTACCAATGACGTCATCTCCAGAGATATTTAAGTGAGCATAGCATATTATCACATTCCGTACCAACGGGCTGACCTCTATAAGCGCTACTTAACTTTGATGACAGTTTCAGACATTTTACGAACGCTTCCATTATTATAACTACTATGAATTAACTTTTTTAATGTATATTACTCATCACAAAGTTGTTAGAATTAAAGTAGATATAAACGTCCTTTGTGGTAGCGATGATAGCCCAGTGTAAATAAGCAAGCGCACTGAAGATTACCCTAAGCGGTACCTATCTTACGAGCGTGCAGTCAAATTTGGGCAAGTCAAAATCTATGCGAGACGATAGTCGATTCCACGCAACACAATGAATTTGCGTCTGTATGCGTAAGCGCTTTTGTGACACCAAAAATCATCGTTCTCTGGTATTAATTTGACTTTAAGTGGCAATTTTGGACCAGTTCATACAGCAAATAGGCACAATTCTTTTTAGCTGAATCATAAAAAGTGAAACGACATAATTTATAATTTCAACATTGAAAGTTATGGTAACAAATTAACAATAATAACATGTCAATTGTCAGTGGTAAATAAAATATAGATACGCCCATTAATAGTAGTTTGAGGAGTACAAAATAGTAAAGTGCCACCAAAGATGTCACAAACGCATTCTCTCGGCGGCCGCATCTAACATAGTGAGATTTTGGTCGTAAAAGTTTACACATACGTTTTAGGCACTATACCACTAAGATCGATAATTTAGTAACTAATCAACATGGCTCAGTACCTGATGTGAAGCTGACAGATCATTTGGTATATAGAGTAGAATTTTGTTTTCTTCCTTTTTTAGAACATAAAACAACATTTGTATATACATGTTAACATAGGTACGTTTTGGCTTGTTATACATTCAATCTGTTTTTCATCAAATTTATTTATTTAGTACACACACAGAAATATATATATAGAAATACTCAAAAAACTAAGAAACATTGGGTACAGGGC
This sequence comes from Musotima nitidalis, assembly GCA_949126915.1. NCBI lineage: Eukaryota > Metazoa > Arthropoda > Insecta > Lepidoptera > Crambidae > Musotima > Musotima nitidalis. The sequence goes on from OX421429.1 coordinate 5,554,490, forward strand.
ACAGCTTATTCCAAATAGAAATATCTTCCAGCTGGCCCGCGATAGGAAAAACTTAAGATAAAACAGGCTAGTCTGTGCGTTGTAATATACTAAACACAGAGAACAAAAAATACAAAATTAATATACTAACGAAGACAGATACAAACAAAATAACAACAACAATAGTAATATAAAGTGTAAACAAAAACCTAACAACATGGCAAAAAATTAACTTTTAAATGTTTTTTCAAAGAAGCAACGCTGGGGCAATTCTGAACGTGCATGGGCAGATCATTCCATAACCACTGCATGCACTGAGAAGGAATATGAAAAGAAATTAGACTTGTGAGAAGGGAATTTAAGGAGGTAACGAAGATGAGGTCTACAAGGAGCATCGCGAGTGTGGAGAAAAGAGAACCGCTCACGCAGATATGAAGGGTATATAGGTATAAAGAGAACATTATAGAGGAGGCAAAGGATCCGAGTATTCCTGCGTAACCTGATTGGGGGCCAACACAATTGCTTACGGAAGACCGACACATGGTAATTCTTCCGAAGACCGAAGATAAATCGAATGCAGATGTTTTGCAGGCGTTCAGAGCTTGTCCAAAAGTTCCTCAGTAAGGTCCAAATAACAGGTGTCTGCATAGTCGAGGATAGGAAGGAGAAGGAATTGAGCTAAGGACACTTTTGTAGCTAATGGAAGAAAACCCTGGAGACATTTGAGAGAGTGGATGGAGAAATACATTTTACGACTGACATTGACTACATGCGCATGCCAGGACAGATTAGCATCCAATAACACACCTAGATTTTTCACAGTATCACTGTAGCCAATAGGAACGCCATCGAAGACCACAGGTGGCACGAGGGAAAACTCCAACCTGCTACGCAAATGTCTACCACCAATAAGGAAAGCTTGGGACTTACTAGGGTTCACAAGAAGCCCAAACGATTGAGCCCAGGACATAATACGGCCCAAATCACAATTTAACTCGGCAATAGTACAATCCATATCCGCTAGCTTAAAGTGCCTATAGATCTGTAAATCGTCTGCATAGAGATGTAATTTTGAAGAAATGTTAAGTGGTACGGAATTAATAAAAATTAAGAAATGCAGAGGAGAAAGCACTCTACCCTGAGGTACACCCGCGTCCAGACAACACCAATCAGAGTAGGACTCTTCATGGCGGACCCGCTGCGAGCGACCACTCAGGTAAGAGCAGAACCATGAGAGAGAGATTTAGAGGTGTTCAACTGGTTCATATTCACGAGAACATTCATCCCCCAAAATTAAAATATGATTCAATTAAAATATGTGTAATTAGTTTATAAATGTTTCATTATCTATTGACATATAGGTACTTACACTAAAAATAATTTTACCCTTTTTAACTTCTTGTTCATATATTAATAATAGGTTTGACGAATAAAATCGACTATTTCCAACAGTGTATTTAAAGCGTAAATTAAGTCAATTATTGATATCAGTTAAAAATTATTAAATAACAAAAAAATTATAAATTCTCGTTGAGGTTCATTAGATAACTATATAATCTCTCGTAAAAAATATAATATAAAATATATTTACATATCATAATGGTAATATCATATCTCAAAGTGAGCTCTGACTAGCATTTTCAAAGTCCTGCCTTCCGGAAAAATTAAAATAACAAAAATCTATTGATAATATCTATAATATTCCTCTGCAGTGCACTTCTTCAAATATAATCTTTGATATGTGGATAATTGTTTTATTAAATAAGTTAGAATTGTGTATCAACAGTTGGTCAAAACCACTAAAAGATTGAAGTTACGTCTTAAATGGATTACACGCTCTTAAGCGGCGATGAAGCGCTCGTATTTCTGCGGTGCTCGGTGGTCGGAAACGATCACCGAAGTACAACAGAGTTTACAGAGGTCAGTCCTTGAATGGGTGACCGTTTGTATGGCATTTGATATCGAGCGCATCCGTGCTTCGGAAGGCACGTCAAGCCGTTGGTCCCGGTTATCACTAAATGTGGTAGTCGTTAAGCCATGTTAGAGGCCTAATTGGCGGCTTGATAAATTCTAACAACAGGACGCCATACACCTGACTCCGCCAATCTGCACTTGGTACGCGTGGTGGAGTATGACCCAATACCCTCGCACCTTGGTATGTGAGAGTTTATGGGCTGAGATGATGAAGCGGCGATAGGGTTTCGCTTAGACTTCTTATTCCGAGAATCTGGGGTTCATATCCTGGTGGAGGACCTCACTTGCTCTGTGCCTCGGAAAGCACGTTAAGCCGTTGGTACGTATGTACCTTCTAACATCCTGACAGCTGGTTTAACCATAGAATGATGTTTTCCTCTTGATTGTGGTATTTGAGGTCAGGCGGTATTTCATCTATGTAAAAACTGAAGTTCAGTCAAAATCCTGGCTAGATCAGTGTCACCAGCCACAACCAGACCTTGTGCCATGGGATTGAGTCTGGGGCAGCCGAGATAATGCTAGAATATGATTGCTTTCTGTGACAACCTATGGTCACTAACTCAAGTGGTTTCCTTTACGCACAAACTACCAACAAAAATACCCCAGACCAGGACAAATACTTAAATCTATGTGTTAGCGAACAATAGAATTTGAATTGCGTCTGGATACCAAACTTATTTTAATATAAATTGAAACGTATAGTACTTTAAATGCAAATGAATTTTGGTCGAAGAAAGCTATGTTTGCTTCTAGGACGGGATCTGGGTTACTTTTTGTATCACAATAATGTTTTTGTGAAATGCAATACTACATACTATACTATAAAATAGAGTATAAACCGCCACGTGGACTGAGCGGAGGGGACAGCCACAACAGAGTGTCAACAGAGAATCTCTTTTTTTTTCTTTGATAATAATATGGACTCACTCCATTAGAATATTTGCCAGTGTCAAGTAATTTGATAAACCAATTTATTTGTATATAAAATAGATATTATGCAGCTTTTTTGTCATTTAGATTTAGTGAAGTAACGTCCGTCACAGTCAATTCAATTAATGTACTGAAGTGTTAGATAGAGGCTTCTATGGATTTTTGGAATCAACACGGAATTACAAATCACGCTAATATGCCACTTCCAATTGTTTACGTTCTATACATAAAAAAATATTATTTACAGCAGTTGTGAAAAACATAATACTGCCGCGATGTGTCTTTTTCTTATTGGCACCAAAACCCTCATCTACAAATGTTTTGTCACACACCTTTGGAATGAGGAGTAGGCAGATTGGATCCCGGCCTTCGTGTCACAAAATCTTGAAAATAGAATTGCAAGGACGTGGTTCAAAATACAGAGCAACACATCTGTGAGCAAGCACACCGAGCCTCAATTTAATGGTTGGCAGACAAAATGATGAGTCATGATATAGGTAACAATAATCTATCACAATTCCTAAACAGGTTTATTTCGATTTTACATTAGAATGGGAAACCACCAGATGGATTATGGTAACATATATCAATAAGGAAGAATATTTGTACGACTTAGAAGAAATGCAATGATTTAGAAAAATATTCTTGTTACGATAATGAAACTGAAATTACCATATAACACGGAAAATCTATTTTAAACTGGTGAAAAACAAATAGTTACATACGTTTGACAGAATTTAGACACTTTAAAAGTCACTAAATATCACAACCATTAAAAAATTTGATATCTCATTGATAAGATGGAACTTCCTACTCCATTAGTATACTAGTCATATCAATTAACTATAAACCAGTTATCGTAAGCCTTCTTCGCATAATATACTTGTGTTATTAACCCCGGAAATACTAACAGTAATTAAAATAAATAGGTCAGTAATATTGTTAAGCAGAATATCTCGTTTAAGTCGCCAAATAGTTTTTACTTTTATCTGCTTTAATTATATTTTAGTGTACTCAATAATAATGTATTAATAATTAATGTATTATTAAAGTAATGTATTAATACATCAATTGAAAGACTTCATATAATCGTATTCTAAAATAGTTCTACAATTGATCTCTATATAGAAATATTCATATAAGGCACTGTATGACCATTATCCACCAAACAAGATATCCTAGCTTCTAAATCTTCCAAAACATGATCCGTTAGACGTAATGCGAATTTGAGGCAAATTAACGCAGCGAGGTCGGTGAATCGTTCTGCTTTAATTAGAACCGGAATCTTGGTGTACCGTTTGGAAACCTTCTGTTCTGTTGAGCTCATGTATGTAGATGTAACCAAATCGCTACGTACAGTTCCACGAACGTAACATTTAAAGTCCAATGCGTGATTCAATGAACGCACCTCCAATTCAGCGAGATCCGCTGTTTGTTCTCGGGTCTCCCAGTTCCAAACACCATGCTCGGGGTCTTGTTATTTTGGCCATGCTCAACGATTAACACCTTTCGTAATCCATGCAAATTATATTGCCCATCGTTACACTCTTCGCTGCTCTCCCCAGTGACGGAGCGAAGAGAATAAGACATGCTCTTTGAAGAAATAATTATTTTTTTATTTCAAACACTTCTACAAATATATAGCATATTATTGGCAATAAAATCTTCTGGCACGACATGTGAAATATTTCCTAGAAGATTGGTGAGAGAAATCTCCGATGTTGTGCTTTCTTGGCCTAGATTTGCCGGTTCGTCGACCGATTTCGAGTAGAGGATTGGCTCCACAATCACCTGGTGATGTTCGCCTCGAACCATTCGCTTCCGAACGTGGAACGGATATATTTTTAGAGAAACTAATATTCTATTTCTGCAATGTGCAGCGTCCCTCCGATTCGTTTGGGAAAGTGTTTTATGGCTTTGCGCTCCAGTTGAACGTCTTGCTTTATTGAATTTCACAGGAATACAGTCATTGAGAATAATATTTGTTACAAACTGCTTACTTTTTTTAAATAAAATGCTTTTAGAGTGGAAATTAATTTAATTTTAGTCACACTAACGTTTGAAATATTCTAGTTGATACGATAACATTGCCCGTATATCAAAAATAAGCCAAACATTTATATTTAATTAAAGAAAACACGGTTTATTGTCAGTTAGTGAAATAACAATATTTTTGTTTTTATAGATACGCTTACGCTTTAAAGGGAGAACCTTAATGATATATAAATGCATAATTCTTAAAAGGTTAACACTTATGTTAAGTTAATTACTTTATGTTAATCAATTTATTAAAAGCCCAGATTTAAAAAAAAAAGAAGGAAGATCTTAATGGAATAAAATCCCTTTAACTTATGGAACAAGCTGAGCGTGACGTCACGGTACACGATCTCATAATGAAATGTACGAGACTTTTCGTTCCCTTTTATTGCGTACGGTTACGTCATAAGATTTTAATGCTTTTATCTAAGTTGTTTTAAGGGTTATTTCTAACTGAAAAAATACCGTATTACTTATTTTCATTCAGGATTCTTAAAGAGCAAAAAAACACATGTTTATTTCCGAAGTAATTTCAAATAATGCAGCACTGTAGCTCCACGGTGCTAGACGGTCAGAAACGATCATTAAAGTAAAGCAGAGTTCACACGGGTCAGTTCTTGGATGGGTGATTGTTTGTGTGGCATTTAATATTGAGCGCTTTGGTGCTTCGGAAAAACGTTATTCTCTTCCCAGCTATCACTATTACTAGTAGTTGTTACCTTAGAGGCCTAATTGGGCGGATATATTCTAACAGCCATGAACACTGCACAGAGAGATAAAAAAAAACATGTTCTAACATACATACATTCACGCCTGTTTTCCCGAAGGGGTGGGCAGAGGCGTATTTTATACCCACACTTCGCCAATTATATAGTCCCTCGTAATAGGTGGCGAGACAATTGCCTACATGTTTTCTTATACACAACTTTTGACAACGATTTGAAGCATAAAACATAATGGACTGTAAAGTGTGTGCCTTGTGGTACCGGACTAGATTAGTGCCACCTCAAGGGGAGTCGCGACTCACTCACAGCATCATCCTGCGTACGGGCTTGAGCTGCGATCACCAGCCCACGTGCCCGTCTGCCCAGCGTGGTGATTATGGGCACTCACTCCCAACAGAATGTAATCTAATAAGGATGCCAATATTCAGCAGTGGACTTTATAAGGCTGATATTAATTCCTATGTCTATTTCTATATGAAAGATCATTCATTTTCAGCTCACTGTGTGGCGTATCTCCCGAAAATTCGAGAAACAACTCATAACCACAGGGCGTATGCCCTGATAAGAATATTTGACAACATCAGCAACGACATCAACCATTAAAGTAAACATATCCTAGCATTATCCTGGTTGCTCTAGACTAAAGCTTAGGGTTCAGGGTCTGCTCACTGGTCTAACCAGATATGGGCTGAATTTCAGTTATCACATGGAGCGACTGCCGTCCGACCACCGCAACAAGCAGAGGGAAATATCATTCTATGGTTAAACCAGCTGTCAGGGTGGTAGGAGGCTCTGACTTCCTACTAACGACTGCCAAAGATGTTCATGACAGCCGGGACCAAAAAGGCTTCAAATCGGCTTGACGTGATTTTCAAGGCACGGAGCAAGCGCATATAACTTCGAAACGTGCCCAACCAGGGTTTGAACCCGAGACCCTCTGAATTAAAAGGCTATGGGTATCGCCACTGAAAATAAACCATTAAAGTGATACATATATAATCTCACACCCATATTATATTACTTGGGGTGAGCAGAAACCTTATGACCTACAACTATTTAAAGGTTTGTAGTTGTAGCCAAGTCTGAAAACATCAATAATGTAACTTAAATTTAAAGTAAAAAGCCAATAATTTTGTGTAAGTGAATCTAAGTGCCAGTTCTGAGCCACCGCTCTGTAAGATGAACTGACAAGAAACTTACAGGCCATGCTCTTTTAAATTATCTATTGGTTACATACTTAAATTACAATCTTCAATTATGTAATATGTAACATATCAATACTACACACTGCAATAGAATATAAAATTAACAATATGCAATAGCGTGTATGAAATGGTATGAAATGTAAGTTTGGTCTTAGAAGTACATATTTAGATTGTGATAAATTTAATAATGAATTATCAGTTTTTGTCCAGTGCTCTGTTATACTTATAACACCAATACCTTAAAACAAAATCCATTGATAGTTTTTTGATCTTTGTGCATACATCTGCATATGAATGGAAGAAAGCGGAAATGTTGTAACTTGAAAAAAATATTCATTTACATATAGTGTTGAAATATGGAATGTACTTATTTTAATCTATAGCATAATTATTTAATTGGCTGATGACCAATCTTATTTTATACATGAATAATGGTTCAAAGTGATTTCGTCCAAAATGCAAGTTACAACAATCATCAATATGGTAAATGGAAATATGAAGTGGTTTATACATCTGGATATGAAAAATTGGATAATAAACAACAGACATACACAAATTTTCATAAGCATAAAGTTATTTTGATGAATTTTAGTACATAATTTTAAAAACCAAAGAATTTCAAGAAAAGATAGTCGTGAATAGTTTGTAGGCCAATTATTTTGTAAACTTATCACAAAAAGTTAATTATTCATCGGTACTTGTAAGATTTTTATAAATAAAAAAGAACTAAATGCAAGATGGGTGGGCTATATAAGTAGAATTTACGACTGTGTAAGATACAAAAACGCCGATAATAAACAAAACATAAACCCCACTTACTTGAGAATAAAATGACAGCATTATTTCTTCGTCGTTATTTCTAGAATAAACCGCTTATTTGTAATAGTTTATTTTAAAGTTTTCAGTACACATATAGTCAGAAAGTTTAAAACACAAATATTTCAATTTTTTTATTAACTTACACACAGAACACACATGACTGCTTAAAAACAGTTTAATAGGTGCATAAATAAATGTATGCTAACATTTCAGTCAGAATCTAGTTAAATTAATACTTTGTTTCTCAACACATCACTAAACTTAAACACCGTACGGTACGAAAATTCCCGTTTTGTTTGTTTTCACCACATATTTTTTGTATTCATTCTTTCAGGCAGAGACAATATGAAAAACATTCTGCCTACTTTTTTTATTAAAATGTTTTGATTGTTTTGTTGTCTACGTTTTAATTTAACATAACACTTACTATTAATAATAAACCTCATGTCTTTAAGTGGACGTGAATTTATTTTCGATAATATAGCAATTTTAAAAATCTACAGGTGTTTTTGCACATGTACACGTTTGTTAAAAATACAGCACTCGTAAATGTAATATTTGTATATTTTTATGTGAAAAATTCATACATATTTGTAAAGTTTATTAAATAAGCGGCGATAGCCCAGTGTCGACACCCCTTGCCATTAATCCAGAGTGTCTCGGGTTCAAACCCTTGTGGCGCACCTATGACTTTTTAAAGTTATGTGTGTAATTATCGCTTGCTCCGTGCCTCGGCAAGCACGTTAAGCCGTTGGTCCCGGCTGTCATGAAAATCTATGGCAGTCGTTATTAGGAAGTCAGTGCCTTCTTCACTGCCGCCGTCGCTCCACGTAATAACTGAAATTCAATCAAATCTGGATGAACCAGTGAGCAAACCCTGGGCCCTAAGCTTAAGTCTAGGGCAACCGAAATGATGATGTAAAGTTTATTGAATAGAAATTGTCATAAATCTTAACAATTGTGTCTTATAAAACTGTCAATTTGTAGCAAATATTAAATAGGACCCTAGATACGCAATTAGCTATAATTAATTTTGTAACTGTTCTCAACGTCTACTTCTCACAAACCAGGATAAAACTGTTTAAAGTCAACTTCAGTGCGGTTGTTTATTTACCCTCAGTTTATTCTATATTTTAATAGCATATCATTTTCATAATTATGTTACTAATATGTGCAAGACCTTGGGCCAACAAAATTATCAGTATAGGTTAAAAAGTTGTAATCTAGTCTAGTGAAATATTTAACGTCAGTCAATGCCAAACTTGTTTGTTGTGGAGGGAGATGAATTGTTAAAAGTTACAAAAAATATTTTAAAGGACACTTTAAAACCAATGCTAATAATTGACGATTTCAAAATATGCTCTGAATATAGTTTTACTGCATAAAACCACTACAGCCATGGATGAAGAAAGTAAGTTACATATATTTGTAGGTTAGGTACAATATATTAGAACTGGAATTATTGTACTCCGTTCACTTTTTCTACAGAATTGATTCGAAGAAAAAAGAAAGCTCTAAATGGAAGTAACAGGAGAGCTCTAGCAGAAGCTTGTAATGATTTGGCGTCGTTTTATTACAAACACAATAGATATGATGATGCTCTCGAAGAATATAAGCTGGAGGCTAGCATCTGTAAAGAGTTAGGTCTACGTTTAGAATGGGCTACTTGTAACAGGATGATTGGAGAGATGTATATGCTTATGGCAGAGTTTGACAAAGCCCTGAAGTATGAACAGCGACATTTAGGTAAATGATTTGCATAAATCTTCTAGTTTCATTATATTTTTTTAAAAATATTTAATTACTTAAATGTCAGACCGATATATAAGGCCTTTACCAATACCAAAGTTGTGTGTTGCATATTGCACATAAATTTGTGAGTGTTTTTTACAGTCAACAATATTTTACTGACAGCAGCATACTAAACTTAACAAAGCCTGATGAATGTAAACTGTGTTTTTAAATGAAATAGATTAGGGTCACATGTTATTACATATAAAAGTGGTTGGATGATCAAGAGTAGAAAAATGCTTAATTTCTCTGGGAAATTGGGTTTTTGATGTCTTAATGGCACAAAGTGTTTTATTCACAGTTTAGTTATATTATTCAGAGATTAGTTATAAAAATAATTGTATATTTTCAGAGGTGGCAAAAGAGCTTAAAAATCTTGTTGAAGAACAGAGGGCAATGGCAACACTTGGTAGAATATACCTCCTGCAAGGCCAGTCCACAAATAATGAGAGTGAATCCAAGACGTCATTGAAAGCAGCTGAAAAGGCTTTCATGAAAAGCTTAGTCCTGTGCGAGAGGTAATTTTTGATACATACACTTTAATGTTTCAATTACATATTTAGTATTTTTTGCATCTGTAAATAATTGTTTTTTTTATGTTTTCTATTTTTCTGTACCTTTTGTGTTTATTTGTACTAAATCAATTTATTTTCTTTCTAAAGATTAGTCAAAGCTACTTTTTAAGTTTTGCACATATGTATTTCATTTAGCTTTGTTTAAAATTCTTTACATGCCACAGCAAACATGGCAACAGCACCATCTCCTTATTCTTGTAGAAATAAAATTTTTTAAAAAATATTTGTATTCAAATATTAATATCTATAAGATAATTACATTACGCATTTATTATACTTTTTTAAAATAAATGTTCTAGTTGTTCTAGCATATCTCAACAGTGCCACTTTTATTGGTTCTGATCAGCAGAATACAGTATTAGTTGTATAAATATTTAAAAAGTATTCTTTGCTTAATTACTTTTATGTTGAAGATAGGTAAAAGTATAAAAAACTTTGAGCAGAATGAATGTATTAGCAGTACCAGTGAATATTTATTTATTAAAAGGTATTTTTTTAAAGTCTAAAATGTGTATTTATATTATTTACAATATTTTACAGTCTTAGTGGAAAAATAACAAAACATGAATTAATGGACATGAGAGCCAGGCTTCTTCTTAACATTGGAGTAGTACAGGAACACCTTGGTTTCTTTGATAAAGCCGTGGACTGCATAAAGAAAGCTATAACAATATGCTCCAACGAGGATCTGTATGAAATCCTGCACAATTGTTATACTACTGAAGCTTCTTTGCATTGCAATAAGAGAAAGGACTATGCCAAGTCTTTAAGTTGTTTAAATAAAGCCTTAGAAGTTGCCAGCAGACTTGAGGACAAGGTATTGGGACTATATGAATAAATTTTTAAGTAATTTGGATCTATGGAAAAGACTTCTTGGCGGGATAGTGAAGCAAGTTTGTTTTCTGCAAGTTTGTGATATTTGGAACAGTTGTGTGTAATAATGGTGTATTATTACCCGTTAAGTGTTTGTGAGCTAGTGTTGGTAAATTAAACAAGACAGTGCAACTGTCAAAAATATTCATTAGTTTGAGTTTTTCAAAAGGTTTTCGGGGCAAGCAAAAGTGAAACTTAATAGTGTGTTACAATATACAAGATTACTATTAGTAAATAAATACGTGATTACCCTATAGTGTTCTAATTGGATATGGTCTAATTTCATATTTACTTCTTTTCAGGTACTTAAAATGACTGAAACACTGTCTTCAAAGGCTGATATCCTATGTAAAATGTCAGATTATCAAAGTGCTAAACAAGTTCTACTGAAAGCTTGGAAATTAAAAACACCTGATGAAGAAGAGTTAGAAAATATAGAGTCTAATTTAAAAGTCGGTAAGTATGTTTAGCACTTTATATTAATTATTCTGAGGTTCAGAATGCTAGTAAAGTCTGTGAACACCAAATGACCGACAAAAAATTGCTTTCTATTGTGTGACCGACAGCATTCAGCGTTTTAAGACACCAAATAACCATCCAACAATAAATTTTCTATTATGTCTCTGACCAATGGAGTTCAAAATTAATGTTTCTATTTCATTCTTAAAATCACGACTATTTCTTCGAAGGGGCAGGCAGAGGCATTTCATACGCCCACATTTCGCCAATTATCGTCGGTCCCACGTAGTATGTGGCGAGGCTATTGTCGCTTACCGGAAACTTGTATATTTGCCAGTCTCATCCGTTTATTGGCAGGTGCACCAATTGCAGGTGAGGTTGGCTTGGGCTCCTAAGATCTTACCTATACACCCACTTACATCTGTTGTGATACATCACTAATATGAGCTCATTAACGTTCAACTACATTAACAATATATCCACACGACTACGACGCATATTAGCAATTAGGACCAACAGCTTACAAACAAACGTAGTAAACATAATTTTTATCTTTGTTTGCATTGCCTCAGGTGTGAGTAACAGTGCAACTAAACAAATTTACGATTTTATTTGATATGTGGTCATGGTTTGAGCATCAAAGTATGTTTATCCATTGTCTAGTACCCGCAGTATCAGCGTTTTAACCTTTTTTCTTATACTTACAACGACAATTTGAAAATTGCAATTGTTGCGTGTAGCAGTGTTTCTGTAAATGCCAGAATACTATTGGTAAAAATGAGTAGAAAGTAATAAAAAATATCTTAAACTTCTTATAGTATAAGGTCTTCTTATTCAGGGTTAGAACTGCTCTGCGAAAATCTAAAAATCTAATTTAATATTATTTTTAATTTTTTAGTTGCTGCCATGTGTTATACAGAAGATCTCTTAATATCCACCGATCCATCCGACCATGCAACCTTCAAAAAATTATATGAGAAACTAGGAGATGGTGCATGCCATTTAAAGAATTACTCTGGGGCTGTGGAGTATTACCTGAAGATGCTAGACCACGCTATACTGGCCGGCGAGAGTGGAAAGAGTTTGATACCGATTTTTGTGAGGTAACTGTCATTAAATTCGTCTCATTTAACTTTTTCTTAATTATTATAGAAGACATTGTGTTTACCTAGATGATATTATTGCTATAACCTATACTCACCATACAAATCGCCTTAAGATTGTCAAAATATTAAGCAATCTCTTAAAAACTATACAAGTTTGAAGTTCAATGTATGTAAAAAGGAGGCTACTTACATTAGGATTTATCCAACAAACAAATAATATCATCAGGTGGACTACGTATCATGCATGATCACCAGAGATCGGAGTAGGTAAAACTGTTTCACGCATCGGCGATACGTTATATTATTATGGACATTCCCGGAAGCTTCTTTAAAAATATGTTGATCTAATGTTGTTGTTGGCAACACCGTGCGATCACTACCAATACATAAGACACGCTTCCTTTTATCCTTGTTATTAAAAATCAACATAATTTATTCAAATCCCGGAGAAGTCAGTTAAAGTCCTGGGGAATGTCCATATTAACATAACGTTTGCGGTCAATGACCCCAAATAACTGAATACTCCGATGATCACAAAATGGAATAAAAAAATAAGATTTACATATAAACTTTATTGTTATTTTTAGCCTATACCAGACTTACAAAGATATTGGCAGCTATAACGAGGCACTAGATTATTATGAGAAGGAGTATGAGCTAATAAAAGATGTACCAAGAGAAGCGTATACTACCCTGTATAACATTGCTGAAACCTTATTCTTGGCTAAGAAACCTTACCAGCAAGTGGAAAAGGCCTGTCTTGATGCGAGAAATGCTGTAAGTGATGCGACAAATTGTTTATGAGAGCTTTTGATTTTCTATTAACCTGTAACATAGCTGCATAAGGTCCATTTTGTGGAGGTCATTATTATTGACTAGATTCTTATAAGTGCGTATAAACTCATAGGCGATCTGCAGTTCAATTCCACTAATTGAACAGATTTGATGTAATGGTATTTTTTACCATATGCTATTTAATTTAGTAAGACATTGCTAGTGAACTGATTTTTAGCTGAAACATAATCGATTCTCGAAAGAATTCGAAGCTGTGTGCGTGATTATAGCTCGCACCGTACCTTTGAAAGCACTTTAATCCAGTGTTCTCGGCTGTCATGAATATCTATGGCAGTCTTTAGTAATTCAGTGCCTTCTATCATCCTGACAACTGGTTTAACTATAGGATGATGTTGGTCTGACTCAGAGGGTTGCAGAGATCAGACGGTAGACGCGCAATAAAAACAATACACCCAAATCTGCTTAGACAGTAAGAAGACCTTGGGTCCTATGCGTACGTCTAAGGCAAAACCGGGATTAATTCTAAGTTGCTGATAATCGTTGCTCGTCATCTAACTATTTTTGATCTTACGCTACTAAACTTTTGGTTTGAATTCCCGTACATTATGTTCAATGACTGAAGAGTTCAACTAACTGAACTGCAGTAAAAGTCATTTATTTTTCATTATATGAAGGCTAAAGAGTGGAACAAACGTAAATATGAGATACGAATACTTAAGAATCTTCGGAAATATCAAGAAGAGTATTGCGAAATAGACAAATTGGAGGATACGGAAGCGGAACTAAGGGCCTTGGGTTACGATGACCTGGACAACTTGCAGAACTCTGAAGATGAACAGAGTTCCACAGGAGGTGGTGATGAGGACACCACACATATAGGAGACGACATTTGCTTGGATGAACTTACTGGTAAGTCACATTTAGGTATGAAACCTTATTAGAAGAGAACACGATGAGATTCTGAGAAGTAAACACTACTTGTCGATACTTGAAGGTCAATAATCAAGTACAAGAAGGGTTGGAATAATCGTACTTGCATTTATAATTAATTTCTAAGAGTCCATTAGTAATTATTGGTTATTATTAATTGAAGTTGCTGAAATGGAACATGTTCAAATTCATTTTCGCAATTAGCACATCATCATTATCTCAGCCATTTGTAGTCCACTGCTGAATATAGGCCTCTCTTATTGTTTTCCACGTTAATTGGGCTTGTGTCGCCTGTATCCTTCGGCTTCCTGCCGCCTTGACCAGACCAATGGTCCATCGAGTGGGAGGCCGCGCTCTACTATGGTTCCTGATTCGTGGTCGCCATTGAAGAACCTTAACGCCCCATTGGTCGTCGGTTCTTCGGAGCTATGTGCCCCGCCCACTTCAGCTTGCAAACTCGCATTGCATAGCAATATAATAACTTAGCATGGGTAACATAATGAGGTTTACATACATTTCTATTAACACATCTGATTAATATCCACCGCAAGTATCTTCCTCCTTGTTTATGAAAGCAATATTTAATTGTTTCCCATATAACTTGTAATGTTATAAATTTTAGACGTGTCGGACACAAATGAAGAAGATGTTACGGAAAAGGCAAGAGAAACCAGGAGACGTGGTAAAGGATTCGCTATCAAGAAAAATATGAAAGGAGAGACACAGTTGCATGTTGTAAGTTTTTGTTGTTTATATACTCGTATTTATTTATTTATTTATTATTATTACTACTACGGGATAAAATTACTACAGGAGAAAAAACCAACCTTGACGATTTTCATGGCCGTTCTTTTACGATACGAGCTTGCTTCCGCCCGTACTAGTGAGCGCGTTAGTTTTTAAGTTTGACTTTTACAAGAGCGCTATTGAGTGTAACTTGAATAAATGATTTTGACTTTGACTTATTTACTCGTCGGGAGTTTATGGATAGGTTAATGAGCGCGTAAGCAAACATAAATATGTCATATTAATGTGTCATATAGATATTTCATATCAATATGTCATATAAATATGTCATATATATATTTCATATCATATGCCATATAAATATTTCATATTTATATTTGCTTGATTAGCAATACTTGAGAAACTACTTCATTTTTCAATTTGCGCATAATAATTATGATCCTGTAATGCCAAAGAGGAAATTTATTTCGAGACAAGCTATATCAGGCAGGAAATAGCGTTCCATATCTAGTTACGATAGAGCTGCTTGGGGTTTCCAAAATTTTATGATGGACTGTGAACCAAAGGAATAGAAAGGCAGTGAATTGCTGGGGAATCATGGTTGCATCGCCAACTTATAATTGCTGACACTAATTATTATTATGACATTATAAGAAACGCTGGCTTATCCTGAACGCCTGATGTTGTGAAATCCAATGATAGGGTTCCTCCCAAGATCTAAGGAGCCTAAGTCAACCTCACCTGCAAGTGGTCCGACTGCCGATCAACGGACGAGGCTCTGGCGAACATAACAGTGCCTGGTAAGCGGCAATAGGCTCGCCATCTATTACGTGGGACCAACTATATAATGGGCGTATAATATGCCTCTGCCTACCCCTTCGGGGAAACAGTCTTGATTTTATGTATATGTATGTATGTATGTATCCATACTTTCAGCAATACCAAAATACAGTACAAAAAAATACATGATTCACATTTGATATCATGCCAATTTCATTAAAGTAAAGTAAAATTAAAAAGTTCTTTATTTTATTCTTTCATTAACTATTATATAGCACTTGAAAACGTCAAAACAAAATATAATAAAAAAACACAACAATACTACAATGAAATCACGAAACTTAGATTCACTTACATGCAAAAAAATAAAAATTAAGTGTAAGTGAATCTAAGTGTCAGTTCCGAGCCACCGCTCTGTGAGAAGAACTGACAAGAAACTTACAGTCTATGCTCTTTTCATTATCAATTAAATATAATTTAAATTAACAATACAAAACACACTATTTACACACACACACACAATATTTGAAGATATTGAAAGGGTCCCCTGTAGCCGTTACCAATAAAGTAGCACTTATGGAACCTTCCATCACAGTGAAGTAAGTATGTGTAATGTGAAACTGAGCTGAACAATAGGGAATGGTCACGACAATGATCTGGTTGACTTTTTATTCTAATCTACACAAATACAAGTTCAAAATATTAAGCCTAAGTTTGTTTATCTGACAAGTTATCATTTACAGCATAATACCCCATTGTATTATATAAAGACGTTATTCTTCAACCCTCATAGGCCTGCATATCTGGAAACAAACTGTTAGTAGAGCGACTCCTAGCCAAAGGACATCCAGTCAACGTAAGAGACAATGCTGGCTGGCTGCCTTTGCATGAAGCCTGCATACATGGACACGTCGAAATAGCTAATATTTTGATCAACAATGGCGCCAATATGAATGATAGAGGAGGTTCTAATTGTGATGGTAAGTACACAAAAAAATGTTTCATTCTAATAAATCATTCAGTCGATTATCATTGCGTGTATTGTCTGTCTAGTTTTCATCTCGTTGGTTGGGTGTTTTTGTTTTCTGTATGTTTAATGAGCATTTTATTAATATTCTTGTCAAACTCATATGGTAAGTTTAACAGATATAGAAACCCAACCATACCTATCCCCCAACCTAACCGCAATTAAATTATTTGGTTTGGTTACCTGTTTGCTAGTGGCAGAACAGACAAATAGGTTTAAGTTCTGTTATGTCTGGCCATTTGCCTATTAATAATTATACAAAAAACAAAAATGCTAAGTAATGTCTTCTTCTGTTTAAGGTATAAGTCCCCTGTATGACGCCGCTAGCAACGGTCACTTTGACGTTGTGCAACTGTTACTAGAAAAAGGTGCTATTCCCTCTCTTAAAACAGACTTTGGAGAAACTCCTCTCCATGCCTTGCAAAAATGGCGCGCTAGCAGAATATTGACTAAAGACGAAGAAAATTCATACAATAACATCTGTACAAAGATACACAGTTTTATTGATAAAACTGGTGGAGTAGATTTGAACAGATCCAAATCAAAAACACCCGTTAAACCAGTAAAAGATGTAACGCCACCGAGTACTTCTAAAATGTCTAGTCGTATACGGGACCTAGCATCGCCAGTGTTCAAAAAGAGAAACATCATTGACGATGATGAAAGCGAAGAGGAAATAAATGCGTCCCAGAACATTCGATGTCAAACAGCATTTCCATCAGACGACTCTAATGAATCAGATTACGATTGTAAAGTTAATAAGAATAAAAATAATATATCCGAAGTCAAAGAGTACCAGAATGCAATATCTGCATTAAGAAATAGAACAAGCGATATTCCCGAAGTTGACGTTAAAAGGACGAAACCTAAGTCGGCACTTTTAGACCCTGATGAGGTTGACGATGATTGGTTAGATGATGATTTAGGTGGGAACAAAAGTAACAAAAAGAGAAAACTTAGTGATCCTTTGACTACAGCTGCTAAAAAACCTTCGTACGAAAGTATTAAAGACAGTATTGATAATATAAATAAAATCACAGAACCACTAATTGATAGTAATAAATTTAATCAAAAACAAAAGAAGTCACGAGTTAGTGACGTAGTGGACGTTAGCGAAAATAGTTCAGATTCCATGGATAGTTCTCGAAGAAATGAAAACGTATGTCCGAGAATTATAGCAGCAAAATCGTTAACAGATATAAGTAATGCATTTAATGACTCCAGAACCTTAGACAGTCGCGGAAGTATGAGAAGACGATGGAAGCGACAGAGCACGTTACTAAAAGCTGGTTTTCAAAGGAAAAAAGAAGATGAGATGTCCAGCAATAGTGGAAGTGACGGCGAATTTTGTAGAAATGATAAGAATAAATCTATAACAACAGGGACATTTTCTAGAAAATCATCTGGAGAAAATTTTGGATTTAAAACCAATGATGCGTATAACGTTGTACAGAACTTGAATCCTAGTATTATGCAAGCAGTGAATGTAATACAACCAATTAATATAGTTCAATCATCAAAGAATGGCAGGCCCATGCAGACGCAAATATTGCCGCCCGCTGCTGTTAAAGTGCACGTTGAAGACAAAGTATTCCTTATATCATTGAAATTAGATTCTATAAATAGGTTAACAATCAGCTGGCTGGTAGATGAAGTGAAGAATAGATATTTTAAGTGAGTATTGATTTTTATTGAATTTACTCTATATTTTTTAAGGCGATTTAGACGTAGTCTCCCTCTCATCTCACGGGGAGTCATAAGAGTTTCCAAAGAGAAATCTTACGGGATGATGGGCAGCAGCATCATTCTGCGTACTGGCTTGAACTCACCAACCTGCCTGCTCAGCCTGGTGATTATGGGCAAATACCCCTAATATAATGTAATCTATTGGGGAGGCTAATGTTCAGCAGTGGACTATAAGGTTGACATGATGAGACCTAGTCTTAGCTTAGCATCGAGGGCTTACAGGAAGGGGCTAGGTGGTCGGAAGATAAGCAGAATCCTTGGGCAGTTTGTGTGGCATTTCATATTCAACGCTTTCGTGCCTTTAAAGGTATGTTATCACTTACCTATGTGGTTGTTGTTAAGGTTCTATTGGGCGGCATCATTTTTTTAACAGCAGAATGCCACAGATCTGGCTTCACCATTTTGCACATTTTCCGCGTTGTTGATATATGACCTGATCCCTTCTCATCTTGGTTTGAGTGGGGATACACGCCCAGTAGTGGAACTTTATTTTCTACACTCGCAATCTGCCGTTATTAAGCTATTGCATAGCTTCTATCGCGGGCCTTAAGCGTGGAGACCGAATCCAGAAATTCCGTAACGAAAAAAAACCTAAGACCCCCACTCCGAACGGCACAGCGGTGATACTTTTTAGTTTTTCCATCTATCGATAAATAGCAGAACTTTTAGTGACCTTGTCTCTTTAGTTCAGCAACCCGCCTATAGGTGGCATTGGTTGTATCGGCGTTGCTGTGCATGCGTAATCCCCCTCTTCGCCCCGCAATTGGTGACTCATGCCTGCTTAGAGTTTCAAGTTTTGCTTAGAAAAAATACTGCATAAATAAATAAATAATTATAATTGCATAAGTTGATAAAAAATGCTATGCAATAGCTTTATTATCTGATATTATTCCTACTAAATGTTTCTTCTTTTTCAGGTTAACAGGAGTAAGACCTATTTTTAGTTTGATGACATCAGATGGTGCTATTCTCTCAGAAGATGATCCCCTTAGTTTGGTGCTTTCATCACCCGAGCTAAAAACGAGCATTACACATTGGAAGGCGTCTCCAGCTGAAGAGCGCTATTTGGAATGCTGTGATGCTCTAGGCATACGTAAGTTATAGTTCTAAAATATCATCATCATCACAGCCCATTAACGTCCCACTACTGAGCACGAGCCTCCTCTCACATACCAAGGTGTGAGGGTATTGGGTCATACTCCACCACGCTGACCCTGTGCGGATTGGCGGAGGCAGGTGTATGGCGTCCTGCTGTTAGAATTTTTCAAGCCGCCCATTAGGCCTCTAACATGGCTTTACGACTACCAAATTTAGTGATAACCGGGACCAACGGCTTAGCGTGCCTTCCGAAGCACGGAAGCGCTCGATATCAAATGCCACACAAACGGTCACCCATCCAAGGACTGACCTCTGTAACCTCTGCTGTACTTTGGTGATCGTTTCCGACCACCGAGCATCGCAGAGCTACGAGCGCTTCTTAAATATTCATATTTAGAATTAGTTAAAACTATTGAATTGCTACTGATTGTAATACGAATTTCAAAGGTTGTTGTTTAGCATTCAATATGACAATATCTTGGTCAAAAAATTATCTTTCATAAAAGTCTTTAAATTTATTTACACATCCCGCAAAAACATTAGATACAAATTAGGTAGAAATATAATTTGAAAGGTAGGTAATAAATGGCTCCTTTATCCTTTGCAAGATGTCTTATGTCCATCCTAGGTTCCAGGTTAGCCTTTGCTTATATCATAACTTGATTCTATTGCATAAATAAACCGATATACTGATTAAATTTTATAAGTCCTCTCTACATTTCTGTTAGACCACCATTGAACAAGGACTAGTGTTTAATAACACTATGCACTGTAACTATTTTTGTTAAAACCTCTATTTACGCTATTTTCGTATTTCATATTGTCCTTTCTTGTTGCAGCGTCCTCAGAAGAAATACAGCAAGGTGTAGCTCGAAGTCATACCACGCACCGGCTTGCTCTAGGTGCAAAAACACTATCCTCTCCACAAATACGACCACTGTTCAGAGCTATGTCACATCAGACCCACATAACCGCGGTTATGATATCAGACAACAACATAGGAGATGAAGGCGTTAAATATTTATCCGAATGTCTATGCACTATGAAGCAACTTACTCATTTGGACATAAGCAAAAATAACGTAACGTCAGAAGGCACAAAAATACTCCTTAACATTTTTGAAAAGGCAATACGACCTGTGTGTCAAGTTTTAGAACACATAGACATCAGTGTAAATCCTATAGCAGATGATGGGTTCAGAAATATTGTAAAGTTAAGTCAATATGTGCGGTTAAAAGTTTTGAATATAAATATGTGCGGGATCACGGCAAATGCAATGAATGAAGCTGTAAAAGCTAATTTAAACTTCGACAATTTGGAATGCATAGATGTAGGTAATAATGAATTGAAACAAGCAACAATTAGCTGTCTTATGACGTCATTGAATCCAAATTTCCTGATGGAATTAGACTTGGATAATGTTGGAGTGGAAGCCAATGTTGTTGGGTGCATTGCATCGTTTATGGATTCAGCAAGAGTGTTGAAACTAAGAAGATTCAGCTTGTCGAATTGCAAACTTGTTGATGGATTGTTTATGAGGATATTCAGGTACGGTTCAGTTCATTCAGTACGGTTCATTTAGGTTTCCAAATTGCCTATAACTATTATAGCTAGTTTTTGTGTTGATGTCATGGCACATTTACAAATTAAGTACTTTAAAGCTGAGTAAGCTTTCCTTTTTTTTCTAATTCTCCTTCTTACCTTGGTTCATTGAGAGGACGCCTATGCTTAGTAATAGGACGTTAATGGGCTGGGATGATTTATGAGAAGTATTCTTTCTCGGTTTTAAAGCATTGTATCAAACAATCCTTCTAACATCTTAGGAGCCCAAGCCAACAAGTGGTTCACTTACCGATCAACGGTCGAGGCTCTGGGAAACATAAAAGTTCCCGGTAAGCGGTAATAGGCTCGCCACCTATTACGTGGGACCGAAATATAATTGGCGAAATGTGGGCGTGTAACATGCCTCTGCCTACCCCTTCCGGAAAGCAGGCGTGAGTGTATGTATGATTGTATCTTTGGGCAGTATATAAAACAACTAACAAAACAGTATAATATTTCTTTTGCAGATCACTTGGTCGGGCAAATAACTTGCAATCAGTAACTCTTAAAAACAACAAGCTGACATTTATATCACTAAAGAAGTTGCTACAAAGACAACCGCCAGTGCCGCAAATAAATCTCGAGGGTTGCCAGGACATATTTAAATACTCCCCGGATTCAGATTTTCAAGTCTGGCTACCTGCCGTAAATTTTGGGAGATGTATACCTGAAATTAATGTCACACCAGTCTCAAATACAGACGCCGAGAGAGAAAGCTTCAAAGCATTCTCTAAGACTTGGCTTAACTGCTTCAATGGTCGAGGCATGATAGAACATTGTGAAGGGGGCGTTACAAGATTTACAGCGAGGTGATGTGACTCACACTCATAGTGTAAGAATTGTTTTAATTCTGAATAAAATAATTGTTTTCTGTACAACGCTTTAACAGGCAGGAATTTATACAATATTACCAGGATTCTAAACAAGCAGAAATTTATGAAATATTATCTGGTTTCTAAATACAAGTAACTGTAGTTTCAATTTAATCCTGTGTTCGTGATTTTGACTCGATACTAATAATTTATCTAGTAATACTCAACTAAAATTATGAATTATTCTACCGGTACATGCATTTCTATAAGTATTAATTATCTAATATTAAACTTTTATACAGAAGTTCAAGCAATCAAAATCATTTTGCTTTATTTCAATGCTCAATTACTTTGATTTGTGTTTAGCTGCATAAACATTTCTTAAATAAGTAAGTAAAACTTGTATAGTTAAGTTATTTAAAAGATTTTATATTAAATGCGATAATTATAATATAAACCGTTGTTATTTTTTTCTATCTCAAATTTATTTTTGCCACAAAATTATAAGAAAGTGTAAAACAGGGAGATTGTTATGAACTGTCCTAATATTTTAATATGTTACTTCGTAGCATTTTATTTTAAACGCTTTTTTGGTAGTTGCTAAAAAAGATATTAGCTAATTAACATGTAACTAAAAATATATATAGGGTCTAAAAAGACATCCAAAGCCCAGGGCGACGTTTTGTGCCCAACATTAGCATTTTTTTTTCTTTAAGACTACCTAGCCTCAAAGCCATTTTATTAATAAAACGTATTCTAATAGGATTCTTTACTCATTGTCTAAGCGTAACATATAGAGTTTTTTTCTTTTTCTGGTTTACAAACACGGAGAGACGTTTCCTTTCAGTTTATTTTTAACACCTATGGTCATGTCACCTGTGGGTTGCGTATCCTTTGGATTTAAAGAGCACTTTTACACCCTATATAATCATTGCTACAATATATAGTCAAATGAATATGCAAGCAACGCCGAGTTTCTTGACAAATTATTTTTTTGAAAAAAGCAGGCTCCCGCTCTAGTGATTCAAATATAAACTAGTACTTCGGAATGAAGCTAAGCTCATTAAATGTATTGAATTTTGAGTCAGGATCTGCCTCATATGTATAAAAAAAATTATTATTTCTTTTAAGAATTATTTACGGACGTGACTATATGTATTTTTTATTTATAGTAATTTTGTCATAAATAACTTACAAACAATAGGCGGTATGGCTATGACTTAAATAAAAAAGTTACCTTTGTCATCTTGACAGCAAAATAACCTCAAAAAAGTCACGACGAAACTGAATGTAAACAGTTAGCCTCTGCTAACTTTTATTTCTATTTTTGATTAATTAATAAAAACAGAAGCTAAAATGGCTGAACAAGTTAATCAACGGATCGAGGATATGATAAATGAGTTGGAACAGATGCGACGGACTAATTTATATAATGACGATGAAATAAGGTTAGTAGTATCCAAAATAAAAACATTATCTCATACGGCTAATATTGATCTCTAACATGTACAAAGCAGGCAATATAGCCGTTAATACTTAAAAATTACTTTAGCAAAAGCTTTGTCATCACAAAGTTTCTATAGAAACAGGTTTATACTAAATTATACATACAATCCCGCCTGTTACCCTGAAGGGGTAGGCAGATGCATATTACAAGCCCACATTTGGCCAACGTTTGACTGGTCCCACGTAATAGTGCCGAGCCTATCGCCGCATACCGGGAACTTTTACATTCGCCAGAGGCTCGTCTGTCGATTGGCAGGTGCACCACTTGCAGGTGAGGTTTGCTTGTACTCCTAAGATGGTGCTAGGTTACTTATACATATATAATTTATATTATTTAATAGACAGTTATATTTGATTTGTAGGGAAATATCCCGGAAGCGTAAAGAATATGAATATAGAATACAAAGAAGAGTTAAAGAAAAAGATGATTATGTTCAATTTATTTCATACGAGCTAGTGTTACTTCAAGATATAACTAATCGAAGGAAGCAAGCGAAACTAGTTGAGAAAAAAAAAGACATTGAGTATTCTATAGCAAAGAGAGTCAACAAGCTTTTCAAACAATTTATTTATAGATTCCAAAACGATGTTGAGATTTATTTTGAATATATAAAATTCTGTCAAAGTGTTGGATTTGAGCAGGCTACTTCTGGAATTATTGGTCAAATGCTGCAGGTATTTGTAATTTATTATTTTTTTAAAATGAGACATTTTCTTTCTAATCTTTCTAACCACAGATTAAGTTATTTTGCACAAATTTTAATATATAACATAAATAAAGCATCCCTTAAACCCCATTGATGCCTCTTGTAATGAAAGTGCCCTTAGACTGTGGTGACATTTTAATCAGACATGCCTGAGTGCTAAATTATTAATGACTAAATTTATCATGTTAATGAAGTAGCCATTGATAATTTACTATTAGGAACAACATAAGACTATGTGTTGGAGGTGGCATTAACTCATCTAAAATACTCACCCACCATATGTTTATGGCTCAAACCATATATTAAACATTATGGGGTTAAGTTAAGGTAGAAAATCAATGAAATATTTCAACCCACTCCGTCCTATCAAGGGCTAACTAAAACAATTATTTCTGCAGGTGCATGGTGACAAACCCAAGATGTGGCTTCTTGCCAGTAAGTGGGAAAAGGAGCAGCAAAATAACTTGGAATGTGCTAGAAAGTTTTTGCTAAAAGGCATACATAGGCATCCTGAATCTGATATTCTATACATCGAACTTTTCCAAATTGAATTGACAATGTGTTTCAAGGCAGAAGGGGATGAGGAGAAGGTATATCATATCTAATTTTGTATTTAATGTATGTTTTAACTCTTAACTTATTCTCCAGTACTCATTGTACAAGGTCTGTTATGGGGAAAAACTTAAGAGGGATGTCTAGAAATATTTATAAAATAATGCAGCAGCAGGATAACACATGCTGAAGGCCATGTTATCATCATCAGACGTCCATAGCTGAACATAGTCCTCCTTCCAATGTGACAAATTGCAGGCCACCGGTGACATTTGTAAAACTTTTTGCTAAAAGGCATACATAGGCATCCTGAATCTGATATTCTATACATCGAACTTTTCCAAATTGAATTGACAATGTGTTTCAAGGCAGAAGGGGATGAGGAGAAGGTATATCATATCTAATTTTGTATTTAATGTATGTTTTAACTCTTAACTTATTCTCCAGTACTCATTGTACAAGGTCTGTTATGGGGAAAAACTTAAGAGGGATGTCTAGAAATATTTATAAAATAATGCAGCAGCAGGATAACACATGCTGAAGGCCATGTTATCATCATCAGACGTCCATAGCTGAACATAGTCCTCCTTCCAATGTGACAAATTGCAGGCCACCGGTGACATTTGTAAAACTTTGTTTTTTTTAGAAATAATGTTGTTTTTTGCAATTTCAGATAAAACATGTGAAAAGAGCTGAAGTTGTATGGAAAAATGGATTTAAAAATGTAGACAGTTTAGATTTCTTGTTTAAACTATATGATATAAGTATGAAGTTTGAAGCTGATAATTCTATAATAGAAGGCATTAGACAAGAGATTTGGTCACAAAATGATCACAAAGAAGTGTGGTCTTTCATTGCTTCCAAGGAAATGCAGGTAAATGAATTATTGAAAAAAAAATCAGGAATATTTTAAACTACAATATACCATGAGTTAAACACTGATGCCTACGTTGATTACATATTCTATAGCAATGTTTCAACTTTTATGTGCCAGTCTTCTAAAGAAAAAAAAATGTAAATGTCCTGAACATGTGTTCATTGTTGCTACATTAAATTATTAGTTGTTTTATTATTGTCACTCATAATTGACTGAGTAAGGAAATAATTTTAACTATTATTCAACTTTATATTTGTATGCCTAATACGGTACATTACGGAAGCTATCTATTTATTGTATTGTAAGACCATTATTACCTGTAATGACAAATAAATTATTTATTTGATTTTGAACACATTTTTATTTGGAGCCTTCCTTTTGAAGACTGGTGCTCAAATGTTCATTGTATGTAGGTAAAGGTTCATTCACAAAAATATTTTTACAGGGATCCCATTGGGAAGAAACTGAGGAATTTGTTGCAGAGGATAATAATTATTCTAAAGAACTTAAATACTTCATAGGAGTTTATGAAGAAGCATTGCATAAGGTTTGTGTGAACCTTTAAAAAGCATTTTCTAATTTTGAACGGCTGATTTCAATATAACTTATGTTTTAGTTTCCAGATGTAAAATTATGTACCAAGTACATCCATGAACTCTTAGGGGCAAGTGAAGCAGTCTGCACTGACACACAGAAGATTTCTGCTGTGAAAAAAGCTTGGTATTTTGGCCATGAAAATAGTTTACTTAGCAATGATATGTTTGCATTTGGAATTGAAGTTTTGAAAACGGAAAATAAAATATCTGAAAACAAATTAATGGAGGTAAAATAAAATTCTCACATTTATTTGTCTTGCGATATGATTCAGATCTTGAATTACCTTTAATTTATTTTTCTAATTATTAGCTTTTAGATAAGTCTTCAACAAACATTAAACATGAAAGATTTGTATGGGAAGAGAAGCTCATGCTAAATAAAAATAATGACAAAAAAATGCTGGCAATTCTCCAGGAAGCAAGCAAAGTACTAAAGACTGCAGATGCAGTTTGTCTTTGGAATTACACTTTAGATAATTTAGAATCAAAAGATTTCGTAAGTATTAACTATTTATCACAAGGATAGTTGGGTACAAGATAAAAATTATAATTTTTAACATAATATAGAAGTGTCTATATTCATATATTTTCTTTTACAGTTAAAGAATTTGTACAAGAGATTTCTAAGTTGTGAGAGTTTAGTGCTGTTAGCAATTAAAGCCAAGATATTACAGAAAATGTATGATTACAATGGGTTAAAAGCGGCTCGGGAAGTGTATGAAGAAGTAATTAAAACACCACCAACGCAGTCTGAAGTTCACACAACTATGATAGAAATAGAAAAGCAACAAACACAGCCAAATGTTAAAAATATTAGAAAATACTTCGAATGCCTAGTTCTTCAACATGGTTCTGATAACATAAACATATGGAGAGATTATATCAAGTTTGAGTGTCAGTATGGGAGTGCACAACTAGCGCCAACTCTTTATCAAAGAGCCATTGGTTCATTGAAGAAAGATTTAGTTGATAGCTTTATTAAAGCACAAACTTTAAATGTATTAAAATGATTTAAATAATATTATTGCAAAGTTTTATTTAGAATACCGTAATAAATAATGCCATTGACAAATAAAATATATTTATTTCAATATAACCACACCATGAATCAACAATCTAGCAAAACGAATATCCACATGGTACACCATTTATTATACTAAAATTATTTACAGCTCACATATTTAAACTCTCTACAAGAGGTTGAATCTACTTTGGTGGTAGTGGGAATAACACTTAGCAAATAAACACATAGATAAATGCAATGAATATTCTGCTAAAGTGATTATTGCAAGACTGAAATCGGAGCAATGTAGTACCTAAAGATAAGGGAGGAGCCTCGTTTGTGTTGTTTATTCCTTAATAACTCTCTCCAGCAAGACTGCCACGATGGGTAAGCAGGCATCAGGGGAGGGTTGCCCACCTTCAGGCTGCTGCCTGCCACAGCCATACAGGTTGACACCACTACCAAAGGATAAGTCAATGTGCTTGTTACAAATGTCAGAAGTGGAACAGTATAATATCGTAGATCTTTAGTCTTGACTAAATATTTGTTAACGTAGTAGGCTAAAATGCCTGTCACAGCTACACAAGTCAAATCTCCCAGTAGTTTTGGAATAATTCCATGAAAAAATCCGCATATTCCATCGTCTTTATAGATTGATACAATTGCGCCAAGCAAGGAGCAGTAGTCTTCTTCTTTGCCAATGAATGAAGCCATCATTCTAACTGATACTACATGGAATGGGTAGGATACGACAACTGAAGCTGTGTGCATGATCAAGTCTCGGCGCCCCAGTTTGATATAATCTTCTGCTTTTGGTTCATCATCAGTCACTATGTTGGGTGGATCATTGATTTCAGGGAGGTCGATACCACAAACATTGATTACTTTAGATGTAAGTTGACTAGAAGCGATCAAACCTAGGACTCGTGCAGAAAGCCCCCTGTAGCAGCCAAAGAACCCGTCCTGGGTTTTTATGTACTTGATGTACTGGAATACGTTAGGTAATATCATGGCAGGGCGTCCAAACAGTGTTGTCGACCGGCGGGGTGGTAGCGGCTCGAAACCGAGTTGGATTAGAACTTTTGCATACTCCATTGGGTGGCATATTGTTGTGACCAGTAATTGAGACGGCAAAGCTGCTATTTTTTCTTTTTCAATTTCGTCCATTCTAGGAAATTTGCAACCTTCTGAAATTAAAATCAACTGAGTGACACTGACAGTCCGTGACAGTCGAGCATAGACTTTGTAATTCATTTTTTATTTCATGGTTTCACATTCATACTGCCTAGTGTTCAGTTTAAAATGTATTTATATAATGCAATAACAATCACACGAATGCTTAAAATTGACCAGCCGTATGGTTTTCGGTTGAGAATAGGGTCAACCCGAGGCTAGGGTATCGTAAGAGGTGATTAATAGCTATTTATCAGTCAAGACTACCCGCATTTTAACTTCTTCCTAACTCTTCGCTTAAGACTGCTGCAGATGCCGCTTTAAAGGTTAATAAGGAGCGAAGTTAGTCTGTTCAAGCCCGACATAGCCGCCACACTGGGTGTGTAGTATGCGGAGGCATTGTCTCGCTTCTTCCACTGTAACTCGAGAAAAAAAAATTAATTGAACCCTTATCTTGGCGGAAGAAAAAGCTCAGCCAATAAGCTAGTATATTCTAGCTAATGAATAGTCTGCTTCACGGTAAACGCACATTTATTCGAGCCGAACGAAACGAATTTTAGGTTTCTTTTATCGCCGAAATATAGAAGTGTGTGGACGTTTCATAGGTTTTATTTTAAAGAATTCTACACATTTGACGCGTTCAAGTCGGCAAAAACTATCTATGAAGAAAGACCTTCGAAGATAGTTTTAAATCTAACTTTGTATGGTTAGCTCATTAAAATTTAATTGATTTTATTAAGGCTCAGGATGATTATTGTGAAAATACATTCATATGAACATAAGTTAAAAGAGTGGTCAAAAGGAATGAACACCAAATAATAAAATAAAAGTTTATAAATTATCTACTTACTTCCAAAATAAACCATAAATTTGTCCGTGTCACCTACATAAAAAAAAATCCTCTTGAATCACTCTATTTATAAAAAAAACGCATCTAAATCCGTTGCGTAGTTTTAAAGATTTAAGCATACATAACGGACAGACAGACTGACAGCGGTAAGCTACTTTGTTTTATCCTATGTAGTGATTTGTGTTGATAAAGAAAATACGGTACTTCTCAGACTCATTTTGTGTTTCGTAAACTATACCAATGCAGTTTGGTCTTAACTGTTATAAAAAAATCACTGTTGTGCTAGTTCAATTGACATCGCTGCAGCCTGCTGCAGCCTCCATAAGGCTGCCTGGTGTCTTCAGGTCATTCGCCCGGTCGTCTGCCATCATCCTGCAATCCAGCAGAATGTGTGCGCTGTCTCGTCTGTTCCCGTGCATGCTCTGCACAGAGGACCTGTTAAACCTATGTTAAAAAGATGTAATTACAAAAATAAAAAGTTTTTTATCTCATAAACTATTACATAGCACTTGAAAACGTCAAAACAAAATATAAATAAAAAAAATATCTACTAAATATTACTACACTGAAATCACGAAGCTTAGATTCACTTACATGCAATTTAATAAAGATTAGATGTCTTTTAAAGCTACCATGATCTATGGCGTGTGATCAGGAATATACGCGGTTTGTTAATCTGCATAAAATCCCTAGAGAGGAGTGATTTGAAACCGCGGTAGTGCTAGAGTCTAGATTGCCGACAGTCTTCCAGGTTGGTCCAGAGAAAGTAGTGCAAGTATATGTTCATTGAATATACTTGTCAACCAGTTTACGGGTATTGGCCAGATGGGGTCCAACTAAGATCCTCTTCTTGCGTCTTCAACCGCGTTGTTTTCCCCATCGCCACTATGCCCTTTAACTCATTTTAGGATAAGTTTATTTCGAGACTTTTTTATTTTACTTGTCTGTCAAGCGACCTTCGGGAGATCGCTGTTTCTGCTCCAACTTGAAATTAAAATTTCTCTCGTAATACTGTTTCTATTACATTCTTACTTTGCAATAAGGTAAATAGTTAGACAATGAAGGAAAAGCCACAACTGCGTGGATTATTTGAGACACATGTTTGTTGTCAATTATAAACAAAATTAATTGCGAGGGTTATTCTTTCTATAAAATATTTTTAAATATGTATTATAATTGATTGGGTGTCTATGGAACTTACCAAGACCTGAGGAGCCTAAGCCAACCTCACCTTCAAGTGGTGCACCTGCCGGTCAACGGACGAGGCTCTGGCGAATAACAGTGCCCGGTAAGCGGCAATAGGCTCGCCACCTATTACGTGGGACCAACTATATAATTGGCGAAGTGTGGGCGCATAATATGCCTCTGTATGTATTATAATTGATTAAACCCAATTGTACTTAGTTGTAATAAAGTTTGTAGTTAATATTATTAGAGCTTTAATTCAAAAAATGGGGGAATAAATCTATTTTTCTTCTTTCACCTCTGATTGCTAATTTAATCTAGCACAAAAGTATACTTATTAATTACTAACGATTTAAGGATAGTTCTATATAGTTTCCATTAACATCAACAGTAGGAGCCCTATACACCCTACATATTTATTTAAATAGGTGGGTAGGTTTAACAAATATCTTTAGAGTCAAATAAAAAATCGTTTTATTAAAATTTTAGTCTCATGCATTAGAAGTTAACAATTCATTAGATCCATCTTCGTCTATTTTGTAGGGGAGTTGCGTCGTTAACGTAGGAGGACCCTTATTTGGGTCTCTGGAGTTTCTGAGAGGATTCTGAAAGGAAGACATTAAATATATAAAGTTTTGTAATTATTACTTTCATAAGAGCTCAACTTGAATTAATGATTTTAAAGTTTTGTTAAATCAAGTCAGTGATAAACGATTTACTGAATTTTGGTTAGGTTGAGGTTATTTTATTTTTAAACATTAAAAGATATTTATTTTCTAAAGATTATATAATAAATTATTTTATAGATTAGTCAAATAAAACATAATCAAGTAGTCATTTGTTAAAAGTAACTTGCTAAAAATAGAGTTTTTGTTACTGTAACACATTGCAAAATGTCCCAAATGTTCAATGGCAACAAATATGAATTTGGTAAACGTTTTGCAATGTGATCATTTGAGAAACGGCATGGGTTGTTATAATATATGGATTTAATCAATTTAATCGGCAGTCTTTGTAATAGAAGGACTCTTTGTAGTACATTAAAAAGGTTTCACTTATCCAAGCAGTTGCATCAACTACAATAATTATCATCATTTCAGCCATTTGAAGTCCACTGTTGAACATAAGCCTCCCCAATTGCTTTCCACGTAGATCGATCCTTTACCGCCTGCATCCACCGGCTCCCCGCCGCCCTGACCAGGTCATCGGTCCATCGCGTAGGGGGCCGCCCTACGTAGTAGACGTTTGCAGATTCGTGGTCGCCATTCCTTAACGCTCCATCGGTAATCGGTTCTTCGAGCTATGTGCCACGCCCACTGCCACTTCAGCTTGCAAACGCGCTTCGCTATGTCGGTCACTCTAGTTCTCCTACGGATTTCCTTATTTCTGATTCTATCACGTAGGGACACTCTGCGCATAGCTCCATCCATTGCACGCTGAGCGACTTTGAGGTTCCTTATAAGGCCCATAGTCAGGCACCAAGTCTCAGTCCCAAACGTCATCGCTATCAACACACACTGGTCGAAGACAACCTTCGCCCTATTCCAAATTGCACCACTTTCTGCTCGTCACCGCTTCGCTGGCCTAGCCTTGCGTTAAAGTCTCCCGTAACAACCGAGTAGTGAGTCGGTGAAGTATGAATGGCGGCAGAAATGTCATCATACAATATCTCTACGTCCTCATCGGGGTGTGCTGAGGTCGGTGCGTAAACCTGAATTACCTTCAACTAATACCGTTTGGTGATTCTGAGTACCTAATGTACGCTACCCTGGTCGACACACACACATTTTTGAGATTTCTAATGTGATGTCGTAAATCAACTTACTTTTTTGCGCTTATATTGCAAACGCTGGCCAAACCCTACGAGATTGGTCAAAATGATGTAGGTACTATAGTATAAACCAGTTCAAATATACGAATAGTATAAATTTTGCGTTACCGCTTGCACAGAGTCCGAGACTTCGATATCTATAATACTGTCTTCATCAGTTCCATTTTCTTCTAGCTCGTGTTTTTCGTCGTCTTCAATTTCAACTGTCTCGTCTTTTTCGTCAAGAGGAATCCAAACATCTTTATCTACTACATCTAAAAAATTAAAAAAAATCAATAAAAATACAAAGAATTGATTATTTTTTTTACTTTAATTTACACTATTGTGCTCGAAACTTTGGAACTCTACGTGGAAATATCAAAATGAGCTTTAGAAACAACGTGGTCCACCACACATCACATTTTTTAAAGATTAATATTTTTGAAAGCAAGAAAGAAGAAAAACGAATAAAAGTAAATGTATACTATACAAATAAACATGATTAGTACACAAAAAAGGAAACGATTAATTTACTGATGAAAAGAAAAATAATATAAGTCAAATCATTAAAATATAATGTATGTGTAAAACGGACACCGTTCCTCAGCGCACGGTCGGACATCACATGATGTCACGCTCATCTTCGGTAGACACTTGAGCCTGTTTTATTGGATGAGGTTATCAATTTATTATTAAATAGCTTGATAAAACAAACGCTAAGTATTACTTATGAATGCAAATACCGCAGACAAAATTGCAACCATATTTTTACTGTGTTGTATTTATTTTTTTCAGCATAGAAATATTTGTCTATGTTCCAATCAATATAAGTCCTTATATTTACCTCTGAATCGAAGTGATCCTCGCCTAACAACACATTTATCAGTGCCTTCTACTGTAATCAACGGAACAGCTTCTATCGTCACTCCATTCGTTTTAGCTTCTGTTTCCTTTGTAGCTTCACCATCTTCCACGTTACCCTGAAATATCTTATGTTTATGTTGGTAGATTTGCCTAAGTCCATAATAAAATTAATAAAATTTAATTCCAACTAAAGAGTTGGCAAACTAGTAACCTATTTAGTAAACTATTTTTTATAGGTTTTATATCATTGTCATCATCTTAGCATTATCCCGGTTGCCCTAGACTTAAGCTTAGGGCCCAGGGTCTGCTCAAAGGTCTAACCAGATTTGGCTGAATTTCACTGTAATTACATGGAGCGACTGCTGTCTGACCTCCGCGACCCGGAGGGACACATCCAGAAGGAAACAAACTATTAATTTATATAGGCAGAGATAAGAACTTTTTGTCCTACGTGTATAATTATATTACCTGCGAAAATAATACACTAGGTTCCTGCAGTTTCACTGCCTTTTCTTTGCTTCTCATAATATTCTCATCTGTTTCTTTCTCCAAACGTAATCGATGGGCTTTGTGTGTTCTCCACATCTGTAATCCAACCATAATATATAGTAACATTTTTGATTTGTAATCTATATACAATTATGGGATCTTTATTTAAATGTACGTCGTGGAGAATCAGAATTGGATCACAAGGCATCGTCTAAAAACTGAGCTGAACTTACATGAGAACCACAATAACAGAGTCCGAGTAGAAAAATAACAATCAGTGCAATGAAAAATTTGTCCGTGTTTTCTTCTTCAGTGTCCGGTTGCTGGTAAAGGGAGTCGTAGGGAATTCTAGATGGAGGATCTTCTACCCATGTTTTGTCGACACTCTGTAACCAAATAAGCAGTAAAATTTAGGGGGTCCTTTTCTTTTCGCACTTTGACAATTTAGAGAGTAAAAAAAACAAATTTGAATAGGTAGGTATTATAAACAATTAAATTTTATTATTATTCATACATAATGGTAGCCTTACAATTCGCTTTTACCGTGATTTCCTGAAAAATGGTACTTACAATAAGAAAACTCCCATTGTGTGTAGATCCTAGCTGATCATGTTCAGGCCAGGCCTCATCAAAGTCAGTGGAACATTGGGAACTGCGAACTCCTTGTGCATTCACAGCGTTTACGGTCTCTGAGTCCGAACGAGTGAAGAGCATGTACTCTTCTAAAGGTTTCATTATGTAGTCGTTTATTTCCACGAAGATATCTGACGGTACAACACATATGAATTGAATCTTATAACTAATCTCACATTATTAAGTATGTTTGCTTCAAGAATGGGTGGATAAGTTTTTAATCAGAAGTATTCGAAAGGAAAAGATACTTCATTCATACATAACATTTGTGTGCTTTGGCTTACATCAGCAGAAGCAGCATCATACGCTAACAATTAATTTGGAAATATTATAATTGTTGAGTCTTAAGTTGGTAATTGTACTGGCGTATTGGAAAATATATTATTATTATTATGATTACTTCAGGTATTCTAAGAACTTATAGATTTTAACGCTTCATAAATTATGAACTTACTTGATAAACATCCATTGTATCCTTTGTAAATCTTGAGCCTAGGATCTGTGGTATTTAATCCACCGATTTGTACTTCGTTGGATCCGACATCTAACACTTCCCACAAACCTTGAGAAGGAAGTTTTTCTAAAGGCACTTCTATCCGATCTATCAGTAGTTTGGCATCTTGTCCATTTCTTGTATAGTAGACTGTATGACGTGCACCTTTACATTTATTGAATATTATAAGTATTTTTAATATTATTTGATAATTAATAAGTGTGTACATGAACTTATGGTCACATATTACATGAATATGTGAATTCTTACCATTTAGGAAATTTCTATTTTTAAATTCAGCTCCGTATGCTGAGTCTTCTCGATCTTCCTCGAACTTCAAATAGCCATCTTGAGTTATAGCTATTAGTAAGTAATAGGTTCGCCTGTAAAATAATACAATAAACAGTTCCAAGTCACTTTATTGTATATAGAGAAAATTATTGAAATATTTTATAAATTACTTGTTCTCCGTTTGTACTAGTAGCAACACTGTGTTTTTCTGTCTCAAATCGTTACTTGAAAACGCCAACTTAATTTTGACCTGAAAAGACATTAAATAATCATATTATCAATATTATCTAAGCCCAATCAATATGTGAGGGTTGAGTGACTGTAGATGGTCATATGTATCTATCAATAAATGTTTAGGATTATCACGAATTTCACAATCAACTCTTCGCATTTATGAATTGGTCTTTAAATTAAGACTAAGTATCATATAGAATCATGTATCATAGTAGGTTTAATAATATCTTTAAACCACCATGGTTTTTATTTTCAATTCTACTGCTCACCTTTGCAATTGCAATAGGAAGTACAAATTTGCGTTGAAGTATACTTTCACCATTAAAGTCTGCTCCTTTTTCCTCCGTGCAATACTCTCCGAAGTAGCTAGTCAGTTCACAATCACAGCTGCTTTCTTGGTTAGCGAAATCCTCAGTACAAACTCCACCATTTTTGCACGGCTCTGAGTCACATTTCATGTTGCATTCGGCTAACACGCCTGTGAGATCTAGAAATGTTTAGTATGTGTGTGGTCACAATCATACAATTTTATCCATATCAAACTGTACAGCGATTGCCTTGAATAATAATCAAAACAATTGTCAATATTATATAGCTTTTTTGGTGTGCATGTTTATCAACTTTGTGTAGTATGTCTATGAGTGAAATTCCACAAGAGATTAAAACACTATTGCTGTATGCGACAGTAATGTCTAATGGGGAAACTAGATTGTAGACAACTAGAGTGGCAATTAGGAACTGGAAAACGTGGCATGTGTTTGGCTCCCGCTGGATAAGCCGACACAAAGCACTCATACAATTTGCAGGAGTTTGTATTATACAGTGTGTTTGTTTGGTCATGGACTAGCGATAATTTAGGGGCATCAAATGTACCTAATACTATCGGCTAAAATACCCATAAGGGTGGTCAATCCCCCTCTCTTTTTGGATTTATTTTTTAGTTACGTCTTTCTAAAACCGTTTATGGGAGTTTTTACCGATAATATGAGGTACCTACATTTGACATCCTTAAATTATCGCTAATCCATGACCAAACACACTGTATAAACAAAAATTGTAGGAGGTTTCTAAACTTATTAGTTTATGAGGAAAACAGATTTGTAGCTGTCAAAAGAACAATTCATTAATAGAAGAATGTAACTGATAATAGTTTAGTTACCTTGGTCTTTTTCTTGCTGTGCTTTTTTGGATAGATCCACCACATGCTCAGCGATCTTGACGCCCCGTACACATCCCATGTACCCTCCTTGTGGTAGTTGATTTGCTCTCGGGGCCAGGTGTAAAGAGAACGGATCGTAACCTCCAAGATTAATTTGGAAGTAGTCAGTGGGAGGGGCTGGCGGTCTTTGTGGACGAATCACCTCTGGTGAAATATAAGTTGTTTTTGATTTGTGCTTTCTATGAATAAGGTAAGCATCGTGGTGGTAATACCTATATGTCATCTATGTTATAGATAACTCATATCATATCCTAGCATTATCCCGATTGCCCTAGACTTAAGCTCAAGGCCCAAGGTCTGGTCTTACTGTTTTGACTAGATTTGGATGAATTTTAGTAATTATAAATCTTTAGTAAGTTGTGCCTAATAAGGTGTAATGGGATCCTACTAAGACCGAAGGAGCCCGAGCCAATCCCACCTGCAAGTGGTGCATCTGCCGAATAACGGACGAGGCGCTGCCGAACATAACAGTGCCCAGTACGCAGCAATAGGCTCGCCACCTATTACGTGGGACCAACTATATATTTGGCGAAGTGGGCGTGTTATATGCCTCTCCCTACCCCGTCGGGGAAACAGGCGTGAATATATGCATGTATGCGTGCAAGCTTAATAATTTCTGTATGTTATCGAAAACTGTCATCTTTATTTTTAAAGTACATTAAGGTATATTATTTCTTAAGAGTAATTTTATTTGTACACTTATACCTAATTCGGGATTAATCCAAGGCTTGTTTGTGTAATTCGTTAAAAGCCCCGCCACTTTTTCTATAGTCGTATTTTTTCCATTTACGTGTAGTGTAGTAGTGTTTTCGGTTCTAATTATTGCTATCTGAACACTTTCTCCTTTGTTGATTTTTTCGTAAGTCACATTCATTTGAACTATTTCATCTAAGTAATTGAATAGGTAAATTATTTGGGAACCGTTATGAATGAAAATGTGAATGAAATTATTAAGATTATCATTAGCATATAAAACTATAGAATTGTCATCATATGTTCTGAGGTTCATTAGTACGTTTTCAGTCATCATCAACTTCAGTTGGTGCTTTTCTGCGTCTGTCTCATTATCTACCAAGTAATTCTTCTTCAAATAAGCTTCTCGAGTTTGGAAAGTCAATGCTTTTCTGTTTATATCTGAAATATTTTTAATTTATTAATTTTCAAACTATAGATATGTATTAAGTGTATTTGCTAAGTAAATAAGAAGCAATAAGCTCACATATTCACTCACTTTCTTCACAATGTGTTCCTAGATGTGCCCATGGATTTTTACATATACACTCGTAGCTCGACCAAAGTTCTTTGCAAGTGGCTTTATTTTGACACGGGTTTGGAACGCAAGAGGGCTTGCAATCTTTGATGATTTCCGATAGATGAACAGACATGTAGCTGTAAATGTCCAGGATCTCACCATTTACGACCAATCCTCTGAAGCAACCTATGAGGCCTTGGTGGACTGTTGACTTTTTCAGGTGTTCTCTAAAAAGATAAGATGGATATAGACAATATTTTCAATTTTTTATGGATTACAAAGTGATTTTCTTTTGGCATCAATTAAATTTATGAGGTATAAAATAATTGAATAAGCCCAATGTTTTAAGTATGGGATAGTAATAGATGACATTACATAAAATACTTAAATAAGCCTTATGTTTTAATTATGATAGATAGTAGACATTACTGAATATATTTAAATATGCGCTTACGCTGTAGCACCACCAATAAACATAGAACCTTCAAAGGGTCCAAACTCCTCTTCAAGCAGCAGATTCAGCATCTGGTACTCAGTATTCAACATGAACCGTACATGATAGAAGTTATAATCAATCCAAATCTTATGCCATTCTCCACCATTCAATTTTCTTTTGGAATTTATTACCAACTTTCTGGTGGTACCCGTGTTTAGGGTGAAATTAAATGTTAATTCATGTTCTGTAGGAAAAATATGTAAAGTTATAGATATACTTAAATCTAAGAATAACTTGTACTGAAAGTCATAAAGCATATTTAATTTTCATATTCAATAGTTTTAATAGATTTGGAGAAAAAAATTATAACTTACCACTGGTTAACGCTACCATGAAAGATGGAGAATTCGGCCTGATTGGTGGTTGGAAAAGTAAGATTGCACTTGTCCCTGTAGTCCTGAAACTAAACGCGATATCGCCTTTTCTCCAACCTGGCACTTCTATATACGACTGTGAAGTTGTAAATGTCACTACGTAACGTTGAGTATCTATAAAAATATAATTATAAATTATTCAATTACAATACGAGTAGTCACCCTACACAGAAAGTTTGTTAAAAAAATCCTTCAGTAAAAAGGTTAGTTTTCTACGTGATACGCCTGTGCACCTATTTTAATGATGCCATCAAGTTTGAAGTTTTCTATACCTAGGGAATTGAATGAGTCTCATAATAAAATTTAATATTCATTGTCTCGGGGTAACGAACACAGTGCAGTCTCAATCGGAGAAGACAAACAGGAATAATGAATATATCAAATATTAGTTCTATAAAATAGCTTTATGCTATGAAGTCACGGTACTCAAATTTGAAGATTTGTACTTATAGCCAATATCGCGAATTTCTCGCTACATATACATAGATACAGTACCCAACTAATTATTGGCTCAGCTTTAAATGTATTCATAACTTTTGCAATTTTTACGTATATACGATTATGTTACATACTTGTTTCAACACACTCTAGAGGTCCTAACGTAATCCTCCCCTGAGCTTCTTCAGTCAAATCTTTCTGTTGAAGGAAAAACATTTCAATGATCCCGAGACTCTTGGGAAGAACAAGCACTCCTTCATCGGAATGCCATTTGTTTTCGTTGGCATCACAGTTGCAGGACTGGGATGGATTCACGCAGGTTGCGTTGACTCCACATGGGCAGTATCCTCTGGAAACAAGCCTGCTCGATGTATGGGAGAAGTGTTTCTGTCCAGTGAAGTGCGTTAGATAAAAAAAGTTTCAAAAACGGTATGCTTTACTTTGATTCGATGAGTTTGTTGGTTTAATATGTATTGTATATGTTACTGGATCAAACGAGATTTCATGCAAACAAATATTTTACACATATTGTGTAAAATACCTTAACATCAGTATCTTTTACATACATTATTTATTATTTATTTATTTATTCAGTAAGTACAGATTATAACAACTTAATTATAACATAGTCCCACAAAACAAATTATATATGTATACTACTAACATCATCAGTCTAACATCGAGCTAGGTCGATATAAAATATATATTTCATAGTTTCGATTCCCACAAGAGACAAATACATATGTATATCTTGGATTATTATATGATACTTGCTACGTATGGTACCAAAGAATATTATATTGAAAAGCAAACACTTTTCAAAATTACACGATTATTTATCAAACTTTTGATTCAAGTTTATGCATATAGAAAAACCATTTTTAAACTTTCCCAGCTGACGCCAGTGTTTAGTCTCAAAGAGTACACCAAAGTACACTGCTGCAATTTGCACCCAAAATATCGGAGTAGTATAAATGGGAGACACTTTGCAGGTAGCGTTAATGCCTTTACGAGATGTCGTTGCAATATTGCAAAACTGAGATGAATTGCCAGTAAAAAAATGCAAGACAGACTGAAAATTATAAGCGCCGTGACATTTCTCAGTCCAGCACAAATTATTTATTACAAATATTTTTGATTATGCAATTAAAACAACAATAATTTTTAATACGGTAATTTGCTATTAAAATTACATGCAAAAAAGACTGAAAGGTTAGCACTGGACTACACAAAGAAACGGTTCTTATTATATTTCGTCCAATGTTATTCAATTCGCAAACAATAAAAACAACATTAAATTTAAAGTTACCTCTTAACATT
This sequence comes from Musotima nitidalis, assembly GCA_949126915.1. Classification (NCBI taxonomy): domain Eukaryota; kingdom Metazoa; phylum Arthropoda; class Insecta; order Lepidoptera; family Crambidae; genus Musotima; species Musotima nitidalis. Next base: position 5,594,862 of record OX421429.1, read on the forward strand.
TCCTAAGTAATCGACGGTGTAATTGGACGAGGACATGAACCAAGTAGCACTGTGCAGTTCCAAAGGTGCCATATTGCAGTCGTATTTGATGTACTGGCGGCAGAACAGCGAGTGCGATATGAGTTCTTGGAGCATCTCCGCTGTGAATTCTCTGTACTTTATTTTAAAACTGAAGTCTTGTCCCGATGCTGATCGCACATCCTGAAAAATAATTTAATTGGAATCACATTTAGTTGGAAACACAGAAAATTCGAAAACAAATGATTAATTATTAATCCTTTATTGCACGTAAAACATAATCACATTACAAAAATAGTATTTAGACAAGTTCAAATTAAATAATTTATTGATTCAGGAGTTATTTTGCGGAAATCCATCTTAATAAAGTGATGGTATTATATAACTTTTGTAACCAACTTCGCGCCATTGTATTTTCCCATAAAACATAACATGTGTTCAGTACACACGAAAACAACAAAACATTTTAATAAGAGCCTGCTTCACATTGTCTAATCAAAAAAATATTTTAAAGACACTAGGCAGTCACAATGACAGACAAAAAAATCATTAACATACTTAACAATGTTAAGTAATTGCCAAACATTCAACTCTGAGGAAACATCAAGATCATCGCTGATCATTCTTTTATATAAAAATCCCTAAGACATAACCTGTGTGCTTTGAGAAAGTTTGCACGATTTTTTTAAAGATTTGAGTAGGTGTAAAGCGTATAGAATTTGATAGAAATCTATAAACAAAGCGTTGTCATTAAATTATAACATTTTACTTAGCTTGACCTAATTACTTACCACTTGACTAGGCAAATTGTGCTCAACAACTGTGGTAGAAGAATCAGCTTCGATTTGAAATTCGCATTTGACGTGAGCTGGAGGGAACTTTCCATTGCCATCAATGTCTATAAGGTAAACGTCGTTCCTAGTGTAGCCAAGTAGAGCAAGTTCTTCACAGGTTTTCCTGAAGGTGGCGAAGTGACAATTTTCGCCTATGTAACCTGTAATTATAAAAGTTGTTCAAAATCTTAGGTTATTTCTCAAAACTCCATCTGTTTCTCAACTATACTAGGCCTGTACCATAGAACTAATATTTTTATAGCTTTGGATACATACTTACTAAATATGTGTTAAACACAGAGTATTGTCCATTCATTGTACAGCCCTTGTATACAACCTCATATAAATAACGTTGACAAAAAACCTTAAGTCCTCTGCACCAAATCCGGCGTCATAACAAAATCACAATAAAGTTATAATAAAAATACAAAATACAATCTTTAGCAGTTATCCTATGAGGTAGTTTCTCAATTATATTAGACGTTAGGGTGTATAGGCCTTCTAACAAGATCTAAGAAGGCCAAGCCAACCTCACCTGCAAGTGGTGCACCTGCCGCTCAACGGACGAAGCTATGGCGAACCTAAGTTCCCGGTAAGCGGCAATAGGCTCGTCACCTATTACGTGGGATCGACAATGTAACTTAAAATAAATAAAATAATAAATATTCTCTTACAATCACACCAATTATTTAGTTCCAAGATAAGTATCACTAATAACTTGTGTTATGGATACTAAATAACGGATAAACATACTTAAATACTTTTTTTTTTGTAAATAAATACTTAATATACATAGGAAAACACCCAGACCAGAACAAATATTCATGTTCATGCACACAAAGATTTGTCCTGTGTGGGAATCGAACCCACGACCTCTGGAGTGGAGTGCAGGTATACTGACCTCCACACCATATTGGTCGTCATAACTGGCGAAATGTGGGCGTGTATAAGCCTCTGCCTACCCCCTCGGGGAAATAGACGTGATTGTATCTATGTACATTATTTAATTTATCTATAATGGTAGAAACTAAGTTATACTTTTACATATTAAAACACTTCCGAAAACCTAAATCACCAAGAAATTACAATATCCATTTAAAAGGAAAAATCATCTATCTATAGATATAAAAGGTCGAGAATAGGACCATTTGAATTAATTAAATCTTAACGCCACGCTTTATTATGTTAATGTGTAAACATTTACGAGACATTAAATATTTACGGTTCCTTAATTAGGAATATGGTTCCAAGGACAACATTTTTTTATTGCACGTTGACTAATGACCATTTCACCGGAAGAGCTGTGCGGTATCTTTTGTAAGAATCGAGTCGTGATAGTAAAATGTATCAGATTTCTTCAGATAAAGCTATTGATCGATTTAAGTTTCCAAATATAACGATCTCACGATGCAAATTTCCATTTCTTTTCAACTTTTTCTTTTTACAATTCGTGAGTTGATTTAGTAATAGCGAGACTAATAAATCAATATAATTATACAAATATTTTGACTGAACAAGTATTTGAATAGCCAAATAAAATCATAATGCTGAATTATTATATAAAGTTTTAGTTTAGTAGTGTGGCTTGATTCTCGAGTACATTGGTTTGTCTAATCGATCGATTGTTCGATATCTAAGCTTAGAAGTTAGCCTTTCATAGGCTGAGATGATGATGATTGGTTCAGCTATTTTTCTAGTACTCCTAAAATAATATGTATCTAGATAAAACATCACTGCTGCACAAGTCCCCTTCTAAACATTGCCCCTTCATTGATTACTTTATATTGGTATTTGCCCATAATCACGCTGTAAGGGGGGTTGGTGATCGCAGTTCAAGCCAGTACGCAGGATGACGCTGATGCTTAATATCCGGTAGGGTCTCTTTGTCGTCTCTTACGGCTCCCCATGAGGTGAGAGGGGTTGGCTCTATTCTAGGCCGATACAACACGGCATTGTGCATAACAACTTGAATTATTTAATGACGATCGCAATGCGTTGCCTCTGAGATTGATGTTTAATCTCATCGTAATAGAACTTAATCTCTCCAGGGGCAATATTTATTCTTGTGATGTCTATTCGTATTACTATTTTTAAATTAAAATCTTACAGCTTTCAAAATTCCTTCTCATATAATTCTTCAAATTGATTGATGAATACCGAGTAAGAGAGAATGCGAAGGCGTGTGGTTTAAATCGTATGAAATTTTATTATTTACCTGTGTTATCGCAGTTGCATATGACTCTATCTTCTCTGATAGAGCAAACTCCACCGTGTTCGCAAGTATTGGGTCTGGTACAGGGGTCTACGTATCGACAGTCATCTATTGCCACTTCACCCACCACCCTTTCTGTGTTTATCACAAATCTGAAGACGACAAATAAAAAAACTACTTCAAACAATTCTAATATTAATAGAAATAAGATATTCAGAGTTAGTACTCGTACCTACTCGTAGTTTTTAAAAGTACTACAAAGATAAAGTTTAAAGTAACTGTATCATCATGCTAAGAGAAAACAAATTTGCCTGATTTCAGTTGATCGTGGTTTATTCTACTATTTCATTTCGTCTTTTCGACTCATCAAATCGTAAGTAAGAGAATAATATACGATACAGTTTTAGTGTTTTATTCAATTAAACATGAATTATTAGCCGTCAAATACAAATTTTCATCACATGAAAGATATTTTTTACAGCCGTGTTATTTAAACACCATAAAGAAACAGGCAATTGCAATACTAAAAACTAAAAAAATCCTTGCCAAAGTAGGTTTCGTCGCGGGCGTATGTATTACCCAGTTCTGGCATATTATTAACGTATATGTATATCTTTAATAATAAGTAACTATTACACCTCATTGTACAAAAAGAGATAAAATTTTAAAATTACAATTGATTTTATATTTAATTTTTTTAACTGAATAACTGTTTCAAATCATAGAAATAGCTTGATGTTGATAATATAGGTTAACAAATGGAAACCTATAATTTGCTAGCTTACTATATAATGTTTTTTTTTATAAAAGCTGTTGACTTTTTTAATAAATAAATAGATATTAGTTTGTATCGGGAAACTTTTTTTTAATGCTTACTTTATGATGTAACAGTTTAATTTATGAAAGAGAGACAGCGAACAAAATATGATTAATTAAAACATTTCAGCTCGAAAATGTGAGCAAAGAAATTGATCAAAACAAAGCGATAAGTTTCGAATACTAATTGCAACGATATGTTATTTTGAAAGATAAAATAAGAATTTCATAACATTAAATGATATCTAATTGGTAATACGCTATCATTTGTTGGGTTAAGGTTAAAAATTGTTATGAAATTTAATAAACTGTGATCAACATTGTTGCGACAGGACGCTTGTAAAGTTTTGGCATTTTCACATTAAAACAATAAAATCGACGTGTAGCCATTATTATAATAGTTATATAAAAACCATGTGCAATAAATAAAATTGCAATATTTTCTCTTTGAAGTCTACGTCTGCGCCTATAATCGCTGTTTGTCTCAAATCGTATAAATTATACTTTTAATTGGCTTACCTCGGTTCTATTAGGAGACCATTGATTTGAATATTCCTCATACAACCAATCAGCCCGAGATTAGCTGATTTGAGACCACTGCCAATTACTATCTTATCTTGCAGTTGGAAATCTAGACCTAAAAAGTCAGATATATTGATAAATATATTAGGTCGGGGAAAAAGTCTTTTCGCATAACGTAGGTATAAACTTATTATAAATTTTTTTTGACTGTACTATTTGTGTCTGGCTGGTTTTGGTAACATTAAAAAGGTTCCATTATAAAGAAAAGAAAAAAATAAAAAAAAGTTGTTTCCCGCTATTTTTCATTTGTTTTTCTCTCCGTTAAAATGAGTGAATCTAATGAAGAAATTCGATACATTTTAAAATTTTATTATAAAAAAGGCCAAAATGCAACTCAAGCAGTGAAAAAAATTTGTGATGTTTATGGACCTGATGCAGTGTCAGTAAGAGTAGCACAAATTTGGTTCAAACGTTTTCAGTCCGGATATTTTGATGTTAAAGATGCACCTCGCTCTGGTCGCCCTGTTACGAATAAAATGGACGCCATTTTTGAAAGAGTGGAGCAAGATCGGCATATTAGTAGTTACGATGTAGCTGAAGAACTGGGAATTGACCACAAAACAGTTTTGACCCATTTGAAGAAAGCTGGTTATACAAAAAAGCTCGATATTTGGGTGCCACACGAGCTCACTCAAAGAAACTTAATGAACCGTGTACTCATTTGCGATTCATTATTGAGACGTAATGAAACCGAGCCGTTTTTGAAGAGATTGATAACTGGCGATGAAAAGTGGATCACGTACGACAAGAACGTGCGAAAAAGGTCGTGGTCGAAAGTTGGCCAGGCTTCACAGACTGTGGCCAAACCTGGCCTAACACGAAATAAGGTGATGCTGTGTGTATGGTGGGATTGGAAGGGCATTGTTTATTATGAGCTTTTACCGCCCGGCAAAACCATCAATTCTGATCTTTACTGCCAGCAACTGATGAGATTAAAGGAAGCAGTCGAGAGAAAACGGCCGGAATTGATCAACAGGAAGGGTGTGGTCTTTCATCACGATAACGCTAGACCACACACATCTTTAGCCACTCAGCAAAAATTAAGAGAGTTCGACTGGGAGGTCCTAGTGCATCCACCATATAGCCCTGACCTTGCGCCTTCAGATTTTCATCTGTTTCGGTCTCTGCAGAATTCTTTAGGTTCTGTAAGGTTGACCTCAAGAGAGGACTGCCAAAACTATTTGTCCCGTTTTTTTGATCAGAAGTCCCAAAGTTTCTACAGTAACGGGATAATGTCTCTGCCCACAAAATGGCAGAAAGGTATTCAACAAAACGGTACATATATATTGTAAATAAATGTAAATAAACTTTGAAAAAAATGTCTTGACTTTTCATACAAAAATACGAAAAGACTTTTTCCCCAACCTATTATGTCTTTGGATATCTTACATAACGCCATCTAATCCTCAAATAAGCTCAGTTTGTAGACAAACCGTGGTTTTTAATTATTTTTACAAGACTCTTTAATAGAAACAACCAGTTACCATAGAGTAAGATCATAATGTTCATTTATGCATGTAAACATTATTTGTGTGCATGAACATGAGGTTCGTGCTCACAAGTATTTGTCCTGTGTGGGAATACCTGTAAGGAGTAGTGGTTATAGTTATACTTCACCTACGGCATATTAATTTAGTTGACAAAATAAGTCATAATCTTGAAATTAAGACCCAGATTTCTCTTTGAAATCGAATGCATGATGCATTGACCGTTTATTGTAGGTTGAACAGTTGTAATAATTTAAACCTACATAAGCTTAGACTAGATAATTTTACGTTACCAAACATTTGAGCGTGTTTGTTGTGGTAATCGACTGTGAGCTTTATCCGCCCTTTCCTGTAGTCCAGTTCTACATTGTGCCAATCGTTGCTCACGTTGAACTTTACCGACTTCAGTACAGTCACGTTCTTACCGACATCTGGCACTAACTCAAATCGTATTTCCTCCTTCACCATTCTCACCTGCAATTTTTGTTAGTGGTCAGTTTTTCTTAATCAGTAAGGTGGCAGACGACAGCCGGGGGATAAGGATCAATATAATTTCAATTCGGTCTGGATATTAATTGATTTATGTTGTGACTCGAGATTTACGTACATTTTGCTTCATGTAAAGGATATATGCCTATTTAGTGAAAGAGGGGTAGCTGTTATATGAACTAAGCTTTATTTAGTGTGCACATATCTATGTTACACGTTATATTATACAGATGCGTTCAAATAGGCTTTTATATTCATGTTTTATGTCTTTGTACATTGTTACTCATACTGTAACAACATTAAAATTTAATTGTTAATCTTCCGATTACCTATAGAGAATATATGATAAATACATATATACTTAAAACATTAAAGTTAGAATTATAGGCTAATATATAATGCTAAATCTATGCGCTGTTGCTGCGTAACCCGATTATTGTCTAATCAAATTCCCGACAGTCATTATTTGTCTGCTAAATCAATTATTTTCATGAATAAACTAAATTGATCCAATAGGTAGCTACTACTTAAGGTACTTTAGTTAAACGTTTAGGCGGTCTTGACCGCAAGATTTTTATCACATAATTACTAGTAAAGAAAATATTAAAAATATAGATTAATTTTATAAATCTACATATATACATGAGACATGGTTAATTGACTGATCTATGAACGCAAAGATCAAGCTGGTAGCTAGCCGCTGTATAAGAAAAAATAAATCAGTGCGAGTTCAAATCTTAACCACATAATAAATAAATGAATATTTTCTGACAATTACACCAATTATTTAGTTCTAAGATAAGTATCATCAAGAAATTGTGTTATGGATACTTTAGTATCCACAAGTTTACAAAAAAAAAGTATTTAAGTATGTTTATCCGTTGTTTAGTATCCATAACACAAGTTTTTAATGATACTTATCTTAGAAATGAATAATTGGTGTAATTGTCAGAAAATATTTATTTATTATTTTAGTTGTTAGAATCTACCAGAATTCTGTAGTTCCAGAACTTTCAATAAGTTACCACAGTTATCAAAATATCACATAAATGTAAAACAAATTGCTTGTACCAACCAACGAGTATAATACAAATTATATTCTTTATCTTCTCGGGCCGAAGTCGCCAAACATCTAATAGGTTAATCTAAACTTGAATTATCACAGTTCGGAGCGGTCAATAAAAACTATAATATCAGCAATATTGCACAAAGTTTCTAAAATAAGTTATTGCGAAGAAGGTAATAAAATACAGCTGAAAGTCCTTACCTCCCAATAACCTTGCCCAGACGTGATTTGACTGTAAGCCAAAACCGCCATATTCTTGCTGGTTTTAAAGTCGAATATCAAATTGATGCTGTTAGTCTGATTCAACGGCCACCATATATGGGACGTCGCAAAAGGATAAGTGATCGGTATCACTTCGATGTCGATATCTTTGAATTCCGGATTTATGACCCCAATGTAATGCACCTTTGTATTATTCTGTTTCAACTCATAAAGTATGGATACGTCATTGTAATACACATATTTCAAATTGCCCGCGAAATTATTGAAAGATTTGAGCCCTTTCATTTTGTGTAGGTCGGGACCACCGCATATATAAATTTCCGGATCAATACAAACGTATCTCGCATTTCCAGGGAGTTCATAAGTCTTAGTTATGTCATCTAAGTAGACGAAAACTGCCCTCTCTTGTAAAATAACAGTAACGTTATGCCATCTGTTGTTATTAACTTTCCGTCCAATGTAATCTTCCACTGGCCCATCACCGAGATCTATTTGAATTGCAACTCTTTCATCGTGAATTGATAAAGCTATATAATGGTGTTTATCGTCTATTTGACCACTGGCATAAAATAGAGCTGAGTCATCAAACCGCGTCTGTAAAGATTATTGCACCAAAAATTTATGTTATAAAACTTTATATAACTTAAGCTTATTTATATGAGTAGATTATGCAGTGTGTAATCATTAGTCGATAAACTTACCTAATAACAAGCTTACATGTTTTATAATAACATTGTGACCTAACTCTTTTTCTAAAACTACTTTCAAGTTAATAACAGTATTCATTGCCGTCTTTATATGCATTTCTTTACTACGATAATGACCCTATTAACGTAATGAACAATAAAATGAATAGCGGTATAGGTTAGTAAAGAATATGAATTAATGAAGCAATAAAACCATAACATTTATTGGTGGATATAGTCCCAATCAGGCTGATAGTGTTATTAATCAAAGCTAAATATCAGTAGAGAATCATGTTTTGAAATAGAATTGAGGTTAAACCTCACCTATATACTCGTTATAAGATACAGAATAATTTTAAGTAGATCTTAATGGAATAAAGATTTATTGTACAAATTAACCACCACATAAACGACTAAATAGAAAATTTAAATATTTCTTACAGTATGAGGTCTGTATTCTATAGTTTAAACAAATAATTCAAATTCATAGACTCAGTGCCATTTAGCCCTAAAGTAAATAAAGCTTGTACTATGGGCTACGGGTCCAGTAGATATTAGACAATTTAAGAAGAACACCTAAATCACACATCTATGTTACTTACATAACATATTAAATTGTAAATAAATCGATCTTAATAGCGCTTAGCGGGTTTATTGACCTCACGTCATATCCTATTTAAAGTTGTATTAAAAATCTATTACAAAACTTACGAGCACAAGTTTTCCTAAAGATGAGGCTCAACAGCGGAGGAGCTTATACTTATAAAAGGTACCAATAACGGAACAGAATGAAGTTACTACAGCTTATATAAGTACTTTACCTTAAAGTGTAGGCTGACTCTAGTATTGGTAGAATGAACACGGTCTTTCCAGTCATAGACTCTGTATGAGACATAACTGGAACCGCGGAGTGTAAGCACGGTTGCCGCTAGAAAAGTAAAACATTGTTTATCTCTATAATTGCTTACTTCCTTGGTAATATTTATTTACGTTTCGTTTATTTCAGTCCCTTTTTGTACGGCTGAATTTTAGAGTATTATATTGTTTGCAGCGGGAGGTGGTTCTTGCTTTAAGAATGCCATAAGTTATGCTGTTAAGTAATGAGTGCCCCACTTCGTGCACGTAATAATTACGAAAAATCTGTATCTACATCTTTTCGCAACTATTTATCTGTTATGGATTTTTTGTGGTTTTTATTGTGTAACACTGTAATGAGTATTTTGGTATTATATTGTTTGCAGAGGGAGGTGGTCCTTGCTTTAAGAATGCCATAAATTATGAGTGCCCCACTTCGTGAACGTTACAATTATTATTACAAAAATCTGTATCTACATCTTTTCGCAACTATTTATCTGTTTTTGGATTAACGGATATTTGTGGTTTTTATTGTGTAACACTAAAACGCGTATTCTGGTCTCCAGTTCATATCGAACGGCTGGTAAGTATACTCCAGATTAATGACAAGCGGTAATATTTAAAAGGAGACCACCAAAACCACCAAGACCAGAACGTGATTATTCTGTTATTTCATACATGTGTCTATAAGATGTTGACTATATTAGTGTTTACCAAAACACGTCAACGATTTTGATTGTGACACGCCCTTATGACCACATTCTTTGCCTCATGAATAGCCGATTATACACTCAAAAAAGAGATGTTCATAACATGGCACAGGCACGGTAACAAGCGAACCAATTAATGACGGCCTGCATTAATTCTGCTGTCCCCGTTAAAAGATCAAGGACTATAGGAGCCGACAAACAAAAAAACCTAAAAAAGGTTTACACAGTAACGATTTAACCAAATTCTCGGTTCAAGTGCTGATAGTCTGCAAAGTATGAGTGTGGTTCCTAAGACCAGCCCGTGTTCTTTATGGTTACTATACGCTTAATGGTTACTAAAAGCTTAATAATATTTATAGACCCGTCATATAAATATAACCAAGCTCATAAAATTAACTTATGTACTAGATATATGTAAATTATATATTATGTCCATTTATTATTTGCATTTATGTCATAAGGAAGTAAATTTTAGTTATAACACGGAACAAAAGCTTTATATTATGCAAACAATAAATGCATTAGCTGTATAATCGTAAAATACGCGGCAATTTGTGAAAGTTCCACATAAAGTTCACTTTTTAAATGCAAATTTCCTGCTAAACGCACTGCAGGGCTTAAACTAAATCGAGATACACGGCTAGAAGATTTTCTTAGCTAAATATTTCTAGAATAACATGTATTTTAAAATAAAAATTAAAGGCTATGATTTAAAATATATAAAAAACTAGTTCGCAAATTCACCTGCGTAAAATTTGATTTCATGTTTTGTTAAATATCGTGTTTCCCTTGGGAATTAGGTATCAATGAACGTAAACACAATTCGGTTCGTACTTTGGCAACACAATGTAAAGTAGGGTGCACAAAGGTCTTTTTGTGTGGCATTAAATCTGTGATCGGAAGGCACGTCAAGCCATTGGTCTCGATTTTCATTATAATTATATGGAAGTCGTTCAGCCAAGTTGGAGGTCCTATGGGGCGACTTGAAAACTTATAACAGCAGAAAGTTCGTATACTGAAACGTCCTCCCCCTCCTAGGTTTGTCAGAGGAGCCTCGTGTTCAGTACATAAGTCGATAATCGGCTTATGTGATCGCAATTTTGATGATCCTATATTAACGGTTTTGTGGGAGAAGTTTTTATGTAACTTGTATTATTCAAAGGAAATAAACGATTTATCTATTTATCTATGTAAAAGTCATTGTTACCCCGTCCATGCGTATTAACATTTATAAAATTGTAAGAACGTACGTACGATACAAATATGCCGTAGTTAGTTTATCTTTCAATTTTGATACACTATACAATGACACAACTACGTGATCTTACAAACAATTTATTATCGTATGTGATAGAAAGTGATGATAAGCTAAACAGTTGAAGCACGAATATCCAAATACGGAGTCGTTGCTCACGCTTAAAAGATGTTCACATAGATTGCAGTATGCTACTTATGATACTTAATGTAACATTAACTAGGTAAATATATGTTCTACTTATAGAAAGTAAAAATTTTACTACAGCAGATATAAATAAAAAAATCTCCACTGTACACCAAAAGGAAAATAACACAAGACAACAATTAATTAACAAGAGCATCGTCACAATTGCGACCTTACCGATTAAAGCGATTTGCTTAAGGCAACCTTCGGATAAAGAGATTGAACTAATAATAAATAAGGAAAACACTATTTCAATTATTTTAAGATATAGGTACCTGTGTTTCAATAGTTGTGTGCGTGAAAATAAACATTTATTCAGGTCATGAAAAGTATTCAAGTAAGCAAAAAGTATTTTAGTATGTAGGTTTAGTTTGGGGCTGTGGAACTAAATGTTTTTTCGTCAGTCGTTGCTTACTGAAGCTCTTTTGAATGTCGAATGTTTAGTAAACTAAGTAATCATGTAATACAACACTAGAGTCTGACTAATTACAATATTTTTGTACACTTAACCACATTTACAAACTTTTGCAGCAGTGTGATTCACCTTTTTGGTTCATGGAAGTAACGTGCTCTGTCGCCAAGATTAATGTGTAGAGTTTATTTGCAGTATGAAAATAAATAGTCATACAGAAAATTAGGGGTGGTGCTGATTATAATCCACAAAAGGCAAAATAACTTTACCGACTTGTAAAACAAATTTCATCATAATATCCTAGCATTATCCTGGTAGCCCTAGAGTTAAGCTAAGAGTCTGCTCGCTGGTCCAGCCAGACTTTACAGAATTTCAGTTATTACGTGAAGGAAGCGACTGCCGTCTGACCTCCGCAGAGGAAACATAATTCTATGGTTAAACCAGCTGTCAGTCTGTTAGAAGGCACTGACTTCCTTTCAATTATGAAATGTTTCGAAGTGGCCCCTTATCAATGTGTGTGAAAATTTATAACAGGTTACTAAATGAAATTAAAGATATAAAGGACTTAACCAAATTTAAATTCTCATTAAAAAAATATCTCCAAAGAAACTGTTTTTATTCGCTGCAGGTGTTTTTTGTTAAAAAATAATTTAGATAATAGTTAATTAGGTAGGTATGTTTTTCAACTAATATTTTTGTTACGTAAATTTTTAAGAATTTGTTAAAATACTATTACGAATTATATTTAATTTAATAATAAGTTACTTTTAATATATATAATAATATGTACTTGCTGTGCCCTTGCAGGGTCATGTTTGTTACCTTCTATCTTTGTTAACACCATGTATGTATATTTACAACATGAATGCAATAAAGAACTTTGAACTTTCCTAATAACGAATGCCATAGATGTTCATGACAGCCGGGACCAACGGCTTAACGTGCTTTCCGAGGCACGGAGCAAGCTATAATTACGCACATAACTTTGAAAACATAGGTGCGCCACCAGAGTTTGAACCCGAGACCCTCTGAATTAAAGGCAAGGGGTGTGGCCACTGGGCTATCGCCGCTCTTTACTAGTAATACAAATGTAATACTTACTATAGACATCGCAGAGATGTTCTTCATATAAAGTCCCAAAGCAATCACACCTATAGCCGTTATATTCGTTGATGCACCTGGAGCCTTCAAAGCACAAATTTTCCATGGTCCTACATTTGTTGATGCACCCCTCTTTAACATTTTCGTGTTTCGTAGCGATCAACGGTACTATAGGCAACAGGTCAGAGGCAGCTTTGCCAGAACTAAGTACCATATCGCTAATACATCCAACAAATGATTCTATTATATATTTCACTCCATGTAATTTCTCTTCAGAACTGAGCCCTAAATCAATTAAAGTATAAGTCAAGATACTAAGTAAAATGTCAGAAGAAAGAAATTAAAAAATCTAAGGATTATTTAATAAAGTTTTTATTACCTCCAATTAATATGACTGATATAAGATTATCCGTGATTCCGTAATTTGTATCAAAACTCAATCCCTGCAATCAAAAGTTTTCTGAAGATTTCAAAATATTACTTACAAAGATTTTCGTTAGCATATTCAAAATTGTGTTTTATATTATAAAAGAATTTGAGATATCTATAACACGGGCAGTTTTCATTGTGCTAAAATGTTGTTTGGGAATAAACTAATAGGTTTCTTATTCATGTGTCTACTTCTGAAATTGCTTCTATGAATAGGTTTATCCATATCTTGGAATAAAATGAAATCTCATATGACCAGGCTATTAGAATGAAACAATGGAATTGAAAATATCGAAACTGCTCTAACCAAAGCCACTTTGCAATAGATTAAGGAGTTTCCATATAATTATTTCGATATGAAAATATGAAATAAGAATAATTTGCAATATGCAACTTTTTTTTGTAAGTATTAAGTAATTTTGTAAGTAATTGAATGACCGGTTTTATTTTTTTGCACTTACAATGCGTTTGTTTGCGACAGATGGCGCTAATATTGTCTATGTAACAGTATGTTTTGTAAATCTTTGTTCAATGTGCTAATGATGTATACGAAACGAAGTTTAGTCTAAATCTCTTTTCGTATTTCGGTCATAATTTCGGTTATGACCTTTGCTTTCGGTTCATGATGACTACTATCCTATCTTACCTTATTACAGGGACCACAAGTATGCTTGCGGCGCACTTTGTCGATCTGACTACTTTCTTACCTTGAGATAAACCTCCTCTTTCAGTTGATCGACCTTAGCAATGAGTCTGGCGCCATGCACATCAATGGTCACCACCACGCTGTGCCATTGGTCCCTGTTCAAAGCCCTGCCTACTGTCACCGATGTTAGGTGCTTCCCGAACACGTGGACCACTGCGGATTTACATTATTATTTTTAGACTTAGACAACTTTTTTATAATATAAATGACATCTTGATTGCGATACTGTGTCGTAAAAGTTATTGGTTGAAAACGATCACCGAAGTAAAACAGCGTTCACAGAGAACAGAACAGCTGTCATGTGATGCTTGGTTTGTACAAACGTTCCCAAATTACATTTAATTTATATCTGATTCATTCTCATTTTATATTTAAAAGAATTACCGGACTTGGTAATATTTTTCTCCTTGACAAATTATGTTACATGCTTTATTAGAAGCAAATAAGGAAATCATTATTTCTTATTGTAAACTAAAACATAGTTTTTTTTCTTCTTTTACATAATGGCTTCGTGCGTTTAGCACATTTACCCAGTGTCAAGTAAGTGATATATTAATAACATATCAATCATAGCAAATGAGAATAAAGATGATAAATAGTAAATAAGATGCCCTCCCCCTAAACCCCTTGAGTCCTCAGTAATATGTGGGACTATACTGAGATCTCACATGGACTTCTTGAGAGAATTTGAAAAGTGATGCTGCACTGTTTTGTTTTATTGACCAACACTCATATACGTTCACAAACACTTAACGGTTAATAATCCACCGTTAATTACGCACATTAATGTTAGAAATATCACAAAGTTTAGAAAATAAAACAAAACTGCAGACATGCCGCTTCACTTTCCCGCCAAGAAGTCCTAAAACATAGTTAGAAATAAATAAGTCGTAAAACTAATTTTCATTGCGTATAAATCAATAGTACGTCAAATCTTTAAGGCATATGATGAAATAAAACTATTGAACATAGGATACATATCGCAGTGGGAATTTATTTACCTTTAAGTTCACCTTTCTCCACAATGACATACAGAGCATAGGGTTGCATCTTAAACACAGGATTCTTCACATTGTGGTATACGAGCAGACCGTGTGGTAATCTAGTACGGAACTTAAATGAGATCTCCCGACACAACCTGCGTAATTAAATACACCAATTAAGGTAACATTGCAACCATTGTACCTAAACATGGCATTAAGTAGGCGTTACGCAAAATTATTTACGATTATTTTTACAAAGGCTATCTATGTATAGCAATTATGCAATTTTATTCCAGGTTACATTTTATGAGGGTTTATTTTATGTTACACTTTCATTTGTTCGCCATTTATGTTCGTAGACTCTACATCCTACTATAATATTATAAACGTGAAAGTTTGTATGTGTGGATGGATGTTTGTTACTCTTTCACGCAAAAACTACTGGAGCGATTGTGATGAATCTTTGTACGTGTATAGCTGCAGTCCTGGACTAACATATAGGACACTCCTTATCCCGATATTTCCACGGGAACGGGGACCACGCGGGTAAAACCGCAGGGCGCTGCTAGTAATTTATAATTTATTTTATAATGCAAATATATTGAGTACTCTTTTATACATTTTTAACTATGATGACTAAGACTTTGGATTTAGCTTGAATTTTCTTTTTTTATTTGTTTTAGTAAAATTTGTAGTTGGTAAAAATCGATCTCTATACATATAAATATTTTCGGACAATTACACTAATTATATAGTTACAAGATAAGTATGATTAAGAACTTGTGTCATGGATACTAAATAACGGATAAACAAACATTTTTTTTGTTGTAAATACACACTTATATACATAGGAAAACCCCAGACTAGAACCAATATTCCTGTTGTACACATGAGCTGTGTGGGAATCGAACCCACGACCTCAGGAGCGGAGTTCGGGTATACGCGCCTCGACGCCATATCGGTCGTCTATCTACTATTCCAGCAAGTATCTATATTTAAAATATAAGAAAATGTAAGGACAGTAATGATACCTCCTATATGATGAAATAAAAAAAAATACCTTAAACCTACATATTTTCATAAAATGTTCAGTTTCAGGCAGGCTCCTTTTTTGGGCAGTTGTATAATAAAGTAAAAGTGGTATCTTTGCAATTAATAAAACTATTCTTTAAATTAACTTTCTCTTGTAGATGGATCTAAGTAAAACTGACAGGTAGGTATTTTAATTGTAATACAGTGAAGTAGGTGGATCCCACGCACAAAGATTGGTTGCGGGAGGTACTAATTATATTACATAACACTATACAGCTGTTTTATTTTTCACTATGTTTCTACATTTTATTATTAAATAGAAATCGGATCACATCTCCAGCTGTTATGATTTGATTCATAATTTCTAAAATTTATTCAAATATGCTCGATAATTTATTCAGAAATCGAAATCTTGTCGTTACGTATTATTTATGATATTTTATAAAATCTTTCTCTTGTGTGGATTTGATTTATTTGTAAATTTTTTTAGACATTTCAGCAGAATCTATAACTAGCTTTGCATCTACAGGTGCAGTTATGTCTAAAGTACAGCGCACAAGATTGGATCCCTGTGATAACGGAAAGTATCATCATCGCTGAAAAATTCTATCGTTGCCACATATTATTAACTATTCTACTTATTTATCAATATTTAAGGTGAGGACGGGCTATAATTGGCGGGTTTATTAGGTGTAATGATACACATACAAACGGGATATTACTTGACCAGATCCTTGCCCACTTATTATCTACTCAAGCTTCGGCCTGTAGTGAACGAGCCCTTTAGTATTAAGTTATGACGACATTTATTTCTGCTTCATCAACGCCCAAATTGAATAAAGCATTTTTTCATTTTTATTATAACAAAATCAAAGTAAGAAAAAAAACAAACCTCAATTGAAACCTTTGTATAATATCTCCGTCGAGTTGTATAAAAGTGTTGTCCTTCGCAAACATAAAGGTTTGATGGTGTCCAGTTTCGGCAAATGTGAGATACCTATCTCTATTACTCGGTGGTATGGGCGGAATTACTGTGGCATATGTTGAGGTGGAAATGTTCACTGCACCTGTAGTAGCACTGAGTGACGTTGATGTTAACGAAAGAGTCGTTGCTGGAAGTACTGGAAAATAATAATATGCAGTTAGTTATATTATATACTAGATTTAAAAGGATGGTCGCGGCTTAGCCCAACAAAAAATAAAAATAAAATGCTGTAAAAAGATACTCTTTTTTTTTTTGGCGGTAGGACAAAACTTGGCTAGTTTTTAGACTCGAGCTCTCGCCTGCTGTTTGTTAATAGGTACGTTGGTTTTAAGTTGACATTCATTTAATAGATATAATTAATCAAACTTGAATTTTTTAAATATGCTGAGACTTTACATTGATTAAGGTAAAGTAAGAGTTTTTACGAGATGTACTATAAATATTATTATAGAAAGTGCTATTCACATATTACGTTTTGAAATACATATACTATACTTAATTATTTCACTTGATTGAAGTACAAAATTTATAAATTCAATATTATACCGATACAATTTTCTGCATTCTTAGAAAAAAATGTGTTAAATCACATAAGTTGTAGTTTCATATTTAACACCTAAGCTTCAACACACTCAATATTAATAAAAAGATAGAAAATTCAAGTAATTTATTATTTATTATAAACTGACAAATTCTGACAAAGAACCCATTTGCTTTTACTCCTTTATTTATTATGGTACCGCTCATATTTCTTTTATTGTTGTTAAAACATATATGGAATTTCCATTTTGTGTAAATGTTTGACGAATCTAAATGATCATGTTGATCTTAAAGACAATAAAGTATATTTTATTTTATTTTATTACCTTTTTCTTCAGTAGCCAAATCTACCGGCAAGCTGCACCAAACATCAGCTATTCCATACAATATTAACAGTATCGTTCGTTTTATCCTTCTTCTTAGCATTATTTCCATTCTGCTCGATTGCGTTCATTTATCTAATAAAAAAAGGATCATATTTAACGTGTCTTCAAAATTAATAAATTGCCAACCTAACCTAACCTTTTTGTACATCAAAAATACTGATTGATGATATTTTTGATGATCAAAAAAGCTTTTTTTAGAGGTTTAGTTTATTATATTCCATAAAAAAATATAAATTATGTAGAACAAAATTTATTTATATCTTTAGGTTTTGTTCATCAATATATTTAAAGAGATAATTGTTTAAGTTACATTTACTCTAACTATTGCGTATAAATTATAACTACAGTCGAGTCAAAAATTCAACTAGAGTCGCGTCAAAAATTCAGTAACATATTTAACCGCGTAAAGTTTTAAACGTTATATTTAAAAAAAGAGATTTTTTAAAAAGAAACACGATTTCTTGACATTTCATAATATATTATAGACGCAACCAATCGTTGGCAAATTAGTTTCGCAGTTGGCCGGTTTTTAGAACCCTTAAATAATTAGGCACTTTGTCATTACTATTGAACACATTCACATTATTGAATTGAGTTTAGCAAAAAAACTTCAATATCTTATTATTATATAATATTCAATATCTTCAATATTATATATATACAAATAATATCAATACCTCCCTAATCTATTCGGTTGCATCAAATTATAATTTTGATCCATCAGTGTACGAAATATCATATTACTTTAACTGTTCAAAAATATAGCTAACTGAACTTTGTAGAAATGAAATAATATGCTTTAACAGTTGTAACTTTTGATTTATAAACTTTAATGGACTGAAATATTACTTATTTGCAGCTTACGAGGAACTTAGTTGAGCTAAGTTTTAATTATAACTTTTATATGATTACAACTAAAACCAGTTTCTTTCAATGCCAACGATGTTACTAGCATTTTTTTAGCTAATTATTAGAAACTTTACTTGTTTTTTAAGTGTATCTTTTGTAAATCATGGTTAAAAAAAATTGTATGTGTTTAACACAATACGAGTATAGTAGCGAGTTGACTGAATAACCTTTCCTTTAGAGATAAGTCTTCTCTGCCAACAAAATATAACTTCTAAATATATTTTTTTAATATGCCGCATACATATGTAAACGTTTTTTAAACATATAATAAATAAATCAATATTTATGACACTTACACCAATTATTTAGTTCCAAGATAAGTTTCATTTAGAACTTGTGTTATAGTTACTAAATAACGGAAATACATACATAAATACATTTTCTTTGTAAATACATTCTTAATATACATAGGAAAACACCCAGACCAGAACAAATATTCATATTTATACACACAAAGTTTTGTCCTGTGTGGGAATCGAACCCACGACCTCAGGAGTGAAGTGCGGGTATACTCGCCACCACGCCATATTGGTCGTCAATATATTTTATTTATTACATCCTTGTATAATATATTAAACATATTCGACTTAAGGGGTTCTCATACGTGTTCGAATGTAACGTGCACTTCGATAAAATGTTCCCAAAAACATTTCCGCTTCAATTTATTCAATTACAAAATTGAATCTTCATACATATAACCTAAAGTCCAATATAGAGCTCGGTCCCCGAACGTGAGCTAGTAACCGGAAACTTGGAATCAGTCTGTGTAGTGTGGGCTGCCTGAAATCCACCAGCATATCTAGACCTGTCAGATTTCTTGACTCATATATTTTACTAAGGTTTCCGACAAGTCTTAGGTTCCGATTAAACTGGTCATGCAACGTACCTAAATTGGCTCAAGTAACTGCCGTTGTCTCGAGATGTTGCTACGAGCTGACACATTGGTATCTGAGTTGGGTTTAATATTTGACAGTTTTATGAATCACGAAGGTTTCCATACGATTTTTATTATATCCATGAAGAACAATTTTCGTGTAATTCAAATTATTTTAGACGTACTACTCACGTGTATGTGATTTAAATTGAGTGAATACACTTTATACATTGTGAAAGAAAGAGTCATACTTACATGGCACTGACAAACAAATAAAATCTCCTCAATACCTTCTTAATAACACTATAATATTTAACAATAAACACAAAACATAATCACTTCATAACGCATCATAAAATCCGAAAAACAGTGTAAATTTATGTCAAAACAAATGACAGTCGCTAGTATTTCCCGCGCTCGAATTTTTCTTTATATAAAACATTTAAACGCATGTAAAAACTCTTTGTTAGTTCGAGAAAAGGTCGGCAGCTCCAAAAATCGAAGTTTTTAATTTTTTATACATTTTTTTTCTATCTAGCCAGCTCGTAGTAATACGTTCCCCGGCCTCGGGCCCACTGGCGCGAACTTTAACGACATGTAATAGCACTGACAATTTGTCCTCATGGGTCACAGTTCTTAACAGGATCAGAACATATACAGGAGCGGAGAGGGGGAGAGAGCGTGTTTGCACTTTTTTTTAAATAGCAGAAATGGTTTTGCTTTCAAAAACAATTCTCTTAGCCTAGCCACAATATTGTTAACTGTCATAATTTGAACGGACGATAATTCCGTGGTTAGTCAAGGACTTACCAGTTTTTTTTCAATGTTGAAAACCTTTGAAACCTAGGATATATTTATGCCCCCCCGACTGGTCTCCACCTTGTCGTGGTGGGGGGGGCTGAGTACCTCCCGGTAGGGCGCAGGAGGCGCTAGGTAAAGGGTAACACCCAGAGATTGGCGACTCTGGGTGCCCTTAGTACTGACTACCGGGGGGGAAACTAAGAGGAACCTGTGGAGGGCGCAGCGGGCGGGCCAGGAGGGCTTGTCAAGCAGCGCCAGGAGGGTCTTAGGCAGCGGGGGCAGGGGGCCCCTGCTGTCTTACCATGGACCCTCCGAGAAGTCGGCCACACACGCTATGGTCGCACAAGGAGGTAGGAGGGGCGCGTCCACTGCGTCTCTCTGAGGAGGTCCTCCCGGTTTTGGTCCGGGGGACGTTGGCCGCGGGCGGGGTGTCAGAGCTGCAACCCAGGTACTGGCGCCCCGCCTCTTTCTCAACAAGCGGCGGGCGTCGTCGGAAGATTTTTAGTGGGTATTACTGCTGGCGGTCGTGTCTGCCGGTGGTGAGTCCCACACACCTCTCTCGGTCCCCCTTTGGCCGGGAGACAGTGCGTAAATGCATTTTGTTACCGACGTCAATCAAAAAAAAAAAAGGATATATTTATGTAATAGCTCATAATCATCTTAGTTTTTAAAATCATACTGTTAAGTTCAGGCCTTCTAACATGAATCAAGGTGAGAGGGAATCAGGCTCACGCTCACCCAGTGTAGATTGGCAGAGATATGTGTTTTTTTTTAATTTGGCTTAACGACTATCACATGATAGTAATAACATGACAGGCTTAACGTGCGTTTCAAAAGAACGTGCCTTCCGCAACATGGGATTTCCAGATGTCAACCGCTTCACAAAACTGAAACTCAACGGACAATAACTCCATTCATAATTTTGTATTAGTTTTTTTATAGTAAAAACAATACTATATGCGATCTCCTAAAAATATGACATAAGTCTTCAATAAAACTGTCTTCACTTATATTATTATGAATGATTTATCTATGATCAAAATCTGGTCGTAACCAGATGTGCAAAAATGAAATTGAGATTGTTTTATTGTTCTACAAAGAGTGAGTCTCGTAAGTACTCAGTAATCGGACAAATTCGACAGCGCGATCCTGCCCTGCAAAATGTTGGTTAGATTACGGAGGTCTGCTGTAATTGTCATGTTTAAAGTTCAGGGCCTGTTTCAAAATGTTCTAGTAAGTTACTTTTTGCGTTTCCTTAACAGATTGTACATTGAAACAGGCCCCTAGAGTTTAAGTGGTGTTTTGTTGTTTTATGCATGCAAAATTTATATGACATGTTTAACTTTGGTGCGCATAGTTTCAAGTTTGTCCTACCAACGTAGTATTTATAGGCTTGTACAGAAGACCAGCGCCGCGGGGCCATAGTGACTCCTCGGCATATGCCGAAAAGGCTTATCTTTTCGGTGCCACATGTGTCTATTAATTTTTATTTTTGTAAACCAATGTATCATGTGTCACGGAATAAATTATTTTCTTTCTTTCTTTCTAGAGCATCTAGATTCATTCCAGCCATGTGACGTTAACTGCTGAACATAGGCCGTCCCAATAGATCTCCACATTAAGCGAACCTGATTTGCCTGCATCCACCGGCCTCTCGCCGCCTTGACATTCAGATTATCAGTCCATCGGTGGGAGGAATCGAGATAACCCGTATCAATAAAGAAACATTTTATGCTTAGCTGTCCGTTTATTGTAGAAATTAACAATGAATGTAAAATTAAGAAAAATAAAATGTTTTACAATATTTTGTTTCATATTATTATGTTTAGTGAATATTTCCTATTATAACAGATTATTATTATTGGCCAGACTCATACATTTCATACTTAACAGACTTAGTATTCGTTTATCAAATGTTACTTTGTCGAAGCCTTTAACTTACATATTAGCATTATAAGTCCATTGCGATGTTTAGCGGCGATAGCCCAGTGGCGACATCCCTTGCCTTTAATTCAGAGGGTCTCGGGTTCAAACCCTGGTGGCGCCCCTATGACTTTTCAAAGTTATGTGCGTAATTATCGCTTGCTTGCCTCGGAAAGCACGTTAAGCCGTTGGGTTCGGCTGTCATGAACTTCTATGGCAGTCGT
This sequence comes from Musotima nitidalis, assembly GCA_949126915.1. NCBI lineage: Eukaryota > Metazoa > Arthropoda > Insecta > Lepidoptera > Crambidae > Musotima > Musotima nitidalis. The sequence continues at coordinate 5,617,584 of OX421429.1, forward strand.
TATTAGGAAGTCAGTGCTTTCTAACAGACGGGCAGCTGGTTTAACCATAGAGAGATGTTTCCCTCTGGGTTGCGGAGGTCAGACGGCAGGCGCTCCACTTAATAACTGAAATGCAGTCAAATCTGGTTACACCAGTGAGCAGACCCTGGGTCCTAAGCTTAAGTCTAGGGCAACCAGGATAATGCTAGAATATGATAATTATGAGTCCTTTGCTGAACATTGGCTACCTCAATAGCCTACAATCTATATGCCCATTATCACCACGCTAGGCAGGCGGGTTGGTGATCGCTGTTGAACGCAGAATGACGATGCTGCCCATATACGGTAAGATTTCTTTTCGTCGACTCATACGACTCCCCGTAAGATGAAAGATGGTAGCACTATTATAGGCCGGTATCACACGGTTCATTTAATTACCTCTCAATATTACATCGGAAGTCAAATACGAACTATTGCGCAATGTCCATACAGTCTGCAGATTACATGTTGTTTAATTCTCTTTGATATGGAGAAATCCAATTACTTCCATTTGAATTGCCTACAAAGGATGTCTGTGTGCACATGTCTTGATTATATTCCGTGATTAATTAACCCGTGCACAGTATCAACTGACGCAGTGTGAGGTGATGCTGTTGTAATTGCACTTAATTGGCGATTGCGGTCATTAATTTAAGGAAAACCTACATGTATTTTAGCTGTGATTTTTTAACACAATACGTAGTTATGTAGGTGCTACATTATATAAATAATAAATTATATAAATAGTAATCCATACTAATATTATAAATGCGAAAGTCACTATTTGTTCAAAACTGTATGTGTAACTATATGTTCTTAGTGTAAATAATAGTGTCTAGGTTTGCCCAAAAGATGGCAGTGTACATAATAAGATCGCGCAAGCGTTTATTGTTTTTGAAACCATATAGGTCCGCCTGCTGTTAATTCAATACAGGTTAAATCCTTCTTGGCTTTTTTATTTAATACCAAGGATTGTTCACTCTGTCTGTCTCGCTTTCATGCTATAACTACTGAACCAATTTAAATGATTGGCACAGGTTCTGGTGCCAATGCAGAGACACATCGCGGCAATATTTAATGTTCAAAACCAGTGTAAAATCGAGATTTTATGATTGGATACATATAGTCGACTTTTAGACATAACTTCTTTTGAAATGTACTAGACTTGGGCATAACAGTTCACATTACAGAATTAGTTCAACAAATCTAGTTCAGTAAAATGAACTCGTTCAGCTAAACAGTTCAGCAGTTCAATTAAGTTCACTAAGTGAGTTCATTAGTTCATGTCGTTCTAGACTTCTCAGTTCAGTTACTCAGAGCGACTAGACTATACTAGTTCTACAGTTCCGGTGATTCTGTAGTTCATATCGCTCAGAGTTCATCAGTGAATACTATACATGTACACAAATGTAGGAAAGTGATATATTACTGTGAATTGTATACACATAGAAATACACTGGCAAATACTCTAAACGAGTGAATCCATATTTAAGAGAAAAAAAAAGAAATTTGGTACACAGATAATCTAGAGCCTGAGAAAAGACATAGGCTACTTTTTAATGCGAAAAAAGGTCGTAAGTAGAAATAGACGATCGAAGTTTGTATGAAAAGTGTTCATTTTTAAACGGTTTTTTAAAGATAGAATCGTGGAATTATTTTGTTTATCATTAGCTTAAAATCGAAATTCACGCGGACGAAGTCGCGGGCGAACCGCTAGAAGTAATATATAAATACGCTAATAACTACTCATTACTGGATTTATTTTATTTTTAATTATAATTTTAATTAATTATTAGGCAGGTATTCATAGGACAGTGTACCTGTCTACTGTCTATGGGAGTAGCCGTTTAGTCACTTTATATTTATATACAAAGCATTATATCTTTCTAGTACCTTGTCATCATCATCATCTCAGATCATGAATGTCCCACTACTGAGTACGAGTCTCTTCTCACGAACCGAGGTGAGAGGGTATTGGGACATACTCGTGGGTGCGCGTGGCGGTACCCAGTGCGGATTGGTAGAGGCAGGCGTGTGGAGTCCTAATGTCTATGGGAGTAGCCGTTTAGTCATTTTATATATCGTCGGGGAAAGTGCAAATCCACGAAACTACCATACGTAAAGACCGCGTATCTGCAATAGATCTAGTTTTACAGGAGAAGGTAAAAAACTTAATAAGTCTCTTATTTATATTAATTTTAGGTTTACTTTTACATATCATATAATTTATTATATGTTCTATCTCTTGTTGTAAAAAGATTTTTCTGAAAGTACTTAATTTAGGCTCTGCGATAATTACAAGCATAAACTTAAATTTGCAATTTTTTTTAGTTACGTGGCACTATACCCGACGATATGTACATCACATTATACCTTCCTAGTACTTATAGAACCTGCGTTAGGCATTAAAATAAAGGGTTGTCTTGTTTACAATGAAACCCTAAAAAATTTGATTTTAACTTGACTGTAACTTTTTTATTTCCTTGTAGAACATTATATTCAGAGTAATCATATTTTATTAACTTTTGGTTTGAAATATTGGCGTCAACGCGGCAAAAGACACATTGTTTTATTTTCCTACTAGTGTCAATTCGAGTTTTATGTGTAAACAAAGTGAATTTTTAGACATAACTTCTTCGACAACACTATTGTAGGATAATACCGTGAACTGTGATTTTGAGTTTTTATTCCAAAAGTCCATAGAAGCCTCTAGTAAAGTCTTTACTACTTTAATGGGAAATAATAATAAGGTGTATAGGGATCCTCCCAAGACCTAAGGAGCCTAAGCCAACCTCACCAGCAAGTGATGCACATGCCGATCAACGGACGAGGCTCTGGCGTACATAACAGTGCCCGGTAAGCGGCAATAGGCTGTGTGGGCGTATAATATGCCTCTGCCTACCCCTTCGAGGGGAGAGGCGTGAATGTATTTATGTAACTTTGACTTGACTCGACTTCGGCTGACGGACTATACTTGACTTTGACTGAGACCAAATGACTGAACCCAGCCGCGTGGTTTCCGGCAAAAGAATAGAACCAACCCAAAGCTAGGGTGTCGTAAGAGGCGACTAATGGCTACCCTTCAGCTAAGGCTTCCCGCCTTCCAACATACGCCACCTAGTATTCCGCTTAATGCGCGGCCCATCAGATAAGGCTTCCCGCCTTCCAACATACGCCACCTAGTATTCCGCTTAATGCGCGGCCCATCAGATAAGGCTTCCCGCCTTCCAACATACGCCACCTAGTATTCCGCTTAATGCGCGGCCCATCAGATAAGGCTTCCCGCCTTCCAACATACGCCACCTAGTATTCCGCTTAATGCGCGGCCCATCAGATAAGGCTTCCCGCCTTCCAACAAACGCCACCTAGTATTCCGCTTAATGCGCGGCCCATCAGATAAGGCTTCCCGCCTTCCAACATACGCCACCTAGTATTCCGCTTAATGCGCGGCCCATCAGATAAGGCTTCCCGCCTTCCAACATACGCCACCTAGTATTCCGCTTAATGCGCGGCCCATCAGATAAGGCTTCCCGCCTTCTAACATACGCCACCTAGCATTCCGCTTAGTGCGCGCCGCATCGGTGCCTCCCCTGGTGCCGAACGCTTCAGATGTTGCCTTCACAGTAGCAATACTAAAAGCTATTACAGGGAGAGGTTTAGTCGGTTCAAGTTTGACATAACCACACACACCGAGTGTGTGGCATGCGGGGGCATTATCTCCCTCCTCCCACCGTGGGGGGTAGTTCCTTGTAGGGTTGTTGTTGTTTTTCTGGATCGCAAAAAAAAAGGGAAACGAAGTATCTAACTTGTTTATTTAAATTACTTGACTCTAAACCAGTCAGCTCATATTTAAGAAAAGAAAAACATTTTGTACAATAAAGCTCTCACCTTAAATCCAACCAGCCTCAATTACTAATTTTAATTTTAATTACAACGCAAAGGTATCATCCTAATTGAATCTCACACTTATTACCCGTTTGACTTTCATTTGTCGTCATTACAAACGATTCCATACACTTTCACTTTGATATTTCGTTGTTTATACCACAATAAAAGGCGTGATGTTTTTATGTAGAGCGTAAAACTAAGTATTATCCACTTACAGGCACGACTTACCTCCAAAAGTTTTATCTGGGAACCTAATGTTACGTAAACAGCAACAAAAAAATAATCAACTTTATCCCCATAACATTAAAGATCGATTATGTTCAAAGTTAGTTAATTAGATTTCAACTAACGATGCGACGAAAACAATAGCTTTTGGTGCTGGTAATTAAGTGATACAACCAATTCGTTGTTAGTACGAACTAATTAAAATGTCATAGCTTTATTAACGGTGAAGTAACAGATGAGAAGGCACTTTCTCGCCACAGGATGTCATAAACATTATTGTGTGGCATAATCATAATATTGATATCAAGTCTCGATTTATGTACCAAAATGTTAATGTCACCAAAGAAATTACATAATCTAGCGTGCTGATTTTCAAAGGAAGTAATATTGTACAATTAAAAAAGTTTTCTAGGCATGATTAGTTGTGTAATACTTTAAGGAGTATACAACAGCAAATCTGCGGAAACTATGAGAAACGTTAGAAAAATCATTTAAATACAAAGACTAACAATTGGGTGAGTGCATCTAATAACTTTTAGGCTGTTTAGCAAAAAGTGCTAGTTTTGTACAAAAATACGGCCAAGTGCCAGTTCGACAAGCGCATGAAGAGTTCCGTACCATTGCACAAGTTTTAATCAAACAACATTAGGTTTCTTGATGGTCTAGGCCCATATCAAATCATACATAGGTATATTTATATTTTCTTTGGAATGTTACATATAATCTTAACTTTAACCCCTTTTGTTTGATATTTAACATAAATACATTCATATAATCACGCCTGTTTCCCCGAAGGTGGATACAGAGTCGCCTACATTTCGCCAAATATATTTTGGTCACACGTAACAAGTGGCGAGCCTATCGCCGCTTATCGGAAAGAATGTTATAAATTACAATAAGCCTTGTGCCGCTTGTCGGGAAGAATGTTATAAATTACAATAAGCCTATTGCCGCCTGTCGGGAAGAATGTTATAAATTACAATAAGCCTATTGCAGCTTGTCGGGAAGAATGTTATAAATCCAACAGTTCTTAATTTGATTTAAGCTACATAATTTATTAAAATGTTCAGTCATTTGTTTGACTTAACAGATCCCGACAAGCGGCTATAGGCTCGCCACCTATTACGTGGGACCGACAATGTAATTGGCGAAGTGTTGGCGTAAAATATGCCTTTGCCTACCCCTTCGGGGACACAGGCGTGAATGTATGTACGTATGCATTTGTTTGAAGTTGATAGGGCCAGAACGATGTTTTAAATAGATTTAGCACTAAGCAGGAATAGTGACCGTTGGTCAAGACACCTTGTTGAAAATGTTTTTTTTTCATGCTTTCAATGTCCATGTTAATTTATATTTTGGTGTAGGAATATACTTATATTTCAATTCCGCCACACACACACGCACACACACACGCACACAAACACGCACACACACACAAATATACACACACACACACACCTTGATTTTATAATTAATATTTTTGTATAAATGTTCATACTTCACTGACAATCGGTAATGTACTATTGTAATTTAGCCGTGGGTGAGAGGCCTGGTGATCTAAGACACAGGCAGACTTTTGCCTAATTTAGACTCCAGTCTCCCGCATTTCACTAAATATTGTTTGTACCTAATTTGTGTCCATTGTGTATGTGGAGGAAATTAAATGATTATTATTATTATATTATAAGCGGCTATATATCCATTCACTTGTCTATACAATTTTATATTGTCTTATCTACCTTTTACGGTTCTTGAAATACAGTTCGAGGACAGACGGACGAATAATCCTTTTAAGACAAGAGCCATTTAAGATTTTGGGAAAATCTTATATTAAATGTTCACCATTCTTTATTTGATTTTAAAGTTTTAAATTACAAAAGATTGATAGATAGATAAACTTTTTATTGCAACGAAAGACACACATACATATAAAACAACAAAAACAAATTAAAGTATTTTTTTTTGTAGGTAATTTAAAAAAATTACTAAGAGTTTCTTAAATTAAGTGTTTTTCTCTTTTCACAAATTATTGTGAAGTGCCTGAATAGATTCACAAGCCTATGGTACATTAACAATACACAAAGTACCCACTGTATTGTACTACTGTATATATTAGCACATTATAAAAATGTGCTCATTTGTGATTCAATCATCTGAAAATAAACTTTAAACCAATATGCATTTTCCCAAAAATTACATGTTGCTATACAAAACTTTTATTTCAGACAACTAAATTATAGGCAATTATAGGCCGGTAACAAGAAAATACTTAGGTATAAATAATGTTAGTTAACTAATAAACGTGAATCAGACATAATATAGACATAACAGTTGCAAGAAACAACATATATTAGGATGTCACATTTCTGTTACACGCACTCCTTATGCTATTTTCTAAAATTAAACTTGATTCGGCTTATATTTTTTCTAACAATATATGCATGTAATTCCATAATTTACAATTTTGCATTTACAATGCTATATTTATAAGATGAAATTTTTACTAGAAAAATTCAACTCATCCTCGGTAGTTTGAATGGGATTCAGTTATCATTCACGCTTGCTTCCCCGAAGGGATAGGCAGAGGCCCATTATACTCCCATACTTCTCCAATTATATTGTTGGTCCAACGTAATAGGTAGCGAGCCTATTGCCGTTTACCGGGAAACGTAATGTTCGCCAGAGCCTCGTCCTTTGATCGGCAGGTGCACCACTTGCAGATGAGGTTGGCTTGGGGTCCTTAGCTCTTGGTAGGATCCTTATACACGATTCAGTTGATTATTTCTAGTAATTATTTAGTTTACTGTTTTTCCATGTTTAAATAAAACGATTTTGCATTGTCTCAATACAGTAATTTGAGTGATGGTAGATAGATATAATACAGTTCCTACGAGTACTAAATACTTATATAAATTACGATTAAAGGATCCTGATAATAAAATGTCACGACGCGGTTGACCTCTGCCAGTAAGGCATGACAGCATTCGAACGCCGCACCTTTTCTCGAGTGAGCCAGTCTTAGATTTTCCTGGTCATGTTTTAAAAAAAAGATGTGGTATTTACTACTTACTTAATGCGAATTTGTCTTCGTAGACTTTTGAATGAGTCGAATAGGGATGTACAATTCCATGGGAATATTCGAAAATACGGGGCTCAAACTGATATAAATGTGTCCGCTTGTGTAGCAAAGGTCACTTCATTCCATTCCGGTCTTTTTTGTGCCCAACTAGCTGCAACACTAAAAGCTCCTTAGTGAAAGCGCTCGTAGGTAGACGGTAACGATCACCAAAGTATATCAGTATTTACAGAGGTTCGTCCTTGGATGTGTGAGCCCGTTTGTGTGGCAATTAATATAGAGCGTTTCCGTGCTTCGGAAGGCACGTTAAGCCGTTGGTCCCTGTTATCACTATATGTGATAGTCGTTAAGTCAAGTTACAGGCCTTCCTCCACCAATCCGCACTGGGTACGCGTGGTAGAGAATGACCCAATATCCTCTCACCTCGATTTGTGAGAAGAGGTTCGTACTTAGTAGGAGGCCTTAATGATCTGAGATAATGACGATGACAAGATACTAGGAAGATATAAGGTGATGTATATAAATATAAAGTGACTAAACGGCTACTCCCATAGACAGTAGACAGGTACACTGTCCTATGAATACCTGCCTATAAATTAATTAAAATTATAATTAAAAATAAAATAAACCCAGTAATGAGTAGTTCTTAACATAAGTATATATTACTTCTAGCGGTTAGCCCGCGACTTCGCGTGAATTTCGTTTTGAAGCTAATAATAAACAAAATAATTCCACGATTCTATCTTTAAAAATGAACACTTGTCATACAAACTTCGATCTCCTAATTCTACTTACGGCCTTTTTTTTGAGATGATGATAATGATGATGGTAACAAAGTTAAAGATATGGTAACTGAAACATGAACTTTGCAAGGGTGCAAACAATACATGTAAAAATTAAGTAATGTAAATTTAAAAAGTTAGTTATCACTATCAGCTTTAAGCAATAAATGTAGTAGTACTATTAATGAATATTGAAATGATGTGATGTAATATTTAATCATACTAAAATTATTTTGATTTAATGATTAATTTCTTTTATTTAATTTTGCCAGTTCATAAGATCAAGATTTGTACACCAGTAATGGTAAAATGCAAGATACTAATATATTAGTGCAACACCTTAATGTACGGTTTTTTGACAAATAAATTATCTTAATCTTTAAGTGGTTCAATAAGTGCAGTTTGGGGCTAAACGAGAAACCTAAAGAAGTATATTTATCAAAGGTAAAAGTAGGAGGTAAGACCTTAAAGTGAGCTACATCATACGTGTCATTTTCGCTAAATGAAAAGACAGAAAAGAACCACAATTTCAAGTTACAATTTACTCTTTTATCAATCTCCTTAAAGTCCTTGCAAGACGAATGGTAATAATAGTTGGTCTCAAAGGTCAAAGATCAAGATTATTACGATCACAGATGGCATTTTAAAAAGGACAGAATACGACATGTCAAAGTATACTGAATAGAGAGCAAATGAGAACTTTTAAGTACTGGGATAAAGCCGTGGTAAATAAGAGGACATTTTCTTAAATTATGGCGTAGATTGTACTCATTCTGTGTTGCTAAATCAGGCATCAACAATGAGTCACAGCTATCAGAGCGGACCTGGATGCCGATTCCACTAACTGTATACTTTATGTACCATGTCGATATAACAAGTAGGTAACCATATTTCTTGTAGCAATAACATTTAGGACCAATCGACGATAGAGGCAACACGTTTTGGGGTGGAGACTGCGTTTGGGCAAATGCAGTATAGAAGGACTATATCAACAAAGAGATTAACATGTTTCGATTTTGAGCCTATATGTTGTCAGTCAGAATACTACAGAAAATATATTATAAAAATAGGACGCCAATTTTAACTTCGCCGCGCAGCATTGGTCTTACGAGGTGGAATAATGAAATGACCTGCCCCTAATTTGTAGAGAACAATTAAATAAAGCCATTAATTAAACGCGAAGGAAAGCGATAGATTTAGTGACTAGGAATTGTCATAAGATCTGAGGTGCACAAGTCAACCTCACCTGCAACTGTTGCACTTGCCGAGCAACAGACGCGGCTTTGGCAATCTTAAAGTTCCCGGTAAGCGGTAATAGGCTCGCCACCTATTACGTGGAAATGTGGGGAGAAAATAGGCCTCTGCCTACCCCTCCGGGGAATCAGTCGTGATGATATGTATGTCTGTATTCTTCTTGGGCTATGTAATAAGAGGCATGTGCTCAGTATTGGGACATTAAAGGGCTAATGACTTCGTTATGATAATAATATACCTTTTGGAATATATTTTATATATTCCTAAGTATTCTATTAAGTATCATTGTGGGCGGATAGGATGAAATGCTTATAGTATATTAGTAGGATTGGCAACCGTAGCGGCTGTACGCCATTATCAATGCATTCAGGTCACTTCATTTCTAAACACTGATCATATTATACAGTTATTTACAACTATGAATTTAGTTTCTTGTTATAAACATTAAGCTTTTAACTCGAATAACATGATTACCACTCAGTGGATCATGGAATAATCTTTTAAATGCCCTTAAGGCAAAGTTTTCCTTCAAAATATGTCATTATTTAAGTGCTCATCCGGCATAGACGGTTCCACCGTTAGAATATCAAGATTTTCAATACAATAACTAAACTTTTTAAAAGTATTGAATCGTGAGTTGTATAATTACATGCTTTAATCGCTGCTTTTTCATACTTTTAAATAAAGTAGAGCCAAGCATTTAGAGATTTCATACTTTTAATCACGTTTAGGATGTTTTTGATATCTAGGTTTCTTTCTCGTCTGCATTTTTGGGTGAATTACAATTAAAAAGTTGCCGGGCTTAGTTTGGTATTCTAGTTCGTGATGTAAGTTTTGAAACAACCAAAATCTCTTATTTTACCGTTATTTATTCAATTTATAACAAAAGCTGGTATCTGTTTGTGTTTTAAATAGTAATACATACAATCGAATTTGCTGATCGGAAGCAAAACAAGTGGAATGTTTTCGATGTTATGTAAGTGAACGAGACTCGGGACCGTCGCCGGTCGAGTAAAACGGTGAATGGCAATACGCTATCACTTGAGGTGGTGTGTGTCCATTGTATGTATCGAGATAAGTATTAGTAAAGGCCTTGGCTGACCAAATATATAAATTGATAATGAATGTAATAATTATAAAGGCCCTTATTTATGTAACGCAATTAACTTTATATGTGCCTTTCAGATTTTGCGAGATGCGTTGTTTACAATTTGCAACAAATCACTATTTTGTTCGGTGTGGTGTGGTGACGGGGAATGTAAGATGATAGGTGTAAGATTTATAAACCTCTATTAAAATCTGTAAAAGGTGTTTTATTTACTATGAAGGTATAAACGCGTAAATAGAAGACTGCAATATTATAATTCAATATTAAATCGTGTCGTGTTCGTCAATGGACCCAAGCACAGTGTCGTACGTCCGGTGCGGAGTGGCGGATACGCCGGCAGTGTCTGCGCGCATCGTGTGTTACGATCGACCCACATAACATACAATGATGCCCGCCGTACATTGCCGTATCGCACTAAACAAACCTAACGACCTGTTCCAAACTAAACAAAATAAATTACAATGCACTTTAGGTTGTTTGGGAGATTACATTATGCTTGAGATGAAGTTCTTTACTTCGATTGTTGTGCGTTGACTGTTGACGCTGATGATTTTGACTGAATATCTTACGAACTAAGTAAAACAGGGACTAGTCTCTCGTTTTCCGAGATTTTTACTATTTTGTATGTGTATTAAAATTATGAACTATCAGCAAAGTTTTATTTAAACTCATTGATACCTCAAGTTGTAGGAAAATTTACAACAAAAATCCATATATAAAAAAACAATGGCGCAGTGTGGTGCCAGCCTAGAATAGTGTCACCCTATCTCATCTCACAGGGAGTCCTAAGAGTCGACGAAGATAATTCCATCGCGATGATGGGCAAAAGCATCGTCCTAATCGTGTAACTAACGTTCAGCGTGGTAATAACAAATACCCCAATAGAATGTAATATATTTTTTGTCGACCGATATGGCGTGGAGGTCAGTATACCTACACTTCACTCCAGAGATCGTGGGTTTGATTCCCACACAGGACAAATCTTTGTGCGCATGAACATGATTATTTGTTCTGGTCTGGGGGTTTATAATATGTAAGTATGTATGTACAAAAAAAAAAAAGTATTTAAGTATGTTTATCCGTTGTTTAGTATCCATAATACAAGTTCCCAATGATACTTATCTTGAAACTAAATAATTAGTGTATTTGTCCAAAAAAAAAAAATGTTCCAGCAGTTAACTTCATAAGGCTAACATGATGAAAGGAGCTATGGATAATCATATTTATTTTGTAAATATATATACTAGCAAATTTATTTAGCGATTATCATAATCATGTACGAATGGTACATTTGTACAAGAACATAATATGACGCGCTCATAAAGATGTCAAAGCAGCTTTAGTACAAATTACAGTGTCTATTACTTTTATTTTCTTTCTGCAATATCCCTAATGCACAAAATATGGTTGCGTGACCAATTTCGTAGGCACATAATTTTGCTTGTTCCATTGTCTTGTTCGTAAGTAGATCGACTTTTAGGGTTCCGAAGCCGAAAGATAAAAGTAGAACGGTGTTTTTTTTTGCACATTTACTTTTTAAGGTAGTTATTTGAATATTCAATTGTAAAGTAAAGGCAATTAAATTAAAGTGTCTGTTTTAAATATCCAAACAACAGATTTTACATCGTGTATTTCAGGGTTGTGATATAGGTTACTTAAAGCAGGTATTACAAATATTAACAAAAAAAAAATTCCCTTGTTTGTTGTTGGCATAAAGTTATTTTTACAAAAAAATCTGACGAAGGCGAGACTCATTCAAAAGTTTTACTCTTGAAAAAATTATCCTTTCAAAATTTCGTCATAACTGCTTGAAAATTTAATATACTTCAAAAAATCTATTACGCCACATCCCTGCCTTCGCCAGTTCGCAATGGGTCAGAGTGGTAACCTTAATCCCTCACATCTTGGTTTGTGACAGGAGGAGTCCAGTGGTAACAACGGGTGCACCACTTGCAGGTGAGGTTGGCTTGGGCTTCTTAGGTCTTGGTAGGATCCCTATACACTCACATTTTTTTTGACATAGCGGTCTTTGTTAATGATATGCACTTTATAATATCATCTCGTCATCTGTCTATGTTTGAGGTCATTTTGCTCATTTAATCGCCCACAGCAGGCTTAATTTGGTCAGTTCATTGCATGGGTGACCGTCCCTGCGGGCTTTTGCCGCATTCGTATCTAAATATTTCATAATTTTAAAAAAAAGTAGGAGGTTCTGTTTTTGAGGTTGTATGTTGTTTCAGTGAGCACTTTAGAAGATTTCTTAATCACTTGTGAATTCATTAGTGTGATAAGAAGATTTTTAAATCTCTTAATAATTAGTGTGATAAATTTTATGCTAAATATTTATAATGTTAGAATATAGGTACTGATCTGTTGATGGCTTCTGATATCTCAGAAGCCATCAACAGATCAATCAGACAGGTCAATCAGACGCCAAGCATTGAAAACTATCATTGTATATCTACAATGATAGTTTTCAATGCTTGGCGTCACATCACACATAACAGATCACATATTTTATCTACCTAAGTAAAGTTTAAGCAATAGAAAACAGTCAAAAAAAAAGATCAATCAATTAAAACTACATATATACGTACATGAATTCACGCCTGTTTCCCCGAAGGGGTAGGCAGAGGCATATACGCCTACATTTCGCCCATTTTATTTTTGGTCCCACGTAACAGGTGGCGAGCCTAATGCCGCTTATCGGGCACTTGTAAGCTTGCCAGAGCCTCGTCCGACGATCAGCAGGTAACTAAAGTCAAAGTAAAATATCCTCGACGAAGCGTGAGAGTGACAAATAAATCTATGTCATGCTGCCCCATATACAGCGTTTTTAGAGTCGAAAGAAAAGAGTCTGAGGTCAGTCTTATGATACTATAAACCTAATTATAGTGCATATATCTTTCTGGCACATCCCTAAAAATACTATTGGCAGATAATGATATTGAAATTGCTTCGTAAATTTCTTAGATTAACCTTTTTTTTTTATTTGACCCGTCATAATCTTGCCTAATGGTAAGCAGTCGATGCAGTCAAAATAAGCGCTCCCACTTATGACGGCCTGCTGAATTGACGTTTCACGCCGCGCTTAAAATACCCGGGATTATAGGAACTAGGAAAAATATGAGCCGGCTGCGAATTCCAGAGCTAAACTACACAGGAACGACTTACCAAAATTCTTGGTTCGAGTGCTGATAGTCTGCACAGTATGTGGTGGCATACTTCATCATCATCATCTCAGCCCATTAACGTCCTACGAATGAGCACGAGCCTCCTCTCACATACCAAGGCGCGAGAGTAATGGGTCCACCACGCGGACCTAGTGCGGATTAGCGGAGGCAGGTGTATGGCGTCCTGCAGTTACAATTGAATTGAATGAATGTCATACTTATAAACTAACGCGCCCATTCACTGCGGGCGGGAGCTTGATCGTAAAAGAACGGGCAAGAAAATCGTCAAGGTTGGTTTTTTCTCCCGCCAGTTACAATTAAAATACATAATTTTAAAACAATTGTGTTCTGCAGTCACAAGATTTGAAAGAAAGGAAGACAAAACTCTTTTTAGCAATATTAACATAAATAATTAGGTGTCATACTTAGAGAGAAACTTACGAATTAAGAATACATAAGAATAAACTTAAGAATACTTACGGAACCCATTCAATATCAGTATTACTTTGCATGTGTTAATGTTTGTATAATATCTCTATATATTGGTACAGTTGTTTAAAAACTTAGATATACAGTGACAACAGCACTCTTGTTACGAAATTATAGCTTAGGAGTCCATTTATATTGTTAAGTAATTATTTTGATAGAGATAGTTTACACACCTACATAGTAATAACATGTTACTAACCTTCGATTCTAAATGTCACATAACATGAAGACATTTGTCAACTTTCTATTCTAATAATTGTATCTAACAGTTTTCTGTTTGACGTAGTAGTTTTAAGATAACGCTTTAATAGCACTTGGATTTGGCGCCAACGCTAGTGTAAATTTGAGTTTTTATGTGTAAATATAGTGGATTGTAGACATAAGTTCTTCAGCAATGTACTCAAGTGTAGGAAAGTAGTATATTGCAGTGAATTGTGATCATCCGTGTTGATTACAAAACTTCATAGAAGCCTCTAGTGAAGTCTAGATAAAACAGATATAAATATATATATATAACCTTGGCTCAATTCAGCCTGGCGAGGTGCTAGTAAAGTAAAATTTCTGGAAATGGAAAGAGCGCAAAGGGCGCTATTAAAAGTTATGAATTTTAAGCCTTACAGATTGCCAACAGAAAATTGCAATGGAGAACGGGGATATCTGACACAAGTATTCGTTTACTTAAAAGAAATCCCCAAACATAACACAGAAATTGTAAAAACCAGATATTGAATAATTAATTTGTATTTGTAGGACTTGACTGTAACGGACTTTACTTGACATGACGTTAACTGTGATAAAAACGCTGCACATTGTTGCAAATAACTTAAATTACTTGACACTGGCACAAACTCTAATCAAGTGAGTCCATACTTACAGAAAAAAATAAAAATAGCGCTTCTAGATTTAAGCGACGTTCACAAATGATTCGAAATAAAGACAAGCTTGAATAAATTTGAATTAATAATTTCCAATTTTAGATAACAATAATAAGAAAGTGATGGAATAAAAACATCTTTGTAACATTCCCGCGCTGCTACCATTTTCGAAAAATCTAGAAACAGTTCAACACGACACGTGTTTCACTTTTACACAGGGCATACTCATTACTCAGGTAAGACATCAGACAGCCTCAGAACAACGATGTCATTACGACCAACGCTTATTGGTCCTAGATTGGATTCCTGCAAAGAAACGACTGAATCAATAAATTACTTAACAATCATAAAATAATATGATCATGCCCATCCGTATTTAATCTACTACCAGCTTCATTAATCAGCAGTGCTGCTGGTACAACTGGCCCAGTGGTTTATATGGTGTAGCGACACTTACTTAGGAGCAAAACTCTTCGTTCAGTAGAATTGTGTTCCTTGTAACGTGTATGTACGAGTATGTTACGAATATTATAATTAAAAACGATCTCTGTAAAAACGAACCAAGATAACTAATTTGCTAACCAGCATATTTCGTTGTTCATTAATTGTTAGGAGAAATTGTAATATTGTGGTGGTCAACGATGGTTCTCGGATCTGTGTCTTGTTCATCGTTTTACTTTAACAACTAAAAACTACCCTTTTTACAACAAAACCTGGCAAGGTATTTTCAAAGTAGCATCTGGCATTTTCAATGTATGGTTAGGAAAAAAATAATATTATAGTCTTCACTAAGTGAAAAATAACATCGTCGTAACGGTATATAGGAACAATATTTAAGGTATATTATAATTCTGTCCAGCTTCAAGTGTCATATTATATGGTCACATTGCGCAAAAGCATTGTGTAATTTGGTTAAAAGCATGTCTTGTTATTGTCTAAAGGTGAGTGTACATTATTGCATATCATACATGTGCGCACTTTACTCCTTCGCTGCAATCTTTTTTGTATAATTTTTTAATATTATGCACATTTTCTTGCAACTGGCGGGGGAAAAACCAACCTTGGCGATTTTCTTGCTCGTTCTTGTACGATCAAGCTCCCGCAATAAATGGGCGCGTTAGTTTTTAAGTTTGACTTTCATAAGAGCTCTATTAAGCCATACTTGAGTAACTGATTTTGACTTTGACTTTAGCTAAGCAAATGCTCGTGATAATTAAGTAAAAAGTTTTTTTACATTGCTATAAAATAAGATAATAGTAATTGACCTAATTGTATAAAAACCATATAATTACCATAAAAGCATAACCTTATATGGTTGGTAGCAATTTGCCAATTACGAGCATGCAATTTATTTATTTATTTATACAATTTTATAAAAGTAGATTTTATTAAATAGAGTTTCATAATTTTATGCAGTTTTATATTTAATACTATATAAAATTATTTGGAAATTACTCTTAAACAAGCCTAAATTTTCTTAATATGTAAGAAATATATATATATATAGATATAGACTTGACAGATTCCCTGTGAATAAATATTTTAATTTGTTTGTTACGTAATAATTATAATAATTTATAGGTGCATGAACTTTTCAAAGCGTCCGTGCCGTGACGTTGGTGAGCCCTTGCAGGGTGTCACAAATATACTGAAGTGCTATCCTAGACCTAAGTGCTACTCAAAACTTTATGTGATACGCAATCAATGATAAATTTTAATTTATAACAAAATATAATATATTTAAAGGCTTTAGCAAATCAATACACTTTTTAAAAGGTATACACCCACCTTTATAATCAGTTTCCGTCATGATATGTAGATATAACCATTTTCACGTTCCAGGCCTCCACTTGAATATTAAGTGTTTATTTAATGGGAGTGTATGTATTGTCAATATTGCTATATTGAAAATATTGTACCTATTTACCTACTATTTGCGTACTTACATGAGAAATTCCTTACTATTTATTTAATAAAAAGCTTAAATACCTATTCATAGTCACAGAAAATTTTAAACATTCTTGAAGAAATTAATTCAAATTATTATTTCAAAACTCATTGATACATTAGCACCTCTAAAATGTTGCTACTTTAATTTTAATTATGTAAGTTGTAGTTTAAATATGGTTAAGCAGTCCATAAATTAAGAGATTGGAGAGAGATCCACATCACGATAAAAGTATGAAGCCATAAAGTATTTCGTACACTAAGTATCCTTTCTAGCTTAATTTGAATAAGAGTAGGTTACATAACTACTATTACAGTACCAACCAAGCCTTATAATTTAAGTCTCAAAGACGTAATATCCGCACTGTACGTTCATTCATACTATGACAAAAAATTCAGTAGGAAGAACATTATACCGAACTAGTGAATGTCCGCGAGTACGCCCGTGGTATAACGTATACTCTGGAGTAGCCATTTAAAAATATATAACATAGGTTATGTTAATAAGATTCTAAATTCTACTCCAGCAAAAATTCTTAACCTTTATAACTCTCATATACCAAGGTGCAAGGGTATTGGGTCATACTCCACGACGCTGACCCAGTGCGGATTGGTGGGGGCAGGTGTATAGCGTCCTGCTGTTAGATTTTTTCAAGCCGCCTAATTAGGCCTCTAACATGGCTTAACGACTACCAAATTTAGTGATAACCGGGATACGTGCCTTCCGAAGCGCGGAAGCGCTCGATTTCAAATGCCACACAAACGGTCACCCATTCAAGGACTGACCTTTGTAAACTCTGCTTTACTTCGGCGATAATAGAGCTACGAGCGCTTCTCATTGGATACTCGTATGTATAATTAATAAAAGTATTGGGATAAGACTTATGTTAAATAAATTTGCTAGCTTTTTAGAGTCTGAACTAATAGAAACTAAGACCTACTACGATCTCTAGATGTCCACATCTACTAGACCTCTTTTGTGTATTGGTAAGAGTTTGGGTAATAATTTATAAAAATTAAAGTAGCTAATGAATGCCGAGAGAGAGGTAACAATAGAATTTTAATGCTGTCCATATAGACACGGATATCCCGTGCCTTGAAGGTCAAACGCTTTTTTGAACGCACTTAGTCGGCGAAGGCGGGTGAGTGATCGCAGTTTCAACCAGTAAGCCGGATAACGCTGTTGCCCATCATCCGGTAAGATTTCTCGTCGTCGACTTATATGATACGCCATGAGATGAGACGGGGTAACGCTATTTTAGGCCTATATATATAAGTAATATATATATGATATAATATCATAATTACAAATCATACATCATTTTGTAGTCAACCTCATTACAAAAGAACCTTACAAGTAGGCTGACAGTTAAAGACAAAATTTGTGATGCACGATCAATTATCACCAGCTTTATCAAGGAGCAAAATACGAAGAGTCTAAGAAATTATCACCTAATATGTTTCTAGAACGTACTGACGTCATTCGTTGCAAAAATATCAATGCCCTTGTTGAGGCGTTAAAAGCTAATAGGAAATGTTGGAAAAAACCACAGCTTCGTCACTCTGACCCACTTTTATATTTGAAAGATTTGTTTTCTTTCATAATTTCGTCATAATTTTACCAGTTTGCTAAAAATTTTATAACTGTAAATGATACTTGTATGTCGTTAGTTGTGCTAATATTTCATGATGTTACATACAACCTTATCATAAAGCCCACTGCTTAACATTAACCTCCCCAATAGATTACATTGTATTGGGGATATCTGTCCGATTGTCTGTAATCACCACGCTGGGCAAGCGAGTTTGTGATCGCAGTTCAAACCAGTACTCAGGATGAAGCTGCTTCCCATCATCCGTAAGATTTCTCCTATTATATTTTCAAAAATTTAATCTACATAAGCCCAATAAGACTTAATCTCAATAATATTTAATATCTGTTTTGCTCTCCACTAACAGTTACAGCTACGTGTCACCCAGAATTACTAAGCACGGACCTGTTCAAAAACTAAGGTTAGCGGGTTCCAGTTTATACTACAACAAGCAGATTTGAATCAGGTAAGAGTGTCCTACTGTTGAATTCTTTGAGTCACTTAATAGGGCTTTTTTACACCGCTAACCAGGCCCAAAGATACAAGGTGCCTTCTGAAGAACGGAAGCGTTTGGCAACAAATGTCATACCCATCCAAGGACTGACTACTATGAACGCTTCTAAACGTGGCGCCTTGAGAGTTTCAATAGTTTTTTTTATTGTGACACGTCCCAATGACAACAATTTGCCTGATGGTAAGCTATCGATTCAGTCCAAAAAAATGAAGTCGCATCATATCGTGGAAAAAGCATGGAACAAAGCGCACCCACTCATGCCAGCTTGCTGAAATGCCGTTTCACGCCCCGCTTAAAAGACCCGGGCTTACAGGAACTAGGGAACACACGATAGTCGTCAAGACAAAGGCTCCCTAAAAACTTCCTTCTACTAATAATATAATACTTATAAATGTACTGCTGCCGATTTAAATGTGCTGTAACTAGCGAAATTGTTGAGCCATAAAAGTCGCTACCACTTAAGGGAGACTTCGATTTATATTGACTGATGTCACTGGGTGTGTGTCGAGGGCAGTGTCCTATTGCTCACATAGATTACTTACTACTTTGGAAGCACTATACTCCATAAAGGTTGGAAAATTACTTATAATGAGGTAACACCTCGATCACTAGATGAAAAAAAAGATTTCATATTTAATATTTTGCCCTAAAAAATTCTGATCTGCACCATGCATTTCAACACCTAAAACAAACCATAAAATCGTTCTCCGTTTCATGTTTACCTAATTTTGCAAGTTTTCGTATTCCGAATACACCGCAATCTTCAAATTAGGCCCGTTCAACATAAATATAGAGTCTGAACGTGAGGGACGTCCATAAAAACAAAGGGTAAGGTTATTAAGAGAGCAACATCACTGTATCGTTGGTAAACAATTTTTATAACAGTTGCCATGCAACTGGCTGCAAAGCTGAGGTTGCGAAACGGTGGCGGCTCGGCGAAGGTGAAGGCGCCAGTCGCTTGCATGAGAGAGTGGCGAGCGCACGACGCTTGCGCGACGCGATACGACTCCACCCGACGCCACGCGAAAACGCGCGACGCCTGCCCGCGACAAAACGACGCGCGCGCAATCAACACCTTCCACATTAAAAAAAAAGTGTTTACCCATTTTGTGCAAGTGCTTTTTTAATTCAAATTTTCAAATACCACGGACTATAAAACAGTGCTGAGAGAGATTCCCAAGTGCGGAGATTGTGAGAATTTTTCTCGTTATTTGACACACATATGACGTGAAATAACGGTGCGATCAGCGGCTGATCGACTCGCTAAAATCAAAGTGTCAGTGTTACTTGTGTACCGGAATTTTAACGGACTTGCCTAAGACGAGGTAAGACCGGATGTTTACAGTTATGCTTATTGTATAACCTTAGCGGTGGCGGAGAAAGCCTTATTTAAATCCGATTTGATTATCGGAAACGCGAAGATAACGATGACTTCACTCAATTTCCAAGCCAAGTCTCGGTAACTGTACTTTCAAAGAATATATTAACCATGCTAGTTAATTTAATCACAATATTAATTTTTTTCATAAAAATATGCATTAAAACTTTAATACGTAAAAAACATGTATAGACAAGTCAAATTCAAAGAATGTTTATTTTGTAAAAGAAAAAGAAAGATTCGAGTCTCAACATGCTAGTTCAAGCATGAAGACAATGCATAACATTCATAATTCATAGACGCATCTATGAATATTCAAGGGGTTCGTTTGAGACGTCTTAAATTTAAAGTCGGTAATGAAAACCGGGAGGGAAACCGTAGGAACGGGTTTGTGCACAGAATGAACAATGGTCAGGTGAAAAGGTTTCTGACTCATCTGGCAAACAGCAGCATGGGTACACACTGTTTAGAATATATTTACTTTTAAGCGGACTCGGTTTCAACTTCTTTTCGTCGCACCAATCGAATAGCAATCAGAATTCTCCAAATAGTATTTGTGGAGTCCGAACACGCTCCGTCGGTTTGTAGAAAGGAAAAACTGAACAAACGCATTGATGAAAATAAATTAACAGTTTTACTTAGTATACTCTTTTTGTTTTGTTCATTGTTATGGACACACTCGATATAGAAGAACGTTTGTTTAAAAAACCAAAATTTTTACGAATATAAACCAGTTTTCGAAAATGAGGTAACTCATCGATTCCTCTAAGGCGCCAAAACTTCCCCTCCTCTAGTGTGTTTATTATCATAAGTCATATCATCATATCTTAGCATTATCCCGGTTGCCCTAGACTTAAGCTTGGGGCCCAGGGTCTGCTCACTGGTTCAAGAAGAATTTGGGTGAATTTCAGTTATTATATCGCATGCTTCATAGAATATATACTATACACAAAAATACTATTTTTGGGACATCACAAAAGAAGATCTTCTAAAGAATACTTGTCCTACTTGTAAGTAATGACGCATATAACTTCAAAAAGTCATAGTGGTGCCACTAATTGTTTTAAATTTCACATTTTATACTCGACAAACACCAGAAAAATTAAAACCATTGCCTAGATATTCTTTTTTACGTTGGCGCCATAACTTCCCTTCCTCTTCGTATTAAATGTAAGTAAAATAAGGTAAATAAATGATTAATGGAAGGTAAATATTTTAATGTAATTAAATTAAATAAATTTAAAGTAATTAGAGTAAAATAAATTTATAGTAATCGCCAATTACATTGTTGCTCCACGTAAGGTGGTGAGCCTATTGCCGCTTATTGGGATCTGTAACGTTCGCCAAAAGCATCGTCTATTGATCAGCAGGTGTACCATTTGGAGGTGAGGTTAGCTTGGGCTCCTTAGATGGTGGTAGGATCCCTATACACCCAAATTCTAAGTAAGTAAAGGTACATAGGAAAATACGAAGTCGTATCATTTGACGTAAATGTGCTTAATCTTAATTACATAGCTTGCTTTAAGAAAGGTTGTACATTTTTCCCATGTTTGAAGTATCTTTTTTGTCTATGGTTGGTTTTGAATAACATTAAATACGTAACTTGTGCAATGGCATAATATATATCACTGTGTCTTGAAATGTGAGCGGAACTATTTCTATTTAAGAAATGCAGTAATATATTTTACCTTTGTTTCTAAACCAAATTAATTACATTGAAGGTTAAGGGTGTTAAAAGTAGATTTCGGCAAGTAAAATAAGTATGTTTAAAGGAATTATGAGTATAATGCTCTACATATTTGATATCAATTTAAATGTGATATTAACTCACACTTGAATAAAAAATTTACATTTTTTATTAACAGCTTTTATTACAATTTATTAGTCTAAAATAAACATAGTATAAGTCTCAATTCCTTTCTAACAGAAAGAGAAATTCATTTTAATAAGCATATTTGATGTAACAACAAACAGTGACTAAAACGCGATGAAAGTTATCCATGTTTACATAATTGAGCAAATGATTATTAAATGTGCCTTCGAGAGGGGCAATGAAATTAACTTTACGCACCACAAATGCGAAACCAATCGGAAATGGCGTTTTGAAAGCTAAATAATACAGAAGATGATAGTGCATCAAGAGGATCACGGATATACTATTGGTGACTTTAAATTTATACATGATGTAAAATTTAAAAATAATAATAATTGGTTGTATAACTAATGTGTTTAAAAAACTATATGTAAAACTATATATAAAAAACTGTATGTTTAAGAAAGTACTAAAAATTCATAGTGATTTTGAAGTATTTTTTAAAGTGTAATAGGAATATTGGATTTACAATTTTATATTTATTATAAAGTTTTTAAAGACGTAGCCAAACTATTGCAGCGCTAAAAATTTTTGTTGATAAATTATATTTAGTCTCAAAATAAAATATACTTTATTGTCTTTATGATCAACAGGACCATTTAGATTCGTCAATTTTGTACAAACAAAATGGATATACAATTTTTTTAACAACAATGAAGGTTTCTTTGTCAGAATTTGTTAGGGATTTGTCAGTCTGTCAATGACTCTTATTGAGGGGATTCAAAAAACCATTCTAACTTCTATGAACCGATTGTTTTGGGCAACTACAACTTTACTATATTTTTGGCACGCATTTGATATATATTTACGATTTACTTACGAATATAATTCGAGGTAATGAAAAATACTTTTTTAAATTATTTAAATACGTAAACGTGTTTGGGTTCACGTCTGGATTTTAAAAGCCAGGTTTAAGCAGTTCCAACGCTTTAACTGATACCACTACTTAAAAAAGCTGATTCATTCAAATAATTTATAAAAGTATGTCTGTAATAGTTCTTACTGGAATGTATTTTTAACTGTATTTATTATAAACTGTTTTTAATAGCTGAATCTGGAAAAAAGGTTCTTATTGTTCCCATGGTTCTGATGGGAATGTGCATTAATTTATAATAAGCTAGACTACTGCATCTGATGACTTATAATGTTAGTCTTTTAAAAAAGTAACAACTGTGATTACAACTATATTTTCGTCAAATGGATCGTTATTGTCATCATACCAGCCTAATAAAGTTGACTGCTTAAAATTAATCTCCCCAATAGATTGCATTCTATTTGGAGACATTTGCCCATAATCACCACGCTGGGCAGGCGGGTTGGTGACCGCAGTAGTGGCCAGTACACAGGATGACGCTGCTGCCCTCCAGTAGGATTTCTCTTCGTTGACTCGTACGACCAGCCGTCAGATTAGAGAGGGTGTCACTTTTCTAGGCCGGTAACATAGGGCACTCTATCTAATGGATATTCCACGTTAATATTCTACTGTCATCTTGATAAAAAAAATAACAATTGACTTAAAAACAAATTACAATTGACTAAAAAACTAAATTGAAATCGGTTCATTCGTTCGGGAGCTATGATGTCACAGACAGACAGACAGGCAGACACCCCTCTTTTTGCGTCAGAGGTTAAAAATTATAAAATACATAGATATGTAAGATTGTGTAAAACTAAATTAAAAAAAGTTCTCCGAAGTACATGGGCGTAACGAAAAGACGAACTCACTTTCGCGTACAAAATAAAGTCGAAGTTTCAGACTCTTCAAATTGAATCTCTTTTTAGGGAGGGAAACTTGATTAAAAACCATTTACAACAGATTGACCCCCCCTAAATGGTTGAAAATAATTTCTTCAAACCAATTACACAAGTATGCTAATAATATTATGCTTCGTTCAGGAATAGTTGTGTAAAGCCGCGCAATGTCCGCGGTGACAGCGTATGACGACACCAGCCCAACTTGCAGCCAACAGTACTTATTATCAGTGCAATCATCAATCTCACCGCAATAGGAAAGAACGGGATGCAAACTGTCCCCGCCCAAAGAAAGAACGGGACGCCAATACTTTGTTACAACCTTACAACTCATGTTAGATGCGTTCGAGTTATTAACAAGTGCTTTCTTTTACGACTGGTTTCCAAGTTACTTATTTAAAATGTGGCAAGGTATTTTCTAGAGTTTGTTGAAAGTATGTATGTACAATATTTTTGATGTTTACTTTCACACCCAAACCCTTTTTTTTTGACAGTTATTTTCTTTTCAAAACATTTAGTAAGACCCCTCTGGGTGTTATTGGTTTGATGTTTGTATCTGTATAGTCTGTAGCTTCTTATCACTCTTTTGGCTGAACTGATTTTATTTCAGTGTACATTAGTTTTTTTTAATTGTCTGTCTGTTTGTTAGGCGTAATCTCCGAAAAAGCTTGACCTATATTAAAGGTAATTTCACTATTTAAAAAAAATTTAGATGACTATTACCCAAAATACCAAAGTACCTAAAGATCAGGTAAAAAAAACCCGGGCAGTCGCTGGTATTAAAATAAATTTTGAAATTTAAATAAAATTAAAATTTTATCACACAAAATCCACATTTTCATTTGTTTTTTTTTATATCGCGTCAGACGTACGCCACCTAACAGATTAAGAATGTTGTAATACAAACTATAACATGTTGACTGAGGTTCTGCTCGTCGACTCCAGTCCCCATTCTAAACAAGGATTTTATCAACCGTGTATGCCACGGTGTGATAACAAAGGGCCACAGCTTTATGGGAATGCAAACAAAGAGGTTGTAAATGCTCCTTGCCACAGATAAGGCAGAAATGTTTGTAGGTGGCTGCCCTTGAAAATAAAAGCGATATATTAAGCATGTTAGGCTTGGTTTCTCGTAAATATTCAGTTCGTATGTAGATGGGAAAATTCTATTTTCGTACTAAATTATACACATTTTCTTCTCTACATTTATAGATATGTCAGTGCATTGTACAAACTGTCGAATTGAAAATAAATATTTGTAACATATTGACACGCTTCTGAACACGAAAAGCTACGAAGTTTGGCAACGATCATCCATGTTAAGCAGCACGGTGGTGACCGGTTGACTGGCATTTTATATTGAACGCTTTCATTTTGATCGACGACCGATATAGCGTGGAGGTCAGTATACCTGCACTTTATCCCAGAGGTCGTGGGTTAGATTCCTACACAGGACAGATCTTTGTGTGCATGAGCATGACTATTTGTTCTGGCCTGGGTGTTTCCTTTGTATATTAAGTATGTACGAAAATAAAAAGGTATTTAATTATGTTAATCTGTTCTTTATTATCCATAGCACCAGTTCTAAATAATACTTATCTTGGAACTAAATATAGGTGTGATTATGATTAAAAAAAAATTTAGTAATATTTATTTATTTTACACATTAAGTGGCTAGACAACCTATTGGGCAGCATGAAAAAAATCTAACACTACACTATACGCACGACAGTTAATGGAATATGACCTAAACTCTTCCCACTTCAGAGAAAAGTTCCGAGTGCTGTCTCGATTTATAGGTTAAGATGGTGATGACATAATAATGAAACATAATTATTATTTCATGTACGGCGTTCCTTTTAAAATATACTTAAAAATCAAAGCTTTTAAAAAAATGAAGAAAAATCAGACACATTTTTGAATTAGCAATTTTTTATTTATTTATTTATTAGGTTTGACAACTGATGTTACAATAATAATTGCTTAAATTTAAAATTGTTATGGTTATAATATAATTGTACAACAGATTTACAGGCAAACACAACTTGCTTAATCGTAAATAAAAATTTAGGAACACAATTGTTAATGCGTTCAGGTTAGTAAGTTAACATACTTGACTACTATAACAATAACCAGTGTAACAAGCGCGACAAAATAAAACCGAAGAAACCAATAGATAAAAAAAAAACAAAAGAGACAATTAACTGTGTACAGATATAATCTTTCTTCGGTACTGCTGTATAGAGTCCGAGTGGACATCCAGGGTTTCGGAAAACCTATTATACAGTCTGCAGAGACGTGGGATCGGGGAGCTGCCACCGAATTGTGTCCGGCGGAAAGGCACAGAGAAAATATTTAGTATTTTGCTGCGTGGATAACGATAGGGAATCTTATACTTAAATTTACACAGAAGTTGTGGACAATCAATACCATTCCTTAGAGTCTTGTATAAAAATATCAAATCTAGGGCATCTCTACGATTATCCAGACTGGACATCTTAAATCTTTCAAGCCTAGTGTTATATGACCGAAATTTTTTAGTCTCACCCTTAGCAAAAGCCAAGTGCCACAGAAATCTTTTCTGGATCCTTTCAATCCTCAGTGTATGGTTTGCATAGTGAGGTCGCCAAACAACCGAGCAGTATTCCAATATACTTCTTACCAGACAGTTGTATAGTAAAATCCTGGTTTTGTAATTCCGAAAGTGTCTGATATTACGCAGTACAAAGCCAAGAGTTTTTGAAGCCTTACCTATGATACTGTCGATGTGCGGCACAAAAGTGAGTTTTCTGTCAATGAGAATACCTAGATCTCTAATAGTTTCCACGTGTATTAGAGGCGAACTATTGATTTTGTACGGGTATGTTATTACACCAGAGATCTTTCTCGTAAAGTTGATACAAAAGCACTTATTTGTGTTGAGGCGCATCCCATTAAGCTGACACCATTGAACCAGATTATCAAGGTCTGTCTGAAGCTTGATCGAGTCAGAGTGTCCGTCCACTACCCTAAGAAGCTTCAAGTCATCGGCATACAAGAAAGGCTTAGAATACTCAATATGCTCTGGAATATCGTTCACAAAAATATTAAAGAGAACTGGACCAAGATGTGAGCCTTGTGGGACGCCAGAACTGACACTGTAGCTAGCAGATTGAAAGCCATTTGCCACTACATAAAATGAACGATTCTCAAGGTATGACCCAATCCATCCCAGAAGCATCCCCGAAAAGCCGTACGTAGACAATTTCGAAATCAAAACGCTGTGCGACACCATGTCAAACGCCTTACGGAAATCAGTATATACGACATGAACCTGCTTTCCCCTGTCAACTGCTTCCACGACGTCTTCAACAAAAGAAACCAGATTCGTGCAGGTGGATCGCGCCCGTACAAAGCCATGCTGATGTTCCGTGATGTTTTGCTTGATGTAGCCTTGTATGATCGAGCAAACCATAGACTCCAGCACCTTACCAAAAGTACTGAGGATAGAGATAGGCCTGTAGTTTTTCACCACAGTATTGTCACCGTCTTTGAAAATAGGGACTACCTTCGCAACCTTCCATTGTTCTGGAAAGGTACCAGAACTCAAGGAAGCATTAAAAATAGCGAGAAGCGGGAGTATCAGACACTTTGAACATTGTTTAA
This sequence comes from Musotima nitidalis, assembly GCA_949126915.1. Classification (NCBI taxonomy): domain Eukaryota; kingdom Metazoa; phylum Arthropoda; class Insecta; order Lepidoptera; family Crambidae; genus Musotima; species Musotima nitidalis. The sequence goes on from OX421429.1 coordinate 5,645,173, forward strand.
TGAAAAATGGTGGTATGCCATCAGGTCCCGCACCCTTGCAGTCGTCCAGGTTATCTAATTTATCAGAAAGTTCATAGTGATTGAAATGAATATTTGAGAAGGTGTCAGCACGCTCAGCTCGAGGAGAATCGTTCTTGATTATATCTTTGTACTGGCTTACTGTCGAGAAAAACGTGCCGAACATATTGCAGATGGTTACACCATCGCACGAACTTTCATTTTCGAACGACATGCTAGAAGGGTAGTAAGTGCCATTGTTCTTTTTAGTTTTTATGTAGGTCCAGAAGTATTTCGGGTTTTTAGAAAGTGAGTCTTCAACATGTTTTAGATAATTGTTATAGCAGTCAATTGACAATCTTTCACAACGTTTCTTCAGTAGTTTTAGTTCTATGACGTCCAGTGGGTTTCTGTATTTCTTAACTTTACTTCTAATTCTTTCTTTTTCCCTTAATCTATGGATTAAACTTCTCGTGTACCAAGGAGGAAACTTGGTGCACTTTTTTGCCATAGCAATAGTTGCCATTTGTTAATAAGGCTCCGTATAATAAAAAAAATGACATGAAAGATAGTTTCTTTATTATTAACCGCCCAAATGCCATTTGTCTTCGGGAACATAGACAAATTATTAATAAATCATCTGATAAAGCTTGCACGACCTCAGCGAAAGGTCAAGAACAATCCTGAGGCTCTACAATTTATTATGGTGCAGCCTTATCGGTATTCTGATGTGATCACTCGATATCTTTTGATTTGAGTTATGATCTGAATTGATTGAATAGAAATTAGGTTTCGAAAGCGTTCTCACTGGTTTACCATTGAATGTTATATTGCAGCTATTTTGTTGCTGTTATCTACGCAAGTGATGGATTAAAAATATCTTTGTAACAATTCCCGCGCTCGAAAAATCGAGAAACTATTCAACACGACACGTGTTTCGCCCTTACACAGGGCATCTTCAGGTAAGATAGGAGCCTCAGAACAACGATGTCTTCACGACCAACGCTGAAACGAGAGTGGAGACTGTTATCTACCTTCACACTTTTAATTTATCTCTTTTTCGGTCGAAATTCGTGTGAAATGATGAAGGAAATGTGTAGTCTTTGCTTCTGTGCGTTCTCACTATTTTACTATAGAATATTATCGCAGCTTGCAACAAAATGTTGGGTTGCCTAGTTACCAACCTTCACATATTCATTCTATAGGGACCCTACCAAAAAATGGACAAGACTCTAGAGCGAATTTCAAAAGTTCCCCTTAAGCGGCAATAGGCTCGCCACCTATTACGTTGGATCAAAAATATAATTATCGAAATATAAGCGTATAATATGCCTCTGCCTACCGCTTCGGGGAAACAGGCGTTTTTATATGTAAGTATGTATATATTCATTCTATCTCTATTTGTGATTTAGTGTAATGATATTTCGATTGTTTTTTTTCAATATTTATTATGTCGTTTTCAAGTACTATGTATAATAAGTTTATGCAATAAATATTTTTCTTAGTTTTACTTTTTTACTTTTATTCTGGTCGTCCTCTTCCCATTGTATTTAAAGTTAAAGGCAATACAAGTTTCATTTTGGATCTACCTTAGTAAGTATTCTTAACCGGACTAACAAGTAACATTTTGTAACATTCAGTAACACTGTGTGTGTTCCGTATTGTTTTTGATTGATAATTTAAAAGAGCATAGCCTGTGAGTTTCTTGTTAGTTCTTCTCACAGAGCGTTGGCTCGGAACTGGCACTTAGATTCACTTACACCAAATTTTTATTTATTTGCATGTAAGTGAATCTAAGCTTCGTGATTTAAGTGTAGTTATATTTTATTTATATTTTGAGTTGACGTTTTCAAGTGCTATGTAATAGTTTATAACATAAAGAACTTTTTATTTTTGTCATACCTGTAATTAAAACTCTGAGATAGATCCAGTGAAACAGGTTGCTTGGTTCAAGTCTCATAACTCACATAACATATTGACGACTATTTTGGCGCGGAGGTCTGTATAAGCGTTTTTTACAGTCCAAAGGTCGAAGTTCGATGCTACCACAGTACATTCTATGTATGTACAAAAAACGAAGTAAATAAAATTTTATAACAGCAGTAGGGTTTTTGCATTTAATTATAATTATAGTGAAGCATATTATGTTTTATCGGCCTTTCTTTCTTTTCTCTAGCAAAAGATTTTAAAATCATAACAAAAATTATAATTACAGATTCGTTAATTACAGGCCTGTTATATGTTAAAGAAATACATATAACCTTAATTATTTGATTTTTCAATTTTATTTAATTAATAATAAAAGATATACAGGGCGTCCCACGGATATACCACATGGGGGATAGTATTTTGAATATTGTAGATGGAACATTTGACTGAAAGAAGAAATTATTTTAATTTAAAAAACAATGTAAACTGTATTCAAAGATTTTTAAATAATTACACGGTTAAAATGGAAATCAAACCCGCTACACGAGAAAAACAAATAGCCTGCAACTTTATCATACCGATTGAAAGGCATCATCATAAGGATTATTTTTTGCTACAAAACTGAGTGTCAGAAATAAAAGAAAAATCATTAATCTTAACATTTTTAATACAATATTAATCAATTTATCACTTGTATGTGGTATTAATCTCAACGAAATTACACATAAAATGTTAAAAAGGGACGCCCTGTATGTAATTTTATGAAAGATGCCAGCATGATCTCTTTCGAGTTTTACTGGGCATCAGTACCATATGCCACTGTTCAGACATGCACTCGGTACACTTTCCTTTAGTTAAACAGCTTGTTACTTTCAAACATTGTTTAATAATCTTCAAAAACGTAGGGAAATAAATAACCCGTTACTGTCCCACTACTGACCTAGGCCCATCATTATAATCTGTCCATTAAAATAGGAGTCTTAAGTCAAACACTTAAGGTTCATCGGTAAATATAGTAGCTTGGCGTGAACAAGAAAATACTTTGACAACTTTCTTTCTCTTTAAGTAAACGGTGTACTTAGTGGTACTTAATTTTGTGACGGTTTATCGTAGCCCACTTTTTGTTTCGTGGTATTTGTGTTAATTATCGATCTCTATTGTTCTGTGTACTAAAATTTGTTACCATTCTTTCTTATTACAAAATAGACGGCACTGTGATCCATAAGATTGGTGTGAGCCTTACTGGGATTAGGCTGCTTTTATTCAGTTAGGTCCAAAGCAGAATCTGTCTGTTCTAATCTTAGTACAAATTATTAATACATAAACATTATTCAACATCTAACTTAGAGCTTCTAGCCCCAAATTAAGCAGCACTTCTGCCAGACAACAGATAACTTTCATTAATACTTTATTCAAAAATATTTACTTATAACAAACAGTAAACACCCAATACAAATATTCAGTCCTATGTGGGAATCGAACCTGCGACTTTAGGAGCGGGATGCAGGCATACTGACTGCCACGCTAAAATAGAACGAAACATGGATTGTGCAAGTTGGTCTGTTCGCATCCTGCGCATGTAGATCAGATGTTCCCAAGGCCTGCTCGTGAGGTCACCAGCCTCCGAAAGGGCAATTTAATTACCGCGTGGATGTTAAGGTATTCTTTTTATACGTTTATGTGGAATGATAAAATGAATAAAATCCAGTGCATTCATGCGGTATGATAAAATTCAGGGCTTCGTCAATGGCCTTTAGAATGTTTAACCTTTATTGTTGTTCTTAGAGTCAGTTGTGGAAAATGTAATAGATACTTTTTAATACTCTAAACAACTTTTAAATTCGTACGGCGCCGTCAGAACCTTACTTTATCTTTGGCCAGATGGCGTGTTTTAAAAATATCCTTTCTTATCTGTCATAGATAATTTTGATCACTACTATAACCTCTGACTTCGTTTCACGCTTCCATTTTCGCGTAAACATCGGATACAAATAACAAATGAACTGTCTTTACATCAAATTTTCATTTGATCTTTTCATTGGTTTAAAGTGTGCCGATAAGTTGATCAATCACATTTTCCTTTTACAGATAGATAATAATAATATATATTTTATCTCAACTTCTAAAAATAGGATTCGTGAGTGAATACACTAAAAACTTTTTCACAATAATGAGTCTAAAGGTAATGAAAAACGATTGATTCACGATAAGTTATGACGCCTCGCGTGGTAAATCTGGGTATTGTGTACTTTGGTAACTCAATTGTTTCTTCAAAAGTTTGCTTTGTTGATATATTAATTTGCACTCCTAGCAAAACATGGCCACAAGTATCAGTACAATGTCTTCACCTTACCTTGGATTGTAAAGAAAGAAACGATTAGTCTTGAATATATGTGCACTTTATATTCCAATGTGCATTTTGTATCTCAATGTGCGCTTTATATCTCAATGGTTACAGTTTTGAGTTGGCCTACATGACAATACCCTTTGAACAATAACACATATCGGAAAAACCTTATAACCAAACACATCTATTATTACTCTGTTGCAAAAAGGTTGGCCCATTTTATTGGTACGTAAAACAAAATATTCTTTATTTTAATATCAGTTATTTATTAACATGACATGGAAATCAAAACCACATAAAAAACTCGTCTCGCAAAACCTATTAAAAGGTTTAACTGCGAGTACTAAGTCACGATCAAATAAACTTTATGATTTTCCAATGTTTATTTGACTCATTTCTGTTATATTTATAGCCTTTTTAACAATGCCCAAGTTAGTTCTCATTAGCGTTTACTTGACAGATAGTTTATACAAAACTGTTATTTTAGCTGCCGATTATCTTCATTCAGACATTGTGAAACATTGGGCCCTGTAGTCCCGGCCAAGAGTAGTGTCACACTGTTTTTATAGGAGTTGTTAGACGAAGAGAAGTCCTACCGGATGGTGGGCAGCAGCATCATTTTGCGTTCTGCCGTGAACTGCCATCACCAAGCCCAGCGTAGTGATTATGGGCAAATACTCTCTATAGAATGTAATCTGTTGGAGAGGCTAATGTTTAGCAGTGGCCTCTATAAGGCTGATATGTTGATGAAACAGGCTATTGGAAAAAATGCTTATTTATTAGACTCATATTACAATACGCGTGTTACAATACTTACAAATAATAACCTAAAATAGTAAACTATTTAATAATCAGCAATACAATTAAAATAGAATAATTAACAACTATTTGAGTAATACAAAAACATAAATTATGATTCTTGTAAAATATTTGTGCTAAGTTTATGTTAAGTTGAAGTTTTACGTCTTTTTTTAGGAGTTAAGCAAAGTTTAAACTTGAAGCTGGCTATTAGTCGCATATCTTGACTGGATGTAATCGTATCATACGGTACGAAACGTCTCTTTATCTCTGAATTATTGACTGACAATGTTGGAACCACTTAGGTTCTTTAATGATTTAGGAGACATTTTGTTGTATTTAAAAAATGGGCGTGTAGGGACCCTAACAAGACCTAAGGAGCCCAAGCCAACTGCAAGTTGTGGCGGCAGGTGCACGTGATTAACGGACGAGGCTCTGGCAAACATACATTCAAGCCCGCTTCCCCGAAGGGGTAGGCAGAGACATATTATACACCCACACTTCGCCAATCATCACGTAATAGGTGGCGAGCCTATTGCCGCTTATCGGGAACTTGCATGTTCGCCAAAGCCCCGTACGTTGATCAGCAGGTGCACCACTTGCTGGTGAGGTTGGCTTGGGGTCCAAATCTCTTTTTAGGATCCTTATAGACTATTCAGTTGTCACTAGTTGATTATTTATAATAATAGTGTTTTTCCATGTTTAAATGAAACGACTTTGCATAGTCTCAACACAGAAATTTAAGTGAAGGACCTCTGTACACCCGTGCGCGTACTGCGTAAAGAAGAAACAAACATATACACTCAAAAACTTTCACATATATAAAAAGTAGGATAACTTGCGTACTTTTTATCCTTAAGTATTACGTAATAACTTAAACAGAAATGAATGAATTCATGTGGCCACATGTTACATTGTTTTAATTTTAATTCATTTATACTACAGAAATAAAGGTATTATTGTCTATACAATAAATACCTTTATATGTTTTTAGTATGTCGTTGTAACCTAACTCTTCAATGCTGTTGCAAAACGTAGATATATTGCAAGTTGCTACTTATTTTACGTGCAAACTAATGACGTAAACGAATCGTATTACTTTCAACCTTTGTGGTTTCGACATAATAATATATTAATTAGCTTATCATAACATTTATATTACATTATACGACATGCGTATTTACTTGAAAGAAGGACCATTATTATACTTAAATGTAAATATTTGGGATTTTGTTCCTTAATTACGCAAAAAATATTTGGCGTATAGATTCGGTCTCCAGCTAGGACTGTGAACGCTGTCGTTGGTCGCGTACTACCCTTGCGTATTTTTTTTTATGTGTGTTGTCATAAAGACCACATCCTCTCCACATTTACTCCTGCATGAAGGTAAGCAGTCGATGCAGTCTATAAAAATGCAGCAGGATAACAAGCGCAGGTTCATGTGGTCAGCATTCATGTCGTTTCACGCCCCGCTTAAAAGACCAAGGGCTAAAGGGGCTGGGAACCACATGCCCCAGCAGTGAATTCCAAAGCCGAATGGCCTTACATGGAGTATTAACTGAAACATTCCCTATTTTTAATTATGCGAACCAAGAAAAACATCTCAAAGATACCTTGATCTATAAAAAGAAGATCTCCACTGTATATCAGTTGTTATTAGAACCCACTACATTATACATTGCGCAATTATAACAGTCTGAATAAAAGTAGAGCGAAATTGAGACACCGGTAAACACCGTCTGAAGAAGTTACTGTAACTAAATCGTGATTCAATTATCACTAAACAATCTAACTTTAATAAACGTGGGCTGTGTTTACTGGTGTGCTATAATTAAAGTTCGGCTTTTAAAGTGAAACGTCTCAAGGATTTCGAGACGGTTTGTAAGAAGTCGTGAGTTCTATTAAAGTGTTTGGTCTAGTGTTCGTTCGGACCTCGTTCCGACCTCGTGAGACGCGACAACCTCGCGGCGACCGCATTCACCGATGCTATTGGTCTAAATGCACCAATCGCTATTAAATACCGATTTTTTTATACACCGTGTTACTAAAGCGCAAAATGTTCAGATTCGGTCGGACGACATTTTTTGTTCTTAATTTTAGAAGCGTGACATTCGGAAATCGGGCTTTTGAAAATTCGAATGGGTATATTTGCGAATTTCGAACGAATTCCAATTTGAACTTTGGAATTTATTTTTCAATGCATATTTCAAATTCTAATACAAAGAGGTTGTATATTAAACAAGATGGCAGCCTTGACTATCTGATAACTGATAAGCAAGCCTCATATTAAATTCTGAGTTTAGTGGGTTAACAATTCCGCTTTGTAATTACAAATTTTAATGCTATGCTTCATTGGTGTTTTGAGCTATAATCGAACGGATCAATCATAATGATGTGCTAAAAGATTCAATGACACACTTAAAGCGTATAATGAGATTAACCGCTAGCCTCCATACTAAAATTTTATAACGTTTTATGATAACTTGTCTATGAAGATTAACATCGGTTGCGAGAATTGTGTGTTATAATAGAACGTGACAACAAAATTAATCGAAAATTATTTTAATGAGGCAACACAATAGATTTATCTCAAAGATAAACGGTTCGTGTAAAAATATGTATTGTTAGTTTTGACAATGGACAAACGTACATGTGAATTACCTCGAGATACATTTTCTAAAACACTATGACCTTCCTGAGGCTTCCGATGGACTCCAATTTCACACGGCATAATCATTATAGTTTCAGTCATGTAAAGTCTCTGCTGAACATTGGACTCCTCAATAGTATACATTTTAGAAGTATTTTCTCATTATCACCACGCTGGGCAGGCGGGTTGGTGATAGCAGTTCGAGCCAATGCGCAGGTTGACACTGCATCCCACCATCCGGTAGAATTTCTCTTGAGCTCTAGAATTTCTCTTTCGACTCCCCATGAGATAAAAGGGGGAGGCACTGACCAGCACACCACGGCACTTGTACCTACACGTTGACATCTAAAGTTAACCGGTCCATACATAAAGATGCAATTATGCATTCTAAAGCCGGTTCAGACAGTCTTTGGAAGTGTTTTAAGGTATTTTAAAAACCGATGGCATTCCTTTTAAAATAAGTACCTAAGCTCCGATAGGACACTGTAAACAGAACTATAATTATGGCCAAATGTAGAGCAGGTATATGATATTTACAAAACTAAACTAATTTATATTTAAAGCATTTTAAGTACTTTTTGAAACGAAGTGGTGTTGACCTTTTGCTTTTGTCGCCAGATATCAGATGCAGTTTTGCACATAAAATGTTTATCACTAAGCTACACACAGAACATACACATCCGCAGCGATATTTTTAATTCATATGGAGAACATACGTGTGTATATGTTTAATTAATATAGGAAAAACGATACTCACAAAACCAAACTATAAGAGAAAGCGTGTACAGGCTTGTAAGTTCTCCTTATTTACAATAGGCATTATTGTAGCTAAATTTAATAAATGAATATATTTCCAAGCTAAAATCTTATAATATGTGTAAGTTATAATGTATGGGTGTACAGGGATCCTCTTAAGATTTGAGGAGCCCAAGCCAACTTCAACTGGAAATTGTGCACCTGCTGAACAACGAACGAGGCTCTGGCGAACGTAAAAAATCCCGGTAAGCGACAAAAGGCTCGCCATCTTACTGACCAACAATGTAATTGGCAAAATGTAGGCGTTTAATATGCCTCTGCCTACCCCTTTGGGAAAACAGGCGTATTTAAGTATGTAAAATCATATCATTCTGCAATAGTTTCACAGTTTGTGTTATTTTGCTTATAAATATAACTAAATTGAGTTTTAGTAAAACTATATTAGTTTAAAAGTTTCTTAGCGCAAGACGTCTTGCAATTATATTTTATAGGCACGGAACGTAAACAGCTATGCAAGTATGCAGTATGCTTTTGCAAAGGTCGCAGTCTTCCTTGTCGTAACCGTTGAGAATTTAATAAAACTTTGAAGGTCATGTCTGATTGTTGGCTACGAATGACTTCCCTGCAGTGTTTCGTGTATATTTCAAACGTATGTTTTGGACAAGGATTTGTAATATAAGGTAGCTGATACTGCCTGGTATATTTCGTTGCAGTATTACCTGTCTATTAATTTACTTTTTTGGCACACTTACAAATACAAATATTGTAACCGTAATATCAAAACAATAAAACACTGGTAAAAAAAACAGTAAGTAGGGCTTCCAAACAAAATATATGAACCTAATGTATCAACATTAGGCAACTAGATTGATGAGTAGGACGCTAATCATCAAGTGTTCTGCGGCTACCAACTTTAATAACAAACAACTTTTTGAATTATTTGTCTTGATATGATGAAGCTCTTAAGAAAATCTCCATAGACGAGATGCACTCAGTTCACTATGAACTTGTCAAGTTTTAATGTACTGAAGGTACATACATAATCAAAAAAGTACGTTCCTAATTCGATTACAGATTTGTTTATTCAAATAATGTTGTTTAAACTTTTCCAAAAAAAATTTTGAAAAAATTTGCAATTCTATTGAAAAAAGTCAATAAGTTAGCCAAAAGTGTTTTCCAAAATCTTAGAAGCAAGCACACCTAACGATTGTACGTGTGATTATATTGTATGTCAGAAAAATAGTTTGATAAATCAACCATACATAATCCTACAAGCCTCACTGAACCAGTCATTCTTCAATTTCCAATCATATCTACCATTTTTTATAATAATAAATTGATCCGCCTGTGGCAATATAATTTATTAATAATTTTACCGATTTACCAGTAATAAGTAGTTTGGAATATTTACTGCATAAGGCGTAAAGGTCAGAAAGTTGATGTCATCGAAAAGAGGTAAATCATATCAATTCGAATGACATCATAGTCGATTTATCTTTTATATTTTAATAAATACATTCTTTTTCTTCGTCACACTTGACGGATTGGTCATGATCGTTACAGCAGTGGCGTCCGCAAGCTTCAGAATTCATCAATATGATTTCCGAAAGATCTTCTAGAACATCCATAGAGTCAAACATTTGGTGTGTTATTATTGTATTCAATTGTTTGTATATCCAAATATTATGTTATTTACAACATTTTATAATACCATATTTTATATTTTATCATTATGGGTCTATTACATTACACTTGTTGTCTCTGAAATATAAATTTTTATAAAGATGCCATAAATAAAGAGACGTACAAACTTTTTGGGTGGTGCTTTTAACAAAAAGCGACAGACATTAGGTACGCTATACGCACTCCGAGACTTGAATTGTTAAGTGAACGTTCCCAGTAATTTTGTGAGCTGCATGACCTTTTAACCTAAACACCGTATGGCATAAAAAGCTACTAGTTTTTTGAACGTTATAATGGGCATATCTAGGCAGGTAGGTAGGTAGGTCATGTGTCAAAAAGAAATCTGAACAACTTAAAATCATTTATTTTTTAGCAAATACATTTCATCGATAATGCTTATCCGATTTATTTATGGATACAATGTTGTTATTAATGACTTTTCTGTGACCTTAAAACAAGCTTAATGCGATTATGTCAATGACATGCAAACATAATCCACTACGTATGTCCACTACTATTAAATGTCCTTTGAAGTTAAAGTGGTAAATTTATTTATTATGCCGTGCCACGATTCCATATTAATGCTAGTAAATGGCAACCCAGATTGTCGTGACTAAGCCTATGATGCAACGCAAACTTTGCGCTTTTCAACACTCTTTGCAGTGGTATTAACAATATAAACTTGCTAATAATTTATGGTCTTGGCAGGAGTTGGTTTCGCTTGGTGGTAGTTAGTTCTCTTTGTACTATTGTCACATTGGTATGTACAGTCGGCGTACAGAAAAATGCAACAATACTCTTTTCTGCAGGTCGCTGAGTTTCTTTATCTGTGGCTTATTCTTGGGTGTATAGAGCTCCTACCAAAATCTTAGGAGCCCAAGCCAACCTCACCTACAAGTGGTGCATCTGGCGATCAACGGACAGGCTCTGGCGAATATAAAGGCTCGCCATAATTACGTGGGACCAACAATAAAACAGGTGAAATGTGGGCATATACCTCAGCCTACCCCTTCGGGGAAACAGGAGTGATATTATGTATGTATGTACTCTTGTTCCAGCGTTTATCATGGCATAGGGATGTACTGAGAAGAGAGGAAGGTTATATGGCGAGTAGTGTGACGAATATAAATGTTAGGAGGTGGAGCGGACTTTTCCTCTGTGTCCGAAAAAGACATGAAACATGTTAAGGATGATATGATCAAGAAGGTAGTAGAAGAAAAACGGCCGTTGTTGATGGAAGGAGAAAACATGTTACTGAGCCCAGATTAACTATGCAGGGCAGGCGGACTGTGGTGATTTGATTGACTGTATTACCACAATGCCAACCGATATGGCGTGGACCTGCACTTCACTCCAGAGGTGGTGGGTTCGATTCCCACACAGGACAAATCTTTGTGTGCATGAACATGAATATTTGTTCTGGTCTGGGTGTTTTCCTATGTATGTGCTTGTGTTTTCTTTAGTATCCATTACACAAGTTCTTAGTGATACTTATCTTGGAACTAAATAATTGGTGTGATTGTAAGAGAATATTTATTTATTTATGCCATTAAGCTAATTCCATTAAATGAAACAGTGGTTAAGACTTTGACGTCAATGTTGAAGTCAACATGTCATAAATTTAAGCTTTGATGTCCTGTCTCGTTTAGTTTAAAATAGAACATGCTTGTACTGCTGTTTATTATAAGTAATAAATAATATTACTATGTAAAGCTTAATATGAAACCAGTTCAGAAAGAACTAAAAGTTTAGTGCGAAGTTCGCTAATGTATGAGTTAGGACTATAGGAGTAGGGTAATGATGTCAAATTCCCATATAAGAGACGACAATTGCGCTGTTTTGGTCATGCATGGTTGTTATCTGAAGACGGCTGTAGTTTAGCTACACCCACTTAACCAAGACTATTGGCTCGTTTCTCTGTTTGGATGTAGTAAACTTTCGAGAAAGGAGATATTCCTATATCGTTGTCAATTCGCACGAAGTTTGAAACGAGTATGTGTAAATTACTTGCTATATGAGTGGACTCTCTGAATACGGATAAACACTTTTTTTTCTTTTAAATAATGGCTTCGTGCGTATAGCACATCTAGCCAGTGTCAAGTAAGTGATATATTAATAATATATAATCATAGTAAATGAGACATGATAAAGATGATAAATGGTAAATGAGATACCCTCCCCTAAACCCCTTGAGTCCTAAGTAAAGATGTGGGACTATATTGAGATCTCACATGGACTCGTTGAGAGAAAATTTGAAAAGTGATGTTGCACTGTTTTGTTTGATTTACCAACACTCATGTATGTTCACAAACACTTAACGGTTAATAATCCACCGTTATTACACATTAATGTTATAAATATCACAAATTTTAGAAAATAGAACAAAACTGCAGACATGTCGCTTCAATTTCCTGCCAAGAAGTCTGGATAAACACTTATATCTGCTCTTTAATCACTTTTCTGTTTTTCATCTGACCGGTTTTGCTTTTCACAGCAAAAAGGTTTTATAATTGAAATTTCTATGTTAATGCGTGAAATCGAATTCGCAATGACTTATTTTACTGCTATTTGGGTGCGATTTTCTGAATATCCATAATGGATATTTCACTTAGTTTGAGTGATTTCTAATTGTTGTATAGGTATAACATAGTTATATTATTTTTTGTATACAAAATATGTTATTATACAAAATAAAATTAGCACTCAGAAAAAAAGAAATAAACATATTTTTCTGAAACCTATTTTTTACTACTTTAAACAAGAGCAAAACAATCTTGTCCAAAGATTTAACAAAATATCACAGTTTTCCTTCCAAAGAATGTTGGCAAATCCACTAAAATATTTACGAAATGCGATTTCATGCTAGTACCGTACAACATTTTTCTCATATCTCGGAGAGTGGAAGTCAGCCGTAAAATAGCCACAGGTAATACAACGCAGCCAGTACCGGGAATTATCGGCAATTACAAAAATAACACATGATACACACGCGATGACAAAACCAACTAAGCACAAACATTGTTACGTATATTTCCCCTTATATATTGAAGTGCAATTGTGATCATATTTGTTTTCACTACGTCTTGAGACTAGTAAGTACTTCGATCTTTTCTAATGAATTATCTTTTCAGCATTAGATGATATTTCTACAATACTCTTAATGGAATAGGCTGTTTTTAAAAGCAATTGCAAAGTATAGTATTGTACTGACATTATTTAACAACAAGTTCTTTAATAAGCGTTAACAACGCATAGTGAGACTTCGAAACATTTATCTGTGTGTCAAATTCGAATTCACTTCGGCCTTTGGTTTTTGGTTTGACAGATATGTCAGTCAGTCACGAAAACGTGTCATATGCATCCTCTAAAAAATGTTATTGGAAATTTATTCCAAAAAGAAGTAAGATCAGTAAGTAAATGTCGTTTTCATTAGAAAACGGAAAATTTGCTGCTAAACCTTACCAATTAGATTTGAATGCATGTCCTTCTTGTTTACTTTGCTGTGCATGCAATGTAACTACTTATACTTCGTGGCTAAGTCGCATGAAATGCATTTAATAAATTGATTACTGTTTATTGTAATTAATTATAAAAAAATGGTATCTATGGAATAAATAATTTACTATTAATATTAAAGCAATTGTAACAAATAAACATGAATCAGAGAGGTATTTTACTCTTACTAAGGTAAGAATGACGCCGCAGGCACAATTTATTCCCTGACACATTTCCAAACATTCAAAGCATAAGTGGGAAAAAAACAATGGCAGCAAAACAGCTCACGCCAAATTTCAATATACGATTTCGAAAGTGAATGACCGTAATATCCATATGGAAATTGTGGATACTCTTACGTTGATGTCCTAAAGACCTTTTCGTATCTGTTAAACATTATTCGCTTTAAACATTTTCAGACGACATGGTATTTACGTAATAATTTTTAACAACTACCTAAGTTGCGAGTTAAGTAACCACTGTCACTTATACTTACAGTAAGATAAGTGGCAAAGTGATTATAATTCATGAATAATTAATTTATTTTAGAAGTTAAATTTTTAGTTGCTATTGTGTTTGTTACTTTTGCAATTTGTATGTATGTTCAATTTAACTTTATTGTTATTGTGTTAATAATTTGAATAGTACAAAATTTTAACGCTAAAAAATTTTGTACTATTCAAACTACTACTATTCTACTCATTCCTGTAATCTGCGTTCTTCTGAAAACCTATGCCTTAATGTCCCTGCACATGTGTCCAAAAAATATCATGAGTCCTTTACCCTTCAGGCTATCCGTCTCTGGAATTCCTTACCTGTTTCCATTAGACAGGCTCAGACATTAAACTCTTTTAAGGAGCGGGTGAAGTCTTACTTTTTGAATATATCTGATTAGTTGTTTGTATCAGTTTTTTTAAAAATATTATATGTATATAGATATATGTATATAGATATATATATATACATTTTATGTATTTGTGTATTTTATTCATATTTAACAAATAGTTTTAGTGTTTATTATTTTTTAAAGTTAATGTGCTCTGCCTACTGCTATCCTGTTCTCTCCTTTGCGTCGGGTTGTCTGGAAGAGATCGCTTTTAGCGATAAGACCGCCTAGATTGGCTTTAAATTTAATTTTTCTCTTAATATTGTAATCTGTAGTTTTTAAGTTTCTTGGCCAATAAAGAGTATATCTATCTATCTAATAGTCGTTTTCGTAATGGCAATACTAAAATACGTAGACTGGAATTATATAGCGTCTTTGTAGATTAAAAATATTGGATTTGATTAAATAGGTGCCCGAATTGCCTTGACGAAAAACAATCTTACTTTACTATACTAAGATTTTTTAATGTATACCACTGACTGCGTAGCTAGGTTAGATAACTTCAGATTTTACACTTAAATCGATTAAATACGTCTTAATAGTTGAAGCGTGTGATTTCTGTGCAGTAAAAAAGGTCTACCACTTCCCTGTATCGATTAATTTGCGAAACGTTGTACTGCGCTATTGGTTTTATATCTTCGCAGATTAACGTTTTGTAATTCGATATTCGTGCGGCAAGATTCAAGTTTTTATACCCTTAAAAAAGTTATATAATGGGTATGTAAATTTTTGACTTGCAGCTCTTGCCTAAGTTTGATCCATTTTAGTATTTATCCTTTTTTCTGATCTAAGACAAAACCATTAAGGTATGTCTAAAGGTTTTAAGAACAAAACTGGTTAAGTGATATGTTATTTACATTATGTTCAAATCCATTTGATTATGAATTAGGTGACAGATGGAGTGCACTCTGCTCTTGATATCGTGTGTTTGACTTTATGTATTATAAGTATGCATATACTAAAAAACTGCTTATTTTGGGGCGAATCAGCAGGCCCCCTGCACCCGCCGCCTAAGATGATGCGCGCTCCACAGGTCTCTCTTGGTTCCCCTCTCGGTACCAGTACCAGTTAGTACTATAGGCTCCCAGAGTCGCCAACCTCTGGGTGTAACCTTTTCCCTCTACTGCCTACCCCTTCGGGGAAATAAGCATGATTGTGTTCGTGTGTGTGCGTGTGCGTTTATATATGCGTGCGTTAGTTATATATAACCACCAACAAGATGGACCGACCTGTCGTAAGGTCGATCATTAGCTATGAGGAACCGACTATAAAGAGAGATATATATATATAGAATATTAAAAAATATAAAAAACTCGCAATGTAGGTACCTATACGAATGATTCGGGTACCCCAAAGGGTTATCTATCTCTGCATTGCCGGTCGACACTCGTTTCTGGGACAATATAAATCATTAAAAAGTAAATTCATAAAGTCTACCATCCTTAGTCTTATTACCACATTCCAGGTTCATTGGAAATCTATACAGGTGTAATTGGAACTGCGTCTGATACACTAGATGACTGGATTGATTGTGAAAATGGATATAGCGTGTATTAGTATCTGTGATCTTGTATTTTATGAATCGAGTATTAAAAACGCCTTCTAATTAAATTGATTAGTATGTCTATAAGTCAAGTTAACCTTGTTTAATAGTTTATTGGAGCTGATATCATTGGATATCTGACTTGGGTGGTATCGCTATTAAATATTACTTCCATTTGTCGACTGACTGACAGTATACCTGTTCTTCGCCATTCATGGTTTGATTTTTACACGATACATGTATTTACTGCAAATTTCTTGAACACAATATGGAAACCAAATTATATCATTTCAAATGATATTTGTGACCAGAAAGTTTAACCTTTAAAAGAACTTTGAAAAGGAACAAATTTGATAATAATACTATAAACAATACTTATATATAAATATAATACAAATTAAATCAGTGAAATGTGTTGTATTTACTTAGTATGTATCTTCGTGTAAATAGAAGAAAACACTGTGTCAATGACATACAAATACTACTCATTGTTCGTGGTGGAAGACATGAGCGAAAACCATTGATGGCGTTTACGTGTCCTGCGTGTCGTATCGGATGCAGTTATACCATAGCCGGTTTAAATAACTGTTAACAATGTTGCCAGCTGGCTGTGGGTAATTTTACTTAGGTCCGTTCTGCTCGGCTCTTGAGGTCTTGAGTTCGAACTTGAGGTCTTGATACAAAGATTTATCTTAGGCTGGGTGTTTGCTGGATGTGGATGTAATTTAAGTATTCATTTATTAAAAACAATTTTATGTGATTTTACCCCTTGCGTGGTAGTAGAACAAGCTCTGCTTAGTTCGGGCTAGAATCTAGACCTAAGCTTCCAATAGTATCTGGATTGTATTAAATTGTTCTAAGCAAAAAAAATACTAGAATTTTCTTTATTTCTACAAATATGGGTGTAGTCCTTGTAACTGATAATTACCAAGTCGTTTAAAAATACATACAAACTTCATCGATCCCCTTCTTCTCTTATAAAGAGTGGTGTAATTAATGAATGCACTCTAACAGTAGCTAAAATAAAATCCTGTATGCAATAAACGGCATAAATAAGAGGTGAAAAGTCGCGAGAACTAGTGACAAAATCACTGACCTGACAACACTGCAGTGAAATATGTAACTCAAAACTTTTACGAGCTCCACTTCATGTATTTTCGACACACCACGTCACTCAAAGCAACTAGTGTGAAATCGGCTTGCCATATGTATGCTTCAAGTACACGCATGTATTCAGGTGTATTGTCGAAACCATATAGAATACAAGAAGGAATTTTGTAATATCACTTGTAGGTAAAATGCATCAAGGAATTATTCCTTTACTTTAAAAATAATCAACTGATCAGGCAGAATGTAGGCATAACGTGTAACTAAAAAAAAAAAGTTTAAAAAAAAATTTACTTTCTTGATGCTTGCCTCGTCATGAATAGTTTCGGCTAAAATTACAATAAAATACAGTCTGTATTTTTGCGGCATATTTTAAATAGCGCGCATAATAATAAAGATCAAATCTTTTCTTTACAATACGTATACAAGGCGAAAAAAAATCATTACTTACCTACTTGTTTTAATTCCTTACACATTTCAAACAACCCCACCTAACCACAAAAGCAGAGCTTGAATTATGGGTACTAGAAACGCATAAAAGTACTTAAAAACATGATTCCTTTAAATACATACTTACCTGCTTACAATATTAAAAATACAGAATCAGAATCAGTTTTATTGCCAAATGTGTGTACAATATCAGATGGTACAGTCAAAATGTTATAAAAGTTCCATTCACATTTTTATCCCTTTGGGATTTGCAACTATTGTAACAATTAGAGAAATACATTAATTACATAATAAATTATTTTTGTGATTTTAAATACAATATGAATTTTTAATAGATTTCATCAGTTAATAAGTAAAATGTCAAATTAAAAAGAAAAATATATATGTCTGTCAATGTAAAAAAATATTATGTCAATGTAGGAAATAGTAATTCAAAAACTTCTGTCTTTTAAAAAACCAACACCCACGCATAGATATTTAACCTCAACTTAGTTCTATACAAACTCCAAATCAACTTTGGGACTAGAAGCATTATGTGTGATGTTCAAGATATCTTATTTATATACGAAGTGTAAAATCAAATACATAAACTTCTCAACAACTGCTTGTACAAATCAGCACAACTTTTCTGCCAATCAGTCATCTGCATGATTAGAAATCGCACACAAGACGGTTCTATAAAGTGTCGGACCATCGCAGTAATGTATGCGGTTTCTCTGTATACTTATTTAGTCTGAGCGTGCATAGATCACTGAGTTTTCTATCAACCGCTCTCAATAACATGGTTTACCTACATTCGCTATGGACCTTTTCACGCTTTCTTTGAATGTCATAGTTTTCTTAGCGTCCGTGATGAACAGATTCATCAATTCAAGTGCCTGCCTGATTGACTAACAATTGGGTGCAGTCGAGCGTTGATTTTAATCATTTTCAATAATTATTACGTTAAAGACCGATGTTGCATGGAGATCACTAAAGTTGCACACGCTTTAAAGGTCTTGGGTTAAATGTCCACACGAGACAAGAATAATTATCTTGGTCTGGGGTTTATTCATTACACTCGTATATTAAGTATATATTTGCAAATCAAAAAGTATTTATGCAAGTTTCTCCGATTTCTATCATCCATATACCTATTCGACAATTGATATGGTCGGAGGAGAGTTTAACTATACTCCGTTACTGGGTGTTTCCTTTATATCTTAAGTTTGTATTTATAAAAAAAAGAAATCATTTCCAGCCAGGGTTAACATGAACGAATACATAAAAAATTACATACAAAATCATAAATACACAATTAGGTATAGTGAAAAGCTCGATAAGACGTGCTTCTTTAAGTTTATATTCAAAGACGCATTGCTATACTCAAACAGACCTTGTTTAGATTGGGGCTAGAAGCGTTGTGTGTGATGTCCAAGATAATTTTAAGTACCCATACAGTTTTATTGCTTTAATGAAATACGTTATACCTGTCTGTTATTGTTTAATTGAAAAAAGACGAAGTCGTGGGCGCCGCTAGTTGCATTTAAACTAATAAAATTATATTTTTATAATAATGCAAGTTTGGAGTTGTTTACACTGAGGTAAAAAAATTATATATATTTTTTAACATTTCGCATGCTTAATGGAATAGTGACTTAACTCAAAAAAGACGGTTTTTGGGACATCACAAAAGAAGATCTTCTAAAGAATACTTGTCCTACTTGTAAGCGCATTAAATTGATACTGATTTATCAATTAGTAATTCTGCTTGTGTTTTGAACGTTTGATTAATATTGATTCGATCTCAGAACTCAAACCTGACCCATCTATTAATGGGTCGATGTTCCTTTAAGCATGCGAATTCTTTTTAATATTAAAAAATATTTTTATTATATTCAGATAGAAAAGAAAGGTGTTGCGTTTATCAAGCACACCTGTTCTTGGCCACAATGGCTTTCGTTATGTCATCGAGTGAAATTTTCGAAAGCACGTGTTTTGTGATAGGCAAATCGCTTTCTTCGGCCATCTTCCGCCGAGCACCGGATTTACTTGCTCTGAGGAAATTTAGACTGGTTAATATTATTAATTTACAAAGTTTTCATTATTGTCAATTTTGAAGTGTGGGCGTATTAATATACCTCTGCCTACCCCTTCGGGGAAACAGGCGTGAATGTATGTATGTATGTATATTTCTCTTGAAAAATTGAGATTTGTTTTACACTTTACACCCTTACACCTGGATATAAAAAGAATTTCCCGGAACGATTTAGGTTTCTTTCAACTTCATCAATATCACCATCTCGGCCATATGACATCCACTGCTCAACATAGGCTTCCCCAATATAATTTCACATTGACCGATCCTGAGCCACATGCATCCACCGGCTTCCCGCGCCCCGACCAGACCAGGCTGTCCTCTACTACGTTTGCCGGTTCGCAGTCGCCATGTTACACTTAACACTTATTAATGTCATAAAAATATTGTTACTTAATAACAAATCACAAGATATCTTACGAAACTAAATTATTCACGGAGCCATAGACACAAAAATACTTAAAGACTTCGTGACAAAAGAAATTTGTTTCGAAAATGTAACCTATTTTATGAACGAATGGAATTCAGAGACTTATTTGTAGCGCGTATTTATTCAACATTAATCAAATATGAAAGCATTAGTTAAAGACACAGAAATGTATATAGTTAAGCAATAATTGTACCTATCGTTGTTTGATTATTCCCATTTCGCTGTGTGAATAGACTGTTTTTATTAAATAAATATTGTCGACGTGTATTTCGAATAGAATCGACCATCTTTTAATTGGTAGTCTAGTAGGTAGTAAGTAAATAAATAAACAATTTGTTGTACTTCAAAAAAGGAAAATTACAGCAGTTGATAAAGTACATTTTAATGAGATGTACAAAGGGCGGCCTTATTTCTCAGAGAATGTTCTTTGAGGCAACCATTTTACAGTGGGGGTATATATATATATATATATATATATATAAGTTATTTATTAGGTTTCAATGATAGATTTTATTAAAATGTATGTACTTGTTTACTGAACTTTTAGCGGCTAATGTATAGTTTAATAATATAGACTTAAATATGTAAATCTATAATTAGGTGTAAGGATAATATATTTTTTTTTTAATTGTTGTATAACACCTGTGGATTTTGTTAAATAAAAATAAAATAAATGGTTTTTAATAATTGTTAAAAGGCTGACTATTTATAAATCCTTGCGCTATAGAATTCAGTTTTTGGAATAAAGGTTTGTAAAATCAGTAAAATTTAAAAAAAGTTACTTTATAGGCTTTTGAAGAAATTTAAATGTTCTTTCCTCTGTACATTTAATGAGATAGTACCTTAATGGGGCGCTAAGTGAATTTAGAACAGGTAAACACTATGTCCCAATGCAACACTTGTGCAACTATTTGATACCAAGCCCTACAATTTTGTCGAAAACTTGTATAAACACAAATGTGTGCTTAGTTGTATGGTGTTAAGGGTTACAACGGCTGCGCAGGAGTTTTTAAACGTCAATCATTTAAACAATAGCTGCAGGGGCTAGCTACTCTGTGACCTTTCCGCCTTCGTATTGTTGTCTAATGTAACGAGTGGAAATGTTAAGAGTTTGAGGTATTGTTGCCTTTGTAACAGTGTGGAAACTGTTAATTTTAGCTTTAGAGCTGTTTCGTTTGTTTTTGATGTGTTGTAGGATGCTTTTTATTTCTTACATACATACATACATTCACGCCTGTTTCCCCGAAGGGGTAGGCAGAGGTATAACTCGTACTTCGCCAATTATATAGTTGGTACCACGTAATAGGTGAAGATTCCCAAACCAAGATCTTAGGATCCCAAGCCAACCTCACCTGCAAGTGGTGCACTTATTTGCTTTTAATACGTCCATATACTTTTCTCTTCCAACAAAACTATGAATAAATAAATAAATAAATTATTTCTAACAATTACACCAATTATTTAGTCCCAAGATAACTATTATTAGGAACCTGTGTTATGGATACTAAATAACGGATAAACATACTTTAATACTTTATTTTTTTAACCTAATCTAACCCAGACCAGAAATATTCATGTTCTATACACAATGATTTGTCCTGTGTGGGAATCGAACCCACGACCTCAGGAGCGGAGGGCTGGTATACTGACCTCCACGCCATATCGATGTCGAATGAAAGAACTGTTACGGTATATTTGTACGCTTACTTCACGTGGTGGTCGAGACAAGTCTTCATGTTAGTATAAAGAGTTTATTATGTAGATGGAGTGAGACGTGTATGTGAAACCGTCGCGTGCGCACGAAGAGATTTCTTTGCGCATTCAAGGAGAAATAGGTACTCAGTCGCGGACGACGAACATAACTTACTACTTTGGACACGATTCGTCAAGTTATGTGAACTTCACTTGTGACTGTGACTTCTTTTTATTATTTTAACATTGTGAACAACGCTAGAAGAACGTTGCAAATAGTCCCGCTCATCCCTAGTACTTGGTGTTCAAGGAGAAATAGGTACTCAGTCGCGGACGACGAACATTACTTACTAGTAAAGACACAATTCGTCAAGTTATGTAAACTTAACTCGTGGCGGTGACTTCTTCAATTATTTTTTTAATTTCGAACAATGCTAGATGGGCGATGTAAATAGTCCCGTTCATCATCATCATATCCTAGCATTATTCCGGGAGCCCTAGACGTATAAGACGAAGTATAAGATCCATGGTCTGTTCACTATAGTGTTACCAGATTTGGCTAAATTACAGTTATTAAACTTTGAGTTTAAGCTCATCCCTTTCACTTTGCGATTAAATAGTACCATTCATCTTACTTTTAACTGTTCAAGAAAAAAATGGGTATCAGTCGCGCACATTTCTTACTACTTTGGCCACGATTTGACAAGTTATGTGAACTTAACTTGTGACTGTATTATGATTAAGTTATTCACTACGTGAAGCGCTCGTATTTATGCTTTACTAGGTAATCGGAAACAATTATCGATTTATTTATTTATTTATTACATTTAGGGCGACTAACAAAACATACACCAAAAATGAACATAACAAATACAGTTAATACTTAAAAGCTAAGTGCTGTTTTACTTACAAGTCACCACGGCATGCATTGACACAATAATAAGATGATACATACAAACAATTTTACTTATAAAAACACAAATAAAAAAAATGTGTAAGTGTATATTATTATATTAGTTTATGATATTACTATTACGAAACTGTTTGCAATACTCTACCAGGGAAGCGAAAAGTTATCGTTCGACAATTTTTTGATATCGTACAAATTCGTATCGTATATTTTGCTACAAGTTGTTTTTATATCTGCTGGTACCAACCTAGGCTTCCTCTCTCATTAAGAGAGCTTCTACTTGACCAAACCAATAAATAGAAAACGTATTTGGCATTGGGTAAAACAAGTCACTGACCTACCAGCGTTATGACTACTTATGACCGAGCGTTATTAAACTACGCTTCCTGTTATCACCTTAAAAACTTTCCGGTTCTGTTCATACAAAATGTAATTAAAACTTTTAAAATAAACAAACCAAAAACGACCACATCACGTGGTCCTAAAAGTCAACGGTTACTCGTTTAAATGTACTAACTTCACCTGCGGATACATTAAAAACTGTTCATTCACACATAGTGGAGTGCTCAATTAGCTTATAATCGCGTGCACCGCCCATGGGAACGCCGCTTACATTACTACTGGCTGTTGTTTGGTTGCGCAAGCGATAATCGCCCATGACACAATTCTAGATTATTATCGTTACCATCCACTGTAACTTGAATTCTTATTGTAACCGCAAGCCATATCAGTAAGTGTTACCAGCCCTTCGTAGAGAGATCTTTGTAATATAGTCGCATTGTGGTAACGTTTATTTGGATTATTGTATGGCATTAGCAAGTTTTATGGCCCTAATGAAGATTTGACAACTGTCTTCTGACGCGATTCCTTTATTATTGCTATCAGAATTTCATCTGATGCTATCAAAAGCAATGTCAATAGCATTCTAATGTGCTATAATTTCGTTGGTTACCCTAAATTTATTTTTGATTTTAAACAGAAAGAGTGTGCCATCAAACAGCTAGTAGTTTCTGCCTTTTGTGTGGCTGTTGCACACGAAAGTTATAAGGTCTCCACGGAAGACCAGCGCTGTTGTGGCCCTCCACTGCAGCACATGCTGAGTGGAGTCCTTTTTAGGCATACTATATGTAAACTTATGTGTAAAAATTGTTTACTGATTTGAATACTGTTTTTTGTTTATGTGTATTTATGTCTAAATAAATTTTATTTCATTTCATTTTATATCCTTTAGACTGCAATCGTACATAAACAGCCGTGACTTTATTTTATCAGATGGGCCGAAGACTTGAGTGCCACCTTGTAGCATTTAAAACAGTATTTACCAAATAACTTCCATCCAAGTTATTTATATAAAAAAACCTTGAGAACTTAATTAGGCGTTTGTAAATATACAAAAGGTATTTACCAATTTTCACGGTGTGTTTATCGAAGGAGACATATGTGTCCTAATTATGCTTATTTTGAATGTAACAAGTGTGTATGTATTCTATTATATTCTATTGATGATTGGGCAATTCTCAGCCCATTTAAATTTGAATAACTAAATTCTAACAATTGACGATCACGCAAACAGTTAACCATCCAAGGCCTGACCTTTGTAGACTCTACTTAATTACGGTGTCACTTAACAACTTGGCACTATCATCATATCAGCTTTAAGAGTACACTGCTGAACATTGGGCCTCCCCCACTATATATATACTTGCTCATAATCACCACGCTGGGCAGGCGGGTTGGTGATCGCAGTTCAAGCCATTGCACATGATGACGCTGCTACCCATCATCCGGTAGGATTCTCTTCATCGACTCTTATGACTGCTCGTGAGATGATAGGGGGTGGCACTATTCTAGGCCGGTACCTCAGGGCACTATGCCACACACAAAATGCTCCACGCGACTGGCGCAATCACCCGATGTCATAGATGTGGAGTCCATGGAACACCTGCTATGTACCTGTAACTTGCTAGTTCCTTGACGAATGAGTCTCTTAGGGACTCATTCGGCTGTGGAAAGGGACTGTGGACTCCAATCTGCCAAGGCCGCAAAATTTACAGATTTGGAGTGAACGGCAAGGGGATGCACAATATATCTGACTTAATGGTCAAAGTGCGCTGCAGGCTTGTCCATGGATCCTATGATAAGATAAGAACAAAAAGTAAGTAGTTTCTACGAGCGCTTCAAGAGTATGGATAAAGGAATTTATAAAATAATAGTTATCAAAACAAAGATGAACAGAGAATGTATGCACAACTGATTTCAACGAACGTGATTAAAATTAAATGAAATGTCACGTATTTTCCGAAGATAAAATAATTTATTGGCTGATTATTTTCCACTCGTGAATCCCAAGTTTTAAATTGATAATTTCATTTTGAAAGTCAAAGAGACTGTTAATCTAAAGAACGTAAACCTTTACACGTAAGCAATTATGCATACTAATAAACAAACTTAACCTCTCTATCTGTACCTCAGAAATATCAGATTTTTGTATGTCATCCACAAGATGTCCACTGCTTAACATAGGGTTCCCCAATTGTATTTCTCGTTTATCGTTCTTTAACAGCCTACGCCCATCTTGTATGAATGAATGTATACTTGAAATTGATACCAAATGACTGCCTTAAAGTTTAAACAGTTGAAGGTCTGAAAAATTTTCAAGATATTTTACCTTAACTTGTTAATATAATAAGGAGTAACCTATCATCATCAGTCCATCTTAGAATAGATCTTTATGGCTAAGACTGATCTTCATCCACTGCTGCACATAAGCTTCTCTAATGGCACGCCTTTAAGCTCTATCTTCAGCTCTTCACCTCCAACCGCTCTAACAGCTTTGCAAATATCGTCGCTTCTAGCCACAAACCTAGCCGCGGTCTCCATACGTCTACCGCAGCGGTTATCGATTCTACGGCATATATAACCACTTCAGTTAAGAAGTAACTAAGGCTACTTTTACTATGGAAAAGTAATTATACCGCCTCACCATACCGCTCTGAGTCCGTTTGGGGGAGTATAATTCTGAATGCCTTTAACCAAGGTTCAACGTTATTATTTTATTTAGGCGTGGAGGCGAGCATACCCGCACTCCGCTCCTGAGGCCGTGAGTTCGATTCTCACGCACGACAAATCTTTGTATGCATAAACATGATTATTTGTTTTGATCTAGGTGTTTTCATATGTATTTTAAGTAAGTATAAAGAAAAAAAAGTATGTACGTTATTTAGTATTCCTAACACAAGTTCTTAATGATACTTATCTTGGAACCAAATAACTGGTGTAATTGTCAGAAAATATTTATTTATTTAAGGTTCGTGCTTTGTAGTGGGACGATAATGGACGGTAATGGAAAATCACTTTTGAAGTTTATTATAGAATATATGATCTCACCGACACATTACAATATTCCTATATAAGAGCATTACATAAAAATATAATAATCTCTGTGTTGTATCCATAAATTTCATGACACAAGCTGACCTTCCAGTGACAGCTTAGTTTCACCTCGAACTGGAAGCAACACTTGCAGTCAAAGTTGAAGGCTCAACTTGTCTAAACTGTTGCAAATACCACTTTGCAGTTAGTCAAATTGAATGTTGCGACATACATATAAGGTTGCTTTTAGTTCAATTTTCTAATAAAGACTTGTATTTTAGTATTAACCTTGTGTTTAAAAGCGTCAAAGTCTATAATTGCATATTTTTATACTTGATAATGTTAATCTGGTGTTATAAAGATTTTATCTATCTCTATTATGTTTGAAGTCTGCGTGACTTTATGCGATAGTCAAGCATACAAGGATACATGTAGCGTATACACTGCATCATGTGATAGACATTATGAAATTTAATTTTGGAATAAATCGAAATAATGAGGTAGTGTACATTGAAATTAACATTGGGGTATTCAATTCAAATAAGCGGTACCAAGACTCCTTTTTTTTCAACTGATTTCTTTCGGTGTATAGGGATCCTACAATGACCTTAGAAGCCCAAGCTAACCTCACCTGCAAGTGGTGCACCTGCCGATCAAAAATTAGTAAAATAAACAACACAATAAAGAGCTTACGTTTTATTATAAAATTAACGTCATGAATGCTACAGAACTTACAAAAAATATGCAATAACTTTACGTTTGGAAATAATTGTGTACAAATAAATGTACCTACATACTAAAATAATCAAAAACTTTGAATCAATTAATTTAAGAAGCATGCAAATATTCATATTTTTTTTTTGTTTAGCATTGTTGAAACGCGAGATTAAAGCTTTGTCCCTCAGTCTTCTCAAAAGTAGAAGTTCGTTGTAGGATGCACCATTTTCTTCAGCCCATTGCAAACCCAGCTCAAAGGCATTAAGCGAGCGCAATAGTGATGGTGCGTACAAGTTGTAACTTGTTCAATCATGAATTAGCGAATACATATTATCAAAAAATATTCAATAATAAATAAGTAATAGAACATGTCGGATTACAGGGGGTGCCGGATTAGACAGGGGCCGGATTACCGGGGGTCCACTGTATATGTATATAAGTATGTATGGTATATATAAGATTTTTTAATTTCCTTTCTTTTACAAAGATCTTTAACCAAATTTAATCCCGTACCTACAAATTTATACACAACTTCTAGGGTTGGCTGGTAGAGATCTCTTCTAGAGATAAGTCCACCTTTGTACTTTTAGTTTTTAAATACCTTTTATAATCTATTTATGTTTTATGTGCAATAAAGGAATATTATTGTTATAACTTCTTATCATATCCTAGCATTATCTCGGTTGCCCTAGACTTAAGCATAGGACAGTGTCTGCTAACTAGTCTAACCAGATTTTAGCTGAATTACAGTTATGACACTGCCGTCTGACCTCCACAAATGAGAAACCTCATTAATAGGTCAAATCATGCTTCTTTAAAAAAAATACTTGTATTTATAAGCTAGGAAAAAAGTTATATTGAAACCCGAGTGAACAAGTAGGTTATTTACACTATTATTTATTAATTTTATTTGTTTGTATACCCCAGTCCCACAACTTTATAAACGTGGGTGTATGTACACCTCGGAAAACGAAAGCGTATTGCAAAAACTCCGACGCATAGATACATATAAGGAATCTGGCCCAATGTAGGTCGATGGTCGTTGATCGTTCGTTAAACAGATTGCGACTGAGCACAGAATCTGATAACATCACTTAGGTGACGCTTTGGTAGTAAATACGTTAAATAGGATTCTGCTTATTTTCCTATTACTGCATAATATTTCAATAAATAACTTTTTCCACGCAAACAGTACATTGAAATATTGTGCGTTAATATTACGTTCTGAAAAGGTGCCCACGGAAGATCTGCGTCGCGACATCTCTGTGTTGCTCGACAATATGCTGAGTGGGCACCATTTCAATACAAGTTGAGTTTATTTGTGTTAACTATATTTTGTACTTATTTTATGTTATTTTTCTTTCTTCGTTCTTTCTTTCATACTAAACAAAAGATATGACATCTTCAAAATCTATTCTAAAAACAAAACAATACTAATTAAAAAACATAAATATTTACAAAAAGGTTGGTATGTTGTGCGTCGTGCACACACATTGTATATTCATTTATAAGGGCTATTTTTTAATGGCCAATAAGTAACGGTAATTCTGACCGTTTTCGGCCACTGCGATCTAATAATAAGTAAAGTAAGAAAGAATGTGACGTCCACCAACCGACCCACAAGACAGACAGACGAACAAAATATGATAAAGAAAAAAGTTAGGTTACTTTTGCATACACTGAATGTGAACTATGTGATCTAATCCAGTTTATTGTCTTTGTCTCTGATTCGTTTATGTCCTAAATCTTGATTCATATAAGCTATCTTTAAATCTAGATATCATCTAGTAGCAATGGCGAAAAGATCTAGCCCTCTTTTACTATTTGATTCATTTCATCTAGAGATCTTTATACTAAACAATAAATTTGCTAACGCCCAGAGTCGCCAATTTCTGTGTGTTTCCTTTTCCCAAGCGCCCTCTGGGCCCTACCGGGAGGTACTGAGCTCCCCCACCACGATAAGGTAAGACCAGTCGGGGAGAACCAATTGCTATTTACGCACTATCTCCAGGCCAAAGACCAGAAGTGGGTGTGGGGCTCTTTGCGGCAGACGCGACCGCCTATATATATATATATACCAGTTTTTAATTATTGTGGCAAGGTTCCTGTCCGTTGTCTGTTAAAGCTTGGTTCATAATAATATTAGACTAATTTTAAATCTCATCTGCCACTAGATGAGATTTAAAAATAGTATATGAGATTTAAACGGCGAAGAGGTCTAGCCATCTCTCACCATTAAACAAACTTTATCTATAGATCTCTATATTAAAAATAAAAGTTGCTACAACTATATATTTTTAAATGCAAAAGCCAGGTCCACCTAAATGTCCCTTATTAAATCTTAAGTATAACACGGATGAAGGCACGGAAAAATACTAATAAACTGATACATTTCAATAAGTAGAAAAGAAAACAGACAGTTCTCGTGATCCACATTTGTCGAATGCAACTACAGAAGTCTAATCAACGGGTGCCTGCCGATGCAAGCTGAGGAGAAACCGCGGCAAAAACTATACGGGTCTCCGTTAGGGTTGGCAAGCTGATATTTTTATAATAAACAATATCATCACTATGAAATTAATTAATTACTACTAGTAATATAATATTGTTTGAACAGATCCTACACATCCAGCTACAGCTTTCATTTTTATATATATCATACATAAAATCACGCATGTTTTCCCGAAGGGGAAGGCAGAGTCATAATTATGCCCACACTTCGCCAACTATATGGCTGGTCCCAGGTAATAGGTGGCGAGCCTATTACCGCTTTTCGGGAACTTGAATATACAATATCACATCAGTACAAAATTAATGCATCACTAAGAAGCAAAAATTTTTTCTTTTTAAATTTAGACGAAGGAACGTTACAAGTGGATATTGTTATTTTAAAGAACCATTTTTTCTGTTCTAAGACAGTGGTTATCAATGATTATCAACTAAAGATACTTAATTTAGACTTACACAGTGTTGTCATCATATCCTAGCATTATCCCGGATGTTCTAGACTTAAGCTTAGGGCCAGGGTCTGCTCACTAGTCTAACCAGGTCTGGCTGAATTTCAGTTATTACAGTATTGTCTTACTACAAAAGAAACCAGAGGCAAGAGAAACAATTTTATTTATTTTTTTATTTACTTCGGTGTTGACATAATTTTTAAAACTTCTTAACATATGATTAACGTAATAACTAATTGACATCTTTTGTGATCGGCCGACTTATAAAATTTAATGTTGACAATTATATAAATTTATGCTATTATGTGTATTTGCCATTATTGTAGTGCCCTTTCAGGGTTCATGTGTCGGATAATTTTATGTAAACATCTTTATAACCGCATGAAACAATGAATAAATGAATTATGAATTATTTTTTCTACATTGACAAATTTTAATCAATTAAGTAAAATCTATTTTCGAAAAAGATTATTTGGACCTGGGTAGAATATATTTAAACGCGGGATAATACCTATTCAATATATTTTATTATATAATTAATACAAGCTAGTTACAACCTTAGCAATTGTCATCGAAGCTACAAGGTTGCACTCTGTCACTACCGTTAAACCGATTGGTTTTTATTACAACCTACCCGTAATTCTTAATTGATTTGTGCAAATAGAAGTTTATTATTATTAACAATTTAACTTCGATAGAGCAGCGACAGCCCAGTGGCGAGACCTTTAAGTCAAAGGGTCTCGGGTTCAAAAACTGGTGTCGCACCTATGACTTTTCGAAGTTATGTGCGTAATTATCGCTTGCTCCGTGCCTCCGAAAGCACGATAAGCCGTTGGTCGCGACTGTCATGAACATATATGGCAGGCGTTTTTAGAAAGTCAGTGCCTTCTAACATCCTGACAGCTGGTTTAACCATAGAATGATGTTTCCCACTGAGTTGCGGAGGTCACGGAGACGGCAGTCGATCCATGTAATAACTGAAATTCAACCAACTCTAGTTAGATCAGAAAGCAGACCCTGGGCCCTAAGCTTCAGTCTAGATCAACCGGGATATATGATAATAACTTAGATAAACTAGGTTTGCAAACATTAAATAAATAACTTTATCAAAAATGTCTCAAGTAATCATTTGCAAGTCAGCTTAGTTCAAAAGTAGCAGTAGTTCAAATAAGGTCATCTTTTATTAACGTGTCTATTATTTGTTTCAGGTCAGTCATCAAAAATGTGACAGGTAACATCGGGCTACAAAAAAAGTGGCACATAAGAAAGTGAGCAAACAATAGAATGAAATGAAATGAAATGAAATGAATGAAAAATGAAATGAAAAATTATTTATTTCAATATCACACAACATACACAACATAATAAAGAAATAATACAATATATAGGACACGTAAAGGTTGCATAATATTGAAAAAGGCCCCTGCTCAGTATTCGCAGTGAGTCTGTGAACAAACCCACTGCACTGATTTTCAGCATGGGCCAGATTCACCATTAAAAACTACAACAATAAACTAAAAAATATAAGACGCCAAAAAAAAACTAAATTAAATTTTATACTAAATACAACAAAAACTAATACTAAAAGAAACACAAAGTAATAAAAGAAAAAATAAATTAATACTAGCAACAATAGGCTGCATAATGACATCATTATGAAAATAAAAGAATATGTCACTTGTACATATAATGAATGACACGCATTGCATTGCATGGGCATGGCATAGCCTCACCTCATAAGTCTCAAAACTTAAAAATCTATATTTATCCGGGAAACCTTGGGTATTGTGTTATTTTACAGAAA
Organism: Musotima nitidalis; assembly: GCA_949126915.1. Classification (NCBI taxonomy): domain Eukaryota; kingdom Metazoa; phylum Arthropoda; class Insecta; order Lepidoptera; family Crambidae; genus Musotima; species Musotima nitidalis. The sequence continues at coordinate 5,676,773 of OX421429.1, forward strand.
TTTTGGTATCTCCCCCCGTCAGCTACGCATCGCAAGGATCAAGAAGGTGTAAATTCCTTCTGTTGCGCTAATAAAAACTTCTTAAGACATATTTTAAAGTTATATTTGGCTTTCAGCGCTCGAATGGGAGGAGGGAGATTATTCCAACAGTGTGTTGCCGCATACTTGAACGAACCACGGAAGGAGACTGTTTTGTGTGATGGAGTACGCAGCCTGCATGGAGCGGATCTTATGTTATACGGATTTTCACTAATTTATTAATTTTCTATTATATGGATTATATATTATTTCTATGGATAGAATTCACTAATTTTACGAAACAGTCGGTTATGTTTTTGTGTTTAATATCAGTAACAAAAGCTAGATTTTAGTGTTCCTTTTTTAAAACTTTCGGAAGGAAATTTTCTTGATTCCCGTCGTTAATATAAAAAGAAGTGGACTTTCTCTTATACATGAAAAAACAGTTGAAGATGATATATCAGAAGTTTTAACTTTTTCGTTTTTTATAGCATTATAAGTTTTATCCTTCCATATGATTTATTATTTCTATGTCATTTCTGTAAAGAAGTTGATTGCAAAAAGCTTTGATAGTTCGATGACCGTTTTCCACTATTATTATCCGTATACTATCTTCCGATTCACCGTTTTTTATAATTTTACCGTTATCAAAAAACGTTTACTTATTGCACAGCGGTTACGTGATCTGCCTTCGTTTTCGGTTATTTGTTGAACGTATGGAAATTAATACTCTACTTGTGAGAGACCTGCGCAAATGCGTTAGCTTTAAAATTATATAAATATGGTTTACAGGCATCCAAGATCTGAGGAACCCAGAGCCAACCTCACCTGCTAATGGTGCACCTGCCGATTATTCGTCTCGCCACCTATTACTTTGAAGCAATAATAGGCGAAATGTGGCCATATAATATGTCTTTGCCTCCCTCTTAGTGAGTGATATTAAGTAAAATTTCATGTTCATTACCTCATATATAACATCCTGTCGACTAAAGCTTCAAGTGGAACAAACTACGGCTCAGAATAATATGATACACATAAGATGTGGTCTCTGCAGAAGAAAACGAGAATTATTTTTTCCTAAGCATAAGTTCAAAGGCGACAAAGACAATAAATAAACTTACGAGCGAGTCAAATACCTGACCTACATGAGGATTGGACATGCATACTAATGCTGAGGTATTATGTGGTTTGTAAGACCAAAACGTTTAAGCACTTTAAGGGACATTAGTTCGCAGTCTATACAGGCAGAGGGTATCAAAGTCAAAGTCAAAAATTATTTATTTCATAAACATAACATAATACTACTTGAAAACGTCATAATTAAATATTTTAAAAAAACAATCGAAAAATTATTACACCAAAATCACGAAGCTTAGATTCACTTACATGCAACAAAAACAATTTAAAAACCTAAAATAATTAAGTGTAAGTGAATCTAAGTGCCAGTTCCGAGCCACCGCTCTGTAAGAAGAACTGGCAAGAAACTCACAGGCTATGCTCATTTGCTCTTTTAAATATATCCATTGGTTTGGTACTTGAACTACATTACCACATCGTATTGTCTATTAATAAATATTTTATTGAAAATTTTAGATTGGAATCTGGTTCAAACATAGAAATGGGTTAGGAACCACATTTCTGGGCAAAGCGTAATCTTTTTCCGTAATGTCTTATAATTTTTATGTAAAGACTTTTGACAACGCATGCGCTGCGTGTGCTCAACGCGGTATCCATTAGAATAGATATAAAGTTATAAATGTTTTTATTATAAAATGAAAAAGTGCATTTTTATTGACACAACCTTTATTTATGTGTTCACTCAGTGAGTTAACAAGGGCCGCATACTTTGTATTGTGTTGTTCATTAAATTCTTAGGTTTGATTTAATTACATGAGAACTGAGTTCGGCACTATTTCATTAGGTTAAGTAACCTGTAATTATGGTTATTTTTTAAGGAAATAAGAAAAGAAATAAATAAACCATTATTTTAGGATTAAGAATCATTATCAATCATAATGATATATGTATTGTATTCTAAGATAAGCATAGACATGTAATAATATATTGTATGTTTCCCAAATAATTAATAAATTCTTTTAGACATATGAAGCCCCCTGCTGGACATAGGGTTATCCAATAGGTCTCTTGGTAATCTTATAGACGCTTGTGTAAAAAATGAGTTCATGTCTATAGTATATAGGAGAGTTTGAACTTGTTTACAACTGTGACATCTGAATTGATTGCTCTCAACCAAACAACTGCATTAAGAGTGAAAAAAATGAAAGAAGGGAAAATCGTAAATCCTTCTTGCTGCAGCTGGAGCGAAAGTAGTGTGGACGTTAAGTGTCCACACAACTTACTATGCATGTTCCTTCTAGAGCCTGCTATATTCCGGGGGCGCAACAACCCTTTGGAACAATCCCGCAACATCTCTTCTACTTAAATTTGTAATTTTCAAACAATCAGAAAGGTCTTTGACTCTAAAATTCTAATGTTTTGTTTGTATATCACACCTACGAAAACAATGCGTGACATGAAATTGAATATGAGCATTGCGAATTGCCTTCAAGGTGGCTTAAGTAAAATTGGTGTATACCCAAAACAGGAGTTGTCAATTATATTATCATGCTTATCGAAACATAAGGCAAACATGACGCCATTTCTTTGTCATAAGAGTCAAGGACCCCCAGTCGTGTTATTTTAATAGCTATGTTTTTCTGTACGTGCACAGAATCGTATCATTCCTTGAGATTGAAATCTGGTTTCCTGTCAGATTTCATAAGTCACGTTTTATCATGACTCGCGCGTTCTACAGATAAACAGATAGATAATTTTGTTTAATTAAAAAAAAATACAAAATTATAATATGTATGATATAATTTTACCTATAGATTTTAATTAATATTTCAAGGCACTGTAATTTAGTTCGAATTTTTTATAAAAAAAAGTTTATTAAAATTCACCAGAAGATTGCAATCAAACGCGACAACTACTTAATTAAAATACATAAAGGGGTCATCAACAAAAGTCATGATCGATTACTAGCATTATGTATATATGTATTCTTCCTAATACCGACTTTCAGAGATGTCATTACTGCTAGGACCAAAGACTTAACGTGCTAATTCGAAATGTCATAGGGTCTCGAGGATTTGAACACGAAGGATGAAAATACAATGACCGTTGACAATTACATCAATTATTTAGTTTCAAGATAAGTCTCAACATTAAGAACTTGTGTTATGGATACTAAATAACGGATAAACGTACATAAATACTTTTTTATTTGTAAATGCATATTAAGTATGTATGTATAATAGACACTCAGCCCAGAACAATTATTCATTTTTACGCCCACAAAGATTTGCTTATGTGGAAATCGAACCTACGACCTCAGGAGTGGAGGGCGGGTATACTCGCCACCACGCCAAATCGGTCGTCCAATTTTTAAGAGCGATATCTTAGGTTTGTTATTGTAAAATATTAAAATACTTTATGTATTATGGAACGAGGCACCAAAACCAATAAGTACCATATTTATAATAAAAGAAAATACACAGGACTTTCAAAAAATCATTGGAAATAAAATACTTATGAAATACCTGTTCCGCACCCTATTACGATGATATCAATTGTCGTGAGGACATTATTTTTGTTATGAAAATAATACAATGACCATTTAAATATCAATAGATCAGTATGCATTGTTCGAGTTCGAGAGGCAGCCTCGCTATTGCCAAGGTCGGGTGCAGTCCACCTCGCCGATCAGACCTGTTCTGATTCTGTTGTGGTTTAGGTGTCAATGTTGACTTTATTTTTTTCACGGTTGGAACAAAATGCTGTAGGTAAGTAATATAATAGAGGTAAGCGATACAGATCTTACACCCCAATAGAGTTTCAAGCTGCTTTAAGAATATAGGTAGCGCTATAGATCTCGTATCCCAATAGAATTGTATTATTTAATAATAATAAGATGTCCTGATATTTCAAACAGCGCCATATGACCCAAAAATAAGCAGACATATTATAAATTATTAAGCAGGGATTTTATACATTGTATACACCTAGTTATTTTCTTATATTTCATAGACTTGTGTATTGAATAATAATAATATCTCCTGCCATTCCTCCCAATGCTTATAAGACTCCAAACTAAGCACATATACAACGGATAAAGCTACCTAACATTTTTACATATATTTTTTGCAACCACATAGCAAATACCGAGTCATACACAGATATTTATTGTGGTTGAGAAATGAACCTACTACAGTTGAAACCAATACATTGAGAAACTGGTCACTTTCACTCTTGTTCCATCGACTTGTCAGTCGAGACCAAAAACCTTACGCGAAATATGTAAATACATATAACGACACCGTGGTTGTAAGACCGACTTGTTTATTTAACATTTGTGACTATTCTATTGGGGTAGGTGGTCTATGTAACTCCTATGGGCTAACTCCGTTTATACCAATGTGTCAAATGTGATTGGTGTTTTTTTGTCATAAGTGTTTATGCCTATGGCAACACTTTTTCTTCTGCACGGTCTTGAGATTGTTATTTATTTTTATTAATAAATTCGTAATAGAGTTTTAATTGACAATTCAATTCCTTTATTTGCTTTTAAGTGTTATAAAATTGTGTCTAGTTAGCGTGGTCGTAGATAGTAAAAAAAAATGTTTAAAATTATTATTGAAAATATACACTGTTTACTTTATGTGTTTAGTTGTTAATGAGTGTGAATAACAATTGTTAAATGACATTTTGTTAACTGTTTTCTTATCTAAAGTATTTATTCTGAACAGTAAAGGTATTTTTTCTGGTAGGTAATTTAAATTATTGTATCCGCGTATATTCCATTGTTTTTTAATTAGGTGTAATTTATTTAATCATATTTATTTTTAATTAAGAGCTCAAATAACTTATTGCTTCTTGTAGGTTCATATAATTTAAAAAGTAATAAAATCAATAAACACAACAATTTAACACAAAAGAGAATGTCGTACAAAAACGCATTAAATATCCACTGCGCCTGAGTGCGGCGCTCTCCGCAGTTCTAGTTTCACAAAAATATCAAATGACAGCAAGCTTGTATTTTGAAATACTTCTTACGTAGGGCAAAAGAGTCGGAATGCTATGGCCCAGTCTGGTCGGGTTGGTATTCGATATCGAGTACTCGTTACGGCAATCGGTGATCCGTGACTGCAAGGAGAGGTCGTTAAGACTGCCAGTAGTGATAGTGACGTAGTACCACGGTGCAATCGGCCTCTGTAAAAAGTACTTAACTTTTTTCTATAACTGATATTTTTCTTCGCTTGATAATTGGAACTGTGTTGACTTTGTAAAGCAAAAAATAACTGATGCAAAAAATACAATTCATTTTTATTACATAGTTTGCGGTACTTCGTTGTTCCGTACGCGTCACTTCTACATTGTCCATATACTATGACAAATGATTACTTATTTAATAATTAATGATGATTTATTTAATACTCTAAAGAGCATATTTCGTATTGATTATGAAAATGTCACCAAATCAATTGTTTAAACTGTAAGCACTAACAGAATCAAACACTGTCATGAATTGGCGCCAAATCTCCAACAGAAACTATGTAAAGTATGTCTATTGCTATTGTAGACATACGTAATTCCCAACATTTTAAGTTTAAAAATAAATCACCTAATTCAATCTCACATTAAAGTTTAATAATCTAATTATAAAACTCGTTAACTTATTGGCGGCTATTAAAAGTACATTAATATTTTTATAAGCAAGCGTTAATTAATTTAATTGTCTATTGTTAATTTGACAAATTAGTGTGAATAATCGTTTTTGCTTTTACTAATTTTAATGATGCGTATTGAACATACTACCATTTTAGCATAATTAATAATGAATAATAAACTAACATTATTAATTTGCACTCTTTATATATTACATGATTTCGGTGCTTAAGCGCGCGAAACAATTTGTGTAAATAATATTTGTAAAGAAATTTCCCGTCCATTCGGATTTTTGACTTGGTATTAAATAAAGTCTATGACTACACTAAATTACTTATTCTGTGCGATGATCGGGAACGATCACCTAAGTGAAGCGGAGTTCAATAATGTGAGTTCTTTGCTGCCTTCTGGCCATAGGGGGACCGAAAGGGGGTGTGGGACTCACCACCGGCAGACACGACTGCCAGCAGTAATACCCACTAAAAATCTTCCGACGACGCCCGCCGCTTGTTGAGAAAGAGGCGGGGGCCAGTACCTGGGATGCAGCTTCTGACACCCCGCCTGAGGCTCTCCTCAGATCTCCTCAGAGAGATCCTCCTCAGAGATTCGCAGTGGACGCCTCTTATTTCCCTTTACGACTATAGCATGTGTGGTCGACTTCCCAGAGTCCATGGTAAGACAGCAGGGGCCCCCTGCCCCCGCTGCCTCAGACCCTCCGCCCGCCCGCTGCTGGATGGGCCCTACGCCTGCGCCCACAGGTCCCTCTTAGTTTCATCCCGTTAGTCAGTACTAAGGGCACCCAAAACCTTTTCCCATACTTATTTCATACTTATTAAATTACATACATTAATGTCAACAATTCAAACTACCATGCCAACATAAAAATTATTTTAATTCAATTTCACAAATACACAGATATTGTTTATTAATATACTAAACCCTGTGATAATTATTTCTACTAAAAATAAAGTTTCCTTATTGTAAGTAACTTTGATATTTCCAATTTATTCCCATAAGGGTGCGTCCACACCTGGCGAATGGGCAGCTCACGAGTCGCATTCTAGCTGCGCGCGTCCAGTTTATGTTCGTGCAAAAAGAGGCGCACCAAACTATTGTAGTGACTGCATTCGCGGCGCATTTGTGAGATGTGGACGCACCCTTAGGATAGAATATTTAAAAATGATTCCTTAGTCATGAATCAACCCTAATACTGACTAGGTTGCTAACAAATAATGCAGTACTCAGTAATAAGCCTGAATATAATAATAATACTTAGGTAGGTAGTGACTATAGATACATTTTGCAACATGTCATAGTGATCATGTAAGGTACATTTTCTTGTGAAGTACACTGGCTATCTGTATTCGTCTGATCTTTTTAAAGCTAAACTTGTGTATGTCGACTTTGATCCCAGGTTGAAGGTTATGCTTTTTGCTGCTTAGTTTTATGGTTTTAACTCGTCAAGTGACTATTCCACACATTTTTTTTTGAGATTTCAAACAAAATATATCATTTAAGTTATTTGCTGCATATATGTCATATTTTAAATTAGATTAATTTATAGTTCATTTATTAATAAATTTAAAACCGCATTATCTTGTGTATAACCGTACATCATATTTCATTCACTGCTTTTGTTTTTTTCTCGTGTTCCTTTGTTCGAAGAAAACAAAAAGGAAACATAAGAAGGTCGCATCTCGCATCTCCTCAGAAAGTTGTAACTACCAATATGCTAGTTACGACATTTTACCACGTGTTTCCGTGCGTTCAGTCGTAAAGAATACATACTCTCCGTGAGAATAAAAGCCAACTTTCACCCACTATTAGCGGTTCGTGTTGACTTTTTCACGTCCGAACCGTTCTTACAAGCTGACTAAACAACGTTTTATGAGTTCTGGTTGTAGGGCTGCCAATTTTAATAGAAGACGGCATTGTGTTGAGGAGTTATTTATTTTTCTTCTTGTGGTTGAAACCAAAGGGACCACGAAGCACAATATGTCATTGAAGATATATGTATGTTTTAGTTATTAATGCATATGCTATGTAATTCTGTGATAAATTTCTAAATTGTTGTTTACTTTAGTACTTAATATGATATCAACCATATATTCTTAGACTACTTAAATACCGCTTATAGTCCTGAACTGAGCAGAGCTTGTACTATCGATAGACACAGGATAATGATATATATTTTTTATGTAAATGCAACATACATAGTTTTATATGGAAATTAAAATATAATTTTACAATTTACTTACAATCACAATTTTTTTATTTTGTTTATACTGTAAACTAATGAGAAGATAGAGTGTAAATAAATAGGTCTTAGGATGCCTTTTCTGTGAGTTACTACCATAGTAAACACCTACCCATCAACCCTACAATTGAGGACTCCAGCACTTGGCACATTTTACAAAGTCACGATTCAAATGAACCCGCCATACTTAGATTTAATTATAAAGTACTGTAAACGTGTAATTTTATGAATTATTAACGTTTAAAGACACAACTTTGTGGAATTGCGTTGGCCTGTCTAGGATCACTAAGAGATATTAGTAAGAGTTTTCGTGGGAACGAGGATGGTTCTGACATCTAAAAGAAAATACCGATAAGAACAAATATTTGTTAAGGTGGAATGGTTCTTATTGAAACCTTTAAATAGGTGACAATCTGATTAGCATTTTTTTCTCAATTATGGTACTTACTCGTTTAGAGAATTTGCCAGTGTCAAGTAAAGGGATAAATAAGGTTATTTGCATAATTTTAATAGGATACATTCTTTTATGAATATCCCAAGAGCCTTTAAATTCAAATGGTATCGGGTTCAAACCTAGGTCTCACACCTATTTTTCGAAGTTATGTGCGTAATTATGGTTTGCTCCTCGGAAAGACGCCATGCCTTTGGTCCTGGCTATTATGAACATCTATGGCAGTGGTTATGAATAAGTCAGTGCCTTCATACATCCTGACAACTGGTTTAGAATGATGTTTCCTTCTGGGTTTTGGAGGTCAGACGACAGTCGCTGCATGTAGTAACAGAAACTTAGTAAAGTTCTACCAGTGACTGGACCTGGGCCCTAAGTTAAGTCTAGGGCAATCGGGATACTGCCATGTATGATAATCCGTCTCTTTATATAAAAGCATATCATTAGATAATAAAGTGAGGTCATACCAATTGTTCTAAGCAGTTGTTTGTTATTATATTGTGTTCGTTAATTGTATACAATTAACACGCACCCCTTTGTTAAAACGAGTAACAAATAACACATGAGCGGTTAAGGTATGTTTATTTAATGACCATTAGCCCAAGGACGCCTACTGCTGAACATGGGAATTCCCTACAGACTTTGAACGATTACGGGCTTGCATCAGTCGCGATCCGTAACCTTTATCAGTTTGTCCGTTCTCCCGTTATAAGGAATATAATAAATACAGGTGCATAGCGAGGGATCCTACCTAGACCTAAAGAGCTTAAGCCTCATCTGTCAGTGGTGCACCTGCCGATCAACGGACGAGGCTCTGGTGAACATAACAGTACCTGGTAAGCGGTAATAGGCTCGCCACCTATTACATGGGACCAACAATATAACTGGCGAATGTGCGCGTATAATATGCCTCTGCCTACCCCTTCGGGGAAACAGGCGTGGTATTATTAATTTTATTTATTTACAAGTTTACATATGCGAAAACTTGTAACTAGTGCATAGTATTATTTATGCTTTATTATAATAATAAATAAAATAAAATATAAAAATAATACACTAATCCTTTAAGAATGTCTTGTTTGCACATAAAAATACTGACTAAGCATCTCATAGGGGATACGACGGGTTTGTTAGTGTTTCTGATGTGCAATAAGGTTAGGTTAGGTTTGCATTTTATTAATGTTGATGACACGTTACATACCATCATATTTTTTTTAATTACCATAACTATATGTAAAATTTATGGTTAGATGTAGAATTTGATGAGTACATTTATACGACATTACGTTTTAATTAAGTTTACCGCACCGTGACTGAATATAACAGAGAAAGAAATGAAGTGAAGCAACTCCTTTGTAATTACAGTAAGGAATACTTTTTGTACGTAATATCGTTTGTAAAGTTCGTTACTTTCGATTATATAGGTATTGCGAAAGGTTAACTAATTAATAGCTAATAAAAAACGGTTGAGTGAAAGACGGAATGGATGTTGGTTGGTTGTTGGTGTGGTGATTTAGTGTATGCTCTTAAAATAAGAAGGCTGAATCCTATTGCCATAACGATTATTTACCACATAGGTAGGTAGTTGAAGTAGTCATAGGGTTCACAACAGCTTAACGTGCTTTCCAAAGCACGGACGCGCTACAATGCTATCAGTAGAAAGTTTCAAATCTCAATTTCAACCTTGATGATCGACACCATTGTGTGGACTAAGGGATCATCCATAAATTACGTCACACGAATATCGTGAACTTTTGACCCCCCTTCCGTCCTTGTCTCAGCTGGTCACACTTGTAAGACTCCCTCCTACTTAGTGTGATGTCACATATTTTGCAATTGTACAGCAAGAAATGATAACATTAAAACAGCAGTTCCACAATTTTTATAGGACCTGGATTTTGAAATGTGGCCTCACGAAATTTAGGATCCGTCCCATCCCCTTGTCACACCATGTCACACTTCGTCAACCCCCTCCCACCCCATTAATGTGTGAAGTAATTTATGGATAGCCCCTAAGCGTTTGAATATACGTGTGATCTAGATATATTGAATACGAGAACAAGTAGTACACCTTTTTTTTCGGAATTAAAATCATCAAACAACCTTCCCCCGCTGTTGTGGTGTCAGACTTTTACTGACTAAAAACCATCCATGTTTCTTCTTTTGAGCCTACTATGTACCGAGGCCGCGGTAACCCTTTCAAACAGTCCCGCAACCGTTTTAATTACTTGCTAGATAAACTTATGGATATAAATATGGAATTATTAAGTAAGTTTTATGTGATTAGATTCCTTGAATACTTATTCCTGAAATACTATATTTAGAGGGTTAAAAAGAACACGCAGACTACTAACTACTAAGCGACGCCGGCTAAGTCATTAAAGTTGACGTTGATTAAAATGCGCATAATACTTTATATAATAAACAGATTCCAACAGACCACATAATTAGTATGAACCATTAAAATAAAGAAATTAATATTAAATAATAATTATTTTTTTGTTACAATGTTGCAATTACGCTGATATCAGTGTAACCCGATACCGACAGACGTAGCTTAACAGCGACCTGATACTTCCTGAAGAACTGGTTATTGCTGTTAAATCTATTCTGATTAACTACACAGAATATTATTTATTTTATACTTGGAGCCGCACTCGACTTTGCACGCGTAAACTGCAGATCCTTCCCACATGTGACGTACTTACTATAAATAGTTCTCTTTTCCTATATAAAAAATGAAGTAGGCACAAAATTATAATTGACGAGTATAATGTTCCTTCGGGGAAAGACGGGTGTTTAGTTGATGTATGTTTGTACGAAAAATACGTCACCTATAAATGTGACCAGAACAATAAAAAATCTTTTATGATATAGTTAAACGCAAGAATTTCTAAAACGCTACACACTAAGGATAAAACTCTTAATAATTTGTACTCATTGTTTCTTTTGCATTGTTTCTTTGAGATAGCACAGAGGCGAGACCCATAGACTTCTAATTCAGAGGTTCAAACCCTGGTGGAGCATAGGCGCGCTATCACTTTTCGAAGTTATGTGCGTAATTATCGCTGGCTCTGTGCCTCTGGCAGTCTTATTAGGGAGTAAGTGCCTTCTAATATTCTGACAACTGATTAAACCATTGAATGATGTTTCCCTTTGGGTTGTAAAGGTCAGATGGCAGTCGCTCCATGTAATAATAACTGGAGTTCAGCTCAATCTGGTTACTATACCGGTAATAATGCTAGGATATAATATATGTTTCATTCGCAGTCTTGTTCGACGTAAATATTATTGTCCTGTTAATAATATGTAATAAGATACAAATAATTTTCATGTGAGTTATTATTGTTTACTGCAATGCCCTTGTCCAAACATCAACTGACTGTCTTCCTCATTTACGCTGCAAGCTGTCCACCCACAAATTATGTTTACGGTAACAAGGCGGTATTTTTTGACATAACCAAACCCATATTCCATGGTCATTCTTATCCAGCCTACGTGTTCCTTCTAGACAATATTTTGTTTAGTTGTCGGATTGCGTTTCCCTCTAGGTTGCGGAGGTCAGACGGCATGGCATTCGATTCGTGTCATAACTGAAATTCAGCTAAATCTGGTAAGACCAGGGAGCAGACCCTGGGCCCTAAGCATACGTCTAGGGAACCGGGATAGTGCTAGGATATGATGGTTAAAGGTCTCCTTTACTTCCTCAACAAACGGCCGGCGTCTTCGGAAGATTTTAGTGGGTATTACTGCTGGCGGTCGTGTCTGCCGGTGGTGACTCCCACACACCTCTCTCGGTCCCCCTTTGGCCGGAAGACAGTGCGTAAATGCATTTTGTTACCGACGTAAATAATAAAAAGGTCTTCTTTACTTCGGTGATCATTTTCCTAGTATCGCGTTTCTGATACTTCAGTAGGAATGATTATTTTATTATACTATCAAGTAGCGCGCAAAAATAATCAACGGATTCTCCACGTCCGCTTTAGATCGCACCCGCTTTTACATGTTTCATTAACCTTTAATGAAAGTAATTTCGACGAGTTTAAGCGCAATTAGCATTACGCCGAGCCTATCGAATAACCAATGAGACAAGTTGATTGAAACTTTTGATTTTAATTAATTTACTGATGCATCCTTATTCGTTAAACAATCGATTATGTTTTCAATCATATTTCTAGTTTATCGGTGCGTGCCATCACGTTATGCATAATCTTTGTAATATAATTAAATTTGCTCACTGTGCAATTTTTTACTCAATTGTCATATGAACGTGTGTTATCGTTATTTAGGATTATGAAATAGGTTTACTTGATATCTTAACCGAACTTTTTTATTGATTGTGCAGTAATAAGAAAAAGTAACTTCCTAATTGTAAGCAAGTTTCTTAAAAAGAAAATGGCTGGGGCTACTTATAATAATAACAATAATATTCTTTATTCAAGTGACCAGGACTCAAAATGTTAGTACAACTTATGAACTATGTTAATAAACTTAAAAACTAATTATTAACATCTAATCATAAATACGCCTCACTGTGACTCACCGCAGTACCATACCATGTGATATAGCACTGCAGCGATTCACATATGTGCAATCTAGGCGGCTTGCAATCATATTTAGAATTGGATTGGAGCTACCCCGCACCCGAGAAACTAGAGATGCACACATCTTACGCATGGTAGCGTAAAAACAGTTTACCTGTGCGTCAGCGAACATCCCCGATGCGCTACAGAAACGGGGCAGCCCAACCAACACCCTAAATGCGTTGTTATATTGAACGCGGAGGGCACCGTAGACCTTCTGCGTATAATTGACCCACAGGCTGCACGTGTAAAATGTTGTGCAGTAGGCCCGAAACAGACAAATCTTTACTTTAAGTGAGCACCGTGCGAATCTGAACTTATATTTTTAAAAAAAAGTAATGTCAATTTACTTACTAAGTGCTTTTCACAATGTCCGAGTAAGATCCTATTTGCGTTAACATGACAGATAGTCCATACATTACTGTATACAGGAGATGTATAGGACACATTTCGTCGCTTAGCTAACAATACCGCACAAATCGAAGTTTGACCATATTAAGTTTGATAGATCTTTTGACGCTTGAACCTGATGCTGTTCATTTCGAGCGGCGATGGCGAATGGCGAATGGCGAGACCCGAAGTCTTTGATTTCATAGGGTCTCGGTTTCCAACTCTGGAGGCGAATCTATGACTTTTCGAAGTTATGTGCGTAATTATCGCTTGCTCTGTGCCTCGGAAGCACGTTAAGCCGTTGGTCCCGGCTGTTATGAACATCTATGGCAGCCGTTATTAGAAAGTCAGGGCATATCCTGACAGCTGGTTTAACAATAGAATGATGTTTCCCTTTGGGTTGCGGAGATCAGACGGCAGTCGCTTCATGTAAAAACTAAATTCAGCCAAATCTGGTTGGACTGGTGAGCAGACCCTGGGTCCTAAGCTTAAGTTTAGGGCAAGCGAGATAATGCTAGAATATGATAACCCAATGCTGTCATTTCAATTTTCAAATTATTTAAACGTCAGTCCGCCTTATAATCTCGTGTAAAGAAATTCTGTCATTTGTCTCCCCTGAAAACTTGTAAAATTTTACTTACGCGGTATTGTTACATAAGCGATCATCTTTAGCTTGCCTCAAATATCTAACGAAAAAGTTTTACCTTTTCTCGTTAATGTTATTTAAATGTTATTTATTTTGATACTAAATTAGTATCTGAATACTATAGGAGTCAGCTTAAATTTAATGAGAATGGGCTTAGTCCCTTTAAAAAGTTTAATATCTTTTTTAAATTAACCTTTTTGGTTAAGAAAAATATTGTTGCCAAATGCCTTACGAAAAGATCGATTGTCTTGTAAGTGGTGACAATATCATTAAACTTCGTAGACGAACAGATAAAAATAATATGTCGCGGCTAATAAATTATTGTCCATTATTAATTAGATGTAATAAATTAGAAGTTCTGCCAAATTCTTGGAACAGGTTTTTCCTTTTTTTTTTTTAAAGAATTACGTCAATATTTGACGACGATTGACGACCGATTTGGCGTGGAGGTCAGTATACCTGCACTTCACTCCAGAGGTCGTGGGTTCGATTCCCGCACAGGACAAATCTTTGTGTGCATGAACATGAATATTTGTTCTGGTCTGGGTGTTTTCCTATATATATTAAGTATGTATTTACAAAAAAAAAAAAATTAAGTATGTTTATCCGTTCTTTGTCCGAATAAAAAGGCTTTATTATTATTATTATTATTATCCGTTCTTTAGTATCCATAACACAAGTTCTTAGTTATACTTATCTTGGAACTAAAGAATTGGTGTGATTGTAAGAGAATATTTATTATTTATTTATTATAATATGATGAAATATAGATAGAAAATTTTACGTTTAAATGGAAAGGGGAGGTACATTCAAATGGAAACTGGGAAATTCATGTGAATGTGCTGCAGAAGGTACATTTAAATGGAAACCGGTAAGAACATTATATGAAAAGGTACTTACCGCAAACCAAACTTGCAAAGATTACCTCGATTTCGCATAATTATTACGAAACATAATTCCCCTTTGTTATAAAGGTATGAAACTATATATATACCTACTAATACTTTAATAAACAAAGAAAATGTAAACGTTTACAAGTTAAACAGTACTTTTTGTAAAACGCGCTAGAAAGTAGATGTTCCCATGTCACAATGGTGCGAGTCGCGGCTATTAAACTCTTGCGCATGTGACCATGTGACGTAACGAGGGTTCAACAGCGTGCTTAGAATCATCTCAAGAAGAACGTGACATAAGTTGTAAGTGTAAATGATTCTTTAAACTCCTTTCAAATATATCTGCATTGTTCCGAAGTCCTCTTCTTTAAAATTTAATTGAACAATAGAAACTATATTACCACCATTTATTGTATCTTATATGACTTTAAGATAAGGAAGAAAACTAGTGTGCTCCGGCCTATTAAGGATTAATTCCGTATTTTTAATAATATGAAAACAGTGATTTTGTGACAGTTCACAGCTGAGTTTAAGCTTGGTTCTCATTGCAAGGATTTAGGATTTTTGGCGAATACACAATACCCGTGTGGAGAATGTATTATTTTGTATTCCTTTTCACTTGCTATTAGCGAAATTGTCGTACACGCTCTTGCTTATATTATTATTTTACACCTATCTGGTTTGGGTTGTTGGAGATTTTGTGTTGATCCTTAATATAAATCGCTTTATAATCTGTTACTCACAAATAATGTAGCTTTTTATTAGCACATTTTTTAACTCGTTCCAGCAGTTTCGGAGCGTATTCTATAAACATCATGTTAGCCTTATACAGCCCACTGCTGAACATTAGCCTCCCCGAAAGATTACATTCTATTTTGATTTATTCTATTGGGGGTAGGGTCCATAATCACCACGCTGGGCAGGCGGTTTGGTGATCGCAGTTCAAGCCAGTACGCAGGATGACGCTGCTACCCATCATCTGGTAGGATTTATTATAGGGGTATTCGATGCAAAAAACAAACCAAATATCCTCCTCTTTGATTTATCTTCTTTATATTATTAGTATGAAGTATTTTTATGTCTTTAACAAAAGAAGAAAAGGAAGTCATTTAAGAGTGTACAATCTTCAAAACCTGTGATTGAATTATATTAAAGACAGATGTTTTTCCTCAAAACAGGAGCATTTGAAACGTTTCTCAGTACAGGCATAAGGATTTAGCTAAAGTTTATATAGATAGCTTTATAACGGGGAATATAAGATTTAACTTGTACTGATTTCTTAGAGTGATGAGCGCAGTGCAATACACTTTTCTCAAAAGCTTTTAATGTGTCTGTGGTTTTAAACAGATGTAATTTTTACGCATATCTTTTTATATCATACATACATTCTCGCTTGTTTCCCCCAATATACGCCCATACTTCGCCAATTATATAGTTGGTCCCACGTAATAGGTGACGAGCCTATAGCCGATTACCGGGAACTGTTATGTTCGCAAGAGCCTCGTCCGTTGATTGGCAGGTGCAGCACTGGCAGGCGAGGTTAGCTTGGGCTTCTAAGATCTTTGTAGGATCCCTATACACCGAAAGAAATCAGGGGAAAAAAAGAGTCGGTATGTAAATGTCAAAAGGTGAACATTGTCGATAGCGAAAAGGTGATAAATCCTGTTTGCTATCACGTCACGGGCTCGCGTCCTCTCAGCTCCTATAGTTCCGTACCTTTTAGGCGTGGCGTGTAATGAGCGGCTTTAATGTAGGCCGTTATGAGTGGGTGCACTTACTATCAGGCAGGGTGGTCATTGTGATGAACTACATAAACACAAAACTTGATACTTGTGTTTACTTTAAAAAAAGTAAATTCAAAAACACGATTCCACTTTGTTTGATTGCAAAACATTGGAATAAATGACGCTTGGTGTAAAGACTTCTAGATTTTTTTTCAATATGACCTTTCGAACGTTTTTGTAAAATTCATCAATACTAATTTAGAATATTAAGCATACAATTTTTATTTTTAAATAAAAAATACGGATCTACCCCTTAGAGCTACGTTGTATTTTTTTAATTAGTCTCAAAGAAATATTTTCATATTAATGTCATTAAAAAAACATTTACAGCCCTTGTAATTTCATAATGGATTTCTTGTGTAAGAGGATAAACTTCAATCTCATGTATTTTATCATGAATACGTAATACATTAAGTAATCTTCGTCGTACAGCATTACCGTAATATCGATTCAAGTCTCCATAACAGCGTTGTCTATTAGAAGAACTGTATACTCTCTAATACTGTTTTAATAAGACCTGTCTGTGCTTTCATAACAGAACATTCGTCTTCTGTCATTTTAGTATTCATTTCGGTTAGCTCATTTTCAATGCGTTTGCAAGTCTTCGGTTGCGTTGCTCCATCAGTCAATGTTAAATCCGACACTCGTTCACAATCACCGTTGTTTTGTTGTGTTTCCTGTTTATATCTAGAACAAATTGTAATGTTGTGTGCTAATTTCTAGAGAGTAATGTTTCCGGTATTATTTTAAATATTATTCATAATCATCATCTCAGTCACTTCTGGTGAAATCATCATCATCCCAAAGACGTCTACTGCCGAACATAGGCCTTCCTTTATGGACTTCCAATGTGACCGATTGCAGGCGCCCTGCATCCAACGTGATCCTTTATTTTTTTTGGATGTATGGAAAATCGTTAAATGACCTTCCCCCGCTGTAGGTGGAGCCCGTGTCAGACTTCTACTGACTAAAAACCATCCATGTTCCTTCTTTTGAGCCTGCTACGTACTGAGGCCGCGGTAACCCTTTCGAATAGTCCCGTAACCCCGGCAGCCTTGGCCCTCCCTTGGCCATCCAACGTGATCCTGCAACTCTTATCAGGTCGTCCTTCCATCTTGCAGGTGGACGGCCGTGGGGGCAGAAAAGTTCTGGAATGGGAGGCGCTTTGATAGAAAATTAAGCGTCTGATGAAATGTTTGTCCTTAATAATAATTGCTTTCCACTTCGATCCATTCAGAGCCACCTGCATCTAACCACTCCTTGCAACATTGGTCATCGGTCTGTCAGGTCCATTAGTTTGGGTCATAGCGTTGCTTGTGTCATGATTAAGACGTGGGAGGATATTTGAAAAAAAAAACCGGCAAATACACAGAGTATACTTACATACAATTACGCACGTGTTTAGGCTTTAAATTATAAATTGAGTACACAATACTCCATAAGTGCGTCCCTACTATTATGGGTAATATGTGACAGTTTAAGTGCCAGCCAGTAAAATAGTAATAATTCCAAAAATAAATAAAAAAACTATTATTTCACATTATCACTAACTTATTGTGTGGGTACATATACATTTGATTAGATAAGTGAAATAAAGCAGTGTGCCAGAGGTCATCTTATGGATTGATAAACGTTTGAGTATAGATTTTTTTTCACAATTCACATTCACAACTCTTTTCTTAAAGCGCTTGTGCTACTTTGTCCGCACTAAATCGCTGAGGTCTGAACTTCTTGTTAACGTTCTTAGTGTGGAATCGTTAGGTACCAACTTCCTTCTTTATAGTATTTCATATTAGCACAACATATCGCATGCTTAATGGAATAGTAACTTAACTCAAAAAAGACGATTTTTGGAACATCATAAAAGAAGATCTTCTAAAGAAGACTTGTCCTACTTGTAAGCGCATTACATTGATACTAATTTATTAATTCATTGATTCGATCTCAGTGAGAATTAGAAAGACTGTATAAGTACGTAATTCAAACCTGACCTATCTATTAATTCGTCGATGTTCCTTTAAGCATGCGATATGTGTACCAGTTTACTGTCCGGTTAAAGCGCTTTTGTCACTGGTATCTTCATGTCAAAGTCAAAATCATTTATTTAAGTGGCTCACTAGAGCTCTTAAGAAAGTCAAAATTACAAAACTTAAAAACCAGCGCATTCATTGCGGGCGGTAGATCGTAAAAGAACGACCAAGAAAATCGTCAAGGTTAGTTTTTGTTGTTGAGTAGTTGTCGGGTAACGTCCTAATCTGGATGTACAACCATTCGTTTACAAAGGATTTTTCTAAGATATTTCATATAGATTTTTACAAGAACTTTAACTACTACTTGGCGCCAATACTTTCCAATTGCAATACGAATTCTTTAGAAGTAACTAGTGGCTCACCCTGTAAAAAGCCTTGCTGAAGTAAGTTTACGACTTATTTATGTACTTGTTTATTAATTAATCGAAACGACATTGATTAAGTGTGTAAATACTTGGGACTGATTATAAAATGTAAAATCGCGTTAAATTAATTAAGTTTTTGCATTTATAATTATTTACTAGGTCTATTAGGTCTAGATTCCTGTGCATGTCCCTCATAATACCACATCGTAGTCATAGTACATCACTTCTCATAAGATATTAAAATTCACATTTTTGGTACTTACTTTTAGCCAGCTTCGAAAATGTCATTGGTTTGTGGAAAACTAATGCAATTATTAACTAAGATTAAATTATAAGGAAACTATAAAAAATGTTATAAGGTTCATTTTTAATGTGAATAAAGTTCATTCAAAGCAGGTAATACTTAGGTAGTAGGAATGTAGGGTTGGCTAGTAGAGATCTCTTTAAGAAATAAGTCCACCTTTATACTTTTAGATTCTACATACCTTTTGTAATCTACTTATGTTTTATGTGCAATCAAGGATTATTATTAATGTTCATTTTTAAGGGTATACATGTACATAATTTCATTGAAATTGAAACAATGGTTTGGGCTAGAAAACGTAACAAACAATTAACTTTCCATTCATGACAAGTGTTATTAACTAACTGCCGATCAATTACTTATATCACCTCCTTCCCTATCTGCGATGATGACGCTAATATCAAATACATCACTTACGGCTTGTCTCATAATGCGTCAGGACAACTAGTTTGAAACGAAAGTACGAGGCTTCATTATTCAATCACTATATTTTTTTATATTTTTCTTAAAGTTAGGGTGCTGAGGGATCCTACCAAGATCTTGAGATCCCAAGCCAACCTCACCTGCTAGTGGTGCACCTGCCGATCAACGGACGAGGCTCTGACAAAAGTTCCCGGTAAGCGGCAACAGGCTCACCACCTATTACGTGGGACTAAAATATAATTGGCGAAGTGTGGGCGAAATATGCCTCTGCCTATCCCTTCGGGGAAACAGGCGTGATTTATTTATGTTATTAAAATATGAAGAAAAGAAAAAGAGCACAATTATCTGACTTTATTCCTTACATCATCATCAGCCGATATTCGTCCCTGCTTTACATAGGCCTCTGCAATGGCACTCCACTGAGCTTCATCTCGGTTATGATTTGAAATACACATTTCTTCATTGGTCACGACCCCTTTTTTAAGTGATAACATGTATAATAATATCTTTGAACATTTTACACATTGCCTTCTAGCCCCAATCTAAGCCGAGCTTGTACAGTCCTGAACTGTAGCTAAATATAGACAATTAAACAATTCTCTTTTGAAAATATATATACCAAGACAAAGGCTCTTGCGAAAAAATATTGGTTCGGTGCTCAATTTGAACTTTAAGAGCAGTACTAAACAATATAGTTATTTAATTGATTTTATCGTAAAACATTGGTTTATGTAACTAACGGTGTCTTCGTCGCGCGTTTACAGTGAAAACTCCCCCAGGGAAAAACTTAAAATCAGTATTTACCCTTTGTCTATGGTAAAACTCCACTGAATTTTCCCCTTTTTTTTAGATCACATGTTTATTTAATTTGTTTAATGTGTCAATCCATGTATCATTATTGTTTTGTGACCGTTTTGTACTTTTTATTTTTTTTGTTAATTTGTGACAAAAAATAAATGAATTATCTATATATCTTTAAGACGGCAGAATGCCTGGTTACACTAAAAAAAATAAGTAGTATTGTAATATGTATAAGTAACGAACTTTTTTATTTCGTTTATTTTTTCGACTGCATTCTTAAAAAATGCAAATTTGATTAGTATTGTAGGCGGTCCAGTCATGTCGTTTCATTGCTGTACCTACACTCTTTCATTTCCGTACTGTTGATTACTTGATATAAAATTGCACTTATTGATTGCATAATGCTAAATGCTACGTAACACTTGCTCTCAGAATCAATTACTAAAATCATCATCATTTGTTAATAGCTTTTATTTGATCTTTTTGACTTTGACGCATCATTCACTGCTACTAGTTAACTATGATGTAATATTGATACATTTTTCAATATAGGCTTGAATTGAAATTACGATTTTGTTTCATTGATTCTTTTTTGTTTTATGTTCCACTTTTAAATGATAATACAATAAAACAACTGTATTATGTGTTGAGCTTGTGATAACTGCGCTTATATAAAAGCAGATTTTTGACAAAATTATCATAAATAAATACTTATTAAAAAATATCAATCAGTAAATCGCCCACTGCTGAATATAAGCCTCCCAAAAAAGCGCTATCTAATTCACGTATAATTTAATTAAACTCGTTGAAAATTTCCACGGCATGTCTTATCGTATTATAATAAAAGCTAAAATACAGAAAAAAAAACTAGTCTTTTTTGGATGGATTTTCTGATACTTTGTAAGCTGCTTTTTATTCTAATGTCCAACGTGTTAACACGTTATAGGCCATCGGTAACAGACACAATTAAAAAGCTATAGTTGTATAGGCAAATTACGTTAAAAGGCTCAATAAAATATTCTACCAGTAGAGTGCATAATTGCCAACTGGTGCTAGGCGCAACAGATTCATTACATAACGCGAGTGTTAACTATAACCGTTATAGTTATGCACAAATCGATAGAATAAGACCTCGTTACGTCAGAGCACCTGTCGGCAGTACGTAATCTGTCAAGTGTTTGTGGGTGAGGCGTCTTTTGAATATTAGGAAGCGGAGATTTGGTGAGTGTACTGTCGTTCTCGTGATAGGCTTTAATATAAATAGTACTGTAGTTTTGTACGATATAATGTACATGTATACTTCAATTTCGTGATACTAATGATATGAATATAACAATATAGTGATGGTCTTTCCAAATTTGATTATTACTACGAGTATAGCGTTAAAGTACACACTTGACATAAGGAAGTCTGTCAGACTAAACAGCCGGCCATAGAATTAAAATAAAAAAAAGGCAGTGTGACTTGTGAGGATTGCATTCATAAGATACGGACATACATACATTCACGCCTGTTTCCCCGAAGGGGTAGGCAGAGGCATATTTATACACCTACACTTCGCCACTTATGTTGTTCCCACGTAATAGGTGGCGAACCCATTGCTGCATTCAAAAGTTAATGTAGATCAAATAAACTTATATAGATAGATATAATATGTACCTACATTGAACTTACGTTCGAGTCTACATTTTTAGGTAACTTAGAATGAACTTAACTTAGTTTTCCTTTGTTTAGGTTGAAAATCTTAGTAAAGTATTAAAATACAAATTTGAACCCTATAACCATTAGCTCACTTCCTGTTTGTATTCATGTGTGTTGGGCAGGTGATTTGTAATCTTACTACTACATGTAACAATGCCTTGCTATATATTGTTCCACACGCATGAAACATAACAGCTGTTTAAGGCACACTTGTGAATATGCCGGTGTCGTGAGGCAGTTTAATAAGTGAGTGAAGCCCCGAGGGCCCGGACAGCTGCGGCCAATGCTAGAGACAGACGCTTCCGTTTTGAACATCAGTACCGGCGCTGAGAACCGGACGACTTAGAATTAAGCAGTAATTAGGTATTTAAGTACTCTCTTATAATATTATTAATGATAAGCTTAGAATATGTTTGAATAGAAACTACTTGCAAGCCGCTGCTTTGATTTATACAAATAAATATAATAAAATAAAGTAAAGATTCCAAATGGAATGCGTATAAAAGTAAAACAGAGCTATGTATATGGTATAACAAAAAAAAAAAATTTGAGGTGACTGTCTATTAAATGTGGCTAATCTGCAAACTGTTATAGTATAAGGAGTAAGTTACGTTAATTTTAACCAAAAAAAATAACGTATTTAATTGCCAAATTGTATGTGTTCAGAAGCTTAGATCCGAAAATGTAAAAGAAACCCATTTTTGCATTTAAAATGGTAATACATTTGAAAAATCTTTTATACATGCATAATGCATAATCTTATCAAAAATTCGGATTAATAGCAAAATTTTAACTAAGTAAATTCTTGCACTCATAAGTCAGACGTGGAATAAAACCTTAACCATCTTTTTATTGCTTCCTATATAAATATCTTACTTAATGTCTCTCAGTCCGTAAATTCACTTTTATTCTTTTCGTAAGTAAAATTTAAATCATTAAAATACGAAATAAAAGCTTATCGCAAAATTTATGATGGCCGCGACAGACTTGCGCAGGCGTCATAAAGGTAAACTTAGCAGCTGGAAAATAATTAATGGAAAAAATTATATATGCCCACCACTTACTTCCTGTACAATAAAAAGTTTATGTGATTGGAGTGATAGGGTAATATAACATTTGACTTTATTGTACACACGTATGTACTATGTACTATAGGGGGAGTAGAAGGACATTATTACAACTGATGGCTCGCAGTGATAAGCACAGCGCAGTGTATAAACTTTAGGTGGTTAGAGTGATAGGATTATATTATATTTGACTTAAGCGGTAAATTTTTCATTTCATTACCAGTAAATTCTGTAGACAGCTAGGAGCTTCTCGGAGTGATGTGCTCAGCGCAGTGCAATCTATTTATGAGATTAGAATTAACAATTTATATATTATTTGACTTTGATGTTAAATTTAATTTTATCGGAAAAAAGTGTTTTTAGTAGATAACAAGAGATGTCTCGGAGTGAAGAGCGCAGCGTAGTGAAAAGTGTGGTCAAAAGGGTAGGGTGATCAAATATTTGACTTTGATGCATATTTAAAGATACTGTATGCAAGTATTTACCATTGACCTCTGTAAAATCTGCTATACTTTGGTGATTGTTTCCGACCAGCGAGCACCGCAGAGCTACGAGCGCTTCTATAATAGCGATATATATAGATCTATATCTATCTACTTACATATATCTATATATCATATATATAGGGTAGCACTAGGCTTTGCTCACTTTTAAAAATCTAACGTTTAGTAAATAAATGACCATGCCATGATGAAGGAAAGTCAACGTTATCTTCATCGCCACACATAGTACACTCGGTTATGATTAGTCTTCGACTACCACATCGAGCTAGAAAATAACGACCTAGGTAGCCTCTGTCATAAAAAATCTATCTACTTTTTAATAAAAAAGTATTGACTTAGTTTGTTTTCATTCTATTACGAAGTTTGACGTTATATTACGTAATACACCTTCCCATATACAAACCATTTTAATCCACAATTTAAAGAAATCATATTTTAATCAGCTTCTGTTAAATTTGAAGATAAACGTTTGTGTGCGAAAAACTAAACAATTAATAATAATAATAATTTAGTTATTTTACAATTACAAGTATTTTGCTTCTCGTCTATGACAGGCGTCGCCCAACAAAGTAAGGTACAAGAAATACGAATGTAAATCCCACTACTACCTACATACAATCTCATGGTAGCGCTTCCAAATATCTCTTTAATAATCCCCGCGCGAGAGGAGCGCGCTATCAATAAATGATTCAATAATATGTTTCTTGCATAATCGGTACTTTCACGTAATGTTGCATGTTGTGTTTTTATTTATACCCATCGGCTCATAATCTCGCTGAGCCCCGAGCCTAGCCCAAACCTGTTTGGTCAGAGTCATTATTTGGCCAACAGTGACGATGCCCCCATCGGGTTTGCTTTCATTAATTTCACTTTCGTTCGGATCCACATTATGTTTGTGTTACGTTACTGAATTTCTGTTTCTTAGGGTTCTGTAGTCAAACTAGAAAAGTGAAATATTTAATTTTGCCAACGTCTTTACTCTTTATTGAAGTATTACAAGGTTAAAAATTAATAAGGAATGTGTGTCCATGGATTTGTTTAGAATTACGGTTGAATATATTCTTTCTTTATAAAGCACTGATTCGTTAAGGCGACTAAGGGACTAAAGACTGCACATACATCCAACAGCTTAGAGCGGCGACGGGCTCACCACCTGTCACGCTGAGCACATGTGCAGTTGTTATTTGGTCAAAAGTGGACTGTGACAGTGGACTGCTTTTGCGGTCTTTATTGCCTAGTCTCTGACTACCCCTTCGTGGATAATAGTCTCACGACTATTGTAGTGTATGTATGATTCGTTGAAAGTAATTGCCAGTGTGAAATAATTTAATATATCAATTTATTTGCATATGAACTCAACATTGTACAGCGTTTATGACGTTCTCGTCAAGTCTAGTAAAATCCACAACAGTCAAGTAAAAAATTCAACTCAGCACCAACAGTTTTGGAATCAACACGGTAAATCACGATTCACCGTTATAATACTTTTCTACACTTGTGTATGATGTCAAAAAAATTATGTCTAAAAGTCCAAAAAAATTAAACACTGTCTCAGTGAATGTAATATTTAAATGACATACGAAGAAGGGGTTATCAACATCTTATTCGACATTACATTGTAAATGGTCTTTATTGTAAAAAGAGGTTTTAAATGACACAAACGTGTTTGTGCATGGACACGCAATATATGCTCTTCAATATGTACAATAAAAATCTCCAAAACTATACGACCGTCACTAATTTAAAGTTAGTTATTGTATAATGTAATAAACTTATTTTTATAGTTTAGTGAACTTTTTGATTATATCTGTAGCAGGGTTGTTATGGAGCTCCGTATCCGTAACCGAAACTATCGGATATCCGAAATAAATAACTACCCGTATCTGTATCCAATATGATATAAAATAGAATAGGGATAGGGAGTTAACATAAATTAAGAAAACGCATTTTTATATATTACATACCTTATCTTGTATGATTGTTTTGTTCCTTAAATATAAACGAACTTTTTTTGGGTATTTGCCAGTGTCATTATCATTCTTCTACTTTTCTTTTCTACACTTGTTTTCCTACAAAGATATGTCTGAAAATCCACCATATTAGAAAATAAAACCCTTACCGTGGTAAGGATTTTATTATATATGCATATTTTTCGAGTTAGCGTCAAAACTCAAATGAGAGATTAGTTTAGCCTAATTAAAGTTAAAGTAATGACTTATAAAGGCTGATTGATATGTTATGTTGAAAGAATTATTTTTTTTATAAAAAAACAAATACATAGAACAGTTGGTATATTAGAAATTACGAATGTTAGTTTTAATACTTAAATGCTACGTATAAACGCGTAGCTTCAAGAAAGAATACAAATTCATAATATTTATTGCAACTTTTTTATGTTTTTAAGACTGATTGTAAAACAAATAAAGCAAAATTCATAAAGCAAAATTATCCATATTTTACTTTCATATTTCCTTAAAATCCTTATATCCGTAACCGAAACTATCGGATAATCCGAAATATATTATATATTATATCGGATAAACGGTATAATATGTTTCATATATCCGTACCCATATCCGGATCCGAAATGATATATCCACAACATCCCTACTGAAGGTAAACAACATTTCAATCTACAATATATCAAGTAGGTATATTAAGAATTAGGTATATTAATACATAGCATCGTGGGAAATTTATTTGAGATGAAAGATGAGACTAAGCTTATGATTCCCATTTAATGTTTCACTGTACATAGCCAATTCGATCTGCTGTATCTGCGGCTTCCTGTGTTGCTCACTCAGTGTAACAGCTTTTTAATGGCCCCTATTCAAGTTATCGTGGTAATTATGAATTTTCATAATGATGTACATGAAATGGGCGTGTAAAGGTTAATTTCTTTAACATATTACAAAATTTTAATAGCGTTATTCAACTTTTTTTATTACAAACCAATTTCTATTAGTTAAGACATCGTTTTATATGGTAATCTTAAAACAATGTTTTTTATATTTATGAAAATTTAAAATGCATGATGAAAGTAGATATGTCACTATACTGATATGATATATTGTATTAATATTGAAGAGGTATGTCAGTCTAAAAATAGGAAAGACTATAATCTATATATATAAAAATCAATTGCTGTTCGTTAGTCTCGCTAAAACTCGAGAACGGCTGGACCGATTTGGCTAATTTTGGTCTTGAATTATTTGTGGAAGTCCAGGGAAGGTTTGTACGTAGAGAAAATAAAAAAAAATCTTGAAAAAGTGTAAAATCAACATATTTCTATACTCCCATATACAAACCATTTGTACCAATACTTAAAAGCCAATTTGAACCTTATCAAACAAATTTAATGTCAAAAGTGACGTTAGTTATATCAAAAAAATTTAATGTCATCATATGTCATTTCATTTTATCAGCGATAATTATTACTTTGTTGTGTTTATATTTTCAAAAATATTGTTGTTATTGATTTGTGTTTATATTTTCCAAAATATTATTGAGTTGTTGAGTGAAGGTAAAATGCCATGAGCAAGACGACAAAACATAGGCCGGCGATTGCACGGCGATCAAGAATACGTCGTGCTGTTTTGGATGAAATGCTGCGTGCTGCTTTTAATTACAACAGTCAGATTGATTATAATAATTAATTAATTACTGATATTATAATTAATATATTAATACATATATATTAATATTATAAATGCGAAAGTAACTCTGTCTGTCTGTCTGTCTGTCTGTTACTCTTTCACGCCAAAACTACTGAATGGATTTGAATGAAATTTGGTATACAGGTAGTCTAGACCCTGAGAAAGGACATAGGCTTTTTATTGCGAAAAGGTGGTTGTAAAGGGTTAAAAGGGGGGGGGGGGGTAAAAATTGTATGGGATTTCTTAATTTTAAAAGATAAAACCATGAAACTTCATATTTAAGCACTTGATAAGAAATAATTAAACATTTGTTCTTGCGTTTTTTAAAATTTTGACCTGTGAGAGATGAAATAGGGGTTGAAAGTTTGTATGTAGTTCGTCATTTTTGAAGATAAAAATATTACATTTTATATTTAGGCACTAATTAATAAACAAAAAATCGTTTGTTCTAGCATTTTGAAATTTTTACCAGTGTGGGGGTGAAATAGGGGTTGAATGTTTTATGGGTGTTCGTCATTTTTGAAGATAAAACCATGAAACTTGGTACGTAGGTCTCTTAGGATGTGCAGAGTTTTTCTCGAACGGCATTCTCGAAATTGTAACGGAACGGAACGGATTCGGCACGGGAACTACGACGCCAAACTTATAGTATACAAAATCTTAACCACTGATCCTAGGAACATGATATTTTAAAGTTTTGGGTGTATCAAGCTTACAAACATATTTGGGCTTTTGAAGTTAAAGTTTCTTTTAACGAATACCCTGCATTTCCGCTGCTGATATCTACTATACCTACTAATGATTCTTATTAAATAATTAAAAATGCTACCCAGAGATACCATTCCACGCGGACGAAGTCGCGGGTAACAGCTAGTATTTAATAAAGAAGCGTTATGAAACAAAGAAAATATTTATTGTAACCAATTTTTTTTAACTTTAGTTTATAGATTGTATTTAACGTGTGATCAACCCGATCCTGACTGTCGTCACCATGGCAATCGATATTAGGAAGTCAGTGCATGTTAATTCCCTGACAGCAGGTTTCACCATAAGATGATGTTGCCATATATGGGTTGCAGAGGTCAGACGGCAGTCAATCCATGTAATAACTGAAATTTAACCAAAACTGGTTAGACCTCTGAGCAGACCTTGAACCTTAAGCTAAAGTTTAGGGCAACCGGGATACCGCTTGGATATTATGATTTAACGTGCGATCAAATTTGCCAACCAACATAATGCTAACTCAACTCATCCCTCAAATTACCTTTAGATGCTCAATCAATATATTAGATGTACAATCAAGTCACTTAACATAATCGCTTTATTATATTCCTTATATATTGATTAATTGCAAGTAGGTATATCTTTATAAATCATCTACAACAAAGAATGCTTCAATAATTTCCAGATTTGTCTTTAATAGTTTTTCATTTCATATAATTTTTCTTTCTTTGTTGCAGAATTCTGTGCACGCTGTTACGGAGTTTCGCTAAAATTAAGGTATGTATATTAATTTATTAAGAAAACCAACAGCTGTTATAAATAATACATTATAAATAGTTTTGTATTGTAAGCTCACTAATTATAGGTTTCCCTTTTTTTTTTTTTTTTTTTTAATCGACGAAAAACTTTTTATAAGTACCTCAGTGTGATAAAAGGCCACACTGAGGTTATGTGGGATTCTCCAATTTGGCATACCCACTAAAAAACGTCGGTAAATCTTCTTTCGCTAGTCGGCGAGTCGCGCGGGGAACTTTGTAGTCTTCCGTACGACACGTCTGCGTCGGCCCAAAGGCCCCTACTTTATAATGAGGGGACAATTGGCAGAGAATTGTCCACCTAATCGACAGAGCATGTGTGACAAGCGACGGGGCCCTATCCCGTCTCTTGCTGCCCTGTTCAGGGTGGTTGGAGCATGCCAAATTGCCTTCTCCTCCTACCTGTACGCCTCCGGCGGTTCGGTGCCGCAAGGGGATCATCCTCTCGCGCCCGCTCCGCAGTTTCCTTCTGGAACATGACCCACTCGCAAAAGGTGGCGATCACGTCCCAGGATGTCGCGCTGTCGACCATGGTTTGAACTATAGTCGACAGCGAGAAATCCGATCCACACAAGGCAACGATGGCACTGCGCTGCTGAGACCATTCTGGACATGTCATCAGTGTGTGCAGGGCAGTGTCATCGGCATTACTACAATGGTGACAACAGGGGCTCGGCTCCCTCCCAATCCTGTGCAGAAAATGTCCGAAGCACCCGTGACCGGTCAGAATCTGCACAAGTCTGTAGGAAAGGGAGCCGTGCCCTCGGTGTACCCATTCAGCCAGATGCGGCCGGATTCCCGTAATAGTCCAGTGGCCACTTGTCGGTGCCTCCAGACGTTGTCGCCATCGACTCATCGTCACTCTTTGGGCCCTTTCACGCCATCGAGTAAGCAGTTCTGGTGACGGGCGGGCTCCCTGTCTGCGTACTTCCGCTATTCGATGATATACGTCAGCAAGGGCAATCGCGTCAAGGTCCCAAGGTGGGGTCCCTGCTATAACACATGCGGCTTCGTAGGACACTGTGTGGTAGCCGCGTATGACCCTAATGGCCATAACCCGCTGAGGTCTACGAAGCAGGGCTTTAGCTTGTGGTGACAAGGTCTCCGCCCACACAGGCGAGCCATATAAAGCCATGGACCTCACTACGCCTGTATAAAGACGGCGACAGGTCCCACTTGGTCCTCCTACATTAGGCAAAAATCTACTGAAGGCTCTCACGGTTTCAACCAACTTCGAACCCAACCTACTAAAGTGTTCCGTAAAAGACCAACGTGAATCGAGCAGCAGTCCCAAGTACCGCATTGAAGCGCCGATAGGCACCCGAATGTCGCGCAAAGCTATGTAAGCACCACTAGGAGGCTTTTGTCGAGGACCATGGAAAAGTAAGGCCTCAGTCTTCGCCAGTGCGCATTTCAAACCTAAGGTTTCAATGCGCCCGACCATCACCTCTCCCCCAACAGTAGCAAGACAGGCCGCAGTATTATAATTATCTCCCTGGGCTAGTAGGAGAGTATCGTCCGCATAGCAGACTAGACTCAGTCCTCTTAGGAGGGGCCCTCTTAACACCCAGTTATAACCAATGTTCCACAGGATCGGCCCCAGAACTGAACCCTGTGGAACGCCACATGTCATAGGGCTCTCTACTATTCTGCCATCACGGTCTACGCACCGAACGACGCGCCCACGCAGATAGGAAGCCAAAAATCGGCACAGATACTGGGGCACTCGGTGGTATCGGAGGGCCTCCTCAATGCAAGAAAACGGCAAGGTATTAAAAGCGTTAGCTATGTCTAATGACACCGCAAGCAAAACCTTTCCCCTAGCTACTTCTTCTTCCGCGAGGGTGCGGACACGTTGGATAGCGTCTATTGTGGATCTCCCCTCGCGAAAGCCAAACTGCCAGTCTACCAGATTGGGCCCAACGTCGTTCAGATGATGCGCGAGTCTGTGTGCTACCACTCTCTCCAGAAGTTTACCAACCTCGTCTAGCAGTACGATGGGTCTGTACGCCGATGGACAGCTCGCTGGTTTTCCGGGTTTTTGAAGCAGAACTAGACGACCAACTTTCCATATAGAGGGGAATATGCCTTCTTCTAAACAGGTATTGTAGAGGTTCCGCAGACGGCTTTCCAGAGGCACAGAGGCTATTGCTAAGATGCGTCCGGGAACGCCGTCTGGTCCTGGTGCGGTTTTCTTAGCTTTTAGCCTATGCAGCGCCCGGTGAAACTCGCCGTCAGTTATAGGTAAGAAATCACTAATGTGAGCCCCCACTGAATTCGAGGGCATCGAAGGTGGAGTAAATGCTTCGGACTCCGGAAACAAACTTGCAACTACCTCACATAAGAATTGCGGGGCTAAAGACTCAGTGATTTGGGGTCCATACGTTAGCTTACTTCTAATTGCCCTGTACGGTCTACCCCATGGGTCTCTATTGATTTCCTCGAGAAGCTCCTCGTGCGCAGCAACTTTAGCCCTACTAATCTCTAACTGCAGACGTTTTCGAGCCACTCCCAGGGCCTCGTATAGACTATTTTCCTCCTCTTGCTCTCGGCGGCGTCTTCTTCGGTAGTGCGTGAGGGTTCTGCGTTTTGCGATACAGTCCCTACGAAGATCTGCTATCGCCGAGTTCCACCAGTAAACCTGTCGTTTTAGGGGGCGTGGACCTGCTTTCGGCATGCATGCATCGCATATCCTGGTTAGAGCCACCCTAAAACTGATTGCCTCGTCTTCCACTCCTGTCGAAGGGGGTCGCGGGTTCCAGTCTTCAACCATAGAAGCCTCGATGGCTAAGTCCCGGTTCAGCTTAACTAAAGACCACCTGGGAAAGTACTGAGGGGCTCTGGCTATAGTTTGGGCAATGTTAAGTCGTGGAGGGGAGATGTCAAAGCGAATATATCGGTGGTCGGATAGAGTCTCCGCCTCCAAATCAACTCTCCAATTTAATACGAGGTCAGCGACAGCGGGGGACGCAAAAGTGACGTCAACAATAGACCCTCCCCGCTGTCTAACACAAGTATAATGGTTGCCGCAATTTAAGATTGCTAAGCCGGTACTTGACACCCAGTCAGATAATAGGTGACCGCGTGCGTCAGTGGATGGGGATCCCCAAGCTCTGGATTTTGCATTTAGGTCCCCCATGATAAGTACGTGGCGCGGCAGCACCCTACCAACCGCACCTGCCAGTTCGGCCAAATAAATTTCAAACTCAGCTAATGGTTTATTCGGGGAGAAATATCCCCCAACGATCGTCAGCTCCTCTCTTCGAACAACTATAAATCCATTGCCTCTTTCGACCACCTGTAAAGGGGCTGAATTCGTCGAACCCACGACAGCCACTGACATTAGCATATCAGCAGCCCAGTGTGGGCTCGGAACAACAAAGTAGGGTTCTGCCACAACGCAGACATCGATAGACCACTCTCGCTGGGCCTGAAGAAGTAGATTGTGCGCACCAGTGCAGTGGTTCAGATTTCCTTGGAGGAAGCTAATGTGACGGTTCAAAGCCATTGAATTTAGATCGTCAGCATGGCCTCCTCCTGGGATCCGGCTCTCAACTCGTTTGGTTTAGATGCTGGGGTCCTTACAGCAGATTTAATTGGTTTGCCTTTATAGGCAAAACAGGCCTTCCCTCCGATAATGTGATCCGCTGGCTTTTTCGCAGCTTCGCATAGAGGACAGCGTGGTTTGGCAGCGCATTCAGCTGCCTTGTGACCTGCTTGGGCGCAGCGAAAGCATAATTGACTTCTATCAGTAGTAGAAGTGCAGCGCTGCTTTGTGTGCCCGTGCTCGAGGCATCGAAAGCATCTCATCTTTCGAGGCTCAAGCGTGCGTACCTGAGCAGAACTCCACCCTACCAGAATACGCTTAGCCTCAGAAATGCGCTTTGCCGCAGCGATAGGGCACCTTACCCACACGATTCCAATGCCTCTGCCATCAGGGCCTCTGTGGATAGCCCCCGCGCGGACCTGATCAACGGTACATTGTCCTTGGCGCGCCACAGCTGCCACCACATCCTCAGAAGACACTGAGTCATCTAGGCCAGTTAAGCGGAAGTCTGCTGATTTCATAGGCCTGGAAACATGTACGCCGTCTCCCAGAGCTGTTTTCAGCTTTTCCGCTAGCCGATCTGCTACAGCATTATTATCGTCTGTGCCAAGCACTTGAAACAAGCGAGCGCCAGTTGCCGACTCTCTAATTTTTAATGGGGGTAACCCCATCTCTTCTAAATTTACAGTCTGGCGTGCCCTACCTATAACATTGGCATATGTCAGGCCTTCTTGTTCTGCTTCCGTACCGATTGTTATCATAACTGCAGCTGACTGTGGCTCCCGAAGCACACGTGGTTTTTTGTTTCTTTCTCTTCTTTTGGGAGGGCGATTGGCCATTCTTATTAGTCCGGGCGGCGACATTACTAAGAACAGCTGGCTTATTGCTCTTTTTGCCTTTTTTGCGCACCTCTGACCATCCCTCAGCGTCGGCTTCTGCAGCTCTGGAGGAGGATGCCACCTCCGGGGCATTGGAAGTCGATGGCCTAGAAACTATTGCAGCCAAACTAGATTTTCCGGAGTTGCGCGCATTACTTCGCTTCTTATCAGCTGCTAGAGGAGGGCGAAGCCTGTTCTCAGGGAGAAGTCGGCCTCCAGTCTCTAAACCCTCTAGGCGGGCGTTCACCATTGTGCCCACCCTCATCATCACCCGTCTCATTAGTTCTTCCTCCCGATCCTCATCTACCGGGAGGGGGCGCACGGTGTTTTTATTAACAGTGGGGGGCACTGGAACAGACTGTATAGAGGTCGTCGGTTCTGGCTGACCTTCCAAACGTAAGTTCCGTTCGGCTCGAAACTCGGCCCTGAGTTGATCAAACTGCTTGCGCAGATCGTCGACGTCCTCTCTCAGCCTCTTGTTTTCAGCAGACAGAAGTCTGTTTTCTGACGTCGCCGTACGCGCACAGAGTACATCCGCCAATCGGCCTATTTGTCTCGCTGCTTCCTTGAACTCCCGTTGGATTGATCCCTTAAGGTTTCGGGACTTTTCTGCGCCAGTTGTAACTGTTTTCGCGAAAAGCTGAATAGATTGACCCAACTTCTCAGCTGTCATATCGTCAATTTCGGCCTCAGCGATTCCTTTGGCATCAATCCCACAGCTGTCACGCACTTCAGTAGCAGCTTTCACAAGATCGCGCATTTCCACTTCAAGCTCTTTCTCCGCTTGCTCGTACATTGCCTCTTGTTCCAGTCTTTGGAACTCTGCTTTTTGCTTAGCGAGGCCCACGTATTTACCTGACGCAGGTGGACGGCCACGACCCCTTTTTGACAGCGGTTTTGGAGTAATAAAGCTACGGTCGGATTCTTGAGAGTCAGTGTCTACTTCAGACCCACTTTTCTCTTGACCTTGACGTGGGCGCTTTCGCCCCGAAATAGTCCGATCCGAGCTAATGCTAGACGCGCGCGAGCGCGTGCTACCTACACTCACATCCATCACCTCATCTGTACTTCGGGTTGGGTTATATCCAGCACCGGTAATGTCAGGCTCGTCTGCCTTAATTGTCGACGCACGACTCCTAGTGACGACACCTCTTAATGCTCTCATTCCCTCAGCATGAACATTCGCTACCGAGGAATCTCTACTTTCATTATCACTGCCTTTCGGCAGGTGACGGTCTTTGCCCCCCCCAGATACGGTGGGGCAGACGTCCTCCTTAGAGGACGTGGAGGATTCTCCCGCGCTGCGGGTACCTCCCTGGGGAATTGTACTTTTTAGACTCGCCATTATTAAGTTTCCTTTTTTTACAGGGTAAGGTCCCTGGTCCGGCGCTTGGAACTGGACTCTCTCCAGCCATTCATCCCATCGCCACGCCGGCAAGCTTAGAATTGAGGCGTTGACCACCGATAAAGCCGGCTGATCAACGCAGAATCCATTGTCTCTCTTCACCTCTTCCATTGAGGAGGTAGGGAAACAACCAGCACACAATCGCCACATCACACGTCACCAATAGACGTGGATGAATCTATACCTAGCCACGAACTAATCATGGCTCTCACCCTTGGGCCGCTTTCCAATGCAAAGTGCAATGGGGGTGCGCCCCGAAACCCACTAGTTTTGGTCAACGCCGGTTGGACCGGTGCCGCTCATATCTGAGCGGCTTTCCCCCATCCGCCACCCGGGGGACGCGCCCGATGGGAGACTAGCAACTCCACACGGGGATTATAGGTTTCCCTAAGTTAACCAATATTATCAATATCAACCAATTTCTATGACATCAAACAATTTATATTAATATGTTTTTTTGGTTATTTGCTTTATGTAAATTTTTAACTTCATTAACTTAAAAAACGATCATCATCACCCCTTTAAAGTTCGCTGCTGAGTATTGGCCTCCCAAATAACTTACATTCTATTGGGGGTATTTGCCCATAATCAACACGTTGGGTAGGCGGGTTAGTGAGTAGTTCAAGCCAGTACAAAGGATGACGCTGCTGCCCATCATCCGGTAGGATTTCTCTGTAACTACTCTAACAATTCCGCATTAGATGTGTATCCTAGGCCGGTGGCCGGTGACGATTGGTTTCATTTTTATGTTATAATTTATCACTAGATATTAATATAAACTATTAATATAAACTATTAAAATACCGTAATGCAACCGTCCATAAAACCATTTACTTCTTTAAGTATGTTAGAACTTTTAATCATATCGGAGGTATATTGGACGTGTGTATTACACTAGCAATTCGTGAAACAGTAAAAAAAGAATAATATGTGTATATTCAAGTTATCTAAAATAATTTTGCTGCCTCAATATAATTTGAAACGGCGATCGATCGACTCAAAATCAATTACATACGCCTCGACGCCTTGGAATGAAGTAATGTAATAAGCCTATATCAATTGAAATTATATACTTTAGATCCGGTTTTTAGTAATGCTGTTTCAAAATATTTTGTATTAATGTATTAGTAATGTGTTGTTTTTTATATGTAAGTTGTGTTATGTGTCTTAAAATATAAAAAATGTATTAGTACCTACTTAATAACGTGGCATATATTACTCCAGATCTTGGGTGTAAATTTTGCACTTCGACGAAAGTAAGTCGTTTTACAGATGATGAAGTATTCAGTTCTGAATTCATATTGTAATAAACGGTAAACCTAACAATTAATAGACATGGACTGTACCTGTTCACCAAACTCGACTCGCGTAAAATATCAACACTTAGGGGAACAAAAGATTTCGAGACTCGACATAATGGGACTCGACATAAAGGGAATAAATCGAAATTAAGATACGTTTGTAATTGGAAATGCAATGATGGCCGATGTGCACTATTTACCGAATGGTACAGAAACACTTCATGAGTGTCCTTCGCATTCAAATTAATACATACATACATCACATATATACATACATACAGTTACGCCTGTTACCCGGAATATTATACCCACACTTCGCCAATTATATAGTTGGTCTCACGTAATAGGTGGCGAGCCTACTGCCGCTTCGCACGCAACACTTTGCAAAACATTTTTAGAAATTTTGTAGTTGGGGCTTTTTATATATACGTCGATATTTCCCTAGCTTAAAAGCAATTTTTTGTCCATATCTAAAGAGCTATTTTACATCCAGGGTAACATTATTACAGTTTAGTGACTTGACTTATAATCCTATGTCCCATCAATGCGGTAGAGGGCGTCCACAGTGACTATTCATCTCGAACGCTCTTGAGCTTCGTGCTGGATCTCGCTCTATGTCTTCCCGACCTTCTTTGCTTCATCTATCACCGTGTATCGTCAGATTTGGGACGACCACGTATTCGCTTACTTTGTGGGTCCCAAAATATATATCTTATGTTACTCAGGGATAATGTAGCACTTAAATGGTGAATTTATTTCGAAATTCGTCCATTTATTGTTGACTTTACTCGTAACAAACATACATATACAAAATCTTCTCAAAGAGAATAAAAATAAAAAATAAAATTGAATAAAATTGACGTAAACAAACATTGTGGCGTCTTTAATCGCTTAACGAACACATAATTACTAAATGTTGCGAAAAGCAGTCATATATTTAATTCGCTGTGAAATGCCGAATCTATTAAGACACGCGTTAAATCACTAAAATATTTGAAGGCTGTGAATTTTACTATTTAAACACAACGGGTCACAATGTTATCTTTGTTGTCGAGAATGGAAATTTCGCAAATTATTTACATAAATATTGTTATTAGTTGTATAATTTTATATTCGTTATTGAAGAGGAGAAAATACGTTTGTGTTATAAATGACGATAATGTTTCGCATAATTTCTAAAGTTTGATAATACACAAACTTTATATGCTTGTGTTATGTGTCACGAAATGTATCAAGGATTATTTTCTTGTGTATGCATACATCCTGTCTTGTGGCCTTTTCTCTTTGCTATTTTTCTTCATTCGTGGTAGCGTTTTAAACCAATACGTGTAATGTTAGATGATGTTAGCTTTACTCTTTACTTCAGGAAACCCATTAGCCGTTCCTGTATCACTTAAGAATTGGCAATAGCTGTATAGTCTCCAAGTAGTTGGCCCGATATTTGCCCAACTCTTTACACTCCGGCAGAATGGGAGCGGCTGATTTATCTGCCTCAATGCATGCTCTGTTTAGAGGACTGCTTGTAATACTTAAATTAAGAAGATGTCTCTAAAAGCTAGCCATGACCAGTAAGTGCGCTTGTAACCAAACGCAGACGAGTATGCTAAGATGCACTATAGTGTTTCTTAGGAGTGGTCTGTCGCGCGGTAGTTTTTATGATTTTTATTTTTTTTCGAGTTTGCTCTTCGGCTCGAATGAAAACATTTTATGTCTACTAGAGAGCTCTTTTCATATTCAAACAATAAAGCCGAGTAAAACGCTAGATATAACAGGAGCATACTTATTCGTTATTCATAAACAAGAATCACGTAGGTACATCTTCCTGGAAATCTCAAGGAATCGTTACACAAACGCAAAGCAAACGCGCCAAATTCTGAGAATCTGAATTGTATGAAGTCAGATATAAAATAGAGGAACGTAATACAGTTAGGAAAAAAAGGGATAATCATATATTTTCATACTAAAATGCCTGTAGAATTCGTATCAGAAATCTTACATAAAGCGTCTCAAACAAAAAGCCATTTTTTTATATGTTCAGTTAGTTCGCATAGTGAATAATTTATCTAGTGCCGGTAGACATTCATTGTTTATAGATCGTAACAGTATATATAATGTGCGTTGACTGTACCAATAAATAGTAAGAACAGAAAGCTAACTATGCGTAAAAAAAGAAGTTTAATACATGTAGTAGGTATGTATTATATTCATTAAGCATTATTTGAATAAATTTTGCTTTTCTGAAATAGAAATTACTAAAAAGGAGACGCAAGTATTTGTGTTTTAATTTGTGTTATCTTTTGTTATTAGTAATTATTCATTAGCTTATTTCAAATGCAATTTGGTTGAAAACAATTTGAAAAAATAAAAATATTTTAATTTGTTTCTGTTTTGTGTACAGGTTAAATTTACCTGAAAAAATCTTTAGTAATTTTGCACTAATTCTTATAATATGTTACTCGTTTTAAAACTTCAAAAAACCAAAGAGTGACAATATAATTAAATAAATATTGTTCAACACCTCCCACAGCGCAAATATCCCCATACTATTTGAAGCTAACATTTTCATAATTATTTAAGACAATTATGTCTAAAAACGTTAAATTATTAAATTTAACATAAACTAAGTTGTAAATTTTAATACGTTCACTTACTTACATCCAAAAAAGAAATGAATATCAGAAACATATTAAAGTGCATGTAAAAGTAATCCGATACTAATAATGAAAAAATAAAATTATTTGTGTGATTGTCGTGGCTAATCTCCGAAAGAAGACATCATTTCCTATAATTGCGTCAAATTTCTCGCGGACACAACATTTGCACCGTCCAAATAAAAGTTCGTTGACCTCCCAAAAGTTCAGTTCCAAATTACGATGGTTACGTTTAATTATGAGAAGCGAAATTACGTTTATTTTATAACGATTCGCGCATAATGTTATCTGATGTTACATACAATATAGTTTTAAGAAAGAAAGTTGAATAGCGGTTTGTGTGAGATTTGTATACTTAATTCACTTTTCTCAGTTTTCTGATTCCCTACGTGTTAATGAATGTTAATGTTAGAGGAAATGAACAGTGCTATAGCGGAAATTACTATAACTGTTTTGTGACATGTATGGTAATTTGATGAAGGTAATGGTGTCTTTGATAGGAAATTATACATAAAACTTTCATGAAAAAGTTCAATATTAATGTAGATAAATAAAATAAGATATATTTATAAAAAAAAAGGAACTCAAAATCATGCAGAATGAAATTTGAAGTTATGAAAATATATCTGTTTTTAACGAGATCTTTACTGGCAAATAATTGAGGTTCTTTATAGCAGCCCAAGTTACTTTTTAACTAAAAAATAATATACCTACAGCATTCTTGGGCGAAAAGGTTAGAGTTGGCCCGGCTGTATTAAAATTAAAGCGCTATCTACAAGCTTACCATGTATGCCTCTATTGTACTGTAGTCATAGTGAAT
Source organism: Musotima nitidalis (assembly GCA_949126915.1). Classification (NCBI taxonomy): domain Eukaryota; kingdom Metazoa; phylum Arthropoda; class Insecta; order Lepidoptera; family Crambidae; genus Musotima; species Musotima nitidalis. The sequence continues at coordinate 5,716,509 of OX421429.1, forward strand.
CTTTATTGAGAAACACAGGTACTACAAGTTGTTATAATAATTGAAAAATATCCTGCTGTGGTCTGTCCTCATGGATTACAATATTTGCTCATAGAATGTGTATTTTTTTTAAAACAGAATGTGATTATCAATTACTATCACTACGTACTATAAAACAAAATCGCTTTCCTCCATCCGTTCATGCGAACTTAGATCTTAAAAACTACGCAACGAAATTTGATATTTTTTTATTAAATCGCCCTTTTTATCGTGAAATGTTTTATAATGTGTTTTTTAATTTAATGGGAGAAAAAACCAACCTTGACGATTTTCTTGCCCGTTCTTTTACGATCAAGCTCCCGCGCGCAGTGAATGGGCGCGTTAGTTTATAAGTATGACATTCATAAGAGCTCTATTGAGCCAAACTTGAATAAATGAATTTTTAATTTTAATTTTAATTTTTAATTAATTGTGCCTACCTAATATAATACCTATATCTATTCCTAATATGTGCTTATAAACATCCTCTGACTGATATTCCTTTACATATTTCAAACCTATGTATACCTATAAAATCCGTCATTGGCTGTAAGTTTCAAACATAATTCTGTAATTTATCTTTAAGAGCTGTGGATTTTGAAAAATTGAAATAAAATTAAGAGATTCAAGAGGAAGCGTTACGTATAGATCACGCGCCCGCTACTATACAATATAATTAATTATAGGACATTCTATCAGATAAAATAAAACAAGATAGTAATAATATACATTACTAATATTAGTGAAGTCCAAAGCTCTATCACATAATACAAGATCCCAAGATGAGGTAACCCATTTTGTGTGAATCCAAGCGTATGTAATAATTAATATTTTAGTGACGGTAGTTCTAAAATTTGTAACCTTGTCTAGTGATCTATGAAGACAACTTATATCTTAGTCACCCCGTGACTACGAATGGCTGTAAAGTATTCCAAACGTCGTCGGGATGAAAATAGTTGAATGTAACGCAATTTGTATAATCGCGTAAATAAAAATGAATGAATAAAAAATTTAATAATAATTAATATATTATATCAGGTTTTATTTTGCTAAAAGACTAGTCTTCAGAATATAGACGATTATAATTTACACGACTCCTGCACGTTAACATCGAAAGGTCGTTTGTCGCTTACAACCAAACACGCGATTATAAAGACGAAAGCTATCAACACTTGGGCTTAATTAGGTAACTATCACCAAACAATGCGATGGCGACGATAAGATCACAAACCGGTCACGGTGAAACTGCACCTGGATGGTACTTTCCCCGAGATCAATATGCCATCTGACAGCTTATATAATCTTTGCTCCAAGCGAATTTAAAGTGGTTATCAATCTTAAACTGTGGTTATAGAGCTCATAATTATACAAAGCTATAATTTATGACATTGTCAGATTTGAACTGAAAGGTCTCGGTCGGAACAATGACCTTCTGAGTAGAAATTTTAGTCACGTACCAAGATTTGGTGTAAAAAAACAGGCTTAGAGATTTTTTTTATATGAATTCTTTTGTGCTTTTGAAACGGATTTTTTCTCTATTTCGTAGTAGGTACTTTTAAAAACATAAATGACAATAGTAAAGAAACAGTTTTTTAAATGTCTTTGCTTGGCCTTTTCGATCAGAAATTAACGCTGTTTGCTACGAAATAGTACTTTTAACCTTTAAACGTGAATTTCAAAGTTAAGTAAGTGCCTTGGTAATGAGCCTTTGCCAATTTGTCGACCAACCAACGTTAAAATTGATGTGAAAATGCGTGTTCGAAATTAAGCTTGATTGAATTATTATTAAATTCTTCTGTTCTCGTGGAGGCTTTTGTTCACATTGGATGGTGCTTGACAATGATGCTAGTACATAAATCTTTACAGATAAAAAAAACCTTTCTTATTTTTTTAGTAACCTTTGAAACGGTTGTACCAAGTTTGGAATGACATTTACTAACAATAGCGGATAATTAATAATAACGAGAATAAGAAACGAGAAAGAAAATCATCCCCTTGTCCCGAATATACTTGATTAATATAAATATTTATTGGTCTCGTAGACGGATTCGCGGGCGGGCGCTAGTAATATATGTGATATAATAAACTTGAGAAAGTAGAATGTAGAAAAAGCTTGTAGAATGAGTACGAAACAATGGAAAAGCAGAGATTAATTATAATAAAAATACTAATAGTTATAAGCAACATCCTGACTAATAATAATTGTAAGTAGTTCTCTATTTATTTATTTTTATTTATTATTGGGGAAACATACATGTATTATTACTTATCAATGCTTATCTTAGAATACAATACATATATCAATAAAGTTTTCACCATTACATAACACACACAGGTAACAGATCATCATTTAAAATAAAAAGAAGATGTTTACTAAATAACCCCCTTAACTATTTACCAATATTAATTACTAACTCGTGAATACAATTTTTCCACTGATAAAGAGAAAGATTAAACACATATCAATTGACGGGTTACGTATCATAATAACTAAAGTTGTATCGACTATTGTCGAAATAACTACGGTTGAAATAAATAACGTTTAAAATATCTAATGATCGATTCACATAAGTTTATAATAAATAATGGATGAAATTCCTAATGGACGGTTCACCTACAGTTGATATACCTACAGTTCATTTATCTAAGGTTGATTGAAGTAATGGACGATTCACTTATTGTTGATTTATATAACACCCTTCTGGGTATTACACGCTTGCTTCGCTCGCGTGCAGTTTATGGTCACTATAGCAACTAACGAAAAGGCTGTGACGGGAGCTCACAGCTCACAGCCTTCTCAACCTACAACCACCCATGTCGTTTCTGTATAGAATCCACCTTGTTCGCTCGCTTCGCTCGCTCACCTGTTTTCGTGGGTATTTTTGGCAAAAAAATTAGGTAGCGAGGAGCGAAGCGACGAGCGGTTAGGTTATATCGTGACCACAATGCACGAGCCGAGCGAGCGAAGCGAGCGTGCCGCGGCAGCGGCCGGCGAAGTGCCAGAAAATACTTTGGTCACATTATTCTCCTCCTTTTATAGTGAACATAGTGAATCCCAACAGCTGGCTGGACTCCTTAAATAAAAAATGTAAATTTATATTTGAAAAAACGTTTAATCATACATATTGTAATTAGGTCACTAAGTTTAAGTCAAAACTTATTAATGAAAAATAAAGTTATTTAAAAATTATTAATTGACAATTAAAGATTCGAAGCGATAGCTTGCAATAATTCCACATTTGTGTACTCAGGGATTTCAGACAGAATAACTTTTTGTGCTGTAGGTGAGTCGTCCATTAGGTTTTTCAAACGTAGTTGAAACATCCCATAGTTGACATAACCATTACATCAATCGTTCGATAGTTCTTTTAATTATAGTCTAATCAAAATTATTTAAGTTAATCAGTACTTGAGTCAACCAATATACAATATGAACATATGTGGGTGGACCGTAGTTATATCGACAATAGTTAAACTGTATTTAGTTATAATAATATGTAACCCAATTGACGTGAACTTGTAGTGAATTTTATTCATTACAAGTTCTAAACAAAAACGTATTGCCAGTTTACTTAGTTCTCGTAGAGGGTAGACTAAATAAACATCTACGACGACCGATATGGCGTGGAGGTCAGTATACCTGCACTTCACTCCAGAGGTCGTGGGTTCGATTCCCACACAGGACAAATCTTTGTGTGCATGAACATGAATATTTGTTCTGGTCTGGGTGTTTTCCTATATATATTGAGTATATATTTACAAAAAAAAAGTATTTAAGTATGTTTATCCGTTTATATATTATTTCTTTAGTATCCATAACACAAGTTCTTAATGATACTTATCTTGGAACTAAATAATTGGTGTGATTGTAATGGAATATTTATTTATATAAGACGCGAACTTGACCGGGTACTACTCAGGTAAATTATACCCAGACCCAGAAAAATAGCATAATGTTCAAAATTACAATACAATACAATTAATGTACATACATTTTGTTTTTCTAAAAATAATTTCCAACCAAATTACATTTAAAAAAACTAAATAGGTAATAATATTATTTAATAGTTTGTAATGGAAGATCCCTGTACATCGGGTGTAATGAGTCAATGATAATATTTCTACCATCATCATTGAAGCCCAAGCCAACCTCACCTGCAAATGGAGCACCTGCCGACAACGGACGAGGCTCTGGCAAAATAATAGTTCCGGTAAGCGGCAATAAGCTCGCCACCAATTACCAACGATACAATTGGCGAAGTGTGGGCGTATGATATGCCTCTGCTTACCCCCACAGAGATACAAGGCGTGATTGTATGTATGTATGCAATGACAGAAAACAGAAATGATAAAAGAAATATGATAAACATCCGTGTTTATGCACCCAATACACAGAACATACCAGTTCCTTAGTAGGAATCGAAATAAAGATCCTAGAATCGGAATAAAAGTATGCTGTAACTCCAGGCTATGTCGGCAGTTGGAAGTAAAACGCTCTTTTTTATTCTCTGCCAAAAAATATAACAATTTACTCGTCAAGAAAATATTCTTCAAACATTATTAAATAACTCTTAGAAAAAATACTTCTAAGAGAGAAGGGATATTAAAAGGCAAATACGCTCCGTTACACGTAAGAGTTGAGTGAACTTTCGGTGAAAAGAACCAATAAATTACCAGATGTAAAAACGGAACTTAATTTGCCTCGCTAATTCGTCGCCGTCGGCTCAGGTTTCGTATTGCTCATGTTAGTATCGATAACCGTCAAATTATATCGTTTTGACGGTGGGCGGGGTCGGTATTGATAAGTCTAGTATAAAAATGTATTATATAAATATATTGGTTGTTATGGAGCAAGTTGCGACTAAAAGACTTTCTTGACTGGAAGCCTAAAGATCATCATGATGAATTTTGACCACCCAAACCCTATGTTTATAGAGATAGTGAATGAACCGATAGATGAAATAATTTACTAATAATATTTTATAGTATTAAAAATACTAACTAAATAATAACTACTTACCTTTTCTATTGTACATACTATATGCATAGCATTAACCCAAAGCAGAATGGCGCCTATTGACATTCAACGAAATGTTACTGACAAAAGTTGTATCACACGAGAACGTTTGGTTGAAAATAAAATATCCCGTTTTGTTTCCCTATATTAAATATTTAAAGTTACATCTCGTCTTTTTTTCGACCATTTTACTTCTAAAATAAAATGTATAAAAACTAAATACTGATGAGACCGTTTGTTAGTTTTTGCCAATTTCTTTGTTTCTTATTTTTGATGAATTTTTATACGCAATCGATACACGATACCGGTTTGGAATCCCCTTTGACGACAGCGGGCGCGGGGACGCCTTGCTAGGCTTCTAAATCGCAAAAGACAGCGACATCCACCGCCCCCTTAAATGACGTTTTGGGTGCTACCAACTGTTTAACGCTGACTGTACACGATTACGTTAATGTCGCGAGCTTCGCTGCTATCCTTGACTCAGAGCAATTTTTCTCAAACATTACGACTATTCGACTGCAGTTCACTTGCTTCCAACTAAAGTTTGTTGAACTTTCTTCCACATAGATTATGATTCGTTCCAATTAATATTGCAATATCATCATCACCAATTACATATATTCGAACAAAAGCTTTTTTAATACGTTTACAGATGTAACTGTTTAAGAAATACTTATCGAAATACTTAATAACACTGTTAACAAATTCAGGTCCATGTCAGGTTGTTAAGGCGAGCTGTTCCTATTGTACGGGCATACTGGGGTCAATGCCTCCATCATTATCTGCAATTGCATAGAAACATAGTTTCTCTGTGTCTTCCTCTAGGGTTTGCCATGGTTTATTTCTCTGTGGTAAGGTATCAGTATCAAGCTGTAATTGTTCTGATTGGAAGAGAATTACTATTTAATATCTAGGCTGTGGAATTCACTCTAGGCGCCTGTGTTCGCATCCTCACATTTTGTACCTAAGAATCTTTGACCTTTTAAGCGGGAAATGTAACGGAATTTATGCAGAAATGAATACGAATAGGACTTAGTCAATTTTCATAAATTTATTACCAAACGTTGCTTTACAATATAATACTTATTTAAACATATTAGTCACAAAAATATAAAAATCTCGTAATGAAAAATATTACTTCACTTATCATTATTTATTGCACACAAAACGCAATACAAAGGCGAACTTAATACATTCTCTACAATTTAACCTTAGGGTTAAAAGCGGTGCTATACACTAAAAAAAGCAATATTAATAAACTTATATGAATCAACACACTTGTCATGTCATATATTGACTGCGACAACTCAGAATTGTATTGACTTACTTGTATGATCTTAGACGGTACTTGAATTCAAAATAATTACAAATTAAAATTTTATAGTGTGATTATACCCAATAGATAGAAAAATATTACGCACACAATAGTATCTATAAAAAATCTTTAAGAATTTAGTAAGTCTTATGTATTTATTCATACTTACACTCAAATGACGCGTTTCTAATTACGAAAGAGGGCGAAGGTCGAGTCTTGTTCGTATACCTTTGTTATCTCTTGTGGGCATGACATTTGTCAATAGTAGAATTAATATTAATTGGCTGCATTAATTTCTTTTGTTTTTCTAATGTAAATTCATGTAAATTTCTTGTTGTGGACGGTTATTAAATGCCAAGTATATTTGATTTAGAATTCATAATTTACCTTGAAAAAATAGTAGATTGTCAAATTGTTTACTGTTCCCGTGAGTAATACAAACTAAAGTCAAGTCAAGTCAAACTAAATCTTAAAATCATTTATTCAAGTTTGGCTCAATAGAGCTCTTATAAAAGTCTAACTTAAAAATTAACGCGCTCATTCACTGTGGGCGGGAGCTTGATTGTAAAAGAAAGGGCAAGAAAATCGTCAAGGTTGGTTTTTTCTCTCTCCAGTTAAAACGAAATAATATGTACTTAATGTTAAAACATTATGATAAGTCTACAAAAACGTGTGTTCCGCTGTTACACGATTTAAAAGAAAAGAAGACAATAACTATTTTTATCAATCTAAACATAATTACGGATAAATATAGTAGACATGAGCAGACCAGTCCCCACTTGCCACAAGTTCTACTCTACTGTTTACGAGTATAAAGAATGAACCAACCATCGTTTTGCTCAACCATATTTTCGGGAACGTAACGACTCGACGCATGCCGCCACCACAGCAGAGACATTTAAGTGAGCATGGCGTACTCAAGCTACATGATAAAAGGATCACTACAGTACCTACATTGTACCATTAAGAATAATGTATAATTTTATTCTTATTTTATGTTTTTTATAAAACGAAATCATATGGGTTATTTACCGCAATGACTTATATAACATATTGCGCTGTTATTCCATTTCCAGTGGCCTAGTTAATTGGTGTATTTCTCCGTAGTTAGGCTGCTGTTCGTGAGGCATTCGAAGGCGTATGATGGAAACCCGGCACCGCAGTGGAGCCGAGGTGATTCGTTCATCATTGACTTAATGGCGGCGCGCGGGATTCGCACGAGATTCCTTCCCAGGTGTTATTGAGGATGTTATGTTGGAAATTGTGGATTAATTTCTTTCTTTACTTAAATTTTATTTATTTTATAAGGTGTAGATTTTTAAAGAAATAAGTCTTAATTTTATAACGATATATGTGAGAGTAACATAATTAAAACGACTGATCGGATTATCAATGCTGTAAATGTATATCTGTTTTCGATTTCTACACTTTTTGTTGATCGGCCTTGGTAATTTATATAATTTCGTACATAAAATAAAAAGTATATAGGTATAATTGATTGGTACAGGCGTTACTTTGCGGAAATCCATTGTAAGAAGTTGAAGGCAAAAATGTATGTACTAATTGATTATAAATACTTTGTGACAATTTCCGCGAAACCGAATTCTCTCGATTAATTAAGGAGCAACACAACACGTGTTTCATGTTTTCATCTTTATGTAAGAACATTTGACAACTTCAGATCAACGATGAAGTTGACATGACAAACGCTGAAACACGTGTTGTTCGATTTTTAAGAAGATTTCATTTGTGCGGAAAGTGTCACATAGATTTCTAATCGATTAATATATGTTAGTTCGTTATGTATCTATGGTACAAGTTTACTTTTGAAGAATTTCTGGTAATGCTTCAGAAAACTTTTAGATGATATCCATAATACCATAGAACCCGAGCAATATTAAGAACCGTACCAAGTGAACCGACATTATAAATGTGATCGTTCGCAATTCAAAATATTTAATACGTCTACCGATTCCACGATTCAGGTCTGGAAACTTCCATATTAAACTACTGTGGTTCCCAGTAGTTTCTGAAGACGTTTAAGGTTCATCGCATGCGATTCGTACAAAGTCGGCAGCTCTGTGGCTTTAGAAAACCGAGGGTCATTATGTGTATCGTGAACGATTTCGGCACGGAGCAATTATTGCGGATCAACCGCGGGCGATGGAACCAATCATGTTCTTTTAATTCAGAAGTTCGAAAAGCATGCGATGTGCTTTTTCCTGTTTTGGTTTTGACAGGATTAATTTTCGGATATGAAAGATCTATTTTTATAACCAATTTGTGTGTTGTAAATTTTTGATGTGGAATGAAAAGTAAATCTATCAAAAAGGCCTTTTTTATAAGCGTTGTATTATTATTGTGCCTGCCTTTGAAATTCAGTTCAATTGCTCTTATGCTGATACCAAACTTCTGGACATACTCGTACACATACAAGTGCCAATGTAACCCGTACTTATAAAAACAATTATGCTTTTTAATTTTTTTGCGAGCTGTGTAGTAACATAAGTTTAGACCTATGTTTAATAAAACGCTTGACCAAATCCACTATGGGTTGCGACTACATTACAAAACCATAAATTTTTTTAACAGTCAATTATGAACGCGACGTTAACTGATTTCTCGAATATTAATGCAACCAATTGTTGCCTATACTGCCCACTGCGTAACAATAACTTTTGCTCCATAAATATCTCTTTTATACAAAAACAGTGATTGTCACGCCAGTTGGCCAAACGACCTTCTCCAATCAGTAGTGCCAACCATATTTGGGGCTCAGACTCAAAGAAGGCTTTGATTGCATTGAGATTGCAGCTATTTTTATACTTTGCGTTTAAATATAATATTTATGTATGTACTTACGATGTTATTACTGTGTAGTTAGAGTTACCTATGTACAGATCAGCGTGCTGTGGGATAATTATATTCCTTTTAAGACCTTGAGAGCTAGACCTGCTACCAAGCGTATTATTTACGAAAGAGGAGGTTTAGGTAGATGTCAGGTTAGAATTAGGTAAAAAAGCAAAATCTGCGCAAGGGTGGATACTGTTCTATGCTAGTGAGATATTGAGCATATTTTACAACTAATGTGTTGCATTAGGTGCGCATTTCAGTGCATATTCGTAATATGTGACTGTAAATGCATGAAATGTCGCCTTCTGATGGTAATAAGGGCTCATGTCACGTTGGGAAAAATCACGATTGGCACTGTGGCGCGAGACATTGGTTGTAATTATTATATGTCTAGTTATGTTTAGTCACATGCTGCACATGACTTAATGTGTATAAAGTCATGTGCATATATACATATAATCACGCCTTTTTCCCCGAGGCAGGCAGAGGCATATTAGGGACTTCGAAGCTCACCTTCGGCACCTAGGACCGAGGTTGGTGAGCACGGCGGGAGCTTTATCTCGCCTGCTCCCCAATCTCGGGGGAGGTGGCGGCAGTTGCCGTCGCCTTTACATGGGGGTGGTGCGATCCAAAGCCTTGTACGGGGCCCCAATTTGGGCGAGCTCCGTATCGGGTCGCCATCGACGGATCCTGCGACGGCCGCAGAGAGTCATGGCGACTCGTGTTGCTAGGGGGTATCGCACCATCTCCCATGAGGTGGCATGCGCGCTCGCCGGGTCTCTTCCGTGGGACCTCGACGCCGAGGTTCTCTCGGCGGTGTTCTGGCGTGGCGCGCAATCCCGGAGCCAGGGTCTCTGCCCCGCACCGGACACTGTGGTGCGGTGGCGTAGAGACGCTCAGACGCAGGCTCTGGGCGCTTGGCGGCGGCAGCTCTTGAGGAGTGCCGAGGGTGCCGAAGGTTCGAGGCGCCGTATCCTCGAGGCGGTCGGGCCCATCTTGGAGCGATGGGTCGGCTGTCGGTGGGGGTCGATGTCCTTCCGGCTCACGCAGGTGCTTTCCGGGCACGGTTGTTTCGGGAAGTATCTGTGTGACGTCGCCGGGGGGGAATCGACCCGGTGCTGCCACCACTGTGACTGCGCAGTCGACACTGCGCAGCACACGTTGGTGGAGTGCCCAGCGTGGGCGGGGCCGCGGGCGACGCTTACCGCGGCCCTGGGTGGAGTCGCTCTCTCGCTGCCGACCATCATGCGAATGATGGTCGACAGCGAGACGGCGTGGGAGGCGATGGCCTCCTTCTGCGAAGTGGTGATGTCGCAGAAGGAGGCCGCGGAGCGGGAGAGGGAGCGGGATCCGCTCTCTCTCCGGCTACGCCGTTGGCGCAGCGGGCGGGCAAGGAGGGCCCGTCCAGCCGCGCCTGGAGGGTCTTAGGTGGCTGGGGCAGGGGGCCCCTTCCGTCTAGCTATAGACCCTCCCAGAAGTCGGCCAGTTACGCCATGGCCGCACAAGAAGGTAGGAGGGGCGCGACACACTGCGCTCCTCTGAGGAGGTCCTCCCGGTTCTGATCCGGGGGACGTTGGCCGCGGGCGGGGTGCCAGAAGCTACAAACCCAGGCACTGGCCCCCTGCCCCTTTTTCAACAGCGGTGGGCGTCGTCGGAAGTTTTTTAGTGGGTAGGACTGCGGTGGTCGCGTCTGCCGCAGTGAGCCCCACACTCCCCTCCCGGTCCCCCCATTGGACGGGAGACAGTGCGTAAACAGCATTTTTTTTACCGACGATAAAAAAAAAAAAAAGGCAGAGGCATATTAAACGCCCACACTTCGCCAGTTAACGGCGAGGAGTGGAATAGGTGGCGAGACTATTGCCGTTTATCAGGAACATTTGTGACAGCCAGAACCTCGTCCGTTGATCGGCAGGTGCACCACTTGCAGGTGAGGTTGGATTAGATCTTGGTAGGATCCCCATACACCCGTGGAGTGAAGGGTGAAGTATCTAGAGACATAAAACAGCTATGTGTAAAACTTTGTTTTTTGGTCCTAGTGGTATCTTGGAGTCCTCAATCAAACGATACAGAATTGGGTAAAATGTATTATTATTTACCGGTAGAATGACACTGTCAGACAAAAACCTATTATACTTCTTTAATTGCATTAATTTGTAACGATTTCGGAATTAATTTGCTATTGTATCCCACTACGTCCTGTCAGCAATTTGTTGTAAACATCATTTTAACATTTTAAGTTTGCTTTTTACTAAGTCGTGTTTTGTATCTTTTTTAAATCGCCAAGCTAGCCGTTGGTATTTTATAATTCGCCTGCTACATGAATTGTGAATCTTGTTAGCGTTTCGAGCATATCGTTTAAAGCACTTTACTAAGCGTCTTACTGGTTCCATCACTGAGCAATTAGAGTGAGCATCCTTGGATCAAATATCGGATTATTCCACAAGGAAACATAATAGTGAAGTGAATGATGGACGGACATCCTCACTCGGCCGCGTCGGATGAGAGCAGCGGACCGCGATTCCGTACCATTGTCCACACTTATATACTTACTCAGTTTTGCATTCAATTGACGGATTGAAAGTGAAAAAGGTACTGCAAATATCGATACAGATCTGTTTATCATAAAGAGATGTACTTCTATACCTTTATCAAGGACATAAATGTTTTATTTTGTATAATGTAACTATGCGATTGGTGCCTTGAAATATCTCAAAGTGATTTTGTCGGTTTTAAGAGAACAGAGAAAGAGGTGAGAATCCACAAAGGCATAAGTTAAGAAAAAACATTTATTGCGATGGTTGAATCTTAAATATTTTCCGAGATACTTTAAGTTCTTTGTTATTAAAGACATGTTAAATTATGTGAATAATGTGCATGTTTAAGATAATTTTTGAATATGGAATTTCATTTTGTTTGTAAAAATTTGACGAATCTAAATGATCCTGTTGATCTTAAAGACTAAACCCCATCCAGATCCAGGACCCAATAACTTCTTTCTAAAAAGTAAATTAATCGACCTGCTTAAGCCAATACTTTTTGAGAAATTTCAATATCATTTATTACGTTCAAATTAGTTAGAGAATGCAACTTCTCGGCGCGCATAGAAAGCGTTTGCACGCTCCACTGGCTGTTCATCGGTCTTAATAAATTGTTAGGACGTGGACACTCGCTTTATCGAGCCACGACTATCAAGAATTATGTTATAGTCACCAAGATCTATTTCAATACTCCATGTCTTTACCAGATAACGGGTTTATGGTGTCCATTAAACATTAACTATAAGTTGACAGTTTTGTTGTATATCATATACATGTTGTACTATAAAATGCCTGATTGTAGTGTCCAAATAAAAGTTTGAAGAAATGTATATTAAAGTATGGTTCCGGCCTAAAACAGTACCACCCCCTCTCATTTCACCGGGAAGTCGTATTGTCGAGTACCGGATGATGGGCAGCAGCGTCATCCTGCGTACACGCTTGAACTGTGATCACCTACCCAGCGTGATGACTATGGGCAAATAACCCGAATAGAATGCGATCTATTAGGGCGGCTAATGTTCAGCATTGGACTCTGTGAGGCCGTTATGATGATGATATTAAATTAATACGGTACATATTGGTATGTTTCCATTTTATATCCAGTTGTTATGTTTTTTTTGTTCTTTTAAATAATGGCTTCGTGCGTTTAGCACATTTAGCCAGTTTCAAGTTAAAGATATATTAATTATACCTAATACATAGTAAATGAAAATGAGTGGTGATAAATATGATAAATGAGATGCTCTGCCGGGACTATACTGAGATCTGACATGGACTTCTTAAGAGAATTTGACAAGCGATGTTGCACTTTTTTTTGATGTTAGCACACAGTAATGTTCGGAATATCACAATTGTTTTGAAAATTAAACAAAACTGCAGACATGACGCTTCACTTTCCCGCCAAGAAGTCCCATAGCTGATGTAAGAAATAATTTAGGCTACTTTTTAATTCATCATGTAACAAGGACGTGAAGGTCAGTAAATCTATCATTTTTAGGGTTTAGGGTTCGACTCCTACACATGATAATATATGTATCCATGGATACGCATATTTCTCCCAGTCAAAGTGTGTTCTATATCCATAATATAAGCTCTGCTCATATAAGGCTTCACATCGTCATTAAACAACATCAATTTGTCAAAATGACTTTGAAGTTGTAACTTTAAACGATAGTTTATTGCAATAGAAAGTAGGCTGCAGTCCAACGGATGAAATGTGTATTGTACAGAGTAAGTACAGACTAAGTAACCATAATGTAGCTTTATCTTTATTTCTGGCGAACGTAACAGATCCCGGTTATCGGCGATGGGGTCGCCACCTATTACGTGGGAACAACAATATAATTGGCAAAGTGTAGGTGTATATTATGCCTCTGCCTACCAATTTTGGCGAACTTGGCGTGAAAGTATGTATGTATCTTTATTTGTTAGTTTGAGTGTGTTGAGGGAAGATTTCCGTGACATTCATTTAACGTACGATTTATTGCTGAGTAGGTACTATTTTTTACCTTGAATATGATTAAGGAAATATGTTCTAGGTTTTGAAGTGCTGAATAAACATATAACTTTCTTTCTATGAAAAAAACGGATTCCGGATTCGTTAATGGTTTTTAAATATATGGGAAGTCTGTTGGCGTTGAAGCTACGTTCCAAATCTGTAGTCGAACCCTCAAAAAAAAAACTTGAAAACTATAAACAATCGCTGAACATACATGGGGTGATTCGAGTACCCCAAGAGGTGTTCTATCTCTGGACTTCCGCTAACAATTTGGGACAATGTATTTAAAACACTACTGTATGGTAGCAACACCTCCAAAAAATTCTACCACCTATGTCTAGCCCGAGGTAACCGTTATAAAGGATAGTATCTCGTCTAGTTTCCATGTTGGCGAAGGGCACCTCTCACTATTTGAAACCGTTTTACCTAGAGATATCTGTGCAAACCTCGACTTGTATAGGATCCTACCAAGACCTAAGGAGCCCAAGCCAACCTTACCTGCAAGTGGTACGCTTGCAAATCAACGGACGAGGCTCTGGCGAACATAACAGTGCCCGGTAAGCGGCAATAGGCTCGCCACAATATTGCCGCTTAATGTGGGACCAACTATATTATTGGCGAAGTGTGGGCGTATAATATGCCTCTGCCTACCCCTTCAGGGAAACAGGCGTGAATGTATGTATCTGTGCAAAAATAAATTAGCTTTTACTATATTAATCTCCATACAATATTTGTAGCAAGGTTCTGACTCCACTTAAAAGGTTTCCACTTAAATGGGATATGTTTGTATATGTATTGAATACGGGCCTTTTTAAATCTTTTTACTGAAGTACGTTACACAAGAAAACGAATATGCAACAATTTGGCCAACATGCTTTAACAGTACCAAGGTTGCGGTAAAAACTTGAAATTAAAAAAAACCCGTTCAAATTCGTGCGTGACTGAATTTAAAAGATTGTCATATGTCCCAATAATTATTAATCAGCTTCACCTAGCGCCAAACTAAGCATAGCTTGCACTATGAATACTTATTGGACAACGGATAAAAATACATACCTACACACTCTCACGCCTTTACCCCAAAGGGATAGGAAATTCGAGCCTGTTGCCGCTTACCGGGAACCTTTATGATTGCCAGCGCACCGTCTGTTGATTTGCAAATGTTGCCCTACTTTCAGTGGCTTGGGCTCCTAGGTCTTGGTAGGATACCTCTACATATTTTTTTGTAAATGCATATTCAAAATAGACAATAAACTCACAGACAAAGACAAGCAATTTAAAAATTCTTGTATGTGTGCACAATTTTATATTTTATTTCTAGCAGTCTAGAATTTTATATAACAGTCTTTTTCCTATTTTGCCACGTCTTGGGAGGACGTTTCTAACTATTTCTTAGCTTCTACTATTTGCAAAATGTTAACTTATCCCTAATATTAGGTTCTTTTAACGACGCAAAATGGCTGATAATTACATTTTTATAATTGTGTTGAGACATTGTAGGGAAATTATTAAAGCTGATAATTTGGTACGTACTTTAATAAACTAGTAATTTAATCAACTTTAATACTTACATAAAAGAAGAGGTAAGCCTAAGGATGACACTATTTTTTTTTCTCTTTCTGATTATTCAATAACAGCTCCAAGAAATACAGTAACAAAATTGCTGCATAAACGAGAAAAAAACACATCAAACAAAGTTATAGACATTTTACTAAGTAGCCTTCAAACTAAAGCGTTACGCCGCTTAAAAAGTAATCTGTTTATGAAATGGAGCAAAAAAATCATGTCAAGCCACGATCGATCTTAATGGAAACAAAAGAAGTAATTGCTTCGATACCTTTCTTCCGCAAACCGAGGTCGGGCGTGACCAACTTGAATTCCTCAACTAAAATAATCTCTGCACAAAACAAGACCTATGTTCTCTAATAAATTACAGCGAGCTGGAACTCAATTTATGTTGGATACTTATTCATCCGGCTAAGCAGAGCCTTAAAGGTTAGATCATACAGCGGGCGAGCTAAGGACGGCGAGGAAAAGGCGAGACACTTCCAATGAATTAACTCACTTTAAGTAAATGATTATGAATCAACTCATTTTGAGTAAAAAAAAATCAGCGTAACATTTAATCAATATGTAAGGTAGTCGTATCTAGTGTCGCAATACAGTTGCGATCAGACATTAAAATGAACAGTTTGAGTATTTTCTTCAAGCCTCCGAAAAAGGGGGTTAACTAGGATCACTTCAATGATAGAGTTTTCAAATTTCCGACGTTTTCGTGCCATTGATGATAAAGTAAAAGTGTGTGTATTGCTGTTGGATTGTTATTTCTTAACGCTGATAGCTACACTCAGACGAACTTTGAACACAGATAGGTTTAATACATCTTCCCATACGAACTTAGTCGTGGCCACTTAGAAATATAATGATAGACCCAATCTAGGCTCATGAAACTAGCCTAAGCTTGAAGTCCCGTCGTACTCTCAATGTGACAAGAGCTTTATGAGAACTATGATCTCCAAGTAGACCTCGACCGAATAGCAATGTTTAGACCATGAAATTACTTTTTATGGCATAAAAGTAAAGATGAAATATTGACCCCAAAACAAAATGTCGAATATTTTGATTGCTTTCTAAGCATTATTTCAAGGTTTATTGTATATGAATGGAAGTACAAAGGTCAGTGTGACGAATTTCGAAAGTCAATCATTACGTTTGAATCAAATTACTTTGTATTTGATTAAACTGTATGAGTTTACACAAATCTTTGTATTTCTTATTTGAATTTACTTTTTGCTGCCTTTCACTTGATTATTAACATTTTCGTTATTATTTTCTTTATTTCAGCTATACGAAGTTGACTGTTGTACATAGACCTACAAAAACATTTAAGACGTCAATCTACGTTGGTTTTCTTGTATGTACAGCCTTTCTCCGTCTGAAACATATTATAATTCCATCGGATAGGACGAATTTAGTCGTTCTCACTCATTTATAGAACTAATAACTATTTAAACTATTTCAAGGGAAAATTTAGAATTGCCACCTAGTATCCTATCATTTAAGTAGTAGAAGATACTACGTCATTGACATGGAAATCAGTACATCATCCAAAACACAATTTTCTACAAAAATGAGTCACTTATTGCTTTAGACCATTATTAACATCCGATGGCTATTGTCACTAGGGGCTGACGAGATTCAGGTTTAAATGACCCTGCATCTACTTTCCCTTGCAATAATGCCTTCATTATAACTGCATTAGCCGTGGTTTGAAGAGCACAGATCATCTAGAAACTTGAAGACATTTGCATTGAGATCGTTTTGACTGTCACCGTATAGCTTTTGCTGTGGTTTCAATGGTATGTTGACATTTGAGAAGGCTCCCTTATGTGTTTGAATTGTTTGCTTGCCTTTTCTAGCATACTTTTTAGTTCAACCATTAGCCTTGATATTACTTTTGTAGGCTATGATAAAAGGTCGATTTCAGATTGCTGATGTCAGAGTGACTTTTGGGGCTTCATAGCCAAATCAGTTTTCATAAAATCACCACTTCTTAGTTTTATTACAAAGTAAGCAGATCCTGTCCTACTTATTGATTGATTGACATTTTTAGGAGAACCAACAGCTTGCTAAACATCATAAAATTTAAATCTAATCTTAGAAAGCTAATTATAGGTCCCCACTGTCTAGAACTAGTCTAGACTTAGACGGGCTAACACATCATGATTATTTGTTGTAACTGTACAGTTATTACACGTATGCATCCACAAATATCTAACCTAAGGTTCAAAGTGCGTCACGGACAATCTGTGGGCTCCGTGATAAGATGCATGTTCGTGTATATGCACTTTTTTTCTAGTAGTAGAATCGAGCACATGACCTAAGAAGCGGAGAGTAAGAATAAGAGACATCATAAAGAATCATAATAAGTCGTTTTAAGTTCACTTATTATTATCATCATTCCAGTCTATTATCTTCCCACTACTGGGCTCGGACCTCCTTTCACCAACCCAGGTAAGATGGATTGACTTAAGCAGGTGTGTGGAATTTTTCTATTAGATCTTTATAATCCTTTGATTTGTCTACACGACCACCACATTTTATTATCTTTAAGTTATTACCGAGAACAACGTATTAACGTGTTTTCCGCAGCACGGAAGCGCTCGATATTAATTGACACACAATTAGTCAGCTCTCTAATAGCTCTGAGCACTCTGCTTTGTTCCATTTTTGGTCATCAAGAACTTACCGCTGAAATACTATCGCTTTTAAAGTCAAAATTGTTTGTTTGCAATATACAATTATGACAGAACACATCGCATGCTTAAAAGAACATCGACCCATTAATAGATAGGTCAGGTTTAAGTTACGTACTTATACAGTCGTTCTATTTCTTACTGTGATCGAATTAATGTTAATTAAACGTTCAAAACACAAGCAGAATTACTAATTAATAAATTAAAAATTAAAATTAAAACTTTTATTGGGCATATCATTAAGATTGTACACTTTGCTTGTACAATGACAAAAAACACTTACATAACTAGTATTAAAACTATTATACACGCACTTAAATACTAACTGCTTTTAAACTAATATTTAAATTTATGTAAATAACACTAAAAAATCATACAATAAAATTTAGTGTTTGAATTTAAGTATGAACGACAATCAATAACATTGCAAACATTTCAAAATGATTGTTAGTATGAAGGTTTAGAAGGCAATTCAATCATACAAGCAAGTAGTCATATCGGTAATAAAAGTAAATTTCCATTAAATATACGACATAACACGGTTAACAGGTTAGGTACTTTTTTATAATCACTCAAAGTGGGTACAATGACAAAAATTCTTTACCCCTCGTACTAGTCAAAGACTAGTATCAATAGTAAGTATCAATATCAGTAGTAATAAGAGTATCAATTTAATGCGCTTACAAGTAGGACAAGTATACTTTAGAAGATCTTCTTTTGTGATGTCCCAAAAATCGTCTTCTTTGAGTTAAGTCCCTATTCCATTAATCACGCGAATGTCCAAAGTGTTAAATCTCTAATGCTATGTTTTAGGCCTTCAAAATTTTCATACTTTAATAGCTATACAATACCGCCTTAATGATACATAAAGCAATTTTTTTTCTCTAACGACCTTCGGTTAGTACGGTAATAGGTACTTTACATTGATGCTCCAGTTTCAACTGAATAGAAATTACCTCTCGTAATTCATGAAGTGTATCTAAAATACTTACCTACTACATAAAGAAATAGCGGCCACCGGCGACTTCGTCCCCGTGATCTACATATAAAACTTCCTCTTAAACTATTGTACCTATCTATTCAAAAAAACCGCATCAAAATCCGTTGCGTAGTTATAAAGATTAAAGCATACATACAGGGATAGACAGATTAAAGATAATAATAATAATAAATACTTTCTAACAATTACACCAAATATTTAGTTCTAAAGTAAAGTAAAGTAAAAAGTTCTTTATTTCATAAACTATTACATAGCACTTGAAAACGTCAAAACAAAATAAACATGAAAAAAAAAATTATATCAACCCTGAAATCACGATGCTTAGATTCACTTACATGCAAATAAATAAAAATTAGGTGTAAGTGAATCTAAGTGCCAGTTCCGAGCCTCCGCTCTGTGAGAAGAACTGACAAGAAACTCACAGGCTATGCTCTTTTAAATTATTTTTATTACATGACACACACAGTGTAAATTTGATGATACTGAAAGGGTCCCCCGAAGCTGTAACCAATAAAGTAGCACTAAGGGAACCTTCCATCACAGTCAAGTAAGTATGTATTGTGAAACTGAGCTGAGCCTGTACAATAAGGGATGGTCACAATGATCTGGTTGACTTTTTATTCTAATATACACATACAAGTTGTAAATGTTAAGCCCAAGCTTGTTTATCCGATAAGTAATCATTAACAGCATAATACCCCTTTTGAAGAAACTGCTTTTTAACTACAGTTTTAAAAGTTGCCAATGGTAGATCAATTATTTCCTGCGGAATTTTATTAAAAAATCTGATACTATTACCCAAAAATGTATTTTTTGTTTTGTGAAGTCGACAATTTGGCAGAGAGAGCTTATTTCTATTCCTAGTATTAAAATTATGTACTTTTGAATTTTTATCAAATGTATTAATGTTTTTGCGAACATACATTATATTATCAAATATATACTGAGATGCAACCGTTAATATGTTAATTCTTTTAAACATCTCTCTAAGAGAATCTCTGGACTTAAGATTATAGATAGCTCTTATGGCGCGCTTTTGTAGTACAAATATATTATGTATGTCCGCAGCAGATCCCCACAATAACATACCATATGACATAATGCTATGAAAATAGCTAAAATAAACTAATCTAGCTGTTTCTTCGTCTGTTATGAGTCTTATCTTTTTGATGGCATAGCATGCTGAGCTAAGCCTTCCGGACAAATCCATTATATGGGGGTTCCACTGCAATTTAGAATCAATATTGATGCCTAAGAACTTTGTGTCATTTAATAACTCGATATTCTTGCCATTCATTTTCAAGTTAGTTGAGACTTTTGTAACATTAGGCAATGAGAACTTTATACATTTGGTTTTACTTGCGTTAAGAGATAGATTGTTAACCGTAAACCAATGTAAAACCTTCGCAAGAGCATTATTTATCACGTCAGAATGATCCTTGCCTCTGTTCACTTTAAATATCAGAGATGTATCGTCAGCAAACAAAACTGTTTCGCACAGATCTCTAGTATAGAAAGGTAGATCGTTAATATAAATTAGAAACAATAAAGGGCCCAAAATCGAACCTTGTGGAACTCCCATAAGCAATGGCGCGCCAGAAGACTCGACTCTATTAATAACTACTTTTTGAGTTCTGTCACTCAAGTAAGATTTAATTAATTTTAAAGAATTACTATTAACACCATAATATGTCAATTTAGCTAACAAAGTAGGATGGTCAACGCAATCGAATGCCTTCGAAAGATCACAAAATACTCCAATCGCATCCTGCCTGTCCTCCCAGGCGTCAAATATATGCTTCATTAGGGCTACACCAGCATCTGTAGTGGATTTACTCTTAGTGAAACCATACTGCTGAGAATGAAATAAGGAATTCAGAGAGAAATGACAAAGTAATTGATTAAAAATAACTTTTTCAAATATTTTACTAAGAGCTGGGAGTACTGATATTGGTCTATAGTTAGTAGGATCAGACTTCTCACCAGCTTTAAAAAGAGGTATTACTTTACTGTATTTCATTAAACTTGGAAATGAACCATCATCAATACATTGATTAAAAATGACTGCCAACTGAGGAGCAATAATATTAATGATAGATTTAATAATGTTGGTTGAGATTCCCCATAAATCCTCAGTTAATTTTAAATTTATTGTATTAAAAGTATTAACTATTGTAGAGCCATCAATATGTCTAAAACTAAATAATTCACTACAAAGAGGTACATTGTCTTCAAGAAGAAAGACTGCACGCTGAGTAGAGGAGTCAAGTGCTTGAGTTGTCTCTAATGGTATATTCACAAAGAAATTCCGAAATGCGTTGGCCACCTCTTCTTCTTCTACAATATCTTTATCATCGACTTTAAGAGTTATCATGCTATGATTATTCTTGTATTTTCCAGATTCTTGGTTTATGACATTCCATGTAGCTTTAATTTTATTTTTGGAATTCATAATTTTATTTTTAAGATGCATTGACTTAGCAGTGGTGCAAACAAGTTTGAACAATTTTGAATAATTTCTAACATGTTGAATAAAATTTGAATCTGTTGAAGTACTTTTTTCTCTATATAAATCAAAAAGTTTCTTCCTACTTTTATAAATTCCGGGAGTAGCCCAATCACAAAACTTCCTTTTGTTTGAAATTTCCACACTTTTCAGCTTAAAGTTATTCTTAAATTCTTGTTGTAAGTTCTAAGATAAGTATCATTAAGATCTTGTGTTATGGATACTAAACAACGTATAAACATATCTACATACTTTTTTTTTTGTAAATACATACTTAATATACATAGGAAAACCCCCAGACCAGAACAAATATTCATGTTCATGCACACAAAGATTTGTCCTGTGTGGGAATCGAACCCACGACCTCTGGAGTCAAGTGTAGGTATACTGACTTCCACGCCATATCGGTCGTCAAAGATACTTTGTTTTATACTATGTCGAGATTTAGTTCGATATTGCTGACTATAACTATTTGTAAATCGTCCCTGTCTCATTTAGTAATACATAATTGGATATGCTGTTGGACAAGTCCGTAAATCAGACACAACACGACAAAATTACGATCAAAACCTCGATAAACCCAAATCTTTAACTAACGGTTGCTAGTTACAGATCTATTATTTTAAAGTAATTGTACCACTAGGTACTGAAGTGTAATTTTTAGGTCACTAGAAAAGATTATTGAACTCAATTCAATTCAACTATTAATGAGAGCATTAACATTTTACACTATTCTTCGGGACATATCATGTTTTTTTTTATTGAATATAATTTAAGGATAGCTTTAAGCTTATCACCTCAGACCATTAACGTCCTATTACCTACTGAAATCAGGTTTCCTATCATAGGATAGGAGGAATTCAGGTCCTACCTCAACACGCTGTGTCGAGTCAGTGTCAGCACGTATTAGCGGAGCAGGTGTGTGACGTTTTGCTGTAAAATGGCCAAAATGGCAACATTTAAAACCGATACCTAAGACTTAACTAGCCTTTCAAAGCAACCATTTAAATAATGAACTCTGTGACCATATGCGAACGGTATCGTACCACCGAGTCTAGCCAAACCAATCAAATCAAACTGTATATTGCGAAAACAGGGCTCAAGATAGTTTCCGAATATTAGTCACCATGCCATAATCTTTGATCAAACACAATTGGTCTCATTTGTACATTGCCTCAGGAATTATTTCGCGTACTATCAGTAAGTGTGCGAAGGTAAGGCTGGTGATCTTGCGAAACATTTCTCAGCAAAAATCACGATTCTGACATTTGTTTGTGGTTATGGGTCGCGGGTGGAGCAGAGCGTGGCATTTCGGCGGTTCATGCGCATACCGCAGGCTGAGTGTATACTGCGCGAATTGCGATGCGACAGACTAAGTAACATCTATAATAGCATGACTAAATTCTATACGAAAGGCCTGAGATAATGAACAATGTTTAAGATTATATTTTCTTATGTCCAATAAAAGATTTTTAAAATAATAGCTTAAAAAATTAGCTTAAAATATAGCCAGGAAACAATAAAATTTGTAATACTGAATCTACAAAACACGCGGGTTTAAATCCCACCTTAAAGCATGACTAGCTAGCTCCGCTAAGAAACCGTTTCCAAAGTTAAACAGAGTTTACGAAAGTTTAGTTAATTTTTTTAAACTAAACTTTCGGTTAGCTAGTCACTACACTGGCTTTAGGGTAGTCAAATATAACTTGTTTACGAAAGTCAGTACGTAGGTGGGTAGATATTTGCGTTGCATTTAAAATTTCAATCGGAAAGCACATTAATTAGTTGATCTCTTTTAAGCTCTGTATGTCGCTTTAAAAAATGTTATGAGAAGATAACACAGCTACCTTCGAAAACCCAGACTGAGTCTCCTTTCTAGGGGAAACGGTAACTAGCGAAATAACTACTAGATATCTAAAACAATTTATATTGCAAAAGTAAGACGAAGTTTTTTGGTTGGAATTGTCTTGCACAACGGTCACTAATCCTGAATAATGCTAAAACTAATTATAATTAAAACATTATTATGTCCCTCTCATCTTCAAATCAATGGCTGAAATGCAATGACATCTAAAAACTGCTGTGCAAGCCGGCCTAAATAAACAAATAAATAAGGAGGCGTATTATTTACCACCAGAAAACCATCGATATAAGACTTATTTGTTTTGTTCATAATAAAAATAAAAATGTAAGCATTTAAAATCAAAAGCTAACCTACTTTTACTTCTCGCTAGATGCCTTGCTGCCTAATGTAAACCCAGTCTTAATCCCATTGACATACCATACCCATCAAATATACTCAAACAAAATCAAACTTTAACTATCACCTTCATAAGCACAATAATCGAAATGGTCTTCAACTGTACTCCAAATAAGCGACGCATTTCATTCTCAATCTTAAACAAAATAGTTTAAAACATAACATGCAGTAAGTACAATCCTAGATGAACCCTTCTAAAGTCCTTGAAGTGCGTTTAAGAAGAGCGCTGAAATGTGCATGATATGTCCTATTGTTTGTGAATGCACGAGACTAATACGGACTAGTGAATGCCTGAGGCTTCGTTTACGAAAACTCTCTTATAATTCAGATTGCATCTATTAAAGAAAAAAAGATTTTTAAATTAAAAATAGTATAAAGAATCCGCGGATTTTAAACTTGGTTTTTGTAATGCTGACTTTTAAGTTCAGTTTTAAGCAATCCTAAACTGATTTTTAAATACCCCCTACCTGAGCGCCGTGTGGTTGCGAATCCTCCAAAGAGTTTAATCACTCCATGTCTTGCCCGAGTCTGTCGTAAAAATTTTGTATTATTTTTAATAAATAAATCATATTTATTTGCAAATACAGGTGATACAGGGGTGTTCACAACATGCATAAAATTTGTGCTATTCCATATTTAGCCTCGTGGCATGCAAATATACAATAAACAATGGTAATGCTTTATCATAACTGATTAATCATTACATTACACTGAAATTTTGTGGTTAAAGAATGGAGTTAAATGTGTCCGAATAGAATAGCAGTTTACTTCATATAAATACCTTAATATTTCCTTAACATTGAATTAACATTAAAATTAAATCCTTTCATATTTTAAAGAATAATTAAGTGAAATAGTTCTGACAAGAAGTCGTTAAAAAAACCATGGCCCCACGAAATTAGTCTTCTGTGACTGGAATCGAAGGAGTTCGAAGTGAACGAAATTTAAACATTTTGACACAATCTATTATTCATTGCACTTTACTGTCAATCCTTAATATCTTCTTAAATCAATATGTACGTAAAATATGTTTTTAGGCACGTAAGCGGTAGGCGGCCGGTAACTAGATCAATGGCAGTTGTGTAAGCGCACCGTGACTTGCTATAATAAAGTAACTTTTACTACACTTCAATCGTTTTGGATTGCAGAACTTATTTCAGTACATAAAGATTCCATGCTCAGACACTGTCCATGCAAGACGATTATACATACTCCACCACGCAGACAAAAGGACAACATGTAGCCCTCTTTCTTATAGAATATTTCTAACCGTCTCACATAGCCCAACACTCAACACTCTTATCATCATATCCTAGCATTATCCCGGTTGCCTTAAACCTAGGGTCTGCTCACTGGTCTAACCAAATTTGGCTGAACTTTAGGTATCACATGGAGCGACTGACATCTGACCTCCACAACCCAAAGGAAAACATAATATGAATAACTTTCATATACAGTTGTAAGCAGGACTAACAGGTCTAATGAAGCTTGATGATGAAGTTCTTGCTATCCAATAGCAAACAAACGGTCACCCGTGCTAGACCTAACTTCGGTTATAGTTTCTATCAATCTAGAAACATAGCGCCAAAAGCAAGCCGAATTAAAATTTCTAAGTAATGTTTTAATCATTGAGGATTTTGAGGTAGGTATGACAGTAGTTCTAGAGAGTGCAAAAGTGGAGTATTTAAAAACAGACAAAGGGTCTGTGTCACGGATAGGTGTGCGGTGCCAACGGAGGATAAGGTCTAACTCTGTTACCTACTTGGCACCTTACGTGGAGCAGGAAACTGTGGGGTTTAGTGCGTAGTCCTGAGCACTATTTCGGCCAGGGATCCCGACATAACTTTGTGCAGTGCCATTGGTGCAAAGTGTGCGTAAATGCATTACCATTAAAGTATGACAGTAGTGTCGCATAATATTTATATAATTGCTTATTTTATTTAATGTACGTGAAAATACATACATACATTCACGCCTGTTTCCCCGAAGGGGTAGTCAGAGGCATATAATACGCTCACACTTCGCCAATTATATAGTTGGTCCCACGTAAAAGGGGGCGAGCCTATTGCCGCTTACCGGGCATTGTCATGTTCGCCAGAGCCTAGTCCGTTGATCGGCAGGTGCACCACTTGCAGGTGAGGTTGGCTTGAGCTCCCCAGGTCTTGGTATGATCCCTGTATACAGGAATTGAAAAAACCTACTCAAAATACTAGATTAAGTTTGCAAGAAGACACGATACTCATTTCGTTATAGAATCTTAAACATACTTTAACCATGCACTTGCAGAACAAATCGATACATCATACAACCATAATGACTTCATAAAACGCAAAGTACAATACGTAACACAAAAAACCTGTCAAGAAAATGATAGCTTATGTTCATTAAGCAAATCTATGGCGTTCATGAACATTAGCCACGGGCGCAGAGAGCACGACTTCTTAACAAATTGTCAATTATAGTTTAATGTGAACAAAACTCAGATATGTATAGCAAAGGTCACTCTTACTTTTGTTGTATTGTTACGAAATGTAGCAAATTATTTACATCTAAAGTGATGTAGAAACAGTTTGTGAATTACGGACGTTTTGGTTCGTTCTTTTGATATTTTCTTACTACTTTATTGCGCAAAACGTTATTGAAATTTTATCGTAACGTTTTCATTGTCGTCATTAAATAATAATTTAAAAAAGATATTTCTTTGGTAGTTCAGAACAGTAATAGGCGGGCCTTTGTCTACAGTAACTTCTCAAATGTAAGAGTAATTAAAGGTGTACAGGGTTTATATAATCATCTTTGGAGTCCAAGCCAACCTAACTTGCAAGTGGTACACCTGCCGAATAACGGGCGAGGCTCTGGCAAACACAGAAGTTCCCGTCAAGCGGATTGCCGCAATAGGCTCGCCACCTATTACGTGGGACGAACAACAATATTGGCGAAGTGTGGGCGTATAATATGCCGCTGCCCACCCCTTCGGGGAAACAGGCGTGATTGTATGTAATGTGTAAGTGCTATATGGCTATTTAGAGTAAGGAGAGCTTTTCTACTACAACGGATAGATAGATACGTACAGACTTTTTTTGAGACCACAACATTAGTATTAGTAACCTAATGGCAGAAATGATAATAATTGTTCTAATCATCCATCAATCCTTAGTCACCTTCATCCAGCGGCTACATATACTGTAAATACATTGAAAACGATAGACAATTACTATTAAGTATACAAAATATCAGAATACAATAGTACATTAAACTGCTATTTCATCATAACAGCCTTATAAAGCCCACTGCTGAACATTGGCCCCACAATAAATGACATTCTAATGGGGACATTTGCCTTAAAACACCACTCGGCCACAACGCAGGATGACGCTGCTGCCCATCATCCGGTAGGATTTCTCTTCGTCGACTCTTACGACTCCCCGTGAGATAAAAACCCCGGATGATACTATTCTCGGCAGGCACCACACGACATGGCACGGCACGTATCTCATTTAAATAATTAACTCAAAAATACTAAAGTTACGTTTGAGTTCTGTGCATGTTTTTTACCCTATTTTATTTTTAATTATAAATTCCTATCGTTGACATTAATCTAACTGTTCATTTGATATCGTAACAGTGCTTGTTGAGCTTTATATTGTTATAAATTAATGAATTGATAAAACTTTAACTCGGGTTTTATGATTTATTATAAATAGCTCTTATTATTTTATGATTACAATTAAAGTTTTGAGCACAGCTTTCTTCTGTCATATAATAATATTATAGTATCATTGTAATTAAATGGTTAATATTTTATAAAAAAAAGTATGTCGTAGATAATAGTAGTGTTACTTTTAGTACTACTATATTAGTAGTACCTATTATTTTTCATTTTATTTAGATAAAATTAAAAAGATAGGTAATAAATGGAAACCCTACAGCAGCTAGTCTGGAGTTCTCTGCCGGCACATTTGTTTCCTAGCTCTTATAGTTCCGAATCTTTAAAGCGAAGCGTAAAACCGTAATTATTCTGATAAAAAATAATCAATTTTCGAATCCCGTCTTTGATACTTAAACAGTAGGTTGTACCTACTTATCATATGGAATCAGATAAGAAAAGGGATTTTTCCCTTTTTGGAAACAAAATAATTGAGTGTTATCAGTGTCTATTTCGTTTTGTTTAAATAAGTACTAAACTATACCAAAGGCCGAGAAGCAAGTAAAAAGAGTTCACCCGTATGTCTAACGTATATTAAAATTTTGCCCGCATTTTTGCTTTGTCACGTAATAACTGCTTAGTACATCATTGTTCAGCCTTTTAAAATTAATAATCGACCAATGAAATCAAATTAACAATCGACAGCGTAATTGTTTTACAATTGCTTTCCTCCTGTCATGGCAGTAATTTCTTTCATTGACTTCAAGTATGTAATAAGCCTTTTGTCGGAAAGTGTGCGGCGCGCGGAAACGCCCAAAGCGGCGGGCTAAAAAACCGTTTATTGTGGGAAATGAGAGCGAAATGGCGAACAACAAAACTGTGAGATGAAAGTGTGATGCTAGTCTCCCAGACCTCCACAATGCGGCGATTACACCGAGCTGCGACAATCGTGAGCACTGAGAACGAAAGTGTTGCGCAATAGTACAATCAGCTGTAAAACTTTAAGTATTTTTTAATAATATAATTGCGTAATATTAATAGGTGGTAGTAATATTTGTGGACTAAATACTCATACTAATGAACTTAATATTCTTTGATATTTAGTTTTTTCTAATTAAAAAGAATATACTACTAATGATTAGTGGATTGTTTAAAGAAAATTGTATTAATTTGCCAGAACTAAATTATGTATTGTATAAACATCAGATGGTATATTACAAATAATATAATTATTTTTTAACGTAGTTTATGGTAAGTGCAGTTTGTATTTTTTTATTTTAGTTTATGTATGTTTATTGACTACCGCACCTCCTTTAAAGTTTTCTGCTAACCCTAAGGTTAACAGAGAATGCCTCATGGCATTAAGTTCCCCTTTTTTAATACTTTTAAGTGTACAATAAAGACTAAATAATAATAAATCATTTATTTCATAGAATATGGTTATCGTATACATGTTCAGGTTTCTTATTCCAACATATTCTGTCGGTCAACAAAATATAATAATAATAATAATAAATAACTAAAAGTTGTCATTTATTTCGTTAGTCACAGTTTGTTCTCATTTATTAGTTATTAACTTTATTGCTTATGATTTCTAAGAGACACATTAAACCTTGAGGGTCTTAATATAAAACGAGATCTAAAGTAAGACAAAGTTAAAAACTAGTGCTATCACTGTCTTCATGTTATCAAACGAAAGTGACAGCACTAAATTTAAACCTGAGGGCCTACTCTAATTCAACGAAAACGAAACTTCGTTATACCCATCCCTTACACTCGATACTGATATACCCAGAGAGTGAAAGAGACAGGTACAACGAAGTTTCGTTTTCGTTGAATTAGAGTAGGCCCTCTGGTCTTATTTTAGATCTCGTTTTGTAATAAGACCCCAAATGTTATGGTGGGATTTAGAACATTGCAAAATCCTCGTAGAACGTTCAGTCGTTTTTTAGAGATAAGCTTAGTCTGAATAATTGAATTAAATTAAAAAAAAGTTTTTAGTGACAGAGTACGCTTATGAAGAAACCATAACATTTTGCCCCAAATAGAGGAGCCTGTAGGATCTATTACTCTCCTTTGATTTGGAGAGGCTTCATAACTCTACAGCGCATTCATATGTCCCATCATGTGATATATGAGATAGAAGAGTATCGCTGAAGTTGTTTCCCTAAGCAGGCAATACTGATTATGAGCAGACCATTATATAAGGTCTTGTCCGTGTGGGGTATCTAGTCAATCGATGGCAAGAATAAAATCTACTTTTAATTGTTAGCTTAATTCTTTAGTAGTTGTTTTGTTTACTTGGTTTTCTTATGGTAAATAAGATATTTAGTGCGTGCATTTTGCTAAATGATATGTTAGGAGATTTTTAACCCAGTTCTCTTTCTAGTATTTTAAATTACGATCTTTTATGTTTCCTATACGAACTTTCTCTTTGTCCAATATCCTACTATCTTGTATGTGACGTAAGTAGTTTTTTATTTGTCCGTAGCATAATCTTTAGTTTCTGCTATTTTACATAAATGCCATTGTAAGTAAATGTTAAACACAAACGTGTTTTAACGCAATCGATCACAAAGGTAATAGAAAACATATTGTTTCATATTCATATTCATTTATTTGCCATAAATAGGGTTACATATTGTGGATCTTATTATAACTATTTGAGCTCTGCCTATTTAGCTACATTATTACATAGCATGCAAACTTAAATCCTAAAAAAAGGTTACATTGATTGTTCCTACTTCATAAAATTATTTATTTAATTAATTTTAATATCATAATTTTTACATTTCTTATAACTATTGTTAGGACTAGATTAGCTATATTTATTTCATATTTAAAAAATCATTTATAGAGTAAAAGCTCTTTTCCATCAACCATTGCCTTAAAACCGTTTTATACCTGTTATATGGCAGGAGTTTTATTTCATTTGGAATGTTATTGAATACTCTGATAGCCATCGCATAACCATTATTATTAAATTTACAACTTCTCGGTGCAGTATTTAAAATAAGCTTGTTTGGATTTCGCAAGCTTCTGTTAGTGTTATCCTTTGCCTGCTGATAGAGGTACTGATTTTGCTTTACAAATTTTCCCATTTCCAATATATAAATACAAGGTAGAGGCAAAATATTCAGCGATTTAAAATAAGGCCTGCAGGAAACATCTGGTGCAATGTTTGATAAAGCTCGAATGCATCTTTTTTGAGCAATAAAGATTTTACTGATATATGTGCCATTTCCCCAAGATATCAGTCCGTATCTGATTATTGACTCTACGTATGCATAATAAGCCATAATAGCTGTCTTTTTATTAGTTATTTTGTTAAGTTTATACAACGCAAAAGCGAACCTATTTATTTTATTAAATACTGTCTCTATTTGTCCTTTCCACGAAAATTTGCTATCGATTATCACACCTAAAAACTTAACATCTCTAACGCATTGTATATTTTTTCCATTCATATTTATTTCAATAATTGACTGAGTTTTTAAATTATTAAAATTAATTATACTAGTTTTATTCATATTTATTTGAAGATTATTTTTGTTCAACCAATTTATTACAGATGTCAATGTATTGATAATATCTATTTTATGTTTTTCTATTGTAGAACCTTTCTTACTAGAAACAAGAATGGAAACATCATCAGCAAATAAAGTGAACTTATTATTTGTGACTTCAATTATGTCATTTATATACAAAATAAACAATAATGGACCTAATATGCTGCCCTGGGGAACACCCCATCCATTGTGTGAAAAGCTAGATCTGTGTCTTTGAACAGTATGTCTTAAGTCCAGTTGCTCAATTTCTACACATTGTTGCCTATCCTCCAAATACGATCTTAACCAACTATGAGCCGGTCCTCTTATGCCATTATTTTCTAGTTTAGTCAGCAGTTGTGTATGTGAAACTCGGTCGAATGCTTTCGACATATCGAGGAAGATTACTGATGTAAATTTCTTATCGTTCACATTTTGAAGAATATCATTTACCAAACAAAGTTTGTCGAGTCCGCTGGCATTTGAAAGCATATTTGTTTATTGCATGTTTGTATTATTAATTTCCAGAGTTTAAGAGTCTAGATAAGTGATTTACGATTAATAAAACATTCGACGGATTTAAATCGTAGTTTATTATACTACTCTAACCAGAGGCGATTTAATTGTGTTTTATTCAGTATATATAATTATAAAATTGCAGAAAACAATACATTTACGTTTAGTTCAACATACCGTCGAAGAAGGATTCTATTTAATTCAATTCGAGTAAGATAAACATCTGGGTGCTTAAATTTATTGAATTGTAGTTAACTATTGCAATTTCATTACAAAAATTACAATACCTTGTTGCCCTTTGTTTTCAATAAGCTTAATGAGCCTATTGCCGTTTATTGGGAACTTTTATATTCGCCAGGGACTTGTCTGTTGATCGGCACTTGCAAATGAGGTTGGCTTGATCTTGATTAAAATTATTTACAATTTTTCAAAAATCTATTTGTTTTTAAAAGTACTGCCCGTAATATGGAATTAACATATTATTTTAATGTTCACTGTACAAAATCTAAGTTGACGGTAAATTAATTACTAATTGAACTTTCGTTTTCGTTTTGCGTGAGAATGGAGTTAAGTTAAATTGACGTGTGCTTTTGACTCACCTTACTTAAGTTTTACGTAATAGTTTATAATTTCAACTATCACTTGGTATTTTGATGATGGACCGAGAGGCGTCGGCAACTGTCTTAGTGATGGATGTCTGAAATCTATATTCTTTAGTAAAATGTTTGAATAGTTACTTTCTTTAGTTAGGTATTATGCAAAATATCAAGGATAGAAACTTCTTATGTCCGGTACATCGAACTTGATGTTCTTGTGCTTATGAAGTTTAGAGGATTAATGGCATAATTTTTCGGCACTTTGTTTGCTAATTATGATTGTATTTAAGAAGTATTTATTCATCATATCAGCTGTATAAAGTCATTAGTCTTAGATTATATTCTATTGGGGGAATCCGCCCATAACCACCACGCTAGGCACGCGGGTTGGTGATCGCAGTAGGATCAGGTAGGATTTCTCTTCGTCGACTCTTACGACTCCCCGTGAGATTAGAGGGGGTGGCACTAGGCCGGTACCACACTACAGTGCTTATTCATGTTCCCAATAATACATTATGGATACTGATACGATTTTATCGACGAATACCGGAAAGGTTTATCTGCGGTAAGCTGTAGTCGACGTGCATTTTATAATTATGAAATTGCCTTTAATACCAATATATAATGTGATCTTATTATTAAGGTTTTTATTAAGATTAGATGGTACAATATACTCCTATGCTGTTTTCCGCATGAGATGAGTAATTGAAGCACATGAATTTTTTTACTACATACATGTAAAATCATTGCTTACATTTTATGTTGCATGTAATGTTTATCGTATGAATTAAAATATTTAACATATTAATGTAATATCTTATACTAAAACAAACTTATATAATAACGTTGTTATTTAACCTGTTTACTGGAAAAAAATTGTTTGAATCTCTGAATCCACTCAGTCGATTTAGAAAATTCTTTCAACATTATTTTATTACAAAGTAAGTGTATCTTTGGTGTGTTTCTCCGCCTCGATTGTTGATTAATTCTTTAGGATCTAGTCCCAATTTAAAAATAAATATTCATAATTTAGAGCTGAGGGGAACTGAGGGTTAACGGACGAGGCTCTGGCGAAAATAAAAGTTCCCGGTAAGCGGAAATAGGCTTGCCACCTATTACGTGAGATCAAAAATATTATTGGCGAAATGAGAGCGTATATTTTTTTTTTTTATTGTGACACGTCATAATGACTACATCCTGCCTGATGATAAGCAGTCGATGCAGTCCAATAAGAAATTGAAAGCGCTTTATAACGTGAAATAAGCACGGTATAAAGCGCATCCACTCATGACGGCCTGCTAAAATGCCGTTTCACGCCCCGCTTAAAAGACCCGGGATCATAGGAAATAGGAAACACATGAGCCGGCAGCGAATTCCAGAGCTTAGTGGTCTTGTTCAGAAACGACCTCCCAAATTTCTTGGTTCGAGTGCTGATATTCTGCACAGTATGAGGATGGTTTCGAAGACCAGCACGTGATGTTCGGGAGAGGAAAGGAGAGGAAAGGATATGCCTCTGCCTATACCTTCAGGGAAAAAGGCGTGATTTTATATATGCATGTGTATACTATACCGATATAGTTATTAAGTTTTGACTTACATAAGAGCTCTACTGAGCTAAACTTGAATAAATAATTTTGACTTTGACTTTGATATATCGGTCGAATATACAGTTGATAGAGCTTATATGAATTAAAATGATAAACCTATCTTTGGAATCGAGTTAAAACATGTTTTGTTCTTTTGCAGCTTGCTAATGTTTTTGTTTTATCTTTTCAGGTATGATTACGTCCGAGGCTTCTGATATGTAAGGTTTGAAATATTGATATCATAATTACATATTTTCATAGAAGTATGTTATTCCATATATCTAACTTACTTCTTTAAAAAAACTAGCAGTTGATATCAGCTATAAGATAAGTACAAGTTTTTTGGTAAGCAGGGCCAAATTCATAAGGTTTAGGGGACGGGAAGGTCAAAAGTACCCTAAACCGACGGGCGCGTATCTTTACATAAGTTTTATGACAGTTACAATATTATGCTTGTTTTGACTTAGTCCGCTATGAAAACAGACATTTCATAGTATACGTGAGAAGACAATTTTATGTGGATATATTATGTTCGTATAATGGCATCGGACATTTCTAATAGGTCAGAAGATTTTCTGAAAAACAATATTTTTAAAAACTCAACTCTATTTTTTTGTTAGTTTTTTATTTTATTTATTATTTATTTATTGATTTTGGACAATGTAACGATTGAACTCTTAAATGAGAAACAATAGAATCCTGCAACTTATTCGAAAAAATCATTACCGTATGAAACTAATTATTTTAAAATAATACAAGAATTGGTAAAAATTACTGGCTAAAAAGGACTAAAAACATGCCACAAAGTCATCAATAAAATTTTCTCATATCATAATAACATTATCACGTACGATGGCATGTGAGAACATTTCAGCCACTGTTACTTTCTAATCTCGGAACGTGTAAAATGACCGATTGTTCGCATTTCTATAATACTTGCGGCTTATTAGTTGCATTCCTGTCCGTTGTTTTTGCGGCTTTCGAAGAATGCCGGCTCTATGGCGTTGCATGCAAGTTTCATTGAGTAAACGATGAGCTCACATTTTTAATTAAGCGTGGCGCCTTTGGTGTACGCGCTAGGAAAGTATTGAGTTGGTCATGAGCTGCCACTTAAGCTGCAAGTCAGCATCAAGTAGTTTCGTTGATAGTGTTGTCATATACTATCAT
Source organism: Musotima nitidalis (assembly GCA_949126915.1). Lineage (NCBI taxonomy): Eukaryota > Metazoa > Arthropoda > Insecta > Lepidoptera > Crambidae > Musotima > Musotima nitidalis. The sequence goes on from OX421429.1 coordinate 5,751,329, forward strand.
CGAAATTTAAGCAAATTAGGGGAAGGGGAAAGGTAACAACCAAAGACAGGCGACTCTGGGTGCCCTTAGTACCGACTACCGGGAGGGAAACTAAGAGGGACTTGTGAAGAGCGCAGCGGGCGGCCCAGGATAGCTCGTCAAGCAGCGCCAGGAGAGTCTTAAGCAGTGGGGGCAGGGGGCCCCTGCTGTCTAACTACAGAGCCTCCGAGGACACACGCGCAAAGAGGTGGGAGGGGCGAGTCCACTGAGCCTGAGGGGACCCTCTTTCTTAACGAGCGGCGGGTGTCGTCGGAAGATTTTTAGTGGATGTTACTGCTAGCGGTCTCGTCTGCCGGTGGTGAGTCCCACACCCCCTTTCAGTCCCCCCTTTCACCCGAACGCAGTGCGTAAATGCATTTCGTTACTGACGAGACTATTAGACCGCTTTAAAAGCAGGACGCTATTTTGATTATTTTTATAGTTGCTTTAAGTAGTTGAAAACCGATTACGAGAAAAGTGTGTAACCTATTTAGGAATTAAAATTGATGAGCATTGCATATGGACTGTACAACTTTTATGCAGTAAACTAAGAATATTACTTGATAAATTCTACCACCTAGGTAATCGTATTCCTAGTGGTACATATAAAGTATTGCATACCAGTTTAGTGTATTGTATATCAGAACTCTCAAAAAACGTGTCACATATATACCTGCACACATCAGAGATGACGCATTCAGAAAAAGTATCTAATCAACATGCTACTGTAGACTCTCAAAGTGTACCAACGGGTATAATAAGGTTTTTATTGAGAGTGTTGCCGCCATGTGTTAGTCTGTCAGTACTAATAAAAGAGCCCAGACATAAAATTTTAGTGTGAATTTTTTTTATAGATTTTTATAATTATGTTGATCTGCGGCAAAATCTTACACCACATTCAAAGCTTTTGTACATTTTTTAAACTCCGACTTATTAGTCGGACAAAGGATGACACTATTGAAAGAAGGACATATAAACAACTTTCACATTGATAGCAGTTTGGGATTCCGTAACGCTCTGCACAACCATGTTACACGTACAAAGAACGCCATCAAAGGGGACCGATTCACGGAACCTACTCGAACCCATTACGAAGGTAATGATGGCATATTCTGGCCACTGTGTCAGCGTCAGGCGAAAGCACCTATATACCACCAGTTATTAAACGTTAATTAACTTACAAAGACGGATGCTGATGTAAAGTGGAATAATGCTTTAGAGAGAATACCTACTTGCATAGATATTAATTGCAGAAGTTGTAAACATTTTCATCATATTCCTGACCTATAGTGATTTTATAAGGACATTTATTTATAAATCTCTTTTACAAATTATCAACGGTTAACAGTATTCTGATCCGATAACCAGTAAAGGCTGTTCTTTCTGATGGAGAGACTATATATAAGACAGCACTAAGCAGGTTGACGAAGGCGGCTCATGATCACTTGACTTGGAAAATAATTGAGATAGCCTTCAGCAATGGACTTCGTGGGGCTGACGGTGATGGTGATGAAATAAGCAAGTGATGGATTAAAAATATCTTTGTAATAATTCACGCGCTACTATAATTTCCCGAAAATTCGGGAACTATTCAACAAGCCACGTGTTTCGCCCTTACACAGGGCATCTTCAGATAAGATGGGAGCCTCAGAACAACGATGTCTTCACGACAAACGCTGAAACGAGAGACATATTGTTATAAAAAGATATTTTTAATCCATCACTTGCTTACAATGGATTTCCACAAAGTAACGCCTGAATCAGTCAATTATGGTGATGAAATACTTTTTTTTGTCTGCTGTCGTATTTTTTTTTTAATTGATAGGCTGTCAGGATCCTAGCAAGTCGCTTCAGTAGTCCCACATAACCTAATAGGGTCAAGAAGAAAATATAACAAAATAGTGTCAAGAGTAAATTGCCGGTATGCGACCCAAAGACAAGTTATATCGCATAAAATTTATTTGATCATAAAATTGAATCGTTATGCGTTCCGCGTAAATAGCTGTAACTTTGCAAGTTAAGTTGCGTGCTTATTAAGTTATGGTTGATATTTTCTTATAGTAGCTCAATGATGCAGTATAGCTATAGAAATTTTAAATTAATTTAATTTTTTATCAATCTATGTTATGTACACATAAAAAGTATAAAACGGGAGTTTCAAGACATATGCAAAATTATACAGCTTGTTCATAAAGGCTATTCCATAAGGAGTTCATTCTTAGTGGAGATCGCCAAAGTACAGTCTGTGCGCAAAATTAATCAATCAGTCAAAATTAATCAGTCCAACATTCGATTGTTAACATTGCTTTATATATGCTAAAAGTTCACCATTACCTGCATGTAAAAGGCTAATAACAATAAAATGCTCTTATTTTCAAATACGCAACTTTTTTCACAACGTTATTAATTAAGCATTTTTTTCTTAACGTATACAATTATAACCTATTTTTAAAATTTAAAACACTTTTTGCTCGAATTTATTAGACAACCAATTAAATTCTGTTCCTCATTGCACGATTGTATCTTGTAATAACACACTTAACTAATTCATTACAACTTAATATGAGCTATTGTAATTGGAAACGGCATAACGAGGGCGACCTTGCTACTTGATATATAAAAAAAACACAAAGCATAAATAGTGAAAAGACAGCGACCTTTGCCGCTAAAGATATGGCTATTGTTTATAGGAACATAATATTGTATTGTTATATTTAATGAACAAGGTTGTATTTTATTTTTTGTTGTCATATACGATCTCATTTTGGTGAATGATAATTGGCACTACCACTATACAACCTATAATATTTATTTTTAAATAAAATAATTATATACGTAGAATTTATTATCTAACTCAAGGATTCAACTCACAACTAATTAAAACAAGGGTGGACGGACTGTCATGACAGAAATCGAATGAAACTAATTTGAAAGTTTTATACCAAAGTTATGTTGAAAATGTGTTAGGTAAAATAATGCTTTTAAATATTAGTTCCATGACTTCATGTTGTAGTTCCTTAAATAACTTAGTCAAGCACTATCTAATCTTATCCTATGAGGGGGGCCGCAGGTAAACCTGCAGTGCATTTCGTCTTTTGTGCAACCCCTTGCTTCAATCACTAAGCAATGATATTGAAAAGTTTATCTTAAAAGATTAAAACAAACAACACTGGCGTCGGATAGTTTGTTAAAATATTCATGTAGGTGTCACTTTATACCGAATGTATTAGGTTGGCCTTAATCAGTTCATTGTTTTCAAATTGCTTTTGGAAAGTAGGCCAATCGTCCATTACATGTACCAGTTTGAGATTCGGTCAACTGGGTGTATATATAGACTTTCAATAAATGTATTATTATTTTTATTTATTTTTTATTTGGGGGGCTTACAGCTAGTACTATATAATAATAAAAAACTTAACTTCTAAAAGCCAATAACAAGCCTCCACAGATAACAATTTACTAACTATATATTTAAATTTAGATTACCAATCAATTTACTTAGTTAACACATCAATTTACCTATGAATCAACATGTCTCAGTTGCTTGTTTTTTATTTAAAAAAAAAAAACCTTGTGCAGATTTGGCAACACTTTATTTTGAATAAAAAAAGAGCGTACCAAATGCAGCGAAGAATTTATTATTTTTATTCGATACCTATATCTATTTCTTCTATGGCCTTGCCACAATAAAAACTTCTATGTAAAAAAAACCGTTACACATAATAAAAATAAGTTTGATTATGGAACAAAAAAATTTATAAATATTATTCGTTATGATTACTTATGATACAAACCTGCAAAACTTAGTGGTCATATAGTTTAGAAGTAGGAAGTAACGAGAGCATCAAGGCTGACGGCCTCTCACTGCGCCGGCGCACCTACGACGCTAAACATTTCTTTGTCAGTACTGTAGAAGTCACATAATTATTATATGAGAAAAATATTAATAAGACATTCCCTTACACTATGCAGTCAAATGCTTTGTGTGAATGTATGTAATTTACCTAATTCATGTTAATTTCATGTAAACGTTTACTAATTGACATACCGGTGTGTACTTCTTTGTTGTTTGTATCTGAATTATTAGCGGTTACGTGATGTTAGCTGTGTTGTTTGTGGAAATTTCATGGTATTGAATAAATAAGTGGAAATTTATTTATATAAATTGAATAAATCGAAATTGCTGTGACTTTGTATTCTATTTTTACATAATGTTTTGACATGTTCAGACTTGTGTCATAGGACTTATATGGTATATTTTATTATAAATGAATTAAAAAATATACTGTAAGTTCCATGTTTTTAAACAAAACAAATGAATCCAAAATATTTTTTATGGTAGATATGTTATTATAGCTTATTGATGTCATAACGCCTTTTCACAGGAAATAGTTTAAAACATTATTAGACAACAGACTCACAGAATTCAACTTCAGAGTCAAGTTTTGTTCTCGCCAGTACTAGGGTTATTCATAAAAAGCGCATATATGGAGAATTGAAAGCTATTATATTAAATCAGACTAACGCTTGATTTGCAGGTACACCTAGGCATTATCTAGACATAGTTTCCGGTTTGCGTTGTTATTAAGCTGTGCCTGTCAACGCATTAATTCTTAGACATCTGCGTCTGCGCATAAAGCGGATTCATTTAATGTTATGCTAATATAACATTTATAGCTCTTACTATGTTAAAATGTTTATTACCATTGGAGGGTTTCTTACATTTGTGAAACTTAAATGAGCAAATATCACCTGATATTTGATTATTTTCTCAAGTTTCCCTTTAAATAATAAATGATAATGTTATTTGAATACTTTGAAAAGGTTAATAGTACAACAATTGGTGTTAATTGTTAATTATAGAACTCCTAAAAGTTAAGATCGAATACCATATAGTCATGACACTTGGGACTATTATAATGGCCGATAATCATTATACAAGACAATTATTTAGAAGTACGTTATTTTATTTATATATTTTTTAGCACATACAGAAATTGATTGTAAGTAATGTGTTCAAGTTGGCCCGCGTAAGAAAATACCTTACAGACGAAGTTTGCAGAGCATTATTTATGTGAAAACAAATAGAAAATACACAATAAATGAATAATGTAAAGAGAAGGTGACAAAATATTAACAAATAATTACGTATTCATCGGTTTAAAGCATGAACAAGAGCGCGAACCTTAAAGTTCAACTCATAACGTTAACAATCAGTACTCTAAATAAAAAAGTGGTCAAGTCGATTTTTTGTAAGACCATTCAGCTTTGATATTCTTTACCGACTTATACGTTTCCTAGCTTTTTTAGTCCCGGTTCTTTTAAGCGGGGCTTGAATCGACATTTCAGGGCGCCATGAGTGGGTTGGGTGCGCTTGCACCGTTTTACTGTTCGTACCACGATATGAGGCGATCTAATTTTTTAGACAGGATGAGATCATTATGATGAGTCAAAAAATCAACTTAAAAAAAAATACTATCTAAGATAGAAAAAAACTCTTTTTCTTTGGTTAAATGTACTTTATTTGTACACATACTAAATAATCAATTGCAGAAGGTTTAGTGAATTAGAAAATCTCAACAAACAAGAGGTTGATGATAATGCACTTGTGCGCGTGTCATAGAGAGTTTTCTCTTCTTTGTCGAGTCCAGTGTATGTCCCATTGTGATCGCTAACTATCTGTGCATCTCCATTGATATGTTAAACCGCAAGAACTGTGTCATTCCGAGTTGGTGCATTTAGCTCGAGTAACGGTACTGACGTCTAGGGTTACCGATAATTTAATATTTTCAACGATTTTTCATATTTGTTTGAATGTATGTTGTAGTGTATTTTAATTGCTGGATGTGATTGCTGGATGGTTTTCAATTTAAAGAACAGTTTCACAGACAAGTGACATAATATTTTTACCGGTCGGTACTGGCTGTTATCCCGCCACATTATAGAATAATTTGGTTTGTGTAAAGATTTCCGCCTTCTAATGTAGTAGCTTAGGTGACTCCTGTAAAATAAAAAAAAAACTTAAAAACCTTATAAATAGGGTATGTGATTGCTATCGACGAACTTCCCAGCGATCATACGCATATAAATATCGAACGGCATAATTTCTGTATTCCATTCAAAAAGTATAAGAGCCTGTTTACTTTCACTACTGTAACATCAAAGGAGCCCAAAGTAAGTACTTAAACTCTTGTGAAAGTATTCCCAGGAGAATAGACTGTGGTTATTACGTACAATCAGGTTGGTGCGTGTTATGACAACTTGAAAACAATTAAAAAAATATATTATAAAGTATGACAGATATAGAGTATTATAAAATTAGGAAAGAAAATTTGACGACCGATATGGCGTTAAGATCAGTATGTCTGCACTCCGCTCCTAAGGTCGTGGGTTCGATTCCCACACAGGACAAATCTTTGTGAGCAGGAACTCGAATATTAGTTCTGATCTGTAAGAAAAAGTATGTCAGTATGTTTATCCGTTATTTAGTATCCATAGCACAAGTTCTTAAAGAAACTTATTTTTACCTAAAGAATTGGTGTGTTGCCTTAATTTTTAATCTTTTTTTTTTAATTTTGTGGTAGCAGTATTTTTCCAACTGCGGCTCACCTTCGACCGAGTAATTAACAGATTTTCTCGTATCGTAAAAATTAGACTTCTATAACGTCTTACCTATTTCTATCCCAAATTTCTTTATTACGGCATTAGCGTGGAAACGTAACAAACTACTTTCGTATTAATAATACTAAGTTAGCATGTAAAAATATCAAATAGAAGATACATTTATAAACTTCTTCGTGACTACAACATTAAAACTAACAACACAACATGTTACATTTTACGTCATGCGCATATCTTGTATATGTAATCGTCTCCGTGACAGGTGCTATTTGGCTTAAATAATGTTTAGAAACCAACAGTTTATATATCTTAAGCGGCTTTAAAAAACATTATTCTTTGAAGATAATTAAAAAAGTATTTAATTCGATCGATGATTCTAATTTGCGGTGCCAGAAAACTAAGGTTGTGCAAGATTTATATAAATTTGAATCCAAATCTAAACTATAATGAATTTGTGTTTACAAAAGATTGATATCACTCAGTAAGCCAAAACGAAATTCTAATCAATTGAGGCACATCGAAAATTTGATACCTATATTGCATGATAATTTTCACTTAAAACATATACTAAGTGACACCAGCCCTGTCGGATCTGGACTACATATGGGTTCGATTCATTATTCTTATGGAACGGAGGAAGTGGTAATTGGATGAACTCGATGCCGTCCAACGTATGTACTGCCTTACTACTGTCCCGTTTTTGTCACAATGCACCGGCTACGCGTAAAAACTAGGATCTTGATACATACTTGCTCTGCCTGTGTGAACATGATGTTCCATTTCAATATTTACTTGTTCTTGTTATCAGTGTTGTCGACATATGTGTTTTTGAATATCTTTTGAACTGTATAAAATTCAAAATTCAAATTCATTTATTCCAGTTTGGCTCAAAAGAGCTCTTATGAACGTCAAAACTTAAAAACTAGCGCGCCAATTTACTGCGGGCGGGAGCTTGATCGTAAAAGAACGGGCAAGAAAATCGTCAAGGTTAGTTTTTTCTCCCGCCAGTTACAAGAAAATGTACTTAGTAGTAAAACAATTTGACAAATCTACAAAAACCTGTGTTCTGCAGTCATAAGATTTAAAATAAAAGGAGAAAATAACTAAAGAAACCCTAAAGATACTAACAATGCTAAATTAAAACATGTTAAACAAGTTGGTGATCTCCTTTATCTCCGGAATAACCAACAAACACCAATGCCAAACTCGACAAAGCAAATAGACGTAGCAATTTAAAGCCAGTTTTGATTTACTGAGCTAACCCGCATATTTCCCCAAAACCATCGGAAATAAAGTCGTCCGGATTGAAATGAACCGCGCCACAGTTTGTTGAACCGAATGAAGCGAGTCTACAGCGGGCGCCCATCGGCACTTCCTTGCTTTCTACGTGAAGTATCGCTTCGGACTTGCTCTTAATGTGATGTGGTGCAAAACTGGGACCTTAGCGTAGCTGCATTCATTTCTAAAATAAATAAATTGATTTTAAAAAAACTCTGTTAGTACATGAAAAATACTGATTGAGCGTACGGTTTTATATGCATATTTCCCCGAAATTACTAGTGCCTAGTGCAGCACTTAAATATAGGAGTGTCACTTCATAGGGGCGGGAGCTTTTTATAAGAGGTAGACAAGAAGGTCGCCAAGGTTTTATCTCACGCAGAAAAAAATTAAAAAACGATATAGCATTTAAAAAAATACAAAAATATCTTAACAGTTAAAAAATTAAAATAAGTAGGTATATTGTTTTTAAAATTTATTACACTTTTTCATTTGGAAAATCGTGTAAGATTCTTAATCGAAACCATTCCATATGTTTTTTTCTTAAAAGAAAACATAAAAAAAAGGGGTCGAAAGCGCTGTAGCTTGGACCAAAATAAGAGAATAATGGCTAAGCCAGTATTGTCCGTTATTGTGGACTATTGGAACTGTAGCTCTGAGCGTTTAGAAACTCAAACCGGATTGAATTTCGCGGGAGTGTCCGCAAATAATGGGTAAAGACGGTTATTTGTATTAATCCGACCTTCAGACCTTAACGGTTTAATTCATGGGTATTACCTACGTTATCTATCACTGGCGTCAGTTTCTTGGTCAATCTCGGTAAAGTTAAAGATCAAAACTACTATTTTGCAGCTAGCTGTTTTATTAATACTAAGCAATGTAGCCTATATAACTTATGCATTATAATTAAGTTAGTTAAATATCTTTAGACACAAAGTTATTGCACACACCGCAACCGAATTCAGGCGTATCTTTAACATAAGCAACATAGCCCATAGAACTTATTCATTATAATTAAAAGTAAGTTAAATAAGTCACAAAGTAACTGAACACAACGCAAAATAATTCTCTAGAAGAATCGAGAAGGAAAGATTATGAAGGAAACTAGTACCCGGTATAGAAAATCAATTGTAATGATCTTACAACTCTACAGGAGAGCTAATAATCTATTTATTTCCTGTTCTCTCCTTTGCTTTGGGTTGTCTGGAACAGATCGCTTCCAGCGATAAGACCGCCTAGATTGACAATTGTTGTATGTAATTATTTTTACCGGTAGTTCTTTTTTAATTTTGTCAATAAAAAGTATATATCTATCAAACTCTCTATGTTGACTCTTACATGGTTAAAACATTGTCACTTACAAGTTGAATCTCTGAAATTGATAAATATTTTAACAGATTTTTTACAGAATAAAATGATACAAAATTATAGTTATTTGAATTCTATTGATGTTAAAAAAAAATGTCAATGTACTGCTGTCACCAGTATACGTAGAATCTGTCAATATAGTCTTGCAGCGTGTATGAGTTTAAAAGTTATTATCATTAATTATATTACGAACGGCCACCAGCAACTTTTGACCGATATATAAACCTTTCTCTTGAATCACCATCTATAAAAAAACCGCATCAAAATCCCCATTTTCAAGATCTGAGCAAACATGGGGACAGACGGACAGACAGCGACTATATTTTTTACACATATATACATAAAATCACTCCTGTTTTCCCGAAGGAGTAGGCAGAGGCATAATATACGCCCACATTTTACCAATTATATTTTTGTTCCCATGTAATGGTGGTGAGTCGTTTTATTTATGTTGTATTAATATTAAGTTGTATGATATACATACGGATATCCACAACATCCGTCTAGTGGGTAAGGCCAGTTAACTTGGCCCTTATATTCCGATTGCCTATATCTATTGCCAATTAATCGACTTCGTGATATGATCATAAATAAATTACATGTCAATTTAGGATCTTGTACCTATTCAGATCAGCGCGTATGTTATTACGTTGACATCTTCTAATGATGGTACCTGACACTGACATCATCAGACCTTAAGTTGCTTTGACTGATTAGCTTAAAGTAGGTCCTTTATGTAAGTAGCTAATTTTATTTTCTATATTTTATTAGCTACTGGTAGATAAGTAGGTAGCATACGAGGTTATGTTCTCTGAAATTCAGCAGTATTTGAATAACGTCGCTTATATACCGCGTAAGTAATGGTGATTACAGTTCAAGCCAGTACGCAAGATGACGCTACTGCTCATCATCCGATAGGATTTCTTTTCGTCGACTCCACGTGAGATGAGAGTGAGTGCCACTATTTTAGGCCGGCTACTTTTTACTCAGTCTAAAATCAAACTGTGCTAATTAACATGCACCTCACATTGCACTAGGTAAGAGGTACACATTAAATCGATTTCCAATAAATTGAGACTGGGATCTTGATCGTATATAAATTGCTTGTCACTGGGCTCCGCGTATTTGAGCGAGGCTATATGTTATTAGCTGGACATATTAAATAAGGCTGCATCGTTAGGTCTTGGGATTCAAGAAATGGTTTATGTCCCCTTCTAACAGGACCTTAGAACTGTGATTGTATGTGATTGTAAAACGTATGAGTTCAATGTATCGCATTATCTTTTTTTACTTTTCTGTTTCTAGTGAACCAATCTTAGTAAAAGGGAGATAGAACCTTATTTATTTTTGAAACAAGCTCCCTGTCTATTCATCATTTTAGCCTTATAAAGTCCACTGCTGAACGTTACCCTCCCCTGTAAATTACATTCTATTGGGGGTATGTGCTGGGCAGGCGGGTCGCAGTTCCTGCCAGTACGCAGAATGACGCTCCATCCGAAGCCCATCATCCGGTAAGATTTATCTTCGTCTACTCTCACGATTTCCTGTAAGATGGGAGGGGCTGGCAGTTTTTAGGCCTGTACCACTGTATTCGTTTTTAAATAAAAGTTTGTATAACTAAAAAAAAATCTTACAAATACAGTTGTATAGCATTATTAAAACAAAAGCCAATACACGCGTGCGATGTGATATAAATCTCACACAAACATAAATCATATGAAATCATTCATTCAGTAAAAAGTTCTATTCACAAGTGCTCCACCACGGTCTAATAAGCCACGCAATAACAAAACGGAGTTTATGAACAATGCACTCGGAAGTCAGCATTTAAAGAATAATGAACACAAACGTTTGGAGAACAAGCATAAATCATTATCGTGACAGGTTCAGCGTAACAGGTTGCTAGACTTTTGCCGCATAGTAGATCTGATTTATAGTTTAAAAAGTCAAGTGGTGCTTAATTCGTCTCTTCAAAAAGTTTCTTCTATGTTAGCTCAATAAAGCTCCTTTGAAGGTCAGCTTTAAAACCAACACGCTGCGGACAGGAGCTCGAGTGAAGAAGTCTTTGAACGCCAAGTGACAAACAATAGGTTTTCTATTGAGTCTGGGACAGCTGGCGTTGAACGTAGCAAGAAAATCTTGAAGTTTTGTCATCCGGCCTAAATTACGAGTACCAATCAATAGAGGAACACAGACGCAGAAGTTTATTCATTTAAGTAGGTAAAATCGTGCATTTATTCAAATATATATGTTTTTGTATTCCTGGACTTCTAACACAGCTCAGCTCTAGCCTTCTAAGCTTATACTATGGGTACTAACTAGACAACGGTTAAACATAGGTAGTTTTTAGTTTAAAATACATGCTTATATGAGAAACATATTCTAGGACAAGCAAATAAATACAAGACCAAGCCAAATATTTAAGAACAGAAATATATGTCCTGTGTGCAAATCAAACCCACGACCTTTGGAAGGCCCTCTGAGGGATATACGACGTAACAGACTTTTTATTCAGATTAATACCTACCTATGCCACAAACAACAGTTTTTTCATCAAACTTAAACCTACAGTAACTCATAGCGCTTACATAGACGTATAACTCCGAACAATAGCGAGATACTTTCGTCTATTTGTAAGCTGTCATTATATGAATACGAGGTTTGACGGTCTAGTGCGTAAGAGGGCATAAAGTATGACACTTTCGCCGTTGTGTCATTGTGTTGGCAGCCGAGTGTCAAGTGTTTTTGACAAGTTTGCATATGATTTGTGAACTTAATATTTCGTAACCTTTCGACGTGGTCGTTGACTTGAATATGATAAACGGCTCTTGATGCCTGTCAAGTGAGAAAGTAAAGTTTTTGCTTAGAATATATTTTACATATCAGACATATGACAATATTGGACTTCTGACATCATCATCATCTAAATTCTAAGCCAATAAAAGTCAACTGCTGATTAGAAAGGCCTATGTTCACGTAAAAATAAATAATAAATTAATATTCTCTTACAATCACACCAATTATTTAGTTCCAAGATAAGTATCACTAAGAACTTGTGTTATGGATACTAAAGAACGGATAAACATACTTAAATACCCAGACCAGAACTAATATTTATATTCATGCACACAAATATTTGTCCTGTGTGGGAATCGAACCCTCGACCTCTGGTGTGAAGTGCAGATAAATTGACCTTCCGCCATATCGGTCGTCACGTGGACTTTGTTTTTAACGTCGAACGATCTCGAGCTGCCCACATCTGCCAACTACCCACCGACTTAACCAGAGGGCAAAACACCTTAACGCTGACAGCATTTTGAAATACGTAGGTTACATTCGGAATTTATAAGATTAAAAATAAATTCATACAAATTCAATTTAATCCAGAAAAACGAAAACGAAAATAAATGAATTGAGCGATGATCCGAACGATACGTTCACTTGTTTTTACGACATTGAATAATAATATTACATTGCGTTTTTTTATTTTTATAAAGTCTTAAGCAAATGCGCTAAATACGTCAATCACAGCAATATTAACATTTAAGAACATATTGTGTCGAAATTCTGTTTAAATATTTATTGATGTACTTTTTTTACTAACTGTCATAAAACATATAGACTTACTTATCATTTTCTTAACCTATTAAAGTCATTGACGACCGATATGGTGTGGAGGTCAGTATACCTACACTTCACTCCAGAGGGCGTGGGTTCGATTCCCACACAGGACAAATCTTTGTGTGCATGAACATAAATATTTGTTCTGGTCTGGGTGTTTTCCTATGTATATTAAGTATGTATTTACAAAAAAAAAAGTATTTAAAAATGTTTATCCATTGTTTAGGATCCAAAACACAAGTTTTTAATGATACTTATCTTGGAACTAAATAATTGGTGTAATTGTCAGAAAATATTTATTATTTATTTAATTGGATACTGAGCTGCCTCCTTACACAAACTAAAATGAGAGAGCGAAATTGGCAGAGGCAGCTTTTGGTAATCAATATTTGACAGTGTAAGCCTCTGTTTCCTAGGTTCGACATTTACATAGCCATATAAAATTTAATTACTCTTTGTAATAAACTAATTATAATATTTCATAATTCATTTACTGAATAGTTTTTATTTTAAGGGACATTAAATATTTGGTATTCAAATTAAATATAAACTATCAGTAACCTATCACATTTTACAAAAACAGTTAAATGTCTTTTTAACTAAAACAGTGTAGCAACCATTAAAGCTTGGAGAATATGTACGAACAACACCAAGTTTGCGAATGAAACCATTCGACTAGCTAACCAATTAAACGCGGCTAGACCGATAAAGAACACTTTCATTCAGAATCATTTAACGCGTATTGTAGAACTATTAACATTGTAAAACATCTCGGCCGCGCTTAGCGTCCCACATAGTACAGTCATCGTCAAAAAGTTGGTAGCACCAAAAGCGCCTTATACATCGAAACACGCCCTAATTCTCTTGACAATAGAGACGAGTATCGATTTTTATGACTCTTTGGATATCATCAACAATATGACAGACACAACGCAGAGAAAGACCAATGCAGAGACTTTTTAGGCTGACTGGCCTAAAAAAGGCTCTGCATTGGTCGGAGCTATTCACGCTATAGGAACAATAGATGAGTGTAAATTGCATTGACTTGGTGCAAATTTCGTTCAGTGAAAGCAATGGGAACTTAGAAAACCGTTTGTGGTAATTGTTTTAAGCTCAGTGCACACTATGGGCTTATTGTTTTTACTTTTTATCACTGAACATAAGACTGGGGGTTTGTGTCTGTGAGGTATAGCTTGTATCGTCCACTAGTAAGAAATATGATATTTAACTGTCATCATTTTAGCCTATAAAGGAACCAGAAAGCTTAGGCGGAGGCAGGCAAGACGCAAGTCTAGTAGCTTCTATAATTATAGTGATACACGGTACCAACGGCTCAACCAGCTCAACCCATAGCATACAAGCACTTACCGGGCTTGACACCACAGTTCGACATTCAGCTAATCTAACGCCGCAAGTTTGTACAGCAACGTAAAAAAAGTCCAAATTGTATACACATTGCGGCCACTTATATTTCTAAAATAGAAGGATGTTCCCATACATATATACATATAATCACGCCTGTTTCTCCGAAGGGGTAGGCAGAGGTATATTATACGCCTTCATTTCGCCAATGATATAGTTGGTGGCACGTAATAGGTGGCGAGGCTATTGCCGTTTACCGGGAACTGTCATGTTCGCCTGAGCCTCGTCCGCTGATCGGCAGGTGCACTACTCGCAGGTGAGGCTAGCTTAGGTTTCTCAGATCTCAATTCTACTAAATGTTTTAATTATCTTTAGATTAAACAAAATTCAGACATGATATCAAATAAAAGCTTCTTCTAGCTTATTAAATCATAAAACAATGGCCTAATTAAGGCGCCAGCCATCAATAATGAAAAGTTATATAATAACTATTACACTGAAGCTTACCCACGAGTTCAAAATGGACGAAAGCGTGTGTACTATGCTTAGTAAGTATTTCTAACGATTCAAACGTTCTGATTGAAACTTCGCGCTTCATCCAAATTTATCAGAGTAAGTGGGGCGTGAAATTCGGCCTCTGCAGTTTGTAGGTAAAGTATTGTACTCCATACGTACAAGAGATCGATATTGCCAAATATAAATAAAATGGCCTCAAAGATAACAGATTTGGAAACGACTTTATAGCCACCTGGTTACTGTACTGTCTACCTTCCTACGTATGTTTTAAGAAACCATTTTGTTTGATTCTCTTAGCGGGATTGTAACATATTTATTATTTAAGTCGCAGTTTATCCCAGCCTTTCGAATACTTCATAGTCCCGGTACCTGGTTTGAGTGAAGGTCTTATTTATACCATTTTTATTAAAATCGGTCTGAAAGCGTGAGAAAATTTTGCATTTGAAAAATTTGTCAATATGTGTTTATACTTTGTTTTTTTATAGAAAGTTCTTAGGATCTCATTGTGACTTTAAAACTGCTAAGACACAAATAATGTTAATCGGTACACGAACAAAAACTCAATATTTCCTAATAATAAGTCTATTTTTATATGTTTTCCATACATGAATATTATATTGTAGCTTTGCACAATACAAACTGGTGCAATATGTGTGTGTGTACCCAATAATTTTCCGTGTTACCTTTAGCGAGATAACAGCCTTAAGCCCAGTTCCATTACAGGCCTACATTGCGCAAGCGCAGCTCTCGCGCAACCCACGAACCCAAATTGAATTGTGTCCGATTGTTACAAATGCGCTTTTAGAAAGTAAGCTAATTATTTTGGTACATAATAAATCTGTTTTTTATGATATGGTACTTTAATACCAACATCATTTCCTTTCTAAGTAAGCATTTTTGCATAAAACCTTATTTTTGGATATTTTTATAAGTAAATCATTGGAAATATCGCGATATACATTCAATATAATTTATATATAGCTTGAGTCAATCGGGATTATGCAAGAGTTCTAGCGATGTCCCGTTCATTTAAATATATTTAAATACTTAGAAGTTATGATGAATTAAGAAAAGTATGTGCTCTCAAAACATCATAGGTAACATAAAAAATAATAGGAACATTGCTTTGGTTTTGGTTCTGCTGCCATGGTAATGTTTGTTTTATATTAAAAATATATAAAAATCAACATTTATATATGATAATTACTATAACAATTTAATTCTCATATGTGTAATATTGTTATAGAAATTGATCTAGTTCGGAACTTAATTTTGTCTTGGGATAAATATTTAGTTCTTGTTAGCTTAATTCTAAAGTCTACGCAGACAAAATGCAAAATATGGTATTAAGTAAGCGCTTTAATCAATAGACCTCATGACCGACTGTAAACAGTGTTCCTTATTTACTTGCACTGACAGCACAGATACACAATTACAAACAAAAGGTAATCTGTTATAAATCACGACAACTTTCAAACTTAACAAATTAAGGATCGTTCGTAAATTTCATTCAAAGATAAAAAACAAATGACATAAAACAAAAGAATCATAACTCACGAAAACATTAAAATCGACTTAGCATTTCATTTCATAACGACGTGGGTTTAAAAGTTACGCAAATATTAGTCTAATTTAAGCAGTAACAGATAGCAAGCCTCGGGCAGCCTTTGGGTCTGTATGATACCATATCTTTTGTAACTAATACAGCTCAAGATGTAGTCATAATTATATTGTATAGGCGTTATATAAAATTGATCAATCTTCTCTAATTGTTACGTAAAATGTACATGTGGCTGATTTCTTTCTGCGCTATTTATTTATTTATTCATATTTATATTTATCTATTTTCAGACTCAATAGCGCAGAAAATTAGACATTTGTGAAAGCAAATTTAGATAAAACACCACGTTTAATTTCGATTACTTTTTCATTTTAAAAAACCACCAGCTTTGACAAACTCTATTTTCAACCAACTTGCTTCGTGTCTCAGTAACGACTGCCGGCTTCTCGATGTTCTCCAACCAAGTGGAGTAAAAATACCTTTCTGACAGACTCATTGCAAAAATAATAATCTTGTCAACAATAGTCGGACGTCTTTTGAGCTACTTAGTAGTTTATGATGAAATACATTAATTGAAACGATATAATTAAATATTTAAAATACATGGCTAAATTAAATATTTGAAATACATGGCTAAAATAAATAATATTATCAAAAAAGCGGTTATTACCGATATTTTAATTAACCAAATGCTATCCGCTGGAATAACATAAAATCATACAAAAGCTACTAATTTAAAATTATATTCAAATTAAAATCGCTAAAATATACATTATTTATTTAAAATCTCGACAGTGTTTTTCGACAAGCTAACAGTTGTAATTTTTTACGCACTATCAAAAGAGATTTATCAATTTTATATAACACCTTTACAATATAATTATGACTTTATAATTATTTGTATTAGTTACGCTTATACACTTAGGCCAAATATTGCATTTGATATCATTATTATCAAATAGTTCTACAGTAATATCCGGGGTACTAATGTTATTTTAATTATCTTTACATATGACATTAAAAATTGCAGTAGACTTTATATGCAACTCTATTTCATATTTAACTGTTTTAAATCATAGAAATAGGTTGATGTTGATAATATTGGTTAACTAAGAGACACCTATAATTAGCTGGCTTATAATATAAAACGAGTTCATAATGTATTTTTATAACAGCTGTTGGTTTTGTTAATGAATAAATAAATGATATCAGCATCAGAAATCACAGAATGCTTTAACTACGAACTTATGCTTTACGAGTTGAAATATGCGTCTAAGAAACCCGGGGCCTCCTTGAATGTCTACAAACAATAAAAAAAAGAAAAATAATATTCTCCAACAAAAAATGCTTTCCATAACCGAAATTGGAACAATTTTATTACATGTATAATACATATTTATTCGTAACAAAATTTTATTTGTTTCGCGTGGGCCGTCTTTGTAACACGAATTTCGTATTATTTTTGTATCGACGATCGCGTGAGCCCTAGAAGCCGTTAGCATCTCATTATTTCAATGATGTCTTGAAAAAATCCTGGCGTAACAAGGGAACCTTAACGTTCCAGTTATACGTCCCAAAATTAGTTGTCAGCCTTTTTATGGACTTACAAGAGCTATCAGTCCCTCTCAATGGGAATAGCTATTCGTATTCGGCAAAGAAAATATCAACTTGTTATATAGTGTATAAATCAAGTTATTTTGGGTTGATCGAACATTTTCAGGATGATTTGTTGTTAGTATATTTAGTTAGTTAACATTTGGGCCGAAACACGTCACGTCGAATGTCACCCGCATCTTTATTTTTTTTCTTTTAGATACGGACTCACTTGTATAGAGTATCTGCCAGTGTCAAGTTATATAATTAACCAAATTATTAAAAATAATAGGTATTAATAGTAGTTGCATTCATGCAGAATTTTCGTCTTTCAGTACAGTCAAAGTAAAGCCCGTCATAGTCAAGTTAAGTCAGGGTCAAGTCAAACCCCCAGAAAAATAGTAAAGACTTTAAGCTTCTAGGTAGTTTTTGAATAAACCCAGGTGAGGAGAGTTCTGCAAGTGCATGGTTTAAGTATTTTTAAGATTTTATCACGAAATGAGTATAGTGTCTTCTTGCAAAGTTAATCAAGTATTTTAAGTAGGTTCTTTCAATTCCTGTATACAGGGATCCTACCAAGACCTAGGGAGCCCAAGCCAACCTCACCAGCAAGTGGTGCAGCTGCCGATCAACGGACGAGGCTCTGGCGAACATAAATGTGCCCGGAAAGCGGCAATAGGCTCGCCACCTATTACGTGGGACCAACAATATAAATGGCGAAGTGTAGGCGTATAGTATTCCTTTGCCTGCCCCTTCGGGGAAACAGGCGTGACATTATGTATGTCACTTTCCTACATTTGTGTACGTTGTCAAAGAAGTTCTGTCTAAAATATACCATATTTACACAAAAACTCGAATTTACACTAGTTTTGGGAAATAAAATATTGCCCCGATTCCTCTTTTTCAGCGTTGGCGCCAAAACTCTGCCTCTTTATTTACAAACAGTTTAAATATATATCTGTTACATTTTTTATCTCATTTATTCAATTCCATTACAACAATATTCTTATAAGCACTAAATACAAAGACACACTCAGTAATATAATATATACGAGTATATATGTTTAAGAAATATCAATAAAAGGCAAGAAAGACTGGTAAATTTTAAGTTATCTGTCATATGGAACAAAGCTTGACAACTGACTTTTCCAATCCATCTATACTCAAGCTCCTGCCTGGAGTAAATGCCCATAGTAACGCGCCCATTTGGCTTTTTTTTCATTATTATAGAATTGCAATTGTGTCTTGTCGGATAACCGTGCTTGCCTTACAATTTTAAATGAATGTAGGTATGTCAAATGTATATTGCAAAATACAGTTTTAGGTCAGCAGTTCTATTTTATTAAAAGTTTGAACGCCTAATGATCAGCGATCAATAACTATAGTATAGTATTAGTATATATTTCTATTGTGTCTTGTCGGATAACCGTGCTTGTCTTATAATTTTAAATGAATGTATGTCAAATGTATTTTGCAAAACAGTTTTTAGGTTAACAGTTTTTTTTTATTAAATGTTTGAACGCTTAATGATCAGCGATCAATAACTATAATATAGTATATAATATATATTTCTATTGTGATATATATTTATATTTACTGATAGAAACGTGTTTAATAAAGAACACTATAATTAGTTATGATATAAATAGTTTTCTGCTGTCTGCTGAACACTGGCAATAATCTTCAATAGATTACAATATTTTGGGGGTATGAGAAACTAGAGGGAGTGACCTTATTCTAGGTCGGTATCACATGACAACATTATGATTACTATGATTCCAACTATAGTATGATACTTAGTTCTAAGACACAGACTTTAGCGAATTCATCGCGTTACTCAACACTTTGAATATAATTCAAAACAACTGCTCCGTATTATCTAAATGTATAATTAGAAAGCATTCTTCAAACAGAAGCCAAACAACATTAATTTATTACTCAATAAGATAATGTGGCTTTTAGTGATATTAGGGAGATTAAACAAATGTACTCGCCGTTTGTAATTTTATAATAATTGCTGTAATTGTAGCAAATATGGAGCGTAATGTTAGAGTTATTGTTACGAAATATTTTTTTATATCAATCAGTTTTTTTTGGTGCATCATATTTGTCAGCTGTTTTATACGGTTAGGGTATTAAATATATTAAATAGGTCCGACTGAAGTCAGTTCAGTCAGCAGTTCACTGATTGAGGCAGTAAGTTGAGGTCTCCCCACCCGACTGTTTACCCTGGGCTTGGGGCCCCTGCCCCCGCTGGGGCACTACCCTGCTAGAGCTTTCTTGTCGAAGACTAGGAAAACTCACGACAGGGAAAGTATACAGCTTTACAATATAAATCATAATAACCATAAGGCTCTATTTGTACAGGTAGCAGAAAAACTTGATAAACAAAAACGAAATTTGCTAACAACAGACTGGTAGTTACAAAACAATAAGTAAGGTAATACACTACATAACAAATAATAACTACATAATATTTGTTTAGTTTATGATGCCCGCGGGTGTGGTACAGACTAATCTATGTTAATGGTCGATTTTAAAACGATATCATTGCATTTCTCATTCGAGATACTGTAATTATATAGTTGGAGAAATCACCGCCTACGCGTGCTTCATGAAAGGATAGGCAAGTCAATGTGTTTTGATTTGTGTCAATCTGTTTGTAATATTTTATCGTTTTTACCTATGATATAAAAACTAGAGGTAGACAAGGCAATAGCTCCTGGAAACAGAGGCGGCCAAATGAAGACAATTGTCATAATTTTGTATTATTTGTTTGGGTGTATATGGATCCTATTGATATCTTTGGAGCCCAAGCCAACCTCACCTGCAAGTGATGCACCTGCAGATCAACAGACGAGGCTCTGGCGAACATAAGAATTCCCGATAAGCGGCAACAGGCTCACCACCTATGACGTGGAACCAACAACATAACTGGCATAATGTTGACGTATAATATGCCTCTGCCTATCCATTCGGTAAAATAGGCGTGTTATTATGTATATATGTCTGTATTATTATTAATAATGATGTAATCTGGTTATTCAGGAAAAATATCTTACTGGGCTTCACTAATATTTCCATCTATTAATGTTAATATCTTTTATTGCAGGTAAATAAATTACACCATGGAAGCAATAAGAATAAGAGGGCTTACTAAATGGTAAGTATTTATAGTTGATCAGCTGATTAGTTATATAAATAAATAAATAAATATTCTCTTAAGATCACACCAATTATTAAATTCCAAGATAAATATCATTAAGAACTTGTGTTATGGATACTAAATAACGGATAAACATACATATTTTTTTTTTTTTTGTAAATACATTGTACGGGGGTCCGCTTGCGGTTGTAAGCCGCCGCTCGCCACTCGTACAGTAAGAGGAAGGAGGGATGAGATGCTGTACCAGGGAGTACCCTGGCCACCAGCGGAGGGGAAAGGAGTGCTGTACCAGGGGGTACCCTGGCCACCAGCGGAGGGGAAAGGAGTGCTGTACCAAGGGGTCGCCCTGGCCACCAGCGGATGGGAAGGGAAGGGAGTGCTGTACCAGGGGGTAGCCCTGACCACCAGCAGGAAGGGAAGGGAATGCTGTACCAGGGGGTACCCTGGCCACCAGCAGGAAGGGAAGGAACTGTACCGGGGTGTAGCCCCGGCCGACAGTAGGAGGTGTGGAGAGAGGAATGAGACCCAACACGGACGGTTGAAATCTAATTTATTGCATATAATTGCATTGTTTATATATTAATTACTTATTGTGTACACATATAAAGATGTAAAGAAGTGCAGCGTCTGTGTAAAGTGTCGACGCTGCACGAGGATGTTGCAACTGGGCCGACTCGCCGCTGACCACGCTGACGCCAAGTCCAATGTACAAGATGTAGACTTGTACATACTGCCGACTCGGAAAAGAGACACGCCGGGCTGATGATGTCGGCGTGAATTGCAGATGGTGCAGGACGACTGTGGTTCAGGGTTGCCTCGCTGCTTCAGCTGCTGATGCAGACGCTATGCCCATTGTACAAGATTTAGACTTGTACATACTGCCGACTCGGAAATGAGGCACACCGAGTTGAAGATGGAGCATGTGCATCTGTGGACTTGCACATTGTTTGTTTGTTGTTTAACGCGACTTCTCAGTACTCTGGTGGAACCCGCTGGTGGGAAGCCAAAGACCGATTCGCTTTTTGATGCAGAACTGGTTATTCTTCTGTGTCTTCTTTAATCTTCATTGTCGTTGTTGCTATTGATAAATTTTGTCTTGAAAGAAAGTTTGCTTGTCTCATATTAGGGTATGGAGGTGATAGGAACGAGCGGACCAGTGAATTATGTTAGTTGCATAAATTATTAATTGTGTACAAAGTATACAGTAGGTAAGTGTAAGTGCAAGAAGTGCATAATGCTTGGAAATGTAAAATATGCATATAAATATTGTGAAAACAAATTAACATTGCATTTATGCAATGTGTGGCAATTGAACCCACGACCTTAGTCACGAAGTGCAGATCTACTGACTTCCATGTCACACTGGTCGTCAAATATAAATGTTAATACAAATACTGAGCTACATGCTCGGTATCTTTCTTAGATGGTAAGAAGAGTTATGGTAGGTATTGCAGAACTGCCCCCCCGACTGGTCTCCACCTTGTCGTGGTGGGGGGGCTGAGTACCTCCCGGTAGGGCGCAGGAGGCGCAAGGGAAAAGGTAACACCCAGAGATTGGCGACTCTGGGTGCCCTTAGTACTGACTACCGGGGGGGAAACTAAGAGGGACCTGTGGAGGGCGCAGCGGGCGGGCCAGGAGGGCCCGTCAAGCAGCGCCGGGAGGGTCTTAGGCAGCGGGGCAGGGGGCCCCTGCTGTCTAACCATGGACCCTCCGAGAAGTCGGCCACACACGCTATGGTCGCACAGGGAGGTAGGAGGGGCGCGTCCACTGCGTCTCTCTGAGGAGGTCCTCTCGGTTTTGGTCCGGGGGACGTTGGCCGCGGGCGGGGTGTCAGAGCTGCAACCCAGGTACTGGCGCCCCGCCTCTTTCTCAACAAGCGGCGGGCGTCGTCGGAAGATTTTTAGTGGGTATTACTGCTGGCGGTCGTGTCTGCCGGTGGTGAGTCCCACACACCTCTCTCGGTCCCCCTTTGGCCGGGAGACAGTGCGTAAATGCATTTTGTTACCGACGTAAATCAAAAAAAAAAAAAAAAAAGGTATTGCAGAACTGAGCTGTTTGCTCATTATCCTTCCTGATTGGTAAGGATTAAATGTCAAGTCCAAAATGCAGAACTGAGCTGTTAGCTTATTATCCTTCCTGTTCGGTAAGGATATTAAATGTCAAGTCCAAAATGCAGAACTGAGCTGTTAGCTCATTATCCTTCCTGTTCGGTAAGGATATTAAATGTCAAGTCCAAAATGCAGAACTGAGCTGTTAGCTCATTATCCTTCCTGTTCGGTAAGGATTAAATGTCAAGTCAAAAATGCAGAACTGAGCTGTTAGCTCATTATCCTTCCTGTTCGGTAAGGATATTAAATGTCAAGTCCAAAATGCAGAACTGAGCTGTTAGCTCATTATCCTTCCTGTTCGGTAAGGATATTAAATGTCAAGTCCAAAATGCAGAACTGAGCTGTTTGCTCATTATCCTTCCTGTTCGGTAAGGATATTAAATGTCAAGTCCAAAATGCAGAACTGAGCTGTTAGCTCATTATCCTTCCTGTTCGGTAAGGATATTAAATGTCAAGTCCAAAATGCAGAACTGAGCTGTTAGCTCATTATCCTTCCTGTTTGGTAAGGATATTAAATGTCAAGTCCAAAATGCAGAACTGAGCTGTTAGCTCATTATCCTTCCTGTTCGGTAAGGATATTAAATGTCAAGTCCAAAATGCAGAACTGAGCTGTTAGCTCATTATCCTTCCTGTTCGGTAAGGATATTAAATGTCAAGTCCAAAATGCAGAACTGAGCTGTTAGCTCATTATCCTTCCTGTTCGGTAAGGATATTAAATGTCAAGTCCAAAATGCAGAACTGAGCTGTTAGCTCATTATCCTTCCTGTTCGGTAAGGATATTAAATGTCAAGTCCAAAATGCAGAACTGAGCTGTTTGCTCATTATCCTTCCTGTTCGGTAAGGATATTAAATGTCAAGTCCAAAATGCAGAACTGAGCTGTTAGCTCATTATCCTTCCTGTTCGGTAAGGATATTAAATGTCAAGTTGAAATGATATGCAGAACAGAGCTGTGTATTCAAACTCCCCAAATTTAAAGTTATTTCTTGGTGCCAGTTCTTGACAACCCAAGGCGACATAACTATATATTGTTAGCAAAATGTTACGAAATTATTTTACTAAATTAATAAAACTATTAAGTCCAAAAAATAATTATATATATTGTAAAAAGATAATCCACATTAAACGCTACGGTTACATACGTTGTAACGTGAGACGTTTATTGCTCAATAGAAATGCGTTGTAAAATGTAAAAATAATTATTTCGTAACATGAGTGTATATTGTTTACCTACAGAATTGTAAATGCAAATAATATTATGTTAAGATTTTTAAAATGATGTCAATTTGTATTGTGCAATTAATAGAAACATTAAATATATGTAGTGTTAATAAATAATGTGCATGCAGAGACAGAATGAGTTTAGTCTGTAGATGTTAGGGAATAAGGTTCAATATGGTTCGAAGGACCAAAATGTACGGGGGTCCGCTTGCGGTTGTAAGCCGCCGCTCGCCACTCGTACAGTAAGAGGAAGGAGGGATGAGATGCTGTACCAGGGAGTACCCTGGCCACCAGCGGAGGGGAAAGGAGTGCTGTACCAGGGGGTACCCTGGCCACCAGCGGAGGGGAAAGGAGTGCTGTACCAAGGGGTCGCCCTGGCCACCAGCGGATGGGAAGGGAAGGGAGTGCTGTACCAGGGGGTAGCCCTGACCACCAGCAGGAAGGGAAGGGAATGCTGTACCAGGGGGTACCCTGGCCACCAGCAGGAAGGGAAGGAACTGTACCGGGGTGTAGCCCCGGCCGACAGTAGGAGGTGTGGAGAGAGGAATGAGACCCAACACGGACGGTTGAAATCTGATTTATTGCATATAATTGCATTGTTTATATATTAATTACTTATTGTGTACACATATAAAGATGTAAAGAAGTGCAGCGTCTGTGTAAAGTGTCGACGCTGCACGAGGATGTTGCAACTGGGCCGACTCGCCGCTGACCACGCTGACGCCAAGTCCAATGTACAAGATGTAGACTTGTACATACATACTTAAGATACATAGGAGAACACCCAGACCAGAACAAAATAGATTGATGTTCATGCACACAAAGATTTGTCCTGTCTGCAGGTATACTGACCTCCACGCCATATCGGTTGTCAAAGGATATAAGGATGAATAGAATAATTTAGTTGCTTTAAAGTACCGAATAAATCTGTTCTACCTCCGATTTATTATTATGTATTAATTAATCAATTCAATTCGAATCAATATAGTTCTTTTTAGGCATACTATATGTAAACTTATGTGTAAAAATTGTTTACTGATTTGAAAGTATTTAATAAATCACCTTCAAAAAAATATAAGGTATTTTATTAAATATTTCTAATTATGATTTCATATTATGTACTCAAGCTATGTTCCCACAGAAGAAGGCATTATGTTTTTCACATGACAAATATTACTAGGAATAGTGTTGTACTAGTAGAATACTTTTATCGTCTTCACCTACCACCTTGCCACAAAAGCCAAACAAATGTTAATACGTAATATACAAAGGCTAATTTGGGTATATATCTACTTGTTATTTTATTGTACAATCATGAAGATATAAACGGTAATCATAATCTGCTGTTCATCTCAAACGTCAAAAAAAATTCTTTATATAAATCTACGAAGCTCGTAATAAAATGTTCTACGTAAACAAATTTCATCGTTTGTTAAACACGCAATAAAATAATGTAACATTATCGTGTAATTGGCTATTGTTTCTGAGTAACCCAAATGTGAAACAGAGCGGGCGACGTGTGACGTGCTCGTCTCTCGGCGAACACATTTATTTACATATACGGTTTGTTTAACCGATCTGAATGTTGGGCTATCCGTTTACGCATTGAGAAAAAATACTATTCACCTATCTGGGGCAGTACCGCCTAACTTGCTGGTAATCGATTATTAGGAAAAATGAATTTCGAATTGATTCTGTCGTACCAATTAAAAATGGAACTCAATACAAGATGGCGTTCTTCATTTAGACACAAAATTTGAAGGATTGACGTGATTATTGACAGTCTCTCTCCGTGTATTTATTTTTAATACAAATTATTAATATTTACGTAAAATCTGTCACCGCAAAACATAATCATTTATTCAATAAGTCATTTGATTAGTCTGCCTATTGGTGTGTCACGGATTAAAATCATGAATAATCTGTGGCTTTCGGCAGATTCCCCGGTACGGATTGATGAAAATTTGGATCAAGATGACACGGCTGAAATTTATCGAATTAGGCGGTAGGGCCCCTAAACGGTACTAAATTTAGGAGAGTGAGTAGATCTCAATTCTATACGTATAGTGCAAAACATGATTCACTTTATTCACGGTTTGTTTAATCCATCAGGATAGTGAGGCTATACGTTTACGTATGGAGAAAAATTGGCATTCTCCTATCTAAACGGTACTAATTTAGAAGCGCCAATAGAGCTCTGTGACAATTGATGAATTTAGTTCTTTGATGTTGGCCCTTCGACGAGTGACCTTTTGTGTCGTGTTACATATCCCGTTCTAATATACAGGCACGTTGAACCATTTATCCCGGTTATCTTACTCTATGTGGTTGCCGTAATGCCAAGTTCGAAGCCAAAAATCTGCATCGGATGTAGATAGCTTAAAATACGATCAAAAATCTAAGTTAAAAGCCACAAATCTGCTCCGGCCAACCAGATGTAGGTAGCGTAAAATACGTTCAAAAATCTAACATAAGAGTTAATCGGTGTTCAATGTTGTACACATGCAAGTATGCGTCTGTCAGCTTAACATCTACCGATATCGCAAATAATTATGCCGAATACCTTAGAGACAGGTTTCATCCGTTAGTGCTTACGTCGCCTGTCACATTAAAAGTTTTTGTAAGTCCCATCGGGTACAGTTAGAGTAGTCATTAACGCTGCAATCGCTGACCTATAGCTTGTTCCTTGAATTCTTCGTTTGTTGAATCCATATTACTGTAAATACTGTGATAGTTCGTTTGTTACTTTTTCACATAAAAAATTTACTTTTTCCAACTTAAACTGCCGGACCGATTTGAGGGATATTTGGTATGAGATAATTTTGAGGCCATTAGAAGAATTTAGGATAGTTTTATTTTATCTGGTTATCATAATGTAATTATGGCGTAATAGTAAATATGTTGAATAGGCATTTCTAAAGTAAGGGATATATAACTCATCGTAATATAGACTGACTTTAATAAACTTTGATATAGAGAAGATAGAGTAGGATTTTACAACCACGCAGACGAAGCAGCGGGTAGAAGCCAGTTATGAAAACAGCACAGTAATAGAGAGCTAATAATTAGTCTACAATATAAACTATTAACAAAATCTTCACATTGAATATCTTGCACTCTTGTCCGAGTTATCGAGTGTCTTTTGTTCCGATTTTTTTATCGATTCTTTTGTCTCGCGCCAGCCAATTAATCATCGATTTTTAACCGACCATTTAACCGTTAAGTGAAACCGATCGTTAACCTGAAATCTTTATAATGACTTCCATGTAGCTAACCCAGATTGATTGTATATATTTTATCATCGATAGCCAATAAGTTAACTGATTATATATTTTTATTCAATTTTATTCTCTTTTCCATTTGAAGGAAGACCAACAGCTACATGGGGCAAGAAAAATAACCAAATGGTAGTATGTTGAGGGTCTTACAAATAACACATAAGAGAAAACAACTGTAAAATACTAAATTTTAAAACAGTAGTAATATTAACAATATTACTTTATAGATTGCAAAAAAACATTGAAATAAAACTCTATCAAGAGCATTCACAATAATATTCTTTTGACGTTAATATTTTATTTCGTTTATTGTTTTCAAATTAAGATTACTAACTTTTACTCAGCTAATATAATATAGCAAAATCAAATCTAAATAAATAAATATTTTCTGACTATTACACCAATTATTTAGTTCCAAGATAAGTATAATAAAGAGCTTGTTTTATGGATGTTACATAAACTCTTATTTTTTGTGTATGCATATTTTATATACATAGGAAAACACCCAGACAAGAACAAATACCCATGTTTCTGCACAAAATATTTGTCCTGTGTGGGAATCGAACCCATGACCTCAGAAGTGGAGTGCGGGTATATTCGCCCCCACGCCATATCGGGCTACGCGGTGTCAATATAGGTTCCTACCAAGATCTAAGGAGCCCAAGCCAACCTCACCTGCAAGTGGTGCACCTGCCGATCAACGGACGAGACTCTGACGCACATAAAAGTTCCCGGTAAGCGACAATAGGCTCGCCATTTATTACGTGAGACCAACAATATAACTGGCGAAATGTGGGCCTGTAATATGCTTCTGCCTAATATGTTAAACTTGAGTACAAACAAATTTTCACTTTAATTTTATAACCATAGACAGGAGATGGTACAAGTCTCCCTTAATTGTAGAGCGTGATTCTTAATAAATATCATTAATTTCACGTTTGCATCAAGACAGGTTTCTTGCTAAAATGTCAATGCTTTTAATTTTTAATGTTCATTAAAAATACTAAAAGCTGCCCAGATTTTATTTTCATTAATATGACTAGGCAGTGAGTAATATATTCTTAATGATAATTCAGTAAGTTTATCTATTAAGACATAAACAAACAAAAAGAGACTTTTATTGTTATTTTTATTCTAAAATGACAATATTTAGATTAAATAAAGAAGATTGATATTATATGCTATGGACTATCAGAAGGATGTCCCACTTTATATCCTTGATAATTATGGTGATCCGGGATATAAAGTGGGACATCTTCCTAGCAATATCCCGGTTGCCTTAGATTTAAGCTTAGGGCCCAGGGTCTGCTTACTGGTTTAACCAGATTTGGCTGAATTTTAGTTATTACACGGAGCCAGGATGTTAGAAGGCACTGACTTCCTATGATAACGACTGCCACAGATGTTCATGACAGCCGGGAGCGATGGCTTAACGTGCTTTCCGAGGCAAGTAATAGTGAACTCTAGGATTTGAACCCGAGACTCTCTGAATTTGAAGGCTACGGGGCTCGCCACTGGGGTATCAATGCACTATATATCCCGGATACAATTCTCGGAGGTCTTTTAGATAACAAACAACGGCACTAGTTAAAAAATAATGCAATCATCATTATCATATTAGTTCATAAAATTCCCACTGCTGGGATATAACACATCCTAAGTCGTATCAGACAGATGTTTGGAATACTGCTGTTCTAATTTTTTAATTTGCTCAAGTGCCAATTAACGAAACCTGGCACTGATATAAAACTAACGCAGAAATCTGAATTAAGATAATTTATGCCAAATCTGTAAAGTTTTAATAAAACAGTAAAATTATAGATTATCATATTTTTAAGCTTAGATAAAGCTATTAATTAATTAACTTTGGATAAAAAACATTATTTAATTTCAATAAGGATTTGGTAGTCTTCGTATTCTTTTGCTATGCTAGAGGAGGTTTTTAGCGAAATAACTATGTAATTAATGATTATAATAAAATTTCCAAAATGAATTAACTATTAATTATTTAATACAAACAGTTCTACAGCTACTTATTATTTACAAATATGTATATAGCAAGAGAATTTCTTCTGAAATAAGAAAGACTTGGGTTCCTATTGTGAGTACTAAGCTTATGCTTATGGAAAATAAATTTTGATATAAATAAATACTATATTTTCTGACAATTACACCAATTATTTAGTTCCAAGATAAGTATCTTTAAGAACTTTTGTTATGGATACTAAATAACGGATAAACATACATAAATACTTTTTTTTGTAAATACATACTTAATATATAGGAAAACACCCAGACCAGAACAAATACACATGTTCATGCACACAAAGATTTGTGCTGCGTGGGAATCGAACCCACGACCTTAGGAGCGGAGAGCGGGTATGCTCGCTACCATGCCATATCGATCGTCAACATATAACGTATTGCTCTGGTTTATTTTATAGATTATCGACCTGCTCTTGTTTTATTGTGTTATTTACACGAATTTGTAGAGTTACAGCCCATATATATACTGATCAATCGTGTAAGGTCTGTAATTAATTTGCTAAAAATCGTTTTGTGTAATAAAATAAATAAGGAGGCAGAAAGATAGCATTATAAACGTACTATAGCAAACAGAAAACAACCAAGAAACTGATTCACGATTTTACAATTCGTAAAGGGGTATCGTTATTTGGACGCGGAATATCTACATCTAATATTCATTTAAGACCTATATACGTTCTAAATCTATTGTTCTGAAGTTCACAACCACGTTTATAAAAATAAATACGCTTTATCTCTATCAAAACATTTAAAATAATGTTTTTCTGATATATAATTTTGGTAAATACGTGTACTATTTAGCAACACACAAAGCAATGCACGACTAAAAAGATGGACTAAAAGAATGTCATAAGCCAATTCATTATATCAAAATATTACTACATTACAGCAAAATAATACAAATAATATATTTCACCGGATATTTTGACGTAAAATGACGCAGTATGTGAACGTTTCGGTCTACATATGTCTTTAATTGGATACAGTATTGCGTAATGTGATATAAACTTAGAGATTTTAATGAATCAATTAACTGAGATACATCTTTATTTATACGATTCCGTTTTTATTATTTGTGGTCTTTTTAAATGATATGCTTCACCTGTCATCTATTCCTGATCCCTAATCACTAAATTGCTCTATTGCATTTAAAAAGTCCGTCGGTGGGATAAATTAGCACTATAAACCGCAATAATAGAAGAATTAGTATGATATATATTAGCGATTTCACTCGGTTTCGTCTGCTTAGGCCGTTTCATACTCTTACGAGTTTATTTCTAAAACCCTTTCGGCACGATTGAGTACATTTGACCTCTGGCTAACTATACAATGTAAATACTCATTTGTGTGTATTATTACATCATTACGTTGTGCACTTGTTTTTTTGCTGTCATTTGTTTTACTATAACAATCGTCTTGTATGACAAGGCCCTTATGCAACGTTTAGTGCACTTCAATGTACCAGTTAACTTACACGAAGCAAGTCGAGTGTAAGCTATTATCTAAGTTCCATGGGAAATATCTCATAATACTATAAGGTATGATGACAAGTTTCTTGCCCAATTGTGTTCCATTCAAGCTTCTGCAATATTACATGGACGTGTTATTAATACACATACATACATATATACTGTTTCCCCGAAGGGGTAGGCAGAGGCATATTATACGCCCACACTTTGTCAATTATATAGTTGGTCCCACGTAATAGTTGGCGAGCCTTTTGCCGCTTACCGTGCACTAGGTTCGCCAGAGCCTCGTTCGTTGATCAGTAGGTGCACCACTTGCAGGTGAGGTAGGCTTGAGATTCTTAGGCCTTGGTAGGATCCTTATACACTCTTACGTGTTATTAAAGAGTGATCTTAAATTATATGTCTTAATTTTTTATTGAGGGTATACGTCGACAGGACGTAACACTTTCAACCCTAAGTCGTATCTTTAGTGCAAACCCTTCATAAACGCTGAATTGAATAAATATTATTTAGGGTGTCTTGCGCAACGGCCACTATTCTTGCTTAGAGCTAAATCTATTTAAAACATCGCTCTGGCCCTCTCAACTTTAAACACTAATCCATCCATGTTCCTTCTTGAGACTGCTATGTCCCAGGCCGCGGTAATCCTTTCGAACAGTCCCCTTACATTCGAGCAGTTTGCAAAACTGCACACCTAAACTATTGAAAATATGAAATTTTGTATAAAGATAGACTTAACCTTAAAAAGGGACATAATTTCCTCTCTGATTCGTGAGAGTCCATCACTACAGTCGTTCAAAAGAAAACTGAGGAATCACTACTTGTCAAATTTGGCACATAATTACCATTGTTTTTTTTTAATTTCTTACGTTCTCTTACAATAAGGTTAGCATAAGTTGTATGTTTTGTATATACTGCTTTCTAGTTTTTTTTTTTTACAAAATTTATCCCGTACAACTATCTACTTTACAACTGCTAGGGTTGGCTGTTAGAGATATCTTCTAAAGATAAGCTCACCTTTGTACATGTTATTTTATATACCTCATGAAATACTAACATTTATGTTGTGCAATGAAGCATTATTATTATTTTATAGTATAAAATCTGTGTGAGTGGGTGGGACACGATAAACTCAAGGCAAGTCGAGTAAAGTCACAGGCGATACGTAGTGTTTACTACAATAAGAATAAAACGATAACCATCTTGTATAAGAATATCCCTATTTAGCGTTCAAGGCACGTCATTGCACCATTTTACTTACACGAAGCAAGTCAAGTATAAGTTATTATCTTAATTTCATGGGAAACATCACATAATATCGTAAAACTGTCGCCCTTGTACGTGTTCAAAATGTAATCTATATTAAAATGAGAGCTGTGAGTCGGTACGTGCATGGTTCGTGTTACGTCACTTACGTAAACGCTTACAGTAACTAGATTTTGTCATTCTTTGTACGTACGACCACGTAGTAATCAAAATTTGTTGCACACAATAATATGACGGAGAAAAGAGTCCTGTCGTAATTTGTATGAATAAAGTTGTAATAAAATCTCTTTGCTTATGATAGTGATTTCGGTACTTATAGGCCAATAAATTTGTAAAAAGTTTTTAATGGTTTCTTGGGACTTCTTGGTGGAAAAGTGAAGCGTCATGAATGCAGTTTTGTTTTATTTTCTAAAATTTGTGATGTTTCGAACGGTAATGTGTAATAACGGTGGATTATTAGCCGTTAAGTTTTTGTGAACGTACAAGAGTGCGACAAAGTGCAACATAACTTTTTAAAATATCTCAAGAAGTCCATTAGAGATCTCAGTATAGCCCCACATCTTTACTGATGACTTAATGGGTTTAGGGGAGGGCATCTCATTTACCATTTATCATCTTTATTACCACTCATTCTCATTTACTTTGAATTAAATATTAGCAACATATCTTTTACTTGACACTAGCTAGCTAAATGCGTTAAACACACGAAGCCATTATTTAAAATAAGAATAAACGATTACTTGTCTTCTTATGGGTCTAGATTTATTGTCATTGAAAAAGTTACATAAAATAATCGAAAGCTAATGTAATAAATAAATGAATGTCAAATAATAATGAATAAATTACGCTCTTCGGGATATTCAGGCTTTTAGAAGTAATGTTGGATAATTAAACTGTAACATAATATACAATTCATTCATAAATGACTTGTTACCTTGCAAAACGCTTTTAGATCTACCAGTATTATATGGAAACACAATAATAAGATTGAAACTTTATGATACCGTATTTTAGGTCGCGGTCAACATGTAATTGTGTTTTTCTCACTTCACGTTTTAAATACAAGCTCGATATATGTTCTGAAATGTTTATATTATTTATTTTTAGGGCCTGGTTTACTATGTCGTTTTATTTGAAAACCGATATGGTATAGAGGTCAGTATACCTGCGCTTAACCCCAGAGGTCGTGGGTTCGATTCCCACCAAGGACAAATCTTTGTGTGCATGAACATGAATAATTGTTCTGGTCTGGTTGTTTTCTATGTATATGAAGTATGTATTTACAAAAAAATCAATATTTAAATAAGTTTATCCGTTCTTTAGTATCCATAACACAAGTTCTGAATGATACTTATCTTGCAACTAAAATAATTAGTGTGACTATAAGGGAATATTTATTTATTGTTTATTCATATTTCGAAAGATCCCATTAGCGTTTACTAGACTCAGCTTTATCACCAAATTAGTCAAATTTGGTCAATTTCCGTCCCACTAATTGAGCACGGGCCTCTTCTCATGAACCATGGTGAAATGGTCATACTATACGACACGGCAACGCGGAGCCAGTGGAGGTGGTGGTGCCTAATTAGGCCTCTGATATGGCTTTACCACCACCACATATAGTGATAACTGAGAACAGCTTATCTTGTCTTCGGAAGCACGGAAGTGCTTGATATTAAATGCCATATAAACGGCCACTCAGTCAAGGACCGCTGCTTTACTTAAATTTTTCAAAGACTTTTCTATATATTCCTAGCATCGCATTCATGCTCAAGAGTCTTTACAAAACTGTATTTTTAACTGCCAAATCTCGTTATAAGACAATGTAAAAAAGGCTACTTACTAATTTCCCGTAAGGTTCAAAATGTACAGAATATCTGTTCATTTAGTTATTATTAACGCGTAGGTTGCGTCGAATCGGATTTGCGAATATTTAGCGTGAAATTAACTTTGGTAGATACATTAAGGTGAATATTTAAGCAGCTGAACATTTATAAGCGGCGATTGTATCATTAACAGTAGTGCGCCTATCATGAAATCAACAGCAAAAAGGTGTAACTATGCAAAATGGAAATAATACATGAAGTTAAGTATGATAGTTTATGGAGTTCTTATAGAGATCTGAGGAGCCCAGGCCAACCTCACCTGCAAGTGGTACACCTGCTGATCAACGGACGAGGCTCTGGCGAACATAAAAAGTTCCCGGTAAGCGGCAATAGGTTACCTATTACATGGGACCCACAACATAACTGTCGGAATGTGGGCATATTATATGCCTGTGCCTACCCCTTCGGGGGAATTGGCGTAATATTATATATGAAGTATAAAATGCCTCAGCCTACCACTTCAGGGAAATAGGCGTGATATTATATGTGTATGTTTCATATAAAGATAGTATCAATTCGCACAATACAAGGAAACCCATTTATTTTTTGATGGACTGAGAATTTGGGTGACAATCACCTATGGGTAATTGCCACCATACGTTTCTCTTCTGTACATTAACATAGACTAATTTATTTAAATCTGACATAACCTTGGCATTATTTTATTTGTAATTTGACGTTGCATTAATTTATTGTGTTTGTTGGCTTTCTTATTTTTATTTAATTAAGAAACTTATTTTATTTTACAAATTTTAATTAGACATTGTAATATTTAGTAATTTATATAAGTGTTATTTAATTGTATTAACTAGCATTCCGGTGTGTGGGATGCACTGCTCTGTAAGCCGATATGTACTGTACAACTATAATAAATAAATAAATACAAAGCTGTTACAGCGATAGCCCAGTAGCGAGACCTATATGCTGCAGTTCAGGGTGCCTCGGGTTCAAATCCTGCACCTATGACATTGTAAGTCCATATTAACTACATAATTATCGATTGGTCCGTGTCACAGAAATCACGCTAAGCCGATGGGCCCGGCTGTCATGACCATTAATGGCAGTCGATATTATGAAGTCAGTGCCTTATAAGATTCTGACAGCTGGTTTACAGCCGCAATTGGTGTAATAACTGATATTCAGCCAAATCTGGTTACACTAGTGAGCAGACCCTGGGCCCTAAGGCTAGTATGATGATAATCAATATAATAGTATATTTATATTAATAGCTAATGTATAGCGACGGCAGACGCAAAATGGCTGGCAGCGGTTGAAGACGAAGAGCTGAAGATCGAGTTCTGTGATGTGCTATTGGAGAGTCCTATATCCAGCAGTGGACAAAATGTAGGCTGATGATGATGTAATTCTAGCAGCTCTGCTTAGCATTAGTTATACTGGGTTCAGTCCTTAGAAGACCGTTTGTGTGTCATTTGACATCCAGCGCCTAATGAGACAGGTATCATTGTTATGATAGTCGTTAAGCCAAGTTAGAGGACGTTGGATATTAGGAATAAGAGCCGAAACTCGCCAATACTTTTTCTCCTATTACCTTGGTTTGTGAGATGAGGATTTAATTTACTGAGTAGTGGAATCTAAAGAGGTTAATATAATTAATAAAAGGAACCTAGCAAATGCATTATTAAGGTTTTATTAATTTCCTTGTGATATACCACATTGTAGTGTAAGCCTAGAGCGAAGTTCTAAAGTGTAACCTTTGAAACGTAAGTCGATTAAACTTGCTATAGTCTTCGAACATGTACTTAAGTCCAGGATAGTGGCATAACACCCAGAACTATTGTTGTCCGTGTTGATTTCAAAACTTCTTAGAAGCCAATAGAAGCTTCGTAAAGACTCCACTGCTTTACTTGACAAACTGCGACTAAGTAACCCAAACGCTGCATAACTTGACTGCATGTTTGTGGAGCGAGGTAAGTACCGGAGATAATAATTTAAAAAACAGAAGCCAATTAAACTTGCTATACTAATCAGTTACAAACACATCAAACCAATGAACGTTTTCATTACACCAACGGCAGGCTCTATATAAACCGAATAACGTATCGACACACAACTCGATTTCCTGAATTAAATCGGAATTGATTTCAAATTATCTCGGTTACGCTGTCGGCCGTTATGATTATCGTTTGACGTGGGATAATTTACTGTGTTCATATATTGTTGCTAGAACTGTATGATGAGAAATGTAACTATTTTATCGAAGTGTAATGGTGACATGCCAAAACCTTCTTTTTAGCTGCTCATATAATGTAGGAGGGTAAAAAAAATTCATGGACATTTTATTTAGATCACCAAAAATTGTATTTTTATTTATTTTATTAAAAAATATATATAATTTTATGCTGTAAGATGCCAACAGAAACTCTTACAAGTAAAAACTCTTAGCGGGCTCCAGTGTTGTCGACTTAACTACAATAACAATACTAGCCAATAAGTATACACCTGTAACAATATAATTAAAAAAGAAAAAAAAACAGATTTAGTAAAAACCTAACAATAAAAAGAGATTAATTAAAATGTATAAAACAAATGAAATCAATATAGAAAAGACAAAGTAGCTTTTACTTTATCTACTTCATTTTATAAAAGACTTAGCTTTATACACAATGAGTAGTTACAGGAGAACATAATGTGCTTAAAATTTAAAGGTACAATATTCATAATAATACAAACCGAAATGAAATATCCAATAAAGCTCTGTATTATTTAGTACTAAGAAAAGGCTTGTACAATTTTTTTCTGACAGTTACACCAATTATTTAGTTCCAAGATAAGCATCATTAAGAACTTGTGTTATGGATACTAATTAACGGATAAACATATATAAATACTTTTTTTTTCTAAATAAATACTTAATATACAAACGTACACCAGTAATGCTAAATAATATAACGAATTATCCCATTGTTTTTTTTCCAAAGGCACAGTAAGATTACTATTTAACATATTATATTTTTTTGTCTGATATATATTGGCTCTGTAAATCAACTAACTGAAAAAACAAAACCAACCGCCAAGGTCTAAAATACCAGAACTAAAACTTTAAATTCGCGCTTTTAATATTTAAAATAATCAGTAACTTTGGAGACCTTTTATTAATAAAAATAAACATTTGCATTTTCGTATACACTGCAATGTTTTGTGTGGCTTAAACTATCAAAACGACATTTTAGTAATATTTTTACGGTGATCCCTTTAAACAGACATGGACACTATCTTTACATCCAGTAGACTTTCGCATACAAACGGCCCACCAGTCATGTCCAATATTGCCTAATAAGCGTAATGCGTCGACGCGTCAACATTATCATGGAAGTACACGTTTCACAATGAAAGTAGCACTACTTGTACTACGACTGTTAATGTTTTAGTGAAAATCGCATCGGTTCCGGCGTACGTGAGCTATGGCCCTATAGGTCTGACATGGATTTCAAACTTCGAACAGAAACTCATTTGTTTAAATATTTTTCGAGTGATAAAATGTTTTTAAATGAGGGTATCGTTTGTTTAAAGAGGTGGGAAAGTAAAAGAGGCTTTACTCACTGCTGGAATCTAGTACGAGTTGAATGTAATAAAACAACGGACCTTTAAGTAAGTACTTAGTAACTTTATTTGCTAAGTAATAATATTACAGTTGTCTCTTACTTATTTTCACAAGAATTAGGCAGCAGCTCATAAAAAACATATCGATACTTACAATTATTTAGCCTAGATCGTACTTTACTAATCCAAACTGCCCAATGAGAAGTTTGCCTACCATGCCATAAACATCGGTTCAGAAGTAAACTCAAAATGCATATTTTAAACTTACAAAAATCAGTGACAAACAGCGCGGGGTAAATATGTTATGGATTTGTATTAATAGTATCAGATTATCATATATTTTTACAGTTTACATTTGCAGTGTATTTATAAGTATAAGTAGATATAAGACAGTTGTATGTAATAGTTTTTAATTTGTAAGTTGTTTTATTGTAATAAGAAACGTCGACAATGCCACTTCGAATATAATTTTTATTTTTTTGTTCAGTATTGCTTTTTGATAATTTTATTTTAGGTTACCGCAGAATATCAGCGTCGTGGGTCATACTGCGACACATGCTGAGCGGTTACCTTTTTGGTACAGTCCAGTTCGTATGTAAGTTTAGTTGGTAATTGTGAATTGTTTGTGTACCAAATAAATATATTTTCTTCCTTCTTTCTTTCTTTCAATAAGGCTTATAACTTAGCTTAATCACTATTACAAATAGTGATAACCAAAATTGACGGAACGGGAAGCGTTTGATATAAAACGGCAATTATTATTTATTAATTACGTTTCATTTAGCATCCATGCATATACATTTTGATTATTATGTAAATATACTACTCAGTCAAGTAAATCAATAATACACAATTTTTTTGATATTTATCCAAATTTATTTTATCACCTTCCTTATCGTATGCTCCATCAGAAACGATACACTTACGCCAACGAATAATCCAATCATCAAAACATTTTTTAAACGCTGTTTCCAGAATTGAGTTCAGTTCACGCCGCGAATTCTCTGTTAAGTTATGTTTCTACCGATTCAAAACGGGTACCACGAAATGGTAATTTGAGTGTAGGAAAAAGAAAGAAGTCGGTTGAAGCCATATCTGGTGAATGTGGTGGTTGCTCGATGATATTTGTTGAGTATTTAGACAAAATTCGTTCACAATGATGGCCTTGTGCGAAGGTGCATTATCGTGGTGCAAAATACAAGAATTTTCTTTTCACTAATCTGGCCTTTTTCGTCGAACTTGTTCTCTTAAACGCAGCATAACGCTCAAATAATCATATAATATTCTTTAATTATCGTTTGACCTTTCGGCAAGAATTCAGAGTACACAACATCGCGATAGTCAAAGAAAAAAGAAAACAGTCAACATTGACTTTTGATCGACTTGGACGTGGTTTTTTCGGTTTTGGTTCAATTGGAAGGCGCCATTTGGAAGCTTGTTGACTAGTTTGCATGTCAAACTCGTAAACCCACGTCTCGTCACCACTAACAAAGTGTTTCATGAATGTTGGGTCGGTATTGACTCGTACTAGCATGTCCTCAGCGACTCTCATGCGATTGACGAAATTCCATTGGAGAAAATTTAAGACAAACTTTTTGTTCGACGTTTTTATCCATTATGAAACTCGCAATACACACTAGATAGGCATAGACACTATTATAAAACTAAAAACAGCACTGCTTTTAATATAAATGACAGATGCAACTCAAACTCCGCGCCAAAATGGAAAACAATTGTGCCAATCTACCAACAACAAACAAAACAAAAATATGAATTTTTCGTTCTTGACAGACAAAACATTAATTTTCGATACTTTGTTGACTGATTGTATATACAATTTCGTAAACCTGCTCGCGATGATTTGTCCGAGCTTGAAAGTGTGAAAGGTTTAATAGAATTTCAAAGTCAAACCTTTAAAGGGAACATAACAAAATACATAGACATCCCAATCTAAGTTGGACACCAAGTCCCTAAAAGTTCTTAATAAATTTTTTCGTCTCATCATTTTAGCCCACTGCTTAAAGTTGGCCTCCCAACTTACGAATAAATAAATATTTTCTGACAATTACACTAATTATTTAGTTCCAAGATAAGTACTATTAAGAACTAGTGTTATAGATACATAACGGATAAATATACATAAATACTTTGTTTTTGGTTAACATGGGTTATACATACTTAATATACATAGAAAAACACCTAGACCAGAACAAATATTCATGTTCATGCACACAAAGATTTGTCCTGCGTGGGAATCGAACCCACAACCTTAGGAGCGTAGAGCGGATATTCGCGCCCCCACGCCATATCGGTCGTCAAATACGAATATATAAGGAATACGCAGGATGACGAAGCTACCCATCATCCGCTAAGATTTCTCTTCGTCGACTCTTACGACTCCCCGTGAAATAAGAGGGGTGTCACTATTCTGAGCCGATACCACACGGCGTAAACTTCCGTCTATGAAAAAATAAATGAGGCCACTCGATACAAGAATTGATCGATTACTCCCGATCTATCATCCTTTACCCACCCACACATACATATAGATATGATTACTATTTTTGTTTGCACAACATTATTTATTAACACAACTATTACTATCACTTCACCATTTACTGAATGATTGATCTCTCAGTGGATACAATGAGTGTTCAAACAGATACATTATTTGAAGGAAACCTACTTTGACTTTGAGATATCTGTTTAAGTATCATTGTTAAATGTACTTAGTTATAGGTAGCACTTATGCACATTAATCCGTTGGTCCCGGCTGTTATTAACATGTATGACAGTAGTTATTAGGAAGTATTAGAAGCTGATTGAACCATAGAATGATATTTCCCTTTGGGTTGCGGAGGACAGACGGCAGTCATTTTATACATACATACATAATGACACGCTTCTGTCCCGTAGGAGTAGGCAGAGATCACATCCTTCCACTTGCTACGATCTTGGCACACACTTTTAGCATCATTCACACTTATTAACCTCCTCATACACGCCCGTCAGCTTAGGGTACTTTTAACCTGCCCTTTCTCCAAAATTTTCTGAATTTGTTCATAAAAGGTCTTACGTGGTCTTCCCCTCCCAACACTTCCAA
Organism: Musotima nitidalis; assembly: GCA_949126915.1. Classification (NCBI taxonomy): domain Eukaryota; kingdom Metazoa; phylum Arthropoda; class Insecta; order Lepidoptera; family Crambidae; genus Musotima; species Musotima nitidalis. The sequence continues at coordinate 5,792,369 of OX421429.1, forward strand.
TCACTTGTCTATATTAAATCACTTTGTTCAGTCTACTTTCATTTTTAATAATCCTTTATTGCACAAAAAAAATAATCTTAAATATTACATGAGGTATATAAAATAACATGTACAAAGGTGGACTTATCTCTAGAAGAGATCTCTACCAGCCAACCCTAGCAGTTGTAAACTAAATAGTTGTACGGGATAAATGTTTCTTCTCAACATGACCAAAACATCTCAGCATACCTTTCTCAATTCTTGTCACTATATCTTCTTTTACACCAGCTTCGACCTTTATCACATCATTCCTAATTCTATCACTCAATTTCACACTTAGAATAGTTGTTTCATGTAATAACTGAATTCAGCCAAATCTGGTTAAACCGGTCAGCAGACCCTGGGCACTAAGCTTAAGTTTAGGGTAACCGGGATAATGCTAGGATATGATGATCATGTTAGTACTTATATTGGAGCATGCATTAATTACTTCTTAGTGGTAGTTTTCTAAAATTGTTCGCCTGGGATGTCTGCATTAGATGTTATAGATGTCTGCGTTCGAAACAATGTCAGTTCTTCTTACAGAGCGGTGGCTCGGAACTAGCACTTAGATTCACTTACACTTAATTATTTTTTGTTTTTAAATTGTTTTGTTGCATGTAAGTGAATCTAAGCTTCGTGATTTAGTGTAATATTATTTCGATTGTTTTTTTTTTCATTTGTAATCATGACGTTTTCAAGTACTATGTATAATAGTTTATGAAATAAATATTTTTTTTTACTTTTACTTTAATAAGGCTCTCTAATATTTAATATTATTAATGAGGTTTTCTCAAAAGACCACAGCATGGGGCTTTCCAAATAGGGCGTGAAACGTATTTTACGCGCTTGCTATACCTTCGTACTGAAATCACCATTGGCTGCGGTGACCACTTTAAACAAAATGAATCAATTAGTAGTAGAATTAGTATAAAAGTAACAAAGTAGATTCTTGTTTGTGAAGATAGGTGCGATTTTTCATAAGTTTATGAACTGATCAAAATCAAGTTTGATTTTGATTAGTTATCTATGCTTTATACATGTAGAATATCTGCACTAGCTCCTAAGGGTGTGGGTTCGATTTCCAAACAGGATAATATTTGTCGTGGTCTGGGTCTGGTGAACGAAACACCGTTGCATAGTAACTTTATACACACATAAATAATATCACGCCTGTTTGCCCAAAGTGATAGGCAGAGGCATATTAAATGCCCAAAATTTTCGCCAAATAATATTGTTGGTTCTAAGTAATAGGTGGTGAGCCTATTGCTGCTTACCGGGAACTTTTATGTCCGCAGAGCCTCGTCCGTTGTTCGGCAGGTGCATAACTTGTAGTTGAGGTTGGCTTGAGCACCTCAGATCTTGGTAGGATCCCTATACAAAAATAGGTATAAATAAAATAAATAAATGTTTCTGACACTTACACCAATTATTTAGTTCCAAGATAAGTATCATTAAGAACTTGTGTTACGGATACTAAATAACGGATAAACATACTTATTTTTTTTTTTGTAAATACATACTTAATATACATAGAAAAACACACAGACCAGGACGAATATTCATATTTATACACACAAATTATTGTCCTGTGCGGGAATCGATTCCACGACCTCAGCAGTGAAATGCGGGTATACTCGCCACCACGCCATATCGGTCGTCAATGTATTAGTATGTATTTACAAAAAAAGGTTGTTCATTTATGTATGTTTATCCGCTGTTGTACCTACAAGTTCTGCATAGTTTGGGGCTAGAACTTGGAAGGGATGTGTGAAATATTCAAGATAATTTATATATTAGTAATTTCGTTGTTAAAATTTTATTGAATATGCTCTCGAAAATCCTAAGAAGTGCAAAGTGAACCTACAAATGTACATAGTAACTGTCAGTTACATTATAGCTGCTTCTGCCGGCTCTAACGGGTGCCTGAGGAATGCTTTTGTTTGCCCATTTCCCTAGAGGTGGTCTTGAGCTCCAGTTATTTACTATTATTGTATGGATGCCATACGTAACATTAAGTGTTCCGTTGGAAATTATATTGTGTTACGTACTTAAAACATTTTACTCGTTATATAAATTAGTGAGAATTAATTTATTTATTGACATAACACATCTAATGTTTATATAAAAAAAATATAGGTGTGTGCAATGAAATTGGTCTCTGCTTCAGTTATGAATAAGACAAAAAATTCTTACTACGACTTTTTTAATCTGACAGGGACAAATGCCCAAGACAATAAACAAAAGAGCATCAAATTTTTGAATAATCTCTTGTTTTTATGTTTGAATGCCTAAATATGTCGCATGCTTAAAGGAATAGTGACTTAACTCAAAAAATACGATTTTTGGGACATCACAAAAGAAGATCTTCTAAAGAATACTTGTCCTACTTGTAAGCGCATTAAATTGATACTGATTAAGTAATTAGTAATTCTGCTTGCGTTTTTAACGTTTGATTAACATTGATTCGATCTCAGTAAGAAATATAAAGACTGTATAAGTACGTAACTCAAACCTGACCTATCTATTAATGGGTCGATGTTCCTTTAAGCATGCGATGTGCAGGGTAATGGATTTAATGAGATAAAACAATATTTTTTTTTAAATATTTGGACGGCTGTAGTTACCGATTGAAATAAACTTCGTTGCTGCTTAGTGCACCGCGAGTACTGAAGTCGAGTTCTTAAAGTTTTCACACACAACTTTATATAATCTGTCGATTTTCTGACGTGTCCCAATTGTTGTTGATGTTTATTGATTTCAATCGAAGCATTTTTACTTGAGAACTTGGATAGGAACGGATGGGATGCGAGTGGCCTCACATATAATTATAACAATTTGTACATATTCTCTGTCATAACTGTATTTTTGCAAATAAATATTTGACTTTGACTTTGTCTGGAAATCCGTAGCTTTAACGGTTATATAAATTAATGTCTGCTTAGCGGTAAAGAGTAATAAAGGTATTTTTTAATAAAAAAAGAAATGCCAAGTTGATTCATAGCTTTATTTTGAATTGAATTATCGAATCTTAGTAGTTATAATAAAGTGATATCGATTTGTGTTATGTACTGAACTATAGGATAAAAAAATATCAATAATCACATAAAAATGAAAATTATCGTGCGAAGACGAGAGGTTCGCACGGGGAAAGTTAGTATCGAGTTGCGATTCAACTACTCTTGAAGGAGAAAATAAAGCTAACTCTTTATGTGTGTTTAATGGCTGTAGGTCTGGCTTTGTATCGCAATAACGCGCTCATTTTCATTGTGGGACCATCTTTATTATGTGTAATTTTGTTTGCAGGATTTAGGTTTTATTTGTATGTGAAATGTTAAGAATGTGTTCCTTTCAAGTTGTTCAAACTTTGCACACTTGTTTACCTGTACTAATATTAAATAAATATAATTTGTTTCTCTATTGTAAAGTTGTTGTTGTTAAAGTATCCCTGATTAGTACATAATATGTAACATTTTACATAATTGAGCGTAGCGACACAAAGGTTATTCAAATAGAGACCTGTTTCATTCCGAAAAAAAAAACATTATAAGTGTGGTACGAATGTCACCAATGTTTATTTTTTATTTAGTATCCATAACACAAGTTCTTAAAGATTCCAAGTTCCAAGATAAGTAACTAAATAATTGGTGTAAATGTCAGAAAATATTTATGAACCTACTTGTTTTATCATTTTACAGTTTACTTGAATGTAAACTATATGGAATGTGTTTCTTTATGAATGTTTGTTTTTATATATGACACTACTAAATCAATGTTGAAAATTGTTTCTCCTTTGGAAAGCTTAACTAATATATTATGTATTATTATGTTCGTAACAGTTCTGTTTAAATATGAATACCAAAGAGAGTTAAAAGAATGTTAAGATTAATATTTTATTATTATTGCATTGGAATTTGAGAATTTCTTTTAAATTGTCATGTCTCAATATAGAATTAAAACTGTGTTTGATGTAATTATTACAAAAATCGTATTGAATTTTGTGTATTTTTAATTATGAATTAGCACTGAAATAGAAATATCATCTGGGAAATAAATAAAATCGTAAAAGTTCCCGATAAGCGGCAATAGGCTTGCCACTTATTACGTGGGACTAACAATATAACTGGCGAAATGTGGCGTATAATATGTCTCTGCCTACCCCTTCGGGGAAACAGGCGTGACATTATGTATGTAAATATGTAACTAGATGTTTAAAGCTACCTGAGGTAAAGTATGGAAGGAACAACATTTAATCCAACACTTTGAGATTAAATGCCGGCACTAAATAGGAATCTCTTTTAAATATGTTATAATTAACATTTCAGTCTGTCCCATCCGGCATTCGGAGATGTACGATGATAGATCAGTCAGTCACGTTTTCCTTTTATATAACATATTCAGATTTCACTTTCTTTACATCTAATTACAACTGTGTGATCCATAGTTCACCACATTCGTTCGTATCATTACCACAATGATTCATACTGTGCTTTTTTGTACTTTCACTGTCCGAAAACGATTTGTTGATATCATATAATTATGTCTACCATATAATTTGATGGTCTGCGCCGTCTCGTCTCGTGTCGCGTAATTACATTTTTCGCTGTTATACGTACTAAACTACTCTTTTGATTGTAGGCTCTTGAACTAATCTAGGTTGCAGGAAGTTTTCATAGTGTTAGAGGATGTTAAGTAGATCATCATAATTTCTACCGACTGGTTTCCTCTACTGTTTGACGTGAGGGTTGGGGCTGAGTACCTCCCGGTAAAGCGGGGAATCGCTAGGGAAACTAACACCTAGTAACACTAGGACTACCGAGGGGGAAACTAAGAGGGATCTGTCAAGGGCTTGGAGGGCCTGCCAAGCAGTGCCAGGAGGGTCTTAGGCGGCGGGGACAGGGGGCTTCTGCTGTCTAACCATAGAGCCTTCAGAAAGTCGGCCGCACACGGTGATAGGAGAGGCGCGTTCACTGCGCCTCTCTGAGGAGATTCTCCTGGATCTGGCTCATAAGAAGTTGGCCGCGGGCGGGGTGTCCTTTGGCCGGGAGGCAGTTTATAAATGCATTTTGTTACCACAGAAATCATCATAAATGCCAGATAGAATATCAAATGTTAAAGCAATTAGGCGAATGGGCTTTGGGTTATGTCTCCGGCTTGAATTGCAACGATCTTTCTTATAAAATTAAAAAAAACTTTTTTTTTTCAGACCGCATTTAACTGCAAAAGGTGTTTTGGTATCTCTTGGCTTTTTAACTTCAGCGTATTATAGTATATTTATTATACAAGTTATAGGTATAACTAGTTTAGATTTAACGAAAGTAAATTTAGAGTAAATGAAGTATAACAACTCATCAAAGGACATTATAAAATTCCTCTACAAAACATCATAGTGTATATAAGCACACAATGATTGATATATAAATGATTTATTTGCCAAGTAAATACACCTTAAAATGACGAATCTGCATAAGAAATAAAACTATGTTACTTTAACTATTTTTAGAATTAATTTGTCTCTTAGTCTCGGCGCGTTCCTCTAGCGGAAGTTATGTATGCATTAAGAGTGGATTTTATTAAAATAATAAGCTATATTTCTCATATATCGTAGTTTTCCGTATACTTTTAAAGGGAAACTCATGGCTATCATAGTAATTAGATGAGAAAAAATATTAAAGAAATATGCAAGGTGACATTTAAATGCGTTGTTTCTTCGTGAGATCTTCTATGATAACACTTGGTGTAATAATAACATGACTTGGGTTCTTAATTAATAGAATAAGACCCATTATTTCAACTTATCATCAACAGTAGGATATAGAAACTGATGATGAAATTTAATACGCCATTGGAGAAAGCTTGGAGAGAGACCAGTGCCTGGGTTTGTAGCTTCTGGCACCCTGCCGGAGTGGTAGAATAAGACCTAAAACCCTGACACCTTGGTTTGTTGGCCCGTATAAAGTAGTCCAAATGACCATGGAATGAAAACCTTAACTCAAAGTTATATAGCCACGTCACGTCTCAGCATTTAGATTGGTTAAATTGCCTGATTGGTGTTTTTGACCATTTTACTACAACCACAAAGATTTTATGTAGCTTCATCAACTAATAGCGATTTAATTCAAGCCAATCAATGTCACATTTGCAAGTCAATTGAGCTATTTTCTGATAATAACTTTAGAACGGGAAAGTCACTTACAATTTCACCGATATTGCGGAAATAATTTATACAAGCGTCCATCGAGGTAGCACTTCTACCATCTGAAGAATTTTGATGAGATTCCTCATGTCGTAGGGATAATGTCTATTAAATGTAATTTATACAGCCTATGTGTTTATGTGATGTATAATTCCTAATTAGTGCTTTAATTTGGCTACTCACTATTATTTAACGAAAGAACTGTTATCAATATTTTTTTATCTCATTTTATTCATGACATCTTTAATTTAACTTTTTAATAATAATTACTTTTGTTAATATATAGTATGGTATTGTTTTGTTCTGTGTTTATAATTTTTCAATTGCATGCTGTCTTCGCCTATAATTATATTGACATTGAGATAAATACTGCTATGGTTAAATCTTTTTTGGTATTATTAATGTTTATTATGTTGATAATTTTGATCGTAAATTAATAAATTACACAAAACAAAATTTGACATCACAACCAATGTTTCATATATTTTTAAAACAATCTGTTTCGCAAATGTATTTAAATGTGGCTAATGACCACATCCTGATATGCAGTCGATGAAGTTCAAAATAAACGAGAGCGCTTCAAACCGCAGAACAAGCATGGAAACATGAGCACCAACTCATGACGGCCAGCGTAAATGCCTATTCACGCCCGCTTAAAGATCCCAGGACTATAGGATCTGAGAATAATATCCGGCAGAGAATTCCAAAGCAAATATCAAGTTATCATTCCCAAATCCTTTACAAAATAATCTTCTGAAAATTGCTATTTGGCCAGATTATTTGCTAACTCTTAAAAATCGTTCAGTTCTCCGGTCATGATATCCATTATACATACATAAATTTACGCCTATTTCCCCGAAGGGGTAGGCAGAGGCATTTTATATGCCCACACTTCGTCAATTATGTCGTTGGTACCACGTAATAGGTGGCGCGCCTATTGCATCCATTATATAGTTTTATTATAACTTACATGGTGATCAATATATAAATACATTTCAACTAATATGATCTATGTATAGTGTTTTCTTTTCAAACGCCTACATAATTCTTTACTGATTACTCGGTAGCTAAAAGATTCTCACAAAGGAGTATTATGTACTTAAGGCCCCTTAAGCGCAATTACGTAATTGCAGTAAAATCAATTGCCATTTTGTAATCAAGAGTTGAAGCAGTTCAGGTAAAAAAGTCTCTGTATTCTCACAATAATTCCGGGTTGCTCTGTGTATGTGCACTTCTTTCTAGACTCTGCACACTATGCATCATCGCTGCGATGTGACCTGTGTGGGAAAAGTATTCATAGCTCATAGAATACAGCGAGATCACTTAGTATTTTATAGCATATTTCTTTCCTCAGTTAAGAAATTCGTTTTAATATTTATGGAATTGTAGGGTTTGTCAGTTGTCGTTTGTGTTGGTTATGTTCTGTAAAGTTATTGAAAAAAAAATGGTTTTCACATACGCTTGGGGTAGATTTTACTGTTGTAGTCTGATTATTATGTTCTGAAAAGTGACTGACAGTAAAAAGTATGCATATGAAGCAGCAGTTGCCTTGACAGCTATAAGAAGTGATAGAAAAAATAAGGACATGGAGATCTGGGTTTGTTTTAATGATAGCAATTAATTTTACTAGTCTCTTGACAATATTTATAGTTGAAGCCTACCTGTTTCGCTTTATGCCAATATACTTATATAAACAACATATATGATATATTATTGCCTTCAAAACATTCTTTCAGTTATGGTTAGTAACATGATTTTGCGGACTTATGTGGAATAAGCAATCTCCTACCAAAATTATAATCAATAAAGTATGTAACTATAGTACCTGAGATATGAAATCTGTAATTATTTTGATATTAAGGAAAAGTTAACTCGTTAAATTAAATTACAAGAAATGTTACTTTGTGAGTTTACTTGTTAAATTGTATTGTTCATTGTTAAGACTAGTTCCTTTGGGCCAGGAAAACATGATTAAATGGACGTCACGTCACGTCACGATATCGACGTATCTGAATAGCAGATTCTCTTAATAGCGGTAGACCATTCATTGTGTGGATAAAAGCTGAGTTATATTGAAAAACTGCCTTAAAACATGTGAAGGCGACATCGATTTTAGTATAAAGTCATCTAGCTGTTTTGAGGCTGCAATGATTGCTAAGAAGCCAGGTCAATGACACCTGGTGCACTGACGCGACGTCGTCCTACGGATGCGCCGGCGCATTGCACAATAATGGCCGCCGCGGTTAGAAAAAAGTTGGTCAACATGTTCCAGTGTTGTTTATTTTTTTCTATTAAACAACTATGGCGGAACTAATCGCTTTATGCTTGTTAGACGCCCTTCAACGCAACGTCGGTTGAGATAGAATCGTCTTTGAGATATATAATTTATTTCTTTCTGATACGGCGAGTTCAATGTCACATTGATTTTGTTTCTTCTAAGTGAAAAGTAGCTTCGATATTTATTTGTACGTTTCACAAATATCATTTATTTCACGAAAATCTCCCAGGGTTTATTTAGGTGGGTTAATACTTTGGAAGTCTCGTCCCGTATACATTGTTACCTTTTGGTAACACATATTTATTTTGGAGCTTAATTGTTCTCAGGTATTCCGATCTTGATTTTGTTATTATTTTTCAGACTAGTTAAAAGCAGGTATTCTCTGTTATCATATGTATTTATATCAAATATGTACTTTATTTAATATATTCTATTATAATTTAATTAAGTAAAGTCCAAACTACCTTAAATATGATCAAACACAGATGTTCTTTATTTATTTATTTATTTTTAAATATTATGTAACATGTGTATATGCTTATCATAATTTCAACTAGATGATAATAACTATGAAGTACGTAAGTACATGTCAAATATACAATGGATTTATTCGCACAGTCATCACAATCAAGCTTTTGGTATTGTAAGTAAGAGTTATTTTGACTTATGATTGTAAATTTAAATTTTGCATTGAAATAAAAGGGTCCTGTTAAATACGCACAGTATGATATATTTATAACTACGATTTTCGTTTACAAAAAATTGCAATGATCTTGGGTTCGATTACCCCACAGGACAAATCTTTATGTGCATAAAAATAAATGTTTGTTCTGGTCTTTCTGCTTTCCTTTGTTATATCGTGATATGTATTTATTCGTTATTTATTATCCATAACAGTCAGGGAAGAGTCTGGTAGATGTCTGCCTTTAATAAAGATTAAATAATTTTTTTGAAAAACAACATATTGTCATAATTTTTATTACTTTTGTGGGTTTCTAATGTAGAAATAAATGTCCCTTGGTTAATAATATTAAACTCTTTGATAGAATATTTATTTACAAAAATTTCTTACATATTTTTTTTGGTTTTAATTATATTTTATTTCATGTTCCTATAATATTAATGTGTAAGCTAAATCTTGCACCACACTACTTACTAACGAGATCGTTAACAGCATTGTACTACGACTAGTTATTTGTACTTGAGAAGTTCCGGTGTCAGACATAAGTTCACTGGTTGTCCTTAACACAAATACAGCTCTTGTAAAAAGGTTATCACTTCCATAGATTATATTCCTAACCTCTTTTTATACTACTTTAGTCAAAGGAGATTTGTGTTTTTTTTTCAAATAAGGCAGCCGTTCTTTTTCTTATTTTTTTATAAATATATTACATTCTGTTTAATTTGGTTTGTGACAGGAGTCCCGAATCTAGTAGTTGGACGTCCGAATTGTGATCATATGTTTAAGTCGGTTAAAATATTAAATAACGTTTTATTTTTATACTTAATATTATGAGTGCACCTTATCTAGTTTTCGATATATGAACCCCAGTTCTAATAGCTCAATATTAAAAGCACACTATGTTTTGTTTCAGAGCGATGTCGCGGTGGAAGGGTAAACTGAGGTAGCTGGCAGATGGCAGCAGTAAGCGCGGCGATGTTTCGGCCTGGGGGCACGCTAGACCCCTCATGCTACGCTACGCAGCGGGTAAGTGGTACCGCCTCACATTACTAGATGGCATTGTTTATCGTTTTCGTACTCCAAGTATAAAATATAAAATAAGACTTATTAATTGTGGTCATACAGTGAAACATAGTTTTAAAACATATAATAATTTACCCAAAAAGACGATAAAAATTAAAATGACAGATGAACATTTGATACCTAAAAGTACACATTTCACACAATTTAGGACTGTAATTTTAAAAATAAAAACACTCGATAAATTTGACAGTCTTTTCGCAAAACGATTACCTCGAACAAATAACGAAGTTTCGTCTATGTATAGTTTTCCCGATAACTAATATTTATAATTTATGTTACGTTTTATTTATAAATAATTTTGTTTTAAAATATTGATTTGTTGAATCATTGTTATATATATATATTTGTAATGTAATGTAATATATATTTGGAATTTATAATGTTATGTATAATCTAACCTCCTTGATGTCATAAAAAGTGAAGTTATATTAGACTGCAGAAGAATATTTGACAAATATCATTTATGTTTTCTCCATTTTAAAATTAACCAAACTATTATCTATCTTATACTATGTATAACAAATAGAGCGAAAACGTCACACACATACTTTTATTATCTCAGCTAATTAACGTGATAACAGAGGAAGGGCCGCCAATCACTATTAAAAAAAAACACCACAAACCGAGGTAAGAAGTATTGAGGTGACTTCTTGGCGGGAAAGTGAAGCGTCATGTCTGCAGTTTTGTTATATTTTATTAAATTTGTGATTTCTAACTTTAATGTGTAATAACGGTGGATTATTAACCGTTAAGTGTTTGTGAACGTACATGAGTGTTAGTAAATCAAACAAAGCAGTGCAACATTACTTTTCAAATTCTCTCAAGAAGTTCATGTGAGATCTCAGGATAGTCTTTCAGATATCTTTACCATATATCATCTTTATAACCATTCATTCTCACTTACTATGATTTATATATTATTAATATAGGTATCACTTACTTGACACTGGCTAAATGTACTAAACGCACAAAGCTATTATTAAAAACAAAAAAGAGTAATCAAGTCATGCTCGCCACCCGAACCCAGTGCAGATTTACGGACGAATGTGTGAGGCATGGCAACTATAAAAAAAACGAGCCTTCAAATTAGGCTTTTATTAAGTTACCAAAAAAATACTTCCTTGCAATATTGAAACAAATACTAATAGCAAGGAGTTTCATTTACGAGGCATCCGCCAGAGCGGAAGGGATAGAAAACAATAGGATCTTAATTGTGGTCTGAAAGGTTAAATTGAAATTAACTTACATAAAATACGCTACACCGCTTATTAACCACATCCCTCATTAAACTGTTACAAATTATCTCGTCCTAATTGCGTGCGAAAAACAGATAAAAATCTGAATGTTTCGTACATAAAGCACGGATCCATGAATAACAATTTCGGGCCGGTATTAATTTCGCCCCAGGGAATAACCGTGTAGAAAAATTATTCCGTTCCTTGTGAAACAGTGGGTACAAAGAGCCTATTACAAGCTGGGAGTAGGTATTCTTTTTTATCTGTGGTAATATTTTTTGGTCTGTACATACTTAATCACTGAGGAAAGTTATTTTTGTTTTATTTATAAGACGTTCACCTGTTGGTAAGGATTTCTTGCACTAGTAGCAAATTGATTACGACAGAGGCAACTGAAGTCGTTTATTAAGTCATATTTGATTTGTTTTCGGCAGCCGCGGAGGCTGACATTCAAATGCATAAACTAGTTGACAAATTTATTATGCAGACGATATGACAAAACCAAATGGTAAGGCATAATACGGGTAAACTAGTTGCACATTGTCACCGACAGATGGTACTACAAGCAGCCTGACAAATCACATTAAAGGGTACAATAGTTTATAAGCCAGTTGAAAAATTCATTACTCAAAAGCTAAAAGTAAAACTTGGTGGTGATGGTGAGGCCTTCATATCAGTTGTCAATAACGCAAAGGCAACTGCAACCGTTAACACGATAGGGCCTGCCGTAGAAATGTTTGCGTCAAAGATTTGCGGCCTCTGTGACAGATGACATTGTGTATGAGCTAATTGCAAAATGAATCACTTAAGATAAACAAAGAGGATAACATGTGTTTAACAAACCTTTTTAAAAATAAAATAAAAAATAAAAGGAAGTAGTCTGTATTATTATTGCTATTACTTCTAAAAGGCTGTATTTACCGCGCCAAAACGTAACTTAACTTCTTGCTCATCAAAAACTCATCCACCATATACCCCATTCATACTCTGTATTTTTGACGCACATTTAATTATTTCTGAAAGATCAGTTTAAGTAACTTCTATTGTTATAAGAACTGAAAGAGTCTAATTAGTCAGAAACGATGTGAAGGCAGAATTACAAATGTCTTTATTTGGAAGGGTGACTGCTTATCAAATCAAAATTCATTTATTCAAGTTTGGCTCAATAGAGCTCTTATGAATGTCATACTTATAAACTAATGCGCCCATTCACTGCGGGCGGGATCTGCCATCGTAAAAGAACGGGCAAGAAAATCGTCAAGGTTGGTTATTTCTCCCGCCAGTTACAATTAAAATACATAATATTAAAACAATTTTGTTCTGCAGTCACAAGATTTGAAAGAAAGGAAGACTCTTTTTAGCAATATTAACATGCATGCTTGTTTGGCATATCAAGCTTTTACGTGATTTGAAAGTCACTGGTCCCAGTTATTACTATCTAGCTTAGTTTAGCATACATTTACGCCTGTTTCCACGAAGGGGTAATCAGAGGGATATTACACGCCCACACTTTGCCAAATATATAGTTGGTCCCACTTAATAAGTGGCGAGCCTGTTGCCCTCGTCAAACACTCTCGTCAGGTTTGGGTACTTTTGATCTGCTTTTTCTCTAAAATTTTGGTCATGAAAGGACTTCCGCGACCTTTTAAACAGTTTCTAATGTTTATATCAATTAAGTAAAACTTCTCTAGGCATTGCCAATTCATCAGTTTATCAATATTACAACTTTCTGATTGTTCCTTGATACCTTAACAGCTGAAAAACCTTTCCCATAAGAGCCTGATGTAGCTAGCCATAACACAGAAATACCTCCTTTGACAAGAGTCAAGACATTCCTTTCACGTTATTGCATGCTATAAGCCTCTGCGGGGTAATCTGGCAAAATTAAACTGAAACACAGGAATAAGGTCTTTGGTTGTCAAGTTATAAAATGTATTCTAGTATTTGAAATTCAAAGTTTCAAATTCAAAATTCAAATTCTAAATCATTTATTCAAGTTTGGCTCAATAGAGCTCTTATGAACGTCAAAACTTAAAAACTGGCGCGCCCTATCACTGCGGGCGGGAGCTTGATCGTAAAAGAACGGGCAACAAAATCGTCAATCGTTTGGTCTTATGATCCAATTCAATTTTTTTTTTATGCAAAACCCTAATGTACTATAATGTGGTATAAATAAATATTTAGGAAAGAGATAACATTAAACCAAAAGGGCTGGCAGCGGTTGGAGACGAAGAGCTGTGGATCGAGCTTAGTGGCGTCCCATTGGAGAGGCCTATGTCCAGCAGTGGACAAAGATTAGACTGATGAAGATGAATAATATTTAGGACCATTATTATGGATCCTGTAGGGCACGCAACTAAGTGGAAGCAAAAAGAGTAAGCGCTAAACTTCGATCTTTCGCTATTTCGTTGACATTAATACCAGCTATAAAATGTAACAATTTAGTTACAAGGTTCCCTTTCAGCAAGTGAGTGATGTGATTTTCCATATCAATCTATACATACATACATAATATCACGCCTGTTTTCCCGAAGGGGTAGGCAGAGGAATTATATGCCCACATTTCGCCAGTTATATTGTTGGTCCCACGTAATAGGTGGCGAACCTATTGCCGCTTACCGGGAAATGTTCTGTTCGCCAGATAATCTATGTCTAGTTTAATTCATTGTTTCCTCTATTTACTTTGGCGTAAACATGAGAGATCGTATAAATTGTAATTAGTTTATCAAAAACACTAAGAACAGATAAAATATATGTGAGAACTCTATTGCGTAACTTAACTAGATTTTCTCTTTTCTATTGTATTTTAAAGTGTGGAATTAGTTAGATGATAATTAGTGGGTCAAAATTACAAGAAAAGGTCAAATATAAAATAACTCAAAAGTATAAATTGTAAAGGATGTCTCAGAAAGAGTGCACTTTTTCATTTTAAAATAAAAATAAATATTTCATGACAGAATTCTGATATTTTATAAAGAAGACATGTTCCGATTAAGTATGAAATAAAATATCCATGACTTTTACACAGAGATGTGGCTGTATCTTCCCGATGACGCGTTGGATTTCCGATTTGAGCTCAGGAATTGTTTTGCGTTTATTTGCATAAACCCGTGATTTCACAAAACCCCAGAAAAATCATCGCACGGCGTTAAATCGTACGATCTTGGTGGCCAGTTGTCATTGAACCTTACTTTTTTGAAAATTTCGTCCAAATTGCAGTGATTGTGAACGGCATTCGTTACAGAAATATGATAACGGACTTCTTGTGGCCTCAACTGAACGGCATGAATCTGGACAACATATTGTGGATTCTGCAGGACGGCGCAACCTGCCACACCGCGCAAGAAACAATCGACTTATAGCAGCAACGATTTCCAGAACACATTATCTCACGAAATTCTGAAATTACAGAAGAAAATACAGCAATAATAATACAACTCAAATAGTTTTTTTTTAAATCGATATAATTTTTATAGTGTGTTATTAGTACGTGTATGTATTGTAATTAGTTTGTATGAGGAGCGATTACTTTGCATTCTACATGCAAGTCAACATCACTTGACCGGCCATCGGCCAGACCGGAGCGATGGCAAACACAACATTATATCAATCGATTGCGGCCAAGCAAACAGTTCTGTTAGCCGGCGTTATGGTCGAGGCAAATAGTTTCAACTGGAAATCGTTATTTAGTCGAGCTTTCGTTTTAATACAAATATTGCGGTGAGGGCGAAAGAACATCATTATTTTTCTTTGGACATAATGTATGTCCTTAGGATATGTGTGACATATGTAACTGAAAGATATCAATACGAAATTACCCACACATATATTTCATCATCTCAGCCATCTGACGTCCACTGCTGAACTTCCCAATAGATTCCCACATTGAGCGATCCTGAGTTGCCTGCATTCATCGGCTTCTCTCCGCCTTGACCAGATCATTGGTCCATCGACATCACATTATTTAAGAGAAGACAATGAATCAGTCAGCGCTTGCAGCTCAGCGGGCTACGTGGTTGGAAACATTAAATTAAGTAAAGCAGAGTCTGTAGAGATCATTACATGGAGGGGTGAACTATTGTGTGGGATCTTATATCGAGCGCTTCTGTGCAGCAGGCATATGAAACTAGTGGTCCCGGTTATCACTATAAGTAGTCTATAAGCCATTCTGGAGGCCCTATTGGGCGGCTTAAAAAAAGGAAAATATACGAAAAATATTTTAATGATGTACCGTGGAAATTTTTTGTGTTCAATTTTGAACGGTGATGAGGTTTTGCGTTTAGTCATCATATCAGCCAAATAATGTCCACTGCTGAACATTGGCATCCCCAATAAATTATATTCTATTGAGGGTATTGGCCCAGAATCACCACGCTGTTCATGCGGGTTGATGGTCACAGTTCAAGCCAGGATGACACTGCTGCCCGTATGCGATAGGATTTCTCTTCGTCGACTCTAATGACTCAACGTAAGATGAGAGGGGGTGGCACTAATCTAGACCGGTACCAAACAGCTCCGGTGCTTAGTATTGAAACCTTAATGGACTGAAATGGTGAATCACTCAATATTACCTAACAGACCCCTTTCAGAATGTAAATGTCACCGAAGCGACACCTAGTCTGGAGTAGTTGTGGTAACTAAATATTATTTAAAGGGTATGGAGCGTGTACGCTACCTAAAGTATAATATTAAGTTATAAGAAATTCTAGGAAACGGCTCTTATTAGTAGTCCGCAAAATAACGTGCACAAATGGTTAAATGCAAAAAAAAATTATTATAAGGTTGACGTGTTCGGAAAAACATGAAGTGGAAATTTCCTTGCCGGTGTATAACTTTTACGGTTTGTTTTTTTTTTCAATTGGTTGGGTAAACAAAATAATATAATCTGGCAAACTGCAGTACTCTTTAGATGTGGAATGAGTCCACTGGCTATGGTTTAAAAAAAAATACAGCACGGAACTCCTCAAATAGGGCGTGAAACGGTTCATAAAAGTGATGGCCCTGATATTGAAAACGTATGCTTGTGGTATACAAAAAGGTTTTAAGAAAAATTATGTCATTTATAACTAATAACGGGTCCAGGCAAAATCGTGTTTGCTGTTGATTGTTTCCTGACTGATTTCCAAAATAAATTTGACACATAGCATAGTGTGATATCATTTGAATGTTAATTAGGATAGATTTCACGCTTTAGCAAATTATAATTATATAAGGTTCCCTTAGTGTTCCTTGTTTGGTTACGGTTTCTGGGGAACCTTTCAAGATCTTTAAATATTTAGTGTGTGAGTCCTTTATATTTAATTGATGATTCAAAAGAGCATAGCCTGTGAGTTTCTTGTCAGTTCTCACAAAGCGGTGGCTTGGAACTGGCACTTAGATTCACATACATTTTATTTATGTAAATGAATCGAAGCTTCATGATTTCAATGTAGTAGTATTTAGTTTTTTCATATGAATATTATTTCAACGTTTTTAGGTGCTACGT
The DNA here is from genome assembly GCA_949126915.1 of Musotima nitidalis. Taxonomy (NCBI): domain Eukaryota; kingdom Metazoa; phylum Arthropoda; class Insecta; order Lepidoptera; family Crambidae; genus Musotima; species Musotima nitidalis. The sequence continues at coordinate 5,809,346 of OX421429.1, forward strand.
AATAGTTTATGAAATAAAGAACTTTTTACTTTTACATACAAATATTTATTTGTGATAGTATAATAAAAAATACTTTAAAATGTCAACTTGAAAGAAATAAAAGGACCAAGCTTAATGCGAATTCTAAAATATAATATCATTTTAATAAATATAATATTTACAAACAATCATGGCAACGTATCTCTTTAGTTCAATTTTACTTATATTATATATCTTACTAACGCCATCTATTTTAAAAAAATAGGACTTATTACAAAAAAAGATCTAAAGTTAATCCAGGTTTAGGACTAGACATTTTATAACATATAAGTGTGACTGTGACAGCACTAGTTTTAAATCTGGTTTAACTTCAGATTTTGTTTATTAATAAGCACCTATGTCTTTTTCCCACAAAGTGGCCACAAAGATTTTCGCTTACAACCCTATAGTAAGAGAAAATACGTCCATCTGTTCTTTCCTCATAAATTATAATACAATAACACTACAGCATATACAGTAAATAGAGATACAATCAGATAGAATTCCCACATTTAATCACGGCAGCGCGCTTCACGCACATTTGCGTGCCGGGTAACGTGACAGTGACACGTAATAAATCCTTCGTCATTATGACAATTCTATTGCTATTTGGTTTTATCTAGTCATAGCCAGATTTGCTACAAGTGAGACGAGTTATAAACGTGAGAGGTAGTTAAGTGCTTGATTGTAAAGTGAAATTCGTAAAAGTTTTTGTTTGTACGTTTTAATAACTCTAAGGGCAAAAATCTTTCAAAGCATAGGATTCATACTTCAGGATAAAATCATTTTACCAAAAAAGTTATTACAATAAATTCCTACTTTTATCAAGGAACTGCGCTTTACGCACATTTGCGTGACATTAACCTGAAATAAACCCTTCGCCCTTATGGCAATTATATTGCGATTCGTTTTTATCTAGTTCTAGCCAGATTGGCTACAAGTGAAACGAGTTATAAACGTGAGAGGCTGTTAGGTGATTGATTGTAAAGTGAAATTTGTTGTATTTTTTGTATGTACATACAAACATATTGTCATGTCTCTGTCCAATAGGGGTATGCAGAGATCACAACCTTCCATTTGCTACGATTCTGGCATATACTCTTAGCTTCATTTACCTTCTCATACACTACTGCCGGCTTAGGGTACTTTTGACCTGCCCTTTCTCCAAACATTCTGCATTTTGTTTTTACGTTCAAATAACTCTAAGGACAGCAATCGTTTAAATCACAGCTTGCTTTAATGTTTGTCGTGGAATTAATGACATTAGAAACATGTGTTAACCTGATTAATGCAATAGGTATGGTAAGATTAAGGTTAATGGAAAATACGTCACTGAAGTTGATATAATTAGCTTCCACGAAAAATACTCGTCTGATTGTGACATAAAAAAAGTTTACATTTGTTGTATATTTAACATGAAGTGCAATCTTATCAACTTCCTAATACACGAAATTTTTCATGAATATAGTGCCAAAAGGTTCAATTCATACAACCACAAAAAATACCTGCCCCACTTTAATATCGCTGAATCAGTTTCCACGTTACATCTCCTCATCCAAAAACTCGCAACTTCATAAGTGTAGTACTAAAACACTGTTCTGAATGTACTGGCGGGTTTTCCGACCGGCCGGCTGCCCACAAGGCCGTGAAAAGCTCTTTTCATTGAATTTCACTAGATGGTTATACTCTCCGTGTCAGAGAACACCTAGGCAGGTCAACGCAGTTCCACATATTCTGCCGACAAACACAGCTCAAAAATATCAATGATTTTTTACTAGAACAAAACAAACCCGTACGCGGGAACCTGAAGGGGGAAAATAAATAAATATTCTCTTACAATCACACCAATCATTTAATTCCAAGATAAGTATCACTAAGAACTTGTGTTATGGATACTAAATAACGGATAAACATACATAAATACTTTTTTTTTGTAAATACATACTTAAGATACATAGGAGAACAAAAAACCTCTGATTGTTGAAAAACTGATTCACTGCTTTGGTTACGGCGGACGAGTTGATTTTTTCTAGTAAGAAAATCTTCTCATAACTTCAATCAGCACTGTAAATGACTTCTTGGCGGCAAAGTGAAGCGTTAAAAACAAGGTTGCACTTGTGGAACTCGGGTGTAGTGATGGGTAATAACTTTTTTTTACCGTTTAAATCTCATTTACCATTTATCATCTTTATAACCAAACATTCTCATTTATATATCTCTTACTTCATATTGGCTAAAAGTGCTAAACGCACTAAGTCATTATTTAAAAGAAAAAATAAAGCAAAATAATATATCGCACATCTAGTTATTAAAAGAAGTAAATATCATTTTGTTAATTTTACAGTAGAAAGGGTAAATTTTTTTTTTAATTATAACTACGAGAACATACTCAGTTTGGTGTTTGGCGCTCTCTATCGGATAGTTATCGGATTACAAAAAAGATCTTTCAATTTAGAGGTGCGTCTAATAAAAGGAAACTTGTTGCATAATTAACTAAATTTTGGATTACTGTCATTTACGTCTTTTCAGAACTAGATGTGCGATATGAAGAAATTATTATGCCTACACTCGGTTTGCATTAGAACTTTGTTGCGGAGGCCTATGTTTAGAAATATAGACTTCCTAAGGATGATGATGGGTACATTAGAGCTAATTTGTAGGTAATTGTTGTATGGATACTGCGATAAAAGATAAAAGCTTAGTGCAGATTACGTTACAATTCAATTTCAAAGTGTTTTGATTACTTAAAATCAGTTATTTTGCTATGATAAATAGTAGTGATATTCTATTGCGACTTGAAAGGTGTTGATGTATATTTCCAATACTCTCTGTATGTTAATACTGAATTGTGTTAACATATGTTACAGGCAATTAATGAAATTGCATAAATACATATACTGCACGTTTTAACAGTATATGGGTGGATGTCCACGGAAGACACGTCATGAGATTCTGTGGTATCCGATAGCAAGTTCAGAGGATTACTATTTCAGCTCACATATGATAACTATTTAATTGTTGTAAAATATGACAGAAGAAAAATTACAACATAAACACATGATTAACAAAACAGACTTGTTGTCTAGAGTCGGTTCATGACTTTAAGTCAAAACCTCCATATTTTGGATTAGGTCTTAACAACTCGGTAGGTGTGCGATATGATCTATAAAAAACTGGTACCTTGTGAAAAATATGAAAAATTATTGTACCAATTCCTTTTTTACCTTAATAATCATAAATTTATGGAAAACCTTCTCCTTTCTTATTTTAAGACCCCTTATTGTGATTTTATTATTATTACATAGTAATGCAAAAGGAAATGTAAAGGATAATAACACAGCGAATTCCCGACAAATCGCATGTCAAACCGGCATGCCGTTGGAATGCTCTAGGAATTTTACAATAGGTTACAATTTGTAATATATTACCTTCATGCTGTTGAAAAAATACTTCATCAACTGATCAAAATCGAGAGAAATCAATATTTACTGTAGGCAGTTGGTATAGAATACAAAAAAAGAACTTCTTTTAACATATTTCTTTATTGATTAACTTTTCGAAAGAAAAATTTAAGAAGGATGGTACTTTTTTTCTTTTTTTAAATAATGGTTTCGTGCGTTTAGCAAATTTAGCCAGTGTCAAGTAAGAGATATATTTATAATATATAAATCATAGTAAATAAGAATCAGTGGTGATAAAGATGATAAATGAGATGCCCTCCCCTAAACCCCTTGAGTCCTCGGTAAAGATATGGGATCAATATGTATACTGAGATCTCACATATACATTTTGGGAGAATTTAAAAAGCGATGTTGCACTGATTTGTTTCATTTACCAACGCTCATGTACGTTCACAATCAGTTAACGGTTAATAATCCATTATTATTACACATTAATGTTCGAAATATCACATTTTTTTGAAAACAAAACATAACTGCAGACAATGCGCCTCACTTTCCCGCCAAGAAGTCAGGATTGTACTCCAACACAATTAAAATTCGTTTTATTTAAATTTATATGAAAAGAATTGCGATAACAAACTTTTTTGCAGTTTTAAAATAGATTTTAAACGAAAAAAAAAAGTTTTTACGCATCACGCCCGAGTTCCACAAATGCGACCTTGTTTTTCGCATTTTCAGCATTTAAGTTAGCATCAAAGGTTAATCTGGAAATTCTAGAATAAAACGATATAAAACAATAATAACATAAGTACTTTTTTGTAAAAATATTACTATGTAGACATAAGTTTTATCTTTATTTCTTTTTATCAAAGCCCTTTAAATAAGATACTTGTCACACATGACAGATTTTAATAAGTTCGGAAGTGTGTGTTCCGACATCCGCAATAATAATTAGTGTTTTATTACATTAATATCCGGAAAAGTGTTAGATAACATCACGATGAAAGTAAAAAGATCAAGTAATTATGAAGAGTGATATAAAAAATAATGATTACAAAGTTATGTTGTGAACTTGGTTGTGATTGGTATGAGTAGTAATTAATCCACTCCATGACTGATGCATGATGGTCAAGGCGGCGGGAAGCCGGTGGATGTCGGTGGTTCAAAATCGACACACGACCAATCAATGTTCAGCAATGGACTTCTAGTAGCTTTAATAGTGCTGATAATGATTAATTAAGGATAAATATACCATGAAGCGTTTTCTTTCTTAATAAGTGGGTAGGTAATAAGCCTGTGAGTTTCTTGCTAGTTCTGCTTACAGAGCGGTGGCTCGGAACTGGCACTTAGATTCACTTACACTTAATTATTTTTTGTTTTTAAATTGTTTTGTTGCATGTAAGTGAATCTATGCTTCGTGATTTAGTGTAATAATATTTCGATTGCTTTTTTTAATATTTTAATTATGACGTTTTCAAGTACTATGTATAATAGTTTATGAAATAAATATTTTTTTTACTTTTACTATTAATAATAGATTATGCAGTATACGAATCAGTCATTTACTCAGATTACGTTTATATTAACAAATATTTGACTTATGAGAGATTTGAACCAGTGGCTTCTGTAATAGAGAGGGTTTACCAAAGACTTCGCTATATCTGTCATCGCTTTTGTTGTTATTTTTAAGTTCACAAGATTTTTGAAGCTGTTAAGTTTACCTAATGGAAAGTTTTAATAAATTAAGTAACTGTTTAATGAAAATATCATATGTATTATAGTGTAGGGATTCTACCAGCGTCCCCTGACATAAAGAGGACGCTTAGGTATTACCAAGTGTTTTCATATGTATAACAATATGTTTATAAATTGAACACTGTTTTTATACCAGAACCATTTAGTAAATTTTCTAACAACTTAAAACGCTGAAAACCACAATGTTATAATGATACCTTGAGGTATGTACGCACGAAAGAGCAACATATAGTAAAACAATCACCAGAGGGCCTACTCTAATTCAACGAAAACGAAACTTCGTATATATCCATTCCTTTCACTCGATAATGATATACCCAAGGAGTGACAGAGATAGATGCAACGAAGTTTCGTTTTCGTTGAATTAGAGTAGGCCCTCAGTTTAGAAATAATTCTTGACTTCAAATTAATACTGGCAAATTGGTAAAGTTTATAAGTCATCGTAACCACATCATAATACCCACTACAACACACATAATATAAGTTCACTAACAAATACTGGCCTCGATTAAATTATATTGGGGGCATGTCCCCATAATCACCACACTGGGCAGGCGGGTTGGTGATCGCAGTTCTACCCAGTAAGCAGGATGACGCTGCTGCCCATCATCTGGTAGAATTACTCTTCCTCGACTCTTACGACTCCCCGTGAAATAAGAGGGGGAGTATTCTGGGCCGTTAACAATATCAAAATAATTATAATAATGTATATAAAAAAAATTGTAGTTACATAAGCATATTTGACTATAAGCCTTTTTAACTTGGCATTCCTTAATGCTTCGCGTGCAAGGTGTTCGATGTTCATTTTCACTATATTTTATTCGACTGTGTATACTGTGACTGTGTATACTCCCCTTAGGATGTTTTCATGGTCATATAATCTTTATAAACATTGGCCTGACCACATCATTAGATTGTGTCCTCTATCTCTACATGGGTTTACACCGATGTAAGATAATAACTAGATATATTTTATAACGAGATTCAACGTATGGGTAGTCGTTTATGTGAAAGCTGATGAAGGCGACTGCTTGTATGAGTGACGTTAAGGAGTTTAGAGAGATAATTTTATTTAAGAGTGAATGAGTGTAAAATGGACTTAAGTCAACTACATTTTTCTTTATCAAGTCACCTAATTCTGTTATGTATTTTCACATCTCCGTTTTATGCATACTTCTTTCGAAAAACAATGTTAAAATTAAATTTTAAGTAAAGTGTGGAATAGAAAATTTACACTTATCGCAGGAATTTCTAAAATAAAGTTAACGAGAATTAATAAATAATTTTTGAATAATAATCCCGAAGAGAAAAAATGCTCTCCACGCCGACGGAAATTTCTAGAAACCACAATGAAAGAGAAGATGTTTTCTAAAGAAGGTCTTGGCCCCCTAGCTTTGAGGATAGCAACGCAAGAAAATAGGGAAAAATAAGCCTTTAGATCTAGGCTATTCTTTATCTTGATAAAAAACCGTGTTTGGTTGACTTAAAGACTTGCCAGCTCCCGGTGGAAGCAAAGTACTCAAAAACCTTTCGTTAAACAAAAATGCAGTGCATTATCCCGTAATTGATTGCACACACCTTTGTGTGCAATTTGAGGTGACAATTAAGCATTTAGCATAACTGCTGTAATGAGAAGGCTCGAAATGATAATTAAGTCAAATTATAGTATGAATCCACTTACATAGCAAAAACTTAAGTGACCAAGTGACCCCTAAATGTCTATGTCCCCTAGTATTATGAGCCATATTAATATAGCCTAATAAGGCTGGTGTAGAGCTGTTATGGTTAAAAATAGATTCATTTATAATGGTTGGCAAACAGAATTAATGCTTGAATAGGCTTCTATATATATTATAAAATGATAAACGGGAAGTTTAAAACATTCTGTGTTCTGGCGTGATGTACAATTACCAACCCGCCTGCCGAGCGTGGTTATTATGGGCATTTTCCCTCATTATGATTGGGGAGGCCTATGTTTAGTGTATATCTGTGACGACCGATATGACGTGGAAGCGGGTATACCGGCACTGCGCTCCTAATGTCGTGAGATCTATTCCTACCGGGACAATTTTTTGGGTGCACAAACATTAATATTTGTTTTGTTCTGGGGGTTTTCCTATGTACATTAAGTATAAATTTACAAAAAATAGGATGTAATTATATTTATCCGTTATTGAGTAGGTATTCACAAAACAATTTCTTAATGATACTTATCTTGGAACTAAATAATTGGTGTAATAATCAGAAATTATTTATTTATTTATGTGACTATGATTATGTTTGTTATCAAATCTTAGTCGTCTCGTAAACAATGCTGTATTCTACTAGGTAGGCAAAAGTGTCAAGTCATAAATTGTGTTTAAAAGTAGGATCGTCTATCATAATATCTGTATTGTATAGTACATTGTTCCTACGTGTATGCCGATTCAAATCTCAGTACTTTATGACTTATAACAACAGAAAATACCCTCACTAGTAATAAATCCCTTTCTCTTAAACAGTGGGATGGTTTTATGTATCGTTCGCTTACATTCAGCGTATTTGCTAGGACCAGAGGTACAAAATGTTAACCCCACAATCCGGGCCGGCACTTTTAGCTGCAAAAGGAAACATCCCACATTTTATTGTTGCTATAAATTTTACTGGCGCCATAGCTCTCGAGATTGCTACTGGATTTTGTACTTCATAGCTATGAAAGGGTGTTCCTGTCTTATTTTTCTTTATTTGCAGAAAGCGAAAGAAAATTTGTTTCGGCTATTCTAATGATGCAAAGCCTTCGAGGTTTTGGAATATTTGCGCTATCGAAATTTCTCTCGCCTTTTTCTCGAAGATTCCATTTTATTTCGTGTTTAAAGGTATTGGTGGATAATTTGCAATCGGAGTTCGGAAAAGGCGTTTCTAATTTTGTACAAAAATGAATAGCTCTTATGAAGCTTATATCCTATCTATAGTACAATTTTAAAATGAATGAATGAACACTTTATTGTACACTAAATAATAAAAAAATAATCAAATCACATAAACAAATGAATGATACAATATTGCTAACAGCAATTTCTTCCAGACCACCTTAGGATGGACAGGAAATATATGAAAAAAATAATGATATAGGGTAGGCACAACAGAGTGCTCTTATATGCTCGTGCTTACTTATAAGTAAATCACATAAATATGAATACATGTAGTACATAATCTTAAATTACATACATTTACTTTACTTTACTTTTACTTTACTTTAACATATTCAATTTACAAATACAAGTAATGCTCTCAGACTGATTTCATGAATAAATCTAATGTATTTAATTTTCGTATTACGAAGGGCAGCTCATTCCAAAGACGAACTCTCGTTTATGACAAAACAGTTTTAAAATTCATTGTAATATCCTATTTCTTAGACATCTCTCATATAGCTTACTAGCCCAAATACAAACAGTTTTTCTAAACATATATAGTTTTTTAAGCATACATGCAATGCATGCAATATTTGTCGGGTAAGGGAATCAAACCCACGACAGTGCGCCGAGAAATGAGTATATCGACTTGTGCATCCGTTAAAAATGTATTCAAGTATTGTTAACGAAAATTTTTAAATTTTATACAAGAAGTCGATGTCAGAGGAAACTTTATTATTCTTGATTACATATAAGAAAGCAGCTTTTTTCAAGTTTATTAAAGATATCATCTTCATCCCCTGCCATATGTCTTACAGATCTTGATATAATAATATTCATTTACAAATAGATAATCAAATAAAACCTTAGATATTTAGAGAGTTTTACACAGCTTATACACTGAGAATAATGGAAATTCTATCCCACTTTTAGTTTCAAGTAGCAAATAGTAAGTGCACTTTCCACGAACACTAGTTGTTGTATAGAAAAACTTGAACGATCTTGATATTCTATCTAGAAACTGCATCCATTCAGATACTTTTTCCCGAACAGTGAAAGTACTCCAACAAGACTATAATTGTCCCGTTTTTGTGGTGATATTGAGTCGTAGGTACTTATTTATTGCAATCTCATATGTCTTTTAAGACAATTACTAGTTATTGTCTAGGGAAAGTGACTTTGCTTTAATATCATGGATATTTCTTGCTGAGGCTTTGATTGGTTCTGGCATGATAAATATTATGCCAGAACCATAATTTATGATTACTAGGGTATATTGGGCTCCTACCAAGATCTGAAGAACCCAAGCCAACCTCACCAGCGAGTGGTGCACCTACCATTCAACGAACGAGGCTCTGGCGAACATAACAGTGCCCGGTAATCGGAAATAGGCTCGGCACCTGTTCGTGGAACCAACTTTATAATTGGCGAAGTGTGGGCGTATGATGCCTATGCCTACCCCTTCGGGGGGATGAAGGAGATTAAAACTTTTAATCTATTGACTAAGATCATAGCTACTTACTAACTTCATTATCATCTCAAGGAAGCCAATGACAGATCATAGGCTTCCTTCATAAACTTCCAGCATGACCTATTGTGAGCGGCCTGCATCGATCGTCCTCCTGCGACCTTTATTAGATAGTCAGTCCATTTTGCGGGGGGACGTCCGACATAGCCCCACCTAGCTATTTACTAATTTATCAAATCATAAATCCTTACCGTGTTTAATATGGATTAATTTTTTACTAGCTAAGGACGACTTACAGACGCTCCTGCTCCCCGTGAATGATCGCGTTATTTTTTAAGTTAGATTAAGTACCTCAAAGGAGTTGGTTTTTGTTTTTAATTGTTTGTTCAGCCTATAGTTTTTTCTTTGTATGTAATGTTTTCTAATTAAGTACTATAAATTCCTTTTTATTTTTTTTTTGTTTTCTATTTTTTGGTTATTTTACTTTTTTCGAATTAAAGCCACTGTACCTCAAAGGGGCGCTACAGGAACACCAGCGCTGCTGTATCAGCAGATGCAGCAGCATTACGCTGATGTATCGCCCTTTTGACAGGTTGCACACATATTTCATATTTTACTATTTGTTTAATGTTATTTGTGTTGTTATATTGTATTTTGTTACCATTGTATGATATTGTGTGTGTTGCTTAGTCAATAAAAAATATTCTATTCTATTCTATTCTATTCTATTCTATTCTATTTAACAAAATATAACAAACACACATACAAAATATTAACATAATTTATTGACTCAGGCGTTACTTTGCTTCGCTACTTTGCCAATTACATAGTTGGTCCCACGTAATCCCACATACCAGGCAATTTCAAGCCGAAATAGAAGAATTTAAAAAAGAACAATTTAGAAGCAATTTCAAGCCAAAATAATTGAACAAATTTTGTTCATTTTACTAAAAAGTTCTTCATACGTACATATGATAATATCAAATTGACATATTTTTTTTTTTGTAATCCATACACTTCTCTTGTACACAAATAATATATTTGTATTCATGCACAAAACTTGTCCAGTGTAGGAATCGAACCTTCGAATTTGGGATCTAGATCTAGTGTATAAAATATTTAGATATAATTTCTGGATATAATTTTTTGTTATATATTTTTTTAGACGTAATATTAATTTGACCATTTCCTTGTACAATACTTTACCCATCGCAACTTTAAAAAGTTTAAAACAAAACAGTGCTAGTAGCAGGAAACATAAAAATGCGCGAGCTCGAGTGTGCGCTGAATTAACAAACGACATACAAATGGAACTGTTTCATATTACATTCGGGTTGCTATTTTGTTCAAAAAGTATTTGTACTTTTCGCTCTCTCCAGAAACGCACGGCAGATGCTCATTAATCTTAGAATATACGAACTAAATGCATTTATATAAATCTAATTATTGCCAAAGAAATAGCTTGTGATATTTTTAATTTTTTTTAACTTCTGATTATTCTTCTTAAAATCGTTTATTTCATATTGCAAACAGCACAGAATTTCTCTCAAAAACAAGACATATAAATGGAACTGTTTTATATTACATTCGGGTTGCTATTTTGTTTAAAAAGTGTTTGTACTGTTCGCTCTCTCCAGAAACGCACGGCAGATGCTCATTAATCTTAGAATGTACAAACTAAATGCATTTATATAAATCTAATTATTGCCAAAGAAATAGCTTGTGATATTTTTGAATTTTTTAACTTCTGATTATTCTTCTTAACATCGTTGTATTTCATATTGCAAACAGCACAGAATTTCTCTCAAAAACAAGATGAGAGAGAGAGTACACTTCACCGCGCTGTCACAGGTGTGTTGATATGGCTGTTAGACTTTTTTTAAGCAAAAGGGCCTCTAACTTGTCTTTATGATAAACTAATACAATTTAGTACTCACCGTGACTAACGTCATAACGTGCAAAAAACGTAAACGTCGATATAAATCGTTTCAAACGATTTATATCGACGGTCACCCATCAAAGGACTGATCCCTGTGCGATCTGCTTAACGTTACTGTCGTAGCCTTGTAATGTTTGAAGACATATGCCTTTTGAAATCAGTTTATCCGCACTCCGCTCCTAGGATCGTGGGTTTGATTCTCATATAGGACAATTCTTTGTGTACATGAGCATAAATATGTGTCCTCATCTGGGTGTTTCCTAAAAAATCTATGTAATTAAGATATGTTGATCCCTTAATTAGTATCCATGACACAATTTCTTCCATCGTCCTAAGATTTTCCCGGTCTCAGGGTTGCTTACTAGTCTAAACAGATTTATAATCAGGTTGAATTACAGTTATTACACGAAACCACTGCCGTCTGACCTTCGCAAAACCATTCAATGGTTAAACTAGCATGCAGAATATTAGAAGGCACTGACTTCCTGAAAAAGACTGCCATAGACGTTCCTGACAGCCGGGACCAACGGCATAACATGCTTTCCGAGGCGCGGAGCACTATCGCTTGTTTTACGCATATAACTTCGAATAGGTTAGTGTGACCAGGGTTTGAACAAGAGACCATCTGAGCTGCAGTGTACTGATCTCATCACTGGGCTGACATTTACCATGTAACTAAATATTTGGTAGTGGGATTATAAGATAAAATAGCGGTATTTATTCCTGATACTGTTAAATTGGTATGGCTTTCCACCTAGTGTTTTATCACTCCTGTGTACGAGTGTAATTCTATGTTCAGCAAAGTAAAATTTTGTGAATTCTTGATACTTTTTAATTGGTATACCTTTCTACCTAGTGTTTTATTACTCCCTGTATACACTAGCGCGGAGTATTCACCACCCGAGAACTTGCTTATTTAGCCAACAAATTAACTACAACCCAGTTCACTCTGTGAGGTTGCATAATTTAAGTGTATTTAGCGCAACTGTCGGATAATTGTTTTACTTTCTCGTGCCATTTTCAACTGATAACTACTTTAAAAAGCTTTCTGCGTTATATAAGCTTTGTGATAGAAATATAATTAAAATAAATTCGATATTATTTGTCGGACTAGTTTATTAAGTATTTTCAATTCTATTTGTGGGTGACAGGGGATCCTACCATGTTCTTTAGTGCCCAAGCCAACCTCACATGCAAGTGGTGCACCTGCTGATCAACGAACACGGCTCTGGCGAACATAAAAGTTCCGGCAAGCGGCAATAGGCAAAACAAAGTATAAATCTTAGTTTTTAAAAATTATGGTTTACAAATTTTTCGTGTAATTATTGGGAACTGACTTTTTTAATCAAAGCGGTACAAAGCGTGCTGTCTCATAACGCAAAGACGAAGTAACGAATTATCCTGTCATAATTATAATGTTAACTCATATGCAGCCTTTAATATAAATTTTATATTAAAAAGGAATACTGCGACGTAAGTCCAGTAATTTAATCGTAACAAATGAACTAGCAACTACACTTTCGCATTCAGTCATATAATATTAAGTAAGAATAAGGCATAAACAGGATTTGTTTACACCTCAAACGCATCGCGTAATTATTCAACAGTATCATTGGCTGTAATTCTTGTACTATTACATTATATTTCCTTAGAACCAGTAGAACCAGCCCTTCTAGTTGGAGATATGGCATAGTAAACTATTAGCCGATCTAATAGAAAGCTTACTCTCACTAGCCCACACTGAGTTAGACGCCTCTGAGCTGTATATTGCTCGGGAAAGCGGAATTATGTTAAGAGATTAGGGGATCATAATAATTAAAGTTATTGCATTTCTGGAGAGTGGTGCTTACCGTGATTTGATTGATTAAAGAACTTAAATATTGCATCATGTTTACCAAGGTTATAACGGAAGAATTATACAACATTATAAATGTACTAGTTTGCCGAAAAACACGTAATTTGTCGTGTGGTACCGGCCTAGAATAGTGCCACCCCCTCTTACACATAAGGATGTAGTAAGAGTCAACGAAAAGAAATCCTACCGGATAATGGACAAAACCAGATAACAACAACAGTTCGACTTCTTGGCGGGAAAGTGAAGCGTCGTGTCTGCAGTTTTGTTTTATTTTCCAAAATTTGTGATATTTCTAACATTAATGTGTAATAACGGTGGGTTATTAACCGTTAAGTGTTTGTGAACTTACATGAGTGTTGGTAAATCAAACAAAACAGTGCAACATCACTTTTCAAATTTTCTTTCAAGAAGTCCATGTGAGATCTCAGTATAGTCCCACATCTTTACTGAGGACTCAAGGGGCTTAGGGGAGGGTATCTCATTTACCATATATGATCTTTATCACCACTCATTCTCATTTACTATGATTTATATATTATTAATATATCACTTACTTGACACTGGCTAAATGTGCTAGACGCACGAAGCCATTATTTAAATGGAAGAAGAACAACAGTTCATGTCAAAATTTCTCAAAAATTAAAAAAATCATAACTCGAACACTATAAAAATCGCAATACCTACTTGGGGGTGATTCGGGCACACCAAGAGGTGATCTATTTTTGGTCTTCCACTTGACACTCATTTCTGAGGCATTCTGTATAATACTACCGTCACTAAAAATATAATTCATTTCACACTTTCGGGCTCACGCAAAACTATCTAACAACATCCAGAGATCTACACTGCTTAGTTTGGCTTTGTACTTACTGCAATGCCTATGAAGTACTTGAAACGTCGGGTGCTTAAATCTGTAAACATACATACAATCACGCCTGTTTTCCGAAGGGGTAGGCAGAGGCATATTATATGCCCTCATTTTGTTAATTATATTAATGATCCAACATAATAGGTGGCGAGTCTACTGCCGCTTACCGGAAACTTTATGTTCGTCAGAATCTCGTCCGTTCATCGGCAGATAAAATCTTTAAAATATGTTTAACATAATAATATATTACAAAAAATCTTTTATATTTTTATTAAGTACACAGTTGACTATCACGACATAAATAGCGCTTGGCTCATAAGCATAATAGTAGCATTAAAGATATGTATATGACACATAAAGGATAGCAAGTGATAAAGAGACAGCGTTACGTGTTACATGCCAGCTTTTCAGGGTTTCGTGGCGGATATAATGAATTATTTCGTCCACTAAAACATTGCTTTGTTATCTACTAGAATTATTAACAAGGAGACGACGGTCTTCTATATTGTTTTTTTGCATATTTTGGACGATTGTTACTATCTCTAAAAGTAGAGAAACGTAAAGAAAAATGTTGCTCTGTTTTATTAAAACATAGCTGTGGTATCTACTAAAATGCTTAATAAGGAGACAACGGTTTTCTATATTCATTTCCGCATTTGCTGACTTTAAATACTTAAATAAAAATTTCAACATATTGTCCTTATTTTCAACGTTGCTGTGCTATCTACTAAAATTACTAACAAGTTGTTGTTTGGCATTCAGCTTTTTAATTTTTTATGAATACATATTTGCATATCTACAAGAAGGGATAAGCAAAAATGTATTGCTCTTTTTTAAAAAAAAACATGGCTATGCTATTGAATTGTTAGCAAGAAAACAGCGGCATTTTACATACATACATACAATCACGCCTGTTTTCCCGAAGGGTAGGCAGACGCATAATATACGCCCACACTTCGCCAATTGTGTTAATGGTCGCACGTAATGGGTGGCGAGGCTATTGCCGCTTACCGGGCACTTCTATTTTCGCCAGAGCCTCGTCCGTTAATCGGCAGGTGCACCACTTGCAGGTGCGTTTGGCTTGGGCTCCAGAGATGATGGTTTATTAAAGAGGCATTCATTAGATGTCAGGGTATATATAAAAAGCTCCTATTTATCAAAACATTTCGGCTATCCCCTATCTATGAGAGTATTATTATTTTTATACGGACTAGATAGATAGATAGATAAAACGTTTATTTCCTTTAAATAATACAAGTTATATAAAAAAATATCCCACAAAACCGTTTGACTGGTTTGTCTGTGGGTCACAGTCTCTTTTATACTATTGTATACATTACAACTAATTTTATATAAAAATAACTTACAATTTTTCACTAATGACAAGCAGTTTAAAAATAGGTAGAAAGATTACAGGTACTCTATTATTTATTCTATTATTAATACTTTTAATTAAATATAGAGTTCTGTGAATAGATGCATTATATATTTATTTATCTTTCTTGGTTTAATTATATTTTTAGCAGTGGACGGCAATTGACTGATTGATTGACACACATTTTTGTGTGTCTGTCTATGGCATTTTAGGCTCCTATTAATTATGATATCGTACTTCTGTTGTAAAATTTAAAATTATTAGCAATATGTAAACATAAATGCTGCTAGTATAAGTCTACACAATCTATCTTAGAAATAAAACTACAATATGAATTGAAAAATAAAAGTTTAACTTCATAAAAAGTTTATTTTTATATATTTCTAAATTTCGAACAGAACTCGATTTTAATTTATTTCGTTCGTTCAAAAAGGGCCCTTCTACTTTTAATTAAATTGAAACACTGCTGTAACTAGAAAGTTATATTTAACTTTGTTTCTGTTGTTCAAATATTTGTGATTGTCTCTGTGTGTTTTAACTTAATTCTATAAAATTTCTTGTTTTAATTAATTTTTTTAAACTCTACGGTACCCTTGTCTTAAAATTTAAAAATATGTCAAATTTCTACTAAAATAGAATGGAATGGGTTCTCGTCCCATGGTGAAAGGCCAGCCACCTCTAATCATATAGGCTTACGTTTCATCTAGATATCTGTGCTAAAAGCGAAATTTGCGTCAACTATATTAATCCCCTTTGAAATAGTTATCCTAGGTTCCTGCCCACCCCAATTGGAATTAAAAGTTTAAAGAATACACAGAATATTCAGAGTTGACACTGAAAAATTAATTTAAAAAGAGTCGAATTATAAGGAATATAGTTGTTGTGGTTTTACTATACTAAACCACAATGAAATATTAAAAAAATCACACATTCATACAGTGAATTAAAGCATAAAGTCCCAATCTTGTATTCAAGTTCGTCTCAATATAGCTCTTATAAACGTTAACAAAACTACGCGCAAATTCACTGCGGGTAGGAGCTTCATTAGAGAAGAATAAGCCAACTAACTCGTTGAGTATTATTCTTAATCCATATTTAATACCCTCTATTTAAAGTCCACAGCTGAACATAGGCATCCCCAATTGTTTTTTCAAGTTAATCGTTCTTGTGCCACTTGCATCTATTGCATATTAAATAAAAGTATAAAGTTAACTTGTATGTAATACTTTCTCGTGTAAGTCGTTGTTTGTTTGCCGAATGAATTGGCTGTACAAGCAATAATATTGGTTCAGAATCTCGGGCGGTTGCATTATATTTGTGTTCCTCTTTTTGTTGTAAACGCCATCTGTTTGGATGCATTAAGCTCTTTATTCCGGATAAACGTTTCTTTTGTATAACGGACAGCAGTACTATTTGCTGTAGCGCTTTAAAACAACAACAAAATAAAAGTAAAATCGGGAATCTCTTTTTTTACACAAGCATTATACTCGGAGCAGCAGGTGCGAAAAATAATAATGTATGAAATAGTTCCCATATTGTTTTGTTATGGTACAACATAAAAGGATTCCACATAAGCCTTTTCGGTAAAATCCTGCAAGGACTAATGCAGTATGTGGGCTTTGTAAAATGTTTTGTCGGATTGTTTTATTGTTTTCAGGGCTTTGTAGTGAACTAGGAACTGTGAAAGTTTACTTCATGTCTGTCTATCTCTGGCTTAAGTTTTTTAGGTTACTAAAAAGTTTTCATTCCGTCGGTGCTTATTTAAATTACATCTTTTTGACGACCGATATGGCGTGGTGGCGAGTATACCCGCACTCCGCTCCCGAGGTCGTGGGATCGATTACCACACAGGACAAATGTTTGTGTGCACAACAATGAATATTTGTTCTGGTCTAGGTGTTTTCCTATGTATAATAAGAATGTATTTCAAAAAAAAGTATTTATGTATGTTTATCCGTTATTTAGTATCCATAACACAAGTTCTTAATGATCAAGTATCATTAAGTATCTTGGAACTTAATAATTGGTGCAATTGTCAGAAAATAATTATTTATTTAATTTATTTATCTATTTTGTCCCGCCTTACTCCCGTAGAGATAGACAGAGGTATCATCTTTTCACTTGCCACGATTTTGGTACACTATGCTTCATTCATACTTATTAACCTTCTCATAAGCGAGCGACGACATACGCAAAACGGCTGGCAGCGATTGGAGACGAAGAGCTGAAGATCGAGTTATGAGGCGTGCCATTGGAGAGGCCTATCTATCCTATCCTAGTTCCACCAGTGATGATGATGATGATCTTGCTTCTGTTATGAATACTTCTGACCTCCACTTTCTCTGGAGCCTTCTTGATAAATGAACGATGTACTATTTCTATATGTTTTAAAATTACTGAGATTGTCTTCGTTTCTGCCGGATTATAAATAATATGTCGTTTTAAAATTCAAATACTTTTATTTCATAAACTACTACGACAAAGATAAAAAACAATCAAAATATGATTACACTGAAATGAAAACTGAAGAATTAGATTCACTAACATGCAACAAAACAATTAAAAAACAAAAAATATTAAAGCGTTTCTATTATTTATTTAATTTAACTTCTTACAGAGCCACCGCTATATAAGAAGAATTTACAAGCTATGCTCTTTTAAATTATCAATTGGTTAGGTACTTTAATTATTACAACATTTTGGCATCGTTGCAATGCTTGAGCTAACTATTTTCGAACTACGTTCCCAACGAAACACTGAATGGAAAACAAGGCAGGCGCAGATGTTATTGAACTGAACTTTGGTATAATTTCGCAAACTTTTGAGTTCAAAACTATGCTTCGAGAAAAATGTAAACTAACTCCATATCGGACTGGAAATTTTGTTTTGTTCGTCGTACTGTTTTCTTATACATTCCTGCAAAGTATTGTAATGAATATGAAAGTATCATGGTTGTATGAATTGAAAAATGTTTAGTGAGTATATTGTTTGAGGTTCAGAAGTTTTCAATGAAGGAAACTGGGAAATGCCTGAAATGTCATGGGTGAACGGAGTACCGGGGTGCGGGAAAACTACTTGGGTGGTGAAAAACTTTGACGAACAAAATGACATTGTTGTAGCAACAACCAGAGAGGCGGCTAAAGACCTAAAGGAGAAGCTCACAAGTCGAATAGGGCGAGAAGCCAACACGAGGGTCCGAACACTAGCTTCAGTGCTGGTAAATGGGTTCAAGAAGCCAGTTCAGCGATGTCATTGGCTGATAGTGGATGAAGTGCTCATGAACCATTTCGGATCCATAGTGATGGCGGCCCGGATTGCTGAAGCGAAACAAGTCCTCCTAATAGGTGACAATTAGAAATCAATTGAACAAACCCACAAAGACGTTAGAGTAAAGAGCTTTCGTAGTAGGACTGACAATCGTTTATGTGTGCCTAAGTGTAGTTTGTCCCTTCAAAAGAATGCGCACTTTATGGCAGTAAAGGTATACAATCATATTCCTGAAAGTTTAAAAAATCTCAATTTGGTCTTATTCAAGAGAAAACTTCATGAATGGTTGCTAGACAAATGCTCCTACTCTATTAATGAATTTTATGACTGGAATAATAATAGAATAGTTAGGTTTGTTTGACATTATATACTTGCTTTAAATTTTATTCTTAGACCTAAATTTGTAAAATATTTGCGCGCTACTTTGGCAAAAATGTGAGACGCCTATATACATCAATGTAACAACAACTATTGTACCATGTTTTATGCAAATAAATGATTATTATTATATAATATTATTATTATTACATATTGAATCGGGTACCGAAACAATCGAAAATCTTTGGTTTTTTCTTACATGTATTCATATCACTTTTTTGAGGAGTCATCGTCTCATTGAGTCTACATATCGTAATACTATTATTTTGTGAATATGTATATATAGTTTATTAATAACACACTTTTAATTCTATACAAGTTTATATATGTCATGTTCAAAGATTTGTCCTGCGTGGGAATCGAACCCACGACCTTAGGAGCGGAGAGCGGGTATTCACGCCACCACGCCATATCGGTCGTCAATGTAATGTCGATGTAGTTATCTGACTATTAATCTCAAACTTGTTAGTTATAATCTTGCAAAATGTAAATGTTATTCGAAGAAATCATTATCGCTTGATGTAAAGGTTAACTGTGTTAATAAATTGACGTTACATTTGATGATTAGATAATTTAATTACAATAAACACACAAATGTCAGTGCGCTTCACTAAAATGCAAAGTTTATGATGACACTCAGGTGTTCTTGGTATTTCCGAGTCATTATTACCTAATCAGTAGGCATGTTTGTTAAGATGGTTATTTTACAAGGCATTTATGCATAACAGAAATATTAATATTTTATTATACATACATAAAATCACGCCTGTTTTTCCGAAGGGGTAGGCAGAGGCATATTATATGCCGACTCTTCGCCAAGTATATAGTTGCTCCCACGTAATATGCGGCGAGTCTATTGCCGCTTACCAGGCACTGTTACGTTTGCCAGAGCCTCGTCCGTTGATCGGCAGGTGCATCACTTGCAGGTGAGCTTGGCTTGGGCTCCTTAGGTCTTGGTAGAATCCCTATATACTCTATTATACTATATATACTCTTAATTATAATAGATAGATAAAACGTTTATTTCCTTTAAATAATGCAAGTTACATAAAAACATATCCCACAAAACAGTTTGACTGGTTATAATACTATAATAATACTATTTATTGCGGACAATAGTGATTTCATTTTGTGTTAGTAACAATGTACTTAAAAACTTTGTTAGTAAATTATTTTAACACATCCAAATCTCCTTCTTGGCTGTGACCCCACGACATGGCTAGAAACTCAATGTCTTAGAATCGGACCGTATACCCTTCCTGCAATGCCATGGACGCCGTTTGCTCTGTCACGGACACGACGCATCAGAGAGGCTCTTGGCGAGTTTGCGAATATTATACCCAAAAGTATTTATTAAAAATTTTGCTTCATTTTTTTATTATTTGATAGTTGCGACTTTAGCTGCATTATTTTAGTTTTGTATACGAATAGCCGACTCGAAATGCGTCAGTACAATCCTTGGTGGTTTAAGTATGCGACTCTCTTGATGCTTTGCAATGTTTCGTAGTAATATGATAATATAAAAATACTTATCAGGCAATAATATAGACATATAGGTTGAGTGTCCTACTAAAGACAAACTACTAAGCTCAGGACACTTCTTAAGACTCAGTGTGGATTTGTGAAGGTAGTTGTGCTGGCATCTTGCTGTTAGAATTTTTTAAGCCGCCTAATACCTCCAACTAGGCTTAAAGTGATAACCGAGACCAAAATTATAAAGTGCCTTACAAAGCACTGGAACGCTTGATACCTAATGCCACAGACACAGTAATTATTTAAAAAAAAGAAATTCCTAGAACTAACCTCTGTGAAGTCTGCTTCATTTCGGTGACCACCTAGTTCCGCGGAGCTTCAAGCACTATATCTTTTATTGTAGGTATATCATTATGATTATGTCGCATAATATTCTATAATTGTTCGAGTACTATGTAAGTTCTAAGCAAAAAGGCATAGGCCTCTGTCTACCCCTTCAGGGAAACAGGCGTGACTGTATGTGTAAACAAAAATATAAACAATTGTAGTAATTTTTTATTGAAAACCTTAAACATATATATAGATACTTACACTTTAATTTCTCGATACAAATGAGCAGGAAAAGTTGGTATCGGATTAAATTTAAAATAGTTCGTGGAGGCACAATGTTTGAACAGTTTTAGAAGCCGAAGGGTTCAAAGGGACATTCAGGCTGGTCGTAAAACGGTGTACCTTCATACTGTAATTAGTTTGTCATTTCGAAGTTGCCAACTGTTTTGCGGTTTCAAATTATTAATAAACGCACGATGTTGCTTAATGACTTTGGGAATGTTTCAAAAATTATTTCATTCCGCATTCGGTTGTGGTGTTTCGAGCGCTTATATGATTTGGTCCTGGTGTTCACTGTAATAGTCGTTAAGCCAAGTAAAATACCCCCACCTAAGGTCTTTTAATTTTCTTGCGTGACGGAGAATCTCTTGATTATGTCTCACCTTGGTTTGTTAGAAGAGGACTTTTGTTGTAAGCCCCCTTTACCTCATTTAAAATTGGTTGTAAAATCTTGACTATGGTGAGAATTAAAGTTATTATTATTAATTACTTACGGCAAGATCGAATCAGAAATGAGGAGATCCATAGAAGAACGAGTGTCACCGAAATAGCTCAAAGAATCAGCAAGCTCAAGTGGCAGGGCACATATCACGAAGATCTGACGGCCGTTGGGGCAGAAAAGTTCTGGAATGGAGGCCCTTTGATAGAAAACGCAACGTCGGCCGTCCACCTGTAATTTAATTGATTGAATATATTCAAAAACAATGGGACCAATTTATATTATGAAATATGGAGGTTAATAACCGTTTAAATTGTAACGTTTATTAACCTCTAAATATCATCTAAATCTTCCACATCGATAAGGCTTAAATCCATGGTTTAATATGTTTATTTTGACTAAAAAGCAGCAGCGAAACACAAAAATGTCAACGGTTTAAGGTTAAACACTCCCTAAACAAGCGCTAGCCCGTGTTTAAATTTATGTCTAAGAAGTGTTTACGGTTTTGTAATAGCGTTTTTTTAAACGCTTGTTCAACATCTATTTAACTTTTTTGTACTAACACTGTAAATGTTGATCTATTAACTAAGCTCTGTGTAAATTTCAGATATAAGCTGTGTGTATTATTAAAAAAAATCTACTTCGAATTAAATATAAACAATCGTTAAAAAATTACCCCTCGTTGTCTCATATTCTTTAGATAAACAGAAAAAGAACACCAGACAACAAGGAACGTCATCAAAATCATCTCTGCCCATTAACGTCCCACTACTGAGCACGAGCCTCCTCTCACATACCAAGGTGCGAGGGTATTAGGTCATACTTCACCACGCTGACCCAGTGCGGATTGGCGGGGGCAGGTGTGTGGCATCCTGCTGTTAGAACTTTTCAAGCTGCCCAATTAGGCCTCTAACATGACTCAATGATTACCACATTTAGTAAAAACCGGGACCAACGGCATCACGTGCCTTCCAAATTAGGTACGTAGTTACACAAAAACACGAATATATCATAAAAAAATATAATTCTTTCTTTACAAATTCTTTACTCATACGTAAGAAAAGAATCACACAATTCCATTATGTGACTTGTAACCAAAACATGGAACCGCAAGGAACAAGATTGGATTGTGTTCCGTTTGAAGACGCGAAAATGGGATCTGTTATCGTTCATTGTAAAAATAAGCCTCAAACGAATGCGAGGGTGTATAAATTAACGATGCCTGCCTTTGAACTGAGGCAAAGTGCTGTCAAAGAACGTCATTTGTGAGCGATATTATCAAAATATCTAAAATCAACAAGGTTTTGTCTGAGAAGTGTCGTGCTCTACCAGATCTTACGGATTAACATCAAAGAGTGACTATTTTTGAGAATCTTTCTTGATTGTGCGAGGTTTAACATTGTGGTCTTTATTGATGAAAATGAAATGCTATTTGGTTGACGCATCAGTCAAAGACGACAGAAGAATTTGGCTATTGTTTGTCTAGTTTTTAGCAACAACAGCTAAATTCATGATTATAAATATATTTAGCTGAATTTGTATTGAAAAGAACTGTTGACTACTGTATGTAAAGTTCCACGCCTTAACCTGTAAAGAAATCAGTGAACATATAACAATACCTAGTCCGTCTCTCCAGTAAGGAAATAAAAAACGTTTTAGCCTCTCTAGTAAGTAAGAAAATAACAATAATGTTTATATACATTTCTGAAGTGAGAAACAACATGTCTACAAAAATGTTACAGCCCTATTCAATAGCGCGGTTAAGGGGTCGTACGATCAACCACTCGCACCTACCGCCTCGTTACAGAGCAGGGGAATAACATTTTGTTCTGACTTTTGTTCCAAAATATCATTATCGAAAACATTGTTCACAAAGGTACAGTCAGCGTAAAATCGTTGATAACACTTAAAGCGCCAGATAGATCGGAACACGCCCTAACGCTCTTGACAAAATATACGATAATGGCTCTTTGAATGTTACCAACTAATATGTCGTCTAACGTCTTATATATCGATATGACGAATATTAATAGAAAATTGTTACTTTGGACACTTGTAAGATTTTTTACATTCTTCACAGTTTCACCTGTTTCTTAGCAGCTAACTAACTGGAACAAAAATGACAAATACGAACAAACGTTTTTGTTTTTATAAAAACTTTCTAATTACTCCTATCGATACATAAGTACGTGTTGAGTACAACTGTATCAGAACCAGATACCTACTACAGAAATGATTATTTATATTTGGCAGTGAACTTTATTTTTAATTTATTTTTTTGTTTGTTTCAGGTAAGTTCCAGTAGCTGCTTTGGTAGTCTTTCCGAGACGGTTCTGTAAAAGATGCGGTGAAAAATAAATTTAAAATGACAAAAAACTGTCGTGTAGTGAGCTTCATTTTTATGAATAGAATAGAATACTTTAATGCACTTGATGGAGGTGCATTACAGTTCTTGTACAATAAAATAAAGCTCATCTCCCTTCAGCCAATAACGGTGGCATGCAAATTATAATTAAATTACACATAAATTTTTAAAAGAAAACTATACTTATAAATCGTTAAAATGGCAAATTTTTAGTAACTAAACATTTTTTGATTGTCAAAATACGGATACTTAAGTCATCATCTTCATCTTTTTAGCCCATGGACGTCCCACTATAGAGCACGGGTCTCCTCTCATGAACCAATGTGAGAGGGATTATGTCTTACTTAGTCTTAAGGAGGCAGGAGTGACGCGTTCTGCTTTTAGATTTTTGTAAGCCAAACCATAAGTCATCTACGAGGGGCTTAAAAATTGCATTCGAAAGTCACCGCACTTATACTTTGCCAATCCGAACTGGCTGCTTGCTTGTTTATGTCCTCAATTTAAATCAAACTCATTGAGGTTTACGACAAGAAAAGGCTTTTGTTAATAAGCTTATAAGATGAGGATGACAAAAACAATGGACTGAATACAGTTGCATAAAACATGAATAACATGACACCTAAAATGGAACGGGTAATAGTAATATTTTCTGATGATTCATTGATATTCATTCGATTGTTCCAAATCCTCATTGAATATAATATTTTATCTATTTTCGGACAGAATCGCCAAGAACGACGTGTTTATACCAAAACTCACAAATGGCGGTAGATACTTTTTTTACAACTGCATAAAAGATTGTTAAAGTACCCAAATACTGGAACTGTCATGCGAATAAAAAAATCCACTCAAAAGTAACTGCCTACCCTACATAAAAAATAGAGCAATTTTACACCTCGCAAGAACCTATATACTCAATTTTATACCCTAACATAAAGAGGGTCCAATAAAAATTTAACAGCATGCGTCAAGGAACAGTCAGGGTCTTCTTAAGAAATTGCTTGTAATTCAATTGTAAGGCTTGAGCGTATTTACTGGTAACGTGTAGATCCGCGCAGTACATTACCAATTTTTCCAGACAAATATGGCACCTGATTTTCTAACAGGTAAAGGTACAAATGACATATTGCCATAATAAGTAATTTTCAAGCGTATTTTAAAAGTAAACGTTAACAATCATGTTGTACCACTTCGTATAAGAATTGAAATTCTCTACTTCGCTTTAGACAATTGCCGTGTAAATATTTAATATGAAATAAAATTTATAGCCCTGATTAATATAAATATATTATGCTTATAGACATATTAAAGTAAATTTTTGACAAATAATTATGGCTGCATTTGCCAGCCAGTAATTTGACATTTTACACTGCCGTCCCCATATTTGTATTAAGGATCCATTTGCTCAACAAAAAATTTATAAATATTTTATGCAATAAGATTCGATGTTCCGTGAAATGTACTTTAAGTACCAAAAATAGATTTCTTTCGCTATTTTTATAGGTCGCTTCCAGTCTATAAATTACAACTAAAAATATCAATTCATGAAAACTTGCAAGTTCAGAGCCTCTCAGGTACGGTAATATAATAATTTAGAAAATATACAAAATATTATCATAGCCCAAAAAACAAACAGCACTATCACTCACTATATATTTTAGCTCTGGATTTCGCTGCCGGCTCATGTGTTTCCTATTTCCTATGTTCCCGGGTCTTTTAAGCGGGGCGTGAAACGGCATTTTAGCAGACCGTCATGAGTGGATGCGCTTTATACCGTGCTTATTTCACATTATGAAGCGCTTTTATTTTTTTATTGGACTGCATCGACTGCTTACCATCAAGCAGGATGTAGTCATTATGACGTGTGTGACATAGTATAAAAAACGTCGCTTTTCTCTGTCTGTCCCTATGTATGCTTAAATCTATAAAACTAGGCAATGGATTTTGATGCGGTTTTTTTCAATAGTATGATTTAAGAGGTATGTTTCTAAGTGAATAAGCACTCACAGTATAAAACAGGTAAACTATCGAAACAAAAAAAAAACACGTAGTGGGCAAAGGCGCTAACGCTAACCAGGCAACTTTTGTAACAGTATATGAATTATGTACGTCACGAGGACTTAGAGGCGGCGGCCGCTAGTATTATGATTAAATAATATGCGAAAATAGATCTATCCATCATCGCTTCCAGTCTATAACTTGCAACTAAAGATATGAAAAGAGGAAAACTTGCAAGTTCAGAGCCTCTCAGGTAAGCCTCAGAAAGTTAGCGTCGGTTATCTGATACTGTAGGTCCGTTAGTTACACAAACTATTTCACTTACGGTGGTATCCCTTTACGTTTCCCTTTGACGGAATTTCGAATCAAGTGCTTTTTCGCTGTGTACGTAACTTGTTGACACGTTCAAGGTTATATAGGGGTTCGTAGGGCTGTCTCTTATCCAAATATATTATTTTATTTAGGAAATATATGTATCTTATTATACGTATTTTATTTAGGACATATATATAATCGGAATAATTTCCACCCGTAATCGGCTACTGGTATCTGATTAATGAGAACTTTGTTAAAGTGCATTTTTGCGGCCCTTGTTCGACTATAGTCACAATAATTGAGCCCAGTAGAATACTTATCATATAAATAAAATACTTTTTTAATATGTGTCTAAATTGTTTTTTTTTTTTAATTTTTATTCGTAATCACGAATTAATGTAGAGGTTTTTACGATTTAAATTTGTAGTAAAATGTGTTTTGTTTATTATGTATAATTGTTTAAATAAAAGACAACATAAAAGTTATAATGACCACTTCTCAAAGGGACAACCGAACGCAAAACGTATATTTCTTGACAAGTATAGGCTTTTTTCAAACCAAGTGAAAGAAAATCAGGCAATATAATATATCGATTTAACTTTACCTTCGCAGCAAAAATGATGTATGATTAAATGATGAGCAGCAGCGTCATTCTGTGCACTGGCTTGAACTGCGATCACCAACCCGCCTGCCCAGCGTGGTGATTATGGGCAATTACACCCAATATAATAAAATCGATTGGGGAGACCAATATTCAGCAGTGACCTTTATGAAGCTGTTGTGTTGATGTAATTTTGCGCACTGCACTTCGATACATAAAGAAAAAAGTCTTACATATCGCGAAAGTTACTAGATCACGTGAGAATGTTCATGAAGTTCCTTAAAATACTGAATGAATCAAGATTAAAATACTTTTTAGCTCATAATTTATTATGTATCAAGAGTGTTTATAGGACTAAGTTTTTGAAAATTGAGATTTCCAATGTATAAGTATTGCTTATGATGATCATATCAGTTCGAACGAAGACGTGGTATCGTCTCACAGAAGGCATAAAACATGCTAGACCCAAATTAGACTCTATTTATTTAAGTATTTGTTTTATATAAATGCGCTAGTTTTCAATAAAAAGTATTGTCATTTAAATATTGAAAACGCCGATGCATATGATTTCCATCAGGATTCTAAAGCAAAAAATGGGATATTAATAATTTGGGCTCACATTGAATTGAATAGCCGCCTTAGTTTAGATAAAACTTTTATAAATGTTTGATAGCTTCACCAAATCAATCGTCTAACAATACTGATTAAGAAAAACAACGAATTTATTAAAATTAAAGTACATATATATATGTATACCCCCTCATACCGTCACTAATATTTTTGGTCCCACATAGTAGGTGGCGAGACGTTAGCCGCATACCTTAATAACTAAGTAAGGTTGACTTGGTCTTCCAAGGTCTTGGTAGGTTATGCCCCATACATCCTACATACAATTTATGTAAATAAAGACTATTATCCAATTTGATAGTTTTACAGCTAGCAGTACTAATTGTTTGTATTTTGATTTAAAACAAGGAATAGTAAACTGCCAAAGCAAATCTTCATGACATATTTTCACATTATGTGTCTTATTATAAAACACGATACGTGCTTCGAGACTTCGCCGTAAATACTACAACAGTTAACATTGTTACTTATTGCAAGTTTACAGGTAGGAATGGTGAATCCTTACCCAATAATATCAATCTCGTAAACATTTTCCTAGAAGACATTAAGATAAAAGTAAGTAATTCTCTCAATGCTATCGGTTACAGAGCAATAAGCGTAATGGGGGACGCACCAACGCATCGCTCGAAAAAATCGCGAACGCAGCCGCATATATTCCGTTATCTGCGGACATTCGGCAGAAACGTTCGGAAATTCTCGACAAAAAATTTGCCGGCAGGCCAAATTACACGTTTCTACGTTCGTTCGGTATTGGCCTAAACGTGGTAGAGTTGTATAGGACGTTATCGATGTTAGTTCTAGTTAGTAGTGGAATCCATCTAGGTAGTCCTTTGCACTCAGAAAGGCTTATATCAGCATCTCATCCCATGAACGTAGCACTATGGACATGACTCTTTTAGAAATCACAGTGAGAGAAACTTAGATCATATTTCACCACGCAATCCAATGCTGATTGTCAGAGGATTATACACAAAGCGATAGTCAGCACAAAATAATTCTTAAATAATAATGCCGAATTATATTTTAAAATCATCAATTTTGTCGAAATTATAATCATCATTGAATTCACGATTAAAATTGAATACCTACTGTTTTTATTTGATGGAATTTAGATATATTTGACACTACGCTCATCATATATTTGACACGAACGCTGCGCTCATTAAATGTAATGTTATTTTACTTTACCCCGAGGCACCAGTTAATTTTAATATAATATTTTAGTATCGCATTGCCTTTATCAGCCGTTGTTTGCGGGTTAGCTGTTTAATTTTATAATATAAATGTATGATATAAATTTACATATTCTTAAACATCCCACACAACGTTTCTGTGTTATGGATACTAAATAACGGATAAACATACATATATATTTTTTTGTATATACATACTTAATATATATATAAGAAAACACCCAGACCAGAACAAATATTCATGTTCATGCACACAAAGATTTGTCCTATGTAGGAATCGAACCCACGACCTTAGGAGCAGAGAGCGGGTATTCTCGCCATGCCGCATCGGTCGTCAAAGTAAAGTAAGCAAAGTTGGACGGTTGGTAACTTAGACCAACATTAGTACTTATAATCATGCATACAAAAATATTTCCTCTGTGGGAATCGAACCCTAACTCAAGAGCAGATACTAATCTCCACGCTTTAGGTCGTCCACACAAAGTTAAATTCAAAAGAACTTAATAAAATAAGAAGGCTATCTTATCGATACGAGACCATCCTTAATCGAATCCGTTTGGACACGGGAATCGATTTTATCGAGTGGATTCGTTAATAGCATTAGTACGTTTGTTATATTTATCCTATTCCGTTCAATATACAATATGCTGAAGGGAAAGGAACAATGAATTGTATTTTTTTTGTTTCCTTCTGGTTATTTCTGTGACTTGCGTTGGTATTTTTCTTATAAAGGAAAGTTCTAAAAAATCGATTGACTGATTCAATCAATTGAATGGATAAATGCAAAGTTAAAATTAAATTTACTATTATTTTAATTTATCTATGCTTTTAAGCCGTTAAGCAACAGCTGAATATTCAGTCGAATATTTGTTGTTTTAACGTCATTAATTTGGACAAATTTAATAATCGCGAAAATATGAAAGTAAAGTATTTAATAATAATACCGACTGTTTGTAAAATTGACAATTCATTGTGGCAAAGAAAAAAAGTGATAAATATTTTAGACTTTATCCTATCATCATTTCAATTAACAAACTTATTATATAGAAAGTGGACAAAAGTAAATTATTTTTTGGAAATTTGATAGAATTTAGTAAGTTCGTGGCGTTGTAGCTAGAAATACAAATTACTAGAGAAATATAGATTAAAACTCAAGGCTGGCTAATGCTAGTGCCTGAATCCGCAATCCAATTAAGAAATGTCTGTAGAAAAATTATCTCCCAGTAGGGATTACTTATTAGCTGAGGAGAGTCGGTTACATCTATAAAGTTACCGTAACGTGATATCGTTAAATTGCGGCGAGAGCTGTCACAGATACTAAAGCGGAACTTGTACTTATAACTAGTATATAAGGTCATGAAGAGAAAAATATATTAATAATATTAGTGCATTTATGGAAATTAATACATATAGCTCGGAGAACCGACGACCGATGGGGCGTTAAGGTTTTTCAATGGCGACCGCAAACCGACAAACGTAGTAGAGGACGGCTTCCTACGCGATGGACCGATGGTCTGGTCAAGGCGTCGGGAAGCCGATGAATGCAGGCGACTCGGGAGCGCTCAAAATGGAAATCTATTGGAGAGGCCTATGTTCAGCGGTGGACATCAAATGGCTGAGATGACGATGATGATACATACAATCACGCCTGTATCCCCGAAGGGGTAGGCAGAGGCATAATATACGCCCACACTTCGCCATTTGTGCTGTTGGACCCACGTAGTAGGTGGCCAGCTTATTGCCGGGAACTGCTATGTTTTCCGAAGCCTCGTTCGTTATTCGCAGGTGCATCACTTGCAGGTGAGGTTGCACTTTTAGGAAATATTATTATTAAAACTTTTAAAGAAAATAGGTAACTGAAACATATTTAATAATAGGATTGTAAAATAATTTACAATGAACTTGATTGTTGGTATGTTTTCATTGATTCAACTTATTCACCCGCCAATATCATCATCATCTGAGCCCATTTACGTTACATATTTGATTTGGGAAAGGCCCGTGCTGAGTGCCCCGTACTTCACTGGACTGAATAACATTTACCAGAAAGACAACAATGAAGCCAGATAGACAACTTTTTACTGTAAATTGAAAATCTAATTATGCACTGCGTTTTCAATTTCAAAACAGATCTCATGGAAGACAGACAACATTAATATACTCGTGCTTACCAAAGCTTTCTATGTTCTTTTATAAAGTATTATAATCTGCACAGCTGTTGGCTTTTTAGAGGAACGAGAGTGGAAACGGCTTTTGTTTGAAGTGACATATCTGATTGCGTCTCTTTGTGACCGTTGCTCACAATACATTTGGAGTGATTCAGACAGTAGGCAGGCGTCTCAGTTACACAAAGACTTCTAGTTACAAAAAAATAAATAAAGAAAATGCTTTGCCGCTTTTGAGGCGGAAAATAATCTCATCTTGTGTTCTACTAAAAGTTGAGCCCAGTTTTAATCAAAATTAAAAGCGACAAAGCTTTATTACTGTTCAGAAATTGGTTTTATTATCAATCTTTTATGTACAAGGTGTAAAATATCCTGATCAAAGCCGAGGGCTACGTATTCAGCCCAGCATCAGATTTTATTTCTTTGAAACTACACCTGGGATATCAATAGCTTTATAATTATTTAAGGATCAAGTCATGATTTTTGACTAAAACAAATTTAATGCATTATTTCCTGAGTTTCAGTTGCGTGAGTGTGTATGTGTGAGTTTTGTG
This sequence comes from Musotima nitidalis, assembly GCA_949126915.1. Taxonomy (NCBI): domain Eukaryota; kingdom Metazoa; phylum Arthropoda; class Insecta; order Lepidoptera; family Crambidae; genus Musotima; species Musotima nitidalis. The sequence continues at coordinate 5,840,903 of OX421429.1, forward strand.
AGAGTGTGAGTTTATTTGTTGAAATAAAGTCAGCACTTTTGAGCTACACAGAAACGCGGTCTGTTGTGCGCACTTCATTGTATGCTACTATTTGCAATTTTATTAAGAACGAAAACTAAAATAGTTTCCCAACGACATATTTTAGGTCATGCCTTTGGGTTTGATGAAGGTCCTTTCACATACTGTCTATGAATATAAATATATAAATATATATGAATAAGCCTATTGGCTTAGGTGTATAGGGATCCTACCGAGACCTAAGGAGCCCAAGCCAACCTCACTTGCCGACCAATGGACGAGGCTCTGGCGAACATAAAAGTTCCCAGTAAGCGGCAATGGCTCGCCACCTATTACGTGAGACCAACTATATAATTGGCGAAGTGAATATGCCTCTGCGTACCCTTTCGGGGAAACAGGCGTGAATGTATGTATGGGTAAGTATGTATTGGCTTAGGAGTTAACATTTACTTTTATTTTTATACTATTGGTTTAGTAGTTCAAACGCTTGCCCTTAAGCCGGAGACCACGAGCTTAAATACAGTCACTGATCACCACTATCATATTTAAGTGCGTCGCCATTGCGGCTTGCTGAGTTTCGGTTATCATTCAGTTAGGGCCGTTCTTTTTGTTATAACAGTGTCATAAAAGCAGCTCACTACTAAAATTTAAAGAGTAAATATAATATTATGTTAAAATGAGCTGAGAATTGAATCAAATGTACCCACTACTTACTTACCCGGGCACTAAAACATCAGAGATGACTAGGTCCCTAGTGTGGACTGGCGGAAGAAGAGTCCTGCTCTTAGGTTTTTCTAGCTGCCCAATTGGCCTCTGACTCCGCTTAAAAAGTACCATATAAAATTGTAAACGGTCACCCATCCATGGACAAAAATTTGTTAACTCAAGTCTTTACTTTTACTCTTTCATAAATTTGTTAACTGGTAGAGAATGCCTTGCAGCATTAAGTTCGCCTTTTGTACATTTAAATTTTAATTTGCGATAAAGTTCAAATAAATAAATAAAACTCTGCTTTACGTTGTTTCCGACGACCTAGTATCGCGAAGCTACGAGCGCTACTTACCTCATAAAACTACGTTAAGTTTCATATAATACTATTAAAAAAATTCTACGCGAAAGTATCAAAGCGTAGGTTTTCTTTGATATCCTTAGGGTATATATTCATTTAAAATGTTTTTAGGTGTCTTATCCAGCTTCTTAAAAAATTAAAAGGTTAATTGAATAAAGTTAGAGGACTGAGTGAAGCTATTATTTATTCAAATCTGGGATATTTTTTTTCACTCGGTAACCAATTTTTTTTTCTTTTTGGATCACACACGGAAACGAATCAAAATGTGCGTTGTTGAAGGCGTCTAAGATCTTGGATTTTAAAACGTCTGAACAGATCTTTATAAATTATAACTAAGAACCATTTCCATCACATCAGGTATCAAACAAAAAAACCGGACAGACATAAATATAATAATAATAATAGAGGTATATATGAGTATAATAATATATGTAAATAATATTATATAAGATTAAATAAAAAGTATGCAAGTAATTTTATATTAAAATTGTGTTGCTGCGCCCTAATAGGGTATTATCATGTATGTACCTAAAGGTACATAAAAATCTACTACTCTACTCTAAATTACATGAAAATCTATAAAGGTAAACCTTTTATAACATCCTATGTCATGATCGCAATAAATATTTGAAGTTTGAAGTTTGAATGTTTATATGTTCTAAGATATTTTTTGTTTGTTTATTGTGATGGTCTGTTGTTATTTTCCTTTAAAACAATTCTATAACAGCAGTTGTCGAGCTTAAATGGTTGCCCTCAATGCTGAGATGTCATCAAATGTCCTTCCTTTTACGCTCCATTATTCCTTCCGATTCTGTCAGAACAATTTCATACTTGATAACGTTCCAATGAAGGTGTTTTTGTGTTAATTGCTATGTTTTTTAGAAGTATAGAAGCGTAATTAATTTTGTTCAAGTAGTTTTGTTCAGCGCTCCTGCTTAGGATATGGAGGAAGAATGAAGTTAGAAATAATAGCTTGTTTATCTAATCAAAAAATAAACTATAATATATACTTTTTTAAATAAACCTACCTATCTAAATGGTGTATAGGGATTCTACCAACATCTAAGGAGCCCAACCCAACCTGGCCTGCAAGTGGTGCAATTGCAAATTAACGGACGAGGCTCTAGCGAACATAAAAGTTCCCAAGCGGCAATAGGCTCGCCACCTATTATTTATTTATTTATTTTTATTTAGGTACACGGACAGATTATTATCATTAAAAATGAAGTACTACTAGTTAAAAGAAAAGAAAATATAAGGCTAGACAATAATCCACAATGAGTGTACACAGCATGACTTATAAATTAACAGTAATTAAAAAAAAATGCTAATATCTAACAATTAAATACTAACGGGAAAATATGTGGGTCCAACAATATAATTGGCGAAATGTGCCTTTGCCTACCCTTTCGGGAAAACAGGCGTGACTGTAAGTATGTATGTTAAAAAAATGTTTTGTTTTATGTGTCGTTTCTATATTGTTCTGAATAACTTTCAATTTTAGTTAAGCATTAAGGCATTCTGGCTATAAACCCAAGAATCCTTTCAATAGTTAACGCTAACAAGGTACATTGTTAGGTGTCTAAATACCTACCGGTGAAGGTATATTGCGTGGTTTTCAATTTAGACGAACAATAGGTGAACTGATAGCCTGTTGCGAATCGAGTAACGTCAGAGTCCTACGGTGATTGGAATCGAAAAATTGGGCTTTGAGTCTTAATTGAAATTTGAGATGTCTTTGAGTGCTATCTTCTTGTAAATTCAAATGTGATTTAAAATATTTGAACGGCTTATACAACTTGAACATATAAATATAAGTTTTACCAAGCGGATTGCATGGACCAGTTGAGCCCGGAGTGCAAAGTCCAATTCTACATGTGTATGGTTTACTTGATATGTGTGACTGTAAGGTTATTAAGGATACATTTACAAAACTAGTCTGCTAGTAAGTAGATACTTATTATGAAATCTCTGCTTTGAGTAGATTTCACTGTGTGTAGTGGTTGTAAGATGTAAACTTTTTTCAATTAAGAAAATTATCCGATATGAACTCAAAACCACCGAAAATTGTAACTTTAAAACTTTTGCAACAGTATACGATAAATAAAAAGGTTATAATAAATAGAATTCCATCTAATGCAATAGCGCCTTTATATATACATTTAAAGACAAATACTTTCCTCTACTTCAATTGATAAAGAACACAAATGAAACGAAAACATCTTTATGAACGGAATATAACAAGAAGTCTTTACAAAAAAATAAATAAAAATATTATAAAGCAGTACAGTGAAATTGGCATAATGTACCAGAACAGCAAGAAAATTTACACCAAAATAAAAATGCAACACGGTTACGGCAGGCCTGGCTTCTGAAATAGGTTTGCAACTCCAGCTACTGCACAAGTAATGTCTAATGGAGAAAGCGTTGTGTACTAACCAAATTAGCACCGTCAGGTAGAAACCATGTGGCTCAACTGCAATATTCTCTAATAATATTTTCACTCCTGTTCATATTCAATTTTCAAATGAATATGTTAAATAAAACACATGACTATATTTTTGCTGTAATAGGTTCCGACATAAAAAATAATATTGCTTTATACCACAAGGTTTTGTGGTGGAAGCAGGATATAGGGACGCTTCCGAAACCAGTGGCAGCACTGACTAAATGTCTTTTCATTGTCAAAACTAATTTTTATATTGTTTTCTAAATAATAAATGTAACTTTATAACATAAAAATCAAAATAATTCATGTTTTTGGAGTGAACACTTTTAAATCAGAAATTATAGATATGCTTTTTTATTTTCAGATATATGACTCACCAGACAACTCTAGACAGAAGAAATGGTCATCAAAGCTAAAGTTGAATACGTCAGGAAGTACGAAAGGCTCGGAGAAGTCACCAGACAGCCCATATATGTATGGGACCATCAGTGCACCTGGAGGATCCGCACTGTCAAAATCAATGAAGTATGCTGAAACATGGCTATACGGGTCGGTAAGGACCCAAACGCCACCAATGAGGCCAAGTGTGTTTTCAGCTTACCCAGAGGTATCAGGCCCTGTCTTGATAAGCACTCCTCAAAAACCTCAACCCCATAACTATGCGGTTATATTGTGTTCCTGTCCCGAGTACCTAAATGGTACTAAAAAAACCAGCTCTACCAAAGTCAGTATATGTAAGAAATGCAAAGGATCTCGATTGCCATTAACTTTAGCTGAAAGTCCACGATTATTAGTTGGTGGGACAGTTAGAGGGCCGCAGGTGAATCGTGACGCTGGCTTGCTCAGAGCTGGCACGGTACGAGTTCAGGGAACTAAGTCAAGGCCCACCATTCTAAAAAATAACGGAGAGGCTGATCCCTACGATTTGATGCGCAGAAGTAGGTTAGTTCCCCCACATGAGTCACGAATCGGAAGTCAATTCTCAACTTCTCGATCTCGTGCTAAAAGCATTAGCCCATGTAGGGTAAAAACTAAACGACAAAGCCCAGAAACACTACGTAAAAGTCGAAGTAAATCTGTAAGTCGCGTTAATGACCTGTGGATAGAAGAAGAAAATATTACAAACGAATCAAAAAAGTCAATTCTGTCTTGTGACATAAATCCATATGATTTGCTAAAATCTAATGGTAATTCAAAATCTTTAGTAGAAATTGAATTTGACGATGACTTTGGAGATATTTTTCATAACTCCATGAAAAGCAGATCACTAAGTAAATCTAAGTCTGATTCAAATGTAAAAGCTATTGGCGGGCAAAGAATACGGGTTAGTGATGATTATAAGCTAAGTAATATTGAAGAAAACTCTAATGCCTATGATACTGTAAATTATGATCTCAAAAAATCTGATATTAAATCTCTAGACCTTTCTTCATCCGTGTCTTTGCCAAATATAAAAAATGAAACTAAAAAGTCAATGTCGCTTAATAAAAGTACAAGTAAGAAAATGCTGAATACGCCAAATTCTAATCGATCAAAACAAAAAAGTGTTTCTCCTAAACGACCACCCAGAAGGGTAAGGAATATCAAAATTGACGATGACAGTGAAAGTGACAACCAACGATTCCCAGACAGGAACTTTACAAGAAAAACCTATAATGATTTCTCAAAAAACTACAAGAACAAAAATCAAAACACGGATACAATCAAATCAATTTTAAAGAAACCTAGAAATTACGATTTATATGATACCGCTAGAGCTGACACTTCAGATGACTCATTCGAAAGTAAAAAAAATAACTTATCTCAATTTTATTTGCCAAAACCTCAAGAGAAAGGAATTTATTCTCAAAATATTTTGCAACGCAAGCGAGTACAGTTTTTAGTTGAAAATGACGAAACAAAAGTTATATATACGGCTGAATTTAATCTCGAGCAAAACGTTGTTACCAATACAGCAACTATAATTTCTCCTGAGATCGAGGAAGACGTGATTGCTGAAGGGGATGTGGTAAGCCACAGTCTCAATGAATCCACAGATGTTGAAATATCTCAGCTCATTAATCAAGAAGTTTGTGCTGATAATGTGAATATAGTAAAAAATATAGAAGATAACATTACCCAGACCTTAGTTATGAATAAAACAGATAATACACTTGGAGTATCAAGTAAAGAAACGAAATCAGAAGGTAATTATGTTATGTAATATTTTTTTTAATACGGCACGTTACCGGTTCACGATCAAAAGTTTACACTTTTAATCATATTCCGATTAAGCACTTAGTAAAAAATTGCGAGTGATCCAAAAAAGTCAAAACAATAATCTTTATTTTATTTTGTACATATATTCCATTACGCCTGTTTCCCCGAAAGGGTAGGCAGAGGAATTTTATATGCCCACATTTCGCCAATTATATAGTTGGTCCTTCGTAATAGGTGGCGAGCCTATTGCCTAATTATTTTATAAAATAGGTAATTTATTGAATACCATTTAAAAATCTGTTAATAAACTTTATACAATATATATACTTTATACTATATACGTATAAAAAACGACATACAAAACAAGACATAAAAACGAAATTAAAATTTTGTTCATTTATTCCCGTAAATTTATTTATTAGTAACAGATTTTGAAATTGTATTTTTTATTATTAATAAGGCAAATGTTAATAACATGAACTATATATATATAAACTATAACAATGGCTTATTTAAACGTATTATTATTTTTGTAGATAATGACATCCCAAAAATACCTGTGCTACGACGGTCTGAATCCGAAAGACTCACTTCAACAGTATCTGTATCACCACCGAAATTCTTAGATACAATGGCACTGAGACCCAAAAGTAAACATGGTCATACGAGTCAAGTGTTTTTGTCAACTGTCTGTGAAAATGACACAAACCGAATTCAAACAGATTCTAATATCAAACCTCTAGAGCAACAGGAAGGACAAGACAACTCTTATATTAACAATGACGAGTCTGGCAATTTAAGTGATAGTAGCGACATAACCAGAAACATTCTGAAAAATTTACGCCGAGGTATTTCAGAATCACCTGAGCCACCTCCCAGGTTGAAATCAAGAGATAGGTGCAAGACCAAAAAACATACATACGTTAAAACGCGATTTGTGCGTAACAATTCTACAAGTTCGACCAGTGATGAATGGTCAGACGCTAATGATTATGAACAGAAAACTATTTTGCGGGTAAAACAGTTTGACTCAGATGACGCCGATGAGTCAAAAAATTCCAATAACTCAAAATGTAATGAAAATGAACCCAGAAAAACTTCTATTCAAATCAATGGTAATGAATGTTATTCAACAATGAATGTTAGTAGTGATATACCAATATACTTATCATCTGTTGTTGTAAATGATGACTTTGGAAATACGTGCAATACGTATCAAACGGGCACTACTGTCACTATTAGTGTTGGAACCCCGCAAAATGAAATAAAGAAATCTAAAAGCCAGATATACATAGGAGCTATCTTATCTGAAAAGAGTGAAAGTAAAGATGATGCCAATACGTACGAAGAATATTGCAATGAAAACAAGAACGATATTTCTGAGGGCTCAAAAAGTGTGTCTAACAATCTATCTTCTATATTGGGTGACCCTGTTGAGGCGGTCAAGAGAAACTTGATTCCGCATGTATGCGGTAAAAAAGATCTCATTGACCAGGGCAATAGCGAGCAACAGTTAGACGACGGCAACTTTGTAACTAAACTTTTTGATGATCCCTTCTTTGGACACTTAGCAGAAGGGTTAGATTCTAATTTAGTAAAGAAATTAATTGAAAATTCCTTAATAAAACTCCAAGAAAGTAAAATCCAAGAAGGGACAGATAGCAGCAAAATGAAAATTGAAAAACTTATAGAAAGTTCCCTCAAAAATTTAAAGCAAGAAATGAACAAAAACGGAGAACCCAATACAAATTATCAATCAAATAAAGAAGAGTGTGATATTGAAAGCCTTAATAATAATAACAATGGAACAATCGATACGACTGTTGAAAATGAAAATGACGACAATAGCTGTTCTGCTCCCTATGAAAGTATGGAGTATGAGAGCGGAGTAATGGGAATTTTTTCTGATCTCGAACCAATGTCAGATTGCTATAACGCATCCGCAAGCGAACTATCCACAGAAGACGATACAAATTCCACAAGATCTAAATTTTACCAAATGCTAGTTGATGCTGCATTATGTGAAATAGAAATAGGAAATAATACTGACGATGACCATCACTATGAGTCTATTCGTCTAAATAGTGACCCCATCTACGAGGAGATCGGGGACATGCCACCTCCTTTACCATCGAATCCTCCGCCTAATTCATTACTACTAGTCGATGACGAAAAACGTAGTGGCTCCCGATCAATTTTCGAAGGGGCATCAAAATACGATATTCTGTCATACTTAGTAGATGCTAAGGAAAGGGGTATCGATGATGAAGAAACATACATAACAAATTATGCTGCTGGTAATGACTCTTCTAATATGTTGGAAGAATCAAAGGCCAAAGTAAATGCTACTGGTATAAATGACACTCATCTCAGTAATAACACAAGTCATTTATCGAATGCATCTGATTCTAGTGAAGACAATTCATTAATAATAAATCATGAAAATCTAGAAAAACCTGCAGTTTGCAAAAAAACTTCTGCAGAAATAGAAAGAAATGACTCTGGTGTTGGTTCTGAAACAAGCAAATCATCACGAAGTAGGCTACAAGGAAAGATTTCGCCGTGTGGTACAATAAATGGTAAAGATACTCCAATACATCTTTGTGAAGACTGCGATACTTCTGTTGAACCACTAGTATCTGAACAAGGTAAGGTGTACATTTATTTTTAAATAAAGTTGTATTGTTGTGAATTGCGCTTAAGAATTATTTACTTTACAGGATCGATTTATGCTCCTTTAGTATGTCGAAAGTGTGCTAAAAAACGAGCAGAAAGAAAAGAAATAATCACGGAAATTGTCGAGACTGAAGAAAAATATGGGCGGGATTTACAAATAATATTGGAAGAATTTTACAAACCTATGTTAGTGGCTGGTTTGCTGAATCAGGAACAACTGAGCGCAATATTCCTTAACGTGGAAGAACTAATCGATAACAACCAGGTGCTGTCTGAAAAACTGCGCGACTGTCTAGAAATTTCAGTTGATCAAGGAGACGAGGTTAGTAAAAAGAAACATATCACATTATTCTTGTTTCAAAGCTTGGTTTTATCATCATCATCTCAGTTTGGTAACGTCTCTGTAGTCGTACTACTAAGCACGGCCTCTATATTAAGGGAGATTAAGCTGATCCAGTGCGTATTTTACCACTTCCATATAGTAACAACCGAGGCCAACATATTAACGTACCTTCCGCAGCACAAAATGTCACAAAAACTGTCAACCATCTGAGGACGGACCTCATGAACTCTGCTTCACTTCAGTGATTATTGCCGTTATAAAAAAATCTTGTTACAGTAAATGTCACTTTTCCGCAATGGCTTAAAAAATATTTCTTTTTCTTAGGACTTACTAACCGTCAACGTTGGAAAAATCCTTTTGGAGTGCTCGGGGATGCTGACAGCTTTCCAATCATACTGTGTGAAGCAAGCAGGAGCTGCATTATTATTGGCCGGACTTGAAAAAGAAAAAGAACTTTTGAGGATATTCTTACGAGTATCTCAAATGGAAAACACAGTTTTAAGACGAATGAATCTTAACTCATTCCTTATGGTAAGTCATTTAGTAACCGATTATTTAAACTTTAAATAGAAAGTGCAAGAGGTTAGCTGTTTCTTAAGAATAACGTGTACAAAATAATATCATTACCCAAATTAATTAAAACTTAAACAATTTTTTTTACGGTTTAGTTAAATGTTGAGGCTATCCAGCTACTCGACAACACAGACCTAGTGAGAAGACTGAGAAGGACAAAACCTTTTGAGTTAGTTTAGTGTAATGTCAGTGAAGCGTAATACTGTGACTAAGAACACATTACTTAAGTGTATTCGCCTTATAGAAAGAATAGTGTTATTGGACAAATTCTTACTTTTAAAATATGTAGTAGTTTATGATATAAGAAAATTACTAATTAGTCTTTAGATAGGCTAGATTGTAGTGGATATAAGATACCTCCTTTCAAAAAGGAAAGTATTTTATATAGGTAAAAAAAACGGTTTAGTTTTACGTCCGTGTCTTAAAATATCAGCAAGTAAACTTACAAGTATGGCACTGTTCTTTTTATATTCTTGGGTATCATTATGAATAGAGTAAATCAGCTCAGCCCTCAGAAGTTCACTAAAAATAGGCCTCGCCGATTGTTTTCCACGTCGATCAATCTCAATATAGAATAGAAAAAATAATTTATATTGTGGAATATCATTATCATCATTTCAGCCCATTAACGTCCCACTACTGAGCACGAGCCTCCTCTCACAAATCAAGGTGTAAGGGTCATACTAGGTCATACTCCACCACGCTGACCCAGTGCGGATTGGCGGAGGCAGGTGTATGGCGTCGTGCTGTTAGAATTTATCAAGCCGCCCATTAGGCCTCTAACATGGCTTAACGACTACCACATTTAGTGATAACCGGGACCAACGGCTTAACGTGCCTTCCGAAGCACGGAAGCGCTCGATATCAAATGCCACACAAACGGTCACCCATCCAAGGGCTGACCTCTGTAAACTCTGCTGTACTTCGGTGACCGTTTCCGATCACTGAGTTCCGCAGAGCTACGAGCGCTTCTTGTAGAATATAGTTAGTATAAACTAATGATTTTTTAACCTTTAGGTGCCAGTGCAACGCGTGACAAAATATCCACTCCTACTATCGCGGCTTTACCGAGCTACTGCAGGATGTGCAACAGAACGCGAGGACGTCAGGTCTGCTCAGCGTTGTGTAGAATCAAGACTGGAAGAGATCAATGCTGCAGCGGCCGCGGCGGCAGCTGCTGCTCGAGACGTCCCTCTGTGGAGGAGACTGGCTGCTGCTAGAAGAACTGCTCATGATCTTCATGTCGCTGATATCAGACTGAGGAAAATGGCTGTTGACGTATTAGATTGGAACCATGATGATGCAAGGTATTTCAAAATTATTTAATATTGATTCAAATGTAAGCTGTCTAGGAAAATAATTATAATTTAGTTACCACTTCAAACCGCCATACATCCAACGCTATTCAACCTGCCACTGATCGTACCAAATGGAAGAAGATCATAAATGAGAGGTCACGACGCTCAATCCCGAGGAGACGACGCACAGAAGAAGTTAACACTATTGTACACCGAACATATTGTACATTAGCTACCGGCTTAATGCCAAACAATTTTTTGTAAGATATAGATATTCATGTTGGTTAGTAATGACCAACAAAATCAGAAGTACCTGTTTATGTTTTATATTTTGTGTCACAACGTTACAATATTCTTCTTTCGATATCGACAAGATAGATAATCTTATTAAGAGCAGATAAAAGACTAAAAACTTTTGCTTACAAAAGCCATGGTCCATTTGTAAAAGAGATTCAAAGCCAACCCGATTAAAAGAGGTATTAAACTTCCGTCCACAACGTTAATGACCAGGGTAGCACTAATAAAATTGTATTCTCGCAATGCAAGATTTAATTAAAAATAAACGTTAGGCATTTTAATAATACGAGACGTTATAGCATTTTCTGCTACTGGGCAGATTGGTGGAGTGGATGGGACAAACGACCTCATTACTAGATATACTGCGGATAACAGCTTTTTGTTGGGTTTGAGTTGCGGACGTCAGCAAAAACTGTAGCAGAACATACTAATTAAATAGACATAAAACAAACTATAGTTCATGAGCAACTAAGTTGCTTATAAAATATCAGTTTTTTTAATGTGTACATAGTTTTAATATTTAGATAAATGTATTATTGTCTATTAGGCATTTTTTTCCGCCGTCCTTGGGCTTAAGTCTGGGGCAACCAAGATAATGCTAGGTTATGATGATATAGCAACCATGAGAACATCTTTATTACAACTGATCAGATGAAATAAGACAGGCGTTTAAAAACAATTAAATGCAGCACATTTTAATACAAACTTTGCCAATTCTCTTAAACAAAGTTCATGCAACATTTGTACATCAAGAGGGACATCTTCATATCTCTTGATTTAATAGGACTAATGACGCGTTTAAAAATAAATCAAATGCATCCGAAAACCAACCGATTCATACTTAATTTCACATTCCAACCTCGACAAAATTCTAAAACAATTTAAAGCGTAATGTGACGTTTATACAAGTATAATTTTAGTTTTCCATATTGACATAGTCAACTTCCACGCTTTAGTTTGACTTACATGTCCGCTTTAGCTGCTCCCTTGAGCCCAGCTACTGATCGTTGCTTTAGTATCACTAACGGCAACAAGACCTATTCCCGGGGGCTTTAATGGCTACACAGATACACAGACACAAGTTATTATACTAGCAATAGAAAACAACGTTTAAAAACAGTTAATCCGGGGTATCTCAGAAAATATGTTATTAAAACGATAAAAGAGGCGATTCAAAGTTTTCATTGCTTCCCAAATTAAATAGTCTAGTTTTACGAGTTCTAAACGTTGAGTTCGTTTTGTGTTAGATGGTTTTAAATAGAGAAATGCTTTATATCAAATTAGTGGTTCGCCCACGGCTTTTACAGCGTGATGATTGATTTTAACGGGCATCTTGTTTAAATAAATTTTAATATCATATTTATATCAGCTAATAATAAACCTTTCACAATAGTTTCACGCTTCTAGCTTCAAAAATTAAGATAAACTTTGATTCTCTTTTTTTTTATCGTCGGTAAAAAAAATGCTGTTTACGCACAGTCTCCCGGCCAAAGGGGGAGACCGGGAGGGGGTGTGGGGCTCACTGCGGCAGACGCGACCACCGCAGTCCTACCCACTAAAAAACTTCCGACGACGCCCACCGCTGTTGAAAAAGGGGCGGAGCGGCCACCGTCCCCCGGATCAGAACCGGGGGGACCTCCTCAGGGAAGCACATTGTCATGCGCCCCCCCTACCTCTTTGTGCGGCCATAGCGTAACTGGCCAACTTCTGGGGCGGTCTAGGCTAGACGGAAGGGGCCCCCTGCCCCCGCCGCCTAAGATCCCCCAAGCGCGGCTGGACGGGCCCTCCTGGCCCAAACTTTGATTCTCTGTTTCTACCCCTTACAACCTTTTTTCGCGTAATAAAGAAGCCTCCTTTCTCAGGCTCTAGACAATCTGTGTACCAAATGTATTAATACTAAATGTTATGCGAATAGAAATTGTTTAACGCTTTATTTTTTTATTGAAGGTTTGCAATGGAAGGCAAGCTGTTATTCACTCAGCCCAACGACAACAACTGGCGAAAGGGCCGCACTATCAAGCTGACGGCCATCAACGCTTTACTGGTGACGAATGGAAAGGTGAGAAAAATATTTCACTACATAGATGAAAAAAAGATATAGTGGAGTCGCTAACAATCGAGTAAGAGGCGATACACACTTACTGGTGTGTTTACAAAACAAAATTATTTTTTAATAAAAGATTCGACAATTATTTTTTGGACCATGCATAAAAATCTTACCTTTTACAGCCAACAACAACACACAAAACAAATGAAATCCGTGAAACAAGAGAGCAGAGGGACCGAGAAGCGCGAGAAAGAGAGGGGGAAGCTCTGTTTGCTCGAAGTGGTGTGAGAGAGGCAGCTCTCCTTCTAGTGAGAGAGAAGGCGGGAAGATACACCCTGCAGAGGGAGCCACTGTTTCTGGACAGATGTGTCGTCGCGGCTGATCATGAACCGGAGCATTTCTTCGAAGTTCACGAGATCACTACGAAGGATTCGTATATTTTTAAGGTCAGTAGTTTTTATTATATCAACCGATTGCCAGCGATGAGACTTAATATAAGCCAAGTATTGGTTATTGGCATAAAGTACGCTAAATTCTAGCTACTCGTTTGGCTTCTTTGAATTTACCAAAGCCAGACTTAAAAGGGTGGTCTCTGATCAATTGGACACAGGATCATGTTTACTACTCACACGGTGTACCAAGAGCCTTGGACCCAAAGCCAACCTCATCTACAATTAATGCACCTGCCGATCATCAATCAACATAGAAGCTCCCCGTAAGCGGCAATAGGCTCGCAACTTATTACGTGAGACGGGCAATATACCTTGCGAAATATGGACATATATTATGCCTTTGCCTACCTCTTCGGGGAATCAGGCGTGTTTTTACGTATGTATGTATCATGTGTACTATCAACTAACTTTGAGACTCTAAGCCCTAGCTCTCTTGTTAGGGAATGTGTTCAAACCACTTTGACTGCAAAATAATTATGATAATTATTTTTGTAACTTTCTTAAAATATTTCCTTTCACTAGAACCAATTATATTAATTATTCTGGGAACTTAAGTAATTGATATATAATGCACTAACGATTTGAATTTGACCTAGGTGAGAAGATTTTTAAATATATAATTTATAATAGTGAGAAAAATTGGAAAATAGCATCGACTATTTCCATTTCGCCGACAGACGCTAAGAGAACTATGTATAATAATTGTCGGGTGCCCACAGTACTGTACTCTGTTAATTTGGCGCTTAAAAAAAGTTTATCAAACTGTGTTTAATGAATACTAGACATGACCATTTCTGCTTTGTGAAATGTCCCAGGATTATATAAGGTTGTTTAGCAAGAATTATTCTATCGGTTCCAGGCGGAGGAGAACTCTCGAACGCGCACTTGGTACCGCCAGCTGCAGTATCACGCGCAAGGGGCAGGCGCCTGGAGGAAACGACGAAACGCACTCGCCAACATCATGATCAACCCCATGCTTACCCGGAATTGATCACAACGAACAACGAAATTTATACATTAATCCCTTCAAAGTTTTTCTAGAGTTTAAGACTTTCGACTTTATCACTTGTGACTATTTTAATACTGTGTATATTCCCTCCCCCAATCCTGCGTCTACGTGGATCTCAGTAGTAGTGCGTTAATGGACTTAGATTATCACTTATTTTCCCATTTAACCCAAACCAAACAAACGACTGTCGAGCAACGGTGTGATTTGGTCGCAGCAGTGTGATCAGCATCTCTTTAGCCTTGGTTCGTGAGAGGTGGCCCGTGTTTAGTAGTGGAGAATTAATATGCTGAAATTAATCTCAAATCTAATGAACCCCCTTTAAACCTAATAAACTAAAACGAACCAAACAAACGACTGTCGAGCAAAACAACAAAAGTGCAACTTTGGTTACAGCAAGCCTAATGATTACAGTAAACAATTTGGACATGTAAGAGCAAATACTTGTTCCTTGTTTCCTACAAATCAGGTGAGATCAGAATAGATGATAGATGTGTCAACCTGCTGATGCAAACGAAATTCTTTAGGCTAGTAAAGGTAAGGTTGTTAGACGTTTGACGATTTCAGTGTGTCTTAAATACCGCTAACAAATTATCGCTACGAGACGTTGCGAACGCGAAAAACTCACTCAAGTTTTAAGTAAATACTCTTTCAAAACGCTATTTTTGTTTTAAGGTCGCTTGCTTTTGAAAACTATGTCAATCTTCAATACTCTTTCTCATAAAAATATTGAAAGAAGAACCTATTTCGTTTCAGTGACACGAAAAACATTCCATATCTTACAAACAATACTTTTATCATTCCACACTCAAAAATGAAATATGCTAGGTAAATGTCCATAAAAATAAACATATTTTTAAATATAAATTACGGTACTGCATTTGGAGCTTGAAACTTTAAACAAATCTACCGAGCTGTATTTACTAATTTATGACACGTGTTTAAGTATTTAGTTGATATATTTATTTACCCTTATGTTAAGTCGATAATTAAAGTCTAATAATAAAATAAAACTATTCTGTATAGGAATCACAGTACCTTAACATGCTTACGTTTGGGAGATGTAATTTTTTGTATGGATGCGATTCTGCTATGCATTTTGTAATGTAATGTTAATTTAAGGTTACTCCTCTCTCCATTCATATTATAGGAAAGAACAATATTAATACTGAAATAATAAAGGACATCTTTAAAAACACATAGTTAAAGTTGAAAATGAATCCTTATTTCCAATAAGAATTGTGTATAATATCGTTTGAATATGGTACAGAATTCTCAAATATGTTTTAATTGACCCATAACTGAGGCCCTCACTTATATGAGTGTTCGTTGTGTTATTATCTACGATACTAAACATTTCCAGAGTGCAACTAACCTGTTATAACAAATTCAAGAGGAAATGTGATTTCAACGTATTTTCAGTGACGGTCGAAAATTAGTCAAAAATCATTTCTCGAAGGCAATTGATATCGAAAATCATTGTTATAGTGCTGACAGCGATATAATTGTAACCACCACTCACAAAGGGTTCGATTCCTACTTCCGAAATTTAAAATTTGTGGACATGAACGTGGGCGTGGGAAAATTTTTCTTGGTGGGTGTTTTCTATATCTTGAGAATGCACCAAAAAAGGTTTGCCTACTTAATTTGGGGTCAGAGTTAATGTCCGAGAATATTTATCTATTTATTGTTATTTAAAGTGGAATACCCTACATCTTTTCGAATAAACTTCCATAATTCATAATAATCGTGCATACATCATTCGCCGTCGATCAATAAATCTCGACCCTAAAACAACATAGATTTGAACAACAGAATTGGGACCCTGTTAACTGTAAATAATATTAAATATTTGCCACTAGATTAGCTAGCTTTACACCAAAATATAGTATGAGTAACATTATCCGTGCCCTATAATACCATATAAACATTTTATAAGTCCAACGATCAAGTAAGTGCGGAAAGTAGTAACAAAAACTACTAAAGAAGGCTGGAAATGTCGATCTTCGACAATCTGTGTCCATTTTATTAAACTTATTCTCGCTCCGCATATAAAAATCAAGGACTTAAAGTAGTTAAGGAATATTATAATGTATATAATTCGTTTGTTTTAATAGCTGTGATATCCTGTCTTTTACGAAGAAAAAAATGAAATAAATAAAAAATCTTGCTTTTTTTATATAATTATCATCTACGTAAACCTATTTTTAGTTTGGTAATACTATACCTAAATGTAGTCTATTTAACCGATTATTAATAAAAATTGCAAAATGGAGTTTGTTTGTTTGTTATGCCGATATTCAGCTGTTTTTCTAATAAAACAATTAGATAGATGGGACTTTAAGGTAGGATATTTTATCTGATTTCTAACTGTTATTACTGAATAAAGTCGTAGGCAAATGCTGGCTTATTTATAAAATATAACATTATCCTATGGTTAAAAAAGCCTGTAGATAATCTACGTTTAATTCTAATATGTATAAAATCATCTAATTTCATAATACGTTGTATTTGACTTTATAATTTTAATACATAGAGATAGTGACGACATAATTATTACTGTTATTACTAGTCTTAAGGAAACTACTTGTGTATGTAAGTTAATTATTACTTAGTTAAATAAGAGAAATCAATAATAAAATGTATTTATTGTATGTATTAGTAATGTTTAAATAAAATATAAGATCCTAAATTGTAGAAATTAACATGAACGTTTCGCCTTTTAAATAATATTGTATTTGTTATGTAATTAGTAGTGATATTTGTAGCAAAATATAAATTAAATATTAAAATCTTGTTTTTATTTCATGCACAAGTTTGTGTAAATCTCACGCACAGGTATACATTTTACGCACCATTTGTTTATTAATCTGTAAGTGCTAGGAGATTGGAAAGAGCTGACATTTATTTGCAAGCCACATAGTAATACTATAAAATATAATTTCTAAAAGCCTCAATTTATTGCAGGCCTCCACATATAAATAATACATAACACGAGTATTTTAAACTACAATATAATTTATTTACAAACGAAACTATAGCAGGTAGGCTGAAGCCAGAATTCTATTGATAGAGTTTCTATCGATTAAATTGACTGGCTCATTGGCAATTCATTAGCATAGCCCTGCTCCTAAATGTGGAAGAGTTTATTGTAAAGTTCCAACCAAAATAGATCCGAGTAGGTAAAAGTCTATTGTTCTAATAATAAGGATTATAGTTTTTGTCCATGTTTTAAATTCAAGACTGGTTCTGTACCTAATTAGACCAATAATAATTGTGAAGTTTTTGCAGACATAAATATTAATACTTTTTAGGTCGACTTTAAGAATCGATCATATTTATCAAAGGCATCCAATTATTATTTAGATATTACATGTATAATTTTCAAATAAAATGGCTACTGATATAATAGTATCTATAATTTTGACGCGATACTATCGATGGCATTACTTCGATGGAATCGATAGTATCGATAAAGCTAAAATCGCCGAAATTGCACTCGCTGTATAATATTGCAGTATTTCGAGATAACTATTCGTGCTATCGACAGTTTTTCAACGTCACGGAGAGTCAATTATAGATATACAAACTATCGCAATTGCAACAACACTAATGTGTAAATGTCACTTTTTTGATATTATCTACCTATATTTGAGAGTGAATGAAACGGTGGAGAATCCTGTCGAAATTTGTCGAATTAAGTCTAATTGTGAATGTAAAATAACGCTGATGATGCTCGGTATAAGAAATGAAAGGTAGAACTTCAATGAACTGACGTTATTAAACAACAGACATATATATGTACATTTACACCTAATTCCCCGAAGGGGTAGGCAGAGGCATATTATACGCCCACATTTTGGCAATTATATTGTTGTTCTCACGTTATAGGTGGCGAGCCTATTGCCGCTTACCGGGAACTTAAATATTCGCCAGAGCTTCGTCCGTTGCTCGGCAGGTGCATCACTTGCAGGTAGGCTAGACTCTCGATATATTAGGAGGAGCCATATCGACGAAACAACTTAAAAATAAAAATAAAACGGATCCTAAAATGATAGTATTATTGAGGTTGTGTTTGACACTCTAACGATAATTTGTAAGTTTATACAGGAACTTCGCGCAGTAAAATCTGAAGAATTACACTTAATTCCGGATAGTTTATAAGGAAATTATAATATATAATATATATAAATTATATCTTCTAATATTAAAATAACAAAAGGATAAAGAAAAGTTTCTGCACTTGAGAAACCCTTACAAATAGCAAATGCTCTGTTAAGTGATCCCTGGGGGAGGATAACGTATGTTTTTTGCTTCGCTTAGTTTGTGCTTACGTTGAGTTATTCCTTTTTTTTTAGATATGACGAGGTCACGTTACTGTTTCATAAACTATATTGTTTTTATTAAAGCAGAGCTTATAGTGTTGTAATGCTCTCCACAAGAAGCGCTCTCCCCAAAAGAAAAATCAACAGATGAAGGCCCGGGCCGTAGCCACTGTTGAGTATACATTTACAATGTAACGATGTGCTTGAGCAGCACGGCTGTCCAAAACCAAAACCAAGAAAGATATATGTTTTTTAAACTCGTTTACTAATCATAATTATTGTGCAAACTATCATTTTAAAAAACGTGTCTTAATAATATGACTCTTGCTAGGTTTTGGTTTTGTACAGCCGAGCAATTCTGAGTATAATTTGCGGAGAGCCAGGTGGTCGCGGCACTTCCAAAAAATTCTCCCACCCGATGTCTTGTCTTCGATGCCCGAGGGTGTTGTAGGAGGAGAACGATCTCATCGAACATCCATGGAAACGAGGGGCTAGCCATCTCTTAGCATTTGCCACGTTTCACCTAGAGATTTTAAGCAATGCGCTTGCGATAATGCTGTAAGAACTATATATGCAATTTTCGGCAAATATTACGGACATGCTGCAATGCACAGGCAGTCAGAACGAGATCCTTAAGGTTTTATTTGTAGTGGACCTGGTACACATTTATATACACGGTCGTGTGTGGCTAGCCTCAATGGTGCATGTATAAGACATTATGCTCTAAGCAGCTTTAATGTTACTCGAGGTATATTGTGTATCTGTCTGTGTAGCCCTCAAGTGATAACAACACCGCCAACTGCCCACAAACACGATTCGAAAAGATTGGGTGACACAACTGCAACTTATCTCCATTTCCACGAGCGAGAGCCGTCGCGATAACTTTCAGTGCGCTGAATTATTTTAATATTTTGTGTATCTTTTAGTTTCCCGTCTATGTATACGTATGTCTACTAGGCACCGATGATCGTAGACCTCATGATGTTTAACCTTTTCACTGCAGCCCTGGTTCTTGCTTGGTTGCAGTTTGTGGGGTTAGTACCTAAGAGTTAGCGGAATACCACTCGGGAAATACAACAATGAAATTTCATCCGTTCAAATTCCAGGTCCACTGTTGTACATAACCCTTCTCAACTGTTGTCCATGTCGATTTGTCCAGATCATCGGTCCACTGGTTAGAAGGCCGTTCTTAACTACGCTTCCCGGTTCGTAGTTGCCATTATTTGAGAACCTTAACGCCCCATCAGTCGTCTCTTGTTCGAGCTATGTGCTCTATTGTTTTAAACTAATTAAACCAAATCGCGGTCTACCAGTTTGTTCATATATTACATTTGATTGATACATTTTATTTTATATTTGAAAATGAATATGATTCTATATCTTCGTAGGGTTTTTAAGTTTAAATATAAAATTAAATGTCATTCACCGCGTCGCGTTCGACTCAAAGATTTCAATTTCTCAATAATCATTTTTCCACCACTAAAGATGGAAAAAAGGTCCCTTCGACGTATTTTTCACTTTTTTTACTGCAGACAGCAGCAGCTATTAGATTATTGGATTTTAATAATCTGAGGAATTTCGTTTGTAAAAGTCACTTAATATTTCCATTAAAACATAATGAGGCGTTTCACGTGGTTAATGAAAACGCTTTTTAGTATAACGAAGTATTTTGGGGAGCAGTCTTGGGTTTAATATTGTGGCTCGTAATAATTAGTAGCTTGTCTTATAAATAATATATACAGATGATAATTTTCTTCGATAAACTTTTAAGGCAGATTTGTTAAAAACTGGGTTATAATAATTCAGAGGTTATGAATCAGGTGTGCTGGTATACTTCTTATTCGGTCTAAGTACCCAAGCTGGTTTGATCTTCACGCAAGACAGACCTTTGTGAGCACGAATATGAATATCTCTCTTGATCTAGGCGTTTTTTACAGGCAATAAGTATATTCATTAAGGTGGGGAACAACGTGAGATCGCAAAAATTGGGCTTTTTAATTTGATTGTTCTTTGTCATCTTGTATGGAAAAAATAGACGTGAATCTTCATCATATAACACTTAAGAACGTTTAGTTGAAAATAAAATAACCCGTTTAGTTTCTGACTATTATAATATATTTAAAGATGCGTCGCGTCTTTTTTTTCTATTAATGGCAAGTATTTTTTTAGTGACTTCAGGTTGTTAGTAGATTGAATACCGAAGATACCGTTTGGTTAATATTTGCCAATTTCTTAAATATTGATAAATTTTTATATGCAATCGATGCACGAAAACCATCAGGAATTCCCTCTGACGACAGTCGGCGCGGGGATGCCTTGCTAGGCTTCTGAATTACCTAAGTCAGCGACATCCTTAATAAAACTTTTACTAGAATCCTTAAAATCAAATTAAAGCTAAAATTATTAAAACGAGATTGCTCCCTTTATATTGTCATATTATTCAAAAACTTGATGCTTGTAAAAAACAACAAGATGCTTTACCATTGCTTACAAACTTTAATAAATAAATACCAAATACAGCATTGGCACCATACCCATGGGCCCACAGTTGGAAGACATCTTTTATTAATAGTTTTTAGTTTTGATAATTATGTAAGTAGGTGATAATTAAGAGTTATTTATAATTTACTAAATGATGAATATACATAGTTAAAAAAAATACAAGGTCAGTTAAAAGTTTCCATTTTAAATATGACAAATTTAAATGTAAGTAGTTGATTGTGCTTATCAAAATTCAGTGACCTAGTTGAACATTATGTAGGACTACTCTAACTCCACATTAACTCTATAAAAATTGCGAGAGCAGTATTATTAAATAAAATACCAAATATATACTGAATTTATCTCGTCGGTCGAATTATCTTGAATAAATATTATTTACCATTTCTATTTAACCGCGATTAATATTTATTTCATTAGGGTTTACTATTACCCTGAAATTCTTAGTTTTAATACCTACTCAGACTTGCTTAAATCAAAGGTAAATTAATCTCGTCATTGACTTCGTCAGACATGTCTCTAATTCCACGTTGCAAACTTCATTAGTTAAAGTGCAAAAGTTTTAATCAAGTATTTCGTTTGACGATTGCTTTTCTTAAAGTACCTACACAATTATTTCCCCCACAACTAATCTACGGAGAAATGAATTCGAAGATTTATATTTTCCCGTACAATTTAGTTTCCAACTGCTGGGGTTGGCTGGTCAAATTCTAGAGATACCCTAGATAGCTTAGATATATTCTAAAGACCAGCTTTATACTTTTAGCTATTTTTTAAAAAATAATGTCTTTGTGCGTTTTTCAAATTTAGCCAGGGTCAAGTAAAATATATATTAATAATATTTCATTCAGGTTAAATTAGAATAAATGGTGATATAGATAATAAATGGTAAATTAGATGCCCTCCGCCCTAAGCCCTTTCAATCCTCAGTACAGATGTGGGACCATACTGAGACTTCTTGAGAGAACCTTAAAAGTGATGTTGCACTGCTTTGTTTCATTTACCAAAACACATGTACGTTCACAAATACTTAACGGTTAATAATCTACCGTTATTACACATTAATGTTCGAAATATCACTAATTATAGAAATTAAAAACAAACTACAGACTTTACGCGTCACTTTCCCGCCGTGAAGTCTACTTTAGTTTTATTTACTGCTTTTAACCGTTTTTCTTTTTGGACATAAAAGGAACTAAATTTTATTTCATAGAAGGTACACTTTTATAAAACAAACTTAACTACCTAGACGACTAACAACCACTACTAATTTAAAACATTCCATCTGGAGAATAACTGTCAGCTTACATTAAAGGGCCGACCCAGTACTCCGTAACAAGCTTATTTTTTACTTCATACAACTTTGTGTATTGTTTTTTTAAATATATCCCGAGAAGGGGTAAAATGGGAAATTTTGTAACGAAAGTACAGTTACGGCAGCTGGCCTTATACAGTTTAAGTGTGTTATATTGATAAAAACATTGTTTGTAATGTTGCAGGAACATAGTTTAAGTGCTAGAACTAAGCTATCAAGATAATATCTTACAGGTTAACCTAGAAGCTGTTCGTATAGACGGGCGTTTATTAAAGTTATATACATACCTACATATATACATACAATCACGTCTGTTTCCCCGACACCTACACCTCTGCCTACAGGCATATTATATGCCAACACTTCGCCAATTGTATTGTTGGTCCCACATAATATGTGGCGAGACTATTGCCTTTACCGGGAAATGATATGTTCGCCAAAGCCTCATCCGTTGATCGGCAAATGCACCGCTTGCAGGTGAGGTTGGTTTGGGCTCCTCAAATCTTGGCAGAGCCCTATTTACCCATATAAAAGTTCCAGGACGTCAATGGACTAAAAGCTTATTACCTTTAAAATATAAGTATTAAAAATAGAATTTTCTTTGTCTTGCTCTTACTTCGATTAGGATTCGCTGTATATTTTGAAATCCTTGCTACCCCTTTCGCCCTTTTTTCCTGACTCGTGCAATTATTTATAATCAAGTTAAGACTTTCAGCTCTAATCCAAACCACGACCTTAGGAGCGCAATACGAGTATACTAACCCTCCAAGGTAAGGAGTTCAGTATAATAGTTATACTGTAATAGTTATATGATATACCGGTCGTGGCCGCGGCCCCCGGGCACATCCATCCGCCCTGTGAAAGATTTTTTTCTTTTGTGGGGAACACACCACCTACACGCTCCCTATATACTCCTATTTATTTTTTAAAACTTTGTTTAATGTAGGGTTGACGTAGAACTTCGGTAAGCGGCAATAGACTCGCCACATATTACGTGGAACCAAAAATATAATAGTGAAATATGGGCGTATAATATGCCTGCTCTTCGAGGAAACAGGTGTGAAAAATTATATTATACACCTTCTTCTATGTTTTGTAGACTCGCTGCTTTTAGTTACTAGCCCCAGTTATTAGCCCCAGAAGTAATTGTCCATGTCGCCATCTTTAAAGGAATGCCGAGACCTTCATTTGGCGATCGTCAGTTGTTCGTCTGCTTCGTACCGTAGTATAATCTGTCTAACAAACTTGTCGGTGGGTAACCGCTACTGTTTCTTGTTGGAAACTTGCTTCTACAGTTCTGACAGAATTAAATCCTAGTTACAGCGTAGTTACTCTAGACAAACTCTGATATAAGTGTATTGAGAAGCTAACTATCACATGTGTATGCTTAATTTTAAGATATATGACGTTATATTTGATTTCATTTTATTAATAACTTACTTCTTACTTGCTTATAAAAGCAGCTTAATAAAGCTGCTAATATGACTCGTAATATCGAAAATATAGTAAAAAAGTAAAATTCCTGTAATACTCCCAGACTTCTTATGAACACTTTGATATGCAGAAAGTTATTCCTTTTTTACATTTTTAACTAATTAATTAATGTCTCTTTACCCTTAAGTGGCCAGTAGGAAGTATGTTTCCAACATATAATGAACCTTAAGGGATAAAGTTAAGGTAGAAATACAATTTAAAAAAAATTAAATGCACTAGCCGATTAAGGTTTGAACTGCAGCGCCCATTCAATAAAAAACATAAATCAATTTAGACCATTACCATCCCACTACTGAGACTGGCCCTTCTTTTATTAACAAAGGTAAGAGGTACTCATATAATTGTGTAAGTAACTCAGCTATAAACTACCTAAGTCAATATAACCAATCAAGAAGAAACAAATAATGTAATCTCGATCAGGTTTTATATTGACCAATAGTTTAGTTTATCGCCAAATAAAAATCAAATTACAATATATTCTGTTGACCTTTTAGCAGGCCGATAAAACGGATGGCTATCGTAAAAATGATTTTACGTGGCCGCAGTGTTTGGGAACTGGGAGAGGGTCGGCCCACTGCCGAAATTCAGGGGAAATCAAATTACTGTTATTCCGTTAAACATTGTTTTGTTTCATAATCGGCGCCTTCTCAGCTCGGCTTTTTTGATAATTTTCCCCTTTGTGAGAATTTGCTTGTAACAAACTTTCTAAATTTTTAAGTAATTTTTTGGTAATTTAAATTTTATTACTGAGGTATTAAGTAATTTTCTTACATAATACTCTAACGGTTTGGCGCGACTTTGTCTTTGAAGCATAGTGAAAATACATATGATATAACCTCACAGTTTGAGGTTATATAATATTTCCGTTGGTGTCCTGGTAGCTCAGCGGTTAGAGAAGTGGACAAATGATCCAAAGGTTTGGATTCGATTCCCACTGAGGCTATTGCAGACAAATTGATATTTTCTAGTAAATAAATCGTCTTTTAACTATATAGCATTGTAAATGCGAAATTTAAAGTATAATGAAGAATTGATGGTGATCAGTATTTTGACCGTGTGGATGACGTTTATTTATTTATTTATTTATTTATTAGGAACACTTACAGCTAAACATATATATTTTACATGCAACACTTAAAATCAAAGGACAAATATGCAAGCCATTACAAGTATTCACATCATTATTTTTTACTTATTTCTACTTATATTTTTTTTTAAACTTATGACTAATAATGACGTTTGGCATTGTGTGCCTCCGTGCCTTATGTGCTTAGGGCACGCTATGCAACTAAAACAAAAAAACATTTATTTTAACTGCTATTATTAAGAAAATAAACAAGGTATTAAATAGTATCATCACCTATAAAATGTAACAAAATTAAATACCAGCAGTATGACATAGTTGCTAAAGCACAATTTGTATCGGACATGAGGACCGTTGATCGAGCCATTACCCTTTCTCTCCAATGAGTATTTACCCACTATGTCTTAATTCCAAGGAATGCCTACTGTTGATGTGCTGAAATAAAATGAATGGCGGACGATAAATGTACAAACAGAGGGTGGCGGCTTACAAATAGTGGAGGGTTAATGTGAGCCCTCGCTAAAGAGGATTCGCTTAATTAATACGCATTGTGGATGGTGGCTTATCTCTTAACATGTAGCTTTAATAGATAAAGTGAAGGCTCAAACTAGGTACATTAGAAACAGATTAAATCGAAGATGAAGAGTTGTGACTTTATTATTGTATCCGCATGATTACTACTTTTAATTTATCATCAAAGCTAGTTTGACAAAGCATCTTATTTTTAAGACATTTCTTAGAACGGACCCATAAAAATATTTGTGGGTATTTAATCCATGACGTTAAGAGTGAAAGGGATTATATGTCAGAATATGGTTTAGTTTTTAATATCATAGCTTTAGCCACAATGCAAATTAAGACAGAATCAGATTGAATCGAAGATGAAGAGTTGTGACGGTATTGTCGTATCCATATGTTTACAATGTGATTTTCATTATTCCCCAAGTAAATCAAAGAATTTGGAACTCAACGAATAAACATAGCTCCATACTTTTTAAAAATTCATACTAAGACAACACATAAAATAAAGGCAGCAAAAAGCGGTTATACCGTCATTGTTATATCAGATAAGAATAGAATGCTGCTATAGAAATTGAATAATCCCAAAATAGTCCTTTATCTTTTAACTTAAGCCACGATATCAACTCGTAAAGTCATTGATGATCGTAAAGTCATGACCAGGGTTTGAACTCTAGACTCTCTAAATTCTGTCGACTAAGAAGTCTGTGGGTCTCGCCATCGGGAATTCGTCTCTCCCATGTCTATTAACTTAAGCTTATGCAATAATGCAACATAGTACCAAACCAAATTAAATTGAAAACAAAAAGTTGCGTCGTTTTTGCAATAAATAAATCTGTTCATGCGACTGATGTAAAAAAACAATATTCAAAAATCACTCAATCGCACACAAATAACCGTCTTCCTGTTTTCTAGAAATAGAAAGTCTTCTTTTGATACAATTATAAACCATGTTTCACATAAACCTTAGCGGCTTCAGTGCTATTTCTTCAAAAGGTTTGTTTTGGGATTTGTTCGCGTTCACTAACTACAGACCACCCACTCGTTGGTCAAATTTAATCATTTGACAATCGGTAGGTTTACTCACATGTTATTACTACCGCCCACACTTAACTACCCCACGTTATTGTAGTCAAACAATGAAGTGATTACTTTTCCAATCCATTTTTATTTCTACCTAATTTGAAGAAAAGTGAAAAAGGGTTCAGTTTAAAGCTTTTTTATGTTCTTAGTAACTAACCATACCTTGTTACTCAAACCAAAACTTAGATTATGTGTTATTGAAGAGCGGTGTCTGATCTGACACATGCTTATTCAAGCTTAAAAGGAGGCACCACCTAATAGATATTCTAATGTACCAGGTTGATTATGAAATAAAGAATTTATTATTATTATTATACCTACGTGAGTGTGCACATCGACTGACTGGTGGAATTGACTAGTTGTGCCCCGTGACTTTTACTTTGTCTTTTCATGCTTAATTTCGTTTATTTTGATAATTTTAATTTATGTTAGTTTTTAACTAAACCTATATCTATATGTTTTTTTTTGTTTTTCTTTTCTTTTTTAAGTTTATTGCAACAATTGCATATTCATTAACTAGTATTTGGTAATGTAATTATATCGACCACACTGATGCCCGGTAAAACTTGAAAGAGTTTATGTTGGCATCTTACTGCATAAAATATATGTACTTTTTATATGAAATAAATAAAAAATCAAAAAATATGAAAAAGGTCAAGTTGTAGCAGGATATGCATCAAATAATCTTATTTTTGCATAGTACAAAGAAAAAACACACCAAAACATTATGCTATGTCTTAAAAAACTAAGCATTGATTAAATAAAATATCAAAAATTTATATTCAGTTGTTAGGGTATAGTGTACGTAACAACTGAATACATTATTTTTGACTTTTAAGTACATAGCATTAGAACGCACTATTAGCGTAGTTGAAATTTGTAGTATATTATTATATTCAGCATGTATAAGGAATCAACGGGAATCCATTGCGACGTTAAAGTTATAACGACGACAGATTTAGGCGCGTTTGTAGATAATTATCTTAGTTTAATTAATGTTCACTACGCCTTAATCTCTTCACATGTAGCTGTAAATAATAATGTGGCCTCTTAATAACAGAATTATTAAATACCAAATCTGTTTATAATTGATTATAGAAGAGTAATGCTTTGTACTGTAATTGCGTCACACATTATGTTAAAAAACCCGAGCCGTTTTAGAGTGTTTTGCAAGAGCAATTTAAAAAGAATAAAAGTTTAAGGTTCCTGTTTATGCCACCATCTCTCAGCATATTTACATTCCACTATTGCGAACTAGCCTCATCTAACAAAACAAAATTAGAGCGATTCAGTTCATGCTCCATACAGTCCAGTACGGATTGACGGAGGCAAATGTGTGGTGTCCTGCTGTTAGCATTTCTCAAGCCATAGGCCACTATTTTGGCCATACGACTACCTATTTCAGTGATAATTAGGATTAAAGGTTTAGCGTGCCTTTCACAGCAAATGTGTATATAGGAGTTATCTAACTTGAAAAATATAAATAAATATTAAATATTCTCATACAATCACACCAATTATTTAGTATAATGTTATAAGTATCATTAAGAACTTGTGTTATGGATACTAAATAACGGATAAACATACTTAAATACTTTTTTTTTTTTTGAATGATTGACAGAAATGATTTTTACTTTTTCTTGAAAGCATTTTTAAGAAGTCCAGGTCAAAAGTCTATAAAAAATAAGAAAAAATTTAAAACAATAAATAATCGCGAAATATATGCGGGATTGATTTGGGTAAACCGGAGGGTGCTCAGATTATGAACTTGCGCTTGACACTCGTTTCTGGAACAACCTGTATATGGCGAAATGTGGGCGTATAATAATGCCTCTGTCTACCCCTTTACGGAAACAGGCATTTTTACAACCATATTGAAATAGCGATGTTTTAGACTACTGTATATAGACGTACTGGAAACAAACAAATCTGTCTGAAATAAAATGTTTGCTTTGAAATGTCAACTATATTTAAAAATCATTTAATTGACGACCGATATGGCGTGATGGCGCGAATACCCGCTCTCCGCTCCTAAGGTCGTGGGCTCGATTCCCACGCAGGACAAATCTTTGTGTGCATGATCATTAATATTTGTTTTGGTCTGGGTGTTTTTCTATGTATATTAAGTATGTATTTACAAAATAAAGAGCATTTATGTATATTTATCCGTTATTTAGTACCCATAACACAAGTTCTCAATGATACTTATCTTGGAACTAAATAATTGGTGTAATTGTAACAAAATATTGATTTATTTATATATTTAATTATACAAAAACATATTTCACAAACCTCCGACCTGTTTATACCATCCAAGGCGGATTAGTGAAATTGTAGCAATATTCAAATAATAAATTAACTTTCACGCCAACCGATGTAATCACACTCATTAACAGACCGAAAACGTTGATCCCATAATCGCAGCATTGTAACAGTATTAAAAATCTCCAAATCCGAAAAGCAAACACTCCAATGAATAGTCGAGTGTCTTTAAATAGGATTAAGAGCCGAAACTTGGAAGCTAGGGATTGTGCAGATTAACAAAGATACTGGAGACAACATTTGAGTATTACCACCGTAAGACGATTAACCGACTCGCTAGAGACAATAGCTTCGCTTAATGATATTGATATTCTAGTGAATTATTAAATTATACGGGCTCGGAAGCTTTATAAAGGCACGAATGTATTGTATATTGTTAATAGTCACATTAGGAACATAATAAAATAAAAGCATGTTGTGTTTCATGACTTGCAGACAAATATCTAATAACTTTTCGTCGGGTTTCTTTTTATACCACATGATGGCACTAAGCATGCGGCCCCTTTGATGGAAAGTGGTCACCGCCGTTGGTAAACGCAACCCCAGGTACATCACTAGCTCCCTCCTGGACAGGTCTCCACCTCTGCGTGGTGGTGGGGGGGGGGGGGGGGCTAAGTACCTCCCAAAGGCCGGGAAAAGGTAATAGTGTTACACACTATAGTGTTTCTTTAAAATATTAAACTAGCTGAATCCTTACGTCTATAATTAATCACATCAAAGACAATGGAAGACCCTACTAGTCTTATAGTACAATTGAATAAGGTATTAAATTTTAAGTAAAGAATATTATTCTTCGAAAATAATACAATGATTTTAATGCCATTGAAAAATATCTTACAATTATGTTTTAACTTTAAGCCTAGTATAAAAGACAGGTGACGCTTAAGAAATCCTTTAAGGAGTTTTGAACCATTTCTAGTAATTATGGCTACAAAATGATGTATCAACATTAGTAAATATAAATATTTTTTTAATTAATTTAATATGAACTTTTAGTTGCTTCTGTATAGACAACCACGAGTCATTAATTAAATAAAAATATTTCTCGACATTGGTGCCATGGAGGTGTTTTAAGTCCAAGAGTATTTATAATGTCAAAGTAATTAATAGATTTTTTAAGGAAGGCGTAGTATATTAAAACAAAACAGCCATTATCTGATCTTGAATATAACAAACAAACGAAGTGAATGTGAACGCGATAGAAGTTTCCCCGAAGGGGTAGGCACATTTCGCCAATTATATAGTTGGTCCTTCGTAATAGGTCGCGAGTCTATTGCCACTTATCGAGAACTTTGATGTTCACCAGTGCCTCATCCGTTGTTCGACAGGTGCACCACTCGCAGGTGGGGTTGATTTCGGGTCTTCAGATTACGGTGGGACCCCCTAACCCTTAAGATTATCCCCATACACCTATAGATTAAGATTTAGAAAGAAACACAGATAATTTTATCTGGTATAAAGTACAATAATAAAAAAACGAATATAAAATATCTTAACTTTAGGGTATTGACTGAAAGGCGAGCATACTCGCACTCCGCTCTTAAGATCGTGAGTTCGATTTCCACACAGGACAAATCTGCTAGCAGATGCAGATTTGTCCTGTGTGGAAATATTAATATGTGTGCATGAACTTGAATATTTGTTCTGGTATGCGTGTTTTCTTGTATATATTGAGTACGTACTTACAGAAAAAAAGTAAAGTTATTTAGTATCCATAACACAAGTTCTTAATGATACTTATCGTAGAACTAAATAATTGGTGTAATTGTCAGAAAACAAATATTTTTTCTATTTATTTGCTCCAAATAGGTGTCTGCGCTACTGCGAAAGTACTCCTTTGAGCCGGGATAACTTGTGTTGTGCTGCGGCACTGATTTTCAGCAGACGCCTTCAATATTGATGATGGTGATGATTGTTCATAATAAAATAGACTAATAAGAAATAAACTACTTAATGTAAGATCAGTTTTTATTTTTTGAAAGTTACAAAACTTTATACTTACAAATTATGCAAGTTCCTGGACAGAAGCCAGAATTTTCTGGCACGAGTAGCGCTCAGCTACAAGCAATTGAGGTTTGATATTCAATTAATCTTTCAAAGAATTTAATGAAAATATTAAAAATACTACCTTTATATCTATGATGACAACTGATATGGCGAAAGAGTCGGTATATCTGCCCTTAGTACCTTAAGTCGTTAGGTTTTTGTTCTACACAGGACAAATATTTATGGAAACGTAGGCATTTACCTTGTGTAAAGAAGGGTGTAGTCTAGGATTAAGAATATTTTCTTAGCAAAAGCAAATTATAATAGACGAGTAAAGAAACCGCAAATTATGATAGAGGAGAAAAAAAGAAACAGCTTTACAACCAAAGAACCCATAATACTTAATGCTATGCTATTAAAAGGCTAATCAATATCTTCATAAATTGGAAATAACGACTAGAAATTAATACTTAGGCTGTGGGAATTTAATCCTTGTCATTTAGTCCGCTTCGGTCTCCTGTGGATTGTTCAATTAAGAGAACAACTATCGACTCTGGACTATATCTCCCGGACGAAAGCCACTCATTCTTTTTGTTTCCCCACAAATTGCTCACCATTCATTAATTCAGCAATGGTTAAATTAAATTTTCTTCGTAGGAGATAATAAAGACATAACGATGCTGTAAATGGCAGAAGATATTCGTATTTTATCATCACGGCAGTCGTATTTTATCTACTGATATAGGTAATATGAGTCAAACGTTTCTGTAACTAAATACCGCTATAAATGAAATCAATAGAAATATGACGCCCAATACGTAATGACGTAAAATGATGAAAGGTTATAAAATACTAACACCATCACAGTGCTCTTCAAGATAACAGCTTTTGGTTATTAGTATAGTACATACCTTTGTAACTATAAAGTTATCATTATGATAAAATTTTCCACTTATTATTTCACCATTAATCCACCAAAATAATCTACGAATAAGTCCACGACTTTACAGACAGAGAATCGTAAATCGCATTGGTTCTAATTAGAATGACTTGCAGGTCCGATTTGCACACAATCAATCAATCAATCAATCATCGCAGGCTCAGCGATCCGAAGTGGATCTTGACCTCCGACACGAGATTTCGCCACTCTGCTCTATTCTCAGCCACCTCTCGCCAATCAGATTGCATCGTTCATATTAGTATCTCCGATATGTGGAAAACTCTCAAGATGTTATAGAGAGATGCTCTATCCACACTTATTGATAAACCTTGAGGAATGAAGTGGCGACAAGATTCTTCCCAGTGGAAAATCCGCAGTTAGATGTCATCAATTATAACAATACCTAGTTATAGGTACTAAACACGCTGCAAACAACTAATGTTATACCCAAAAATCACGTGTCGTGTTACCCAAAATTCGTGGGACTAGTGTTACAAAGAGTGGCCAAGAGGATTTAAAGTCTACTGAGTTGAAAGCATTGCTAAAATCCAGTTTTTCAAATCCTAGTTCAATGGTGCATTGCATTTTGCTGTCCAAATCCAACGTAGTGAGCATGCCAAATATCCTTTGTTACATGTAACATTGCAGCCAGAGTGTTGCTACCGGCACTAAATCCAGACTAATATGGATTGATGAGTTGATGCTGCGACAGATAATAAATAATGTTGTATATGGAGAGCGCAAGTACACCTGACTATTATGGAAAAAATTGCATGTTTTTACTAGATCGCTAAGACAAGAAGTAATGTCCTGCTGCTCAATGTTTCAATGTCATTTACGTACGTAGGTTTATTTAAGTTATGTGTTTGCACCCATATTCATTTTTACACCCCCGGTTTTCTTTTAATTTTAATCACTCTCCATCCTAAAGGTGCATTGGAGAAATCGTTGTAAGCGATGAAGCCGCCGATTGTATTGCTTTTCTTGTGCAATTGTTTTCCTGTTTTATTTTTAATTTGGTGTACAGTATAGAATTATCTATCTATAAATTTTGGAAATTTTTGCGGTACTCGGTTGTCGGAAACGATCACCGAAGTACAGCAGAGTTTATAGAGGTCAGTCCTTGGATGGGTGACCGTTTGTGTGGCATTTGATATCAAACGCTTCCGTGCTTCGGAAGGCAAGTTAAGCCGTTGGTCTTGGTTATCACAAAATGTGGTAGTCGTTAAGCCATGTTAGAGGCCTAGTGGGCGGCTTGTAAAATTCTAACAGCAGGACGCCATAACCTGCGTCCGCCAATCCGCACTGGGTCAGCGTGGTGAAGTATGACCTAATACCCTCACACCTTGATATGTGAGAGGAGGCCCGTGCTCAGTAGTGGGACGTAAATTGGCTGAGATGATGATCTATAAATTTTGTGAAATTTCAATGTCAAAACAAAACCTTATCTAATTTTAATAGTAATTTTGTAGTAGTAATAAAAAACTTATGCCGCAAACAAAGAGGAGAGTTAGCTCTTTAGTATTTCAAAAATAATATTAGATATTTTGATACCCTAACCCAGACATATTACACTCTTTCGCATTATCAAGCCTGATTTTAATGTAGTCCCCTCTTGAATTTTAAATTAGCACCGTAAGTAGTTCATTGAATATTCTTCAAGCCATTCCCACTAAGAGCATTTTAATATCTCCAGTCTGTTAAGATTTCATCTAAAAGATAAAATTCTGAAAGATAAAATTTGGTATCAAAAAAGAGTGTGTATTCATATTTCACGTGAGAACACAATTTGAGATTCTCACTTAGACGCATAATACGTCGTGAAGGAGCGCTTATTTCCTTCGGCGACCGTATTGCAATCATAGAGAAATTATATTTTATTTTAAAAATTTAACTTTCAAAATGATTATATGATTTGATATTTTTGCATTTACAATGCTAGATGAAATTATAGTGTAAAATTTTATCTAGTAAAAAAATCATCTCTTCATTAATTTAAAATTTCAACAAATTAATTGAGAATGCCTACCCACAGTTCGTATCTATTTGTTTTTCAATTGTAGAGGATGAATTGCCAAATTCTAAAATTATTTAGACTATCAGACTTCGCTGCCTTAAAAGGCAATCCCTAAGGTAGGTTACAGTTTTATATTTTCTGATTATGTCTTTACAGCTGTGTTGCATTGTTACATTTATAGTATATGAATTATCTAACCCTTTAAAGACTACCCACGAACACTATCAACAGCACAACGATTAATTTAAAAAAAAAAATTAAGCAGTTAATGCTAGGTTATCTTGCACCTAGTTGCAAGCGCTCGCACTTTGGATGACGCCGCATGCAGTGAGATATTGCGACGAGTATAATCGAATACCATTAGTGACATCAAACCCACACAAAACATAATGCAAGTTTTATTGCGAGAATTGCGAACTGACCGTAGGCCGTACTGCGTAATAAATTCTCACTCAAACCTACAAAGCATAGGAGCACTGCGAGAATGGAAAGTTTGGCATGGAAAGATGAGGCATGGCATATATGGGCTAAACGCAAATGCAGCAAAGTAAATCTACAAAGCACCGTTTGGCTAAACATAGATGAAAGGAAGGGTTTATTCGGTGCAATTCCAACAATACTTCTGTAGTTATCATTTTCTAAAAATATTTTTTTTTTACAAAACTGATAAAATGCAGGAGGGTGGCCCGAATAACAATACAATACTTAATGACATATTTTGCTCTCGTCTAAATTTGAATCTTGATACAAAAATACTTGCTAACGCCGTCAGCTGCGAAACTTTTATTACGGTTAGCCAAATGAAACCTTTTACAAATGAAGCGTTATACTTTTGAAACAAAGTTGAACTTAGAATGGCAGCGTTAGAGATTTCAGCTCCCATTTCTAGGTAGAATGTGAATGACCTTTGGGCTTTATAGTAGAACTACCCTCGTTTGTAAAGTAATCGGCCTCAGGACTGAAACGTTACATAGGAACAATGTCTTTATTACAACGAGTTTGTCTGATACGGTATATAAGGTACTTTTTATGTTAATATTTTTGTCATAAGTATGCTAATGGAAGCGTTTGTAGTTTAGCAAGTCTGAGTGGCTAAAAAGGCGATTCAATGATCTCAGTATAATGGTATCGCTTCCGACATATAACACAAGCATCAATGTCGCACATTTATGAATGTATTTCGTACGCGTTATTATTTTTATGATTGCAGAGGCGAACAGTCTGCAATATTGGAAATGCTGAGGTAACAATTTCCCTTGAGGATCTTTAGTAGCGTAGAAACAAACATCTTTTAGTATCATTCTCTGCCATAGTGATAGATCTAATTATATTTCTTTCTAATCAAAAATACGCGTGCTGGTTTTATATGTCACTGAACACACACAGTCGAACTTTAATTCATAATTTCTCAGCCGGATTTAATTTTAAACTTATTCAGCAGCTTATTCTTACACAAACGACTAAAAGAAGTCCTGGACCTTATAAATGGGCTATGAAACGGGGTATTTACGCAGCCTGTTATGGGTCAAGGTTGCATGCTATTTATCTTAATGTGGCAATTGCAATGTGTAATTGCAATAAATATATTTAAATTTGAATAACTGGTAACTTTATTGGTTTTTTTTATTTCAGTGCTATGACAACACCCTGCTAAATATATACAACCCGTCAAAAATATCTGCAACTTCGCTGGGATGCGCTTCCCCTCGCGCTTCCCCGTACTTCTGCCCGTTATCGTCTATCCAGTTACCAGTACCGTTTTCAACGCAAGCGCCGACGCACGTGTATTATTCTCGCTTTCGTAATCGCATTTTATTGTTTCTCTGTTTAATGACATACTACTATTGTTATAATAGACAATTTGCAAGATGGGTAAGCATTTCCTGAAACTAAGCTTTTTTAATATGGTTTCTTGCATTTATTTTTTTCAATATAAAAGCGTTACACCAAAACCGTCCTCTTACCATCACCTAGACACGCTTAATCATGGAAAAAAATACATTGTATAAAATTTATTTTTTATTTGCATAAAATGTATTTTTTATTTTAAAGCATTATAATAGGTTGGGGAAAAAGTCTTTTCGTATTTTTGTATGAAAAGTCAAGACATTTTTTTCAAAGTTTATTTACATTTATTTACAATATATATGTACCGTTTTGTTGAATAACTTTATGCCATTTTGTGGGC
This sequence comes from Musotima nitidalis, assembly GCA_949126915.1. Taxonomy (NCBI): domain Eukaryota; kingdom Metazoa; phylum Arthropoda; class Insecta; order Lepidoptera; family Crambidae; genus Musotima; species Musotima nitidalis. The sequence goes on from OX421429.1 coordinate 5,877,102, forward strand.
AGAGACATTATCCCGTTACTGTAGAAACTTTGGGACTTCTGATCAAAAAACGGGACAAATAGTTTTGGCAGTCCTCTCTTGAGGTCAACCTTACAGAACCTAAAGAATTCTGCAGAGACCGAAACAGGTGAAAATCTGAAGGCGCAAGGTCAGGGCTATATGGTGGATGCACTAGGACCTCCCAGTCGAACTCTCTTAATTTTTGCTGAGTGGCTAAAGATGTGTGTGGTCTAGCGTTATCGTGATGAAAGACCACACCCTTCCTGTTGATCAATTCCGGCCGTTTTCTCTCGACTGCTTCCTTTAATCTCATCAGTTGCTGGCAGTAAAGATCAGAATCGATGGTTTTGCCGGGCGGTAAAAGCTCATAATAAACAATGCCCTTCCAATCCCACCATACACACAGCATCACCTTATTTCGTGTTAGGCCAGGTTTGGCCACAGTCTGTGAAGCCTGGCCAACTTTCGACCACGACCTTTTTCGCACGTTCTTGTCGTACGTGATCCACTTTTCATCGCCAGTTATCAATCTCTTCAAAAACGGCTCGGTTTCATTACGTCTCAATAATGAATCGCAAATGAGTACACGGTTCATTAAGTTTCTTTGAGTGAGCTCGTGTGGCACCCAAATATCGAGCTTTTTTGTATAACCAGCTTTCTTCAAATGGGTCAAAACTGTTTTGTGGTCAATTCCCAGTTCTTCAGCTACATCGTAACTACTAATATGCCGATCTTGCTCCACTCTTTCAAAAATGGCGTCCATTTTATTCGTAACAGGGCGACCAGAGCGAGGTGCATCTTTAACATCAAAATTTCCGGACTGAAAACGTTTGAACCAAATTTGTGCTACTCTTACTGACACTGCATCAGGTCCATAAACATCACAAATTTTTTTCACTGCTTGAGTTGCATTTTTGCCTTTTTTATAATAAAATTTTAAAATGTATCGAATTTCTTCATTAGATTCACTCATTTTAACGGAGAGAAAAACAAATGAAAAATAGCGGGAAACAACTTTTTTTTATTTTTTTCTTTTCTTTATAATGGAACCTTTTTAATGTTACCAAAACCAGCCAGACACAAATAGTACAGTCAAAAAAAATTTATAATAAGTTTATACCTACGTTATGCGAAAAGACTTTTTCCCCGACCTAATATAAGAGTATAAAAATAAATAGGCACACAAAACAAAAAAATATACTTTTTTTTTGGCATCTCGTTTTTTTGCGATCACTATAGTTTTCATGACGTCATCAAGCCAGGTCCGCAGATATTTCCGACGGGTTGTACATATTTAGCAGGGTGTTGTCATAGCACTGAAATAAAAAAAACCAATAAAGTTACCAGTTATTCAAATTTAAATATATTTATTTACAAATATAGTTATAACGCTGGTCATATTTTCATTTCATTTATACATTGTGTTTACAGCGTCAATTGAACATTGATGATACAATCAAACTCTCGATTTAAACGCATGCACCAAATAAGCAGCTAATATTTGGGTTTGAAAACATTGTACATGCTTTAATGTTGTAAAATAAAACAACAATTTATTTGTATAAGACAAATGTCCGCCAGTATTATTTTGAACCAATTTAATAGCAAGTTCCTACACAACAAAAATCCAAGAAGAATCTCCATTTAACGACACCCACGCTGATTCTAATTCGCAGCTGAGACAATCACGTCAGAATAAGAGTCTCCTGTAAGGTTTTAAGCAAACACCCAAGTTACAAATGAACGGAGAATGACGAATGGAGTAAATTAAGGGAGGGTTTGAAGCCTTTGAATGTAACTCTCTACAACGTAACACCGCATTCTGCTAATACCTAAACAGCATACAAACAAAGTTCTGGAAAAGACATACTTATTTTAATTTTCAGCAGACACTGTATAGTACATATATGAAGCGCCTACTCACTTTGGACATAACATTTGGTTAATATTGTGTGTATGGTTGCTTCGATATTTCCAGGCACATTATATGTTTACTAATAATTACGTCAATGAGATAGGAAATAAATAAATACATCAGCTATCACGTCCCGATACTGCATAAAGCGCGATTATTGTCATATTGAAATGTCATCACGAGCTCTTAAGCATTTTCTTGTTCCGTAAGCTGAAGCCGTGCTTTTCTAGGTTACACCTAGGTTTTACTTTCTGAGTGATGACCCTGCGTTTGTCGGTTCTCGCCCACATGTAAAGCCTCGTGCAGCCCAGTGTCTAAGGTGGTTCAACGAATTGGGCTGTGTCCTCGTGGCCCTTTTCCCTCCACTTTGCCGGCGCAAAGCCGAGCGCTCATAGTTGTCTCCGCTTTTCCTTGCTATGTATCCGAAGAATTCAAATATTCGGCGAAGATAAACGTTTGAAAGGCCTCATCCAGACTTAGAGCTCGTCTAGAATTTTTTGTCCAGCGCGAGGTCCAGGGAATTCACAGCATTTTCCACCAACACCACGTTTTGCAGGCGTCGATGCGCGCACGATCTAATTTATTGAGAGTCCAGGTCTTGACGCCAAAAATATTGCGATCACAAAAGCGGTCACCAACTTGATTTTAGTTTTCCACGAGGCCTACGAACATAAGCATCGCAGGAACCCGTATAGCTTATATTATAGAGCCCAGGTAGATGAAGTTGTCCTCGATTTACTGCCCTAATCTGTTTGTGCAAACCACAAACAATTTTTACTTATTATTTTGTTTAATACATTTTTTTAAGTCTAGTCACTTCCAGCAGCGCTTGTAGTGGGGTATTTAGTATGTAGCTCATTTCGAAGTTCCCGCGGGGTTCTAAAAAGGTCGAGTTCGTTGTCGACAGCATTCTGCAAACAGTATCGCTTCACATAGATACGTGAATGCCTTTGTACTTTGATTACTGCCCTCTTACAGATGTAGGTAATTTTGGCACTGCAGTGTCGATTTTCTTTAGAACGAATTTCTTCATTAAACACTAGTTGTACAATTAGCGTTAAATAGTTGGTTGCATCCAAAGCGTAGCCTGGGCTTAATGAAATGAATCATTTACCAGATATATCTCAGGGACGATGTCGTCTCCGTAAAAATGGCAAGACAATGATCACACATGCTTTAAGTATAATGTAAGATTGTGCCTTATATAAAACTTTCTTTTTGTTTTTAATACTATTTGTTTATTAATCTACGTTAAAAGGGGATTCTGTGTTTTATTACAATACTTTTTATGAATTTATAGATATTAAATTCACAAGATTTGGTAATATTTCAAAAATTGTATAGATCCCAAGCCAACCTCACCTGCAAACGGTGCACCTACCGATCGACGAACAAGACTCTGGCAAACATAAAAGTTCCCGTTAAGCGGCAATAGGCTCGGCACCTATTACGTAGTGGCTTCAAGATTACAGAACATAAAACCTTCCTTTTCAGGCCTATTCTACTTAACAAAGATCTGGAAGGAGTCGGTTACAAAACAGTCCTTTTCAGAGCCTTTTTACTTAACAAAATCTTGAGGCCTTCTCGGGGTAAGATGATTTGATCTTAACAACAAAATTGAGGTATCTTCATCATAATTTCGTTAGTGCTGTTCATGATTCACGTGTGATGCGTCTTTTGTAAGATGTCCCTCAGGGCTTATCATACTTTTTGTACTTTAGTAGTTATTAATTTTACAGATAAAGACTCATGTTTAAGCTTTATGCAATTTATCCTCTATAGATTTAGAACTTCGACATTAGCTGCACCGAGTAACAAGGTACCATATACATTTTGACTTCTAACTGACTTGAAAGCCGCTATAATACTGTTTACTGCGTACCTAATGTATGATTACGTTCCGGTGATTTACTTCTTTCGAAACGAAAGTTTGTAATATTTACTCTTTGCTACCTTAAAGAATGTTTGTTAGATTAACATTATTTTACTTATAGGTTATTAAGGTCCCTTACAATGATTAAGACTATGGCGTTATTCAAAAAGTTCCATATTTCTCTTATTTTTTGCCTAAAGATTGATACAGGCTAATCAAAACTAACCTTTAATATGTGCCTTCCGATATTTGGGATCGGGGGAATGGAGGAGCGAGTGAGTGATTAGGGAAGACAAACGACTAGACGTCAGCGCTCTAATTAAAGGGGGAATGAACTAATGTCCAGATAACTGAGTTGATTAGAAACTGCTGAGATGCTTACACACCCCACATACATATAATATATTACATAAACATTTTTCGATCTACGTCTTTAAAGTAAAGTACAGTAAGAAGTTCTTTATTTCATAAACTATTACGTAGCACTTACAACGTCAAAACAATATTTATATGAAAAAACTAAATATTACTACACTGAAATCACGAAGCGTAGATTCATTTACATGCAAAAAAAAAATGAAAATGAAGTGAATCAAAGTGCCAGTTCCCAGCCACCGCTCTGCAAGAAGAACTGACAAGAAACTCACAGGCTATGCTCTTTTAAATAATTCATTCAATGTAACAATATATATAGTACACACAAAATGAATATTTTAAAATATTGAAAGGGTTCCCAGATGTCGTAACCTATAAAGTAGCACCTAGGAAACCTTCCATCACAGTCAAGTAAGTATATAATGTGAAACTGAGCTGAATTTGTGGTCACAACAATGATCTGGTTGACTTTTTATTCTACATACATATATACATACACTCACACCTGTTTCCCCGAAGGGGTAGGCAGATACATATTAGAAGTCCATACTTCTCCAATTATATAGTTGGACCCACGTAATAGGTGGCGAGCCTATTGCCGCTTACCGGGCACTGTTATGTTTGCCAGAGCTTTGTCCGTTGATCGGCAGGTGCACCACTTGCAGGTGAGGTTGGCTTGGGCTCCTCAGGCCTTGGTAGGATCTCTGTACACTTTTTATTTTAATTAACACAAATAAAGTTGAAAATTTTTGCTTGTTTATCTGACAAGTAATCATTTACAGCATAACCCCTACCCCTTATGAAGAAATTGCTTTATAACTCAGGTCTGTCCATCTATGCGCATAATTATATATTAAATAGCGATATGATTTAAAAAGGAGGGACTTATTAGGTAACTGAGTTGGTAAGAAACTGCTGAGATGCTTACACATATAACTTACAAATTTTTTGACAGTTTTTTAAATATCTGTTGTTACATCACTGGAAGTAATATACTTTGAAATAAGTAAGCCTATATACTAGTGTTTTTTTATGTTGTTTTCACGATCTTATTTCTGTACTAACTTATTAAATAAAAAGTTATTATCTTTTGAAATACAATTTTTGATTTCGCCTTTGAAGGCAAGTCTCAATTTAAGCGCACATTATGTCACACAGAGATTTGCTTTGAAACTAGATCAAACTTTGTTTATCTTGAAGTTATGATTAGATTGGTCTTCTATTATAACGGTATTTTCATATAATATTAAAATATAATAAATAGTAATGCATGTTTATCCGTTGCATTATGCGTAGTACTAGTTTTGCTAAGTTTTGGGAACAAAAGAGCGGCGTGCGATATTTATTTAATCAAGCCCCCAAAACACTCAAGAATATATGTTCACTAAACTTACTTACATTACATAGTTAAAACGGTACTTATTTACAGGCGAAAATTGCGCTGCACAAGATAAATCGGTACAAAACACCGTTATTGCAAGATGTAAAAGGAGTGTTCTTAATTAAGTGCAGGTAACAGACTCTCGACCAATTAATTATGGCCCGCGCGAGGTGCTTGCAACTTCCAAACTGCTGGCAACTTGTACTTTTCTTATCATAACTGCACTGAAGGGTTGTTAAAAGCTGCTCTGTACTTTTTACTATTATAAATGTAAAAGTACATTTATTTACTACGCTTTCATATTATTTGACGACCGATATGGTGTGGAGGTCAGTATACCTGCACTCCACTCCAGAGGTCGTGGGTTCGATTCCCACACAGGACAAATCTTTGTGTGCAATGAACATAAATATTTGTTCTGGTCTGGGTGTTTTCCTATGTATATTAAGTATGTATTTACAAAAAAAGAAGTATTTAAGTATGTTTATCCGTTATTTAGTATCCATAACACAAGTTCTTAGTGATACTTATCTTGGAACTAAATAATTGGTGTGATTGTAAGAGAATATTTGTAAGAGAATATATTTTAATTTCAAATACCAACTTAGTTATAAGCATTCATAATCTAAGCTTTATCCCTGTTGCCCTAGACTTAAGCCTAGGGGCCAGCGTCTGATCAGCAACCTAAAGGAAAATATTATTCTATGGTTAAACTAGCTGTCTGGATATTAGAACTAACGGACTTCCTAAAACTACTGTTATATTTCATGACAGCCGGGACCAACGCAACTTTTGCCGTATGGTACCAGTCTAGAATTGTGCCAACCCCTCTCATCTCAAGGAGAGTCGCAAGAGTCGACGAAGAGAAATACAACCGTATGATGGGCAGCAGCGTTATCCTGCGAACTGGCTGGAACTGCGATCACCAACTCGCCTGACCAGCGTGGTGATTATAGGGAAATATTCCCAATAGAAATTAATCAATAGGGGAGGCCTATGTACAGCAGTGGAATTGGTAAGACTGATACGATGTTTAAAAGCTTCCGAAACTTTTTTATATTGTCTCATTTTTGATATATATATATATTTATATTGTCTCATCTTGGATTTGAATACTGTTTTTTGTTTATGTGTATTTATGTCTAAATAAAAAATTTTATTTCATTTCATTTCATTTTTCATATTTTTTACTAGGAGTCAAACTTTATTATAAAATCAATGGTTGTCTATAAAAGCAATGAAAAAAGTTGGCAAAAATATTACGTATTTACTATAATTTTTTTCAAGATAATCACAGCACCACCAATGTTCATCATCAGATATTTTTTTGTTAAGTATCTAAGGAAACGTATCATATCTTTCCTTGTGAGGTATTTGCTAAGGTCTCGAACATAATAATTTACCGTAGCACGCTTTTCGCTGTGAATATCCTTAACTAACACGAAACACATACGTCATGGAGCTTGTACAAATTTTCCCTAGGAGGGAACATAGCGGCATGCATTTCATTTCGCCGCAGAGCCGTTTATTTTGCCCCTAATAAATGAAGTGAAGCAGATGATATATAGTTCAATATGAGCTTGTGGTCTATAAAAACTGGTACAGCTTTATAACTCACCGCCGGGTACTCGTGAATCTTTTAAGTAATTTGGTTGTAAATCGTTTTAATGTGCTGTTCTTAAATCACTCAGTTAGTAACATTTCCTACGTTACGTTCTTTTGAGTTTGTGTAAAATTAAATTGACCTATTATTATTATCATTTTTTATGGTGGTGTATCCATATACACCATCATAAAAAATGGGAGTATAGGGAACTAGTTATAATGTTGGTACCAATCAAAAGGTGGCGAGCCTATTGCCGCTTGCCGCGAACTTCTGTGTTTGCCAGAGCCTCGTCCGTTAATCGGCAGGTGAGGTTAGCTTGGACTCCAAAGATGATGTTGGAATCCCTGTAATTGGAATCCCTGTTGGAAAAAGCTATTGCATAGCATTTTTATCAACTTATGCTTATATAGATATAATATCATAATATATACTTTCTCTGCGCGGAAGTAATGTGTATTACCTATATGTAAAAAAATACGCATGCGCAGTAACGCCGATACAACCAATGCCACCTAAAGGCGGGTTGCTGAACTAAAGAGACAAGCGTGATATTTCAAAAAGTCATTAAAAGGTCTGCTATTTATCTATAGATGGAAAAACTAAAAAGTATCACCGCTGTGCCGGTCGGAGTGCACCCCCCACTTAGCTTAGGTTCTTTTTTCGTTACGGAATTTCTGGATTCGGTCTTCACGCTCAAAGCCCGCGATAGAAACTATGCAATAGCTTAATCATTATAAAGCTTTTACAAGTTACAAGACAATTATAATTAAGAATTAGGGTACTCAATATAGGAGAAACAAAATTAAATACTTTTTTTTACATGTAGAACACCTTATATAAAACAGTGACTGTAAGGTAATAATATTTTCTTGAGCAACTTAATAGCATTAGCTGACGTACCCATGAGAAATGGAAGTGTCGACAACCGACTGACAGACAGCTGTGACACACACCAGTCGTACATTTTGTATCGTTTATAAAATCTAATGGAGTATACAATTCACGGTGTCTGCCCCATGGGAGGTGACGTGGATAAATTGAAGCTAGGCTCTTGCCAAGTTTTAGAGTTTGGTCACAGAATAAGTATTTAATCTAGATGCGTTGTGCACGGTTCGTGGTTATTGGTTTGTTAAATATTGTTACATATAGGTCTACATTTTAACGCCCTGAAAGGGCATAAAAATACAGAAAGACTAATAAAAAATAATTAACTATTTGTTATACTTGACCAGTTAAGTAACACTCTAGTATCAATAATTATTTTACGAAACAGTAACTTAATGCATTTTTTTTTTCAATAGTACTTTAGCTAGTTTTAGCATACACATAATACTGACGGCGTATTTAATATTATATAGTATATAATAACATACTTACAATAACGTATGTTTTTCTGAAGGGGTAGGCAGAGGCAAATTATACGCCCTCATTTCGCCAATAATATTTCTAATCCCACGTAATAGGTGGCGAGCCTATTGCCGCTTACCGGTAACTTTTATTTTCTCCAAAGCCTCGTCTGTTGATCAGCAGGCGCCACATGCAGGTGAGGTTGGCTTGGGCTCCTGAAATGCTGGAAGGATCCCTATGCACGATAACAATAAGAGTAAATATACAAAAATCTTTTATTTGACAGAATACAGCAATCAATTAACTACCGAGTTCATTATCGTGATCAAACTCAAGATTGAAGTTTAGTTTCCCGTCTATTTGAATGATTACTTTATCTTTGATTTAGTACCTACTCCTGAAAGAGCGCCTTTTTGTCTTATAATTAAGCTTGCAGCGTTTAACAAGTTTGTACTTGGGCAATTAAGTGTAAACTTTGTTCAGGCGGTTAATGGATCGGTGTTAAATGGATTGAATTGTCTTTTTACTTTTTCATTACAATAGGACTAGCTTTTAAATTATATTTAGATACAAAAACCTTACGCTATGATAGTTAGTTTTGTAAAAGAGATTTAAGCATGTCATGGCTTAGCTTGAGCTAAAACATTGCTACGTATATAAGAAATAAAAATTAAATAAATTTAAAAAAACCATTGAGTGTATTTCATGAGGGGGCACTTATAAAAGTGACGGTTAATGACTTTTTCTGATATAAAATTATTATCGAAAAATTATAATCGAATAAAAAAATTATTGTAATAGTTATAGTTATATAGTATATATAGTTATAGTAGTGGATATTATTGGGACTCATACGCTTTACCTAACCTACAGAAGTCCTATTGGTCCTCGTTTTTTTAAAATATTTATATATAACACTTATTCTTGTTAATTGGGTTTATTTGTAAGACTGAAAGACGGGAAAGACGGGCAAGATAATCAGACGTGATGAATGCGGGAATGTGAACAGTGAAAGAAATTAAAGCTATCTTTAAGATTGCGAGGGTAAGTGGGATTTACAGTATGTTGCAAACAAGGGATCTCGTAAAGTGCAGGTGGACTGACCTCCACGCCATCTCGGTTGTCAAAGGTATATTGACATAAAATATCTACTTCAAACTTGACACTCACGGTGAATTTTGCCCAAACTTTGGAGGCTTAGGACACATAACCGGAGTAAAGTACCTATATTTGCCCATAACGGTTGTAAAATCAGACGATAATAAAATATGTATTCGGACAAGCCGTTACCTATTCCATAACTTGTAGAAAGCATAAATACATATTTATATGAAGCATAATCATTTATCATGTTCAGCCATAGCCTTTAAGCTACCTGGATACGGGAGTAGTGTGTAGGGTGGACAATAGGGGACCATTCCGCTAACGTTTATTCCAGTCGGATTGCTGCCTCGTTGAATCTCTACAGAAACTAGACGGAATAAAATAAAACCGTCACTAAGCACTGGCTAAGGTGCAAAAATTGAAGTAATTTTGACTTGTCCGGGAGTAATAAAAATGACTCAACTTTTACATATATACTGTTTCCCCAAAGGAATAGACAGAGGCACATTATACGCCCACACTTCGCCAATTATATAGTCCCACGTAATAGGCGACGAGCCTATTGCCTTTTACCGGGCACTGCTATGGTCGCCAGGGCCTCGTCCGTTGGTCGGCAGGTGCACCACTTGCAGGTGAGGTTGGCTTGGGCTCCTTAGGTCTTGGTAGGATCCCTATATCCCAATCAACTTTTGTAGAATCCTAAATATTTTTTTACTAGACGTTTTTTTGATTAGGTAAGGTGTGTAGTTAGTAATAAATTTAAACTTTTCTGTATTTGTAAATTTATTTATTTATCACATGAACGGAGTACCAGATACAGGTAGCGAGAACACGCTGTGTGATACTGACCTCTACTGGTCATCAAAGTCATTAGTTATTTAGCAGACAGACTTTACCAGGCGATTGTTACCTTTTTGGTACAAACATTTCTTTGGGCGCCTGCAAGCGCAACATTGGAAGTATAGAGTAGGGGATCTTCATAAAAATCTATCTATGTTGACAGCTGCAACGTCAGTCGTCAGAAAGAATACAGTTATTGATTGAATGTTCATTTATATAAGTATTTTGTTAAATCTGAGGCTAAAATAGAATTATGTAACTATTAGTACGTAATTGTAATTGTAATTCTTTATTGTTTATAAATATGATACAAATTGGTTAATAGTATCTCTAATCCTATATAAGGTTTATCTAGATACTAGGTTAGTTCTCAATAATTATAATTTTAACTAAAATTATATAAAATAAAAACACTTGAAAATCAACTATAACTATATTAATAAAATTTTTATACGAAATGTTTCTTTAAATATTTGTTTTAAGTTTGATTCGGAAGTACGTAATTATTCGCGAGTGAGAATTCGTAAGTAATTAAAACAATTTTATTCTATAAAACAACGTTTCAATAAGCTAAAACCGTTTATTTTTACGTAGAACATTATTTAACAAAAATATTCGAAAAGCAATATGGAAATGGAAATCTGAAATCGACAAAATTTTCTAGGAATCCGCGAACAAAAGTTCGTCAACAAAAGAACAATCTATTTCGCGCTTTCTCAGAGAGTAATAAACTCTCTCATTAGCCGAACCCTTTCTTATAATAACCACTCTCTTCCACTCTCTTTTGAATATTCATAGGACACTCAAATGTTTCCCGCCTGTTTTTGTTTGAAAGTTATTTGAAGCGATTTGGTTAATTGAATTAATTATTTTGAGCAAATACAAAACAAATCTTTAACATGATTAGTAGTATATTTGAGAAAGAAAACTTTAATTTTAAATTGCGTGAATTCCTTTTGTTTTTTTAATGTTTTAAATGATTACGAATACGAAAGTCACAAACTTTTATATTCATATCTCACGCAGTAGCGTAAGAGCGGAGAGGACTCCGCTTCGACAAAAAACCGCCTTCCTCTCCGCTTTGATGGATACCGGGCCTAACTCTTTGAAATGAATTAAAAAGAAATTGAGTAAATAGCATCGGTCCGGAGATTTTTTTATCGCAAATCAATAGGATGGCCTTAAAGATGCCACTTGCCGATAAGATATTAGCTGTTTAAAAAACGTTTCGGATAACCCGATTTTGTGTGAAAATCTAAAAACCGAAACGTACATTTTCGTGTTGGGTTCCCCTGAAGTGTATCCTAAAGCTTATTGGCACCCAACATGTGACTACCCCCATCAATCAATGTCCATAGATATAAGGACGCGCCGAAGAAATACTGTATTTTTATCGATATAAATCAGTGGGTACTTTAGTGGATTGAGTTTTTCTGTAAAGCTTGTGTTAAAAGTCTAAATAGTTTTCAGGTTAGCTTTTAGCAAGTAAGGTATAAATAATATTTTGACCTGATATATTTAATACTTCGTGACACTCACTTGTCCAGTTTTCATTGTTAAATGAAAGGCAGGGGCAAACTATACGCCCACATTTTGCCAGAATGTATTCTTGATCTCACGTATTAGTAGGCGAGCCTTTTGCCGATTTTCGGGATTTTTTGTGTTTGCCAGAGCCACGTCCGTTTGCTCTCTTTTTCACCACTTGCAGGTGAGGTTGGCTTCGGTTTCCAGATTTTGTTAGACTCCCTGTTGAATAATTTAGTTGGAATATAAACTATCGATATAACTGTCACTTCTCTATAGATTCTTTGTAGTCCAATATCCACTTAAGCGGGTCTCACCTGCCCTAATAAATGAGACGAAAACCTTTTCACATAGTTGACGTAGTTCTAGGATTATACCCGAGTGACGTTTTTTTCATCGGCCCAAAATTAATTTGGCAGAGAAAAAATATTTTGGCGTGAAAGTGATATCAATCGCCTTAACTGTTCAACAATCCATCAGAGTTAGGGGAGGTACGTGATACGGATTGTATAATACTATCATTTATTACTGAAAAGAGTGTAATTTTTATAAATATTACTGGTAGGTGTTATTTACAATATCAAATAACCTGTTATGCACTCGTGGATGAGCTTTAAGGCGCAGCCCAGACGAAACACTTTTTGAGCGATCGAGAATGCGGCACATGCGTTACTGCATTAATTACATACTGTCCATTTTCACAGACTAAAAAGTGCGTCACGGATAGTCAGTCGTCTGCTTAATTCATCCAAGAGAATTTCGGCAATAATTGTGATAATCTCATAGAAATTAGGAACATTGCTAGGCGTTTAAAGATTTTTTTGTATCATTTTTCAAAATAAGTAAATATTTGCGTATTAGATGTTATTAATTATTAAAAACGATAGCCACGCTGGAATCTTCTAACATGTCCTTGAAAATTAAAAATAAACACAAACTTACAAAATAAGCATTTAATTAACAAGTTTTGAAGCTTGAATCATCGTAGATTATATAGTATAGAGGCCTCAATAAAAAATATGTCTATATGTACTCGTAATTCATTTGTACGTACTAACTGAGTGGTGCACAATGAAAGGTGGCTGCGAACCAAAGCTAGCTACCGGCCGAAACATTACTAGACTAATTACAAAGGACCTACCAACCCATACCCCTAGCTTTGTGAGAGCTATAAGATGCCGTTATTTGGGTTATAATTTTCTACATAGTTTTGTCTTTGTTTTGTTATAAGTATACACAAAGACAGGCGAAGGTGAGTATCGTCGTTCTAACGTTCTATTTCAGAACAACAGAATATTTAATATTTAGTGCAATGCCTTTCGATTAATCATATTATTATATACATACATGCACGCCTGGTTCCCCGAAGGGGTAGGCATATTTCCCAACATTTTGCCAATAACATGGTTGGTCCCACGTAATAGGTGGCAATCCTATTGCCGCTTATCGGGATCCTATACATTCGCCCGATCCTCGTCTGCTGATCAGCAGATGCCCCACTCGCATCTGAGGTTGGCTTCAAGCCATCTTTAGATGTTGGTAGGACACCTATACACCCAAATGTATTATATGGTGGTAGAATATTCCTCTTTAAAAGTTTTAATCTTTTTTTAAATCTCAGCCTTATTGACGACCCTCTAATTAGTTTAGGCCTTATTAGCGAAACAAGGTGAGAAGAAAAGAGGTCAACTAGGTAAATATTTACACACTACGCGGATCCAGTTTAGATTGGTAGAGGCTAGACCTTTAACTTAAACCTTTAACGCAATGAACCTCTAGCTTCCCTTAAGGACTAACACACTATAGTAATCGGGACCAACATCTTAACACGGCCGCCCTCGATATCAAATTCCATACAAAGAAATGGTCTCCGATACAAGGTCTTTGTGATCTCCGTTTTGCGATAACTGACTCTCACGGAGCTATACAATAAATCAATATACTACTGTTTTTTATTTAGACATAATCATACATTATACATTACTAGCCAATCTGCTCTGGGTTCGCGTGGTGCAGTAGAACTTAAATTCTTCATTTAAGTAAGTTATTTCTAAAAAACGCCATTTTAGGTGCCCACGTCGCATCGAAAACGATCGGAGTTAACAAGGAGCTAACTTAATGATGTACCAACGCATGAGGAACGCACGGCAACTGACCGACGAGTTGTTGAGACAGTTTGACCGCAATACCAACTTCATCTGAAATAAGGCATCTGAAAAGTGTTTTAGCCCACTGCACCGCAAAACAAAGTAATATTGTAAAAACTTTTACATACATACATACATTCACGCCTGTTTTCCCAAAGGGGTAGGCAGAGGCATATTATAAGCCCACAGTTCGCCAGTTATATGTTGGTCCCACGTAAGAGGTGGAGAGGCTATTTCCGTTTACCGGTAATTTTTATGCTCGTCATAGCCTCGTTCGTTGATCGGCAGGTGCACCACTTGCAGGCGAGGTTGGCTTGGGATCCTCAGTTCTTGGTAGTATCCCTATATTTCTTGTAAATATAGTCATATTTACAAGAAAAGGAAATTCAATTGCCGTGTGGTATCGGCCTAGAATAGTGCCACCCCCTCTCATCTCACGGGGAGTCGTGTAAGTCGAAGAAGATAAATTTTACCGCATGATGGGCGGTAGCGTCATCTTGCGTACCGCGTTGAACTGCGATCACTAACATACTTGCCCAGCGAGGTGATTATGAGCAAATATCCCCAATATAATGTAATCTATATTCAGCAGTAGACTTTATAAGGCTGATATGATGACTAAATGCAAAACCTCATTCCCGTTCAAAATTGAACACAAAAATTGTCCGCGGTACATAGAGATGGCATTTGAAAATATTTCTCCCTTACAAACGAGAACTATTGAACATCAATTGTCCTGTTCCATACGAAAGTGCCGCACTTTATAACAATGAGCACTTACGTCGTACGAAGCGAAGAATTCAATATTCCGCATTTCTTGAACGGCTGAATCAAGGTTTCCGCTTCTGAAACGTGTAGCATTGGGTTCAGTACATTTGATTATCATATTTTTTTGTTTCTCCTACCTTCTATTTTCCCCATGTGATTTCGGGGGTATATTTACATATTGAATTTCGATATGCCACTCAAATTTATTACACCCCAGGATGTATTGTATTGCATAATGTTAGTTTTGCATAGAATATTTATTTCATCGTAACATCTGTATTGGGAATTATTTCGTGTACCTTTTTTGGGATCTTTCTTTTGTATTTCGTCGAGAGAATCCTATGTTTCGATAAATGTGTCGGATGAATAGGACTAACCTCTCTTACGCATACACGTGTATTTATGAACATATTTAATATCTAGTAGACCGTTTTTATGATTTCGATAATCTTCTTTGTCGCTAGTTTTTGTACTAGTGCAACAATCGAAATGGATGCATTACCTTTGGAGCACTATAATTTTAAGAAATTATTGCGTTGTTGACTAACAGAGTTAAAGCAGAGTCAATTTTGCTTCTATAATATTACTTATATTATAGTAACGTAGGTATTAAATACAGAAGTGTTATTTTGTTCATATCTTAAATGTTATTAGATACAAACATACATACATTCACGCCTGTTTCCCCGAAGGAGTAGGCAGATGCATATTATACGCCCACACTTCGCTAATTATTGACGACCGATATGGCGTGGAGGTCAGTATACCTGCCCTTCACTCCAGAGGTCGTGGGTTCGATTCCCACACAGGACAATTCTTTGTGTGCATGAACATGAATATTTGTTTTGGTCCAGGTGTTTTCCTATGTATATTGAGTATGTATTTACAAAAAAAAAGGTATTTCAGTATGTTTATTCATTCTTTAGTATCCATAATACAAGTTCTTAGTGATACTTACGTTGGAACTAAATAATTGGTGTGATTGTAAGAGAGAGTATTTATTTAGTTGGTCCCACGTAATACGTAGCGAGCCTATTGCCGCTTACCGGACACTATTATGTTCGCCAGAGCCTCGTCCGTTGATCGGCAGGTGCACCACTTGCAGGTGAGGTTGGCTTGTGCTCCTAAGGTCTTGGTAGGATCCCTATACACCATGTTCAGGATATGTTATTCGAAGACAAAAATCGTGACTACAAGCCTTACCACTTCATACTTTGTGGTGAATCATATTTTCCTTTTTGCGTTCAACTAAATTAAAAAATGTGATGGCGGCGATTGAGTTTGCCACTTGGTGCTTGGTTTTTGCGCCAGACGGTCACATAAGGCAAAAAGAGGGCGATGAAAAGCCACTTTGCAACTTTGATGTAAAGGTTCTAAGTGGTGCTCCATTGTGTCAGTCTACTCCTATTGGTGTGAAACATAGAGTGGGTTCATGTATGCATATATTATCGTAATGTTGTAAATATCGCTAGATTAAGTGTTCATTTAACAAGATTGTAAACTTTCGAAAAATTGTCACTGGTTTGAACGTCACAATTTAACGCATTATTGACAACCGATATGGCGTTGAGTACCGCACTCCGCTCCTGAGGTCGTGTGTTCGATTTCCACACAGGACAAATCTCTGTGTGCATGAACATAATTATTTAACTTTGTTCTTGTATGGGTGTATTCTATGTATATTAAGTATGTATTGACAAAAAAGCATTTAAGTATGTTTATCCGTTATTTAGTATCCATAATAAAAGTTCTTAATGATGTGAATGAAAAACAATGGAGTAATTATTAAAATTTGTTTTAGTTTTTAACACAGGAACTTTAGAGTAAAAAACAGATAAAAAGGCAATAGATGGCACAAAGGCACCTTATCAGTAATTAGTGAATTGAGATCGCCATTTATAGAATAATATTTTACTATCAACAATTTTACAGACTTATACTCGTGTGAATCACCAAAGGACATATCAAAAATAGCGCATACGACCGTTTTAGACTCTCTGGTTGGAAATACAGCATCATTCGACGCGACAGTGAAAAACTAGTAGCTGTTGTTAGACAAATGGCGTGCTCAGTTATTTATTATGATGGTGTTTGTAGGTAACGTCTAGTGCACTGAGTCGTCGGCTCTTGCCGCTAGTCACTAGCCACTAGCAATTAGGTTCAAAACATACAGAAAACTACGACGGAGCGGGGACAGTTGCATTTTTCTTATGTTTTGTTTGAAACGCAGCACCATGCCATCGCTATTGTGGGTATAATTTCTTAGAAAATTGAAAACACACCACCACGCTATCGACAGTAAATTTTAAACTTATTTGATTTAAACTTATTTATTTGAAATAAGTTTAAAATTTACTACATATTATTAATAATAACTCGATCTTTTATCCTTTAAAGGTATACTTTTTAGGTTATCATAAAACCAGGGTCTTCGCTCCGCGGTTACCGCGGCCTTGATGTTACAGGATCAAGAAGGAACATGGATGGTTTTTAGTCAGTAGAAGTCTGACACAACAGCGGGGGACGGTCATTTAATGATTTTCCATCCAAAAAAAAAAGGAACTTCGCTCCGCACAAGAAACTGTGGTGTGGCGCATAGCGGCGGCAGCTCTTCATGAGTGTTAAAGGTGCCGAAGGTTAGCGGCGGTCGGGCCCATCATCGAGCGATGGGTCGGTGGGGGTCGATGACCTTCCAGCTCACGCAGGTACTCTCCGGGCACAGGTGCTTCTACTTCCTGTACTTTTGCTTCCTGATGAAAGAAGGAATTAACGTGGTAATGGCATAATAACTTATTATTATGGTTCATTGCCACTTTGAATAAATGAAAATACCTAGCTAATATACAGTTGTATTGATTTATTAGAATAATTCAGTTTAAAACTTATTTTGTAACTACGATTATTTTCTATCGTTGAACTATTTTAATTTCTGGGTAATTTATAAGCCATAATATTTATATGAATACTGACGATAAAAAGTATATTATAAAGATATATAGATTAATTTTCGACCGATATGGCGTGGAGGTCAGTATACCTGCACTTCACTCCAGAGGTCGTGGGTTCGATTCCCACACAGGACAAATCTTTGTGTGCATGAACATGAATATTTGTTCTGGTCTGGGTGTTTTCTATGTATATTTACATAAAAACAGTATGTAAGTATGTTTATCCGTTCTTTAGTATCTAAAACACAAGTTCTTCATGACACTTATCTTGGAACTAAATAATTGGTGTGATTGTAAGAGAATATTTATTTTCAATTACTTTTCTATAGCTTTCTTCTTTAGCTACATTCTGTCTACCTTTGGACAACAATTGCCTCTCCAATACGTCTTCACTCTGCCCTGTTGCAAAATAACCTGATCCAAGAGGGGCCCACCGGTATCTGATATCATCAGACTATTTCGTAGGTGGTCTATCAACACTCCGTCTTCCAGCACGAGGTCGCCAATTCAACACACAGTAAGTTCATCCATTATCATCCCGTTGACAGAGTTGTCGGGCCCACGCCCATTTTAACGTATATAGGTCATATTTGTCATATTGGTACGTTTTCGTATTTGCGTATTATTTCATTTCGCATTCTGTCGAGAAAAATAGTTTTCTATACAGATAGGCAAAGTAATTCTTTATTTTTTATGTACGTTATAATGATAATGCATAGAAAATAATTCCTGAGAAAAAATTTCGTTTTGAGACAGTCTGATCCCAAAGTACGATAGCTTCTCCGTCATTTGTTTAAACATGAAATATCCGTCAGACCCGAATGGGAAAATCGTACTCTAAATTCAAAGCATATCATAGAAATTGATCTGGCTATCGGATCAGATTGGAAATGCTTGAATTGTAATATATAGACGATCCGCAAAGATAATCAAAAATACGACTTAAGTCATATTTTATCATCATCATATCCTGGTTGCCCTAGACTTTTAAGCTTAAGGCCCAAGATGTGCTCACTGGTTTAATCTTATTTGGCTGGATTTCAGTTATTACATGGAACGACTGCCGTCTGACCTTCGAAACCCAGAAGGAAACATCAAGATATTGTTAAACATGCTGTCAGGATGTTAGAAGACACTGGCTTCCTTACAACGACTGCTTAAGATGGTCATGACATGATGGTCTTGAAAAACTGCTTTCCGATGCTTGGAGCAAGCGAAAACCACGCTCATAAATTCAAAAAGTCCTAGGTTTGAACCCGAGACCCTCTGAATTTGAAGGCCACTGGGCTATCCCCGGTCCTGAGCTCAAAAGATGCATTCTAAATTCTATGTGTTCCCTCGCCTCTTGTCACTTGACACGACAAAAATGTAACACAAAATCAATGATTGGGTCTGACTGTATAATACATCACTTTTATGTTGATTTCCACCGATAGTTAAAATAAATATCTGTACGAGTAATATAAGACATAGTTAACTAGTTTCACCTTTTTTTTTATTTACGTCCGTAACAAAATGCATTTACGCACTGTCTCCCGGCCAAAGGGGGACCGAGAGAGGTGTGTGGGACTCACCACCGGTAGACACGACCGCCAGCAGTAATACCCACTAAAAATATTCCGACGACGCCCGCCGCTTGTTGAGAAAGTTGTTGTTGGGTTGCTCTGACACTCTTCCCGTGGCCAACGTCCACCGGACCAAAACCGGGAGGACCTCCTCAGAGAGATGCAGTGGACGCGCCCCTCCTACCTCCTTGTGCGCCCATAGCGTGTGTGGCCAACTTCTCGGAGGGTCCATGATTAGACAGCAGGGGCCCCCTGCCGCCACTGCCTAAGACCCTCCTGGCGCTGCTGGACGGGCCCTCTTGGCCCGCCCACTGCGCCCTCCACAGGTCCCTCTTAGTTTCTTCCCCGGTAGTACTAAGGGCACCCAGAGACGCCAATCTCTGGGTGCTACCTTTTCCCTAGCGCCCTCTGCGCCCTAACGGAAGGCACTCAGCCCCCCCACCATGACAAGGTGGGGACCAGTCGGGAGGGGGGGATAACTAGTTTCACCTTTTAGGGCTGCCATCCGTCCGTAATTCCCTGGATTCGTCCTAGTTTTTAAAAATGTCCCCTTTGTTGACCAGACCCTTTTATTGTCAAGAAAATACAGTATTTTATAAAGATACAATCGATATATTCTAATAAATCTTAGAGAAAAATTCATTTATAATAGTTTTATTAGTTATTTACTTAATATATTTATAACCCAGCAAGCAATTATTAATTATGACCATGATTTTATTTGATTTTAATATATGTTTTTTAGAGGTGTTCGGGGAAATAATCATATTTCTCCCGAATGTCCGGGATTTTGCTATGTTTATCCGGTGTCGGCAATTTATGTGATGGTAGCCTTACATGTTATTAACTACCACTAATATAAAATATATTTTTTTATAAGACTATTATAACATTATTGACGACCGATAGATATGGCGTGGTGGCGAGCATTTCACTCTAAGGTCGTGGGTTCGATTCCCACACTAAAAAAATCTTTGTGTGTATAAATATTAACATTTATTCTGGTCTGGGTGTTTTCCTATGTAGGTATATTAAGTATGTATTTACAAAAAATAAAAAATTAAGTATGTTTATCTGTGGTTTAGTATCCATAACAAAAGTTCTTAATGATACTTATCTTAGAACTAAATAATTGGTGTAATTGTTAGAAAATATTTATTTATACTGAGGTTATCAGTAACTTTCTTACATAATACTCTTCTTGTTTGGCGCGACTTCGTCTTTGAAACATAGTGATATAACCTAGTATCATTCCTACCTTCCTAGTTACATAGTGTTTTTCCGTTATTTAGTATCCATAACACAAGTTTTCAATGATACTTCTCTTGAAACTAAATAATTTGTGTAAGTGTCAGAAATATAAAAAAAAATCCCTGTGTCTAAGGCCAAAAGTATGCTCTAATATGCAGAATCAGTTCCTTTGCGCCACCATTTGTTCCTCGTCCTAGTAGATCGAGGCTGGTCCATTCCGCGGCGGATATTGGGGCATCGCTCAATGCTGACACAATTTTGAGATAAACGTACCCTACTACTAGGAGCTTACAACGAGAATATTGCTCCCAGCAGCCGGTGTGAAGTATCGCTTTATAATGTTCTGACTTCCGCCAAAGAGTTCGTTCTTTAAAGCTGAAATGCTATAAAAATTGCCTTTGACTGATTATAGCTAGTATAGAAGTCTGTCTTTATAAGGACGTTCTTGGGCAAAGATATTATGACATAAAGTATTTCAAATAATCAGGTAAATATTAGGTCGGGGAAAAAGTCTTTTCGCATAACGTAGGTATAAACTTATTATAAAATTTTTTTGACTGTACTATTTGTGTCTGGCTGGTTTTGGTAACATTAAAAAGGTTCCATTATAAAGAAAAGAAAAAAATAAAAAAAAGTTGTTTCCCGCTATTTTTCATTTGTTTTTCTCTCCGTTAAAATGAGTGAATCTAATGAAGAAATTCGATACATTTTAAAATTTTATTATAAAAAAGGCAAAAATGCAACTTAAGCAGTGAAAAAAATTTGTTATGTTTATGGACCTGATGCAGTGTCAGTAAGAGTAGCACAAATTTGGTTCAAACGTTTTCAGTCCGCAAATTTTGATGTTAAAGATGCACCTCGCTCTGGTCGCCCTGTTACGAATAAAATGGACGCCATTTTTGAAAGAGTGGAGCAAGATCGGCATATTAGTAGTTACGATGCAGCTGAAGAACTGGGAATTGACCACAAAACAGTTTTGACCCATTTGAAGAAAGCTGGTTATACAAAAAAGCTCGATATTTGGGTGCCACACGAGCTCACTCAAAGAAACTTAATGAACCGTGTACTCATTTGCGATTCATTATTGAGACGTAATGAAACCGAGCCGTTTTTGAAGAGATTGATAACTGGCGATGAAAAGTGGATCACGTACGACAAGAACGTGCGAAAAAGGTCGTGGTCGAAAGTTGGCCAGGCTTCACAGACTGTGGCCAAACCTGGCCTAACACGAAATAAGGTGATGCTGTGTGTATGGTGGGATTGAAAGGGCATTGTTTATTATGAGCTTTTACCGCCCGGCAAAACCATCGATTCTGATCTTTACTGCCAGCAACTGATGAGATTAAAGGAAGCAGTCGAGAGAAAACGGCCGGAATTGATCAACAGGAAGGGTGTGGTCTTTCATCACGATAACGCTAGACCACACACATCTTTAGCCACTCAGCAAAAATTAAGAGAGTTCGACTGGGAGGTCCTAGTGTATCCACCATATAGCCCTGACCTTGCGCCTTCAGATTTTCACCTGTTTCGGTCTCTGCAGAATTCTTTAGGTTCTGTAAGGTTGACCTCAAGAGAGGACTGCCAAAACTATTTGTCCCGTTTTTTTGATCAGAAGTCCCAAAGTTTCTACAGTAACGGGATAATGTCTCTGCCCACAAAATGGCAGAAAGTTATTCAACAAAACGGTACATATATATTGTAAATAAATATAATTAAATTTTGAAAAAAATGTCTTGACTTTTCATACAAAAATACGAAAAGACTTTTTCCCCAACCTATTACATTAGGGCTTCTTACAAAACAAATCTGAACAAAATTTATTACAAAACAAAACAAGATTGAAAAACAAGTTAAGTGCTGTCACTTTTATTCGAAAAATAAAAACAGTGACATCACTAGTCTTAAACCTAGTGTAACTTTGAACCTTGTTTTGTAATAAGACCAATAATGTTTAATTACACTTCACGCGCATCTGTATTGAAAATCGAAAATTCAACACGATACGAGATTTGCCCTTACACAGGGCATCTTCAGGTAAGATATCAGACAGCCTCAGAACAACGATATCTTCACAAACAACGATGAAACTAGAGTCACAATGTATTTTAATTTAAACTATCACTTACTATCAAAGCATTTCCGCAAAGTTACGCCTAAATCAATTAATTAGTAACTTGAGATAGTAGTATTAGTAGTACCTTAGTGGAAAAATTCAAGTACATACCGCATTATTTAAGATGGCCCCACTCATAGTAAGAACGTTAAGTAAGTACCTAATACAGTATCGTCAATTTATATGGAAAAATCCCTAAACCCACAAAAAGTCGCTACAACACGCCCCGTAATATTTAATGGGATTCGAAGTTGTTTTATTTTTTACGTGTTTTCCAACGGATTATTTTTGACATTATAACTGGCAGCAGCCATCTTAAGATTTTAATTTCGAACAACGCGTAAAGTACTACGTACATCTATGTCATCTTTATTAAAAATGTTTTTAAAACACATTTTTGGCGTTGTTTCAACTCTATCATCATCATATTATCAGCCTTGTTAAGTACACTGCTGAACATTGGCCTCTCCAATAAATTACGTTCTATTAGGGGTATTCGCCCACAATCACAAAGCTGGGCAGGCGGGTTGGCGATTGCAGTTTAAGCCAGTACGTCGGGTGACGCTGCTGCCATCATCCGATAGGTTTTCTCTTTTCTGATCCTTATGAGTCCCTATGAGATGTGAGGGAGATTCAATTCTATCTCGCCTAACAATTAATGATTTCTTATTGACGATATCAATAAGACTGAGAAAAAATACGGAACGTCATTATCTAATATTCCTGCTAAGCCTTGTGGTATGCTAAAAGTGTTCTATTGCGCTTCTACATCGTGACCACTTAAGCTCCTCAACCATCAACTGCCTACGATTCCTATGAGTGATGCAAACTTTTTTTACCAACAAATAAAACTGTCTAACCACCCTAAATTGTTTTAGGAATACACTGCGGCTGTGACACCAAAATCTAGATAATCCCGGGCAGCTGTTGCCGCTACAATGCATCCGCCCGGCCCGCCTCGCCTTACTTAACGAAACATAAACAAAAACTATCATGTTTTTGTGCGCAGTAGTTAGCGCTGGAAGTGGGCCAAATTTGGCCGCAACTTGCTTCGGCTTGTAACTTAACTATAGCAGTTAGGCGAACACTAAGTCACTTATCAAAGGCTAGATTTCATTTCTTCTTGTGTTTTTACGTTTACTGTTTAATGCATGTGTTTTTACACTGACAAGAAAAGGAGTGTTGTAAATTTGAGATCTATTGTATCTTTAGTAGTGAAACTAGTGAGAGGTCTAATGGTTTGTTATATTTAAATTGATTAACTAATTTAATTACTATTTCCTTTTAATTTGCAGGTCCAGGTCAAACTTAACTATAGCAGTTAGGCGAACACTAAGTCACTTATCAAAGGCTAGATTCCATTTCTTCTCGTATTTTTATGTTTATTGTATGTGTTTTTCCACTGAATAGAAAAGGAGTGTTGTAAATTTGATATCTATTGTATCTTTAGTAGTGAAACTGTGCAACTGCAAATCATTTTAATTTAGCAGGCGCATTACGCATACATTAAGAACTATGAAATATGTGTGCCATAAAATCTGCATAATAGTGTCTTTTTATTTAGATGTCTTGGTGCGGTATCATCATCACTTCAGTCTTAATAGTAGTTACCTAACTCATTGGTACGTGTTTTATGTACAGCTAATGTGGGAGAGATTCAGTGAAGGTTATACTCCATACAGGTTAAATACCATGTAGGTCTAGTGCAGAATGGTAAATACATGCTAAAGCATAGATATTTAACGAAGACTTGTACAGAATCGAAGCAACTCAAAGGATTATCTAACTTGGGTTTTCGGCTTCTACATGTGATAACTGGATCCATCAGATTATAGTGCCTATTGAAGCACGAATTTTACTGTATTACTTGAGCAACTACAAAGAAGTTTTTTTTCAGTTTTAGCAGATGTAATTTCACCGCTAATTCATCCCTTTTAATGCCAATATAAATTTAATACTAACATTATAATTTAACTAAATATCACCTTCTAAAGCTTAGATGGAACATAAAATATACTTTTTATTCTTTTAACGAGACAGTTGTGCACCTTTAAAAATAAATGTTTGTTGCAAACAAAACTCTTTCAGAAGAGGATTTATTAAATTTCGCCTCAGAACACCTCACGCTCATGTCTCAATAGAGTTGCGCTCACTTCAAATGCAATTTATAGTCCTTTTGTTGCGAAACAGAAACGATTTAATCTTCTTTTAAAAAATTGGTGACATTTCATCGAGGGCTGCACTAAAAGTATCGGGAATGGAATATATCCACTGTTCCTGTGATATTAAACTCTGTTTAATTGAAAACTACTTGGTTTTAAATATTGAATACTATTTATTTATTTGAAAAAATAAATCTCGGTCTTGTGACAAGGTCTTGTCAAACTTGTTTAGTCGTTGAGAAACTGCAATTGACTCGAGAAAATTTAAGTGCGATGATTTATTATGTCTTTCGAAGTGGTTTAACACAAAAACAGTGTATTGACAGAACAAAAGAAATAACTAATGATTTGTATACAGTTCCTAAAATAAAGAATACATTGCGTGGTCAGAAGAAGAAGCTGTGGACGCCTACAAAACGGCCATTTTGGAGCCTCCTACTTCCGAATGGAATGGATGCTTCAACGATTGGTTCCATCGTATGAAAAAATGTGTCAAATTTCGCGGGAATACTTCGAAAAGCAATAAATACATTTGTAAATAGTAATCTTGTGTCACTTCCTTGATTCCCGATATTTTCAGTGCCGCCCTCGTAGGCTTAAACGGTTCTGTTTTGCTACTATTTTGTTGGGTGAGCGCTTGTCGGTAATGAGCATCTACATGAACGGATGTTAGATTACAGTTAATATACCATAGATAACGCAAATGCAAGTGATTCGCGCGTCTGAACCCCGACCAATCGTCGGGTTTGACCGCCGCTACTAAGAGTTCTCGCGCGTCTGTTGTTTTTATTAAATACTATAACATGAACGATTTCACATTTTTAAAATATTTATCATCAATGGCATCAGTTTCGTGTAATGTCTCTTCACTAAATATCGGGAGTGACATCACATTAGGTGTTCAAAAGTCGGCACCCTTGATTTCAATACAAATCGTGATACTTGCGTTATCTATTGTTTATCTATATCTGTGGGTTAGACCTTGAGTGATTGATCGTATATGTGACATTGAGTGAGTAGTGTGTGATATCGAGCGCACCCATGCATCGAAAGGAGTTTTAAGCCATTGGCTTCGGTTATCACTATATGTGATTTTAGCTTATTTTATCACGAGAGCCATAGATTGCCTGCGGTGCACTTTAACCGTTCAGTTGGATATTTTGTGCATCCCCTTCATATCGCTTTTCACTCCATATCGCCAAAAATTGCTTTTATAATCATTTTGACAACCTAGGCCGATTGGAGCCTATAGTCTCTTGGCTGTGGGTAGGCTACCCTAAAGAGACTCTTCCGGCAAGCCAGTGAGTCACAGGTAGATAGCAGGTGTTCCATAGACTCACTATATGTGATAGTCGTTCAGCAAAGTCTGGGGCACTATGGGGAGGGTTAAAAAAATCTAACGGAAGGAGGCAACACACCTCCGCACTACGCCAGTCAATGTAAAGAAGAAAAAAAAAAGTAGGTACATTAAAGTTTTAATGGGCTGAGATAGATGCTTATATTTATTCTGGCGTCTCAAGATTATTTCTTCCAAATTTTTCGCTGTGCAAGCAAAATCTAAAGTGCTAATTTCTTTCTCTATTTTCCATCTCCTTAGCACACGAGGCTACTTTAAGAAAATTAACCTGTTTAATATGTGGTAGGTATGTCTATCAGTTGGTATTACGCTTACGTTTCAGGTTCGCACACATTCCACGTCTTCATTTCGTGAATTCCTAGAATCTTCACCAAGCTCATTTGCAATAAGAGCTCCGCAACGGGCGCTTAATGCAACTTGGCGGCACTCAGTATATAAGCACAGAAAGTTAGCTCCGCCTATGAATCTACCTTGCTTGTGTTTAAAAATACTACCGCAGTAGGCATTACAAAGAAATTTGTGTTACGTCGTTTTTAGGATTAGTCTGTCATTATATTTCTGCCATGACATTTGGAAATGGTTTGACCTCTCGCAAACTATGATAAGAGGGTTTTATGCCAGATCTTTGATATGTAATGTTATAATGTTTATGTTATAACTTTATAATAATAAGTTTTTTAATTTATAATAGGTTATTTTTTTGAGGTTGTGCTTCTAACCGTCAAGGATTTTGTGATGTTTCTGTTATTTCTAATTGTATTTCTGTTTGATGTATAAAAAAATAAAAAGAAGACTGGCTCCGCCACGCGAACATGGCAAGTCTGTGTGACGTCCTGCTGTTAGAATTGTCCAAGCTCCCCAACGAGCCCTAGCAACTACCGGTATCAACGGTTTGCTTGAAGCACGGAAGCATAGATGTCAAATGTCAAAAACACACATACAACAATTGACTACAGTGATGTCAGTTTAACTAAGGGATCGTTATTGATCCCAGATTTACGGGCGGTTCATAACACAGTCAAACCGTAATTTAGAAACCATATTATGTCTGCATTACTGTCTAGGTGTGAACTATGTAACGTGCATTCTGTACCAGTCTATTTTATGTGAGTTGGCGGCCCCTTTGCGCATTTGTCCCCACTGCGCAATAACTAAGGCGTTCCGGACGTTTCTAGAAATTTGATAGCGCTTATTCTTATGTCTGGCCTGGTCTCCAAGGTAAGATTCATGGTAATAGTTTTATTTGAATTGTCTTAAAATGAAGCAAGTGGTGCCAATTTTGGGAACCACTTTTTAGTAGGACGATATGCAGAGATGTGTTACTAATAAGCCAAGTTCTCTAAGGGGTATATCATTTACAACACTTAAGAAGTGATTACTAGCAAAAGATGGGTTCAAAATTTATTAAGAAGGGGTTTACTATATTTTCATTAAAACACCATTCGCTGCTAAACAGACCTTAGACAGATTGTTCCGTAATGATTTGTCCCCGGTCAGATCTGATTCTGATACCGGCTTACAGGAAGTACCACAGGCCTGCTTACGTTTTCTTTGACGTTGTACTTGGTCTTCAAAGAACTTTTCAATTCCATCGGATAACTTTGGCAGGGTGCCCGCCTACTACAACCTACCACTGTGAACAAATGAATGTGTCGCCACATATCAAGTAAAGCCGGCCGATTTTGACATTTAGAAATATCACACGTACTTTCAGAACATCGTATTAGTTTTGTCGTTACGCTGAACAAAAAGTATGTAACTATCTGGCCACAATTGTGGTGCGCTTTTCGTTCTCATTCAGACGTCATTTGAATGCGACCTGAACTAAATGTGTCTGTTTGATACGCTCTGCTGGAGCCTTCAGCTTTGAAGTCGAACTGAATGATTTGGAGTTCGCGAAAGACCGACATTCCGACGGCTGGTAGATATCTCGAATTTTAATACTATGCTTTATACTTTGAGCGAAGTAAGAATTCCTGGTAAACGGTTTGTGTCTAAACTTTAGTTTTGACTTATTACTCATTACTCGCTGCTGGGCTGATATGAAATATTTTGGCTATATATTATTACAGGTCTTGCATAAATCATATCAAATTTATATACTATATTTAGGTATATAGCAGAATATGTAAGTTCTTTTGTTGCTTAAGAAATTAAAAAGAAGACTATATAATTCTTGTTCTTTCTAAAACAGTGTTCGCCTATTTAATTCTTTATTAGACTTCTCTTTAGCAGTGACTAAGATATCGTTGTTTTACTTTCTGGCTGCTACTAGTCTTCTTTAAATTTTTTAAATGTCATAGTTATAGCCTTCAATATTCACTTCGTCGAAAAATGTTAGTCTTAAGACTTCTGCCCGTCAAAACTCCGACTATCTTAGAAAAAGACGATGGTGACTCCACTCCATTCTCCAATCATTTTTCATACTCTCCAATTTTATTTGAAATTTTATTGAAGACAAATCTAATTATTTTATAGGTATCAGCTTTATAATGATGATAATAATAATATGATGATGAGGCCCACTGCTGAACATTGGCCTCCTCAGTAGATTACATTCTTTTAGGAGTATTTGCTCATAATCACCACGCTGGGCAGGCGGGTTGGTAATAGTAGTTCCAGCCATTATGCAGGATGAGGCTGCTGCCCACCATACGGTAGGTTTTCTCTTTGTCGATTCTTACGACTCCCCGTAAGATGAAAGGTGGTGGCACGGCTTTTTTTAATACGTAAATATCATACATATTCACACATTATATTAGGTCGGGGAAAAAGTCTTTTCGCATAACGTAGGTATAAACTTATTATAAAATTTTTTTGACTGTACTATTTGTGTCTGGCTGGTTTTGGTAACATTAAAAAGATTCCATTATAAAGAAAAGAAAAAAATAAAAAAAAGTGTTTTCCCGCTATTTTTCATTTGTTTTTCTCTCCGTTAAAATGAGTGAATCTAATGAAGAAATTCGATACATTTTAAAATTTTATTATAAAAAAGGCAAAAATGCAACTCAAGCAGTGAAAAAAATTTGTGATGTTTATGGACCTGATGCAGTGTCAGTAAGAGTAGCACAAATTTGGTTCAAACGTTTTCAGTCCGGAAATTTTGATGTAAAGTAAAGTAAAGTAAAAAAATTATTTATTTCATAAACTATTATACATAGTACTTGAAAACGTCATGATCACAAATGAAAAAAAAAACAATCGAAATAATATTACACTAAATCACGAAGCTTAGATTCACTTACATGCAACAAAACAATTTAAAAATAAAAAATAATTAAGTGTAAGTGAATCTAAGTGCCAGTTCCGAGCCACCGCTCTGTAAGAAGAACTGGCAAGAAACTCACAGGCTATGCTCTTTTAAATATGTCCATTAGTTTGGTACTAGAATTACAATCTTCATTTGTCTGTGAAGCTATACAATGCAATATAACATAACCTTAACAATATTTATGTTTTCAAGTCATTCATATTAGAATAGCCTGTATGAAACGGCAGTTTAATCCCAAGCATTTTTATCTGCCATATAGTCTTTAATAGAATAATATCCCTTTGAAGACAGCTTGTGTTTTATTGTTAATTTAAATTTATTTAGGCTCAATTGCTGTATGTTGCTTGGGATTTTATTGTAGAATCGCACACATTGACCTTTAAAAGATTTGTTTATCTTTTGGAGCCTAGTGGCAGGTACAACTAATTTATGCTTATTCCTTGTGTTTAGGTTATGTACACAGCTTTTCTTACTAAATTGATCAGTATTCTTGTGTACATAAACCAGGTTATCATAAATGAATTGACCGGCCACTGTTAAAATACCAATTTCTTTAAACTTTTCCCTTAGTGAATGTCCACACGGGAGATTATAAATTGCTCGAATAGCCCTCTTCTGCAGCACAAAGATTGTTTGAATATCTGCGGCACAACCCCACAGAAGAATACCATAGGACATAACACTATGGAAATAGCTATGATAAACTAGCCTAGCTGTTACAACGTCTGTTAATTGGCGAATTTTCTTTACCGCGAATGCTGCAGAGCTAAGTCTACTCGACAATTCACCAATATGTGGGCCCCACTGTAGCTTAGAGTCTAAAGTAATCCCTAAAAACTTGGTAGTATCCACAAGGGTCAACTCATCCTCCTTTACCATAATAGTAGAGTTTGCCTGTCTGACGTTAGGAGTCACGAATTTAATACATTTCGTTTTAGCCCCATTTAATAGCAAATTGTTAACGTCAAACCAGTGCACCACCTTCGAGATCGCACTGTTTACTTCGTCTAAATTCTGATTTCGTTTTAACTTAAACAATAATGATGTATCATCAGCAAACAAAACTATCTCGTGGTTTTCTTTAACAAAATATGGCAAATCATTCATATAAATCAAAAACAAAAACGGACCGAGAATCGAGCCCTGCGGTACCCCCATTTTTACAACAGACCCCTGAGATCGCTTTCCATTAACCTCAACCCTTTGAATCCTATCACTTAGATATGAAGTGAGAAGATTCAATGCGGAGTTTCTTATTCCGTAATATTCCAATTTTTTTATCAATGCTTCATGAGGAACACAGTCAAAAGCTTTGGACAGATCGCAAAAAATACCTAAAGCGTCCAAAGAATTATCCCAAGCATCAAATATATGTTTTAAAAGCTCAACACCTGCATCGGTTGTAGAGCGACCCTTAGTGAATCCAAATTGTTTTGAATGCATTAATCCATTTTTATTGAAAAATATTAACATCTGGTTGTAAACAAGTTTTTCAAAAATTTTACTAAATGTAGGCAGCACTGAGATAGGTCGAAAATTTGTTGGGTCTGTTGTACTGCCCGATTTATATAATGGAATGATTTTACTTTCTTTCATTAGATCGGGAAATTTGCCGCAATCTACACATTTATTAAATATTAGAGCCAAACTGTGCGCCACTGAAACAATGATAGGCTTGGTAACTACTATGGAATTGCCCCAGAGGTCTGCAGCTTTCTTAACACTAAGAGTATTGAATGTCTTAATTATATCCATAGATGTAACATGACTAAACGTAAAATCTACTGTACATATATTCACGTTATCTTTCAAAATAGACTCCGCTAAAGTGGGCGAACAATTTAAATCTTTTGTGATAGACACTGGAATATTAGTAAAAAAGTTTTCGAAAGCATTGGCTACATCTAAGTCAGATGTAAGAGTTTTTTTATCAATATTAAGTTTAAACTCAGTATTATAATTTTTACTTTTTCCCGTTTCACTATTAATAATATTCCAGGTCATTTTAATCTTATCATCACAATTTTTTATTTTAGAGCTTAAATAATAAGACTTGGCCGTATGACATGCTTTTCTAAATATTTTAGAATATTTTCTTACATAATTATAAAATTGTTCACTGTTGTTTAATTTTTTCTCATCATACAGTTCATACAGCCTCTTTCTACTTTTATATAGCCCAGGAGTAGCCCATTCACTAAAGGTAGCTTTATTATTTACCTTAACCGTTCTGGGAGTAAATATTGATTTAAATGTGTTAGAAAAGCTGCTGAAAAAATCATTATATAAAAAATTTGGGTCACAGCTTTCATCTATAAAAGGTAAACTATAGCATGTTAAAGATGCACCTCGCTCTGGTCGCCCTGTTACGAATAAAATGGACGCCATTTTTGAAAGAGTGGAGCAAGATCGGCATATGAGTAGTTACGATGTAGCTGAAGAACTGGGAATTGACCACAAAACAGTTTTGACCCATTTGAAGAAAGCTGGTTATACAAAAAAGCTCGATATTTGGGTGCCACACGAGCTCACTCAAAGAAACTTAATGAACCGTGTACTCATTTGCGATTCATTATTGAGACGTAATGAAACCGAGCCGTTTTTGAAGAGATTGATAACTGGCGATGAAAAGTGGGTCACGTACGACAAGAACGTGCGAAAAAGGTCGTGGTCGAAAGTTGGCCAGGCTTCACAGACTGTGGCCAAACCTGGCCTAACACGAAATAAGGTGATGCTGTGTGTATGGTGGGATTGGAAGGGCATTGTTTATTATGAGCTTTTACCGCCCGGCAAAACCATCGATTCTGATCTTTACTGCCAGCAACTGATGAGATTAAAGGAAGCAGTCGAGAGAAAACGGTCGGAATTGATCAACAGGAAGGGTGTGGTCTTTCATCACGATAACGCTAGACCACACACATCTTTAGCCACTCAGCAAAAATTAAGAGAGTTCGACTGGGAGGTCTTAGTGCATCCACCATATAGCCCTGACCTTGCGCCTTCAGATTTTCACCTGCTTCGGTCTCTGCAGAATTTTTTAGGTTCTGTAAGGTTGACCTCAAGAGAGGACTGCCAAAACTATTTGTCCCGTTTTTTTGATCAGAAGTCCCAAAGTTTCTACAGTAACGGGATAATGTCTCTGCCCACAAAATGGCAGAAAGTTATTCAACAAAACGGTACATATATATTGTAAATAAATGTAAATAAACTTTGAAAAAAATGTCTTGACTTTTCATACAAAAATACGAAAAGACTTTTTCCCCAACCTATTATATAGGTCAACAATACAAAACTAAATGACCTGACAAACGTTGTTCTGCCATATCGCTATACGAAGGATCAGTAAAGTGAAGATACTTTGAAATATTTATGAAAATACCTAACCTAACAAATATTCAAAATAACAGCAAATTCACATATTATTCATTTATATCAAGGATGTATAAAATCAAAATGGCGACTATAAAGAAGCCTTATCATATTCCAAGCATTACTTCTGACCCCGTGGCAATACCCGAGAGGTTGTATATATTCTGTATCAACCCAGAGTTTCCTACCACTTAGTGCCAAGGCCTTCAATAAAATGTCAACAAATGGATGCTTCCAGACATCCAGATTTCCAATTTCAATGAGAACATTGCTAAGTGAAGTCATAAATTATGAAACACGAGACTATTCAAGCTTAACACATCAGGAAATGGGCTGAGCGGTAAGACTATACTAGATTTGGCCACGTTCCAACTACCAATCTTCTTAGCGCAATACATACTGGTATTATTTGAGTTGAAAACATAAATACTAATTGCAAAACTTAGGTTCGTGTACGTTGTGTAAAGGAATGTTATTGCAAATTGTGAGATTGCATTTGTAAAAGCGCACGTGATTCCTAATATGAATTTATACTTTGAAAATAGTTCTATTTCGTTCGTTTTTTGTTTCATTCATAATATTTTCTATTATGTTCTTGATATTTTATCCTCAACTGTGGGACTGCTAGGACTATTTATTGTTTTTAGGACTATCAAACACATTCTGGTTTATTCACAATCTTTGATTATTGTTTTAACCTCTATTAATAATATTGTGAGACTAACGATGCATCCACACCGCAGTTACATTTTGTTGAGGTACACGGTACATACTGTAAGTTTCAAACTTTATCGAAGAAATTTCTGTCGTCTGATTTCGCTGAGTAACCAATCAAAACGTTGCTTAATACAAAAGTAATTGCAATATGAATGAACCGTTAGGCATACACTAGTAATAGAAGTTACCACATTAATAAAAGATTTTGAATAAGCCTAAATGTGTTTGATACTATCGAGTTTAACAGTCCAAGTAGTAGCACTTAGCAGGTCTTATTACTGTGTAATAGATCTCCATTAAACTTCTTATTACATTATACTGCAGCCGCTATGCAATCGATTTTGTTTAATAATTTATGTGACTCAAAATCTATGAGACATATCTCTACTTAGACAATTTTTCCATTAAGAAATAAAAAGAGCAATGGATGCTAAAGTTAATTTTCATGGTTTTCATTGCAGTGTTCGCGTCACCTGACGGAAAATTAACAACATCTTCATTTAATCCGGACATCAAGATAATCCGGATAATCCTGATATGGAGCTCACTAGGTCTGAGTATCTAATTTTACCTTTGATTAACATATACAATTACTAGTAGTCTTGTTACACACCCTCGCTTCTCTTCGGTATCTACATATGCAATATTTTACACCTTGGGTGGCAAAACTGCGGGTACAAAATTAGGCTTACACTATTATTGTACTTCGAAATATATAAGAGACTATATCTTTACATACATATAGAGATATCTTTAATAGGAGTCCTATATGTCAGATTATCCACTGCTAATACATAGATCTCGAATTGAACGCAACTGGTATGAGGTAACAAATACATCACATAACCGGGGTTAACTTCTTAAGTATTTTTAAACAAAAAAACAATTTTATGAGTACTCTTTTATTATGAGTACGTAATTATGTACTTTACCCGTTACACGTAATTATACGGGACGTATCCTATAGACAAAAGACCTATAAGACGAAATTGCAATTTTGTTCGAATAGAGGTTCTGTAGTAGTATTATATAGAGAAAAGAGTAATTGGTAATGAGTAAACTCAGAAACAGCTGGTCTGTTTGTATAAATTATTTTACCTCCAGACTGCTTTATTACCTCAGAGTAACGTGGGTTATGTTTATTACTAGAGAAATAATTGACATCCTTAGGATTTTTTTTAGTTGGAAACAATACTAACTCGTGGTTTTCTTTTACAAAGAGTAACAAATCATCAATATAAATCAAAAACAAAAACGTACCGTGAATCGAGCCCTGCAGAACCTCCATTTGAACAACAGAACCGTGATATCGTTTTCCAATTAACATCAACCCTTTGAATCATATTATTTAAAGGAATATAATAAACTGAACCTCTAAAAAATACTTTTTTGATCATCAAAAATACTGATCTAGCATCTAATAGGGGATTAGGTGCTCCATCAGAATTTTTTGATGTACAAAAAGGTTAGGTTAGGTTGGTAATTTATTAATTTTGATGACACATTAAATATGAGCCTTATTTAAATATGAAGTAAGAAAATTCAATGCGAAGTTTCTAATTCCATAATATTCCAATTTATTTATCAATGTTTTACGAATTTTGTTATGAATGTTACAGATATCAGTCTCTCACATATTTCGAAGTACAACTACAGTGTAAGCTTAATTTTGTAGCAACAATTATGTGAGAGAACAAAAAAAAAAAAACTATTAGCAGTGGACTGCTAAATTATATAGACAACAATGATGTGACACATACCCACACGTTGTTTCTCATATGCTTGGCAAAGCTCAATCGTGATTTGAAGTCTTATAAACACACTTTTAAAATCTTATATTGTAAATCTACCATTCAGCGGCAGATTTGTATTTATTAAAACTCTGGGGTTTTAAAGAAAATAAAATTTAAATTTTTACTTATTTATTCTTTATAAACATAGAATTTGAGATGGAAACATAATTTTTACGTAGGTACATCATGTCTCGAGAGAATGTGATATTCGGTTTTGTTGAGGTTATTTCTTCATTCTATATAAAATTATGTATTTAAATAAAACAACCACGTATATGCATATTTTTTTTAGATTGTCACATAAATTTAAATGTTTGCATTACAACAACCAATTATTTTAATAAGTAATATGGCACAATGTGAAATATAACAAACTTCTTGAATAACTATAAAAATTTGAAGATATAATTACGGTAATGTGAAAGAGTTTATATAAAAAATAAATTAAGTCTAGTTCGTATTATTTTATAGTCAAATACTTTTAATATTTATTTAAGACTAATAGTGATGAGTATAGTATTTTCTTAGGAGATGCGATTTAAGCGCACGTGATCACGTGCGCTTTAATCCTGCGCTTTAATCCCAGGTATTTTTAGGTTTTTTTTAAATTTCTATTTCTATTTGTGTATATGGGGATCCTACCAAGATTTAAAGGAGCCCAAGCCAATCTCAACTGCAAGTGGTGCTCCTGCCGAACAACGGACGAAGCTCTGGCTGACAAATATTCCCGGTAAGCGTGATTAGGCTCGCCACCTATTACGTGGGACCATATCTGGTGAAATGTGGCCGTATAATATGCCTCTGCCTATCCCTTCAGAGAAACAGGCGTGATATTATTAAGTATATTATTAGTATATAATAATATATGAGGCGCTATTTTAGTTTGAAGCGTATTTTTTGTACTGCTTACCATTTCATAGGATATTTAAATTACAAAAACCATTTTTTATAATGAGAAATGACAATATTTTTATTGCTTGTGAATTGTGAAAAGATACAGTACTCCACTTTTTATTAAAATTCGTTAAATACACTTGTGGACTTATTAAAATTGTATGGTACTTTTGTAGTTAGTATGTTCACCTGTTGTCTAGTACCCATAGTTCAAGCTATGTTTAGTTTAGGACTAATAAAGCTGCGTGAGATTTACAAGTATTTTTTCTTTGGTAAACGATCCTTCCATTATTAAATATTGGCCAATTTAATCCCTGGTTGTTTGGTTATCATTTAATTATCTTATAAGATAACATGATTTGCATTATATTATAAATATACAATTAATATCAAAAAAAATCTTAGTAACTTACTCTAAATTATGTGAAATTTCGGACTAAATCTGTTATCGCGTAGACTTTCTTCTGAAAAGGGTTTTTATTTATTAAGATTATTACAAAGTGTCAAGTTACATATAAAGTTACATAGAAGCGCTCGTAGCTCTGCGGTGTTCGGTGGTTGGAAACGATCGCCGAAGTACAGCGGAGTTTACAGAGGTCAGTCCTTGGATGGGTGACCGTTTGTGTGGCATTTGATATCGAGCGCTTCCGTGCTTCGGAAGGCACGTTAAGCCGTTGGTCCCGGTATCACTAAATGTGGTAGTCGTTAAGCCACGTTAGAGGCCTAATGGGCGGCTTGAAAAATTCTAACAGCAGGACGCCACACACCTGCCTCCGCCAATCCGCACTGCGCGTTTCCATAAGACCAATAAGTGAATATGGGCGAGTAATATAGTTCACTGCGTTCGCACTTTTTATGATCCCGCGTGCAGTGAGATGTTGCGACTAGTATTATTATAGTGATAAGTATAAAGCTAAGTTTCCACCAGAGCAGTGCGAGGGTCATCATATCAGCCTTATAAATTCCTCTGCCAGAGGTGAGCGAAACTACGAAACCGGAGCGATTCTATTGGTTCCTAATGAGCACATCTCAGACAACGCATCTTTGCACATCTTTGGTGGAAACGCAACCTAAGCCTACTATATCAGCGAGGTTTGAAGTCGGTGCCTAATGTCTATAAACAAATAAGCTCAACTGTAACAATAACGTTAATTATTTAAGTAATAGTTGTTCTATCATAAATAGAGAGTTCTTAAAAACTAAAACCTTATTTGACAAGGAACATAACTTTTATTACACATAAATATGTACAAAAGTAATTTAAAAAAAATTATAATATCTTAATCTTATGATTTAACTTAATAATATTTAATTTACGCATATTGAGGTAGTAAAAAATACGATGTTTAAATGTTAGTATAAACGTAATTATGGTTAAATATAATGCTATATAAATGTGTTGATGTTGTGTTATTATTACTTATTAATAAACAATTGACTATACAATAAGTAAAATACAGAATGCATTAATATTGCCTTCTATGTCCTTTCTTTGATATGTATAAACATGTAATTATATTTTTAGAACAAATGTTGGCACTAATACAATAATCAAAAAACAAGTATTTAAAGTAAATAATTATCTGACAATTTTTCAAGAAATATTTATACATTAAAAATATGTAAATTTTATCTTTTTATGGCAATACCAATTACTTATTATGAATTAAAATTAAGATTCTATTTGCTACGTATTATATTTGATGTGATGAGGGAGAAATCTGTCGCTCCGGTGTTTATGGGAAATCCTGCAAAATACATACAAAAACGTATGAAACAAACAAAAAAGTAAACAGATAAACAAACATGTATATAATTATGCATTTACGGATTGCATAACTATGAGACGATCTGACGATTTTCTACCTTCCCAATAAGGTTCAATTTATGGTGGCAATATAATTACCACTACCTTGCAAGGGGTTAAATTAAAGTAAAGAGACTATAATATACTATATATGACGACCGATATGGCGAGGAGGTCAGTATAACTACACTTCATTCCAGAAATCGTGGGTTCGATTCCCACACAGGACAAATCTTTGTGTGCATGAACATGAATATTTGTTCTGGTCTGGGTGTTTTCCTATTATATTATGTTTTTAAGTATGTATTTACAAAAAAAAAGTATTTAAATATGTTTATCCGTTGTTTAGTATCCATAACACAAGTTCTTAATGATACTTAAATAATTGGTGTAATTGTCAGAAAATATTTATTAATTTATTACTATGTAATTTTAACTTATATCGCGTTGAACTGTTTGATTAAGGAAATAGGTGCAGAAGACAGGTAACAACAGTAAATCGTCAAAACTTGAGGTAGATTTAAAGTTATTGAGCCTCGATTTATGAATTTAAATTCGTATTTATATTATACTAAATTTACAATTTTTGGTTTCTTTCGTAAAAATCTATGACAAAAGACCAATAATCATGCTTACCCATGTCTCCTCGGTCTCGAATGTGGAACTCCCACACATAAAACTATCAGCTTTCGATCACAGGAATATCTGAAATTGGATTTATTTTGTGTCTAAGGTATTAAGTTCCATTTAATATTCCAATCCTATAAGTCAATCTTAGTTTTTTTTCTTAACTAA
Source organism: Musotima nitidalis (assembly GCA_949126915.1). Lineage (NCBI taxonomy): Eukaryota > Metazoa > Arthropoda > Insecta > Lepidoptera > Crambidae > Musotima > Musotima nitidalis. The sequence goes on from OX421429.1 coordinate 5,916,024, forward strand.
TATTTTTCGCATTTTCTATATATTAGGTCGGGGAAAAAGTCTTTTCGCATAACGTAGGTATAAACTTATTATAAATTTTTTTTGACTGTACTATTTGTGTCTGGCTGGTTTTGGTAACATTAAAAAGGTTCCATTATAAAGAAAAGAAAAAAATAAAAAAAAGTTGTTTCCCGCTATTTTTCATTTGTTTTTCTCTCCGTTAAAATGAGTGAATCTAATGAAGAAATTCGATACATTTTAAAATTTTATTATAAAAAAGGCATGTGATGTTTATGGACCTGATGCAGTGTCAGAAAGAGTAGCACAAATTTGGTTCAAACGTTTTCAGTCCGGAAATTTTGATGTTAAAGATGCACCTCGCTCTGCTCGCCCTGTTACGAATAAAATGGACGCCATTTTTGAAAGAGTGGAGCAAGATCGACATATTAGTAGTTACGATGTAGCTGAAGAACTGGGAATTGACCACAAAACAGTTTTGACCCATTTGAAGAAAGCTGGTTAAACAAAAAAGCTCGATATTTGGGTGCCACACGAGCTCACTCAAAGAAACTTAATGAACCGTGTACTCATTTGCGATTCATTATTGAGACGTAATGAAACCGAGCCGTTTTTGAAGAGATTGATAACTGGCGATGAAAAGTGGATCACGTACGACAAGAACGTGCGAAAAAGGTCGTGGTCGAAAGTTGGCCAGGCTTCACAGACTGTGGCCAAACCTGGCCTAACACGAAATAAGGTGATGCTGTGTGTATGGTGGGATTGGAAGGGCATTGTTTATTATGAGCTTTTACCGCCCGGCAAAACCATCGAATCTGATCTTTACTGCCAGCAACTGATAAGATTAAAGGAAGCAGTCGAGAGAAAACGGCCGGAATTGATCAACAGGAAGGGTGTGGTCTTTCATCACGATAACGCTAGACCACACACATCTTTAGCCACTCAGCAAAAATTAAGAGAGTTAGACTGGGAGGTCTTAGTGCATCCACCATATAGCCCTGACCTTGCGCCTTCAGATTTTCACCTGTTTCGGTCTCTGCAGAATTCTTTAGGTTCTGTAAGGTTGACCTCAAGAGAGAACTGCCAAAACTATTTGTCCCGTTTTTTTGATCAGAAGTCCCAAAGTTTCTACAGTAACGGGATAATGTCTCTGCCCACAAAATGGCAGAAAGTTATTCAACAAGACGGTACATATATATTGTAAATAAATGTAAATAAACTTTGAAAAAAATGTCTTGACTTTTCATACAAAAATACGAAAAGACTTTTTCCCCAACCTATTATATAGATATGAGACGATATTTTTACAAGAAAAAATCAAGCACCACGTGTTGAAATCGAACTTACGACCTTTATATAACTGTTCCACTGCTCTAGCCATTGAGCTACCGGGGACTCCAATGGACACGTTGAATTTTACTAGCATTTTGTGATTTGCGTTTCAAGCACGCGTTATTACATTTCAAGTCAAAACTACCCCAACGTCGAAGAAACGCTTTTACAAGTATGTAACAATCGACGTAATCTTTCTATAAACATTTTTGCATTTACAACGCTAAATATTCCAAACCGGATAACCGCGAACGAGTTGGAGTTGATTTTTTCTAGTACAATAATCGTTTCACAATCTTAGTTTTGTTTTCAGACCAATATAGACAATTTTTTGTTTAGCAAATTTATTTTATACCACAACGTCACTCATGCATACAATCTAACTGGAAGTGGTCACTTCAGCCTACAGACGCCTGCATACTTGGGGGAAAATGGCACAATGCCGAACCATTAATAACCGTTTCACGCTTTTTCTGAAAACCTCATGTAGTAATCTCTCATTGGAACTATTACATGTATTGTGCTCATCAGTTACAAGAAGTCGAATGTTTTATAAACTAAACGATGTCATCATCTCAGCCATATGACCGCCCTGATGGCGTCCTTACAGAACTGTTCGAAAGCGTCACCGCGGCTCTGGAACATAACAGGTCTTTGGTCTTTAGCCGGTAAAAGTTTGAAAGGTTCAAGTCATTTGGAAAGGATTATCATATCCCATGCGATAAAACATCCACTGCTAAACATAAGCACTCCTAATCAATTTCCACATTACGCGACTCTAAGTCACTGTCTTTCCGCTACCTTTACCAGATCATCGGTCTATAGGACGGTCGCCATTCAAGAACCTTAACGCCCCATCAGTCGTGGTTACTTAATGCTATGTGCCCCGCAGACAGACAGAGCATAACTCTCTCCATCTCAACTTAACGATTTAGATATTGGTATAATAGATAACCTCTTCTGCTCTAAAAGGCGTTCGGAATATAAAGGAGACGCTACACCATAGACCATAGGGTCGTCACTCTGCCATTTATTACAACTGTCGCCTGGAACTATCCAGCCCGTGCTATTGCCTCCGTGCCAAACTGCTTTTTCTGGCCTGTAACGAAATATGCGTAAATAAATTATGCTAGTTTCAAAATTGCATCATACATAACGCAATAAGATGCCAAAACTACTTAATATGCCAATTAAAAATATAACTTAGTGGTAGGAATTGTCTCTTATAGCTGGGCTTTTGATTTGTTATTAAAAACTGTTTGAAACCGAGGAATAAAATATTTATGTAACTAGTTGACTGAGATGAAATTATTTTACATTGGAGAAGTTAATCCTGTCAGCCAATTACTGTAGTTGAAATTAAACCAATACCAATTCATGTATCACAATTAAATTACTGTAAATATATTTTTAAGACACAATGCTTCTTTTGCATGGTACTTAATGATAATTATCTGATACTGGACCATTTGTCATGGTATGGGCGTGTAATGGAAAGATACAAAAGACAAACATACACATAATATACATACAATCACGTCTATGTTTCCGAAGGAGTACGCAGAGGCATATTATGCGCCCACATTTTGCAAATAATATAGTTGGTCCCACGTAGTAGTTGGCGAGCCTACTGCTGCTTATCGGGAACTTTATATTTGCGAGAGCTTTATCCGTTCATCGGCAAGAGCAACACTTGCGAGAGAGGTTGGCTTGGGCTCCTTAGATCTTGGTGGGATTCCTATCCCCTCCGGAAAGGTCTCCCTTAGGTCTACCTTAGGTGGGACGGAGGAGACCTCTGAGGAAATGATAACAAGTTGACTAATTGAGCCAGCCCAGCAGCGCCAGAAGGATCTTAGGCGGCGGGCGCAGGGGGTCCCTGCTGACTAACTATAGGTCCTCCCAGAAGTCGGTCACACACGCCATGGTTTCATACAGAGGTATGAGGTAGAGGCGCGCGAACTGCGACCTTTTGAGGAGATCCTCCCTGTTCTAATTCAGAGGACCTTGGCCGCGGGCGACCAGACGCTGAAATCCGGCACTGGGCCCCGCCCCATTCTAAACAAGCGGCGGTCGCCATCGGAATTTTTTTACTGGATATGGTGGATTTATACCAAATTGAAAATCTGACCAAATTGAAACTTTATTTGTTTCAAAAATATCACTTACCACGTGAAATCTTTCACAACATTTTTTCCTTCGAAACTGAAAATGTCCACGTTGGGTGTGGCGAAAGGTGCGCCGGAGCCATTGAACATGCTCGACCAGGAGTCAAATAGCAGCTGGCCTCGAAGATTTTTCACTGGCAAATGTTGATAATCTTGATTTACAACGTACTTTAGAGCTTTTATTCTGAAACGAAGAGAACCTTAACATGAGTACCTATAACTTTAAATTAAAAAAAATATATTGATGAGCAATACATCGTACTATTAGTATAATTATATAGTATCGTATATCAATAGTATCGTATTATTAGTGACATACCGACATCAGTGTCATTTACTTTATTATTATTATTGGGTTTATTTATTTGTAAATTATAATCTGATAGCCTCTCGAACTCGAACAAATTTTATCATTAAACTCATATTGCCTTTTTGAAGAGGACAACAACGTCACCTAGTCTGTACAATAGTTTTTAAACTATTCAAGAATTTACTAAAATATACACGCTAAATTTCATCCAAATCGGTGTAGAAGAAATATCACACGTACAAAATGATAATAATTATTGGAATGGTTCATAATTCAGAGACAACAAAAAATCAATTACTAAATAACATTAATTTATGGATACAACTTTCCGCTGTTGTCGTCTAAGAGGTTTAATCAAGACTGTTAGGACTGATCAGCTAAGCAGGCTGCATACGTTTGGTCAAAGGCTCTTATTCGTAAACTCTGAAAGCATCATTCAATAGAGCCTCTAAGTCCAATAACTGGGCTCTCTCAAGAACACATACAGAACCTGTCACGCGCAATGTAAATAAGCCAATTTCTACGGAGAAAATGAATTCTACAGGCAGCCGAACCTACACGCGACTGGCGAAGGCAATTAGATCCAACTTTTGTTACCGCGCACAACCTCGTTTGTGATACTGGTAAGTATATAAATATACAGCTCTCGCATTTATTTATGGAAGCATATCAATTTGAATTTATTTATTTCCATCTAAGTGTACATATGGTCTAAAAAATATAACCGTCGCTATGAATGTGGTCTCATAAGCTCTTTGGTGTAGGATATCATTACAACCTGGAATTATTCCGGTTGCCCCATACAAAAGCTCTGGGCCCTGGGTCTGCTTACTGATCTAAACAGATTTAGTTCTGTTATTACGTGGAGCGACTGCCTTATGACATCCACAACCCAAAGGGAAATATCATTATATGGTTAAAACAGTTGTCAGAATATTAGAACGCACTGACTTTCTAATAACGACTGCCATAGATGTTTATGACAGTCATGACCAACGGCTTAGTGTGCTTCCTGACGCACAAAGCAAGCGATAACCAGGGCTTCAATTTGAAGTCTAGGGTCTTGCCACTGGGAAATCGTTTCTCAAATTACATCAACCTATCTTCGTCCACAGCTGGACAAATGAATGTTAATTGGTCGTTATTAAATACAAAAGAGGTCTTGTTAGTCTTCCCTTAGTGTGTGAGCTTCAGCCATGTATCTAGTATTCGATGGGCTGAAATGATGACGATATTACTAAAATAATTGCTTATCTAAAGAAAAATATCACATAAATTTGTCTCTCTGGTTGATAATTAACTGAGGCTATAAACAAGGTACAGCTTAGTTTACAGAGGTCAGTCCTTGGATGGGTGACCGTTGGTGTGGCATTTGATATCGAGCGCTTCCGTGCTTTGGAAGGCAAGTTAAGCCGTCGGTCCCGGTTATCACTAAATGTGGTAGTCTTTAAGCCATGTTAGAGGCCTAAATGGGCGGCTTGAAAAATTCTAACTGCAGGTGTATGGCACCTGCCTCCGCCAATCCGCACTGGGTCAGCGTGGTGGAGTATGACCCAATACCCTCGCACCTAGGTATGTGAGAGGAGGCTCGCGCTCAAAAGTGGGACGTTAATGGGCTGAGATGATGATGATTATGATAAACAAGGTACCTGTTCTCAGACGAACTCACGGACGTTAGTTCAGCAAAAAGGATAATAAAAACTTACTTCATTGCAAGAAAAGCTGAAAATGTTCCCCCTGCCGACAACGACTGGCGATGGCATTCAGCGTTCGCTGCTCTCCAACCCCATTTGGTACCCGAGGACCAAATGTTGCCCGAGTAGGGTTTGTTCAGAGCTGCTATTAGAACCTGTGAAGTATAAGAATGAATTAAAAACAGTTTTATAAATATATCCAATATCATTGCGATATATTGACCCTTGGTTTTTTTCAGACATACATACATTTACGCCTGTTCCCCCCTCATCCCCAGATGAGGAGAATTGTATTTTTTCAACATGCCTCGTGTTTTATCGCTCATTCCGTTTTCATTGTTGTTAAGAAAAAAATTGTCGAATCTTCATTTTTTGTGTAAAAATTTCACGAATCTAAATCGTTGCTCTTAAAGACAATAAAGTATATATCTTTTTATTTTATATTTAGTTTGAACAAACGAGAAAGAGTACGATCTGGTAATATTCAAAAACACCATGAAGTTCAATGCTTGCTGCCCTTATTTTTGAAGACTTGAAATGGGTTTCGTTATTAGAAGAGTGGACATTACAATTAACATATGCAACATGCGACCATGCGTGGTAATGTTGGATACTCACACTTTTAGGGTCTGCGTTGGCAGATGGCTCTGATGTAGAAACCATCTGAAATATTGATTTCTTTATTAATTTGTTATGACTTAGCAACGAGATTAAGAGTATGATGTTGAGACGTGGGATTCGCGATATGATATTTAGAAAGTCTACTTCCTCTTCCCACATACCTATCGCTTTTTTTATACCTCTTCGGAGGTATCCTAGATGTTCCAGTGAAATAATTTACATGGGCTTTTATTTATTACTGTCACTACATAGTATAAAACAAAGTCCATTTCCCCTGTCTGTCTGTTTGCCTTAAGTATGCTTAGGTATTTAAAATTAGGTATTTTGATGCAGTTTTCTTAATATATTGAGTGATTCAAGAGGAAGTTTTTAACGCAGGTCACGCGAACAAAGTCGTGTATGGCCACTAGTTTAATAATAAATAGGACTTATAGTAGTCGTCTCATTTATCTGACAGTACCCCGAAGAGGTAGGCAGATGCATATAATGCTCTCAAATTTCACCAATTATATATTTGGTCTCATGTTGCGCGAACATATTATTGCCGCTTACCGAGTACTTTTATGTTCGCCAGAGCCTCGTCCGTTGATTGGCAGGTGCTCAATTTGCTGGTGAGGTTGGCTTGTGTTCCTAAAATGTTGGTAGGATCCCTATACACCATATACATATGACAGTAACACCTTCCTTATCAAAGCAACCTATGTGAGCTTAAAATATGTAAACCTGTAGGTATATCTATGTTTGTTATTGCTGTTCCTTATCGTCCAAACAACATACGAATACCTTTATGCTGCCATAATATTTGTAATTAATAGATTGCTGATTTGCTATTAATTAAAGCGCTGTCCAGAATTACGTTTACTTAAGACTCCGAATCAGAAATATTGGAATATGCGAAAATAAAATTAAAAGACGATTTGCCTTATCGAGAGATCGCTTATCAAAACATCAAAATCTTGTAGAGGTGATTGAGTTTACAATAACAAATTGCTTTTAAATATAATAAGAATAAATCTTAATAAAAAGGATATAATACTAAGTGGATATTGATGTAATAGTTGTTACTCACATATTTTTCATTTGGTCTTGGATTTGATATTGGACGCCCGTCAAAAGATGTACTCTGTAATCAAATTTGTAATTATTTATTATTTGTAGCTAATAACATCAGCTGCTCTCAAATTTAACTGAGTATTTGCCTTGTTCATATTTCTAGGGAATTCTAACAAAATTATCGCGTTATTGGAATAAAATATGAAACAAAATGGCTGAATCTGTGGCCGAGTAAAGTGGGTTGGTGATTAGAGTTCAAGTCAGTACGCAGGATTAAGCTGCTGCCCATCATCCAGTAGGATATCTCTTCGTCGACTCCTACAACTTCCCGGGAGATGAGCGGGGGTGGGACTATTCTTGGCTGGGACTACATGGCATAAAAAATTAATTTGTAAGCAATAGATTTCATTTAAAATGCTTACGTGTGCAATGGGGCTCCTAGTAGTTGTTGTACTGTGGTGCACCGTTGGTGGGTAGGGGATAAGATTTGGTTCTGCCAAATCGAGAGATGGTCCCATCTGTTAAAATATAAACGCCAATTTATAGTGTACTTTTATAGGTAGTTGAGTCTGCGAGTATGACCCAATACCCTCTCACCTTGGTTTCTGTTCAGTAAGATCGTTAATGAACTGAGATAGTAATATTTTTTAAAATAAAAACTAAGCCTTTTAGCGACATATAATCGTCAAACGATAGTTTTTCTGTTGTTAATGTTTTTGGCAAATGACGTTCAACGTGGCATGGCAATTAAAAGGTCGTATGACATTTTATCTTTGAAAACAGCTTATAGTCGAAACAAAAATGTCGTTTCAGTTAAAAATATCTATTTTAATGATTTTTACCTATATCTTTATTTCCATACAATTTTTTTAGAAAGGAAATACGACTGGACGTATTTCGATAATTTTTTCACCATTATCACTGAGTAATATAAACATACTATAGTATGTATAAAAAATATATGGATTTCTGAAACTTTAAGAGTTTTAGGAATCCATATATTATAACAACGTCTAAAGTTAAACCAGGTTTTAAACTAATGCCCCTACATATATTTGATAAAAGGAAGACAGTGACAGCACTAGTTTTAAACCTTACTGACACTTCAAAAATGTAACCCAGGTAAATGAAATAGCTTCCGAAGAGAATTGAGGGCTGACACTACTCGTCCGTATTATGTGTTTTAGAACTTAAATGCAATCTTGTTCATAAGTTTTATTTTTGAATTAGTACTTACTGAGACATGTTGCCATCCCGTTTCAACTCTCAATACCAATATTCTTTCTTGAAGTACATACGCCAGAGTTCCGTAACTTGTTGATGAAGTTTTCTGCAATCAAATACTTTACTAGATGTAGTAATATTGAATTTAAACACACCTCTTACGAAGTAGTTATAGAAACTTTTTTAATAGTTATTAAAAGTAATATTTATAATTATATAAATTTTATAGCGTTCATGTTTTCAAGATAGATTGTTCTGATATTAATAATCGTAATACAGAATTATATTTATTATTTTTAAATTGCGATGAAAGCAATTATGCGTGAAATTTAATATCTAAATTCAAGTTTTGGTATTCAGGGTCGTGTTGAAATATAAATTTAAATTTATCTAAATTTAAATTATTTTACTAAGAGTTTAGCATACCTTGATGAGAGCTGAAGTTGATTTAAATATAAGTGTAGCGGCAATCTGCGGTTCATCATCATCATCATCACCAGTAGGAGCATCTGAAACATATATTACAATTTTAAATCACATCGCTGTCCTAGTTTTATCTAGCGTTATCGACAGATACATAGTATTTAAATAATTTTATTTAATTAAAAAATCAAAAACCGCCACGGTTAAAATTATGTTGAATTGTATTTTTTATTATTTAATACTAGCCTTTAAGTTGTGTAAATTACTAACAATTGTTGTTGTCAAATAAATGAATTTAATTATTATTATTTTTTTATATTTAAAAGTAACACAAGTTGCTTAATTTGACCTCAATTTTTATTGCACTGTTTTTACCCAAACTTATGAATAAAATTTTTGTTTGTTATACAATCAAAAAAATTAAAATATTTTGAGCCTAAGTAGGCACTGCTAACAAAGAAATATTTTTTTCTGAAACTGACTTTCTCTTTAGGTCACTCCACCTGCGATCAAGAAAGTGTGTATCGTCCAAACTTATGGTATAATTGCCTAATTATATTTTTGAGCCTAAATGGGGCTTCACTTATAAGAATTTTAATTTTCTGCCAGTGAAAATACCTTCGAAATGGGTTTGGCAGTTTTATATATAAAGATAAACAACAAATAGACTTAAAGACAAATGAAAAAATATTTTTAGATATCGTAAGTGAATTATATAGACACCGTAAAAACCGCGGAATATTGGTTGTACTATAACAATAACAGTACATCTACAAGTAAACAAAATAATAGATACATGTAAAAGCAAGTGCAAAGATGGACTTATTTGCAAGTTGAGCTATTCTTCTTACCGTTAAACGAACCGAATACTATTTTTTGTGAGATTAATCCTCCTGGTTCTCCTTTTGGACCGACTAACGATAAACCAGGGGGTCCACGAGGGCCAGGTGGACCCGGGGGTCCGAGTGAACCCATTGCTGCTTTATGGCAGTCATTACATGTTGCATTTGAACCCGGTAATCCAGGAGGGCCTGGTTCACCTGCAGGTCCATTTTCACCTCTTGAGCCTTTTTCCCCTTTGAGCTGTAATAAGTGTTTATTGTTGTTTTTATTATATTAGCTTTTTATCTTCAGCACGGGCATTCGAATCAAGATAATAGAAATTCAGGTCACTCCAGCATGCCAACCAAGTGGATTCCCACAAGAAGGCGTGTAGCACCCCGCTTTTAGAATATTTCAAGCAATCCAACAAGGCCGCTACCTTGTCGTAAGCATGACTGACGTCTAGACGTTCCTTTCAAACCACGGAAACGCTTGATATTAAATGCAACACGAACAGTCACCAAGCCAAAGCATGATATCTGCCTTAATTCGGTGACAGCTTCGAATCACCTTAACTCCCGTGAAGCTATGAGCACTTCACATTTTAAACCTACAAAGTTAAAATAAGTAATTCATTACTTACACCGGATCAAGATTAAAAGTATCTACATTGTGATCAATTGCGCGTACAATAAAACCTAATTCGAAAAACACACTTTTGACTAAATTTTCATATATCGCTGTCCTAGTCCTAGTAATTTATAAAAAGCTCTATTTTATATTACACTAGTCTGTGAACATGTTACCTTTGATACATCAATGGGTTGAGCACTATCTCCCTTCTCCCCTTTGCTTCCATCTTTACCCGGTACTCCTACCGATCCCTGCAAGAGTACATTAGTAAATTATAAAATGGTTGGCAAACGTAAATTATAATTAAGGTTTGTGAAAACGAATACTTGACAAAATGGTACGAGAATAAGCAAAACTTTTAGACTTATTCATGACATTCATTCTATTACAAAATTATATTATAAAACTCTACTCTCTATGGATGTGTGTAGTGACTTAAATTTATAAGGTAAGGTGTGTTAGATAGAGCACATGTGAATGTAGCACATGTAGCTAGAAATTTTCTGAAATTCATTTGTTATGGTATGGGTATGTAATGAGAACATACCCATAGCAATCAATCATCGACGAATGATAATTATTATTACCAGCGGGTGGAAGCAAGAAGACAACCGAAAAAGAGATGTGGGAGATGAAAGATATGAGGGATTGAGTGTGCGAAAAGAAAATGGGGTAAACGAAAGACGGAGGTGAATGAAATGAAAACCAAGTGCAACACCGATTCAATCTGCTGTACTGGAAACAGGACAGGAGAATGATGATGGTATTCCCTTCTGCCTTGCGTCTTGTGATGCCAGCCCTTGTATATTATGCTAACTATACTAGTATACTCGTTTAAAGACAGGAAGGTCAGTATACGTGCAATCAGCTCGATGGAATCGATTCCCACGCAGAACAAATAATTAGTGTGCAAACAATAGTTGTATTTATCTGGATATTTCCTATAATAAGTATGTATTTACATAAATTATTTATTTATATATGTTTATCCATTGTATATAGTAAAAGCTATGCTAAGTTTCAGTTTAAATAGCTACTGTGTGAGGTTTCCAAGAATGCCCCCCCGGACAGGTCTCCACCTTGGCTTGATGGAAGGGCTGAGTACCTACCGGAGGCCGGGAAAAGGGAACACCCAGAGGGCTTTGGGTGCCCTAAGTACTGACTACCAGAGGGGAAACCAAGAGGGACCTGCGCAGGGGGGAATGGGGGCAGAAGAAGTCGGCCACACACCCTATGGCGGCCCAAAAAGGTAAAAGAGGCGCGTCCACTGCGCCTGTCTGAGGAGTTCCTCACGGTTTTGGCCGCGGGCGGGGTGTCATACGCTGCAACCCAGATACTGGCCCCCGCCTCTTTCCCAACAAGCGGCGGGCGTCGTTGTAAGATTTTTAGGGGGTATTACTGTTGGCGGTCGAGTTTGCCGGTAGTGAGTCCTACACCCCCTTTCGGTCGCCCTTTGACCGGAAGGCAGTGCGTAAATGCATTTTGTTATCGAAGTAAAAAAAAAGTGTTTAGGAATTTAACTAAGACTATCTAATACACTTCTTTGCGACGCTTCTATTGATGCCAGCATTTACCACTAGCATAACTCTTATTACATTATATTAGGTCGGGGAAAAAGTCTTTTCGCATAACGTAGGTATAAACTTATTATAAAATTTTTTTGACTGTACTATTTGTGTCTGGCTGGTTTTGGTAACATTAAAAAGGTTCCATTATAAAGAAAAGAAAAAAATAAAAAAAAGTTGTTTCCCGCTATTTTTCATTTGTTTTTCTCTCCGTAAAAATGAGTGAATGTAATGAAGAAATTCGATACATTTTAAAATTTTATTATAAAAAAGGCAAAAATGCAACTCAAGCAGTGAATAAAATTTGTGATGTTTATGGACCTGATGCAGTGTCAGTAAGAGTAGCACAAATTTGGTTCAAACGTTTTCAGTCCAGAAATTTTGATGTTAAAGATGCACCTCGCTCTGGTCGCCCTGTTACGAATAAAATGGACGCCATTTTTGAAAGAGTGGAGCAAGATCGGCATATTAGTAGTTACGATGTAGCTGAAGAACTGGGAATTGACCACAAAACAGTTTTGACCCATTTGAAGAAAGCTGGTTATACAAAAAAGCTCGATATTTGGGTGCCACACGAGCTCACTCAAAGAAACTTAATGAACCGTGTACTCATTTGCGATTCATTATTGAGACGTAATGAAACCGAGCCGTTTTTGAAGAGATTGATAACTGGCGATGAAAAGTGGATCACGTACGACAAGAACGTGCGAAAAAGGTCGTGGTCGAAAGTTGGCCAGGCTTCACAGACTGTGGCCAAACCTGGCCTAACACGAAATAAGGTGATGCTGTGTGTATGGTGGGATTGGAAGGGCATTGTTTATTTGAGCTTTTACCGCCCGGCAAAACCATCGATTCTGATCTTTACTGCCAGCAACTGATGAGATTAAAGGAAGCAGTCGAGAGAAAACGGCCGGAATTGATCAACAGGAAGGGTGTGGTCTTTCATCACGATAACTCTAGACCACACACATCTTTAGCCACTCAGCAAAAATTAAGAGAGTTCGACTGGGAGGTCCTAGTGCATCCACCATATAGCCCTGACCTTGCGCCTTCAGATTTTCACCTGTTTCGGTCTCTGCAGAATTCTTTAGGTTCTGTAAGGTTGACCTCAAGAGAGGACTGCCAAAACTATTTGTCCCGTTTTTTTGATCAGAAGTCCCAAAGTTTCTACAGTAACGGGATAATGTTTCTGCCCACAAAATGGCAGAAAGTTATTCAACAAAACGGTACATATATATTGTAAATAAATGTAAATAAACTTTAAAAAAAATGTCTTGACTTTTCATACAAAAATACGAAAAGACTTTTTCCCCAACCTATTATATAGTGGTATATTGAATACCTCATGTCCTTTATGTCCTGTATGTCCTTTATCTCCTTTTGAACCCTTAACTCCTTTATCGCCCCTCGACCCCTTGTCACCTGAAGGTCCAGCATTTCCAGGAGGCCCCTGCGGTCCTTCTATTCCCTAGTATAACATAAAAAAATGCTAATTTTGACTTATATGACGATAAATACAAAACGATAAGGCAGTATAGAGACAGTGACAGTATAGAGATGATTTCAAATTTCACTGAAAGCAAGTGTTTTTCTTTGGAAGTTGTTGATTTGTTATGTTACATTGCGCAATTATGTAAAAGCACCTCAAGGCAGGAGCTGTAAAAAGTTGCAGTATATGTTTATATGATAAAAAAAAAGTATCCCATACATTTTCAATTTTCCTAGAATTTTAATAAAATGCTGCATTTCTGTAATTTGCTTGCGACATTAGGCAAGTGGAAGCAATATTGATCTAAATAGTTCTCTCCTATTACGGAGGAAAATACAAAATCATGTGGCGAGTAATACATATATCATTTAAAAAAATGTAAAAGACATTTTTTTTTATCTCATGAACATAAGTCTGTGGGATCCTACCAAGATCTGCGGACCCAAGCCAACCTCATCTGCAAGTGGCGCACGTGCCGAACAGCAGACGAGGCTCTGGCAAACGTAAAATAGTAGTTCCCAATAAGTGGCAATAGGTTCGCCACGTATTACGTGGGATAAACAATATAATTGGCGAAACGTGGGCGTATATAATGCCTTTGCAAACCCCTTCGAGTAAACAGGCGCGATATTGAGTGTACATTTTTAATATGGATTATTATTCTTAAAAAACAGATTTAGAAGATAGTGTTTAAACATAATCTGATGGAAATAGAATTGGCGTTCACTGTTATTTTATGGCGGGTCCAGATAAGTATCATTTGTACTATCTGATCAGCCTATCCGTGTTGCCGAAGCGTATCATGGATATATTAGACAAATGGTTGATATGCGATCATGATATACCAACGAGTACAAATACAAATACTTTCACAAAAATACACGGAGCTTTATACGATACGATGAATGATTCGGCGATACAGATTTGGCGATCGGATCGGGTAAATGGTATAATATCTGTATCAACGTTAGCAACTTTTAAGATACAATTTTTATTTTCAACTCAATGTTGACTAGCAAATTTGTAATCATTTTTTTTTGCTAGTCGTCATGATTGGCTTTTCTCGTTCTAGACTAGACGAGTCAAAATAAAAATAAACAATTTTAATAGAAAACAATGTACATGCAAACAAACCTTCAACATTATTTCAGGTATATTCGTTGGAAGTCCTGGAGATCCTCTTTCGCCCCGGTCTCCTTTGAAACCTGCAGGTCCAGTGTCTCCTTTCGCTCCATCTTCTCCCTTTTCACCTCGATGACCATGGTGACCATCTTTCCCAGGATGCCCTGGCGGTCCGATTGGTCCCTTTTCACCTGTCGATCCCTGGTTGAAATAAAAGTGAATTAATATCGACCATGGTTATAGCCTTAACTAGTAAAGCTTTTAAATTTTCTGATCTTTTATAGGGTGGAAATAAGCCAGTTTCTACGCGCGGTTTCAATATAAAGCAATGCATTGGTAAGCTTTATATTACGCAATAAATTTCGAAAAATATTTAAACATAAAGCTACGTTAAAAAATTCGATGCTTCTCAATAAATGTATGCGGTAGCGGACTATAATATCAGGGAGAAAAAAAGACGAGTCTAGGAAGACAGACATGTACATTAACTCCTTATTTTTTTCTCATTTACTGTATTATTGAAATCTTGTTTTTAGTCATAACGTAAAAATGTATAATACCTTTTCGCCGTCGATTCCTTTGTCACCCTTCTCCCCTCGCAAAAGTCGTATAATCTTGGCATCTAGAATAATTATTTCTTTTTTAATATGTATTATTATTATATCAAATGTAATATAAAAATGTGTTGATAACGCTATTCTCAGAAATACTCTCACAAAGAAACATGAAAAAGAAATAAGAACAAATAAAGTAATTTAGCTAAGAGAATTCCCTATTGCCTTTCGTTCGACCGAAAAATGACAGAAGCAGCTGCGGTACACAGTTATTCGAGCAAAAATATTCCTCGAGACAAGCTTTCTGAAGTATCTTTGCCTCTCTTTCTATCAGCTTATTGATAGAAAGGGACAATATAGAAAATCCCTCGAAAGTTCATCGGTAACACGGTTGTGGGTCAGGATGCGGATCAAAGCAAATAGGGCCAATACCAGAAGAAATGTTTGGGGATTCAATATACTTAAGTTATTACTTCCACGTGACCAGTATGCCTTATTTCATATTGAAATTTATTCAACTTTGTCTATCTTTTGAACATCGAGTGGTTAAAATAAGCATTGAGTTATTTGTACCTTCGGATGTGAGGGGTATTTGGAATAGAAAAGGTGGAGTAAACTCTTTATTTTTCCATTAAAGTGCCTTAGATATGAAACTATAGGTCTAAAACTATGTTTAATTTTAGTACTAATCTCTTTTTGTATATGACTGTTTGTTTGTAAATATGATAAATAAATAAATAAAAATAAACTTACTTTCTTCGTCGTCTGCTTGAGCATCAAGTATAGATGACAATTTAGCGGGGATTCCCGGAAGACCAATACTGCCCTGAATGCCAGCTTCACCTTTTGAAAAAACAGCTCTAATTGATACTTTATTTAGTTCAAACGTCGGGCACTACGTTAAGTATGTTAATGCTCAATACGTGTCAATAAATCTTATGCTTCTATCAACCTAAAATCAAAAATAAAGAAGTCTGTCGGTACTCTTTTGTTTTTTTAGTAATTACCCGGTGGTTGGGGGAGATATAATAGAGACATAGGTTTATAGATAACATCATCTAAACCCATTAACGTCCAACTTGCTTAGTGCAAGGGCCTTCTTTCACTGCAAAAGGTAAGAGATATTCACCTCCACCACGCAGCCTAAACGTGCCTTTAAAAGCAAGATTTGTATTAAATGCCACACGAACGTCACCCATGTTCTATAGGTTATTGGTGTTGGTTTTCACTATTTTTATTGCACCATTGTACGTGATACATTGCGGCTATATATCTCATAATCCTCCTCAATTCAAAAGCGGACAAGATCCCAACTCTGCTTAGGACTAACAGTCCCCTATTTAAAGACTAAACTTTGTGAACTTTGCTTTCATTCGGTGACTGTTTCCTAGTGCGAGCTTCAAGCTCCGTAATGCGATCTTCGAGTATGTAAATAAATTTGTGTTGGCTACAAGTGGCTATAGTAAGCGTATATAAGTAAGACCGCTTTTGAAGAAATAATCATGTCAGCCCATTTACCTCTGGCTGTTGCTGTGGCATTATCTAATAAAATAATTACGCTGATTGTATTTTAATTTGATGCCATCCCTATCTTTCATTGTCGTGATAAATTTATATAATACTTTTTTCATTTCGAATGTTTCATAAATGGGTATTCAAGTAGCAAAATATTTTTTCAGAAATAGATATCACTGATAAAATTTATAGCAACTAATATAGCAACTAAGTTTTAAGCATTATCTGAGAATCCAAAAGTTTTTTTTCTCTAAATATAATTCATATCTAAGTTAATTTACATGACATCGTAAAATTTAAAGTACCTTTATCGCCTTTATCTCCACGATTTCCATCAACTGCCCTTACGCCTGGAACACCATCCATTCCGGACGCACCTCGATCACCTTTCTTGCCTTCAGGGCCTTGGCTACCTGTATCGCCCTGAATATATTGAGTTTAGAAATATATCGTTTATGCAAAAAGTCATACGCCCGAAATTATAAAACATATCGATCACGATACGCCATTCACGATCGCGATTTCGATCACCAAAATGGGCTATCTGCGTTAGAAAAATCAAACTTTTTTCGAGTAAAGCCTCTCAAAAACACTTTAGGAACTATTTAAAACAAAGAAACGCGTCTATCTAAAATTGGTTCCAACCTCGTATTGGGATGAGTAATTGATTCTGGGCGTTAGAGGTTTCTCACACTAGCGTCTTTAGCGTCGTCAACGTCGCACAAAAACTGCGCCGACGACGACGTTCAAAATATCCTAGAGTGTGGGTGATTTCATTGTATATGCGCCCAAATTAAATTAAAAGAAAAATTTTATAATGTAAGTAAATATCTTACTTTGTCTCCTTTATCACCCCGCTGGCCCTTTTCTCCACTTTTTCCTTGCTCACCTGTAGGGCCCTTGGAACCATCTGACCCACGGGGCCCTATAGGCCCTGGTTCACCTCTGGGGCCAAGCATCACTACTTCTTTTGTGGTTGTTATATTCTATAAATAAAACCAATTAAAATGTTTAGGTATTACTAGTATAAAATTTGGAAACAGTAGTAGTAAATTTATCGATACTGAAACCCTGTTTTCTCGTGATCACGAATGTCACTGAAGCTCCGGTTTTTCTTTTCTATACATTGCAAATGTTTTTAAACTGCTGCTACATAAAGCGAAAGTGCGAATAAAATCAATATTTTCATTTCACTTACTCCTGACGTCCCTGGAGGTCCTGCAACACCTGGCTCTCCATCTCTTCCCTTCTCACCTTTAGCAGCTGGTAGTCCATTCTTTCCTGGTATACCATCTATACCTTTTGGACCTTGAGAGCCTATTTCTCCCTGCTTTCCCGTTTCGCCCTGAAAAGTTTTCCAGACAATTTTTTGTTTCAATAAAGACAATTGGTTGTTTGTGATATTGCATTGTTTCATAATATGTATTAAGTTCGTTACAGTGAAGAGATAACACTCAAGTACCTTTGTTTTACTCTTCTCTACTACTAGAACTACTATTTTCTTACTCCCAGAAGGATAAATTACAAATATTATCACCTACCGGGGGCATATATTTACATTTTACTTATTTATTTCCGATAGTTGTGAATGTTAAATGTATACAACCTCCAACAAAGCGAATACGAGTGTCGGAGCATGCACAGCTGAGTTCAAACTTAGCAGAGTGAAGTCAGACCCGGTCTGCTAGTACGGAGTATTTTATATGGAATAGCCGTTAGTCTCTACTTTTACCTCTTAGCATTATCAGCCCAGGATCTAGCCGCCCAACAGATTTGGCTAAATTTCAGATCCTCCACTAAATATCTGGCCGACCAGGATATGAATCCGAGACCGCCTGAATTGCAGTCTATTGGTGTCGGCATGGAATATCGCTGCTATTCGCTGCCCACCAATTGTTTGCTCTGTTCATCCAGTTGCACTGAAGCTAAGCGTAGACAAGTTAGTAACGTAATTCTATTCGACGCTTTTAACACATCTCGTCTCCTAACGTCTTACCTCTGCTTTGGTAAAATTTATTTTTGTGGCCTGTTTCACAATGTCGGATAAAGAGATACTACGCAGTTTGTCATATTATCATATTTGCTATATAAGGTCTATTGATGGACATTGACCTACCCAGTAAATTATATTGGAGGTAATGACCCATAATCACCTGGGCAGGCGGATTGTTGATCGCAGTTCAAGTCAGTCCGCAGAATGACGCTGCTTTCCATAATTCCTTTTTTTTCTTCTCGTCGCCTCTTACGACTTCCCGTGAGATGATAGAAGTGTGGCACTATTCTAGGCCGGTACCACACGGCACATTCCAGCACCAATCGGCAGTTAAAAGGACAATTTTATATGGACTATCTGTCAAGTAAATGCTAGTGGGAACTTACCTGGCCTTTGAAAAAAAGGCCATTAGTGTAGTAAAAAATAAGTAAGTGTTACTTACAGGTGGACTAAGCGGTCCTGGGTCACCCTTTTCGCCTTTAGGTCCGGCTATTCTTGGCATCTTTTCGATAATGCTTGAAATTAATGGTTCAGAACATTGGCAAGCCTGTTAAAATTAAATAGAAATAATATAAGAATAAATGCTGCAACCAGAAAATTTACTTATTAATATATTGGCGTCTAAACTATGTTGGGCGAAGCACCATTTCAGTTGAACCATTGGTTATAGGTTAATTATTTTTATGATTAATATTGTGAATCTATATTTATAATATTTTTATTTAGGTTTTGATTATTTTCCTTGAAAATATAAGACTGAGTAGATATATTGTTATATAACAATATATAAT
The DNA here is from genome assembly GCA_949126915.1 of Musotima nitidalis. Lineage (NCBI taxonomy): Eukaryota > Metazoa > Arthropoda > Insecta > Lepidoptera > Crambidae > Musotima > Musotima nitidalis. The sequence goes on from OX421429.1 coordinate 5,935,327, forward strand.
TATATATTATTATATCATATATTGTTCAAACGAAACTGTATCTTACACCGGTATCTCCTTGTGTCCCTTTTTGCCCCGGCTCTCCTTTCGGCGCTTGTGGTCCCATTGGACCCACAACTGATGTACCTGTATCTCCCTAAAATCAAAAATAATTATTAAACTAACTACTCATACAGGGATGAGAGAGCAGCAACTGGATAATCACAATAAATTGACTTTGCCTACGATGCGTCTTTGTCTTTTCCGTAGGTCAATGTTTACATAATTTAGTACCAATTTAAAAAAATACAGAAAATAGATTTAAAAAGCACTTCGAAAACCAATTCTTATGTCGAAGTTCTTATACGTGTATGTTCTCATAATAGATAGAAAGATATACTCTTTATTGGCCAAGAAACTTAAAAACTACAGATTACAATATTGAATTTTTTTTTAATTTAAAGCCAATCTAGGCGGTCTTATCGCTAAAAGCGACAACCAGACAACCCAATGTTCCAGATAAGTCAATGTTCATACACTTTAATGTTCTTATACGTCTATGCTCTTTTATGGTTATATTCACTTTACAAGCGTCAATATTTATTTATCTCACGTAAAAGTGTGCAGATTCTATGGAGTTATTATTGGTATCAACCTGGCGAGAAAATTGTGGTTAGTAAAGTATAAGTAGTCTCAAGTCAGCGCAAAAAAACTGTACTACAAAACACATACATACACAATCACGCCCGTTTCCCCGAACGGGTAGGCAGAGGCATAGTATATGCCCAAATTTCGCCATTTGTGTTATTGGTCCCACGTAACAGGTGGAGAGCCTATTGCCGCTTACCGGGAACTTCTATGTTTGCCAGAGCCTTTTTATTTGGCAGGTGTACCACTTGCTGGTGAGGTTGCCTTGGGCTTGTCGATGATGATACGATCCCCATACAACCCTACAAAACACAGTTTTGGAAACCAAAATCTTACTTCGTTTGATTGAAAACTCACTTTGATACCTTTTTCGCCTTTTAGTCCACGGTCTCCCTTCTCTGAAAATAAAATCGTATATTATTAATGGTTATTTCAAGATATAATAGTATATATATATCTTAGCGACCGCCATCGCTCTTGAGGTCGTGGGTTCGATTTCCATTCAGGACAACTCTTTCTATGCACAAACATTACATTTGTTTTGGTCTGGGTGTTTTCCTATGTATATTAAGTATGGATTTACAAAAAAAAGTTATTATAATATGTGGCATTTATTTATGTTTATCCGTTATTTAGTATTCATAACACAAGTTCATAATGATACTTATCTTAGAACCAAATAATTGGTGTAATTGTCAGAAAATATTTATTTATATATCGCACCCCTAGATAAAAAAGTCACTAACTCAAAAAAAAACTTATTCTGAATTAGTGGCATTTTCGGATTCCCGGCATATCTGGCATATCGGGGAATCCGAAAATGCCATTAATTCAGAATTATAATTTTGAGTTAGAGACGTTTTTATCTAGGGGTGCGATATGTAAGAAGCCATACTCTTGGACAACTCAAAGAGCACTTAAAACGGGTTGCCTTTCTTAAAAAGGTGAAATAATCATATGAGTCACATGGTTTTAAAGAAAACTATGATATAATGTTTGTAAGAAAAAGCATACTTAAAATTCTGGAACGTATTCTTTGATTATTTTGCCACCACTTAAAGTCAGTGTACAAAATTATGTTAATTCAACTTTTCACGTTAGAAATTAATTTATGTCTCTGTTAATTTATTTTGACGTGACAACGTCTTATAAATTGGTTTGCCGGGTGACACTTCAAGAAACTGCGTTACGCTCCGCTCACGTTATGCGATCACAATGAGAGCGAGTGAGAGGCACGCGTCCCTTCCACTCGGGCATGGTTAGCCCGCCTAAGAGCGAGAGAGACAGACATAAAAAGTGAAAGGCACGCGTCCCTTCCGCTCGAGCACAGTTAGCCCGCCTAAGAGCAAAAGATTCTTTGTATAAATTAATGTTTTAAATATAATTCTTTGTATAAATAAATGTTTTAAATTGTTACTATTATTTCATCGTTCTTCCTACTATACGAATGAATATTCACATTAAAATTATTTTACCACTGAAAGTCGTTGTCACGTAAAACTTTCGCCCGTATACCAAATTTACAGGCAACCAATTTTTTTTTTATTCAAAGTTAATTATTTTTAAAAGTGTAGTTTGACTTTCGGTACCTATTATATACAAGAATATTTTTTTTATGTAGTATCTGGTTTTTATAATTTCTGTGTTATGATTGGGTATTTCTTATAAGTAAATGAATATTTGTGTTAGATATCCTTATTTTCCATTACAATGATGTACTCAAAACTGACACTTATATAAAAAAATAATTTAATTAATTCTTCATATAATTTTTTAAATTGTTTCTTTATTAATTCACATACATACATAAAATCACGCCTTATTCCCCGAAGGGTAGGCAGAGGCATACAATATGCCCACACTTTGCCCATTGTATTGCTCGTCCCACCGTAATAGGTGGCAAGCCTATTGACGTTTACCGGGAGCTTCTATATTTGCCAGAGCCTCGTCCGTTGATCGGCCGGTGCACTCTTGCAGGTGAGGTTGGCTTGGGCTCCTTAGATGATTGTAGGATCCCTATACACCTTGTGTTATTAATTTACACTATTTTTTAATAAAATCTCTCTTTAGTATGTAAATTGTCTATGTAATACTTATCAAAGATGTCATATCATAACTTACCTCCCTTTTCCCCTTCAGTAAACTGAAATATAAAGTGGAAAAGTTTATCAAACATGTTCTTTAAAAAACAGTCAAATCGTTATTTTTAGTCATCAGCAGCAAACAAGCTACGCATTTTTTAATGCTTTTTAGTTAGATATAAATTGTATTATTCTGAAAATGTTAATAAAGTTAATTTTGTTTCTCAGCATTTGCATAAGACGTCAAGTTGACATTGAAAACCGCAGCATGCATGAAATAATGAATATTCTCAGTTAGGTGAAGTTAATTGAAAAATTCGCTAGAAAATCTCCGTATTGATTTTTGTACGCACCATTAATTGGAAAACTTTATAACCATTCATAATATAACACTATGTTATAACTAAAATTAAGCAATCAAGTTCTCTGAAATATGGAATATGTGTAATCATGCACTTAGGGGGCATTCCATACTACACTAATACTCATATAGTAAATAATATCAAAATCTCAAGCTACGCACTTACTTTAGACTTGGTGCCTTCTTTGTCGAACTAAGGAAGAGATAGTTATATTGGTTAATACATTTAAAGCAAAAATAAACCTAGCATAGAGGCGAATTCGTATAATTAATATATATTTTCTTGTTCGTCCTGCCTCATACTTTTCTGCTAAGGCAATCTATGGCGCATGTTATGATTATTTATGTATCTCTTTTTAATAAGTGACGAGTTGATAATAACGCGTATATGTCAAAAAACATCTTCATTTCTTTCTATGTAAACAGCTGTTTGTTGCAGTGCATTAATTGGGGTAATGATCTGCAAATATATCAGACTATTTGTGCCTGTTCACTATGAAAGGAAACGTTTATTATAAATACCGGTAACATTGTTTTTAAGTGTGATGAACAGCGATTGGCATAGAAATATTTCACAGTAAGTTAAAGTATTTATTAATTATTGTATTGACTATTCCCCCCCCCATATAATCCAAGAAACAATCCGCAGACAGGGACATCCCCCTCGCAAGATGGACTGACAATAATAAAGGTCACAGGATCACGATGGATATAGGCCGCCTAGAATAGGTCACGCTGGAAATTTATGGTGGAGGCCTATGTTCAGCAGCTTAAGATTATGATGATGATGAATTATTAATTGGGGTTAAAAGTGTTATTATAGCTTTAAATTTCGATATACTGTAGCCAAACCAATTGAGAAATAGAGTTTCTGCCATTGCGAATTTAACCTAAATTTATTATAATATCGAAATTTAGATAACTTTTTTCAAAAATGATATTCAATTATTTTACCAATTTCGTATATTATACAAAATATTTATTTCGAAATTATAGCTAAAAACGCAATGAATAAAACTAATTTGAAAGAGATATTATTGCTTATAAATTTTGAAAAATTAGCCCAAAATTATCAAGAAAAAAAAAAAATCTAAGTCACCAACAAAAGACGTAGTAAATGTTATCACACAGTCAGCCGCTAAAGCGATTCAGCGACAGATTTAGGTCAATTAAATTAATTAAGTTTCATACTAACACTAGCTGGTAATTTGAAATCCTGGAACACAATTGGTACAGTATGAAATATGCTCTGAACATACACAATTATAAAAACATTAATTTGGTACTTTACAAAATAAAATAAAAAAATCGTAAAACTAACGGCATCTTAAATCTAAAATAGTACCAAAAAGGCATCAGATCAATTTGCAAAATTTATTGATAACACAATTATGGCTATTTTTTAATAAGTAGTCCTTATTTCAGAAATTCGACGAATAAGCAGCTCCATCAAACCTATATCCAGTTTTAATGTATTTTTGTGTGTATATGAATAAGTAAATTGAATACTTTTAGTACATTTTCTATTCGTACATAAAAAAAAATGCAAAACAAATTTATAAATTTCAGAGAGCAATCTTTATTAATTCTTTGGACATTTAACCTTAGATAGACCTTTTATCTTTATATTAAAAAAAAAATTGAAATGATTCTGAAGCCGCTCATTCAAACTTTGACCTGTTGATTTAATCTTTAACTATAGGTTTACTGAAAAATTATGATAATCACAAAATAGAATACACTTTCAAAAGATTTTATACACTTTAAAATAAAACCATCTGTTTTTTCGGATATTGTTTTTGTATTGATCCAAATCTCTTTTGTGTCACTTAACTACAATATGTTTTCCGTGTTGATTTATGAATATAAAAATGTACAATATAATAGAAATTCCATAACTCAGAAAAAAAATCTGAAAATTCGCTAAGGGCCTATTTCACCATGTCCAAGTAAGTTCTCTTTAGTTTTTACTTGACAGATATTCTATACAAAACTGACATCTTAACTGTCCAGTATCTCCTAATCAGACTTCGTGAAACAGGCCCTTAATCTTTTATAAAATTAAAACTAATAAAATTATGAAAAAGGTACTCACATCTATTGCGCACGCTCTTATAGATGTCTCGAATTTGGAATCAGTTACATCCATATATAATTTAATCTCTTCTATGGCACCCTGTAGCAAAAAAAAAGCTTAATTTAATTATTAACAAGGTATTCAGAAATATATTAAACACATATTTTAACAGGATAAAATTTTATGTAATATATAACAAATAAAGAAATAAATTTTAGATGCTACAGTAATTATGCATATTTATATAAGACAGTTTTATATAACATTATAAACACTTCATATATATTTATTTGCTAAATGCGTTTACAAGGGATTGTCAAAATATATAAAATATAAATATTCCTGACACCTACACCAATTATTTAGTTCCAAGATAAGTATCATTAAGAACTTGTATTACTTGTATTATTATTGTAGAAATATGTATACTAAATAACGGATAAACACACATAAATACTTTATTTTTGTAAATACATACTTAATATACATAGGAAAATACCCAGACCAGAACAAATATTCATATTTATACACACAAATATTTGTCCTGTGTGGGAATCGAACCCACGACCTCAGAAGTGGAGTGCGGGTATTCTCGCCACCACGCCATATCGGTCGTCAAAAATATATAATACAATATACACGTGATAGGTAATAAGGTAACCACAAAGTAGTAAAAATCACTGTGGGACTTTAAAGTGTTGAAATCAGGAGGAAACTAACATTGCTGTTTGAAATATTAACATCACCCTCCTAGCTCATTACTCAGCACCACTACTGAGCCTAACCCTCCTTTTACGAACCCCGATGAGAGGGATTCAAGACATACTCTTTCACGCGGACCCAATGTTGATTGGCGGAGGGTAATTATTAGTGACAACATCAAATCTTGTCTTAACAGGTATGAGCGCCTCAAGTACCACTTCACCACTCGGGAAGTGCGGCTTATAATAATGTTCTTATTTCGAAAAAACATTTTTCGGCCTAAATGAACAATAACATGCATAATAGACCATTTGCTATATTTTTTCGAAGGAGACATCTTGTTAAATCCAGCATAAGCTGCTCATATTTTATTTTACAGCTACTGGCAAACTTTTTTTGAATTTCACTTGTTATTGCCGGGCCTTTAAAATGTAGCTTTAGTTTAATATGCATAATAAACACTTAATACTAGAACTAATTCACTTAACTCAGCTTATTTACTTTATATTACATCTTATAAACTAAGATAAGAGGGGTTGAGATCATACTCCACGCCGACTGAGTTCGGATCGGCTAAGGAAAATAATATTAACATCATTAAGCCTTGTTTCAGAAAAAATGCGATAAAATTTACATACATACAATCACGCCTGTTTCCCCGAAGGGGTAGGCAATGTCATATTAGACACCTACATTTCACTCATCATATTTTTAGTCCCACGTTGTAGATGGCGAGCCTATTGCCGCTTACCAGGAACTTTATGTTCGCCAGAGACTCGTTCGTTGATCGGCAGGTGCACCACTTGCAGGTGAAGTTGGCTTGGGCTCCTAAGATGTTGGTAGGATCCGTATACACCATTTTTCGACCAATTTTCGAGCTTAATTGACCAGAACATGCACCCCAATGCACAATAGAGCATTTGCTACATTTTGTTTAAGCCAGCATAAGCTGCTTATATTTTTTTACAGCGACTGGCAAACTTTCTTTGAATTTCACTTGTTATTGCTGGGCTGTGGTTGCCGGTAAAATGTAGCTTGTAAAACCATTTTCTGTGCGCCAACGCTGCAGCATTGTTCGGCCCGAGATTAAAAATATGACAAGAGTCGGTACTCTTTTGTTAATAAACGGAGAGACATTTTTATTAAAACTGATGTTACGGAGATTTGCTCGGCATCGACACTGATTTTACGAGATAGAACCTTTTAATGGTAGCGTCTTGAAGGTAACGTCTCTAATTCTGTAAATGTGTTTCGTAATAAATTAAAGGTTTACTTAGCTCTTTTTATGTTCAATCTGCCTTTTGGAATGTAGGAAAAAACATTAACATGAAAGCGTAATTTGGGTGAAACGATATAAGTTAAAAAGGTAAAACTTACTTAATTTTGCTTAATTAAAAAACATTTATTTATTACGTAAATTAAATTTATTTTGTCGCTCTACGCTTTGAATACGTTACAGTGAATACATAGGTAACACACGTAAAACACACATCAAATGACGGTATAAATTTGTGGGAATCGAATTTACGACCCCAGGAGCAGATTGCAAATGTACTGAAGTCTACGTATCACCAGTCGCCAAAATTCAAAGTAAAATAGCATATTCATTACATTTATCCGACTAGAAACCATGGCGCAAAGACAGAAAGTATTCTCAAAGAAAAGTGTGTTTTTTTTTACTTACATTAAGCTCATTTTAAACCTTATCTATTTATAATAAATGTTATTTTAGCACTACAAAAGCTGCGTTTTAAGCCGCTGCAGGGCGAACTGCAAATACTTTCCGCAGTTTATCTCAAATAGTATAGCACATAAGCTTTTAAGGTCTTTAGCTTTTTAAAAGTCTGTCTCTCCAAATTCCTTGCTGTAACTTTTCAAGTTTTTAATATTCGCCTGACAAAGAAAAGAAGACACCTCGCGTTTTGATTTAAAGTTACAAAAGTAAATTTAAAAAAAAACATTAACCGACTTCTTAATTAATAGTTTGATAAAATATCATATCGAACAAAATCGACTATATACAAATATGTGTATAGTAATCTTATAGTTTTTGAAAACATAATTTTCATACTTTTTTATAAGATAAGAGATGAAAATAATTTTTGAACTGATTGTTTTACAAAATTAAAAGTTAATGCTATACACCGCTATAAAATCTTCGACCCCTTTCAACCTTTGACTCTATATTTGACCTCACAAAGTTTTGATCTTTGCAAGATTAACTATCACGATAGTGTATATCTCGTTGGAAAATTTAACTTTTATTTTTCTATAAAAGTATTACTGAATTGCTCTAATGCTACGAAAATAACATCAAACGAATAGCAGCGATAGGGCAGTGGTGAGACCTACAGACTACAGTTTAGAAGGTCTCTGGTTCAAATCCTGGGCCTGCAAACCAAGGGTTAGACTTCTCTAAGTTATCCAAGTTATAAAATCAGAATCTATGACATTCGTTATCAATGTCAGTGCTTTCTAATATGCTTATAGCATGGAATGATTTTCCCTCGCGATTTCGGAGGTCAGACAACAGTCACTCCGTGTGAAAACTAAAATTCTGAACTTTACAGTTACATAAGAAATGCATTTAAGGAATTCAGCAATTTAACCTTGACATGTATGTACATTTTTTAAGTATGTTTGTTTTAAAAAAGATAACCAAGATTCCTTTTGTAAAAAGTGTCAATCTAAACCCACCTTAAGATCTCGATACTGAAATAATTCGTGTCCCATATCTTCTAGCTAAATTTTAGGACAGAGTAATCCTGTTGCTGGAATAAAGATTTATAATAATTTACCGAGTGATAAGTAAAGGTTTGAAGGGTTTAAGTTTTAAGTGTAGACTTAAGAAATGGCTATTGACAAAATGTTACTACAGTTCGACTGATTTTTTTAATGGTAAATGTTGACATAAACGATTGATGATGAAATAAAATGGTATTTTCTCTGTATTCTCGTAATAAACTAAATCTTAATTTCTCAATGTTTTTACCAGTTATATTGTACGTCTGAAATGGAAAACTTTTGATTCTGTACCATCATACTTGATAATCGTATGTACACAGTTATGACATTGAACAAATATTCTATTCTATTCTATAATGATGCGTGCTTGAAACACTAATAGTAAAGTAGTAGAAAGGGTCAGAATCCCTATCGGGGTATCGATTGCTTAGCAGTTAGAGCAGTGGACCAGTTATCCAAAGGTCGTGGATTCGAATCTCATTCAGCTACCGAAGACGGTTTTATTTTTGTAAAATTCTGTTTAAAAAAATCGTTTTGTAACTGAAATTCAGTCACATCTAGTTTGACCAGTGAGCAGACCCTCCCCCCCGCACAGGGACTTAGTGAGGGGCCTTAGTTCCTCCCGGAGGCCGGGAAAAAATAACACCCAAAATTTGGCAGCTCTGGGTTAGTACTGACTACCGGGGGGGGGGGGGGAAACTAAGAGGGACTTGTGGAGGGCGCAGGGGAGGCAGCGGGGGAGGGGGCCCCTGCTGTCCAACCATGAACCTTCCAGGAAGTCGGCCACACACGCTATGGTCGCACAAGGAGGGCGCGTCCACTGCGTCTCTCTTAATCCTTCTCGGTGTTAAATGAATTAATGTCATGAATGAAAAAATATTTATACATTTTTTTACGTCATTGAATCAAAGTGATTATTTATAAACTATTGCGAAGTAGAATTAAAACTTATTCCTAAATAGACGTAACAAGGTAGCACTTTCAGTCAAAAGCAAAATAAAATTCATTTTTCCAATAAAATAACGAGAATTAGACCAAAAACGGGATATGAATACTTTTATTTAAAAATAACTATAAAGCATAGAAATTAAAATTCATTAAGTAATAAAGCGAGTGCGCTAACTGAATTGTACCTACCCGTCAAAAAGTTCATTTGGAAGCGGACCGGGGATTCCCCCGCGGCGTGTGAACCAACCGCATCGCGCACTCATTTAGTCCAGCCCAATCGCACACCTACTAATTTGGCAACAAAGTTTCGCGAGTTTATATCACAGGGTAATTGCGTGCAGAAGGCTGGCTTTATCTGAAGTACTAATTCTGATAGAGAGATCTTCTTTCTATTTGTGGCAAACGTTCTTATGCACAACCCGAAGAATGAGCCTTAAATCTATGTTTATTAGTATTTATTGCATATGGATCTAATATATGCAACAAATACAAATGAACAGGGCTCGATGTCTCTGTAATGGTAACAAAAAACTTTTCAATAACTACTAGTGAATAGAGGATGTAAGTATAGGTGGAGCGTCTGGCTTAGGGCCAGTTCACACGGTGATATAAATTGTTGTTCTTACCATGTGAATATAAGACTCTTAAAAATTTTATGTGAGTGCAAATTTAATTTCGGCATAATCGATTTCGTGATCATTGTGATGATTACCAGTTCGATATTGAAGCAAGTCAACTGTGTCCATCAGTCAATCGACAGGGGTGCCAAAAGACTGATTCTACTAACTTAAACTGGGGTCAATAAAGTTATTGCAGATAACGTACAGGAATTTTAGTGGAGTAGGATCGACATCAGTTAGGTACCAAGCAGCGTTGTTGCTGCAGATTGTTGCTAAATAACAGCTGCACTGTCATTCTCAATTTGGCATCGGCGCTTAGAGGATACTTAAAAAATGTTATACTCCACTTACGAAGTTACTACGTGAAGTACAGTATTTTTTAACTAATTTAGTGTAATGGAGTTCCTGTATTGTAAGATAATCACTACAAATTGTATTACTATATTACTAATACCACACTTTTGTGATTTCTTGGTTGGCAGGCATGACATAGTGTAACGTAGCCTAACTGACGACGAGTGGTAGAAGGTATTTCTTGAAGAAAAGGACAATGGCTGAAGGAGAAAACTTCACGAGTTCCTTGCACTAATATTTTGTTCTCAAGATCCTGTTGCAGTGTTTTATGCGCACTGCTTGTATGCGTCAGTTTTCAAGTAGAAGTTCATAAGAAATTTATTGAACAAATCTTAAACTTTGACCTTGACAATTTGTTATTATATTTTGGTTTCTGACGTTATAACCACAGTTTGAAATCATACATCATCATCAATCATTCAAAAATGCGACTACCCGCTTGAACACGGAAAAAATTTCACCGCGAACAAGATATGAGGCGTGATCTGTTGTACGAATGTGAGTGTGTTTATGATACTCTTTATATGGAGATGCCTTTCTGTTTCATAATGTAGTTATATTTTATTAGCTACCTAGAAGCTTGCACGCGACACGAACTTCTAAATACGTTAACAACAAACTGTAGAGGAGGAAGTTCTCAAGCGCTGTTTGATTCGCAAATCGCTTCGGGCTTGTTTGTTGCTAAAACTGTGGGTTAGGAATGTTACAGATGCAGCACTCATGTTATCACTTAGTCAATTTTAAACATGACAAGGTTAAATAGTACATATTAATGTTACCGTACCTCTAATATTATTTGATACAGTTTAATCATTATAACTTATATACAATGCATCCACTTGACCTAAGGGTTACAAGGTGCTTTATTGCATTTTTAAAGGTCAATCATATATTTTATGTTTATTTGGTGTAACTTATTTTCATGTCATGATATTAAGGAAATGTTTAAAGACCCATATAGCATAGAGTATAGTTGCAATCCGCTTCTGACAACGTGGATTCGATTTCTAGTCAGAACAAATATTTGTGTGCTTTGGAAGGCAAGTTAAACAATAAGTCCCTGTTATAAATGTATGTGGTAGTCGTTGCCCCTTCCCCCCCCCCCCCCCGTGATTATCATCGGATATAGGATGGCTTAAAAAATGCAGCTGTAAGACGCCACACACCAGCCTCTACTAATCCGCACTGGGTTAACATAAATCCAGCTTGCTAGAGGAGTTCGGGTCTGAGATGAATTGAAAAAACAAATGTTGTTGTTCAGACACATTTGTACAATGTACTAATATCGCTAGACGTAAACACGCTGGGAACAAACTCAACGATAGAAACTGTTACACCGCCAGTTTGATTCGTGCCGTTTCTAGCGCACCTCCGGCTCTGGGTACATCGATGGTAGAATCGTGGACTTGTCATCAAACTTTATTTAAAATTTATATTTTAGTTAAAAAAATATATTATACAGTGATTGATTTTGCTGGCTACTGGCTTTTGTTCAGTATGGTGAGTGTTAGGTAGATAGAGTTTTTGACAGCAAGCTCAAATATTTGACGATCGACACGGGTTGTGAAGTCAGTATAACTTCACTCCGCTCTCAGGTCGTGGGTTCGATTCCAATACATTGAATTATTATAGTATTATTTGCGTGCTTGATCTTTATTTGATATTTGTCGTGGTTTGCGTATTTCTGATGTATTATATACGCTGTTAAGTACTAATAAAACAAGCTCTGTTTAGTTTGGGAATAGAAGTGATGTGTGAGACGTTCAGGAATATTTATTTCTTTACTTTTTAATGACTTTAGCTAAAAATCAACTTCTGACGTCTATTAATTATTGTTCTTAGACAGAATTATAACAATAGAATATAGGGATTTTGATTAGATAAGATAAGATACAATATTGGTTCGAAAAAGTGTATTTCTTTTACCATATCTCCAGGTAACTACTTTCTGAATCCAGGAAGAAGCATAGCCGAGGCATCTGTGAAGTTATGACACAACGGATATTACCTAACCGAACCCTGCAGGATGCCGTCTGGAGAAGATTTCTCACTTAACTGTTACAGATGTATTAGCAGTAAAGTCACAAAGTGTTTTATTTATCGAGCATTTTGGTCGGTTTCTTCAACTGTGTGTTCAGTTGTAGTTTTAAAATATCCTTGTATATTTACTCTGCCAAATAGAAACTCCTAAAATTTTAGTTTCACATTTATTTATTCTTAAGGTAACAAACACATTTATTAGATAGAATTTTAAGAGTTTTGGTGCCTCGCGAAAAATTTACATCCCGATAGTGTGTTATTTTCTATAACTGTCATAAATTTTAGTTTATTTGTGTAAATATGGTGAGCTTTTAGACATACCTTCTGCTACAACGTACTCAAGTATTGAAAAGTTGCATATTACCGTGAATTATAACTGGTGAAAATTTATTACTTAACAGTTACATCTGTATGAGCATTAAAGTTAGAAAGTGTTTCGTTTATTAAAATTTTTCATCTGTTTCTTCGACATAGTGTTGTGGAAATCTAAAAGGATCCCTACAATTTTGGATTATGTAAAATGGAACTTGTTAAATTTATGGTACTTAGTAGCAATGTAAAAAAATATATAATAAAATAAAATAATTAATCCAACGTTACAATCTGTTATGTAAAAACGCTTCAATTGATTTAAAAAATAGTTGCCACAGTCAATGAAAGTTGATTGAGTAGATAGTCTTGCAGCGATTCCAATATTAAAGCCAGGGCTTGCAGTTTTTCCAAATTTTATATAATGTTAAACTTTTTCGATGCGGGTTCCTGTTACGTTGTCGCCTGAATCACTGGTAAATCACATCAGCTTACTCAAACAATCCCAGTTCTTTAAGAAATCCCATCAGCACGTTGATTAGGTTACAATTTCTATAGCATTTGACATCGAGACCTTCCGTGCATTGGCATAAAGGATCGCTAAGCAGGTTTTGGCTACTACTATACGAGGTAGTCCTTAAGGCAATTTGAAATCGTTATAGGACATCTGAGAATTTATAAAAGCAGAACGGTACAGTATTGCTTTCATTAATTCGTATTGGGTCATTGTGCTGAATGTCTCTTGTTTTATATATATTGTGATGATAAATAATTATCAAGAAGGGTACTTGTTTTAGAAATGTAAGCTTATGCTTTGATTGTAAATTATAATTTTAAGCTTTACTTACAAATTGTCTTTAAAGAATTAGTTTTGTCTAGTGAGATGGTTTTTTTCGTTATGAAAACCAGACTTACTTTTGTGTAAAATTCTGTTTACTTTAAAAGCGTAAGCATTCGCTAGTTTTCTTTCACATTGTCAAGTAAGTAACGAAAATGCGGTAAGTAAGAATGAATAAAAAAGCAAAAAATCCTTGCGTTACACAAAACAGTGGCAACACCGCAGCCGGGACCCTTGAATTCCGCAAGCGGTGCGAGGTAAAATGAAATGGGCAACACTTGAGAACTCGGGTATTCAAACGTCAGTGCAGGTGATGTATCTCCTGAATATATGGCTGTACTTTTTGTAAAAGTTTACAACTCGACGCGTGAATTTACGGTCGAGAAGGCTCACTTACAAATTAGCCGGCGCTTTCTAGCAACATTTTGAGAACGCTAGGCTTATAACTCTCTTAAACCCTCCATATATATTTTTTCTTTACAATAAAAATGCAAAATTTTTGAATGGAATTTCCGTTCGTTGCCCTTTGTTCTCATTTCTCGAGGATTATCCAATGCAAACTTGGCACTTTTTTTCTTGGAAAATATTTTTTTCTCCAACGATAAAAGCTCTTGTAATAAAACTCAATTTGCCATATTTTGCGCGTCCTGACTCGTGTTATGAATTAAACATGATATATGAAATTCAAATGCATTCATGCTGTGTGACCGTTCTCTAGTTCAACATTTTGACAAGGTTTTGTTTAACGTTGGTAAATGTAATGCTTATTGATGTAAAACTACAAAAGCTATTTTAAGGATAGGATAGGATGAAAAGATTTTGTAGTGACATTTTTAAGTTTCTCTATTGAGAGATTTCAGAATTTCATCAGAAAAATTTTACGGCCAAAAGCACTAATGTCTATTGTAATAGAAGAGTTACTACTATGGTATTTTTATGCTTTATTTTGTTTAAGACGCGGCAAAACCATCAGGAAAGACAGCGCCTATGCTTGTGTTATTAATTTAGTGGTTCAGTTGTTTTTAGTTCAATTCGGATTTTCTTTGACATGGTTCACATAGAACTCGGATTCCATTGTGAAACTGGCTAGTTTAAAAGAAAATATGGTTTTTGGATAAAAGTCCTAAAAATACTAAAATCGTCATCTGTTTTAAGATAGGTAAGCCCCGACATTATACTTAAAACAGTGTACAGGGATCCTTTCAAGAGCTTTGGACCCCAAGCCAACCTCTTCTGTAAGTGCACCTGCATCTGCCGATCAACGGACGAAGCTCTGGGGAACATACTAGCTCCCGATAAGCGGCAAAAAGAACGGCACCTATACGTGAGACCATAATGGCATATTTTATGCCTCTGCCTACCCTTTCGGGGCAACAGGCGTGATTTTATGTATGTTTGTCATATTAACATAATAGGTACTTAACCTAATTTACAACTGCTAGGGTTGGCTGGTAGAGATCTCTCCTAGAGATAACTCCACCTTTGTACTTTAGTTTTTAAATACTATTTTTGTAATGTAATTATGTTTTTATGTGCAATAAAGGATTAATAATAAATATCAAGATGCTACTCAATCAACGAAGTACACAAATAAAACTTTATAAACCAATTTGCATTGAACAAATAACAAAATCAAGGATTAAATAGAGAAAGTCAAGCAACCCCTTCTGATTTATATTCAATCTACCGAAACTTATCACGGCCTCATCAATAACTTGGATTAATTGAACCAAACAAGATTAACCGCAACCAACTGATGGGAACAATGTTATTTAGGAGCCAATTTCACACTGATATTACTGGGTAATATGGTTAAGTAAGGTCTTGTTTAGATACTAATAGGGGCTCATGACATAGTTGGTGTTTAGATATGTTGGATTTTTTGATATTAAAAGTAGCATTTTAGCATTTTTGGTCCGGAGCGAGAGGGAATGGGATGCTGTCGCCTCCTATTGCAAAGTAGTTATGCTAGCAAAGGAGGCGGCGGAACGATAGAGGCAGAGTGCCTCTCGTCACGGATCCAGCCGCCGCGGGGGACGCCCGAGACGTCGGGAGCCGCGGGACGACTCCCAGCCACCGTAGGCGCTAGCTTGTGGGCGGTGGGTAATGGGTTACTCGCCGCCCGTCCGCCTACTATAGGCGACAGGCCGCGTCGACGGCGCGTTCGTGTTCCACGCGCGCCTCAAAAAGACGTCAGCACACTGAGGGGCCCCTGGCGAGGGGGCCAAGTCTGCGGGGGTTGCGGGACTGTTCGAAAGGGTTACCGCGGCCTTGGTTTTACAGGCTCAAGAAGGAACATGGATGGTTTTTTAGTCAGTAAAAGTCTGACACACCCTTCCGCTTCACTCACAGCGGAAGACGGTCATATAATGATTTTCCATCAGAAAAAATAAAGGGCCCAGGGTCTGCTCACTGGTTTAACCAGGTATGGCTGAATTTCAGGTATTAAGTGGAGCAACTGCCGTCTGACCCCGCAACCCAAAAGATCATCATTATAGGGTTATACCAGTAGTCAGGATTTTAGAAGACACTGACTTCCCGAATATCGACTGCCATAGTTGTTCATGACAGCCAGGACCAACGGCTTAATGTGATTTCCAAGGAACGTAGCAAGTGATAATTAAGTACATAAGATCAAAATGCCATAGGTGCGCACCAGAGTTTGAACCCGAGACCCTCTGAATTTAAAGGCTATGGATCTCGCCACTGAGCTGTTGCTGCTGTCGATAGTACAATATTGCATTAATCGTATTATTTAATATTAACAGCATTATAAAGTACGTGGCTGAACAGAACACTTGGCCTTTTCAACAGATCACATAATCACGCAGGACAGACGGGTTGGTGATCGCAATCAAGCCAGTGGGCAGGATGACGCTGCTGCTCATCATCCGATAGGATTTCTCTTCGTCGACTCTTACAACTCAGCGAGGAAAGCCGTAGGAGAATTGGAGTGATCGACATAGATAGGCGGATTTGCAAGCTGTGGTGGCAGTTACACATAACTCAATAATCCGACGGCTGATGGGGCGTTGAGGTTCTTCAGTAGCGACCGAGAACCAGCAAGCGTAATAGAGGACGGCCATCCGGTAAACCGGGGTCTGGTCAAGAAGTAGAAACCCATTGGGAAAACCCATATTCAGAAGTGTGTTTCGAATGGCTGAAATTGTAATGATTAATATCCTTCATCAAGTCCTGCTTAGTACATAAGGAGGTAGGGGGGGGGGGGCAACACACTGCGCCTCTCTGATGAGGTCCTCCCGGTTCTGATCCGGGGAACGTTGGCCGCGGGCGGGGTGTCAGAAACTACAAATCCCCTGGTACTGGCCCCTCGCCCCTTTTTCAACAGCGGTGGGCGTCGTCGGAAGTTATTTGCGGCAGACATGCGGCGGTCGCGTCTGCTGCAAAGAGTCCCACACCCCCTCCCAGTCTCCCCTTTTGGCCGGAAGACAGTGCGTTGATGCATTTTGTTACCGACGTAATTAAAAAAAAAATAATAAAAAAAGTCCTGCTCAGTAGATATGGTATTAAATTTTCCACTCTCTAACTACTCGTTCTAGTATGAGGGATCTCCGCCATACCTTTCTTTGTTTTCTTTTCTTCCGGTGCATGGATATGTTTTCCAGCTCGTATATTTCCGGACATTTTAAGCAGTGCTTGAAACAGCTTATTTTAAGACAATCATGAGTATTATTCCACGTTATGGAGAGAGAAGAGATGGTAAGTGGTCAATATAAATAAGTTTTACGCGATCAGTGCGACAAACCTAAAGATTATTTTTACACAAAAAAAGTATTTATTTAGACACCGTCCTGTAGAGGTTCTATTCAAGTCAGAAACGCTAAGGCAAAATGGTGGCTAGATAAAATAGTAAAAGCGAATATTCTCGCCGGACGCAGAAAAATATTTGTACGCCTTCAACGCTTTTTAGGGATAAGCTTTTGCGTCTCAGGGATTAACTGGTATTAAAGATAAAGTGAAGAAAAGTGGTGGCACGAAATAAAATACGCAGTTCTTTAGTCAATGCCCGAGTTTAATAGAAATTAATTGGAATGAGACAAATTATAAAAATCATAATTTCAGAAAAACCCAGAACAGAATAAATATTCATGTTAATGCACATAAATTGTCCAGTGTGGGAATCGCGACACCCGCGACCCCTAGAGGGAAGTGCAGGTATACTGATCTCCACGCCTTATCGGTCAAAATCAGCTGGTTATCCCATAAACGTTGCATATATCAGTTCAAAGTACTACATAAAAATTCATTTTATACCCTAAATGCCTTAAATGGTAGCTCAACAACCATTTGAATAGAGAAAATAGTGGATTGCAAGGGAGTCAGACTAACTCAGCGTGAAATATGAGGGACGTGCGAGATTATGATAAGGCTGAGCACGGTAAATCATCGGATTTTCCGCATGAGAACTGAAGCAAATTTAAGGAGGACCTTTCTGAAACATTCACCGATTTATACATGGGGGGAATGTGTAATGTGACTTAACTTAATTAACTAAACAGTGTCAATACTAACGAGTTTGTATCTCAGACCTTCTCCGTTTAAAAATAAGAAGTTTGTCAAAGGAGCCTCGCTATAAAAGTTTCTTAACTATTATTCATATTAGCAATTTCTAGCAATTAGTGAAAGAAAAAAAAAACGATTTATACGTAGAGGGAATGTGACTTAACTTAATTAACTAAACAGTTTCAATACTAAAGATTTTGTATCTTAAATCTTCATTTAAAATAAGAAGAAGTTTTTCAAAGAACGCTATGAAAGCTTTTCAACTACTATTCATATTGACAAATTCGAAAACATTCTCCGATTTATACACGAAGGGAATGTGTAATGTGGCTTAACTTAATTATCCAAACAGTGTCAATACTAACTAGTTTGTATCTCAGACCTTCTCCGTTTAAAAATAAGAAGTTTGCCAAAGAAGGCGAGCTGTCGAAGCTTCTTAACTATTATTCATATAAGCCTTTTCTGAAACATTCACCGATTTATACATGGAGCGAATGCGTAATGTTTCTTATGGGAACGGTGCATGTCCCTGACTATCAGAAGCCTAGCAAGGCGTATCTACGCCCGTGGTAGAGGGGATTCCAGATGGATTTCGTGCATCGATTGCATATAAAAATTCATCAAAAATAAAGAAATTGGCGAAAACAACCAAACAGTCTCTTCGGTATTTAATCTACTTATAACCTGGAGTCAATTAAAATACTTGCAATGAATAGCTTAGAAGTAAAATGGCTGAATAAAAAGGCGAGACGCAACTTTACATATTATGTAATATTGCGAAATTGAATAGGTTATTTTATTTTTAACTACACGTTCTTATGTGTTATATGATGTAGATTTATGATATTTTTTTATATTTACTCATCCGTACATGATGACAAAGAACAATCAAATTAAAAAAGCCCAATTTTAGCGATCTGCTAAAATTTATTTGGGAATTCCCCACCTTAATATAATTAACTAAACAGTCTCAATACTAACAAGTTTTTATCTCAGACCTTCTTAGTTTAAAATAAAGAAGTTTGTCAAAGGAGGCTAGCTATTAAAGCTTCTCAACTATTCTTCATATTAGCAATTACAGTTTCTATGGACACAGGATTTCAAGCTCACAGAGTACTTTTAGCCTCATAGTAAGCAGTACTTGTACTATGGGAACTAGAAATCTATACTAATATTAATACTATAAAGCTGAAGAGTTTGTTTGTTTGTTTGAATGCGCTAATCTTAGGAACTATTGGTTCGAATTGTAAAAATTGTGTTGAATAGACCATTTATCGAGAAAGGCTTTTAGGCTATATAATATCACGCTGCAACTATTAGGACCGAAGAAATAATGAAAAATGTGAAAAAAACAGAGAAAATTATTCAACCTTGAGGGCTTCCGTTGCGTGCGCTGCAAAAACGGTTCAAGATACCAAAAATATATGTATGAAAGAATTATTCCTCTTGCAATGATCTAAAAAGACTTGGTGTACCTAGAGATTCATGAGGGAAACTTTATGCCGAAATAACTATTCCACGCGGACGAAGTCGCGGGCACAGCTAGTAATCAGTTTTTTTTTGTAAATACTCTGATAATATATGAAATTATTACACATGTAACTACGACTACATAATACATAACGTCAGCCTAATTTTCAAGCTGCTTATGTCCTTTTGAGAAAACTTTATAGGAGGAAGAAAAACTGTTTATTTTTCATAGGTAAGGCACTAATTGAATATAATATGTGTTATTCCAACTCGTTAACTAATAACACAATAATTAATGGGACTTCATAAATAAATGGCATTACAAATAAAATTACGCAAGTAATTACGGAGTTACGCAATTTAAAATTAGAATTTTGACTACGAGTTTTTCAAAACGTAAATACAAAAGACGTGTTACTTTTCACGCCTAAACCAGTTGACCGTTTTTTATTACATCTCGTATGAAGGTAGCTTTGACCCGAAAAAATGCGTGGATCGAAAAAGAATTAGCAAGCTGAAAAGGCAGTGTGCAGGGCACATAGCACGTAGAACTAACGTCCGCTGACGGAGATTTTACGTCAAAACTGTTCAATTTAGTGGAATAGTTCTGTTGTGTGTGAAATCTAGTTCATGGCTAGTTGACAAGTAACTAAAAGAAATTGAACTTAACGTCTTTGTTAAAATAGCTTCTTTCATACGTGCGAACAATTTTACCAAAAAGAAGATGAGATCACGCATTTTGTGTATATTACTTATAACAGTTCGTTTGAAATTGAACTGTCTCGTTTTTAACATGGACGCCTAATGGCAGTCGAGTTTCGTTTGTCTACAATATCGGGTGATTTATAGTCGCGCCAGAATATTTATTTATCATCTCACATTCACGTACGATCTAGATCAAAAGGAAAAATTGTGATTTATGACTGTTGCCGAGTTATGTTTTGGAGTTCCGCTCTCAAATGTTTTTAAGTTCGGGGAAACGGAGAATCTTTGACTGAAAACGTAGTGTAAGAAGTCCTATGGTAATATGGACAGACGCCCTGACACAGGCCGCGGGATCGAGCTGGAGGTAAGTCGCCTGGGATCGGTGTACAGGTAATGACTGTATCTATCAGTAGGCGTCTATAGGCTGATTATAATTTCAAAGCTATGTTACAAAATAGACACTTTACATATCGCAATACCAAGCAGATTTTAAGTAATTGATATTTCTTTAAAATATACCTACTTAAAACAGCGGTAATAGGCTTGCCACCTATTACGTGGGACGATAAATATAATTGGCCAAATGTAAGTATATAATACGCCTCAGCTTACCACTTCGGGAAAATTGTTTGTTTATATGTATGCTTAAAATACAAATTGCCCAAGAAAAAAAAATCATGCACACAAATATTTTATCAAACTTACAAACTCAAGATCGTAAGAACTAGCACATTAACCTACGCGTCGACTTCTTGGCGCGAAAGTAAAGCGTCATGTCTGCAGTTTTGTTTTATTTTCTAAAATTTGTGATATTTCGAATATTAATGTGTAATAACGGTGGATTATTAACCGCTAAGTGTTTGTGAACGTACATGAGTGTTGGTAAATGAAATAAACAGTGCAACATCACTTTTCAAATTCTCTCAAGAAGTCCATGTGAGATCTCAGTATAGTCCCACATCTTTACTGAGGACTCAAGGGGCTTAGGGGGAGGGCATCTCAATTATCATTTATCATCTTTATCACCACTCATTCTCATTTACTATAATTTATATGTTATTAATATATCTCTAACTTGACACTGGCTAAATGTGCTAAACGCACGAAGCCATTATTTAAAAGAAAAAATAAAAACCTACGCGTCAAACGTTGATATATGTCAGTGTTAAAAACAAATAAGTAATTAAGAAATTTTTATGATTATTCACATAAAAAATTTATAATAGCATGGTATATTGTTATTATAGCAGGTGTTCGTTTGTTGCTTGGCTGAATATGTAAGCCTTGTTGTCATAACGAATAATTAGATCACCTTCAGTTCACATAGTCCTTAGGGCTGATGTTTTCATTATTACAAGTTTCCATAAACTCTAAAAGTTGTTTAGAAGATAGATTTTAAAATTCATGATGAATTACTGTTTATAAGAGCCAAGCACACAATATAACATAAAGTATCTAATAGTTAATCTATACAAGCTTGTTTTTTAAAATATTTTTTATTACGTTTTATATGTTTAACATACAAAATATATTAATTGGCTTTTGCCGAAGTCCATCATTTTATTCACTGGACCCGAATATTGTAAAGAGAAAAATTAAGTTTTGTTATTATGAAAATGTTGTTTTTTAACACTATTTGATAACTACAATTATTCGTTCGGTGCGGAACCCCTTTCGTAAATATCACGAAATGTATATGGAAATTTTTCTTTCTTACTTCATTTGAGTATATATTTTCATGACCTAAGCACATTGAGAAAGCGACATAGTTTTATACTATATCTAGTAATTTCTAGATATACAATATATTTGTATATTTATTCGTTGTCTAGTATCTACAGTTCAAAGTATAAGCACTGCTCAGTTTGGAGCTAGAAGCGGTGTGTGAGATGTCTATGAATTTTCATTATTAAATACTAATCTGGCAAGTAAATCAGTAGATCGAAAGTTTACCGCGGCCCGGGGACATAGTAGGTTAAGCAGGAATATGGATGGTTAATAAAATCAGTCAGTCAGTATAAGTCTGACACACCCTGCTTTACTCACAGCTAAAGACGGTCATTCCATGATTATCCATCCTAAGAAAAAGGTCGATAGATGAACAATTTGAATCAAAAGGTAGTAGGTTCTAGTTTCTGGTAGTCTTTAGTTACTGTAAACAATACTATAAAATGCGAAAAATATATAAATATTATCTTCTTACCTATTTCGTACTCACTAGCTCTTCTTATTTTTTCTTAATGATTAATTCATAACTTTATTGTCAAATCATAATTGTTTGGAGACGAAGAGCTGAAAATCGAACTCAGTGGTGTGCCATTGGAGAGGCCTATGTTCAGCAGTGGACGAATGTAGGATGATGATGATGATGAAATCAATGCGATTTATTATAATACGTCCAAATGAACACTTAAACACAGAAACTTGCACAAATAAAAATATTTCATAACAAAAATTTTAACAGACGAATCCTTTCATAAAATGTGATCAAAATAATATATTTAAGCCTTTGTATTGGTAGAAACCCAATATAAGCCAGGAGACTAGAAGCTCAAATAATACCTATAATATTGTCCCATTGAAAGCAAGCGCCACAAATTAAGCTACCATCACACTGCTAGCTGCTTGCATAGCGGTGAAAACATCTGTTGCCTCTCCTAGACCTGGAAAGCTGCGCGTTCTTTAATAATAGCTGTATAATATTAACGCACTCTATGAGATTATTATGGGGTGGACTATAATGGTACAACATACAAAAAAAACCATCACATCCGCTCAGTTACACTGTGCCAGGTTTTATATCCGAAATTGACGACTACTGAACTTACTGAACTTACATATTACAGTGGCAAAATCTTTGTTGCTTTGTCGTACGTAGACATCTCACTTGATCACTGATTATAGTTAAAACATTTTATAAACGTTGTAGTCCAAACGCTTAAAATCTCCTATGTGTAAATTTTGACGAAACTTGTCTTCCCGAATATTTTAATAGTGTTTTTTTTTAAATTACAACAGAATAATTGTTTCATCATATTAGCCAATTTGCGGCCCACTTCTGAGAATCAGCCACAGAATATTAATAATACTCTTTTTTTCATTTTTTTTGTTAATCCCATCAATACTCAACACATTTTGAATTTGCTACGATCAAATATAGTCATTGCGTCAGTACTCGGCACGACATACTCATTGGTTGACCTGGCATAACTGTTGTGATAGTCTTATAAAAGATTCCTGTCTCGCTACCGCAGTAACCGCGTTTACTATGTGACTAGACTTTAAGCCGACAACGGGGGGAAACCGGGGAGATTGGATTCAGTATGATCCCCATTGGTGTATTGAAACCGGCTTGAAACTGATACTCGAACAATATCTGCCATAAGTTAATCAAAACCTTTTATTTCATTTTCAAAAGAATAAAATAAAGGATTTTTTCATGTACTGCAATTGGAATATATTTTAAACCGTAAATTAAAGAACTCAAATAACTTGGGTTTTTAATGACATTAAAAAAATATATGAAAAGATGAAATACGACTAATACGAAGGTTTTTAAGATGCCAACTCTTAAATTATGTAAATTTAAAAGTTAACACCTTACATACACTTATACTTCACGTTTACATTATTTTAATTACATTAGCCAGCTAATACGTGGGACCAACATAGTAGCGAAGTGTGGGCGTATATTATACCTCTGCCTACCCCTTCGAGGAAATAGGCGTGATTTTTTGTATGTAAATAAGTGGATCACAACATATTAAAACCGGTCGCATTAATACTGATCTTACCTAAAACAAAAAAAAACACATAACCCATAATAACAGTTTACAAATAAAATTATATGGTAAGATGTATTCGAAATTTCACTGCCATCCAACAACTACCTCTATATCAATAAAAATTTTCATTACCATAAAGGTTGGCAACGTTTTGAGATCAATTTTTTTTTTGCCCCACCTCTTTTGCTCAATTATTCTAAATGACATATTATTTATCAATTGACATATTATATATTTTTTTTGCCGCACGAAGAGAGCGGAGTTTGCAGAAATATTGTTAAAAAAAAATTACGAACTTCCAATAACTAGAATTGGATAGGATATTGCTTCTTGGCTGAAAAGTGAAGCGTCATGTCTGCAGTTTTGTTTTAATTTCTAAAATTTGTGATATTTCTAACATTAATGTGTAATAACGGTTGGTGAATCAAACAAAACAGTGCAACATCACTTTTCAAATTTTCTCTCAAGGAGTCCATGTGAGAACTCAGTATAGTCCCACTTCTTTACTGAGGACTCAAGGGGCTTAGGGGAGGGTATCTCATTTACCATTTATCATCTTTATCATCTCTCATTCTCATTTACTATGAATTATATATTATTGATATATCACTTACTTGACACTGGCTAGATGTGCTAGACGCACGAAGCCATTAGTTAAAAGGAAAAAAAGATAGGATATTATTATAACTTCAAATTAAAAAGCCCTATATTAAAATATGAGTACAAAAAGCCTGATACTGAAGCATTGAAGCACTATATTACTTGTAGCTATGCATTTATAATAATATAGACTACATCAAAAATATTTTACACATAACGTGCGCTTTTCTCAAACGACGTATTTTAAAATAATTAGTTTTCCGATTTTCTTAAAACTTCAGTAAATAAAGCTTGGTTTTAGAGCAAGGTATTAAGTTGAAGCCTTTTTTCCGGCACCCCTTTTGCTCAGCCATCCCAAATGACATATTTATCGCCAGCCGTCAGGCGCACGAGAAGCTCCGCCACCAGCCATTTCATTCATAATGTCTGCCGAACGCGGTTTTAGAAGTGAGTGGAGTTCGCAGGAACACGGGCGAGTAGTTTAGTATTGAAAAATAATTTACTTGGATATATCGCTACAACTGATGCGATTTGTATGTGCAATATTTTTTTTAATTTTGAATTAAAAAATTTAAATCTTTACAATTTTATCCTCCAAATATTATAAATGCAAAGTTTGTAAGTATATATGGATATAATATGTTTATTACTCTTTTACACATAAACTACTATACGGACGAAAATCTAGTGTATAACCTAGATTAACACATAGGATAATTTTTATATTAATTTTGGATAGGGACCACGCGAGTGACCACACTTTATTGAAAATTTTACATTTATTGACAAACGACACTGACTCTTTATTAATTTTTTTCGAAGTTACTATGCGTAGTAGATATGATCAAGTAGATATTAGTCACACATCTGCTGTAAAATTTCAACATCTTGTCGAAGTGTTTCATCAACTAATTTGCACATGGGTGTTAAAAATGTCACAGTGTGAAAGTTAGTCAATAATTCGCTGTACAGATTGCTTACATTGACCCATTATACTATTGTTGTGATATTACTGAGTAATCATATTTTATTATTAGATATAGATAGTTCTTATCTTATCACGGGGGCCACAGACTCTTTGTGGCCACTTTGACCCTTACGTCGCATCTTTTGTGAATCCCCTTGCCTTTCACTCCAAATATTATTGCCATCATCTTAATGACAGTGTTTGCAGATTGAAGCCCATAGTCTTTTGGCTGTGGGTAGGCCACTCCTAGGAGACCCATTCGGCAAGCTGCCAGCGAGTCACAGGTACACAGCAAGTGTTCAATAGTCTCTCTCACTCCTCTTCGTCTCCACATCTACGACATAGTGGTGATGTGGAGCATTTATATTCTGGTCTGTGTGTCTTTTTAATAAATAACGCTGGCTTAATGGAACAGAGACCCATTAGTGGCAAGTTAGATTCTAGTTACATACAGACAGTCTTTATATTTTTCACTGAGATCTCACCAATGTTAATCAAACGTTCAAAAGCCAAGTACCATGATTTAATAATATATCGCTTTTGCATGTTATGCTTCAACAAATATGATAAGTCCTCATAAGAAAATATTCTTTTATGATGTCCCAAAAATCATCTCAACGAGTTAAGTCAGTATTCCATTAAGCCAGCGATAAGTAATTAAGGAAATAAGTATGTAAGTATGTTAATGCATTATTTTGTATCCATAACTCAAGATCTTAATGTCATTTATCTTAGAAAAAAATAATTTGTTTGATCGTATAATTATTATATGTATCTACCTATATCTTCTTAATCTAATTATTATGAGTTAACTTTGATATAATGTTTTTTTTTTTAAATATTTTTACATACAAGACTACTTGTTGAAGGCGCTGCTTGGTGGGCCAGGATGATATGGGGTTAGAGGGCCCTTGCAGTCTAACCATAGACTCTCCGTGAAGTTGGCCACAGACACTATGGTCGCACACAGACAGGCGCTTCTACTGCGCCTCTCTGAGGAGGTCCTTCCAGTTCTGGCCGGGGGCAAGTTGGCCGCAGGCGGGTTATCAGACCCAGCTACTGATCTCCCGTCCCTTTTTAAAAGGCGGCGGGAGTCGTTGGAACCTTTCTAGTGGGAATTACTGCTGGAGGTCGTGTCTGCCGGTGATCGAGTCTCACACTCCCCCCTTTCGGTCCCCCTTTGGCCGTGAGGCAGTGCGTAAATGCATTTTATTACCGACGTAAATAAAAAAGCCTATGATTAGCAGTACAATCTTTGGGCTGATGATAATGAAGACGAAGCATACCCTTATTTATAACGCACTTAATTGTGTAAAATAATCTGTCATAACTTATTATGTATATATTGTAACTAGTTAAATTAGTATAAGTATGAAAGTGTTAAAAAGAAAACGTGTTTTTCTCTGCTTAAAATTAAGTATGAAGAGTGAACCACTGCAATGTTACCGTGCCCTAACCGGGTCTATGTTTGAGACTATCATATTTATTTTGAAACCTACTTATGCCACATAGCTGCAGCTATGTCTGTATAAAGAAATTTAAATGTAATAAATGATTCTGATTCTGAATTCAGACTAAGTGTAAATATTTCAGGTGGTCTTAAAGTTTAATAGTGTATTGCCTTAGATGACGTATTGCAATATATAATTTCAATATTTCTTGATGCGACTCTAGAATAAACTGAGAGCAGTCAGCAGACTGCTCATATTTATAACGAACTTAATTGTGTAAATATAATAATTTGTAATAACTTATAATATACTGTAACTAGTTTAAAAAATATAAGGAAATATTATAGAGTCATTAGTATGTAAGTGTTAATAAGAAAATGTGTTTATCTTTGCTTAATATTAAGTATAAAGAGTTATACACTGCAATGTTACTGTGCCCTAACCGGGTCTTTGTTTGAGACTATCATAATTATTTTAAAACCTATTTGTACCACATAGCTGCAGCTATGTATGTATAAGGAAATTGAAATGTAATAAATGATTCTGATTCTGAATAATCGTGATAATATTTAGATACAATACAGACTAAGTGTAAATATTTCAGGTGGTCTTAAAGTTTAATAGTGTATTGCCTTAGATGACGTATTGCAATATATAATTTCAATATTTCTTGATGCGACTCTAGAATAAACTGAGAGCAGTCAGCAGACTGCTTATATTTATAACGAACTTAATTGTGTAAATATAATAATTTATAATAACTCATAATATACTGTAACTAGTTTAAAAAATATAAGGAAATATTATAGAGTCATTAGTATGTAAGTGTTAATATGAAAATGTGTTTATCTTTGCTTAATATTAAGTATAAAGAGTTAAAACACTGCAATGTTACCGTGCCCTAACCGGGTCTATGTTTGAGACTATCATATTTATTTTTAAACCTACTTATGCCACATAGCTGCAGCTATGTATGTCTAGAGAAATTAAAATGTAATAAATGATTCTGATTCTGAATAATCGTGAGAATATTTAGATACAATACAGACTAAGTGTAAATATTTCAGGTGGTCTTAAAGTTTAATAGTGTATTGCCTTAGATGACTTATTGCAATATATAATTTCAATATTTCTTGATGCGACTCTAGAATAAACTGAGAGCAGTCAGCAGACTGCTCATATTTATAACGAACTTAATTGTGTAAATATAATAATGTGTAAAACTTATAATATACTGTAACTAGTTTAAGAATATAAGGAAATATTATAGAGTCATTAGTATGTAAGTGTTAATAAGAAAATGTGTTTATCTTTGCTTAATATTAAGTATAAAAAGTTAAACACTGCAATGTTACCGTGCCCTAACCGGGTCTATGTTTATCTTAAGACCTATTTGTACAACATAGATATTGAAATTTAATAAATAATTCTGATTCTGAATAATCGTGAGAAGTTTAAAGTTTATTCGTAAGTATTTAGATACAATACAGATTAAGTATAATGATTAAGAAGGTCTTAAAGTTTAGTAGTGTATTGCCTTAGATGACTTATTGCAGTATATAATTTCAATATTTCTTGATGCGACTCTGGAATAAACTGAGAGCAGACCAGGAGTGCCAAACATATAAATAATCGCCGCACCTGCGTGATTACCCTGAAGTATATAAACGTAGAAGAAGAATGAGGTGCGCAGAAGAATTAAGAATAAGCGCCTCCTACAAGGCGCTTATTCGGCGGGCGGCCCTCCGGCTAGGTGGAAAGACGACATGCGCAAACCGGCTGGAAGCAGTTGGAGACGAAGAGCTGAAGATCGAGTTCAGTGGCGTGCCATTGGAGAGGCCCATGTCCAGCAGTGGACAAGTGTAGACTGATGATAATGATGATGATATAAACCTATAGAAATCAGATTTACGTTATGGTGGCTTGAACTTAGTACTAACTTGATACTAATCAAACGTTTAGCTGTCAGAATACTGTTCCCTTCATGATAATTATGACATAAATCACAGATAATATGGAACCTAATCAAACGTAAAAATAGCTCATTACAAATAATGCAGCAAATCTTGTTAAGTATATGTCACGTTTACTCTCATCTTAAGCGCATTCCACCCACACGCGAACGGCGAATCAGATGCTCATTTTCGTATACATTGCAGCTATAAACTCAAAGTCCAATTAGCGCTCCGCTAAAACGAAGCGACGTAACGTAAATCGTACATACTTCCACATTCTAATAAACAATAATTTAGGAACATATGCTACATCCGAGAGCGAAAACTGGAAGGAGTTAGCTAAATGAACTCATAACGGCTGATTTAATATCCGGGGTTTGGTAACATTATTAATACATTTGGGGTCCTTTATCGCGCAAATTTCGGCTTTGAGTTAGAAATCAGGCTTTATATTGACATGTAAAATACTTCGTTAACGTTTCAAACGGTGTAGGTATGTAGTACTTGTAGTAATGATTCTGAAGGTGAACATTTTGTGATTATCTTTTGTTTTACTGAGCGTTAAGACCCATTATCTTCTCCAATAGAAATGGTTGACGTACTCATAGAAATAGTATATGCTTTTGGGAGCTAAGAGATGTACAAATGTACATTTTGTTTGTGATATTTTATGTGGTTCGTGGCCATAATACTTATTCATATTCTATTGAAAAGTCTGCCAAAGTATAGGAAATGTGCTTTTTTTTGTATTTGAAGAGTTTGTTTGTAAATAAATGAATACAAATATTATGGGAGAAAAGTAGTGCTTAGTTAGTTAGCTATATAAAAGTACATAAATACTCCATTTTTATAAACACATCATAATAAAGAAAAACACCCAAAAAAATTATATATTCTTGAAAAAAAAAAACAACGGGAGAATCGAACCCACGACCGTCAAAGCGGAGTGCAATCCGACAGCCCTCCGAGCCTTATCAGTATTCATTTATCTTTTAATGTTGTTTCTCTTGAAAGAAAACAAATGTAATAAGTTCTAGTTCAACCAAACAGAAGCTAAATACGTGAACCAAATACAATATTCAAATAACACGGTTAGTCTACATATTCTGCACGAAACACATTGATTATCCAAATCAATCTCATTACACACGACAATGATATCACTATGACATCACACAAAGCCAATTTTCGAGCTGACCGACATGTTTGTTATCTCAGAGAAATCGTGACATTATTTGCATAACATAAACAAGGATTATTAACATTTACCTGTCTAATAATAGAATTGCGATATTTTTATTGATAGAACCGTTTTACTTTTTCTTGAGTACAGCGCAGACGACAGTCTATTCGTGACGCACTTTTTAGACTGTGAAAATAGAACGTGTTTAATTATATGCAGTAACGCATGTGCCGCTGACTCGATCGTACAAAAAGTGTCGTCTGTGCTGTGCCTTATGGTGACAGCTTAATGAATTAACGAATAAATGAATGAAAACTTTATTGTACACCAAAATAAAGAAAAAAAAACAATGGAAAATTACAGTGAAAAGAATTCTGCAATGGGCAGCCTTATTGCTCACAGCAATTTTTTCAGGCAACCTTGGGATGGACAGGACATAATAAGAAGTATACACGTAGGGTAGCGCAATAGAGTGCTCTAATTAGCAATAATTATGATATATATACCAATATAAATAACACATAAAGAAATCCACGAATTCACTTTAATCAAAATAAATACTTTTTATGTATACTGTATAACATAAATTAGCATTTAGTTAATAGTATAACATTTGTGTATAGTATGTATGTATATATGTATGTATAAGTGTTAAGGTATAGTGTACCATCATCATGTAGATAACGTAGGGCTCCTACCAAGATCTGAGGAGTTCAAGCCAACCTCACCCGCAAGTGGTGCACCTGCCGATTAACGGACGAGGCTCTGGCGAACATTAAAGTGCCCGATAAGCGGCAACAGGCTCGCCACCTATGCTCGCTCGTTACGTGGGATCAACAATATAACAGGCGAGGTGTGGGCGTATGATAGTCTACTGTCTAAAATTTCCATTTGGTGAACCGTGTGCTTCAATGCCAATTTTTGGAAAAGGAAAAAGCCCATTTTATTTCGTTGAGAGTATGTCCAGATTGCTGCCTATTTAATTTGATTTAAAATATTTACTTTACACATCGCCGTGTTCTTATTTAGGTCACAGTAACAAAATTCGAAGTAGTTAGCAAAGAAGAGTTGACGACTCAAGTTATTAATAATTATGAGTACATATATTCACATTATTTATCTATACGTCTGTGGATAACTACGCCAGATGCTGCAAGTTATCATCAATTTCTAAGAAATACAAATGAACGAGTTTCAAATTTATGAGAAAGACATTACTGATTATTTGATGTGTTTCCGTTAGGAATATAGATATTGATTCAAGAGTTCTCAATATAAAAATATCAATATTTTGAAATGTTTTATAGTTTGCGGATATACAACACAAGATTTAAAGCCATATGTACCCACACAGAATTACAGTTCTATTGTTTCCTGTTCCTCGCCTGTGGCAGAAGGTGGCCACCTTCTCTAAGATTAATAGTCCAAAATCAATACTTGTTTACAGGGATCCTGCCATCAACTTTGAAAACCCAAGCCAACCTCCACCTGCCGAGTAATGGACGAGGCTCTGGCAAACATAGAAGCTCGCCACCTATTTATTACGTGGGACTAGCAACACAATTGGCGAAATGTGGACGTATAATATGCTTCTGCCTACCCTTTTGGGGGAATCAGGCATGATTTTATGTTTGCATGTATGTATCAATACTTGTTTACATTTTGTATTATGAACAACACTACCCGTAATTTTTGCTACATACATAATTATTTTATCAAATTTACAGTGAGTGAAAATATTGGGAGATCGAGAAAGAGCAGATCAAAAGGCAACCAACTACATGAAATGTTTGATAAAGCTAAAATGGTGTTCCACCATCTCATCAAGTAGAATGTTTCTCCCCCAAAAATTATACGTAACATTAGGTATGTACATTAGTACCAATAGATATCCTTAGTCATATTCCTGTAATCTTCTTTTAAGTAACGTTTAAGCCGGAATTTTCGAATTAGGTCATGTATAAAGGCATGAGTAAAGCTCTCTACAAACGAAACGAATAGAAGTAGCGGTCCAAAAATGTCAAATGTTACCGAACAAACTGCTTCCTTCCTTTATCGCTCTAAAGTAGACGTCTGAAATAGGCTAACTCATAGTGTATTTAGATAAGTAAAACGTCACTTAAGCTGGCCTTGAAATAATCCTCTCTGTTCGATACAGTAAACAAAATTATTTATAGCATGTCACATTACTTTATACATAGATTGTGCATTAGGACTAATGTAATAATCCGCTTTACGCGAGAGATGCGTTCCAGGGAAAATCGCTTAAAGCGAAGTACATTTTGAAGAATCAATCGGTTTTATAAGGAATTAAAAAAGTATGTAATTTTACTAAAAAATATATTAATTTTCTCCAGAGTTGCAGGTCTCGAACGAGTAACTTGCTGTTGTCGCTTGCTTGAAATTCACTCGTTAGTTTGATTTTCTGACCATTTTTAACGATCGCTCTCAAGGTTGATTCTAATAGACCGAATAGACGTAAGTAACTTAAACTTCAAACTCAACTTCAGGACTTTTTTTTTCAGGAGACATTTTTTCAGTGATGCAACAAATAAACATTTTTAGATAAAAATTGCAAATGCGATTGCGGTTGCGAATATGTGCCGTCGATGTTCGCGAATGCGAAAACTCACTTTTAAATTCGGCGCTATTTATATACGGCTTTATTTTGACAGCTTACTCGTTACGCGAGACACAGGCATACAATGTATAACTAATGTATTCCATTTTTTATAGCCGTCACAAAGTCGAACTTCCTTCATCAGCTCAGCCACTCAAGATAATTACCACCAGACTTAAATATTGCTGTAGCTTTAGAAATTACAATAAAATCGTTATATGCTTATAAAATTTAAGGACTCCTTCGATTTCCCTTTTATCCTATAATTTGATTTCTACATAATGATATCGGGGGCACTCTGCGAGTATACTTTTTTAACAAGACTAGAATTTTTAAAATCGGCTTACAACTAACGGAGGTATATTAAAAATGAAAAAACTTTTCATCGAACTGAACACCTTCTCCTTTTTTTTAAGTCGGGTAATATAAAAGAATATAAAAGGATATTATAATTTAAATACTAAACAGTAGACATATGTAAAGACAAATATAAATTTATGAAAGGAATATGTTTAAATTTAATGTATGTTAACATTATATGGCGGTTGAATTGTATTGTATAGCAGCGGTTGTATATGTTATGAGTGGTCAATCCATAAAAAAATGGAATTATTTACAAAACCAAATATTTCCTGCACCTACTACCATTTCAACCTTCTTACTTGCCTAGCTTTCTTTCGTATATACAGATGATTTTGCTTTTGTGGTATTATTGTTGCTATAATGATTAATTGAAGCAATTTAATACATATCAAAAGTGTAATCCTGATTATCATACTGCCCTCGTTAACCCAAAGACGTAAATATCAAGATAATACGGGGTTTAACGCGATTATAGAGCACGAATAGCGAATATGGACGGCACGACCCGTTTAAATGTAGATTACATTCAACATACAACGAAAAAGTTTATTTTTTTAATCGGAATATGGTAAAGAACTGCTTTTTAAGAGCAGAATATCCATGTTGTGAGTATAATCGTCTTATCAATGAATGTAATTATCAGCCATCCGTCTATAATAACATATAAATAGTAATCATTTATTATTGAATATCGTTTTATTAATATAATTATCAGCTATCCGTCTTTTATAAATATCTCATTTCCTTTCCCAAATATTACCGTGCCCGATAGGGTCCATAAGATACTCTATATCATCTTTAAACAACTATTGTAAGCTTACGGAGTGTAAAGAGCTTTAGAAGCAACATATTGACAAAAGTTGCTTCAATGTAATAAAATAAAAATTAATAAGATTTATCGAGTTTTGCAGGGCATTCTAAGTTACTGTAATAATAGTTATGTGTTGTGACACATAAAGTCTCATAATGTCAGGTATATAGTAGACCCCCCCGACTGGTCTCCACCTTGTCGTGGTGGGGGGGCTGAGTACCTCCCGGTAGGGCGCAGGAGGCGCTAGGGAAAAGGTAACACCCAGAGACCGACGACTCTGGGTGCTCTTAGTACTGACTACCGGGGGGGAAACTAAGCGGGACCTATGAAGGGCGCTGCGGGTAGGCCAGGAGGGCCCGCTCAGCAGCGCCAGGAGGATCTAGGCAGCGGGGGCAGGGGGCCCCTGCTGTCTAACCATGGACCCTCCGGGAAGTCGGCAACACACGCTATGGTCGCAGGGGGAGGTAGGAGGGGCGCGTCCACTGCGCCTCTCTGAGGAGGTCCTCCCGGTTTTGGTCCGGGGGACGTTGGCCGCAGGCGGGGTGTCAGAAGCTGCAACCCAGGTACTGGCCCCCGCCTCATTCTCAACAAGCGGCGGGCGTCGTCGGAAGATTTTTAGTGGGTATTGCTGCCGGCGGTCGTGTCTGCCGGTGGTGAGTCCCACACCCCCTTTCGGTCCCCCTTTGGCCGGAAGGCAGTGCGTAAACGCATTTTGTTACCGACGTAAAACAAAAAAAGAAAAAAAAAGGTATATAGTAGAGTTTTCGGATGAGAGGATTTATCTGATAATTTACTTTTAAAAGTTTATAAATTATAACCCGAATCCGCTATAATTTTATGTGTTTTTTTTTTCATTATGTAGACGAATATGGCACTTATTGTAAAGACGACAGCTAAAATATAGCTAACGTCATTATAATGCACGTATGAGATAAGTCTTACGTAAGAATATAATTTCATTCATATAATATGCAATTCTGATAAAATAATGTCTCGGAACTAGATACCAGGTTTCCTAAGACCATGATTTAAAAGATAAACATTTTTAAAGATATCTTTTATCTTTATACCAACAGGGAGAAGTATTACTATCAATATTTCACTATGCATAAGCATACGTTCCTTTCCAGAAATACGACGAGAGTTCAAATGTGATGACTCTGCAAAGTGGAATCCTTGAGTTAAAATATTTTGAAATAGGATATTTCAAGGCTTTATTCATAAAGTTTTTAGACATCTTTTTACGAGTAAGTAAAGCTATGTTAAAATTTCAATAGTTTTCTGAAAATTACGCAAGGGAGTGTATTAATAACAGCCAAGTTAAAGTATGTATTATTAGTCTTAGTAAAATTGCGACCTATTTGAAAAAACATAATTATAGTTATAGTAAATTACCGATTAAAAAAGCAAAGTCTAAAATTTTGGTAAGAAAACCAAGTTTATACCCTATACAATACTACTCGTATATTTGTTTTGTTTAAGTGTTTTTTATACCAAAACCGTAGAACTTACTTTTATAAAAGCGATATCAAACTAAAATTTTGAAATGTCCTTGGTTTACTTAGAGTGCGAGATGTGCATTCAAGTTAGATCTAACTGCATCAAGATCAAAACAACCGTGTATATATTTTATTGCCTCTAGAATGTCGATCCCAACGTCTTGCTAATAATAATAGTTTTAACCGCTGTATGTGTTTAAAACATAGATTAAAAATAAAATTTATTTAGACACAAAAGCATAACATGAAGACTTAACTAAAAATTATTACAACAAGAAACTATTAATACCTTCCTACAGAAACTCAGCATATGCTACAGTAAAATAATAACAATATCATAATTCTTGGACAATTACACCAATCATTAAGTTCCAAGATAAGTATTATCATGAACTTGCGTTTTGAAATATAAATAACGCATATTTAACTATACTATACATATATAATTTTCTTTCTGTCAATGAATATTTAATATGCATAGGAAATACTCAGACCAGAACTGATATTTATGTTCATGCACACAAAAATTTGTTCTGTATGAGAATCGAACCCACGACCTAAAGAGCGTAGCCACGCCATATCAGTCTTCGAAGTCATAGTGGAGGATCACTACAGCGCTGGTCTTCCATGAAGACATTTAAGCAATGAGGATGTTTCTACATATGCATAGGATGTACAGCTTCACGGTAAATATTCCCGTGCGTTAAGTACGACTTTTATTTAAAAACATTTTTCTCACTAGTGCAGGGAAAAGTTTGTATATATTTTATTTACGTGACAAATCCTAAAGTACACTAAATATTTTATAGTGTGCGGATGGTGACTCCTTAGTTTTGACGATGTTAATCCACATTAGTAAAATAAATTAAAAAAATTTAAAAAAAATCTCTTACAATCACACCAATTATTGAGTTCCAATATAAGTATCACTAAGAACTTGTGTTGATACTAAAGAACGGATAAACATACTTAAATACTTTTTTTTTAGTAAATACATACTTAAGATACATAGGAAAACACCCAGACCAGAACAAATATTCATGTTCATGCACACAAAGATTTGTCCTGTGCGGGAATCGAACCCACGACCTCTGGAGCGAACTATACTGTGGGTATACTGACCTCCACGCCATATCGGTCGTCAAATATTCAAAGAAAAGATCAATAATATAGATTATGCAGAACTTTATTTATAAAATTAGTTTCTGTTTTGGTTTGAATAGCAAATCAACAGATTTCGTATATGATTCTAAAACCAAGAGATATTAAAATATAGCCTGTAACATGTGCGTACAAGAGGATCCTCCAGATTAACTAAGTTGTCTCGCAAAATTAATGCTCACAGAACGAAAACCCTTCTCGTTGGTCTCGAAATTAAATCCTCTTAAAAGGTGTGAGAGGGACTACTTACTTGCAACTTATGTTTAGATCCGGCTAATCTGAATGTTGGCAAAGATAATTTTTAATGTGAGATTCATGGCTTTTAATTTTGGAAATTAAAGGTGTTTGCACACTATTTATATATTTTGACTAACTACGATACTTGTGACTTTGTCAGCGTGATCACGGAACAGTGCAACAGTGGATTGGACTAAAAGTTCACAAGTTAGACATTGTTGTCATCATACAGTAAACGGAGCATAATAGTAAGGGGCCCCATTTGGTATCTGGATAAGTATAATATCAGCAGCAAAAAGTCTCCTGCTAAAAATGTTGCCAACGATTTCACGTTGAAGTAGATTGAACTCTTTTTTTTTCCGGTTTCCCGCCAACATGCCATATCGTTGGTCTATCGAGCAATGCATTTAGTAATTCATCATTATGCTTGCATTATACCGGTTTCGCCAGCAGATCCTGAATCCTAAGCTTAGGCGCTGGCTTGTTGGCGGTTCTTAATATGTAAATCGCCGCCCGTTCTATAAGCGACAGGCCGCGTCAACAGCGCGTTCCTGTTTCTTTAAGGTCATTTGTTCCACGCGCGCCTCAATGACATGTCAGCATACTGAAGGGCAATCAGGAAGGGGGGCCAACCCTTCCGGAGTTTCGGGACCTTCATAGCAGGCTCAATCTTCACAGACACATCCTTCCGCTTCCACTTACAACGGGATAAGGTAATTACATAATTTTCCATCCGAAAAAAGAAGAAAAGAAACGGGCACTATCGGGATAGTTGCTAGAATGATAATGATTGTTTTCTAGTGCCATACCGCTTGACATCAATGAACTTACACAAGAACGACTTCCCAAATTTCTTGGTTTGAGTGCTGATAGTCTGCACAGTATGTGGATGGTCCCTAAGACCAGCACGTGTTGTTCGGGAGAAAAAAGGAAAGGGAGGGATGAAATAGAAATGCTCCAAGCAAACGATGTTATTTTTAAAAATAGCACTTACCACTTCTGCTTCCTTATTTTTGTCAATACTATGACGAAAATTGCCAGGTCATTAAAATGCTAGTACAGTTCAAAAAAAAATTGAAATATAAAACAATATTTACCATGAAAGGCATCTGCTTCGCAGTGCTCCCAATATACAGCATTGTATCCGGTTTTAATATTACATCGCTTGCGCTTAAACTAACAAGTTTAGGATCATTACATTCCAAGTAATGCTCAACTATGCTATGACTTTTTACAAAAAATGCTAGGGTCACCATTGTGTCGTCACTAAAAACATCATTATAAAATATTGCATTCGCAGCGCCAAATGTCAGTTTTGTTTTCCAAAATATGTCACTGATGGCCGTAAAACATAATGACACTTTTGTTCCATCACTATCTTCTATAGAAAACAGACAAGTCTCTTCTAATTCTGAGTCCAATCGAAATTTTACTTTTAATGCAAAAGGTACAGTTATAGTTCTATCACTAAGACTATTTGCAAGGTTCTCCAAAGCAACGCCAACGTTACTTATCTCACTGTCAATTTCTAATGCTTGCGAAAGTGGTAATGATCTGGCTACTCTATATTCATCTAATATATCGTAGACATCTGAAACAAAAGAAATTTCATTAAAAGCATGTCCAAATGCCTAATGTTCAGCTGCGCTAATAGCTTGGCGAAACTAGGCTAAGTTCATAAGCGTCCTTAAGGTGAACGTTTTTGTGGAAATTGAGACAAAGCACCCAGTATTTCGGAAGGCACGGTAAACCAGTGGTCCTTGTTATAACTATATAGATATGTTCTATTCGTTCAGCGAAGAAAGATGCTCTGGAGGCAGATCGCCACACACCTGCCTGCGCCAGCCAGCAATAGTTTAATGTAGTGCAGTATGGCCTAATCCGTCTCACTTTGATTTGAAACAGGAAGCCTAGTGTTTAAGTTTCATTGTTTTAATACTTAATGAACTTTTTTATTTCACAGATGAACGATTGCGGATTGTATATGTTTCGGTATTACCGTGGGCTCAAATCCCACACAGAGAAAATGAGATAGTACTCCGCGAAACCACATAATTAGAAATTAGTTACCAATCAATACGAGTACTATTAAAGGATGTTTTGTAGGAACATGAAATCTTTGAAGGCAGTAAATTTATATAATAGTGTACACTAGCCTTATAACAACAAATAGAATTAGATTGCATTATATGGACTTCAAAATTTCCTTGACCAGTGCCTGTTAGATCATAAAAAAATTATAAGCCAAAGTTAAGTAATACTCGATAAAACGAATCCCTCTGTTAGAAATGTACATAAACATTTCCATTTACACGAATTTCTTATCTATTGCTATTTGTCAAAGTGGAAGCAAACAAATTGCTGAATTAGCGACGCCCTATCCTCTACTTGTGCTTCGTTTAATTCAGAACAATCCTTACTTATTGACTGCACACAACCAAACTTTTTTTGTTTTAGAAATATCTAATTGTATAAAAACGTTTCTAAGTTTAAAAAATATTAGCCTGAAATAAGAATTATTACGCTTACCTAATTCTAATCAGTGTGCCAATTTTAAATGAAATTATCTTGTCAATCTCAGTTTTTACGTATTCTTTATTTTATGATCCATTGCTGACAAGCTAAAATAAATTTCTTTTGAGAATAGGCACTTATAAATTTAATAAATAACTATGTATTTTACTTTTAATTAACTATTTTTACTATTTTTATTAATTTTTAATAAATATTACTGCTGGCTGTCGCGTCTGCCGGTGGTGAGTCCCACACCCCCTTTGGCCGGAATGCACTACGTGAATGAATTTTGTTACCGACGTGAAGAGAAAAAAGTTCACTTTCATAGACTTATTCCACCCTATGTCTTCACCCCTGTCAGTTGTCATAGAAAGCACCTAAGGGAATAAGATCTCATATATTTTCATTGTGAGCGAACACTGTGTCATCATCTAGAGATCTCTGTAAAATTGAACTTTGCCACAACTAATAAATCTCCTTTAAATACTCGTAGTTATAGCAAGGTGTGCGTAAGATACTTCTCATGAATCTACCGGTTACAGTGTAAAACTTAGACCCTGATCGTGCAAAATGTGCGCGATCTTTCATTGGCACAAAGAAAAATAGGGCGTGTCATGTTCGGAATTACCCTGCGAGATCAGGTCAGAAATACGGAAAAATGCTGATGTACGAAGCTTCTTGACGTGGCTCGGGTCGTTGCTTATAATCAGTGGGGTTTGGTCGGACTTGTGGATTGAAGAGTGGACAGCCAATGTACGATTGAGCCAGAGAGTTCTGGATTGGGAATGTCTCCCAAGAACTAATGGTAGGAAAGATTGTTGACCGCCAGCTAGATTGTCTGAAGATATTGCCAAATCAGCGAAGAAGACCTGGCAAGGAAAACCCAATACCGATGGAAATGGTGAAATGACTCTCATACCCAATAGTGGGTAATACGGGTTGAAGAGGGAACCGTGAATCGAGTAGAAATTTCTGTAATGTCTAATTCAAACGGGGCTCCAAGACGCGCCCTTGTATTACTAGAAGCTGTTTGAGCTAATCTCGATCAAGTTCTATAATGGCCGCCGTCACGGTAGCTCCTTGGACAAAACACTGTTTTGGTGATTGTTTCGAACGAACAATAACTTTAGATTTCCATATTCTTTATGTTTTTGTTATAATAAGTCCTATTTTTTTTTCTTTGTAACTGTTCACATATGGACCTTGTGTTTTGTGAATTTTTATAAACTATTGACCCTAAGTCCAGACGGTATTTTGTATGAGTTATTTGAAATTATTGTAAGGATTACTACGATTACAGTTATAGCAATTAAATTGCATTTATCAACTCAACCCACTAACGTCCCGAATAAGCACGAGCCTCCTCTTACATACCAAGGTGTGAGGGTATTGGGTCCTACCCCTCCACGCTGACCCAGTGCGGATTGACATTTAAGTGCATTAACCGGGGAATAATCATTCCATAACTAAAAACAGATATGAACATATACTTACATCGCAATAAAAAATTATGAATAGGTAGGTAGTTACTTTTATTAGTTTTTGCTAAGTTCCGATAGTAATAATACGGACTACAATTAAATGCTTATAATGATATCATGATAGTTCCTCTTTCCTTATCCCGTATGATCTGATCACGTTTAACCCTCTTTGATTTCGATATATCTATGCAACATAAAATTATCGTAGCAATGAATAAAAACTAACCTGTTTCATTCGTTGCATTTTCTATTTGGTTGACCAGCAAACAAAGGAGAATATATCTGAAAAAAATAATGTATCTTTAATTATTGTCATAATTGTAATTATTTTTATTTTTTTTTATAAAATGAGAGATAGTGGTGAAATAATCACGGCACTTAATATAATATCATTTGCGCTTAAATTGTTCATTACATCGCAGGAAAAGACAATCGGAACATATTACTGTAGTTAAGCAATGTGCCCATAAGATTCCTGCTTTCCAATCGCTTTAACGTATTAATTTGTTTGCAGTTTTCCTATCCCATCAGTGGCAAGTCAACATTTAGTAAAATTTGAAAACACGTCGTTTCTAAATTTTATTTTGGCTCAATAATAGTTTCGTATACTTGAGGCGGTAACGAGCAGTCATGCTCATTTTATGATATTATGACAAATAAAACAAAATATAAATTTAAAAAAAAGTAAATATTACTACACTGAACTCACTAAGTTTAGATACACTTACATGCAAATAAATAAAAATAAAGTGTAAGTGAATCTAAAAGCCAGTTCCGAGCCCCTGCTCTGTAAAAAGAACTGACAAGAAACTCACAGGCTATGTCTAAATTAACGAAATAGCGATTAGATATTAATGCTTTTAATAATAGTTACAATTAATATATTCGATCCGATTACGATGTATATATTTGTACTTTTTAAATACGTAGTGTAATACAGAAATGAACGAAATATTGTGATCTTATGGCTTGAATCCTTGGTGTAAGCTCGTGCCACACGTATGCAAAAGCATCTTAAATGTGCCGGGTTTTGGTCAAGCCACAACGTATTGTATTAAGAACCGACCAATACTCCGACAGTTCGCCCAATAGATAAGAGTCTCAATCAGCTATTTAAACACTCGAGAATCATTAGTAAAGTATTTCTTATTGTTTAAAAATAATGTTATGATAGACTTTAAAATATTGAAATAAACAGTTTCTATAGTTTTTATTTTCTGAGCATACGAGCATCAAGCACAAGGTATTCAAGTGTATATCCAATACATACATATTCAATAC
This sequence comes from Musotima nitidalis, assembly GCA_949126915.1. Lineage (NCBI taxonomy): Eukaryota > Metazoa > Arthropoda > Insecta > Lepidoptera > Crambidae > Musotima > Musotima nitidalis. Next base: position 5,977,636 of record OX421429.1, read on the forward strand.
ATATCTGTAAACTAGCTGACCCCCCGGTCTCACCTGCGAGGTCTCCGTTCCCGTGGGAATACCAGCATAAAAAGTGTCCTATGTATTATTCAAGTACTGCAGCTATACACATAACATGTTTCAACAGAATGGGTCCAGTAAGTTTTGCGTGAAAAGGTAACCAACTTATATCCATAACCAGAAAGTTTCGTTCTTATAACGTTAGTAAGATAACTGAAAAAACATTTCAACATTCATAGAATGCGTTGGTTTACCTGGCATCATTAACTTGGTGTATAAAATATATAATATTATGTATATACTTATGTTTCACAGTGGACGTCTTAGGGCTAAGGTGATGGTAATACCTACTTAATGTAACAGCATTTCCTGCTATTACAAATTGTTGAAAATATAAATAAAATGCAAGATAATGTTCTACATATTCCACTCGATTTTCTCTAAATAATTAATTATGTATAACTCACATGTGGTGAACGGTGCTGGTGTCAAATTGTAATAGTACTATGTAACAATTACCTACTCTGTAACTACATCAATTGTCACTTTGTACCATCATTTGCTTACCTAAATATATTTTTTAATTTTTTTTCATATTTTTAAATAATATGTTACAGTAAATAGTCATTGGGTGGATTACACTAATATTTTCCTGTAACATTTTAAATTTTGCTTTTAAAATTATGGTAGGGCGTTTCTTTTTTTTACATTAACAACTATGTGGACTTTATATTTAGTAAATATGCCAAGATTTGCAAGAAGAAAGATTTTTATTCTTTAATGTTTTTAATGAATTGAAACTCACTTACTAGAGAACCGATTTCAAATATTATTTTATCATAAGAATGTGAGCAAGTGTCTCTGATTAACTAAGGCTATATTATTACATTCGGGTATCCCTAGTTACACCAAAAGAAAATTGACAAATTATCACTTCCCAAATATTGTTTTGTAAAATTTCATTTGCCAAATTATTACTTGGCAAATAAACTCTTCACAAATAATTGTATCGTAAACGTAATGCTTTCCAAGTGAACGTTTCGACAATAACTCAGTTAGTATTACATATTTTACGCAAAATAAAATAAGCCAAATAATTCGTCTCGAAACTTTTCAAATAACCATTTCTATTTGCATCTTTACTATTAATACTAATCTACAAATATTGGCCATACATAAATCAACAGTAGTATTTTCTGGCGCTTCGCCGGCCGCTACCGCGGCACGCTCGCTTCGCTCGCTCGGCTCGCGCGCTGACCACAAAGCGCGCGTTCTAACCTAACCTAACCAATATGTATCTAAGCCTCACTCATCATCATCACGTTAATTTCAAATTATGAACACATATTAAACAAACATTCCTTATACTATTTTATTTTTAGTATATATTTAGTATTAATATCTTAGTTTGTGATTATTTAAAATAATAAACGTAAAACTTTATGTCCAAACAAATCATTTGATTAAATGTTATTTGTCTAAAGTTTGTTTGCCGTAATAAATTACTTGTTAAAAAACCTAATGCCATAATGTCATTATCCGTAGTAATATACTGCCGAGTAAAAATTTGACCAAATGAAAATTTGCGTACTAAAATAATTCGCAACGTTGCATTGGTGTAAAAAAAGTTTGCTATTTGTTTGGATTATAAATTTTTGTCAAAATAGTTTTGGCAAAACGGCAGGATCCCTATTACATTCACATTATACTAGAACTCCAAAACCTCAGTCACTCTCCTGTCTCACCTCAGTACACCAAGGTAAAAAATATTTAATACATGGTTACTGAAGTGATGAGACGGCGCGCGGCGTCGCACTAGTTCTTAAATGATTTATTTAATTACTTTGATGCAATTTTATAAAATTTATATAATCAAAGAACATAGGGTAAAATTTCAGGTTACCGCGGTCTCGGGACGTAGCAGGCTCAAGAAGGAACATGAATAGTTTTTAGTCGGTACAAGTCTGACCCCTTCCCGCTCCACCCACAGCGGGGGAAGGTCATTAGGTGATTTTTCATCCGAAATAAAAAAGGGTAAAATTTTACTAATTTCTTTTAATAAATTTATTTATATGTCTAAATGCTTTAACTATAAAAAATAATAACTTCAGAAGTAATAAAAATGTCCAATTATGAAGTAAGTAAAGCAGAAGGCTTTGTAACTTGTGCCAGTTGACACTGCCCTGATCCCAGCCGGATGAAAAATGGCGGTTCAAAGTTTTCCAAATTGAAATAGTTCTTGTCCCTAAGCGGTCCGCAGAACTAGAAGTGCTATAAATATGTGTCACTTACTGAATACGCCGACGCATTATATCGGCAAACCTTTTTAAAGTTGTGTTTGATATGGGTTGTATGAAATATACATTCAGAATGTTTATTTGACTTATGATCGAAACATTATTTCTAATAAAACATAACATAGTTATAATAATATTTATTGGAACCGTAACATTATTTAAAAAACAATTTTAGCGTTAATAACCGCATCAGCCTGTGACAGTGTCGCAATCGTCAGCGCCCGCCTTAAAGACAGAGGTTTCAGACTTATAATAATTTTATCTTCACCTTGTACATTAAAAACGTGTTGGTGTGTGCGTGTGTGCAAACGGATGTCCATGAACATGACTGTGTATTACTAATACTGTTAAGATTCAAGTACGTGTGTTTGTTATTCAATTAGGCATAAACGGTTTATCAGGTCCAATTTATCTCCTTATAATCAAAAGAGTGCGTAACATAAAGTACCTAACTAAAGTTTCCGTTAGTCAAAACACATAAATGGTAACACTTCTGTTTTTAAAATAGTTCACATTGCTGTCTGCTGTACATGCAATTGTTTTATTGTGTTTTGTTGTAGTGCCAAACACCTTGTCGTATAAAAACTTAAGATTTTTTGCGTTTGTGTGTGCTAATTTAACTCATATATATGGAACTATTTGCGAAATAATCGATACGCAATTATAGTTCAAACAACTAGGCAAAACCAATTTTTTGATCGATATAGCGTGTACATGCACTCCGCTACTGAGGTCGTGGGTTCAATTTCAACACAGAACTAATCTTTGCATAAAAAATTGTTTTAATCTATGCGTTTTCTAAGTATCAAAATAATGTTATACAAATATAATAGTTAATAACAAAGAGTATTTACGTATGCTTATCCATAATATAAATTATGCATTTAGTCTGAAATTTAAAATTTGGTAAAATTGTAAGGGCTTAAACTAATAAAAGTGACGATTGAACACTAAAACTAATGGAGAGTCGAGGCCAGTCGAGGGCGCATATACGATTCGCGAATATTTAAATTTATATTATTTTTAGCAGATTGTATGATAGTATACTAGAAAAGTTCCAACTGATTCCAAATTCAAATTATTATACACCAAGAAGTTATATAATTAGTAAGCAGGTTTATTCCACAAGTAAGTAGGGGTGTTATTTCAAAGTTGCGAACTGGAAAATTTTACCGAATTCTGCTTACCTTAGGCCTAAGCACTGTATTCGCTTAAAGTAAACAGATCAATTCTATGGGTAGGCCACGTAACTTAAAACAAATTGTAACTTTGTGTTGTTAATACCTTGAAATTTAACATTATGATGTGCCGACCTATTTCCATAATATTGCGTAGGTTGCGATACTCCCTTTGCTACTCAAAACATTTATTATTAGTCCTAAAAACTGTAATATCGGTGTATTTTTCTAAACTTTATTGAACAAACGCAAAATAAAATGTACAAAAGACAAGACAAGACATTCGCTACTAATTAACCTTTGGGTTAGCAGAATAATATGAGGCAGTATGAACAACAACAAAAAAATACAAATAAACTTACATAGAATTAAATACCATACTATAAATAAACTACACATCTACATATACACAACATGTATATGTACACCTACACACAAACGTAAGAAGAATATATAGACTCAATTAAATAATTACTCCTCTAGAAAGTATTTTATAAGTTACGGCCTGAAAAAAAATTACTTGACACAGGCAACTCACTCGAAACAAGTGGGTCCATATGTAAAAAATAGTAGATAACTTATGACAAATGAAGCATGCAATTCCAAATTGGTGTGAACCATAATATCACTCCGACAATTAAATTTCCTTCAGTTTCACACAATATAACCTCAAATGCTCGTCTCTTCACTCGTCTCAGTATTCATTCATGGTCTCATACAAATTTATAACCTATAGACAGTATGCAAATGTATACGTTTATATTTTACTCATACATGAAATTGCTTCCATGTTAAATTAAATTAGGTATTCGTATGAGGTTTGACGAAGGCTGTGCTACTATGGCAGGTATTAATTAAGCTTGTGGCAATATTAGTATGTATGACGTCACGCGGAGTTAATTTCGTTTCGTTAATTGTTACGACAATTTTCATTTCGCTGTAAGTGTAAAAGCCGAAGCGACGGGCGGTGTAAATGCTCTGCAAGCAATATGAAGTAATGATAACCATTTTTTGTATCGCTATGAAATCCAGGATCCTGTGACCTCTGGAGCCCAAGCCAATCTCACCTGCTAGTGGTGCACCTGCCGATTAACAGACGAGGCTCTGGTGAACATAGAAGCGCCCTATTACGTGGGACCAATGACATAATTAACGAACTGTAGGCGTATATTATGCCTCTGCCTATCCCTTTGGGGAAACAGGCGTGATTATATGTATGTGTTACATACTTCCATCACTTATTGTTTTCATTAGGTATTATAAGAGAGACAGCATACTGCTTTTTGTACGTTCCTACTCCTCTCCTTCTTTATGTATTTTTTCTTTTAAATTACGGCTTCGTGCGTTTAGCACATTTAGCCAGTGTCAAGTAAGATATATATAATAATAATGTTATGTAAATCATAGTAAATAAGAAATAGTGGTGATAAAGATGATTGATGGTAAATTAGATGCCCTTCCCCAAAAACTCTTGAGGCCTCAGTAAAGATGTGGGACTATACTGAGATCTTGAATAGCGAATTTGAATAGTGATGTTGCACTGTTTTTTTCATTTACCAACACTCATGTACGTTCACAAACACTTAACAGTTATTAATCCACAGATATTACACATTAATGTTCAGAATATCATACATTTTAGAAAATAAAACAAAATTGCCACTTCCTCGCCAAGAAGTCCTTATATATATTTAAATACATATTGCGGCTCATACTTTTTTTTATTTAACAGAACATTATTTTAAAAAAAAATACAATCTCTTTAATTTTCCCTATGTGTCATACATTAATGGTGTTTTGGTTTTATAGTAGTAACATACTAACTCCCTTACTCGTATGGCTTTCTGTAAGGGTGACATCACACTTGTATACTGCTGTCCTATTGTTATTTGTAATGATTCCCTATTACAAGATCAAAAAACAATTATTAATACTATCCCAATTTTGTATGGATACAGACGGTTTTTGTGACAGAGGTAATAGCTATAAAAATTAACTATTATTTTACATCTCAAAAATGTAGTTAAAATAAACAAAATAAAATGCTAAAGAGCGAGTACACCGAAACTTAAATTAAAAAAAAAATATCGGTGATATTATTTAATCCTTATTAATTGAAATGATTATCTGTAACGATGAACTCTGTTTAACATACTACAAGTATTAATTGATTCGGTAAAATTGGTACCGTATTGTTCAATCTCTGAAACTTTTTATTTTTTAGTATAAATATTGGAGATAGCTTCTCTATTGCAGATGGATCAACTTTTTTTTATGGCTACAGGATTCCATGGACTTTATGTGATAATTTGAACTTTATTTTTATTAATTTGTTATATTCGATATTGAAATTTTATTTTTCTATGAATCATCATTTTGCATTTGAATATAGGACAAAATTACTTATGTTTAACTTTAACGACTTATTTTTATTTTACACTGTACCACCCACCCCACTTCAGGGTAAAGGTCTTTGATCTCTACATTCCTCGATATCCTGGGCGAGTCTCTCCATGGGACTTAATAATATGGCGGACTAAATAATAGGTTGGGGAAAAAGTCTTTTCGTATTTTTGTATGAAAAGTCAAGACATTTTTTTCAAAGTTTATTTACATTTATTTACAATATATATGTACCGTTTTGTTGAATAACTTTCTGCCATTTTGTGGGCAGAGACATTATCCCGTTACTGTAGAAACTTTGGGACTTCTGATCAAAAAAACGGGACAAATAGTTTTGGCAGTCCTCTCTTGAGGTCAACCTTACAGAACCTAAAGAATTCTGCAGAGACCGAAACAGGTGAAAATCTGAAGGCGCAAGGTCAGGGCTATATGGTGGATGCACTAGGACCTCCCAGTCGAACTCTCTTAATTTTTGCTGAGTGGCTAAAGATGTGTGTAGCCTAGCGTTATCGTGATGAAAGACCACACCCTTCCTGTTGATCAATTCCGGCCGTTTTCTCTCGACTGCTTCCTTTAATCTCATCAGTTGCTGGCACTAAAGATCAGAATCGATGGTTTTGCCGGGCGGTAAAAGCTCATAATAAACAATGCCCTTCCAATCCCACCATACACACAGCATCACCTTATTTCGTGTTAGGCCAGGTTTGGCCACAGTCTGTGAAGCCTGGCCAACTTTCGACCACGACCTTTTTCGCACGTTCTTGTCGTACGTGATCCACTTTTCATCGCCAGTTATCAATCTCTTCAAAAACGGCTCGGTTTCATTACGTCTCAATAATGAATCGCAAATGAGTACACGGTTCATTAAGTTTCTTTGAGTGAGCTCGTGTGGCACCCAAATATCGAGCTTTTTTGTATAACCAGCTTTCTTCAAATGGGTCAAAACTGTTTTGTGGTCAATTCCCAGTTCTTCAGCTACATCGTAACTACTAATATGCCGATCTTGCTCCACTCTTTCAAAAATGGCGTCCATTTTATTCGTAACAGGGCGACCAGAGCGAGGTGCATCTTTAACATCAAAATTCCCGGACTGAAAACGTTTGAACCAAATTTGTGCTACTCTTACTGACACTGCATCAGGTCCATAAACATCACAAATTTTTTTCACTGCTTGAGTTGCATTTTTGCCTTTTTTATAATAAAATTTTAAAATGTATCGAATTTCTTCATTAGATTCACTCATTTTAACGGAGAGAAAAACAAATGAAAAATAGCGGGAAACAACTTTTTTTTATTTTTTTCTTTTCTTTATAATGGAACCTTTTTAATGTTACCAAAACCAGCCAGACACAAATAGTACAGTCAAAAAAAATTTATAATAAGTTTATACCTACGTTATGCGAAAAGACTTTTTCCCCGACCTAATATTATAATTATTTAGTTCGTTTTGCCATAACAATGTCTGAATATCCGAAACAAATTACTACTGTAGCAATTTCGCCTATAATCAGCTGAAAGGTATCGCTTTTATTATTTAGTATTGTGTACTGTACATGCTATGCTAACATGCAATCGCGTGCGCTTAGTCATGCTGACGTCACCCGCTCAAGAGTTGCTCTGTCAGCTATGTTATTAGTAGCTAAGCTAATCGGATCACAAGTTAATTACCTTATCACAAAAATTTAACAAAATCATTTATGAGTATTTAAAAAGTTTCTGCACCAACTTGCTCAGTCCGAGTGGTCGACGAGTTCATAGAGATTAGTTTAGTTATGTCGGTAATAAAAAGGAATTTCTGCACTGCCTTCCGGCCGAAGGGGGCCCGAAAGGGGGTGTGGGATTCACCAACGGTAGACGCGACCGCCAGCAGTAATACCCACTAAAATTCTTCCGACGACGCCCACCGCTTGTTGAGAAATAAGCGGGGGGCCAGTATCTGGGATGTAGCGTCTTACACCCCGCCCGCGACCTACGTCCCCCGGACCGAAACCGGGAGGCCTCTAAAGAGAGGCGCAGTGCACGCCCCCGTCCTACCTGCTTGTGCGACCATAGCGTGTGTGGCCTACTCCTCTCCGGAGGACCCCTACCACCACCGCCTAAGACCCTCCTGGCGCTTCTAGACGGGCCCTCCTGCCCCCCCCCCACTGCACCTTCCACAGGCTGTCTTGATCTCCCATCCAGTTGTTAGTACTAAGGGCATCCAGAGTCGCCAACCTCAGGGTGTTCCCTTTTTCCGGCCTTCATCCTGTCGAGAGGTATTCAGCCCTCCCACTATGCCAAGGTGGATACCTGTCCAAGGGGGACGTACTTAGAGTGCTACTATAACACTTATAACACTTTGAGCTAACAAGTTGACATATTGATTCAATTATGACACGATTGTCTGCGATAGATAACTTTGACATAACATTATTCACACTTCCATTACCAGTCAGTGACGTGACAGTTGATAACACACACAAATTTAGTTTCGTCACGCTATCTTATAATGTATAGGTATGACGGCTTTCAATAATCGTATGCCAATAAAATGACAGTGTTCGTAATTACGAAATAAGAAAATTTTATCAAATGCATTAGAAATTTATACGGTAGGCATTTTAGAGCCCCTATTGAGCGCCCCTATTGGCCGTGTGGCGCCGGCCTAGAATAGCGTCACCCCCTCTCATCTCATGGGGAGTCGTAAGAGTCGACGAAGAGAAATAGGACCGGATGATGGGCAGCAGCGCCATCCTGCGTACTGGCTGGAACTGCGATCACCAACCCGCCTGCCCAGCGTGGTGATTACGGGCAAATACCCCTAATAGAATGGCACATACACACAAACGGCCCCCAGTCCCCGGCGGCCCCGCTATTCCAGATTACGGTAGCGGTCTTGGTAACGGCGGGGCAGGGGGTGCAAAGAATCACCGGCAGAGATCCGGCTACCATCCTAAACGACTTCTGCACCTGGCAACCTACAACACACGCACACTGAGGACTGATGAGAAGATTGACGAGCTGGAAGAGGAAATAGAGCAGTTGCACTGGGACATTATCGGGTTATCTGAAGTCCGAAGACAGGGGGAGGATACGATAATCCTCAAGTCCGGCAATCTGCTCTACCACCGGGAGGGCGACCACCTGTCCCAAGGTGGTGTCGGTTTTATAGTCCGGAAGTCCATCCGTAACAACATCGTGTCTATAAAGAGTGTGTCGACTAGGGTAGCGTACCTAATACTCAGAATCACCAAACGGTATTCGCTGAAGGTAATTCAGGTCTACGCACCGACCTCGACACACCCTGATGAGGACGTAGAGTTATTGTATGACGACATTTCTGCCGCCATACATACTTCACCAACTCACTACACGGTTGTTATGGGGGATTTCAACGCAAGGCTAGGCCAGCGAAGTGGTGACGAGCAGAAAGTGGGGCAATTTGGAGTAGGGCGAAGGAACCAAAGGGGCCAGCGGCTAGCGGATTTCATGGAGAAGGAGGGACTTTTTATGATGAACTCCTTCTTCAAGAAACCTCCGCAGAGAAAATGGACCTGGATGAGCCCTGATGGTTTCACGAGGAATGAGATAGACTTTATCATGACCACTAAGCGGCAAATATTCAATGATGTCTCTGTAATCGCTAGGGTGAAAACCGGCAGCGATCACCGAATTGTAAGAGGCACATTGAATATAAATGTCAAGCTTGAAAGGTCCCGCCTGATGAAGTCTACGCTCCGACCCTCAGTTGCCCATATTCAAAACCCCGAGTACTTTCAGATCGAGCTTCAAAATCGCTTCGCAGGTCTAGAGGACTGCGTGTCCGTCGACGACTTAAGTAGCGGGCTAGTTGAGACTGTCCACGCGGTGGGGTCCAAATTTTACAAGACCAGACCCCGAAATAAAACCCAAAAATTATCGACTGAGACTCTTGATCTCATGGAAGCACGACGACATATGCGATTGCAGTCTTCAGCAGATGCATTCTCTTACCGGCGTATCAATAGACAGATCACGAAATCCTTGCGACTTGATATTCGCAGATTCAGTACTACGTGTATTGAAAATGCAATAGAGAGGAACAAGGGTTCGAAAGTGTTCGCACGAGATCTGTCTATTGGCCAGAGTCAGTTAACGCAGCTGAAGACCAACAAGGGCAATCTAGTCACGTCGAAACCTGAGATCATGAGGGAAATCGAAGGGTTTTATGGGCAGTTATATACTAGTACGCAGGATCCCGCTACTTGTTTGGCTAAAGATCCTAGAGCCAAACTAACCAGGCACTACACCGAAGACATCCCGGACGTCAGCCTATACGAGATTAGGATGGCCCTGAAACAGCTGAAGAACAACAAGGCACCGGGTGAAGACGGGATGACAGCAGAGCTTCTGAGAGCGGGTGGTACACCGGTACTAAAGGTACTTCAGAGGCTCTTTAACACCGTCATCCTCGAGGAACGTACGCCACAGGCGTGGGCCAGTGGCGTGGTTGTACTTTTCTTCAAAAAAGGTGACAAATCTCTTTTGAAGAATTATAGGCCAATCACGCTACTGAGCCACGTCTATAAGTTGTTTTCACGGGTTATCACGAACCGTCTCGGTCATAGGTTTGACGACTTCCAGCCTCCCGAACAAGCCGGTTTCCGAAAAGGCTTTTCAACCATGGACCACATACATACGCTGCGGCAGGTTATACAGAAGACCGAGGAGTATAACCAGCCACTTTGCTTAGCGTTTGTGGACTATGAAAAGGCCTTCGATTCGATCGAGACTTGGGCAGTGTTTTCAGTCCCTGCAGCGATGCCGCATTGACCATCGGTATATTGAAGTGTTGAGAAGTTTATACAAAAACGCCACCATGTCCGTACGCGTACTAGACCAGCACACGAATCCTATCCTCCTGCGGAAGGGCGTGAGACAGGGAGATGTCATATCTCCGAAACTGTTCACTGCTGCCCTGGAGGATGTTTTCAAAATGCTGGACTGGGGAAACTACGGCATCAACATAAATGGCGAGTATATGTCTCACCTTCGATTTGCCGACGATATAGTGGTCATAGCGGAGTCGCTTGTGGATCTGGGCACAATGCTCGAAGACCTCGACAGAGCTTCCCAAAGGGTAGGTCTCAAAATGAACATGGACAAGACGAAAATTATGTCGAATGTCCATGTTAAGCCTACCCCAATAATTATTGGAGGCTCGGCTCTCGAAGTTGTCGACGAATATGTATACCTGGGACAAAAAGTCCAAATGGGTAGGTCCAACTTCGAGAAAGAGGTCAATCGTCGAATCCAGCTCGGTTGGGCTGCGTTCGGGAAACTGCGCTATATCTTCTCGTCAAAAATACCTCAGTGTCTTAAGACAAAAGTCTTTAACCAGTGTGTGTTGCCAGTGATGACGTACGGTACTGAGACTTGGTGCCTGACTATGGGCCTCATTAGAAAGCTCAAAGTCGCTCAGCGTGCAATGGAGAGAGCTATGCTCGGAGTGTCCCTACGTGATCGAATCAGAAATGAGGAAATCCGTAGGAGGACTGGAGTGACCGACATAGCGAGGCGAATTTGCAGGCTGAAGTGGCAATGGGCGGGGCACATAGCTCGAAGAACCGACGACCGATGGGGCGTCAAGGTTCTGCAATGGCGACCGCGAACCGGTAAACGTAGTAGAGGACGGCCTCCCACGCGATGGACCGATGATCTGGTCAAGGCGGCGGGAAGCCGATGGATGCAGGCGACTCAGGATCGCTCAATGTGGAAATCTATTGGGGAGGCCTATGTTCAGCAGTGGACGTCAGATGGCTGAGATGATGATGATGATGATGATGATGATTGAGCGCCACACACCTGCCTCCGTCTTGGTAGACTTTTGTTTCTTTTTTTTATTTACGTCGGTGATAAAATGCCTTTACGCACTGCCTCCCGGCCAAAGGGGGCAAAGAGCTTTTTTTGGTGATAAATTATTAAATTATGTTTGTTATATAAAGTATTATTACAATAGCGACTGACTATACTAGCGGCATCTGCACTAAGTGAACTAACTGATACTTACCACAGCCACGAGAGCTTACTGATTTCCCTACAATGCAACGTGACTTTCCTTAGGTTAAGGTGTTAGACTAGCCGAATTTGGGCAGAGCGAACATTCGTGTAATGTAAACCAATTCATGGTGCCTGACACGTACATGGAAACCCACCTCCTAACACATGAAAAAAAATACTAAAGATAAGTATCGATTGGACGTCGTTCCTCTCACAGTTATGCTTACAGATGCTTGTTTATGTTTGTCTAAAGCTTTGCTATTTTGCCCCTATTAACTGTTGACTTTAGCTTAAGTATCGTATTGCTTGGTCATTAAGTCGTTGTTGAATTATCCAGTTTTGGTTTATCTGACTTTCTAGACTTAATTGCGAAATATTTGATTTCGCCATGTCCTTATCTGTACGATACGACAATTTAATAAACATCACTTGACTACTGATTTAGTACTGAGTTAGACAGATTATGGTGATGATGAACGTAAAATATTTTTGTTTCTATAAACATGGGTCACACATTAGTTACTTAAGTCTTGTATTTGAATTTTGATCTCTTTAGTCCTAAAGAAACCGTATTGTTGATGGCCGCGATACAGGTTTTGCCTAGTGCTGTTGTTATTGTAAATTAGAAAAGAAAGAAAGAATTTACTTCTTTAAGAATTATTACTGTAAATACTGGAATGCGTAATAAAGATTTATTATTATTGAGTATTGAGTATGTGATGCCTGTGGCACTGGCTTAGAAAAGTGCCACCCCCTCTCATCTCCCGTGAGAGTCGACAAAGAGAAATCCTACCGGATATTAAGCAGCAGCGTCATTCTACATATTGGCTTGAAATGCGATCATCAGCCTGTCCGGTGTGGTGATTATGGGCAAATACGCCTAATATATTGAGGATATATATTATATTTTATATATTCATAATAAATTCCCTATATATTCATTTGAGGACAAAATATTATTTTCAAGACCTAATTGTCCACTAAATGAAAGAATTATGATTATATATGTTGTTTGGAAGTCCAATGTTCAGCAGTGGACTTAATAAAGCTGATATGATGAAGAGCTGTACGGGCTAACAAAATGATAACAATAAACGCTCATTATATTGAAACCTTCACGTAAAAAGTTGATTAAATTGCAATCTGTAGAGAGCGATCCTAAATGTAAATTTACAAAGTATTATAAAATGAGACGAAGGTGCAGATCATTTGAAACTAGGTCAGCTATTCGTAGCTTGAAGAAGGAGCATAATTTCAAGCCATTTTCAGTAATTTCTTGTCAGAAAAAGTATTTTTTCTGTACACATTAAAAATTTTAAATTCAACATTCCGTTTAAAATTCAAACTGTAACTATTACTTCAGGCGGCGAATGATCAATATATAAGTGTTATTGATAGGTGACATTTTAATTAAAAAAATATTAGGTACACAAAAAATAAAACCTCTTTTGCACCCAACAGCCTGAATGTTGAAAACTCTATGTTAGATGTATTATATACTATTGGCTGCTTTACCAAAATTTAACCTTATTCGACTTTAAAATAACATCAACTTCATAAAAACTTTTATAATTTATTTAACACACTTATCTAACAACTTATCGAGTAATAGAAAAGAACATAGCTACCTATCCTAAACAAATTTTTTTTTTAGGTAATTGGTTTGTACACATTCTCACTTGATATTGCATTGTATAGCTTCACAGACAAATGAATATTGTAACCAACCAATTGATAATTTAAAAGAGCATAGCCTGTGAGTTTCTTGCTAGTTTTTCTTACAGAGCGGTGGCTCGAAACTGGCACTTAGATTCACTTACACTGAAATATTTTTTAATTTTTTAATTGTTTGGTGGCACGTAAGTGAATTTAAGCTTCGTGATTTTAGTATAATTGTATATTTATTGTTTTTTTTTATATTTATAACTAATTTTGACGTTTTCAAGTAGGAATATAATAGTTTATGAAATGTGTAATATAATATGTAATAGTTTATGAAATAAAAAGTTCTTGAAGTTTGATAAAATAGTGAAATTAGTTCAAAAGAAATACAAGATATACACGAACGAGTATCTAATTGAAACGCAGTAGTACCTAAATATAAGCAACCCAATCTAGGTCGCTTGTGTTCGCGAATTCCCTGTCTGTCTACGGCACCGACTTTGTGCAAAGCAACTGGATGAATGAACGGGTTTGAGATTAGATGACGCCCCTTTCTAGAACTAGTTGGCTGGCATACGTGAATTCGTTCAGTAATTACTGTCACATAATGAGAATTTGTTTCCAATGCACTACAAAATGACATAAATGCTTTATTTGTTTTGCATTTTGTTCGTTTTAATTAGTTCGTTGTATATGAGCGCCAAATAACTGATAAAGCATAGATTTTTTATAGAGTCTGGTGACACAGTTTTGGTGCAGACTCATTGATATATCGGAAATGACAAAAAAAATATTCCTAGCTTAAAAAATTTTGAACAAGCTAATTAATAACAATAGTAATAATCGCTTATTTCAGACCAATATTCACACTACAAAGCAAACAACCAAATTCAATTAAAATGCAATAAATAAAATTAAAAATAGGCTCACTCAGGACGCGAATACACATGACTTCACAGCGTCGTGTGCATTCGCACCCAGCGCGCCAGCATCGGTGAGTCCCCACGTTCAGCTAACGTACCCAGGATGCCGTTCGAACTTGCTCGCAGCCTCGTGAGCATCGGCGCGCACCGCTTACGCATTATGGCGTGGAATTCTTCAACGCGAAGGTCATTGCATGACGCGTTAAACCGAACAGCACCCTGAATGCGTTGTTGCACTGAACTCGCAGGGAACCGTACGTGCGCTGGGTGTGTTTCACCCACAGGCTGCAGGTATAAAAGAACTGGCAGTAGGCAGTAGTAGGTAGTCACTTTGACCTGATCACTACAACCTGCGGGCGAGCATGTTACAACGCACGGACAGCGCCCTGCGCTCACGTTCTATGTCCAAGTGAGAATATATTTTATGTTTAAAGTTATCATTTAATTAGCTTCCAACTTACGATGATGTGATTCCATAATGTATGTCTGATTTCCTTGGTAGTTTGCACCGAATAAAATTACTGGATAAATGAATGGGTGCGAGACAGTTTCTGGAATTACATAGTTGTGGTACATGTGATTTCTTTTAGTAATTACTGTTAAATAATGAGAATTTGTATCAAATGCAATAGAGGGATGAGGAACCTTGATGTTTTATTCATTTTGCAGTTTGTGTCCGGTTACACAGCTTTGAAGAAGATATATAAATATACTAAATAAAAGATTCAGCAGTGGTTTTATAAAAACTGAAGTAACAATATATGTTAAATGTATGTTTATAAATTTTATGTTGAATTTCTTTTGCAGTTTGTTTATTTTTATTAAGTGTCGGAGCGCCGAAATTGTGTGTATTTTACATTGACGTTGACGTAGTTCAAAGGTCTACCTGCAGAATTCGAATTTATAATAAATTACCAAATGACTTAAAAAAAATAGATTTTTTTTTAAATTTCAGGCATAAAATATATTCGAAACTAATAGATCCAATGTTATAACACTATTGATGAATATTTAAATGCTATGATATAATATAATGTAATATTTTAATAATAATCCATTATTTTCTTTCATTTCACTTTGATAGTTTATAAGACCAATATTTGTACCCCAGTTATGATAGAATGCAAGATGCTAATATATATATCTTTAATTTTAAGATTTATTTTTAAAAATTACAATGAATATCTTTGTTGATGGTTTCATAAGTAAAGTACATATCAAACAATAAAGTAAATGTTCAGTAAAATCTAAATGGATACCTACAACCTTCAGGCCTGATTTTGGATATAAGAAGACAGTCACAGAATAGCTTTCACTGTAGGTGCTATAAAGGTATTCCACAGCGGATAAACATACAATATAACGTAGTATACTTTTACTAGACTAAGTATTAATTACTAAATATGTTTCATGAAATTAGTCATGTCATGAAAATAAAACTTAGCCTTTTGAAAGATACTGTAACATCCCATAGATTAAGACAATTAAAATCTTTTTTCAAATCTTTTTCCACTTACAAATAAACTAGTTTTAACTCTATGCATTAAAATTTGAAGTACATAAGTATTAGGTAAACTATATTATTCTTTAATTTGACGTATATACTATTCTAGAAGAAGATTAAAAGGAAAATATAGGCGTATCTCACCTAAATATAGACAAACCAATCTAGCTGACCTTCTGACACACTTTCTTGTAGTACTTTCTTCTTCTTGTAAGATATTCCAGCATTAGTCAGAAACATGAACTCCATTCATAGATGTGCTTCAAGTTTAGATGCAATTTGGTTGTAGGAATCTACGCAACGTATTCGACTGGAGTATGAACTGACCTTTGCTATATTTTACATACCTATTTTATATATTTACACTACATACAAAGCTAGTCAATATTCTGACAACATATTCAACTAAGTTTTGTTGGCGACTCAACTTTAAGAAATTAACCGCCGTGCGGCTTCCATTGGGGTTTATATGAATGTACCCTTTTGTTATAATTTTTTTTATATGATATTGCCCTCCTTTTTAGTAGGGGTAGGGCAGAGATCAAATCTTCCTACTTGCTACGATCTTGGCACAGACTTTTAGATTAATTTACACTCATTTACTTTTTCATACACGCCCGTCGGATTAGGGTACTTTTGACCAGCCTTTTCTCCAAAATTCTGTATGTGGTCATGGAAGGTCTTACGTAGTCTTCCCCTCCCTACACTTTATACAATAAATAAAAATCAAAAAAAGTAATCGCTTTTCAAATTTTTGGTTATTTTGCATCAAAGTACTAATATCAAATACATACATACATACATTCAAAACATATTATAAGACCACATTTCGCCAATTAAATTGTGGGTTCCACGTATAGGTAAATAAAATATAAATATTCTTAAATGCCACTAATTATTTAAGTGTCAAGTTAAGTATTTAAAAACTTGAGAACAGAAGTAATAACAAGATATATATATATCTCTCTTTTTATTACTTATGCCTTTGACATATAAATTCTAACAAATGATATGCCGCCCGGCGACTCTGTCTTCCGAATCATGAATAACATTCAACTTCACAGATGCGTCCCAAGTTTGATCGGATTTGGTCGCATTTTCGCTTCGGGCTAAAATCTTCTTCGATTATATTCTTTCCTTGAAGGGCCCTTTTTATTCCAGGCCATTTGTCGCGACCCGTAGAAATCTTTAATCGAGTTAAATAGTTTCTCAGTCACATATCTTTATACAAGGAGGTTTTGTGCTCGCGCCACATTGGAACTCATATTCAAATGCAAAAATAATGTAATATTTGAAATTTTCTTTATTATGCACAGAACAAAGGGAAAACAAAATAGCAAAAAACAAATGAATTATCACATTTAGAACCCGAACAGACAAGCTTTAAATTAAAATTTGAATTTGGAATTCCTAGGGAAATGCTGATTTGAGATCAAAGTGACCAGTTCGATATAATGCCAATTTCAAATGTAAGGAGGTCTTTACATTTTAGGTAATATTAGGTCGGGGAAAAAGTCTTTTCGCATAACGTAGGTATAAACTTATTATAAAATTTTTTTGACTGTACTATTTGTGTCTGGCTGGTTTTGGTAACATTAAAAAGGTTCCATTATAAAGAAAAGAAAAAAATAAAAAAAAGTTGTTTCCCGCTATTTTTCATTTGGTTTTCTCTCCGTAAAAATGAGTGAATCTAATGAAGAAATTAGATACATTTTAAAATTTTATTATAAAAAAGGCAAAAATGCAACTCAAGCAGTGAAAAAAATTTGTGATGTTTATGGACCTGATGCAGTGTCAGTAAGAGTAGCACAAATTTGGTTCAAACGTTTTCAGTCCGGAAATTTTGATGTTAAAGATGCACCTCGCTCTGGTCGCCCTGTTACGAATAAAATGGACGCCATTTTTGAAAGTGCGGAGCAAGATCGGCATATTAGTAGTTACGATGTAGCTGAAGAACTGGGAATTGACCACAAAACAGTTTTGACCCATTTGAAGAAAGCTGGTTATACAAAAAAGCTCGATATTTGGGTGTTACACGAGCTCACTCAAAGAAACTTAATGAACCGTGTACTCATTTGCGATTCATTATTGAGACGTAATGAAACCGAGCCGTTTTTGAAGAGATTGATAACTGGCGATGAAAAGTGGATCACGTACGACAAGAACGTGCGAAAAAGGTCGTGGTCGAAAGTTGGCCAGGCTTCACAGACTGTGGCCAACCTTTTTTTTTTTTTTTATTATCGTCTGTAAAAAAATGCTGCTTACGCACTGTCTCCCGGCCAAAAGGGGGAGACCGGGAGGGGGTGTGGGACTCACTGCGGCCGACGCGACCACCGCAGTCCTACCCACTAAAAAACTTCAGACGACGCCCACCGCTGTTGAAAAGGGGCGAGGCACCAGTGCCCGGAGTTTGTAGCTTCTGGTACCCCGCCCGCGGCCAACATTCCCCGGATCAGAACCGGGGAGACCTCCTCAGGAAGGCGCAATTTGCAGCGCCCCCCCTACCTCTATGTGCGGCCATGGCGTAACTGGCCGACTTCGGGGGGGGTCTATGGCGAGACGGAAGGGGCCCCCCCTGCCCCCGCCGCCTAAGACCCCCCGGGCGCTGCCTGACGGGCCCTCCTGGCCCGCCCACTGCGCCAACGGCGTAGCCGGAGAGAGAGCGGATCCCGCTCCCTCTCCCGCTCCGCGGCCTCCTTCTGCGACATCACCACTTCGCAGAAGGAGGCCATCGCCTCCCACGCCGTCTCGCTGTCGACCATCTTTTGCATGATGGTCGGCAGCAAGAGAGCCACTCCACCCAGGGCCGCGGCTAACGTCGACCGCGGCCCCGCCCACGCAGGGCACGCCACCAAAGTGTGCTGCGCGGTGTCTTCCGCGCAGTCACAGTGGTAGCAACACCGGGTCGACTCCTCCCCGGCGACGTCACACAGATACTTCCTAAAGCACCCGTGCCCGGAAAGTACCTGTGTGAGCCGGAAAGTCATCGACCCCCACCGACGGCCGACCCATCGCTCTAAGATGGGCCCGACCGCCTCGAAGATACGGCGC
Organism: Musotima nitidalis; assembly: GCA_949126915.1. NCBI lineage: Eukaryota > Metazoa > Arthropoda > Insecta > Lepidoptera > Crambidae > Musotima > Musotima nitidalis. The sequence goes on from OX421429.1 coordinate 5,996,672, forward strand.
CTCGATCCTTCGGCACGCAGTTCGGCGCTCCTGTGTAGCTGCCGCCGCCATGCGCCCAGAGCCTGTGTCTGAGCGTCTCGACCCCTCCGCACCACTGTGTCCGGTGTGGGGCGGAGACCCTGGCTCCGGGATTGCGCGCCACGCCAGTAGACCGCCGAGAGAACCTCGGCGTCGAGGTCCCATGGCAGGGCGCGCATGCCACCTCATGGGAGATGGTGCGATACCCCCTAACGACACTGGTTGCCATGACCCTCTGCGACTGCTGCAGGATCTGTCGATGGCGACCCGATATGGAACTCGCCCAAATTGGGGCTCCATACAGGGCTATGGTTCGCACCACTCCCGTGTAAAGGCGGCGGCAACTGCCGCCACTCCCTCCGAGATTGGGGAGCAGGCGAGATAGAGCTCCCGCCGTGCTCACCAACCTCGGGCCTAGGTGCCGAAGGTGCGCTTCGAAGTCCCATCTGCTGTCGAGAAGGACGCCGAGAAACTGTCGAGTGTTCTCGACAGGGATGGGAGTTCCTCCTACCACGATACTAGGGCCTGGAGGCGGCCGCCTCCGGGGACCATGGAAAATAATGGCCCCGGATTTATGCAGTGCCACCTCGAGCCCCAGCCGCCGTATCCTCTCGACCACCGCCGCGACGCCGACAGTGGCCAACACTCTCGCATCCCGGGGGTCAGAACCCCGGGATGTTACGAGGGTGTCGTCGGCGTAACAGATCAAGTCCACGCCGTGCAAGTTCACACAGCGCAGAACGTAATCATATCCGATGTTCCACAGGAGTGGTCCCAGGACAGACCCCTGTGGAACACCGCACACCATACGCCGACGACAGCCTCCTCCGCCCATCGTTGGGAAGACTACCGCCCTCTCCGACAGGTAGTTCCCCAACAACCGCCGCAGATATGGAGGCACCCCGTGATATCGGAGCGCCTCCATAATCGTTGACCAGGGCAGGGTGTTGAAGGCGTTCGCGATATCGAGCGACACCGCAATCAACACCCCACCCCGGGAAACCGCCCTCTCCGACAGGTCCTGCAAGCGGCCGATCGCGTCAATCGTCGATCGGCCGCGGCGGAACCCGAACTGGTGGTCGGACAAATCTGGTCCGACCTCCTCCAGGTGCTCGACGAGGCGGTTGGCGATGACACGCTCCAGGAGCTTGCCCGCCTCGTCGAGCAGCACGATGGGCCGATAACCAGAAGGGTCATCGGCCGGACGTCCCTCTTTGGGAAGGAGTACCAAGCGGCCCTCCTTCCAGCGCCGCGGAAAAACCCCATCCCGCAGACACCTAGCAAAGAGGGAGGTCACGCGGGAAAGAAAAGGCGCTTCCTCCCCGCTCAAAACCAGGTCCCACGCCCTCGTCGGAATGCCGTCGGGACCTGGGGCCGTGCTCTTGCCCCTCAGGGGTAGCACGGCCCTTCCTACTTCCTCCTCGGTGAGCTCGGGCACATCCTCAGTGCCCGAGTCACGGGTGACATCTGGCGCCGCCATAGTGGGAGGCACGAAGTCGGTTCCCCTGTCTGGGAACAGTGCCTCAACCACCCTACCGAGTACCGCCGGTTCGAGACTGCTGGAGACGGGAGGGGTCCACGCTCGGAGCTTTTGCCGTACTATTTTGTACGGCCTGCCCCATGGATCCGCCTCAACGGCCTCCAGCAGCTCGTCCCACGCTGCGGCTTTGGACCGGCTAATGGCCCCGCGAAGGGCCCTCACCGTCTCTCTATAGGCGGCGTAGAGCCGATCCAACTCGGCGTCGTCGCGGATTCTCCTTCCGCGACACCTCTGGTAGCGGCGCCGCTCCACCGCACAGGTTCGGCGGAGCTGGGCGATCTCCGGCGACCACCAGTAGACCTGGGATCTGCGCAGGGGGGCGCGAACACGGGGCATGGCCACGTCACAAATACGCGCCATGGCCGCGCACACCCTCGCAGCCTCCCCCTCCACGTCCACCAGCGGTGGCTCCCGTGGCCACGCCTCGACCAGGGCTGCCTCCCGCAGCAAAGACCTGTCGAGGCGCTTGATCGCCCATCGTGGGCCGTCCAATCGCGGCTCTCCAACACCTCCGCTGGACGCTGGCACCGATGTGGAGACACTGAATCTGATATAGCGATGATCAGACAATGTCTCCACATCCTCCAGCACCCTCCAATCGTGGACACGATGCGCGAGAGAGGGCGCCGCAAACGAGATGTCGATAACAGACCCCCCGTTGCGGCGCACGCACGTGTCCACCGAACCGCGATTGAGGATGGACAGCCCACACTCTGTCACCCATTCCTCCAAGGCCGTCCCCCTCCCGTCAGTCGTCCGGGAGCCCCACGCCGTGGATTTGGCGTTGGGGTCCCCCATCACAATGACGGGGAGAGAAGAGCCTTGGGTTACTGCGCCCAACCTGACCAAAAACCGCTCGAACTCGACGAGGGGGCGATTGGGGGAGAAATAGACTCCCACAACCACCACCCCGCCGACCCGAGCGGCTACGAAACCTCCCCCTCTCCCGACGAGGACGAGAGGGGGAGTGCCCGCCGCCATACGCTGAATGATGGCCACCGAGCCGTCCGCGTCGCAGATCCAGTCGGAACGGACCGGGACGCGGTAGGGCTCAGCGGCCACTGCCAGACCGACCTGCCACTCCGCCATGGCCTGAAGAAGAAGATCCTGGGCCGCGGCGGAGTGGTTAAGGTTCGCCTGTAGAAGGTTGAGCTGGAGAGCCATAAATTAGTGGGTCTCCATATCAACCTCCCCCGACGGCCGATCCGTGGCGGCGGTAGGGCCCGATGGCAGCACGCCTTTGCCGGGGCCCTTCTTTTTGGCCTTGGGGGACCGGGCGAATGCCTTACCCCCAGGGCGATGGTCGGCCACCCTCCCAGCCTCCTCACAGAGGGGACAGTGGGGGGGGCAGAGCATTCACGGGCTCTGTGCCCTGGCCGAGCGCAGCGGAAACAGTTTCCGCTGCGGTCGACCGAAGACTTGCACTGGGCCCCGATATGGCCCAGCGCAAAACACCTGAAGCATCGGCCGGGGCGAGATTCCAAAAGGGTCGTCCCGGCCGATACCCAGCCCACCAACAGCCGCCCGCTGGCGACCTTTTTCGCGACCTCCACGGGGCAGGAGACCACAATGGCCCCCAGCCCCGCAGAGGTAGCCCTCCCAATTTCTCCCGGCCTGATAAGGTCGGGAGTGCAGCCACCGATAGCTGCCACCGCCGACACCACCTCCTCCTTCGAGACTGAGTCGTCCAGGCCCTAGACGCGGATGTCTGCCCGCATCACCGGCCTGGAGACTTTCACCTCCTCCGGCTCGTAGATTGCGCGGAGGCGCTCTGCGAGCCGATCGGCCTTTTCGTCCCGGGCCTCTCCTGCCAACTCTAGAACCCGGGCCCCCGTCACCGCCTTGCGGAACCGCACCGAGGCAATGCCGAGGTCGGCAAGGCGTATCTTCGCCTTGGCCTCGGCGATCACCGCCTCGTAGGTGCGGCCTCTCTCCACTGCGCCCGGCAGCAGCGTCATCACGACTGCTGCGGATGATGGCGGGCGCAGCGCCTTCTTTTTGGCGGGGGCTGTTGCCGATCGGCCCGGCTGTGGTGCCGGCCTGGCAGGAGCAGCGCTCCGCGACCCTTTGGCCTGCGCCGCCACTCTCCCTTTGGGGCGGCGCGAGACCACAGTGGTCCAGGTCTCCCGTTCCTGGCCACCCGACTGGGACGGGGTGGCAACGGGAGCCGCTGGACGGACCTCCGATGGAGAGGAAGGAACAGCCGGTGCGGACGCCGAAACAGGCACCGGCTGCTTCTTCCCCTTTCCCTTCCCCTTCCCCTTCTTGGTAGGGGGAGGAGGGGGCCGCGCTGGAGCCACAGCAGGGGTCGAAGATGGGCCCGGCTGCGGCGAAAGGGCCGCCCGGTCGGCCCGAAGTGGGGGACGCACTGACTTCTCGGGCAGCAGGCGGCCGCACACCTCCAGGCCCTCGAAGCGCGCATCCAGACTTGCCCGGAGCTCTTGCAAATCCCGCCCGAACCGCTCTTCTACCTGTGTCAGATCCACAGGCCTCCGCACCTCCTCGCGAAGGGAGGAGACCTCTCTGATGAGTTGAGCCTGTTGCGACAGGAGGCGGGCGTTCTCCAGCCTCGAAGTCTTTTCTGCGGCTTCATTGCTACTCCTCAGGCGCTCCACCTCCTGTCGCAGCATCTCTTCCTCTGCCGTCGGGGGACGAGCCACCATGGCACTAAGGTACTTTTTCCCTACCTCGACAGCGTGGCTGAAACCGCCGTGGAAAGTCCCCTTCAACGATGAGGATCTTTTTGTCATCTCGTCGATGGCGGTCAGGCATTTTGATAGCCTGTCCGCCAGTGTGTGCGACGAAACGTCGTCCACCGAGTCCCAGCCCGCTGTCATGGCCCGAAAGTCTGTGGCACAATCTGATCAGGGCGCGCGCGAGGGGCCCGGCATCGACTCCCAATCCCTTCTCTCGCGCTCAACCTCCAGCCTATCCTGCGCCCGGCCAACACTCAGCGCCCTCCTGGCCTCACTGAGTCCGACCGTAAGGCCGTAGGAAGAAACGCGGCCACGGGATCGGCCGCGCTTCGTCGACACTCTGACGTCGTCCAGGGCCATGTCGGCCTCGCTGACCGAGCTCGCCCAGGGGGACCTCTTCCTTTTTTGGCGAAGGCAGTAGGGCTGAACCCCAGACGAACTGCCTTCGCCAAACTCCATGTCTGACGTCTCCGACGCTTTCGCGGGACCCACAGTATCCATGGTCCCCGCCGAACCGTCGGAGAGAATCTCCTCCGGCGCCGGCGTCGACACGAACCTGCCATGCTCGTCCCTCGGCGGGCCCGGCCCTCCACCGCCCCTAAGGCGCAACACACCACCACGTCGCTTGGCAGCACAAAAATCCAGTAAAGGAAAGCCAGGGTTGTCGGTGCGGAGATCAGCAGAATGCCGACCCCCGAAGCAGCTTTTGCCCCCTCCGTATAACACGGGGCAGACACCCGCCGAAGCGGGTGTGCAGGATTCCCCCTTTCGAGGACCTGCCCGGAGAATATTTGTAAGTCTGCTTGTCATTATTTAATACTCCCTCTCTTTTTTCGGGGGTGAGCTCCCCCGCACGCTAGCGACTGGACTCCCTCCAGCCATGCATCCCTTCGGCACGATCCGCTCACCTTGGGATTGGGGTAATTTATTATAGTGGTATTCTTCCACGCGGCACCACTCTCAGTGAGCGGCACCTCCGGTCCGCAGACTGCGGATTACGGATTGCCCGACGGGGAGTCAAGAGACCCCCCCGACAGCCACTGGGATGTAACTGCCGGACTCGCCGCGCCGCAGGCCTTGCAGGCCTGCCACCCACCGCCGCTTGAAAGCGGCCACTGCCCTCGAAAGGGCGAAACAAGAGGCGCGAAATACGCCTCGCCACCACTGGGAAAATGGGCTGCATCCCCTGCCACCTCAGATGAGCTGAGGCGTGCTGGGAGCAGCCGACACCCTACGCCGTATGACAACGACACAACTGGGCCGCTTTCCAGCCGCGAAATGCGACCGGGGGTGCGCCCCACTAAACCCGCCAGTTTTGGTCCGCGCCGGACTTATAAATGCCGGTACCACAATGTGTGGCATGCCCCTATCCGCCACCTGGGGACGCGCCCGATGGGAGTCTGGCAACTCCACACGGGGACTGTGGCCAACCTGGCCTAACACGAAATAAGGTGATGCTGTGTGTATGGTGGGATTGGAAGGGCATTGTTTATTATGAGCTTTTACCGCCCGGCAAAACCATCGATTCTGATCTTTACTGCCAGCAACTGATGAGATTAAAGGAAGCAGTCGAGAGAAAACGGCCGGAATTGATCAACAGGAAGGGTGTGGTCTTTCATCACGATAACGCTAGACCACACAAATCTTTAGCCACTCAGCAAAAATTAAGAGAGTTCGACTGGGAGGTCCTAGTGCATCCACCATATAGCCCTGACCTTGCGCCTTCAGATTTTCACCTGTTTCGGTCTCTGCAGAATTATTTAGGTTCTGTAAGGTTGACCTCAAGAGAGGACTGCCAAAACTATTTGTCCCGTTTTTTTGATCAGAAGTCCCAAAGTTTCTACAGTAACGGGATAATGTCTCTGCCCACAAAATGGCAGAAAGTTATTCAAAAAAACGGTACATATATATTGTAAATAAATGTAAATAAACTTTGAAAAAAATGTCTTGACTTTTCATACAAAAATACGAAAAGACTTTTTCCCCAACCTATTATTTATCCATAAGTCTTTTGTGTTGAAACTAACATTAGTTGGACGCACGTCTATTATCCTTACAGTTACAAAGCTGATCCCGATGTGATCTGAAGACTCAAGGTTAGTTAATATTGATTTATTATATCTAAATAAAAACAATCCCTACCAAAATTAAACTCATTACATTAACATAACACCATTATTATCTCAGCTATTAGAATTATATTATCTGTGAATACACTTAGACGAGACACGTAAAAATGCATAATTCATAAGAATTTTATTGTGAATACCAGGCTATATAGGTGCCATTTTAAATTAAATAAGAAGTTTCATTGTGTCCAATAATAGGTAATACATAAATTAATATGTCATCAAATGTGCATACAATATTTCTAAGCAATACCCTAATAAAATGGACGAAATTAACCTAATAGTATCATATACCAGAAATGCGAGTAGGTTTATTGTCCAATAACTAAATTTTACAGAGGTCAGTACTTGGATGGGTGACCGTTTGTGTGGCATTTGATATCGAGCGCTTCCGTGCTTCGGAAGGCACGTTAAGCCGTTGGTCCCGGTTATCACTAAATGTGGTAGTCGTTAAGCCATGTTAGAGGCCTAATGGGCGGCTTGATAAATTCTAACAGCAGGACGCCATACACCTGCCTCCGCCAATCCGCACTGGGTCAGCGTGGTGGAGTATGACCCATTACCCTCACACCTTGATTTGTGAGAGGAGGCTCGTGCTCAGTAGTGGGACGTTGATGGGCTGAAATGATGATGATGATGAACTAAATTTTATTAAAATATTTATTGCGACCTTGTCATGACAGCGAAAGATCACCCGCTGAGAAAATTAAAAGCAATAAAAAAGTAGTGCTGTCATAAATTTAAATTCTCAAGCAATAGATTGAAAATTAGGAGACGAATGAATTATTTCATAGATAACATCAATGTCAATCTAAAAATATCGATATAAAACAAACTGATGCTCTTAAATAAATTAGATTGAGCGTCAAAAGTACTGATTGAGCATATAATGTGGGATTTGAGGGCTGAGTTAGAATTTTGATGTGCAATACATAACTATATGCAAATACATTGTTTAGTGTAGGTATAATGTAATAATTTTGATTACACATTGAGTATAAGCGATTTAATATTATGGCCCAATATCCAACCCGACCCAAAAACTATTCTATAAAATGTTGCCAAGACGAGATCAAATGGATCGCACTGTCAAATGTTATCAGATGTCATGTACAGCCAGGCTCCGAACTCTACAAGCCTTAACTTCACATGCTCCACACCATAGTGTGTACAGGGTTCCTATCAAGATCTAAGAAGCCCAATCCAATGCCAATCAACGGACGAGGCTCTGGCGAACATAAAAGTTCCCGGTAAGCGGCAACAGGCTCGCCACCTATTACTGGGCCAACAATATAACTAGCGAAAAAGGCATATAATATGCCTATGCATGATATTGTGAACGTATGTTTATATTAGTCAAAATATGCTTAGCCTTTTCGCTACCGTTATCACATGAACATAAGGTAAAAATTTGCCCAGTGTTCAACAGTTTTCTGTTCTACAAAAATAATTTAACGAATCGACCAAGCTATATATTTTGAATAAGGAGTAGAGTGAAGTATCAATTTACTTTTATTTGAAAGGTTTGAATAAAAAAATATAATTTGAGAAAAATATTTTAAATTTAAAACTAGTAGCTAACAACTGCATTTTCAGAGTAAGGTATTTATTAATGTCATAACATTTATTTATTTATACAACAACGCCTGTTTCCCCGAAAGAATAGGCAAAGAAGATATACGCGCACTTTTCGCCAGTTATAGTATGGGTCTAACTTAATAGGTGGCGAGTCTAATGCCGCTTACAGGGATAATAAACTTTTAGATATCGCAATAATAGTGCCAAAGTCAGCAAAGCCATGGCAGGAACTTAGTCAATTTTAAATCAAGTTTCAAAGTATCGTTGCACACAGTACAAAAAAACATATGACTAGTCGGTAACATTTTTATTATTTATACTCTCAAAGACTCAATGACCGGTTCTAATAAGATAGTCTGGATACATGACATTAACTTAGACGTTTCGCTAAAAGCTTAAGTGCTTTTTACCAATGACGACCTATCTAGAGTAGAGATTGGTGCTTAACCTTTTCTATGCTTTTAATGTCAGTGTTAGTTTAAATCATGAACAGTCCTCATATAATTTTTTTGCATGATCGCAATATATGAGTGTATTTCCAAAACCAAAAATATTTGTACATAATATACACATTCAAGTCTGTTTTCCTGAAGGGGTAGGCATATTATACGCCCACACTGCGCAAATTGTATAGTTGGTTCCACGTGACGGTGGCGAGCCTATTGCCGCCTATTACGTGGCGACCATGCCGCCTATTACGCCTAAAAATATTTGTTCAAGTTTCTAATACCTATAGTTTAAGTTCTGCATAGATTAAAAGTCGGAAGGCGCTAGGTGAAATATTATTCAAGATGTTAAACTCACTAAAATTTTATAAGAAGTATATATCACAACATTAGCTGTTCCAAAACTCGATCTCTTTCTGTTGGCATATCCAGAACCGAGTCACCTTTTTACATTTAACATGGAGTCACTAAGTTTAAGATTATTTAATATTAAAAGTAAAAGGGGACACACATATACTCGTAATTATATACGTACATGTACACAACACAATATGCATACATGAAGAATGAAATAGTTATCTTTTACATTATCACTATTTATAAAAGAGTCAAAATTATAAGTACAAGGCAGTATGTACACATATTGCAAAACATATATATCTTTGTTTATAATAGGAAAGTGAATTTGCAGTACAAATTATCACCATTAAATTCACAAGCTAATCTCAACAAACCCGATTACAGTTACTAAACAGAAATAATTGCTTACTGTGCTGGTCTGTTCACTAACAAATATCTGTAATATTTTTATACGTTTATGTACAAGAAAATATAAGCTTATTTATCGCAGCAGTTTCGTTTCACCTTTTAAAATTAATTCAAAAACGATGTACAGTTTCCAGTGAAATAAATTTTATTCGTCAAAAATACTGATTAGTACTATTGCGGACGCCATTTCAATTCAATCAATTTATATCATCATTCGTTATTAAAAGTTACAAAAATGATATTATCATCTCAGTTCCTTAATTTTTTTTGCAGCTCAAAAAAAAGCTAGTCAATATTCTGACAACATATTTAACTAAGTTTTGGTGGCGACTCAACTTTAAGAAATTAACCGCCGTGCGGCTTCCATTGGGGTTTATATGAATGTACACTTTTGTTATAATTTTTTTTATATGATATTACCCTCCTTTTTAGTAAAGGTAGTGCAGAGATCACATCTTTCCACTTGGTACGATCTTGGCGCACACTTTTAGCTTCATATACATTCATTAACTTTTTCATACACGCCTGTCGGATTTGGATACTTTTGACCAGCCTTTTCTCCAAAATTCTGGATTAGTTCATGGAAGGTCTTACGTGGTCTTCCCCTCCCTACACTTTATACAATAAATAAAAACCAAAAAAGTAATTGCTTTTCAAATTTTTGGTTATTTTGCATCAAAGTACTAATATCAAATACATACATACAAAACATATTATAAGACCACATTTCGCCAATTAAACTGTGGGTTCCACGTATAGGTAAATAAAATATAAATATTCTTAAATGCCACTAATTATTTAAGTGTCAAGTTACGTATTTAAAAAACTTGAGAACAGAAGTAATAACAAGATATATCTCTCTTTTTATTACTTATGCCTTTGACATACAAATTCTAACAAATGATATGCTGCGCGGCGACTCTGTCTTCCGAATCATGAATAACATTCAACTTCACAGATGCGTCCCAAGTTTGATCGGATTTGGTCGCATTTTCGCTTCGGGCTAAAATCTTCTTCGATTATCTTCTTTCCTTGAAGGGCCCTTTTTATTCTAGGCCATTTGTCGCGACCCGTAGAAATCTTTAATCGTGTTAAATAGTTTCTCAGTCACATATCTTAATACAAGGAGGTTTTGTGCTCGTGCCACATTGGAACTCATATTCAAAAATAATGCGATATTTGAAATTTTTGTATACTATGCACAGAACTAAGGCAAAACAAAATAGCAAAAAACAAATGAATTATCACATTTAGAATCCGAATGGACAAGCTTTAATTTAAAATTTGAATTTGGAATTCCTAGGGAAATGCTGATTTGAGATCAAAGTGATCAGTTCGATATAATGCCAATTTCAAATGTAAGGAGGTCCTAACATTTTAAGTAATATTTATCCATGATTCTTTTGTGTTGAAACTAACATTAGTTGGACGCACGCCTATTATCCTTACAGTTACAGAGCTGATCCCGATGTGATCTGAAGACGTAGCTCAAGGTTAATTAATATTTATTTATTATATCTAAAATAAAAACAATCCCTACCAAAATTAAACTCATTACCATTATTATCTCAGCTATTAGAATTATATTATCTGAGAATACACTTAGACCAGACACGGAAAAATGCATAATTCATAAGAATTTTATTGTGATTACCAGGCTATATAGGTGCCATTTTAAATTAAATAAGAAGTTTCACTGTGTCCAATAATAGATAATACATAAATTAATATGTCATCAAATGGGCATACAATATATTAGGTCGGGGAAAAAGTCTTTTCGCATAACGTAGGTATAAACTTATTATAAATTTTTTTTGACTGTACTATTTGTGTCTGGCTGGTTTTGGTAACATTAAAAAGGTTCCATTATAAAGAAAAGAAAAAAATAAAAAAAAGTTGTTTCCCGCTATTTTTTATTTGTTTTTCTCTCCGTAAAAATGAGTGAATCTAATGAAGAAATTCGATACATTTTAAAATTTTATTATAAAAAAGGCAAAAATGCAACTCAAGCAGTGAAAAAAATTTGTAATGTTTATGGACCTGATGCAGTGTCAGTAAGAGTAGCACAAATTTGGTTCAAACGTTTTCAGTCCGGAAATTTTGATGTTAAAGATGCACCTCGCTCTGGTCGCCCTGTTACGAATAAAATGGACGCCATTTTTGAAAGAGTGGAGCAAGATCGGCATATTAGTAGCTACGATGTAGCTGAACAACTGGGAATTGACCACAAAACAGTTTTGACCCATTTGAAGAAAGCTGGTTATACATAAAAGCTCGATATTTGGGTGCCACACGAGCTCACTCAAAGAAACTTAATGAACCGTGTACTCATTTGCGATTCATTATTGAGACGTAATGAAACCGAGCCGTTTTTGAAGAGATTGATAACTGGCGATGAAAAGTGGATCACGTACGACAAGAACGTGCGAAAAAGGTCGTGTTTGAAAGTTGGCCAGGCTTCACAGACTGTGGCCAAACCTGGCCTAACACGAAATAAGGTGATGCTGTGTGTATGGTGGGATTGGAAGGGCATTGTTTATTATGAGCTTTTACCGCCCGGCAAAACCATCGATTCTGATCTTTACTGCCAGCAACTGATGAGATTAAAGGAAGCAGTCGAGAGAAAACGGCCGGAATTGATCAACAGGAAGGGTGTGGTCTTTCATCACGATAACGCTAGACCACACACATCTTTAGCCACTCAGAAAAAACTAAGAGAGTTCGACTGGGAGGTCCTAGTGCATCCACCATATAGCCCTGACCTTGCGCCTTCAGATTTTCACCTGTTTCGGTCTCTGCAGAATTCTTTAGGTTCTGTAAGGTTGACCTCAAGAGAGGACTGCCAAAACTATTTGTCCCGTTTTTTTGATCAGAAGTCCCAAAGTTTCTACAGTAACGGGATAATGTCTCTGCCCACAAAATGGCAGAAAGTTATTCAACAAAACGGTACATATATATTGTAAATAAATGTAAATAAACTTTGAAAAAAATGTCTTGACTTTTCATACAAAAATACGAAAAGACTTTTTCCCCAACCTATTATCTAAGCAATACCCTAATAAAATGGACGAAATTAACCTAATAGTATCATATACCAGAAATGCGAGTAGGTTTATTGTCCAATAACCAAATTTTATTAAAATATTTATTGCGACCTTGTCATGACAGCGAAAGATCACCCGCTGAGAAAATTAAAAGCAATAAAAAAGTAGTGCTGTAATTAATTTAAATTCTCAAGCGATAGATTGAAAATTAGGAGACGAACGAATTATTTTACAGATAACATCAATGTCAATCTAAAAATATCGATATAAAACAAACTGATGCTCTTAAATAAATTAGATTGAGCGTCAAAAGTACTGATTGAGCATATAATGTGGGATTTGAGGGCTGAGTTAGAATTTTGATGTGCAATACATAACTATATGCAAATACATTGTTTAGTGTATAATGTAATAATTTTGATTACACATTGAGTATAAGCGATTTAATATTATGGCCCAATATCCAACCCGACCCAAAAACTATTCTATAAAATGTTGCCAAGACGAGATCAAATGGATCGCACTGTCAAATGTTATCAGATGTCATGTACAGCCAGGCTCCGAACTCTACAAGCCTTAACTTCACATGCTCCACACCATAGTGTGTACAGGGTTCCTATCAAGATCTAAGAAGCCCAATCCAATGCCAATCAACGGACGAGGCTCTGGCGAACATAAAAGTTCCCGGTAAGCGGCAACAGGCTCGCCACCTATTACTGGACCAACAATATAACTGGCAAAAAAGGCATATAATATGCCTATGCATGATATTATGTATGTATGTTTATATTAGTCAAAATATGCTTAGCCTTTTCGCTACCGTTATCACATGAACATAAGGTAAAAATTTGCCCACTGTTCAACAGTTTTCTGTTCTACAAAATTAATTTAACGAATCGACCAAGCTATATATTTTGAATAAGAAGTAGAATGAAGTATCAATTTACTTTTATTTGAAAGGTTTGAATAAAAAAATATAATTTGAGAAAAATATTTTAAATTTAAAACTAGTAGCTAACAACTGCATTTTCAGAGTAAGGTATTTATTAATGTCATAACATTTATTTATTTATACAACAACGCCTGTTTCCCCGAAAGGATAGGCAAAAGAAATATACGCGCACTTTATCCAGTTATAGTATGGGTCTAACTTAATAGGTGGCGAGTCTAATGCCGCTTACAGGGATAATAAACTTTTAGATATCGCAATAATAGTGTCAAAGTCCGCAAAGCCATGGCAGGAACTTAGTCTTAATTTTAAATAAAGTTTCAAAGTATCGTCGCAACACAGTACAGAAAACATATGACTAGTCGGTTACATTTTTATTATTATACTCTCAAAGACACAATGACCGGTTCTAATAAGATAGTCTGGATACATGACATTAACTTAGACGTTTCGCTAAAAGCTTAAGTGCTTTTTACCAATGACGACCAATCTAGAGTAGAGATAGGTGCTTAACCTTTTCTATGCTTTAAATGTCAGTGTTAGTTTAAATCATAAACAGTCCTCATATAATTTTTTGCATGATCGCAATATATGGGTGTATTTCCAAAACCAAAAATATTTGTACATTATATTTACATTCAAGTCTGTTTTCCCGAAGGGGTAGGCTGAGGCATATTATACGCCCACACTGCGCAAATTGTATAGTTGGTTCCACGTGACGGTGGCGAGCCTATTGCCGCCTATCACGTGGCGACCATGCCGCCTATTACGCCTAAAAATATTTGTTCAAGTTTCTAATACCTATAGTTTAAGTTCTGCATAGATTAAAAGTCGGAAGGCGCTAGGTGAAATATTATTCAAGATGTTAAACTCACTAAAATTTTATAAGAAGTATATATCACAACATCAGCTGTTCGAAAATTCGATCTCTTTCTGTTGGCCTATCCAGAACTGAGTCACCTTTTTACATTTAACATGGAGTCACTAAGTTTAAGATTATTTTATATTCAAAGTAAAAGGGGACACACATATACACGTAATTATATACGCACATGTACACAACACAATATGCATACATGAAGAATGAAATAGTTATCTTTTACATTATCACTATTTATAAAAGAGTCAAAATTATAAGTACAAGGCAGTATGTACACATATTGCAAAACATATATACCTTTGTTTATAATAGGAAAGTGAATTTGCAGTACAAATTATCACCATTGAATTCAAAAGCTAATCTCAACTAACCTGATTGCAGTTACTAAACAGAAATAATTGCTAAGTGTGCTGATCTGTTTACTAACAGAAATCTGTAAAATTTTTAAACATTTATGTGGAAGAGAATATAAGCTTATTTATCACAGCAGTTTCGTCTCACCTTTTAAAATTAATTCAAAAACTATGTACAGTTTCCAGTGAAATAAATTTTATTCGTCAAAAATACTGATTAGTACTATTGCGGACGCCATTTCAATTCAATCAATTTATATCATCATTCGTTATTAAAAGTTACAAAAATGATATTATCATCACAGTTCCTTAATTTTTTTTGCAGCTCACGAAAACAATAGCAACAATCTTAGGCAATCTAAAAAGTAGCTTATTGTCTGGTTTATCGTTATTCGCCAAGTATACCATAGACCATTACCGGATAGACCATTTATCTGGCGGTAGGTAGCTGGTGGGTGAGGCGGCACATGTACCAGTGGACTTTATATTGCTAAAATGATGATGAATCCTCGTAGGTATATATTTATTTACTAGGAAAATAAATAAAATATATTTTTATTCCCGTAATCGAGACACATTACCAAATATATAATCATGGCATCAACCAACCCATTCATTTAGAAATCTTGTTCGAATGCAAACATTAAGAACAGGTTCATAGACATTATTGTGTCTACTTTGTAGTATTTATTACTGTAATTGCTTAGTTAAAACTATCGAATCTCATATATTCCGGTTCCTGTTTGAGTAGTACAAGGCCGATTGATATATTCAGTTGTATTCGGTCTTACATTCATAGCTCTGATTATCATATGATATAGTTATATAATTCATATTAGATGTGCTCGATAAAAATAAAATAGGAGTTAGGGCCAATCAAATGGCACTGAGTTCAAATCTCTCGGAGAGACTATAGACGTCAACTCGTCACTTTTAAACTTACCACGAGTTGTTGTCGACAGGTTTACCGCGGCTCCATAACATCACCCCGGACTGAACCCTGGACCTTGATTCGATGAGAGGGCTTAGTACCTCCCAGTAGGGCGGAGGAGGCCTGTTAAGCAGCGCCAGGAGGGTTTCTAACTATAGATCCTCAGAGAAGTCGGCTACACACGATATGGTCGCACATGGAGGTAGTGGGGGCTCCTCCACTGCGCCTCTCTGACTCCTCATTGTCTGTCTGCCCTTTCACTTCAGGCCCGGGGGCGAAATGTCATATGCTGAAACCCAGGTCCGGCCCTCCGCCTCTGATAACAAGCGGCGGGCGTCGTCGGAAGATTTTTTAGATATTACTGCTGGCGGTCGCATCTGCCGGTAGTGAGTGCAAACCCCCCCTTGGTCTCCCTTTGGCCGAGAGGCAGTGCGTTAATATGCATTTTCATACCGACGTGAAAAAACTCTCTGTAACAAAACAGGCTAAAGAAGCCAAAGAAGATGGATGGTTGGTTTAGTCAGTAAAATTCTTACATTCGAAACGTTTGCTTCGCATAAGTTATATGACAAGGCAACGCGGCGACAACGCAACGCTTGCGCATATTTAGTCACATTCTATCCCTTTTTTTCTCTCTTTTTATCTACGATTTTGTCCAACTTATTTACACTTACATTTAATTGACTTTATTAGATTGCAATCTTATACATACAACGTTGTCGTTAATCTAAAACAGTAATATAAACTCTTCATACAATTTACTTTTAGCTTATTAGTTGTGCCTTAGAAGGAGCTTAACTGCCACGGTATGTCAACGGGGGCTCATTATTTAGTAATGGATTATTTGAGAGAATAACTAAGTTCTAAAATTTAGAAGTAGTTAAGCAATCGGACATTGCGCCGCGGATCTGGGTGACCGGGTACGAACGCCAAAGTTATGAGATCTTCGGTTTATAGTTATAATAATAATAATCATTTATTTGCATAAAACATGGTACTATATTTGTTGTTATCATTTTTGCCAAAGTAGCGTGCAAATATTTTACAAATATAGGTCTAAGAATAAAATTGAAAGCAAGTATATAATGACAAACAGTCTACCTCACTATTCTATTATTATTCCAGTCATAAAATTCATTAATAGAGTAGAAGCATTTGTCTAGCAACCATTCATGAAGTTTTCTCTTAAATAAGACCAAATTGAGATTTTTTAAACTTTCAGGAATATGATTGCATACCTTTTTTAGTAAGTTGCATTAGTTTTATTCCATTCATTCACAATGTCACGTCTCTTTCACTTACAACGATTTTGGCACACAATCTTAGCTTTATTCACACTTATTATTAACCTTCTCAAACACGCCAGTCTGTTTCGGGTAATTTTGCTTTATATATCATAATATATTTTGCTTTTATAACATACAACATGTAACTAAATTAAATTATGTTTTAGTTTGTCATCATATGAGCCTTATGAAGTCTACTGCTGAACATTGTCCTCATATTTATCCCTTATTACCACGCTGGGCAGGTGGATTGGTGATCACAGTTAAAGACAGTACGCATACGGAAGGATTTCTCTTCGTCGACTCTTACGACTCCCCGTGAGATAAGAGAGGGTGACACTATTATAGGCCGGTACCACTTGACACGGCGAAGTGTAAGAAGGATAATAATTACCGAGAAAGAGGTGGTCAGTCAATGACGTAAAAGAAGCGCGGCTCTGACTCCAAATATATAGGAAAAGCGTAACGAACGTTGATAAAATCAAAATAAATTCGCATAAAAAAATAAAGTGAAATATATTTTTCATTGCATTACTGAAATTGTTTAATTTTTAATATAACACGTTCATAGTAACCACATCCTAAGTGATAATAAAAAGTCAATACAGACCAAAAAATAGGAGCACTACATGGGCTTCAGGGCGGGAAAGTGAAGCGTCATGTCTACTTTTGTTTTATTTTCTGAAATTTGTGATATGTCGCACATTAATGTGTAGTAACGGTGAATTATTAACCGTTCAGTGTTTGTGAACGTACATGAGTGTTGGTAAATGGATTAAAATAGTGCAGCATCCTTCTTTAAATTCTGTCAAGAAGTACATGTGAGATCTTAGTATAGTCCTACATCTTTACTGAGAACTCAAGGAGTTTAAGGGGAGGGAATCTCATTCACTATTTATCATCATTATCACAACTAATTCTCATTTATATGTTATTAATATATCTCTTACTTGGCTCTGGCTAAATGTGCAAACCGCACGAAGCTTTTTAAAAGAAAAAAAAAAGAGCACTACATACCGTGTAAAAATCACGGTAATGAGCGCATACGCTCATGACGGCCTACTATAACTACCGTGGCCAATGGTTTACTGTAAAAGCTATATATTTTTTCGCTAGTAGAAGTTTTGACCATTTTCTACCAAGCGTGACCATGAAATGTCACTCTAGAATAACCTGTTATCAAATAATATTCGATTTAAATGCAAATGATCCTCACGAACTTTCCGTTGCAATAAGTTACCGAAGTTCTATAAAAATGTAAATAGAAAGAATAATTATTAAGTAGCATGCACGTGTATAATGAAACGACACAAGTCCGTGTTTTAAAGGAGTTTATTATCAAGTTCTGCTTTTAGAACACCTTAGGTGAGATTATGAAGGTAATATTAAGACCGTTAAAATCAGGTTTCAATTTTAGTGACGCGCAGCTTTAAATTTAGTGTGTATCGATGAAAGTTGGAACTGAATAATTTTGCATTTGATTTGAATTCGATGTTATTTACTGTAATAATAATATGTAGGTATGACACGTTGTAATAATTTATTTTTCACTATATACAAAGAAAAGTTACATTTCTATATAACTTTCTAATCATTGTCAGCAAGTCGGTCATAAATGAATTAATAAATAAATCGAAGATTGTTGCATATTGATTAAAATTTATTTTAGATTAAGTCTTATATGTAAATAAATGAATCGTAGTTTTGTCTATGAATGAAAGCTTTTGCCGAAAATAAAATGCCGGTTAGTTTGATATTGATAAATTTACGGAAAACGCATAATTAATTAGATTTGGCTTTATATCTGAACTGAATTTACCTGAACATTAAAATATTACTTTCAAATGTGAGATAGCCACATACACTGCAGTTGTACAGTTTGAGAATCATTGTTATGTATTAGACATTAGATACATTACACAAAATTATTTTAGCTACAAAAGCTAAGGTAGACACCTCGTAATAAAAGAATAGCTCGATAACGTCATTAAAGGCATCGACAAAATGTTTACAACACTATCCACATTAAGTCTTTAAGTTATTAACGCTGTGCTTAAATTGTAATAAGATGGTTTGAACAGTAATGACAGCCAGTCGATCATTTAACTTTAACAAGGTATCTGGTTGGCACCTGTGTTTGATGTTATAGGAGAGGATAAGTGATCCCTTTGATTATAAACAAGAAAGGCAGCATGTACCGATCTCAAATGACATAACCATTTGCTTCGCGAACGCATTCTAAAACTCTTCAGTATCATTCATTACAATATTTTTTTAAAAGATAATTATAATCATGGGTAATATGGGTATACTATTATATGCCTATAATTTGGGTCGGCTGTTAATCTAATCTAATAATCTAACTAATTCTACAATCATCATATCCGCCATAAAAGTCCACTGCTGAACATTGGCCTCCCCCATAGATTACATGCTGAGCAGGTGGGTTGGTGAGCGCAGTTCAAGTCAGTACGCTGGATGACGCTGCTGCCCATCATCTGGTAGGATTTCTCTTCGTTGACTCTTATAACTTTTTGACTTTGTATTTATAACTTATTTAAATTTAATTTCAAATGTAATGTCTGTCTGTAAAGCTATGTCTGTTTATGTTAAGATATATTTCTTATTTTGTAATTATCGCTGGCTTTATTAGTTGGTGCCTATGTTTATAAGATTGTAATACTTTAAAACATGTTGGTTTACAATGTTTCTAAAATAATGTAACATAGCTTCGATAATATAAAAGCATTGCAAAATTGTTGATAATATAATAGAAGTATCCACTTACATACATACATTCACGCCTGTTTCCCCGAAGGGGTAGGCAGAGGCTTATTATATGCCAACACATCGCCCAATCATACAGTTGCCCCACGTAATAGGTGGCGAGCCTATTGCCGCTAACCGGGCACTGTTATATTCGCCAGGGCCTTGTCCTTTAATCAACAGGTGCACCACCTGCAGGTGAGGTTGGTTTGGGCTCCTTAGGTCTTAGTAGGATCCTTTTACACCCCTAGAAGTACCTGTGTTATACTTAAATATGTGTCGATACTTAATATTGAACGAATAGTAAAATAAAAAAATAAACGAGGTAACAATGTTCAACCTCGGTGTCTTACTTATTGCTTCAATGTTCCTCGAATCCTTACATATGAAATTGAAATAGGAAAACCTTTTTCGTTTTGTACAAAGAAAAAGAAACATCTTGCTGTACGTACTTGTGTCGCGTACATAATGACAATTGAGACTGCAATATGAAAGCCATAAAATAGTGCACTCTTTATACCGGAATCGAAATGCACTCAAACTATACCCGGATATTGGAAAAACATTAGTCTTGGATGGAAGGAGAGATATGACAATGGAGCGGATCCTTTCAGAGGAGGATATTGGTTCTGCAGTGCGTAGTTACTGCAAATGGTGCTTCTTTGTATTATCTTAACAATTTAAGAAAAAGTTGTAGCTTATAATATTTATTGGAGAAAATTATCGCCTCAGTTTTGCTTAGATGCAAGGAATTTTATTGGCTTTCTTAAAACTTTTGTCACCCAATTTCGTTCTCATCTAAAATACCTTAATGTCTCAAGGCAAGTTTACCACCAGAGCCATATATGATGCCTGGCTATTGGCCTGATAAGAAAATCATCCAGCATGCGCTGGAGAGAGCTTTGCTTGGAGTGGTCTTACGTTATCGAATTAGAATGACCTACATAGCAAGATGGATTGATAAACTGAAGTATATCTCGAAGAACTGAATACTGATGTGGTGTTAAGGTTCTTCAATGGCCCGATGAACCATTGATCTGGGCTAGGCGTCGGGAAGAAGGTGAATGCTTAAGATCGATCATTTGGGGAGGGGGAGGGAAATATGTGCAGCAGTGGGCACCAAGTTGGTGGTTCATATTAATAAGGAGTTTTTTGTGTATCGCGTTCGTTCTATACCTGAAAGTACCTAGTTTTGCTATATTTAATAACCAAAGACCTTTATAAAAGGCATAAAAGCGTAAGGCTTTTTAGTAAAAAAATATCTGTGACTGCAGTCGTGTGAAAATACCTTACACCTTTTGAGAAATTGTAAATTTTATGGTTGGTTTTATGAGTTTGTAATAATTATAGCACTTTTAAATGTGTCAACTTATTTTTCTAGTTTTATTACGAGTATAGGCCGATAATAAATATCATTATTAAAACGGTACTTTATTAATCTTTGTTGAGATTCATTATTCTCAAGAATATTTTCAAGAAATCGTCAAATCAAGTAGATGTAACCGGTTCATCATTATCAACATCATCTCAGCCATAATATGAGGCCATGAGAGCCAAATCGACCTAACTGCACAAACAAAAGTTTACAGTACTAAGGAAAAACTAGAAGCCATGATTTTAAATTTAAAACTTTAGTAAATAAATGTATCATAACATCCTTTGCTGCTTTAGTGTTTTAATTATGAGATATTCTTTATATTTTACAGATTTTACTAACCCTAGATAATTTGTTTGCACGAACGTTTGAAAAAAATGCAGTTAGGCCGTTCTGGCTCTCATGGCCTCATATGATGTTCACTAAAATTTCACATTGAGCGATTCTGAGTCGCCTGCATATATCGGCTTCCCGCCGCATTTACCAGAATAAGAATTTTATAAATTTAGGTTAATGTATATATTATATATAAACTAAATAAATATAAAAACAGTAATAAAAAATAACGATCTTTTTAACACTTTACGTAAAGCTATAGAAAAAATTGAACCACCTTACACCACAGAAAACCCCAGCGCAACAAATTCGAGACTAATACAATGAGGTCTAGGAAAATCGCTTCGGATTCATGAATTTTTCAAAGTTCAAACCACTGTCTGTGAACTTGGGGAGCGAAGCCTCTAAATGTGAAATTGCTGTTTACCTGAGAGTGTTCTCGAAAGTTCTACGAGATAAAATTGTGGTGGATTTGGAAAAGCCAAAGGAATTTCAGATATTATTGTTATTGCCACTTGTGACTTGAACTTACGTTTTGAATATGCTTTTGTTTCTCGTTCCAGTTTAGCTTGTTCCAACTAGTGATTCAAATTTTAATAATGGTTATTCTTTTTATACGTTTAACACTATCAGAAAGAGACTAAATAGAGAACATTTTGTATGTCGATCATGATTCTTCAAAAATATGGCCTTGAAATTCCAATTAATAGTTCTAATCAACGTTGAATATGAAGCATTTTCTAGGCCATGAAATCTGAATTAAATCAAATCTTGAAAGCTACATTATCAGCGTCACTATCGACCTGACCTGACGACCTATACTTGCATATCTTCGATGATACCTAAAAGAATTCCATCAAGTTCGGACTCTTTAGTTTTGTGTTGATAACTTCTTAGGTGCCATATGAGATTCAATATCTGAATTTGATTAAGATATTAGGTTGGGTTATACATTCCTAATTAGAAGAAAATAGACCCGACGTGTTGAATAGTCGTTTGAGTTACAATAATTCTTAATAACGATTCAGTACAAAAACTAAAACTTCATAGAAATAATCATATAGCTGAAATAAATATTGTCATAAATAAATACAGAAAGTGACCAGCTTCAACTTGTCTTAAAAGTGGTCAGACACAACTAAGTTTCTACCACTCTTAGTCCTAGTACCTGAGATTTAAACACGCGGTCTCCTGATTCATATGCAATTGTATTTACATCAAAACTCCGATCATATAGCTGAAATAAATAAATACAGAAAGTGGCCAGCTCCAACTTGTCTTGAAAGTGGTCAGACACAACTAAGTTTCTACCAACCTAAGTCAAAATTAAAATTACCTGAGATTTAAACACGCGGCCTCCTGATTCATGAGCAATTGAATTTACATCAAAACTCCGTCTTAGTTTTAACATAAGTGCTCCAAAAATAAACTAACACAAAGGCACATTATTTATTCGCCTGTATTGATTTGAAGATTAAAATAGCACTATTCCATTTTCGAACGAACTGAGAACAATTTGACGTTTACCGTAAGTTTATTCAAACAATTCTCTTGCTTACCTATAAATCATAATATTTGTTGATAGAAAAACTTAAAATTGCTGCATAAGTATGAGAAAATAATGTTATAAATATAAAATGGGCTTTAATAAATTCACCGCGTTCTCATGCTACGATTACACCACACAAAGCGCTGGAAGTCACATTACACACGCCATATTCATAAGTTCTTTTCTCGGCTCATTCACGACACAATAACGCCTAATGCAATAAACTGAGACTACGTGCGGATATGGCGCTGTTTCATGATATTTTCAGAGGCAAAGCTTAAGTTTTGGAACGCTAACTTATCAACGTTAGTAACATTTTTATGATATTGTATAAATAAATCTATGTCACTAAGCTGCTTGCTACACCACTATTAATACTATTGAGAATACTTGTACTATTTGGACAAACTTTTAAAAGCCTATCTGTAGACTATCGTCTAGAACACTACCATCATTCGTTTTAATTTTGCATGTATCATAAGAGGCGACTATGAGAAATCAGTCCAAATGATGATCAGCAGCGTCGTTCTGCTTGAACTGCAATAACCAACTAGCCAACCTAGTGTGATACTTCAGAGCAATTTAACCAAAAATTATTTGATCAATCAACCTGGGCAATAAATGAGGCCTAGCACTGTTCCTCAATGGATTTCTTGTAGTTCAAATGTTGATGATTATCACCATATATGATAACGACATGAATGAGTTAGGTATAAGCGTATTTAGTTGTCAGGCAAGCGTTGTTGATCAGTGACATAACGTTTTCAAATATTTTTATTTTTTTCTTTAGTTCAATTATCACAAACATATCTAAGTGGTTTTTAAAAAAACAGGTGAAATAAAAAAAAATACAAATGTAATGGAAATTTACACTTTGATGCTTATATCGTTATTTCCAAACACTGTTTTGTTACACAAACAAATGAACGCCAAGCCGTAAAAATGGGAGGTAAACCTTTTTAATTTGCCTATGGATAGTTTTAATATCAATATTGGAAGTCACAAAAATAAGCTGAGCTCACAGTGGGATCCATTAGTCGGCGCTAGTGTTTACTTGGATAGTTCCGTTTTAAACCCGCAGCGTTTTGTTCACTCGCTTTTTCCCATTAGAATAGACGATAAAAGGAATTGTTTTGACACAAAACCGCAATATTTTCCCAAACGCGTTCGGTCCAATTGGTGTCCCGTTTTTACAATCGGTTGGCCACACTATTATCGGTCTTTTTTGAACTGTCCTTTGAGTGTGTTATAAAACGAAATAAAGGGAGCTCTCTGGGCGCCGTCGTACGTGGTGTTTGATTACAAGAGTTTGACACTGTTCATATGAGTGAGTCTAGATAAGTGACTGTATGTATGGAATTTTATTTTAATTATTTTAAAGTTAAAGAAAATTAAAGGTGAAACAAGTGAAATGGTAAAAGGTGATTCTTTCGCCCAAATTGACTCTAGATGAGACCACTACAAGACTTTGATCTCTGGAATTCACTGCCGGCTCATGTGTTTTCTAGTCCCTATAATACCGGGTCTTTCAAACGGGGCGTGAAACGGCATTTTAGCAGGCCATCATGAGTGGGTGCGCTTTGTATCGTGCTTTTTCTTACGCTTTGCGCCTTCATATTTTTTGGACTGCATCGACTGCTTACCGTCATGTGGAATGTAGTCATTATGACGTGTCGCATTAACATTTAAAAAAAACATGAGGTAGTAGAATTATTCGGAGGGAATTTATATAGCGATAATATCTTAGCCTAGAAATGCAAGAGTATTTATTGTTAGTGTTATATCATAAAAAATACTGTGTGTGGTCATTTGCTGTTGAAGCCATTCAATAGTATTTCTAGTTTAAATTAACACTGTTATGATAATAGGCCCATAGCTTAGGTACCTACCAAAGCAAGAAAGCGCTTAATTTATTACTTGATTCAGAATATCAAATGTCACTTAAACGAACAGCCGTTCAAGGACAGCCCTATGTGAACAAAGAGCCTCATGTGCATTTTTTTTCGACCATCTGGTCTCGCGGCGCCATTTAGGCTTTATCTTTCCACATAAAACACACTACGTGGAATTGTGTGTCTATAATGTAACCCAAAGAGGCCAAAACCCAACTGTCAGACGTGATGAAATAATCTTATAAAGCAAGTAACAGAAGATTATATTTCTAAATTTCTCTAATGTGTTGAAAAGTAAAGCCCTTTACTTTTATTAAGGCAAAGGCTTATTATTAATTAAAATCCTTTTTTAAAGTTTCTAAAATGAGTTTCACATTTATTAAAAAAAATATTTCTTGCTTATTGAGAAATAATAAGTCTTATATTATTTTCTTTACTTACCTTAAACGGTAAGCGTTAAATTAAGCGACCCTATCTTATCACGACCGCCACAGGTTGGCTGTAGCGCACTTTGACCCTTCAGTTGGATCTTTTGTGCATCCCCTTGCCCTTCACTCCATATCTCAAAATATTATGGTCATAATCTTTATAATAGCCTTTGCAGTCCATAGTCCCTTGGCTAGGGGTAAGCGAACCTAAGAAATAGAAGGGTAAATTAATAACTCAAGTTTTTTTAAAGTTGCATTTAATAAGTGATAAGCCATAATAGAAGAAATGGCTCAAAAACTTGTCGCGGATTATGCTAACCCAAGTCACGCAAAGGTTTTTGGACATATTAACTTTAATATGTAATTTCGTGTCAAAAAATTTGGGACTTTATTTCCGCAATCTCCAGCCACATAAAACTATTGTTTCCTGTCTGTCTGTAGTCGTCCGCCACTTGAGGACTATTCTCTTCTTGTGAAACATAAAGGGTGGTTAAGGTTTTAACAGACATTAAAAAAGAAAGAGGTGCTATATGTACCTTTCTGTTCGTTTCATGAATCCTTTTATTCTCGTCTTATTACAGGTATCTTGGTCAATTGTGGATTGGTTTGAAATTCTACTTCCGAGGCAAACCCACTCCAACCCAAAATGTTGATGATCTAATGGAATAATGCTTTTGCTCTTGTATAAATTATAGTGGTAATGGTGAGCAGTCGATGCAGTCCAAAAATGCGCTCCATAGTGTAGAACAAACACTTCTTTATTATTTTTAACAAATATATTGTTCTAAATAAGTCTTACTATATGTTTATCCTCATTATAATCTAATTTTGTACTTTTTAAATATAACTTTCAACACAAAAAATAAACATATACAGTACATAACAAAAAACTATCACACGCACAAGTCTTATTGAACGATGCTTTTAAAATAGCTAATCACAAAGTAATTCTACTGGTAAGAAAATATGACAAATATTTTACAATCCGAATAACAAATTACGTCATAATATATAGATAATCTGCCAATACACATCCCACTATAGGGCTCAGACCTTCTCTCAAAAACCAATACGGGAAGGATTATTTTGGCTTAAATTATATGATATTGGCATAGCCACTTAAAGTTTCTAGATTTAATACCAAGTGTTGCGGGATTGTTCGAAAGGGTAAACGCGGCCTTGGTGTTACAGGCTCAAGAAGGAACATGGATGGTTTTTAGTCAGTAAAAGTCTGACACACCCTTCCGCTTCACCCACAGCGGAAGACAGTCATTTGATGATTTTCCATCCGAAATATACCAAGTGGGTTTTAAACTGTATTATTACCGAATCTATTTCTAATCTAAAATTAATGCTGTTACGAAACTGACTTGAAATAGATCATTACTAAACCTATACAACAATTAGGCGAGTGTACCTTGGTGTGGCGGGGACACAGATATGTAAATAATTAATTTTGATTTCTATGTGCTAAGTACCATGCATGGACAACAGTTACTCCAAATACAATCGACTAATCTATAAGTGTAAGTATAGTACAGTAAACCAAAGAGAGCACCTACAATATTAAATATGGATTTTATCTTTTGCTCAACTTTTGCTATTTTTTTTTAAGCAGTCGAACCAGTCCAATAATGTGAGAGCTTCATAGTGTGGGACAAGCACGATGACAAGCCCATATTATTGCCCATTTGTCCTCTTTAAAGACTCAGGAAGCACAACATCAAGCAGCGAACTTCAAAGCCTTACAGGGGACACTGCACTGTCTGAGTGCTGTTCCTGGGAACAGCACGTGTTTGCGTGAGTGGAGAGGTGAGGGCGGGGTTTAATATAAAAAAATCTCAAAACACTCTCTCACATCACAATATCTGAATCATTAGCTAAAACATTCAACAGTCTATAAAAATACTGTATAATAATGAATAAAAATGTATATTCCTCAATTTTCCAAGCATCACCAACATGAGTGTATTGATATTATAAATATCTGTGATTGTTTTTATCAACACATATATATTAACGACAGTAATATATTTAATTCTGAATAGTTATAGGCACATGATAATACATTTGTTGCAACAATCCCAAGCACATATCCGTTATAGTCGTAATACAACAATACTGTAATCATCTAACATATGAATTCAGTGCATAGTTCACACGATAAACTAATACTGGAAACACACATTTTATACTTTATCAAATAAAATGTGTTTCCAGTTATTCAAAATTTCCAGTTCCAAATATTTGTTTAAATAATATTAATAATCTAAGTAAAACCATAGGGCTTATTATAAAATGAGATTAAAAGTTAAAACAGGCTTAAAACTAATGTCACTTTTATTTGATAAAATGAAGACATTGACAGCACTAGTTTTATTAAACTTGGTTTTTTAATAAGCCCCTAAAAACCCTTAGATTTAAATATTTTTTTCATTGTATTGCTTTTCCGACCTTTTTACCAATTTAAATTGAATCGTGATTATGTTTTTGACGATATTTTTGAATTTGTGTTTTGTTTCCATCTTTAAAAGTATGAATTTTAAAATTTGGAAGATTTGGGAATAAGCGCTCTCTTTCAAAATTTGATAGTAATTTCCAAACAGATGTCCTTCGTTCAAGTTACGTGCTCCATAAACGCAAAACTATTGTTTATATCTCACGTTCCTAGATCTAGGACTAAGATTTTGCATGATGACAATGTCACGTAACAGCTTAGTAAGCTAACCTGGTAGGTATTCGTGCAATACTGCGTGGGGAATTTACCTGTTATGTAAATATACTTTTAAATCATATGAATGTTTAATTATAGCTGTATTAGAATTGTTGTTTTTTTAATTACATTTTTCAAGTATTTAAATTGTTATTTTAAAGTATATAATGTTGTGTAAAGTTGCATGGGACATTATTTCTATATGTAAATAAATATTTTCTGACAATTACACCAATCTTTTTGTTCTAAGATTAGTATCATTAAAACCTGTGCTATGTAACATAACATGTACCTACTTTTTTTGTAAATACATACTTAATATCGAAGAGAACACCCAGACCAGATCGAATATTGATGTTTATGCATACAAAGATTTTGCACAATGGAGTTACGGGGGATTGCTTTTGCGCTGGGTTATGTAAACACAAGATTAACATTATGCTTTATACCTATAAAACATAGGACAGTATATGGCTAGGCCCCACCTATCTTCTTATGATCGGAAATGTGATGTCACGAGAGGCAGGAGAGGGACGACGATAACTACCTGCGTGCACGCTGCGCCTGTGTGACCATACGTCACTATTTGCTTATTTAACTTTTAATATACTTTTCAAATAACAGACTCTTATTGGTCACCTACAGAGGTATGAACAGGCCAATAAACGTCTATAGTTAATTTTGCTTTAGAAGCGCCCTTTGGGTAGATATATTACTTAGCGTGAGTGGGTAGATGTATTCCTCCTCATTACTTGAAATATAAATTTTATTTAATTATTTATTAAATTATAAAGTAAATAGCAAGCTTGATATTTACGATTATTATGACTATGTAAATAGCATGGAGGGGACTGTTGCGTTGCCAAATATTATACGAATCTGCTGAACGGTGACAATGAGAAAATTGATGTTGGAGTCACGCCAATTTTAGCACTGCAGTTAATATACGGCGGAGAATAAAATACTTGTAATTATTACAAGGAAATCCTTATTTTGTTTTGCCAGGGATATGTTAATGTTTTAGTTTAAATTAAAACATAAAGCAGTTTTAGAGAAACGCTTGATCTACGACGATGACTCTAAGCTTCGTGGTTTCACTGTACTCATATTTCAATTGTTTTTTATGTTTAATTTTATTTTAAGTTAGAGTACTATTGTAAAAAATTACGAAATAAAAAATATTGATTGATTGCTGGTGGCTTCGCAACAAAAGGTCATCGTAAATTAACACCAAAATCAAGAAGAGGAGAGTGGGAAAGTAGGAGAGACCTGTGAGTAGAGGGCTGCGAAACAATAAAGGCTGAGCTGAAGTCGCCGCGGCGCACTTCCCATGCGTGTGCGTGCGGACCTCTGCAACTCTCCAGCAGATAGCCTTTTTTGCTGGGTGCCTCTGTAACCGTGTTTATTGGTGGTTCGGATTCCGATCTTTGCAGTGTGCCTTCGCATTAAGCGAGGTGCATTCTGCAAGAGTGGCCGTTTTAGTGGAAGGCTGCGATTTTTCGACTTTAGCGCGGGGCCCAGCTGATTGGCTCCTGGAAGGAAGGAAGGAATTGGAAGAGGGGCTGCAGTATGAGCTACGCCCCATTCAGGGCAAGTCAAATGAGAAGTCTGTCGATCCCGTGTTTCGAAAGACTTTCGTTATGCCGTTGGTTTGGGACATCATTGAATATGGTTGTCCTTAAGCCATTTTAAGACAGTTTTTTAGAAGCAGCATATTTCCACACACATGCCCCCGCCAAATCCGCTTCTCATAGTATCAGAACGTCAATAGCCTAGGATGATAGTAGTCGTATAGCTTAGATTTTCAATTTAAAGACCAGGACATCAACTTATTTTTATAAAATCGATGGTAGCAATTGACAATGTGGTAAGTGAAAAGTCACTACTTTCAACAATATTGTGAGTGAAATGTAACGACTTGTTACTTGTGATATTGTTAAAAGCAATGACTTTTCACTTACGACATTGTTAATTGCTACCATCGATATAATATAACACAGAAATAATACATAAATCACGTTCTGCTTGCTGTTAAGTATTGAGGAAGTGCATCGTTTGCATCCTACAGTCTCCGACAGATCACCATATCTTTTATATGGACTTAGGTAAAATAATATTATTTCGCACAAAATAGATTTTGTACAAGTAGCCATGTGTGCTGTGAGATAAATTTATTGTTTGGTGCCAATATTGGAACGAATGTTCGTTATCAAAAATATTCATATAGTTTTTATTAGATATATAAGAATCCTACCAAGATCTGAGGAGCCCAAAACCAACTTCACCTACAAGTGGTGCACCTGCTGGTCAACGGACGAGGCTCTGGCAAACATACGAGTTCCCGGTAAGCGGCAATAGGCTCGCCACCTATTACGTTGGACCAACAATATAACTGTCGAAATGTGATTCTGCCTACCCCTTCGTGATTTACGTATGTATGTGAGTAGTTTTTATTCATTCCGTAGAGTGCCAATCCATAGGAAATATAATACTCTTTGCCGGATTGCGCGACAGCAAAAATAGGATATGATTTTTGGAAGTATCAACGAATAAATGCATGGATATTTTATATCAACTTTCAAATTCAAAATAATACATTTTAGATAAGTTTGGCTCTGTAGCTCTTATAAATGTCATCTTAAAAACGAACGTCATTCATTGAAGGACAGGAGCTTGAGTAAACGAGAAAAAAGCAAGAAACTCGTTAAGATTGTTTTTCCGCCATTGTAAACTCGATATGACTGATCTATGCTATCATATTGGTTTGCTGATAGCTTTCAATTTCGTATAATCAAAATGTCAATAAAAATTTAAAATATATATAAAATAGATGGATTAGAACTATTGGCTTTGAAACCTACTGTTACTTTTTCGGCCTGACACTGCGTTATTGACTAGGCTGATGGTCCGTACAAAACAGAAATTTTAACTGCCTGATATCTTCTATTCAGTCATTGAAACTGACCCTTAGGGTGTCTTGCACAACGGTCACTAATCCTGTTTTGTGCTAAGTCTATTTAAAACATCCTTTGTCCCTCTCAACTTTAAACAAATGACTGAAATGCAATGACATTTTAAATCAAATAAAAACTATTTTGCAAGCCGCCCATTATACGAGTATAGCCATTCTATTTAGGAAGAAGTTTTAAATAATACTTAGTTACATTTTGACGACCGATTTGGCGTGGAGGTCAGTATACCTTTTTTTTTTTTTTTGGGATGGAAAATCATCAAATGACCTTCTCCCGCCGTGGGTGGAGCGGGAGGGTGTGTCAGACTTCTACTGACTAAAAACCATCCGTGTTCCTTCTTGAGCCTGTAACACCAAGGCCGCGGTATACCTGCATTTCACTCCAGAGGTCGTGGGTTCGATTCCCACACAGGACAAATGTTTGTGTGCATGAACATGAATATTTGTTCTGGTCTGGATGTTTTCCTATGTATATTAAGTAAAAAAAGTATTTAAGTATGTTTATCCGTTCTTTAGTATCCATAATACAAGTTCTTAGTGATACTTATCTTGGAACCAAAGAATTGGTGTAATTGTAAGAGTTTATTTATTTATTTATTATATTAAGATTCAGAAAGTGTCAATCAATCGTGACTACTTTATTATAAATATAATATAAATCTTTACTCCTATACTAACATTGAAAGATTTATTTAAGTCAATTCAATCACTGATAATATCGGAGTCTATTCGTTTGTAGCATACTCGTATGAATAAATAAATATTAAATTACATAAGTCAACGACATTGTTATTTAAGCTGGTCCTGCCTTGTTTGGTTTTAACTTTTAACTGTAGTTCAGTATACAATAGACAAAAATACTGAACGAAGTCACTAACATTTTAGGAATTTTAAGACTAGTACAGCTATACAATGTTTTGTTCTAGACATTGTAAAAACACAGTACAGTTAGTTTTGAACAGTCTAATAAATGGTTTCGATGCTAATTTTATGTTAAGGTGTAGTAGGTAGTAAGGCAGTTAGGGTAATATTATACTGAACATTAATCATTTATAACAGGTTTCAATACATGGCGTTAGGTAACTGTTAATTAGATTGAATTGTTGTATAATAACGGTGTTAAAGGGTTTATTATCATGTTAAATATTTGTTGTTTTAGAATTCAAAAGTGATTTGTAGATATTGATGTAGAATAAGAATTAAAGTGTTACCAATTAAATTACAAAATAGATATAATTGGAACACAGACTCATACTTTAAGCCACGCGGGATGACGCTGCTGCTCTGGCAGGTTTTTTTAAATACATTTAATAATACGGGTTTTATAAGGCCTACGTTATAGTAACTAGTAATGACTAATACAGTGAGATTTTTACCGTCCAGATTTTTCCTTGGGGTCCAAACAGCACCGGCTATAAACAGGGGGCCCCTGTTTATAGTCGGTGCTTTTCAGCTATTTCATTTAGATTTAAATTTTCTGAGGTTTATCAACCCTTACTGGGTACTCTGCCGAAGCCATAGATTATTCATGACCTTCAACGGATTGATCACCAATAGGCAGACTAGTGAAGGGACTATTTGAATAAATTATTATGTTTTGCGTTCTAATGACACATTTTTACGTAAATGCAAACAATTTGCAATATAATAACAATTAAAACACAGATAGAGACTGCTAAATATCACGTAAAGTTTTTAAAATTTGTGTCTAAATGAAGAACGCCATCTTGTATTGAGTTCCATGTGTTCGGCGGTAGGTCAGGATCAATTCGAAATCCATTTTGCCTAATAATCGATTACGAGCAACTTAGGCGGTAGGGCTCCTGGCATATCATGATGCGAAATCCGAGATGCGATAAGTGATATGGTTGGAAACGGTAAGTTACTAAAGTAAAGCTGAGGTCACAGAGTTCAAGTTGATCCTGGACTGAACATATTTAACATCAAGACTCAAGAAGCCACATACCTTCCTACGGCCAACACCTGGTACACGTGTTGGAGTATGACCTGAATTCCTCACATGTTTTTGGTCAGTAGTGGCGTTCCCAGTGGTAGGACAACTATGGCCCAGAAAGGATATATCATTTACCCTTACATGTATGTGCATTTAGTCAATCATTAAATGATAAATTAAAGAATCAATAAATAGAAATAATTAAAGTTTCTCCTATTTTTAAGTCTATTCAAGAACTTTGGTGGTGGTTGATGTGACACGCTATAGTTACTACATACTGACTGATATGAGTAATCAGTTGATGCAGTACAATAAAATGAAAGCGCTTCATACCGTGGAGTACGCACAGTATGGAGAGCTCGATACGATAACGTGTCCTGAAAATCTACTACAAGCTTCATCTTCTCTTCTTATTCTTCACTTCGAATTTTCTGCAATCAGGAGACAAGTGCGTCGGAGGGTGCTGTCTGGATTACTCCCAGCCAATCCAGAAAATCCGTTAGCCCTTTGACAAATCAAATCAAATCAAATCAAATCATTTATTTGCGGTAACATAGGTACATTAGTATTTATATAGGTAGATAACATTATATTTAGTAGTTTTACTATGTTCTGCTTTCAATAGCGTGCAAATGTTTAGTAGGAAAAATATAAAATGAAATTAATATTATTACTAGATACATTATTTAAACAACAAAAAATAAACAAGATTTTAATTAAAATTATAATGTTATATAGTCAATTTAAAATTACAATTTTAAGATAATTTATACAATGTCAAGTTATAATATACATGGTGGTCAGGTACACATTCAACCAAATTACTATTACTAGAATTATTTATACTAGAATGTCCTTATCACTAAGAAATTCAGCGACCGTATAGTAGGCTTTTTTTATTAGAAGCGAAAGTAAAAGTTTTCTGAATTTATAAATATTAACTTCTTTTAACTTTTTTGGTAGTTTATTATAAATTTTAGGAGCCATACCGTAAAAACTATTTCTTTTAAAAGTCGTTTTTGAGACTGGGGCACTAAGTAGATGACCATGGCGACGGCTTATTTTTGTTTGCCCGTCTGATAGGTGAGGAAATAGTTGAGTATTTGCTTTAACAAACATTGCAATTTCGTAAATATACAGGGATGGTACAGTTAATATTTTTAGCTCAGTAAAGAGTGTTCTGCAACTATCTATTTGCCTTAAACCTTTCATTGCCCTAATGCACTTTTTTTGGGTTCTAAAAACCTGTAATTTGTTAGAGCAATTTCCCCAAAAAATTATTCCATAGCGCAATATAGATGCTACATATCCATTGTAGGCGATCAGAACTGTCTCCAGGTTACATACTTGTGATAACTTGTTCAAAGCAAAAACAAAAGTGTTCATGCGAGTACACAGATTGTCTGTATGAGTTAGCCAGTTTGTTTGATAATCTATATAGAGTCCTAGAAATTTTGTCGAAGTTACAGGTTTTATAATTTTATCATCATAGGATATATTTATGTCTAGAGATTGTATGCGTTGCCGAAAATGAGTAATTTTAGTTTTGTCGATATTAATATTAAGATTGTTCATGTCAAGCCATTTAATTATTTTATGTAATGTCATATTTATTTCATCTTCATATGTCAAAATATCTTTACATGGTATTATTATTGTACTATCGTCAGCAAATAGAGTCATGGGGTAATCTATAGTCGATGGTAGGTCATTAATATATAAAATAAACAAAAGCGGACCCAATATTGAACCCTGTGGTACGCCGTACTCTACATCTCTACATTCTGATCGATATTCAGTCTCTATATTTTGGCTTTTACAAATACTTTTCAATATCGTTTGTTGTTTGCGGTTACTAATGTACGACTTAAGTAGTTGTAGAGCCACCCCTCTTATTCCATAAATATAGAGTTTGTGTAACAGCAATTTGTGCTCTACGCAATCAAAGGCTTTGGACATATCCATAAACACTGCACATAGTGCTCTCTTTTGTCGATAGAGTCTGTTATTAGCTTTAGAAAATGATTAATTGCCAAATTTGTAGATTTATTATTTCTAAAACCATATTGATGCGGGTAAAATATATTAGATTTTTCAAGATAGGAATTAATTGATTTGTATATAACTTTTTCATAAATTTTTGAGATAACTGGTATTAGTGCAATAGGCCTATAATTGTTCATGTCAGTGGTACTGCCACTTTTATAAATGGGTATAATAAGAGATAATTTTAAAGCATCAGGATAAACTCCTTGGCACAATGATAAATTGATTAAATATGTCAATGGTGGGGCGAGATATTGCGCACAAGATTTCACTGCAATTGTAGCTATGTCGTCATAGCCAACACTTTTTGTGTTTTTTAAAGCCAAAATATGTTTTAATATTTCTGGAATTGTGGTGGGTGCAATAAATACGGAATTGACGTTAGATTGATTTAAAGGATATTGCTTTCCAATTGTTTCTATATTAAGATTTTGCTTTGAGGCTACTTTTATTTGGTCTATAAAATAATTATTAAATAAATTTACTATTTCAGATTGGTTCGATGTCAATTTTCCATTATTATTTATTTTACTTATATTATCAGGCGGATAATTGTTTTTTTTCTGGTTAATTATAGCCTATGTTGCCCGGGATTTATTTTGGGCTCTGTTTATATAGTTATTGTTTTGGCATTTTTGAGTCATTTTTATAATATGCTTTAAACGTTTGGAATAATTACCAAGTGCTATTTTATTTTGTGTTGTTTTGTTTTTCCTGTATTGCCAAAGAAACTGTCTCTTTTTTTTACTGCACAGCTTTATGCCACGTGATATCCATTTTGGCTTTTTTCTACTTTTCATTATTATTGTTTCATAAGGGAAACAGAGATCATAAAAAAGGCGCACTGTTTGAAAGAATATCAATTGACATCGCTGAAGACCTGGTACTGCCTGCCTGGTGGCTTCAGATTATTTACCCGGCATTCGGCCACCTCTCTCCATTCCAACAGAATATGGGCGGCGGTCTCATCTGTGTCCATGACTGCTCGGCGCAGAGGACCTTCGTAGAAATGCGAGTGATTTTTTATAAAGCTGTGTGCAAATTTCGACGACACGACATCATATCCTATGTACTCCTTTAGAATCAGTTTTGAATATCCAATCCCTTTTATAACATATAAATTTATCAATCAGCGCCAACACTGCTTTTACAATATTTTAACATTCCGGTCCGTACAGCCCTAATTGAAATGATTAAAGATTCCTGATATCATACTTTTTTAAATTGATATTTATTATCACTTATATTTTAATTTGAATGACTATCATGCTGTGTATGTCGCTTTAATGATATTATTACCGTGTCTTCCCGCTTAGTGATAACTTGCCGATAGCCTATTATTTACTTATTTGATAGATTGCGTCCAATATTATTGTACGTTATTTGATATACATATTTGTTAAAAACAATAATTATTGCAAGAAGCACTAAACAATAAAACAAACCCTTTTGACGACCGTTATTGCGAAGCGGTCGGTATACCAAACTTAAATCGATGGCAGCAATTAACAATGTCGTAAGTGAAAAGTCGTTTCTTTTAACAATATTATAAGTGATAAGCAGTTACTTTTTGCTTACGATATTGTTTGAAGTAACGGCTTTTCACTTATGACTTTGTAAAACTTCCTTCGAAATAAGGTCGTTGGTTCGATCCAAATATAAGTAACGGAAAAATATTGATAACATATAGTAATAGTAAAATATATAGCTTAATTACATGAAAAAATATGGCGTGTACCCAGGCTACCCTCTGCTGTATCCTGATCATAGTGGGATATTACAGACTTGAGGTGAGACGGGAGGTTGCGCTCGCCACCTACGTATTTAGTGTTTTCGCGGTAAAACCCACAATCCGCATATTTTGGAGACGGTTCAGTTTTGCGTTCCGAATGAGAACGTAGTACGCCGCCGGCGGCCGACGCTGCTGGTACCAAGCGCACGCACCAACCTGCTGCAGCGCGCCCCGCTCGTGCGGGCGCTGCGGGTACTCAATGCACTGTCACTGTCCGACCGTATAGATTTATTTGCATGTTTACTGAACGAATACGCAAACGCAGCATATTGCTTCTATAGTAGATAATAAAGTAGTAGTTTAATGATTAGTAGATAAGAATGATTTGAAAGTTTTTAGTCAGGTATTTATTGTAAACTCAGTTACTTTATCGTATTAGGTTTGTTGCCTGTAAAGATAGTTGTAAGTTTTATTGTTGAATGGTTGAATAAATAAATTAAAAAAAAATTACGCAAGGGTAATGTAGCATTCTCATGAAGAAATAATCGTCAAAATCCGTCAAGTAATTTTAATGTTTTTGCAACAAATAATCATTTGTACAAAAATACATAATTATCTGTTATTACAAAATACTTAATTAAATTTATAGTAAATTATTGGTTCAGGCGTTACTTAGCGGAAATCCATTGTAAGCAAGTGATGGATTAAAAATATCGTTGTGACATTTCCCGCGCAACTATAAATTCCCGAAAAATCGAAACTGAAACGAGTATACACATAGTTTGTCTGTCACGTTACGTGAATAAAAATAACACTAATCTTTATTTATTAATACAAAAGTTAATTTGTTAAGTATTTTTTTATAGTAGTTGTAACTGTTTATATGAGCATATTATTATATGAAATTAACAGTATCAGTAATTATTTTTAACTAGATAACTACTTAGAAAACGGAATTGAATACCTACTGTATTTTCTTTTCCTACCGGGCGCGTTGGCTATACTCCAAATTAAACAAGCACGATATTTTTTTACTGAATGAAACAAAATCCAGTTTCATATTATTAAATCTTTTGTACCTAGCAGTTCTAATTAAATTGGAAATTCAATTTATTTGTTTGGATACTTATTATAGCCGGCTGGTAGAAGTTGTTGTACTGAAATAAGTGTATGCGATTGGCGTACAAAACTATTAGGTAAGCTTATGTTTAGCAGTGCATTTATTGGAACCAATATTATGATGATAAGCATCATTATAAATAAGGATTTTAATGTTTTTTTGAATGCAGAAAGACACTCGAACACAATTCATACATACTGCATAAGTCACTTTTTATATGCCATATTCTTATATATGTCGGAGAATGAACGATTATTTATTTATTCAAGTGGCAATACTACCCTAAATGTCGCTAACTTCATGTCAATGTTTGATGTTGACCGTTTGTTATGAAGTTGTCTAGGTGTCAGTTCAATCAGTCAGTAGTGTGTACGTGAATCGAGCACTTCACTTGCTTCCGAGACGTCGCCTGCGCCGGTTGTGCGCACTGACCGAACGAAATATCAAGATAGCGGACGAAGATCACCAACACGTGGATTCAAATCCGTTTGAATCTGCGACAGCAGCGGTGGGATTACCCCAAGGAGCATCCTGCGAGCCTATTGCGATGCCAGCTACACAAGAACGTGGATATTTTACGTCTGAACATTCTGCGCGAGAAAATATGGCGGATGGTGAAGAAAGTCAACCACGTGTACCCACATCGGAAGCATGGGCGACATTCTTCCAAAATATGATAGCAGGCTTTCAGAATTCTAACCAAAATCCTTCTACAAGTGCTGGCCTACCTAGAAAACTGAAAGCGAGTGAAATATTCCTGCCACCATTTGATCCAGACGAGTGTCAGTTTACTGCGGCGCAGTGGTGCGAAGAGATCGACCACCACAGGAAAAACAACTCGTGGACGGACTATGAAACAAGGAATGCTGCGTTTACACATCTGCAGGGTCGTGCTAAGAAGTGGGCAGCGCGTACGTATCCTTTGTGTAAAAGTTGGGACGAACTACAAGAGCGGCTTACACGGCAGTTTGTAGCAACCAAAAGGTTTCACGACCTTTTTCGTGACATGGTGGAGTACAAGAGCGATCTAGCAGCAACGTACGTCGAGTATTCTACGAACAAGTTGGCGCTTATAGATCGACTGGAGACTGGATGGGGCGAGTCCAACAAGATCGAGGTGGTGATTTCCGGTATTACGGATACTCAGGTACGTTTAGAGTTACTAAAAAATACCCCAACGACCTTTGTATCACTTGATAGACATTTGAGTACTTATCCTAGTATTAAAAATCTTAAGCGACTTTTTGATAAGACCCGTAGCGAGGCCGAACTTTTACATTCTAAACGCGTTAAAATCAGTGAAAAACCTACCGATAGACGTTGTCACTATTGCAATAAGGTAGGTCATTTGAAACGTCATTGTTTGTCGTTACGGAGTAATCACAAAAGTGAGGGTGCCACTCATTCTCGGGCTCCCACTGACAAAAATAATGATAAGTCGACTCAATGTTCTTATTGTCACAAACCAGGGCATTCTGAATCCACATGTTTTATAAAACAACGTAACGTAAAACAGAAAGAACTAAAAGACCCTAAATTGCAAACTAAATCTGTTAATATTTGTTCTCCTTCTGAAGAGTCGTTGATTAAACTGCAAATAGGTGGTTACTACTTAAATGCGTTAATTGATGGTGGCTCAGAGTGTTCTTTGATTAAAAAAGAAATCGCTGATAGTTTGCCGGATAGAAAGGTTATTTCGTTTACGCGTCTCACCGGTATTGGTTCCGTTCCATGTTTTTCGCTTCGTAAAATGACAAGCTATGTAGAATTTGATGGGTTTCATACTGAAATTACGTTCGTGATTATAGACTCGCATTTACTGCCTTATGATGTCATCCTAGGCAGGGAGGTATTTAAGACCCCAGGTTTAGTTTTTACACTCAGTAGCGATGGTGCTAAGATAACTAGGGATTTTAATGTCAATGTGTGTACTAGATTCGAAAACCCAAATCTGGATAAAATAAACACAGATTTGACTGACCAGCAGGATGTTAATAGATTGAGGTCCATTTTGGAAAAATACAAAAATAATTTTGCTAGTGGAAACTCAAAATCAACTGTTACTACTGGCGAGATGCAGATAAAGCTTAAAAATCCAAATAAAATAGTGCAACGTCAACCCTATAGGTTAGCCCCTTCTGAACGAAATGTAATGCGCGACATAATTGCCGATCTAGAGAGCAAGGGTATAGTGCGTGAGAGTTCTTCGCCTTTTTCGAGCCCAGCATTGCTTGTTAAAAAGAAAGACGGGTCCGACCGTCTTTGTGTAGACTATAGGGAGCTCAACTCTAATACTGTGCGTGATAGTTACCCTCTTCCTCTGATATCTGATCAGATCGACACTCTCGGACAGATGTCTTACTTTTCAAGCCTCGACATGGCGTCAGGATTTTATCAAATAAAGATGGCGTCCCAGAACGATATCGAAAAAACCGCCTTTATTACCCAAGATGGCGTTTGGGAATTTTTGAAAATGCCTTTTGGACTCTCAAATGCACCTTCTGTGTACCAAAGAGCAATCAATAAGGCTCTCAAAGGGTTAAAAGACAAAATCGCGCTTTGTTATATTGATGATGTTTTAGTTATTTCAAATTCTAAAGAATCAGCCTTTCAGAATTTAGAACATGTGTTATCCGCTCTGTCAATAGCAGGTTTTACTTTTAACTGGAAAAAGTGCACTTTTCTTAAATCTTCAGTAGAATATTTGGGCTATGTTATTAGTGAAAATTCTATAAAACCAAATCCTGAAAAGATAAAGGCTTTAGCTAACGCCCCTTTGCCTACATGTGTAAAAATGCTACGGCAATTTAATGGTCTTGCTGGATATTTTAGGAAATTTGTACCTAACTTCTCATCTATTATGGCACCCCTGTATGCTCTTACTAAAAAGGACGCTAAATGGGTATGGACTGTCGAGCATACAAAAGCTCATTCTGCCGTGGTTGGATATCTGACTTCCGCTCCCGTGTTGACTATCTTTGACCCTAGTAAGCCAATCGAGCTCCACACCGATGCGAGCTCGATTGGATATGGCGCGGTATTATTTCAAAAAGACGATGTTCAGCTGAGAGTTGTTGGTTATTTCAGTCAGCGAACAACCGATGTGGAAAGCAGATATCACAGCTACGAGCTAGAGACTCTAGCGGTTTTCAAAGCCCTGAAACATTATCGTCATTATTTGCTGGGTAGGGAGTTTAAGGTCGTTACAGACTGTAATGCCTTGAAGGCATCACGTCATAAACGTGAACTGCTACCCCGCGTTCACCGATGGTGGGCGTACATGCAAACTTTTGATTTTGAAATAGAATATCGAAAGGGTGAAAGGATCCCACACGTAGATTATCTCAGTCGAAACCCAGTCGATAGTAAATTGGTAAATGTTTCTCATTTGAACGATGAATGGTTGCAGGCCGAGCAGAGGTTAGATCCCGATATTAGGCGCGTTATTGAATCCATTGAAAACGATACGATTGATGCTAGTGTTAGGTCGTCGTACACTTAGAAAGACAATTTACTTTTTAAAAACTTTCAGATAAATGGTAAAACTTTCAGTAGAATAATTATTCCCAAAAATTATAGATGGCAAATAATTCAAAGGTTTCATGACGAACTGAAACACTTGGGCTGGGATAAGATTTTGTCTAAAATAAGAGAACATTTTTGGTTTCCTAATATGACCTCATCTGTTAGAGCTTACGTAGACCATTGTTTACCCTGCAAAGTAAATAAAAACCCTTCTGGTAAAAGGCAATCTATTTTACATCCAATTGAAAAAGTTGTAGAACCATTCCACACTATTCATATTGATACTAGTGGCAAGTTGACCGGCGGTAAGATGGCAAAGGAATATGTCATAGTTATTATAGACGCTTTCACAAAGTTTTGTCATTTGAGTGCAGTTAAGGATTTAACTTCGCGTTCAGCTTGTGAAGCCCTTAGAAATTTCGTTCACATTTTTGGTACACCCAAGCGAATTATATCCGACCAAGGTACCTCTTTTACTGGACGAGAGTTTCAGAGCTTATGTGGTGAATGGTCAATAGAATTTCATGAAATTGCCAGTGGTGTCTCACGGGCTAATGGCCAGGTAGAGCGAATGATGTCAGTGCTAACCAATTGTTTTACAATTGCTGAAAATCACGAAAATAAATCTTGGAAGTCAATTATTGGTGAGGTTCAACTTGCACTAAATTGTACTGTGTCTAAAAGCACTGGTAAAACTCCACTTCAGTTGTTAATTGGCTACAACAAAATTCCCCCTAGGTTAAATTTCCTGACTTCTGATCTTGACGCTAATACTGAACGGAATTTAACCGAAATTAGGAATGAGGCAAAGGATAGGATGGACGAGCAGGCATCCAAAGATAAAAGTCGCTTTGATTCTAATAAAGCCACCATTCGTCCATTTTCCGTAGGTGATTTAGTTTTGGTTCAAAGGAACCCACGTATAATTAATAAATTAAGTGAAAAGTTTGCTGGTCCCTGTAAAATCACTAAAGTCTGTTCAAATGAGCGTTACATGGTAGAGCCAATATCTGGGGGACGTACCCAATATGTCTGTCATGAAAGACTTCGTAAATATCCATCTAGTTTGCCAGGCTTGTCTGAATGTCTAGATGGTTCAGAAAATAGTAATTGACTTTCACATTGTAGTGTAGTGGAAGTTGTTTTTTTATTGGAGCGTTGATTGAGATGTTATGAGAATTACGAATTGTTTTAGTTTCGCAAAATAGAATTTATTTTTGTATTTGTTAAAATAATTGTGTATAGGTACAACCGAATCCAATAAACGGATTGTAATGTGTATGAACGTTTTATTACTCCGTGACTGAAAGCTCTTACGCTTTGTCTAAAAATTTGACTGAAAGCTATTACGCTTTGTCGGAGAAATAGTCTGAAAGCTCTTACGCTTTGTCTAAAAATTTGGCTGAAAGCTATTACTTACGCTTTGTCGGAGAAATAGTCTGAAAGCTCTTACGCTTTGTCTAAAAATTTGGCTGAAAGCTATTACTTACGCTTTGTCGGAGAAATAGTCTGAAAGCTCTTACGCTTTGTCTAAAAATTTGGCTGAAAGCTATTACTTACGCTTTGTCGGAGAAATAGTCTGAAAGCTCTTAAGCTTTGACTGATGGTATGACTGAAAGCTTTTACACTTCATTCAAGAATTTCACTGAAAGCTGTTACGCTTTGTCCGAAATAAGATGAAAGCCTTTACGCTTTGTTTAAGAATTTCACTGAAAACTGTTACGCTTTGTCCGAAATAAGATGAAAGCTTTTACGCTTTAATTTTACCACGGTATGCTTGAAAACTGCTACGCTTAGCCAGAAAATAAGTACGCTTTGTCTAAGGCATAGATTGAAAGCTTAATGCTTGATCCAGTGTGACTGCTGAAAGCTTTCTCGCTTTGTAGACATTTTAAGCTAAGGTCCTTCCTTAGGTTGAAAGCTTCGACGCTTTGCGGTGTGATCAGAATTATCGATTTTTAATTATCTAAGACAGACCTGTTATTTCTACAATATCAACGGACAACGCGAGAGCGCGTTGATTTACAGAATGGCCGTGTCGGAGAATGAACGATTATTTATTTATTCAAGTGGCAATACTACCCTAAATGTCGCTAACTTCATGTCAATGTTTGATGTTGACCGTTTGTTATGAAGTTGTCTAGGTGTCAGTTCAATCAGTCAGTAGTGTGTACGTGAATCGAGCACTTCACTTGCTTCCGAGACGTCGCCTGCGCCGGTTGTGCGCACTGACCGAACGAAATATCAAGATGGCGGACGAAGATCACCAACACGTGGATTCAAATCCGTTTGAATCTGCGACATATACATTTTTCTATATATATTAAGTATGTGTTTACAAAAATAAGTATTTATGTGTGAGTTTTGGATGATGCCATTGCCACACTTTGCCTTCATGGATAGGACTCAATATCAACTGAGACAAACAAGGACTCATCCATGTTCATCCATCTAAATTCAGTGATTGTTTCTGACTACCTAGAATATAACCTCAAGCCACGAGCGTGATAGAATTAAATTTAAAGTTAATTCTTGCGTCTACATTCATTAAGTTAAATATTTTATAATAATTAAGGTAACATATTTTGTTGTGTGATTTTATTCTAAAGTAATAAAATAACTCTTACAGAAACACGTGTTTTTATCGAATACAAAAGATTTATTTAATGTTTTTTTTATGATTTAATTTGTAATCGTTTAATATAAAATCACAGATTACCTTTTAAACGCTTTACAACATTGTTTTTATTTATGTTAGAGGTATTTTTCTTTGTACTCGATCACGGGACATATGCAAGGATACATAGATTTGTTATAATGTTTTAATTCTGGTTTTAATAATTGATGAAACTTAATAATCGGCTATAATATTTAACTATATTACACTAAATAATATTTCTTCAATATACACGGAGTGTAGTATAAAAATAAACTAGTTGTTTGAAACACTAATATAAATCTTCAAACATTAAATAGTTAAAACCGTTTTATTTTGAATTTTTTTACCTGCTAACAGCATTTATATGGAGTTGATTGATACTTTATCGCTTCAATAAAAGATGTGTAGTCATTCTAGACAATAAATATGACCTAGCCTTATATCAAGACAAACGACGGCCCCGCTTTTTCAAACAAATTTAGACACTTAAAAATGACACGCTAACTCAAACTCATCCATTCCCACAAACTTTCACATTTTATGCATTATAGAATCCTATACCA
Source organism: Musotima nitidalis (assembly GCA_949126915.1). NCBI lineage: Eukaryota > Metazoa > Arthropoda > Insecta > Lepidoptera > Crambidae > Musotima > Musotima nitidalis. Next base: position 6,040,919 of record OX421429.1, read on the forward strand.
CCAGCTACCGAACGAGTTGCCACAAACCTTTAAAGCCTTTTTGAATAGTTCAAAAAGGATCAATCAAAACTTTTATGAACGTCGACTTAAAAAAGTAACGAGAACTTAAAAAAGAAGCTTGAATAAAGAAGAATTGGGCACGAAACTCGTCCTTAAGCTTTAACATAAAATCTTAAAACTTACTTTTATTTTTGTTAACAAACACACAAACTGCTCATCATGCATCTTGTAAATGCTGTGGCGACAACCCGAAAAATAATTTAATTTAGTTTTAGATTTCAATTTATAAGAAACATTGTGAATAAAAAAAGTTCCACAAATACTCTTGGGCAAACTCACACAGTGCTTCTAGACCTTACTATGGCTTCTACTATGGGATGTACGTACCCCCCCGGATGGTCTCCACCTTGTCGTGGTGGGGGGGCTGAGTACCTCCCGGTAGAGCGCAGGAGGCGCTAGGGAAAATGTAACACCCAGAGATTGGCGACTCTGGGTGCCCTTAGTACTGACTACCGGGGGGGAAGCTAAGAGGGACCTGTGGAGGGCGCAGCGGGCGGGCCAGGAGGGCCCATTAAGCAGCGTCAGGAGGGGCAGGGGGCCCCTGCTGTCTCACCATGTACCCTCCGGGAAGTCGGCCACACACGCTATGTTCGCACGGGGAGGTAGGAGGGGCGCGTCCACTGCGCCTCTCTGAGGAGGTCCTCCCGATTTTGGTCCGGGGGACGTTGGCCGCAGGCGGGGTGTCAGAAGCTGCAACCCAGGTACTGGCCCCCGCCTCTTTCTCAACAAGCGGCGGGCGTCGTCGGAAGATTTTTAGTGGGTATTACTGCGGGCAGTCGTGTCTGCTGGTGGTGAGTCCCACACCCCCTTTTCGGTCCCCCTTGGGCCGGAAGGCAGTGCATAAATGCATTTTTTTACCGACGTAAAACAAAAAAAAAATAGGATGTACGTAACATCAAATTAACATATTTTGCAGACTTTTTTGGTGTTAGTGTCTAATTAAAACTTATAATGCATATAATGACGACCGATATGGCATGGTGGCGAGTATACCCGCACTCTACTCCAGAGGTCGTGGGTTCGATTCTCACACAGGACAAATCTTTGTGTGCATGAATATGAATATTTGTTCTGGTCTGGGTGTTTTTCTGTGTATATTAAGTATAAACATATACAAAAAGAAAGTATATATGTATGTTTATCCGTTACTTAGTATCCATAACACAAGTTCTTAATGATACTTAACTTAGAACTAAATAATTGGTGTAAGTGTCAGAAACATTTATTTATTTATAAACACCCAACCGAGCACATACATATTTTAGAAATTGAACCAACAGCCTTATTTGCCTTGCTTACCACCTAGCAGATATACTGACTTACATGATGTATATTGATCGTTAAAAGTTAAACTAATGACGGAAACAAGCACGACTAATCTAAAAATATATATTTTATGCAGTATCTAACTTCCTAGAATATTTTGCCACTTTTCCGTACAATTTTCAGCGCAACAACTGGGTCAAGCGGTTCGCAAGTATCCGAGGAAATCTCCGAAGTACCGGGTGTCAACATTAGTACTGCCCGTTCTTATACGAAAATAGCTCACGCGAAAATATAGCTTGTTTGAAAGTTGGAAGAGGCTATGTTTGCAAAGCTGGACCTTGTTGACAACGAGACATCGGAAGATTGATGAAGCGAACGGTGAACTTAGCAAATATAATGATCCAATGTTGGCTTAGAACATTATTTTTCTTTGTAAGATGTGATATTAATGCTGACATAAATGGATTTTCTGTTTATTGAGTTCCCTGTAGCATATTGTCTTCTTCCATTTACAGGTTTATACTTTTATATATTGCACATTTTACGTATGTAGATCGCGGTTTATAACACATTTTTTTAGCGACATTTTTATATTTTTTATCGTGATTCGTGAGTTGACAAGTTTTTGACGAATTTGGAATTGACTGTTTGGTTTAGCTTTGTACTTCGACTAGAAATCGGAGTTCCAATATAGAAGTACATTCTAACCAACTTTATTATTGAAGTTTGAATCTGGGGGCACGGCAGTGCCCCCGCCAAGTCGAGCGCGAAGCAAACACTGCCCTTGTGTTACCTTTAACGGCCAAGTCACACAACACTAACTATAATAATGAAGAAATCGCAATAAGGAACCTTAGACTTGGCACAATTTTGTCTAGATTTCATTACTTTTTAGAGATGAGCAAGCAGCTCCATCGAGACTTGGCTAGTTTTTTACAGAATGTTTTTGGTGGTATATTTTTACTTCAATAGCCTCATGGGTCATAAACGAGATCCCTTTGCGAGATCAAGGTAAAGGTTTATCAAATCTAATATAGTGGTTTTGTCTATCAAAGGTATGTTCGCACAATGAAGATTTTGTATTTCACCTAAGTCTTATGTCAGAAACCTAAATAACATGACACTGTGTAGATTTATAAGGTATTGTTAAGCTCCAGCTTATAATTTATTGCATCCCAAATGGGAAAACGGCACTTGACAGATATTAAAATAGGTCAATCTTTTTTGAAGGCGAAAAGCCCGATTTAAGATAATTTGCCAACTCAAACTATGGTTAGCCTGGTGCTATATGGATTTTGATGTCAAGAATTTAGTGTTAAATCCACAACGCGTAGAGCAAGTGAATCTATGTTGGGACATAAGTGTTAAAGATTTCATAAATGTCATACATTGCTGCTATTCGAAGTACTTTTTTTAATGGCCTTGTAAACCTACACAACTACTACTAAGTTTTGATATTAATCACCACGTCTAAGTCTGATAGCAACGCGTAAGGAATGTTTGGTTCTCTTATCGTTCAAATTTTAATAACCACGCATATGACCTTGACTTGTGAATAAGTTTAACATTTTATTGATAGGAGTATACCTACTGCTATCGTCTTCTAACACTATTTATAAGCTTCTTATTTATAAGTTATGTTATTAATTTATTCTGCGAACAAATTTAACATATAATATTGTGCTGCTGTCGCCTTTTCACGCTTTATAATCTTTTTAATAATGTATGTACCTATACAACTTTTTACCTTTTTAAGCTTCTTAATATTCAATACAAATTTTAAGTAGATATCTGTTCAAAAATACAATGTTTTTTGTGTCAAACTTTAGGTTGAATAAAATTTCTTACTAGATTCATTTGAAAACTAAAATTTTTCTTAATATATGTTGAAATTCATCATTATTACCTCAGCTCCTACAAGGATAGAATTACGACTTCTTCAGAATAATTATCTCCTTATTTAAAAGGCTAAAATAGTTTATTGCTTCCACATTAAAAAGTGCAAAAGTGTGTATGTATATGTCTAACCGACCATGAGATGAACTATTTTGCATCGGGGTTCGTATAAGCCCACTGCTGAACATTGGTCTCCCCAAATGTTTTCCACACCTTAACCAAATCAGTGCATCTGGCGTTTGTTTTGTTTCAGTTTCTTTCGCCCGGCCGAACGGCAAACAGTAAACACCGTATCGTTATTTCTCCGTCTTTAAAAATCATTATTACATAAATTTGCGAAAAGTTTCTAATATTTTTGGTATCAAAAGGAAGCCTAAGTCACAAGGGGTCGATTTCAACAACGAAAATTACAATACGGTTAAAATCTTAAAAGATATTAGTGTGTGAAGTGCGCATACGAATAAATAAATCGTTGCAAATTCAAAGTGCTTCGTCGAGGCGGTGCGTGGTGGGAGCTGAGCGCGCGGCCACCGGTGGTGAGTCATCGCAAGTCGGACGCGTCGAGCACTCTCGGGCTGCTACCACGATACGCAGCGATAAACGATATCTCGAACCGCAACTTTTAAAGTGTCTCATAGTAAATGTCAACATGAAATGTTCCGGGTGCCTTAAGACTATCTCTAAAGAAGACTTCGTGTCTTGCTCATCTAAATCTTGTTCGAGGGTGCTACATATATCCTGCGCAAATGTACCTAATTTAACACCATTGCAAAAGGACAGTTGGATTTGCCCTGATTGTTGTGCCAGTGCTAGAAGAGGTGGCGACAATACAAATACGCCCATACGCACAAATGAAAACGTCACTCACCGCAAGAAAATAAGTGCCCCAATAGGATTTGAACAGGAGCCCTCCTCCAACTTGAATTCATCAAATTCGGAAATAATTGCTGAGATACGATCCCTACGTCAGGATATGGTAAACATGCAGTCTGAATTTAGTAAGCGATTCGACGACCTAACATTGAAATTCAGTGAATATGACGCGCGCATAAAATCGCTCGAACAAAAAGAAAGGGAAAATGACACCCTCAGGACTCAGATCGTCCAACTGCAAGATCAGCTCAACAGGCAGACACACAACTCGCTGCGCTCTGAAATAGAAATACTCGGTCTAACTGAAACGCCTGGTGAAAACCCTTACCACCTAGCCCTGACAACAGCGAGAAAAATAGGGATTGAGCTCGATGAACGCGATCTTGATTATGCTTCACGGGCCGGCGCGCGTATTAAAGGCGAACCAAAGGAAAACCAGCTCCCGCGTCCGCTGGTAGTCTCCCTCACGAGGAGATCTAAACGAGAGGAGTTTCTTAAAGAAGCAAAAGCCCGCCGCAAGCCGGAAAGTCAGGAAATAGTCGGCTCGGGGCCTCAGAGAAAGGTGTATGTGAATGAACGACTCACCTATGAAGCTCGCCGCCTTTTTCGTACCGCGCGAAACTGGATCCGTGAACATGGATACAAGTACTGTTGGGTGCGAAACGGCACTGTGTACATTCGCAAACGAGAAGGCCGTGAAGGCTCGCCACCAATACAAATTCAACACCCTGCAGACTTGGAGAAACTATCGGCCTGACAAGAGCAATGACAGATTTAATCAGATAAGTGTAGGCATGTTGTGTTTTTGGATTGTTCTGCTACTTTCTACATTGCTTCTTTTGATCTGTAATACTCTTTTAAAATTTATATTTTGTAGAATTACCGAATATTTACTTATGCACATGTGCCCATCACATAGAATAACATACACATCACATACATACATTATAATACACAAATACTCATCACATACACTAACTTTCACACTTTCAGCTTTCAGTTTTCAAGGCAGACAGTTCGATAGCAAAATCTCAAATCCTCATAGTACCAAATTAATATTAGTTACTTACACAAACTGCAATGTTTTATACTCTCACTCCATACTCTTTTTAATCGATATCAATGTGGCATTCGTTATCTTAAAGTTATCAATACCAATTTTACCAGTATTTTACAAAAACTATGACTACCCTTGAACTATTATCCGACATAGACAAGACTCTGAATGTAGAATGCCATACTATACCATACCTTGAGGAGTGCGGTAAAATAATTAATAAATACACGATTAAAGTTCTTCATGTAAATATTCGCAGCATTCAACAAAACTTTGAAAACTTTTTAATCGCTCTTGCAAGACTTAACATTCCATTCGATGTCATGGTTCTGAGTGAATGTTGGTTGAATGAATCTGTTACTATTAAGCAAATTGATGGGTATAACTCTTATAATACAACTAAATATATAAATAAGGCAGGAGGAGTCGTCGTATATGTAAGTAACAAGTGGTCAGCTAACGCAGTAGAAATCGATATTGACGATGCAAATGTGCTGAGTATCGAAATTCCTAACGTTTTGACCTTGGTAGGCGTATATCGATCACCTTCTTTTAAAAACTCATCAAGGTTTCTCTCTTCGTTGGACTACAATTTAAATTCCCTCAAACGCTCCCCATGTCTTATTATGATCGGTGATATAAATATCAATATCATTGGACCCTCAGTGTGTGAAGAGAATACATCCACTTATCTTACTATCCTAGCAGAACATGGTTTAGTCTCATGTGTAAACAAACCTACTCATGGCAAATCCTGTATAGATCACATTTTCGTTCCATTAACTACACAAGCGGAATCAATTGTATGTCCGCCTGACCTTACTGATCACAGTATCACTATGCTGGGTATATTGACTGTACCCCCCAAAACACACACTGTAAAAAGAACCAGATTAGAGGTGGACTATGTTGGTCTTAAGTCGGAAATCGAACAAGTTAATTGGTCCCTTCTAAACAGTTCCTCACTTGATTCAGTCGCATCTGATTTCACATCAATTCTTACCAATTCTATTACGAAACATTCCCGTCTGGTCCAAGTCAGTCACTCTAAATTCAACATAAAGCCTTGGATGACTCCAGGTTTAATACGCTGTTCGAAACACAGGGACAAACTGCACCTGGACGCAAGAAATCACCCAGACGATACGACAAAACGGTTAATTTATTGCAGATACAGAAATTTCTATATTACACTTCTCAGAAAATTAAAAGCCGAACACGATGGCAAAGAAATACATAAAAACAAAAATGTGCCAAAAAAGCTCTGGCAATCTGTAAATCGAGTCTGTCATAGATCCCAAAAAAAGGGTAATAGCTCATTGCAAGACATCGCTTGTATTGGGGGATCTCTGGAGGCGTCTTTGGATGCATGCAATAAATATTTTTCATCAGTGGGCCAACTTCTAGCAAATAACATATTGGAAAAACTTAACGAAACACATGAGTCACTTACGGCAGAAGTTGAAGTCGAGAGAAGAGTATCAAACTCGTTTTTCATTGCACCCACTGACCCTCAAGAGATACTTACTCTCATCAAAAACTTAAAGACAGACAGCTCGCCTGGTCTTGATAATATAAATAACAAAATACTTAAAGCTATAGGACACCTACTGTCAGGTCCGCTTTCTACTATTTTTAATTTAAGTATAGAGAATGGTGCCTTCCCAAAAGCATGGAAGGTTGCTGCTGTGGTTCCTATATTTAAGGGTGGACAAAAAGATGACCCTAGTAATTATCGTCCGATTTCCCTCCTAGGGAGTGTTTCTAAGTTGCTGGAGCGCATTATAAATAAAAGACTTGTCTCCTTCTTAGAGACAAACAAAGTGATTACTGACCGCCAGTTTGGTTTCCGACAGGGTAGATCCTCAGAAGATGCTGTTACTTTTTTGACAAATACCGTAGCCTCTCATCTAGATAAAGGGTCGAAATGTATTGGTGTTTTCTTAGATCTCGCCAAAGCATTCGACTCAATATCAATTCCAATTCTTCTAAAAAAACTGGAGGCCTATGGCATCAGAGGAACCGGTTTGAGTTGGTTTGCTGATTATCTGTCAGAACGACACCAATGTGTAAAAATCTCTGAAATGAGGAGCAGTTTTAGACCGGTGACCTTTGGCGTCCCACAGGGCAGCATCCTGGGGCCCACTCTTTTTCTGCTTTACATAAATAGTATTGCTTCTCTTCAGACTCAAAACTCAGAAATCCTTTGTTACGCGGATGACACTGCTCTTATTTTCTACGATGAAACTTGGCCCGAAGTAAGTCAAAAGGCAGAGGAAGGTATGGCATCTATATCGAGGTGGTTAAATAAAAACTATTATCTCTCAACACATCGAAAACAAAGTTCCTGTGTTTTCATAAGACGGCAGTGTCAGCCCCCACCTCTTTAAATACCTTGAAGATCCATTCAACAGATTGTAAATCTAGAACTCTAAACAACCCATGCGACTGCGAACAAATAAATAGGTCAGACTCCCTAAAATATCTTGGTGTGATCCTGGACGATAGGCTTACTTTTAATGCACACGTAGCTGAAATGTCCAAGAGAGTGAGGAAGGTCATCTACGTTATGAAAAACCTACGTGACGCAGTTGAGGGCAAAATATTAAAGATGGTCTACTTAGCTCTTTGCCAATCTCTCTTAAACTACTGCATTCTAGCTTGGGGTGGCTCATCTTCCTCGATCCTACTTCCTATCGAAAGAGCACAGAGAGGAGTTCTAAAAGTGGCACTAAAGAAACCCCTACGATACTCAACCGACGCTCTTTATGAGGACGCTGGTGTGCTAAGTGTCCGGAAGTTGTACTTTGTCAGAGCTGTGTCCGCTGTTCACAAAATTGTAATAAACTCCGATGAATATGACGACATGATGAAAAAACGCATCTTTAAGCTACCTAAAATCCTTACGGCCACTACCTTTGCTCACCGGTTCGGAACCTTTCTTTTCCCTTGTATCTATAATAAACTAGCAAATATCTGCCATTTAAAGTATTGTACTGTCCGAGAAGCTAAAAAACTTGTCTCTAATACCCTAATGAAGTGGACTTATATTGAAACAGAACGTATGTTAAAAATTAACAAATGAGCTTTTGCACTCGTTCACGTACTTACAAACACTTTTACACACTCACACATATACACACACACACACACACACACACACACACACACATACACACACACACACACACACACATACACACACACACACACACACACACACACACACACACACACACACACACACACACACACACACACACATACACATACATTATAATTCTTATTTTGTATTTTTCAAATAATGTAATTAAGTAGAATACCTTACTTGTATTCCGTTTCGGCAATAAATGTTATGTTCATCGTATATTTTCCCCACAGGTCAGGCTCAGCCTAGTGTGGGGACTAGCAATTGTACATTGTTAAATTGTTAAAATGGAAATAAATATATCTTATCTTATCTTATCTTATCTAGCTAATACCCAAAAAGGTTAGACTGATTTTGAAGCGACCAAATTTTTTAAAGAGATGATTTAATAAGGATTATCTAAGGCGATTAGTACCTGTGGGAGAAACAACGATATTCTCACATGCGTAATAATTTTTGTATTCTCCGAGCCAAATCAATAGTCATTAACGAAAGGAACTATGATCTAAATATAAATAAATAAAAAAACATAATAGGCCCAGTAATAATAAGTAATTCAGCAATAAGCCCAGTAATAAGTAAGGTTAAAGTTGTATAACATTTTAATATCTGAATTTAAAAACATGATGTTTAATTATGTTATCTATTTTAAGTTTCGATGTCTTTGGGCTTCAAACCTGGTAAATAATAATACTTATCATATTATTATCATTGACATAATTTGATGGTCCCAATAATTATACATCTCATAAATACTATCGATTCAACAGTGATTCCCCAAGTATTTATGAGATTTATAATTATTAGGACCATAACATTATATCAATATATGTTAATTATATGATAATTATGAGCCAAATTATGCCTCATATTTTATAAAACAAGTTATGTTCCAACTGATTTCATTTCTCATACATTCATAGAAAACATGTTCTGTCCATACAATAGAGACTTATTTCAAATGAGTCATAAAAACATCAGTTATATGGTTGGTCCCATGTTATTGGTGGCGGGCCTATTGCCGCATACCGGGCACTTTTATGTTCGCCAAAACCTCGTACGTTGTTCTGCAGGTACGCCACCTACAGGTGAAGTTAGCTAAGCCTCCTCAGATCTTGGTCGAAGCCTTACACACCCGCCATGAAATAATAGTGACATCCCATTTCTATTCCGTGTGTTACGGGCCTAGTATAGTGCCACCCCCTCTCAACTCATGGGCAGAATCGCCTACTTCCGTACTGGCCAGAACTGCGAACACCAATCCATGCCCAGTGTGGTGAATATTGTCATATACCCCCATTAGAATATTATTATTATAGATTAAATCCTCCTTCATTTAGTCTCGGGTTCAACCCTGGTGGGTTTTCTTTCGAAGTTATGTAAATAATTGTCGCTTGCTTCATGTCTCGAAAAGCACGTTATGCCAATGGATCCGGCTGACATAAACATCTATGACAGTCGTTATTTGGAAGCCAGGCCCTTGTACCCTGTACCCTGTACCCTGACAGCTGGGTTAACCATAGAATGATGTTTTACTCTGGGTTGCGGAGGTCAGACGTCAGTGGCTATAGTAATAATTAAAATTTATTCTACATCTGGTTAAACCAGTAAGCAGACCCTGGAGCCTGAGCATAAGTATGGGGCAACCGGGATAGTGCTAGGATATGATGAATATCGAAAAAACACAGACTTGCTTCGTGTTCTTGCTTCTTGATCGTGTATAGGCTAAATTGGATATAAATAAACGTCTACCCACATAACACAGTACATCAAAAAAACTGCCAAGAGCTTTTACTATTTTGCTGATGATAAGTAGGTTTATTACAAGCATCTCGTTAATTTTGCGATTCAGCTTTGTGATTTGTGGCATTAAATTTGATATGACTGCCTCGCGTTTCTGTGAGACAGGACTTAATTAGCTACATTACGTGATTCTGTGATATTAACAGCAATGCCATCTGTGTGGTAAACTCTGTGACAATTTAGTTTTCATTATGTGTCTGGAAATGTGGCTTATTTGTACATTTTGTATTTATATCTCATATGTTATTTGTGTATAATGTTTAATATATGGCTTCTGTGGTGATAATTAACCTTGTCGCAACAAAACTATCGTATTATTCTGCAAAACTTATGTTACGTTCATGTCATGGGGTATTAACGAGGCTGTAAAATACTGTACATTTAATTTTCCTTACAAGAAAGTAATGCAGAAACTTGGTTGTTTCTATGTCAATACATATGGAACCCTTACAGATAGTATACGAGATTTTTTGCAGTGGTGATTTTTTTATTGTGACCTGTAATAACGACTGCATCCGAATTAAGAGCTTTCTATCAGGTGCCCGCTTGCTGTGTCATCCTGTGTCACCCTGTGTCACCAGTGGTATAAGAAAATCGGAAAGAAAAACTTGAGTGGTTCCGCTTTTGCGGTTTAGCAAGATTATTAGTATTTCAACTTTCCTCTTCATCATCATACATCCTAGCATTATCCCGGTTGCCCTAGACTTAGGGCCCAGGGTTTGCTCATAGGTCTAACCAGATTATAGCTGAATTTTAGATATAACCTAGAGTGACTGCCGTATGACCTCCGAAACCCTCAACAACAACTTTAAATGTACATAATTATTAAAAGTTTTTCTTATTTAATTGTTTTAGACAATTTTCGAATGATCTAAAATTGTGAATTTAAATTTTACACTACCTATAGTCTTTTAACCAAAAATCCTTACAGAAAAGCTTATAGATATGTTTAAGAGCCTACTTAACTGTCAGCCAAGTGTGTCTAAGACCTGTTGCGAAGTCACGTATAATGACAATAATATTCATCTAGGCTGTCCGCCTCACGTTCAATATTGAAATTTTTCTGTTATACAGGTAAAGCTTGACTCAGGAAACCTTGAGACACACTGCTGCTACGGACTATTTCATTTTCTTTTATATTGTTACCTACTACTTGTACTAGGTACAGGCTTTTAAAAATAAAGCGGGTGGGATTTTTGTCGTACTCTTCTAAGCGGGTGCAGTGCGGATTTGCGAAGGTTGATCTGCGACCTCGTCTGATTAGAGTTTTAAACTATCTTAATATCGCTACCTTATATAGTAAAAGCGGGGTTGCTTGGCTCAATGTACCTTCCAAACGGAAACATTAGATGTGAAATTTTTCAGTACCGTGGATATACAAACGCTTCTGAAATGCCTGAAATACCTTCTGAAATACCTGCTTCTAGGATGTGATGAGTTACCAATATTTGGATTTTTAGTTCATAGTTCTTTAACAACATTAATATATAAGATAAATATTGTTACTAACAAAAATTGGGCCCATGGTCTTGAATAAAGAATTATTATTATTATTATTATTTATTTAGTTTAGTTTAGAGGAGGCCTACTTCATGAGAAAACGGTGTGGTTGTTTGATTTTTTTCACGAAATACACATAGAACCTTGGCTTGACCAATGGCTTGTCGTGCGTTCTGAAGCACCAACATACATACAAATAATCACGCCTGTTTCCCCGAAGGAATAGGAAGAGGCATATTATACATTCAAACTTCGCCAATTGTATTGTTGGGCCCACGTAATAGGCGGCGAGCCTATTGCTGCTTACTGGGAACTTTAACTGAATGGAACTGGGGCAGAGGCTCGACTGTTGATCGGCAGGTGCACCACTTGCAAGTTAGGTTGGTTTGGGCTCCTAAGATTTTGGTAAGATCCCTATACTCGTACAACTGTCTATATCTGAAGCACCAAATTACTAAATATCATACTCATGCAGTTACCCTACAAAAGATAGATACTTGAGTATAATTTAACTCACACTCCGGAACAATTGCTTGTCGTGCTTTCTGAAGCACGAAAGTATACAATTTCATACTCATGGGTAAAATGCTTATTAAAAAAAAAAAACAATGAAATCATCACAGCACCACCACCAATCATCATATCCAAGCATTATCAAAGTTGTCCTATACTCAAGCAAAGGGCCCAGGGTCTGCTCACTGGTTCAACCAGATTTTACTGAATTTCAGTCTGACTTCCGCAGCCCAGGGGGAAACATAATTGTATGGTTAAACCAGATGCCCGTCTGTTAGAAGACTTCCTAATAACGACTGACATAGATATTCATGACAGCCGGGATCAACGGCTTAGCGTGCTTTCCGAGGCACGGAGCAAGTGATAATTATTTTACGAACATTACTTCGAAAAGTCATTGGTGGGCCACCAGGGTTTGAACCGAGACCCTCTAAATTAAAAGGCAAGGTGTCTCGCCACTGGCCTATTGCCGCTTATACAGCACCACCACCACTGATAGTTTTTAAATATACGACCTTACAACAAAAATTCTACTACTATTGCAAAACTTATTTAAATTTTGTGTTATATAAATATCTTGCCTAAATTCAAAATGGTGTCAATGAGATGTAAATAAAACAGTTCTTGATTAATTACCTACAGCATAAGTAATGTTGATAAGTAAGACCGAAAAACTTCATAGGAGTGCGGAGTGTATTCGCCACCACCCCATATCAGTTGTCTTTTCTTATAGCATATTCAATTAATAAATCTGTAATTTTGAGTGACACCTTCCACTTGACCAAAACAACAATAAAAAAATGTCTAGTACACATTAAGACTTCATTTATCTTAATGCGTAAAAATGTACGGAGAATCAGACCCCGCAGTTAAACCGTAATCACGGTTTTGTGGGACTATGTTATAAATAAGTTGTTATAACCTGTAATTATTGAATTAATAAATAAATAATAATAATTTCCTTGCGTAGTAATAAAAATAATCTTTTTCGTTCTTACCTACAAACACATTACGCGCTGCCATTGACCGAGAAATGTGATAACGTGACCCGTCAAGGTAATATTAGAGTATGAATGGGCTGCAGATATTTGAATAAGTAGATATCCATATAACTTAGTATGACGCTTATTTCCATTGCTCTATGAAGAGCGATCATATGCATGATGGAATTGCTTAAAGCTTTTTGTATTTCACACCATTCAATCCTGTACGATTCTTGCCAGTTCCACTCACAGAGCGAAACAGAAACAAAAAAAATTGACATTTCACCATTTGTATATAGTTCCAAGATCATAAAGAACTACTACTACAGTACTTTTTTGTAAATAAATTCATAATATACAAAGGAAAACATACAAAGCAGAACAAATACTCATAAATATGAGATTTGTCCTGTCCGGGAATCGAACCCACGACCTCAGGAGCGGAGAACGGATAAACTCGCTACCTCGCCATATCGTTCGTCAAATTGGCACTTAGATTCACTCACACTTATATATTTTTTGCATGCAAGTGATAGATTCACTTCATCTTCGTGATTTCAGTGTAGTCATTCGATTGCTTTTTATATTTCATGTTGACGTTTTCAAGTACTATGTAACTATGAAACAAGTTTTTGCGTCGTTTATCTGCGCATAGTCTTTTCGCAACTGAATTTTTTGCACCAATCCCAGTTATAGCGGCTTTGAATTGCCATTCGGTTAAATTTACAGCGGCATTTCTTGCATATACAAGTTAAAAAAGATAAAAATAAATAAAATAATTATTAGAGAAGTTATCGTAAAAGAGTCACACATTTTTCACTTAAATAAGTTTTAGTTTATTGCTGTTTCGCAAATTTAAAATTGTTACGATGAACTTAGTTAGTTAAAGTATGAATGAATGAATGAACACTTTATTGTACACTAAATATAAAAAAAGTAATAAAATCACATAAACAAATATATGGTACAATGGGCGGCTTTATTGCTAACAGCAATTTCTTCCAGGCAACCTTAGGATGGACAGGAAACAATGAATAAAAAATAAAGAGATAGAGAAGGCAATAATGAGATAGAGTAGGTAAAGTATTACTAAAAGTAATGCTTGTTATGGGACACCACCACCTTCCATAAAAAAAAAATTATGACATAAAATATTTTTTTCTAGAATAAACATTATGATTGTAAAATTATATTTTTGTCTGTTTTTTTCTGGATCCAAATCTAGTAAGATTAATGAGCAGACCGTGGGTCTTTAGCGTAAGTTTAGAGCAAATCCAGGATAAATGCTAGGATTAGGATAAAAATAATCTGTCTACCGGTGTGTCACCAACAAAACTTGGCGCCAGTTATTGCATCTTGTCACGTAACCTTATAAATTTTTAGCGTAACGAAAACAGTTTTTCATCCACATTGACATTGAAGATTATTAGATTATATTCTCGGTTTTGTATGGAATATTTTACAGGTCTGTTAAAATTTTTGGCTCTCAGATTTTTTTTTATTATTGTATTTTTTTCTAATACTAGTGTGAGTGTAATTTTGTATTGGTGTGGTTGTGTGAGTGTCACATCCTCCAGCTAGGTGGAGCTACGACATGAAGCTACGTAACGTGCCACTGGCTGATGATAATCATGGAGAGTAAGCGTTCATAGCTCCGCTCTGGGTTTTGGAAAAGAAACTCCGAGATAAAACAGAGTTTACAGAGGTCCTCGGAAGGATCGTTTGTGTAACATTTAAAGAAAGAAAGAAAAAGAATTTATTCTGTGACAACATCAAAAGAAAACAGATACATTATATTTAAGTAACTGCTTAAAGAGTGTCGCAGAGAAGGCATCCACTCAGCACAAAGCCGAGGTGTCACGAAAATAATCAATAAATATATCAATCGCATCCATGTTTCGGAAGGCACGTCAAGATTTTGGTCCCCGTTATCAGTATACGAGGTAGTCTTTTAGCCATGTTAAAGGCCGTATTGGGAGGCTCGTGAAGACATCTGCCTCCGCTAATCCCCGCTGCTCTATGCGTGGTAGAGTATGACCCAAATCGAGAGGGATTCTGATAACTGAGGGCTAGGCCCGTGCTTATTAGCTTAAAGCTTATAAGATGAGACGCCGTATGTTAAAATAAGCAATTCCAAAAAGTAATAAACTGATTTGGACACTTTCTCGAATAACAGATACATTTTTCAAAAAATATTTTTTATATGACTATTTTAAAATAATAAATATGATTGCAAAAATATTTATTTGCTCTATAGAAAAAAAATGACTAAATCTAGTTTTGTAATTTTTTTTGTTAACAAGAATTGCGGGACGTGCACTGAGCACAACTTATACAATTGCGAATCGAATTCGCTTCGATAGCATTCCAAATGATATAACAGTTTCTGTACTTTATAAGGAAAAAAAAATATTTTATGTGGTTTTTACATTGGTCATTTTAGGATTCGTTTTGGAGGTATTTAATAATAAGTCTTTATTTCACAAAATAACATGTAGAAAGGTGGACTTATCTCTAGAATAGATCTCTACCAGCCAAGCCCAGCAGTTGTAAACTAAATAGTTGTACGGAATACATTTTAAATATTGAACAACTATTTAGTAATTAAAAAATTCGAAATGAAACTAGAATTATTCACTACTATTTTCCTGTAATAAATGGGCTTAAGTTAAGACTTAGTCCTAAAGTGCTGATGATTGGGTATTTCACCCTACAACAAAGACTGAAAAGACATTGGACATTATTAAAGACAATGTGTACATACAAAGCACAGGAGAAACGACGACACATATATATTTTAAGATGGATGCTGATAATTACATCTATAAGATGATATTCAAAATTACATTGTTACTATAGTAATAGGCATTGGTTATATATACATTTTATTTTTAACTTTAATATTAATGCACAATTACGAGACAAATATTTGACTCGACTTCTTGGCGGGAAAGTGAAGCGTTCTGTCTGCTGTTTTGTTTTATTTTCTAAAATTTTGTGATGTTTGGAACGTCAATGTGTAACAACGGTGGATTATTAATCGTTAAGTGTTTGTAAAGTACATGAGTGTTGGTAAATGAATTAAACAGTGCAACATGACTTTTCAAATTCTCTCAAGAAGTCCATGTGAGATCCCAGTATAGTCCCACATCTTTACTGAGGACTCAAGGGGTTTAGGGGGTACCTCATTTACCATTTATCTTCTTTATCACCACACATTCTCATTAACTATGACTTATATGTTGTTAATATATCTCTTACTTGACACTGTCTAAATGTGCAAACCGAACGAAGACCTTATTTGAAAAAAAAAAGTAATTAAAAAAAGAAGCTTTCATTTCGTATGTCGAATAATTTTCAGTGTTTTTTTTCTTAAATTTCCCCGTATCCTAAAATCGGTTGTTTTATGATTATGTCGCATCCATGTGACGAATCCTGTCCAGTAAACTCGGAATACATTGATGTAATCAGATAAATTAGTGTAATTACGTATGGAACCCTAAAAATAAAGGAAACATAAAAAAAAACTTGAGTTAGTTTGAATATGACAAAATAGCCAATGGATAAAATTAATGTCAAGAAAAGTTAATTTACTGGTAAGGTTGCTGAATTACAGGTAATCACTGGATAAAACTAATGCGTTTCTAGTTACAGCTATAATTAACCTAGAAGTAAGTAGACCTTCCACTGGTAGACTAATGTAATAAGGGCTGCAGAGGCCTTCAAAAAGCAGATTTTTATTCCTAGACATTAAATTATACAATCTCATTTTTAAAATATCTGTGTGTTATTCTTAAGCTAATAGTTTCGCTTTAGGAAAAATCGTAAAAATTACTTACAATATATGCTTCATGATAAAAAAGCTTCGGACAATCCAATAAAAAAACCAAAACACAAAATGTAATTTCGTCACCAAACTTTTCACTTCATCTCACTAACAACATAATAATCACAAACAAAAAAATATAATAATTTTTCAAATTTCGAATCGATCGAAATAAGTATTGTCGCATTGAGCATGCGCGCTCTTTGGCGAAAAGACAGCGACTGGCGTTGATTACAGCTCGGCTGTGATCATGATCACGCTGCGCAAGAGTTTGTCGCATTCGTTTGTGCGAATATTTATGAATAATGTGCACATCACGCACTTCGTTAGAATGTTCCCCACTTGATGTTAGTATTACAGTTTTACATTAGTCATACAGATTATTTGTGCTTTGTTTGATAAAATATTAAGATATATTGGATTATTTAAAACGAGTTGTCTAACTTCTCGTTATTGCTTGGCCTTAATCACACGATATACTTGGCTTTCATAACTACAAGTAAACGTTACATTTTACTAGCGATCCATAAATATTATTTTGTTTATAGCAATTTGACATGCTTAGCTTCAATATATATAGTTCAGAAGAAATATAAAATCAATGAAATGAATATAATTAAACTGTTATTTCTTTCTCTTCATTTTTAAATATAATATAAACACATTTACAACAAAATGATATACATGTACATATATATAATATTATATACTCGTATTAATAAAAATAACTAAATGCAATCCTACAATCTAGGCAAGCTATTGTATTTCGATAACGAATAAATGTAGACAAACCATAGACGTACAAAAAGACGAACTAGATGAATGTTAATGTGATCATAATTTGGGGAAAAATGATTTCCACCCTTCATATTATTTATTTTATTATGTCATTTTATATAAAACCTATGGTAGGTTTTATTTTTGTTCATTATATTTGAACATGATGTAAGAAAGACAGCAATTTGCTCTTTCCAATCTTACCTAAAACTCTAATCGGGATATTTCTCACTTAGTCTTATCAGTCGTATAACTAACTGGCAATCTGATAAACGTTTCGTTCATCACATGAGAATTTTTACAACAAAAAAATAAATTAGTCAGTATGTGTCTGTTCCTTCAATTTAAATAATTGACCTTACATCATTCCTGAGATGATACAATCAACGCTAAATACACTCGTGGGTGGTTAATAATCAGTTCCGTTCTAAGAAACTCCAGGTAAATTGAATGGGCATAGAAACTGTTTACAAACTCAATCAACAAAGGTATGTTTGTGACGAAATTATTTACAACCACTTGAGTTCAATGCTTTTAACACTGAAGGCGATGACTTAAAAAATAACAATGCCACAGAGACCAATTGTATATTTAAAACCCGCAGTGAATGGGCGCGCTAGTTTTTAAGTTTTGACGTTCATAAGAGCTCTTTTGAGCCAAACTTGAATAAATGAATATGAATAATGAATAATAATGAAACTGTTAGTAAATTACTTTTAATTTTGACACATAATAAATGTCAACTTCTTTGCGGTGATCAGCTTCTTTCTATTATCTGAATCATCGTTACTTCCAACCAATGTACTTATTTATAAATATTACAATACATTTAGCCAGCGGCTACAACATCCATCAAATGAGAAAACAATAATTCTTATACCTATTGCTAAGTTCTGCGAAAGAATATTTTCTGTAGTTTGGGTATGTCCTCCACAAAGTGATAAGTATACAGGCTAATGTACTTGCAGCGCTGACAGCTAATTACTGCTAACTTTCTCAATAATTCATACGGAAATAAGTTTGACGCGCTTATATTCCTAAACTACTGGGCCGATTTTAAAGTAACTAGGAATTATATCAGCCCTATAAAGTCCTCTGCTAAACACACTTTCTTTTTTTTTTCGGATGGAAAATCATCTATGGCCTTCTTCCGCTGTGAGTGAAGCGGGAGGGTGTGTCAGACTTTTATTGACTAAATACCATCTATATTCCTTCTTGAGCTTGTTACCTTTCAAACAGTCCCGCAGCTAATAATAGTGATATTCAGTTCTTTGGGGGCGGCCTATGTTTAACAGTAGGCACCAAAATACTGAGTTGATTTGTAGGACAAAAATATAAAATAAAGAAATATAATAGAATATTAATACATAACTTTGGCAACTGTATCTCAAATGTGTAAATATGAAGCTTTGGCCTACATTAGCCAGTTCAATGCAAATCAGCCGATACTCGGACAATCCCGCCGGCAATTAATAACCTACATGAGATTTTAACGAGCTACGTCAAAAGTTCCAGCACGATGGCGCTGTGACATTGCCAACAGGGTTGTCAACTTTCGCTTTATACAAAAAAATATAACGAGAAATATTTTGAGATCAATATTATTTTTCCGTTATATATTTTTTTTATTGAAATAGGATTTTGACGACACCTTAACTGGTAACATAGCCATAACATGGCATGTGCAATCGATTATTGGGTATTCTTACAGGTATTCGAGATTAACTTCAGCCAGAGTAACTTCAGCCCATTCGTGTCACTGCTGAGCTGAGCACGGGCCTCCTCTCATGAGCGCGGATCCAGATTTAATAATGACTTATTAATGCGGAGGCTGCGTGGTGGAAAATAGAACTGCTAAATTCATATGATTTAGTCCCCAAGTAAAAGAAGTCACATGATAACAAGGAAACATATTGTTATGAATTACCATATAAATATATTAAAATAAAGCAGAACAACTAAAAATAATAATGCAGACTAAAAAATACTATGTTCCATATTATTACTTTCTTCGCTAATATTGTTTAAAGAACTAAATATAACTTAAGTTTTTATTTCATTAACAGTTCACTTATTTGATTAAAAGCTTAATAAAATATTTCAGTTAACAGCTAACTCACTAATGTACATTAATATATGCATTAGGTTGACTATACAAATGCCAATGTCTTTATGTAAAATAATAAGGTATTTTGAGGACATACTTGTCTCATCTCATATCCTGGCATCATTCCCGTTGCCCTAAACTTAAGCTTGGGGCCCAAGATCAGCTCACTGGTCATGGCTGAATTTAGTTATTACATGGAGCGACTGCATATTTGCGTCCCCAGGATTTTCAATCCGAGACTTAAATTGTTTGGTTGCAAGTGAATCTAAGCTTCGTGATTTTAGTATAATATTTTATTTGTTTTTGTTATTTTTTTATAATTTTGACGTTTTCACGTACTATGTAATAGTTTATGAAATAAAAAGTATTGACTTTTTTTTGACTTTGACTTTGACTTTGAGACCTTCAAAATTTTGAAGTCTACGGGTCTCTCTATAATTTATTTTCTTTTTATTTATAACCCAATGTTTAAATGGAAGCTCATAGCACCGCAGTCACGTTGCCAAAGCATGAACGGATTAAAGTAACTCAGATATAATATATAGTACCAAAAGTAATAATAGAATTCAAATACTTGGAATCATTTGTTAATAATTTCCTAGTAAGGAAGGAACTCTAAGATTGGTGGTTAATAAAGCTATTTTCGTTACGTGTCGGCAATATGTCAAATAAGTAACAAAATGTGTGTTTCAATTTATAATAGATACACTATCTAAATAGGATACAATATTTATACTTGAAAATATTTGCTAATGATTGACTAGCAATGAAACAGCACTGAGTATTGTGGCTAATTATAATAGTTTCGTATCGGTAGTATAGTAGTTACAATATTAATTATTGAATTATATGAATTTCGAAACAGGCTTACTTTAACTTAATTTTCTATGAAAAATGTATGAAACTGATAAACTATAAAAAAAGAGAATTGACTTTATATCATTCGATCCCACTACGATTTTTCTAATCAAGATAAGAAAGATAAGATTATATGGAAGTTGATTATCTAAGAGCCTTACTATAGTTACAATATTAATTATTGAATTATATGAATTTCGAAACAAGCTTAGGTTTAAAATTACTTTAACTTAATTTTCTATGAAAAATGTATGAAACTGATAAAATATAAAAAAAGAGAATTGACTTTATATCATTCGATCCCACTACGATTTTTCTAATCAAGATAAGAAAGATAAGATTATATGGAAGTTGACAGGTATGTAACGGTTGAAGCCTCTTTAACTATTATTTATAAAACTATCACTAGATATATTGGGCCAAGGGATTACCTACAATGCATTCCGAAGTACGTAATTGATTCAGACCTTGGTGAACGCCACACAAGGTGCTATATATGTTTTATAAACTGCTTCAACCTTTTTCTCTAACGTTAAGTAAAAATAAATGTAAAGATATAGATTTTGAATTTGCATTTTTATCACCAATTTTATTATTAAAACTGTCAATATCTTAATTCTGCCAACCCTGGAGATATGGGTGAAAATATTTCACCCACCCGATGAGTATTAACGGCTCATCTAATGATCCTTACATCCGCCGAGTATAATTATTGATTTTAACGCATCATCAGCGAGGCATTGTCCAACGATTCTGATGATATCGCGCGGTCGACACTCATTAGTGAGGATTAGGGTTTAATAATTCGCATCATCAGTCAACTGAAACGAAACTTTTCAAAAGCTTCTTTATTCGTACGTTCGGATTGATTCGATTTTTATGTTACTCTCATTGTCGCATATTTTATTGTATAATGGAATATGACTGTGGTAGATTCTCAGTTAAGTATATTTACGCGCACTGGGTGCCCAT
Source organism: Musotima nitidalis (assembly GCA_949126915.1). Classification (NCBI taxonomy): domain Eukaryota; kingdom Metazoa; phylum Arthropoda; class Insecta; order Lepidoptera; family Crambidae; genus Musotima; species Musotima nitidalis. Next base: position 6,062,558 of record OX421429.1, read on the forward strand.
AGTATGACCCAGAGTATGACCCAATATCCTCTCTCGCTGGTATTTGAGACATTAAGATTACTTAGCTTCACTCAGCAGGAAGCGATCACCAAAGTTAAGCAAATTTGACTAAGGTCAGTGTCCGGCGCGGGCGACAATATGCCGCCATCCTGCAAATGATGGTCGACAGCGGGACGCCGTGGGAGGTGATGGCCTTCTTCTTCTTCTCCTTCGTCGGCGCAGCAGGCGGGCCAGGAGAGCCCGTCCAGCAGCGCCAGGGGGATCTTAGGCGGTGGAGGCAGGGGGCCCCAAACGTCTAACTATAGACACTCCGCGAAGTCGACCACATACGCCAGTGGGCGCATAAGGAGGTACGGGGGGCGCGACACACTGAGGAGGTCCTCCCGGTTCTGATCCGGCGGACGTTGGCCGCGGGCGGAGTATCAGAAGCTTTATACTTTGGGTTTAGCCCCTTTTTCAACAGCAGTGAGCGTCGACGGAAGATTTTTAGTTGGAAGGACTGCTGGCGGTCGCGTCTGCCGCAGTGAGCCCCACACTCCCCTCTCGGTCCTCCTTGGGCCGGGAGGCAGTGCGCTAAGGCATTTTGTTACCGACGTAAATAAAATAAAAAAAAGTTCAGTCCTTGGAGGGTTGACCGTTTGTGTGGCATTCAATATAGAGCGCTTTTGTATTGCGGAAGGCACATATTGGTCCTGGGTAGTGATTAACTCGGGATAGGACGCCACACGCCTGCCTCTACCCTGGGTCCGAGGCACACCTTATTTCGTGAGAAGAGTTTCATGTCCAGTAGTGCCCTATTTGTTTTTACCATAGTAAATGATTTTTATTTAGGTGCCACATAAAAAGGGAAGTTCTTTCTTTATTACCATTTGGCATGGTATCAGCAGCTGACTAAAAAGGCAGTCTCGTCTTGCGGAATAATGAACTTAAGTAATATGAATAAGTTGTTGTGTAAAGGATTATAATTATGTACGAGAAGGGGATTGATGAACCGATGACAAATGATCGATGTTAATAAAAGGACATGTAATGCTGCGTCTACCACAAATAAATTGAGAGCAATGATGAATGAACTTTAACTGCTAACTAAATTTAACGTAAATAAACTAAATGGTTGTAAAAATAATGCATGTAAAATATGCTTTCCTTTATTATAATAATAATAATATTCTCTTACAATCACACCAATTCTTCAGTTCCAAGATAAGTATCACTAAGAACTTGTGTTATGGATACTAAAGAACGGATAAACATACTTAAATACTTTTTTTTTTTGTAAATACATACTTAATATACATAGGAAAACACCCAGACCAGAACAAATATTCATGTTCATGCACACAAAGATTTGTCCTGTGTGGGAATCGAACCCACGACCTCTGGAGTGAAGTGCAGGTATACTAACCTCCACGCCATATCGGTCGTCGTATTATATTTACATAAAATGTTTGTTTAAAAATTACTAAAGTAGAGGTATAGAGATGAAATTTTTATTGGAAAATATCTACCTATACGCGGTGACCGGAGTAGGAGTCGAACTAATGACCTCAAGACCATCGGTCCACTGCTATAACCTGACTTACCGTGGCTCCCTTTTTCAGTAGGTTTGTAATTTTTATTGTGTTTTTGATTTGGTCCATTGCAACTAGAAATTATCAACCAATTTCTAGTATAAAAATACTATATTATATAGCATTCAACCAAGTGACTTAATGACTACTACATAAAATGGATCCTGTGGTTTGATCGATGACATCAAAAGTATATTTTCTTTTTATTTCTGGTCATTATCATCCCACAACTAGGCTCGGGAGTCCAATGACGAAGTAAGAAGATAGCAAATCGCGAACGTGAAGAAGGAGCACCTTTTGAAGCTTTTAACCTAGCTTAATAAATAAAACTGATTGTTGGAAACACAGAAGGCAAACGATCAAGTGAAAGACTTATCGTCCCCCGTCCATCGGTCGTGAAAGACGCGCTGGGTCGGAACCGGTGGAATCAGATCATCCGCTCCAGATATTACTCCGATGCTAACCACGATCCTCAGACATAAGGGTTCGACTATAGAGAGAGAGAGAGAGAATAACTAACATACAAAATGGATCCTGTGGTTTGATCGATGCCTGTGTATATTTTTATTTCAGCTCATTGTCGTACCGCACTTTGGCTCTGGCATCGTTTCGCAAATTAATGAGATATATAAACGATTCGCAAATCGGAAGAGTAACAAAAATTTTTGCAGCTTCTAACCGAGCTTAATGACTTCCACATAAAGTGGGACCTGTGCGGATCGGTGTAGACAGGTGTGACAGGTGTGACAGGTGTGACAGGTCCTACAGTTAGAATTATTCCGACCGGAATTTGACTTTTAAAAGCTTTTACCTTGGTGTAACGACTAGCATAATGTACAGTGATATCCAAGACAGTATGGATTAAACTGGCTTGCTATTTTTAATGTTGGTTAATTCGATTAATAAGGGCCGTTTTTTTTTCTTTTAATATGTACTCTATCGATAGGAGTATTTGTCATTGTCAAGTCATTTGAAAATGTGCCCTGGTTTTCCTTCACTGGTAGAAAATAGCCCTGTCTTACAAGTTTTCTATTGAGCACTAAAGTACCGTCAACGTGATCAATTTTTTTTTGTTTTTCAATCGTGATAGATTTTGGAACGCTATTCCGCGTTTGACACATTGCGGCATTAAGAGGACGGTGGATGTCGCTGACTTTCGGAAGCCTAGCAAAGCGTCTCTGCGTCCGCGGCAGAGGGGACTCCAGATGGATTACGTGCACCGAATGCATATAAAAATTCATCATAAATAATAAATAAGAAACTGGCAAAAACAACCAAACGGTCTCTTCGGTATTTAATCTACTAATAACCTGGAGTCATTAAAATTATTTGCTATAAATAGCTTAAAAATAAATTAGCCGAAACAAAAGACAAGACGCAATTTTACATACCACACGTTCTCATGTGTTATATGATGTAGATTTTATCTATTTTTTCATATTATTTTCGTACAAGATGACAAAGAACAATTAAATTGAAATAGCCCAATTTTAGCGAACTTACATAACTCCCTACCTTAAGTTAGAGTTGTTATGTGTAAATGTAGTGAATATTTACACATTACTTTTTCGACAGCTTACAGAAGTTTAATATTATTGTGAATTGTGATTTTCCGTGTTGATTTAAAAATAGGGTGTAAAGTGTATATCCTACCAAGACCTAAAGAGCCCAAGCCAACCTCACTTGCAAGTGGTGCACCTGCCGATCAACGTACAAAGCTCTGGCGAACATAACAGTGCCCGGTAAACGCTCGCCACCTATTACGTGGGACCAACTATGAATATAATTGGCGAAGTGTTGGCTTATAATATGCCTCTACCTACCCCTTCGGGGAAACAGGCTTGAATGTATGTATGTTGACAATGCCATCTACTATAAACGAGTGATGCAATACTTGAAAAAAAGCACTCTATTATCAAATGTTTGTCATTTTGACACGAATAAAACCAATAAAAGAGTTTGCCCCAAAAACTAATTGGCCCTGACATGATAATTTGGTACCAAAAACGATGCGCCAACAAGATTAATTACTTCTCCAATCAATTACTGGGAATTGGGCTAACAGTTTTATTACAACGTTTTAATTTGTACCCTTCTGAAGTACTTCCTTAATAAATTATAAATAAAGCCGTTATTTATAATTTATTACACCAATTTCTGTAAATTACTGACAAGGCTTCATAGTTGTAGAGTGAAGGAAAGCTGTTTTTTTGATCTATTATTTTGTATGGTTGTGAAGTATTTGATAACTATGTAATAATTTATTATATTATGTACAGTGCCACAAAATTTTCTGACCCGGTGGCCGAAATTGGAACTAAACGTAATACTTTGGAAATTTTATTTACTACTAGCTGTTACCCGCGACTTCGTCCGCGTGGAATAGTATCTTTGGGTAGCATTTACAACCCCCTTTTCGCAATAAAAAGTAGCCTATATCCTTTCTCAGGGTCTAGACTATCTGTATACCAAATTTCATTTAAATCCGTTCAGTAGTTTTGGCGTGAAAGAGTAACAGACAGACAGACAGACAGACAGACAGACAGACAGACAGACAGAGTTACTTTGGCATTGATAATATTATATAGTAAAAGGATTAATATACTAAATTCCAACAACAGCGACACCGTCACCGGTTCAGATAAGTTTGTGGAACTGTAGTATAAGGTAGGTGACGATGACCAATTGTCACTTGTGACACAGAAATTGTCCTAGCTCCATTTAGATTCGAAAACGTATTTAAAAAATAATTTCATTTTTTTTAATGTTACACGTCATACCGAAAACATACTGGCTGGTGAAAAATAGTCGATGCAGAACAGCAAAACTAGTAACCAGTTCTAAACAGTACATAAAGACGGAGATTAAATGAATCCATTAGGAATCTGTTTTCACCGTTTTAACAAAGGATTTGTAAAAGTCTTCTATTAATTTCAGATAAAAATCTAGTTTAGAACATGTATGTACGCTTACATTTTCAGGGAGCACAATAGCCTTTGCTACGAAGACTTTACAAATATACTTAATATATTAATCACTTACAAAATAGACAAGGAGATAAATCTTTTCCTTTTATACTCAACTATTCTCTTCTATGACATTTTAATTTAGTTAGTGACTTACGGACTTTTGAAAATAATACTTAAAATATAGTCAAAAGTCTAAATCTTTATTCAAGTTTGGCTCAATAGAGATTTTATGAAAGTCAAAACTTAAAAACTATCGCGCCCAATCACTGCAGACGGGTGCTTGATCGTAAAATAACGGGCAAGAAAATCGACTAGGTGAATTTTTTGTCCCGCCAGTTACAAGAAAATGTACTTTATAGTAAAACATTTGACAAGCCTACAAAAACCTGTGTTCTGCAGTCACAAGATTTGAAATAAAAGAAGAAAATAACTCTTTTTTTGTTATACGAGCATACACTGAAAAAGAACTGTTTGAGCTATGTTCCATTGATAATTGTTCACATGGTTCACATGGGTGCACAAGAAAACGCGTCACACAAAACACTCAAATTTTTTCAATAGAACGGACATTTTCGCTTACAAATTACCATTCGAAAAAAATTACATGTGAATTTAGTTCCCGGGTGAAATTGTATGATTCGATCGTAGCAAATCGGTTTTAGCGCCGACAGCCGCTACTATTTTTACACATAGGGTTTTCAGCTGAACGCGGTTTAAAACCTTATGTGTAAAAATTGTTTAATGTTATGACTTTGTTCTATGCTTATATGTATTTATGTCTAAATAAAATTTTATTTTATTTTATTTCAAACCCTGGTCGCGCCTATGACTTTTATGCGTAATTATCGCTTGCTCTATAGTTAGGGAAGCTCGCTTAGCCGCTGGTTCCGGCTGACATGAACATCTATGGCAGTTGTTATTAGGAAGTCAGTGCTACCTAATATCGGTTAGACGATTAAATGATATTACCCTCTGGTTTGCGGAGGTCAGACGGCAGTCGCTCCATATAATAACTGAACCACATGACACTAGTGAGAAGACCTGAACTTAAGTAAAGGCCAACAGGGATAAGGGTGCGTTTTCACCAGAGATGAGCGAGGATGCGTTGCAAAGAATGTGTTTGCTTAGAACCAATAGAATCGCTACATAAACCTATCTTCGCACAGCGCACCGAAGTATGAATATACCTCACCTTTAAGTAAAACATCTATAAGAATAATCTGTTGTGTTATTGATATAAATTTGAATTCTATACAAATTGCCTTTGCTAAACTTGAATCGTCTAGAAATTATGATCGTCAAATACAGCTCCTAGCTTACGCTAATACAATTGTCCGTGATGTAATAAAATCTCTCCAGTTCTACCTATATACTACTATTCGTAGTGTACACCCTAGTTAATATTGATTATACGTCTAAGTTCCGGCCGGCGATGTCTGAATCTATTTTCTGTCTGAAAAGGAGCCTTAGGCGATCTCCGACCTCTCGATCTATATTAAAAATCATGCTAATTTAATACTCGTTTAACTCGGAAAATACAAATACATTGTTAAATTTTTCCCATATTTTAAATAATGACTTTCGCTTGGTTTGTAGGAAACATAAGTTCATTCAATATTTTGAGTATATAATTTGATACAAATAAAATCATTTATCTATTACTAGTATCTAGTGTTAGATTTAACAGAATTAATAAGATTGAAAAGATTGATTTACAGGTATTGAATAGTTTGACTTCACAGCTCTTAGCATTATTATAAGAAACCCTGTTATACCTCTTGACGAGACCCATACATATATTATTGGTCTCCAGACGTGTCCTAGACGTGAAACAAACCAGACATACTTGAGATTTACTACTTAGATACACTGAAAAGAATTACCCATTAGACCACTAGATAGAACATGAGCTATATTAACATATTACGAGTATAGCCGCATATGACACTATTTATACCGGCCATGTTGTGCCTACCCCAGTAACAGTGAGAAGCTCGGCCCTCGAAGTTGTCGACGAATACGTATACCTGGGACAAAAAGTCCAATTATGTAGGTTCAACTTCGAGAAAGAGGTCAATCGTAGAATCCTGCTCGGTTGGGCTGTGTCGAGTGTCAAATTAAGTGCCTCAAGACGAAAGTCTTCGACCAGTGTGTTGCCAGCGATGGCGTATGGGACTTAGACGCGGTGCCTGACTATTGGCCTCATAAGAAAGCTGAAAGTCGCTCAGCTTGCAATGAAGAGAGCTATGCTTGGAGTGTCCCTACTTGATAGAATCAGAAATTAGGAAATCTGGATGAGAACTAGAGTGACCGACATAGCGAAGTTTGCTCGAAGAACCGACGACCGATGGGGACCACAGGATCGATCTACGTGGAAAGCAATTGGGGAGGCCTATGTTCAGCAGTGGACTTCAAATGGCTGAAATGTTGATGCTGGTAATATAATTACGTCGATAAATAAATCGACTTAGTCGTTTGAAGAGACAATAGAATTTTTATTGAGTCCTGCCTTTTTGCAGTCGTCCTAAAAGTGTACTGTTAAAAACAAATTTCAAGAATTGCAATAGAAACAAAAAATACTCATTTGGGCACAAATTTCGAAAAAAATTCCTTTTAAACTACGCTAAAACCTGGCAAACATTGATTATTCGTATACTTTCCAACCGTGGAACCGTGATCTTATTTTTCCATAAAAAAGAAGACCCTGTCAATCTTCAGCCGATCATTCATATCTGTGCAAAAAATCACATTGGTCCGTTGTTGGCTCGTTTTGACGTAAAAAAGGAATAAATGGAAAACCTTACTCTGTTAACGATTACCCACTTACGATAATCTACTATATTTCTTTTATCGCATAATGATATTGTCCCATTAATAATGTGGTGCGAGTAAAACAACATAATATAAAATTTATGTACTGAAAAGTATAGGGTAGAATGGCTATAAAAAAAATTACATGGACAAACCCATGCCCCTTTTTCTTTACATGATCTCCTTTATGTTTCTTATCGTTTTCGTAAGCCTAAGATCAATTACTAGAGATTTCTTCGGTAAAATTTTGATGGAATTGATGTTCCTTTCTTGTGAAATGATTTTTCTAAATGAGAATGGGCCGACCTATTCCGCTCGAATTGAACAGACACTAAGGTGGCTAACCTAAATAAAAAAATAATTGGTCTCTCTGATATACATGCGCCTTTAAGATCTGTACGTGTTAAGCACTTGCGTGCTCCGTTGTTTACTCCTGATATTAAGAATATATGCTAAGACGCACCCATCAGAATCCACCATGCGTGAATAAAAGAAGCGCCGTAATTTGTGTAATAGATTGTGTAGAGATTCCAAGTGTCGCTATTTCCAAAATTCTTTACTAAATACCACCCCTTCTAAAGCTTGGAATTTTCTAAACTCTCAAGGCATTGGCCAAATTCGCTGCAGTGTTGCGTAAGTTTCGAACCTAAACTCGAACTCGAACCAACATTTTTCTGGTACTCCTGTAGAGTTGTCTAAAGCTGTGCTCCACTCTCTCCTTAATTCACGCCTCTTCGCGACCCAACTGTGGACTTTTTACCTTCCGTGTTTTTGCTAAGGGGGAAGATAGAAAGAGTATACTTGCCATCTCTTCCAAGGCCATTGGTAGTGGCTGAATATGACGTGATTTGCTTTTTCTATTAGTGGATGACATTGTGCCGATTCACACATATATATTTAACTTTTCTTTGACGACTAATGTCTTTTCTAGTATGTGTAAGCTTGTCCATGTCACTCCCATTCCAATAATCACTAATCCTACATCCTATTCTTATTTCCGACCTATTTAGGTATATCTTGCCTCTCCTTTCCAAAGTTTTGGAAAATGCTGTTCATTACCAAGTTTTTTCATTACTTTCACGGAACCAACTTATTAGTCCCTGACAGTCCGGATTACGTCATGGCCATAGCTCTGTAACTTCACTTTTAAATGTCACTGATGATATTCGCCAGGCTATGGACAGAAAGATGCTTACCGTTTTGAATTATTGGACTTTATCAGCGTTTGTAACTCCGTCATTTGCGACATTCTCCTTGCAATCATCGCCTCTCTTAATATCTCCTCTTCGGTGGGAGCATCGATTTATGGCCTGATGATTCATGACCGCTATCAACGCGTTAGGTGCGACGACGCCTTCTCTGAGTGGGTTTCCTTATCCGCTGGCGTCCCTCAAGGAGGATTGTTATCCCCTCTTCTGTTTTCAATATTTATTAACGCGGTGACCAAAGTTATTTTAGAGAACTACCACTTGTATGCTGATGATTTATAAATTTACAGCCACTTTGATGTAACAATACTCACTCTGCCATTGAAGCAATCAATGCTGATCTTCGAGCTGTAAAGATGTGGGCAGACTCTTTTGGGCTTCTTGTTAACCCTTTCTAGTCTCACGCGATGGTGAAAGAATGCGTAGCAAACTTTCATGTTACACTTTGCCTAAGGTGGTTTACGGTACATCGCATATTGAGTTCGCTACGCAGGCTAAGAATCTTGGTCTTACACTTGATTGAGACCTTTCCTAGGGTGCACATATTAATGAGGTTAGTCGCCGTATGTACTTTTCATATCATTATCTCAGGTGACTGCAATATTTCCTTTCATTCAAAACGAAGATTATGTTGGCTCAAACTCTGCTGCTGCTTGTTCTGGACTATGCTGACGATTGTTACCTGAACGCTACAGAGGTGCTACTTAACAAATTGGAACGACTTTAGAACCTGGCTATTCGATTTATTTTTGGGCTTAGAAACTTTGATCATGTCTCGGCATACCGCGCTGAGCTAAAATGGCTACCCATTGGCTTCGCTTAGATATGCATATCCTTTGTCTCGTTTATAAAATTCTGAACTATTCTCAATTCCCCCTTTATTTACTTTCTCGGTTTACATACCTGTCTCCCACAGCCCATCCCAAGCGCTCCTGTGTTACTAAAACACTTGAGTATAAATATCCTTCCTTTAATACTAAATTCTTCTGCCCGTAATGCACAGTTGTGGGATAAGTTGCCAAGTGATGTTCGGCACAGTCCTTCAGTTGCGTATTTTAATACAAACTTAAAGAAGCACTTACTATCGAGCTAGTCATTATAATTGTTGTTTAATTTTTTCCCCTTTTATTTATTTATGTATATAAGTAGGTTTATATATCTGATATGTATCTTATAATGATATAAGATACATATCAGATATATAACATATGAATTTTTGTGTATCTTATATCATGTATGTGTAATGTTATCATATTCTAGTGTCATATTAATGCTCGCTAGCTAGTATCGCTTTCCCAATTCAGTTAAGGTTGTCTGGAAAAGATTTCTTTTAGAAACAAGTCCACCTTTGTGCTTCGTCTTTTTAAAGTAAGGCTTTTTTTTGTTATTGTTTTTAGTACAATAAAGAATATATATAATAATATATATTATGAAAATTAAAATATGAATAAGTAAGGTAATTTAATTTTAATAATATATATTATGAAAATTAAAATATGAATAAGTAAGGTAATTTACGTTAGAAGTAACATAATTTTAGTGGAAATCCTTATTTACTCATTTTTAGAAGACAACAAAAAAAATCGACAACAGTCCTACTGTTTAATAATTAAACGTAAAGACGATATTCTTTTCACTAATTAAAGTTCGTTTCTCGATAATCGGTCAGTCTCTGGTGAGTCTAAGGGAGACTAATCCTCATTATTCAGGTTTCAATTTGTGGTTTTCTCTGAGGATGTAACGTAGTCTACTTGCACACTGGTCGGCGCATTTAGTGCCTGTTACAAATGCTTGTACCGTTAGCAACAAAGGTTTGAATCTACTTTTATTTCATGGTACATTGGTATTATTATAAAGCATTGTGATTATCATGGAAAATATTTTTCTTAATATATTATTTACTAATAATTATTTCAAATGGGAAAATAAGGCTTATATAAACTTTCTCATTTATTTACTTGTTTTTTTGTTTAATATTTCTGCTGAACTGGTCAGCCATGAAGTGTTTATACACCCAGTAAAGAGATTAAATTAAAATTTTACGGTGAATAATTATAGAGTCAAAAAATTTGAGTAAAAAAATATATTTGGCTTTGCTTATCAGGTAGAGAACACAATATAACGTAATATCAGTTTTGAAATTCTTTAAAATACATATTACAAGTCTTTTTTGCTGACTGTACCAGTAAGTAGCCACCTGCTAATAAAGGTTGATTTGTAAAGGAAGCCGAGATTGGTCTATAGGGATGCACACTTCTTTACCGCATTAATTTATTTGGTATATACCTATTCGATTCTTCTCAAGAGATGTTTACCGCCTCATTGTTAACAATTTTCAATATATGGGGATCCATCTTACAAACTGTAGCTCTCAAATGAGGAACCAGGACAGTGATGATCAGGAGTTTGGTTTACGCCATATATACACACACTATTGGGATGGTTCCTAAATAAAACAAAAGATTAAAATCTTCGGATTTATATTCACAACAGCAAACACTTTACATAAAATTTTGCACCAGCTAAATATATCGACTTAAGCATACGCTCGATTTGACTGTTGCTATCTGAATGCCGTAGCTCTGCTGTGGCCTGTGACGGTCAGCACAACCAATATCCCACTCCATTCTATTCTTCCCAGTACTAATATGTGTAGTGGGACAAGGTGGGTTTTTGGTTATTGATATTTCAATAAAATCCACTTAAAAAGTCACAGAGGAAGACAAAACCTAGTCAAGTCTCTTGCTATCGTAATTACTTGAGTGATAATGCATTTTTCGAATTTAATAAAATAAATTTTAATTCATGAACGGCTTATCATAGTAAGTTTTCTTCTTTCAGTAAAAAAATTACTAGTTTTAAATGACGTTTACAAAATAAATTCAGTCAGCCTTATTTTCAAACCGCTTATGTCCTTTTGAGCAAACTTTATCGCAGGAAGTAAAAATTATTATTTTTTTATAATAAAGTCAATTCGTTCATTATTAATAAAAGATTAATTTTTTGGAGTTACGCAGTTTGAATATTAGAATGACGATATTGAACTTTGCAATCGTTCGTGGTCACGTCGTCTTGGAATAAACATATTGCATATATATTTTGAATTTAAATACAAAAACAAAAACTGCATCGAATACCTACACACAACAAAGTACAATGGAATGTTATGTCAACAGGTGATTCTAACACAAATTTGTATTCATTTTGAGGCATCAACCACATCCCACAGTGACATCACTTCAGTCATTGTCATCAACAGGCAACAGCTATATTTAACGGGGACATAGGTGACTATAATTTGAATGACACGCACAGATTTGTAATGCCTATTTGTATTTATAACACTAAGCTCATAATTATCAAGTAATGTGGTTAAATACTTTACGGCTTTACGTCACTTATAATCAAAACAAATAAATAAAAATTTATGAATGGAATGTGCTAACTTGATCATTATACATTTAAGTTATCGTTGATTTTCTATCATAACTTAACTTTAGAAGGTTTAACATAATAATATGGAGGTTTGACAGTTACTATGGGGCAATAGTAAGAATTATTATTAATTGAAGGTTAACCTTCTCAAAACGGTAAAGAAATGTATGAAGAGTGCCCAAGAGAATAAAAAATGACCATTATGAATGAGTATACTCGCAGTGGTATGTGAATAAATTATTTATTCAGAAACGTAAACAAAGTTGTCGAGCAAAGAGGCGATAATTTAGTTTAAAAATAGGATTGACCTACAAAATAAAACTTTGCAGTAGAATTCACTTGCATCGCCCCGTTATAAAACTGATTTCCTCGAGTTAACAACGCGAGCCTGAACACAATTTACGTCTTTCCTAGTGGGTGTTGCGTGACGACGTGATAGGGTAGAGGAATAGTCAAAAGAACACAGCTAAACGCCTCAAGTACAGATTTCAGAATATATAATAAAATAGATATTTTCTGACCATTACACCTATTATTTAGTTCCAAGATAAGTATCATTAAGAACTTGTGTTATGGATACTAAATAACGGATAAACGTACTAATAAACATTTTTCTTTTTTGTTAATACATACTTATTATACATAGGAAAACACCAGACCACAACAAATAATTATGTTTATGCACACAAAGATTTGTCCTGTGTGGGAATCAAACCCTCAGGGGCGAAATGCGGTTGTACTCACCACCACGCCAAATCGGCCATCAATTATTATCTGCTTTATGTTTCAATAATTATCATATAAAAACTATTTTGTATACGAGTTTTATATCGAGCACATACGAGCTTTACACAGTACGTTATGTAAACACTGGCTCTTAACACTACAGAGGTTAGCGTTAGGCAGCAAGTAGGGATAGATGCCCTAATAGAATTGTAACAGCCTTGTGACGGCCTTGGAACATGGCAGGCTCAAGATCTCAGTATCAAGAAGGAACATGTATGTTTTTCAGTCATTACCCACAGCTCATTTAATGATTTTCGATCCAAAAGAAAAGTAAAATGACGCCACACACTTTGCTACTTCGCATATACGATAACGCAGTGTCTGATTCTGCTACCAAATGCAGCTATAGAGTGCATGATAGACTGACCAACTGCTATTCACCTTGACAAATGTGAAGCAGTTAGATATAGCGAGCCAGCCGGGGGACGAAACTTGTCTGTTTATAGCGTTTTTTTTTTAGTAGCAATTTTGTGTGTTAGTTTCTAAATCTATGTTAATGAAATGTTTTTTTTCTTTCAAATGGCTTCGTGCGTGTAGCACATTTAGCCAGTGTCAAGTATAATATATATTATTAATATTTAATACATAATAAATGAGAAAGAGTGGTGACAAAGATGTTCCCTCCCCTAATACCCGGTCCTCAGTAAAGATGTGGGACTATACTGAGATCTCATAAGTCAATTCTTTAGAGAATTATAAAAGTGTTGTTGCACTGTTTTGTTTCATTTACCAACACTCATGTACTTTCACAAACACTTAACGGTCAATAATTCACCGTTAGTATACATTAATATTCAAAGTATTACAAATTTTAGAAAATAAAACAAAACTGCAGGCATGACTCTTCTTTCATCCCTTTCATGACTTTCTCGCCAAGAAGTCAAGATGAAATTCATAGGGACAAAAAAGTCAAAAATTATTTTTACCTTAAAAACATAAAATATAGAAGGTTTTCTACTAGTTGTAAACTATGACAAGGAAAGGCAAATAATTTACTGTGAGCGAAGCATGGTTTGTGAACTAGTTTTTATGCATTATACTAATGAGGTGGGTGTTGAAATGCGGTAAAAAGTGACACGGCTTTTAATCATTGAAAAACATACTGCAATTTAACGCTTTGTTCTGTGCATTTCGCGGGATCATCATTTCATTGTGATTGAGGGGTCATTTTGTAAAATTTGCAGGGTAGTAGCAGAAAAGTCTCTAAAATAAAAATAAAAGTCCTGTATTTACTACTCAACAGTTCAGATATCGGCTAACCACTACACTTGTGTTAGTGATGTATAGGTTTTTTTATATATATGCTATTTATAGTAAGTAATCGTACGTATCTTGAATCGTTGTATGAAAGGTAAATATACAAACGCGTCATGTAGTATTGTCATACATAAAGATTAAGGCTACAATAGAAAAATTGCTTAATGTGCACTGTAAAGGCACTTTAAATTAAAATATTCCTAGCTAACAAATTTTTCAGTTTGAAAATTTGCTTGGTTACTTCTGATTGGATCTATCTTTGGCTAATTTAATGAATATCGCATACAACTTTTATTAATTGGAAGTTTTAAAATGTTTCAGTTGTTTAGGTCAATATTTGATACGTATTTTATTGAGTTTGTTCATCCACATCCTATGTTTATAGAATGAACGGAAAAGTAACATAACGTTGTTTGCTTTATTAAGAATTTATTATTACTTTCATTGAATCAAACCACAGTTCCACAGAAATCTAGGTTAATGATATTGATTTAAAAAAACGGACTAACTAATAAAAATGCTTGTAAAAATGTGAAGTGATTTCCAGTCAACTCGCGAATGTAGAAATATTTTCATTTATTTAAAGAAGGCATATATGAATCCGAGATTTATCATTTCAGCCTTATGAATCCTCTGCTGAACATTGACCTCCCCTATAGATTGCATTCTATTGGGTGTATTGGCCTATAATTGGCGTGTAAGAAGTAATTGGGGACGTGTGATTTGTTCAGCAGTGGCTGATGATGCGAAATTCTGTGATTTCGCTGCCTGGATTTACTCCTAGTAAATTATTTTTTTTTACAATTTGTCTATTACACAGCAAAAACCGGACGACAAATTAACGTACCTACTTAATACCAAGTTATTATGAAAATTCTTGGTTATACAGATTGTAGAACATTGCTGAAGGTGTATGTAAGGTAAATTTTCTTCATCACATCCATAAAAATAATGGTTGAATGCTATCTTTGTCACCTATGTCAGTAAATAATAGCGCTACTTCCAAGTCTGTATCCCAGTTTCAGGGCATTTTCAAAGTAGATTTTCGTCTGCCTATTTTCTCTAGTTTTGATACAAGAAGAATTCCAAAAAAACGGACACGTGTCTATTTATTTATTATTTGGGAAACATACAACATATTATTACTTATCAATGCTTATCTTAGAATACAATACACATATCAATAAAGTTTCCACCATGCCCCTCAACGCCTTCAATCGAACCACTTTATACGAGATGGTAAGCTAAGTAGCACCTTGTGACGAAAAGAACTCATAAATATATATACGCGTATAAGAGTTTATAGAAACAAGTGTGCCAAACATCAATTGGCTGGAAAGATCTTTAAGGTGATTTGGCTAGCAACTTAAAATTGAAGTCGGGGCTAAGAAGCGCAGGTACAGAGCCCTTAGTTCTTCTATTATTATAATATAGATGAAAACTGAAGCGTCAGCTATCACCAGGTGAATGTCTCATCTCTCGTTGATATAAATAGATAAGATTACCTAGACATGCTGAACTTAAAAATAAGCCTCATAACAATAACTAGTTGTTACACACATAAAAAACAGAAAATAGCATCGCAACAAGCGTTCAAAACGGACATGGCTATTATAAAGCAAATTTTACGCAGCTTATAAAACGGCACCCACGCGTCTCACCATCTAATTTAAATAATTATGAGCCGTGCTCGCACCAATAGATGAAAGCGAAGCACTGGTTTACATTGTAACGTATGATAATAATAGTACTTATTATGAATACTTACACGAATAAGCGGCGTAAAAATCTAACATAAGGTTTTTCCCACGATTCCGTCTTATTTTTTGTGAAAAGTTTCATCAAGTTGCCTTCAATTGTCACAATCAAAATATTTTTTTTGAAAGAAAGAATCTTGGAAATTCATTTTTTACTCAACGAAACAGTAAAAAACGAGTAGTTCTGTTTCATAGAAGCCGTATGCCAACTTAAATGCTATTTACCTTTCACTACTAAGCACGGATCTTAGATACCAAGATGAGAGGGACTCGGCCGACCTATTGAGGGTTGCCAGATACAGGGGTGTGGCGTCCACCTGCTTTTTAATTTTTTTAAGTCGCCTAATAGGCCTTTACAAAGCATGGAAGTGCTCGATATTATATACCCATCTGACCGATATTATATACCCGGCTGACCTCTGCTTTCCTTTGATCATTAATAGATGCAGATAATGTTGTATAGGCACAACAAAGTGCACTCGTAAAATTTTATCAAATAAATACTAACTTAAACAATTGTGTTAAACATAATAGGTTGAGGAAAAAGTCTTTTCGTATTTTTGTATGAAAAGTCAAGACATTTTTTTCAAAGTTTATTTACTTTTATTTACAATATATATGTACCGTTTTGTTGAATAACTTTCTGCCATTTTGTGGGCAGAGACATTATCCCGTTACTGTAGAAACTTTGGGACTTCTGATCAAAAAAACGGGACAAATAGTTTTGGCAGTCCTCTCTTGAGGTCAACCTTACAGAACCTAAAGAATTCTGCAGAGACCGAAACAGGTGAAAATCTGAAGGCGCAAGGTCAGGGCTATATGGTGGATGCACTAGGACCTCCCAGTCGAACTCTCTTAATTTTTGCTGAGTGGCTAAAGATGTGTGTGGTCTAGCGTTATCGTGATGAAAGACCACACCCTTCCTGTTGATCAATTCCGGCCGTTTTCTCTCGACTGCTTCCTTTAATCTCATCAGTTGCTGGCAGTAAAGATCAGAATCGATGGTTTTGCCGGGCGGTAAAAGCTCATAATAAACAATGCCCTTCCAATCCCACCATACACACAGCATCACCTTATTTCGTGTTAGGCCAGGTTTGGCCACAGTCTGTGAAGCCTGGCCAACTTTCGACCACGACCTTTTTCGCACGTTCTTGTCGTACGTGATCCACTTTTCATCGCCAGTTATCAATCTCTTCAAAAACGGCTCGGTTTCATTACGTCTCAATAATGAATCGCAAATGAGTACACGGTTCATTAAGTTTCTTTGAGTGAGCTCGTGTGGCACCCAAATATCGAGCTTTTTTGTATAACCAGCTTTCTTCAAATGGGTCAAAACTGTTTTGTGGTCAATTCCCAGTTCTTGAGCTACATCGTAACTACTAATATGCCGATCTTGCTCCACTCTTTCAAAAATGGCGTCCATTTAATTCGTAACAGGGCGACCAGAGCGAGGTGCATCTTTAACATCAAAATTTCCGGACTGAAAACGTTTGAACCAAATTTGTGCTACTCTTACTGACACTGCATCAGGTCCATAAACATCACAAATTTTTTTCACTGCTTGAGTTGCATTTTTGCCTTTTTTATAATAAAATTTTAAAATGTATCGAATTTCTTCATTAGATTCACTCATTTTTACGGAGAGAAAAACAAATGAAAAATAGCGGGAAACAACTTTTTATTTTTTTCTTTTCTTTATAATGAACCTTTTTAATGTTACCAAAACCAGCCAGACACAAATAGTACAGTCAAAAAAATTTTATAATAAGTTTATACCTACGTTATGCGAAAAGACTTTTTCCCCGACCTAATATTTATGTAGCATACGTACTTAAGATATCTACATATTATTTACAACTTCTTTATGTGAAATTTCAATTTTTAAAATGTCTTATGAGACCTAAACACAAGGAATAAGCATAAACTAGTTGTATCTGCCAGTAGGCTTTAAATTTTGACGTTTTCAAGTACTATGTAATATGTAGTTAATGGAATAAAAAGATTTGAACTTTGAGACACATAGATATCAAATCGCTGTGTCTCATAAGACTTCAGTCTCCATCCGTATCTATTTCTTATATAATAAAGTACAAAACATATATAAATCCATCGTCTTGAATTTTAACATCTAGATATAATGTTAGAAGGATGAAACGACTTTATAAATATTTCCACAAACCAGTTGCGGTACGCGAAGCAATCATAAATAATGTGTTATCATTGCCGACTGCTTTATAATTAATGTTAAAAATACGTAGTTTGTTATATTTATTGCCATAGTCATGCGAGTTTTGTATCTGAGCGCCACTGAATCACTACGCGACGCCATGTCCGTTTGAGATTCATAAAGTTATGAACACAATGTTGTCGCTATACAAATACAAAATATTTTATTTCATCAAAGGATTTCTGTTCACAATTTATAGTATTTGGACTCCTTTTAAGCATAAAATGCCTGTAGTAGGTAGCCTCCGCTCTTCCATAGCCAACAATATATATCTTATTTTTAGCTTTACGTTTAGATACTTTTAAAGTTTAATACTTTTTATTTTACATACTATATGTTGAATATTTTTAAAATTTCTTTAATTACTTTTATGATTTGAATTTTTTCGCAAGAACAAAAAAAATAGTTATATTAAGAATTTTTTTCGAGTTAATTGACTGAAGACGCTTTTCAGACTTTCTTGCGATAAGCTATTTCAACGTTCAGTCACGGCTTTCATATGACGTTATGTCATTTAAACAAAAGGCGGTTGATTGTATATCAAGTTGTGTTATGGTTTTGAATTAATCCAATTTGCCTCACCAAGCTTTGCATCACCCTCTGAAGGGGCCTTTGTCCGTCAGTAACAACTTCTTTACCAGTTTTTACGCTGCTTAGAAATTGCAGTAGAATCTGCCTTACTTAGTCAGTTTTAGTGGGACAGATTCCACTACTTAAAAAAAAAAAAGTTGGAAAGGTTGGAAAGAAAGAGTGCACTTTTTCAATCTAAAATAAAAGCGGTTACTCGTTGTCGGAGGATTTATGTGGTGCGTGGGTTTTTTTTCTTTGGAGTTTATGCGAATCATCAACCCGAAACAATTCCTGGGCTCAAATCGAAAATCCAACGCGTCATCGGAGAGATACCTACAGCCACATCTCTGTGCAAAATTTCATAGAAAATTTCATGAAAAGAGAAATAGCCTGTCTTCGGAGCGGTGGGGGTCATTTGACGGATATTTTTTGCCATAATTAATCGGAACATGTCTTCTTTACAATACAATAAAAAGATTGCAACTCTATCAACACCTTACTCTGTTAACATCCTTTAGAAGAAATTGTGTAGGGAGGTTTATTAATATAGTACTATTTGTCTACTTAAGAAGTCTATAGGTAGTATAAGATGTGATACATAGGTACTGAGGTTAATAAAACTAAAAATTATCGTGGGAGAAATATTATTTATTGAATCCCCAGATCATACTAATCACCAGTAGTAAACAATAAAATCTTAAGAAATATAACTTGAGAACATAATTTTAACATTGAAAGTAATAAACATATAATCGAATTATCGTGGAAATGCCTGCTATTTTAGGACCGGGAGTCGTAACAGCTGACGAAGAGAAATCCTGCCGAATGCCGGACAGCAGTGTCATCCTGCGTACTGGATAGGACTGCGATCACCAACCTGCCTGCCCAGCGTGGTGATAATGGGCAGAAATCCAAAATAGAATGTAACTTATTGAGGAGATCAATGTTCAGCTGTGGACTTTATAAGGCTGTTATGATTTTGTTCGTCTAAAAGTACTTTATTAACTACTTATGTAAGCTTTATAAGAGCACTTACCTGCAAATCGGCCCTCTCGGATCTCGACCCTACGTTTTCATAATATTCATGGAAAAACATAAGCTGTCTGCTTGTAGCCTCTTAAAATGTTAACCAGGTATTAATACAATTTAGTTGCAAAATCGTTTGAGTAAGTGATTTTCTTTGAACAGTTTTAGTGGGTTTAAATTTATTAATTAATCAATAGAGACACTATTGTATTTATCATTTTTTATAGTTGAAGGTGCAATCATAATGGCAAATTGTTGTGGTTTTGTTCTATTATTTGTGGTAAGTAAAATTATTAAGGATTACAATTTTTATTTTAAAATTTTACTGGTAGTTCAAAGTTATTGGTTTTTTGTTATTATTCAACTTATATGGATAAAAAAAATAAGTTAGGTTATGTCATAATGCTTCTTTGCTTCAATAATGTGTTATCTCAAAAAACTAAATTTTACAGGAGACCGTTTTTAAAGTTTAGAAAATTATTGATGTCGAAACGGTTATGTTTTTTTTGATAACTTGAGATTAATTACAAGTATTGATTTCTAAGCTTTCTGAAAATATAAGAAAGGTCTGATCATTATGATAATTTAGTGAAAATTTTACAGTTTAAAAATAAGGGTGCTATAATGTCACATTTTTCGTGAAAATGTGTCATATCACGTGTGTTATAATTTGACATATCACGATTTTAATGATATTATTTTTGTTAAGGTACTGGGTTAATTTAATATTAAATGTTGTCGAAAAAAATACATTTTAGTTTTTTCGTGGTTTTATTATTGAAAACGTTACATACTGAACAATAACACATAAAAAGCAAAAATAAGGATATAATATTATCATTTAGCACAAACCTTATCTATGCTTTATTTCTTATCAAATTATGTAAAAAAAAACAATCAACTTGAAAATTAAAATATATCTTCCAAAATTAATCAGTATGCAAACAATTACAATGAAATTACTTCTATCCGCAGAAACAATATTTAAAAAAAATGTTCATAACAAGTAAGTATTAGAGGCAAAATAGGAACAATAAAGATATTTATTATGGCACTTGGTGAGGTTCTTATTTAAGAAAAATCACAGTTTAAATCATATTATTACGTTAATATCACTTTATCTAACATAGTTTGTTTTGACTTAGGAACATCAGTTCATTAATAACAATGTTAATCAGTCTTAAAAACCAGCTATTACAAAAAATAAACTCATCCGTTAAGTTACAAAGATTCATAAAAGACCCTATGGTATCTTGGGATGAGATTTTTATTCACCAAATCCATTAGATCAGTCTTTTTTTATTTGATATACCAGGTTTTTCGTCGTATGCATTTTTCAATTCTAAAATATTATTCTTATTCTTTTTGATTACCTTTTTTTGAACTCTCATCACCTGTAATCCTGCTACCTTGACTGATTAATTATTTTCATCTTTTTACAAAGAAAAGTTGATCTGATTGCTAAAATTTTTTAAATTATAGAAATCGGCTTAATTCGTTGACATGAAGGGCTCACTTTTCTTCCTCGAAGCCTTAATAGCGCCAATAAAGGCATCAGGGGTATACATAGGGCCAGATTTTAGCTGCCGTTTTATTTCTTCCTTATTTTGAGTGTGACCTTTAGTTAAATATTTATTTTTTTCTCAATTTCCTTCTTGTTTTCTTCTTTTTTTCCGGTATTATTTGAGCTAAAACCTGCGTTTGTCAACTCTTCATGATTGCCGCTAATAATAGGCAGTTCAATTTGAACCTGAATTGCTGTGATTACTGTGTCTTGCCACCTTAACTTCTAAGTTTGGGTCTTTGACTGAATCGTCACTATCTGTAGTTTAAAAAGATTATATAATATATTCATAGATAGATATTTTTATTAAATAATACGATTAAATCAAGTAAAATTAACTTTATAAAAAAGATGTGCTAGATGATTTGCTTGACGAGCTACTTGATGTGCTACTTGAAGAACAGCTGCAACTAGTGGTAGAATCACAACGTTGTCGATTGAAAACTATCGGTTCAATGTTTTCTCTTGTTGCGTCATTATTTTATATACTTAAAGTTCTGTTATCCAAATTTGAAATATGGTCCTCTTTGTTCAAAGTTATTTCCTCTAAGTTTAACATTGAGTCCAATTCTAAAAAGAAAGTTACTTAGGTACATCTTGTATAATAGAAAACTGATTAGAGAGACATACATACTCACACACATTTACACACAGTCATTCTCCCACATGAACCGCACATTTATAAATTCTCACAGACATTATTACAGACGCTTACTTAATCATAGAATTAACGTTCTTTCAAAGTCAAAAGATTATGGTATTATGGTAAAAACTAAAACATTACGTACCTGTGTCAATAGCTGCAATCGGAATACTAGAATTCAGGGCTAAAGTTATTGCTAGTTCAACTAGCCTTTTAGACCGCAAACCCATCTGAAAAAAACAAGTGTACATAGTAATTTATCTTAGCACAAACAACGTAATAATTAGTCATATTTTTCGTCAATATAAATATTTATTTCTGGAAAAACGAAACATTAGAAAATAACTGGAACTAGTTTTTTAAATTATAAAAAGTTAAATCATATACAACGTTGCATCCCGATATAACACAATATTAAATTGTTATTTTTTCGGCAACAATGTGACATGAGAATTTGTAACAATTCACACTTCAAATACTATTTCTACAACATTGTGTCAAATACAAATATCACAGTATAGAATAAAATAATTTTATTGCATAAATACATACCTTTGCAATCAAACAGTGATATTATCGTGATGTCACGATCTCGCCGAAAACCAAGAGCACTGTCCTCTTCCCGTGCGTAGTGACAACTGATTTGTTGCGTTGTTGAAACAAAACACTTGGAGAGAAAGGGACAACGTGATATCACGATGTAACACGGGTGCTCGGTCTTTTTCGCGCGTAGATTCTCGGTTATTGACGTAAAAAATATCGCGTTTTTAGAGAAAATAAAACCGAACACGGCGGTTTCAGTTATCAAATAAAAAAAAATTCATTTTTTTTGACTTATCACGTTATTGAAGCAAAGAAGCGAATTATGAATATCAACAGTGTGTTCAACCCATAAGTAGCGCCGCCGGTGATAAATGAATACTTGTTTGATTTCCTTTACAGACTATTTTATTGAGTTATGTAATGAATGCAATAATGTTGCAAATGCCTTATATTAATTTTAATGACTTAAACGCTATTGGCTTATAATTAATATAAGTAATTAAAAATGACCTGATGTTATTTTTTTTTATATACGTCTTACTAAAAACTAGGAAAAATTATAGTAATTATGTAGTTTGGCTCAGTCTCAATTTTAATAAAATTAGTTAGGATATGGTTTATTGATTTTTATTAAAAGGTGGCACTCAAGCAATCAGCTTAGTCGACGGAAAATTTTTGAAAACTGTTTCACGCCCTTTTTAAAGACCCAGCTGCTGTAACGTCTGAAGAAAAACCTCGTCAGGGATATCAATAGACTTCATATTTCACAACAAAGATTGTGGAAATGTTCTCGCTTCCTATTTTTTAATTCTTATTATAGTGGTGTGTCTATCACGTAATGCTTCTATAACGTGCCTTATGAAGCACGGAAGCTATATTAAATGCTTTACAAACGGACACCAAAGATCAACCTTAGTAAACACTGCTTCACTTCGTGATCATTTCTGACTACTTACCTAGTTTTGCGGAGCTACAAGCGCTTCCAAGTATTACATGTTCAGAAAGTCTATAGAGATATTTATTGCATACAAAATAAACAACATACATAGTACATACATTAACGCCTGTTTTCCCGAAGGGGTAGGCAGAGACATATTATACGCCCATACTTCGCCAATTATATAGTTGGGCCCACGTAATAGTGGCCGTTGATCGGCAGGTGCACCACTTGCAGTTGAGGTTGGCTTGGGCTACTTAGATCTTGGTAGGATCCCTTTACACCCAAAATAAACAAAGGGACAGCTAAGCAACTTAAATAAACTATCTTTACTTAAAACTATAAATAAAAGATGTCTTCTTGTCTAAAGAGATATGTATCAAATAGGTACCATACCGTTCGTCAGTATCAAATTACCTGACGTCATGACCTCAATGTACATATTTCAATATTGCCTGAGAACGCCTTAGCCTCCTTTTAAGCTATTCAATTCAATGTGACGAGATAATACGACCATACAGAGGCTGTTGTACATGGCTTCACCTTATTATAGTTTTCAATATGACGTAGAGGAGGTGAGGGAAGGTGGGGGACGGCTATCATGTTCATTTTTCAAAAGTATTTCAATAGTCGGATTAGGACCTCATTCATCAATTGTTTTTTAAATCTTTATTGCAATATTAAAAAGTTAAACAAAAAGGATCTCAATGCCACTTTACGACCTCAGTCATTTAATTCTAGGGTTAGCAGAGAAGATTTTGCCTAATTTCAATGACTGTTGCTATTACAGCCTAACGTTTTTTTTATACCGATCCCTCCTACGTACAATATGTTAACGAAGAAAATAGCATTTTTGCTTTTTTCATAAAATATCTCTTTACGTAGGAGGTATCGATACAATAAACTGCATGTGTTACCTATTAATTGTTTAAGTGTCTTGTGCAATAAATACAATTGTGGGCACCATTGTAGTATAAATTGTAAATGTAATTAAGTAACTGTTTGCAGAGCAACATTTACAAGCACCGACAAATCACAAAAGTTATAGAAATGTAGCAAAAGGTCAAAGAAAGTTAACTTGAGGTAAATTTTCAACAGGAAGACATTAGAACAGATAAATATAAATATTCAATATTTATTCTGGGTGTATAGACATCCGCCAAAGACCTAAGGAGCCCCAACCAACCTTTCCTTTCATATTAATTTATCGATATTACATTTCAAATCGCACCATAGAGTTGAAAGTAACTATGTCATGTGGTCAAAGTCAACTAGTTTTGTTCCGACGATTTTAATCTCTGTACCTTTTAATATACAATAATTATAACCAACATATGAATCGATTTCTCATAATGAACTGGAATATTACTCAATAGTTTAATGGTGTTCAATTTAGTTTTATAGTTGAAATACACCATACAAGTTACACGGTATTATTAATTAATTTAAAGGTAATCAGGGTTGTCCTACGTCCATAATTTTTATATTCTAAACCGCTCATCACAGTTATTAAGCCCAGGTGACCCCCCCCCCCCCCCGATAGGTCTCCACCTTGGTGTGGTGGGGGGGCTGAGTACCTCTCGGAGGCCAGAAAAAGGTAACTTAGTACTGGGTGGACCAGGAGGGCCCGTCAAGCAGCGCTAGGGGGGTCTTATGCAGAGAGGGCAGAGGGCTCCTGCTGTCTAACCATAGACCCTCCGAGAAGTCGGCCATACACGCTATGGTTGCACAAGGAGGTAGGAGGGGCGCGTCCACTGCGCCACCCTGAGGATGTCCTCCCGAAACGGCCGGCCCGGGGTACGTTGCCCGCGGGTGAGGTGTCAGATGGTGCAACCCAGGTACTGGCCCCCTGCCTCTTTCTCAACAAGCGGCGGGCGTCGTCGGAAGATTTTTAGTGAATATTACTGCTGGCGGTCGTGTCTGCCGGTGGTGAGTCCCACTTCGATCCCCCTATGGCCAGGAGGCAGTGCGTAAATGTACTTTGTTACCGACATAAATCAAAAAAAAAAGATGAACCGGCCAAATCTTGCTCCCAGTAAAATTGGACCCAAAAAGGTACTGATTAGAGCATTGGTGGCGTAACTAGAGGAGCTAGGTTTGGAATGTCTCCGTCACCCATCGTATTCCCCGGACCTTGCTCAAACCGATTACCAATTTTTTTCGGAATATGTATAATTTCTTACTGGAATAAATTCAATTCAGATGGGACAGTCCAATACACCTTAAAGGCTATTATGAAGTCTCGCTCCCACATTTTTATTCAGCAAAGGAATCAATAAACTCTCTGTAAAATGGCAAAAGTGCATAGATAACAACGTTTGATTGACTAAATTATAATAGTGTAAAAAAAAACCTTTTTACATGCATAACATAAATTTTACATATTCAATGTTCAATTCGAATATTTATAACATATGAACAAATTTGTATGACGCAACTTTAACTCGCCACTAGTGATATCATAGACACTCCCTGACAACCAAGAAATATTAAACCACAGTTAAACTTAATTGTTTTTAATATGAAATGTATGTAATAAAATAACTATGACATCAGCCAGACGCCTAATAAATAGGTTGTATTACTCAATTGGCTCATTATTTTGTTCCAAGTATTGTGTCTGCTTTTAATTAAACGTTTATTACTTTTCTGCTGTGATGTCTTCATGTTATGATAATTAACTTTGTTTTATATTTAGTAGAATAAGTTCCAACAAAAATTGAATCTTATGTAATTAGGTTAAAGTAGAAAGCCAATAACGGGCCTAAAATATGAGGCATAAATTGTTCAGAAACGTTTTTAAATGTATTAACGTTTTTAAGTCGAGTTGAATCATGATCGATGGAAAGCAGCATTAACGGTTTCCAATGGGGCATCCAATGTTTAGCAATGGGTCAGAAGATTCTCAAATTATGTCAATATTTTTTATATTATGGTAGGATCCCTAAAAGGCAATGTTAAGTTCAATGTTAAGTAAATAATACAACTTGACTTTGTGTATGAAAAGAATTGTGCATTTACCAAACAGTATTGTTGATGTCACACAAGAGCGGGCAAATAGCTTATCTTGATTTAATCACATAAGTAAAGCAACGATCGTAGGGGACAGTCCTTATGTGGGTGACCTTATATTTTTCTTTAATTCCGAGTTTTGGAAGGAACGTTAAGCTGTTGGTCTTTGTTATCATTCTACATAGTAATCGTTAAGCCATGTTGCACGATTTGGGGCAGTCCAAGGCCTTGTATGTGGCCCTAATATGGGCGAGCTTTATATCGGGTCGCCATGGACAGATCCTGCAGCAGTCGCAGAGGGTCATGGCGACTCGTGTTGTTAGGAGGTATCGCACCATCCGCCGTGTTTTTTCCGTGAGACCCCCACGTCGAGGTTCTCTCGGCAGTATCTGGCGTGGGGCGCAATCCCGGAGCCAGGGTCTCCGCCCTGCACCGGACACTGTGAAGCGGCTTTTTAGGAGTGCCGAGGTTCATGCCGAAGGTTCGAGACACCGTATCCTCGAGGCGGTCGGGCCCATCTTAGAGCGATGGGTCGGCCGTTCGGTGGGAGTCGATGACCTTCCGACGGGTGCTACGGGAAATATTTTGAACGGTTTATAAAATTTGAACAGCAGGTATGAAAATATAAATACAGAAATACTTAAAACCAAGAAACATTGGGTATAGGGCATGATTTTTACTATATGCACGAAACCAACCAATTTATAAAAAAAAAGGATTTCTCCGAAACCAATACAAAATTATAGAATCACAATTTATTAATAATTCAAGAAACAACTCAAAACTAATTATACAGGTAAGAGTTACTTGCCAAGTATTAGTATGACAAGCGTTTAACTTCGAATACTGTTTGTGAGTTCAGAAGATCAAAGGAATCCTATGTTGAAAGTTTTGTAATAATTTCATTTGAACAGTATTAATGGTAGGTAGATAAAGTTAGATATTGTATTATTTATCTATCCGCAAAACATTTTTTAAGCTTAATTTCAGTTAAGAAAAAAAAAATATGTTTCCTACTTTCCTTACCACCATTGTAATCAGGCATGGCACTGGTCACCTCCGTTGAAGGAAGCTTACAATACTAAGCGTATCACATGGTAGCGATTTCACACAATGGCATGGTGGCGAGTATACCCGCTCTCCGATCCTGAGGTCGTGGGTTTGATTCCCACACAGGACAAATCCTCGCGTGTACAAATATGGAGGGTTCCATGCTCAAACCCGATAAGTGTTTTTGGCTTAAAACAGTTCTTAAAAGAATTTATCGGTTAATTAAAAAAAATTAAACTTAAACAGCCTTACTTATAAAAAAGTACTAATTAACTGTTAAACAACATATTAACTAATCATTGCTTAAACTCTTAAACACTGATTATCTTTTTCTTACTCATAAACATTACTTAAGCAGTGTATAGTTAATCAACAATTAATCACCAAAAAGTATATTACTACGGCAACACTAATGAGTAAGTTGTTATGAAAGACCCAAAATGTGGAATAATGCAGTTTATCCGTTGCCATTCTTAGTTAAAAGAAAGTAACTGTCAAAATTTTATGATTTGTTCGTTCAAAGTAAGCGTTTCGTTTGAGTTGTCGATATCGTGTGTGGTGATTTTTTCTTTAGAAAATCTATATTTTGTTTGAAATTCTCGGTCATTTAAGTCCTGCGTGGGGTTGGATCTTTCTTTATACACTTTTGAACGCCGAGATCTAAAGTTTCGCAATTCCAATATATCATTTTGGAACAAACGTACATCATTATCGAAAATATTCATTTTTCAAAACGAAAACAGATACCACTGCCGTCCGAAACACCGTAGTTTATAAGCTTCAAATAACAAATGTAAAATTTGTGTGACAGAAAAGTTCACAGCTGTTTGGCATCCGCCATTACGTTACTTAAACATAAATCAAGTCTAATCAACCATGCTACGTTGTTTAAATTGACAGCTATTTAAGTACGGTACTTAACAGATGATTAGCTTAAATGCTGTTTATAGGTAAAACATTTTTTTAAGCAACTGTTAAACTACTGATTAAATTTAATCAACGTTTATAAGTAAGACTGAAAAGGTTTACTTATTAGATTATGAAGTCCTCAGTTTTAAGTCTTCTTTTCTGAAATCGACTTATCTGATAATATCACAAGAAAAAGCGGCAGAAATTATATATCTGATATTGTCACTTATCGGGTTTGAGCACGGAACCCTCGATATATTAGGTCGGGGAAAAAGTCTTTTCGCATAACGTAGGTATAAACTTATTATAAAATTTTTTTGACTGTACTATTTGTGTCTGGCTGGTTTTGGTAACATTAAAAAGGTTCCATTATAAAGAAAAGAAAAAAATAAAAAAAAGTTGTTTCCCGCTATTTTTCATTTGTTTTTCTCTCCGTAAAAATGAGTGAATCTAATGATGAAATTCGATACATTTTAAAATTTTATTATAAAAAAGGCAAAAATGCAACTCAAGCAGTGAAAAAAATTTGTGATGTTTATGGACCTGATGCAGTGTCAGTAAGAGTAGCACAAATTTGGTTCAAACGTTTTCACTCCGGAAATTTTGATGTTAAAGATGCACCTCGCTCTGGTCGCCCTGTTACGAATAAAATGGACGCCATTTTTGAAAGAGTGGAGCAAGATCGGCATATTAGTAGTTACGATGTAGCTGAAGAACTGGGAATTGACCACAAAACAGTTTTGACCCATTTGAAGAAAGCTGGTTATACAAAAAAGCTCGATATTTGGGTGCCACACGAGCTCACTCAAAGAAACTTAATGAACCGTGTACTCATTTGCGATTCATTATTGAGACGTAATGAAACCGAGCCGTTTTTGAAGAGATTGATAACTGGCGATGAAAAGTGGATCACGTACGACAAGAACGTGCGAAAAAGGTCGTGGTCGAAAGTTGGCCAGGCTTCACAGACTGTGGCCAAACCTGGCCTAACACGAAATAAGGTGATGCTGTGTGTATGGTGGGATTGGAAGGGCATTGTTTATTATGAGCTTTTACCGCCCGGCAAAACCATCGATTCTGATCTTTACTGCCAGCAACTGATGAGATTAAAGGAAGCAATCGAGAGAAAACGGCCGGAATTGATCAACAGGAAGGGTGTGGTCTTTCATCACGATAACGCTAGACCACACACATCTCTAGCCACTCAGCAAAAATTAAGAGAGTTCGACTGGGAGGTCCTAGTGCATCCACCATATAGCCCTGACCTTGCGCCTTCAGATTTTCACCTGTTTCGGTCTCTGCAGAATTCTTTAGGTTCTGTAAGGTTGATCTCAAGAGAGGACTGCCAAAACTATTTGTCCCGTTTTTTTGATCAGAAGTCCCAAAGTTTCTACAGTAACGGGATAATGTCTCTGCCCACAAAATGGCAGAAAGTTATTCAACAAAACGGTACATATATATTTAAATAAATGTAAATAAACTTTGAAAAAAATGTCTTGACTTTTCATACAAAAATACGAAAAGACTTTTTCCCCAACCTATTATATGTTTATGATATTTGTTCTGGTCTGGATGTTTTCCTTTTTATAAAAAAAAGTATTCATGTATGTTTATCAATTATTTAGTATCCATAACACAAGTTCTTAATGATACTTATCTTGGAACTAAATATTTGGTGTAATAGTTAGAAAAAACAAAATTAAAAATCTTTTGAAGAGTTCGAACGAAACTCATTCCAAGAAAAATTATAGCAATTATATTAGCATAACTAAAACCTGTTAAGAGTACGCATGGCGCAGAATATTTCGTTATTATCGAAAGTATAAATCTAAATTTTACATAACCGAACGAACTCTGTGAACGCTTTATTTGTATTTCCTGTGTGTGACATCCATGTGCCTGCACAATTACTGTTTTCGTGTCGAAATCGAAACCATTTTAAGTGAATAAGTTCAACCTACCTTACTCTCTCCACACCTGACGTCGTAAACACATATTTTAGCACGTTGACTTAAGACCGGTATA
The DNA here is from genome assembly GCA_949126915.1 of Musotima nitidalis. Classification (NCBI taxonomy): domain Eukaryota; kingdom Metazoa; phylum Arthropoda; class Insecta; order Lepidoptera; family Crambidae; genus Musotima; species Musotima nitidalis. Next base: position 6,092,858 of record OX421429.1, read on the forward strand.
ACAAAATTTACTTCAGACATGACCCTAAAAAAAACTCATCAGAACTCAGAAACTTTTACCTTTTCATACGCAAATTTTACTCTCCGCTTATCGGCACGCTCCCGCTGGTTAGAAGCGGTTAATCGTTCGCCTAACTAAACGCTAGAGGGAGCTCAGCACACCGGAAGTGATAAAACATTAATGGCGGTCGCTATTAGCATCCGCCAGAGAAAATGATATACGAGAGACAGATTCGCTGGCTCAGATTTGTGAAATACATTTTAGAATTACAATATTTATACTCTTATTCTAATTATCGGCATGGGCTAAACATTTACTTCAAACAACTTTATTGAGCGGGGCGTGAAACGGCATGAGAGCCTACATAAGGCAGTAATAGGAGGGTGTGCTTGTTTTCATGCTTATTCCACGGCAAGGAGTGCTCGCACCTCTTCTTTGACAACTGAAATATTTTGAAGTTCTTTTTTTAAAAAGTATTTGGAATAGTAACTGTAAAAACTATCAACACCAAGCTTAATAGTATGTTTTTTTCACTGACCATAGTCATAAATTTATCCTCTAACGTTTGGCTAACATTTTTATTTCTGGGGTAAACCCAGGGGTTAAATGAGTTAATGGACATTGTACAGGCAATGAAAGATCTGACTGTTTATCATTACACTTTTGTCATTAAATGGATCGTTCTTATTCTGTGCATTGCATCATTCGCAAAATTAAGATGGGGTGAACCCAATGAGTCACCATAAAAGACCTGAAACATCATGATCTCAAAAAAGGTTTGACTAATACAAATCAACTGGAATAACGGTTACATAATGTATGTGTCATGTTGGTGACATATGCTCATATCTATACTATTATTACGAATCTAGTATAACATTATCTGTTTTATTAAATTATTGTACCTACAGCAAAGCTAATTGTAGTTTTGATTTCAATTACATGCATACATTTATTCACGCCTGTTTCCCTGAAGGGGTAGGCAGAGGCTTATTATACGCCCACACTTCGCCAAATCAATAGTAGGTCCAACGCAATAGGTGGCGAGCCTATTGCCGCTTACCGGGGTTTTAAGATTGGCAGAGCCTCGTCTGTTAGTCGGCAGGTGCACCACTTGCAGGTGAGGTTTGCTGGTCTCCTTAGGTTTTGGTAGGATCCCTATATATCCAATGATTTCAATTAATAGGCTTAAAAACAACTTAATACATTTTCAAAATTATTTTATTCATATAAAGCTACATTATTAATTAGTAACATAAGCTATATGTTTCACCGATTAAATCTCTGGATTCATATGAAAACTCTTATAATATAATCTATGTATAAAAAAATGTGGCCACGCTGGCGAAGCCGTATTCAATATCAATAGCAAAGTCAATAACGTACAATGAGTTAGTTGAAAAAAGAGTTTTGGCGCCAACGTGGAAACGGACACATCGGAATATGCATTATCCAAAACTAGTTTAAATTCGAATTTTTAGGTGTAAATACAGTGGATTTTTAGACATAAATTCTTCGGCATCTTACTCAAGTGTAGGAAAGTAGTATATTGCATTTAATTGTGGTTTTCCCGTGCTGACTCCAAAACTCTATAGACGCTTCTAGTCAAGTCTACACTACTTAATTGGGGTATAAGCCTACTATGACCTTAACCCTCAAGCCAACCTCACCTGCAAGTGGTGCACCTACGGATCAACAGACGAGGCTCTGCCAATCTTAAAACCCCGGCAATAGGCTCGCCATATATTAAGTGGGACCAACAGTGCGTATAATATGCTTCTGCCTATCCCTTCGGGGATACAGGAGTGATAATAATTATGTATGTTAAATGTATGCTATAAAACATATTTTAATCAAATCAATTCTTATAAATACTGTCTCTCTTTTGTAAAGATTGTCCAGATGACTGCATGTTCTAAATTGCCAGTTAACGACTCACTATTGAACTCGTCACTCTTTTACAAAGCAGATTGGTGGCGTTATTAATCAGTTCAAATAAATAAAATTTAAGTGTATGTCTAGATTTCCAAAATAATAGTTAATGAAATCGTCATATGGAAGATCTCCTATGCAAGATGGAAAACGTAAGCCTCAAATTTGAACTGAAAATTAACCGCAGCAAGACAAAGATGACTGTCGACCGTGCCAACAATAACTCGCCAGAAGTCACACGTATCGCGAACTGCGATGTGGTCCAATCATATATCTACCTAGGAACCTTAATCGCTAACAATGGTGGATGTGTAGACGAAAAAACGGCGATTGCTAGGTATGCCATGGACAAGCTTAGAACCATATGGAGGAACCGAAACATCACCAAAACCACAAAAATCCGACTCGTCAAAGCACTAGTTGTCCCCATTTTTCTTTATGGTGCGGAGACGTGGACCCTGCGGGAAAATGAGCGAAAGAGGATTGACGCCCTCGAAATGTGGCGCTGGAGGAGAATGCTTGGAGTATCGTACGAACGTCTCTATACTTGAAGAACTCGGTGTCAAGCAGCGTCTGATCTCCATTGTGCAAGCTCGTATCCTTACCTTCTTTGGGCACGTATCCCGACGTGGCGAGGATTCAATAGAGCGCCTAGTGGTACAGGGCAAAGTTGAAGGCACCCGCGCACTAGGTAGATCACCCATGAGATGGACGGACCAAATCAAAGCAGCCGTGGACAGTGCTCTGCATGTGTGCACCAGGAAGGCCAGCATGAGAGAGGAATGGCGGCGAGTTGTGAGGCGGGTCACTGCAACTGAAGTGACGACCACGACCACTCTGCCAAGAGTGTAACGACGAAGAAGAAGACGTTAATAAAATAAGATATATTTTACAGTAATTCATTATGTTGTGTGATTTGTATCTTGAAAATAACTCTTTTATATGGATTTGAATCATCCGTACTAATAATATATTTGCAAAAGTAATGTTTAGGGATCCTGCTAACATCTTAGGAGCCCGAGCCAACTTCACTTGCAATTGCACTGCTGATCTACAGACAAAGCTCTGGCAAACTTAACAGATTCCGGCAAGCTGCAATAGGCTCGCCACCTATTACGTGGGACCGACAATGTAATTGGCGAAGTGTGGGCGTGTAATATGCATCTGCCTACCCCTTTGGGGAAACATACGTGAATGTATGTAAAAGTAATATATATGTATGTCTGTTCGTTAAACGCTTAAAAGGACAAAGAATAGATGAAATCTATTTCGGCGGTAAAAATGGTGGATGTGAAAGTTTCATAACATAACATAACAATATTTCAGAAATATGAAGTTCCGGTATGTTATTAAATTATTATTATTTAAGCTTACAAACGTGTCACTACTCGCCTGAAGCATACTCTCGTAAACCCTAAGAATGTGGAAGGTGGACTACTCGAAACCGATGCAGCTTGGATGAATCAGGTGTATGTCAGTCATCCTTCGTTTAGAAATTTCAATCCCGCCGAATGGTCCTCTTAAATAGCTGAACAAATGTCACAGATTATCAAAACCGAAGAACCGAACACTCGATGTCAAATGCTCACAAACGACTCACTCATCTAAGGACTCACCATTGTGAAAAACTGTTTCTAGGAAGGTAATAGATTCCTGCAGTAAATTTGTCTCGACGATCAGTCAATCATTGGTTAGTAAAAAAAAAAAAAGGATGATTTTCAAGGTTTCGAGACTCAGATTCCCAAAAAAATTAAAAATAGCTCCAGAAACTCATGGCACTTAAAATAAAGGTCAGCAATCTGATACGTATTTTATACGGCTTCAAAATTGAGTACTAACACAAGGTGTTAAGGTAAATTTACTTGTAGATGTCAATGTGTTAAGATTTTCCTGTTGCCTACTTAAAGGGACGGTGGGTGTCGCTGACTGTTAGAAGCCCAGCAAGGCATCTCCGCGCCCGCGCCGATGGGGCATCCAGGTGGATTTAGTGAATCGATTGCATATAAAAATTCATCAAAAATAATAAATAAAGAAATTGGCTAAAACAACCAAACGGTCTCAACTATGAAACTACTAATAACCTGGAGTCAATAAAAATACTTGCAATAAAAAGCTTAAAAGGAAAATGGCCGAAAAAAAAAGACGAGACGCTATTTTAGATAAATTATATTGAGAAATTAAACGGGTTATTTTATTTCTAACCACACCTTCTCATGTATTATATGATGTAGATTTATGTCTATTTTTCCGTAGAAGATGACAAAGAACTATTAAATTGCAAAAACGCCCAATTTTATCGATCTTACATAACTCCCCACCTTAATAAGTTGCTTCTAAAAAAACAGAAAGATCGTAAGGTCATGTTTTATTTCAGCATAAAGAGGAACCTATATACAGATAAAATTTCAGTAACTTTATAGCCTATAGTTAACCATAAAACAAAATATATAAGTCCCCACATGTCGTTCCAACTATTCCCTAACGCAATTCGCGGCGGTAACTCTTTTGTAGCCTATGAAGTTCTTACAAGTTTTATTGCATATGCTAATACCGCGACCCGTAGACGATTCCATTCTATTATTTGTTGCCAACTCTAAATGTACTAAGCCTTTAAGATTTATGTTGTCGTGTTTATATATCCTCTGTTTTATGGGCTGTGTGAGTCAGTTTCTACTTTAAGTTATTGCCAGTTACGAATTTATTGAATATAGGTTTTCATATAAAATATACTGTTGTTATAATTTCATTTTTTTGCGCTTATTTATTATTATACTTTTATAAAATGTAATGAGATCTTATGAATGAGAGAGTCAACTAATAAGTTAATTCGAACCTGAATTCTAAATATCAAAATGCCACACTAACAGTCGCCCATGCAAGAACTGACTCATTGGGGGTTTTTGGCGCCAAGCGGAAAAAAACAGGGCAATGTATTATTGTCCCAAAACCAGTGTAAATTCAAGTTTTTATGTGTAAATACAGTGGATTTGTAGACAAAAAGTGGTATATTGCAGTGTATTGTGTGATTTTCCGTGTTAATTTCACAACTTAACTACTTTATTGGAGTATGACTTTGACTCGAATCAAATGTGACGAAATTTACTTGACTTGACATTAACTTTACCTAAATGGCGAAAATACTTCACATTAATGCAAATATCTTGAATTATCAAATCACTTGAAACTTGCAAGTACTCCCATTGAATTAATAAATAATTGAAGAAAAAAAGAAAAACTGACTTATTAAAATTTTACTTAACTTCAGTTCAGCAGCTTGAAATGCAGTTGTTATTATTAAACCAACCATAAACAAACTATTTTATATGAGTAAAATGTTTAAGGGGCGGTAGATGTCGCTGACTTTCAGAAGCAAGGCGTCCCCGCGCTCACTGTTGAACAAAGCGGCAGAGGGGTTTCGTTCATCGATTGCATTTAAAAACTCATCAACAAAAATAAGTATAGAAATTGGCATAAATAAATAAACGAACTCTTCGATATTTAATCTACTAATAACCTAGAGTCATTAAATATTGAGAAACTAAACGGGTTGTTTTATTTTTAACCACACTTTTTCATATTATAATATGTAGATTTATGTCTATTTTTTACGTTCAAGATGAAAAAGAACAATCAAAATAAAAAAGCCCAATTTGAGCAATCTTACATTATTCCCCACCTTAACAAAAAAGTCTAACGAATTACTGAGGTGCGAGAAGCCATGTCGTATAAGACTCTTAGATTTTAGGATGTGTCTTATCAGTTGGAAAGTTAGCCAGCATATCCCGAAGCTATATCCCACAAACTTGAAAGTCTAGAAATTTTATATATTACATACTCTTGAGAGACGAGGTCTTTGACAGACGAGCTGTTGCATCGCTTTTAAGTCTTTGTACCCACCAGAACTCTTGCCTATGAAAGTTACTTAGGCTCTCGCGCATAGAGTTGTACCCTCACGTTATTTAAGTAATCAATTTTTTTATATGACATATTTTATTTATGAAACAACCATGTTTAATTCTAAACGGTTAAAATTATGGAAACATGCCGTTATGTTAGCCGCAAGAATGAAGGCAGATGAAACCTGGAGGTGTTTTACTGGAGACTTTGCTGAGAAGAACGAAGAAGAAGCATGGGAAAATGTCTAGAGAGGTGGCTGGACTTAATTTCAGAAGAAAGCTTGGCCGACCTTTGGAATAGATCCGAGTAGATGGAAGACGTTTTAAGTGACCGAGTTATGGAGCCCCCTTGGTAACAGTTTCTATAATAAAACTATTGCCAAATGTACTTAATTGCTATTGCTTCAACGTTACGGATTGCATTAAAATACGTCTAAAAAAAGATGTAGAACTAATACATATGTCCAGCGGTGTATCTACAATGAGAATATTGAAAACAGAAAAGATTTTTTTTTTAGTTGTCAATTATTGTTCGTGGTCCTGCTATCTATATTTTACTACAGTTAAATTGTACTGAGCTCAGTGTTCAAAACTTACCACTGAGGTCTATAAATTCATCAAGACGCTTATTTAAAGTTTATTTTTAGGTTCTCCAGTAGGTAACCACATCTCAATTGGATTAATATTTCTACGACAAAATGTCAACGTATGATTTAATCTGAACTGTTAATTGCTAGGAGACCACGTTTTCTTTATTGGATCCAATTCAATCCAATTAGACAAAGTTTAATGAACTAACGAAATTTTCAATTCTGTAGTTTTTTCTATTTATTAGATTACACATAATTATTATGGAAAGTGTTAATAGCTGCACAAAATAGATATTCGGATGTAGGCAGTTCTAATCAGCTGAGTTGGTTACCGCTTTGCATGCATCCAACTGCTGAATCATCATGATTTGGATGATGCCCAAAAAGTCGACTGCTGATTATGGTCTCCCTCGTAAATTTCTAGCGACCTGCATCCATCGTGATCCTGCGACCTTTATCACATCGTCAGTCCATCTTATGGGAGGACGTCCATCGTCACGCTTTCTGTCGAACGGTCTCCATTCTAAGACTTGTCTGCCCCAACGGCCGGCAGTTCAATGTGCCCTGCCCACTGCTACCTCAGCTTGCTTACTCTTTTAGCTATGTCGGTAACTTTAGTTTTCCTCCAGATCTCCTCATTTCTAATTCGACTGCTGAATTATTAACTTAATTTAGCTTCTATCATTTTATCACATGTGACCAGGTGAAAAGAAACCATATATAATACTTACGCAATAGCATTTTTATATTCAAACATTTTATTTTCTATTCAAACATTAAAATATTTTGTAAAACGAAATTCAACGTTGTGTCAAATTCGTTAGAGCTTCATTCAAGTTTTCAATTAATTGAAAACCGTTTTATCATTTCATTGGTGAAATACCGTTTTACCTAGTGCGTAAAAAGTGTTATATAAAAAAATATAACATTTATTTTATGCTATTGGTTGGAACTATTTTAACTATTTCTGTGATTTAAATTAACCAGAACGGTAGCTTACATGCTAGGGGCATGTAATATACAGACTTACCTTACATTACAGTAAGGGGAATATAGCTAGATACATACATAATAACACGCCTGTTTCCCCAAAAGAGTAGGCAGAAGCATAGTGTACGCCCACTTTTCGACAATTATATTGTTGGTCCCACGTAAAATGTAGCGAGCCTATTGCCGCTTAACGGGAACTGTTATGTTAGCCTCGTCTGTTGTTCGACTGGTGCACCACTTACAGGTGAGGTTGGCTTGGGCCAAATTTTGCAAATAAAAGTTAGTTGAAATAATATTAACAAACACACTTGAAATTATATTGTTCTTTCTTCCGTCAGTTGTCCGCTACCTGATAGATTAATATAAAATTACTCATTATTTCATGAAATTAAAACAATGTCAAAAGATGATTTCTTTACTAGAAAAAAACAACCCATCCCCGGTGATCCAGATGTGAATAGAACTCACGACCTTTATATAATCGGGCCACTGCTCTTACCATTGAACTACCGGGACTTTGACAGCCGTTGACCTTTCTAGTACTTTGTGATTTGCGTTTCAAGTCCGCGTTATTGCAACGTTACGATCTAGGAATATGTAATCCTATCAACTAACTCCATTGATAATCTATTACTCAGTTTTCCTACAGTTATTCTTTACCTCACTGGCAAAATGTAGTTGGATATTATTTTATAACTCACAAAAAACTATTTGGACATATTTCCGGCACATTCATACGTAAGAATATTTTTTTTTTTCAGCATAATATACAGAAGCACGTTTTAGAAACACGCCAATCAGAAACGGGTAATTTAATTGACACATGACTGGTAAACGGACGTGAGACGGATCCTTCTTGCAGGCAAAAAGATATTTCAAATAGAGATATTACGTTTGAACAATTGAATTTCGAATGTTTCTGGCTGTTGTGTAAACGCAGTGAATGTTTGACTGACATTACAATGCACAGCGTATACTGGATCTAGAAATAGGAAAATTTAAGTTTGTGAAGAGGTTAACAAAATTGCATCGTAAATTGGCTGTAGTTTTGGTCGAGAATCGTCAAAAGACAGTGATTTTGCTTGAGAAAAGCCACGCAAAGTCACTACATTTAAGTTTGCCAATTTAGAATAAGAAAGAAAGAAATAAAAATCAATCAATCAAATCAAAAAAATTCAATACAAGTAGTACATTTTACACACCAAATAAAATACAATAAAAAAGTACGAAGTAGGTGTAAGGTAAAATTTGGAACATATTTTGATAACTTGTATTAAAATGGTGCCCTCTCAGCATTTTTCGCGCATCTTGGTGATGTCACGACGCTGATCTTCCGAGGGCACCGTTTCAGTACGTAACAAATTATGCGGATGTTTCATTGAAACTTATAGTTACGAAAAATCAAAACATAAAAATGATAAGTAAATTCATTAATGTTGCATGTCAATAAATGTAAAAAATAAACACTAAGCTTTTAGATGGATATTTGAGAATCAGAAGATGCAGTTTGTATTTCGGTTTAAATATTCTGACTATGTGAGTTTATATGAAGATTAGTACATATTACTCGTTTGGTTGTATCATCATCATATCCTAGCATTATCCCGGTTGCCCTAGACTTAAGCTTAGGGCCCAGGGTCGGATCACTGGTTCAACCAGATTTGACTGAATTTCAGTTATTACGTGGAGCGACTGTCGTCTGACCTCCGCCACCCAGAGGGAAACATCATTCTATGGTTAAACCAGCTGTCAGTGTCAGTCTGTTAGAAGGCACCGTCTTCCTGATAACGGCTGCCATAGATGTTCATGACAGCCGGGACCAACGGCTTGACGTGCTTTCCGAGGCACGGAGCAAGCGATAATTATGCACATAACATCGAAAAGTTATTGGTGCGGCACCAGGGTTTGAACCCGAGATCTCTGTATTTAAAGGCAAGGGGTCTCGCCACTGGGCTATCGCCGCTTCACTCGTTTGATTCTCAGTCTAGTCATCTATTAATAGAATAAGTTTTGATTAGTTCTTAGGTAAGACGTCATTGTAAGGAAATATACATATAGAATTTTATCTTAAAGTTTTAATTTAATTTTGTAAGATAGTCGTCAGCTGTAATACCTATTCCAAAAACATGACCGCAAGTCCACGGAGTGTGGTTAGTATAATATATTTCCAGTCCCAAACACCCAGAACTTAGGGAAATTCTATTTCAGTTTAAGGATAAACTCTTCGCCAATTTTGGAAGCTCAAATGTAAGGTCGTGTGGAAATACGTTCTGAGAAGCCAAACCTCCTAAGTATTATCCAATGAATGGTATATATTTAGAGGACTTCTGGTTCGTGTTAGCTTAAGTATAATAGCGCATTTCGTGACATTATTATGTAATAAATATTGACATAGACTCTTCTTGTTTTCGAGCATTTTCAAATGTTGTATTATAATATAAGTTCACTGCAACCAAACAATTATGTATGTTACAAAATAATTGTTATAATATTACAAAAAAAAAAAAAGTGTCACTATGTAAAGTACTAATTGTAAATTTTGTATTTAGAAAAGATTTCTGAAAGCCAAAAGTTTGAAATGCTGGTTTTTTGTTGGTTGGAAAAATTACATATCATTAATTTGTTTTTTATACCTATATAATATAAATGGGTTATGCTCATGCAAATCTTTGTGTAGGCTATCGATCTATGGACAATAAAATGAGTGGTAAAGAATGACCTAAATCTCGCTTAGTTTTGTGAGAAAAGGCCCGAGCCAGAATTTTGTGTATTAAATGCTTTTCTCCCAAGGTCGCGAAATAGACTGACTTGAATTGTCTAAATATATCGCTAAGAAAAGCTATATAATTTATTAAAATCTATATAAGCTGGAGACGAAGAGCTGAGGATACAGCTCAGTGGTGTGCCATTGAAGAGGCCTATGTCCAGCTGTGGACGAAGATAGGCTGTTGATGATGATCTATGTTGTTTTTAATATATATTTTGATGCTTAACAATTGCCATCTTTGTGAAGTTAATGTAACTAAAGAGAAAAAAAACAAATGCTTGTTAAGCTTTAAATCCCAGTGGGACGTAGTGAAAGTTTGCAAATCCTTCCTTTTGAAAGTTTGTTCTTTCAAAAAGTATATATTGTCCAAAACTTCATTACCTTGTTTATATTTTTAAAGTATTAGAAGAAACTTGAACTTTGTCAGAGAAAAATGTTTCCTTATAAGCAGTGTCGCGCCGCGGCGGCACGCCTTTAAGCCAGGGATTCACTAAGGGAAATATGCCCTATGACACGCTAGTGAAGTCTGGTAAAGTGCTGCCAGATATATCAAGTCGATGTCGACAGATATATCAAGCGAAATCTCCCGGTCGGTCGACATGTCTTTGAACATCAACTCTGCCTTACGTTGCAATGACTTATGTTAAATCACCCGGCTTCCCTTCTAATGTCGCTAACAAATGTGCTGTGATATATTTCACCAGCGACGTCGAGTGAAGTGGTGCGACGTGGTTGGACTTCGCGCAACAGTTTGGAAACATCAATTCCGCCTTACGTTGCAATGAATTATGTTAAATCACCAGGCTTCCCTTCAAATGTCGCTAACAAATGTGCTGTGACATATTTCACCAGCGACGTCGAGTGAAGTGGTGCGACGTGGTTGGACTTCGCGCAACAGTTTGGAAACATCAATTCCGCCTTACGTTGCAACAAATTATGTTAAATCACCAGGCTTCCCTTCAAATGTCGCTAACAAATGTGCTGTGACATATGTCACCAGCGACGTCGAGTGAAGTGGTGCGACGTGGTTGGACTTCGAGCAACAGTTTGGAAACATCAATTCCGCCTTACGTTGCAATGAATTATGTTAAATCACCCGGCTTCCCTTCAAAGGTCACTAACAAATGTGCTGTGACATATGTCACCAGCGACGTCGGGTGAAGTGGTGCGACGTGGTTGGACTTCGCACAACAGTTTGGAAACATCAACATCTCCTAACGTCGCTACGGCCTTATGTCACGCATTAACGCCAGATTTGTCAAAAGAAAACTCTCGGCTTTGCTTGACATGTTGTGGGATATTTGTACCCTTGTGTATCACTGGCTTTCGCTTTACCTCGGGAAGTGGATAAAGTTATCCGTTTAGGTGTAGTTCTGCTTGAGAATTTCGGTCTCAAAAGTTGAATATTATTCCGTGTAACTCCTCCACGTGAGGTCAACGGTGCACTCTAAGCATTTTGATATATTTAAGGCAACCATGCCTGAGAATTTATTCGCTGGAAATAGGAGCTTTGAGTTATGTATTTCTGTTTGCTACGAGATATGTGCTGTGTCGAATGAAGCTTCGTGGTCCTGTTTAAACGGGGAATATTTAAAACGACCATCAATGGTTAGTATGTAGACAGAATGCATTCTCGGAGTAAATATCATTCCGGTATGATGAGCTATGTTTATCTAGTGAGCAATTTTTAATAATATGTATAAAATGCATATTTTATCATGAAATTTAATCTTGCCTTAATAGGCACATCTTTATGTGTTCCTTAAATGGAAGTATTGGAAGGGGAAGACCACATAAGACCTTCCATGACCAAAACCAGGAAATTTTGGTGAAAAGTGTGTGCCAAGATCGTAGCAAGTGAAAATATGTAATCTCTGCCTACCCCTACGGGAAAAAGGCGTGACATTATGTATGTATGTATGTAAGTACCGAACCAAATAATAAATTTAAAATAGCTTGTGAGTTTTTCGCCAGTTTTTCTTACATAGCGGTGGCTCGGAACTGACACTTAGATTAACTAACACTTCAATATTTTTTGGTTTATTGCATGTAAGTGAATCCGTAAGAGAACCAGAGTGACCGACATAGCGAAGCGCGTTTGCAGGCTGAAGTGGCAGTGGGCGGGGCACATAGCTCGAAGAACCGACGACCGATGGGGCGTTAAGGTTCTTGAATGGCGACCACGAATCAGCAAACGTAGTAGAGGGCGGCCCCCAACGCGATGGACCGATAATCTGGTCAGGGCGGCGGGGAGCCGGTGGATGCAGGCGGCAAAGAATCGATCTACGAGGAAAGCAACTGGGGAGGCCTATGTTCAGCAGTGGACTTCAGATGGCTGAAATGATGATGATGATGAATCTAAGCTTCGTGATGTCAGTGTAATCATATTTCGATTATTTTGTATATTTGTGTTTAATTTTGACGATTTCAAGAACAATGTAATAGTTTATGAAGTAAATGATTTTGAAGTTGAAGTTCATGTGTGAAAGCCCATATTATATATTTATCTACTATTTTAGATTCAATATATTAGCACTAATTATATAACTATTAATTATAATTATCATTTAAAAAATGATCTAATTAAGGTAATATTGGGAAATAGAATATAATTTACTGGGGAGGCTAATGTTGAAAAATGAAAATGAAAATGAAAAAATGTTTATTGCATATACAAAGTATGTTTTTCTATACAGAGTTTGGATTCTCCTTTTAAGTGAGTAGATCACTTGTGACAGGAGAGTCCGCTCTCCTATAACAATAAGTGGTTACTTAATGCATAGCGACATAACATCACAAACAAATAAAATAAAATAAAATGATGACATAAATATGTAATGAAAACTTAATTATTAAGAAAAACTAAAAAGAAAAAAAAATGAAGTTAAATCTAAGCATTATTAAGGTATTGAATTTAAACTAACATTTAGATATTTTCCTATTGTAAAACTTCCTTGTGTGTGTGTGTGTGTGTGTGTGTGTGTGTGTGTGTGTGTGTGTGTGTGTGTGTGTGTGTGTGTGTGTGTGTGTGTGTGTGTGTGTGTGTGTGTGTGTGTGTGTGTGTGTGTGTGTGTGTGTGTGTGTTGTGTGTTGTGTGTGTGTGCGTGCGTGTGTGTGAGTAAGTGTGTGTGTTTCTTTATACACAAAACTTAAGAAATAAGACTTTCTGTTTCCTCATAGGTTAAATCTTTAAGCCAGTCTCCTATTAAGAGCTTACACTCAAAGACTGCCTGCGAGTATATTTTTAAAATTTTATTTACTCTGTTATAAAGATGTGATGATTTGGAGGTGTATTGATGTCTGGCGAAGTGTGTTTTACGTGTACGTGTATGAGAAACAATATAATTTCGTCGTTTGGTTGACATGGAGGTGTCTACCAAAAGTGTTTTGTGTTTTCTCAGAATTATGTGCAAGATGTACAATTTTCGAACCGACATAACCTCAGCCAAAGAGTATAATGTGTGGGTTGGGAATCTAAGTTTCTTAAAGTGTATAACTTTTAAAAGCAAACGCTGAGCACGTTCTACTTCCAGGAATTTAACCTTCGATGCACCTCCCCACACTGGAATGCAGTAGATAACTATGGATTGTGCTAAGGCAACATAGATATTTTTGAGCAGTTCTTTACTTGCCGAGTGTCTTAAGATTTTGAAAATCCAAATCAACTTTCTGATTCTGCCAGCAACCAAATCAATGTGAGCATGCCACGAGAGTCTCTCATCAATCATGACACCCAAGTACTTTAAGGTGTTCACTTTATTTATTGAAGCGCAGACGCATCGGCCTGCGCGATCACAGTTGTGGACAGTAAGACTATAATCGGGAGGAGGCTGAGTTCGGCTGTTGATGGTGAAGCACATAAAGTTAGTTTTAGCTGTGTTCAGTGAGAGCAAATTATATCTTAGCCACATAGCGGTGTTGGAAAGAGTAGTCTCAGCATATTCTTTAATAGACTCCCAAGACTTCCCAGTAAAAGTGATTGCAGTATCATCTGCATAAGAGATTATTCTAGCGACATGAAATTTCATACCACAGAGGTCATTTAAGTAGACGAGGAAAAGCGTCGGACCCACGACGGATCCCTGAGGGACTCCATAGGTCAATTCAGCATCTTTACTCATAAACTGTCCCACCTTGACCCTCTGTCTCCTTCCACTCAAATAATCTCTAAAAAGATTCAGAGAAATACCTCTTACACCAATTTCAGCAGTGGACTTTATAAGGGTAATTTGATGAATGACCTAATAGCAAAACCGAACTATGGAAACACTAGAAGTGCTATAATTAATCTTGCAAGCTATCGGTTTGCGCTCGCTGAAACACCGCTAGCCAACATGCAATATCGGCTACAAGTCGGAGTTGCCGCGACAAGTTTATCAGGAGCCTTATTAGTAAGTCGCATAATGTGGCACGAGTTTGAACATACGTTGTTGTGCCTCAGCCGCCTATCCATAGTTTGTGTATCGATAAGTTTACCAATGTTACTCCGAGTGTTGGCAACGTACAGTATTAGCTTAATTGATGAGGTTAGAACTAAGGTTTGTCTTGTTTATGTAGGTAGCTATAGTACTGGCTGATTATTTTCAGTACCCTGACACTCTCACTAAAAATATTTGGCGCGACATAGTACTAAAATATTTAGCTATTTCTGAGACTGACAGACCGACATAATTATTTCTTTGTTAACCGTTTATTGCACAAAATACTTATTAGTGTATTTAAATATTAAATATGAATAAAACAAACTTTGAGCTGTAAACCCTACATACCCTGCTTTTCTAAAATAAGTTAATTTTCTCATTAGACCAATTATATTTTTTATGTCGAGTAGCTTAATTGCGATTTAAAGTAGTGCCAATTAAAGTTGTATCTTCGATATTCTTCTAAAAGACAAAGCTAAAATTTACATTCAGAAGTCAAAGCTTGCGCTAATAATATAGTTTTAGTATCGTTCGGTACTCGGTAGCACATCAAACTGAAACTACCTTCCGGCTTGCCGTATGCTATTTCAGATAAGGCAAGGTAAATGAGTACAACTAGCACAGGTCTATCTAGGTCCCTTAGGCATTTGGTATCTTTACTAGTGCAATAATTACATTAAGCACAAACTTTAGGCGGACTTTACTTAAGATAATTGCTTTGACCGCTATTTTGAAAGACGACGGAAATCGTTATTGAATGCATGGAGGTTTCTTAGTTGTATTCTATAAGTTTCTGAATGTTTGATCATTATTGTTACACCCTTTAGATAAGTCCTTCATTTTGTATATATGAAAAATCATCAATAGATTGGCCGGGAGGCCGTGGGTTTCAGACTTTTACTAACTAAAAATTGGCTGTCTGTAAAGTCGATATACTGACGATAGTTGACGTCTTAAGAAAATAATGATGGCTTGGTAGCATTTTTCAAAAGAAAATTTTAATTACATTTGTTTAATAAAGCAGCAGCTGTCCACGCAGACGCATTGCTCACTCAAGTAGGAAAGAGACGGATGTCGAACGCTCACGAACGCAAAAGCCGATTGTGCTTCTTTGTCGCTCGTTCCGCGCTCTCGTTTGCACTTCAAGCCTTACATGGAACGCCTCAGAGCGAGGTAACGCCGCATGAGTCATGTTTTTTCGTGCGTGCAGCCAGCTCTATCGAATTATAAGACGTTGTCACGTCAAAAACCATCCATGTTCCTTCTTTAAACTTCTTTAGCCAGTTATGATCTGGGGCCGCGACCGCAACTGCAGGCTTTGTTTGGCTATAATTTTTAGGGGCCCCTTAGCCAACAAGATGACATCTCTAAAGGCGCGCATGAAACTTACCTTACCTTTGACAAATTATCAGACTAACCTAAGGTAGGCCATTGCTCTGGCGTATTCTAGGCAGCGACCGCAACTGCAGGCTTTGTTTGGCTATAATTTTTAGGGGCCCCTTAGCCAATAAGCTGACATCTCTAAAGGCGCGCATGGAACTTACCTTACTCTTGACAAATTATCAGACTAACCTAAGGTAGGCCATTGCTCTGGCGTATTCTAACCGCGCTGCACCCGCCACCGTTAGTATCGCATAATATAGTTAATTCGCTGACTCGTTCCCATGCGTCGTTAAACATGACTCCATTATCTTCCGCAAAAAAAGCAACTTGCTTGTCAAATACAACATTATAAAATATCGATTAAGCTAGCACATATTACATATTACCTTCCAAACACCTACGAGCATTATATAAATTAACTATTACTAACCAGCGGCATTGTCTACACAAGCCCTTACCTAACCAACCTAGCCGTATTACGTACCCTCAAAGCATTTCCAGATAAGGCTTCCGTTGTGTTCACAGCTCCTTATAGAGCTGCAGCTAACTCTGAGATTCATTATTCACAAGCTAGCAAACAAAGCAACAAGAAACAGTTTATAAACTAAGCATCTATAAACCTGGCCGTCGGAAGTTACCGAAAAGCTAATGCAAGTTCGAGGAACCGACCGCGACCGTCCAGCAAGAAACTCAACCAGGGCTTGCCACAAACTACATACATCAGCTAATTCTTTTACGGATGTAGTATTCTACTGGTGTAAGAATTTTTGAAATGGGTCCAGTAGTTAATTAATTACAAACATCTACAAATTAAAAGTTTACCGTTTTATGATGTTACTATGAACTGGAAACGTCGATTAAGCTAGTTCACTTTAAGGAACACCATAAAGATCACCATAAAGAACACCGTAAGAAACACCATAAGAAACACCATAAGAAACGCCATAAGGAACACCATAAGGAACACCATTAAGAACACCAAAAGGAACACCATAAGGAACACCATAAGGAACACCATAAGGAACACCATAAGGAACACCATAAGAAACACCATAAGGAACCGACCACGTCCGTCCAGCAAGCAACTCAAGCAGGGCTTACTACACATTAATTACATCAGCCAACTCTCTTGAGCTATACTCTATCAGTTGCTCACCCTAGCTCGGCATCGGTGGCTATGTATGCAATATTTTATACCTTGGGTTACATTATTGCAGTTTTCGTAGAAATACTTATTTGTTGCTAGTAATAAATATAGCCTATATTACTCAGAGATAATATAACATTAAAATGATGAAAGACAACATCAAAATGGGTTGATTAGTTTATTCATTACATTAGTCAGTTATTTTATTGCCAAATTATAGCTGTTTACGCCAAAAGTAGATCCGAGGTATAACTTTTCTCATTATATATTTACTCTGGTGGTTAATCTAGCGAACATATAGGTCACTGTGTAGGACATTGTTTTAGTTAATTAAATAAAGCACAATAGTACAAAAAGAAGTAGCTGTTTAATCTTGGCTGTGATGGAAGTCCACGGGGACTTACTCCACGTGCGCTGAATAAAGGATTCATCTTCTAGAGAACAACTCCATTTGTAATAACAGACTTTCTTGTATTAACAAGCAGTGTTTGCTAATCGTTTTTAGAATTGCATTATCTTTGCTCTCAACGCACATGTGGATATATTAAAAAAGCTTAAAGGGTAAAGCTTTTTTCTTCATCCATAAAGAATAATCTAGCTATCCCTATAGATAGGCATCATAATTATGAATACTCCGGTTATTTATCAATGTAATTGTTATGCATTAGAACTATAATGAAGTGGCTGTTAAATTTTGGCTGTGAAGGAAGTCCACGGGGACTTACTCCACGCGCGCTGAATAAAGGATTCAACTTCGTGAGAACCAACTCCATTTGTAATTACAGACTTGCTCGCCTTAACTAGCAGTGTGTGCTAACCGTTATTAGAAGAGGCATTATCTTCGCTTTCAACGCGTCTGTGGATGACTTCTTTGTTAGATTTCGACTGAAAGAACTGTTGAAAGCTGCTCATTTTAGAAATAGCCTTTGTCAGTTACAGCAAATTGGGTTTTGGGTTGCTCTGATTTTTGTGTTGATAGCATAATATTTGATAGTAGATAATTATATAGTATCTATAAAATGTATGGAATAAGTATTGAATTATATACTTGCTGATCCTTTAAAAAAAGTTTCAGGGTATTTTTGAAAAGCCACATGCTGTTATCTTTTGGAAGATCATTCAAGACCATGACGTGTACGCGATGGAAAATTTATTCTTATTAATAGTGTTTAAGTTTCAGGCTTAAGTTTTTCAAATTGTGTACCTGTATATGTGTGAAATGCTAACAGGTGATGGCAGCTTCATAGCTGCGGCGATTTATTTTCCCTAGGGGTAGAATTTTTAGTATGCTGTATCACAAAATTTTTTGCGAAGTTTTAAATTTCAAGAATGTTTGTTAAAGAATAAATAAAGATGTTTATAACACGAAAATTCGCTCGATAGAACTCCACCTAATTCATTTGGAAGCGTATAATTACAAATCGTTTCATATAAAATATCCGCAGAGCGCCAATTTAAAAGGGCACTAAAATGCAGCTGCTGCTTCGATTGCTTTTTAGTAGAATGAATTTTTTTTTCCTTGAGTTTTGTGAAATCACGGGATTTTGCGAATAAGCCCGAACAATTCCTGAGCTCAAATCGGAAATCCAACGCGTCATCGGTGAGATACAGCCACATCTCTGTGCAAAAGTCATGGAAAGTTTCATGAAAAAAGTAATGGTCTGTCATCGAAGCCGTAGGGGTTATTGGACGGATATTTTATTTCATACTTAAACCTAAAATGTCTTCCAACTCTGTCATAATATTCTTGTTTTTATTTTAAAATGAAAAAGTGCACTCTTAATGCGACAATCGTTAAAAACAAAGTGGTGCTATATTAAGCAGTACGCCTCATAATTAATGATTAGTTCAGATTTGTGTTAATCAACTATTTGTGTAGCATTTTAGCAACCTCTATAGACAACACTTGAATATGTGGCAGTCGTTAAACTTTGGAACAACGGAAATGGGACCTGGTGCTTATGTGAAAGTTGCTTATTTAAGGCGTTTAGTTACTTATGCTGTTACATATAATGTTCTGTAACGTTCAAGTGATTGCGCGCTACAAAGGGTTGGCCGCGAATTATCCTTAGACAGATTTACAATACAGATACTCTTACTCAGTAGTGGTACTTTAATGGGCAGTGATGACGCTAATAGTAATATTTCTGTGGGCCATAAAACTAAGGATGAAATTATCGTTTGTCTATCTAACATAATTAAATACCAACATGCTACGCACCCGTACTGTCAAGATGTGGCTATTCATGTAAAACGATAGGTAGCATAATATATTGTTTTATTACCTCTGTTAATAACTAAAAAAGCGCCATTTTACAGCTCACAGAGCAGCAAGAACAATACGACAACTCGAGGAGAGATTGAGTGGACTGCAGTTCTACTTTTAGTGTGAAATTTATTAATTTTGCAGCGAAACTTCGTTCCCATCGCCCCGTTGGAAACTGCCTGGTCCTACTTTAGCTATTAGCAATTATTCCACTTTCTTGTTTCCACAACAAAGATTAATATAACGAATGAGTTTCGAAAGTATTTTTTCAATTTATTTTAGCTCCAAACAGTAATTTATGCTCAAAGTGTAATATGTAACCATTGTTACTTTACAGTAGAATGAAATAAGCGGATTCATATTAACGCACACTGCTCACCAACACTCATCGGTACAAATATCGACGGGGCAATATTTGGAAAAAGATGTCGAATAGACAAAATTGCTAAAAAAAGTTGCAATAAAGTTGTTTCGACTATCGTACCTAAAAAAGGTGGTACGTGAGTATTGTCCTTATATTTTGTGTAACGCATATAAAAAAAATTACAATATATGCGTCCTTCTTACGTTTTAATGGACGATCAGTAAGCTCACTTTGAAGGTGCTAGTCAAAGCAAGTCGCCTTTTATTAGCCAAGATGCAACTGCTTCCTTAGAACGCTTGCAAAACGGCGCGCGGCGTCGAGACGCAAAGGAACAAATGACTGCTAGGCTCACAAAGCATTCTGAGCAAAGAGGTTCTGAAAGACAAGGTGCACACCCGTCACTGGTACATTAACGACATGACGCATGACGTTTTTTCCACACACGTTGATAAGTCTTTTTTAATTATTTGTGAACAATAAACACTTTCTTTCTTTTACATTATAAATAAAGTTAAATTATACAAATAAATAAGTGTTTGACGAATAGTAACAAAATGTGACTGGTGTGCTCAGAAAGCATTTTGAGCAAAGACGTTCTAAAATACTTATCACTGGTACATTAATGACATGGCGCATGACGCATTTAGCCACATACGTAGGTACATCAGGGAGTTACATTAGTGTTTAACGCATAGAAACAAAAAAATGTTTGCTGGAATCACAAAGCAGCGTTCTAAGTAAACAAATTCTATAAGACTAGGCGTACAATGTACGTCTGTCACGGGTACATTAACGCATTAAGACGCATTTTGCCACACACGTTAATAAATTGAAATACATATGTGTTTAAAGCCTAGGAACAAAGTTTAATTATTCTTTACAACTATGCTTGTCATATCTTTCCAAAAAAAAAATACGTTAAAATAACCATTATAATCTTCCTATGTGGACTTTAATTTGGGTAACGACTCAGAGCCAAGGGGCAAGTTTACCTAACTCACTATGTCAGGACATGACCTGGACGTAATTTGAGAGCTGTTATGATATCATACAGGAACACTATGAAATGGATCCAATGTTGTAGAAAGATTGAATATGCTGAAGTTTCTACGAAATCATTTGGGTAATGATATAGTACTAGGTGGGCTAAAGGACTACACTGGTGTATTTCTTAACTAATTTAGATATTTTTAAAGATATTTTAAATTAATAATTTGTTTATAATGTATAAAAATAAGAGCTATAATTATTTAAATGCTTATGAAAGTTATTAACTACAGTACTGTATTCATATTATTATTTGAATTCAAGCATTTCTAACGTCTTAACGTATAATTATTACAACTTCGAAAAGAAATCTACGTATTTCTTTATTGTTAATGAAACTGAGCTGTACTATTTTTAACAGGACATTCACTGACAGATAGCTTATGTTGTAATTACTATAAAATATTATTGTTTAATCCCGAAAAGTTACAAAGTACTTGGTAACTCCAAAAAAGTCAAGGGCAGCTGCTACTTGATAAATTAAATGATGGCGCATTCATTGCAATTCATACAGTTCCCCATTTCGATTCATATATTCGCAATTGATATCATTAATATGATTGTTAGCTAATTCAAACCTTATTTAAAGCCGTACGCATAATACTACTTACTTGGGTGACCTGATAACCCAAAAAATATTGTTCTTGCCATTATCTTACCTTTCGATCTATGCAATAGTGTATTTAACAATAAAATAAGTATTATTAGGCGGGGATAGGTACAAATATATTTGTTTGTTGTGGGAGTCAGTTGCTTGTTGTGCCTAGATATGTTTACCCTTTAATTTTAATTTGTTTAATGTAGGCACGATTCGATTACGGAGTGTGGCATGCAAGCCATAGCAAGCAGATTGTGTAAGTTTTGAATAGAGACTTGAATAATGATCTTAGTAGTTATTTGTACAGTGTACCATGTGTGTAGTTACCATGTACAGTGCTTTGTAATATATATAATTCTGTGCAAGTCCCATAATTAGCTGTGATTACCGGGTTATATTCAAGGGAAATAATGTGCCACATAGTTATGATCGAATTCTAATCTGATCTACAAGAGTCCTTATTGTTTTGGCCAGCGGTACAGCGCTAGAGGTGATCCTATATTTAAAAAGGTATTGGAATCATAAATATTCCTAAAAAAGTTCAACACTATTTTTTTAGCATGGAAAGTTTATTCGAGCCCGAGACAAACAGACAGACGAACGGTTCACCCGATACCCAGTTGAACACTTTCTGTATTCGTTCTAAGTTAAAACAAATATAAAGCAGCTTGAACTCGAGTTAACTATCAAGTTGGTACTCGCCGATTGTCTTTAGCACTAATTAACCGACAAAAAACAAAGTTCCAGTTGTTGGAAGTTTTTGCGCCGCGCTGGCAGCTGGTTAGGAGCCGTGTTACAGAAGAAGGCGGTATTGGAAGTGAGTTTCCGATAAAAAGTTTTTATGTGAACTGCTTGTTATTTTTGTTGGGTTTAAATTTAGCAGGATCACCAATAAAATAAATTTATAAGATATTAGAATAGTACTGTTTACGACAGAGGTCACAACTGACTCCACTATCACCGCTAGGTACTGCTAGCACAGATTATGAAGGGCGCTGCCTTGACAACTAGCGCTAATAAATTATATTCTCTGCTCTTGCAACAGTTTGTTCTCAGTACACCAACAGATGAACCAGCAAACACCAATAACTGTCATTCGTAGCTTGCCTAAGTCACCGCCTTCTAGCTGACGTTTTGCTTGGCCACACTCATGTAAATCTAGGGAGAGTCTTTTTTCTTTGAAATCGACAGCCGCTTAGATGTCGACCAGCGTCCCAGGATAAAAGCTGTGGAAAGAAAACTGGGTAATTAGCCTAAGCACAAATAGCAGAAAACTTCTTGACGTAATTTACAAAAAAGAAGAAAGTAGCATGGAGTGCTTTATTTACTCTTCTGTGGTCATGTGCAAAGATTAAATACTAACATAAAAATATCACTATCTCTTTAAGGAACATTATCATTTTGATACTTTATCCAAAATGGTATAAAGTGCAATTAATTTCGGAAATAATAATCACTGAGCTATATTGTCCGTTGGGTAAATTTTCCACTTTGAACTTTAGAACAATAGAATTTAAACGCTTTTCGTAAATTACAAGACGGAAGAAAATGGTATAAAGTGCTATTTATTTGGATGTGATCAGTTCCAAACATTCAATACTAACGGAAGAATAATCACTTAGTTACATTGTCCTTTAGGTTAATTTTCCACTAAAAACTTTAGAACAATATAAAGTTCAACGTTTGTCGCTTGTCGTAAATTACAAGAAGGAAGAAAATAGCATATAGTGATATTTACTTCGCTGTGGTATTATAAATCAGCAAGGATTTTCATTGTTTTTGCAGACCACCAACGGGCAGTTTGCCAGAATTTTCGCTTCACCATTACGCAGTTAATTTTGCTGGTGATTGATAGTTTATTATCTGCTAAGCTTTGGATATTTTGCAGTTTCAATTTTTGCTTTAATATCATATTATTATTAAATGAAGTGCATTATATTTTTTGGTTAAAGGCGAGTGCAGTCAGTCTGACACATCTCTTCCGTTCCACCCATGAGCTGCCAAATAATATTTTTTTTATCTTTCAAAAATGTGCTGTTACCTCTTCTCTGTGCCGCGTTAAGGAAATGCATCAAAGCAGTAAGCATATTTTTCATTTCATCGTTAAAGTCTAAATACATCCACATTTATAGCAGAAAACTGAGCGTACTTTGTTTAAGGTTCATTAACAAATTTATCTAGATCAAATACGCTCCCTACCATTTTAATAAATTATATAGAAATTTACATAAATCTCCCTACAATTAAGAGATTTTGCATAATTGACACACATTTAAAATTTTAATTCAAATGTTCTCTTGGTATTCATAAATTAATTAATTTATATTACATATATTATACCAAGTGAAGCGATCGACGTGGCGCAAAACGTACCTATATCTGCAGTTCGCGCCTGAAGTCGTTGATTCTATTCTTATTCTTGATGTTCATTGTTTAGCAATTGATTATAAACAAAGTAATAATATTATTATACCTAGTCTGTACATATTGCACAAACAATTAAAACAATATGCTAGCTAGTAATAGAAAGTACTAATAAATAGAAAGCTAGAAACTTGATATACCTCATTAGGAAAGCTTTCGGGATTTTGACACCAGAAATGATGCTTCGAGCTTATAAAACATTTATTAGACCCATTCTCGAGTATGCTTTCCAAGTCTGGAGCCCCTATTTTGTTAAAGACGTCGAACTGCTAGAAAAAGTACAGCGCAGCTTCACTAAAATACCACGGCAGTTGAAACACCAATCATACGAGGCTCGCTTGGAACTCTTTAAGCTCACAACCTTAAAGGATCGCAGAGATCGGGGAGATCTAATTGAAACATACAAGATTCTACATAAACACTATAACATTGAAGACCTTGATGCCAAACTATTCACATATAGCGACAATACCCACCTAAGAGGCCATCACCTCAAACTTTGCGCTAGCTTATCTACCAACAACCCACATAAGCACTTCTTAGGCAACCGTGTAGTGAGACGGTGGAACGAGCTGCCGGCAGATATAGTGTCAGCTCCCACTGTCAATTCATTCAAGAACAAGCTAGACAAACACATGCAACCGGTTAAGAGGAACTAGATGCAGATGAATTGGATACAGGCGCAATCAGTTTTCAAACTGCCTGCCTGTTAATTAATAATAATAATAATAATAATATAACAACAGGAACTTAGATATACGTTTAAGCGTTTGTCGAGTAGACGTCGTTGTTCTGAGATAGTTTAATATTCTTACCTATAGATGTCCTGTTTGAGAGCGAAACACGTCTGGTGCTAAGTTGTTTCTCGATATATTGGGAAATTCCTAAAGTTCGGTTCAGATATTAATTAATGAATTCATTAAAGCTTTTTAAGATTTGCTTAAAGTAACGTCTAAGTTGATAAATTGTTGAAAAGTTGTAATATAATGTTGAACTTATATTATTATGTGAAAGATATCCTCATATATTTGCTTGTTTATCAACCAAATAGGGTCATTGTAAAATCAAAATCCTCACGTAATATACAATATTTGTATGCGGAGACAATATGAATGCTCTTATAAAGTTAGACTCGAGTTAGGTGTTCGCGAGAATATTGCGGCCTGTTGTTATTCAGAACTTGTGCCTTGCCGAGTGCATCTTTCGAATGCGTGATCTAGATTATCTACTGTTTATTCCATAACCTTTCGAGTCCGGAATAAAATGGGCATTACTTTTTCTCTGAGTTTCATTCATCTCTTAGATATTTTTATATTTGTTAAAACTCAAAGCTTTTGCGTTTTTTAGTGTTCCTAGTGTTATTCGGAACTTGTGTCTTGGTGAGTGCATATTTCGAATAGGTGATTATGTACAGTTTTTCCCTGACCGTTTAAGTCAGGAATATAATAGGAATTACTTATTTCCTGATCATCTGTAAATTTGTTTGTTAGAGAATATAATAGGTTGGGGAAAAAGTCTTTTCATATTTTTGTATGAAAAGTCAAGACATTTTTTTCAAAGTTTATTTACATTTATTTACAATATATATGTACCGTTTTGTTGAATAACTTTCTGCCATTTTGTGGGCAGAGACATTATCCCGTTACTGTAGAAACTTTGGGACTTCTGATCAAAAAAACGGGACAAATAGTTTTGGCAGTCCTCTCTTGAGGTCAACCTTACAGAACCTAAAGAATTCTGCAGAGACCGAAACAGGTGAAAATCTGAAGGCGCAAGGTCAGGGCTATATGGTGGATGCACTAGGACCTCCCAGTCGAACTCTCTTAATTTTTGCTGAGTGGCTAAAGATGTGTGTGGTCTAGCGTTATCGTGATGAAAGACCACACCCTTCCTGTTGATCAATTCCGGCCGTTTTCTCTCGACTGCTTCCTTTAATCTCATCAGTTGCTGGCAGTAAAGATCAGAATCGATGGTTTTGCCGGGCGGTAAAAGCTCATAATAAACAATGCCCTTCCAATCCCACCATACACACAGCATCACCTTATTTCGTGTTAGGCCAGGTTTGGCCACAGTCTGTGAAGCCTGGCCAACTTTCGACCACGACCTTTTTCGCACGTTCTTGTCGTACGTGATCCACTTTTCATCGCCAGTTATCAATCTCTTCAAAAACGGCTCGGTTTCATTACGTCTCAATAATGAATCGCAAATGAGTACACGGTTCATTAAGTTTCTTTGAGTGAGCTCGTGTGGCACCCAAATATCGAGCTTTTTTGTATAACCAGCTTTCTTCAAATGGGTCAAAACTGTTTTGAGGTCAATTCCCAGTTCTTCAGCTACATCGTAACTACTAATATGCCGATCTTGCTCCACTCTTTCAAAAATGGCGTCCATTTTATTCGTAACAGGGCAACCAGAGCGAGGTGCATCTTTAACATCAAAATTTCCGGACTGAAAACGTTTGAACCAAATTTGTGCTACTCTTACTGACACTGCATCAGGTCCATAAACATCACAAATTTTTTTCACTGCTGGAGTTGCATTTTTGCCTTTTTTATAATAAAATTTTAAAATGTATCGAATTTCTTCATTAGATTCACTCATTTTTACGGAGAGAAAAACAAATGAAAAATAGCGGGAAACAACTTTTTTTTATTTTTTTCTTTTCTTTATAATGAAACCTTTTTAATGTTACCAAAACCAGCCAGACACAAATAGTACAGTCAAAAAAATTTTATAATAAGTTTATACCTACGTTATGCGAAAAACTAAATTTTTAAGAAGAAGAACCTAATATTTAAGAAAATATTAATTAGCATTCGTGATCTGATAGCATCTAAAATTGATCAAAAACATCTCTTACAAAGTCTCCTTTAAACGATATTATATACGTCGGCGTTCACATTTTGTTAAATATAATCTATTTTGGCTATTTGGTCATTATGTAAAGAAAAGAATAATAATTAAGATTAAAATATTTATTTGGTCCACACAATTAGGTACTTACTTTTATTCATGTAGTTTTAAAGGCATAATAATGCCAACAGAAAACAAAGAACACAAAAAACCCTAACTAAAATACGTTGACCAGTAAAAGGTCCCCATCTCAATTCAAAGCTATGATTATGAATCCATAGCGCTATTACGAAGGGGCCTAAGTGCACTGCCACGGTCACACACCAACACAAATCCAAACATTACACAATCCATAACATAAATAAATTGTTTACAATAAATTAAGTATGCAAATAAAGTTATCTGAAAATAATACAATTATTGAGTGAAACGGAACGTTCAAATTGTGCAAGAATTGTCAAATCATAGACGACCAAACGAAAATCACAAAAGTTAACCATTTATTATCTGACAATTGACATATAACATTGTAACTTCAAAAAAAGAAAGCATTGTAAACAGTGGGGAAAAAATAGTCTAACATATTACGGTAGTAACAATACCGTATTTAGCATAGTTTGTGAAACTAATCACAATAATTATAATAAATGTGGGCGTTGATATGCCTCTGTCTTCCCCTTCGGGGAATCATGTATGTAGGTATGTAATTTTGTTCCCAGCCGTTATGTCTTCAGATTTTACAGTCAGTGCTCGTATGTGCTATTTGAAATTACGAGCACCTTTATCTCACTCCGTCGAGACTGAGACGATTAGTTCTTGTTGGCATCTCTCCCGTCTCATAATTAATACTGGCTTCACCTGTATTAACAAGCTAGGTAATATGATTTTAGACTGCTTTGTCATTATTTGTTTCTCATAATTGACATTATGCTGAAATTTATCTTATTATATTTTGTGGTCCCTAATGTATTATAAGTTAAATTTGTACTTTACAGATTCTTCATATAATTATAGAACGTTTTTTTTATTCTAGCTAGAGCATCAAGAAACATTATTGGTTTAATACTTATTGTATAATAGGTTGGGGAAAAAGTCTTTTCGTATTTTTGTATGAAAAGTCAAGACATTTTTTTCAAAGTTTATTTACATTTATTTACAATATATATGTACCGTTTTGTTGAATAACTTTCTGCCATTTTGTGGGCAGAGACATTATCCCGTTACTGTAGAAACTTTGGAACTTCTGATCAAAAAAACGGGACAAATAGTTTTGGCAGTCCTCTCTTGAGGTCAACCTTACAGAACCTAAAGAATTCTGCAGAGACCGAAACAGGTGAAAATCTGAAGGCGCAAGGTCAGGGCTATATGGTGGATGCACTAGGACCTCCCAGTCGAACTCTCTTAATTTTTGCTGAGTGGCTAAAGATGTGTGTGGTCTAGCGTTATCGTGATGAAAGACCACACCCTTCCTGTTGATCAATTCCGGCCGTTTTCTCTCGACTGCTTCCTTTAATCTCATCAGTTGCTGGCAGTAAAGATCAGAATCGATGGTTTTGCCGGGCGGTAAAAGCTCATAATAAACAATGCCCTTCCAATCCCACCATACACACAGCATCACCTTATTTCGTGTTAGGCCAGGTTTGGCCACAGTCTGTGAAGCCTGGCCAACTTTCGACCACGACCTTTTTCGCACGTTCTTGTCGTACGTGATCCACTTTTCATCGCCAGTTATCAATCTCTTCAAAAACGGCTCGGTTTCATTACGTCTCAATAATGAATCGCAAATGAGTACACGGTTCATTAAGTTTCTTTGAGTGAGCTCGTGTGGCACCCAAATATCGAGCTTTTTTGTATAACCAGCTTTCTTCAAATGGGTCAAAACTGTTTTGTGGTCAATTCCCAGTTCTTCAGCTACATCGTAACTACTAATATGCCGATCTTGCTCCACTCTTTCAAAAATGGCGTCCATTTTATTCGTAACAGGGCGACCAGAGCGAGGTGCATCTTTAACATCAAAATTTCCGGACTGAAAACGTTTGAACCAAATTTGTGCTACTCTTACTGACACTGCATCAGGTCCATAAACATCACAAATTTTTTTCACTGCTTGAGTTGCATTTTTGCCTTTTTTATAATAAAATTTTAAAATGTATCGAATTTCTTCATTAGATTCACTCATTTTTACGGAGAGAAAAACAAATGAAAAATAGCGGGAAACAACTTTTTTTTATTTTTTTCTTTTCTTTATAATGGAACCTTTTTAATGTTACCAAAACCAGCCAGACACAAATAGTACAGTCAAAAAAATTTCATAATAAGTTTATACCTACGTTATGCGAAAAGACTTTTTCCCCGACCTAATATATATGGTAACTTTTTGGTTTTACACAGAGTTAAACCCACAAATTTACTTAAATTTTTTATGTATTTTTTAAAGAAACAATACCGTAGTTTTGTGTTTTTCAAGTGTGCAGCTTGAAAAAAAGAAACACAAAACTACTCTTTTACATTTTTTAAGCAGTTGTTTTCGAATAAATACTTAAAGTTCATAAATAATATATACTTCTCCATAATACCTGCTCCTAATATGACGCATCTCGTATCTTTTTAGATTTTTAGGGAAGTTATCCATTTACTACAAAATGGAATATAGCAAAATAGCAAGTATTGCTTTTAGACGATGTTCTAGGCATACAACTGCAGTGAAAATTAAATGCTGATTTTCTTTGTTGCTACATAGACGAGAGAAAATAAAAATTATAAAAACTGCCAAGATGTTTATTGCTGATGGGGGTGTAGATTTCGCTAAAAAGACACATAATAATTTCTCGTCTGTAGTGATTCTTGATAAAATTACATCATTACACATTTTACGTGCAAAATTCCGAAACAAGAAATACATTTCCTCAAACTCAGTTAACTTAACCATTCACGCTACTATTTATTTTATAACTTTGACTTACAGATAATTAAGTTAGCCCAAACACCTGCTTAACCAGGTGTTTGTTGGACAAAATTTAATTCTGCTTTGCAACTTTCATATGAAATGTTGAGCAATAATTAATGTTCAAACGGCAGTTTTCCTAACTTGATTCAAGTTGTGACGGCTTTCGTAATCATAGGTAAGAATAGAACAACAAAACCACAAGCGGACTAACCGTTGGTTTAGCTTTGACAATTTATGTAATTTCTGTAATTATGCTGGTAATTTTCAACAACAATTACATTTAATTATAATATTCAGATAAGTAATTACAAGCCAAAAGGATATCTATAAATACGAGTACATCAGTACTATATTACAGACATCGCTATCTATCTCAGTTCGTCCGATCATACGTAATGTTAATAATGTGGACGACAATCTACATTATTAGAGTAAAAAATTTAACACAAAATAAAATATACTTTAATGTCTTTAAGATCAACAGGATCATTTAGATTCGTCAAATTTTTGCACACAAAATGGACATTTGGTAGTTTTTTTCTTAACAACAATGAAAAAGATATTATTAGCGGTATCATAATCAAGAAATAAAAGCAAATAGATTCTTTCTTAGAATGTGTCAAGGTTAGTAAGTTTATCTCTCTATTGTGGTTTTTTTTCAAGATTTGTCAGTCTGTCGGTGACTCTTATTGGGGGAGTCTGTCAGTCGGCTTGTCAAGAGGGAAGGGTATTGTCCGTCAGTCAGTCAGTCTGTCGGTGACTCTAACGAGGCTTCCAAAAGGCAACGAGCTTGAGAAGAATGCTTCAAGAAATTCATCTAGGCTTTTTTAGATTATTTAGAAATTTTTCAAATCTGAATTTAAACAAATAAATATTTCCTTACAATCACACCAATTATACATAGGAAACACCCGGACCTGAACAAATATTCATGTTCATGCACACAAAGATTTGTTCTGTGTGAGAATCGAACCCATGAACTCTGGATTGAAGTGCATGCATTTATTGACCTCCACGCCATATCAGTCATCAATTTCAAACTCTTGAACAATTTAATATATTTCAATACTTGTTCAGACTGTCTATTCAGAAAGACTATCTGTCAAACTTATTGGACAATATTATTTTCCTCCAGTCCTTTAAATGAGAGTCAAGTTATTAGATTTTACTGGTTGTAACTTTATATAGAGTTACAACCAGTAAGTCTTATGCAGTAAAATTGATTTTGTACGTATAATATGGCTAAGTCAGTCTAATGAATTTATTCCTTGGGTTACATAAGCTAGGGATGAAGCATTGAGCCGAGTAAAGCCAAGTCAACAGAAGCACATATTGCATTCGGGTTGCCACGTAGGAAAATGCGCCGGCGACACCCAACCGGCAATATTGCCTGAGTGGTAAGCACGTGGTTACGGGAATATGAACGACGATGTCAGACTAACTAGACGTGCCATGGTATTTATTGAAGACAATTAAACGCAAACTGCTTTTCGTAAAAGTAGGGGAGATTTGTTTGTTGATAAATATTGTGTATTGTGTATTTATTTTATTGCGCTATATAGAAAAATAGTTAAAAATACCTGTAAATGTTAAAAAATAAATGCGCCTGTTACATTCATCCAGTAATATTGCTCGAGTGGTAAGCACGTGGATACGGGAATATGCACGACGTAGTCTGACAAACTAGAAGTGGCATTGTATTTTTTTTAATGACAAGGAGGATGATTCGTTTGTCGTATATATTGTGTTTGTTTCCTTTTGGCACTAATTAGACGAAATGTGGATAGTGCGTCAGCGACACTTAATTAACAACATTACTAGAGTTGTAAGCACGTGGATGCGGGAATATGAACGCCGATGTTTGATGAACTAGAAATGAAAAGCTATTTAAATTATGATAATCAAGTTCTTTATTATTAGACTGCACATTGGAAAAATGGTATTTCCTTTGTCAGTTCATATTGATTCTGTTCTTTTGCAGCATTATATAGACGAAGTGTAAAAAATACGCCGGCGACACTTAACTAGCAAAATTTCCCGAGTGATAAACACGTGGATAAGAAATTATAAACCAATTTCAAAGATGAACTAGTCGAGGCATGGTGTGTACTGATACTCAATCAAGTAAATTTTATCAGATTGTGCAGCACTACGGACTACAAGTTATACAGTACATTGATTGTTTGTAGTGAGGTACGATTCAGGTATAACGAACGCAATTGGCAATGTATTTAATAGTTCTGTATGCACTGATGCTATACGATACATCAGTTTGCCAGCGATTTTACGCGCGCACAGCACTTTTATTCTTATAGTATTAAGATTTCTATGGGTAGTAGATATTCCAATACCCATTCTATGGTCACTGATGAAAGGTCTATTCCATCGAGGCTACTACCTCCACGTAAAGTACGTTCAATGTTCTGCCACTTTTTACTTAATGTTGCAGTCGCTGTCGAAATTATACTTTTTCATTTAAGAGCACAGCCAGCTAATACAAGAAAATATATTGGCAGTTCTTAACCGTTCACCAAATAATAAATAAATCCTTTTGCTAATAGAACTTTCAACGGGCCCTGAAACACATGTAGTTGTTTGTGGAATAAATGGATCTTATATAATTAACGACTGTTTGTTTGTTATATTTCTTTCATGAAGATTGCATACCGGCAAATGTAGGAGAAAACACGACTTAAGACCGATGGTCTGGTCAAGGCGACGGGAATTCAGTGGATGCAGTAGACTATTTTCAGCAATGCACTGCTGAACATAACGTTAAGCCGTTGGTCCCGGATTTCATGTGTAATGGAGGTCAGTTAACTGATGTTCAGATAAATCAGGTTAGACCTGTACGCAGACTCTGAAACTAAGAGGGACCTGCAGAGGGCGCAGCGGGAGGGCCAGGAGAGCCAATCAAGCAGCGCCAAAAGGGTCTTAGGCTGCGGGGGCAGGGGCCCCTGCTGTCTAACCATAGACCCTCCGAGAAGTCGGCCACCCACGCTATTATCGCACAAGGAGGTAGAAGGGGCGCTTCCACTGCGTCTCTCTGAGGAGGTTTTCCCTGTTTTGGTCCAGGGAACGTTGGCCGCGGGCGGGGTGTTAGAGCTGCAACCCAGGTACTGGCCCCCCGCCTATTTCTCAACAAGCGGCGGTCGTCGTCGGAAGATTTTAGTGGATATTACTGTTGGCAATCGCGTCTGCCGGTAGTGAGTCCCACACCCGCTTTCGGTCCCCCTTTGGCTGGATGGCAGTGCGTAAAGTAAGCAGAAAAAAGTAAGCAGACCCTGGGCCCTGGGATTAAGTCTGGGGCAACCGGGATAATGCTAGATACGATGACATCTTGTACGATGATAATTTGCATATGGGGCCATGATCATTCGCTGGTACGGTTTGTTAAAATGTTGTGAACAAAGTCTTGACTAATAACTTTAGTATTGAACCAATTAAGGTCCTTAGAACTTACCAATAAGTATCAAATGTTTCGTTTAACAATCGCTTCTTATTTGGTAAATATGTTTATTATATGGATACCCTCTTGATAAGATAACAAAACTTAATGACGCTTGAAAGTTGTGTTTAATCAAAAAAGATGACATCAAAGGGCTACTCAAGCAGTATCCCATAAAACAAGTCAATACGATCAAGTGCATCCCATCTTAAACCTTTTCATACTGAAGGATCGCATCTATACTACATCACGTTCTCACGATTTAGCTAAGATAAAGCTAAGTTAAGACGTCAGACTCAGTAATAGGGGTCATATTTTACGAGGGCGCACTGAGAGCTAAACGTAAAATATAAACATCCATTTCATAGAAAGTGCTGTAAATATATTTTATTTTTATTCTTATTAAACTCTTAAAGTTATTAGATACTATAGTCAAGCTTATAACATCATTAGCTTATCAGATCCAATTGTTTCTTATACATTTCTATATAGCTGTTTAAGCTTTTGCTTAGCTTTGTTGGAGATCTTTTAGCGGAAATAATTACCGTAGCTTACAGGAGTTACTCGTACTAATCAGATACTGGAATAATAAGCACGGAAGGCTTCAAACGGCACGTTTGGATGTTAGTCCCGGTCATCACTACGTGTGGTAACCTTAAAGCCATGATAGAGGCCGGCACAGGGTTTTTCGTAGTGAATTATGGAAAGATAATAATAATTAAAAAAAACTAAAGTGAAAAACTTCTCGCATTGTGTGCGTGTGCCACAGCGCTGCAGAATGGCTATGGCTTAGTGGGTGGGTGGGGTTTTTGCACTATTAGAGTGCAAAACACAGATTTTCAGCTTTTGTCAAAACGGTGCTACGAACGCGCCCAAGAGACCGGGTCAAATAAAGTAAATAATAATAATATATTTTTATAAATAAAGTTTACTTAAAAGAAATACCAACAGTGGACATACTAAATATTAAAATTTGATGATTGGAATGAATGCATGAATCTAGGAATGTACGGGTGTATTTGACACCTGATATCAGCCTTATACATTACCGTTGGAATTCTCCAAGAAATTACTGGTAAATTTTCTGAAGTTGGCTGGTCTCATTTAGCCGTAGAACCAACAACTGTCAGGGTAATAAAATACCTACAGTCAGCAATTGAATGCTATAAGCTGATATACATACATACATAATATTACGCCTGTTTCCCCGAAGGGGTAGGCAGACGCATACTATACGCCCACACTTCGCAAATTACATAGTTGGTCCCACGTAATAGGTGGCATTATTATGTTCGCTAGAGCCTCGTCCGTTGATCGGCAGGTGCACCACTTGCAGGTGAGGTTAGCTTGGGCTCCGTAGGATCCCTATAATACACCTTATAAGCTGATATGATGTGATAAAATTTATCACAGTACAGATTACAGTTTTTACAGAAGACGGTTCAGCGTAGTTCATTGGTTGGGATGCAGAATATTTCCATAGATTCTCAATCAGTGGTATTATTTAAAAAATCCTGTTAGGTACTTTTATTATTGTTAACAATATTATTTGTTTTATTTATTTTATACAGTAAAATTACGTAAATAGATTAAGAATTTGACAAACTTAGCTCATCCATCTCGCCCGCCAGTCCGCTAAGTCACAGGCGTCCATACTCCTAAGGAAACATTTTAACATGATCGTTCACGTTAAATTTGATACGATTAAGGTCCGAAATATATAATTGTGTCTTACCAAAAATCACAGTATGCAAAAAATATTTTATCAATATTGATGTTATTGCACAAATATTTGTCCTGTGTGGGAATAGAAACCTCGAAATTTAAAGCAAAAAAGGGGCATACTGACTTCCAATGCCTTTTTGGTCAAATTGGTCAAACGCCAGATTTCTACAAATATTTAGCAAAATAAAATGTAGAGATTTCTTTTAGAAATAAGTCCACCTTTGTACTTCGTCTTTTTACGTAAGACTTTGTTTTTGTTATTGTTTTTTGTGCAATAAAGAATATATTATATGACTTAATTACGTTTCCTTCAAAAACTTAACACGTTACTATATTTCCAGTACTAAACTTTAGCCCACTAGGGTTGTACAACTCATGAGTTTCATACGCAAATTTATTGCCGTCAGCAAGTGGCTAATTTGTGCCATAAATTTGGTAAGATTCGTCTCAAGCTGTGTTCTGGGAAGGTCCGACAAGAAACTTGCACAAATGAAGCCTTTAAGTAATAATGACGAAGTCAAGTTACAATTAATTACAAGCAAATTTTGCTGAAGCGATCTTTTTCGAGTCAGCTGACATCGAATTCGAACCTACATTATTTACCTACTGCTACATGCATGCTATATCAAATGTTAAGCTTTCCTCGAATTTCAAATTAATAATAATAATTAATCGATTTCTTTGATTGTAGAAATTTTTACTTTAGCACAGAGATTTTCAGATAAATCGTGTCAAATGCTAAGGTAGCAAGCCCATTCATTATCTTTGCTAATCATGATATTATCATGAGGGTATTTACAAAAAAAATGTGTTATAATGTGGTTATACTTTGTCTAGTACCCACACGCTATGAGTAATGGGTAACAACCGCTATGTGAGATGTCCAAGAAAATATGTTATGTTATAAAATAGTTCCTGTGAAAAACCATTAAGTTCTGGAATGCTCTGCCGGCTCATGTGTTTCCTAGTTTCTATAAGCCCGAGTCCTTTAAGCGGGGCGTGAAACGGCATTGAAGCAGGCCGTCATAAGTGGGTGTGCTTTGTACCGTACTTATTCCAGGGTATGAAGCGAATTATTTTTTTTCTGACTGCAACGACTGCTTACCATTAGCCAGGATAAAGTTAATAGAACGTGTCACATTAAAAAAACATGTTTAAATTTAATATTAAATGAAATAAACGAAATATTTTCATAAATAAAAAATAGAAGCCGATAATTTGAAACCTTTCTTAAAATAAAAAGCATAAGCTGACAATGAAACTAATTCAATTCAACATGTCCATTATTCACTTTGAAAGTAAATAACCAAACTAATACCTCAATAAGTTAAGCTAAAAAGGAATCCACTTATCATAATGTAGGGCTTCTAAAGAATGTCTTGATCTTCGGTGGAAATTTTATACAGATTCATACAGCCCTTTTACAAATATGAGGTATACCTGTAACCCGAAATATGTCAATGTTGTTTGATTCTATTTTTTAATTTGCTATAGCTTTCGAACAGCTGTAGCAAAATTTTTAATCGAATCAATAATACTCAATACTACTCTCTACATCCAAACTAATAAAGTGCCTCTTTATAAACTTATATGTATATAATTGTACTGTCACTGAACTCCTAAACGGCTGTACCGAATTGAATGTTGCTTTTTTGTATGTGTGTGGTTGGCGCCCTGAATGGTTAAGCTTCACAAATCAGCTCGTCGTTAATATTTGGTAAGAGGATTTTTTCTTATATTTACGAAATAATAATCACCCTTAAAAATATTCTGTAAATATTATTTTTTCATTATTACCATGGCGTTTAACATTGCTGGAAGTCGTTTGAGAATTAGCGCAATGAACAGAATTTCTTCATAGGACAGGACAACGGCCTGTCGGGTCAGCTAGTATATATTGTTTTATACTATAATAGCAGTATAAATGCTTCTCAAGATTAACCGAACATAGTTAATATGGAAAATATCGGCTTCAAAAGCAAGCTTTATAAACATTGGCAATATAGTATTCTCCAAAGTTTCGAAAGTGGCCAGCGCATATTTGTATTACACAATATGTTTTCGATTCAATGTGCCCCTGTGCGGCGGAGCTTCGTGGAAAATCAAACCTATATCAGGTTGAAGTTATTGAGAGGATTATAGGAAATCTTCTTCCTTATCGAGGTTTTGATTCGACTATATTATTAAGATTGACCGTGAACCGGCAAAAGAAGTAGAGGACAACCTCCCTCTCGATAGATTAATGATGTAGTCAAGGCGAGCGGATGCAGGATGCTGGAGTGCATGCAATTGATGTGGAAAACAATTTCGGAGGCCTACTTTCAACAAAGGACTTCTAATGACTGACATGATGATATGAAGAAGCGCTCGTAGCTCTGATGTACCAAGAGGTAGAAAACAGACAACTAAATAAAGCACACTTGATCGAGGTAAGTCTCTCTACTGTCTGTATTTCTTATTGTTACTGTATATATTGACGACCGATATGGCGTAGTGGCGAGTATACCCGCTTTCCGCTCCAAGGTCGTGGGTTCGATTCCCACACAGGACAAATATTTGTGTGCATGAATATGTGTTCTGGTCTGGGCGTTTCCCTATGTATATTAAGTATTTATTACAAAAAAAATAGTATTTATGTATGTATATCCGGTATTTAGTATCCATAACACAAGTTCTTAATGATACTTATCTTGGAACTAAATGATTGGTGTAAATGTTAGAAAATATTATTATTATTATTTTATTTATTTTACTTTTCATTTTGTACTGAATATAGGTGCGTGGAGCTCCTACCTACATCTGAGGTGCTCAAGCCAACCTAAGGATCACCATCAATGAACGAGGCTCTGGCAAACATAAAATTACCCGATAAACGAATAGACTAGCGAAATGTGGGCGTTAATATGCCTCTGCCTACCCCTTCGGGGCAACAGGCGTGATATAATGTATGTCTCAACACATAATATAATGACATGTGGTTACGGCACCTCCAAAAATCAACAACCTTATGCTTATTTCTTGCTCGAAGAATGTCGTAGAAGGCGACCAAGGGAATTGGTTTTATGTCCTTGTACGCGAAGGGTTAGAGCCACCTCTCATCATTTGACAAGTACAACTCACGTTATAGCTAAGTTTATTTTAACTTAGCTTAACTTTGCTACAACTAAAATAGCTTCTTTTTAAATAGTTGAAGCCCAAATCGACGGTAACAATTAACAATGTCGTAAGTGAAAAATAGCGACTTATAATTTATGATATTGTTAAGTAACGACTTATTACTTACAACTTTGTTAATTGCTACCATCGAAATATGATATAACTGCGTAAGATTTTTTAGATAAACAATTATTGTCATAATTTTTTCTTAGGTCACTATTACAGTATGCTTCACAGTAATATAGATAATATAACTTACGAGTAATTGTTAACGAATTCGCGTACCAGTAGTTTTGTTCGCAAAACCAAATGGAAATACCAAGACGTAACAACCGATAGATAGATGAGCTTTTAATGATATTAATTGTAATCCCACTAATGTGTTTAGTTCTGGCCCTAATGGATTAGAAGGACGTGTCTCAGCCGACACCCATATGCCGCGTTTTGTTAATGTAATCAAAATTAATATGTTCTTTTTCCTACTTACTCTTGCTTACCATGTACATAATTATTAAGCTTTAGGTTACAAGTATTCTATTGCTTTCTCTCTCCCGGCAGTCGTCGTGCATGTCGTTTATTACGAAATACTAATACATACTAATTGCAAATAGTAGATAATTATAATTCTTTTAAAAGATGTGCTGAATTTATTACTAAAAGTTCTTTTAAATTAACGCAGCTACATATTAGGTCGGGGAAAAAGTCTTTTCGCATAACGTAGGTATAAACTTATTATAAAATTTTTTTGACTGTACTATTTGTGTCTGGCTGGTTTTGGTAACATTAAAAAGATTCCATTATAAAGAAAAGAAAAAAATAAAAAAAAGTTGTTTCCCGCTATTTTTCATTTGTTTTTCTCTCCGTTAAAATGAGTGAATCTAATGAAGAAATTCGATACATTTTAAAATTTTATTATAAAAAAGGCAAAAATGCAACTCAAGCAGTGAAAAAAATTTGTGATGTTTATGGACCTGATGCAGTGTCAGTAAGAGTAGCACAAATTTGGTTCAAACGTTTTCAGTCCGGAAATTTTGATGTTAAAGATGCACCTCGCTCTGGTCGCCCTGTTACGAATAAAATGGACGCCATTTTTGAAAGAGTGGAGCAAGATCGGCATATTAGTAGTTACGATGTAGCTGAAGAACTGGGAATTGACCACAAAACAGTTTTGACCCATTTGAAGAAAGCTGGTTATACAAAAAAGCTCGATATTTGGGTGCCAGACGAGCTCACTCAAAGAAACTTAATGAACCGTGTACTCATTTGCGATTCATTATTGAGACGTAATGAAACCGAGCCGTTTTTGAAGAGATTGATAACTGGCGATAAAAAGTGGATCACGTACGACAAGAACGTGCGAAAAAGGTCGTGGTCGAAAGATGGCCAGGCTTCACAGACTGTGGCCAAACCTGGCCTAACACGAAATAAGGTGATGCTGTGTGTATGGTGGGATTGGAAGGGCATTGTTTATTATGAGCTTTTACCGCCCGGCAAAACCATCGATTCTGATCTTTACTGCCAGCAACTGATGAGATTAAAGGAAGCAGTCGAGAGAAAACGGCCGGAATTGATCAACAGGAAGGGTGTGGTCTTTCATCACGATAACGCTAGACCACACACATCTTTAGCCACTCAGCAAAAATTAAGAGAGTTCGACTGGGAGGTCCTAGTGCATCCACCATATAGCCCTGACCTTGCGCCTTCAGATTTTCACCTGTTTCGGTCTCTGCAGAATTCTTTAGGTTCTGTAAGGTTGACCTCAAGAGAGGACTGCCAAAACTATTTGTCCCGTTTTTTTGATCAGAAGTCCCAAAGTTTCTACAGTAACGGGATAATGTCTCTGCCCACAAAATGGCAGAAAGTTATTCAACAAAACGGTACATATATATTGTAAATAAATGTAAATAAACTTTGAAAAAAATGTCTTGACTTTTCATACAAAAATACGAAAAGACTTTTTCCCCAACCTATTATACATCCCATCATATAAATAAAAAGAAGCAATGAATTATTCAGCAATTATTTAAAAGATAAAATACGACGAAGGACGACCGATATAGCGTGGTGGCGAGTATACCCGCATTTCACTCCTGAGGTCGTGGGTTCGATTCCCGAACAGAACAAATATTTGTGTCTATAAATATGAGTATTTGTTCTGGTCTGGGTGTTTTCCTATGTATATTAAGAATGTATTTACAAGAAAAATAGTATTTATGTATGTTTATCCGTTATTTAGTATCCATAACACAAGTTCTTAATGATACTTATCTTGGAACTAAATAATAGGTGTAAGTGTCAGAAATATTTATTTATTTATTTTATTTAAATAACAACTAATCGTGAATGAAAAGTCTTGAAATTTTTAAATATTTACCCAACAAATTAGTTTGAGTTTTACTTATTATAGGTATACAAAAGTAAACTTTATTAATTTGTTTAGAATAATTTGAACTTCCAGAAACGGTTACAATATTAACACCCAAACACATAAAACTCAAAAAAAAAACCATTTAAAAAAATTTTCATTCCAATTAAGATAGCCACACCATTTATTTTCAGTTAGCGAATGGTGTTTCCCAACGGCCTGGTGCTGTCAGAACTTTGTCAGAATTTTGGCTCTATTTAGATAAAAAATCAGCTGAACAGGATAGTTGAAAAACATGGCGGATTCTATTTGTATCTATACCATTCTATTGTTATCACTTTCCATGCATCAGTTCATACGCTCACAGCCATAAACTGGTGATAGTTCCGATATAACGGCCTATCCACAGAACTTAATAAAGCGATTTTTCACGCATTTCGATTAGTTATGGTTTTTATGTAAAATTGAATTTGCACATAATTCATAGGTGAAACAAAATGTTTTTTTAAAAACTTCTATTATCGAATGAAAATAATATTATTTGTAGATTAATGTTTACAATATATTATGGTAAACATAGATAGATAAAAAATTCTTGATTGTACACCAAACTAAAAAAAAACAAGAAAACAATTGCATAAGAAAAGTGATACAATTGGTGGCCTTATTGTGGCTTACAGCGATTTCTTCAGCGATAGCAAAGTAAGATAGATCGACATCTGGCACAAAATTATTTACAAATACGGACATAACGTAGAGATGAATCAGTGAAAGAATAAATGTCCTTTATTTTACCAAAAATAAATACCTATAATAATTTTAGAAGTTTAAGACAATTTTACTCTGTTTTTTTAAGCTACAAACTTTAATATTAACAAAGTGCGAGTTTGAGGCGGATTGAGTCGTCAAAAAAGTACACATTCTTTTTATATTTCGCATCTATACTTCATAAGTCAAGTAATATGATATGGCGTTGAGCTGTCTGAATCCTACTTCAAATTTCCAGTGTCAGTTGGCGTAGCCACTTCTCAGCAGCTGGAGTCAAAAGATGAAGTTCGTCAATACCACCGGGAAAAGATTACAGCTGGCAATCGTTTACAATATGGGCTAAAGTTTGATCTGAAGTCAAGTAAATACGTCACACCTAGTCGTAGATGCAACTATGCAAGAAGTCCTTTTCCTTTTGGTTCTCTCCTTTCCTGCCTCTTGCGCAAAGTACGAGATAGTGGACAAAAGACTCCGAAAATCCAGCAAACAATGTAGCCCAGGTGAAGCGATTCATATCGCTTCAATTCATGACTGGTGAGTACTTCTACAATGTAATTAGCGTTGATGAAGACCTAGTAGGTATTAGGCATCGCACAAATACCGGCTCAAGTCAAGATTCTATGTCATATCCTTTCTATTGTCATCCGGAGCTATATCTTTGTAAGTTGTAACAATTATTAATTCCACTATTTGGCTTCAGAGCTTAAAAAAAATCAATCTGATTGCATTGCGTAAATTCACGCTTAATTTAATATTCTATGGCATCGCTTTGACAAAACTCACCACTAAAAACTGAATGAGATTTCTGCTTTGGCCATGTCACTAAAAAGTGAATCTAATCGCGCCACGTAGATCCCCGCTGAAGTAAATATTCTATGGCAAAGCCTGAACTTACTCTAGTTACTACTTTTACGTTTTCGCTATTTGGCTACAGAATTAAAGAAAAGCTAGTCTGATCGCATCGCGCCAATAATCGCTCAAGTCAATATTCTATGTCATAACCTTAACAAAGCTCACCGGAGCAGGGTCATCTTTTATAGATAGTACATACATATGACATAAAATAGTTTTATGGCTCAGTACACAATCTTTGTTTCAAAGAATATGTTAACATTTATTGATGTGTATTGAAAACGTAGATATGTTTAGAAACAGAAACAAGATTACAATCGAATGGTAACATTTAGTTACATTGTAACAAAATTACATTATTATGCTCTCGTGGGAAGTAATGTGAGGTTTTGGCGAACATGAAAGTTGATAATACTACAAATTACTTCCCATACACACATGTATACATATCATACGCCCACATTTTGCCAATTATAAAGTTGTTCCCACGTAATAGGTGGCGAGCCTATTACCGCTTACCGGGCACTTTAATGTTTGCCAGAGCCTCGTCTGTTGATCGGCAGGTGCACTACTTGCAGGTGAGGTTAGCTTGGGGTCCTCAGATTTTGGTAGGAACCCTATACACCTCAAAGTTGATATAATTTGAATTATATATTATTATAATATAACTGAATAAATACTAAGAAGTTTATAAAATGTTCCTATCATAAGCTTCTGTAGCTCTCGGGTTAGGGCCGCAGTATGGCTTAAATTCCTGTACATACATACAAAACAAAGGTGTGTTACATGGGAGTCGCAGTATGGCTTAAATTCCTGTACATACATACAACAGAAAGGTATGTTACATAGGGGCCACAGTTGGCTTAGATCCCTGTACATACATACAAAATAAAAGTGTGTTACATAAGAGTCTCAGTATGGCTTAAATCCATGTGCATAGATACAACACTAAGGTATGTTACATGGGGGTCGCAGTATGGCTTACATTCCTGTACATTCATGCTTGTTTTTCTTTCCCAATTACATTGTTGGCCCTTGGTAATAGGTGGCGAAGTTATTGCCGCTTACCGTGATCTGTTACTTTCGCTAGAGCCTCATCTATTGATAAGCAGGTGCACCACTTAGGTAGGATCCCTTTCACCACAAACACTCACGATATCCTGAGCCGAGGTTCGGATCTTCTAGAGAACGCCCTTAGTATGTCGCTCTTCAGTTAAAATACTTTTAGTATTTAATCTAGGTTTAAGGCCCTAAGTCTCGCCTTCCCCAATACATTCCGGTTGCGCTGTAACGGCCATCAGAGGCATGCAACATCCACACAAATGGAGTTTAGCCGGTCGGCCCCTTAAGGGTCATCCCGGCATAACCTACTCGCCGAGAGGTATCTGGGAGTTAGCCGGCTAGCTTGGGCCACCGCCACGGCGGTGAACCAAGTTAGCTAGCGTGAAGTATACGCATCTTCTTCAAAGAAGCGCGTACTTTGCTCCGAAAGCGCACGCTCGGCTCATCGTCGGTGACGTTATTGTGGATTGCAGATTCTCCATATATAAAAAAAAGAAGGAAGGTACACCCCTATATCCCCTAAATCCCTATGGGTTAGGTTTATTGAAGGAGGTTTTAGGCCCAATAGTAGAATATTAACTGTCATTATGCAATCCTGTATCAAAAGTACATACAGCACAAAAGTAATGAGACTTGCACTATATAGCCCGGTTAACTGTTAC
The DNA here is from genome assembly GCA_949126915.1 of Musotima nitidalis. Lineage (NCBI taxonomy): Eukaryota > Metazoa > Arthropoda > Insecta > Lepidoptera > Crambidae > Musotima > Musotima nitidalis. The sequence goes on from OX421429.1 coordinate 6,136,521, forward strand.
TATTCCCAAAAACACACTAATTATAACTCCAAATATTACCTACTGTGTTTTATGTGTTTACTCAAAGCTAGGTACTAAAGCAGTTTGCTCAGCTAGCAAAATGGCAAAATTCACTAAAGCTAAATTGCTACGACAATTAAAATTCTGCGCAATCTCTCAAGCACTTTCGTTCCCAGGAGTATCGTAATTTTTACTGTTTCTGCAAAGTTTTCATGTATGACGAAACGTATTTGTGTATTCAGCGAGTTTCTATGGGTGATGCTACAAAAGTTTATTAGAGTTCAAGGAGATTTATTTGCTTTTTAGAGTATAACTACAAAATAAAACTAAGAGGATAAAAGCAAATATATATACAACAAGATAAATAAGAAAGGATGAATAAAATACACGTACATACATACCCATATATTTTTTTAATATGACATTTTTGTAAAGTATTTCTTGTCTACGTTCAGTTAGGATAGGGCCTGTTTCACAATAATAGTAATAATAAATAAATAAGAAATATTTCTGAAAATTACACCAATTGTTTAATAAGATAAGTATCATCAAAAACATGTGTTAAATATGCAAAATAACAATTTTTTTTATAATTTCTGTAAATACATAATTAATATACAAAGGAAAATACACAATGTCGTAATAATAGATTGGACATTGAGAAACTCTACATAATACGAGTACGCTAATTTACAAATGGGGAAAAAAATTGATCTGATTGACGCACTTCTCTCCTATAAGATTATTGCATTTTCTCTTACGATATTTGAATTTCTTTTAGTACAATTTTATTTTTTTAAGTATCGTTTCAATTTAACGTTGTTCAGGGAACCTGCGAATTTACCTACCTTACGAATAAGCCCTTTTTTTACGTCGATAACAAAATGTATTTACGCACTGTCTCCCGACCAAAGGGGGGCCAAGGGAAGTGTGTGGGACTCACCACCGGCAGACAGAACCGCCAGCAGTAATACCCACCAAAAATCTTCCGAAGACGCCCGCCGCTTGTTGAAAAAGACGCGGGGGCCAGTACCTGGGTTGCAGCTCTGACACCCCGCCCGCGGCCTTCGTCCCCCGGACTAAAACCGGGAGGACCTCCTCAGAGAGACGCAGTGGACGCGCCCCTCCTACCTCCTTGTTCAACCATAGCGTGTGTGGCCGACTTTTCGGAGGGTCTATGGTTAGACAGCAGGGGCCCGCTGCCTAAGACCCTCCTGACGTTGCTGGACGGGCCCTCCTGTCCCACCCGCTGCATCCTCCCCAGGTCCCTCTTAGTTCCCCCCCCCCCCCCCCCCGTTAGTCAGTACTAAGGGCACCTAGAGTCGCCAATCTCTGGGTGGTACCTTTTCCCTAGCGCCCTCTACGCCCTACCGGGAGGTATTCAGCCCCTCCACCATGGCAAGGTGAAGTCCAGTCGGGGGGGCTTACTAATAAGCCCAAGCTACCCTCACCTGCTAGTGGTGCACCGTGGGACTAACAAGACAATTGGCGAAGTGTGAGCCTTCCCTTCCCTTCGGGGAACCTGGCGATATTATATTCTATGTATTCTAAACTATCTATTTTGTTGCCAGTTATTGAGGAAATAAAAATTCTAAAAAGCATGCACATCCAGCACTAAAAAGTCAGGATAATTATTTGTTAATTATATTAGACCTTTATTAGAATATATTTATTATTTTTAAAAACGCCACTTTTTTTACTAATGAACATTCAGCAGCGTAATCTTACCTATAATATTTGTCACGACTTACGACCACTTTATTTGTGATGTTCTAGGTAGTTAACTCAATTTAGAAACATTGAAAGTTCAGTCTTTGAAGTACTAGCGATGCGAGTTGATTTTGTAACATCACAAGAGCCTATTTAAGGCTCGAGAATACTCAACGCGGATTTAATTTCTCAATAAAATTGATCGTAGTGGCCGCACACTTATATTTTGAACTCAAAATAAGCCGTTTAATTTCTAAAGTCTCTCTTGATTGATTGATTTATCTTGACTTAGTGAATAGTTTTGCTTACGTTCTGCCTCGTGACCTTTGTACATGCTTTGTTTGTTTAGTTAAATTGAGAAACTTAGCCGGAAACCTCAATGTTAGTATTTCCTATATTAAATCTATGCACAATCAGGCCTATTTTCCCGAAGGGGTTGGCAGAGGCATAATAAACGCCCACACTTCGCCCATTGTGTTGTTAGTCCCAAGTAATAGGGGCAAGCCTCTTGCCGCTTACCGGGAGCTTTTATGTTTGCCAGAGCCTCGTCCGTTAATAGACAGGTGCACCACTTGCAGATGAGGTTGGCTTGGGCTCCTAAGATGGTGGTAGGATTCCGAATTTAATAGAGATACAAAAAATGCGTATCATTACTTTATATCGCTTGCAGAGCGTTTACACCGCCCGTCGGCTCGGCTTTCACACTTGGTATGATCCCTGTAAAACCATTTTCTGTTGATAATATTAAAACATTAATGAAATTTCTGCATTCCGAAACTAATATGAAGTGATAGTAGACAAAACAAGGTTAAATTAAATGATATGCAGACTGTGATTCTTAATTGAGAAAATAGGGTTATTATTTTTTCGCTAAACGACTTACAGAAGAAAAATAATTAAAGTGTAGTAATATTTACATGTATAAAGAGATCTTTATATATATATATAGACTTTGAAAATAAAGAAAAGATTTTGTGCAAATTGTAGAGTATAAAAGTAATTTATGGTTTTTTAAGGTATCAGTCGACCAATCAAACCTAAGGCATACTTTTCTTAACATTATAACACTTAGTCGAACTTGCAATCAGTTAAAAGAAAAAGAAGTTTTATCGTTAGAAACCAAAGCAACACTTTCGGTTATTAGAAACCTTGCTGACTTACATGCTTCTGATCCTAATATAGTTTTCTGGCACTGGTCTAATACTCTTATGAACATTGGCCCATGACTATTGCATGGCTTCTGTTAAAACTTTTTAATATTTCAATTCACTAATGGACGGCGTCGCTACAGGTTTTTAAAAATGGAATGGTGTCAATCCAGTATCAATAGAATTAAAGGCATACTTATAGCTATTTTTATCTTAGCAATATAATAGGTTGGGGAAAAAGTCTTTTCGTATTTTTGTATGAAAAGTCAAGACATTTTTTTCAAAGTTTATTTACATTTATTTACAATATATATGTACCGTTTTGTTGAATAACTTTCTGCCATTTTGTGGGCAGAGACATTATCCCGTTACTGTAGAAACTTTGGGACTTCTGATCAAAAAAACGGGGCAAATAGTTTTGGCAGTCCTCTCTTGAGGTCAATCTTACAGAACCTAAAGAATTCTGCAGAGACCGAAACAGGTGAAAATCTGAAGGCGCAAGGTCAGGGCTATATGGTGGATGCACTAGGACCTCCCAGTCGAACTCTCTTAATTTTTGCTGAGTGGCTAAAGATGTGTGTGGTCTAGCGTTATCGTGATGAAAGACCACACCCTTCCTGTTGATCAATTCCGGCCGTTTTCTCTCGACTGCTTCCTTTAATCTCATCAGTTGCTGGCAGTAAAGATCAGAATCGATGGTTTTGCCGGGCGGTAAAAGCTCATAATAAACAATGCCCTTCCAATCCCACCATACACACAGCATCACCTTATTTCGTGTTAGGCCAGGTTTGGCCACAGTCTGTGAAGCCTGGCCAACTTTCGACCACGACCTTTTTCGCACGTTCTTGTCGTACGTGATCCACTTTTCATCGCCAGTTATCAATCTCTTCAAAAACGGCTCGGTTTCATTACGTCTCAATAATGAATCGCAAATGAGTACACGGTTCATTAAGTTTCTTTGAGTGAGCTCGTGTGGCACCCAAATATCGAGCTTTTTTGTATAACCAGCTTTCTTCAAATGGGTCAAAACTGTTTTGTGGTCAATTCCCAGTTCTTCAGCTACATCGTAACTACTAATATGCCGATCTTGCTCCACTCTTTCAAAAATGGCGTCCATTTTATTCGTAACAGGGCGACCAGAGCGAGGTGCATCTTTAACATCAAAATTTCCGGACTGAAAACGTTTGAACCAAATTTGTGCTACTCTTACTGACACTGCATCAGGTCCATAAACATCACAAATTTTTTTCACTGCTTGAGTTGCATTTTTGCCTTTTTTATAATAAAATTTTAAAATGTATCGAATTTCTTCATTAGATTCACTCATTTTTACGGAGAGAAAAACAAATGAAAAATAGCGGGAAACAACTTTTTTTTATTTTTTTCTTTTCTTTATAACGGAACCTTTTTAATGTTACCAAAACCAGCCAGACACAAATAGTACAGTCAAAAAAATTTTATAATAAGTTTATACCTACGTTATGCGAAAAGACTTTTTCCCCGACCTAATATTAATAATAAGTCCGTTAAAAAACTCAGACGAATAACTAGTTTAGGCAATAAGACACTTCTTATACCCGTACCTTGAAAGAGTCGGGTTAGGGTTCTGTATGGACTTCTCAACACTTCAACACGCCGATGGACAGCTTAGCTGCAGGGACTGAAACACTATATATATTATATTACCTGATCGTCGTTAAAATTAATCGTCTGCGGCATTCGTCAGATGACGAAGTGTTTACATATGGTCGTTATAAACTTAGAGTACCTGTCTACCCGAAATTATGTCCAGCGTAAGCATGCCTCTACCCGTATTTGTGGCCTCATAAAAACAACGATTTATAGTGCTTATCTCTATTTTCCGAATCTTCAGAAAGTGGACGCTCTGCTTAGGAAGACGATGAACTTACGATCATATGGATCAACCTAGATTGTTTATTTAGAATGCTATTATATAGGAAGCTTTAATTTTTACTAACGCAATTGGGCATTAAACATCAAACCGTTTTTTGGTTCCAACGCTGGAAATTTTGACCACAAGTACAAACCTCGTGGACTGCCAGAGACCCTTGTTGTCAATGAGGAATTGAAAGCGATCGTGGAAGCGGATCCATTTCAAACCACGTCTGGCTGCAAACTTCAGTGTGAATGACAATACCATATTGGATAACTTAAAACAAGTTCGAAAAGTAAAGAAGCTTGAAATATATGTACCACATGAATAAATAAAGCAAACCAACAAACACGCATTGACTGCTGCGTCACGTTACTCAACCGTCGCAATAAGGGGGATTTTGAATCGTATAATTACTTGTGATGAAAATGGCTCCTATACTATAATCGGAAACGCTCATCACAGTCTCATCACACCACAAAGAACTCATTCCACGATTAAATGGTACGCGGCAATAAGTTTCTTTCATTTGCCTCTGGAAATTAAAAAAATAAGTCTACTATAGTTTAAATACAAATTAAAAGCCTAGCTAATAAATAAACCATTTTAATGAATACTTTTTTATTAATAATATTAAGTAACTAGTTGTAAGTTATATAAATTGCACGCCCACAACGGGTACACTGTTGATACTAATTTTATGCATAGGTCCGCGTTCTCGCTTGCACTTCAAGCCTTACATGGAACGCCTCAGAGCGAGGTAACGCCGCATGAGTCATGTTTTTTCGTGCATGCAGCCGGCTCTGTCGAATTATAGAAGTTGTAACGTCAAAAATAGAGAAAACTGTGACAAAAACCTCAATATACCATCCAAAGCACGGTAGCGCTCGTAATTAAATGCCACACAAACGGTATTTCATCCAAGAACCTTTGAACCTTTGAAATCAGCTTAACATCAAAGCTCATTTTCGACTACTTATTACCGCGGAGATGTTATGATTATGAGTAACTAGCAGCGCCCTGCGGTTTTACCCGCGTGGTCCCCGTTCCCATGGAAATATCGGGTTAAAGAGTGTCCTTATTTTAGTCCAGGACTGCAGCTATACACGTACAAAGTTTCATCACAATCGCTCCAGTAGTTTTTGCCAAATTCCAGTAGTGAAAGAGTAACAAACATCCATCCACACATACAAACTTTCACGTTTATAATATTAGTAGGATAAGTATCATATGTAGCTACCTACATTATGATACTTATATTAGGTCGGGGAAAAAGTCTTTTCGCATAACGTAGGTATAAACTTATTATAAATTTTTTTTGACTGTACTATTTGTGTCTGGCTGGTTTTGGTAACATTAAAAAGGTTCCATTATAAAGAAAAGAAAAAAATTAAAAAAAGTTGTTTCCCGCTATTTTTCATTTGTTTTTCTCTCCGTAAAAATGAGTGAATCTAATGAAGAAATTCGATACATTTTAAAATTTTATTATAAAAAAGGCAAAAATGCAACTCAAACAGTGAAAAAAATTTGTGATGTTTATGGACCTGATGCAGTGTCAGTAAGAGTAGCACAAATTTGGTTCAAACGTTTTCAGTCCGGAAATTTTGATGTTAAAGATGCACCTCGCTCTGGTCGCCCTGTTACGAATAAAATGGACGCCATTTTTGAAAGAGTGGAGCAAGATCGGCATATTAGTAGTTACGATGTAGCTGAAGAACTGGGAATTGACCACAAAACAGTTTTGACCCATTTGAAGAAAGCTGGTTATACAAAAAAGCTCGATATTTGGGTGCCACACGAGCTCACTCAAAGAAACTTAATGAACCGTGTACTCATTTGCGATTCATTATTGAGACGTAATGAAACCGAGCCGTTTTTGAAGAGATTGATAACTGGTGATGAAAAGTGGATCACGTACGACAAGAACGTGCGAAAAAGGTCGTGGTCGAAAGTTGGCCAGGCTTCACAGACTGTGGCCAAACCTGGCCTAACACGAAATAAGGTGATGCTGTGTGTATGGTGGGATTGGAAGGGCATTGTTTATTATGAGCTTTTACCGCCCGGCAAAACCATCGATTCTGATCTTTACTGCCAGCAACTGATGAGATTAAAGGAAGCAGTCGAGAGAAAACGGCCGGAATTGATCAACAGGAAGTGTGTGGTCTTTCATCACGATAACGCTAGACCACACACATCTTTAGCCACTCAGCAAAAATTAAGAGAGTTCGACTGGGAGGTCCTAGTGCATCCACCATATAGCCCTGACCTTGCGCCTTCAGATTTTCACCTGTTTCGGTCTCTGCAGAATTCTTTAGGTTCTGTAAGGTTGACCTCAAGAGAGGACTGCCAAAACTATTTGTCCCGTTTTTTTGATCAGAAGTCCCAAAGTTTCTACAGTAACGGGATAATGTCTCTGCCCACAAAATGGCAGAAAGTTATTCAACAAAACGGTATATATATATAGTAAATAAACTTTGAAAAAAATGTCTTGACTTTTCATACAAAAATACGAAAAGACTTTTTCCCCAACCTATTATATAATTATATTTAACAATAACGTAACACTATATTTTATTAGAGAAGTTTCTGTTTTTACTCTTCTGTTTGTAACTTAACTAAACAAGGATATATATTCCACACATAGTTTTACAATGTAAAAGATACTTCAACTGTAAATTTTGTTCCAAATGAGCCAATCTCATATAAACTAGTAACTTCTTGAGACCTTTACGTGTTGTGTAGTTGTAAACATATACGAGCTTAGCACATTGTTAATACGTAGGTGCATAAATAAAGAATCATTATTATATCAGCCGTATAAATCCACTGCTGAACATTAGTTTACACTCCATTGGGCGTATGTGCCCATAGTCTGCTGGTACTTATAGCACGGGTTGTCCCAGTTTAAGTGCCAGCTGTTTAAAGCATAATTATAGAAATACTCAAAGCAAAACGTACAAATCTTATGTGTAAATGTATATATTATATTGATAACTGTAGCGCCTATAAATTGGAAAAATACACAAATTATAAACACTCTCTTTGGGATATAAATAAATAAATTATTAGGAAAATAAATAAAAATTAGTCATCACGCTGGGCAGGCGGTTTGGTGATAGTAGTTCAAGCCAATACGCAGGATCAACCTTTTCTTCTACGTGTTCCCCTGTTAGGGGAGCACGGCGCGGAATCGGGGCTGGGCCCCCTTCAGCGTCCGTAACTACGGACGCGGCGTTGGGGTGGCTGTGTAGCCAATGTTGTGTCCGGTGTCAATTCCGGTGGGGCGCCGCGATCATATACGCAGGATGACGCTGCTGCCCATCGTCCAGTAGGATTTCTTTTCGTCGACTCTTACGACTCCCAGTGAGATGAGAGGGGGTGGCTATTCTAGGCCGGTACCACACGGCACAAACACGGAGCAATGAATGCCTAATCTAATATCACACATATGATAGACCTCCTCAATTCGATTGATCTTGACCCGCTTCCATTCACTGACCTTCCGGTGCCTAGACAAAATCATCGGATCATCAGGATCTCCTTTGAAGAATCTTATCGTATGGGGCATTAAGTCGTCGGTTTTCCGGGCTCTATAAACAAACAATAAATAATTTCTCACATTAACACCAATTATTTAGTTCGTAGAAAAGTATCAGTGTGTTGTGAATACTAAATAACGGATAAACATACTTAAATACTTTTTTATTGTAAATATTATACATAGGTACTTAATATACAAAGAAAACCCTCTGACCAGAACAAAAATCTTTATTTCTGCACTAAAAGATTTGTCCTGTGTGGGAACCAAACCCACGACTTTAGGAGCGGAGTGCAAGTGTACTGACCTCCACGCCAAATCGGTCGTCAATCTATGCGTTGCTTTAGAAGCTGCTAAATATCTAAAAGTAATGACTTGAAATTGACCCTGGGTGTCATTGCGACCTTATTAGTACTTGCCCTTTACACTGACTGACAATCTATCTTATAATCAATCAAAACCGATAAAAACATTAGAATAAGTAGTCAGTAAGGTTAATCATCATTTCAGCCCATTAACGTTCCACTACTGAGCACTGACCCAGTGCGGATTGGCGGAGGCAGGTGTATGGCGTCCTGCTGTTAGAATTTATCAAGCCGCCCATTTAGGCCTCTAACATGGCTTAACGACTACCACATTTAGTGATAACCGGGACCAACGGCTTAACGTGCCTTCCGAAGCACGGAAGCGCTCGATATCATATGACACACAAACGGTCACCCATCCAAGGACTGACCTCTGTAAACTCTGCTTTACTTCGGTGATTGTTTCCGACCACCGTGCACCGCGGAGCTACGAGCGCTTCCAGGTTAATCAGTCAATGCATAATTGTTCGCCTTTTTGAAAGGTTGTGGTCATTACACTTCTCGGAAAAGAAAACTATACATTACTAGAATAATTATTAAAATTAAATTAAACCACAATATTATTAGTGATTGATAATGTCCAAACAAAAAATGTCTATGAAAATTGAATTAAAAATAAATGAAATTTATAAAAATAAATATGCAATTTAATATAAAGCATATCAGATTCTGACAATTGAATTACATAAAACACAATACAATCATGATTATAAATTAATACGTCTAAAAAAAGTCATTGCTTCAATACTAGGAAGACGTTGTTAATACATGCTTCAGAATGTTGGTACCTATTACTGCCTTGACTATTATTTGTAATTGTCTATTTTCCTTAAATAACCATCAGCTTATTAAAGCCCCAACACTGAGCATGGGCATGAAGCAAGGTAGGAAGAATTTAGGTCATTATTAAATTATTTAACTTGAAATAAATTAAATAATAATATTGGTAATCATTTCCCTTGTAATTTTCTCAAAAATACACGAAGTCCTAATTCGAGACAGTAAACTTCCCGATACAGATACGAAACATCGATAATTACAATAACATTAGTAAGGTACAACCCGGTAACAGAGCAGGGTTAATTGCCTAGAAAATTTTCTAGAATGCTCTATTCTGCACACGTAGACCAATAAACTACTGGGAGCATTTAGCTGTACGCGTCCTGAGTCCAAACAAGGTATCGGGACTCGTAAGATGTTTCTCTGGATTTATTCCTTGGTAATTGTCTTCGCTACCTTTAATTTTCACGAAAATGTCGGAAAACGCTTAAGGTGGCAACCCCAATTACTGCAATGTGTGGGGACTGGTACACTTCATACATATATACTTTTTGTATCTTATTGCGTCACACATATACAACACAATTTTTGGGGAACAAAACTACAAGGAAATAAGTTTTCTCAATAGTGAAATTTAATTACCAAAATGTGATCAGTTTTAAGGACTGAATATATATCACATATCGATGCCCCCAAGCAAAAAGTCGGTAAAGTGCTATTACGGACTTTTTCGTGTTTTGACATATTCAGAATCTATAGACTGGAATACATTGTGTCAATTTTTTTTAGATTTTTCCTATTTATATGTATAAAGATATAATTAAATATATGTTTATTGCGCGGAAATAAAATAACAAAATTATTCCAGCAAAAGTACTGTAACACAATCTTACAAAAATATTTTTCATATCTTGTTTTGGTAAGATCCGTTTACAGGATTATTGCCGTAAAATAAATTCATTATGGTTTTGGTAAACTCTAATACAGGATTTTTGTCGAAAGGTTTCAAATACATGAATGTCGTTATAGCCACTAACAATGTTATTGCAGATAATAATTGGCTTAATGATATACGTAATATGTCAATACTTATGAATTTATTTAAAAATCGTCATGCCGTACTCTGTATTCGGCCGTTATAGTTTTTGGCTAGCCTCGCGTCATTTTGCAATGCGCATTTCTCTCTTTCAATAGAAACTAATCAAACAATGATCTATAAAGCCACGCCCTCAACGGTAGTGGTCAAAAAATCAGTGAGTCATAAAGACAAAAAAAAATTATAAATTTAATGGTCTTGCTGATGGTGAACACCAATGGTTGTTTATTAGTAGACATGTTAAAACCAAAACCATTAAACGAATGACCTTAGATCGTAAAAACAGCCGGAAACAAACACTTAACTATTATTTGATTTCAAATAATGAGCAGTATACCTGTATGTATTTTTATGACTATTTTGCAAATCGGAGAGCAAGTTGTGTACACAGCAGTAGAAAAAGTTACGAGAGCCGATGAGGGATTAAAAGACAAAAGGGGAATGCATGACAATTAGACCTTATAAAATGAACACTGCTACAGAGGCCACTATTAAAGCACATATTGATTTATTTCCCAAAGTGGATCCCACTATACGAGAAAGAATTCAAAAACAGAATATCTTACAGAAAATTTAAATATCACGAAAATGTATCGCTTTTATACTGAGTGGTGTATTCAGCAAGGCTACACAGATATTGTTATGGGGACAAAAAGACAATATGAAACAGTTTTTAACTGCCAATACTACTACTCTATTTTCAAACCAAAAAAATACCAATTGCTCAATTTATGAACAGCCAAATTTGAACGTTAAAGCTACTCTAGAAGAAAAACATAGACTCCATTTACAGAGAAAAGAAAAGATAAGATTATTAAAAAAAGAAGAAATAGAGACAGCTGATAAATTTTTGCAGGTCAAATATTGCGACTGTGTAATACCACAGTCGCAATATTTGACCTGCAAAAAGTATTGAGTATACCTCAATCTGAAGTAGGGACGTTTCACTACAAGCGAAAATATCCTTGCTACAATTTTACTGTTTATGATGCCCTTCGGAAAATAGGATATTGTTATGTGTGGCATTATCAAGTAGCTAAAGGAGGCAGCACAGAAATAGGAAGTGCTGTACTATTATTTTTCAAGACTGAACAAGAGAAAGGTATTCATACATTTTCACTATATTCAGATGGCTGTTATGGTCAGTATAAAAATTGTTATATTTTTGCTCTGTATGTTATGCTGCAAAACTTCTTGGGATTTCCATAACTTATCGATTTTTCGAAACAGGACATAGTCAAATGAGGGGGATTCTATGCATGCATTTATAGAAAAAAATCTTAAGCATAAAGTATTGTACACTCCTGACCAAATCTATAGTATTATTTTAAATTCAAAGGTAACTGGCGAAAAATATCGCGTGAAAGAATTGGATCAGTCTGAAATTTATGATTTGAAACCACTCGTAGACAATAAGCTTTTGCGGTGTGATAAAAACCATAATGTGATACACTGGGCTGACGTGGTGGAAGTTAGTGTGACTGATTCAAAACCAAACAAATTGTTTTTTAAATATAATTTAGAAGACGATTATTCAGAGCTTGATAAAGACAATCCTCGTTCTGCCTTAGGTAGACGAAGAGGACGAAAGAGTACTCAAGATTCAAGGTCTGTAAGTACAGATAATTTTGAATTAAAACGTGCACACCACGAACCTATTCCAATAAGTAAAGCGTTGCATGCTGACCTTTTAAGTTTATATAACAATGAGGCTATTCCAAGATTTTACCATCCATTTTATGAATCATTATTACTGAAGCCCCGACTGAAAGCACATCTGAAGTAGAAGAATAATAAACGTTTTGTTATAATTATTTCTTTTCTTGTATCTTAATATAGATTTTTTTGTTATTTGATTATTTTTGTGTATTTTGATATAATTATTTTGAGTTTAATTTTTACCAAACTGATTAAAGGAGGTAACTTTTAGTTTTTAAATCAATAAACTTTATTGAATACTAATATTCTGTTTGTTTTCTTACAAACCTTATAATATTACGTTCAATAAATTGGTTAAAAATATATTGGTATTGGTGCTACCGCTACATGTTTTTTAATAATTTTCTCTCTAAAAATAACGCAATTTAACAATACCGTTGCTGTATCTATCATAAATTACCGCAATAACACCGTAATAAAATATTACGCGTCATCTTTGCCATAGAAAATTACGTTTTAAAAGTCCATAATTAAATGTTACAAATTGTCGTTTTTCATAATTTTTCTGCAAAAATCCCGTAAGTGTTAATACCGTAAAGTTTCACTTATAACGTTTCCTGTAATATGCATTTTCATAGATTATAAGCTTTTGATTGAACATAATTTTATACTGATATAAGAGTAATAATATACAAAAAAAATAGGTTTTATTGGATATATCAATGATTTAAATATTCCTACGCGTTGCAAAGATATTCACAAAAAACAGTAAAACATTTCTCCTGTAAAATTTTCATTTTTCGATTACAGACTTTTTGCTTGGGGCCATCGATATATCACATGTTTTTATTACTAATTTAGCGGAGATTTGAACTATATTTCTGGAATGGAATACAAAGACTATTTTGTAATTTGTCGCACGCAGCCTTTTCAGACTTGCAACCTGCTTTTAATCACTTTGCATTGAGGATAGTGCTTCAATGGCCGCATGACTATCTTTGATATTAAGTCCGATAATGATAGTATATTTTAGTACAAGAGCTTAGTTATGCTTGACCCCGACTTAACTCATAGGTTTTGAAGTAACTAAACATTTATTTAGCCTTTGTTCATGATTTTATTTTTGAACCGTTTTTGAATCAGTTTATGCTGTTTCTCTTGGGAGTTGGTATCATTTTGCTGTTGAAATCTTTATTTTTTAATAGTTATACGGGGCACACTACTCTAGTCTCTATATATTTGACCCTATCGAGACTGTAAATTTTGTAAGGTGCATCCTTATATTTGGTGGCTACGTCGCATGTAATGTATTTATAACAGATAACAAATAATACAAGAGAAATGTCCATGTTCATGCAAAATAATGGGAATCCAATCTGCGAACCCCTCTCAAGCTGACAGTAAAGCGAAACAATGATCGGGTGCATAATCTTCCGCACCGTATTATTCCTTAACTATATATATATATAAGTATAGCTTAGTAGGTATTAGTATTCTTGTGTTAATTATAAACTAAAGGCCTGGAGCCGCAGATATGTCCGCATGTCTGTTACATGCACAGATCAGCTGTCTGTCGACTTCGATTAGTGCCGTCCTGTTCAGTTTGTGTACCAGGTTATTGATGTGGTTGTGTTGCTTTGATTACTTCAATATGTCAATTGTGTGAACCGAACTACGGAATCTGACAGACAATGTCACCTTTGATTAATCGCACTGCGTATCACCGATGGAGTTTTTGATTGGAGTGTTGTGTTTTGTTTTTTCTTTCGGCTTCTGTTTTAAATTTCGTTGTTGAGATGGGTAGTCTGTTTTTTTGATTAATGGATTAGATAAAACACATTTTTGAATTTAATAATGCCTATTATCAAAATTTTAACTCAAGAAGTGTATTTGTATAATATGAAAAGGTGCGCAGATAAGAAACAGTACTTAGTAATAATCAAGGTAATTGTAATTTCATAGCCGAACGGTTATGCGTCCGATTAAGCAAGAAAATCCCTTGAACGTATAAACAAATATTCTATTACAACTACACCAATTATTTAATTACAAGCTCATCATTTAAAACTTGTGTTATATATACTAATGAATGGGTAAACGTACTTAAATAATTTTTTTTTGGAAATACATACCTTTTTTGTTTCTGACCGCTATTTTGTTATTTAACTTATATTATTTAAATACTTATCGTTAAAAAGCTCAGTCGAGTTACATTACACAAAATACAATTAATACAAACGTATTTGTATTGTAAAGTACATAATCATTATTTAGTCTATAAATACAATGTAAGCAATGCAACAATATTTTGCAAACAAAACACGCAAGTAATACTCAGACCACATTTGATGTATATTCCTGTAAGATCATTCATAATAATAATATGTAATCACAAACTTCCACCCGTGATGCCGACTCGCAAGTTATTCCACAAATATAATTAGTTTCCAACTTTGTAGGCCTATCCAATTACAAGTAGCTCAGTGGGTGACTTGGCGAGATGTTTCATTAACGCAATAAGTAGCTGTTTTCTCGAGAAATGCTTAATAAGTATGTATGCTTATATCTATAACGGTTTTCTACTTGTCACAAATATTAGCAATGTTATCTTTTGACAAAAGTTTTATGTTTTTTTTTGTCATTGTAAACGTTGTCACCGCGTACTATTCAGCCATCTTTTACAAAAGAAAGTACTCCATTTTAACTAAGTAAAGAATTGTCTTATGACTTCATCATCTCAGCCCATAAACGTCCCACTACTGAGCACGAGCCTCCTCTCACATACGTGCGAGGGTATTGGGTCATACTCTACCACGCGGACCTAGTGCGGATTGGCGGAGGCAGGTGTATGGCGTCCTGCTGTTAGTTTTTATCAAGCCGCCTATTAGGCCTCTAACATGGCTTAACGACTACCACTTTTAGTGATAGCCGGGACCAACGGCTTAACGTGCCTTTCGAAGCACGGAAGCGCTCGATATCAAATGCCACACAAACGGTCACCTATCCAATGACTGACCTCTGTAAACTCTGCTTTACATCGGTTATCGTTTCCGACCACCGAGCACCGCAGAGCTACGAGCGCTTATGACTTAAACTTCTATATATTTTTAAAGTAAGAATTTGTCCTATTATACTATTCTTATTGTCTTTATTAAGGCAAAGTCACTTTCATAATGTGTTCTTAGTTACAATATTGCAATTCACTGATACTACACTAAACCAACTGGAAAGGTTTTGTTCTTCTCATTCTTCGAACTAGATCCGTGTTGTCTAGAAGCCATTGCAATAGCAACAAATGCAATTGACAAAGTAAGAAAGCTGCAGACCTCTGGGGCAATTCCATAGTAGTTACCAAGCCTATCATTGTTTCAGTGGCGCACAGTTTGGCTCTAATATTTAATAAATGTGTAGATTGCGGCAAATTTCCCGATCTAATGAAAGAAAGTAAAATCATTCCATTATATAAATCGGGCAGTACAACAGACCCAACAAATTTTCGACCTATCTCAGTGCTGCCTACATTTAGTAAAATTTTTGAAAAACTTGTTTACAACCAGATGTTAATATTTTTCAATAAAAATGGATTAATGCATTCAAAACAATTTGGATTCACTAAGGGTCGCTCTACAACCGATGCAGGTGTTGAGCTTTTAAAACATATATTTGATGCTTGGGATAATTCTTTGGACGCTTTAGGTATTTTTTGCGATCTGTCCAAAGCTTTTGACTGTGTTCCTCATGAAGCATTGATAAAAAAATTAGAATATTACGGAATAAGAAACTCCGCATTGAATCTTCTCACTTCATATCTAAGTGATAGGATTCAAAGGGTTGAGGTTAATGGAAAGCGATCTCAGGGGTCTGTTGTAAAAATGGGGGTACCGCAGGGCTCGATTCTCGGTCCGTTTTTGTTTTTGATTTATATGAATGATTTGCCATATTTTGTTAAAGAAAACCACGAGATAGTTTTGTTTGCTGATGATACATCATTATTGTTTAAGTTAAAACGAAATCAGAATTTAGACGAAGTAAACAGTGCGATCTCGAAGGTGGTGCACTGGTTTGACGTTAACAATTTGCTATTAAATGGGGCTAAAACGAAATGTATTAAATTCGTGACTCCTAACGTCAGACAGGCAAACTCTACTATTATGGTAAAGGAGGATGAGTTGACCCTTGTGGATACTACCAAGTTTTTAGGGATTACTTTAGACTCTAAGCTACAGTGGGGCCCACATATTGGTGAATTGTCGAGTAGACTTAGCTCTGCAGCATTCGCGGTTAAGAAAATTCGCCAATTAACAGACGTTGTAACAGCTAGGCTAGTTTATCATAGCTATTTCCATAGTGTTATGTCCTATGGTATTCTTCTGTGGGGTTGTGCCGCAGACATTCAAACAATCTTTGTGCTGCAGAAGAGGGCTATTCGAGCAATTTATAATCTCCCGTGTGGACATTCACTAAGGGAAAAGTTTAAGGAAATTGGTATTTTAACAGTGGCCGGTCAATTCATTTATGATAACCTGGTTTATGTACACAAGAATACTGATCAATTTAGTAAGAAAAGCTGTGTACATAACCTAAACACAAGGAATAAGCATAAATTAGTTGTACCTGCCACTAGGCTCCAAAAGATAAACAAATCTTTTAAAGGTCAATGTGTGCGATTCTACAATAAAATCCCAAGCAACATACAGCAATTGAGCCTAAATAAATTTAAATTAACAATAAAACACAAGCTGTCTTCAAAGGGATATTATTCTATTAAAGACTATATGGCAGATAAAAATGCTTGGGATTAAACTGCCGTTTCATACAGGCTATTCTAATATGAATGACTTGAAAACATAAATATTGTTAAGGTTATGTTATATTGCATTGTATAGCTTCACAGACAAATTTTAATGAAGATTGTAATTCTAGTACCAAACTAATGGACATATTTAAAAGAGCATAGCCTGTGAGTTTCTTGCCAGTTCTTCTTACAGAGCGGTGGCTCGGAACTGGCACTTAGATTCACTTACACTTAATTATTTTTTATTTTTAAATTGTTTTGTTGCATGTAAGTGAATCTAAGCTTCGTGATTTAGTGTAATATTATTTCGATTGTTTTTTTTTTCATTTGTGATCATGACGTTTTCAAGTACTATGTATAATAGTTTATGAAATAAATAATTTTTTTACTTTACTTTTACTTTAATTGTTCATAGTTACTTTCTTCTCAAGGCGTGATGGCGTGTAAACCAGCGTGTCACAATTATAAGAAATGTAGTGCTTTTTTACGAGATTAAACGCAAAGGGAGATAGACCGTAAAAGGGACAGTAATGAATTTGGAGCGTTCGTGGATTTTGAGGCTTAAATTGTAATCATCGCGATTTACAGTTACGCATTGTGATTATTTGAAATGTTGCTTTTGTGTATGAAATCTCTTAGTTCTCAAAATTAAATGTAGATTTTAGATTATCTAGCGACGACTGGCTCAGCAATCCAAAGTGGGTCTTGGCTGCCGATTTCAAAAAGGCCAACCTCTTTTTTCTTTTTAAGCATGATTTTGATTATAGGCGAAGTGTGGGCGTTTGATATGCCTCTGCCTACCCCTTCGGGGAAACAGGCATGATAGTTTGTATGTATATATGTTATTATTCTGTTACTGCTTGCTATTATAATTGCGATTGATATAGTTGCCTAAGTAGGTACTTTTTTGTCGATCTATACACTGAGACTTCAAATAGGCCGTAAACAGCCTTTAAAGGTTTAGTAACGCGCTATTACCCTGTTACTGCTAGCGTTTATAGACTGCAGTGACCGCTTTTTGCTGCATGCCTTAATTTCGAAAAAAAAGAAAATTCCCTATAGTAATTTAATAGATTTTGTAAATGGTAATAATCAAGTTAGTTCCCCAAAATTAGCGAACAACCCTACTGCGTTATTAATATTTAACATCTGCGTCGCGTATTGCCCCGAGGAAGTAATATTGGCCTAATATCCCGACCGCCTCTCAAGCATTTATTGTTTGGCCGGAACTATTAAGTATATAATAGTTCTTGTTGGTAAAGCTTCGCCTTTCAAACGCTACTTTATTGTTTTATTATAATAATTGAGCTTCTTTTGTTTTATGTTCACTTTTAGAAAATTGTTTGTGTCTGCGCAATAAGTTTTTGTCCCGGTTCTTCGGTCTTAAGATTTTTTAGGACTTCTTGGCGGGAAAGTGAGGCGTCATGTCCGTTTTATTTTGTTGTATTTTCTAAAATTTGTGGTATTTTGAACGTTAATGTGTAGTGACAGTGGATTATTAACCGTTAAGTATTTGGTACATAATTTTTGGTAAATAAAACAAAATAGTGCAACATCTCTTTTAAATTCTCTCAAGAAGTCCATGTGAGATCTCAGTATAGTCCCACATCTATACTGAGGACAGTCTGTACAAAACCGTCAATTTAAATGCCTTATTCTAAATAAATATTAAGAATGAAAATAGAGTTAAGTATGATAATATTTCTTCTTAGTAAAGCTTCGCCTTTCGAACGCTAGCTTACTATTTTATTATGATAGTTAAGTTTCTTTGGTCTTTTTAATAAAACACATTTCTGAAAAGTGTGACTTCAATAAAATTCTAAATAGTTCAGAAACGACTCTATCATTAAAACTCTATACTTTTCTGTACGTTTTTTACCGAATGCTATACGATATTAAAATGAAACATTCTAAGAAACTTCGACTTTACTTACACATGTGCCATAAAATAAAATAAAAAAATATTTTAAACTTTTACAGGTTGTTATAATAAATTTTTGATAACAGCCACGTTAGTTCTACAACTCTGTCGCAGCTATCTGTATGTGAAAAAAGGATTTCATTAATATTTCCTCATTTATTTAAGGTGGTTTTCATTACGCTCCCCAATATAATCGTCCCAAATATCTGTTGATTTTAAATCTCCATGGTTGCAGCTTTGTTTAAAAACAGCCAACAATAGAAAAATTTACAGCTAATTTGTCAGCACAGCAAGCAATGAGACCGGCCTGAGCCACCCATTCAGCACTTTACTAATGACCCATACTTTCCCGGGCATTTATGGGGAATTCTCGAGCAACCAGATAAAGTTCGTGACACGTTTTCTGACAAACTGTTCACCGGGCCAAGTATTTGGAGACCGGACAAATGCCCCTCAAGAATGGCCCCGCGATTTACTGCCGACCATCTGTTAGCCGCTTTCGTAGACGGACTGAGGAATGTGTCTTCTAGCCCGCCCATTTGTGGAGCTCACGTTAATTTATAAATCTTCCACTGGAAAGCGTCTAATAGTCGTGCTTTGTGTGGCATGACTTTTGGTATAGCAGCTTGGAAATATTACGATAGACGTGGAAACTGTGTATGTTGTTATTGTCTTCTATTTGTTTGTTACGCTTTACAGGCAGTAAACTCGTATTATTCAAGATATCTCTAGTACGGGTACTCTGGAAACGATTTTAAAATTCTTGGTCTATGGTATTCCAGCTAGTAATTATTTAGTACATCATTGACTAATCAATGAGGATTAAATTCTTTGGATGCATTAACAATGATGGAGACTCTGAGCCGCTCTCGTTTGTACATAAATGTACCCCGGTCAAATTGTAGTTTTTAGAACATTTTAATAATATAAGCAGCAGGCCAAGTTTAGTAAACCCTGGACAGACTTCGCTTTTGACTAAAAGCGTTCTTTCAAATCATTCAACAAAAAAGCAGTTGAAAGCAAATGGAATGTACAACGTGCGGAAAAATCTTGTCTTCGGAGCAACGAAAACGCTAAATCCAAATGTTTCGAAAACAATTTCTATTGCTCGTTCAAAACCAAATCCTGGAAAAAAGCTTAAACGCTCGACGTGCCTCCAGAATTAGCGCTGTATCTGAAAGAAATAATCCTTCGCATTCCATGCTGAATTGTTAAGCCTATTTATTTTTCAGTAGAAATAGAAGGGGCGAAGTTGCAGAATCCTTTCGCGGGCAAAAAGTTTAAATGGGCACTTAATGCGATTTGATTCTACCAAGAATTTCGCTAATGTTAAACGGAATCCCAGAAATCTGATTGCTCCAATAAGTTTCAGTTTTGTTCCATGCTATGCTTTCAGATATTGCCCCGATCCCGCTACGCTAATAGCTCGAGAATAAACTTCCATTTTGTTTCGTTTTTCCCTTTTAGTTTCAAAATGGATTAATCTTATACAAAACCATTATAATATCCCCAGTCCATTAAAGTTCTATTGGACTCTAGTAAACT
Source organism: Musotima nitidalis (assembly GCA_949126915.1). Classification (NCBI taxonomy): domain Eukaryota; kingdom Metazoa; phylum Arthropoda; class Insecta; order Lepidoptera; family Crambidae; genus Musotima; species Musotima nitidalis. The sequence continues at coordinate 6,156,972 of OX421429.1, forward strand.
ATGCAAAATGGAGTAAATAGGTGAGAGATGTCCTGCTGTTAGAATGTTAGAATTATTCGAGTTACCTAATAGGCTTAAATTAGGCCTCATCTGCTGTGTGAACAGCATAGCTTCCATACCAGTCAGAACGCTTTTCACTCGGAAATAATATGTAGAAGTGATCTGAAGGTATTAAGCAAACTGTTTTTCAAATATATTTTTATGTATAAGGACTGTTTGCATCCGTATTGGCTGTCTGTATGAATAAAATAAAATAAAACAAAGAAGCGCTAAATTTGATACGACAAATACAATCTCTATTCGAATTGTAGATAATTTCGCAAGCGAATGTTGCGTGTAACAAAGAAGAAAAAAATTAAACTACTAAACGACCATACGTCAATCCGAACTTCTTGGCGTGAAAGTGAAGCGTCATGTCTGCAGTTATGTTTTATTTTCTAAAATTTATGATATTTCAAATGTTAATATGTAATGGCGGTGGATTATTAACCATTAAGTATTTGGTAAATGAGTGCTGGTAAATAAAACAAAACAGTGCAATATCACTTTTCAAATTCTCTCGAGAAGTCCATTTGAGATCTTAATATAGTCCCACATCTTTACCGTGGACCCAAGGGGCTTAGGGGGAGGGCATCTCATGTACCATTTATCATCTTTTTTACCACTCATTCTCATTTACTATGATTTATATATTATTAATATATCTCTTACTTGACACTGGCTAAATACCCAATACGCACGAAAATAAAAAAAAATTACGTCAATCCGATCCTGTTTTACGAGGTGTAGTATGACCTGATTTCCTCCCAACATCGTCTGTGAGAGGAGGTCTAAGCCCAGTAGTGGGACCTTAATAGGGTACGATGCTGAAACTATCACATCCATTTGAAGATTTAAATCTGTAAGAATTTTCAGTTATTTTTACATAATGACAAAAAAGGAAATGCCATCATGTATTTAGTCATGTAACACATTATTTTTATTTAAAAAATTGCCTGCTGAGATACATGAGCGTTCATGTCGGTTTATTTTAATTTTATTTAAATATAAATTCAAGGAAAACTAGGTGGTGTACGATTCAGTTTTATCTATATAAATGATATACCTACTTAATTGCTTGTTGCATTAAAACTAAAATTAAATAACCGATTTTTCGTAAGTATTATATTACAAGTTGATTGGTTTTTGGTATATTCTTTGGCCGTTCTTTCCCTGATGATTTATTCACATCAGAAATATCTTTTTTAAAGTAAGAAGCCGAGAGATGAAGGCATTTCAAGATCGATCGTCTTAGAAAGCAACGTTCATCAGTAGCCTTAATAAGCCTAGAATGAAAAGGATGAACTATTATTTTCTATAAGTTTCTTTAATTAATGTTATCTAAATTAGTAGTAGTTGTTGTAAACACTAACTGCCTAAAATCAAAACGAAATGATAACAATCATTGCTGTTTTCATATAAATGCATAACTGAATAAGCGGGAAAGTAACAATTTCAAAATACACACACTCTACGAGATCCTTCCCCAATTTGTCCCCCATTCGGGCGTGATAACGTCTTTCGCTTAAGAAAATTGCCTATATCAGTCATGTTTACATAAAAACCTGCTTAAAATTTGTTTGCGTCCTAAAATTATTCTTTTAAATTTTTTTTTCTGCCGTTCCAACAACAGGCGACTGGGTTTCATAATAAAGGGGCTGAAGGCGTGAATGCCACAGACTTTCCACATGCGACAAATAAGTGTGAACTTTATTTTTTAAGTATTTATTACCGAATGAATATTGTATATCGAATAATATACATCTGTAAAAAAAACGCTACTTGATTTTACACTTTACGCGCCGAGACATAAATCTATGTATCTTCTTATAGATGCCGCGGCGTAATCTGAGACAATTACAGGGGTACACTTTGTTGCATTTATGCTATCTTTATAATTTTGTCAATTTGTTTATAGTATCATATTTATGCTGAGTGTAGATGTTTATTTATCCTTTATTACTATTGTGACATATTGAAGCTACGAATAAATATTTTAAATTGTATTGTTCTTCTTTCAATTCTAACAAAGTAATTAGCACTGTCAGACACTTTAAAATTTATTCAAAAAGGCAAATCATTCATTTTAATGAATTTTTGTATTTTTACCATTAGTATAAAAATGATTTACTCTGTGATAAGTTAATGAAACAAAAAACACAAAGTCGCAACGTCATCGGCATTTTTTCCCCGCTTCTGCGCATAACCATATTCACGTCACGTAGACGCTTTTCATAAATTCTCTTCTTAAAACATTGCTCTGCCACAACACGAGAAAAAAATGAATAGAAACGAGCGACACCGACCACGATGACTTATGAATTGTACTAATTTTCTTTTATTTGCTCCCATTTTTTTACTGGGAAAGTATTGAGGAAGATTATAGTACCTTACAGTAATGTCTTTTGAAATTTCTCGAGCTTTTTAAAACAGTATTGCGATAGTCTTCATCCCAAATTAAATAACGGTTATTTGTTAGAAATAATTTAAACTTATATAAGAATTTTAATAGCACTAGACATAAGAATGAACTGCATATACCACCAAACAAGACATGGCTTATGAACAAGAGTGATCTTTGTGTGGTCCCGCAGATATATTATGATGAAATTCCATTATATATTTTACAAATAGAAAGCTTTGATAAATTTCGACTTCGAGGCCTGCTAGGTAAGGTTGTACTTAAAAGTTTAAATCTGTCAAAATGTCTATAACGAAAACTTTAGAACCATATATATTTTTGTAGATAAACACATAATAAACAAAGAAAACGCCCGGAATAGATCAAATATTTATATTCATTTTTGACGACTGATATGGCGTGGAGGTCAGTATACCTGCACTTCACTCCAGAGGTCGTGGGTTCGATTCCCACACAGGACAAATCTTAGTGTGCATGAACATGAATATTTGTTCTGGTCTGGGTGTTTTCCTATGTATATTAAGTATGTATTTACAAAAAAAAAGTATTTAAGTATGTTTATCCGTTGTTTAGTATCCATACCACAAGTTCTTAATGATACTTATCTTGGAACTAAATAATTGGTGTAATTTTCAGAAAATATTTATTTATTTATTTACAAAAATATTTGTCTTGTGTAAAAATCGAACCCACGATCTCTGGAGCGGAGTGCCGGTATACCGACTTCTGATCTGCTGATTAAGCAAACCATCTGTTTGAAAGATATCACAGACTGCCCTGTGGTTTTCTGACTGCATGCATTGCACCAATCCCTTATTCCTACTTTTCCGACCAAAAGTCACATAAAAACTCACCGAACGTACAGAAATGAACCAATGTGTTATAAGCTGACAGTACAATGACAGGAAAATATAACAACAGAATATTTTTTGTAACAAAAAATATATTTAGCCGGAACGTTCGTCGGTCCGAATCGCAAACAGAACATTACGGCCGTGAATAAATACGCGCAACTGGACAAATTGAATACAGATCGTGACTCCTGGAACGTTAATGGAAACAACAGACTGATACGACACAATTTTGGATTCCTGAAGTAATTGCTTTCCCGTTTGCCATTTATTCTGTGGATAGAGAAATGAAACCGTAATCCAGCTGGTGGTAACCTACATCTCGCGCTTTCTGATGACTTTTTAAGCCCGGAATGCGGTATTTCCGAGATACAATATATTTGCAATTGTGACTGATAGCGTCCAATTTGCCTCATCAAAATGACAACACTTACCCCGAAGCACATGGCGCATGAGAGCGGCCACAGAGCAGTTTAAGAAAATATTCACATTTTTGACGGTCTGCGTGCCACACGCCTTATCAAATAAAACGGAGACTAAGGTTGCCTGTCCGGTGAAGCGGAGCGAGGATTCGGAGCGGAGTATCGGAGAAATATTAACCAATGAGATTCGCGGACAGAAAGAAGCGAAGATTTTATGCAATCCTATTGGTTAATATTTGTCCGTTTCCTCGCTCCGCATCCTCGCTCCGCTTCAATAGACAGGAACCTAAAGAGGTTGTTAAAGCATATACGGTTTTTTATTGGTTGGCAACGCCCTAGTATACCCCTGGTGTTATAAGCATTCGTAGGCTGCGATGACCACATTATATCAGGAAGGCCGCATGCTTAAAAGCCAACTTTTAATATAAAAAATAAGACCGTTAGAGGATTCAAAACACAGATCAGTCTTAAATATTTAAGTTGTATGCCGAATGGGTCTCCTGGGTGTGACCCACCCACAACCAAGAGACTACGGGCTCCAATCTGCAAAGACTGTCATAAAGATGATAGTAACAATATTTGGAGGTTTGGAGTGAAAGGCAAGGGGATGCACAAAAGATCCGACATAAGGGTCAGAGTGCGCCACGGACAGTCTGTGGCCCCCGCAATGTGATAAGATAAGATACATTATTTAAGTTATATACTTAAGTTATTACTTAAAATATCAGCTTAAAACTTATCGAGGTAAGCTACATAATTTATCTAACTCCCAGGCCTCCAAAGTATTCAAAACGTTCATAAAAAAACATTAATATGCTGTGAATAATATGAAAATGATTTCAATTTAAAAATATATTGTGTGTGCAAATTATATTTAAATACACAAATTAAGTTAGTCTTAGCGATTTAAATCACTCTTACAAAATATAGATATATTCCCTGCGTTTCATTTTGCTTCCATTTCAAATAGATTTCTTTGAAAGTACAATTCTACGCAATAATGTATTCTACCGTTTCTATACAAGCAAAACGCTAATGGTCTCTTTGAAAAACATTATGCTAACATTCAGAGATAAGACTTGGAGATTACCATCTTTTACGGATTAAATCCTTTAATAATGACCAGACCAGACCAAACTCCATCTGTAGGCAATAAAGTTACGTATTTGCATTTTTGGTAAATAACAGAATAATATTTTTGTATAATAAAAGAAGCAGCGCTCGTTCTGCTGCAGCTGAACTAGTAGCTAGAATAAAATCAAGGTAAAACTATATCTATAATAAATGTTGGTTAAAAATTACTTTGCGACAATTCCTTGCGCTACTGTAATTTTACGAACTATACAGAAACAACAACACGACCCGTGTTCCGTTATACATCTACAAATCAAATCAAAACGATTTATTAAAGTTTGGCTTAGTAAAGCTTTTATGAATGAAACTAAGGTGCATATTCTCTGCAAGATAAGAGGGCTTGGCATGCAGAGGTTAGACCGCAATGGCTTCGTGTAATCAGTGAGCAGATCCTGGGTACTAAGCTTAAGTTTAGGATTCAATCGAAATAATGCTTGGATGATGATGAAACGATAAACAAACAATGTTCACTGAATTCATCGTTTTTATCAAAATAGCTAAGGTATGTTATCACTCAACTAAATATGTCATTGCAGACTGGCATGACATCATTTTGCTTTGCATCTGTTTAGTTAGAGTAAACACGGTCTTATAAAAAAGAGAGAAGGAGAGAATCTAAAATTCTACCTTGGGGGTCAATGTTTCTGATACCACAACAATTATATAAAACGTATGGTCTCAACTACCCGCTGCTGTCTACGAAAGTAGCCCTTGAAATTATCTAAGGATATCATTAAAAAGTATCGTTACACAAGACAAAATACATGATCAACCATGTGAAAGCATTAAAAAAGTCTAGCAAAACAACAGTGACCTTAGCAAGCTCCGTGCTATTTCCGATGTCCTCAGTGACACTCAGTGAAGCTGTAAATGGCCGGGGTATAAGCGAGATGGAAATGAGGAGACAAGCAAGTTTAAGACAACAAATTTTCTTGCTGATTGGCTTCAGGAATATTAGCTCCATAAAAGCTTCATCAATATCAAATTAGTCAAGGTATTTTCCCACTTTACTGGGTAACTTGGCTAGACTTACGCGTGGCTATAAGGCGTTTTATTCACAGTCGCCATTCGGTATGTGCCTGACAAGCGAGCTCAGGGGGAGGGCCCTTCAAAAGTGTCTGAAGAGGTCTAGCTTACAGACTGGCATGAATTCATTTTACGACGCTGAATCCTGCTTCTCATCAATGTTAGAAAGGAATGCAATGTAATTAACTGTATAAGATGGATACAAAGATCTAAGTAGCATCTAATGTGACATGCAACAAATGATTTGATTTAAGTTACTGAGTTGATTATTCAAAATGAAGTTTTGAGATTCGTGGCTTTAAATCACTTAGACAAACAGATAATATTTATTAATAGGAAAAACTCATTTAGTAATAAAGAATATCATGTGTGTTCATTTCAGGATTAAAAAAGGATTATTTGTTATAAGTAACAAAAAGTTTTAAAATTGACACGTAAAAACACATTAATTTTATGTAACTCTATATATTTTATTAATATAATTATTGCATACCTCCATATAATACTAGTAGAAAATTATACCAAGAACCGCAGACTAGGTATATAATATACTATCACGCGTTATTGGAAATTTACTTTCGAAAAAGAACAGGCGTTAATAAAATAACAGAAGCACTAGAAATCGAAGATCCAATGCTTTTTGATGTCCTATTTAATTATTTTGTTTTTGCGATATAGTTCATAGAAATAATAATTATCTACAGCTTAGCGAGTCACAAAGAACCCTATTGTTTATTTTTTTAGTATGTAGCTTCAATATAGCACAATATTTTTTCTTGTACCATTGTTTAGTAAGGTTGCACAATAGAGTTCTAATGACAATTTCATCAGTAGGTACACAGAAAATAAAAGAATTATTATTATGAAATGAAATGAAATAATTTATTCACTGAAAATAGAGTAACATGTAGTGGTTTTCGTATATAATATAACATCTATTTTGCCAAACGCAGGGCGTGTAAGTGCAATTGAAAAAGTCATTGTAATAATCATAATAAAATAAAATTGATTTCAAAATAACAAATAATATTAAATTATATAATTTAAATTTTAGTGTTAAAATATTCTGCGAGTAAATAAAAACATTTAGTTCTAAGCCAAAACTGTAGTTTTATTTTAAATATGGGTAAACTAAGCTCTGCTCTCTTGAGTTTGGTAACTTATTATATATCTTAACACAATTTGGATAACAATGTATGAATACACGTTAATTAGGGGTTAAGAAAGTTTCTGATAGTCCTAATTTATCAGTACAAGAAAATAATATTCTTTGCTATTTCTAATTACATATATTGTAAGCGCAAATCTTTGAATAATTTTATTTTTTTACGTATTTCGGCGATTATTTAACTTTCCTTAAAAGAAAATGCATAACGACAATATTTTACAAATTAAATAAAGATTGAGGTTATTTCTAACAAAGAGGAAAATTATGATAAACTGCTGTTTTACTCCATTTTTGTGTTCACCATTTACACCGAATGATCTACATTGTTATTGTATACGAAAAAAATAAAGAAAATTATTTGCCATGAGAAGAAACGGCGTGTGTGTCGAGAAGATGAAAAAATATAAATATTACCTGGCATAAGAGGATGTCCGACAAAGATCTAAATTGAGTGCTGAATATATTTTATTATATGATTGACAGCAAAGACGACGAAAATGGGAAGAAAAGACTTCAAATCAAATTGAAATTACAGTCAGATAATTAATAAATTTGACGTCCGATATGGCGTCGAGGCCAGTATACTAGCGTGTGTCGTGGGTTCGATTCCCACACAAGAGAAATCTTTGTGGGCATAAACAACATTGGTTCTGGTCTTTTCTATATATATAAAACATGTGTAGTATTTACAAAAAAAAAATACAGTATGTTTATCTGTTATTTAGTATCCATAACACGAATTCTTAATGATACTTATTTGGGGACAAGGTTTTTGGTGTAACTATTAGAAATATTTTATTTATAATACAATAAAGTAAGAGAACTTTTGTAAATAATTTTGTAATAATATGTTAGAAGTTATCTTAATAGTATTTACTTCAACTATATTTTTTGACATACATATCTTGTAACATGAAAATAATCCTAAATAATTATTTCTGTAAGAGAAAATTTAATCCATAGACTTGTTCTTACCGGTGTAACTAGCAGTCTCGTGCCCCCTCGGCCAAGAGTCACAATGTTTCATCATCATGTTAATGACAAAAGAAGACCAATTCACGTCGAGCGCAATCTCATTGTTTTTGATTAAAATGATTATTGTTCACGTTTTATTCTCCCTCTGTCTTTCTCTGCCGGCCTATGTATTAAGTAACTCTTGCTAGTTACATTCTTGGCGTGCAACGTAAAAAAATGCTTTTAGGGAATCAAAGAGTAGGGTTAAGGGAGGCTTTAAATTTCAGATGTTTCTATATGAGTAATTTATCCTATTTAAATAAGTACTAATTATTTTCATAGCATAAGTAAAATACCTTAAAGCTGTTAAAATATACAGTTTTTTTGTAAATTGTGTAGAGATAAGTAAGATATAGGCTATCGGTTTAGTATCCATTTTACAATCTCTGCTAAATCTACTAAATCGCGCTAGTATTAGCACTAAAAGTAGTTTTAACAGTCAATAAGTACCATTAGTGTATGCTTATGCTTAAGCTATGCTTTTGCTATGTATTTGATTAGATCGTGGCTAGATGGCGATGTACAAGATGTCTAAAACTATATTATTATTATCGAGAGAAAAGATTTCTATTGTTTACTGCCATATTTACTGGTTAGAGCTAACAAATCTTAAAATCTGAGGACTAAAAAATCTTAGAAGCTTGGCGAAAAAGAATAAAAATTAATTACTCTTAAAAATGGTCGTTGTTTGATCTGTTTCGCCTTTGACACAGCTAACTATGTAGGTGCTATTGGAGAGTCTTACAAATCAGGTCAAGTACCCACTCAGACACGGAGGGTGAAATCTTTCAGTTGTGTTCTAAAATGTTTGAGTGTACGAAATAAATGGATCGCCAATTATGACCTTTTTGACTTTCAACAATTAATTACGTTCCCACTTTCATATTTGTTTGATCCTAAAAAGTTGAAAGAACCTACGTGACCTTTTCAATGGTAAGACGGTCTATAGTCTTTTCCCAAAATGTATTTACATAATTTTCACTAGGCACACACCTACTGGGAATTGGAGGAGCAAAGCGTGTCGCGTCCTTCTCTTATGTTGTTCCAAGATGAGCATCTTAATGGTACTAACTTTAACTATTGTCTGCAGAAATAACAAGAATCAATAACCGAAGCGATCTATTATAAATGCCACGTTTATGGTGTGTGTAAAAGTTTGGACCAACTGCCACCAATAAATCCAAGCCCCAGTTCAACCATTGAACTCTGTAAACGATGCTTAACATGGACGATGTTTTTTGACCACACAGTTTTGCGGCGGCATAATTACATAGATTAGAAGAGCAGCAATAGCCCAGTGGCGGAACCCATCGCCTTCAAACCCAGAAGGTTCGCGCTGAAACCCTGGTGGCGCACCTATGTGATTTTGTTTAATGAAGTTGTGTGTGTCATGCTCGCTTGCTCCGTGTCTTCGCGTTTAGCCGTAGAGAGATTTTAAGTGAGTAAGACTGCGGTGGCCGCATCTGCGGCAGTAAGCTCCATACTCCCCTCTCAGTTCCCCTCATTAACTCAACAAGCAGCGGGCGTCGTCGGAAGATTTTTAGTGGGTATTACTGCTGGTGGTGAGTCCCACACACCTCTCTCGGTCCCCCTTTGGCCGGGAGACAGTGCGTAAATGCATTTTGTTAACAACGTCAATGATTTGGCTATATACTTCGACATTCTTGATATCATACGCTCATAACTAATAACTAAACATGAATTTAGTTGAACTGAAATCGAAGCTCCAAATTGGAACATAACATTCCATTCCTTATTTAGGTATCACACGAAGATCGCATCATCCAATCCCGATTTCCATTAGCAAATATACATCTGTACATAGATAATGGGGTCTCAAGAGCAATGCAGTTCAATATTTGTGGAAATGGACTCCCGGAGCGTACTGTCTCTACGTGGCTTAAATTTTGAACTCAAGACGCATCTTCCCTTTCGAGTGAAGTGAGGATATTGTAGCTCAGGGGACAGTGTTCGTCTATATACGTACGTTCTACTTTTGCATTCTATATCCAGGAGATAATCTTCTATGTTTTAATGCCCAGTCATTTCTATAGCCACAGCGTCCTGCATATCGAAAAGCAGTATCTATAAGGCTATTATTTGACGTCAGTGAATAAATTAAGTAAATAAATATCTATTCGGGTGTATGGAACGACTTTTCACTTACGACATTGTTAATTGCTATCGTCGATTTTATTTTAGGTCCTACGTAAAAGGTGAGCGAGCCTCTAGCCATTAATATTAATTTTTATTTAGAATTATCAAATCAACACATGTATTTTTCGAGTTCTTCGATCTGATAATAACGATGTGAGTTAGGTTCCTAGCTCCTGGACACCACTGGCACGTACCGATTCTAATTTCTTTGCTATTATGTAAAGTTTGCGCGATGGAGACCTCGAGAATGTTGAACTGCAACGTTCTGATTATCAATCAAAGTCGTGTATACTATATGCAAAGTCAAATCAGTTTATTGTTTAAAGGTTTTTTTTTTGGATGCAAAATCAATAAATGACCTTCCTCGGCTGTGTGTGGAGCAGGAGGGTGTGTCAGACTTCTATTGACTAAAAACCATTCATGTTCCTTATTTTTAGCTTGCTACGTAACGAGGTAGCGGTAACCCTTAGTCCCGCAATTGTTTAAAGGTCTAGAGTTTGAACAAAGACAAAGTATGCACCAATTGACTTGTTTAATTCAAAATATCACTTATTCATGGATACATTGGCTAAGTTCTGGTTTAATGGTTCTCATACTGATTAGTTAATCTAAAATGAAGTGAAATAAATTTATTCACATAACATAGAGTAACATATATTTGTTTTATTATATAAAAGAACATCTATTTTGCCAAACGCAGGTCGTGTGAATGTCAATATAAAAAAAATGGAATTATAAAATCATTGTAATAATTATAACAAAATTTAATTGATGTCAAAATAACGAATAATATCAAAACAATTTTGGTCTTAAAAATCTATTCCCTACATATATTTTTTTTCAGTATTTATATGAATTATTTTATTTGTTTTTCTTAATACATAAGTAATATTAGTTGTACAAATGCGAAAACATGTCACTAGTGCATAGTATTTATTTATAAATTATTTTTAAAAAAATTAAAAAAATATATATAAGTGGTCAGTACTTGGATGGGTGAACGTTTGTGTTGAATATCAAGTGTTTGTAGTTCAATAGAATATCGATCGAATAACGATATGCATCTGCCTACCCCTTCGGGAAAACAGGCGTAAAAGTATGTATGTATGTATTATATGTATGTATTTATCACAATAACAATAGTAAGCCATAAAGTAATTGCTATTTCATAAATACTACTACTTAGATCCAGGGAAAAGTACATACCTACATACATAATCTCACGCCTCTTTCCTGTAGGGGTAGGCAGAGATCACATCTTTCCACTTCTTGGCACAGACTTTTAGCTTCATTTACAGTCATTAACCTTTTCATACACGCCCGTCGGATTAGGGAACTTTGACCAGCCCCTTCTCCAAAATTTTCTGGATTTGTTAATGGCAGGTCTTACGTGGTCTTACCCTTCCAACACTTCCATTCAATTGTCCGACTTCTACTTTCATTCATCCTCTCAACATGACCAAATCATCTAAGCATAACTTTCTCAATTCTTGTCACTATATTTTCTTTAACACCAGCTTCAGCCCTTATCACTTCATTTCTAATCCTATCACTCAATTTCGCACCTAGAATATTTAGTCTCGGAAAGCTATGAAGATTTAATTATTATTTTACTTTAATTTGTTTGCCATAAGATAAGATCTCATTGATGACTAATAAAAATAATATTTAAAATGAATACTTAATAACATAGTGGCAAAATTAATGTCTATATGCCTTTCAAATTAATAACAATGCAACTGTTGCTTAAGGCAGCATCATATCAATCGGTGCTCCAATTTTAAGTAATGGAAATTTACGCTAAAAGCGGGGCATCAATCAAAGTCGTGTAAACTAAATGCAAAGTCAAAGAAGTACCTTGTTTAAAGTTCCGAGTTTAAACAAAGATAAAGTATGCACCAATTTATATAACAGGCCCTCTGTTAGTCCCAGTCCTAGAATAGGTGACCATTTATTTGACATTTAATATTGAGCTTCGGAAGATACGTTAATACGCTGATGCCAGCTATCACTATGTAGACAGTCGTATCATATTGCGTTGACATAAGTACTGACTACCCCATATAGCCGAGTCCTATGTCTGAACGTGCTTTTGGATACAAAAGTGTACCTATGTGAATTCTACTTCTCCTCAATAGTCGTTTTCGACTTTCTAGTCTTGAAGAGCTACGACGCTAATCTACTCTGTCAAGAAAGTACCGGGAAAAAAATCAATAATATAGAAAATTTTTGTTCTTTATCCAAATTTATTTTATCACCTTCAAAGTATGCTCCGCGTGGATGTCGGTTACCGCTGCAAAATGCCTACCCAGGAGAGACACGGTCAACAAAATGATTTCCAGGTCAATTCACAGACACCAACACTAACATCGACGACGCAGTCATTATCCGCAGGCTTCATAGATTGTCTAGTTATGTGGATGTTAAAATTGTTAGTGATGAAAATATTTAAATGTAATTAATACTAAGTTTTCCCTCCAACCGGCAGTCCTAGAGTGCAACTCGTTGTTTTGATATAGATAACTAATGCGATTATTGTAGAGCTTCTCTATAAACAACATTTAACGTCAAATTATTTTCATGTAACAAAATAAACAGATGGTCGGGAGCCCCGACCCGAGATGGGGCGCCGTGCAGCAGAAATCGTAATAATTTAATTTCGCTATAACTTTAAAACCAAACGTCCAATTTGTATAATTCTAAAACCAAATATTATCTACATAAACTGCACTTAGTGACGAAATAATTTAACATTTTGTGGTTCTATCTTTTATAGTTGAAAATGAGTAACTGTTCTGGTTGATTTTTTACACTTTGTGTCCGTAAAATCCAAATATCTGCCGGAACCCTATCTTTTTCAAATTAAAATTTACTCAGTGATAATGTAGCTTTGTAATGAAAAAAGAATTATTAAAATCAGTCCAGTCCTTTTTGAGTTTATTCATTACATACAAAAATACAAATATTTCCTCTTTATAATATTATTGCTGATGACAGACGCAACTCAAACTCCGCGCCAAAATGGAAAACAATTGTGCCAATGTATCAACAACAAAAGAAAAAACAATCATTTTAATTTTATTAAAATTTTTAATTTAATAATTTATATATATATAATTATAAACCATAAACAAAACATTCATTCCCGATACTTTGTTGACTGAATGTATATATATTTAGCTGTTCATTTGTTTATTTCGTATGCAATTAATATATCATTACTTTGTAAACAACCTAATAAAGTTAATAAATTTCTGAAAGTATATTCAACTATATCAAAATGTATATTATTTAATTTGTATTATCTTTATAATTGATATTGCTAATAAAATGAAAAACCTATTTTTTATATTGTTGACATTCCTGATTTCAAAAATAACAAACCAATTCTTATTAAAACAGTGAATATATGATATTTTTGTCATTCATATACATTTAAATTCAACTGTTTCATAAGGTGGTATCATCATGTGAACCCAACAAATGGAAATTTACTCAAAAAGCTGAGTATCAATCAAAGTCGTGTAAACTAAATGCAAAGTCAAATCAGTGCCTTGCTCAAACGTCGCGCCTTGGAACAAAGACAAAGTATGCACAAATTTAATGTTGTCTCTGTTTTCATAGAGAAAGGATTTTAGAAAACGTTTTTACTATTTGTACTTGATTTCTTGGTTACTAGCTCTTTTAATGTGGACAACGACTAGCTAATAATATATTGGAAATAATGATGAGATTAATTCCTATTTGATAGATAGATAGATAAAACGTTTTGTCATCATCATCATCATTTCAGCTATTCGAAGTACACTGCTGAACATAGGCCTCCCCAATTGCTTTCCACGTAGATCGATTCTTTGCCGCCTGCATCCACCGGCTCCCCGCCGCCCTGACCAGATCGTCGGTCCATCGCGTTGGGGGCCGCCCTCTACTACGTTTGCTGATTCGTGGTCGCCAATCAAGAACCTTAACGCCCCATCGGTCGTCGGTTCTTCGAGCTATGTGCCCCGCCCATTGCCACTTCAGCCTGCATACGCGCTTCGCTATGTCGGTCACTCTGGTTCTCCTACGGATTTCCTCATTTCTGATTCTATCACGTAGGGACACTCCGAGCATAGCACTCTCCATTGCACGCTGAGCGACTTTGAGCTTCCTTATGAGGCCCATAGTCAGGCACCACGTCTCAGTCCCATACGTCATCGCTGGCAACACACACTGGTCGAAGACTTTCGTCTTGAGACACTGAGGTACTTTGGACGAGAAGATTTTGCGTAGTTTCCCGAACGCAGACCAACCGAGCTGAATTCGACGATTGACCTCTTTCTCGAAGTTGGACTTACCTAATTGGACTTTTTGTCCCAGGTATACGTACTCGTCGACAACTTCGAGGGCCGAGCTTCCCACTATTACTGGGGTAGGCACAACATGGATATTTGACATGATTTTGGTCTTATCCATGTTCATTTTAAGACCTACCCTTGGGGAAGCTCTGTCGAGGTCTCCGAGCATTGTGCCCAGATCCACAAGCGACTCCGCTATGACCACTATGTCGTCGGCAAATCGAAGGTGAGTCATATACTCGCCATTAATGTTGATGCCGTAGTTTTCCCAGTCCAGTAGCTTGAAAACATCCTCCAGAGCAGCAGTGAACAGTTTCGGTGAAATGACATCACCCTGTCTCACGCCTTTCTGCAAGAGGATAGGATTCGTGCACTGGTCCAGTACTCGTACGGACATGGTGGCGTTTCTATATAAACTCCTCAAAACTTCGATA
Organism: Musotima nitidalis; assembly: GCA_949126915.1. Lineage (NCBI taxonomy): Eukaryota > Metazoa > Arthropoda > Insecta > Lepidoptera > Crambidae > Musotima > Musotima nitidalis. The sequence continues at coordinate 6,171,976 of OX421429.1, forward strand.
TACCGATGATCAATGCGGCATCGCTGCAGGGACTGAAACACTGCCCAGCTCTCGATCGAATCAAAGGCTTTCTCATAGTCCACAAACGCTAAGCAAAGTGGCTGGTTATACTCCTCGGTCTTCTGTATAACCTGCCGCAGCGTGTGAATGTGGTCTATGGTTGAAAAGCCTTTTCGGAAACCGGCTTGTTCGGGAGGCTGGAAGTCGTCAAACCTTTGACCGAGACGGTTCGTGATGACCCGTGAAAACAACTTATAGACGTGGCTCAGTAGCGTGATTGGCCTATAATTCTTCAAAAGGGATTTGTCACCTTTCTTGAAGAAAAGGACAACCACACCACTGGACCACGCCTGTGGCGTACGTCCCTCGAGAATGACGGTATTAAAGAGCTTCTGGAGTACCTTAAGTACTGGTGTACCACCCGCTCTCAGAAGCTCTGCTGTCATCCCGTCTTCCCCCGGTGCCTTGTTGTTTTTTAGTTGTTTCAGGGCCATCCTAATCTCGTACAGGCTGACGTCCGGGATGTCTTCGGTGGTATGTCGAGTTAGTTTGGCTCTAGGGTCTTTAGCCAAACAAGTAGCGGGATCTTGCGTACTGGTATACAACTGTCCATAAAACCTTTCGATCTCCCTCATAATCTCAGGTCTCGACGTGACTAGACTGCCTTCGTTGGTCTTCAGCTGTGTCAACTGACTCTGACCAATAGACAGATCCCGTGCGAACACTTTTGAACCCCTGTTCCTCTCTATTGCATCTTCAATACAATTTGTATTGAATTTGCGAATATCGAGTCGCAAGGATTTCGAGATCTGTCTATTGATGAGCCGGTAAGAAGACGCTTCCGCTGAAGACTGCAATCGCATGTCTCGTCGCGCTTCCATGAGATTAAGAGTTTGAGTCGACACGTCGAAACGTTTTGTATTTTCTTTAAATGATGCAAGTTACTTAAAAATATATCTTACAACACCGTGTAGATCTAATTCTATACTATTTACAAAAGTTAATAGAAATGTTCTCTTCTGTTTAAACGATTATACAATGTATATAAAAAACATTGTACGGAATTAAGTCGCGGTTGAATTATTTTACCCGACATTTCGAATTCAGTAATTAACAATGATAAGATTATAGTATGTAAGATGACTTATAGCTTTAGCTCTAAGTTTTGATTATGATTGGTAAAAGTATGATATTACAATCTTTGAGGCCTATATTTTCACATTGATGAACTATAGTGTGACCATTAGTGCTGTGCACTCCCTGAGGTATGCACGGCGAGGTGGGGGGCGAAGAAAAAAGTGCATGAGTTCACATGAGGTCGATACATGTCGGACACATCTTACGATATCAGTTTGCATTTCTAAGGCAAGACTTGTGGCGGGACCAATGGGTCGGAGGCTATCTATCTGTAATATATACTTACTTTGTTGATTAAAATGTAACCCAAATATACTCATATTTTATTAAAAATATGCAGGTGATAAATAAGAATTGAAAGTTATAATTCACAACAGGACTTGTTTTATTAAACATTTTTTATATTTACAAACAATTATATATTCTAACGAAAGTTATTCTGACATAGATTCTGTTTCAACTTCATCTTCCATTTCGTCATCATCTCATCGATCAATAACATTATCGAACCTACTATCGCGACTCCAGTAATCATTTTAATTTTTCTGGACATGATCGTCGCATTTCTGCCATTTTTCCGCCGTGAATTCCGAAAACAATTTATCCAATAAGATTATCTTTTCGTCTAGAGAAGAATTAATATAGTTTTGGGCTATGTTGTTTTTAATATCAGCCCAGACCAACTCAATGGGATTTAAATCTGGATGGTAAGGAGGTAAACGCAGAACAGTGTGTCCACTGGCTTTCAGGAGTTCGTCAATTCTATACACGGGTTCTTTTTGTGTATTTTTGATAAGAAGTAGCAGTTGAGCCTTTGACATGGTTCCTGAAAATTCTACATTATGGCGTAGTAACCAGTTCTGCATTTCACTTTTGAGGATTGATATAGTTGGTTTCTTCTCAACAACGCTGTGGTAAGACGCGTTGTCCATTACAACCACAGAATTCGGCAGCAACTTATCTTTTAACTTTTCATCTACCCACTTATAAAAAGTAGGTCCGCTCATATCTCCATGATAGTCACCGGTTCTAGCATCTGATTTGAATATAGTCAATGCATCATCCACTAAGCCATTTCGACACCCAGCGTGGAGTATTACTAGTCGCCGTCCTTTCCCAATATCAGCATGAATACCGGGTTCTGACGATGATTGCCAACATTTGCTGGCATGGTGACTGGCGTTGATGTATGTTTCATCAAGAAAATATATGTTTCGGTTTTCCGTTGTGTAATTTCTGATTTGTGTAAGATATTTTTTCCGCCACACTGTGATATTAGGCTGCTCTATAAGGAGATGTCTCTTTGATTTGCATTTTTTTAACGCGAGCCCATTTTGTGTAAAAGCTGTCTTAAATATTCCCGTCCACAATTCAATATGCCATCCTGTCTCAAACTTGATAGTAACTTACGGACACTTGGTATTTTTTTTTCAACATCGTAAAACTGATGAATTTTTCTTTTGATAACTCCAAGGTCAAAATCATCCACAACGTGTTTTTTCTTTAGAACTTTTGGTTTTTTTGGCGATTGAAATTTTAATTGGCTTGAATTTTCAATTGATAAATAACCCGCAGAAATCACATTATGTACGGTTCTTTTGCTGTATCCCGTAGCCTCCGCAACGATTTTAGCAATATTCACGTCATTTTTAAATTCAAAGCTTTCTTTGTCTGCTTTTCTTTACTTAAAATATTCAGCCACCCTAAAAATGACAGTCTTCATATCACGAGATAACGCACGACCCATCTTTGAATATTTATCTCTTGTGCGTCTGACATAGACAATCCGATACAAATAACACTACCTGCCGTCACAAGCGTTGACGGCGCACTGACAGCGCAGCAGCCGAATCTAACCCCCCCGTCTCACCGCGCGCATACCTCAGGGAGTGCACAGCACTAATGGTCATACTATAGAAACTTTTATGTCAACTTCCTACTACTATTTTATCGTAATGAGTTGTATAGGGATCCTATCAACATCTTAGAAGCCAAAGCCAACCTTACCTGCGAGTGGTGCACCTGTCGATCAACGAACGAGGCTCTGGCAAAACTTAAAGGTTCCCGGTACGCAACCATAGGCTCGTCACCTACTGAGACGTGTGTCATACAATATAATTGGGGATGAGCATTATGATGTGCTTCTGCCTAAACCTTCGGGGAAACAGGTGTGAATGTATGTATGTATGTATATACAATTTTATTAAAATACAGTCTTGTCTCTAGATGTATTTACAATATCATAATGGCTGTTTTTATTTCAAAGGCTTAGTCAAAGACTGTAATATTTAAGTACAGAATTTACTCAATATATTTAGAAAACTAAAGAAGATAAAATGATTTTCAAGCTCCACGTCTTCTAATTTCAACACATCAAATGGAAATTCACTCAAAAAGATTTAAATTGAAATAAAATACTTAAATTATAGTCCCTGAAATTAAATTCTCTCTCTATCTGCTTGAAGAATGCTTTACGTGTCAAGAGTTTAATATTTCCAAGCTAAATGAGTTTTTTTTATGAGAAACGAGCGGTCCACTATTTCACGTCTGAGAGGTGAGTACCTAAGACGAGATTTCTCGAGACTTCAGTGCAGATTACAGAGTCTGTTGAAAGTAAATTCTTTATCTAAATTGTTCAATTTTTTTATACAGACAATAACTATAGATAAAGTAATCACAAGCGAAGCTTCATTTTTCTAGTATGTACTTAATACATGTAATGTGATTTTAAGCGATGCCGTAATGCGCGTGAGTGCGTATTTATAGTACATCTGACCAATGTGATGGGCATGATAATTCTTGCGAAATTTAACTGTAACAATTTTATCGTCATTTCTAAGGGTCCATTTGGCTGAGGATTCAGAATTTTATAGTCAAAACGCTTACTTATTATACATTAATTCTTTGTCTTACCACCGATTTGTGTTTATCATCATTTCAGCCCATCAACGTCCCACTACTGAGCACGAGCCTCCTCTCACAAATCAAGGTGTGAGGGTAAATATTATTTATGTTTATTTAGTATTTGTGTTTATACTTTATAATAATCACTCTTCATAATTAGATTTTTCGTAATAATATATTTTTTATTCATACATTTTTATTGCTACCACGGGGTCTCATATCAGTTCGTGATTTTTTTTTATATTGATACTTTTACTCTCAATAATCATATTAAATTTATAATTTCTTTTTGCAGATCTATTTTCTTCATAACGTTCAATAATCATATTGTTTTAATTAATAAACATTATTAACTAAGAACATACGTCAACTCATAACGTCGTTGTACAGAATAGCTTACTTTATAACAGACAATTATCGCGTTGTTATTAGGTCACAGTTCTAACGTAACCTAAACTTGTCTGGTAGCATCTCTTTTCTGGTAGCAGGATGATTTTCAGTGTAATCATGTTTTTACCTTAACTTACTTTTCTATCAAAAAATAATTTCTGGCGCTTCACCGACCCCTATCGTGGCACGCTTTCTTCGCTCGCTCGGCTCGCGCGTTGTTGGGGTCACAGTTCTAACCCAACTTGCTGGTAGCATTTCGTTCCTTATAGACATAATGATTTTCTAAAATATGAATTATGGAAAACACTTATTTATAAAAACAAATATTAAAATAAAAAACATTTATGAATAATTCAGCAGTTGATTCGAATGATTATAAGTTTCGATCATTAGTATAAACAAATATGTAATATAAAATATTAGAAAAAAAATTAAGAATGTAGATAGATAGATAGATAAAACGTTTATTTCCTTTAAATAATGCAAGTTACATAAAACATGTCCCACAAAACTGTTTGTAGTAGGTAAAAATATTATGATTTTAAATGGTACAAGAAATATTTTCGGACCTCCACTATTAAGACTTAAAAAGTAATGTTAGACAATGCGTACCATTCCTAAACGTAGGTTAGCGCTTCTATTTAACCTTTAGTCTTAGTTGATTATTATATACCAGCAGAAAAATTCACAAAAGTACACTAAAATTGTTTTAGGCCAAGCTTTGACATTCGCGTAATTTATTAAGACAATTTAGCATTAGTTAGTAAACATATATACACTCACGACTATTAGCCCCAAAGGGGTATTCAGAGACTAGGCAATAAGGACCGCAAAAGCAGTCCACTGACACAGTCTACTTTTGACCAAATAACGACTGCACATGTGCTCAGCGTGATAGGTGGTGAGCCCGTCGCCGCCCTAAGCTTTTGGATGTATGTGCCTTTACGTGTTGTCTTTAGTCCCTTAGTCGCCTTTTACGACACCCAAAGGAAGGTTGGGTTGGTAGTGTTCTTTGAATGAACCGCCACCACACAACTATATAACTACATAATAAAATGAAAATCACCTATAGTACAATAAATGTCACTCATGTTTGAGGGATTTTTTTCCAATCTCCTCGATTAATAAGCGGTATCCTGTACAATAAAGTACCTAAGGTTATGTGCCTTCACATTTTTTACATATCTTGCTTGATTCTCAGTTAAGTTGTAAACTTTAAGCAAATATTAATAAGTGACGTGAAAAACTTTAATTCCCAAAGCATATAGCCTAAACTTTCATTTGTTAATGTTTTTCAACAATCATGTAAAACTTTTACAGTTTCCCCAGCAAGCACTTATCGTTAACAATGTGCTATCGTACAACTTTTATATACGTATTATCTTGTCTCGAAACTTATTTTTAGGGCGTCAACAATTCAAACTAAAAATTCAGTCGCCCGTCCTTTAACAAAGCGTAACGTCACAAACGGTTTGAGCGCAGATTACAAAGTTGCCCTCAGAAGTGACAAAGGCTACAAATAAAAGAAGCGACGCTGCGAAAGCTACAAAAGGTCGCAACTGAAACAACTTTAACGCTGACGCTCTCTGATTTCTTTGGCTTTAGCACACAGTTCAACCAGCCGTACAGTTGTACAACCGAATTACTCTACGCAATTTATACGAATTGTGCAAAAAAGTTCGTATTCGAAGGCCAAGTTCAAAATTTATTTCTTAATTTTGATGACAGAACGTAATAGATACTTCATTTTTACTTCTTTGGTCGTGCTATGCCTCGTGTCGTTGATTATTGTAAATCGTCAAAGTCAGCGACGTCCACCCTCCTCTTAAATTATTTTGAAAAAGGCAACAGTCTCATGTCTGTTTCAATGTATTACAACAAACATAATCCTTAGCTTTACATAAGATTATATTATAAAATATCTCTCAAGTCTGATTTCAGATTGATATTGTCCAAATGATTATAAACCATTACGGCATCAATACTATTTGGCATTATTAAAACTTTCGTTGTATTTCTTTCAATACTTACTAATTTTATTTGGTATAAATTACCCTGATATTGCAAACGTATATATGCAGCTAAGACCATAGGATTGGCTGTAAGCTTGAATGTCACCTTGTGGAATAAAATAAAATCTAGATGATTACACATTCAATAATACTTAATACTGTGTAAAGGCTTCTCGTTCCTCTAAAACTTACGCGTATAATGTCACACATTCCTTCTTTGTAAAACATTAAAAGATCAAGTCTTAGTCACAAGAGATTTTTTATTTTTATTTGTATTGTGATTCTTGTTTCTGTCAATTATTATTCTAAAATAGTTTAGTTATGTTCTGTAAAAGCATTTTAGTATATAAAGAAAAATGGTTGTATATGATTATGATTTAAAATTTTCTGCATGGATCCTTATTTTTCTATGATCATATCATAGAAAAATAAGGATCCGCATAGCTTTAATGTCATTCGCGAACCAGCATGTCGTTAAACAAATTAACTGTGATATAGAGGCAACCCACTTGGTTACGCGTTGGTCTGGACAGGGCGATAGAAAGCCCAAAACTGGCTCGAGATCAATCAACGAATAAACATTAAATGATTATAATGACCCCAAAAGTGTGGCTGGAATTGATAGCAGTATCTATATTAATTCTTTTTGAGAAGAAACTCTCGTCCGATTTAAGGCCGCAGCCCACTTCAACGCCTCCGCACCACCTCGGCAAGTAATATAATATTAACAAAGGCTTTAAGTAAACTTAGATTAAACATTACATTGGCTATTAACTACTAACAAGCAATAAAGTCGCTGACAGCTAATTTATATTATAATAAATCTGAAAAGCAGAACTTAAAGTCTATATGTAATTTAAAGTTTATAGTTAAGTAAATTTGATTTTATATAATGATGTTATAAGTTAAGATGGAAGTGAAGTAAAACAATATCTTTTAATTTTTAGTTTGTTTATGTGGAGTCATTACCTCATCTTACCGGCATCGCAATCTTTTTTGCGACATTATGCTGAGCGGAGGCCTTTTTAGTACTATTTTTGATTTAAGATGCTGTTAGCTTTAAGATTTTTTATTGTAATTTGTAATGTACCAAATAAACGTTTTTATTATTATTATATGTAAACTATATTATTTTTATCAATTCAGAACAGAGGCTATAAGTCCATCTTATCAGGATGCAATCTGGACGATACCAATATTTAATAACTGATTATTGTTTTTTTTATCAGTACACGATGTCAGAAAGAAAGAAAAACGTTTATTCGTAACCATGTACAAAAAGAAAAAGATAAAGAAATGTATAACTGAAGATACCTACATCTATATGTATAGATAGGTTATGAAATTTACTCAGCAAGTGTTGTAGCATAGCATCTAAGTTTAGTGATGCCTCGACGCTGGTCTTCCGTAGATACCTAAAATGAAATAGTTTACTAAACAAAAATATTACAATGACAAAACGAGAGCATGCTGACATAACTGATCATAATATGAGATGGAATGGAGAACATTTGAATCTCTGTTTTCGGCTTCGTCATAATTTTAGAGTATGTACACATTTGAAGTTGCACTTAATGAGCCTAGCCTTTTATTATTTTATTTTTCTTTACGTCGGTAACAAAATGTCTTTTCGCACTGCCTCCTGGCCAAAGGGGGGACTGAAAGGTGAGTGTGGAGCTTAGTGCGGCAGACGCGACCACCAGCAGTCGTACCCACTAAAAATCTTCCGACGACGCCCACCGCTATTGAAAAAGGGGCGCGGGGGGCAATGCCAAAGTATAAAGCTTCTGACAGCCCTCAGTTAACGTCCCCCGAATCAGAACCGGGAAGACCTCCTCAGAGAGGCGCGGTGTGTCGCGCCCCCCCTACCACCTTATGCGACCACCGGCGTATGTGGCTGACTTCGCGGGGGGTCTATAGTTAGACGGTACAGTCGCATGATGGTCGGCAGCGAGAGAGCGACTAATGAACCTAAGCCTGCCGAGACACAGCCCAAAAGAGAGTGCTCTATCTGTTTCTGTTTTGGTTGCCTGGAGTTCAAGGAGATCTGATAATTTCTTTACTGTTTAATACTGTATGTAAATCTTTCGATATAAATGTCATCAAATCAATATAGGTTATAATTCTTCCTGCCCTTTTTAGGGTTCCGTAGTAAACAAGGAACCCTTATAGTTTCGCCATGTCCGTCCGTCCGTCCGTCCGTCCGCGGGTTAGCGCAGAGACTATTAACATTAGACAGCTGAAAATTGGTGTGGGTATACATATTAATCACGTCGACAAACCTGTAGAATAAAATTTTTAAAAATATTGTTTTGTAACGTACCTCCCCTACACGTAAAGTAGGAATGATTTTTTTTTCTCGAGTCTATCTTATCATGTTGGGTATCGTTAGAAAGGTCTTTCAAAAGTAATACGAGTTTCTTAAAACCATTTTTCGATTTAGGGATCCGTTTTCGAAACATTAAGCTTTAAAGTGGAAAAAATTGATAGAGTTCAGTATCCGCCCCCCCCACCAGGTAAACGGTACTTTCAGAGTGGCTGAAAAAATTCACAATAGTAGTACATATAATGAAGTTAAAAGGAAAACTATCACGGCTAAGTAGGCTTTACTGGTTTTCGAGTAATGGACGACAATCAAATAAATTTTTGTATTAAATGTATTAAAATTTCATTCATACCGTAGTAGTGATATCTATCGGGGAATAGCTGAACCTGTTCATATAGCGACATTATGGCAAAGGGTTACTACGGAACCCTATATTGCGCGTGGCCCGACACGCACTTGGCCGGTTTTTTTATTTATATATATAAAATCACGCCTCTTTCCCCGATTATTTAACGCCAACATTTCGCCCATGAAAAGCCGGTCCCACCTAATAGGTGACGAGCCTTTTGCCGCTTACCGGGAACTTTTTTGTTTGCCAGAGCCTCGTCCGTTGATCTACAGGTGCACCACTTGCAGGTGAGGTTGGCTCGGGCTCCTAAGTTGTTGGTAGGATTCTTTAATGAGTTTCGTATATATACATCTTGTCAAATTAAAGTACATATACGATCAATTAAAAGTGTCGAGCCTAAGGGTGGTTTTCCACCAGAGATGAGCGAGGATGCGTTGCGAGGAATGTGTTTATTAAGAACCAATAGAATCCCTGCATTAACCAAGTTTCTCGCAGCGCAGCGATTCTATTGGTTCTAAACAAACGCATTCGCTGCAACGCATCCTCGCAACGCATCCTTTCTCATCTCTGGTGGAAACGCATCCTAAAGCCTCTGGCCTCTGGAGCTATTTGGATAAAATTGGTGCTGAATTCCATGTTTTTTTTCCACCCGTATGGAATTCAGTTTGGTGTAGGTACATCGTATTTTCCAACAGAAACTGAGCCTAATTTTTTCAGCATTGAATTGGATTACAATGGATCTGATCAAACACTTATGAACATCAATATAACATTATTTTAAATCGCGTTTTCAATACGAAGAGGAAATGAAATTGAGTAATAAAATTTACAAGCTGCACTGTTCACGTCTTATATTAGAAAATCTCAAGCATACGAACAACCGTATAGGAAATTTGTCACCGCACCCCATAGACAACTGGTTACCGTTATCTCTTGAGGAAACCGCGCCAGGAAGCTTTTCCTTACCCCAAGGGTACGCTGCAAAAAGTTTATTTTGAAACGGACCGTCCACGATCATCTCATATGGTATGAGGAAGAACTATTTAATAAAGGTGAGCGGTGTTATTATACTACTAATAATCTTTTATTGCACATAATAATTTTAAGTGTTACATAAGTTATATAAAATAACATGTACAAAAGTGGGCTTATCTCTAGAAGAGATCTCTACCAGCTAACCCTAGCAGTTGTAACTAAATAGTTGTACGGGATAAATGTTGTCCAAGAAAAGTGTTGCTAATAAAAATAAAAAAGTATATAATAATCATATAATTGTTAATGTCTATTTTAGTAAGTCTTTGAAAACTTAAATATATAATATTAATAATTATCTTATAATAACATTAATTATGTACTGCCCATTAATTTAGTTAGTTAATAAGTAATGTACTTGATTTATATACATACATACTTTTTTTAATGAAAATTAAATATACTTAAGACGACACTAGATTATAGATATAGAAATATTCATGTTAATTATAGTTCTAAAAAATATATGAAGTTACGAATCCATTCAGCTAACGTTACAAATCAGGTGTTACGTGCTTTCTTAAGTTAGATAACTTACAAGTATCTGAAGTTACGCAAGAAATTAGTCCCTTTTCCGAAGGCTTAACTTGTTCAAACGGAAAATGTTTTCTCGCAATATATCCGAGTCTAAATCCAAGCCATGTATTACGAAACCAACCTTAATATCATCCCGGTAGAGCGCCATATCGAACGAAATTCTTTCCTATATAAGATGGCTTATTACAGTTATTACTTAACAAATTAAAAAACTTCCTACTCGAAGGGAGGTGTTACCTAAGGTCCCGTTTTAATATTTCCACTCCTCATGAGACTTAATTTTTTGTAATTAGAAAAGTACGAGCAATTAAAACTTTTATAATTGTCGAGATGGGAAATGCTGAAAATTTACTTTGCAGTGAACAATGGGCACCCGGCAGAGACAATAAAAAGGGAACTTAAAAACTTTCTCAATTAGAAGTGGTAATAACGTTTCGGGCGAGTTCGATGCATCATTGGCCTAGACAGGAATGTAACGGAACAGAGAACACTTGACAAAAACTGACAAAGATTAATTATATCTGGGAAGGTTTTATTACTGGGATTGGATAGTAGCTAATTTGATTACAGTTGTGGGTTTGTGCAACGGGAAGATCGTTATCTGGACACTTTTTCTTTATCTTACTATTGGTAAAACAGATACTAAACTTTAAAATGTTAAGTTGCTATGCCTGTTTTATTATTGTATTTAGTTAATGAATGGTTTAATACTTTAATAACATATTGGGAAATGCATGTAAACAAGCACAAGTTCTACTAGGGGCTACTTATTTCATAAGAAATGTGTTTCAACAGGTGCTGCAAAGTTTATTTAAAACTATAAAAAAGTTAAAATTTATAAATTTACAAAGAAACGGACAAGAGACAGGTCCTTGATCAGTTTCTTAAACGTATCTGTGGTTAAGAAAATATTATATTTCCATTATATTCGTACAAAAATTACCAAATCTGAATGATCCTGCTGATCTTACAGACAATAAAGTATATTTTATTTTACTTGTAGCAAAAATTCATTTACCTCTTCTCTATTTGACAGAATATATCGGCAAAAGTCCACGTATGACTTTCCATGGCTTAATTCAAGAGTTTTCTAGATTTTGGTGGAAGGGCAGGTCAGAAAGATCGTAGCAAGTGGGAGGATGTGATCTCAGCCTACCTCATCGGTAAAAAGGCGCAAAATTATGAATTTGTCTTTGCATATCAAATCATATTCCTTTTCCTTAGTTACTTAGAGTATTTCAATTATATCTTTGACTTTGATTTTTGTATTAAAAACCGCTTCCTAAGTCCTGCCCTTTAACGCTTTGAATTCTTGTACGGTGTTTACTTTAATCGTGGGAATCTTACAGTTACATTTTACCGATTTGCTTATCGATATTATATTGTTTGTAAATGAGTAATGTCTAGTCTATCAATAGTAGGTATACATATAATGTTGGCATTTTTTTATCTGATAGGTGATATTGCTAAGAAATTAAGGCCATGTTACTGAAAAAGTTGATCAGAAAATTAGTCAGCGATATAAAAACGTCACATCAATCAGAAGGACTGTCCAAAGTTGTAATTTATTTTTTAACGTTAGAAATTGAATTTCGTCTCTCCGCCGGTAAAAAATTGAATGATATCACTTATAAATCAAGCACGTAAATGAGGAAAAAGCGAAAAAATCAGCCATTAAGCCAGCCATCCGGAAGATCAGCGTTCGGGCTTGATTCATGAAATTCATTTATTTTCCCTGCTGTGACCAGCCTGTACTAAATTCTGCGACAGTCTGATTTTAAAATGATGTTGATAATTAGATCACCTATTAAATAATATTTTTACTTTGTATTTCTTAGTATTTTGTATGTCGTATGTATAGACCCAGGAGAGGTCTAATATATGAAAGTGATGATAATGGTAACGGAATTTTCTTTAAAACAATTTTCACGGATTAAAAGTAATGAAGCAGTTCAAAGTCACGTTGTTGGTTATCCGTATGTTTCCGTTTCGTTCTGTATCGACAATATTTCCAATAGATAGCAAAATGTATATGAACTATTAATATTACAATTTATCTAAACCTTACATCATTAATTATTTAACATAGCTAAGGGTTGATTGAACTTGTAGGTGTTCCATATTAGTGAGTTGAAACTTAATACTTTTCCTGTTTATTACCAAGATAATCTCCTAGTAATAAAGGAACTGATGGAACGACGTTTGTACTTATATAATTAAACACATCTGAAATCGTTTTGACAGATAATTTTAATGAGAAATGTTTTACAGAAAGTTACTTTTTATTAACCTCTTTCTCAAGTAAATGAGAATGTTATACCTCAATTTCCATTTGAGTAAAAACCACACATTCAAATTGAGACAATTCAACTCGGCGGCTTTAAAGCGCCGTTTCTATTATTTGTATTGAAACTTTTGAACAAAAAGCGAGTGACCCGAATAATGTTGAAAATATTTTGTATTCATACGGTACAGGGGCACCTGTCTCAACCCCTGTTTGATAATGAGACCTTTCGGTAAAGTTTTGCCTTACCTTCATTTGCATAATTGTTTAAACATCACGTTTAATTACATTATCCGGGGTAGCGACAAATCCCCACATTTACCTGTTCGAGAAGTATTCAAAGTAGGTTTTAACGTTATTTAATGATTAATTTGATGACTCGTGCCTATACTACTGATAGTTCGTATAAATCGGAATATAGTTTTTACTTCTATAATTTACAGTTAGGTTTGAGTGAAATAATCCCGCAGTGAATGGGCGCGTTAGTTTATAAGTATGACTTTCATAAGAGCCCTATTGAGCTTTACTTGAAGAAATGATTTTAACTTTGACTTTTTGGCATCAGCGTCTATAGGGCATTGAGATGACAGTGAATATGGTGTCGTTGCTTTGATTTTTGGTAAGGCCAATATGCAAGGCAAATATAAACATATTGAAAAACCCACTTGTTCAAAGTGTTGCACCAAGGGGATTTTTTATAGATACTGAAATGCTCGTATACAATGTTAAAATTTGTCGCCACGCTTAGTGATATTAGTTCGTAGGCATGAATTGTTAGATAACTTTTCGTTATAAAACGAAATTATTACTAAAAAGAATCAACTCAATCTGCCCTTGAATATTCGACTGCTTGCTATTGACAACAAATTTTGGTTATTAATAAATAAATATAAATATTTTTTGACAATTACACCAATTATTTAGTTCGAAGATAAGTATCATTAAAAACTTGTATTATGGATACTAAATAACGGATAAACAAACATACATACATACGTTTTTTTTTTTTTTAATATATACTTAATATATGTACATAGGAACACACCCAGACCAGAACATATATTTATGTCTATGCACACAAAGAATTGTCCTGTGCGAGTATACCCTCGCCTCCACGCCATATCGATCCTCGAATCGGTTATTGTCTCACCTTTATTGAAGTTCTTTTTCAGTCCTTTGGTATCCCATAAATAAATGACAATTTTACCATTCCATGAACCTATTTTTAAGGTCTTTAAATAATGAAAAAAACTCATTTATTTTAGATCTGCAAGATGGTTTGTCTTTGTAACCAATTTCTACAATACAGCTTCTATTTTGGTCTCTCAAGCCTAAATGCTTCCTTTTTTTTGTCTGGGGACTGTCGTTTCTTTTTGTGGCTTGAGTATTTTAGCGTCCAAAATTCCTTTATATATTTTTATATGAGTAGTCAAATTTATTTTCGTTTATCTAATTTATTTGGCATTTATAAGATCGTAGGCGTCCTCTTAAATCATATCATGTTTTGTAATTTATCTAGCTAGGCCTTCAAACCGAACGACATCGTGATACTATATTCCTAGGATATATATTTGGCAAAAAGTTTGTTTGTCGTTTACGTTATTTTAATTTTGGGGATGATTATTTAGTAATGGGGAGTAAAAATCAAATGTATATGTATGTATGTGTCTGTGCACTCGGCATAAATTCGGTCAGCTTTTCCCACCTCCAAGCACCGCGGAGCAACAAGCGCTTCACTATACCGTCTTAAATGCACCTTTAATACTACTTTATTCTTTAATACTACAGTTGCTATAAAAACAAATAATTTTAACAATTTAATCAGAATCTTTACCCCGCATTTAAAGAGCATTTGACGTTAGGTGTCTAAATGCACATTAAACTCTATATATATTTTAATATATTCTATATACTTACAAAACATTAAAATAAATAAACGTGTTCCTTGTCGCAATATAATTTTAACATAATTTCTGTAGCAATAAACACTTGTAACAATTTAATCAAAACCTTTGCCCTACAAATAAAGAGAAACGCCGCAGGTTCGAAACAAATGCGAATCATAGCCAACAATGGCGACAATATCACGTGTAATTCGCGAGTCGCAGTTATTATTTTTGTTGTTAATAATCACGCGGGCAGAGGAACAAAGCTGTATTGTCCCGTGTAAGAAGTGGGCTGCGAACGAAAGAATACCCTTTGTTTCGGGGTCGTGCGCCCAAAGCAACATTTTTTCTCCGTAGTGTACAGAGTAAGGACATTTTTCGGTCTCTGATCTTAAAATAACCTTTCAATTTTGTCTCTAAAAAATTAACCTTAAGAAATAATTTCTAATGTACTTAAAATATACTTGTAGTCTATTTTAAGTACATTAGAAATATAGCATTTCTCTTTTGTCATAAATAAAAGTGACGTCAAATTATGACAGATAAATTATGACAAATACGAAGCGAGTTGCATTATTATTTTTATTAATCACGCGGGAAGTGGAACAAAGCAGTACTGGCAACGTGTATAAAATGTTCTCGTTAATCACCATAATAATATGCTGTAGTCGATAGGCCAAGTTGGAACCCACACTGCTGCCTTCGCTAATCCACACTGAGTCAGCGTGATGGAGTATAACCGGCAACCTTCCGCATTCCTCTCACCTTTGTTTATAAGAGGAGGTCTAAGCCTAGCATCGGGCTGATAAGTAAGTTTAAAAAAAAAGTTTAATTCAGCTTTATGAGAAAATGCATACTTTCTTCAAAAGGTAATTTTTCTCAAGACCCAAAAGAGCGTTGTAAATATAAACAAGTGGAAGTGTATAAACTAATTGTATCTCTTTTATCATTACTCTGTGCTTTTGCAGTTGAAGAGAGGCGAGATGAGCGATGTTCGCAGCCTTTGCTCTTGGTGACTTAAAACAGTTCCCGGACCGGGTGGAATTATTCATAGACAAAACGATATTGCCGTTTCCAGTTCGACTGTTTTTCGATTTTCTGTACTGCTGTCAATAAGACTGATGCTGTTCTTAATTCTTTGGTCGTTTATATAAATATCGTGAACTTTGTTATTCTCGTTCCTAAACCGGAGGATTAGGTTATCTTACTTTAGGTTCACTTGCTATATCTAAATGTAATTGCAAAAAAAAGAAAATTTGAACAATTTTTTGTTATTGTAAATTTTTTGGATTAATTGCAAATAAATTAATTAATTTTGTTCAATAAACGTATTACGTATTATTATTGTAGTTTGACACTTAGATTTAGCTAATTTTTGGACCGTAAATATTCAAACTAGTTCTTCGACCTGGGTAGCAATAAAAACGTAAGATATGCTCGTGGAATAATCTTTCATACTGTATTTAAAATAAATGCACATGAGCAGTGAGAGCGGGACTTATTTATGACATAAAAAGAATTTTATTGGACATTTCACAAAACGCCATGTAACACAAAATAAGGAACTCTTTTTATTCTGAGTGCAAGTAGACATATAAACATAAAAATCACAGGCATTTTCATATACATACATAATATCACGCCTGTTTCCCCGAAGAGGTAGACAGAGGCATATTATACGCCAACATTTCGACAATTATATTATTGGTCCCACGTTAAAGGGGTGATCCTATTGCCACTTACCGGGAACTTTTACGTTCGCCAGAGCCATTCTCATTCAGTCATCAGTCATTTTCATGCACACAATTATATCTATTTTGTCGTGTACGCACTCGCAGTCATCTCGTTTTTAAGCTAAGAATGGATATGCCAACATCCGCGCTACAGCGTTCCACACATTAGTTAATTATAATTAACAATGTAGCAATTTATTCTGACGTCTTATACTTGTATCATTGTCAGAAAGGGGTGCCGGTTTTCCCGCTAAAACGACTGCATCTTTGAGATGGAAATTAGGAGTAGAGATAATTTTGCTCGTCAGATTTCAGTTGACGATCATATGAGCTGAGCGGAGCCAATCTTGAATTTTAAAAAATACTATGAAACCCTGGAATAAATCCTGATCAAGGAAGCGAACGTTCTATGTAATAGTTATCATCCCCAAAAAAGTGTCCCAAAAAAGTGAGGTTTCCCTTGGTATCGCCGTAAACTATAGGTTCAACGGGCAGGATCTAGTTTTTAATACCAATTTCTCTGTTCTGCAAACAGATACGGATATACTGTTGCTGCCTGGCAAAGTTATAAAATCCTATTTATCGATACCTACTTTTTCTAGGATTGTTTTATATCTTCTCATAATTATTTTTGATCGTCTTGTATCTCAGAGTCTGCTTTTCGGTTATGTCTCCTTTTTTGTAAACAATTAAATTTACCTGATTAAAGTAAGTAAAAGTAAAAAGTTCCTTTCACTTGGACACGTCATAATGCAATATATATTAGGTCGGGGAAAAAGTCTTTTCGCATAACGTAGGTATAAACTTATTATAAAATTTTTTTGACTGTACTATTTGTGTCTGGCTGGTTTTGGTAACATTAAAAAGGTTCCATTATAAAGAAAAGAAAAAAACAAAAAAAAGTTGTTTCCCGCTATTTTTCATTTGTTTTTCTCTCCGTTAAAATGAGTGAATCTAATGAAGAAATTCGATACATTTTAAAATTTTATTATAAAAAAGGCAAAAATGCAACTCAAGCAGTGAAAAAAATTTGTGATGTTTATGGACCTGATGCAGTGTCAGTAAGAGTAGCACAAATTTGGTTCAAACGTTTTCAGTCCGGAAATTTTGATGTTAAAGATGCACCTCGCTCTGGTCGCCCTGTTACGAATAAAATGGACGCCATTTTTGAAAGAGTGGAGCAAGATCGGCATATTAGTAGTTACGATGTAGCTGAAGAACTGGGAATTGACCACAAAACAGTTTTGACCCATTTGAAGAAAGCTGGTTATACAAAAAATATATATATATATAATATATATAATATTTGGGTGCCACACGAGCTCACTCAAAGAAACTTAATGAACCGTGTACTCATTTGCGATTCATTATTGAGACGTAATGAAACCGAGCCGTTTTTGAAGAGATTGATAACTGGCGATGAAAAGTGGATCACTTACGACAAGAACGTGCGAAAAAGGTCGTGGTCGAAAGTTGGCCAGGCTTCACAGACTGTGGCCAAACCTGGCCTAACACGAAATAAGGTGATGCTGTGTGTATGGTGGGATTGGAAGGGCATTGTTTATTATGAGCTTTTACCGCCCGGCAAAACCATCGATTCTGATCTTTACTGCCAGCAACTGATGAGATTAAAGGAAGCAGTCGAGAGAAAACGGCCGGAATTGATCAACAGGAAGGGTGTGGTCTTTCATCACGATAACGCTAGACCACACACATCTTTAGCCACTCAGCAAAAATTAAGAGAGTTCGACTGGGAGGTCCTAGTGCATCCACCATATAGCCCTGACCTTGCGCCTTCAGATTTTCACCTGTTTCGGTCTCTGCAGAATTCTTTAGGTTCTGTAAGGTTGACCTCAAGAGAGGACTGCCAAAACTATTTATCCCGTTTTTTTGATCAGAAGTCCCAAAGTTTCTACAGTAACGGGATAATGTCTCTGCCCACAAAATGGCAGAAAGTTATTCAACAAAACGGTACATATATATTGTAAATAAACTTTGAAAAAAATGTCTTGACTTTTCATACAAAAATACGAAAAGACTTTTTCCCCAACCTATTATAAAGAAAAACAATATATAACTACGCTGAAATCAAGCTTAGCTTAAGCTTAGATTCACTTATTTGCAAAAAAAAAGAAGTAAATCTAAGTGCCAGTTTCGAGCTGCCGCTCTGTGAGAAGAACTGGCAAGAAACTCAAAGGCTTTACTCTTTTTTCTTATTTAATAACCAGAAAACATGCCTCAGTTTCACTAGCTTATTTAAAACAGTAAACGCTCAACGATATTGACATATATGTATGATAAAACAAATTATAATAAAAAACAAAGTCAATTAAAAATGATCAACTTTTAAATAAATGGTCAATTTTAAAAGCAATCGACGAATACGTAGTTGTGAAAATATCGTTTTGGGAGAGATTGGTCGGGATCACATCCACAATAAGTGCTTAATGGAAGAGGATTATAGGATTTCAGTAGGTTATTTCGCAAAAATGCCGCCTCTGAATAAATAACAAATGCTTCATGCTGTATGCTTATGAGTAAAAGTAAAAAAAATAGATCAACAGAGTTCTTTGTAAATACGTTTATGCTTTTCCTAGTAAAGTAGTGTTTGGTTTTGGTTCATTTTTCTTTTGTTTTACAATTTCTGGTTATGATATACTTGCTGCTCCCGGCATATGTCGTTCCGCCATTCTATATTGTTCGTATAAAAATACTTTCTAATGGAAATATATATAAAAATGGAGGGCAGAAAGGTAAAATTGGAGGGCAAAAAGGTAAAAATTGTGGGCAAAATGGTAAAAAGCTTAAACTAATTCACCCCTCAAAATCGATCGATCTGTTGTAAAAAACCCGACAACGATAGGCCTGAGCTTGATATAATATATGTAATAATGATATTAAAAATAACCACGACGCATTGTTGATAGAGACCACTCTTTAGCCAAAAACCTCTTCGTTTGCGAAGTCGCATCTTTCGCGCTAAATACTCTAAATTGTGTATGTAATTATCATATTATTGTGACTCTTTCAAATTTTTTTGTGAATACATTATAAATAAAAGGAAGAATAAAAAAATGTATCACCTTTCTTAATTTTCTATATGGAAAAACTGATCTACCATAACTGGTCACAATGCTATCAAGTCAAGTAAAAAGTAAATTTTGTCTAGATTAGCAATCAAAACATATTATAGATGTTTTGTACCAATTCCGAATAATATGCTTTAAAAACAACGCCATATGAAACACCAGTGCATCCAGAACTATTACATACATTGTCAATTACGTTTTTTATATCTGAATCGTACCTAACTACAAACAATCAATGTACTGTCTCCAAAAATAATTTGTAGTATGCAGTGAATGACAAGAATGTCAATCACAATCTTCAAATTGGCGACTTGCGTTTATTTTCAAATTGACGTCATGTTGTCCTATAGATTTACGCGCGATTTTTATTTATTTATTTATTCATTTATTTATTTATTTATATTTTGGGCTCTTCCAAATTTACAGTTTCGACTAGCCTTCATGGTTTCAATGCCAGAAAACTGCAAGCCATTGTCGCAACCATATGAGAGAGGTCGTTAACCAATCGGACATAAAACAAGAACAACAAGTCCACAAGAACGGTCACCCATCCAAGGCCTGACCTATGAGAACCCTGCTTTACATCAATGATCATTTCCGACCATCTAGTACTCTAAGCTAAATGCTACGAGCGTAATTTAGCTTAGAGTTAATTTTGAAGTTAAAACCAATCATAATAGTATTGTAAAATCTCACATATAACGCTCAACAAGAAAATCGCCCTAACTAGGATCGGACCATGTTGAAAGGAAATATACCAGAATTGAATTACGAAGTTTCATTTTGAGTTCGCAGGATTGGTCAGCATTCTTTTGTAGTATGACATATCCCATTTGCAATTCAATTGGAGTGGATTCAGAAACGTTTCAGCTATTTACAGAATCACATTTATTGGACAGTGCATTTGTAGACCCTTTATAATGGAATCGACGAACATCAAGGTAATAAATTATTATGCGGAAATTGGCATGGTAAAATCTTCTTATGTTACTTTTAAAATATTTTTAGCTTAATTTTAGACCTTGTTTTGTAATAAGTCACAAAACAAGGTCTAAAATTAAACCAGGTGTAAAACTAGTGCTGTAACTTCTTTTTATCAAATGAAAGTGTTAAAAAATTGTGTATACAATATAAATCACGGTAAAATAAATTAATCAGGTCGTATTCCACCACGTTAGTGATGCACCACGTGCAGGTTAGATGATGCAGGTAAGCGTCTAGATCTTAGAGTTAATCAAAATCACTAACACGGCCATATAAAACACGCATAGTAATAATGACTTGACTTCTAAAGCACGGCAGCGTTCGACATTAAATTTCACAGTAACGTGCACAAATCCGAAGACTGACCTTAAGGAACACTGCTTATCTTCAGTTATCATTTCTACTCACCGATTACCGTGTAGCTGTAAGCTATTATCTTTCCTTATAATTGGATAACGTACACCTTACATTACACCATACACGTAGCTGTAAAACATCTTACGCTAGTCTCTGAACTGAGATGACATCATGAGTAATAGTGCTCACGTCAGACCTTAGCACGATTTTTCTTCTTAAAATATCGTGCAGCGACGACCCGCGAAATGAATACGTAGCTCCAACTCGCTTCGGAATCAGCAAGACGATAATAGTATTATACGCATACAATTTTGTCAGAAAATGATAAATTGTTTGATGTTGTTCCTCTGACAAGTCTGCAATGTCATAGAGAGTTATATGAACAGGATATGAAGAACCATAGTTAGTTTTATAAGGAGCAACGTCAACACAATCCTTGGATGGCATTTGATATCAAGAGCTTTTTATTTACAGATTTAATGGACATGGCACTTCTATCGTTATTATCCTCATATCAGTCTTATAGAGTCCACTGCTGAACATTGCCCTCCTTTACATTATATTGGCCAATAATCACCACACTGGGCATGCGGGTTGGTGAACGCAGTTCCTGCCAGAACGTAGGATGACGCTACTGCCCATAATCTGGAAGGTTTTCTCAGCGTCGACTCTTATGTCTCCCCGTGACATGGGAGGGGGTAGCACTATACTAGGCCGATACCACACGGCACGGCATCGTAATTATATAGACCATGAAATAATAAATATAATGACACAATTGGCGAAGTGTGGGCGTATATTGAAGACCGATATGGCGTGGAGGTCAGTATACCTGCACTTCACTCCAGAGGCCGTGAGTTCGATTCCCACACAGGACAAATATTTGTGTGCATTAATATGAATATTTGTTCTGGTCTGAGTGTTTCCTATGTATATTAAGTAAATATTTACAAAAAAAAGTATGTAAGTATGTTTATCCGTTCTTAAGTATCCATAACACAAATTCTACATGATACTTATCTTGGAACTAAATAATTGGTGTGATTTTAAGAGAATATTTAATTATTTTATTATGCCTCTGCCCAGCCCTTCGGGGAAACAGGAGTTGCAGCTAAAGTAAAAAACGTACTTTATGCGAGAGAAGCAACATATACTAGCTACGTACTGTAAGAGTATAACATAAAAGAGGTTTTTATATATGTGATTTCCGAAAGTGTCAATTTTACCTATTTTTTTTTGAGTTGGAGTCCAAAATGTAGAAGCAGACTAAGATTAGTATTTTTTAATCAAAGGCTCTTTTCACAACTCAAAATGTTTTTGATATATCAATATGAAACGAATCCATTATTTTTTCAAAACTTTTGAACGAAAAAAGCTAAAATATTTTCTTTGTCATAAATTTCGAATCAACCTAACTCAGTTATACTTCGAACTTTGCTTGAAGTCAAAATTCACTGTAAATTCAAAAGGCCCTCTCTTCATACGGCGGTTCGGGTAAGAAAACTCTGAACTAATTTCGCGGTTCGACGGTGTTGCTCTCGCGCCTTGGAGTTCATCGCAAAGTGATTTCCTTTACGTGGTTTGCACGTGACTATCTTCAGTTTGATAGAATTTCAATTCAATGTATTACAATGCAATACTATATTTAAAGTTTTTCAATCTCTCTACAATATACGAATAACCTGCCTCCTATAGTAACAAAATTATTGGGATAAAATGGCATCTCCGATACCAAGAGGTATTTGAGATTGCTCCAATTTTTGAAAAAGCAGCACATTACTTAATAATACTAGTCGTATTAAAATATCGTAAAGGATCTGTCTATAGAGTAATGCTAATTGACGAAAGTAAAAACAATGGCACCAAAGCTTCTTTTATAGCAAAAATCATGAGCATAAGATGAGAATTCCTATAACTATTTATATGTTACTGAAACATACTGAATTGTTATCTGCTAAACCAATGTTAATGCAATGAATAAAATGATATCCTAGATCTAGCCTGTACGAGATTCGTGCGAATCATCTCACCTGTGAGCCGTGTTCATTAGAGTGGTTTTGGTTCTGCAGAAATGGGTGCGATTCCTTAACGTGTTATTATTATATTAACAAGCAGTGCCCTGCGGTTTTACCCGCGTGGTCCCCGTTCCTGTGGAAATATCGGGATAAAAAGTGTCCCATATGTTAGTCCAGGACTGCAGCTATACACGTACAAAGTTTCATCACAATCGCTCCTGTAGTTTTTGCGTGAAAGAGTAACAAACATCCATCCACACATACAAACTTTCACGTTTATAATATTAGTAGGATATAAACCTATTTATTACTTAAAGAAATGTCCTAGGTCGAAATTAATCCCACACTCCGACATTGCCATCCCGGACGTTAGCCTATACGAGGTTTGTGCGACTCTCAAAAAACTGAAAAAAAAAACTAAGCGACAGGTGCCGACTGAATGACTACAGCTGTGTCATTTTCAACACAAATATTTGTCGTATAGCTTTTGCCGTATTCATTACCGAAGAGCTATTTTTAGCTAGCTCTTTAAACTTTTTAAGTCTACCAATAATATTAAACAAAGAGTAGTAAATATAGCTGAAATTCTGAGAGCAGACGGTAAGCCGAAACTTTCGGAAGCTTTTTTGATTCCATTGTCCTTGAAAGCAGAACGTCAAAGGCATCGTATAGATGTGATTGGGTTTTCTACTTTTGTAAGTTAGACGACATAAGTCTTTGTAAGATATGGCATCTATATAAAACATGTGATGTAATTTTTGTTACCTATTGAGTATAATTTCAAGAGGAAAATTATTCATCTATTACACAGGTGTTGCTTCTGACAAAGTGAGATTCAAAATGAGCAAGTACAAAAATATGCACAATTTTAACTTACGTTTAACAATTAATCTTTATAAGATCCTCTGATTAAAATACATACAGAGCAACAAAAACGTTAGAAAATAAATGAGGGAAAATAATTATAAAATCCAACTGCTTTGTATTCTGTTGGCGCTAAGCATTTTTTGCCCACAAATTGGGAAGATCTCGACTTACGGTGCATTCACACTAAAGTTTCTTTTTTTAACGACAATATATGTTTTGTTTTTTGTACTTATAACGTACGTATTAAAATACGTATAACTTATTGAATAAACCTGTTGTTTATGTAAGACATTTTTGAAATCGTTTCCGTGCAAATTCCATAGTAATTAACTATCTGACCCTAATTAATTAATTCTGTCACTGTCATTGCGCTTACCGTCAAACGACTAAAAGCTATGTCTCTATGGTTACAATGTAAAGTTTATATTGTCAGCAGTAAATTCATTGGAGTAATATAATAAAATTTTATAGGATCGTTAAGTTTCTTTTATTTTAAATTTTCAGCTATGTATATATATATATAGATTATCCTTATTCTGGGTCTCTTGTTGACCGAACTTTGCAAATTTTCATGCTAAGGTCTAGTAGCAAGCTACCGCTTGTCGTGTCGTTTACAAGTACTTCGAAAAGAAGCCAAGCTAAAAAAATATAAAAAACTTATATTTTTAACTCAAACCATGTCAAAGGTAATCAGGTCACAATAATTAAAGGTGCGATATTTTAACCAATTAATAATAATTATAAATCGTTCTCTAAAGAAATATCTCACCTTAAATCTCTCCGTTGTGTATGCATCACTACACAAAGCATTGAGCTCTTTCTGTCCTCGTTTTTCTCTCCTGACTAATTTACAAGTAAAGCGATTAGGCGGGGTCATTTTTAATTTGCTAAGGATAAAAACAGACAGTGTTCACAAATTAAACCATAACATTGTCTTGTAATACAATTATTACCTGATGATTGTTTCTGGGTAAGGATGGTAGCTAAAGTAAAGCTGCTAAAGAGCTGCTTAGAGTTATTTTTTTAAATTGAAGCCTCCTATTTAGTGTACCCTAACCCACTGATGACAAAAGAACTACTATTAAGCCGTCTGTCAATAGGCTGTATATTAGTAGCCATGAAAATATTATCACCGTAATAAAATTTCAAGAAAAGATTAAAAGTGTTTTTTTTTTATTTCTGTTGTCAAAAATGTTTTTTAACATGAATCGTTTGCTTTTAACGTTATTTCTCCGAAAATGTTTAAATTAAAGTTTCTGTTATCATAAGTTCAGAATTAAAAATAGTGGAACCTTAACAACTGACTGTTTTGCCAATCAGTTGTTAATTATCATGGTATTGAAACGAGTAAGATGCAAAGATTTCAATGTAACGTATTTTGAAAAAATCCCTTTTTTATTAACATGACATAAACAATTTTTTTTAGATCCTGAAACCCCGTTTTTTACGCAGCAACAGCCATATTGTATTTATTTATACATATAATTCTTTGTAACGATAGCTAGAATTTGTTTATGTGACAATGCCCGAAAAATCGCAATTTCCAGAGATTCTCAACACAACTTAAGATTCAGATCATGACGTAATACTATTTCTTGTGAACGTATACTGTAACATAGAGCATACAATTTTAAGACTTAATTCGAAGGGTACACTTCAAATGGGCCGACGACGGAAAGCTTGCCCGTTTCCATCTTTGTTGACACACATTCCTTAAGTCTGCACAGCACCAGGGCCCTCGATTTTGTAGGAAATTGACCTTACTCGGGAGTGAGGTACCTACGTGCCTAACATTCTAATGCTTCATGAATAGACTTAATACTGTTGACGTCAAATCTTCTACGAATCTAAATCACGATTTTGTGCTCTGACTTTATAGGGAGAAGGGTAAATTTGAAAACAAACTTGTATTTGTGAATGTGTGTGACAATGTAGATACTAATTTGAAGTGTGATTGGCGGTACTAATTTCGTGGCGATAAGCAGAATTGTGTCTGGGAATAGGTTCAGATATCAGATATTTGACTTTGGTTAATTAGCGTGTAATATATTGGTGCCTACATAGTTAATACCTCCACCATTAGACCCTTTCAGTGCAGTCGAACGCTAGCATTAATACTCAGATACTAAATCCTTCAGATCTGCCACTTTAATCCTATTTAAGTCAGTCGCCACAATTGCTAGTGTTCCGTTAATCAAAAGTAAAGATTTAGATCTTTGCACGTAAATTCCACTTTTTCATTTTAACCTTTTAGGCTTATTTATTAATTCATTTCCAGCACTTTGTACGCTAAAACGTGGCGTATTGGCGATAACGCATGTTTCTCTTCGGATTTTCTCTTTCGCAATCCGCATCGAATGCAGGAATCCGATAATGGCCGTAATAAATCCGCGCCACTATCGGGTGGTGTGTCCTGTGACGTCATTTTCCTCCAGGAATAGGGCCAGCATAATCTACACCGGCTAGTTCACTGTGTAAAAAAACATATGCATGATATGAAATTATTTCATCAAAAATGTTGTGCCGAATTTAGTGCCTAAATATGGCATTACAAAGTGAGACGGCGGAAATATTTTTTAAAAATCTTTAAAATTTAATTTATTTGTTCGACTAAATTAAGTTCCAAACTATGTAATTTTTAAATTGATGGATTAAAATTTACAGCGTTTTTTCTTAATATTACACATAAGATACCTCCATGATAAGCTTGTGAATCTCTAGCCAAGGATTGAAGCCTGAATGTCTTACACCAAAGGACGGACTTGATTGCTAAACAAAACCAGCCTTCTAAAGCCGTTGAATAAAATATATCTGTTTTTTACCTACTGTGTAGCGGACGACTTTCTGTTGCGTAGACGATTGTTATATTGGGTTGAGACATGGATAAAGATAACATTAGGACATGAATAAAACGAAAATACCCTGCTGCGAATTTTATTTGGGCACGGTCGTGACAAAATATATGTTATGTTTTACTTTATTATCTTTTTATATACACTTATTTTCCGCAGTTGTTTTTAGAGTAATAAGGTAATATACTAAAAATATTCTAACTTCAATAGAAAACATGGTTAAATGCCTAGTTGAATATTGTAGTATGATCGCTATATTGGCCAGATTGAGTGACATTCCTTTTATTGTTTTTCCTTAACCTATAAAATACTATTTGTTAGGTTATTGTATGTCAAATCTATTGAGAATTGATCTATTAAAAGTCCCTTTTCATGAAAAGCTTAGGGCCTATCACGACAAAGTCGAATTATCCATCGGACAACGCCATTTTTTAGCGTTCACAGAAAAAGACCCTAGAAATTCAACGATTTTATAATTATGCTAGCTTGCAAGATTATTATGAAAAGTCACACTCCCAAATGAACAACGACCCGGTCTTATCAAAAGCAAATCGGACGACTGGAGGCGTAGTGATTATGAAATACCGTATAATTACTTGCCAAGAAACCGGTGCAGCTGCCGCCATGAAAACTTTATGCAGCCCGCGGCTTAAAAAGGGAAAACTTTAATGCTCAGACGAGTCTTATAGCATAATGAGTTTTTTCGACAGGCCACTCGAAAATTTGAAATTTGGTAACTGTTTGAAATTCAAAATTTCGTGTCTGAAGATAATTGAATAATTTGCCAAAGAGTGAACCGTTAGAGGTTTCCTTTTGTTTGAGTTTGGAATGTGATGGAACAATTATTTAGAAATGCATTTACTATCACGATTTGCACAATCACTCGCAAAATATTCGCAATGAGAACTAATTGCACTGATTTCAAGAAATATATTTGCCGGAAATTTTGAGTGCAACAAAAATAAAAATATTATGATTGCTTGATGTCTTATTTTTTATAGCCGTATAATCGAGCTGACACAGAGTACTGTTAATTATCAAAACCAGATGAGTCTGTCGAGCTATTGATGTAAGAGGGTAAAGGTGACATCATACTTATATCGGATATCGTCACCGACAACCTAATACATCGGAGCTGTGGAGGAACAGTTTCTGGAAAGGCTCTGGCTAAGCTAATCCATGATGTTAACGTATATGAGACCACTAAATGTAACATTTGATAAAAGTATGGTCCCTAGATCAGTTATCTGAATATTTAACAAAAAAATTGTTGCAATCACTTCCACATTTGCACAGTTCAGAAAACATAGAACAGCAAATACACATTTGATATATTTTTTATAAAACATTGCTTACTCTTGTGAAAATACTTGTAAAGGTTATTAAAGTGAGAATTATAATGATATACATGATAGATAAAAAGATACATTTATACAGGGCCTTAGTATCATCCAAAGCTAAATTGCTGTTACAAAATATCGCACAACATAATACGTACCAAGTATATAATCAGGTATTTCCCAAGAAACCGGTGTAACCGCCGCCATGAAAACCTAAAGCAGGCTGCAGTTGGAAAATAAAAACTTTGACGTTCAGACGGGGCTCATCGCATAATGAGATTTTTGCTGAGCACACTGAAAATTTATTTTTGTCGTCAATGCTATTTTGTTTTCAAGTTACAAAACATATGTTAAATTAACAAGAGATTTATTTATGGTTTTTAACCTTTCATATGCTTCAATTCCTATTACCAACTAGGTGGCACTCAATAATGCGGCACCTGACAGAAAGCTGCGTAATGCTTGCAACACTAAAAGCATCACCAGCCCGTACAAAAGATGAAGCTTAGCTTTCTATTGTAACAGCGTCAAGAGCGACAAGTAAAAAATGTTTTAGATATAGGTAGATGTTCTTAAGGAAGGTTAAGTAATCACTACTAAAATTTACGAATTGATGTGTTTTGCCTGAAATCGTCGGAATAACCAACTATCGATTCTTGGTTAATTGGTAACCAATGATGTACTAGGTACATACTGGCCCAATAAATTACTGATTGAGGCATAATTTTGCGAAAATCCATTGTAAGCAAGAGACGGTTTAAAAGTAGAATTGTGACAATTCTTGCGCATATTACCCGAGGAATCGACAAACAATTCAAAACGACACGTGTTTCCCCTTTACAGGGCATCTTAAATATATAAATGATTTGTAACAATTACACCAATTATGTAGTTCCAAGATATTACTAAGAACTTGTGTCAAGGTTTCTAACAAATGGATAAACATACTTATGTTCATTATTTTTTTTGTAACTATATACCTTATATATATATAGAAAACAACCAGACCAAAACAAATGTTCATATTCAAAGATTTGTCCTGTATGGAAATCGAACCAATGGCCTCAGAAGCGGAGTGCAGGTATACTGACCGCCACAAACAAACAAAAAACAAACGAAACAGAAAACAAAAAAAAAAAAATTGCCTTAAACTTAAACATACATTATGTCATAAAATTTCCAGACCTGGAGACGACCTGGCGAATTAAACATACAAACGACTACTCTATATCCTTGCTCCAATAACATAAAATCACACAAAGTAGAGTCATTCCCATTCAATATTCTGCAATATTACATACAGAGAACACAGAAATACGTATGCTTGAATTAACAAATGGCAAACTTTTATTTCTAGTTTTGTTCGAAACCAAAGTCGGTAGTTTCGGCCCAAGATAATGGGTGGCTCGGTAGTAAATCTAAAGTAACGGCGTAAAAATAAACAGTCCAGACGAATGCCAGTTTCCATTTTGATTGTAGTTTTAATACTGCCATTTTGCGGTAATAATCCAATGGTTTGGTGGAAATGAAGCTATTGTAAGCGTGAATTGGAGTGAGTTGAAGTGTTTGCGTGATATAGGGTGGGCTGCATTATAACCAGCCACTTATATACCCGGATTCTTGTTGAAATAACAAGTGAAAATATAATATCAACCTTATGAACCACCGCTGAACACTGGCCTACCCAGTAGATTTAATTCTGTTGGGGGTATTTGCCTATAATCACCACTCTGGGCAGGCGGGTTGGTCAGCTCAGTTGAAGCCAGTACGCAGATGTCGCTGCTGCCTATCATCTGGTAGGATTTCTCTTCGTCGAATATAGTCAAAGTTTATTGACTTGTGTATGCTCAGCGTATATAATTATCTGCATTGCGTACTTAATTTAGACTATTAACTTCTTCTCCGTAAAATTTAGGTTACTTTTTAACAAGTGTTATGTAGTTTACATAATGTTAAATATAAAATCACCTATATTTTCAAAAATAACTTGCGGTGCGGTTATACGCATCAAAAAATATTCTTACATTCATTTTACCCAGAAATGCCTGATAAAAAGCTTTACTTTTAATTATAATTTTGATTGCTTTAATTTCACTATCGCCATAGTTATTCCCGTTTATAAAATTTATACGTGTCTATAAATCCGAGCGTATTACTAAAGCCTTCTTTTTAAAGCCCTTTAAAAAGAACCAAAATTCTCAAAACAAATGAGTGCCGAATCGGTATTCGATTAAATATTTAAACCCTCACTCCACAGGATCCACTGTTCTTCCCATTAAAATGGCCACTCAACAATGTCTTCTCATGTTATGTTACATTTTATCTCCAAGCAATTTTCACAAACCATACTGGCAGAATTGACTGTTAAAAAAAAACTTTGATGATCAAAGTTATTTTATAAATAAACCCATATATTATATTGAACCATTCCTTAACCCAAACAATTTTTAACACGTTCAAATTTTCTTTGGATTTTATGCTGACTTTTAATCTGTTGTCTAAATTGTCATTGCTGTTCTTCTCATAGCATAATATTGAAAGTGCGATTTTATCAAAATTATGTTTTTAAACTTATCATTAAACAAAGCTGCAAAATAAGAATAGGATCTCAAATCGGCCTTTTTAGCTCTTTTGGTCTGTATAAAATTTCCCTGTTTTTTGATGGGTTCCAAATATAATTTAATTTCGTCCCTCTCGCCTTTCGTAGTATACGGGATATAATTACAATTCCTCTGTCGTCACAGGGCCTTTTGTAAAATTTCTGCTTGGCTTGTCTTGTATTCTCATCGGAATTTGCTATAACATTCCGGATTTTTGTTAAATTATACATTTGAATTCACCCTTCTTAGAAGTGTTTGGACAGACTTGTCTTCTTCATATTTTTCTGTAAAACGATTGTGAATTCTTAGAGCAACATTATTGGCAACGGATTTTGTTATTTAAAGCTTTCGAAAAGCTATTCTCTGTCCTCTACATAAATATACACGATAACCTGCCAAGCAATCAGTTTTTAAGCGCGCTAACGTTTTATGTCCTTCAGTCTGCCGTCTGTGACTTTAAAGAATTAATGAGATAAAGTTATATAGTAAAACGCTACCAGCAAATTCTCGGTAGCTAAGGATATTAAAAATATATATCGGCAAAAGCTATCATAGAGTGATTGAAGAAATAGTCCAAGAGTTAAAAGCCCAAGACAATTACTATAAGAAATGTCAGAATATTAGGTCGGGGAAAAAGTCTTTTCGCATAACGTAGGTATAAACTTATTATAAATTTTTTTTGACTGTACTATTTGTGTCTGGCTGGTTTTGGTAACATTAAAAAGGTTCCATTATAAAGAAAAGAAAAAAATAAAAAAAAGTTGTTTCCCGCTATTTTTCATTTGTTTTTCTCTCCGTAAAAATGAGTGAATCTAATGAAGAAATTCGATACATTTTAAAATTTTATTATAAAAAAGGCAAAAATGCAACTCAAGCAGTGAAAAAAATTTGTGATGTTTATGGACCTGATGCAGTGTCAGTAAGAGTAGCACAAATTTGGTTCAAACGTTTTCAGTCCGGAAATTCTGATGTTACAGATGCACCTCGCTCTGGTCGCCCTGTTACGAATAAAATTGACGCCATTTTTGAAAGAGTGGAGCAAGATCGGCATATTAGTAGTTACGATGTAGCTGAAGAACTGGGAATTGACCACAAAACAGTTTTGACCCATTTGAAGAAAGCTGGTTATACAAAAAAGCTCGATATTTGGGTGCCACACGAGCTCACTCAAAGAAACTTAATGAACCGTGTACTCATTTGCGATTCATTATTGAGACGTAATGAAACCGAGCCGTTTTTGAAGAGATTGATAACTGGCGATGAAAAGTGGATCACGTACGACAAGAACGTGCGAAAAAGGTCGTGGTCGAAAGTTGGCCAGGCTTCACAGACTGTGGCCAAACCTTTTTTTTTTTTTTTTTTATTATCGTCTGTAAAAAAATGCTGCTTACGCACTGTCTCCCGGCCAAAAGGGGGAGACCGGGAGGGGGTGTGGGGCTCACTGCGGCCGACGCGACCACCGCAGTCCTACCCACTAAAAAACTTCAGACGACGCCCACCGCTGTTGAAAAGGGGCGAGGCACCAGTGCCCGGGTTTGTAGCTTCTGGTACCCCGCCCGCGGCCAACGTCCCCCGGATCAGAACCGGGGAGACCTCCTCAGGAAGGCGCAATTTGCAGCGCCCCCCCTACCTCTATGTGCGGCCATGGCGTAACTGGCCGACTTCGGGGGGGGGTCTATGGCGAGACGGAAGGGGCCCCCTGCCCCCGCCGCCTAAGACCCCCCGGGCGCTGCCTGACGGGCCCTCCTGGCCCGCCCGCTGCGCCAACGGCGTAGCCGGAGAGAGAGCGGATCCCGCTCCCTCTCCCGCTCCGCGGCCTCCTTCTGCGACATCACCACTTCGCAGAAGGAGGCCGCGGCTAACGTCGACCGCGGCCCCGCCCACGCAGGGCACGCCACCAAAGTGTGCTGCGCGGTGTCTTCCGCGCAGTCACAGTGGTGGCAACACCGGGTCGACTCCCCCCCGGCGACGTCACACAGATACTTCCCAAAGCACCCGTGCCCGGAAAGTACCTGCGTGAGTCGGAAGACTGTGGCCAAACCTGGCCTAACACGAAATAAGGTGATGCTGTGTGTATGGTGGGATTGGAAGGGCATTGTTTATTATGAGTTTTTACCGCCCGGCAAAACCATCGATTCTGATCTTTACTGCCAGCAACTGATGAGATTAAAGGAAGCAGTCGAGAGAAAACGGCCGGAATTGATCAACAGGAAGGGTGTGGTCTTTCATCACGATAACGCTAGACCACACACATCTTTAGCCACTCAGCAAAAATTAAGAGAGTTCGACTGGGAGGTCCTAGTGCATCCACCATATAGCCCTGACCTTGCGCCTTCAGATTTTCACCTGTTTCGGTCTCTGCAGAATTCTTTAGGTTCTGTAAGGTTGACCTCAAGAGAGGACTGCCAAAACTATTTGTCCCGTTTTTTTGATCAGAAGTCCCAAAGTTTCTACAGTAACGGGATAATGTCTCTGCCCACAAAATGGCAGAAAGTTATTCAACAAAACGGTACATATATATTGTAAATAAATGTAAATAAACTTTGAAAAAAATGTCTTGACTTTTCATACAAAAATACGAAAAGACTTTTTCCCCAACCTATAACTTTAAAATGGTTGACCATTCGCTCTTTCCTAAGTTTCTAATCAGAATGGATATTTGTTAATTAAAACAAGGAAACGATTCGAAGCAGTATTGAGAAGAATAATGTATTTGGTTTGGCACTGCAATTGGGCACAATCTAGGAAGCAAATTACCACTTAGTACGTAGTTAGACTCTAATACGTGAGTTGGGGACAAAATAAACCATTACGCTTTATAGTAACGAATAATTCCAAAAATATATTGCAGACTATGATAGCACGAATATATATATTTTAGTAAATAAACATGATAAGTAGCTCCATAACCTAAAGTTGCCTTAAATATACTAAGTAATGTTGAATTTTATAATAATCACTAAGCTAAGCTATCTTTGGATATTGCTGTAAACTTTATTTTTGGAAATGAAAAAAAATGAATTATGGTATATCATAATGAAACAGATAAAATGACGTGTATACATATAATTAACTCATTTTAAACTTTAATGACACACAATAAGTGGCAAACTTAAATCAAACTAAAATCATGCGTTGAAAATAATCTGTTTCATACAAGGTCATTTTACTTCGAACAAAGTTACCACAGTAAAATTAAAACAGCAAAACTTATATGTGATGTTCTTAAAATTATGTAATCACTTGTAGTCAACGTTGATATACAATTGTATACTTAAAAAAAAACCAGTGCTGACGCTGTTTATTAATTTCATATAACTGACGCGTCAAGACTGGTGATTTTCGTAGTAGTAAAACCAATGTTGCGTGATAAAAGGTCATATATACATACATACAAAATGAGAAAGAAAGATAATACAAGAAGGTCATTCAGTCAGGCCAAGCAGGTGGTCTTATGCCATAAAAAAGACATTACCGACCAGGAATCAGAAAAAGAAATCGTACAGTCCGTTATAAATTAGACTGCAGAAGGTCTTCATAATTATTAGAAATATTTTAAAAAGGAAGGTTATTTTTTAGCACCTCACATCTGATTATTATTTTATTTATCATATTAGCCTTATTAAGTCAATTGCTGAATATTGGCCTCCCAAATAGATTACATTCTTATATATTTTCCCATAATTACCAGGGTGAGCAGGCGGAATAACGATGGCTGTTCACTTTAGCACACAGAATGAAGCTGCTGCCCATCATCCGGTAGGATTTCTCTTAGTCGACTCATACGACTTCCGAGAATCGACAGAGGGTGGCACTATTATAGGCAGGTACCATACGGCAAAATAATTTTATTTCCAATATATATTTCACTTTCGTATCAGTTGTTATAAATCGATAAGGCCATTTTTACATTTGAATGGTAACAAATATTTTGCAGTATAGCAAAGAACATTAATAAAAACACACTACTGACTCAAACTTGACTGTTCGTACTTTAGAAGCAGGCCACTTCGGTACCTACCCAATTACTAGTATACAGAGACGAAAATTTCCACCTACAAGTAATTCGTATGGTGTGGCGTTGTTTCAAATTGAAAACACCGGCTTCGTAACATCGTCGGACACGATTGGTTTGTTACTGAAATTGTTTTCTCTCCGAACGTAGAGCTTAGTAATTGGCTATTTTCGAACCGATAAAAAGTTTAGAGTGAGTACAGTGCGATGTTGAAGCGCCATTTCAGAGTCTAACTACGCTATGACACTTTTGGACACGGTTGATTTGTTCCGTTAACGATAGGGCCGTTAATTGCTCGATAGCTATTTTGTTTTATAAGATTTATGTTCCCTATTTTAGAACATCTCGTAGCTCCGCTGTTTCCGGTGATTGAAAACTATTATCGAAGTAAAACAGAGACCACGAAGGTCCGACCTAGAATAGGTGACCATTTGTGTGACATCTAAAAATAAGTGCTACTGTGTTTCGATAGGCGTGTGAGCTGCTGGCTGTCTGGATGGTTGATACTATTTGAGATAGTCTTTATATCAAGTTAGAAACGTAAGGGTTTGAAAAATATAATCAGCATGCCAATAATCTGGCTACACAAATCCGCACTGGATCCGCTTGATGCATGAGCGCAGGGGCTGATATGAGTATAACTTTGTTTAACGAATATGAATATTACCAAGTTGAAGGTAAGAGTTTAGGAGGAGTATAGGGAAGAGGCCAAAATAAAAAGAGATGTAACGAGTGGTCTCGTTAGATGGATGAGTTGACGACGAATAACCGAGGTGACTGTTGGTCTCCCCCGACTGGTCTCCACCTTGTCGTGGTGGGGGGCTGAGTACCTCCCGGTAGGGTGCAGAGGGCGCTAGGGGAGGACGGTTTCGGAGCGCTAGTAACCTAACGGTGACAACCACTATCGCTCCGACTCGCATGCGCACGCACACGGGCTGACTTTGTTGAGCAAGCAAATTACTTCCCCTTTTCGTCAGAAAAGAGGAGCAATTGCGCCCAGGTTCGCCTGGAGGGACTCGCTAACCCTAACGCGCCTCCGGGGCGACGGACTACATCCCGTCGCCCTCATCAGCCGTGCGCGCACGCCCATGCACGCCCAATCTTTCCCCCCTTCCTTGCGTATCCTTGCACAGTTGTTACGGTGTACTTGGTGACTGCGGGAAGATGGAAGGAAGCAAGAAGACGAACCCGACGACGCCGGCGACACCTCAGTCGCCTAGGATTTCGGCCGGAGAGGAGCGAGCCATTCCCCTCACCCCCGGGGCTTATGCCCAACCCCCTGCCGGGGAAGGGTATGAACCCGGGAGAGGACGCTCCCCAGCCATGACGCCCCCCACGCCGCGCATCCCGCGCGAATGGGGAAGAATACTGACGCCCCAAGAGAGCCCGGTGCTGACGAAGGCGCCCTACATACCTTCGCCGCGAGGACGACATGAGCGCGACCTAGTAATGACGGCGCGCCTGGCCGAAGCAGGCCTCTTGACGGACGGGCTGCTCAAATGGATGGCTGCCTACATCAGGCTCGCCGAGTATGACCTCGGTCTGTCCGATGAGCTGCAGCCGCTCGACACAGCGGCCCTGGAACTCGCGGCCACCATGCCCTTCACGCTGCCCCCTCTGAGAAGTGAGGTCGAGCAGCCCGGAAGGGCAAGAAAAAGAAAGGAGCCGTCACCGCTTCAAACCGAAGACAAGCGGCGACGTACAGCTTCCGAATCGGGAGCAAGATCCCGCAGCGCGAGCGGGCGCGTGGAAGCCTCCTCGGCCGACATGCCGCCACCTACAGCGCCGCCACTAAAGAGGAAACTCAATTACGCGACGCCCGTCGCGACGCCCATAGCCCCAGGAACACCGGAGCTGTACGCCGCCGCCGACTTGATGCCGCAGCCACAGCGCGCGCCGCGTCCACACGCACGGCCGACCGTGCCCGCGCATCCCCACTCCACACCCCCACCTCCCCCCACCACTACCAGCGGTGGGGCGCCCCCCTCCACCACCCCCCGCACCTCAGCGGGGGTTCCTTCCCCCTCTATCCCCACCCCTACATATTACCCCCCAACCCAATACTTCCTACCCCCACCACCTACACCAGCGGCCCGCGCGCCCACCGGTACTTTCGCCGCCGCCACGACGCCTTCCGTGGTTACCGCCGCCGCGACGACCGCTACCGCGACAACCTACGCAGCGACAGCCGCCGCGAAGCGCTCGCCCGCGGTCCCGACCGCCGCCGCCGCCGCCGCCGCCGCTACCGCCGCCAAAACAGCCGCACCAAAGACGCCCCGATACCCGCCCCTGGTGGTTGAGAAGCTTCCCAACTGGAGCACTCACTTCAGGGAGCTGAAGAAACGCCTGGGCAGAGCACCGACCGCGCGCCCCTTCCAGCAGGGCGTACGTTTCACGCCCACCGACGCCGAAGAGTACCGCATCATACAGCGGTACCTCACTGAAACATCGAAGGAGACCAACTTGGCGTGGTTTTCATATTCGCTCCCTGCAGAGAGGAGCTTCAAGGTCGCCATCAGGGGCATCCCGGCTGACACCGAGCCCCTGGAGATGCTGGAGGAGCTCACCTCCCTCGGGTACACCCCGGAATTTGTACGGCCCATACGGGCTAGGCAGGGACGACCGGGGTGTATATTTTTCGCCCAACTGAAGAGGACCGAGGGAGTAGCCAACATCTACTCCATCACCGAGCTCCTCTGCATGCCAGGGGTGAAAATTGAAGCCTGGAGGATTAAGCGCGGGCCGGCGCAGTGCCACAGGTGCCAACAGTTTCGGCACTCGTCGCACTGCTGCCACCGCCAACAAGCCTGCGTCCGGTGCGGGGAAGAGCACCCAGCGAGGGAGTGTCCGAGGCCATTGACGGAGCCTGCCACCTGCGCGAACTGCGGGGGCTCGCACCCGGCCAACAATTCGAGGTGCCCGGCTTACCTACAAGAGGCAAAGCTGAAGCGCGCCGGCACGGTAGCCAGAGCGGGTCGACCGCTTACCCAGAAATCCGCCGTGCCGGCGGACGCTGGAGTGCCCCACCTAATGGCCCCAGCCAACGACAAGCCTCCCCCCTCCCGCAGGAAGAGGGGGAAGCAGAAGAAGAAAGGCACCAAGCCGAGCGAGCCTCCCGCCGCCGCAGCCACCACACCGGTGAACGCACAGAGTGCCACCACCGCGAGAGCCGCCCAGATTCAGATCCTCTCTGACGTACTGGCGGCTCTTCAACAGGACAAAGACCCCGTCAATGTCCTCCTAGGACGTATGGCTACCTTACTCAAGACTAATGGCTAATCTAAAGATTGTCCATTGGAATGCCTATGGACTTACGGGGAAGATCGGTCAATTGAAGATCTTACTCCAAGACTTCAACGTGGATGTGTGCCTGATCTCAGAAACACATCTACGACCTACCGACACCCTCAAGAAGATTGGCCATTACATCACGTACCGACAGGACCAGGTCACGACCTCGAACAGAGCTTATCGCGGGCTGGCGGTCCTGATCAAGAGGAAAGTCGTGCACCAACTGATTCCTTCACGGTCAGAGCCACCCACGTCACTCTACTCACTGGGTGTAGAGCTCTGCCTGAACGGGAACCCCGTCCGCGTGTTTGCAGCCTACAAACCACCACAGGATCCGCTGGATGTGGGCGACATACACCATCTTATAGACGCCCCACACCCCACCATAATAGCGGGTGACCTGAACTGCAAGCACGCGGCGTGGAACTCCAACATCCCCAACGCATGCGGTCGCCGACTCTTCAAGGACGCCGAGACCAGAGGATACTATGTCCATGGACCAGAGACACCCACTCACTACCCGTACAACGCGGCGCACACACCGGACGTATTGGACATAGCTATCCTCCACAACTTTGACTGCCAGCTGACGCAGGAAGTCCTCTTAGAGGACATCCAATCTGACCACCTCCCGGTACTGATGGATATATCAGTGGTCCTGACTGCAGCGAAGCCACCGGCACCCAGACGCTGCACTGACTGGGGCAGATTCTGTGAGCTGATCGACCACGGTACACCGTCGTACCCCACCGAGACTCCAGACCAAGTGGAGAGTTTAGCTGCCGACCTGACGTCTTGCATCCAGGGCGCCCTCTCGGCATCATCGCACACCATGCCCGCGCACAAGGGACGTCCCCCTGTTCCCGCGGACATCAGGAACTTACTAGCGAGGAAGAGGCGCCTCAGGAAGGATTGGCAGCGTACCCGCTGTCCAACCATCAAGACGCAGCTAAACTCGATCTCCGAACGCGTGAAGACTGCCATCAGCTCACACGAATCGATGACATGGGACAGACACATAGAGAAGGCGGGAGAGGACTGGACGGGTATTCACCCACGGGCCCGTCCCCCAGTCAGACCACTGAAAGGATCAGACGACCTTCCGCGCTACCGTGCAGCAGACAGAGCGGAGATATTCGCAGAGCATCTCGAACAGCAGTTCCGCCTGAACGCAACCACCAATGAAGACCACGAGCGCCACGTCATGGAGAGTAACGCCGTATACTTCTCTGCACCGATGGCGACCAACGAGGATCCCATTGTCTTCTCGCCGGGCCAGGTGCAGAGGGCTATCAGGCGCTCCAAGCCCAGAAAGGCACCGGGCGCCGACGGCGTTACGAACCTCGCCTTACAACACCTGCCTCCAAGGGCGGTAGCCGCCATGACCAGAATTTTCAACGGCATCATGCGCACTGGCCACTTCCCGGACACATGGAAGTCCGGAAATATTATTATGTTGCCCAAACCCGGGAAGAACGTGCAACATGCCGCGAGCTACCGCCCCATCTCACTGCTGTCCGCGACATCGAAGCTGTTCGAGAAGCTCCTGCTCGCCCACCTGACTCCTCACCTAAAACTGCGTGAAGAGCAGTTCGGATTCCGTGCCGAACACTCGACGACGCTGCAGCTCTCCAGAGTACTGCACCACTTCACCGTGGCGAAAAACAAGAAGGAGCACACAGTCGCAGTACTCCTGGATATGGAGAAGGCATTCGATCGTGTTTGGCACGAAGGTCTGCTGCACAAGCTGACGACGTCCAGCGCGCCCAGAAGAGTCCTGCAGGTGATAGCCTCATTCTTAAGGAATAGAAGATTCCGAGTAGTGGTGGAGGACGCCGTCTCCACCGAACGGAGAGCCGAAGCCGGAGTTCCGCAGGGAAGCTGCCTCTCCCCGCTCCTGTACGCGCGATACACCAACGACATTCCTGTCACAGAAGGAGTACAGCTGGCGCTGTACGCTGATGACGCCGCGTACTTCTCGTCGTCGTACAGGAGCTTCTTTGCTGTAAGAAGAATTCAGGAGACCCTGGATGCCCTGCCAGCATGGCTTGAGAAGTGGAGGCTCAGAGTGAACGCCCCGAAGACCCAAGCCATGGTGACACGCCACACGCACAAGCGTAAACACCCACCACTACTCCACCTGCAGGGACACGACGTCGAATGGTCCCATCAGGTCACTTACCTCGGGGTCACGATTGATCGTGGCCTAAGCATGAGCACTCACGTAGCGAAGATCATCGCAAAGGCCAAGTCCGCGCGATTCCTCCTGCGACCAGGGCTCAACTCCACGCTCGCATTGAGGACGAAGCTCGGGGTCTATAAGATCTACATTAGACCCCTGATTACCTATGCAGCGCCAGCCTGGTACGCACTGTTGAGTCCCACAGGAAAGAAGAAGTTGGAGGTGCTGCAGAGCGCCACCCTACGACGCATCGTTCATGCTCCACGCTACGTGAGGAATGCCACGATCGCAAGGGATTTGCACTTAGAGAGCGTTGAAGCCTTCGTGGGTCGCCTGGCGGAACTGATGTTCGGGCGGGCGGATGCCTCAGGCCACGAACACCTTCGTGACCTGGCGCCGCTGCACGCTCGACCACCAGACGCCAAGGCCTATGCCCGAAGCCTTATCCCTCGGGAGACCTAGGGAGTGACCTGACGCCATTATACCAGATCAGAACACCATGCTAGCTGATCGCCCCAGGGCATGATCGCAGCACCACCGGACTCGACACCCCCGGACTTTCATCATCGGCTGAGAACAGCCACCCCAACGACGCGCCCGTATTCACGGGCGCCGCAGGACACCGCGGCCAGGGGGCACTGCCCCGATCCCGCGCCGTGACCCCCCCCTAGGGGGCTCACGTAGAAGACCACGAGTAGGGCGCTAGGGAAAAGGTAACACCCAGAGATTGGCGGCTCTGGGTGCTCTTAGTACTGACTACCGGGGGGGAAACTAATAGGGACCTGTGGAGTGTCTTAGGCGGCTGGGGCAGGGGGCCCCTGCTGTCTAACCATGGACTCTCCGAAAAGTCGGCCACACACACTATGGTCGCACAAGGAGGTAGGATGGGCGCGTCCACTGCGTCTCTCTGAGGTCTACCCGGTTTTGGTCCGGGGGACGTACCCGCGGGCGGGGTGTCAGACTGAAACCTAGATACTGGCCTCCGCTTCTGTTTGTCCACAAGCAGCGAGAGTCGTCGGAAAATTCTTAGTGGGTATTTCTGCTAACGGTTGCGTCTGTCGGTGGTGAGTACCACACCCTCCCTCGGTCCCCCTTTGGCCGGGAGGCAGTGCGTAAATGCATGGGCGAATTTTGATGTAAGTTCATTGATGGGCCCGGCTGGAAAATAATGATGATTATCTGAAGTTCTATTGATTTGGATATTATTATACTTTCTTTATAACTAACACCTTCACCAAGATTATAGCTATAAATTGAAATGAGAACACATAAATTAAATGTCGATTACACTAAGATTGCTTAGTGGTGCTTAGGTTTAAAGTGCCACTTTACTGGGGATTATTCACTTCTTGAGTTAATTCAATTAAAGCGGTTGCTGTAAGCGTTATCCAGCATTCAATAGTAAAAGTTCTGAAGGTACAAATTGAAAGGAAGGAACTATTGTAGTTTTATCATATCCATTTTTTCGACAAACATATAGGCAGAGAACGTTTCTTATATTTTTTTAGCATGGTACATTTAAAATATGGCTATTAACTTTTTTAAGGTATCATCTATCCAACTAAAAAAAGTGAGTGTATTTTTACTCGCCTACCTCGTTATGAAGGCTGTATTTAGAAGGGGCTCTTCAAAAATAAATGGGGTTTTCTACAATGTGTTTTCGGTTCAAGCACTTGTAAATTTTATAAGAAAATATTTAGTGTTGGAGAGGTCATTTTCGTTTGGTCAGGCTCTTCTACTAAATCGCTCGTGGTACCGCCAGATTAGATAGTTGGAAACGATTACTAAAGTTTCTCTTTCGTTGAGTCAGTTAGTTGTAGCCTTCACTTCGGCAGCATTAACAATTGAGCGCTTAAAACAAATAGTCGTGAACGAAATTGAAATAAATCGAGAGATGGATGTGAGTGTCATAGCTAAAGATTAAAATGTACGTCACAAGAAAATAAGAACAAATAAGCACATATTATGAGTACCTTTCGACTTCTTGGCGGGAAAGTGAAGCGTGATGTCTGCAGTTTTGTTTTATTTTCTCAAATTTGTGATATGTCTAACATTAATGTGTAATAACGGTGGATTATTAACCATTAAGTGTTTGTGAACATACATGAGTGTTGGTAAATCAAACAAAACAGTGCAATATCACTTTTCAAATTTTCTCTCAAGGAGTCCATGTGAGATCTCAGTATGGTCCCACATCTTTACTGAGGACTCAAGGGGTTTAGGGGAGGGTATTTCATCCTCGATTTATCATCTTAATTACCATCTCATTCTCATTTACTATATATTATATATAATTAATATATCACTTACTTGACACTGGCTAAATGTGCTAGCCGCACGAAGCCATTATTTAAAAGAAAGAAGAAGAGTACCTTTCTTATTTTCAAATACGTAATGACATCAAGCCCAGAAAATGTCATTAATAGACATAATGCTTAACGTCACACACTTATATAAAGTAAACTGAAATCAGAATATAAAAACCCTCATATAACTAATCTCACTGTCATCAGCCCAAGAACGTCGATACGATCGATTGTATTGGCACTTATATCAGATCGTCTGTCAATGGGTATATAGGGATCCTACCAAGGTTTTAGGAGCCTTTTTTTTTTTTTGTTTTACGTCGGTAACAAAATGCATTTACGCACTGCCTTCCGGCCAAAGGGGGGACCGAAAGGGGGTGTGGGACTCACCACCGGCAGACACGACCGCCGGCAGCAATACCCACTAAAAATCTTCCGACGACGCCCGCCGCTTGTTGAGAAAGAGGCGGGGGCCAGTACCTGGGTTGAAGCTTCTGACACCCCGCCTGCGGCCAACGTCCCCCGGACCAAAACCGGGAGGACCTCCTCAGAGAGGCGCAGTGGACGCGCCCCTCCTACCTCCCCCTGCGACCATAGCGTGTGTGGCCGACTTCCCGGAGGGTCCATGGTTAGACAGCAGGGGCCCCCTGCCCCCGCTGCTTAGACCCTCCTGGCGCTGCTGAGCAGGCCCTCCTGGCTTACCCGCAGCGCCCTCCATAGGTCCCTTTTAGTTTCCCCCCCGGTAGTCAGTACTAAGGGCACCCAGAGTCGTCGGTCTCTGGGTGTTACCTTTTCCCTAGCGCCTCCTGCGCCCTACCGGGAGGTACTCAGCCCCCCCACCACGACAAGATGGAGACCAGTCAGGGGGGCAGGTTTTAGGAGCCCAAGCCAACCGCACCTGCAAGTGGTGTAATTGGCAAAGTGTGGGCGCACATAATGCCTCTGCCTACCCCTTCGAGGAAACAGGCTTGAATTTATGTATATATATACATATATCGATATATGCTCAAATATTTTGTGAAATTTTGTTTATTATTTAATTATGACAAAAATTTGTAACATTAAAAAAAAAATATTGACATTATACCTATAGTATTATTTTCATAAAGTTTCTGTATTTCTGATAAGTAATGCTGTTATGTTTAATATTATAGCCGCTTTAGAGCTTGTAAGGTTTTAAGATGGTTGATTATAATATAAATATATAAAATTATAATTTCTCGGTGACAAAGTTATTTCAATTAAACTCAAATGCAAAGCTTTGGTGGTACCATAAAATTCTATCATAGGTATTCCTAAGGCGCCCCCAAGGAATAAGTGACTAAAGGGTATATTAAATAAATGCCACGACATCTTGAAGACATGTCGCAGGCAAATTATGGACAGTAGCGTT
Source organism: Musotima nitidalis (assembly GCA_949126915.1). Taxonomy (NCBI): domain Eukaryota; kingdom Metazoa; phylum Arthropoda; class Insecta; order Lepidoptera; family Crambidae; genus Musotima; species Musotima nitidalis. The sequence continues at coordinate 6,215,857 of OX421429.1, forward strand.
TAAAAAACTACTAGTCATAGCCGGTGAGTTTCTTGCCAGTAATTCTTACATAGCGGTGGCTCGTAACTGGCACTTAGATTCACTTACACCTAAATATTCTTTTTGAATTGTTACGTTGCTTGTAACTGGATCTTAGCTTCGTGATTTTAGTGTAATCATACTTCGATTGTTTTTGTATATTTATTTACAATTTTGACCTTTTCAAGTACTATGTAATAATTTATGAATAAAAAACTTGTTGATGTTTGAAGTTTTTTCGTTTACTACAATTTTACAATATGGAAATTCTATATGATGAAAATAAATTATCAACTAGATCTTCTTAATCGTGTCGCTCTTGATAATTACTGGTATTAATAGGGGCGGATGACATACGCTATCAGCTAAACATTTAATGTTTTTAGTGTTTGGCTCTAAAATTTTGTTAACAGAAGAATACGAGACAAAGAGAATGAGAACAAAAGAGATATCTAGATTTCTCTAGTTTCGTAATGACAAAAGATATAGTATAGCCTCTTGTTCCAGTATAATTGATACTTTACTTAGCTTCCAGAGCAGTATTATTTTTTTACTTTCAATTTAATTAAGGTCGGCCGATATATTAGAGATTATATGCAACCGCGGATTTGACATTCTCCCTGCGACCGAAACCTGACATTTAGATACAACGACATTCGGCGCAAGTTTGTCTGGACAACTTTGTGTTATTTTTTTAATAAATATTTTTGGCATTCACAATGAATATTTCGATTTTTTTACTAGAACTTGTGTTATTTTTACAGATGGGTGACTTTCATTATAATTATTATTATATAAAATAATACGCACTAATCATTACTAAGAGGCACCAATGACTTTTATGTAGAACTTTTTATAAACGATAATTAAACTAATTTCTTAACTGACAAGCCACAGCTCTGTCAGAAAAACAGGCAAGAAACTCACAGGCTCTTTTAAATTTTCAATTGGTTAGGTACTTCAAAGTCAAAGTCAAAATTATTTATATAAGTTTGGCTCAAAAAAACTCTTATGAAGGTCAAAACTTAAATACTAGCGCGCACATTCATTGCGGGCGGAAGCTTGATCATAAAAGAACGGGCTAGAAAATCGTCAAGACTAGTTTTTGCTCCCGCTAGTTACAAGAAAATGTACCTAGTAGTATAACAATTGGACAAGTCTACAAAAACCTGTATTCTGCAGTTTTAAGATTTAAAATGAAAGAAGAAAATGTCTCTTTCTTTAAGTTATACGACCATGATGACGAATAAACATACTAGACATGAGCAGACCAGTCCCCACTGGCGGCACCTGTTCATGAGTATGACGTATGAACCAGCCATCGTTTCGCTCAACCATATTTTAGAGAACGTAACGACCAGACGCATGACACCTGTGACGACGTGTGACGCTATACAATGCAATATAATATAACATTAACAATATCACGTTTTAAGTGACTCATATGAGAAAAGCCTTTATAAAGCGGAAATCGGAATCCTTTAAAGACAGCAGCTTTATTTAAGCTTAACTGCTGTATATTGCTTAGGATTTTTTTCCACAAGCACATTTAAAAGCGTATTAAATAAAAATGTAAAAAATAAACTGTTCGAAATATTTTTTTTGCATTATGACGAAGGACAAAAGTATTAAATAAAACTCTCATGTATTCACCTACGACCTAGTAAACCCGAGGCATCATAGCGCATCTAAACTTAAGTTGCCAACAAAATTTACATACGACATACTTTTCAAAACTATAATAATGAATCTAGCAGGCAGGACTTTACATACATTTTAGAAAGTTTCAATAAATCCTCGCTTGCAAGTTACCGAACACGTTTAATCAAACCTCCACACTGGGCACTTAGATTTTTACGACAATATATCCACCCTTCACGCTATTAACTCAAGGAGGATATTCTTAAAATATTCATCCTTTTCGTCGCCAATAAAACTTCAAAGTTTCATAAAAACTTTCATCGTATTAGCGCCGGAAAACGGCAATGTGCGTCTCGGTTACGCTTAAAATTTGGGTTCCTTGGCAAACCAGCACAGAGAGTTCTTTGTGTTATGTTACCAGACTTGACATGTAGCTTATTATCATTAATTTTCATAAATGCTTAAGATTTTGATATTTTTGTTCATATTTATCTTTATCTCATATCAATACACATATGTTGTATTTAAAACACATATTGATGATTTTTTCTCTTAAATCTTGTGTGGCTTATTATAAATCGGGATCTAAATTAGACCAGGTTTAAAACTAGTGCTGTCACTTTCATTTGATAAGCTGAAGACAGTGACAGCACTATTTTTAAACCTGGTAATTTAGATCTTGTTTAATAATAAGCCCCTTTATATATAAACATACAAATAATTGTATTTAGTTTAGACTTTGAGGAGTACCTTTTGTGTAACAATAAATGATATCACTATTTGGGAAGGAACTGACTCTTGTACCACTATACCACAGGGAAGTGTACCATAAGGTGTCTGTATTTTACAGTGAAATTGTGATAGTAGCAATGAAGTATTATTATTAGCTTACCTGATGATTAGCGGAAGCAAGGGTTGATTCCATTATGTCTCGAATGAAGTACTCACGTTGACTTTAAGCACATTTAATAGGGATCTTAGCTTAAATGTTTGCGATAAGTTTCGGTACCCGGTGGTAGTAAATAATGCACGTTGGCAATCATCGCTATTTAAAATAAACAAATTTTAGAGCTCTAAATCTTTTTGCTTTTTTAAATATTATATGGATAGTTAACTTAGCATAGTTTGCAACTCCCAATACTGCTTCTATATTGAGAATTGTCATCTATGGTGATCGACCCTATACTTGGTGACAGTGAGGTTTTGGAACGGAATCCTGAGAAAGGTATATAGGTACAAGTATTTTATGTGGAAGGAGAGGAATTGGTATTAAAACCAAAATCAGGTTAATACGAGCCCTAGTATTTCCTATTTTTCTATATGGAGTGGAAACCTGGACGATCTTAGCCCGAGAACGACAAAGGATCGATGCATTCGAGATTTGGTGCTGGAGGCGCTTACTTAGAATACCTTGGACCGCAAAACGCACTAATGTTTCCATCTTGAGTCAACTCAAAATAAAAACCCGCTTGTCGACCATATGCCAACAACGTATTCTTTCGTACTTTGGCCACACGCGCAAAGGCGATGAAAGCCTGGAAAAACTGATTGTCGTTGGAAACACAGAAGGCAACCGATCGCGAGGTCGTGCACCAACCAGATGGAACGATCAAGTGAAAGACTCATCGTCCTCCAAATTCTACGCGGTCGTGAAAGACGCGCTGGACCGGAACCGGTGGAAGCAGATCATCCGCTCCAGATGTTACTCCGATGCTAACCACGATCCTCAGATATGAGGGACCGACTATATAGAGAGATTTTATATGTAATTAGTTATTAAATTTGTAGCCTGTTTTTATTTTATTAGTAGTAGTAGATTTTTTTATCCTTGTGTTAGCCTAATTCATATTTTGTCTTATATTTTTTTTTAATGATTGTTTATACATCATGATGTACCCTTCTGTGTCCTTAATTTTTCTGTCCATTTAAGATTACCTGGAGGAAAATGCTTTAAGCGATAAGGCTGCCCATTATAAATGTGCACTTTTGTCTTTACCATGGTGTACAATAAAGAATAAATTATTATTATTATTACAGTTATGTAAATTGATTTAATGTTTATTTTATTTACATTTAAGGTTAATTCTATAAGAAGTGAGGATAATGACCTCTGCAAACCCTGCTTGAATATCTGTGATACTATCGCAAAGCAACAAGAGCTTGAAACATTATTACAACTCTCAATTTGCTGCAATTTTAGAAATTTAATCTGTGACATGGCCCTTTAGTAAATGAATAGTGACATACTGGTCTCAGCACAGCACCCTGGAAGAGAAATCCGTAGCCATTTGCTTTGTGCGCCTTGTCCCAGATACAAAGTTCTCTAATTAGAGCTTCTATTTCACGCCTGCTCACGTATGGTGCTCTAGTCTTGTACTAAAACCACCCGTTAAATGGAAGTATCACCTACTTTCTCTTTAAAATAATAATAATCGTTTTTATTTTAGACAATTATGAAACGATTAGATTGCTAATACCTTAAATTTCATATAAATATTTCTTTTGAAAAAAATTGTTAAAGTTAAATCTTTAATATTATATTATCATCTTACATTGACAGACGTTTACGATAGACGACGCCTATATAGATGTGTTACGTGGTACGTAGTGATATTTGTAATTCAAGCTTAATCCCGGTTATGTCCAAGACTTACGCTTAGGTCTCACTCGTCTAACTAGATTGTGTAGAATTTTAGTTATAGCATTTAGTGGTACAGTATCTGGCGTCAAATCTTGCACATTATTGCAAATAGGAGTAGTTTTAAAAAATAAATAGTATTGAAGGGTAGCAGTGTTATTCTTCGAACTGGCTTGAATTTCTATCACCGACCCGCCTGCCAAGCATGGTGATTATGGGCAATTACCCCTAATATTCAATCAATTGGGGAAGCCATTATTCAGCAGAGGACTTTACAAATCTGATATGATGACGATGACGAAGATATAGTTCACGCGGGAATCAAAACAAAACTAAAATCAATTATTTAGGTCTAATGCAAATTATATTAAACGATTAAGGTAATAATTGATGGACATCGAAATGAGTTTTAAAATTGTGATGGTTGCCAATGTGCAAAATCCTAGCAGCAAAACCTATTATTAGGTTTTGCGAGACCATTTTTAGTGCATGTACCTAATAAATATTCATATCTAGCACCACAGCAGTTCTTTATAGTAAGTAAGTTTTAATGTTAAGTTCGGGTGTATAGGCCTACCAAGGCCTACCTCACCTGCAAGTGGTGCACCTGCCGATCTACGGACAAGGATCTGGCGAACATAACAGTGCTCGGTAAGCGGCAATAGGCTCGCCGCCTATTACGTGGGACCAACTATATAATTGGCGAAATATTGGCGTATAGTATGCCTCTGCCTACCCATTCGGGGAAACAGTTGTGAATGTATGTATGTTGAATGTTAAGTAAGTTTGAAAGTCATGTGTCCATTAAAATTGTTGATCATTTGAAATCACACAAACGATTTTTCGGAGTAACGAACGTTTTGCGGTGTATGTCCCCTGATTTAATTTAATATGAATTCTCCTATTTTTCAAACCAGTTTAGTTTTAAAGAGGTTTATCAATTGTACTACTTGAAAATAATAAAATCAACAATTGAATAAGCTCAAGTTATTTCGACACTCGTAACCAGACCATCGGAGTCTAATTAGACTATAATTACGGAACAATTGAATTACTGAATACGAGTTTTCGAGAGTGGTACTGGTCTATGTATAGAAGAGGACGCCCAGAGCTAGACTTTATACCGTCAAATACTTCACGCAATGCTATGCGGTTTCGAAGAACACTGTAGCTAGCAATTATTAGATATATGAACCATAACCAATAGTGCTTGGAGGTGATGGGCATAGTATACTGATAATAGGAAAGTTCTAGAAATGTTGATGGTCGGACAACAAGCAGGTTAAGGATAAGGGTGTGTTTATTTATTATGTACATATTATAAGACTTGTAACTTACGGCGATGGTTTATCGCATCTAGTCCTCATCTAAGCTCATTAACGTTGATACAAAATTAAACACGGAAGATTCTTATGATGAGGGTAGGACTATTCTGTAAACGCTTCTAAGACTTGTAATTTGTACACTTTCTTATGAAGCTGGGTTATCTCGCCTAGTACTTTAGCATATGAGTCTGGAAGTGAGTACAAACCGTGTAGATCCCAAAGGTAAATCTTCCTGACATTCTTTACAAATATACATCAGTAAAACAGTTGCGCGTATTCTTGCCAATCCGTGCAGCCCTATCTTTATTAGCGCCTAATCGGATAGCAAGCAGGAAATAGTGTTATCGTTCATCATTTGAATCACCGTCACACCATGCCCTTTGAAAGATATTTGGAATTGTGAGACTCTCGATACTTTTCATTTGACAGACAGATTGGTTTAACATTTTGAGCCTATACACATTTATTAGGGTAGCTTGTGTAAAGTCCAGATTCGTCATATGTTTATCAAATTAGATTTTATGTATTTTTGATCACCCTTGTGATTCAGATTTTGTAGAGCGCATTGAAGGTACAAATCAAACAAATGTTACATATATCAATACGTATAAATTACCTAAACATATATTTAATAAGATGACCTTAATGTAGCAAAATACTGAAAATCTAAACGTAATTCAAAAACATTTCCAAGCTCATAAATGAGCTCTTATGTGCACGAGCTTCCGCAGAAACTAGTTATTTAATCAAACGTACAACTAACTGTTTGTATTCAAATTCAGAATTCTACTAATCTCAGTTTAAGCTTCACAGCTCTACTGCACCATGTGACTTTGGTAAATCCTTTATTGGATCGTGTTATTTAGCGGAACTAATGAAATTGCTCTTTATGCGCAAAAGCTGAATGAATTCACAGAAATTATTTTGCTAGCTGTCCCATACACGTTTATTTATATTTTGGTTCAACTGCTATGCAATTCGCGGATAGACGACCTTAACTTCGAATGCGTGATAGTTATTTGATGACTCTTTGTAACGAAAGGTAGTACAATTGATGTGCGAGAGGCCCAGTGACGTCCTTGCGACTCGGACTTAGGTCTCGGCGAATAACATTTCTATAAGCCACGAATAAAAGTCAGCAATTTGTCCTTCATATTTTAGCTAATGGTCTATATAGCCAGTTTATATTCAAGTGTTCAAGACATCTAAGTCAAAGAGAAATCGCTTTCAGACACCTGTCTCCTTAGACACATATCTCCTTATACACCTGCCTCCTTAGCCACCTGTCTCCTTAGACACCTATCTCTTTAGCCACCTGTCTTCTTAGATACCTGTCTCTTTAGACACCTGTCTTCTTGAACACCTGTCTCCTTAGACACCTTAGTCACCTCAGTCTCTACGAATCACTGCAACGTATTTATTGGAATAATGTAAACATCGCCATTGCTACAAATTAAAAATAAATGTAATACTATTTTTGGCCACCATCAGCGCCACTGTCTATGCGTAAATTGTATTAATTGTCAAGTCATTGTACTTTTCGTAATCGTGCAATAAACCGAAGTTTAATTTGTTAAATCTAATATTTGTATTATTTCCCACAGGTTATGGGCCGTCTCATATACCTATATTAGATCAGTAATTAAATATTTATTGCAAAGTTTTAAGTACAGTAACATAAAACGCGCATCCGAACCACTCTGTGAATAATGGCTACGACTAACCTACAAATTGAGAAATTAGCCGGCCGGGAAAATTATTCAACGTGGAAATTCGCAGTAAAGTCATATTTGGAATTGGATGACTTATGGGAATGTGTTGATCCTGGCACCGAGGTCGATCCGAAGAAAGACGTTAAAGCTAAGTCAAAGATAATTTTGTTGGTCGAACCAATTAACTACGTGCATATAGAAAATGCTACGTCATCGAAACAAGTTTGGCAAAACCTTCAAAATGCATTTGAAGACTCCGGGCTGTCTAGAAAAGTTGGCCTACTGAAGGATTTAATCAACACTTCATTGGATAACTGTCCTAGTATTGAAGAGTATGTGAATAAAATTATGAGTACAGCTCATAAATTGCGGAACATTGGCTTCGAAGTTGGAGATGAATGGCTGGGAACACTCATGTTGGCAGGGTTACCCGACAAATATAACCCTATGATCATGGGGCTGGAAAGTTCTGGCATCAAAATATCATCAGATTTCATAAAAACAAAACTTTTACAGGAAGTCACAGTATCTGAAAGTTCTGCATTCTTTACTAAGCACAAACACACTTCTAAGAATAGTGCAAAGCCAAAAGGAAAAGGCCCCCGTTGCTACAATTGTAACGAATATGGACACTTCAAAAATCAGTGCACATCACAAAAAAATTATTCAAAAAAAAGTAATCAAAATAATTTTTCAGCAATTTTTTCAGCTTACAGCACATTGAATCAGGATGACTGGTATATTGATTCAGGCGCTACAATGCACATGTCAAGACGCTCAGACTGGATGTATGATATAAAACTACCTCCGATTCAAAAAATAATGGTGGCAAATAGTGAAGCAGTCTCCGTGCAAAGTATGGGTAATGTAAATATACAAACCAAGTTAAATGGAAATGAATGTCAAATCCAGGTGAGAAATGTTTTATTTATTCCTAAATTGAGTGCAAACCTGCTATCGGTCAGTCAGTTAACAAAGAGTGGCTGTAAAGTGGAATTCACTGATACTGGATGTAATATATACAATGTCAATAAGAATTTAGTAGCAACGGCGAGGCTGACCAATAACATGTACAGACTCAATACTGTTACTGGTAATGCATATGCTGTGATAACTGAAAGTAAGTCAGATTTAACTACATGGCATAAGAGAATGGGGCATTTAAATATGGCAGACGTGAAGAGGTTAGAAATGTGTGCAGAGGGTATTGCTATAAGTAACAAAGAAATTGATACTATTTGTATATCATGCTGTGAAGGAAAACAAACACGATTACCATTTCCGAATTCTGGTTCTAGAGCAAATGCATTACTTGAGATAATTCATACAGATCTGTGTGGTCCGATGGAGACTCCGTCCGCCGGTGGTGGAAAGTATTTCATAACCTTCATAGACGATTACTCTCGAAAAGTATATGTTTACTTTCTAAAAAATAAAATGGATATTAAATCAGTGTTTGAAAAATTTAAAATTGAAGTAGAGAATCAACTAGAAAAGAAAATTAAAATTCTAAGAAGCGACAATGGCAAAGAATATTGTAATAAAGAATTATCTAATTTTCTAGCAGCTTCTGGCATCAGACATCAGACCAGCACTCCATATACACCGGAGCAAAACGGGCTAGCGGAGAGAATGAACAGAACGCTGGTGGAGCGTGCTAAGTGCATGCTGTTTGAAGCAAAACTGCAAAAATCTTTTTGGGCGGAGGCAGTCGCTACTGCAGCCTATATCATCAACAGATCCCCGTCACGAGTGCTGGCTGAGGTAACACCGTATGAAAAATGGAATGGTAAGAAACCAAACATTTCACATTTGAAGATATTTGGTTCCAAGGCCATGGTACATGTTCCTAAGCAAAATCGTGTAAAATGGGACCGTAAATCACGTGAATTAGTGTTTGTAGGCTACTGTGAGAATACAAAGGGATATAGATTCTTTGATCCGGTTAGTAAGAAAGTGGTAATCAGCAGAGATGCGACATTCGTCGAAAAATGTGATGACAGTGAAAATATCCCTCAGAAAATGCCTACTTCATTGCCACAATATGCTACTATCCCTATCCCTACTCCTACTGAAAATGACTCACATAATTTGTCAGTAGAAGACACAATAAATGTTGATGATAGCTCACCCAATAGACTAGACATCACATCATCATCTAGTAATGATACCTCATTTGATAGTTGTATTATGAATAGGAGAACTGATGACGAAACATATTATCCTGATACAGATGAATATAATGATGATGATAATGATAACAACTTTCAAAGAAACATCACACTAAGGTCACATCAGAGACAAAAAATGCAAGGTAATAATTACATGTGTGTTACGCAGGTTCCAGATCCACTGACTGCTGAAGAAGCTTTGTCAGGTCCAAATGCCAAACAATGGAAACAGGCAATGGATGAGGAGTACAAATCTCTGTTGGACAATAACACATGGGAAGTTACTACTCTGCCAGATAAAAAACATTCCATACCATGCAAATGGGTTTTCAAAACAAAGACAAACGAAAATGGAGACATAGTAAAATTCAAAGCAAGACTTGTAATAAAAGGTTGTTCTCAGAAACCAGGAATTGATTACACTGAAGTTTTTTCACCGGTTGTAAGGCTTGCATCCTTGAGATATTTGTTTGCTTTGGCTGTCAAACATGATTTAGACATATGTCAAATGGATGCTGTGTCAGCATTTCTACAAGGTGACATAGAAGAATAAATCTACATGAGACAGCCACCCATGTATGAAAATGATCAAAAAGAAAATGTATGTTTATTAAAAAAATCATTGTATGGTTTAAAACAAGCCAGCAGGCAATGGAATAAAAAGATTGATTTCACATTGAAAGAAATGGGTCTATCCCAATCTAAGCTAGATCCCTGTATTTACTTCAGAATTGAAAATGAAAATAATATAACTTTCCTGGCTGTCTATGTGGACGATCTGTTATTATTTATTAATAATCAAGAAACAAAAAGTTATATAAAAGAACAGTTACATAAACAGTTTAAAATTAAAGATCTTGGAGATGTGAGCTATTGCATTGGTATTCATGTAGAACGAGACAGGAAGAGAGGAGTAATATACTTGGACCAAAGAAAGTACATACTAGAAGTATTACAAAAATATGGTATGTCCAATTGTAAGACGGTCAGAACCCCAATGGAACCTAATACAAAATTGAGTAGAAAAGGAAATACAGATGAAATAAATGTTGTAGAATTTCCTTATCAAGAGATAATAGGGTGCTTATTATATATTTCACAAGTAACCAGGCCTGATATTAGTTTTGTTGTTAATATGTTAAGCAAATATAATTGCAAGCCCGAAACGCAGCACTGGGTTGCTCTTAAGCGTGTCATGCGTTACTTGAAAGGCACTCAAGATTATAGGCTGACTTATAAGCAGAACTCTGAAGAGACTATGGCTCATGGTTTTTGTGATGCTGATTGGGCTACCTCAGAAGATGATCGGCGCTCCTGCACTGGTTATGCATTTGTTTTTCAGGGAGGATCAATCAGCTGGAACTCAAGGAGACAACCTACTGTTGCTCTGTCTACTACGGAAGCAGAGTATATGTCATTATCATCTTGTATACAGGAAGCTTTATGGCTGAAACAATTTCAAGAATGTTTTTGGCCACAGATGATAAATAAATCTATGGTAATTTACAGTGATAATCAAAGTTCTATAAAGCTTTCAGGTAGTGATGGTTACCATTCCAGAACAAAACACATCGACGTGAGGCACCACTTTATCCGTGACAAAGTACTGGAAGGGACAATTGAAGTTCGCTATATACAGACTGATGAGATGGTTGCGGATGCTCTCACGAAAGCAACGACATACTCCAAGCTGTTTTTTTGTTCATCCAAGATGGGCTTATGTTTAAGAGAGGATATTGGAATAATGTAAACATCGCCATTGCTACAAATTAAAAATAAATGTAATACTATTTTTGGCCACCATCAGCGCCACTGTCTATGCGTAAATTGTATTAATTGTCAAGTCATTGTACTTTTCGTAATCGTGCAATAAACCGAAGTTTAATTTGTTAAATCTAATATTTGTATTATTTCCCACAGTATTCGATGCGTTTTATCTTCATGATAAAATAGTAGGTAGATCTAATATTATGATGATTTAATTCCTAAGAATGTATTTCACTTAAATAACTTTGACATGTATGAAATCATCATATCGTATGGCGTTGAGCTGCCTGAATCCTAATTTAAATTTCCAATGTCAGTTGGCATAGCCACTTCTCAGCAGCTGAATTCAGAAGATGAAGTTCTTCAAGCCCACCGGGAAAAGAGAATAAAATGTTAATTTGTTTTGGTCAAAAATATAATACAAGAATGTTAACCTATTCTTTAGGACCTGTAGAATAAGCGATAGGTACTTATCTTGGGAATAGATTTCGCTGTAAGAAATTTCCAAAGAAGGTAGGATTATAATTTAGCTTTGTGATCATAACCGGGAGGACCTCCTCAGAGTACCTCGTGGCCATGGCGTAACTGGCCGACTTCTCGAAGGGTCTATGGGAAAAGGTCCCCTGCCCCCAGCGCCTAAGACGCTGCCGGACGGGCCCTCGTGGCCGCTGTGCCAAATATAAGGATTCCGATTACACATCTCATGTTTGTATCTTATTAACTAGTATCTAGGTGATATGGTGACACGTTTTAAAGATCAGTTAAGGAATAAATGATTTAATATGTAACATTTAAAAATGGTTTTCTTTTATATCATCACTTAATCGAGCCCTTTAACAAAGATCAGAGGAACCCATTTTCTTTTTTATTTTTTACGTCGGTAACAATATGCGTTTACGCACTACTTCCGGCCAAAGGGGGAACGAAAGGGGATGTGGGACTCACCACCGGCAGACCCGACCGCCAGTGGGTATTACTATACCCACTAAAAATCTTCCGACGACGCCCGCCGCTTGTTGAGAAAAAGGCGGGGGCCAGTACCTGTGTTGCAGCTTCTGACTCCCCGCCTGCGACCAACGTCCCCCGGACCAAAACCGGGAGGAACTCTTTAGAGAGGCGCAGCGGACGCGCCCCTCCTACCTCCTTGTGCGACCATAGCGTGTGTGGCCGACTTCTCGGAGTGTCTATGGTTACACAGCAGGAGCCCCCTGCCCCCACTGCCTAAGACCCTCCTGGCGCTGCTTGACGGGCTCCCCTGGCCCGCCCGCTGCGCCCTCCACAGGTCCCTCTTAGTTTCTCCCCCGGTAGTCAGTACTCAGGGCACCCAGAGTCGTCGGTCTCTGGGTGTTACCTTTTCCCTAGCGCCTCCTGTGCCCTACCGAGAGATACTTACTGCTCCCCACCACGACAAGGTGGAGACCAGTCGTGGGGGGAATGATCAGATCAACCCAATCCAACCTCACCTGCAAGTGATGCACATGCCAGTCAACGGATGAGACTCTGGCGAAAATAATGGTGTCCGATAAGCGGCAATAGGCTCGCAACCTTGGGACCAACTATATAATTAGCGAAATGTGGGGGTATAATATGCCTCTGCCTACCCCTTCGAAAAAAGAGGCGTGATTATATGTATGTATGTTAATAATGATTCAGGAAATAATAAGAACGTGCTATCTCGAGTTTATTTAATTGAATGAAATACGACCGTAGTTATATTGCTACTTTAGTCGTATTCCATTAGGCAAATAAAATAAAATGATTCCTATATGTCCCACTTATAGTCTAACCTCTACAACCAACAGAACTTGATATAGTACTTTATCAATAAAATGTGTTATTTTAGAGCCCGTTATTTGTATCAACTTATCCGATGTTTATTAAAGGACACGACGTGACCAATCACACATGTATCTTGAGCTAACCTTATCACACTTCGTTTAAAAAGGCGCAAGTCTTATAATAGAAAAGACGGACTCCCATTCCACTGGAGATCAATTTAGAGAAAGGTAAAAATAGGTTCGCCTTATTTTTGGTGTGAATATCTGGGCTCAAGAGGCTGCTCTTTTTATAAAGTTTTATTTGGGGCATATTTAAGGTTGGTTTTACATTGATCTGTCGTTTTTTTCTTTCACAGCTTTGTGTAATAACCTATCATTCTGAACAAATTGAAATATAAACTTTTTGATGGTTGCTCGCCTACTTCGGGAATTATTTGAATCTCTCGAAGATCTACGATAATGATTAGAACATGCTTGAAACAAATGACTTCGACTAGACCTAGTCGAAGTTGTGGAGAAAGTCATTCCGCGGCGCAAAGAAGAACAGCCTCGTGAAGTACGAGAGCTGCGAGATGGCGTTCAAGCTGATTCAGGTACAGGTTATACATTTAGTAACACCACTGTAGTTCTTTAGCTAGGGGAGCGTGTCCAGCTTGGAGACAAAGGTCGACCCGCCAACACAGCTCCATACGCGGCGTTAAGTTGGCTATTTGTGAGATTATTTATTTGATCACCCTCACCTTTCGTCGGCTGAATCTTAATTAGAGTCGATCAGGGTGACTATAACCCATTTTTGCGAATAATTTTAACAATACTAACATATTATCGCCTATGCTCGTCGCAATAAGTGCATTGGTTGATGCTTAGTAATAAAACTATTAGACGATTATCGGCCTACGTCACCTGTGACTCGCTGATGGCGCAAAAATATGAACACGTTAAAATGGCTGCCAATCGGCATCGCTAGACTAGGTAAAACTATATTACACATTTGTCATACCGGAACTGATACCCATACCGTAGCCTCCGCGCTATATCAGTCACGAAAAAAATGATTTTCTATTGCATTTAATCTATCTATTATTCAAAGTATGTCGTTTATTACATAAAACAACACCTTGATCGATCCTTAATATTTTCTCCAATAATTGCTCAAGGCTTAAATGTTACATCATAATTTACTAAACATATAAAACACAATGCAGTTTGATGGAACCATTAGTGAAATACGATACAGAAGGGTCCTATACGATAACAGAATCTGAACACAATGGCTACGTTGATTTACGATACCTTCGTCACATCAACCATCCATCTTTATTCAGCATCCCTCATCACAAGAATTGTATAACATAATTATATCAGTTGGGAAACAGGGTCCCTACTCCTTGGTAATTTATATTAGGGCATCGTAACCTTTGGTACAAGTTAATTTTGATATACGTACAGAGGCGGATTTTAGCTTATAATGTAGAAAATTATTTTCCGCAGTAACGTCCTACTCATTTTTCAAGTATAGATTATATCCATAGATTATGTCCATTTCGTCGGGGATAGTGCAAATTCGCGAAACTACCATACGCAAAGTCCGCGTATCTGCAATAGATCTAGTTATAAATGGGAAGGTAAAAAACTTAATAAATTCCTTTTTTCTACTTATTTTGGGCTCATTTTTACACATAATATAGTTAGTTATATGTTCTAACTTTTGTCGTATAATATTTTTTCTGAAAGTACTTAATTTCGGCTCTGCGACAATTACGCGCATTAACTTAATTTTTTCAGATACGCTGTATTGTCCAATGCTAGTTACGCGGATTTTCAATATCCCGACGATATGTTACTTGAAAAAATTGTATAGGTTATATAATAAAGAAAAGGATATATTTCTACCCAGCCCCATAGCTGGGTTGAAATTTCTTCCCATAAGCTAAGGGTTTCACAACATTCCTTATACATAAATATTTTTAAATGGCTTAGCTTGCTAAGAGTAACGCTTAAAACATAACGGCAGATATAGTAAGTAAATATCATCATATCAGCCTTAGTCCACTGCTGAAGATTGGCCTCCTCAATAGATAACATTCTATTGGGGGTATTTTCCATAATCACCACGCTGGGCAGGCGGGTTGGTGATCGCAGTTCAAGCCAGTAGGATGACGCTGCTGCCCATAATCCGGTAGGATTTCTCTTCTTCGACTCTTACGAATCCCCGTGAGATGAGAGGGGGCACTATTCTAAGCCGGTATCACACGGCACAATTCGTATTGTATTCATTGTCTTGCATATATGACAAGATCTGTTTTGATTGGTAGTATAAGCACTTTCTGTTATCTATTTATATGTATTTTCACATTGACATCTACATAACCTCACGTTCATATTGTACTAATTTGGTTTGGCACAGACCTTGCTACAATATTTTGAAAGAAATCTAATAGTTGTACTAAAGTTCACGTTTAGCACAAAAAATAACTCTAATCATAATAATATCTCTAGATGAATCGTGTCAAACGGTGAGAGGTGGCTCTACGTCCTCATTGACCCTAGCCAAGATATGAACAATCAAAAAGATATTAAAAATTATGTGTCATATTAATTATTTCCAGCGGCCTTCTCCTAAGTTCTGCCCTGTATATTACGTTGTATGGTTATCCTTCATTAAGTTGTTATTAGGTAATAAATAAGGTTAATTTCGTTTTTGAAAATCGTTAATTATGCAGTAGGCAGGTAAATAAAATTAAAGAACATGAGTTCTCGAGAATACTCTGCAAAGTATTTCATTACAATTTCAAAACAAAACAAAAAATATCGTCGTTAATTATTTTACACGTTACGTTAATTAGGTTACACATATAAAAATGCGAAAAACAAAATAAATTAGACAAAAGCGACTTATTATTCGATATATTTGACAACTGGTAAGGCGTACAGGTCAACATGCCTGCACTCAACTCTCAAAATCGTAGGTTTGATGCCCACATAGGAAAAACATTACAGAATATGATTTTTCTCATCATCATCATCATCATCTCAGCCATCTGACGTCCACTGCTGAACATAGGCCTCCCCAATAGATTTCCACATTGAGCGATCCTGAGTCGCCTGCACCCATCGGCTTCCCGCCGCCTTGACCAGATCATCGGTCCATCGCGTGGGAGGCCGTCCTCTACTACGTTTACTGGTTCGCGGTCGCCATTGCAGAACCTTGACGCCCCATCGGTCGTCGGTTCTTCGAGCTATGTGCCCCGCCCATTGCCACTTCAGCCTGCAAACTCGCCTCGCTATGTCGGTCACTCCAGTCCTCCTACGGATTTCCTCATTTCTGATTCGATCACGTAGGGACACTCCGAGCATAGCTCTCTCCATTGCACGCTGAGCGACTTTGAGCTTTCTAATGAGGCCCATAGTCACCAAGTCTCAGTACCGTACGTCATCACTGGCAACACACACTGGTTAAAGACTTTCGTCTTAAGACACTGAGGTATTTTTGACGAGAAGATAAAGCGCAGTTTCCCGAACGCAGCCCAACCGAGCTGGATTCGACGATTGACCTCTTTCTCGAAGTTGGACCTACCCATTTGGACTTTTTGTCCCAGGTATACATATTCGTCGACAACTTCAAGAGCCGAGCCTCCAATAATGCAGGGTAGGCATTGGGGTAGGCTTAACATGGACATTAGACATAATTTTCGTCTTGTCCATGTTCATTTTGAGACCTACCCTTTGGGAAGCTCTGTCGAGGTCTTCGAGCATTGTGCCCAGATCCACAAGCGACTCCGCTATGACCACTATATCGTCGGCAAATCGAAGGTGAGACATATACTCGCCATTTATGTTGATGCCGTAGTTTCCCCAGTCCAGCATTTTGAAAACATCCTCCAGGGCAGCAGTGAACAGTTTCGGAGATATGACATCTCCCTGTCTCACGCCCTTCCGCAGGAGGATAGGATTCGTGTGCTGGTCTAGTACGCGTACGGACATGGTGGCGTTTTTGTATAAACTTCTCAACACTTCAATATACCGATGGTCAATGCGGCATCGCTGCAGGGACTGAAACACTGCCCAAGTCTCGATCGAATCGAAGGCCTTTTCATAGTCCACAAACGCTAAGCAAAGTGGCTGGTTATACTCCTCGGTCTTCTGTATAACCTGCCGCAGCGTATGTATGTGGTCCATGGTTGAAAAGCCTTTTCGGAAACCGGCTTGTTCGGGAGGCTGGAAGTCGTCAAACCTATGACCGAGACGGTTCGTGATGACCCGTGAAAACAACTTATAGACGTGGCTCAGTAGCGTGATTGGCCTATAATTCTTCAAAAGAGATTTGTCACCTTTCTTGAAGAAAAGTACAACCACGCCACTGGCCCACGCCTGTGGCGTACGTCCCTCGAGGATGACGGTGTTAAAGAGCCTCTGAAGTACCTTTAGTACCGGTGTACCACCCGCTCTCAGAAGCTCTGCTGTCATCCCGTCTTCACCCGGTGCCTTGTTGTTCTTCAGCTGTTTCAGGGCCATCCTAATCTCGTATAGGCTGACGTCCGGGATGTCTTCGGTGTAGTGCCTGGTTAGTTTGGCTCTAGGGTCTTTAGCCAAACAAGTAGCGGGATCCTGCGTACTAGTATATAACTGCCCATAAAATCCTTCGATTTCCCTCATGATCTCAGGTTTCGACGTGACTAGATTGCCCTTGTTGGTCTTCAGCTGCGTTAACTGACTCTGGCCAATAGACAGATCTCGTGCGAACACTTTCGAACCCTTGTTCCTCTCTATTGCATTTTCAATACACGTAGTACTGAATCTGCGAATATCAAGTCGCAAGGATTTCGTGATCTGTCTATTGATACGCCGGTAAGAGAATGCATCTGCTGAAGACTGCAATCGCATGTGTCGTCGTGCTTCCATGAGATCAAGAGTCTCAGTCGATAATTTTTGGGTTTTATTTCGGGGTCTGGTCTTGTAAAATTTGGACCCCACCGCGTGGACAGTCTCAACTAGCCCGCTACTTAAGTCGTCGACGGACACGCAGTCCTCTAGACCTGCGAAGCGATTTTGAAGCTCGATCTGAAAGTACTCGGGGTTTTGAATATGGGCAACTGAGGGTCGGAGCGTAGACTTCATCAGGCGGGACCTTTCAAGCTTGACATTTATATTCAATGTGCCTCTTACAATTCGGTGATCGCTGCCGGTTTTCACCCTAGCGATTACAGAGACATCATTGAATATTTTCCGCTTAGTGGTCATGATAAAGTCTATCTCGTTCCTCGTGAAACCATCAGGGCTCATCCAGGTCCATTTTCTCTGCGGAGGTTTCTTGAAGAAGGAGTTCATCATAAAAAGTCCCTCCTTCTCCATGAAAACCGCTAGCCGCTGGCCCCTTTGGTTCCTTCGCCCTACTCCAAATTGCCCCACTTTCTGCTCGTCACCACTTCGCTGGCCTAGCCTTGCGTTGAAATCCCCCATAACAACCGTGTAGTGAGTTGGTGAAGTATGTATGGCGGCAGAAATGTCGTCATACAATAACTCTACGTCCTCATCAGGGTGTGTCGAGGTCGGTGCGTAGACCTGAATTACCTTCAGCGAATACCGTTTGGTGATTCTGAGTATTAGGTACGCTACCCTAGTCGATACACTCTTTATAGACACGATGTTGTTACGGATGGACTTCCGGACTATAAAACCGACACCACCTTGGGACAGGTGGTCGCCCTCCCGGTGGTAGAGCAGATTGCCGGATTTGAGGATTACCGTATCCTCCCCCTGTCTTCGGACTTCGGATAACCCGATAATGTCCCAGTGCAACTGCTCTATTTCCTCTTCCAGCTCGTCAATCTTCTCATCAGTCCTCAGTGTGCGTGTGTTGTAGGTTGCCAGGTGCAGAAGTCGTTTAGGATGGTAGCCGGATCTCTGCCGGTGATTCTTTGCACCCCCTGCCCCGCCGTTACCTAGACCGCTACCGTAATCTGGAATAGCGGGGCCGCCGGGGACTGGGGGCCGTTTGTGTGTATGTGCCATTCTATTAGGGGTATTTGCCCGTAATCACCACGCTGGGCAGGCGGGTTGGTGATCGCAGTTCCAGCCAGCACGCAGGATGGCGCTGCTGCCCATCATCCGGTCCTATTTCTCTTCGTCGACTCTTACGACTCCCCATGAGATGAGAGGGGGTGACGCTATTCTAGGCCGGCGCCACACGGTTTATATGTACACAAAAAACTAAAGTATATTTATCCGGTTGTACCCATAGCACATCCTCTTTTAAGTTTGAGACTAGAAGGCGCTGTATGAGATGTCCATAGTATAAATTTATTTCAGTAAAATAAACTCATAAATATATTTATTCAATAATGAGTTCCACAGTAAACGACAAATCAGACAACAAATCAACTTATACAATAACAAAAAAAAAAACACAATATCAATATAAAACAGTTATGAATACATTTATTTGACTACGTAGTTAGTTAATGTGATTTAGACCTAACGTTTTTCATACTTTACGTGATAAAAGTGCAGTAATATTAATACGTGATGCCTTTCATTCCTGTTTCAATGACGATTTAATTGCCAAAATTGATTAGTTGTTTGGTTTCACGGTAAACGTGTTGGTAAAAGGGGTTTGTTAATTCCATGTAAAATGGTCTCGCATAATGTAATCACTATTTGAGGAATAGCATATATGTGTTATTACTAAAACAGTTATTGTAGTCATGTTTGTAGTCCTGTTACTTTGTAACTGTTGTTTTTATAAGCGGCAATAGGCTTGCCACCTATTACGTAGGACCAACTATGTAATTGGCGAAGTGTGGGCGTATAATATGCATCTGCCTATCCTTTCGGGGACACAGGCGTTAATTTATGTGTGTGTGTACTTTGTAACAGTAACAAGTACACATTACACGTTACTAAAGTCGACAAAACTAGGCTCGCAAGAGGAATTAAACCAAGGAGAATCTATGGAGAGATTTTTCAGATTTCTTTCGTTTTTTGTAGATAATGAAGTGTGATATCTAATTAACGATGTCAAGGGCTTCTTTCTACTATCATTAAGTAACTATTATTCAGCTTCAAGTCGACCATCTGATTCTGCGGACGTGGGTTTATTTTGTTCTAACCACAATTATACCCGAGATAAGCGGAAACAGCTTTTTTGTAGACCTAAAAAATGGGTAAACAAAGCTCTATCAAAAGAAATCCATCGCATATAAATAAAAACGAGTTCTGTCCTACGTGTAAGAACTAAAATATTTGTAGACTTTATCAGACATGCAGGTGTTACAGTCTAACTTATTAATTCACAGTTATGGCACTTGATATAAATACAGCATTAACTCAACGGCGTATCGTCTAGCCGACCGTAAGTGTACCGCTTATTTGCATACACATCTCTTGCATATTTCAGTCAAGATTCTTCAAGCATATCTACATAAAAAGGTCAAGAAAGAAAAATTCGTTCAACAGAAACACGTGACATATTTGTAGGCTAAAAATACAAGGGAACATGATAAGTGGTAAGAAAAAGCACTGTTAGTCAAGATAAAGTACATAAAAACGTTGACTTAATAACATTGCCTTTTGCGTTAAGGCGCTTACTTCACCACTTAGTAATATTTTCAACAAAACTTATTTTTTTAACCAAGTTACAGTCACAAGCATTTAGAAAACAATTATTACTTACAGTTTTTACAAGAAGTTTTTAAAACTACTTAAATTTCAGTTACAAAAGCACTGGGTTTTCAACTTGTGCAATTGTAATTATATATTTCTATTTGATTTTCAAGTTACTAACAATTTCAAATGTTTATTACATTGGCTAAAAAGGTGAATAATCTTATACTTCACTTGTTATGGTTGCGTAAATTTCTTTTTTTTATTTTGATAGTATTATTTGGCTAAGCGGATGATTTAAATTGACTACATCATCATTCCCTTATTTATACAATAAAACAGTTAATATATGTAATATAAAACATGATACAATGCGAGAAGCTCATCCAAAGTTGTATACTTTTTTACGTAATTTAAACTACCATGAGACCAAAAGACTTCAAATTATTTCGTAGATTATACACACATAACACACACACACACGACTAATTTCTCACTCACGCACACCCACACCGCATCCACACAGTTAACACACATACACACACACACACACACACGCACACATACACACATACACACACACACACACACACACACGCACACACACACACATACATATACAAATTAATATTATGGAAACACTAGACTAGTTAAGGTTTTAATTATTTTCTGTTATTTGTTTTTTCCGTAACAATACATATTTTGTTTGTGTCCTTAAACACGTCAGTTTGATAACCACGATACAGGCTGCGCCTAGTGTGGTTGTCACCGAAATGTGTAAATAGATATAAGTGGACTTGAATAACCTTATTATTATTATTACATCATAATTTCATTCGAGACAGATTTTCAAACAACATATGTTCTGATACCTACTTATTCAGAGCGGCGGCAAACGACGGCATTGTATAA
The DNA here is from genome assembly GCA_949126915.1 of Musotima nitidalis. Classification (NCBI taxonomy): domain Eukaryota; kingdom Metazoa; phylum Arthropoda; class Insecta; order Lepidoptera; family Crambidae; genus Musotima; species Musotima nitidalis. The sequence goes on from OX421429.1 coordinate 6,237,421, forward strand.
ATAAGTAGGTATCCGTTAACTGCTATAATTATTCAAAATGTAATATTATAAAACAGATATAGAATAACGTACAAGACGACAAATAAAAAACTGTAACATATAATTATGTTATCAGTTTTTGAATAGCGCGTTGCTGCAAGCACTTAATCATTATGACAGGAAATATCTTACAGGGGCCCGATCATTCCAAAAATACTTACAAAGACCTTTCTTCTAAGACTTCTTCTGGCAAACATAAAATATCCCGGGAAGCGGCAATAGGCTGGTCACCTATTGCTCGTCATTACGTGGAAACAAAAATGTTATTGATGAAAATAAATGAGGGTTTATTTTATGCTCTTAGAGGAAACAGGCGTGATTGTACGTATGTAATATTCCAATGTATGTAAGGAAAGTGTTCAAAATTAAAGTATAATGATTTTAATACTTTAACTGGTCAAAACCAACGGGCGATTACACAATCACTTTTGACAGCGATGTAAAATCAAAATACGCACAACAATGCGATCGTGTCGTGAACTACGTATGCAATAGAGACACGTTTGGCAATAATCGTTAGCCGCCACATGCGAACGCTGGTGCAGCGCAATAGTATTTTGTATGTGTTGAATGAATTTGTGTGTAGCTGTGCATTTTCGTTTACTTTTTTTAGACTGATTTTTGTTAGTTGATGTATTGTAATGGCCCCGTTAATAATGACATCACTTTTATGTATTCTAAATGTTTGGGAACTTTTTAGGCATGCGACTGTTCACTATTATGTATGGAAAACATATAGTTTATTGGTCATTTGGTATTCAAAGGCTTAATTGGTACAAATTTGGATAAGTAAAACTATGTACATTGATGTTGAAATTTATATTTTAGATCGAAAGGCTATAACGTTGTCATTTACCATTTGCTTTTTATGAAATTAGTTCTTAATAAAACTATGCTTACTAGCATAATTTTATTAAAAAAAAAATTATACGTTGTGTTTATGACTGGTTGAACTTTCCACATATCAAAGCCACTTAAGTCAGCTTTGATAATAGCGGCGTAGCTCGTAAAATAAGAATGTTTTTCCCGATTTTTTTAATTTTCTAAAAATTTTACATTTTCTATAAAATTTTAATTTGAACAGTTATAAAGATTTTTATCATAAAAATAGCCTCTCTTATTATATTATAGAAAGTATTTTAACGCTTCCTCAATTCGGTTCATCTCAATCTAGCATAATAATATGTAGCAAAGTGATTACCAATAAGTAGGTACTCGTTAATGTTGGTTTGTCTATTGTTTGATTAAATAATTTATTGCATAAACTTCCTGGGCTATGCTATGCATATATTTCTCTCATAATATACCAAAACTAACTTAAATTACAAAATATATAGTAACCAAAATGTTTAAATATATTTTCATGTCAACCCAACAGCCGAAGTTACTTATATAATAATTATGTAAAACATTTCAATATTGCAACGTAAACAAAGTCGTTACGTAAAATACCACAAAATAGTAATTTTCTTTCATTCGATTATTTTTAATAGCCCCCCCAAATCGACGATATATTCGCTTACGTTTCTTGCGTCTTCGACGTATTAATGCAAATAGCAGTGTTTCATTGTCGGAATTCATTATGTCACTATATATTTCCTACGCACAGGTATAAAAGACATTGCGCAACCGCGATGTCATTACTGAGCACGCGTAAATAGTTCGCTACGAATCCGCTCTGCTTTAAAAAAGCTCTTAAATCGTCAGTGTGGTAAGGCCCTAAGGTATATGGTGTTTATGACAGAGAGATTATATTGTTTTTATTTTATGAAGGGCCCATTTTTTACGAATACATATATGTTTGGATTAGAGTACTTGATTAAATTAGGTTAGATATTAGAGTAATCAATTGAACTATTCAATTTTATTGAACAAATCTTTGTGTGCATGAACATGAATATTTGTTTTGGTTAAAAATATATTTGTTTTGGTCTGGGTGTTTTAATAAAGTATATGTGTTCAAAATAAAATAAATGTTATTAAGTATCTATATCACAAGTTCTTAATGATACTAATCTTGAAACTAAATAATATTGTAATTGTTAGAGATTATTTATTTTTTTATGAAAGAATTGAACTACTTTATTCTACAATTAGAATAATATCTTTCACATTTACATGTGAAACAATAAAATTAAAATACCTCAGAAAAAGGTTTTACCAGAGCATTGACCTCCTTGGTCGTTTTATATCCAAAAAAATCTCAGTTCTCACCCAGTACCCGCATTACACACGTCAGCTAGGAACCGTAAAAAAAAATATTTTTCATTTCTATGTTTGCGTCGGTTACCCTTTTTTTCTGGAGTGTCAGTGTGATATAGGATATAGCGTGTGTAAAGAAACCATTTTAGGGATTCCACGTGTATCATGAGTGGTCACTGTGTGTTTATTTTGCATCACAGAAAAAACGTTATTCTGTAGGCAAATTGTAATTTCAACTGACCATAACGGGCAGACATTTTGTATATAAAATATACACATTAACAAAGTCTATGTTGTATTAAACTAAAATAAAAAGTAATCTTGTACCTAATATACTCGTATCAATTAATTTTCCGCGACATTAGTGGGCATATTATATGACATACCTAATTAAACAATCTGACGATAATTCTACGATGTCAGAATAAACATGCTTTTCTTTCATGAAAAATATCTATATATACGAACAATGTCCCAAAATGATAGTCATATCATATGAATAATTCAACTATGTCTCACACAAGCATCAACCTTAGCAAAACTTATACTGTCGGAACATTTGAATTAAAATATCGACTTACATACTTCTTCTTGAAATTTTTTTATTTAGTAAATAATATAAAACGTAAAGTAAAAACATATGTGCACAATTATTTGTCATGAATGAGAATAAAACTTACTTTTTTGGAACGTGACCACCGCGCTCAATATATTTTGTTCATTATCAAGCCTCATAGTCTCATTACAAAACAAGATATAAAGTTACACCAGGTTTAAAACTAGTACTGTCACTGTCTCCATCACATCAAATAAAAGTAATAGCACTAGTTTTAAACCTGATTTAACCTTAGATTTTGTTTTGTAAAAATGTTTCAAATGCTTTAATAAATATTGCTGTAAATGTGATGCAAAAGGGAGGTCACGACTCTCAACAATAAGGAGTATGACAGAGGACAGAGGAGGAGGTTGTAAAGGGATCCTACCAAGACCTTAGGAACCCAAACCAAACTGACCGGCTAGTGGTACATCTGCCGAACAACGGACGAGGCTCTGGCGAACATCAATAGCGGCAATAGGCTCGCCACCTATTACGTGGGAAGAACAATGACAGAAGGCTTATTGTAGTGTGAAAGATTTTATGAACGACAAGTCTGCCTGGAAGTCACATGAATTGCTCCTTTCTTTCTTAAGATATTAAATGAGATATGATCTTTAGATTTTAGATTTTGTTAGTTTTAAGAACAGCGGTAATCTTAATATTTTATTTGTTCAATTGTATTAGATCTTAAGAGATAATTTGAAAAAAGCCGAGATGAGTTTCTTGAGGCATTCTTCTCAATCTCGTTGCCTTTTGGAAGCCTCGTTAGAGTCACCGACAGACTGACTGACTGACGGACAATCCCCTCCCTCCTTTAGAATCACGACAGGCTGACTGACAGATACCCCCGATAAGAGTCACCGACAGACTGACAAATCTTGAGAAAAACCACAACAGACAGATAAACTGACAAACCTTGACAAATTCTGACAAAGAACCCATTTGCTTTTATTTCTTTATTATGGTACCGCTCATATCTCTTGCATAGTTGTTAAAAAAAATATCGAATTTTGTGTGTGAATGTTTGACGAATCTAAATGATTATGTAGATCTTAAAGACAATAAAGTATATTTTTTTATTTTAACATAATTGGCGAAATATGGGCATATAATATGCCTCTGCCTACCCATAACTAAATATAGAGAAAACACACATAAAATAATACCCAAAACACTAGTTTCTTTATAATCAAATAAATCATGCAACAAAATCGATTGAAAAAGAACACCATGCTTAACCCTTTCGATTGACATTTTCACTTTCCGCTTTGAAAATAAAACATCAATCAACCAACATCGACCCTTCGACGAGTACTTAAAAAGTTCTTTCTTATCTCTAAGGGATTTTCCCTTCAATTATTATTACTGAGCGTCTTTGGTGATGGTATGATTGATAATATCGTTTTTTGATGGTTTACACTTATAAAGCAAACTGCTTTGTCGTTTTAAAGGATTCTGACTTTGGAAGTATGATGGATGCCTATTCTGTTCATTGTTGTCATGTTACTTGCTGAATCAATTGCTGGAGTCACTTTTGTATGCTATTTATGTTTGCAAACATTGCCCTTAGCCCACTTAAAGATAAGACGTAAACATATTTCGTGGAATGAAGTATGCCAACTATTATGCTGCCATATGTAGTGTTTAGGAGCACAAGATAGAATTAAGTAAAGTATCTATCCAACCACTTAATAAAAAAGCCAAGAGAACTTAACTACTGAACTTATGTCACTATGTGCGAAAGTAAATAGAATTTTAAATGTTAGTTACTTCTGTAAGAAACAGAGTTTTGCTTCACGCTAAAGAGAATATTTTCTAACGGGTGAATTCTCAGGGTCGGCGACGCAATCGATGATTGGTTGGGTATTGATAAATAGCTACCTGATTGAATAATTCCGTTAACGCGATTCAGGATTGACATGTAACGGGTCTCTTGTATAAAGGATACATTAAGCGCCTTTTGGACTGAGTGCTTCGGGACAAGGAGGAATCCAGTAAAGCGTTGTTGTAAAACAGCTGACAGCCGAGGAAGTCATACGCCCAGGAACAAGTTTGCCGATGTTTTGCCAACGATCTTCCACGGTTCACATTCTAACAGTGGAAGAAAATAATAATTATTAGTAATTTCTAAATAATAACTAGCCTAATTACAATACTTTTACGAACATCAATTGGGTTATTAATGCAGTTAATTAAAGTGTTATCTACTTAAACTTAATTATTTGTGTCTTAGATATCTATTCGCAATAAATATGCGTTAGTGCTTACTAACCGAAATTACTTACAAATAACAATATCTCTTCAGTAAAGAGCAAATTGCTTTTACAAGCCAAAATTGCTGTACTGATGATATGTACCCATAAGGTATGGGTCTGAAGAAATTATCTGGCTTTTCGTGAAATGGTTTACAAATGTGGGCAACGCGTCACTGATGCCCCTGGTCCAGGCTGCGGTGACCACTGCTTATCAGGTGGGGCGAATGCTAGAGTGCCACCTTGTAAAATGACATTCATTATCCTTTTTTTTATTTGGATGAAAAATCATCTGATGACCTTCTCCCGCTGTGGGTAGAGCGGGAGGGTGTGTCAGACTTTTTCTGACTATAACCATCCATGTTCTTTCTTGTGTCTGCTACGTCCCGATACCGCGGTAACCCTTTTGGACAGTCCCGCAGCACACTGATTTATCCTAGAGATGTGTTCTTGTGAGATTAGACTTACAAATATATTTTCATGAATTAGTATTCATGTCTAAATGAGTTTATTTCAAGTTGTGTTTTTCATAGTTTCAAATTATTATTGCTTAGATAGGTACTTCATAAAATTGTTTCCAAATTTTAGTTAGCTAAGAACAGGTACCGTGCTGTGTGATGTCGGCCTAGAGTAGTGCCACTCCCCCTCTCATCTCACGGGCAGCCGTAAGAGGCGACGTAGAGAAAACTTACCGGATGATGGGCAGCAGCGTCATCCTGCGCACTGGCTTGAACTGCGATCGCCAACTGCGCTCGGGCTGCCCAGCGTGGTGATTATGGACAAAACCCCTTTATATAATGTAATCTATTAGGATGGCCACAGTGTAGCAGTAAACTTTATAAGGCTGAAAAGCTAGCACAACAAAAAATATGAAGAACAGTTAAATTTTTTTATGTTTATACCCACTACATAATTTATACTATACAATTGGCGGAGTGTGGGCGTATAATATGCCTCTGCCCACCTTTTGGGGGAAACAGGCGTGAGTGTGTGTTTTTATGTATGTATGTAAGTATTTCGCGGAAAGGATAATAGATAAATAATACGGAAGGTAGAATATAGCGTATCCCATTTTATAATAGGGTCAAAGGGTCCGAAAATTTACATAACGACAAGCATCTTGTTAAACCAGATCTCGGTAATACTAATCAGTATTAAGTAAGTTGAATCTTGAAAATTGGTACACGTATACGAACTAATCTTTAGTGGTCCAAATTTGTTTCTAAATATGAAACTAATGTAAATGATTACTTACTTTATTAAACACGATTTGCTGCTAAATATAGGCCTACTTAATAACATTGGGGATAATTGCTCTTAATTAGCACGCTGGGCAGTGGGCAGGCGGGTTAGTGATTGCATTGACGCTGCTGCCGTATCGACGACTCTTACGACTCCCCATGAGCTGAAAGGTGGTGATTCAAGGCCGATTCCACACAGCAAATAGCGGTAGATTTGGTATATTGTTGGAAATTCATGTCATTGGTCAGTTGTACTCAAGCGAGGCAAGGATTCGATTCTACTGGTAGAGCGATCTCTATCAATATCTTTTTGTTTTTATAAATGGAACGATTTCCATCAATAAAATCACGTCCATCCGCGGAACGAGCAATGACACATAAACTCCTTGCATCTACGGAATTTTAGCTTGATAATTTTTTTTAATAGTAGTAATAAATAGTAAAATCGAATAAACCTGAACGCGAAATCCGTTCACTGTATACAAATAACAACAAGATTGATGAATTGTATAATCATTACAATGAAGAGTTAAAATACCAAAAAAGGCATACGATTTCTTAGCGATTTATAAATGTGCGTGACTCAGTTCCTATATGCAAAAATTACAATATTTCTGTCAAGAAAACATTAATTATATACTTGTTCTATATACAAATGAAATGAAACGCAAACCTAGCACATTTGGAATGTTTCTAGAAACATTTCACCATCTTCATCGAGCTAAGGAAATAATTAAAATTTCATTAATTCAAAGGAAGATTATAACTTCCTTTTAGTCATTTGAATATTCGAATGGAATATTTGAAGAAATCCCTCCTAAGTGCTGCCTTATTAAATTTGTTATAAACGTTCCATTTTCTTCGTTCGACCCGAAACTTGTTTTTCTTTTGGACTCTAAATGTCGACTTGGTTTTTTGCTTCGGAATGAATTTTGAAGTAGTTAAAACTCCTTACATTTTTGATTGGGAATTGCCAGAGTTTTTGTTTTCAGTGTCTAATTAATCTTAATATGCTATATATTATTTGATCAAGCTAAATTTTGTATACTACTTCACGCGTTAACGGGTCAACATAGAAATATGGAAATATTTTATGGCGATATAGCGTGGAGGTCAGTATACCTGCACTCCGCCCCTGAGGTCGTGGGTTCAATTTCCACTCAGACCAAATCCTTGTGTGCATGAATATGAATATTTGTTCTGTTCTAGTATCCTATGAATATTAAGTATAAATTTATAAAAAAAAGAATTTAAGTAATTTTATCCGTTGTTTAATATTCATAACATAAATTTGATGCTTAATGATACTTATCCTCTAACATAACTAAATAATTGATGTTATTGTTTTAAATTATCTATTTATTTAGCTTAATTGTTATGATAGAACTAAGGTCACAAGCAAAAAGTCGCAAGCGGCTGCTAATTAAAAATTAATTTGAAAATTTTACAGTTATGAAATCTTTTGAAGTGTCAGTTCTGTCTTCATTAATTTTGAAAAAATTATATGTTTATACTAAGATAGCTTTATTTTATTTTAATAAAGATAAATTAATTCTACCCAATAATAATTAAATTATATAAATGGGAAGGCACAGATTGAGCAACGAAAGAGTCTAAAAGTAAAAAGACTAAACTAATTAAGTTTTGCGAGTAACAAAGAATGAAGTCCGTTTTCAGCTAATCTAGATTATTCTCGAGGGCACCTATAACATTAACATACAAATTGCGGTGGTCAAAAATCTCTTTGGGAGTTTTTGCTAAATTCACCCATTTCGTTAAAAAATATTGCTGTAGTGACTCCATACTATTCGGTGGCAACTTGTTTAATGAGTACGTGATAAGGTACTTTAGTATTTTGATAAAAATACTTTCAAAGACAATTTAGATCGGCACTCTGAATTACGTTTAACTTAAAGATGAGGTATGTTCATACTTCGCCTATTACTACATAAGCAAGTGATGGATTAAAAATATATTTATAACAATTCCCGCGCAACTATAATTTTCTGAAAATCAAGAAACAATTCAACACGACACGTGTTTCGCCCTTACACAGGGCATCTTTAGGTACCAACGCTAAAACGAGAGTGGTCGTACTCTCAGTGTTTACTTAGTACTTGATACTTTCAGTGTTGGTCGTGAAGACATCGTTGTTCTGAGCCTACAATGGATTTCCTTAAAGCACCGCCTGAATCAATAAATTACTACTAGATATTTTTCAAAGGCTAGTGTGAATTCTTGCACCTCTTTTAATTAAACTTTAATTGTTTATAAAATGTTGTTTATAAACGTGTTAAAGGATAATTTAACTATAAAAGACGCTGTCCTTATTCTTTCGTACATTGAATTAACACGTAAATACACGTCTAGTACAAAGGCGAACAAGGTCTTGTCGGGAGGCTTTGATTGGTCGCTTGTATCTAGCTCTACAAATCGTCTTTGAATGGGGTGACGACAATCCTGTTGGTTTCCTGAGCTTGCCGCGCTTGCCTCCGTTTTGCTGTACCAATCACTGACTGGTCTACTTATTCCTGAGTACAAAATACTGCTTAAAATATTATTGTTTGCTGTGTCATAGATGTTTTATAGTATAATTTTCCAAACGTTTAACAAGTAGATTACCTTGAAAATCTGGTAACCGGTATCAAAGTCTAAGCAAGAACACCTTGCTAGGATATAGAAAATCCTAAAAAGAACCCCTTTGTGCTAGGTATACATCTCACAATTATCTTCAGCTTCTTCGCTGTTAGTCATATCAGAACAGATACAACAGAGAAAGATAGAAACCGCTTAATATGAAAAACTACACTCGTGAGCAACCAAATTTAAGCGCTTATGTTTCAAGCTTCAAATTACATATTATTTTTATTAAAATGTTGTATATGTTTATTATACTTGTATACTTATAAAAATTTTTGAATGCAGAGTTAGCAGTTGAGTCGATTTGGTTGCTCGCGAGTGTATTATAAGTATACTCGCAGGAAAATCACACTTTCGACCTCTGGGGACACGAAGCTGATACGTTATGTGCATAGATAAAATGTTATTTATGACCATCGTTGACAGCTCACGCCTGCACCCTATAAATGTTTTATTTGACCGCAATCAGGTGCAGCTATATTTTCTAGCAAAATATTAAAGCTTTTCAAATAAAGAATCAGCAATGGAACCGTCTTTATGATATTGTAATCGAAGTGGGTTTTCCGTATACTCACTTTACTACTTTAGTGTTTTCATGGTCTAGCTATGGTTGTATGTCTTAAAGTGTGACTTTAAAGTGTGTTTTATGGGATTTATGTTTCAGTATAAAATATAATTTTAAATTCGTTTATGCAAACACATATTTAGCACACATATATTACAATAAAATATTGCACCAACGTTGTACAACATTATTGACATTTGAAAAGTATAAAAGTGCTTCAGATTATAAAAAGATTATCTTTGTCTGACTGTTACTTGATTGACGAATAAATTTATTTTATTTATATCAGTAGCATTGGACTACTGGTTGTTTTATGCAAAATTATTTATGGCAATGGTTCATAATTAATTAGTTATCCCCCCGATAAGAGTCACCGACAGACTGACAAATCTTGAGAAAAACCACAACAGACAGATAAACTGATAAACCTTGACAAATTCTGACAAAGAACCCATTTGCTTTTATTTTTTTATTATGGTACCGCTTTTATCACTTTCATTGTTGTTAAAAAAATATATCGAATTTCCATTTTGTGTGTAAATTTTTGACGAATCTAAATGGTTATGTTGATCCTAAAGAAAATAATTTTACTTTATTTTTATGCTCATTAACGTCCTGGACGCGAGACTCCTCATACAAACCAAGGTGAGAGTAATATAGAGCATATTCCACCTCGCGGACCCAGTGCGGATTAGCGGAAATATTTGGTGGCGCAGTCAGATAGCAGTCGCTCAGGGATAGGTACAGCTACGTAGGGACACTGCCTCTCTCAGTGTCTTCTACCAGAACCAATATGGTAAGTGTTCTGAGGAGTTTTTCGATCTTAGCCCGCCCTATCCTTTCCTCTTCCGAACAACACGTAATGGATTATTTCAGACAGCAGTCGCTCCGTGTGTTAACTGAAATACCCAGACAAATCTGGTTAGACGAATAAGCTGTCCCTGGGTCATAAGCGTAAGTCTAGGCCACAACCGGGATGATGCTGGAATGATAATGGAGTGAAGAAGTATCTACAATGAATAATATAAACTTAGATGATTATATTTTTATTGTACACTTTTATAGGGACAACTACATCTACGAAGGGACATTGCCTCTCTTAGTGTCTTCTATCAGAACTACTATAGTAAGTGTTCTAAAGAGTTTTTCGATCTTTCCCGCCCTTTTCTTTTCTTCATGACAGACGAATAAGCTGTACCTGGGTCCTAAGCAACCGGGATGAATCTGGAATAATGATGGAGTAAAGAAGTAGCTACAACGGATAATATTATAATCTTAGATGTTTATATTTTTATTGTAGGCTATGAATGCAATTACTCATGCTGTTGTTAAAACTATATATAATACAACATATTTTAAATAATTATAAAAGTTATAAAAATAAAAAAAAATAATATCAATTACGACTCGCTAACTTTTTTAAGTTTTGACAAGTAATATAACCTCTAAAAACCTTTGCGATTTAACACTTTTGTGACCTAACGAAGTGTTAAAGACCTCGATTTAATGATTTTATAATAACAGCTATGGCGAGATTTTATTTCAAGTTATTTGAGTTAAAACTTATTTTAAATGCGAGCATTTTCACAAATATGCTTAAGGTAAATAGATTCTATAGAGTTCAAGGATATTTGGCTTGGACATGGCAAATACGGTAGTTTTAAAAAACAACAGAAAATTGATTTAGAACCTAAATCGATTTATTGGAGACATTTTTGTGGGCGGCTTGAAAACGACCAGTGCAAAATGGCGAAGAGCCGTGCGTGTCCTGCTATTTGACGCAAGTAACCATCGGGTTATCGAGCTTAACGACTATTGCTATTGAAAGTCCCGTCAAAAATGTTTAAACGTATTAAAGACTAGACCGTAGTGGTTGCCTAAATTGTATTGTTTTACAATTTTCCCCATAAAGTTGACTACTTATAAAATCAGAAAATATATTTATATAAGATCCGTTAAAAACCATAAAGCCGTTTTGGAGATAGCTGTAACAAAATATCATCATCACAGCCCATTAACGTCCCACAACTGAGCACGAGCCTCCTCTCAGATATGAAGGTCTCATACCTTCATATGTGAGAGGAGGAGGTATTGGGTAATACTCCACCACGCTGTCCAAGTGCGGATTGGCTGAGGCAGGTGTATGGCGTCCTGCTGTTAGAATTTTTCAAACCTCTCATTAGGCATCTAACATGGCTTAACGATTACTAAATTTAGTGATAGCCGGGACTAACGGCTTAACGTGCCGAGAGCACGGAAGCGCTCGATATCAAATGCCACACAAACGGACACAAATCCAAGGACTGACCTTTGTAAACTCTGCTGTACATTGGTGATCGTTTCCGACCATCGAGCACCGCAGAGCTACGTGCGCTTCCGTCGGTTTGTAACAAAATATACCGACAGACAATTACAGACAATTATTTATATAGTGTGGTACCAACATTGAATACATTATGACATTGAATATGAAATGAAACCTCTCTGGGAGTCGTAAGAGTCGATGAAGTGAAATCCAACCAGTTGATGGGCAGCAGCGTCATCCTTACTTGTAAATGCTTATAGTACCGTGAGGTATCGGCATATAATAGTGCCACCCTCTCTTCTAACGGGGAGTGGTAAGAGCTCACGGAGAGAAATCCAAACGAATGACGGGCAGAAGCGTCATCCCACGTTCTGGATAAATCTGCGATCACCAACCCGCCTTCCTAGTGATTAACTCTTAGGGAGTCTAACGTTCAGCTGTATGAACTGTACATGGCTGAAAATAATGAAATACTTATGAGCAATATTTAATCACTTATAATGCACCTAGTAATGACCTATTATTCTGATACTAAAACAGGCACGTAAACTTAATTTATTTTGTAATTTAGACATCAAGATATAAATTATACCTTCTGTGCCAAAACTGTTGGTCATCATTGCCGAGCAAGTTGACTGGAGCTTCTCTATAACAGGCACTGGAGTAAAAACAATTAGCGCGGCTGCTAAATGCGCTAGGCATCAAACTTTGCACCGCCAGCAAAGTTTCGTTTTTGGAGTTGTGTTGCAATTTCCAATTCTGGTTTCAACACTATTAAACCTTTCGAGCTACTGGTATTTAGGACACTATTGAAATTCTATTGAATATGTCTCCTGGTAGCCTTATACAGATTCACACACTATTAGCTTGTAATGCTAGTAGGTACAGATGCGAATACAACATGCGCACGATGCTGCAAGACTTGAAGATCATGGCTAAAAAAGCAACGTTCACAGAGGACAGTTCTTGTATGTTTGATGTATTGTTCAATATTCGTTAATGTGATTCTTAAGAGCTACAGCCCTTAGGACTATAATCCCAAATCACAAAGCATTTAAAGGTATTATATAAGAAAGTGAAGTGCCTTACATAGTCACGAACTATGACGCAGATGGACGCTTCCATTTACCAATTAGCACTAAATCTGACCGAAACTCTTCCTATCTTTGTTAGGTACAGAGTTGTCCTGCCTAACGGAACATTATTAAACTTTTTAAGCCACTGGTATTCAAAGACAATTGAAATTATATCGACATTGTCTTCTGATAGTTTTAAGTGATCTAATATACTACCACAGAGTAATTTATTTATAAAAATTAGTTATATAGAAGGCCGACGAAGCGTTCGCAGTTCCCTGAGCTTTGAAGGCCTCTGAAGTAAGGAAATGTTTACTAATAACAGTTCTTGCAAATTCTACTGCCGCTAATTACAGTACTCATCAAAACAATTGTAATAGTATTAAATAAAACGGTACTTTTTAAAGGCCTGAAATTTTAAATGCATACTATTATTATAAAAAAAAACTTGAAAGCACGACGTGCATGATTACAATACATAGAACAATAATTTTATTTAAGAAAAAAAATACAAACAGTACAAAATAATTACAACAGTAACATAAAACAAAAATAATATCAAACTTAATACTGTCGCCATAAAAATTTCACGATACTAGATATAATCATAAACAAAGAACTTGAACACAATGTAAGAATTAATTATTATGGTCGTAATGTTTAAAGCGACGCTAACGGTGACGAATTAATTAAGGAAAAACATTTTACGAACTTCGATTAATGAAAAGTATCTAAAACGAGAAAGCATTCGATGCTTCATTAAATTCAGGCATGGTTACCTTCATAAAATAGTAGAATATTTTGATTTTAGTTTTTTTTTAACTACAATTAAAGTAATTTTTAGTGTGGTGGTCGACTGTCAGGTCAAAGGAAATAATAATTTTAATTGGTCCTTAATTTTTTCCTGTCCTGGAAATATATGTTTTATGTAGGTATTTATAGATAATATTAACGGGTTTGCTTTAGAACTATTTTATTTTGGGATTAAATAATGCAACAGAAAAACTTTCTCTATTCCAATTTATTTTTTTATTTGATTTCGCGTATTCCTTAAATGGTATAAATATATGCAAAAATAAACTTTACATAATAACCCTTCTGGCAGAAATAAGCAGCAATGATAAGTGCTAAATTGATATTCTGAAGATAGGCCTTGGGCACTTTAAAACTGCCTATTGATAGAATTGACGGGAGAGGATCTTAATATTCCAAATTACATGTCGATACCAAAATATTCAATATTTATAAGAAAAAATAAATTATAACTTAGTTAACAAAAAAAAATCCACATATGAATTTATCTTTTGTGGTATGGCATAGGTCATCATCATCATCATCTCAGCCATCTGATATCTACTGCTGAACATAGGCCTCTCCGATTTCCACATTGAGCGAATCTGAGTCGCCTGCATCCACATGCCGCCTTGAACAGACCATCATAGATCAGATCATCGGTAACATCGCGTGGGAGGCCGTCCTCTACTACGTTTGCCGGTTCACTGTCACCATTAAAGAACCTTAACGCCCCATCAGTCGTCGGTTCTTCGAGCTATGTGCCCCGCTCATTGCCACTTCAGCCTGCAAACTCGCCTCGCTATGTCGGTCACTCCAGTCCTCTTCAGTCTCGATCGAATCGAAGGCCTTTTCATAGTCCACAAACGCTAAGCAAAGTGGGTGGTTATACTCCTCGGTCTTCTGTATAACCTGCCGCAGCGTATGTATGTGGTCTATGATTGAAAAGTCTTTTCGGAAACCGGCTTGTTCGGGAGGCTGGAAGTCGTCAAACCTATGACCGAGACGATTCGTGATGACCCGTGAACACAACTTATAGACGTGGCTCAGCAGAATGATTGGCGTATAATTCTTCAAAAGAGATATGTCACCTTCTATAAAGAAAAGTACAACCACGCCAATGGCCCACGAGGATGACGGTGTAAAAGAGCCTATGGAGTACTTTTAGTACCGGTGTACCACCTGTTCTCAGAAGCTCTGCTGTTATCCCGTCTTTACCCGGTGCCTTGTTGTTCTTCAGCTGTTTCAGGGCCCTCCCAATCTAGTACAGGCTGACGTACGGGATGTCTTCGGTGTAGCGCCTGGTTAGTTTGGTTCTAGTGTCTTTAGCCAATCAAGTAGCGGGGTCCTGCGTACTATTATATAACTGCCCATAAAACCCTTCGATCTCCCTCATGATCTCAGGTTTCGACGTGACTAGATGGCCCTTGTTGGTCTTCAGCTGCGTTAACTGACTCTGGCCAATAGACAGATCTCGTGCGAACACTTTCGAACCTTTGTTCCTGAATCTGCGAATATCAAGTCGCAAGGATTTCGTGATCCGTCTATTGATACTACGGTAAGAGAACGCATCTACTTAAGACTGCAATCGCATATCTCGTCGTTCTTCCATGAGATCAAGAGTCTCAGTCGATAATTTTTGGGTTTTATTTCGGGGTCTGGTCTTGTAAAATTTGGACCCCACCGCGTGGACAGTCTCAACTAGCCCGCTATTTAAGTCGTCGACGGACACGCAGTCCTCTAGACCTGCGATATTTAAGCTCGAGCTGAAAGTCCTCGGGGTTTTGAATATGGGCAACTGAGGATCGGAGCGTAGACTTCATTAGGCGAGATCTTTCAAGCTTGACATTTACATTCAATGTGCCTCTTACGATTTGGTGTTCGCTGTTGGTTTTCACCCTAGCGATCAAAGAGATATTATTGAATATTTGTCGCTTAGTGGTCATGATAAAGTCTATTTCATTCCGCGTCAAACCATCAGGGCAAATCCAGGTCCATTTTCTCTGCGGAGGTTTCTTGAAGAAAGTTCATCATAAGACGTCCCTCCTTCTCCATAAAATCCGCTAACCGCTGGCCCCTTCGGTTCGTTCGCCCTACTCCAAAGGCAGGCGGGTTGGTCATCGCAGTTCCAGCCAGTATGCAGGATGGCGCTGCTGCCCATCATCCGGTCCTATTTCTCTTTGTCGACTCTTACGACTCCCCATGAGATGAAAGGAGGTGACTTTTTAGGTCGGCCCACACGGCATTGCATAGGTATACGTGTTTAATACTCACCCATTGCGTGAAAGGTGAACAAATATTGAAAATATTTAGCAAGATTAATTCTATTCATAGTTTCAGTCATGTAAAGTTCACTGCATTATGATATTGGGGGTATTTATCTATAATCAGCATGCTGGGCAGGCAGATTTGTGATCGCAGTTCCCATTATAAGCTGGATTTCTCTTCGTCGAATATTACAGAGGGGGGAACACTATTTTAATTTTGAATTTCTGCACACTTTCATTTCAATAAGAATGTTATGCTTATTTAAATGTCTGTGCGGTGGCAGCCCTATTTATCAAGTCGTCGCGCTCGCAAAAATGTCATTGAGCAAAATGATGGCTGGTTCACGCGTCATACTTGTGAACTGGTGTTGCTAGCGGGCACAGGTTTGGTCATATCTAATAATAACATTTGCTTATAACATAATAATAAATAATAAACATTCTCTTACAGTCACACCAATTATTTAGTTCCAAGTTAAGTATCATGAAGAATTGTGTTATGGATACTAAAGAACGGATAAACATACTTAAATACTTTTTTTTTGTAAATATATACTTAATATACATAGGACACACCCAGACCAGAACAAATATTCATATTCATGCACATAAAGATTTGTCCTGTGTGGGAATCGAACCCACGACCTCTGGAGTAAAGTGCAGGTGTCGTCAAACATAAGCACAGTAAAGTAAGTGAAAGCATGATGACCGGCTTTACTATGGTGACTGCAGTATAAGTATTTATTAAAAAATAGTTGTATTACCTTTACAAAAACAAGACCTAACGAGATCTGCCCGCAGTGATTAGGCGCGGTTGTGTTTATCCTAACGCTCATAATATAAGCTTTCTTGATTTCAACGAATAAAAGTATTTTTGACTTAACCTTGCTTAAAGTAGTTGCTGTAATGCCCTCATATATGTTTATTCTGCTTTTCATTTCCATAATAACAATTTCAATTTAGTACAAATCTTAGTAGATATGGGTAAGAGAACTTAATCCTACTGTAGAATACCATAATTATCTAAAATATTGTTTGCCTCGTGTTGAAACCAAATCCACGCCCCTAAAAGCATAGAGCTATTGTACATATTTAGGAATTAAAATTATTGTTTAAAGCTGAATGATAATTTAAAAAGAATATATTTCATTTAATAGGCCAATGACATTGTTTCATTTTTATTTTTGTATTGTTCCTTTTAAAAATAGAACAAGTCAAACGATCTATGGGCACAACCGTCATTAACAATATATTAGAGCTATATTTACCAATTAAATGAATCTGCATCAGATTTCCTTTTAAAGGTATTATGTGTAATTTTCCCTGTCTTTGTTATATTATCTTTCCGCGTTTTTCTGTGTCGCGCTTCAATCATTATTTTCAATTTAATTTATTTTATATTCAATATTTGACCTTATTTTTTACTAAGAACGCAACAATTAAGATAAATATATTAGCCCGCGCCGTGTTATTAATTGAAACACAACATATTATATGAAACGCAATCATAATATATGGGTTATTTTCTTGAAATTGCTACTCAAATTGCTATTAAAAATTATACTTCATATAAGAGCGAATAGTTCAATAAAAAAATCACAGTAGCTTATACAAATTAAACCTATACATATTGATTACGAAATCTGTGCTACGAAAATCCAAGTCGTAGCGGCCGGCCCGTACCGCGCGTAGTCAGTGCTACGGTGGCGGCGTAGCGGACCGGACGAGTGCTACGCGCATACTCGGTGCGATATTCTATAGAGCGCGACTCGACAAACTAGGGAAGTGTCAAGCGTGAATCGCAAAGACTGTTATAAGATATTGTTAAAAAAATAATAATACTGTGACAGTGCTGTGTTTTAGTGAAAATTTGTGATTTTTAGCACGCAAAGGTAATTTATAGTTTTAATTTGATGCTTTTTTTTTAGTTTCGGTCTTGGGCTGTTATGACCTGGCCTGTTGGTAGTGGTTAGTTAAATAAGTGTATACAGATAATTAATAGGTTCATGGGATACATATGATTTATTTTCTTGTGGTGCAACATACTTTCATAGCACAACTACAGATTGCGATATATTTTAATTTTTTTTTTTTATAAATTATGACCACCGATTTGGCAAGGTATTAATTAAATTGATTGAAAATTCAAATATTTGATATTTAAATAGTCACAAGACAAAGTCTACATTCCGATTTCCCTTTCAACTCACATTGAGTAGAGCATACAGTTTTATTTTACATATATTTCTTCAAAAACATTGATCTCAATTTAGTTCTATTCTATATATTTCTATTGATTGGCATGTTTTGTTAAAATATGGGAATTCATATCAAATACACATAAATTATTACTAATAATATAACATTACCAAAATGAAGTGGCTAATATTATACGCAACGATTAACGGCTGAACTGAATTGAAAACGGCAGAAAATTTGTACCAACCCAAATAACGTATGACCTAGTTCAACGTATAGTACATTTTTCTTTTGCAGTTTTAAATTCCCAGTTGATAATACGATTTTAATGAAAAAAAATACAGCTACTACCTAGTTAAATTTACATTTTCTTAATAATCTTTGAATTATTAGATGTCGGCGTAGCTTATTCTTAAACTAGGTACTATCAATACTATGTGACAAAGGTAAATTTGCAGTTTAGATAACAGTTTATAATGTTTGCTTTTCTGGTGTGATTATTTGGTATTCCTATGCTTGGTAGACGCTATCCAAATGAACAAATTATCAAAAATTTACTTCATAAGTAATACAAAATTATGAGATTCTTCTTATTCTTCTTTCGAGTCGATGACAAAACTGTTTGATTGAATTGTACTATAGTTTGTTAGACCAATATGTTGCCACAGCAATAGCACGGGTGAAAGCGCCTATCAGGTCCTCCCATGCATGCTTCAGGGCATAGCAGACACGCGATTAGTCGAGCCATGGTCTGTGGGGTTGCATTCAATTATAAAATGTATTAACAATATAACTACTGTTTAAATAGTTTTAAAGGTCACCGTAAAGCAGGACATAGATGACGAAACCACATCGTGACTAAATTTTTTTAGTGTCTTTTAAATAAATTAAGTCAAGTAGCGCTGATTCTGTGCTAATATAATAATTAGCAACGATATTTATTCCATATACTCGTATATATACGATATATATTCCATATATGAGTGTATAAGGATCCTACCAAGACCTATGGAGCCCAAGCCAACATCACCTGCAAGTGGTGCACCAGCTGATCAACGGACGAGGCTCTAGCGAAAATTATAGTGCCCGGTAAGCGGCAATAGGCTCGCCTATTACGTGGGCGTGAATGTATGTATGTATGTTTATTCATTCCAGTATGGTAGTTTGTTAAACTATAGTCAAGCACGTCTATAGGAAGTTATTTTCTCTATATGCTCCACTAAAGCCCTAATGAAGTGTTTTTCTTTTTCTAGTTTTTTTTAAGGTTTAGTGTATTTTTTTCAAAAGGTTATACGATAGGGCTATTCAAGAAGGGCGTGAAACGGTTTTTGGTAGGTCGTCAAGTCGTTAGTCCTGGCCCCTGGTTTTGCAAGCGATCATAGGCAGCGGTGATAACCAGATGGCAGTGAATAAAGATATTTAAAAAAAAACACATTTCGTATATTGTAATGCCAATTGTAAACAGATTATTATTTCACATATGACCAATAAATAATTTTTTTCGTGTCTTTTTTCATTTATGATATAAACAAATAATATCACAAATATATTTTTAAGATTCTTATTTTGAAAACTTTATAAGAAATAGTAAAACAAATAAATCGTTTATATATTAAACAGATAGGTAAATAATGAACCAAGTTGTTTTCACACAGTTTTCGTTGTTTATTTGTTTGAGTTTGGTAGTTTCTTTTACAAGTTGACACTTCTCGTCTCCGCGGAAGTTCGTCATTAACCCACTGCGCTGACTTTATGTGGGTTAGTGTTCCGCTGAAAGAAATAGTCTTATGAGATTTTCTGGTACATTGAAAAAATGGAAATGAGCTTTCAAATGGTTTTTTTTTATTATGCAATAAATTTAATTATCGTACCTAAAATTATTACATATTAGTAATTCTTTTTAAACATACATGCATGCCATCACCTGCCTGTTTCCCCAAAGAGGTAGGCACAGGCATATTATATGCCGACATTTTGGCAATTATATTGTTAGTCCGACGTAAAAGGTGGCGAGCCTATTGCCGCTTATCAGGAGCTTTTATGATTGCCAAGGCCTTGTCCGTTGATCGGCAGTAAAGAAATAAACAATAATTTGACGACCTCAACGACAATTTGACGACCGATATGGCGTGGAGGTCAGTATACCTGCACTTCACTCGAGAGGTCGTGGGTTCGATTCCCACACAGGACAAATCTTTGTGTGCATGAACATGAATATTTGTTCTGGTCTGGGTGTTCTCCTATGTATCTTAAGTATGTATTTACAAAAAAAAAGTATTTATGTATGTTTATCTTGGAACTAAATAATGGGTGTGGTTGTAATAGAATATTTATTTATTTATTATTATTAAATAAATAAATATTCTCTTACAATCACACCAATTATTTAGTTCCAAGATAAGTATCACTAAGAACTTGTGTTATGGATACTAAAGAACGGATAAACATACTTAAATACTTTATTTTGTTGTAAAAACATACTTAATGTACATAAGAAAACACCCAGACCAGGTCAAATATTCATGTTCATGCACACAAATATTTGTCCTGTGTGGGAATTAAACCCACGAACTTTGGAGTGAAGTGCAGGTGTGCCACTTGCAGGTAAGGTTGGCTTGGGGTTCTAAGATATTGGCTCTATACTCCTATCATACATATTAAAAGAGAATAATATTTTGAATTAATACTTGAGAAATGATTAATTATTATTGTCTAACATCTCCCGCGGGTGTTCCTAATGCAATACGGAGCTAAATTATTTCACAGTCAAAAATTGCTTTTCTTCTCTATATTGATTTAATAATAGTAGGCATTTCTTCCTACATTTTTATACGTAATTATTTTTATTTCTTTTTAAACTATACTGTGTGTGTATTAAGTAAACTTTTTGTAAATGGCGGGAGAAAAAATCAACTTTGACGAATTTCTACAAACAGTATTTCTATGGCCTGCAATGAATGGGCGCGTTTAGTTTTTAGTTCATGTTCTTAAGAGCTTTATTTAACCAAGTTAGAATAAAACATGTCATAAAAAAGTCAATATCGTTTATTTAAGTATGGCTCAATAACGCTCTTATGAAAGTCATGTTGACTTTGACTTTACATTAAACAATTATAAATTCGTTTGTGCTCTAATTCCACCAAATATATTTTTAACTTTATATTTTAAGTATCAGTTGATGTAAAAAACATTATTTTATCTCAAATAAGATTCACCAAGAATAAGAACCTATTTATTGAATTTTGAAAAAATAATTCGTTTGACGCAAAACTTGTATATATGGGGCCCTACCAATACCTTAGGAACACAAGCAAAGCTCACCTGCAAGTAGTGCACCTGCCGATCAACGGACGAGGCTCTGGCAAACATTACAGTTCCCAGTAAGCGTCAAAAGGCTCACCTACTACTTGGGGCCATCAATAAAATTAGCGAAAGATGGGCTTATACAAGCTAAGCTCACCTGCAAGTGGTGCACCTGCCGATCAACGGACGAGGCTCTGGCAAACATTACAGTTCCCGGTAAGCGTCAAAAGGCTCAACTACTACGTAGGACCAACAATTAAATTAGCGAAAGATGGGCTTATAATACGGCCTATGCCTTCCCGGGGAAACAGGCGTGACTATATGTATATATACTGCAAAATATATGAAAACACTACGGACGGGAATAAATAGAATGGAAAAAATGAAAACATTACGGGACGTCTAATCACTTGTTCGATTAACACCCGAAAGGTATTTAATTGGAATAAGATTGAAAACAAGTGAACCATTTCAGTCCTGCAAAGCGTTTCTAAGTTCTTTAATGTAGACAGTTCTGTAAGTGGGTTACTTACAGAACTTTGGAACTTGTAATTGTTACAGTTGACGACCGATATGGCGTGGTGGCGAGTATACCCGCATTCCACTCCTGAGGTATAAATATGTATATTTGTTCTGGTCTGGGTGTTTTTCTATGTATATTAAGTATGTATTTACAAAAAAAAAAGTATCAGAAATATTTATTTATTTTACAGTTTAACCACTTTAAAGATTTTTCCACGTTAAAGATTATTTTTGCAGCTACATACCTATAGATTTTAATCTATAGTCATACTAATATAACAAATACATTTATATATAATATCACGTATTATTTTCTCATATTATCACGAATATTATAAGCCCACATTTCGCCAATAATATAGTTGGTCCCACGTGAAAGGTGGCGAGTCTATTGCCACTTACCGGGAACTTTTACATTCGCCAGAGCCTCGACCGTTGTTCTGCAGGTGCACCACTAGCGCGAGAGGCTGGCTATAAAAATATAGGTTGATATTATTAAATGTAACACTTTTTTTCTGTCTATTTGTAACAATTGCACGCTTGATGCGAATCATATGAATTTTTTTTTATAGATTGGGACTTAATAAATTTCTTACATAGATTAAGCATTTAATTATAAGAGGGGGGGGGATGGAAAATCATCTAATGACCTCCCTCGCTGTGGGTGGAGCAGGAGTGTGTGTTAGACTTTTACTCACTGAAAACCATCCATGTTCCTTCTTGACCCTAACTGGGGGTACTTGCTGCAACCACCTAAAGGGATTTTTTGTACTTCTTAGACAGACATATCTTTTAGCACCATAAAATATTTTTGTAACAGTTCCCGCGCATTTATAATTTCCCGAAAAATCGAGAAACAATTCAACACAACACGTGTTTCGCCCTTACACAAACATGGTTGCTCTGAGGCTCAATTCATGGATATCCGCAAAGTAACGCCTGAATCAATAAATTATTTTTTATGTTGTAAAATATATATGATATCTATATTTAAAAATGCTAAATAAAATTCTTTATATAGCAATGTTCAATTTGAGTACAGAGATGTCTAGATAAAATGTGTCAAATAGTTACAGATGTTTTCCTTCGTTCACATTCCCTTAGTCGCTTTCTATGTCACCCTTGGACATGGGGTAGTTTAATTTTGAGTGCCGCTACCACACGACCAAATATAAAGTACCTTTTTCCCTGAAAACCTTTTTTTTAGTGGAAAAATATTCAATTCGAATTCGAATGTAAAGAATAACTTTTTCAATTTTACATTAAATTAATTTTTTAATACTTAGTACCTAAGAATAGGGCTCGCCAGCTTTCGCTTCTACTAAATAAAAAAATATATTCTACAAACAAGAAAGAAAAGGAATGATATTTTTGAAGACAGAGCGTAA
Source organism: Musotima nitidalis (assembly GCA_949126915.1). NCBI lineage: Eukaryota > Metazoa > Arthropoda > Insecta > Lepidoptera > Crambidae > Musotima > Musotima nitidalis. The sequence continues at coordinate 6,260,810 of OX421429.1, forward strand.
ACAAGACATTACATTCCATATTACTATGTTGACATCCAGTTTTTGTAGCATAATATTTTCATAAAAATATTTTGTATATTGTAATGAAAATGTATACACAAGTAAGTTGTCTATAAATATAAATAACTATAGCTGCCAATATTTTCTTAATAATTCGATTGCTTACTAGTTATTTATTAGACAAAGTTATAGTCCAATAACTCAGTATGATGTCGTTTTGTTTTTTTAAACTGTCTGTGATTTCCGAATCGTAGCCAAGTGAGTCAGGTTACCAAACTTAACAAAAAAATTATTCAAAATTCAAAATATTTAAATTTCATAAACTAAATAATAAACATAGTTGAAAACGTCAATAATAAATATTTAGCTGCTATACTCGGCAATGATATTGTGGAACTCTAATCTATACAAATAAATAATATCGATTTGTTTGTAATCAGTGTCACTATACACATGCAAAAGCAATGCTCGCAGCCTAACTAAATAAAATTTCAACACATTGCCTCACCTACCTAGTCTCTCAGAAAGGACACACTCCTGTAGTGAGTGATGCACCTCACACATATTCAGATCGTGGGTTCGATTCCCACATAGATAAATTTTTTGTGTGCATAAACATTAATATTTGTTCTGGGCTGAGTGTTGTCGTACGTATTTAAGTAAGTAAGTATTTACAGAAAATAAAAATGTTTAGTCGTTATTTAGTTTCCATAATTAAAGTTTTTAATGATACTTATTTATTACTTATTTGTTTATATTTTCACACGTCGGCATCTGGTCCCTAATCATGCTTAGCTTGTATTGTGGGTATTGGATGGCAGATAAACATAATGTTGTTAAATGTATGCAAACACAAATGTATTTTGTCTCATAACCTTTCTGCAAAAGATGGGTACATCGACTCTAGCGCCATATTTGTCGCAAAACCAAACAAAGATGACAAGAAACAAAGAAAAAGAGGTAACTCCCTCTTTATTCTAAAGTTAGATTTTTGTAGGTGTATAGCGATCCTTTTTTAGGGTTCCGTAGTAAACAAGGAACACTTATAGTTTCGCCATGTCCGTCCGTCCGTCCGTCCGTCCGTCCGCGGGTTAGCGCAGAGACTATTAACATTAGACAGCTGAAAATTGGTGTGGGTATACATATTAATCACGTCGACAAACCTGTAGAATAAAATTTTTAAAAATATTGTTTTGTAACGTACCTCCCCTACACGTAAAGTAGGAATGATTTTTTTTCTCGAGTCTATCTTATCATGTTGGGTATCGTTAGAAAGGTCTTTCAAAAGTAATACGAGTTTCTTAAAACCATTTTTCGATTTAGGGATCCGTTTTCGAAACATTAAGCTTTAAAGTGGAAAAAATTTATAGAGTTCAGTATCCGCCCCCCCCACCAGGTAAACGGTACTTTCAGAGTGTCTGAAAAAATTCACAATAGTAGTATATATAATGAAGTTAAAAGGAAAACTATCACGGCTAAGTAGGCTTTACTGGTTTTCGAGTAATGGACGACAATCAAATAAATTTTTGTATTAAATGTATTAAAATTTCATTCATACCGTAGTAGTGATATCTATCGGGGAATAGCTGAACCTGTTCATATAGCGACATTATGGCAAAGGGTGACTACGGAACCCTATATTGCGCGTGGCCCGACACGCACTTGGCCGGTTTTTTTTTGATTTACGTCGGTAGCAAAATGCATTTACGCACTGTCTCCCGGCCAAAGGGGGCCCGACAGAGGTGTGTGGGACTGACCACCGGCAGACACGACCGCCAACAGTAAAACCCACTAAAAATCTTCCGACGATGCCCGCCGCTTGTTGAGAAATAGGCGGGGGCCAGTACCGACACCCCGCCGCAGTAGGTTGCAGCACTGACACCCCGCCCGCGGCCAACGTCCCCCGGACCAAAACCGGGAGGACCTCGTGGAGACGCAGTGGACGCGCCCCTCCTACCTGTTGTGCGACCATAGCGTGTGTGGCCGACTTTTGGGAGGGTCTATGGTTAGACAGCAGGAGCCCCCGCTGCCTTAGACCCTCCTGGCGCTGCCTGACGGGCCCTCCTAGCCCGCCCGCTGCGCCCTCCACAGGTCCTTCTTAGTTTCCCCCTCGGTAGTCAGTACTAAGGGCACCCAGAGTCGCCAATCTCTGGGTGTTACCTTTTCCCTAGCGCTCTACCGGGAGGTACGGGAGGGAGGATAATATTCGCCACCTATTACGTGGGACCTTTATAATTGACGAAAAGTGAGCATATAATATGCCTCTACCTACCCCTTCGGGGAAACAGGCGTAAATGTATTAGGTCGGGGAAAAAGTCTTTTCGCATAACGTAGGTATAAACTTATTATAAAATTTTTTTGACTGTACTATTTGTGTCTGGCTGGTTTTGGTAACATTAAAAAGGTTCCATTATAAAGAAAAGAAAAAAATAAAAAAAAGTTGTTTCCCGCTATTTTTCATTTGTTTTTCTCTCCGTAAAAATGAGTGAATCTAATGAAGAAATTCGATACATTTTAAAATTTTATTATAAAAAAGGCAAAAATGCAACTCAAGCAGTGAAAAAAATTTGTGATGTTTATGGACCTGATGCAGTGTCAGTAAGAGTAGCACAAATTTGGTTCAAACGTTTTCAGTCCGGAAATTTTGATGTTAAAGATGCACCTCGCTCTGGTCGCCCTGTTACGAATAAAATGGACGCCATTTTTGAAAGAGTGGAGCAAGATCGGCATATTAGTAGTTACGATGTAGCTGAAGAACTGGGAATTGACCACAAAACAGTTTTGACCCATTTGAAGAAAGCTGGTTATACAAAAAAGCTCGATATTTGGGTGCCACACGAGCTCACTCAAAGAAACTTAATGAACCGTGTACTCATTTGCGATTCATTATTGAGACGTAATGAAACCGAGCCAGGCTTCACAGACTGTGGCCAAACCTGGCCTAACACGAAATAAGGTGATGCTGTGTGTATGGTGGGATTGGAAGGGCATTGTTTATTATGAGCTTTTACCGCCCGGCAAAACCATCGATTCTGATCTCTACTGCCAGCAACTGATGAGATTAAAGGAAGCAGTCGAGAGAAAACGGCCGGAATTGATCAACAGGAAGGGTGTGGTCTTTCATCACGATAACGCTAGACCACACACATCTTTAGCCACTCAGAAAAAATTAAGAGAGTTCGACTGGGAGGTCCTAGTGCATCCACCATAGAGCCCTGACCTTGCGCCTTCAGATTTTCACCTGTTTCGGTCTCTGCAGAATTCTTTAGGTTCTGTAAGGTTGACCTCAAGAGAGGACTGCCAAAACTATTTGTCCCGTTTTTTTGATCAGAAGTCCCAAAGTTTCTACAGTAACGGGATAATGTCTCTGCCCTCAAAATGGCAGAAAGTTATTCAACAAAACGGTACATATATATTGTAAATAAATGTAAATAAACTTTGAAAAAAATGTCTTGACTTTTCATACAAAAATACGAAAAGACTTTTTCCCCAACCTATTATATATGTAGATTTTTTTATCGTACGATAGGGTTTATCTAGCCAAGGTAAAATAAAACTACTTAATTATTATATAATTGTATCATCAATTTACTGAATAGCGTTCACAATTGACATTTTCATTCAACATAATATAGTTACTACTGACATTTTATGAATTCGATCATCATAAAGATTATTCTAATATTTTTTTTATTAGAAATTGAATAATCGAGCCTGAGTCTGGCAGAGCTCACCTGCGATTCTTATTGCCTATAATTTTAGCCCCAAGCTATTTTTCCATTTCAAAATTTACTACCAAAATTGTATCACACAAATATTTGTGTGCGGTTTTATAATTTCATTACAATGATTAATGTAAATAAATATATTTTATACAGGTATTATATCGCTGATATTTTATTTTATGCAACCTGAGAAATATGCCTATAACTTGCTATGCTTTTACTATAAATAAATAAATAAATAAATATTCTCTTACAATCACACTAATTCTTTAGTTCCAAGATAAGTATCACTAGGAACTTGTGTTATGGATACTAAAGAACGGATAAACATACTTAAATACTTTTTTTTTTGTAAATACATACTTAATATACATATGAAAACATGTATTACTATGCGGAACATAAAAAGAAAAATAGATAAATTAGAAATGATTGGTTTTTGATTACTGTGTTACTATATTTTTTTTCTGATTTTGCAATCAAAAAGCATTTTTGAGTTAGGCCGGGTTCTAGTGATATGATTTTCTATATTCGTAACGTTGGCAGATATTACTTGGAACTTACTTGATGGTAAGCGTAAGCTAAGGTATGATATATGTACGTGTCTCAGGTTTTATTGTATTTTTCTTTGTATCTTCAATTTAACGACAAGTTTAAAAAAATACTTTATTTCTTCCGTAGAATTTATTTTAATTTTACCTTGTTGTACACCAAATGATACAATAAAGAATTATGATTATGATTATTATATTTATTGCGAGTTCACGATGACCGATATAGCACTGGGGTCGCATACAGCCTGTCGCAATAAAAGCCGTGGTATTTATATATTTTTATCTTTTGTGTAGAGTCCTTAGTACAATCTCTGATTTCTCTGGGAGTAGATGTCGCTTGTTGGTTGTCTGAAGACATTTAATAATATTTCATAGCAACCAAGACACATCATTGTCTCACAAAAGTTACATAAACTAAGTTTATGTAAAACCCTTTAATAATGCTTTTGACAGACACGTTTATCATAGATATGGTTTCTGCACAAATTTGTTGTTTTTATCCTCAATTTCGTGTAAGAAGAGAATTACTCTTTGTCGAGAATGTATAATTATGTGACAAAGATGCAACTCCCGATACTGCACAATAACATGTTATTTTACTATTTCATACGAATGGTAACTAATATTTTAATAGACATTATAGAGATATCAAGTCGACAAACGTTTACATTGATTTAATGACTTTCAGTCTCGGAAAGCACGTTAAGCTATTGGTCTCGGCTGTCATGAATATCTATGGCATGTTATTCGGAAGTCAATGCTTTATATCATCCTGACAGCTGGTTTACAAACATATATATATATACATATTGTCACGCCTCTTTTCCGTATTGGTGGGCAGAGATCACATCCTTCCACTTGCTACGATCTTGGCACACACTTTTAGTTGGCTTAACCATAGAATTATGTTTTTCTATTAAGTTGCGTAGGTCAGACTGAAGTCGCTCCATATAATAACTGAAATTCCGCCAAATCTGGTGGTCTAACCACTGAGCGAATCCGCGACAATGCTAGGATATGACGATTGTGTGGCGTCAGTATACATAGACTGGTTTTGACTCCTACACATGAGAAATCTTTGTGTGCACGAAAATAATTTCTAATAGTCTGGATAATAATACATACAATACATATCTGCTATCAACTATTCGTTTGTTTTATTTTATTTATGCCGAGATTATAAAAACAATTATATACACGAGTATGTTATTGATTCAAATCGCGGTTCAATGTCCTTTTCTATTATGATATTTCCAATACTTTACAAAGATTCATAGTCACGAGGAGACAGAAATGAGAAGTGTATAGTGACAAAGTCACAAATTTTAAATTTTCGTAAGCAGAAAGTCCTTTATTGTATAGTTCCCATAACGGCGAAAAAGTATTTTACCGCGTCTTAAAATCTTGCTAAGATAAGGTACTTTCTGACGTTACAGACGGGTTACATATAGGTTCCCTGAAAGGTTATATTTACATAAAATAGATGTAATGCAGAGGCATTTTATACTCCCACATTTCGCCTATTATCTTGTTGTTTCCACGTAATAATTTGCGATCCTGGTGAACTTTATCGGGATTTTTTTTTTTACAGTCAGGTGCACCACTTGCAGGTGAGGTGAGCTTGGTCTTCTAAGATCTTAGTAGGATCCCTGTACATCTCCACAAAATATTTTAACTATATTTCATTTACTTTACCGAAATATTTTAAAACACAAACTTTCAATGAGGTATGTACACACTTCCAGAGCTCTTTTTCTGCCAATTAGGTAGTCGTCAAAAGATCAAGTTACATTCGCAATATTATAAAAATACTTCGTCAGATCTCATAAAACACGATCGGCATAAAGTATCAAGTGACTTACGGACTTACTATTTTTTCCATTGCATAACTATCTGAAGATTCCAATTAAAGTTTAGCGTCGGATCTTCACATAAATCTTTACCGAGTGTGCGGGTAGTTTTATAATTCAAAATTGGAAAATGAACCGGAAATTTTCAGCTTTAATTTCAATATCGGGTCTTGGAATGCTATGGAGTTTCAGATTCGTTTCAGAAATTAAATTTATGAAGAAATAAGTAAAGCGTGTTAATTTGTCTACTTTGCCTTTCAAGAAATAATGAAGACGCTAAGCAATTTAATTTATAATAATGCTATACTATTTTATTTTTTTTTACTCTTTGTAATAAATTTATTTTTTATGTTCAATGTGACTCGTCATCTCGGCCACACCCTGTCTGATGGTAAGCAGTCAATGCAGTCCATATAATTATTTGTCCGTTTTATTTTAGAAGCAGCTGGGCCTGAAAGCTTCAAAACTAGCTGTTTTTAAGAAAACCCGTTAGTAAAACTAAATTTTTTTTGTGCACCAATCAAAAGCCCCTTTTAGTTAAAAAAGATCCGTAATCGACCATGTTATTACCATTATTTATTAAAAAAGTTTATCGATTGATTCCTTACAAAATTAAAATTTATATTTAGATTTGCTAGGCCTGGAAAGATAAAGATTAATTAAAATTTTTAAACTTAAGGCTATATCAATAATAATATCATTTTCCTCACGAAACTTGTTCATAATATATATAGTTCAATATCCTATCCAACTTTCACTTTACTTATAGATGACGCCTTTAGAAACGAATAACTGATTGTCAACTGTTGCGTGATTTTCAAATGTAAACGATTCATTAATCGATTGTATTCGAAGGGGTATCATCAAACAAGTTTTCAAAGTAAATGTTTTATAGAATAACTGAATCATAGAATTATGACTTACGTCACAGAAAAACTTTTGGTGGGCGGTATGAGCAAATTTAACATTACATGCACAATTTTTAATATATATTTTTTATTCCACCTAGTATATAAGGATTGTTAGATGTATATATAAGTGTGTTTCATATCTGTATGCGTGTTTCAGTGAGCACGTAAGGACATACTCACTAAAACACGGACGTAGTCATGAATAAGATGCACATATACGACACCAAACTAACTAGTGGGAAACCAGCTACTTATATTAAAATCATTCTCAATTTCTTTTTTATCTCATATTCCCCGAACCCTAAAAAAATATGCTTGAACCACAATTTTTTTGTCGTCGCGTTTTGACGTGAACTGAAATGTTGCCACTTAAAGCAGCTTAGATGAATAATAGATAGTATTTTGTATTGGTAAAATTAACACATCTACTACAGTGAATAATAAGTTTTGCTCGATATGAAATGCCACACAATTGCTCACGGATCCAGAAACTGAACTGAAATCTGCTTAAAATTGGGACAAAAAATGAAAAGTTTATGATGACATTATGTTTTTGATTATAAAATTTACTGTAAGTAAAAATCATATTAGACGCCCACACTTCGCCAATTACATTGCTGGTCCCACGTAATAGACGAGCCTATTAATGCTCACCGGGAACGGTTACGTTCGCCAGACACTCGTCCGTTGACCGGCAGGTGCACAACTTGCAGGTGAGGTTGGCTTGGACCTCCATGTTGGTAGGATTCATATACACCCATCACTGTAACTATAGTCATTTTTAAGTCACTAAAATTATTTTCTGTTCTCTGTGTATCTGTGGTCGGTACAGCATATAATTTTCTTTCGATTCACCTTAATTATGCGTCTTCGACTCATAAACTCTTCACGATCATACATATTTTTCAATATTTTTCGACTGTCAAATAAAGATAAAAAGAAATGTAACTTTTGCCAGAATGTACTGAATATACACCTATATAATATAGTACCAGAAATTTCAGCAAATATCTAATTTAAAAATAATGTAGCATCAACGATGGTGACTGTACGATCCAAAAGCCGTTGCGTTCAACTCGCCCCAATAATATTTGCATTGGGTTCAATCCCAAATCGCTCGACGGGATCAAACCCTCGAGTAAGCGGATAGGACAGACAGATAAATGCCAAAATTATAACCGACTGTTCACTGCAGATATTTCGTGTGCTTCCATTAGGATTCTTTTAGTTGGTATTTCGAGATTTCCTGTAATAATAACTATTGTTAGTTATTTATACTCTTTTTTATATTTTCCTGACAAGCAAATGTTACTTACTTGTGGTGATATGTGAATAATAGATTAAATGATTCCCTGAAAGATTGAAGGGATTTCCTCTGGCCGTGTGGTAACTGCCTAGATTATTGCCACTCCTTCTCATCTTACGGGGAGTCAAAGAGAAATTCAAATGGATGATGGGCAGCAGATCACCCTTCATCCAGTATTTAACAACTTTAAATCAGCAGTGGACTGTTTAAGGCTGGCATGATGATGATGATGATAAATAGTTAAATATTGGCTAACTTTTTTTTCCTTTCCCGTTTTACTTCGGTAACAAAATGCATTTACGCACTGCCTTCCGGCCAAAGGGAGACCGAAGTAATATCAACTAAAAATCTTGCCGCCGCTTGTTAAGAAAAATGCGGGGGCCAGTACCTGGATTGCAAAATCTGACACCCCGCCTGCGGCCAACGTCCCCCCGACCAAAACCGGGAGGACCTCAGAGAGGCGCAGTGGACGCGCCCCTCCTACCTCCCCGTGCGACCGTAGCGTGTTTGGCCAACTTCCCAAAGAGAACCATGGACCCTCATGGACCATGGACAGCAGGGGCCCCCTGCACCCACTGCCTAAGACCCTCCTGGTGCTGCTGAACAGGCCCTCCTGGCTCGCCCGCTGCACCCTCCACAGGTTTCTCTTAGATTCCCCCCCGGTAGTCAGTACTAAGGGCACCCAGAGTCGCTAATCTCTGGGTGTTACCCTTTCCCGACCTTCGGGAGGTACTCAGCCCCCCCACCACGCCAAGGTGGAGACCTGTCAGGGACCTTTGGCTTACCTCTATTAATTCTGCTTTACCTCAGTAATCGCTAAATCTAACAAAGCAGATCTACAAACGCTTCAACAACTGCTTGTATAATCCATGTTCATGCAAGGGCCAAAATGTCTTATATCAATACAGTCAGACAGGCAGTCAACCTATCGTAGAAATCGGTCTCGATTCAAATAAACTTTCGCCATGTTATAAATATCGTTTATTATTTGTTCAGTTTCGGAAATGAAGCGGTACGGTTTGTAATTATTTACATAGATATTATGACGTCAGTCGAACAGGAAATGAACCAAAGTTATTTTCTCACGGACAGGGTATATACCTTTTTTGGCATGTTACTTGAAGAGATATGTACATAATACCCAATACAAAGGAGAAAAAGACCATTCCGGGGGAAAATATTGGCTAACTAGGTTATGCCTACTACCCTTATATGTATCCTACCAAGTTTCTCTTTGGCCAATTAGATCACAATTCTTAAGAGGTAAGAAGAGCCTGTGATCAAATCATCACTATAATTAAAATTTTACGTGGTAGAATAGACTCTCCTGATCTTCATGGTGAGCTGTCTCGACTTTATACACCCGATAATTATTATAGGAGCAGGAAACATAAACTGTTTGCTGTGCCAACCTGCCAAGCCGTAGCCCGCTCAAAATCACCCATTCCGCGGACACTGAACGAAGTTAATGCCATTCTGGATGCAGCTCCCGATTGTGATTTGTTTGCGGATGGATGTCCTGAGATTTTGTCACTGTATCTGAGGTATTGTGAGAGAATGGGATAAAAGAAGTTTATATGTGTGAGTTTTTAATATTATATTTAACTTTTACTGTTTTTGATAATTAGTGTATTCCGTTCTGATTAAATAAATAAATGCCTTAAAATCACTGTTTGCCTAGTAGATCAATATTACACTAAAACAATAATTTTTGCACTGCTGCAGCGCACTTTAACACTATTAACTTTCCGAGATATATGAATCTTTAATTTATTGAACAAAAACATAACATTATTTTTCCTGTATATTTGTTTCCTTTATCATTTATGGTTCAATAATGTATTGTAGCTACATCTGCTTTCTTTGTGGTTTCATCACAGATAATATCATATTATACTAGGAGTTTTATACAAAGGACTCGGCTAGCTAGTGCAAAATAATCAAATTCGAAGAAAAACATAGAAATAAAAATGAGCAAAAACTTGGAATCCGACAATAAAAAAAACTTTTGCAAGAAAGCTTCATAAAAAGGGAAGCGTTTTCCCTTAGGCAAATATTGGCTTTTTCTAGGGTTACAATCGACATCCCGAATCATAATCGAGCGTGAATGCTCTCTTAAAGGAGCCTATAAAAGAATCGGCGAACGGCATCTTTTCCTAATACAGCGATTGTGAAGCGGACGGTCTTACAATTCTTGCGTTATCAAAACCGCTTCGTAATTCTCTTTTAAAATATGCTTTTGGTTTCAAATACTTTGCTTATGTTTACTGATATAATCTGTGTGAAGGTTTGTTTATTTCCTAGTCCATCACTTTTTCGCTGGTTTGGTTATAAAGAAATTTTATTGGTCATTTAAAAAAAAATATAAGCTTTAAGTAGGCTGCGTTGAAATGTAAGTCGCCCGCATTCCGCGGGTAGAAGCCACTTATCGTAATGTTCTTCTTCTTCATCGTGCATGCTTTTTCCGCAATAAGACAGTTGGCAAAAGTCGCTAATTTCATTCTTGGCCATCATATCAAAGATCCGTAACTTACCATAGGTCGAATATAAATAGTCTAACTAAAGCCATTTGATGACTTTTGGAGAGACTTTTGGAGATGACTTTTCCCCCTTTTTTATCTATCATTTATTTATATTAATTATAACTAAAGATGTAAAGAACTAAGATAGCTTTAGGTCTTGCCAAACTCTCGTAAAACTGTTGATATTTATTTCAATGAAATGAAAGAAATTTGGGAGAAAGCATTTGTACTTATAAAGAAAATGCCAATCAGCTCATCACTTCCAAATATCAGCTATATGACCAGTTATTTTGCTAGCCACTTCACCATTTTAAGGGAAATATTGAATCACATAAAGCAAAAAGTATTATGTGGCATCAGAAATTTTTTCTAGGTAAAGAACAATTACCTAGTCAAAATCAAAGTCAAACCATTTATTCAAGTTTGTCATGATAGAGCTTACATAAAAGTCAAACTTAAAAACTAACTTTACAATACGTATCGGATAAAATAAAGGCCGAATAGCCGAATATCGACACAATTGACTTAGCCTGCTGTTATTACACATTTAATGTTTCCTGGATCACTGTGCCCAAGAAATAGCGGGTGGAACAGTTTTCTAACCGCACACGAAAAACAGTGCTTTTTTAATAAAATACCAACTAGCTCGTTACTGAAACTATCAGTAGTTACATGACGAGTAATTTCTTTAGCTACAGCGCCCATTGAACTGGAACATAGAATTACTATTTGCTGAGAGAATAATTTTCTATTTAAAGATCTAATACGTAGTAAAACTATAATCAAATTAATCATGAACATTACAATACGAATCAGATAAAATATAGGTTACCATGGTCGGAACGGAATGCCTTATCAAGAGACGAATACCAACACGATTGGCTTGGCCTGCCGTTATGACACATGTAATATTCCCTGGCTCACTGTGCTCCGGAAACGGCGGGTGGAACAGTTTTCTGACCGCACGCGAGGGTATATCGATAGCGGCACGATAATCACCAACTAAGCGTGAACACTTAGGCGCCACAGCAATGCAGCTAATTATTGTAATTATTTTTCCTAATGGGGGGGGGGCAGAGTATCTTTCAATAGGACAGAGAAACCGACGAAAGATGGTAACACCCAGAGATCGGTGACTTGGGGTGCCCTAAGTTTCTACAACCGATGGGGCAACTAAGAGGGATCTGTGGAGGACGCAGCTGAAAGGAATAGTACCGCCGAGAAGGCGGCCAAATATTACTGTCAGGAACAAAATGTTTATTATTTGTAAAAAGTTATATTGGACATTGAAAATATCATAAATATATATTGTTAAGCGGTGAATGTTAAGGCGCTCTTACATATAAGTAACGCTTACAAATGCTTTGGAAAGAACTAGACTTTTATCAGAATAATCAAGTTTTGGTAACTAACAAAATGTACCAATCAAAGTTTCTAGCGGGTATTGCTGTTAATTTTAAGAGAGTATTCCCATAAATGCATTTTTAAATTATACTAGGCAGATAATATGTAAAAGACAGAACTTATTCAAAATAAACTGCTTCCCAGCGTTAAATTTCTTGAAACTACGAAGAAAGTCCGCCTCGCATAACTTTGCCGTAAGGAATATATCTTGAACGGGCTGTATTCCATCCAGGCAGAGGCCTATTTATATCTAACGAAATGGGAAGTTATTTCCCTACACATTTACGCTACATGCAAGAAGCTCTTTTATGAATCTCATCATAGCGTACATACTCAGCCTTTTTCATCGAGAATAAGTAATCGAATGCGTAAGTAAAGAGGGCAAAGAATAATGTATTGTAAGGTCTTAATAGTTGCAAATATTCAATTATTTCGATTCAGGTAAGTTAAATTTCAGATTTATCTAGAATGGTTCTATCCGAGCCCTTCGATATGGGTGTACATGACCTGACAAGACCTAAGGATCCCAAGCCAACATCACCTGCAAGTGGTGCACGTTCAAAAGCCGTGTTATTCACTATAGGACACGTCTACCCCAGCGGTAATCGGTCTATTAAACTCTTAACTAAAACTGCAAGGGCGTCTGCACGACAGTAGAAACATCGTCCCAAAATATTGTCCGACTTTGTGGGTTTTCATTATAATCTATGAAGAAAATATTTTATTTCTGTTTGTTAATAAAACATTGTTGCTTACATAAGTCAAACTCAAAATAATTTATTCAAGTAAGGCTCAATAGAGCTCTTCTGAACGTCCACCTTAAAAACTAACGCACCCTTTCACTGCGGGTGGGAGCTTGATCGTAAAATAATGGGCAAGAAAATCGTCAAGGTTGGTTTTTTCTCTAGCCAGATACAAGAAAAGTACTTAATATTAAAACAAAGTCTACAAAAACTTGTGTTCTACTGCCACGAGATTTATAAGAGGAATTTATGTTTATATAGATATGCTTATATTTTTCTGCAAGCTCTTTAAAGTCTTAAGAGTTTTACGTTTGTTATGAAAACATGCTGTAATTTTTTTCAAAACTCTCTTGAGTTAAATTATTTCTTGACTTAAATTATTTAGCTCTTCCGTAACAAACTCTGCATTTGATGTTGGTGAGAAATCGCAAGGAAAGACAACAGTGTTTACAAGTTACACATACGTACATTCACGCCTGTATCCCCGAAGGGGTAGGCAGAAGCATATTATACGCCTACACTTTGCTAATTGTAAAGTTGGTTCCACGTAATAGGTGGCAAGCTTATTGCTGTTTACCGGGCACTGTAATGTTCACCAGAGCCTCGTACGTTGATCGGCAGGTGCACCACTTGCAGGTGAGGTTGGCTCGTGCTCCTCAGGTCTTGGTAGGAGCCCTATACCCACTATGTTTAAAAGTTATCATTATCAATATGTCATCCACGTCACATTGCTGAGCTCAGGTGGTGCGGTTGGACCTGAACTGTGGGAACAGCACCTATTCAAAGTGAACCTCGAGCGCTTCAAGTAGTAAGCAAATAGCAGTTTTTTCATGTCTAGACGCGAATTTGTCCTGGTGACCTACGAGTACTTTGTTTTGTACCTTTTACTTTATTTTGCATTTCATAAAAAGCTCCAGCTCGGAAAGACCTCACGTTCTTTGTGCAGCCCTCAAATAAGAGCCATAATGATAATTTCCACGCGGCGCAACAGTCACACAAAAAGTATCTTTTGTAATTATGGCTTTTTATAGTAGGTATAAAGCCTTCACATAATTACATATACATACTCAAACTAGTTAAAATTACTGATCACAATTTGTTTTATTAAACAATATTTTTTAATTATGTTTAAAAGGGGCAATGCAATCAATCCCTTCTATTAATTGATCGCAACGTCCACTCCCAAAATACAATGTGGAACAAGAATAATGTGTTAATGAATTTAAAAAAGACCACTTTATGAAATGGGCGAGCGTTTCATAATGTGATTTTAGAATTTTGTCACGTCTTTTGACAATTTTCTTTGTAGGGTATATTTAATTAGGAATAATTTCTACCTCCACTGAAGAAAGTATACTTTATATAGTGTCATTATTATGAGCATTTCAGAAAAAAATAAATATGAATGGCACATACTTACTTTAATTTAATTATTGGATTTCCTAATAGTAAGATTTAGAACTGAAACCTAAAATTTAGATGAACGGATGTGCATATATAACTAAGCGAAAACTGTTACGTTTTTGATAATACAAGTAAATGAAAATTTGATACTGTCTATCTCATAACAAATCATTTTATTCTAGCTAAGCTTTTTCCAAAGCACTTGTAAACATCAATCAAATCTAAGAGCGTCATAGAAATAAACATAATTATGTAAAATTATACAATTTAATAAGCCTCAAATAAAAATAAATTGTACTGTAGATAGTAGAAAAATACAACAAAAACTTTATATTTGTTACATAAATTTATCATCATCACAGCCCATTAACGACCCACTACTGAGCACGAGCCTCCTCTCACATATCAAGGTGTGAGGGTATTGGGTCATACTCCACCACGCTGACTCAGTGCGGATTGGCGGAGGCAGGTGAATGGCGTCCTGCTGTTAGAATTATTCGAGCCGCCCATTAGGCCTCTAACATGGCTTAATGACTACCAAATTTAGTGATAACCGGGACCAACGGCTTAACGTGCCTTCCGAAGCACGGAAGCGCTCGATATCAAATGCCACACAAACGGTCACCCATCCAAGGACTGACCTCTGTAAAATCTGCTGTACTTCGGTGATCGTTTCCGACCACCGAGCACCGCAGAGCTACGAGCGCTTCTATTACATTACATAAATTATAAAACATTAATGTACTAATTCCTAGTACATAAATCTTTGTCATGACGCTACATGACCATGCAGGTATACTGACATCTATGTCATAATGGTCATGGTAAGAAAGAACACCTGATTATTTTATTGATTATAGTAAAATAAGTTGTCAAACCGACTATTTGAAAAAAAAATGTAAACATATTTTATGTGTCAATATCTATGATTATTAAGAGAAAGCAAAATATCTGTGTGCGCGTTTATAATAAACACTATGAATAAAAACATTGTGTTTGATACATACAAAGAATACGTAAATAATAAATTCTCCGTTTATTCAACAAAGCAGTAACTAAATTGAATATTATGTTACTGAACATAATATTCAATTTAATAGTTCACAATACAAAGGTACTGTCTCGGACGGTGAAATTAGTGACTTGTCTTCGTCAGTTATGCCGCTATCGATAGTTTACATTACGGCTAACATTCAATTTATATATTATAAAAAACTACTTTTCCACTTTTTCTTGAAAAGTTATTTTTATGGTTGAGGTTGAAAATTCTATAAATCATAAACTATAAAAATCACGGAACATTTATTATATGGGGGTAATTCGGGAAAGGGTGCTTTATCTCTGGACTTCGTATAATTAAGGAAAAGTGAGCGTACTAATTCCCTCTGCCTACAATTGGGGAAACAGTCGTGATTGTATGTACGTACTGTTATCCGGGATTCGGCGATTAGGTTTTTAAAAAAGAAACTAATTATAACACAGTTAATTATATTAGGTAGAAACAGTGGAAATAGTAAAATACAGAGGAAATAGTAAAATACAGAGGATTTGGTAGATTAGTACCGACCCGTACCGAGATTTAGATAGACTAACTCGAGCGCCGTCTTGCACTCGTATATATGCTATTGCATAGTGATGACTTAGTAAATAAGGGGTGATAGTCAGCCCTTTAGCGTGTATGGGTAGGGTATAACAACCCCCCGCGGAAGACTGAACTTCAGGGTTTAAAACCCGGAGTTCGGAAAATTATACGACCTCTCTTAGTCGTGGTTGCGGTAAAGGTGAATTTTCACCTTGAACGTTATTTACGTCATCTTCGCTAAGGGTCGGTCTTACAGGAGAAATTACTTTAGTCTTATATCTAAAAATCTGGTATAACTTAAAACCAATAAAAAGTATAACAATAAAAGAAATAAAAGAGGTAAATGCAAAATAATGTGTCCCGTACTTTTCTAAGACAGGTTTTTCTTCAATAATTTTATCTAAATTAGCAAACAATTTATCATTCTGTTTATTTGTTATTAAATCATCTAAATCAATGTTCTGAAGTAAAACAGGGGACTTACTTAAGTAATTCGACTTATTATCTAGTTTACAACAGGAGTCATTTATAATACTAAAATCTAGGCTAGGTACAGGTATGCTTATATTGATAACACTGTTCGACGATATGAGTCTTATGTTCTTTGTGTACACTATACATTGTTCAGGGGTGTGTAAAATACCGGTTCCGGACACTATGATTTCACGTAATTCAGAGTTATTACAATCAATAGATATCTTATTCGGACTTGATTGCACGAAAATCCACCGATTGTTCATTAATGGTTTCCAAATGTCTAGTTCACCGAAGATTGTTTTTGTAGTACACTGAACGGGAATAGCATTGATTGTTTTTGTTAACAGTTCACTTTCACACGTAGGGCTGCCACTTGTTAATAACACCGCAGGTATTCGACACAAATAGAACTCAGAGTTTACCGTTTTACATATACTTAAACTATCTAAATTGAAGAAACTAATCTTATCGTTAGAAATAGCAACATAAGAACTAGAAGGTAAAATCAAACTAAAAGTAGTAAGGTTAACTAACTTATGTGGTATGGGTAATGCTAAGTTATGGTACAAATTAAAATCATTTAAAGTGACAAGTGGAATTTGCAATACAAACACAAGCTTATTTCTATAATAATAACATGCTACATTGGATATACTTAAAATAGAATGAATATTATCTAAAGATAATTCGAGGGGAACCCTAGAATCTCTTGGAAGGTGCCTATCGTTATCAACGAGTTCGCGGTATAACTGCGACGGAGTCAGTATGCGTGGGTGCAGTATGTTTTGGCTAGACAGAATGATAGCGTTGATTAAGTCTTCGAGTTGGAATGACAAAGTAAGTAACGAGCTTTCGAGGTTGGTAAATATGGAATGAACTTTTGTTTCAGTAACTAAATTATTAGTAATATTTATTAAATTATTAGATTGATGAACTAGTTTATTAACAGCGATATTGAGGGATTCTTCGTTGACTTTTAATTTATTTATAGTTTGTTTATATGAGTCTAATGTGGAAGTAGTAATTATAATATTTTCTTTTACGAGTTGTGCTAACTTCTTTTCGTCATTTTGGACAGATTCTATAGCGGAATCGTATTTTAATGCGTCATCCTCATCCAAAGTACCAATGATTTGTTTAAATGCAGTACCTATTCCACCAAACCAGGCTGAACGTTTACTGCGCCTTGAAATTAAATGAGAGATAGAGTCATGATAACGTTTAATATCGTAATAACGGACTGACAATGGGGATAGTATATTTTCACATTGATCACTATTCGATTGTTGACACACGAATCTAACATTACTTAGGACTTCATTAAGATTGGCAAGGTGTGTGTCTATAAAAGAAATATCTACATAGGTAATTAAATTTAATTGACCCTTTATTATCTTAAGTCTACCTATCCTATCGAAGTATATGCCGGAACTAGAAGGAAGAGGCTCGACATAATCCGGATGCGCTTCGACTGAGGCGCTGAAAATAGAACAATTTAAAGTTAATAACTAAATTAAGGTACTTGAACTAATATCTATGGGTTTGTGCTTACAATATTTGCTGGCTTAAATTGGTCAAAATGGTGAGTCACATGACGTCGGTTGATAATAAGAGTGGCGGTGTGATTACCATGAACTTTGATAATTTTATACGGCCCTTTCCAAATAGGAGACAGAGCCTTCCTGAGCCTTAAATGATTTTTGAGGTAAACATGGTCACCGATTTTGTAACGTGGGGGAGCTTTGGCACGAGAGTCATAGTAGGATTTAGAATTTTCTTTAGATTTGAGTATATTTTCGTGAGCTTTTCCACGTGTGTACTTAAATTTGTGTTGAAGCATTTGAATGTAGTCAGAGTATGTAGTACCTGGTCCACATTCATATACGGAGTTTGGAATGTAAGGTTTGTGCCCAAAAACTAACTCGTAAGGAGTGAATTTCGTTGTTGAATGTACAGTCGTATTGTAGGTTAATATAGCAGTATACACGTAAGTTGGCCAATTGTCTTGATTTTCGTTAGTAAATGATTTTAAATATTCTTTAAGGGTCGAGTGGCTACGTTCTAACGCACCTTGAGTTTGAGGATGATAAGGGGATGACCATAGCTGTTTAATCTTAAGGAATTGGCATGTAGTTTTGAAAAGATCAGATGTGAAATTAGTTCCTTGGTCAGTTAATATTGATTTGGGTATACCAAAGAGGGATATGAAGTGGATGAGACAATCACTGGTTTCTTCAGCCGTTGTACTGCGTAAAGGGTAAGCTACAGAGTATTTTGTAAGGTCGTCTTGTAAAGTTAGTATGTATTTGAGTTTAGCACTACCAGACTCGGGCAGAGGACCAACAATATCTAATGCTACTCGCTGAAATGGGGACGTAGATGTAGTAGTAATTTCCATCGGAGCTCTGTTTATTTTCCTTAAGGCTTTATTTTCTTGGCATGCTTTGCATTTCCTAACATAGTCTTCTATATCGCTTCTCATGCCTTTCCAATAAAACTGTTCTTGTATTCTATTATACATCCTAGTTGATCCTAAATGTCCAGCTATTGGGATGTCGTGATTATCGCGGAGAATTTTAGGCCTTTCGCTTAAGGTCGGGTAAATGATTTTATTTAAGTAAACATGTATGGAAATGTTGGTGTCATGGAAAAGGTAAGTAATGATATTATAAATTTTGGTATATGAATGTTGGTCAAATGGATTTTTAAAGTCTGATATAGCTACATCTGTGATTTCATTAATTTTCAGAATTTCATTTCGAGTTTGTTTTAGGGTATTGTAGATTTCAGGGTATGAAGATTCGTCAAAGTAGTGAACCTTTGTAAAAATTAGGAAAATTATTTTATCTTTATAATTAAATTTGATATAGGAATATAATTCTTTTTCACATTCAAGTATTTCGTTCTTATTTTCAGCATTTGATAGTATTTCAGCGACATAGGGATTTGATTCGTCTAAATCTATGGATGTAGGAATTATTATCAATTTATGAGGAGATTTTACGAGAGTTTCGGCATGTTCATTTAGTATAGTGTTTGAGGTAAATTGTTTGTCATTAATTGATTTTAAAAATTTAGAATAGTCATCATTATTTAAGATTGGGTTAGTTTCTGAATTTGAGTCTGAATGTGAAGGGATTTCCAGATTTTCGAAATCAAGGTTAAGGTCAGTACTCTTAGGGCTTGTGTCAAAAGGTCCTAGGTTTGTAGCATCTGGTTCAGAAATGGGTGGTTGGTCTGACATAGGAGAACGATTTGGTATTGTAGATGGATTGACAATTGGAGTTTGAAGTATCTCTTCATGATCAAAAGAAAATGGGATAGGAGAAGGTAATTCTAGGAGTGGATCGTCTAACGGATTGTCAAAATTGTCATCTATATTTGGTAATAATGAGCTAGGAGAAGTTTCAGGGTTTGCTTCAATTGGATTAACTGGAAATCGGGACAGAGCATCGGCATTAGTATTGTTTTTTCCTTTTTTGTGCACAATATTGTATTCAAATTCTTCTAACTTAAGACGCCATCTAACTAGTCTCGATCCGGGATCTTTACAATCGAACAACCATTTCAGAGGTTTGTGGTCAGTGACTATTGTAAACAAGTGCCCATAAAGATAGGGGCGAAAAGCTTTAGTGCCATACACAATGGCTAGGCATTCTTTTTCCGTGACACTATAGTTGCATTCAGCTTTGTTTAATGTACGGGAGGCATATGCAATAGGGCGATCTTTGCCAATTTGGTCTTGAGATAGAATTGCTGATATAGCATAGTTGGAAGCATCACATGTGAGAACGAAGGGTTTAGAGAAGTCAGGGTATGCTAAAATAGGTGTAGTGATAAGTTTATTTCGTAAATTCTCAAAAGCGAGTTGTTGTTCATTTTTCCAATTGAAAATGGTATCTTTCTTAAGGAGTGAAGTCAATGGTTTAGCGAGTTTCGAGAAGTCAGGGATAAAACGTCTATAGTAAGATACAAGTCCAAGGAAAGATTTAATGTCTTTTGCAGTTTTGGGTATAGGAAATTCAATGACGGCCTTAATTTTTTCTGGATTTGGTTTTACTCCATCAGCGTTAATAATGTGACCGAGATATGCAACTTCTTTGCATAAAAATTCACACTTGTCAGGTTGGAGTTTTAGGTTATAATCTCGTAATCTATCAAAAACAGCGGATAAGTTTTTAACGTGGGATTGCAAATCTGGGGAATAAACGACTATATCATCAAGATATACGAAGCATCGCGAGCCCTGAAGGCCAGATAGACATGTGTTCATTAATTTTTGGAATGTGGAAGGCGCATTTTTAAGACCAAATGGCATCCTAGTAAATTGAAAATGACCTTGCGGTATAGAAAAGGCAGTTTTAGGTGCATCTTCTGCGGAAACTTTTATTTGATGGAACCCTGATGCTAAATCCAGGGTTGTAAAATATTGACTCTTACCTAACTGATCTAATATTTCAGTTATTTGTGGGATCGGGTATGTCTCGCCAATGGTTACGTCGTTGAGTTTTCTGTAGTCAATTACGACTCTCCATTTTCGTTGTCCTGAGGCATCCAATTTTTTAGGTACAACCCAAATGGGTGAAGACCAAGGTGAATTTGAAGGTATAACTATGTTTTGATCTATCATCTTATTGATTTGGTTTTCAACTTCTTTTTTATGACATTCTGGGAATCTATAGGACTTAGTTTGTATAGGAATATCAGTGTTTGTTTTAATTTTGTGTTCGATAGCTGAAGTGTATGAAAGTTGATCATCTGGGAGGTAGAATATGTCGGAATAATTTGTGCATATGTCTAAAAGGGTTTTTTCTTCTTCGTCATTGAGATGGGAAGTTCTAAGTTGTTTTAAGACGTCACTCGTTCTTCTAGAAGTGTTAGAGTTTGTAGTTTTTGGAAGAGTCATGCAAGATTCAAGAGGTTCTAGTTTTAGTTGAAGGTTCGGGTGGATTATTGCAGGTTTATCAGAAGTGTTAACGACTGTTATATTGACACGTTTATTTTCTTTTACCTTTACGAGGCAATTTGCGACCAATAAAGATTCGGAGATATGTTGATCTAAAATGACACCCTCCATAATATCTGGGTTACTTACTGTGCATTCTATTATAGTTTCTGTACGAGAGTCAATGGTATATACTGGTTCTGAGAATTTTAAATTGATATTATCGTTATTAATAGAAAGAACTTTTCGGCTGTAGTCAATTTGACAGTTGGCACTTTTCATGAGATCGTTACCGATAATACCATCGTGACAAAGATTAATGTTTTCTATAACATGAAATTCGTGACTAAACGGTTCTTTTGATGATAAGTATATTTGCATTTGAAAGCTACCTAGGGTTGGCGTTGTTGCATCGCCAGGGTCTATTCCCTTGAGTGCTATTATTTGATTATTTAAATTTGGTATTATTGACATGGAACTCAATTTCAGTAAGCTTATGGAGGAGCCGGTGTCAACCAAGAAAGATAATGGCTTTTTGGCCACGGAGGTTTGGATCGTGACGTGAGGTAAGTACCTTTTTTCTGAGTTATTATTTATTTTAAAGATTTTACTTTCTTTTTCTGATTTCAGATTTTGCAGAGAATGGGAGGCTACGGCAGAAGAAGAGATTGTAGCATATTCATTTGGATTTGGAATAACGTTAAAAGATTTAGAATTTAAATGTTTGTTGGATTCAGTGTGAAATCTTTTAGATTTATTTAAGTTAGTAGATTTAGTAATTTCTTGACTCATTGATTTTGTAGATTTAGTAAAATTAGTAGATTTAGTATATTCTTGATTCAGTGATTTATTAGAATTAGTAGATTTAGTAGAATTAGTAGATTTAGCTTGATTCAGTGATTTAGTAGAATTAGTAGATTTAGCTTGATTCAGTGATTTAGTAGAATTAGTAGATTTAGTAGAATTAGTAGATTTAGCTTGATTCAGTGATTTATTAGAATTAGTAGATTTAGTACGAGATCCAACAATAGTGCTGTAAAGTTGGGGCTGGTTACCCTGATTGTCAGCATCTACATTGGTTGATACAGTGGATACAGTGCGAATTGTAGTACCGACTTTGCAATGATTAGGGAAATTTCCCGCGCGATACTTATCGGGAAATTTTACTCGTTTAAATTGCTGTAATCGACTTCGTCTACTCCTTGATCGTTTACCTGGTCAACAGCAAAGACTCTGCGTGGTGAAGCTGGAATAAAATTTGACTGTGGGTTGGTTTGGCCCTTATTAGAGGATGATGCATTAAATGTAGTTCTGTTGTTGTTGAATTGCCGCTTTCGGCAGTTCTCTATTGTATGCCCTATATTCTTGCAGTAACGGCAGACCACATCATTTGTATTGAAGTTCCTAAGGTGGTCTGGACGCTGAGACTGAAAATGGTTAAGTCGTGGTGGAAAATCACGACGAGGTGAGGGTCTAAATCTCTCAGTATTACTAAATTGTGGCTGTGGTCTCTTATTGAGGCTCGAAAGTATCTTCTCCTCAGCTACAGCGAAGTTTACTGCTGCATTTAAGGAGTCAGGGTCGCGACATCTTACAATTTGTGATAGCCGTGGGTGGAGTCCTATTGTAAAGGTATGGAGGGCTAGGTCCTCCATTGCTGCTATGCGACCTGTTAACTCCGTTTTACGTTTTGTTGGGATCGAGATATTTATCTCTGTTAATAGTTTGGCAAGGCACGTTTCTATTTTTAGAGCGAATTGATTGGCGGACTCGTTAGAGGTTTGCCTGCACTCTTGCAGTTCAGAAAGTAAATGTGCATAATGTTTCCGTTCACCAAACTGTTGTTTTAAAAATTCTAAAAACTGTTCGAGACTTTCAAAATCCTTAATGCTACAAATGGTTTCGGCTCTGCCCTCGAGTTGACTTAGAATGTATTTAAATAGTAGGGGTTTGAGAGCTTTGCTTGCAAGGCTATTTGCATTTTGACAATTATTAATAAAAGGGTTAAGCTTTTCGCGTGACCCGTCAAAAGGTTTTATAAACTTGAGTAATATGTTAAATTCAATTTTATCATCGGCTTCGCCACGAACAGGCAAGGTCTTAGAAGTACTAGCGTTTTCTTCTTTAGTAGTCATGATGGAATTGATATATTAAAATTAACAATATCTAGAAGCCGTCTCTATAGTTAGTGCGCACTGAGCCCTTTCGACACACAACAATTACATGGACTTATCAGTAGTCCACGGATGTAACATAAACAAGATGTACAATGTAACGCTTATAAATAAAATTAATTAATCTACTCTGAGTTCTATTCGCACACTTTTAATGTTTTTTGGTATTATCACTTACAGGAATGTTGTCACGAAGAACACAGGTATCAACATAGTAATAAATACTGTGATATCAGGATACACGGAAAGTGTCCGTGGATGATCAGGAACAGTGGTAATCCAGGAATCGCACTTTAATAGTATGAACTTTCCGCACTTTTCACTTTTCACATGAACACACAAAGAAATCCGTAGTAGAGTCTATCGGAGACGTATTCGGGTAGATGGGGATAATCGTATCCCACCGCTGCCACCAAATGTTATCCGGGATTCGGCGATTAGGTTTTTAAAAAAGAAACTAATTATAACACAGTTAATTATATTAGGTAGAAACAGTGGAAATAGTAAAATACAGAGGAAATAGTAAAATACAGAGGATTTGGTAGATTAGTACCGACCCGTACCGAGATTTAGATAGACTAACTCGAGCGCCGTCTTGCACTCGTATATATGCTATTGCATAGTGATGACTTAGTAAATAAGGGGTGATAGTCAGCCCTTTAGCGTGTATGGGTAGGGTATAACAGTACGTATGTATGTATACCACTTATACCTTTGATTTTCGTAAAATAATTTATACAATAGGTTTTTCGATCTTTCGTAAGAGCTTTATCAAGTAGCGAACTCATTTAGCGTTAACAAGCATATGCGTAAAGAATTTTTTTTCGTTTTCTTCTTTTTACTCATGTTCCACTGCTGGGTTTTGGTCTCCTACATTTTGCACCACTTCCATTGGTGTTGGGCTTTTCATTCATCCCCGCTGCTTTGACAATATCGTCGGACAGTCTAGCCAACGCACCGCGGCGGTCGACTAACTCTTCTGCAAATCGTTCTCGGGATCCATTGCCAATACAGAACTCTCTGACTCGATCGGTCGTCAACTTTTCGAGCGACATGAGCCAATAGTTGCATTTTTCTATTTCTCAGGAGTCGTCTTCTCGAATAGAGCTTCATTGAATAGAATTTGCAATTCCTCGGGACTGACTGCCCCGCTAATTTTAGGTATTCTGTTCTTATTTTGTCTGCTTCAGGCGCTTTTCAATTTTTCATAAGTCTCAGAGCATTTTTTATTTCATATTTCACTTGAAATGTTACCCTGTGTGATGTTACCCGTGTGATGTAACCCTGTATAATGTAACCCTGTGTGATGTTACCCTGTGCCTTTTTCTACTTATCAATTTCCTTGCTTCCCCCTCTTCAATTATTTTTGTAAGATTTTTGGCACACGGTGACTTTTCGAATAGATTTCCTTTTTCGTTTGTTTTCTGTATAAAGATTGGAAGATTTTAGTAGGATTTATTAACCCTTTCCTCTAACAAAAGCTGTGTGTTTGTGCGTAAAGATTAAAAAACTTAAAACGGATTACAAATGGTAAGTTATGGTAATAAGATGTCTGCTGATGGTTTCTTTGATGTAAGTAGCTTAAAAAAATCCTGTCACGATTGTCTGGTATATTATATAATTATATCGCGGATCTTGTTTAAGTCTTTGAATATCATACTTTTAAATTATTAACAAACTTTTTCCCCATTTTCATAGCTCTAGAATATCTGTGTACCATTTTTTTATTATATTGGTTTAGTAGTTTTGTCGTGAAAGCGAGACAGATAGACAAGAGTTTTAGTATTTTTGTTTATGTATTATTTATAACTGTTCTGCGACGTCGCGGTTTTAATAAACCCGTTTAAATAAATAATCTTATTTCCATATTTTCTGGAAAACACGTTACAGATAAATATTTTGGCTATCGATGAATGGTCTACCGATACTTTGTCATCACTAGAACTTACCGTAGCGTCGTTGTCAAGCTATTGTATGCTAGCTCGATAACCTAGATACCAGCCAAGTAAATAGCTTTAAACGTAACAAAGACAACATCGACGAGGTATATTACAATTATACTTAACTGTGACGGCAGGACTATAGACTGTAAGGAATTATGATTGTACAATGGCTTTCATACAATAACTTTATATGAAATGTACTTTACGTTGTCAGCTCTTTTCGTAGCAACAATAAGCTATACAAATGTGTAGGCGAAGAGCCCGCATGATGTGACTGATGCCCAATATTATCTCTATTTAAATTAATAAAAAAATAATATATAGTGGTGTTTTTTTAGATGAATATGGTTCATAAGTGGTCTTAAAATGGAACAAGTATCCACTTATAGCCGGTAACTGGTTAACCTTTTAACTAATAGTTTTAGTATTCGTCATATAAGCCTAACAAAGTTCACTGCTGTACATTAGCCTCCCCAATATTTTATATTATATTGGGGGCATTTGTACATAATCACTACGCTGGGCAAGCGGGAAGGTGATTGCAGTTCCAACCAGGACGCAGGATGGCGCTGCTACCCATAATATAAATAAATAAATATAAATATTCTCTAGCAATCACACCAATTAATTAGTTCCAAGATAAGTATCCTGAAGAACTTGTGTTATGGATACCAAAGAAAGGATAAACATACTCAAATACTTTTTTTTTTGTAAATATATACTTAATATATATAGGAGACACTCAGACCAGATTAAATATTCATATTCATGCATACAAAGATTTGTTCTTTGTGGGAATCGAACCCACGACCTCTGGAGTGAAGTGCAGGTATACTGACTTCCACGCCGGTCGGCGTATTAGGATTTCTTTGCCAATTTAATAGACCAAACTTAAACTAGAATAATACTAAAAATCGAGCCATGGTTAACGATAAATCGTTATGAAATAATTGCGTGAGTTATAATTAAAACTAATCATAAGAAGCGCACCGTCATATATATTACTATTTCTGTCCCAAACGTAGTTTAAATTGGTCACAAACTTCCTTATTCTTGAGTTAATTGTCAGACGTCAATTTGACAATGTAGGGTAAATTAGTCCCAAAGGATAACAGGGGTTTCTAATTACATACTACATGTACAGTTACCTAAATTTAATAAGCTGAATATTATTTACGTAATGCCTATATTTAAGTATTTTGAGTAAGGAGGCTCTTTTTTATTAAAACTATAGTGTGTTTTAAGTGAGAAGGTGCTCTTGGAGGGCTACATTCAGCAGTGGATAGCTGTAAGTAAAAGGCTGACTACTGACGAAAGACTGAATAAAAGGGTGACGATTATAAGTTTAAATCAATATGTTGCTACTAACTATATTATTACTCCTTCGAACCAAAGATGATGCCATGAATTACTTAAAGAAATTAATGTTTCTGCAGTATACCACACTGATAGGCTGATATTATAATGATGATATTGAATTCATATCAATATGATAATCAAATTTATTACTTTGACAAATTTATATTTTACTAAAGAGAGATAGCTTATTGTTTTCTTTTCTTTTAATTATTTTGTGGACTATGATTTGATTTTGAAACTGGCGGGAAAATAACACCCAAGTTAATCCAATTCATTCTTCATTTTGAGAAATTAATGTTCCTACAGTACTTCGCTCACAGGCTTATATTATGATAATGATCGTAAATTTATATCAATATATTGTTTCAAACTCCATAATTTCTCCGTCATACCGAAGATGCTCCAGTTTCATTATACAAATGAATGTTTCAACATTAATCCGTACAATTTTCTGTACCAATCCCCACGAACCAGACGAAACGAGATGGATTCTATGTAAATGAGAAATCTTTAAAGTACGCACATAAATTCGAGTTCCGTAAAAGTTGTAAGCCTCTCTGATTATAATGTTTTATGTAAAATTTCAGTACAAAATAAAGGAATGGTAAAATTATATGTAAACATTGATAAGAGTTTCACAATAAGTAATGACTGGGTTGTAATTATAAAATTTAAGTCACTAGAATAATACCTCACCATCATCATCTCAGCCCATTAACGTCCCACTATTGAGCACGAGCCTTCTCTTACTTACCAAGGTGCGAGGGTTTTTGGTCATACTTCACCACGCGGACCCATTGCGGATTGGTGGAGGCAGGTGTATGGCGTCTTGCTGTTAGAAATTTTCAAGCTGCTCGATTAGGCCTCTTACATGGCTAACGATTACCACTTTTAGTTATAACAGGGACCAACGGCTCAACGTGCCTATCGAAGCACGGAAGCGCTCGATATCAAAATCCAAAGAAACGGTTACCTATCCAAGGACTGACCTCTGTAAACTCTGCTTTATATCGGTGATCAATTCTACCGACTATCGTTTAAGGTTAACGTTACCAGGGAGTTACGAGCGATTTAAAGTAATACCTACGGTATTGTGAACATTAAAGTGCCCATTTTATACTATAATAAATATAAAAAGAAATTCACTTTTTTAACAATATGTATATTTTTTGATTATTATAATTTTTATTTAAATATTTGATTGAAAGATTTGCTATACGGAAATAAAATGACCTATTTGGATACTTGTATATAATTCTAACTATCGTCAGTGGCTAACGCGCGACTTACAGTTGATAGCGTTCCAAGCAATCCACAACTTTTAGCTTAAAAAATATTTTATGTCCTTCCCAGGAATCAAGCATTTTACTTTCATAACATAACGACCATAACTGTAACGGTTAGCGCGGTGTTCAATATTTAAGTTGTGTGTAAGAAATATTATTATTTGTTCCAGACTGGGTGTTTCTTATATATTATAAGCATTTGCAATATATAAGCATATATCATCTAGGTAACTAAGTATGCCCGGTCTCTAGAACACATTGTCAAGCTTTGGTCAGCTTGTGTTACATAACATTAATTATGTAGGTATTTTACACGGTATAGAGGCACAAGTTAAGGTACAGTCGGCATCTGAAATATCTGATCACTTTAGTAATGTTATCGCATCAAAGATTGCATTTAAAGAATACCTTTTTTTGTCAAAGTGACTTATTATTAAAATGATCATCTAACTTTTTAGACCGAGATAAGTACACAAGTAAAAGTTCAACCATGTGTCGGTTTGTTTTAAAGAAATCTTTATGTTTGTTACAGGTACATTATGCGGGTAAAGTGCTTTGTGAGTCGAACATAAAGTGTTAATATCAATGATGACAGAGAGGTGATAAGTGTTCAATAAAATGGCGATGGTAATATCTCAGACGACAAAAGCGGCGATCGGTGGTTTCCTGGCTCTGATGGTGCTCGGAGCCGTGTTGGTGGTGGGGGCTGCTTTTGGATGGTTCGACCCGAAGAGGGAAGATGAAGATGCACCAGCGAAGATCAGCGCGAGACTGCAGGGACGAACTTCATTTGTCACGCATCGAGCGGTAAGTCTGAAACTTTTACCTATTTTATACTAACTCTTAATAAAAAAAATACTATAATGTAAATTTTTTTGTAAAGTGAGGATTCCCCTATTTAGCGGTGGACTTCCAATAGCTTAGATGATGATGAATTTTTTTTGCCGCTGCACACAGTTTTCCGCACTTGGATTCCTTGTGTCGTAGGAACCAATCTATTTCGCTCAATACATTTGGCATACATACATTTAGTCGTACAGTCGCGCCTGTTTTGCTGAAGGGGTACTCAGTGGCACATTATAGGCCCACACGTCGCTAGTATAATTTTTGTTTCCACGTAATAGGTGGCGAGCTCTTTGCTGCTTACCGTAATCTGTTACGTACGTCAGAGCCTCATCTGTTGATCAGCAGGTGCACCACTTGCAGGTGAAGTTGGCTCAGGCTTCTTAGACGTTTGTAGGATCCCTAAGCACCTTATTACATTTTACAATACTATGTTACAAATTACATACTAAGAAAAAAGGAAGTGTATACGTCTATGTGTGTATGAATAGACACAACGATACAGAGGTTAACCTAACCTAGTTTTCATTAGTGATTATTCTAGCCATATTTATTACAATGAAATTAAAGAAATGCGTAATTATCACTTTCTCTGCCGACCAACAGACGAAGCTCTGGCGAACACAAAAGTTCCCGGTAAACGGCAAACCTATCACGTGGAACCAGAAATGTAATTGGCGAAGTGCTCTCTGCTTACCTCTTTTGGAAACAGCTGTAATATTGAGCTAAATTGAGAAAACATTTTGGGAGGCCTAAGTTTAGCATTTTTCAGTTCTTTATTTGGCTGAAATAATGATGATGATATTTTAAATATAAAAACTTTAAAAACATACGAAAGGTTTACTCCTAATACTAAAACACATTAAGGTTTCTTATAAAGAACTCCTTTAAGATAGCAACACTCTATATCAATTACCTAGCCGTTTTGTTTCTTTTTTAAATCGTTATCCGGTGGTTATGGCTTGGTCCGCGAAAGCTAATTTACATAAACGATGGGTACCTTCACGACCCGTAACGACTTATTCCGTGGTCGAGTTCTAGACAGAACGTTATTTTAATATTCAATATTCTTCTTACGACTTAACTAATGCCACTTTGAATTGTTCTTTGTGTTTTCGCTTAGTTCTTATGTTTATGACGTTTACTGATGACATTGCATTGAAGCCCGGTATCCAATAAAACGGAGTGGAGATAAAATAAGGTTGAAATACCTAACTAATCAGATTTTTTTATATTTCCATATCTCATTTTTGCTTAGCTTTAGTGAAAACGGTTCATGGAGTAAAGATGTCTAATTTTTTTATAGAGTTTAGTCCTGAGAATGTTAATGTTATATTATATTGCATTGTATAGCTTCGGAAACAAATGAAGATAGTAACTAACCAATTGATAATTTAAAAGAGCATAGTCTGTGATTTTCTTGTAAGTTCTTCTTACAGAGCGGTGGCTCGGAACTGGCACTTAGATTCACTTACATTTAAATATTTATATTGTTTTAATTGTTTGGTTGCATGAACGTGAATCTAAGCTTCGTGATTTCAGTATATTTAAATTTTGATTGTTTTTTTACATTTGTAATAAATTTTGACGTTTTCAAGTACTATGTAATAGTTTATGGAATAAAAAGGTTTTGAAGTTTGAAGTTTGTGAGAAAGCAAGCGGCGCGGCAGAGCGGAGATGTGTGTAGTCGTTTGGTTTATACCGGGCCTTACGGTTATTCTTTTGGCAGAGAAAACTAAATGCCAATATCCTAGACACGTGTCTCAATACACCAGGAGAAGTTTGTCGTCAACTATTGCTTCGATATTTTGTCGTTATAGCGATTTAAAATCTGACAGGTGTAATATAAGTATGACTTCATTTTGCACCTCGTTAAAATTAAATTAAAAAGTTTGTTTCCTCGCCACTGGATATCCACGGCACGGCAATTCAACTTGTATTTTAGGTGCAAACTTTTTTTTCATTCTTTTAAATAATGGCTTCGTGCGTTTAGCACATTTAGCCAGTGTCAAGTTATAGATATATATATATATATATATATATATTTTATTGGTGTTATTTTTTCTAATTTGCTAGTATATCACGAATTAGAATATTATTGTGATATTTAGGTTAAAAACATGAAAGTTAATTGCTTCTTGAACAATGTCAATAAGCAAAGCGATATCAAGAGTCTGAAAAGCTCAAATTGCGCACAGTTCATTGCGTAACCAGAAAATTACTTTTTTTAATATTTTTTTAAGTAATAACATTTTAGCAAGCAAAAACTCAGCCAGCTGGCTCTGAGGGGTTTAAATTAGATGATTGTTGAAACATCATAGACGCGAATTCAATTTGATATCGGTATAGTATTTATTAGCTTTTGAGTGAGAAAATATGGGTAGTAAGAAGTTAGATAGAGTGAATGCTTGCTTCCATTTCGGATTGGGATTTAAACGATTAGAAACCAGGAGACCGCATGTTCTCTAGGGTTCCAATCTCATCTGTAATCTGGTGGATAGCATAACCTTTTTCGCCTACAAAACATACAGTCTAGCTGTGTTCTAGATTTTAAAAGCAGTTCTGCATCCGACGTCTAGCGACAATCATACATAAGTCAGCATGCTTATTCCGAGCCTAAGTAGCTTATACGGCGCTCAAATTATTTTCATTAATATTTTTGTCAGGCTTTACTAGCTATTTCTGTTACAATAAAATCATTCAAAGTATTGCAGCGTTATAAATTTATAGAAATGACACCATGTAGACTTACCTTAACTTAAATCCAGTGAAGATTTTAAATGGTTACGTTTCAATTTGTCTACAGAACTGCATAATAAAAATGTACATGTGAATAATAGCGTCAGCAAAAACAACAACGTCTTCCATTTCCAAACGCTGGTATATAATATATTTTACCACTGCAAAGTCACACACACGTACATATAAAAGAAAAAAAAAATTAACAAAAACAAGGACCGACGCCCAAAGTGTTCGTGTATAAAACCATTACGCAGATCCTGATTCAGATAACAGAATGAGCGGAGTAAGCGTTCTCATGGTCCATGTTTTTACGCTTAAAGTAAATTTGTATGCCGACCGTATCTGCTTGAACCGTTTCGGAATAAGTTGATTTAAAATTAATTTTAAACATGAGCAAATTTAAAATTCCTCACCGAGCTGTGTGAGAACGGGTTTTCTATTCGTATCTATCTGTAGTGTTTTATTCAGCGTCAGTTTCAATATATCTGAAAGGTAAAAACAGACCTTTACGTTACGCGTATTGAATAAGTGATATGTAAAAATACAAGTTTATTTTAGACATGTCCAAATTATTTAGCTTTCAATGTAAGCAGAGAATCACTCTGCAGTTTTGAACAGTAGTACTTTTTTGTTATTACACATTATCCAGTTTATTTATTAACTCTGATCTGTAGGACTTTATTTATAGATTTTAAGGAATGTGGTTTACTTGTTTCAATCATAAGTATTTGATGCTTTCAGCTGGAGTATGGTAATTTAATGAATATCAACATTGATATCCTGGTTCTATGGCTGAACGTACCTACGGAAGCCTAGGAACAATTATTACTATGGAATATCATACAAAATAACACTTACCCTTGTCAATGCTGTACAAAGCAAGTGCTGTACTTCGGTAAGTGATTTCAATCGCATGCGCTTCAATAAACTTAATTGACAGACAACAACATATACATAACAAGAGTTTAGAATTTCATTTCCATAAAACCTATATCGAAATGAACTTTTTCACGAAAAAAAAGAAATCCAGTCTATACATTTTCGGATACTATAACAACTTGATCCTAAAATTCTACTAAAAGTATAAAATATATCCATGTGGCCGTAAACTACATCGTAAAAACGAAGGATTAAAAAAAATACGTTTGATGTTTACATATGTTTTAGGCTTTCAGTAATTAACCATAAACCTTTTAGTAAAATAAAAGGTTTTGGCGTCCACATTTTCATTCGAACTGAGTGTTTTCGTGAGGAACAAAAGAAGGAAAGATAATGTGATTCGACGTGAAGCTGTTGATGAAAGAAAAGTAAGACAGTGGGAATATTTTGGTGGAATCCAATGCGCATTTTGATACAAGTGTTAAGGTGCAGACAGGAAACGGATCTATTTCTTTAATATACACATATTTTTTATATGTATTTAAATTTTACGGAAAAACGAGATTTATTAGTAAAGTCAGAACAATAGACGAAAAAAATAAAGCTTTTTTAAGAAATAAGAAGCAAAGATTTAAAACAAAGAACATCAAAGTATATTAAGGTGCCGCGAAGGAAGTCACAAATTTGTATTTAATTGTAACAGTTACTTAAACGTGTTACAAGTCACAATATTCGTTTATACTAAATAGCCTAAGGTTTCATAAATACTGTTAACTTTATAAACTTATACCCCAAGAAAAACATACATACATACATAATGTCACGCCTATTTCCTCGAAGAGGTAGACAGAGGCATATTATACGTCGACATTTCGCCGACAGTCTGCCAGAGCCTCGTCTGTTGATCGGTAGGTGCACCACTTGCAGATCTTTGTAGGAGCCAAGATGCAAAATAATCAATCTGTCTAGTGTAGTCAAAAGTACAAAGTAACCAGAAGCAACAGCAAGGAGTCGGAATGCTGTATATGAAAATTTCATAGTATTGCAAGAGTCTATGGGCTGCGTGACTATTATCATATCTTACCATTATCCCAGTTGCCATAGACTTTTAAGCTTAGGGCTCAGGTTCTGCTCACTGGTCTAACCAAATTAAAAAGCTAAATTCAGTTATTACATGGAGCGGCTACCGTCTGACCTTCGTAATCCTGATGCAATCGAAAGAGTCATAAAATATGCTTAAATGCAACCTTGTTAAAATATATGGAATACTTGGCCATTTCTGAAATATCTTAGAACTTCAGGGTATAAGTAAGATACTTTTACATTTAGTTTGGACCTTAGAAATGACGAGTGCGCGTGCAGAGCGTTTTGAAAGAAACTTCTGCAGCGTACTCTTGCGATGAGGAATGAGCTTTTTGGCGAGGTTTTACCAAGATGAGTGCATGGGGCTCTTCAAAAAGGGCGTGAAACGGTTATTGCACGATCGACAACGCGCTAGTAATGTCCCTGGGGTTGCAAACGTCCATAGGCCGCCGACTATTTTCAATCAGATGAGCTTCATGCGTGAGTGCCAACCAGTGGTATAAAAATGGTTGCTTTTAACACCAGTATAAAAGTATTCAATACTTCTCCTCTGGAAATGAAATAATAAAGTCTACCAAAGTTTAAATATAAATGAAAAAGCCTGGCTATTAAATAAACCATTTTACAATTTAAATGAATACTTTTTTACGAATAATATTAAGTAACTATTTGTAAGTTATATAAATTGCACGCCCGCAACGGGTACACTGTTGTTACTAATGTAATGCATGAACACCAGCAAAATGTACACAGTCTTAGCAATAAAGATCTATTCTATTCTAAAAGACAAATTAATACTTACAAACAAAATTTTGCATTACGCGAACGTCCCCAAAAGCATCTGTATTTCTCTATATTTTCCCAAAAAATATATCAAGTAAAATAAGGTAATTGTTAAGGTAAGAGTCGTCTTTTAGCTACAGGAGGCTGCGATTTCAATTAATTTTCGGAGTTACATCCAAAAATAACTCTGCAAGTTATTTGGCCAACAATATACCTCGCGGCTAAGCTTGGCGTCTACAATATGATAAAATGAATTCTGATTTCTCTTGAGCAAATTCTAACCTTTAGATTGTGTTCATAATTATTATCGAAATATTATTTACATTACAGAAATATACCGAACGTATATTTCTCATAACAAATAATGCTCGGTCACTTAGATGTGAATAGAATATGTTTATGAAATTACCAAGAGGCACTTTAGTGTAGATAATAATGTTTTTATGAAATCCAATATCGTTTTAACAATCGGATTGCGTGTAAAAGATTTGTTTATTCATTTTTCGGCTCGGCCTGTTGTTGTTATGAGGACTAATGATTATCTGATATTGGTATGGTAGACATTAGACTGCCTGTGACGTCGTCCGTGTTGGAATACTGCAAAACTTTATGACTAGTTGGTACTTTTAAAAACATGATGAACTGGTCTGTTCCCATCTAAGTTTCTATATATTTTGTACAACCACCATCAAACATAATATAATAATATAATATAGTTCGAACTTTATCGGAAGCGGCCTCGGTAGCCAGTGAGGAGAAGGATGAGACGGGGACACCGCGGCGTCGTGTGGCTGGATGGAACAAATACGTCCGTGAGGCTCACAGGCAGGCCCGGCTTAAGTATCATAGTTGGTTGTTCCATAATAAACCTCAGTCAGGTAGTTATTGGACTGAGATGAGAGAGTCTCAAAAGATTTTTAGAAGTAGACTTAAATGGTGCCAAAAACATGAAAATCAAATTAAAATGGTTAACATTGCGTCGCACATATCAAATAGAAATTTTAGAGACTTTTGGAGAGCTACTGGCAAGATGAATGCAAAGCGGGGTCTGCCGGTGAGCGTGGGGGGGAGTAGCAGGCCGGAGGATATAGCCAATTTATTTAAGGATAGATTCAGGGTGACTTCTCCTATAGGCAAGCACTGTCGGGTGCTCGATGCTTCAATAGACCGTGATCACGAGCTGCTTTCAATCTCTGCCAAACAAGTCAAAGCTATCATACAAAAGATATCTAAGGGCAAATCGCCAGGACACGACGGTCTTAGCATCGAGCATCTGATGCATGCGGGTGTGCACCTCCCTAGAATATTGGCTACCTTTTATTCTCTGTGTCTAAGTCATTCGTATTTGCCTGATGAGATGATACGAACTATTGTTGTCCCCATTGTGAAAAATAAAACGGGAGACATCTCCGATAGGGATAATTACAGGCCTATCTCACTGGCTACGGTGATCGCAAAGGTGTTGGACGGCCTGTTAGACAAACAATTAGATAAGCACGTACACCTTCATGACGCACAGTTCGGGTTTAGACCCGGGTTGTCTACTGAGAGCGCCATATTATGTTTGAAACAGACTGTTCAATATTATACCGATAGGGGAACGCCAGTGTACGCCTGCTTTCTGGACCTCTCCAAGGCGTTTGACCTAGTGGCTTATGACGTTATGTGGAGTAAGTTAAGAAAAGCGGGAGTACCATTGGAAATGTTGCGTGTCCTGCAGTACTGGTATGGGAATCAGACCAATGCTGTCCGGTGGGGAGGGGTTCTTTCAGAGGAGTATAGGTTGGAGTGCGGGGTAAGACAGGGCGGGCTGACTTCCCCAAAGCTTTTTAACCTGTACATCAACGAACTCGTCGTTGGGCTCAGCAGTAGACCTGTCGGCTGTAGTATTGATGGTGTTACCATCAATAACCTCAGTTACGCAGACGATATGGCGCTGCTGGGCCCAACGGCCGGCTCGATAAGAGAGCTCCTGTCCATATGTGAAGAGTACGCAGCAAAACATGGCTTAATATATAATGTCACCAAAAGTGAATATTTGATCTTTGAGGCCCCTCGAAAAAGAATAACTTATGATCCCAGTATTTCACTCAATGGAAGTGACCTACAAAAAGTATCTCATTTTAAATATCTCGGACACTACCTTTGCGGGGACCTTAAGGATCAGATGGACATTGAGCGTGAGCGCAGGGCTCTGGCGGCTAGGGGTAATATGTTGGCCCACAGATTTGCTCACTGCAGTTATGAAGCAAAGATAACGCTCTTTAAGGCATACTGTCAAAACTTTTACACAGCGGCTCTGTGGGCCAATTATACTAAGAAGGCCTGGTATACCTTTAAAGTGCAGTACAATAACTGTTTCAGGATTCTGATGGGACTCCCTAGGTGGCCGCTATGCGGCAGTGCATCGGCGATGTTTGCAGAGGCCAGAGTCGATGATTTTTGCGCGATAATTCGCAAAAAGACGGGGTCACTTCTAAACAGAACGAGATCTAGTCCCAACAGAATCCTGAGCATGTTAGTTAATAAGTTTGATGCACCAATTATTAGGCACCTTGTGTCTGTATTGGTGCATCAAAAGCCACGGCTATGATGTTGTACATTTTTTTTTAAATTACTGTTGTGTTTACTAATACTAGTCTTTAAGTTATGTAAATTACTAACAATTGGACCATTGTTGTCAAATAAATGAATTTAATTATTATTATTATTATAAACATCTTAGCATTGTATAATTATATAAAATTTGTTCACCTGTTTTGATATAAACAAGATATTAACATATTTCAAACAGATCGTTTTTTCAAACTTATGGCAGTGATTTTACATTCCGAGCTAATAGAAGCTTTTGTCGACCCACCATTTTTTTAAAGATCTATTTAACAGCTTTTATTACGATTACATACATATATTTAAGCCTGTTTCCCCTTAGGGGAAGACAGAGGCATTTTACGAGAATATGCCCACACTTCGACAATTATATAGTTAATCCCACGTAAGGTGGCGAGTTTATTGCCGCTTAACGGGAAACTTTGTGTTCGCCAGAGCCTCGTCCGTTGATCTGCAGGTGCACCACTTGCAGGTGAGAATGGCTTGAGCTTTCCAAAAAAATTTGGTTCCGTGCTCAGTTGTACGTGTATGCTGTCTATATTTAGTTGTTTAAGTGTAACATTTATATTGATCAGTATCGTTATATCTGTCCTAGTTGTGCTAGTTTCTATTAATTTACTTCTAGCATTGACCGCGAGTAGGCAAATCTATTCGAAGTATTTCACAAAATAACAATTAACATGTACACCGTTCGTTATATTGGTCCAAATCAAGTGAAATTGATATTCTTTTAGACATCATTTCCAACTTCGATAGAAGCAGCTTTCAGAGCGATCACTAGGTTCCGTTCCCAAATATTTTTTCATGTAATGATACCCATCATTAGTCTATTACTGAATCACACAAATTTGAAGAAATATCAATGTCAAACCTCGTCCTTAAGGTTGATATCACATTGTATAATTCAAAGAAATAAAATGAGCATTATTGGTAAAACCCAACTCTTTTCATCCATTCAGAACGGGAACAAAAGGAAGGCGAAATAAGTTTAACGTTCCATTTCATTCGAAATTTCGAATAGAATTATTGTTTGAAAGAAATTCTCGTGTCAACACTCGGCTTATGTGACTCACTTCGCCTTAAGCCGAAAACATTGGAAAAGCGCAAGAGAGGATTGTTTCAATATAGTACGCACTCGACACTCTGTATGAATTATTTATATGTATCGCTGATACTGAGGCCGTAAGCTGAGCTTTGAAGGAATACCTCAGATATAGGTTGAAATTTCACCACAATCCGCTTCAAGATTTGGCTGTACAAAGTATTAGCAGATTTATTTTGGTTCTTTCTTAGCAATTGTTTCTTTAGGTTATTTTAAACGTTTTGATCAACAAAAAGTATAGAAATTTAAGCATCTACTTAACACGAGTTGTTTGCTTAACTAAAATTACTTTAGTCTAGTAAGATAAGGACTTAGTTATGTAAAATGGATCCAACCTACAAAAACGATATTTTGAGATACCTACTGTCGAAAATGTCTAACTTTTTAAAACAATAATAGACAGGAAGTAGATAACAATACCCAGTATTTAACAGGAATTCGAAAACAAACTACAGTTTTCATATTATGCTATATCAAATTTACTAAAACACCTGTTTTCTCAAAAGTAAGTCCGTTTTGCATAACTACGTCCAAATAATGGTACACATTGGTGGAGGCAGGTGTGGCGCTCCGCTGTTAGATTTTTCAAACCGCCTCTAAGCGCAACTTAATTTTCTCAACGACTACAGCCATAACCAGAACCAATAGGTCGTTGACATCAATTGATACAAAAACAGTCACCAATCCAAGGATCGACTTGTGTAAACGCAGATCAATATCTTTGGTAGTACAGGGTGTATAGGGATCCTAACAAGATCTAAGGAGCCCAAGCCTACCTCACCTGCAAGTGTTGCACCTGCCGATCAACGGACGAAGCTGTGGCGAACATAAAAGTTCCCGGTAAGCGGCGATAGGCTCGCCACCTATATAATTGGCAAAGTGTGGGCGTATGATAGTCAACATGGGGAAACAGGTGTCAATGAATGTATTTATAAAGTAGTATGTTTTAGTTCATAATTTTATCCGTCATAATCATCTCATACCAGCTGCAGCGGACGGCATGATTTTTTCTAGTCATAAATTTGAATGATAGTCTTGACAATTATAAGTAGAAACCTAGAAACCCAGAAAAACCTTAATAAACGCTAATATACATTTTTGGAGGTCGTTAAATAACTTAAATTAAGCAGCATAGAGCACAATTTCAGAAACCGTATTACATAGTACAATGAAATATTAATGATATTTTACATAACTCAAGTAAAGCTTGAAGTCATAATAATGAATAAAACCTCCTAGGTTTAGTGAGGTCGTATTTTTCGTTGAATGCTTTTTTAAATATCGTTCTTCATTACTTTTTGTACAAGGAGGTTTCAAGTTCAAGACTCTTTGTGTACAAACCTTTTTATATTTCTATGTAAGGGTTACGGTATTATGTTGTGGCGGTTACTAGGAGCTTTTATAGCTGACTGACTAACTGAGCTGGCTGGCTTTCTAGAATATCGGACATTTTTGTGAGGGCAGTTCCTCCAAATTGTACAAAGTAAATGAAGAAGTGCCGCAGGGAATGGTACTTTCGCCTATTTCTTCTGCATATAAATGACATATTGTAATGCAGCCGACAGTACGGTACATGAGTGGTACTTGAGAAAACCTGCGGCAAAGCAAGCCGATGGGGCAAAAGCAAGGTGCCTGGTTGCCAAAGTAAACCGGACATTCGATCGTATCTCGCAGTGGAAATCTAAAAACCTGGTCGAGTTTAATGCCACCAAAACCCAGGGTTGTGCATTCTCGTCCAAGGTCCTTCCCTTACTTCTCCTTCTCTTCAAAACTCTTCGTTGGTAATTTCGGTGGACCTTAGCATTCTTGGCATGGACATCGACCAGGACCTAAACCCGAAATGGTACATTGGAAGTATTATTTCGACCTCTCCCGTCATTAAGGTGAGCCGATTTTTCACTCCCGAGCAGCGCTGTTTGTTGTACAAGACTCAAGTACGATCGAGTGTGAAGTACTGTTTCCATCTTTGGGACGGTTCTGTGTAGTGCTAGTCGTAATACAATCTTAAAAACATTGGCATTGTGAAGCCTCATAAGTAATAAACAATTTTTAAGTTAGATCTGTTTAGATAAATTCTTATTACTATTATTTGTTATTCTTACTTGCAGGAAAAATATTTACTGATAAGTTAACAATATTTAATGTATTGTTTTTTTAATAAACACAAGAAAATAATTACACTATCACTTGTCTTGAGTATATAGTATAAGTCTTGTCTAATTTGGGTGTAGGTGACGTAGTTATTTAACAAGATTATGCTTAAAATATACCATTTCTAACACATAATAAAAGCACTGTCAGCATTTATTAAACATTGCATCATTTTAAAATTACATCGTGGAAGGCGTTCCAAAGTCAGATTTCACAAAAAATTTCTGTGCGCTTTCCATTTGCATAATTGAGATTCAATCACAGATTCCACTTACTTTAAGTTCTCGTGCTCAGCAGAGTGTATGACGTTTCACATTTTGTTTCTTCATATATTTTCTTTCCTATACCTTACCTGTATATGGTATGGTGCTGGCATAGACAGGCAGGGGCACCACTTGCAGGTGAGATTGGCCTCGGCTCCTTAGGTCTTGATAGGATCCCTATACACCATTGACATGTAGACCCACATTTCTATCAAGGTCTTACTTTGTATTGGAAAGTAGAGAGTTCTTTTTTTATTTATAATGCACAGTGAATATATCAGTCCTCTTGGCTAATAGCAATAAGGCAGTAATAACTTTTTCTGTTTCCATTAGACAGGCTCAGACATTAAACTCTTATCAGGAGAGGGTGAAGTCTTACTTTTTGAATATATCTGAATAGTTGTTTGTATCAGTTTTTAAATATATAAATAAATAAATAAATGTTTTCTGACAATTACACCAATTAATTAGTTCTAAGATAAGTATCATTAAGAACTTGTGTTATGGATACTAAACAACGGATAAACATACTTAAATTTATTTTGTACATACATACGTAACATACATAGGAAAACACCCAGACCAGAACAAATATTCATGTTCATGCACACAAAGATTTGTCCTGTGTGGGAATCGAACCCACGACCGCTTGAGTGAAGTGTAGGTATACTGACCTCTACGCTATATCGGTCGTCTATATAGATACAGACATTTAATATATTTGTGTATTTTATTCATATTTAGCAAATAGTTTTAGTGTTTATTTTGTTTAAAGCTTATGTGCTCTGCCTACCGCTTTCGTGTTTTCTCCTTTGCGTCGGGATGTCTTGAAGAGATCGACTGTAGCGATAAGACCGCCTAGATTGGCTCCTTAATATATTTTTTTATATTGTAATCTGCAGTTTTTAAGTTTTCTGGTCAATAAAGAGTATATCTAATCTGATCTTATTTTAAATTAGGTATAACTTTAGATCAATAGTGTACTTGAAAACACTACATAGAAAAAGTTTGCTCCAAATTTGACAGATATAAATAAACAAATAAATATTTCTGACACTTACACCAATTATTTAGTTCCAAGATAAATTTCATTAACAACTTGTGTTATGGATACTAAATAACGGGTAAACATACATAAATACTTTTCTTTGTAAATACATACTTCATATATGTAGAAAAACACCCAGACCAGAACAAATATTCATGTTTATGCACACAAAGATTTGTCCTGTGTGGGATCGAACTTACAACCTCAGGAGTGGAATGCGGATATACTCGCCACCACGCCATATCGGTCGTAGATTTGTAAACAGTCTATTCGTTCTTAGACGTTGTGCTGGTTAGGGAGAGCAATGTAGTGTCGAAAGGTTTTGTCCCTATAGATGACAATCAACCGCCTTATTAAAGTTAATTTGGGTCAACGCTCGGAAAGCCCAAAGCCATCAAATATTGACCGGGCTAAAGACAGGAATTATAACAAGCGTGACCATGTAAGACTGTTAGAATTACTTTCTGAATGTTCAGGGATGTTCGGAATGTTTGGGACACTGTTATTTATATGACTGATGTTGCTGCAGCCACAGACCGTTTTAATTAAAGTAAAATAAATAAATAAATAATAAATAAATTAATATTTTCTGACAATTACACCAATTATTTAGTTCCAAGATTAATATCATTAAGAACTTGTGTTATGGATACTAAACAACGGATAAACATACTTAATTACTTTTTTTTTTTTGTAAAAACATACTTAAACTATACATAGGAAAACACCCAAACCAGAACAAATATTCATGTTCTTGCACACAAAGATTTGTCCTGTGTGGGAATCGAACCCACGACCTCTGGAGTGAAGTGTAGGTATACTGACCTCCTGGAGCTGATTATCTAGACAGTTGCGTGCCATTATTTAGATGATAGAATATTCTTCGTTTACCTTGTCTGTATTTTTCTGAAATATGTGTATCCTACTAATAATTTAAATGTGAAAGTAACTCTGTCTGTCTGTCTTTTCTTCACGCCTAAATGAACCGATTTGTGTGAAACTTGGCACAGACATAGTTTGAAACTCGAGAAAGGACATAGGTTAGTTTTTATTCCGAAAATCCCTATATATAGGATTAATTATAAAATGTATGTTCCTAATCAACGCACTAGCATGTTCAGTAAGAATTTATATTGTATGGCTATTCGAATTGATAATAAACTACCAGATGACTTAAAAAAAGTATTTTTTTTAATTCACACATAAAATTATTTTCTAAATGAATAGAGAAATACTATTACACTATT
Organism: Musotima nitidalis; assembly: GCA_949126915.1. NCBI lineage: Eukaryota > Metazoa > Arthropoda > Insecta > Lepidoptera > Crambidae > Musotima > Musotima nitidalis. The sequence goes on from OX421429.1 coordinate 6,303,746, forward strand.
AATGAATATGTAAATAATCTGATTTTGTAAAAATTTTGCTAATTTTTATAATCAATATTTAATTTTGTTTACCATTAATGGTCTACCATTTCATGCAATATGCTAATATATTTATGTAACACCTTTATGTAAATGTATTTAGACAAATCAATTACCCTTTAAAAAAATATTATTTTTCCACCATTTCGTTTTTATGTAAAACTTTTATTTAGAACGGTTAATAAAATTTTCATTTATAAAAACATAACGTTCATTTTACTCTCTCTTAGATGTGGTTTTTTTCTCATTCACACAACGTAATATTACTAAATAATACCAGCCAATGAGGCCTTTATCGACCAGAATATGAACACGCAAACACAAACACCGGTCCGCATAATCATGCTTCACAATTCAACAACGTAACCTGTGTATTGTATAATGCGATGTCACACCCTGTATAGTGTTGGAACAGATGTAGGTCTACCCCTATTCAAGGATACGCTTTTCACTAAAACGTTCATTAATCTTCGTGTTGGCACGCCTATGCCGAATGCTATTTCAACCCCAAAGGCATTCAAGCAGAAACAGTTTTGTGTAGCGAACTCTAGCTTGGAAATATTTGAGATCGAAAGTCATTATATTTCATTACATTATTTTATCAAATATTCGAGCGTTGAATGAGAAAGGCAGAAGACTGAGAATGGTGTCTTGGTAAATGTTAGCAGTCGTAGACATAATGGAGTCATAGATAATTTTTCACATTTTGAGTCACATATAAGCAATATAGCTCAAAACGTTTTTACAGGCTCAATGTATATAATACAATCACGCATACAATCATAAATAAAAAATACATATACAATCACGCCTGTTTTATGTTAGGCAGAGGCATACAATACGCCCATATATTGATCGGCAGGTGCACCACTTGTAGGTAAAGTTGCTTTGGGATTTTTAGATCTTGATATATAAATTTTTTTTTGAGTATAGAGTCTAACTCGAGGCCATGTAAGAAAATTTATCCCACTCATTTAGTTCTTTACTGATTAATTCAAATATAATACTTCATATGATTTTCCTTGCACTTTCTTACCTTACTCTTTGGTGTCAGAACCCTGAAGATTACTTTTTCAGAAAGACTGGCCCGAAGCTACTCGGCTCATTTGTGTAAAAAGAAATTAGCTAAATTCAGTTGTAGCTTTAGATATGCGAAATGTTGGATCATTCTTACTTTCTAATAAAGCTCATCCACTATTGATTGCTTTAAGTAGAATAATAAAAAATATGAATAAATAAATAAATATAATAATAATAAATTTTCTGATGGGGCTTTAAGATTCCTCAATGGCGACTGCGAACCAGCAAATATAGTAGAGAGCGACCTCCGTGCTAATGGACCAGTGATCTGGTTAAGGCGGCAGGAAGCCGGTGTAAACAAGCGGCACAACATAGAAATCATTAGGGGAGGCCTGTGTTCAGCGATGGAAGTCCAGAATGGCTATAATGATGATGATTATGAATTTTGCTTACCTATAAACCAACATTCTTTCCTAAAGTATTTTTTTACACGCTTTCTTTATACAAAATTTCTGTTAAACCTTCCCTATAGTTCTACATAAAAAAAATACTTATAATATTGCTTTATAATATATCATTATTATGTACTAATAAACATTTACTTTAGGTGAAATCGCCTCGATAATATTTTTTTAACCACAATGCAATGTCTTCAGATTTAATGATATCGAAATTAATGATATTCATTTTTCAAATACGTTAACAGCTGCTCCCTAGCTTAATGTCATATTGACACGCACCAATCTAGTTTAAAAGTAATTAACAAAAATTGCTACGCAATCTAAAAATCGACGAAAACATTTTTGACTAATTGCAATTTTTATTTGATGAAGCCATTTTGATTTATTGACCAATGGATAACACGGAGTTATAAGCCGTTAAAAATACGATGAAGAGATTAACGACCAATATCGCGCGGTGGTTAGTATATCTGAACTCTGCTCGTAACACAATGAATTCGATTTACATACAAGACAAATAATTGTGTTCATGGAAGTGTGTCTATTGTGTTGGTGAATTAACGTTATCATAGCACATAAATACACTTTGTGAGTTTAACATTTAAAAAAAAACATTATATTTGGAAAATGAAAGTGTGTGATGTGCGTCAGAAAGCACGAAAAGCCATCGTAGGCTGTTATGAACATATCGATGGTAGCACTTAACAATGTCGTAAGTAAAAAGTCGTTTCTTTTAACAATATCATAAGTGATAGGTCGTTACTTTTTACTTACGACATTGTTTAACGTAACGGATTATCACTTACGACATTGTTAATTGCTACCGATACCGTTGATATATGGCAGTTGTTACTAGGACGCACCGTCTAAAAATAATATCTTGATAGCCGTTTTAACCATAAAATTATATTTTCCTCTGAGTTTAGGAGTCGTTGCATAGAATGACTGAAATAAGACGATCCTGGTTAGACCAGTAAGCAGACCATGGGACCTAAGCGTAAGTCTAGCGCATACTCGGGACAATGAGAGACGAGAGAGATGACAATGTCTATAGCATCGTAGCTTCTTAACGGCTGACTTAATTAAAACTTATATGAGCTAGGTGTAAAAAATATTGTTAGGCTTACATTTATTTGTTAAATATAAATAGTTATGTTAAGAGTATGTGGGACTAGTTAATTTGCTGGATATAACAATTTTTAAATCATTTGTTTTAGGTAAATCCTGACGAAAACCGACTCCCCGTTGTATCACACTCCTCGCCATGTAAGTGTCACTTAATTAAGTTTTGCTATAATTCATTTGATATAAAAAAGAAGTCACAGTTGAGAATTTACTAATTTAATTTAAAAAAGGTCTTCATAATCAATAGTATAAAAGTTTAAACGCAGTATTATGTTCATAAAATAATTTAGTTAAACATGATTTTTCTTTTCAGTTTTTAACTCAGAAAAAGGAGAAAACGGGGATGCGGTGAGTCATTACTTTAATTTATTTTATTATTTCTATTTAAATGGAATATTAATACATACCTTTTTATTCAGGAAAATTACACACATATACAAAAAGGAAAAAGTTCAATATTACAAAAATATATAGAAACTTAAATACATTTTGTGCATATAAAAAAGCCAACTAAAATATATAAAAATTAAGCTAAATAATAACAATTGATAACATGATTGATTTACATGCGCCATTTCTTTCTAAACAATGCCTAATGAATGTGCAGTCCATTCTTTCAGCAGTCCGATACACTTGAAAATAATAGTAATTATTTACTTTTTTAAGAAAATGCAAACACAATAAAAAGTAGGTGTGTAATGGATAAAGAAAACTCATAACACTTTAGTGTAACAAAAATATATTTGTAAATCATTAATGAATAAAAGCGCAGTTTTATTTTGAAATTTGTCCCGCTAGGTCTCGTAAACCACCTGTGCGGTTAAATTTTTACCACAAAAGTTGGTTTACGATCCACGTTACACGCTTGGCACCACTTTTGTCAATTTGTGGTAAAATAACGGAAAATTTTTCAAGGGCTATAATTAATAAATTCTGGAATTATGGATATTTATTCCATAAACATTTTGCCGTGTGGTCGGCCTTGAATAGTGCCAGCCTCACATCACACGTGGAGTCGACGAAGAGAAATCCAACCGGATGATGTCATCCTGCGTATTGGCTTGAACTGCGATCACCAATGCCAATCGTGGTGATCTGTTCGAAAGGCCAATGTTCAGCAGTGGACTTATGATGAAACATTTCATAAACCAGGCTAAAACATAGTAAAACTAGTAATGTCTCGGTCATTTACATACATTTCTATAGTATTTCTTTAAAAATAAAAGTAAAAGGCATAGGTGCGTAGGGATTCTAACATGACCTAAAGATCCAAAGCCAACCTCACCTGCACCTGCCGATCAACGAACGAGGCTCTGGTGAACAAAACAGTACCCGATAAGCGGCAATAGACTCGCCACCTTTTTTTGCGCGTTAGTTGACATTGAAGTTTGACATTCATAAGAGTTCTATTAAGCCAAACTTGAATAAATTAATTTTGATTTGATTTGACCTATTACGTGGGACTAACTATACAATTGGCGAAGTGTGGGCGTTTTAATATGCCTCTGCCTACCCCTTCGGGGAAACAGGCGTGAATGTATGTATGTAAAAGGCATCACTTAAACTTTATTTCAATTTGTGTCATAACAAGATTTATACAAGAAATTATCCATTCGTGTGAGCCATTTCAACTTAATAATTGAATTATATGTTAATAAAAATATCTGAAATAAAATAAAATACCTTTAATAGACAAATATATACATATACATACAAAGTGGATTAACTTACTAAATGTGTTTGAATAGCTATGTGATATATTATTGCTATAATAAAACGACATTTTTATTACTACTTTTATTATAAAAAAGCATAAACGCGTCTGTGTCTGAGCGCGTTAAACAAAAATAGCACTAAAAGTATTTTAATTCAGATTTCATCAAAGAATAAAATTATCCACGATGAGTTTTAAGTATATATTTATCTACGGTTTCGACAAAAATGGCTAAAATATAATGATGATTGTGGAAAATGTCGGAAAATCACTTGTCATTCATAGTGTAATTGGTCAAGTTTAAAGAGCTGTTGGCGGAAACTTGATTGCATGCAATTGTTATGTTATATTTCGGAAACGTGTTATTGCTTGACATGTATTAATTGTTGGGAAGTTGATTAATTTCTTTCCAGGAATACTGTATCAATAGCCAATGATTCTTTTTATTATTGATTCTAGGACCAAATATGTTTTTTCTTTGGACATACTATAATCTTTCAAGACCCTCGTGTACCTAATAAGTATATTCTTTTTGTACAAATTGTTTATATTTATAACACGCAGTGACACAATTTCGTGTCAAATCACGGATGTAAAGCAACAATAAATATTCTGTTGCTTGCTTTAACCGCAGCGTAGCTGTTAGGCATTTTACAGAATAAAATTAGCTATGAAAGAAACACATGCCGTGTGGTTATTGCCTAGAGCTGACGAAGAGAAATCCTACCGGATGATGAGCAGCAGCGTCATCCAGCGTACTGGCTTGAACTGCGATCGCCAACCCGCCTGCCCAGCGTGGTGATTATGGGCAAATACGGAGGTATTCCGATTGGAGAATTGGATGTAATCTATTAGGAAGGCTCAGGAGCGAAATTATAAGACTGATATGATGATGAAAGGAATAACGTAACATTAACGATACGCAAAAGTGTAAAGTCAGCGTATTCTTCTCTTAAACAGCAAAGAACTGAATAATATCATAATAGTAGAATAAGAAAAAAACATTATTTGTACTTGATTCTATGATAGAATCGCTAGTCATGAAAAGAGAATAGTAATATCAATGAGTAATTGTTCTTCGAATAGATAATTATTTATATTTCAGTTTATTTTAAATAAACGTTTGTCCGCTTTAGGTTCCAGATCATTAATCAGATTGTAAATGAACATTAGTCTATTCTGGACCTATTTTAAGCGCAAAAACTCTTGAATTATTCGTTTCAGTACCTATGACTATAGCAACAAAGAACAAGGATTTCGACCTTCGCGCTAAATAGATTGTCTAACACAAAAAGGAAGTTTCAAGCAATTTTCGAGTCGGTGAGTGTCGACGGCTCGATCGAGATTACTTATTCAAACGACAAACATTTCCCACACACAGAGCCGTTTACAAGGCAAATAACGTGTGTAGCCCAAATAAAACTTAATATGCATATGGGCGGAAGGAAAGCCCGGACATATATTACTTGAATATGGCCGTTTTATCTAACCTAAGGCCAGGTGACGTAAATGGTGCAAACCCATCCGGAGATCCGACGTAATATCCTTGACTATTCGTTGTCGTTTCGACCCTGTTACATACATACAAACGTTTTTACGTAACAGCAATACCTATAAACACGACGTTGTTCACGGTATACTGATTTAAAAGGATCGTAAGGACAGTGAGAGTAAATTTACGTGACCACGTTTTAGTACCTACGGAGTAATATTAATTTAACCTACGGCGGTTCGGGATACTTTTTACTGCGTTGCGAAAGTAACTCTGTCCAATGCGGGTTCAAGCTAAACCGGTTTTAAAAAAATCGAAGGTTTTTATTGCCATGAGATGAATTCTTACAACCTTCTTCGAAAAAAACATCTATGAATGTGTTGGTTTTTATGCATAATCTTGTTTAAGTGGGTCACACTGATATGTCACATACACGTCCGGTATGTAAAACAAGCTTAATACTCTTTGAGCAATCATGATGATTCTCTTTATATACCAAACAATAACACATCATACACATAAACACACACATATACGTTATGCACAATTTACACTTCAGTATCACACACAGAACAAATATTATACATAGTATATATACACACACATACTCAACGCAGTAGATTTTTTCTTATTCTCTTATTCAGGAAAAGTTATTAAGTTAGTACGTAAATTATGTGATTGTTGTTGTATTTTATGTTCTCTTATTGTCATTGTCCGTGGGGTGGGGACCTGGTGATTTGTAATACAGGTTATGCCCATATCAAACACCAGCTCCTCACATATGTATTGTAAAAAAAATAAAAATGTATCACTTGTTTTGCTGTACTTAACATACTGTATGTGAGGAGAAATAAATAAAATAAATAAATAAAAAATAAAAATGTATCACTTTTTTGCTGTACTTAACATACTGTATGTGAGGAGAAATAAATAAAATAAATAAATAAAAAATAAAAATGTATCACATTTTTTGCTGTACTTAACATACTGTATGTGAGGAGAAATAAATAAAATGAATAAATAAAAAATAAAAATGTATCACATTTTTTGCTGTACTTAACATACTGTATGTGAGGAGAAATAAATAAAATAAATAAATAAAAAATAAAAATGTATCACATTTTTTGCTGTACTTAACATACTGTATGTAGTTAAGGAGAAATAAATAAAATAAAAAAATGGTTGCCTGTAAAGTCGTTTTTACGGGCGAAGATTTTACGTGACAACGTCTTTTTCTCGGTAGAATATTTATTGATATGAATATAATTAAATTGCACAATAGGAACAAGGAATTGAATGAAAATAAGAATTGCACAAATTTTAACTATAGAAATATATTTTGTTTACTAAAACATTGTACACTAGTGCTGCGCGCGCGGCAGACCGATCATAGTTGAGTGGGAGAGAGACGCAAGGCATTCGCCGGGCCTCTCTCTCGTTCGGTGACTCATCGTAACGTTACCGAGCGTTACACTTTTTCATAAGTGACTCCCAGCCGCAACCTAATTTAAGACGTTGTCACGTCAAAATAAAAATGCTTCTCGAAAACTGCACCAGTAAATCGATTGTCAATAATGTTTTTTTTCAAAGGGTTTTACTTACTGTCAATGTTTTTTTGTCTGTACATCATAATGAGGTCAATATTTAAGATAAATCGCTAAATTATTTAATTTTATTCAGTCATTGGGCCATGTCGTACCGGCCTAGAACAGTGCCACCCGCTATCATCTCACGGGCAAGAGTCGACGAAGAGAAATCCTACCGAATGATGGGCAGCAGCGTCATCATGTGCACTGGCTTGAACTGCGATCACCAAACCGCCTGCCCAGCGTGGTGATTATGAGCAAATATCCCCAATAGAATGTAATCTATTGAGTAGGCCATTGTTTAGCAGTGGACTTTATAAGGCTGTTATGATGATGATGATGATGATGATTCAGTCACATTTTAACGGGATACATTCCATAGAAATTACTTTATTACATGCTGCCAAACACATGGAAAATATTAGACAGTAGGCATAATTACAATGAAACGCAAACTTGTACTAAAAAATTTATTTATACAAATTTTCGAAGATTTGCCACAACAATAGCGACGCAATTGTTAAAATAAATGTGTGTTTGTAAACATGACATTTGACATTTAGGAAAACTGTATTGATTTCATATGAGTCTTCATACTAGGTATGACTTTGAGGAAAATTGTAGTTACATAATTATACGTTTCAGTCACATAAAATTTAGTATATAATTCTATGGTTGAAGTAAATTGATAAGAGGTTACGACCTTCAAAGGATTTGCTTAGAGACAACGAGTCGTTTTCATAAGTAATAGCGGTATTCATGAAAGACTTTTCAGAAAAGAAAACAACGATTATCCCTAGCTCATAGGTACTTATAGGTAAATGACAGTCGTCAAATATAAATCAATCATTAACATGGCCGTGTTTATGTCTGTGCTACACTATTTTTCAGGTGATCTTTATACTGATGGAACACTATTGTTCAAGCCGCTCATTATAGTCATAAATAACGTTGTTTTTACTAAGAATTTATTTAATCAAAGTTATCTATGATTTATACTTTACAGTTTAATAAAACGAAAATTGCTTAGCCTTCTGTCACATGAATATGCTTTACGGATGCAAAGTAGCGCTTGAAGAGCGATATTCGATACATTCTTATCACTCTCTCATCCTTCTGTCGATATAGAGCATAGGGCTTTTAATACCGGTATTACGGGATCCACGTGATCAACTGATCACGGATTTATTTTGGTATTTTTCAACACCAGTATAGTGACCAGCCAATATCGCAATTACGGTTTTTATAAAATAAATATTTAATATCGCGATCTGGAATACTTTTAGTAGTAGTAATAGTAATGTAATTATGACATTAAATGTGATGTTAGTAATAGATGCTTGTTGCAAGCGCGGGCAGTCGGGCACGCTGTCTCTCTCACTCGCCCCTGCCCCCGAACCTTTACTAACAATGTAACAATCAATAAAGATTAATTTGAACATAAAAACACATATTTTATTTACTTTATTTAATTTCTAATTATTTTTGTATGCAATACCGTGATCACGGGATTACGATATTGATCAGGCCAATACCGGTATTAATACCGGTGTTGACAATTTCCGGTATTTGAAAACCCAGCAGCATGCAGATCGTGAAAACCACTCTGAAACTGCAGACATTTTTTGCATAATACAGTAAATATGATCTGCTGTGTATGGAAGACCCTGCTCTCATGAGTAGGTCGGAGCAAGATCTGAGGAGCCCAAGCGAACATCACCTGCAAGTGGTGCAGCTGCCGATCAATGCCCGGTTAGCGGCAATAGGCTCGCCATCTATTACGTGGTACCAACTATATAATTGGCGAAGTGTGACCGTATAACATCGGGGAAACAGGAGTGAATGTATATATGATAAGCAAAGATAATTTCATTATTAATTACTACTCCAAGTCCTACAAAAAGTATTTGCATTCTTTTCTCTTCCCAGCATAATTACTATTATAAATCTTGCAAGGTACTAGCAGTTCGCAAATTATTCATAACGAGCCAAGTGTTCGAGCAGCACGTAGCACTGCGATTTAGCGCTGAATGCGCTAATAAAAATACGGAAATAGATGGTCCGCATTTAGAGAAACGGTAAAACCATGTCTTATTTGCCTCTAAACTTAATGAATTTCTGCTGTACAACAAATTATGGTCTAATAAATTACATACCCTAAATTTAGGTCTTGTGGTAAGGTAGTTTCCGAACAATGTCGTATCAATATACAGAGAAGTTACTACGTGTATTATAACTGTTTTGTGAGATCAACCTATTAATTAACTAAGTACGAGTAGTCTACATATAGTAATAGCTGAAAAAAAATCTTATTTGTTTAATATATCTCAAACATTTTGATAGAAATTACGATAAATACCTACAAAACATAATACTGATCGCGTTGTCTTTATAAACAGCATTGTCATCATCATTTCAGTCATTTGAAGTACACTGCTGAACATGGGCCTTCTCAATTGCTTATTACATTTGGGGCTATTTGTCCCATAATTAACAGGCTGTGCAGGAGGGTTGGTGATAGCAGTTCCAGCCGGTATGCAGGATGACGCTGCTGCCCATCATCCGGAAATAGTTATCTTCGTCAACTTTCACGACTCTTCATGAAATGAGAGGGGATGATACTAACCTAGGCCGGCGCCACACGGCGTTACATTGAAATTGTAAATTCATTAAAATAGAACACTTGCGTAGAAATAAATAAATATTCTCTTACAATCACAACAATTATTTCATTCCAAGAACTTATGTTATGGATACTAAATAACGGATAAACTTACATAAATACTTTTTTTTTTTGTAAATACATACTTAAGATACATAGGAGAACACCCAGACCAGAACAAATATTCATGTTCATGCACACAAAGATTTGTCCTGTGTGGGAATGGAAACCACGACCTCTCGAGTGAAATGCAGGTATACTGACCTCGGGGTGTGAGTTGGTAGACCTCCTCGTGGTACACCCTGGGAGGGGTTGAGGAGTAGCCTCAGTAGCGGTCACTCCTTTGCCTCTGCGAACTACCAACTGGGCAGTTGAGGTAGTATTACCTCCTGCGTGGGCTTCTGTGCTTTCTGTGAGGGCTATTGCAATAGCTAGCTCCCAGCACTTCTCGGCTTATCCGAGACTGGCAAGGGATGCGGCGATTGAGCAATGTGGAATAGCGGACCTTGAAGGACCACGGCGCGGCGGGTCTGGCGGCTGCAGTTTGGCAGTCGCTGGGTGGGTGTCTCCGTCGGGCAACCCGTTTCCTCATGTGTGATTTAATACATGAGACCGGGGAGGCTTGCCTTTACTGGCTGGCTTCACGTGGAAGTGATAACCACAATAAAAAACACTCAATTCTCCGTAACTGGGAACGTGGCTACGGAGGGCCTCGAAGCGATAAGAAGAAGTACCGAGGTGGTGGGCGGAGGACGGTCCACCAATTAGCGCCGACCCTGGGGTAACGCCCGACCCCCCAGGTGTAAGTAGGGTTACCCAGGTGCAGAGGGCACCGCCTGGGTGGACGTTTTAGATCCCTCATTCTCGTGGGAATCAAAACGGAAAATTTAATCGAAAAAACTAATCTTAAGGATGAGAAGAGTTGCTCCAGCCGGAGCCTATATTCGCAAGACAATTCGCCCTGTCCGCAAATGAGTGGCGCTGAAGAAGTGGTGGCCCCAGCCGGTGAGCCAGGAAGAAAAGAAATATCCGCGCCGGATATTGTTTTGTCGGAGTCCTCAGACTCCAACATGGAAGAGACGGAGACGGCGCTACCGACCGTCATAGCGGAAAGTTCGGCGAGCTCCCGCCACGGTAGGTCCGAGAATGCTTTGGGAATCAGTAAGATTTTCCTTAAGCGGCCCAGATCAAGACGAGATCAGGGGTCGTCCTCTGAACGTGAGCTGGCCTCAGCTCCCAAGGTTTCCACCAGTAGGCGTGGTGGAACTCAAAAGCGGGGCAAGGGGAGAGGGCTCATTGGCCAGAAGATGGCCACGCAAGTGGACAAGCGGGCCGAGGAGGGGTCTAGTTGCGAGGTGCCCCGTTCGGGTTCCTCGTGCGACGAGGCGTATGCGGCTGGCGGCTCCGATCGGGAGCGTAAGGCCAGGTTTGAGGAGGTGCTGAAGGGCGCTATTACTAGTGTAGCTAATAAGAAGGTGAAGGCGTCCAAATTTAAGGCCATTGGGGCGGCTTCGGCTTCTATAATGGCAGCTGTAGAGGCCAACTTTGGGGGGCCTTCGGCAGGTGAGGTGGCTGAGCTGCGAGCAGAGGTTGCTCGCCTTACGGCCGCCATGAAGCTCCTCCAAGAGGAGAACCGGAGACTCCAAACCGACCTGGCCGGTCTGCGTGAAACTGGCCACCAGGAGGCAACTCAAGAGGAGCGACTAAATAGCAGTCAGCCCGCGCCTGAGGTGAGCCAGGTGGTGGCTTTGATCCGTCGGCAGCTGGCTGTCATGGAAAAGAGGATTGAGGGACGGTTCGTCGCCCTAGAAAAGGCCGCGCTGCGCTCTACTGCGGCGGAGAAGGGGCCGTCCCCAGGTTCTAAAACGGCTACAAATGCGGGAGCTATGGCGGGAGCTGTGATGGTCCCGGAGCCAGTCAAGAAGGCGGCGGTCGCAAAGAAGGGCAAGGCGACGGCAAAGTCGGCAAGGTCAGCCCCAATAGAGAGTCACCTGCCTCCGCCCTCAAAGTCTCCATCGGCGGATGCTGAGTGGCAAATAGTCGGAGAGGCGTAGAAGGGCCGAAAGGCAGCAAAGACTGCGAAAAAGAAGGCGCAAAGGCGGCGCCGTAAGATACGAGCTGTCGCGGACAGGCTCCGCGCTCCGAAGACTGCAGCTGTAGTACTGACACTACAGCCGGACGCGGCCAAACGGGGCGTCTCGTACCGCGACGTGCTCTCAACAGCAAGGCAGACGGTTGACCTGAAGGCGCTTGGGATTACCGGGGGTGTCCGGATGAGGGTGACGGCCACCGGTGCCCGAATATTAGAAGTCCCTGGGGCGGACAGTGAAATCGCGGCCGACGCTCTGGCTGAGAAACTAAGGGCGTCCCTTGCAAACGAGGCCCGAGTGTCCAGACCCGTCAAGAGCGCGGATTTACGCATAATGGGTCTGGATGACTCAGTTACCCAGGAGGAGGTGGTGGCCGCCGTCGTCAGGACTGGGGGTTGCTCTGCCGAGCAGGTGAAGGCAGGTACTCTACGTCCTGACGCAAGGGGTATGAGAACTACAACTGTGAACTGCCCCGTGACGGCGGCCAAGGCCATTGTGGAGGGTCAAAGGCTTCTGGTCGGTTGGGTATCCGCGCAGGTGAAGATGCTAGACCCTAGGCCTCTGAGGTGCTACCGATGCCACGTGGGGCATCATGTGGGAGCCCAATGCGCCTCGGAGGTAGACCGCAGCGATTTATGCTTTCGCTGCGGTCAGCCCGGTCACAAGGCCAATGCTTGCAGCGCTACGCCGCACTGCGTAGCATGTGCCGCTGCTAGTAAGCCGGCTGACCACTGGGCAGGGAGCAAGGCCTGCGCTCCTACAATCGGATTCAGGGGCAGGGGAAGACCCTCCGCCACCATAGTTCCCGCAGTCGCCATTACTGTAGCCACCACTACTACCTCAGCCGCTGCCATTGCCGCCACTACCGCCACAAATGCCGCAAAGAGCGCCCCGAAGGGGGCTGATATGGATTGCCAATAACGGCACCATTACGCCTCCTCCAGGCGAATATCAACCACTGCGCTTGCGCTCAAGATTTATTACTCCAGAGCATGGCGCAGTGGTCTATTCATATTGCGGTGGTTTCCGAGCCGTACTTTGTCCCACCCAGGCATGACTGGGTCGAAGACATGGTCGGCTCGGTGGCCATCATTTCGTCGGCCGCCGCCGGTACCCCTTCCATAGAAGGTAGTAGGAGAGGACAGGGGTGCGTTGCAGCACGGTTCGGGGATATGGTCGTAGTGAGCGTCTACTTCTCTCCGAACCGAACTCTCGCCGAATTCCACAACTCCCTCATGGAGTTGAGAGACGTCGTCGTCGGAAGCCATCCCCTCCCCGTTCTCGTGCTCGGGGATTTTAACGCCAGGAACGTGGCCTGGGGGTCTCGGTACACGAATGCGCGGGGTAGGATGGTGGAGGATTGGGCCCTAGAGGCGGGCCTTGTTATCCTAAATCGGGGTACTGTTTCCACGTGTGTGCGGATGCAGGGCGAGTCGGTAGTGGACATCTCGTTCGCTAGCCCTGCACTGTCGCCGTGTGTGTTCGACTGGCGAGTCTTAGAGGAGGTGGAGACCTATTCCGACCATCGGTATATCCGGTTTGATGTCTCCACCCAGTCCGCAAGCGCGCCGGTCCTGCATGCCCCGAGTGGTCCCCGGTGGGCGCTGAAACAATTGAACCGGGAGCTTCTCCTGGAAGCTTCAATCGTGCAGGCCTGGTTGTCATCACCGGGCAGGCCTGCCGACATCAATTTTGAGGCGGATTGGTTCCAGGAGATTATGTCGGAGGTATGCGACGTGGCAATGCCCCGGGCTCGACTGGGAAGCGCCCAGCGTAAGGTGTACTGGTGGTCGCAGGAGCTAAAGCTTCTTAGGAAAGCCTGCGTCGATGCGCGACACCTGTACACCAGGCATCGCAGGCGCCGCATCCACCCTCCAGCTGCGGCAGCTATTGAGGCGCAGTTGTACGAAGGATATAGAGCAGCCAAGACCGCCCTGAAAGAGGGTGTCCAGCGGTCCAAGCGTTTGGGCCGCGAGGAGATGCTGGAGTCGCTGAACAGAGACCCCTGGGGGCGCCCTTATAAGGCTGTACGGGAGAAGTGCCGTCCTTGGGCCCCTCCACTGACGCAGAGTCTCCGGCCCGGTGGAGGGTGTGGTGAGCGCTCTATTTCCTTCGCGGGGAGATCATTCTCCCCCGCCCATGCCTCCGCCTCTGGCGATACTGGAAGAGGACCGCATGGACGGCGACGACGTCCCCGAAGTGACCGAGGTAGACCTGAAGGGGGCGGTAGCTAGATTGAAGGCCAAAAATACCGCCCCAGGGCCCGATGGCTTGCCTGGCAAAGTTTGGGTCCTGGCCTTACAGGCTCTGGGGCCCCGACTGAAAGGGCTCCTTAGCGCGTGCTTGGAGAGGGGCCAGTTCCCAGTACGTTGGAAGACTGGGAAACTGGTCCTAATTCGGAAGCCCGGGCGCCCTGTGGACTCTCCGTCCGCATATCGGCCCATTGTGTTGCTCGACGAGGTGGGTAAACTCTTTGAGAGAGTTATTGCAGACCGCCTCGTCGGGCACCTGGTGGGAAATGGGCCGGATCTTGCGGATAACCAGTTTGGTTTTCGCAAGGGCCGCTCGACGGTGGACGCCATCATGCGCGTGAGAGCCCTCACGACGGGGGATACGGTGTCCCGGGGCAGGGTCGTCTTGGCGGTGTCCCTTGACATTGCCAACGCCTTTAACACCCTGCCCTGGAGTTGTATTAGGGAGGCACTTCGATATCACCGAATGCCGACCTACCATCGTCGTGTAGTCGGGGCCTATCTGACGGATAGGGCCATCATCTACCCCGGTCGCAGCGAAGCGTGGAATCGGCGAGAAATGTCGTGCGGTGTTCCACAAGGATCGGTCCTGGGGCCGCTTCTGTGGAACATCGGATACGACTGGGTGCTGCGCGCCGACCTCCCTGGTGGCGTCAGCGTAGTGTGCTATGCTGACGACACTCTTGTCTTGGCACAAGGGAGTTCGCACCAAGCGGCGGCCGAATTGATGACACGCGGGGTTGCGATAGTCGTGGAGAGAATACGGCAACTGGGTCTCGAGGTGGCCTTGCACAAGTCCGAGGCCATGACTTTTCATGGTATTCGGAATGCGCCACCATCGGGATCCCGGCTGACGGTGGGAGGAGTTTACATCGGCGTCGAGTCGACGATGAAGTACCTGGGACTTGTTCTCGACAGCCGGTGGAACTTCGTCGAGCACTTCCGACGTTTGGCTCCTAAGTTGGAACGGACCGGGGCCGCCCTCAAGCGGCTCCTTCCCAACCTAAGGGGTCCAAACGCCTCCTGCCGGAAGCTATACGCGGGGGTCGTGAAATCTATGGCCCTTTACGGGGCCCCAGTGTGGGCGCGTTCCTTGCAGCGACGAGCTGCTCACTACCTGAACGCGCCTCAAAGAGTGGTGGCCACTAGGCTAATCCGGGGCTACCGCACGATCTCCAGCGAGGCTGCGAGCCTCCTTGCCGGATTGCCGCCATGGGATCTGGAGGCTATAGTTCTTGCGCGCCTTTATGAGTGGCGCGTGGAGAAACTACGTCGGGGGGAAACTCCGCTGCCACGGCAGCTCGATGTGCAGCGGACGGACTTCCGGCGCGATCTCATGGCGACATGGAGGGAAAGACTGTCGCAACCCCGTGCAGGGCTCGCCACAATCGTGGCGGTAAGTCCCCTCTTTGAGGAGTGGCTAAAGAGGCGCCACGGCGCACTCACCTACCGCCTGACGCAGGTTCTAACCGGGCATGGCTGCTTCGGTAGATTCCTGCACAGAATCAGGCGGGAGGAAACGTCCGGGTGTCACCACTGTGAGGATCGGCCGGAGGACACGGTGGAGCACACCACCGCGGTCTGTCCCGCTTGGGCGGAGCACCGGTGTGTCCTCGTAGCGGCAATCGGTGGCGGCGCCCTCTCGCGATCGGCCCTGGTGGAGGCCATGGTCCGAAGCGAGAGGGAATGGGATGCTGTTGCCTCCTTTTGCGAAGCGGTCATGCTAGCAAAGGAGGCGGCAGAACGAGAAAGGCAGAGTGCCTCTCGTCCCAGCCGCCGCGGTGGGCGCCCGAGACGTCGGGAGGAACAAGGTGACTCCCAGCCACCGTAGGCCCTGGCTTGTGGGCGGTGAGTAATGGGTAACTCGCCGCCCGTCCGCCTTTTATAGGCGACAGGCCGCGTCGACGGCGCGTTCGTGTTCCACGCGCGCCTTAAAGAGATGTCAGCACAGTGAGGGCCCCCAGGGAGGGGTCAAGCCTGCCGGGGCTGCGGGACTGTCCGAAAGGGTTACCGCGGCCTCTGGACGTAGCAGGCACAAGAAGGAACATGGATGGTTTTTAGTCAGTAAAAGTCTGACACACCCTTCCGCTCCACCCACAGCGGGAGAAGGTCATTAGATGATTTTCAACCGAAAAAGAAAAAAAAAAAAAAAAAAAAAAAAAAAGGTATACTGACCTCCACGCCATATCGGTCGTCGTTAGAAAATAGCTATTATATCAAAGTTGACTGTTTTTTTTTTCTATTTTGCCTCTACACAAAGCAGTTTCAAGATTATAAGTTAAACAGCGGTAACGTACTGGAACTAGTTTATTGGAGTATGATAGCATGTAGTTTGATGACGAGCAGTGGAATTTGGTGTTGCTGTTTTTGCTGCTGAACGCTTAAATATACCATCATATCCTTAGCATTATTCGGGTGACTTAAGCTTAGGGCAGAAGCGAAGTGAAGCGCTCGTAGCTCTGCGGTGCTCGGTGGTCGGAAACGATCACCGAAGTACAGCAGAGTTTACAGAGGTCAGTCCTTGAATGGGTGACCGTTTGTGTGGCATTTGATATCGAGCGCTTCCGTGCTTCGGAAGGCACGTTAAGCCGTTGGTCCCGGTTATCACCAAATGTGGTAGTCATTAAGCCATGTTAGAGGCCTAATGGGCGGCTTCAAAAATTCTAAAAGCAGGACGCCACACACCTGCCTCCGCCAATCCGCACTGGGTCAGCGTGGTGGAGTATGACCCAATACCCTCACACTTTGATATGTGAGAGGAGGCTCGTGCTCAGTAGTGGGACGTTAATGGGCTGTGATGAAGCTTAGGGCCTAAGGTGTGCTCACAGTTCCAACCAGATTTGGCTGAATTTTAGTTATTACGGGTATATGGATCGACTCTAATATGACATTTGTGTACCTTGTTAAAGGTGGAAATATTGTGATACTCTAATTTAATCTGTTAACAAATTCCACTTATGTAACCTATATTTAACAAATAAGTGAATTCAACTTTATTTTATTCTACTGTCGTCTGAACTCTGCAACCCAGAGGGAAAAATATTTTTATGATTAAAACAGCCTGCCACAGAACAAGCGATAACTACGCACATATAATAACTTCGAAAAGACACAAGGGCACAGTAGTCATAGGTTCGGGTTGGAACCTGAGACCTGCTTGATTTGAAGTCTATGGGTCGCCGCTTTGAATACTAAAATACAATCATATGTTACAGAAAAAACTTAAATTGAACTACTAGCTAAAATGTTTCTATAAAAATACGACATATATATAGGGTAGGGATATATGTAGGAATATATAAGGATATATAGGGTGTATAGGACTCCAATCATTTTTTGTTTTACGTCGGTCACAAAATTAACGCACTGCCTTCCGGCCAAAGGGGGACCGAAAGGGGGAGTGGGACTCACCACCGGCAGTAAAACCCACTAAAAGTCTTCTAAAGATGCCCGCTGCTTGTTGAGAAAAAGACGGGGGCCAATACCAATTTTGCAATATTGCCAATACAAATTGCAGCGTCTGACACCCCGCCTGCGGCCACGGGCCAACGTCTCCAGGATCAAAACCCAGGAGGACCTCCTCAAAGAGGCGCAGTCGACGCGTCCCTCCTATCTTCCCGTATGACCATAGCGTGCGAAGCCGTCTTCCCGGGGAGTCCATGGTTAGACAGCAGAGGCCCCCTGCCCCCGTCGCTAAGACTCTCCTAGCGCTGCTAGACGGGCCCGCCTGGCACGCCCGCTGCGCCCTCCACAGGTCTCTCTTAGTTTACCCCCGGGTAGTCAGTACTAAGGGCACCCAAAGTCCCTAATTTCTGTGTGTTAACTTTTCCCTAGCGGCTTCTTCGCCCTACCGGGAGGTACTTAGCCCCCCAACACGCCCAAGCCTAGGTAGGCTTGGGCGTGTTGGGGGTGAGGTCACCTGCAAGTGGTGCACCTGCCGATCAACAAACGAGGCTCTGGCTAACATAAAAGTTCCCATTAACATATATAGGCTGGCCATTTATTACGTGGGACCAACAATATAACAGACGAAATGTGGGCGAATACTATGCCACTGCGTACCCCTTCGGGAAAACAGGTGTGATATTATGTATATATTTATGTACTTTTCATTCCATATTGTCGCATAGTAACATCGCTCAAGTAAAAGTACAGCCAAAGGAATAATATCGTTGTTACCGCTACAGCGGTTTCTCCTTCTTCAATCCTTTAAAGGAAAATTATTGAAGCACTATCAAACGTCCATTGAACTCTTATCAACAGAAATTTAATTGTGTGTACGGAATATTTTGTTGAACTGAGGAAAATCTCGTTTTATTCAACAAACGAGTTGTTATTCAGAAGATTTTCTTTTGAGAAATATTATTAGCGTTTTGGGTATTTTACTGGTAATAGAATGTTGTGTTACTCAAGTGATAAAAGATTAAGGAAAATTATTATATAATGTGATATAGAAACGAAATTACTTTAATAAACTTTTTATTGTTCAGCTTAAAACCATTTTTGATGTGAACTCAAAGATTATTTTTAATAAATTATTTGCATATTTTTATGTGTTATTGCAAACTTATAAGATATAGAAACGTAAAATTCAAATAAAAAAGAATAATTTGTTCAGCATAGGACACATTTCAAAATAATAAAATATCATTTTTATTGTCATTTACTTACTTAATTTACGAACAAAACATAAATAAGAACAACACGAAATATTACTTGCACTGTTTTTAAACTGTTGCTGCATTGCCAAAGCATGCAAAAGTTGTAGGATAATATTTTCAAAGTATAAGTACTTACACTATACAAATAAATTTATTTATTATTACGAAACAAAAATATGCAGTTACTATAAGAACAAGTGTGTTATACATATAGCATAGCAATAAATAATAGAAAAATGCTATTATAATGTTAAAGATTATCTAAACGACTTATCACTATAAACTTTTGACAATTTGACAAAAAAAAAAAAATTACCTGGCTCAGATAATTATGGGGCCAAATAATAACCAAACAATATTTTTTTTATAAACACAACAACTTGGTTGAAGAAAAGTAAGGACAAGCAAAGCAAGAAATTGGTATTACTAGGCATGGTTGACTAATAAATAATAATTTTAACATTCCCATTATAACAATTGGCCTCTTGAGGTAATTGCTTCTTTACAACAGTGTTGAATTAATATTCTTGAGATGGTAGACCTATAATTTTCTGGGGCTATTTGAAAAAGCTATTTACGCGAGTATAATTACGCTAAATAAAATATGTTACCTTCTTAATTTAGTCGCATTTCATCGTATATTTCTACGTTTTTAATACATTATACATAATAATATACATATCTCTTTGTTTTTAAAGATTAATAGACAAACAATCTAAAGAATATAGCAATCAAATGATATGTGTATTATAAGAAAAGTTTTACGGATGCGAATTATGCATATATACATACATTCACGCCTGTTTCCCCGAAGGGGTAGGCAGAGGCATTATACAAGCCCTTATTTCGCCAATTATAATGTTGGTCCCACGTAATAGGTGGCGAGCCTATTCGACTTATACTTCCATAATAATATTATATATGCTAAAGTAAGTCTGTCTGTGTCTCGCTTTCACGCCAAAACTACTAAACCAATTTAAATGAAATTTTGTACACAGATTGCCTAGAGCCTGAGAAAGGACTTAGGGTACTTTTTAATTGGAAAAAGGGTTGTAAAGGGTTGAAAAAGTGGATAAAGGTAGTATGAAAATATTATCATTTTCAGAACTACTTAGAAGGACAGAACAGCCTAAAATATATTTTTTATAATTAAGGCTGTTGATTAGATATAATCTAATACATTTTAGACTTTACAGAACACTTCTCTCACACTACTTTTCATTTTCTCTAGGGAACTCGATTAAAACTAAGTACCTAGAGGTCACGCGGACTGAGACGCGGGCGGCTGCTAATAAATTATAATTGTAACAAAAAAAGTTGTTAACCAACATAATATTTGTTTGAGAACCACGCCTGGGGCTTCTTTCAAAATTTAACTCTCAATTAACTCTTTTACTCTACGCTTTAACTTTAATGTTACAATAAACCATTTGTTTCCCTATGCCCTACGCCATAAAGACGTTTGTAGCCTTGATAGATAAATTCGTTCCGCTAATGTTTCTCATTTACATAGCGATGAGAACTGAGATTAGAGGGAGAATTAAATTTATTGGCTTCTGTTAGTGTTTTGTTTCCTTTATTGAGGCGGTAATGTTTATTTCTTATTTTTTAAAGCTTTACGAGTACGAGTATACTTAGAGTTTGCCATAAAGGCAACCTTAATTATATTATTATACATTATTGATAGATTTAACTATTTGTTTGCAATAAACAGACTCGACAAATACTGATCCGAATTAAAAAACTGTTTTGGTATTAGAAAGCTACATTCTTTGTGAGTGATATAGGCAATATTATTAAGCGATTTTGATTGAAGATTCTTATGACAGCTCCAATAATGTAACAAAGTGTGAAATATTAAAAAATATATCTACATAAAATATGCTTTATTTTCCTTACCAAAGCGAAGCCAGGGCGTGGCCATTTATATATAATCTCTTTAAGTGGGAAAAGTGTATAGCAGTACCTACCTTTAAAATTTGCATGATCCATCGAATTCGTTGCGTCCTTTGAATATGTTTACCTCTTTAATTGACATTCTTTCATTCATTGGTTGTTCAACACACAAAGTACTATTTATTGATATTATAATATGCAATAAATAAGAAAACAGCATTAAAAAAATGTACTTTAAAGAAATATATAGTGCAAACAGTTAAATAAAGAAAATTACATATAATAAATAAATAAATACATATTTCTGACACTTACACCAATTATTTAGTTCCAAGATAAGTATTAAGTACTTGTGTTATTGATACTAAATAACGGATAAACATAATGATAAACATGATAATAACGGACAAAACTTTTTTTTTTTGTAAATACTTACTTGATATACGTAGGACACCCAGAACAGAACAAACATTCACATTTATACACACAAAGATTTGTACTGTGTGGGAATCGAAACCACGACTTCAGGAGTAGAGCGCGGGTATACTCGCCACCACGCCATATCGGACGTCAAAAACATGGAGAAAGCTTTTGATCGTGTTTGGCACGAAGGTCTGCTGCACAAGATCTCGCAGTCCAGCGCACCCAGACGCATCACGCAGGTGATTGCTTCATTTTTGGAGGATCGAAGCATCAGAGTGGTGGTGGAGGATGCCCTCTCCTCGGAGAAGAGAGTGAGAGCCGGAGTCCCACAGGGGAGCTGCCTCTCGCCGTCCCTGTACGCGAAGTATACGGATGACATGCCCACCTCTGAGAGAGTTCACCTGGCACTATTCGCCGATGACGCCGCCTACTATACTTCGTCGTACAGGAGACACCTGGCGGCGAGAAGAATTCAAGAAACGATGGAGCTTCTGCCAGAATGGCTAGACAGGTGGCGGCTATCGGTCAACGTCAAGAAGACCCAGGCCATAGTCGTCCCCTATACGATACTGCTCCCACCGCCACTCCACCTGCATGGGCAAGAGATCGCGTGGCATCCACATGTCAAGTACCTGGGTATCACGATCGATCGTAAGCTCAACATGAATTCCCACGTAGCGTCGACAGTCGCCAAAGCCAAGACGGCGCGGCACCTGCTCCGTCCAGTGCTGGGCGCGTCGCTACCACTACGAGTGAAACTCGGAGTGTACAAGATGTACCTCCGCCCCATCCTCACCTACGCAGCCCCAGCCTGGTACGCGCTTACAGGAAAGCAGGCAAGGAAGAAGATGGAGGTTTTTCAGAACCAAACCATACGCCAGATCGTCAAGGCCCCTCGCTACGTGAGGAACGCTACGATCGCAAGGGATTTGAGGCTTGAGAGTGTAGAAGCCTTCGTGGGTCGACTGGCGGGACCGATGTTCGCGCATGCGGACGCGTCAGGCCACGAACACATCCGAGGCCTGGCGCCGCTTCATGCGCGTCCACCGGAGGCCAGCGCAGCCTCATCCCTCAGGATACCCAGGACTGACGAAGCCTACTGGACAAGACTCCCGCGCCGCTGATCGCCCCAGGGCGCTGATCGCCCAGGGCTGGATCGCGGCGCCCCACCGGACATGACACCGGACTTAACACTGGCTACACAGCCACCCCAACGCCGCGTCCGTAGTTACGGACGCAGAATGACACCGCGGCCAGGGGGCCCAGCCCCGATTCCGCGCCGTGTTCCCTCAACAGGGGAACACGTAGAAGAAAGGTTAGGTCGTCAAAAAAAGATGTTATTTTAATGTGACCCGCCATTATACCTATATCCTGCCTGATGATAAGCAGTCGATTCAGTCCACAAAGTCAGAGCGCTCTATACCATGAGAATAGCACGGTAACAAGCAAACCCATTCAATTTGCTTTTTCTTCTCTCTCTTTCTTGATTATGGTACTGCTCATATCTCTTGCATTGTTGTCCCTTTTTTTTATTTACATTTTATTTGTTAAAATTAGACTAATCTCAATGATCTTGTTGATCTCAAAGACAAAAAAGTTCTTTTTTGACAGTCTTTAAAATGTTAATAACGTCAATATTTTTATTTATTAGACTTGAATTTTTCTATTCATCTATAATAAATAATTTATTCACGTACAATTTCCTTACGAAATCTATATACTCCTTTTCAGACGCAATGAGATTACCTACAACTATAAGGTTAGTCGTCGACATCAGACGGTCACAATCGATCGCTGCCAACACAAGAGTGACATTACAAGGACTCAATGTTATTATTGAAAATAGATGAATAATAATCGAAGAATGTCGTAAAAAATAGCATAAATGATTTTGGTTTTAAATGTAATTTATATACCTATGACCTTTTTAGTCTACCGAAATGGCGTAAGGTCAATATGCTCCTAAGGTCAGGGGTTCTTTTGCCACATAGGACAACTCTATGTGCACATAAACATTTGTATCTACTGACAATTTTTTGATAAAATATGTAAGTTAATGTATGTTTATCCTTTGTATAATACCCATAACACAAGATCGTAAAAATACTTAGCTAGGAAATAAATAATTATTGTGATTGTTAGAGAATTATGAATTTGAAACTCACATAATTTATCGACTTTTCTACGGGTGTATAAGGATCCTACCAAGACCTAGGGAGCCCAAGACAACCTCACTGCACGTGGTGCACTTGCCGACCAACGGACGAGGCTCTGGCGAGCATAACAGTGCCTGGTAAGCGGCAATAGGCTCCCCACCTATTACGTGAGACCAACTATATAATTGTCGAAGTGTGGGCGTATAATTTGCCTCTGCCTACCCCTTCGGGGAAACAGGCGTGAATGTAGTAGTAGTAGTAGGCGTATATATATGTTAGTAGTGACTACCGGAGGGGAAAATAACAGGGACCTGTGCAGGGCGCAGCTGGTGAACGAGGAGGGTCTAAGGCAGCGGGGGCAGGGTATGTCTGCTGTCTAAACATGTAGCATCTGAGAAGTCGGTCACACATTCCTTGAATTATTTAATTAAATGCGAAAGCAAAGGTAAGAAATGTATAAAAGATGTTATGTACCTTATATTATACATAAATGGTTTGGTC
Organism: Musotima nitidalis; assembly: GCA_949126915.1. NCBI lineage: Eukaryota > Metazoa > Arthropoda > Insecta > Lepidoptera > Crambidae > Musotima > Musotima nitidalis. Next base: position 6,327,824 of record OX421429.1, read on the forward strand.
ATATTGAGAGGATGAATGGAAGTAGATTCACGAAAGCGAATTATGATGTACGAGTGAAAAGCTTTGAACATAAAGTTTTGGAGAAAGGGCAGGTCAAAAGTACCCTAAACCGACGGGAGTGTATGAGAAGGTTAATGAATGTAAATAAAGTGTATGTGCCAGAATGGTAGGAAAAATAAAAGATGTAATCTCTGGAACAAGGCAAATATATATTTTTTTTGATAAAATAAATACAGTGACAGCTTAAGTTTTGAACTTGGTTTAGCTTAAGATCATTTTTTTATAATAAGCCACTCTTTGTTTATATTTACGCTTTCAAAAGAGGTAACCATCCTCTTTAAAGCGAAATATGGATTTACTGACCTCCACTCCATATAGCTCGTAATTAATGTGTAATTATTTAATATAATAATAATATACATTTATACAGAAAAGGTAGGCATAAGTCACTTAATAGGTGGTGAGCCTATTGCCGCTTACCGGAAACTTTTATGTGCGTCAGAGCGTCGTCTGTTGATAGGCAGGTGCATCACTTGCTCTGGGTCCCCTTAGCCCATTAGAGTGACCTCACTGTACAGTGATATAAAGTGACGTATTATTCTATTTATTTTATTGAATAGCAAATTTAAGGATAATAACTATTAACAAGATATTTTGCAAAAAATGAGGGTAGTTGAATAATTTGCGTAAATAAACGTCTTTTAAGATAACACTACTGTCGCCGTGTGGAGTTGAGAGTGTTTGTCGTTGACTATTAAATTTTGATGTATCAAAAGTCCGGTTTTTTATAGATTGAAACGCCAACATTTTAACATTGGAAATATGTATCATGGGTTAGAAGACGCGATCGCAGCTTTTTTAGCAGAAAGTAATGATGATGATAAATATGATTTGGCTATTACACCACCTGATCCAACTGCTGTAACTGATGAAGAAGATGTTGCTGATAAAGATATAGCTACAAGTTCAGTGCCGCAAGACATACCCGATAACGTTGAAATTTTTTCTACCTATCGAAACGATCATAATGTTGAAAGCTGTGACGACAGTGAGGACGAACCTCCGATTGCTAAAAGAGCTCGTTAAGAATCTACGTACCTTAAGAACACTCCTGTCTGGCGCAAGCGTTCACCCTCGTATTCAACACCATCTCAAAGCTCGCAAAATATCAGCGTTAAACAAAATAACGTGCGTGAACAGCTGAGCGGACAAAACCCTGTACAGTTATTTGAAAAAATTCTAGACCAGGATGTTGTTGAAATGATTGTGTCTAACAGTATTCTCTTCGCTACTCAGAATAATAAGCACACGTTCCAACTGGATTCTGCGGAGTTCAAAAAGTTTTTAGTTATTCTTCTATTGTCTGGATACAACAACCTACCACAAAAACCTATGTACTGGTCTTTATTTATTTATTTATTAGACGAAGATGTTAGCATTCAGGTAGTTTTTTCATACACTGTCAAGGCATAGGTTTAACAACAATGAAGCAACAAATTCTAGGGCCAAAATGTTAAAGGTACGTTTCTAAATTGCTAATGGAAAAGTTTCTGCAGTGGGGTGTATTCCTTGAAATTATTTCAGTTGATGAGTCCATGGTAAAATATTTTGGGCATCATACTTCTAAACAATATATTCGAGGCAAACCCGTTAGGTTCGGATACAAAAATTGGGTAGCAGCTAGTTCAACGGGCTATTGCTACAGCTTCGATTTGTACTGCGGAAAATCATTTGATGCTACGTCCGAGCCCTTAGGACCCAGAGTTGTAAAAAAATTACTGAAAAACTGGACACTAATTCATTAGACCATAAAGTATATTTTGACAACTTTTTTTCGTGCTATGATCTTTTAAAAGATTTGCGTCAACTTGGCTATAGTGCTACAAGAACCATACGAGAGAATAGAACAAAAAAAATTTCCATTGATATGCAGGAAAGATATGAAGAAGAAAAATCGAGCTTTCTATGACTATAGATTTGATACCGAAAATGATCTGTGGTTTGTCAGATGGAAAGATAATAGTGCTACCAACTTTGATACAACTGAGCCGCTTGGTGTACTTAAAAGATGGTGTCCAATAAGACGCGAAAAAGAAGATGTGGACATACCCCGACTATTTCAAATATATAATAAACATCGATGAACAGGGGTCGAAGAACTTGACCAGTCTATATCGCTATATAGAATTGCTATTCGCGGAAAAAAATGGTGGTAGGTATTATTTAACTATTGATCGATATGACCATTGCTAATGCTTGGCGTTTGCATGTATTGTGCAATGATGACCCCATGGATCAACTAATATTTTATAGCTACATTACACGATTCTATTTGAGCAAAGCTGTGGCAAAAAGGCGCGCCCTTTTTCATCTGCAATTGAAATTTTGTCTCACGATGGTATTGGACATTATCCTCAGCGAATCGAAAACCAATTAAGATGCGTTGTTTGCCACGCCAAGGTTCGATGGCAATGTAAAAAGTGCATAAAAACACTTTGCGTAGAAAAAACATATTTCGAAAATTTTCATATATAGATGGTCATGGTACTCAATCGGGGTACACCCCTAAAATATCATGAAAACATATTTTTGCAAAAATTTTTCTTTTAAAACAACAATACAAAAACTTGACACACGATTTGACATGACATGGATCTCCATGTCTTCATGTAAGAGCTCGTACATGCATCATCGAGCATGTATTCTTATTCTCCAAAATTTAAGACATTTAATGTCATGAGTTCTATTCTTACATACCTAGATCAAAATATTTGTTGAAATTTACATAGGAACTAGGAAAAGTAGTCGTTGTTTAGTTCCAATCAACCTTTTATTATTCTGGGGCTTTAATCTAAAAAGTATTGATTCAAATCAACATTGTCCCAATAATAATTCTTCACTATCCTTCTTAGATAGATAGATATATAATATATAGATTTTTTTTATTATTCTGATAAATATTTTCATGCTCGTTCTCCATGTATGAAGAACGAGCTCCCATATTTTGGGCTTATCTGTCCTCGTGCCTCAACTAAAGTAGGCTCATATGGTTTGTTGTCGGAACACGGCAAAGCTACCCGGGGCTACTAAGTCAGACGCAGAAAAAGTCGTAACTCCAAAATTCTACGGTTTGTTAGTCGGTAAACAAGCTTACGATATTTTACAAGGATTTTGTACGTGGAAGTTACTTATCCTAGTAATACTAAATAGTTAGCGAAAGTTTGTGCATATAAATGGGCGTTTATTTCTTTGAACAAATTGGTATCGAACTTAAGCCTCATAAACTAATTTATGACTATCCTATATAACGTTAGGTATACTTAACATTCACACAATGACCAATCTTTTTTCGGTTCTAAATCGATTATCATACATATTTTTTTTAATTAATAAAAGAACATCCGTTAAAAGATAAAAGACGTCACCGAATTGTCAATTCACGACCACGAACTGCTCCTCGTGCATACAGTAAGAAATATTGATATTATCACTGATAAACGCTTAAAAGTGCCTATTTTCTATATTCCTACACTATTACTATTATTTTGACAGTATGAATTTATTAACAAAGCACGTTTTGTGTATGCTATTAGCTGTCAAAGTTGACTAACATTGCGAATATACCATTGATCGACAAAACGTTATAAATTTTAAAAATAACTAAAATATGAAATTTTTTTTTTTTTTGGTGTCGGAGGGTGTTTGCATGAAGTTTGGTTTTATTTTGTTCTAGGTTAACCTACGATTAGGGCGCGTAAAGAAGATTCTGACACTTATACTTGTAGCATGAGGTAGTGTCATGCTTCCTCTAGCGATAGTAGCGCATCAGAAGATGAAAGAGACAATAAAATAAATATTATTATAAATGAATGGAAAATTAAAGTTTTGCAAGAATGGCATGACAAACATTATCTGTTGCAAGTGCAGCTTAAGATTATGTTTCGTGAAGAAACGCAACCTTTTTATAACGTATCATGAACAATAAATCCTCATTTGGGGATATTCAATATTCCGGGGAATATTGTGGTTGACACAGACTTTTTAATTACAGCTCCTCTAGTTTCGCCACCGTAGATTGTGCAGTGAGTGGCCTAGCGCGTTGTCGTTGTCCTGAAGCTGCAGTGGCCTAGAGCAGTTGATCAGTCTCGGTTACTTAAAGAAATTTAATGTTTTCACGACTTTGTAAACATATACTTAATATTTATTTCTTTTCCAGGCCGTGCCTCCCGGATTCTGCAGATGTAGCTTGGGCGACATCTCACAGATTCTTGAGACCACTCCAGAGCTTAGGGGTTTACCGGGGCCACAAGGACCTACTGGCGCTGATGGGACCACCGGTGCTCCTGGAAAAACGGTACGTTATAAAAAATGCCTAAAATGCATGTACTTCCGACTAATTAATGCGGGCCGTTATGAGTCTTTGTGCTTGTCACTATGATTTTTCGACGATATTAAGTGCTCTTTTTTTTTAACTGCATCGACTGCTTCCCACCTTGTGTTTCACATTCTTGATTTGTTAAGGTGTCACAAAAAAAAAAAAATTGGTTGCCTGTAAAGTCGGTATACGGGCGAAAGTTTTACGTGACAACACTGACAACGACTTTGAGTGGTAAAATAATTTTAATGTGAATATTCATTCGTATAGTAGGAAGAAGGATGAAATAATAGTAACAATTTAAAACATTTATTTATACAAAGAATTATATTTATGTCTGTCTCTCTCGCTCTTAGGCGGGCTAACCATGCCCGAGTGAAGTGTCACCCGGCAAACCAATTTATAAGACGTTGTCACGTCAAAAAACTAAAATATGTGTGTGATTTGTGATGCAAATAAATGCTTGATCTAATTGTCTACTCCTACTACTAAGTCGTTGGGAAGTAGCAATGTTTGTAAGTTTTTGTTTTCTACGGCTCAAGTGCTTTTAAGTTCTGCAATAAATTGGCGAGGATTGAATTCTGTATAATCTGATTGTTGATGTGACTCTGTTAGGTTCAGAGAGTTTAAGTGTAAGTAGTAAGCTGATTGCTTGGCACGGCGATAGCTTCGGCAGTCATGAGCAGCTATGGCAGTCGTTTTTAAGAAGTCAGTGCCTTCTGAAATCCTGACAGCTGGTTTAACAATAAAATGACGTTTCCCTCTGGGTTGCAGGGGAAATTTGGTTAAACCAGTAAGGGAACCCAGCGCCCTATGCATAAGTCAAGGGCAATGGGATAATGCAAGGATACAACCAACCTTTGGTATATGATGCCCCCATCAGGGGGGGGGGGGGTTAGACTCATGAAAAGATCTTATACAATCCAAAATTTAACCCTTTATTTTTTATTCATAGCTACAACACCTATAGACTAAAATGTTCTATGAAATTGTCAACTCACAACTTATTATGATTTGTGATATATTATAGCCCACTAGCCGACAGCTACAAACATTTGACGCTTAGAATATAATCTGAAAGCCACTGAAGCCAAAAATTACACTCTTACAAAAACCGGCGTAAAAACAAAATTCTCTAAAAATATGAAAACATATATTAAAAATCCTGCACAAATTTTAAGCAGCAGCATTAAGAGTTCCAAAAACATGAGACCTAGTTTTATGTTTTAAGCTTACTTTAAAGCCGGCTGAACCTAAACCCTAGTGAAGCGTTACAAGTTGCAACTGTGTCGACAATTTTCTAGCAAAAGTTTAAATTAAAAATTCTATGCAAAGTATTGCGTATGCCTTTCAGGTATTCTCAAATTGGCTCTGCAACGCGATTTTGAATATTGTTAGTAATAAACGTCTTATTATCGAAAGTGGTACTGTAAAAGTTAGATATTAGGTAACATTTTAAGCCTATTAATGGTAATAGCCAAGGGCGTGCACTGAGCTCCTAAAAGGTTATACAGTGATTAGAGTAAGTGGCTATATACGAGCTGTTTAAAATTTTATATTTTTTAAGTTTATCGCTCATTGAACGCAGTGCTTATTTTAATGTATGGTGTACACACCTCTGTATTACACTTTTTTGATGCTCAAACTACGGACGATATGATGATATGAAAAAAAATGTCGCACCATCTAACTACAACTGGATAGTGTTTTCATTGCCTGCTTTGATATAGATCGTATTCTTAAATATAGTTGCATTAAGGAAAACCTTTTTTATAGCCAGCTAATGAAGTGTTTAGATTGCTGGACGCCAGAGGTTCAAATCCTCGTGGAGTCGGTTTAGTAGGAGAACTGTGCTTACTCTGTTTCTATTGAAGGGTGCTGTCGGTGGGTTCACTGCTCTCCTGCTGTCCTAAGATTTATCTTAAGCTGCCAAGCAGGCTTCTTAGGCTTAATGACTAATATTTTGGGGTAATAACCGGGACTAACGACTTAACGTGCCTCATGAAAGATGAAAGCGGTCGATATTAGGTACCACACTAACGGTCACCTACCAAAGGACTGACATATGTAAACGAAGCCTACTTAACTGTATTAATCGCAAAGCTGGAAGTGATTTAACGATTGCCATTAGAGGTTCGATAAATACAATTAAAACCCTATAGATCGGTAAATAAATAGAAAAAAAATGGTCAGTCTAACCGTTTATTGAACACATGACTAAAAAGTGATTGAAAATATTTTTCAGTATCTTATAGGGTCTTCAAAATAATTATGATATTGTATTGAATTATAAGTCCTCCAAATAAGACTAAAATATTGTATTAAGAATGAAAAATACACCGACATAAATATTCTCAACGATCATAAACTATCGCTTAGCGAGAAACTCGTCATTTTGTTTGTGTTTACGAAGGATCACCGTATATACATATTGGCACGATGTTCCCTTAGATTGGCTGGGGAAGTTTGGCATATTCCCCACACTATTATTACACATTTTTCCAAAGAAAATACGAATTATCTCTTGGCGCTGCAAATTGTTTTGCTTACAAACTATACACGAAATTGCCTTGACGGAATATACGAACATACTATTTTTATATTGAATACATTTTAGCTCGTCTAAAGATATGTTTGAGTTATCTCTCTCACTCTCTCTCACATAGTTCACAGAGGTCAGTCTTAAGAAAGATGACCGTTTTTATGGTAACATAAGGAATTTTAAGCTTCGAAAGGTATAGGCTTCGGGCAGTTGGTCCCGAGTATCACTATATATGGTAGTCGTTCAGTCGAGTTAGGGACCTTTTTAAACGGATTAAAACCATCTAACAGCAGTATGCCTGCATTCCTGCTTCCGCTAATCTGCAATGGGTAAGAATAGTAGAGTATTACCTGATTTTCACCATGGATTTGTGCTACATATATAGCACGTTTTATTGGTGTAGAGGAGGTTACAGGAGAAAAGTTTTTTTTTTTGATTTACGTCGGTATAAAAATACCTTTACGCACTGCCTCCCGGCCAAATGGGGACCGAGAGGGGAGTATGGGGCTCACTGCAGCAGAAGCAACCGCCAGCTGTTCTACCCTCTAAGAATCTTCAGATGACGCCCACCGCTGTTGAATAAGGGGCCAGTGCCAAGGCTTAAAGCTTCCGACGCTAAAGGCCAACGCCCCCGGATCAGAACCGAGAGGAGCATCTGCCGGCCCATTCGGGAAAATAGGCGTAATATTATATATGTTATATTTTGCAATGTTTTTGACTGTAATATTTTTTTAGGGCCAAATTGGAGAACCAGGTCCTACAGGAGCAATAGGACCAAAAGGCGATAGAGGAGAGAGGGGCGAACATGGCTCTTCCGGTCCTGAAGGGCAACCAGGACCTAAAGGAGAACCAGGCATGGACGGCATTCAAGGCCTGCAAGGAGTGGCGGGACCACCAGGGCCCCCCGGAGCTGTGTCTTCTGCTTTGATGGTCAGTTCTTCTAAATAGAAAATAGAATGGATTAAAATAAATCTGCACCATTCGCGGTCATCCCGCACTGTGTCCGCGTGGCAAAGTATGAACCAACACCCTCTCACTTTGGTTGGTGGATGCATAGTAGTGAGACATTAATCGGCTAAAATGACGATGATGAAGATGAAGACTTATATTCAAAATACTAGTACATTTAATTCAATTATGCTTATTTCTAACACAGTATATATTTTTGAAAGAAAATCGAAAGGCAAGAAGCCATCAAAATGCTTACAAAAGATAGCTAATCAATTATATAGGTAAATATAACGAAACTCCAAATGAGAATAGAAATTTGTGATTAATTACAAAAATTGTATAATTATATGTACGGACAGTACTAAAAGTCTAGTTACTTTTGTAGTTTTCTGGATATTTGACAAAGGACCACGAACCTACCTGGCCGTAATTTTTCTTTATATGATTTTGAATTCTCTTGATATTGTTTTTTTCTACAGGAGTCGACAGTCCTGTACGGGTCTTCTAGTGCCGGGTTACAAGGTACTCCAGGTGAAAGAGGCCTGATGGGACTAGCTGGGCCCCAGGGTGAGAGGGGTTATCCAGGAAATAAGGGCGAGAGGGGACTCCACGGTCCTAAAGGCGATAAAGGCGAACGAGTAAGTAACTTTGCTTATATAGCGACTGTATTAAACACTATCTGGTCAATCAGCCTCTTAGAGCCGGCGCTGTCCGACTTCGTGACACGACTTATACAATCCTAGCCTAAACACTTTGTTCTGTAATAAAATCAATCTCACTCATTATAAAAAGAACTTTTTCAGAAGGTGCGAGAAGATTATAGTACTTCTGACTTGCAGGACGCCGCGTATGTCTCGACGCGGCCCTTACTTTTCACTTTTATATGAATAATAATATTACAATATACTTAGATAAACAATTAAGAATGCATGATTGCAATAATGAATAGTTGACAATAATGTCCGATCCCTTTAGAAATGACGTGAATTAGGTTCAAAAGCACAAATCACTTTTAAGATTCAAAGAACATTTCAAAAAACAGTGTCACAATTATGCACCATGGCAATAACATTTTCTTTGAATTTCTCATTGGATGTCTGTCTTCAGGTCGGTTTTGCATGTTAGGATATAAATGTATGACGGGGCTTATTATGTTAATAAAAGTTGTATTTAGCGAGTTAACAAATCTTACCGTATTGGTCATCAAATTCCCCCATTCAATTATCAGTTTTTTTTTGATATATTGAAGTAGACGAGAAAATTAATAAAAGTGCCTACAAGAAGGTTCTATTGAAATGTTTTTTTGTAATAATGATAAAATGTAATATGTGGTTAAAAATATTAAAATGCTTTATTTTTCTTTATTATTTTGTTATTATTAGTCTATGGTAAAATATAATATCTACTATGAAAACTTATGGTATTTGAAAAGGTTAAACTAACGTAGCTGACAAAGAAAATATGTGAGGCAAAAAGCAACAGAACTACTAAGTGACCTTGTCGGGTTATAGTGCCTCTAAACAACTCACTGGATACAATTTCGGGGCCTAAACTAACAAAATCAAAGTGAAATCTCGCAGACCGTCACTAATTTTGTAGACGCACGGATAATAAATGAGGCCGAATGCAATAAGCGCCCGGTTTGACCCTCGTAACGCAGTGTTACGTTACCTTCGACCCTCACATTATAAGTTGTTACAGGGCTATATGGGTCTTAGAGGGCCACATGGTGCCAAAGGGGAGCGTGGGCAAACTGGACGCGACGGCACGCCCGGACTCCCAGGTTCCCACGGCCGGCCAGCAGAAAAGGGTGAAAAAGGTAGAAAGTAACTCAACCATCAAATTTTATGATTCCCCATGACCCTTATTTATACGAGGGTAACGTGCTCTCGAGATTTTAGGGCTTCATAGTAACGATTTGGAAAATCTTTATTTCTTCGCACTAGCCCTTTCTATGGCTTTAAGCGCAGGTGAGTTCTTATTTATTAAATGGTGTGGAACTATTTCAATTGCACTATATGTTTTGAGAAAATCCAACTTCAAACGTTATTCAGAAAATACTTATATCCAATGAAAACCAGTAATTAGGTAGTTTACTTTTAAAATGGGCAATGTCTGCTTTCTGAATAGTTACACTATTGAGCAATTAAACCCATTACATCAACAAAAGATGTTTCCGTTTCAAAGTCGTTTCTTTTGAAATAATAAATAACTCCTGTACTTAATTTATTTTCATACACACCATTAATATATTTTTTATAAATTTATATAAGTATGGCTCTAAATATTGAAAATAAGCTTTCTAAGAAACACAACTGTCACACATCTACGAATTCAAATATATTAATCTGATCTTAGCTTATTATTCTGATAAGTAATATTTTAATGAGAAGCAATTTTGATGGTGGCTAACTGTTACTCATTAATGTTAAAAAAAGATATGAATTGTGTTAGTAAATCGACATAGTACGTATCTAAATATTTATATAGTGTTCAAATTATATTATGTTATACATTTACTTTATTTAATCTCACTTTTTATCGATCTATTAAATTCTCGAAAGATTTAGCTTAAAGCTATTTCTTGTTAACCCCTAAGAAGCGGGATCAGAAAATAGTTTGTTGGTAAATAATGTGTTCAAAAGAATATAACTTCGTCGATCGGGCTGATTAAACGATTCGACACCGACTTATTATTTTACTAAATGTTTTATTTGGAATAAATTTCTAATATGGTCATAACTTATTTACTAATTTATATAAGATATTGTGTAAAAGTAAACATAAATATTCAAGCAATCCAATTATTTATTTAAAAATTAATGTTTTGAACAATGAGTACTCATAATACATATCTTTTAGGGTCTCGAGGTCTTCCCGGGCCACCTGGTCCACCAGTGGCAATGGCAGAAAATTCAGTTGTGAACACTCAACGTACTGGTAAGTTTGAGAAATCCCTAATGAACTCAAAGTTATGTATAAAACTGAGCTTTACCCAATGCAAAATAACATACTCATAAGTATAACAAATGTTATAAACGGGCTTTAAACAAAATTAAGGCCAGTGGGAGGAGACAGAGGTCTTTTTTTTAGCAATGCTGAGTAATTTAGGCTTAAGTCAAGAATGTCATAAGCGTCTGTGCTACTGCAAAATAATAAGCTTGTAGGGTTGGTTAATGGTAAATAATAATTCTTGGTAACACTTACTGAATAAGTGTATAAGTAGGTATATTATCAAACATATATAGATCTACATTCACAGAAAATACAGGAAAAGCGCAGAGAAGAGAGTAAAGGAAGAAATATAAATTTTAAAAAAATTAATTAGATAATAAGCCAATTACAATATTTACTTAAATAATGCTAAGTAAATTACTAAAGTAACAAGCATTAGAGTTGCTTCTAAGTAAAATAATGAGACTGGGGGTCTTTTTGAGGGCGAAATGGTCACAAAAGTTATATGTGTCGAACTCGTATTGGAGCTGGACTAATTGATTGATGGACAGTTCTATTCAAAGAGCAAATGTGTTGAGTTGTTTACGTCGGCTGAACAACCCTTATTCTAGACCGTTTGAATTATTCCAATGAATTTAATTTCGTCGAAGCTAGATAAATTTAACCTTTGTAGATCAAACCGTTTCAGAAAATGTTTTGCTTTGCTTAGAACAAGCTTTTTAAAGGCCAATTTTATTAGCAAGTGATGGATTAATTACAATGGATTTCCGCAAAGTAACGCCTGAATCAATAAGCCAATTTTATTAATAAAATATAACATTTTATAAAGTATAATAAACTGTATTTCAATTAAGTTGAAAGGAAAAGTGAAAAGTCTAATTCTGTAAAATGGATTATAAATTTTCAATATAAATGCTATGCATTACTACTAATAATAAATTGCAAGGCCCAAAAAAAATTACTATATGTACACAACTTATGCATTATTTAGTCAGTAACATATTGCATTTTTAGCTAGAATAAAAAAAATGTGTAATTTGTTATTAGTTTTCTATAAATTGTAAACTTATTTTTTTATGTTTATGTATAATATTTCTACTGTTCGTGTGGTACCGGTCCAGAATAGTGCAACCCCCTGTCATTTTATGGGAAGTTGAATGAGTCGACGGAGAGAAACCGTACCTGATGAGGGCAGCACCGTTATCCTGTGTACTGGCTGAATCTCGCCAACCAACACGCTTCCCCAGCGTGGTCATTATGGGCAAATACCCTCTTTCGGGGAGGCCAACGTTCAGCAGTGAATTTAATGTTATATTAAAATTAACAAAAAATAAAATCTAAATTGAATATAAATAAAATAATTAAATGATGTTGACAGGTACCCGTGAAATACAGAAAGTAACAGTAAAAGAGGAGATAGGGCAAAAGGGAGATAAGGTAAGTCATCTTTGAATTTTATGTTTTATTTGAGTGAAGTTTAAGAATGTTATCGCACCGGTAACTGATTTTTTTTATTACCGTTAGTGACATAATCTCATTCATGATAACAAACATATAGACAGATTATTCATGTTTATTCAAGTTTTTAAGAGGTAATTTGGTTTTAAAAAGATGAATACATTGTAAAAAATTTTTTTAATAGTCCCATTAATTTATCGTAGTTTTCTATAAGCACTGTTACAAAGCGATACGTCTGTTTTATATTAAAGAAATTTGAAGTAGGTATCAACTGGTTATTTTAACCAAAAGCTCAATCGCCAGGAGACATTTGACGGCCGACATGGCGTGGCGGTTAGTATACCTGCACTCCGCTCCTGAGGTCGTGGGTTCGATTCCCACACAGAAAAAATCTTTGTGTGTATGAGCATGAATATTTGTTCAAGTCTAGACTTGGTCAAGTATACACCTAGGTGTATTCCTAAAATAAAGTATATATGTATGTTTATCCGTTATGTTGTATCCTTAACACAAGTTCTAAATGCTACTTAGGTATTTTGGGTCTAAATAATTGATGTATTTTTCAGATTTACTTATTTTTTAAAATTTTGTATACGTTTTTAAAATATAAAAAATTTGCCCGATCTAATGAGCTCAAAATTTCATGATACGCTTGCAATAATTTAACTTGATCTGAAAGAATTGACTTAGTACGAATGATAAGAAAATCATTATAAATTGATTTTTTTACAAGCTTAACTTAAACTCATGGTCATTAAGATTGTTGTTTAGTTTTTTTTAAGTAGTTAATAAGTAGGTTTATATATCTGATATGTATGTTATAACATATTTTTATATATGTATATGTGTAATATTCTATTGTCAATCCCACGACCTCAGAAGCGGAGTGCGGGTATATTCGCCACCACGCCGCATCGGTCGTAAAAATATATAAAAATATTCCAATTAGAAAATCTATACATTTCGATTACCTTTTATTATGTACCCTGATTGACATACTTTTATTTAATTCGTAGGGCGAGAAAGGATTACGGGGCTTGGAAGGTGTCCAAGGATTTCCGGGCAACGATGGCAAGGCAGGAGAACGAGGGGATATCGGGCCATCGGGACTGCCCGGGACGCAAGGACCTGCCGGTTCATCCGGACCGAAAGGAGATAAAGGAGACTCGGGACCCCCCGGGCCCGTTGCTATTTCAAGAGAAGAGGGGTTAATTTTGACTAAGGTTTGATATTATATAAAGTTATGTTAAAAAAAATAAAAATTATATTTTTCTTTTTTGTGCCGCATAAGTTTGCAAAATATTTCACAGATTACCCGAAGTAATATTATGTTTAATTAAAAAAGATGCTTGCCTATATTGAGAACAAAATACCTTAAAATAACATTAAAACAAAATTGTAGGGTGATAAAGGCGAATCTGGACCAAGAGGTAAACGAGGGCATCCAGGGCCACCTGGTCCCAGAGGCCCTCCCGGTCTTCCGGGACCACCAGGCACGCCAGGAACAAACGGACTATCTGGAGATATTGGATTACCTGGATGGACAGTAAGTTAATTTGGATCCAATCAATATAAAATATATAATCTTTCTCTGAAGGACGTTATCTCGAAAAGCGATATTTCGCAAGAATTTCCAATTGAGAATATTTCTTACTAGTTATAAGTACGTATTCTATTATTACCATGGTAAGGGTCCTGGCCACCAGATGTTTAAAAATAATTTAGATAGACAATGACAACTGCAAATTTATTTCCCTTGTACGCTATAATTAAAGTCGATATAATTAAAATAAAATGTATGATTTATCATACAAGCATATAAAAAAAATATTTAAAGTTGACATCATATAAATCATATAAATCTTATGAATAAGGTTGTATGAAAACTGGTGCTTATAGGTATGCTCAGGAGAGCCTGTGTTTCAGGTGACCAGGTCCTATCACTCTTATATTTAGAGTACTTACCTACACTTTAACAAAAATTATAAGTAAGAAAAATCAAGCTACACAATATTACAATTGAAATATATTCTACATACTTCAGAAATGTGTCATCACTAAACGAAAAACACATAAGTAAAGACTAAGGGCTTCTTGCACAACGGTAACGAATCCTATTTAGTGCTAAATCTATTTAAAACATCGTTCTGTCCCTCTCATCTTAAAACAAATGACTGAAAGGCAATTACATTTTAAATCAAATTGAACTATTGTGCAAGCCGGTCTAAGGGTGTCTTCTACACTTGTCAATAATCCTGTTTAGTGCTAAATCTATTTAAAACATCGATCTGTCTCTCTCAACTTCAAACAAATAACTTATATGCAATGCAATGCAAATGCAATATTAGCTTAAAGTTAAGAACAATAAGTGCAAGCCAGCTTTAAAAAACAAAATACTACATTCGAAATTTCATTTATATTTAGCAAAACAGTCTTGTTTGAACCGAGTGAAAAATATAAAAATAAATAACTAACCGTCATCATCATCTCAGCCATCTGACGTCCACTGCTGAACATAGGCCTCCCCAATAGATTTCCACATTGAGCGATCCTGAGTCGCCTGCATCCATCGGCTTCCCGCCGCCTTGACCAGATCATCGGTCCATCGCGTGGGAGGCCGTCCTCTACTCCGTTTACCGGTTCGCGGTCGCCATTGCAGAACCTTGACGCCCCATCGGTCGTCGGTTTTTCGAGCTATGTGCCCCGCCCATTGCCACTTCAGCCTGCAAACTCGCCTCGCTATGTCGGTCACTCCAGTCCTCCTACGGATTTCCTCATTTCTGATTCGATCACGTAGGGACACTCCGAGCATAGCTCTCTCCATTGCACGCTGAGCGACTTTGAGCTTTCTAATGAGGCCCATAGTCAGGCACCAAGTCTCAGTACCGTACGTCATCACTGGCAACACACACTGGTTAAAGACTTTTGTCTTAAGACACTGAGGTATTTTTGACGAGAAGATATAGCGCAGTTTCCCGAACGCAGCCCAACCGAGCTGGATTCGACGATTGACCTCTTTCTCGAAGTTGGACCTACCCATTTGGACTTTTTGTCCCAGGTATACATATTCGTCGACAACTTCAAGAGCCGAGCCTCCAATTATTATTGGGGTAGGCTTAACATGGACATTCGACATAATTTTCGTCTTGTCCATGTTCATTTTGAGACCTACCCTTTGGGAAGCTCTGTCGAGGTCTTCGAGCATTGTGCCCAGATCCACAAGCGACTCCGCTATGACCACTATATCGTCGGCAAATCGAAGGTGAGACATATACTCGCCATTTATGTTGATGCCGTAGTTTCCCCAGTCCAGCATTTTGAAAACATCCTCCAGGGCAGCAGTGAATAGTTTCGGAGATATGACATCTCCCTGTCTCACGCCCTTCCGCAGGAGAATAGGATTCGTGTGCTGGTCTAGTACGCGTACGGACATGGTGGCGTTTTTGTATAAACTTCTCAACACTTCAATATACCGATGGTCAATGCTGCATCGCTGCAGGGACTGAAACACTGCCCAAGTCTCGATCGAATCGAAGGCCTTTTCATAGTCCACAAACGCTAAGCAAAGTGGCTGGTTATACTCCTCGGTCTTCTGTATAACCCGCCGCAGCGTATGTATGTGGTCCATGGTTGAAAAGCCTTTTCGGAAACCGGCTTGTTCGGGAGGCTGGAAGTCGTCAAACCTATGACCGAGACGGTTCGTGATGACCCGTGAAAACAACTTATAGACGTGGCTCAGTAGCGTGATTGGCCTATAATTCTTCAAAAGAGATTTGTCACCTTTCTTGAAGAAAAGTACAACCACGCCACTGGCCCACGCCTGTGGCGTACGTCCCTCGAGGATGACGGTGTTAAAGAGCCTCTGAAGTACCTTTAGTACCGGTGTACCACCCGCTCTCAGAAGCTCTGCTGTCATCCCGTCTTCACCCGGTGCCTTGTTGTTCTTCAGCTGTTTCAGGGCCATCCTAATCTCGTATAGGCTGACGTCCGGGATGTCTTCGGTGTAGTGCCTGGTTAGTTTGGCTCTAGGGTCTTTAGCCAAACAAGTAGCGGGATCCTGCGTACTAGTATATAACTGCCCATAAAACCCTTCGATTTCCCTCATGATCTCAGGTTTCGACGTGACTAGATTGCCCTTGTTGGTCTTCAGCTGCGTTAACTGACTCTGGCCAATAGACAGATCTCGTGCGAACACTTTCGAACCCTTGTTCCTCTCTATTGCATTTTCAATACACGTAGTACTGAATCTGCGAATATCAAGTCGCAAGGATTTCGTGATCTGTCTATTGATACGCCGGTAAGAGAATGCATCTGCTGAAGACTGCAATCGCATGTGTCGTCGTGCTTCCATGAGATCAAGAGTCTCAGTCGATAATTTTTGGGTTTTATTTCGGGGTCTGGTCTTGTAAAATTTGGACCCCACCGCGTGGACAGTCTCAACTAGCCCGCTACTTAAGTCGTCGACGGACACGCAGTCCTCTAGACCTGCGAAGCGATTTTGAAGCTCGATCTAAAAGTACTCGGGGTTTTGAATATGGGCAACTGAGGGTCGGAGCGTACACTTCATCAGGCGGGACCTTTCAAGCTTGACATTTATATTCAATGTGCCTCTTACAATTCGGTGATCGCTGCCGGTTTTCACCCTAGCGATTACAGAGACATCATTGAATATTTGCCGCTTAGTGGTCATGATAAAGTCTATCTCGTTCCTCGTGAAACCATCAGGGCTCATCCAGGTCCATTTTCTCTGCGGAGGTTTCTTGAAGAAGGAGTTCATCATAAAAAGTCCCTTCTTCTCCATGAAATCCGCTAGCCGCTGGCCCCTTTGGTTCCTTCGCCCTACTCCAAATTGCCCCACTTTCTGCTCGTCACCACTTCGCTGGCCTAGCCTTGCGTTGAAATCCCCCATAACAACCGTGTAGTGAGTTGGTGAAGTATGTATGGCGGCAGAAATGTCGTCATACAATAACTCTACGTCCTCATCAGGGTGTGTCGAGGTCGGTGCGTAGACCTGAATTACCTTCAGCGAATACCGTTTGGTGATTCTGAGTATTAGGTACGCTACCCTAGTCGACACACTCTTTATAGACACGATGTTGTTACGGATGGACTTCCGGACTATAAAACCGACACCACCTTGGGACAGGTGGTCGCCCTCCCGGTGGTAGAGCAGATTGCCGGACTTGAGGATTACCGTATCCTCCCCCTGTCTTCGGACTTCGGATAACCCGATAATGTCCCAGTGCAACTGCTCTATTTCCTCTTCCAGCTCGTCAATCTTCTCATCAGTCCTCAGTGTGCGTGTGTTGTAGGTTGCCAGGTGCAGAAGTCGTTTAGGATGGTAGCCGGATCTCTGCCGGTGATTCTTTGCACCCCCTGCCCCGCCGTTACCAAGACCGCTACCGTAATCTGGAATAGCGAACTAACCGTATAAAATCAAAATTCACAAAAACAGTCTTCTCAAATTTCTTGACCTTGCGTTTAAAAGCTCGATGCTTTCAAAATAATAAGTAGGCCAGGCCGAGCTCAAATCATGAATTGTTAAAATCAGTGATCGACACGGAAATATATAAAATTAACAGAAATGGTCTCTTTTACAGCCAAATAATAGCGGAATTCCTTAGTTACATTGTTTTCCGTCAAAATTTTTTTTACTTGCTTGTGCTGCTGTCTGCTTCTAAAAGTTTGTCTCCGAAACAGTTAAACCGATTTTGAAAGGATTTTTATTGGTAGATAGATAATGTTAGCAGGGTCCACTAAGGCTTTTTTTTAATCATGATTAGTATGTTGATTTATGTAAGTTTATTAATATTTTTTAATTTGTAGCACCGCCTTTAACCCTCTCTGCTAACCCTATGGTTAACTGGTAGAGAATGCCTTCGGCATTAAGTTCGCCTTTTGTATCACTTTTTTTGTGTGCAATGAAGATTAAATAAATAAATAAATAAATAAATAATCAAATAATTAAAAAAGTATCTGTAGGTCTAAATCGCAAGTACATAAGGCATGAAAGCTTAAAGTGTTAGCGACTGTAAATGCTTAATGTATCTGTATTTACTCTATGATATAAACCTTAAATTGTTTTATGTAAGTTTTATATCATAAACTTTGTCAATACTATTTATAATTGTACGCATTGAATTGCAATAACTGGCAGGTAGTTTGATTACATTTCTCATCATGATAACTAATTGAATTTCTATGTAAATATATATTTCTGGACATGTCACACATTGTTTGTGGCCCCTAAGTAGAGTTGTATTATGAATACTAGACATCGATGAACACAATACGCACCCTCGGTGCAACAAAGTCGCAACAGCTCATTTTGTAATTTTACAGGAGAAGAGCTTTAATGTTTTTTTGCATGTATATCGTCATTTCTCGATTGGTATTTGAAGTAGTTTTTAAATATTTATAAAACTAATTGTTAATGCAGTTGGCTATAGTTTTAGGTACAAATGTTATATATAATTACTAAAAAAACTCTAATAAAAAACATAACAAAACCTACGCTGTCTAGTAAGATTTTAAGTACTTTTGGGGATGTTTTTGTTGCCCCAAGTATAGGCATGGTTCGGAAACAATTTGGCATACAAAACTCTATTTTGTAGTTTTGACTAGTTGTGACTTTGTTGCACCGAAGGAGCGAATAGTAAAATAGTTTTTCATTCTTATTATATCTAGAAAAAATGTAGACCAAGATAAATATTCGTATTCACTTACACAGATAGTTAACCGTATGGGTATGGAACCATATAAATCTTAATAATACCAAAATAGAAGTGCTTTACGCGCGTAAAATCGCTATGCGCTGGTGTATTGTATTGCACCAGTGCATCTAGAACTATTAAATACATTGCCAATTGCGTTCTATATATCTGAATCGCACCTCACAACAAACTATCAATGTATTGTGTTCAAGAACTGTTCAAAAATAGAATACTGTTCCTAGTGTTTTATTATTTAGATTCGGAATGCAATTCAATGCAATTCAATTGCGGAATGCAAGGTGACCATCACATTATATCGGACGTCAAGTTATTATATTATTTTAGGGTCCACCTGGAGCAGCAGGTACACCTGGACCTCAAGGACAGAAGGGCGAAAAGGGAGATTCAGGTCTTAGCGAACAAGATCTTGAAAAGGTAAATGATGTTAAAAAAAAATTATTGACAAGACAAGTTTTTAATAATTAATTTTATGTAATAAGAATCTCAAAACATTTTTATAAAAAAATATATAAAGGTGCTAGCGGCAAATTGGTAATTTGTTTTTACATTAATAGCATCAAAATTGACTATAAATTTGTGTTCTTAATTTTTTTTAAAATTATTAATAGATTGTTAAGACAAAAACTTGTAAGCTTTATGTTGCACTTTTTCAAGCAACTGTCAACATTGAAAAGTAGTTTTTTAGAAAAAAAAATATTTTACACTTGCAGCAGCATACGAGAACTCGTCCTTTTATTTATTTTTAACCACAATTAACTGTTTAAGGTAAAGGGTGATAAAGGTGATAAGGGTCACGATGGCACCCCGGGGACGCCAGGAAAGGAAGGCCCCAGAGGCCCCCCGGGGCCGGCTGGGGGCCCTGCCTCAAAGATACAATACATCTCGGCCCCAGGGCCACCCGGGCCTCCAGGTCCACCGGGGCCCCCCGGCTCACCCGTGTTGTTCCCGAACGATGTTCCTGATACATTGACTGATAGCCCGGGGATAAATAGACGGGAGCCAGGTACAGGTAAGAATTAAAGTTGTATTGTACCTCAAATACTACAAAGACTGAAATGTTAAAGTTTTCGTGATTGAAATAAACTGAAATTAGTAGATCTCGTATTGGTTACATGGGTTAAAAATTTGCTGTCCATTTCAAGTCGAGTATCTTGTAGGTAAGTGCAGCGGTGGAAAGGCCTGGTACATGTGCTGAAGTGATTAAACTCGACTCTCCATTATAACGAATTAGGTATCTTATATATAAACAAGATACGCTATATCCTAGAAATCTACTAGCTAATTTGCGTGAAATGGCACTTAGTATGGGACTGCCCCTTCAAGTCTTCAGTTTCTTACAATCATTTCAAATGTAGGATGCTACGCTGCATATAACTCCAGCATAATTCGGGACTCATTTATTCTCTAGGAGTAGAGTTGTAAATTTTAAAAAAATATACGAAGCTCATAGATTTACACATTACTGCGTCGTATCGAGAATACGCCCTCAGTCTCTTCACTGGCACACCGTCATCGGACTGCTATGGAGTATGGGTATACTCATTTACATTACATTACATTACATAGTTTAAGGCTTTGATTTTATTATATTTTATATGTTTGTTCAGCCAAAGTCAGCCAAAATACAATAAATGATTTTTTTTTCTACAGGCAAGCAAAGAGATCCTCTGCAAATATTGAGAAATTTAAATAACTTAGTCAATTATCGACAAGAACCATATGGTAAGAAAGCAATTCTGAATATCTTTTGATTTGGTATGAATTAGGTAAAAGCAAATAAGAATTTACCTTTTAAATATATTTTTTAGGTTTTGTGGATCCTGTAGGTGATAATTCAGAATTAGATGACGATGACGACGGCAGAGCGATAGTTGGAACTATAATATTCAAGACCACTGACTCTCTTTTAAGGGTAAGTAATAGAAATGAATGAATAAAATAAATTAATGAATGAAATTAATAAAATTAACGAAATAGATTTTTTTGGTTTGATTTTGCGTGCTTAAATAAAGAAGTATTACTTATAAATATCTTATCTCCACACTTAAGAGAAGGTATCAGCATTATTAAATTTGAATTAATACATCTACATTGAGAACCTTGTTATTTTATTATCCGCTTAAAATAGTTACCTCTTGTGTTCACTATTATAAGTACTGTATAAGTGGAATTACAAGTAAAATCCAATTTTGAGTCTATGATTTAGATGTACAAACATAATAGGCTCCCGGTTTGGTGAAGAGGTGCTCTTAGTTTATAGTAACGTTAATAAGATGAGGTTAAGGTTGCCTGAAAGAAATTACTGTTAGCAATAATTTATTCAAGAGATTCGGAATGAAATCAAGTTTAAATATATGAATTACAAGTGTTATTTTTTATGACTTGCGACATGTGAAGTTCGAGAGCAAAATTTAAAGTGAAGAAGCGATTAGTTATAAGGCCCTTATTAAGAAGGCTTAGTCATCAAACTTATTGCGATTATAGTAATGCCTTCCTTATCGCTAATAGAAATAGCATGAAATTAAACCACAAAAGTCTGCGCTGTAATACTTTTCAAACCACCCAACTGGGCAGGCTCTACCCGGTTTTACGACTACACCACATATTGATAACCCAGGCTATCAGATAAACATGCCTTCCCAAGCAAAGATCCGCTCGATATAATAAATAAATACTTCTGACACTTACACCAATTATTTAGTTCCAAGATAAGTATCATGAAGAACTTGTGTTATGGATACTAAATAACGGATAAACATACATAAATACTTTTTTATTTTGTAAATACATACTTAATATACATGGGAAAACACCCAGACCAGAACAAATATTCATATTTATACACACAAATATTTGTCCCGTGTGGGAATCGAACCCACGACCTCAGGAGTGGAGTGTGGGTATACTCGCCATCACGCCACATCGGTCGTCAATATAAAATGCCATACATACTCTCATCCGTGCTTTTTATATGCTCTGCTGATTCGGCGATCATTTCCGACCGTGTGGTATTCATAGATCTGTGGATCATAGAATATATTACGTGGTATTAGCAATATTTTTTTATCAAACAATTTATGCCCATAAGGAACATACACAAAGACAAAAGTCATGAAAGACATGTAAAACGGAACTGCTTATCCCTAAAAGAAATTTCTTCCAGCAGACTGAAAAAAGAAAAAAAAAGAAGAAAACTGGCAAAATTTTGCACACTTTGGGATTTGAGAAATAAAACATAATAACAATCCTTTATTGCAGAAAAGTTAGACCATCTAAAGTCTAGTGCTGTCGCTGTCTTTATTTTATCAAATGAAAGTGACAGGCTTATTACAAAACGAAATCTAAAGTTAGGCCTGGTTTAAAACAAGTGCTTTAAACCTGGTGTAACTATAGATTTCGTTTTGTAATAAGCCCCCATAATATGTATTTTAGAATCTAAGATTATATCTGACTATGATTATTTTTGCTCACAGCTCGGCGCAAACACACCACTGGGTACATTAGCATATGTAATACAAGAACAGGCGTTACTTGTTCGCGTTAACAATGGTTGGCAGTATGTTGCAGTAAGTACATTCAGCATAATATTACAATTGGAAATCGAACCGTATCGACCCAATATACGGAACGTAGTTGAGTGCGTTCAAGTGTAGTGTAAACGTTGTTGCCCGTTGTCAGTTGATTCGACATTGAACAACAATCATTATGCATAACAATTGGAATAATTGGTTTGTTATCTGATAAGTTAACGAGAATGATTTTAAGTAATTTAGCCCAATTTGGCGAATGTCCATCGTGTTTTAATGTTAATTTGGGAATGACTATTTTATATATTGTATTTCAAAAGATATATCAGGAAATATTATCAACGAAAAACTCAATTATCACGAAGTGTCTTATTGTAATTTTATAACGTTATTTTCAGGTAATTTTGCTCAATATTTGTTGTAAATTCATAGCCTGTGATATCTGTGGCTGTAACAAAGAGTCAACTCGGTGGCATACCTATAAATGCTTATACTACATCCACAATTTTGTGTGTAATTTTGGTCCACATTGCATTTTTTTAAAAATATAATTGTTGTTCTATTGTCCAATCAGATAAAGTAAATATTAGCTTCTGAGTGAGGGGGGTCTATAGAGTTGTGTTTACCTTTGCACAGAGTTCTTCAAAATCTATAAAATACTTTATCCAAAAAAATCCTTGTTAAAATGCGCTAATATATCCGAGTATTTAAATCCCTGTTGCATTAGTTGGTAAGCCTCATATTTCAAACTAAAGCACTGCAAGTCAGGATATATTATCTTAATTGACATATTCTCGTTTTCGCCATTGCTGTGGTACAATGGATCAATGTAGTCGCTGAACACTATAGTGCAATATCGGGCCAATATTTGCATTTGAACATCAAGGTTGTAACTAATGAACTCTACTGACTGTTACAGTGACAAAGTACTTACTAAAATTATCAGCTACCTCTAAGGTCGACTGTATCTAGATACTTTTACCATATAGCCAAAGATTTTTTCGTCTTGTCTTTATGAAAATTCAAAAAAAATATTTTAAAACGATTGTCTAGCATAATAACTGTGATATTAAATTTCTCACAATTTATTTATACGTAATTAAACAATTTCAAGGAGGTAAAAACCAATTATAATCTAAACCTCCTTTGATAAATCTCTAGCAAGTTAATGTATGTGATTACATTGGGAGGTAGGTACATTTTTTAGTGCTCCAAAGAACGGTCGCCTAGTTCCTTAGACATCGTCTAAACAAAGGTTTATTTTCTTGTTTCTTGTAATAAATGATTCCGTACACTGTTTCTGCATTTACAAGCAAAAAGGAAACAACTGAACATTATTACAAAAAGAGAAAAATGCCTTCACTACAGGGAATAACAAGTTCTTTTGCTTTAACAGGGTTATTTAAATGTGACTTGGTTATCCTTTATACCAATAGGACTTGGCTTCGAATCATCTAAAATAGCCACGAAATATTAGATCTCAATCCTTTTTCATTCAATACGTGAAATACGAGTTTAGCCCTGGGATTTTTACACTTAGTCACATTAATGTTAATAAAAAAAATACATCAGATATCTGACACAGTTTCATATACAAGTGCAGTGCAGTATTTAAGTTGAAAGGCTGTCTACTGTTTTTGGGCGGTTGTTTCACCAACTTCAAAGCAAGCGTCTTGTTCTATATCAAACATTCAAGGTGGGTGTGTAGGGCTTCTACGAAGATCAAGAGCCCAAGCCAACCTCACCTGCAACTGGTGAACGGTAAGCGGCAATAAGCTCGCCACCTATTTTGTGAAACTAAGAATACAACTGGCGAAATGGGAGCGTATAATATGATTCTGCCTATCCCTTCGGGGCAACAGGCGTAATGTTATGTATATTTGAAACATTCAAAACAAGGCAACCTTAAATTAAATTCAATTGTTTATTGAACAACCATAATGGAAATTAAGGCGGTATTAACAATGTTAAGGAACATAATTATGAACATTATCAGGCACGTAATACAAAAAAATTAAAATTAATATTATTAAAAGAACCTCTCTACATAGGTACTACTGCTGTTATTTAAAGTGTAATTAATCTGGTTTAAAAAACTTATTCTTAAGACCAAGCACTATACTGTAATAATCAATAACTGCAACTTTTCATATCTGAAACAATGTTTAATATCAATTCAGTAGTTCCTAAGCATTTCCACGTTATAACCAACAAACTAATCATAATAATATGTTACAATAATATTCCTATAAAATGTGCTAAGAGGCCATAAAATTATAACCCTTAACATGAGATTTACCGTGAGCACATTTAATATTTAACTACGAGTATAATAAGCCATAACGTTACACATAATTAATAATGTAATTCTTGAATGTTGATTTAGGATTCGTACCTAAATGTGTTGTTTATCATTAGAATTGTAAATATTTCAAAGACGTTGTTACTTCCAGATGGGATCTCTACTGGCTATACATACTCCACCTATAAATAGTCCGACTCGGCTACCACTTCAAAATATACTAGAAACGTCCAGTTTAGTTCATCACAAAAATCCGGCGATCGAAGGACCAGTGGTAAGTATTTCTCAGATAGACTAATTTTTATTTTAAATTTCAGTTCTTTATTAGTTTCTTTCTCCAAACCCAGAAACATTAAATTGCTGATTGAATGCTATTCCCACCAACCAAACAGAGCACCAAAGACAGAACATAGAAGTAATTTAGCACATGAAATTCCCTAGATACCCAATATGAATATAATATTCATAGATGAGCTGTTGGGGCAGAAAAGTTCTGGAATGGAGGCCCTTTGATAGAAAACGTAGAGTCGGCCGTCCACCTGCAAGATGGATGGCCTGATAAGAGTTGCAGGATCACGTTGGATGCAATCGTTCACATTGAAAGCTAATAGGGGAGGCCTACGCCTTTCTTTGGGCTGATGATGATGATGAAGCTACAAAGGATGGCACTTAGTGTGCAATCTAATGTTTTACATTGCACAATTTGAGAATAATTAAACTTTATATTAAATAGAATACCAAATAATTTATTTACAATATCCTTATCAACACAATTCGAAAAAAAACAACTCTAAAATATTTATTTATAATGTAGTTAAGTTAATAGTAAACTAATAACTGATGATTATGTTTAATTTTTCTGTAGCTGCGATTAGCTGCACTTAATGAGCCACATACAGGAGATATGCATGGAGTCAGCAGTACCAATTACGAGTGTAGAAGACAAGCTCAAAGAGCCAACATGGAAGGAAATTTCAGAGTTTTTATATCTTCCAGGTTTGTATTTGCTTTTTTCTTAATCCCTTGTATTTCAGGTTTTATTTCAATCGTGTACATAGGAATTTTCGGTTTGAGTTAGCCGTTCCGCAAAACGCCTTAAAAGGAATTGAATTTTTCGTTATTTAAATATTTATTGCAGACCAAGTGTAGATTCAAAGATATTAAAATAGTACTTAATACTTAGTCGCCTTTTTTGGACACAGCATTTTAATAAAGCGCTTCCAATTTACTGTAACACTAACACAATATAACATTTAAAATATACTTACTATTAATTCTACCACAATAAAAAATTTCAACTTAAATCGTCCACACAATATTTTTTTGTTAGCAATTGAAAAAAAAAACTTTAATCATAAAAAAAGAATGTATATTCTGCACAAAAATAAATTTCTATAAATTAAAATTTCAAATATCTTGAAATCAATAGTAGTCATACATAAAAATATGCAAAATTCTACTGATTTATTCCTAAAGATTATACTTACAATCGGTGTTTTCCTATGTTAGTAAATAAATATTTCCAATGAAGACGTTTTGTTGAGTAAAAACTATGTTACGTTCATTAACCTTACATAATTTTTTTGAGTTTTCAAAAAAAAAGCAAATTAAAGCACATTCATCAAAGCAAAAATCTAAAAAGACGCTAAAGCTGAAATTCGTTGTGCGTAGCTATTCTCTAAGAATTGACTTTTGAAGTGGTCTGCGCCCAAGAAATTAAAAAAAAGGAAACGTCAGTCGCCAGTATTGCAGTATTAAAATAATTTTCATATACATCCTTATTCGCAATTTATTTTCTTAAAATTTTGCTAGTATAATATTACTGCAAACACTAGTTTTACAAATATCACAAACGGACAAATTAATACCCATTAATAAATATCATAAATTAATATTTTCTGACAATTACACCAATCATAAGTATCATTTAGAACTTGTGTAATTGATGCTTAATAACGGATAAACATACATAAATGCTTTTTCTAAATACACTTAATATACATAGGAAAGCACCTAGAACAGAAAAAATATTCATCTTCATGTACACTAAGATTTGTCCTTTGTGGGAATCGAACCCACAAACTTAGGACCAGAGTATACCCGATACTCGCCACAACGCCATATCAGTCTTCAACAACAAACCTCAATAAAGTAATTAATTCAGCAACAAACTACGCAACAAGATTACAATTATAAAAGCCTATTCACGGCTCCGTCATCAATCAACGTTCATTCGAAACTATTTCGACGATAATTCATATCTCCTTTACCAACTTGTGCCCCAGTTCCAAATTTACTCTCCGGAATACCATTGGCTTGTGATTTTTGCGGCTCTCGTGCCAAATATTCTGCCCGCAGAAAGATTTGTGGCCCCAGTAGATTATCTGAACCCTCATGCTTACCTGGGACTTACCCTTGTAACTTTTGATAAACGACATTGCGTTATCGATTACAGGAATTAAGTCCATTTCGGATGTTCGTAGCGGCGATAGCCCAGTGGCGATAACCTTTGGCTTTAAATTCAGAGGGTCTCGGGTTCAAACCCTAGTGGCGCACCTATAAATAAATAAAAATAAAAAAAAAAAAAATTCCCTTACAATCACACCAATTATTTAGTTCCAAGATAAGTATCATTAAGAACTTGTGTTATGGATACTAAATAACGGATAAACATACATAAATACTTTTTTTTTTTTGTAAATACATACTTAAGATACATAGGAGAACACCCAGACCAGAACAAATATTCATGTTCATGCACACAAAGATTTGTCCTGAGTGGGAATCGAACCCACGACCTCTCGAGTGAAGTGCAGGTATACTGACCTCCACGCCATATCGGTGACTTTTCGAAGTTATGTGCGTAATTATTACTTGCTCCTTGCCTCAGGAAGCACGTTAAGCCGCTGGTCCCGGCTGTCATGAACATCTATAGCAGTCGTTATTAGGAAGTCAGTGCCTTCTAACAGACTGACAGCTGGTTACTACAGAATGATATTTCCCTATGGGTTGCGGAGGTCAGACGGCAGTCGCTCCACGTAATAACTGAAAATCAGTCAAATCTGGTTGAACCAGTGAGCAGACCCTGTGCCCTAAGCTTTAGACTAGGGCAACCGGGATAATGCTAGGATATGATGATGATGAAGTCCATTTCGGATCTGACTTAGGCTTGAAAAGCGTAAATGATTCTAATAAGATAATATTTTGTTGCTCAGTTTTATTTCAGTTTAGTTGTATGTAGAAATGTCTGTGTAACTTTCGTTTAGATTTTTGACGCGTATTAGATAATTTTGTATAATAGATATAAACACATGAAAGATAGAAGAGATAAGATTAGTAAGGACTCAGACGGTAGCCAGTCGTATAATACGATCTTAAAGAAGGTCGTTACATAAAATCTCGGATAGGCTTTTTCAGTAGTTAAGTGAATTTATGTTGCAATTATTTAAAGTAAGTGATTTCTGGAATGGTAATAACATTATAGTTATTTAAGTCACTGTCTCCAATTATATAATTCGGCTATGGTCAGTTATGACCGTCATTAACTAATGTACAATTGGGGCAGATGGTTTGATAAACTTTAGTGCGAATGAGTATCCGGGGAATTATCACCCTTTTAGGGCTTGATATTGTTAAAATTGTACATTGTTTGTTTTGAATATATATTTGCATCACAATAGCAAATCAGTAATCGTACCATAAAATGTGTAAGCTCGTTATATTGTTCATATAAGGGGGCAATATCGTTCTGTTATTTTTTAACAATTTCAAACCGGGGCCTGTAAAAACAATAATAATTTACTCTTTAATTTTGTACACCATGATAAAAATAACACATAAAAACAAAGAAAATTAACCAGGTAAGCTTTTTTAGTAAGCTATAGCCATTTTAAGCAAAACTAAATTATACCTCTATAGGCATGAAATATTAACGTTTACTCCGGCAATAGGAAATATGAACCTTATGGGTTTAAGTTAAGGTAAAAAACCGACGAAAATTGTCTAATTACTCTACTTATCCTATGCGACTATGTGCGATGGGAGACGAGTAGGACAAAATCAACTCCTTTATTTCTAGATTCATAGTACAAAGGAGAGGCAAGAAACCGTTTTTAGCTCTCCTCGAAGACCTACCCAAAAATGTTTACCATACATTCTTATAAGTTAAAGGTTCTTTGCATAAAAGGGGGTTTCCATTACACATTGGCATGATTGAAATAATTAATTTACTCTCTTACTATGCAGAATTAATATATTAGGTCGGGGAAAAAGTCTTTTCGCATAACGTAGGTATAAACTTATTATAATTTTTTTTTGACTGTACTATTTGTGTCTGGCTGGTTTTGGTAACATTAAAAAGGTTCCATTATAAAGATAAGAAAAAAATAAAAAAAAGTTGTTTCCCGCTACTTTTCATTTGTTTTTCTCTCCGTAAAAATGAGTGAATCTAATGAAGAAATTCGATACATTTTAAAATTTTATTATAAAAAAGGCAAAAATGCAACTCAAGCAGTGAAAAAAATTTGTGATGTTTATGGACCTAATGCAGTGTCAGTAAGAGTAGCACAAATTTGGTTTAAACGTTTTCAGTCCGGAAATTTTGATGTTAAAGATGCACCTCGCTCTGGTCGCCCTGTTACGAATAAAATGGACGCCATTTTTGAAAGAGTGGAGCAAGATCGGCATATTAGTAGTTACGATGTAGCTGAAGAACTGGGAATTGACCACAAAACAGTTTTGACCCATTTGAAGAAAGCTGGTTATACAAAAAAGCTCGATATTTGGGTGCCACACGAGCTCACTCAAAGAAACTTAATGAACCGTGTACTCATTTGCGATTCATTATTGAGACGTAATTAAACCGAGCCGTTTTTGAAGAGATTGATAACTGGCGATGAAAAGTGGATCACGTACGACAAGAACGTGCGAAAAAGGTCGTGGTCGAAAGTTGGCCAGGCTTCACAGACTGTGGCCAAACCTGGCCTAACACGAAATAAGGTGATGCTGTGTGTATGGTGGGATTGGAAGGGCATTGTTTATTATGAGCTTTTACCGCCCGGCAAAACCATCGATTCTGATCTTTACTGCCAGCAACTGATGAGATTAAAGGAAGCAGTCGAGAGAAAACGGCCGGAATTGATCAACAGGAAGGGTGTGGTCTTTCATCACGATAACGCTAGACCACACACATCTTTAGCCACTCAGCAAAAATTAAGAGAGTTCGACTGGGAGGTCCTAGTGCATCCACCAATAGCCCTGACCTTGCGCCTTCAGATTTTCACCTGTTTCGGTCTCTGCAGAATTCTTTAGGTTCTGTAAGGTTGACCTCAAGAGAGGACTGCCAAAACTATTTTACCCGTTTTTTTGATCAGAAGTCCCAAAGTTTCTACAGTAACGGGATAATGTCTCTGCCCACAAAATGGCAGAAAGTTATTCAACAAAACGGTACATATATATTGTAAATAAACTTTGAAAAAAATGTCTTGACTTTTCATACAAAAATACGAAAAGACTTTTTCCCCAACCTATTATTAATAGTTTAGCGTAAGATTAAGTGCTTTAAGTAATTGAGTAACTTTTTCAGAGTACAAACAATGGACTCAATAGTGAACTGGGTGAACAGAGATACTCCAGTGGTGAACACGAGAGGCGATGTTCTGTTCAACTCTTGGGCAGAAATGTTTGATGGCTCCGGCGCACTGTTCGCTCATGCGCCCAGAATTTTTAGCTTCAGTGGACAGAATGTGCTTATGGACTCAGCGTGGTAAGTTAATTGTTATTTTCAGCAGGATTTTGTTAAGAATTTATCTTATCTTGGTATGTGAGAGGAGGCACGTGATCAGTAGTGAAATGGTAACAAGCTAAGATGATGATTGTTAAGAATTATTTAAGTTTTTTTTATTCATCGTTTTTATTTGAAAAGTTTCATAGTTGTTTATGAAATTAAAAACCATCATACTAGTTTTGTTCGTAATTTAAATGATACGTGCAATTGCCAGTTATTATATTTCCTAAACATGCTTGTTCTGTAATATTTGATGAAATCGTTTTATTGTATCAAAACATAATTATCTGTAAAAAGTATAATTTCAAATACCTTAATAAGTAAATTCTATTTACTAATGTTATCAATTGACGCGAAGGCCTACAAAAGCTGTATGGCACGGCGCGAGTCCTAACGGCGAGCCAGCAATGGATGCGTACTGCGACGCTTGGCACAGCAGTAGCCCTGAAAAGTTCGGCCTCGCCTCTTCCCTTCACTCCAACAAGCTGTTGGACCAAGAGACGTAAGTATCTATGTTATAATACACCGGCTTGCAAAACTGAGGGCTACATTTTTATTTTTTATTTTTGTTTACTATAGAAATAATATATTTAAAATAAAAAAACATTCTTTAGCAATTATATCACCTCTAAACTGAATGGTACACTATGAAACTTTTTTGAGACAATTTTATTTGGAAATAAAATTTAGAGCCCTTAAAAAATTATCACAATTTTAAAAGTGTGATATTTAGTTTTGCAGGTACAATTTATTATTATTAATTAAACATTACCTACAAAATTTCATTTAGAGAAGAAAATATATTTAAAAAGCACTTCGGAAACCAATCAATGGTATATAACGAGTGCTTTAAACTTTGATAGGCTAAGTCGTAAATAGAAAATAACGCAATACATTAAAATAATTCCTTATACATTAAAACACAAAAAAAAGTTATTACTTGAATAGTTGTATGCCTTATCACTAATCTTTTGATCAAATATTAAATGTAATCTTTCTTAATCTAATTATTTAGAGTACGAGCAAAGAAAATATTATCCTGTAATAATAATTTACAGATCAAAGTATCGAATCATTTGGCGTGTGTTTTAAAGCTATGGAGGTAAAATTTTTTTTTATCTTTGCATAATACGCAACGCCGTGAACACCGATTCCCCGATTATTTCGTTCAAAAGATCAAAGCTTCATGTAATTTTGCTTAGTGCAATAGCAAGATTATATAAAGTTTGGAACTTGCTTTATATTTCAAGATTTTTTTAGATCATTTCGGGTTTATTACAAAACAAAATCTAAAGTTAAACCAGGTTTAAAACTAATGCTGTCTTCTTTTTATCAAATAAAATTGAATTCGACAAAATAAGTTTTCATTGTTTACTAGTGTAGCAGGTTTTAGTCCTGCCAACGACCGGAACAGGCTTAAACTATTGACTTAAACCATATGAGTTGGTAGGCTTTATCTAACTCTGACTGGATACTAACAACTGGCCATAAAAGCCTGCAGCCATAAAACAGTCTAGAGCCAAGTACACTTTCAATAATTGAGGCTGTAACATCAGAGTAGCACAGAGTATATATCAATAGAATATACAGTACTGCTTGCCATCAGACGGGATGAGGTCACTTTATATTTAATATTGGAATTGGAATTAATAATCGGAAAAACTATTACTAACAAAAACATTACAACGGTATTTTGTGTCGGTGGCTTTTACTAGATAGGCAGGTTAACGACTATTGCTGTCACTGTGGTTATGCCTCATAATTATTGTCTGCCTCATTTGAATGAATGCCAGATTTGAATAGTCGAGATATCGTGGTGATTCATCAACGCTTTGGCATGTCAAACTATTAGTTATTTAATAAGGAATGTGCGTCAAAATGTACGTACATTAGGATCGTAGGACTTGGAAAATATATAACATTTTCGTCTCTAATTTTCGTAGGATATGTGACCCTGTGATATGTGAATTACTAGGCGTGACCCATAGACTTCTGAATCAGAGCGTTCGTAGTTCAAACCTTGGTACCGAGTTAAGTGCGTAATGATTGCTAGCTCTCTTGCTTCTCGGAAAGCACGTTGAGCCGTTTGGTGCCGGCTGTCATTAACATCCATGGCAGTCGTTATTAGGAAAATAGTGCTTCCTAATATTCTGACAACTGGTTTAACCATAGAATGAGGTTTCCCTTTGGATTGTGGAGGTCAGATGGCAGTCGCTCCATGTAATAACTGAAGTTCAGCCAAATCCGGTCAGTTAAACCAGTGAGCAGACCCTCGGTCCTGGGGCAACCGGGATAATGCTATTGCTGAGCAAAATAACAATTAAGTTACTAAGAAATATAAATTAACTTATTTTTCTACATCATTAAAAAGTTGTTTAAGTTTTTCAGAAAAAGCTCTTGTATACATTGTGAACGCATATTTCTGAATGAATAATTTTATGTACAATAAACATCTTCCACTTTTACGCCTTTGCCCTGACTTGGCATAAATAATATAATGAAACTTATTTAAAAGTTAAGTTTTGCTCATTATTTATTTTTTATATTGACGGTATGGATTAGCAGACAACCCGCTGTCATCAAGGTTAATGCTCGGTTATAGTTATATTTCCAATGTAAAATATAATTGAAGAACCAATACTTAAGCTGATATTTATTTCATGACATTCGTTTTCAGAGTCGGAGCGAGGGCATTTTTTTTCTTTTCATTAATGGTTTCGAGCGTTTAGCGCATTCAGCCGGTGTCAAGTAAAATATATATTAATAATAAGGAATAATATAACTTTATAGTAAATGAGAGTGAGTGGTGATAAAGATAATAAATGAGATGCCCTCCCTCTAAACCCCTCAAGTCCTCAGTAAATATGTGGGACTATACTGAGATCTCACATGGACTAGGTACTTGAGAGAATTTAAAAAGTGATGTTGCACTGTTTTGTTTCATTTACCAATACTCATGTACGTTCACAAACACAACGGTTAATAATCCATCATTTCCCGCGGAGAAGTTCTAAGTCATAGTTATTCATATATATTATTTTCTTTCAGATATTCATGCAGTAGTCGCTTAATTGTATTATGTGTTGAGACTGCGCCTGTAAATACAGTTAGAAGAAAAAAAAGATCCAAGTAAGTTATATTTTAGTTATTTAATTTAGAACATCCTACAGCCTATTCACATTTAAATAGGATACGAGTACAGTACATAATTAATTATTATTATGTATTCCGTGAACTCTCGGGATAAATGGCAATTTTCGTTTTATATTGATATTCTTTTTGATATTTTCCCAAAAATATAAAATTATACATTTATTTTTTTTATATATTGAAATAAAATTCAACAGGTATCGGATGGATCTACTACCATCAACGGAGAAAGAGGAGAGGAAGAACGAAAGTAGTATAACATTATAGATATTAAAGTATAAATAATTTAATTAAAAACTTGAAGACTGTATATAAAATTATTAAAGCGTTTCGTAAAGCAAAGATTCTGGTGGAACATATCGACAATATATAAACTACATAAAGAACTATCTAAAAGCCCCCTTGAAGATAAATGTAAATTTTCTCAGACTACATAGTTTAATAACAATTATACATAATGATCATTTTATTGTTTTACCTTGGAAAACACTGCCAAAGATAAAACATGTTTTTTTTGTGAAAATAAAGAAATAAATACATACTTTGTCAGTTTTTTCTTAATAAGTTTTTATTGTATAGAAATTGTACCAAACTTTTTACTTCTTAAAAAGATACTTTTCTATTTCATAATAACTATTTTAGTGCATACGAGTATATTATTTCAAATGTGTAACAGATAAATTAAAAGGTCTTTATTTTTTTCCAACTTAAAAACTAAACAAATAATAATTTGTAGCTGTAAAAAAACGGATCTCCACCTTAAATTAAAAATAATAGCTATAAAAAAATATAATTTCTATTTCTGTGTAAATATATTTCCGCATAGTTTATAGAAAAAAAAATATAATTATAAGTAATATAGCTTCTTAAAACATTAGTTTTTTTATAAAACGAAGTTAATATGTCTTGATTATTGTCTTAGATAATATTTTTCTTAAATTTGATATTAAAAAGTTTCTGTTTAAATACTAAAAATGGTTTACCTGAAAATATCTTTAAAAACGCCAATTGACATAACTTCTAAGATAATCAATTTCTCAGTAACAATTATTCGTCACCTGTTATATTATTTTATTTCTGGAATCATTAAATTAAAAATTACATTACTAAGTAACATTTCGTATTGTATTATTAGTAACTTTTTGTTATCTTATTTCATTTTTTGAAAAACTAACTAAATATTGCATATTTCATATATGAAAAAAAAACTAAATTTTATGTAGTATTTGACTGTCAGTCTTCCAATTAACTTCATTCTTCAATATAAACAAATATCTTTATTTGTTATTCATATTTTTTTTTAAATTTATAAGAATTTCTGGATATTTTATAATTATATTTTCAATTACATTATTGTACGTTTTTATATCAGATCTTATTTAAAATTGTTCTGAGTACATAAACTGTTTGTTTTCAAAACATGATAGGTAATTTTATTGTTATCAAACAAAAGGCTTTAAAATACTAATAGTGTTTCTGTTGCTACATATTCTGTTACGTGTTTTCTATGTTAAGTATATTTACTTTGGAAATGCATTTTTTCAATTTGTTTCATAAATTATTAAGCCAGAGTAGTGCATATCTCAATAAGCTATTCTTTTTGATGATAATAAACGTTAAATTACCAGGTAAACTGAGAAAGGATTATTAGGACTACAAGTTACACGCCACTGGTTGCAAATACAAGAGAATAATTTCGCGTTTTATGCATTATACAGTTGTATTAAATATAGTTAAAAAAATATTTCAAAACGTAGACCTATATTTTATAATTACATTTTTGAAATGACAACAACAAAAAGGCGGTATAAATCACCTTAGTTCAGTCTATTTTCAACTTCAGTCATCCAACATCGGTCGCGCCGTTCTCAGTTACCATCCAGGTGTTTTTTCAAACTCGGAATTTCGTTTCCATTTAGACAGAGACTTCGCCACCGTGCACCGGTGGCGTAGGTACTAGAAATCCTGTTATTGTTAGAAAGCCGGAACGCTGACATTGCAAATTCTGACGCAGAGGTAATTTTGCTGGTCATTTTTTTTCTCTTTTCCAAGCAAACAAATGCACAACGTTGGTACGTACATAGACATACCTTTTTTATATAACTTTATATTACAGGATTTATAGTTTCTAAAACGCATACCAACATAGCTCTTTGAATAAACAAGGATTTGTTCTTTGTAAAAGCACACGAACTGGGTTGAATGAACTGGCTTACGACAAAATATTTGTTAATTGGTCGGTGTGCATATTATCAAATGAGATGTGTGTAACCAAAATAATGTAAGCATTATTTTCATTGAATTATGTTTTACATGCCAGTCTGGACTATCAATTTGCAAATTCTAGCACAGAGACATTTTTGCTGGTAATATTTTTTTCATATTTCCTAGCAAACAAATGCACATTGTCGTTACCTATTTTTGTTGTTGAATTTTTGTTTAAAAATTTGAATAAAATTCTACAAATTGTGTATTCTTTGATGGGTACGAACTAAGAAAAGTAATATGACTTTGTAATAATTGTATTTATTTTATAAAAAAATAGATGCCATGTCTGCAAGTCAATGTCTGCTAGGTCACATTGCAAATTCAGACGATGTGACAATATTGCTGGTAGTTTGTCACTTCTCTTTTCCTAACAAAACAAATGCAAACTTATACATATATATATTTTTGTATATCTATGTATTACGTACCAACACAACTTTTTGTTGTGTTGTACATAGATATTACGTTACAACGTTAGCAACGTTTTGTTTCAAAATTAGGAGTTTTTAGGTTTTTTTTTGGGCACTGACTGGCTTGAATGTGAAACAAAATTTATGTTCATATGGTAAGCATTTTTTAAATGAAATTTTGTAATTAAATTTAATCAATTAAATGCTTTATCAGAGTTAAGAGCGTTGAATACATTTTGTTAAAATGTAACACGAATAAATTTTCTACAATTTACTTTTTCTCATTACGTACATAATTACTAACGCCTAAAAATGTATGAAAACAAGAATATTAAAATTATTTTACAAAAACTTGGATATAATGTTTTCATTTTAGTATTAAAATTTTGATTTAATTGTTCGATATATGATGGATACTTGTTATTATTATCATTCATTTTTAATAAATGCTGTTTTGCTCAAAATTGTTAAATATTTCATTCACTTAGTGCATAATGATGTTAATCTGTGATAGTTAATTTATTTAAAAATATAATTTATGTTGTTTTTGTTTTGTGTAAAAAATATTTATTTCGTTGTGGTCATGCCATCTTGATGTCAGCATAATATTATATACTCTTAAATTGTATATTAAGTAAAATAGTGCAATGTAATTTTTCATTGTTAAAGAAACGGCGCTAGGTAAATTTTATTGTACCTACTAATCATGTAAGTACTGATTGTTTTCAAATAAACCTGACTTTTTATTTTGTGTTTTATTTATTTTTATACAAATATCCTATCAAGACCCAAGGAGCCCAAGCCAATCTCACCTGCAAGTGGTGTACCTGCTGACCAACACACGAACCTCTGGCGAACTTTACAGTGCCCGGTAAGCGGCAATAGGCTCGCCACCTATTACGTGGGAGTTATTATATAATAGGCGAAATGTGGGCGTATAATATGCCTCTGCCTACCCTTTAGTGGAAACAGGCGTGAATGTATGTATGTATATTATACAAGGATAGTTAAAAAATCCTTTATTGTCGATTGAAGTTTAGTGCCCTCTTTTGTAAAGCTCTGAGGATTAATTGTGTGGTTTCAACACTACTACTTGTACTATCTAAGACTCTATTAATATCATAAACGTAAAAGTTTAGATTGTTGCTCAATCATGCAAAAACAATTCGATTAACTTAGGATGAAATTTAAAGTACAAAGCGTTTAACATTTCGATGGCAGCAAAGTAGAAACGGACATCTACAAAACACTTACTTTACAGGAGAGCACATTTAGTAAAAAAATGTTGCCATTTTGAGAGTTATGTATGAATTAGCATGAAACTTTCCATAATGGATTAAAATAATCAGATTTATTTATTTTTTAAAATGTTTTGTCGCTATATCTTTTTTTCTTTAAAATAATGTAGATGAACGCTTTTACTTCGTTAAATCTTCGACGTATAAAAAGACTACTACCGGAAGTCCGCTTCTACGTCGGAATCAAAAAATCGCTTATTTTAATTAAAATATTTAATATATAATGACAGAATCTCTAGGAGTAAATTTAAGGATATTTTAAATAAACTTAACTGTCTTAAAACAGATTTCAACTATTATAAACTGAAATATTCTAGATGTCTTCATTTACAACGCTTACTTTTTTTCACATAGCTTTGACTACGTCTCTTAATGCAAAACCTTTTGGTTTCCGAATTGATTTTTTTAAATAAAAATTCGTCGTACTGTTTTTTTTTAATTATTCATAATAATTATTTGTCATAGTAATCAACATTTCTTCAAATAAACTATTTTAATTAATATAAAGAATTAATTAAGAGATCAAAACATTATAGAAATCATAGTACCTTGGTAACTATTAATACTCTTTACTGATTTCCCGTTCAAATCGTACTCATAAAATATTTTATCAGGATTTTTTGAGTCTACCATCAATCTATTTGTGCTGATTAAGAGTAGCCCTAAAATCTAAAACATTATTCTGAATTATTTCTACGACTTAATAGGGTTTCAATTAAAATCATTTTGTTTTTCGATGATCGATCTATCACAGTGCGTGAACACTGTCGCCCTCTTGCTGGATATGCTTTTTGTCTAAAAATCTACATATTAGGTCGGGGAAAAAGTCTTTTCGCATAACGTAGGTATAAACTTATTATAAAATTTTTTTGACTGTACTATTTGTGTCTGGCTGGTTTTGGTAACATTAAAAAGGTTCCATTATAAAGAAAAGAAAAAAATAAAAAAAAGTTGTTTCCCGCTATTTTTCATTTGTTTTTCTCTCCGTAAAAATGAGTGAATCTAATGAAGAAATTCGATATATTTTAAAATTTTATTATAAAAAAGGCAAAAATGCAACTCAAGCAGTGAAAAAAATTTGTGATGTTTATGAACCTGATGCAGTGTCAGTTAGAGTAGCACAAATTTGGTTCAAACGTTTTCAGTCCGGAAATTTTGATGTTAAAGATGCACCTCGCTCTGGTCGCCCTGTTACGAATAAAATGGACGCCATTTTTGAAAGAGTGGAGCAAGATCGGCATATTAGTAGTTACGATGTAGCTGAAGAACTGGGAATTGACCACAAAACAGTTTTGACCCATTTGAAGAAAGCTGGTTATACAAAAAAGCTCGATATTTGGGTGCCACACGAGCTCACTCAAAGAAACTTAATGAACCGTGTACTCATTTGCGATTCATTATTGAGACGTAATGAAACCGAGCCGTTTTTGAAGAGATTGATAACTGGCGATGAAAAGTGGATCACGTACGACAAGAACGTGCGAAAAAGGTCGTGGTCGAAAGTTGGCCAGGCTTCACAGACCTGGCCAACTGGCCAAACCTGGCCTAACACGAAATAAGGTGATGCTGTGTGTATGGTGGGATTGGAAGGGCATTGTTTATTATGAGCTTTTACCGCCCGGCAAAACCATCGATTCTGATCTTTACTGCCAGCAACTGATGAGATTAAAGGAAGCAGTCGAGAGAAAACGGCCGGAATTGATCAACAGGAAGGGTGTGGTCTTTCATCACGATAACGCTAGACCACATACATCTTTAGCCACTCAGCAAAAATTAAGAGAGTTCGACTGGGAGGTCCTAGTGCATCCACCATATAGCCCTGACCTTGCGCCTTCAGATTTTCACCTGTTTCGGTCTCTGCAGAATTCTTTAGGTTCTGTAAGGTTGACCTCAAGAGAGGACTGCCAAAACTATTTGTCCCGTTTTTTTGATCAGAAGTCCCAAAGTTTCTACAGTAACGGGATAATGTCTCTGCCCACAAAATGGCAGAAAGTTATTCAACAAAACGGTACATATATATTGTAAATAAATGTAAATAAACTTTGAAAAAAAATGTCTTGTCTTTTCATACAAAAATACGAAAAGACTTTTTCCCCAACCTATTACATAGCAAAAACAATGCGGTTCCGATTCTGCCCGCCACATGTAGCAAATAGCTGAGCTGACTTCACCATGAGGACAATTAAGATTTTTTTTAAAATCATATGATACGGCTACAACTTTTGAGCTGGTCTGTGATTTTTGTTTGTTTTGTGTTTTTTATATGTTATTTTTATATGATATACACTGATTACATAGATAATTTCTGGCATAAAAAAATATTATTCAAATGGGAATTAACAATTTATCGAATTTGAAATCTCAGATATATCTGTACGCTCTTTTTTGGCCATACCTATTAGTAGTTTGTTTTGTTTGACACTCATGGTTAAAATAACAAGTAACGTAAGGATACTAAAAGGTTAAATCGTATAACCAATAGAAATTTGATGAATTTTGTAACTAATCCGTGTGCATGATAACGGAGACAAATGACAGATGTAATTTTTTACGTGCCTGTGATCTGCGGATGTTCCGGCGTAAAAGCGGTTAAGTTTAAATCTACAGCGGTGGTTTTGAAAATTCAAGCGCAGATATCTTTTTATACGTATCAAATTTCTTAAAATACGTTGAAAAATGAAATTATTTTTATTCAGAATTGTAAAGAGGGTTGGTATAAGCTTATTTTTACAAAAAAAGAAAAATGTGAAAAATGTAGATGTCCGTTTCTACTTTGCTGCCATCGATTTGATATCAAATACATTTGTACTTAGATATACTATTTACCATGAGAAAATAACTAATGCCCCAATTATTCGTAATTATCATATACATGACAGCATAAATTTACGATTTCCAGTTTAAAAACGTTATGTTTTTAGAAATATTTTTTTGTAGTAATAATAACGTAACCAAACAACACAAAAACACTATGACATTTAAGTATATTTTCAACTTCAGTTCGAAAAAAGGTAACCGTGCGATGATTATGCTCATCAGTGTAGTTGAAGCACACATTTCTCTAGATGAAACGGTTTAAAATGTTAAAGGTATCTAGCTCTTTGCCCACACTAGATCCTAGAAACTATAAGATACACTAGGAGCAAAAATATCAATCGAATGCATGCCTGCTGGTCATCAGTCCTGGTAAGTATAATTTCAGTTACTTCAAGTATCCCATATAATGCAAACTAGGCCTAGCCTTGAAGCCCGCG
The DNA here is from genome assembly GCA_949126915.1 of Musotima nitidalis. Classification (NCBI taxonomy): domain Eukaryota; kingdom Metazoa; phylum Arthropoda; class Insecta; order Lepidoptera; family Crambidae; genus Musotima; species Musotima nitidalis. Next base: position 6,368,833 of record OX421429.1, read on the forward strand.
CCTATATTCGTCAAAAGAATCCTATGCGTGGGTACATCAAACACTAAGCTCATTTAATCAAAATCAGAGCTGTTTGTAGCATTATTTTTCTATGAGGTATGCGTGTTTGATCTTCAGTTTATAGCGTCACGCAGAAACTACTATTGTTTTAGGGCATAATATCTCATATAGGTTCCAGCTTTTTATATTACACTTCTAATAAAATCACCCGAATATTTTAGTTGTCATCAGAAACAAACAAACCCACTTTTGGATTTGTATTATTAGTAAATAGGTCTACAATTTATTATCCAATACAAGCAAAGCCGCATCGGTAAGCGATGTTTCAATCAATACAAAACTACAAATCAGCATATACCGGCTGGCCTCAGAGAATAACAATGCCTCCTACCATGACATGAATGTGTTTCTCTTATAATATTAACTAGGTCGGCCGGGGGATGTTCCACTAACTTACAGAATCCCGTGTACATACATATGTACGAATAACAACAGCGAAAGGTCGGAAGCTCATGTCTACTACAATAGAGTAACGATTTTAGTTTTAGGCTTAACTCAATAAATATCAACTGTTATATTTACATCGACGAGCTTAAAATATGGTAAATGGAAACATATCACTGTTACTGTTATGTTCAATTTTTCAAGATTATATAACATTTAAAAAAAACAATCGCACTTAGACGTTTAAGGGCTTATTACAAAACGAAAAAGGACGTTAGACCAGGCTTAAAACTAGTGCTGTTTCATCTTACCAAATGAAAGTGGTCTAACTTCAGATCTCGTTTTGTAAAAACTATCTTATCGTTAATGCTAAAGTTACAAGATAAAATAATGCTACTACCTATATAAATATAAAAGTACTATATAGATTAAATACTATTACTAATATAGGAATTGACAAGTAAGTATATTTTTTATGTAATTTATTATGTTTAGCATACACTCGTAAGTATAATTATTAAATTGTCATCATACATGTCATATGCTAGCATTATCCCGGTTGCCCTAGACTTAAGTGAATATGAATATCTAATTTCTCATGTGTTTCCTAGTTTGTATAATCCCGGGTCTTTTAAGCGAGGCGTAAAACGGTATCTTAGCAGGAAGTGCTTTGTATCGTTCTTCTTTCACGTCATGAAGCGACTTCATTTTTTATGGACTGCATCGACTGCTTACCATCAGACAGGATGTACATTAAATTTAAAAAAAAGAAAAAAACTGAATAAACCGGATTGAACTGAATTTCACTTCTAAATACTGTCGTCCTACTTCGCAACCCAGAGCGGAGAGACCAACAGCTTAACGTGCTGTCCAAGGCACGGAGCAAGCGATAATTACACATAACTTCGAAAATTCATAGGTGTGCCACCAGGATTTGAACCCGAGACCCTCTTAGTTAGAAGGCTGTTATAGCTGCTACCGACCCAGTTGCCGAGACCTATAACCTCACATTGTATATACAAACTAATATTATAAATGCGAAAGTAACTCTGTCTGTCTTTCAGTCTGTCTGTCTTTTCTTTACGCTTAGGCGTGAACCGATTAGTGTGAAATTTGGTACTGACATAGCTTGGAACTCGAGATAGGACGTAGGATTTTTATCTTCTCAAAAATCTCGCAAGATCGGGAACTATGTGGGTACAACCAAAAATCTGCCAAAAGTCACTATTCCACGCGAACGAAGTCGCGGGCAAAAGCTAATAATATATAAATATGCAACTATCATCATCATCTCAGCCCGTATAATATTCCACTGTGAACACGGTACTCGCCTCTCTATCCAAGGTGAAAGGAATATAAAGCATACTCAACCACACTGAATAAGTGCGTACTGGCAGAGGCTGGTGTAGTGCGTTCATTAGCTATAGAGTGGAGGTCAGTATACCTGCACTCCGCTCCTGAGGTCGTGGGTTCGAATCCCACACAGGACAAATCTTTTTGTGAATGAACATGAATGTTTTTAACTACGTTTATCTGTTCTTTAGTATTCCTAACACATGTTTCTAATATATAAAAAAAAAATCATTTATTATGATACATAAACATGACAAAATACATTTTTTTAAATAGTAATAATCTTAAGAACAACTGGAGAGGCTATTCTACGCAGCGCTGGTTTCAGCAACCCCGTAATGATAATTAGCTACTTATACTTTACTAACTAAATAATTGGTGTAATTGATTATTTATTATTACATTTTTTTCGGCCCGCCCAATAGAGCATCTGCCTTGCGATTACCATATAAGGTAACCAGGGCCAGCGGTTTAACTTGCCTTCTGAAGCACGGAAAATCATGAAATTGAATGCCACACAATAGGACACCCACCCAAGGACTGACCTGTTTTACTTTGCCGCAGAGTTACAAGTGCTTCACTAACAGTACTTATCAATTGTAATTAAATTCTATTTCGTTCTAAGTGAATGTATTAGCAATAAATTAAAAACTTTAATAAAACATTTAGTAATTCGTTCTTGTATAAAACCATTCTACTGTGGAATTCGCTGCCAGCGCACGAGATTCCTGACTCCAGTCCAGGGTCTTTAAAGAGGCTTGTGGGCGGTGAGTAATGGGTAACTCGATGCCCGTCCGCCTTCTATAGGCGACAGGCCGCGTCGACGGCGCGTTCGTGTTCCACGCGCGCCTCAAAGAGATGTCAGCGCAGTGAGGGCCCCCCGGGAAGGGGGTCAAGCCTGCCGGGGCTGCGGGACTGTCCGAAAGGGTTACCGCGGCCTCGGGACGTAGCAGACACAAGAAGGAGCAAGAAGGAGCCATTTTTATTCAGTAAAATTCTGACACATCTTCCCGCTCCACCCACAGCGGGAGAAGGTCATTAGATGATTTTCCATCCGAGAAAAAAAACAAAATAAAAAATGGTCTTTTAAGCGGGGCGTGTAGCCGCATTTATGCAGGCTGTAAGTCAGTGCGCTTGTTACATAATACGGAGTTCTCTTACTTTTCTGTACTGCATCGACTGTTTTCCATCAGGCAGGATAAGGTAACTATGACGTCATGTCAAACAAAACAAACTAATATTGTTTTTATGCCAATAAACCGGCAGACTGTTTAATTATTTCCCCTAATAAACTAAAGGTATGTCAGAATTGTCAGCAATGTAATATTAAGAGTGGTTTTATAGAAATGGTTACGCCTATTAGATGTTTCTTTGATATAACACGGAAAAGGCGTTTGATGACGAGGTGATAAAATCCAATACTTTACTGGAAAAAAGGTCCCCGAAATTTAATTTATATGACCGTAGTAAGTAAACACAGAAGTGTAATTAAATTTGTTGGTAACTATTAAAAGAAGACATTTTCAAACTTTTTATTGCCTTTAAACATAATAATTATGAATTATGCCTGTGATGTAACGAGTCGTTACATCACAGGCATAAATCATAATTACTTAGTTTGTTGGTCGGTTTTATAAATAATCAAGTTACTAAATGAAACACGTGCTATATTTCAGTTTATAGCTGTTAAATATATTTCATAACAATGTATTTTTAATACATTACAGTCAGAAGTACATATTATAATATCCGTGTAAGTTTTTTTTTATTTTTTATTTTACCTCCTTTTTGAAAGGAGGTATCTTACATACACTACAATCTAGCCTATGTAAAGACTAATTAGTAACTTTCTTTTATCATAAACTACTAAGTATTTCAAAAGTAAGAATTTGTCCAATGACACTATTCTTATTGTTTCTATTAAGGCGAATACACTTTAGTAATGTGTTCTTAGTCACAATATTACACTTCACTGACACTACACTAAACTAACTCAAAAGGTTTTGTCCTTCTCAGTCTTCTCACTAGGTCTGTGTTGTCGAGTAGCTGGATAGCCTCAACATTTACATGGTGATGAAGTCTTCTTTCATGAGCTTCTGCACATTTTCTTATTATGCTAACAACCAGATCCACTTTAAGGTTCCGATGTAGATCGTCGGTTCTGATGTACCAAGGTGCGTTAACAATGCCTCTTAATACTTTATTCTGGAATATCCGCGTAAGTGGAAAAAAATAGTATTTTATCTAAAACATTTTTCATTTCATATAAAATACTTACATCACTAAATGGTCACGGCCGACGGACCAGCTGAATATCCACTTTCGCACAGTACCACTTTTCAAAAATATAAAATTCATAAAAACCTGGGCTTTAAATTTTAATATACAGTCTACGAAAGAGTTCAAAGGACGTGCCCTTTATGAAATTACGGGGGATTTCTAGCAAATGAAAGGTTTTATAAGGCTTGCTCAGGGCTAATATTAGACGTGTAAAATGTAAATTGTTAAGGCCCTTTTATCGGTATGTGAGCACTGGCTCACAAACCTGCCAATATGAGATTAAAATTTTGCAAACTTTTGGGTTTTCTGACAAACTAATTAATATCATAGGACATATTATTCTCAACCTGAAGCAAAGTTTTACACGTTGCCACTATTATACAATACGTGTATTGCTATTAAGTACCTACATATAATTACTGTGTCAGTTTGTTTGTGTGCCGTGTGGTGAGGGCCTAGTAAAGTGCCACCCCTTCTTATCATTTACATATCATACATACATGTATACACACATTTACGCCTGTTTCCCCGAAAAGGTAGGCAGAGACATATCAAACGCCCACATTTCGCCACTTTTATTTTTTGTCCGATGACGTAAGAAATGGAGAGCCTAGGCCGCTTACCGGAAACTTTTATGTTTTTTTAAATATAGACGCTGGAAAGGCAACCTTGCTTATGCACCATTTGGCTACATTACAGGAGAGCGATTCAAAGGATGACAATTTCCAAAAAAAATATAAATAAATTTGCTTTTTGTCAGAATGTCAGTCGAATGAATGTCAAAAATGGCCAGAATTGGATGAAACCGAGATCTGCAGATAGAAAAAAATCAGGCGATTCTAATGATATACATAACTAATTACCACAAATTTGGCGCATAAGCAAGGTTGCCTTTCCAGCGTCGATATGACACATCATAATGACTACATACTGCATGATGGTCAGCAGTCGATGCGGTCCAAAAAATTAAGGCGCTTTACACCGTGGAACAAGCACGGCACAAAGCGCACCCACTCATGACGGCCTGCTGAAATGCCTTTTCAGGCCCTGCATAAAAGACCCGGGATTTAAGGAACTAGGAAACACATAGCCGGCAGCGAATTCCAGAGCTTAGTGGTCTTGCACAGGAACGACCTCCTAAATTTCTTGGTTCAAGTGCTGATAGTCTGCAGTATGTGGATGGTTCGTAAGACACACGTGTTGTTCGGGGGACGAAAGGAGAGGGCGGGATGAGATCGAAAATCTCCTCAGAACACTCACCATAGTAGATGCGGTAGATCCTCGAGAGAGGTTGTAACCTCAGTATTTTCTATAGTGCGAACTCCCATATAATGTTTGGCAGAGCCTGTTAATCAGCAGGTGCACCGATTGCTGGTGGGGTTGGCTTGGGTTCATAGGGTTGAATATAGGGATCCTATCAAGACAATAAAAAACGATTTCGTACGAGTCATGCCAAGTCAAATAATAATATTATTATTATATTACACAGTTACATATATATACCTATATATCCGTATAGCTAATCGTTGGCGGTTCTACTGTCAAATCATGCTGCGTCATGGACGTCAGGCCGTGAACGATGACGTCACGCTTCGCAGGACATGAATGTGCCGCGTCGTTCATCATACAACCACAATGACAATGAAATATATATCTACTAGGTATGTCCGTATATTTTTTGAGTATGTCGGTTGTTAGTAAATGTATATTAACCCTTTTTAATTGGTCTATACTTATCGTTCAATATTACAGCGTGGAATCGGGAAAATTGGTTGGTTTTCGGCATTTTTGCAGGTCATAAGTGGGGGTGGGAGTTATGTTTTTTTCACGGTATGTAGATCTATTTGGATCTTTAGGGTCGACTGCTTACTATCAGGCAGGATGTGGTTTTTATAATATGTCCCAATAAAAAATATTAATAAAAATTAATACATTTCCGAAGAATTCTACTTACCCATATCTTGCCCGAGGGGGGAGGGGGGGACTGAAGAAGTGGATCTCGTCGAGTGTCCATGTAGGCGCAAAAGCCACCTCTCATCATTTGACACGTTTAATCTAGAGATCTTTGTGCTAATAGTCATCGTGGTTACGACTATATTTTAGATGATTTTAAAAAGGTATCTGCCATCAAACGGGATAAAGGGCCGTGTGGGACTTCTTGGCGGGAAAGTGAAGCGTCATGACTGCAGTTTTGTTTTATTTTCTAAAATATGTGATATTTCGAACATTAATATGTAATAACGGTGGATTCTTAACCGTTAAGTGTTTATGAACGTACATGAGTGTTGGTAAATGAACAAAACAGTGCAACATCACTTTTCAAATTCTCTCAAGGAGTCCATGTGAGATCTCAGTATAGTCCCACACTCAAGGGCTTAGGGGAGGGTATCTCATTTACCATTTATCATATTTGTCATCACTCTTTCTCATATACAATGAATTATCTCTTTTACTATTGAAAATTATATCACTTATTTGACACTGGCTAAATGTGCTGGACGCACGAAGCCATTATTTAAAAGAAAGAAGTAGGGCCGTGTGATAATGTGTTTATATATCACCTGTCCAATTTTCAACTGGCGTAACTCCAAAAAATACAATGGTGTATAGGGCTCCTACCAAGATCTGAGGAGCCCAAGCTAACCTCACCTGCAAGTGATGCACCTGTCGATCAACGAACGAGGCTCTGGCAATCATAAAAATTCCCGGTAAACGGCAATAGGCTCGCCATCTATTACGTGGGTACCAACAATATAACTGGCAAAATGTGCATGATTTATAATCTCCTCTTAAGCATAACATAATATGAGAAACAGCTTCTTAGTAACATATTCATGTTTATTTAATCCTATTAATGTATAACAAAAACACTACAACACATACAAGTTGTTTAAGTTTATGGATGTTCTAATTTGTTATAATTTTACCATTTAAAGGCATTATAATTATTTCGAAGGGTCCTAGGTATACTGAGTCAACTCTATTTCTAATAACTTTACAGGAAGACAATTTTAAGCTAGAAAGGTTATATTTTCAATGTTATCAAACTCAAGAAATAATAACTAATCATAGTAAATTACCTACAATGAAGGCCTTCTACAGCGAAAAATCATATTCATATTATTTTATTATTGTAGGAGATCTTCTTCTTCTTCGTCGTGCAGGCTTTTTCCGCAATCAGACGTCAATGCGTCCATTTTGCGTAGGAGGGTGAGAGCTGGATTACTCCAGCCATCCCAGTTCCTCCAGGAATCCTATCAGCGCCTTAACGTCGCTGAAGGCTTCCGGAAGGCTGCCTGGTGTCTTCAGGAACCTCGCCCGGCAATCGGCCACCACCCTGCATTCCAGCAAGACGTGTGCGGCTGTCTCCTCAGTCTCCATGCATGCTCTGCACAGAGGACTGTTTGTTATACCTATGTTAAAAAGATGTCTGTTAAAACTTCCATGACCCGTAAGTGCGCTTGTGACCAGGCGCATATGAGGTTTTTTAAGCTGCATCAAAATTTTGGAGAACCGCGGTTCGATCCGCGGTAGTGCGTGTCTAGCTTGCCTGCATTCCTCCAGGCCTGTCCAGAGAATATTGTGAAGGTACGAAGTATGTTCATTTATTCTGCTTTTAAGCCAATTTATGGGTAGTGGCAAGATTGGTTCCGGGCCATATGGCTTGATGTTCGACCCTCTTTTTGCCAAAATATCCGCAATGTCGTTACCTCTATTGCCACTATGTCCTTTAATCCACCTGAGGATTAGTTGATTGACATGCCCTACTTCGTTTAGAATTGTATGGCATTCTTTGACGAGGCAAGAATTTGTAATACTACGATTTAAAGCCTGTAAAACAGATTTGCTATCTGAGAGAATAAGAATACGTTTATCTGTTACCTTCCTGTCTGCTATTGCCTTAGCCGCGATGAGCACTCCCACGTTTTCCGCTTGGAAAACAGTATGGAGCTCACCGAGTGGCATCACAATGTTAATGTTTAGGTCGTCAGAGAAGACTCCCGAACCTGTACCTTTACTTGTCTTCGAACCGTCCGTGTAGATGATCAGAGACCTATGAAATTCTGCTGGGTCATCTATTTCCGAGAGTTGTATGTCGTATTTTTTATCATAGATGAAGGCGGGCTCAATTCTGTCGCACGGGGCTTCCACCATTTGTGTGTTGGCCCAGTCGTGTATTAGGTTCAGAAAATGTTGAGCTGCCGGGTATCTTACTAGTTTGAGCTGTTGTAGTCTTAAAGCTGATTGAGCCGCTTCTTGTTGAACAAACAAGTGAAGAGGCGGAATGTTGAGCATGGCTTCCATGGCAGTGGTTGGCGTAGTTCTCATGCAGCCTGTAATTGCACAACATACCTGGCGTTGGAAACTTTGTAGTTTGTTGATACCAGTCGTTAGTTTCGTTCTGGGCCACCATACCAGTGATCCGTAACTTACCATAGGTCGGATTACAGTAGTGTAAAGCCATCTAATGATTTTTGGGGACAGTCCCCATTTTTTACCTATCATTCTGCGGCATTGCCATAGAACGATGCCTGCTGTTTTTAGTTTTTCCTCAATGTGGCTGTTCCAACTTAGTTTGCTGTCTATTCTGATCCCAAGGTACTTGACATCAGTTGAGATTGTTAGGGTAGTACCAAACAGAGTGGGGAGACGGAAATCCCCTAAGTTACGTTTGTTCGTGAACATGACCAGTTCCGTCTTACCTGGGTTTACGCTCAGGTCATGTTCTCTGCACCATCTTTCCACTAACCTGAGTGCAGTTTGCATTAGGTCACATGTGGTGCTTGTGAGTTGGCCATTTATTAAAATAGCTAAATCATCTGCATAGCCTATCGTGTAGAAGTACCTGGAGTTAAGTTGGGTGAGTAAGTCGTCAACGACCAGCTTCCACAGTAGGGGTGACAGTACTCCACCTTGAGGGCATCCTCTCGCGACTATTGCACGCTTGTTTCCTGCCCCACTCACTTCCACTATTCTACACCTCAGCATGTTGAGTATCCAGTCGCTGAGAGCTTTGGGGACATGATGTCTGGCCAGTGCTATCTCAATGCTGGAGTAATTGGTCCTGTCAAAGGCTCCTTCTATGTCAATGAAGACCCCCAAGCAAACCAGTTTATTTTGTAGGGCAAAGTCGATCTTACCTATGACTTGGTGTAGAGCTGATTCTGTTGACTTACCAGCGCAGTACGCATGCTGGTTAGGGTGAATTGGGTGTCTGCGTAGTATACCATCACGCAGATGTCTATCGCACAGTCTCTCCAGGCATTTAAGCACGAAGGATGTAAGACTGATTGGCCTGTATGATTTTGGGTTTGTATAATCTGTTTTACCTGGTTTTGGAATGAAAACTACTTTGACCTCTCGCCAGGCGAGCGGGGTGTAGTGGAGTGTCAAGCAGGCTTGGAAAATGCTCGTAAGTTGTTCGATGATGCATTCTATGCCCCACTGTAATTAATTGTAGGAGATACTTAATGTATATGTACTAGTATTTGTCGATTATTTCTATATTATAAATGAGTCAACCTTCACTTAGACTTGTATATGTCGTATTATTGAATCTACGTATTGTGTAAATAAATAGTAAATGTGATAAGAATATTATGATTTATTTAATCTCAAGTTTTCTTTTTAAATAATTGTGGTATAACTTATTTTTGTTAAAATATAATAAGTTGACTCACTCTCACTATACATGGATGTAATTTCAAAAAAGGTCACATTCGCGTTCTGCGTATACTAGTGCGGTGCACTTGACTCAGTGTACTATGTGCAAAATAAATAATTCAAACCTTGATCTAGTAAATAGTTGTAAATATAACTAAAAGCCTATTTCCTGAAATTTGTTAGTTGACTTAGTATACTTAGGAGCCATCGGACGGTGTGTTTCATTGTTCAGTTTCCATTGGCTGAACATCCCTTCCGAAGCACGGGAGCGTTCAATATAAAATTTCACAAAAACGGTCACCTATCATTGGACTGACTCTATTAACTCTGCTTCACCTCAGTAACCACTAAATCCGAGAGAGCAGAGCTACGAACACTTCAACAACTGCTTGTATAATCCATATTCATGCAAGGGCCAAAATGTTCTTTTTTATTTTATTTTTTTGTTTTACGTCGATAACAAAATGCATTTACGCACTGCCTTCCGGCCAAAGGGGGACCGAAAGAGGGGTGTGGGACTCACCACCAGCAGACACGACTGCCAGCAGTAATACCCGCTAAAAATGACACCCCGCCTGCGGCCAACGTCCCCCAGACCAAAACCGGGAGGACCTCCTCAGAGAGGCGCAGTGGACGCGCCCCTCCTACCTCCCCGTGCGACCATAGCGTGTGTGGCCGACTTCCCGGAGGGTCCATGGTGAGACAGCAGGGGCCCCCTGCCTCCACGCCCTAGACCCTCCTGGCGCTGCTGAGCGGGCCCTCCTGGCCCGCCCGCTGCGCTCTCCACAGGTCCCTCTTAGTTTCTCCCCCGGTAGTCAGAACTAAGGGCACCCAGAGTCGTCGGTCTCTGGGTGTTACCTTTTCCCGGCCTCCGGGAGGTACTCAGCCCCTCCACTACGCCAAGGTGGAGACCTGTTCGGGGGGAAGGGCCAAAATGTCCTATAACAATACAGTCAGACAGATAGCCAACCTATCGTAGAAATCATTCTCGATTTAAATAAACTTTCGCCATGTTATAAATATCGTTTATTATTCGTTCAGATCCGGAAATGAAGCGGTACGGTTTGTAAATATTTATATAGACATTATGGCGTCATTCGAACAGGAAATGAACCAAAGTTATTTTCTCACGGACAGAGTTTTACCTTTTTGGCATGTTACTTGAAGATAGAACACCCATTACAAAATATCTTGAATTCAAATTGCAAGATACTTTTAAATTATTTTTTTCAGATACAAAATACATATCTTCAAAATACTTTTTAAGATGAAAGTATTGTTAAAAGAACGCTACATTTTATGTAAATAAATTTTATTTTATTATTTAAATTTATACAAGTATGGTTCAACTTTTATTTTTGGCTTGGCTTATCATTATCGAATATTTTCAAGTAAAATATTTAAGTAAAACTAGTAAGTTTTACTTAAATATTTTATTTTACTTAAGTATGGTAAGGTATTTGATTTCATATTACTAAAAGTATTTTATCAGAAATAGTAAGATGCAAAACAAAATATATTTCATACAAGATACAAAATACATTTCAAAAAACATGTAGCTTTGATCAAATAGAAATCAAAATAGTAAAGCAAAGTATTTTTATTGAAATTTTAGTTTTATTTTCTGTAACATTCGTATTTTATGTATTATTTTTTTTTCATGTATTATTTTTATTTAGTTCATGTTAAATGTAATTTGGTTGAAGTTATTTTTATTTTTATTTATATTCATTACTTATTTTGCACAAAAGTATGTTAATTAACTATATTTATAAATTATATTTTTTATTTTCTTTTCTGTGCATGGGTATAACTTACCCGAATAAAGGACTTATTATTAGAAAAGTATTTTCAATATAAGTTGAAAATATGTATTTTGAAACTTGTATCTGTAATTTAGATATCTGTACGTAAGAGAAGTGAAATATGTACTTGAAAGAGTTTCGATACATAAACACAAACTTAACATGATTTTAGAAAACATACTTCATGCTTAATTATTTTATAAATGAAATAATTAGTATTATGAAAGACATTTTATTTTTCATTATAATATAAAATTATACAAAGACTAAGCAAATAATTATGACATCTGATTGAAAAAACTACTAAGTTTGTAGGTTAGTAGTTTTTTCAATCTTTAAATTAATTTTGGGATATAAATTATTAATTATTTGTAGGTTGTCACTCAAAAAATAACTTGAATAATAATTGATTATCATTACCAAATCGAATATAAAAAGTCAACTGCTGAAAATTGGCGATTCTAATAGATTACATTATATTTAGGGAATTTTCCCATAATCACCACGCTGCACGCTGGGCAGGCGGGTTGGTGATTGCATTTTAAGCCAGTATGCATGATGACGCTACTGCCCATCATTCGATAGGATTTCTCTTCGTCTTCTCTCGCGACTACCAGGGATGAGGGGAGTGGCACTATTCTAGGCCGATACCACACGGCACATTAATAATTACCCAAACGGTATTTATTTGGCATTTTTATTAATATCTTCCCGTTTTTCAGTTCCACCTCTGAGGTTAATTAATCTATATTTCCTCCGTGCATTTTCCTCAAGGTTTCTCTGTCTAGACGGCTTCACCCGACGTCTGTGTAAACCTACTCTGTGATAATAGTTTGCTTATATTGACCCCTCTACAACATCGCGTGCAGCCTTAAAAGACTTAGATATGCAGTTTAATGGCTGAACATTATACAGTAAAAAGACTAAAGCGAAAACCGCTAAAGCGATGACTTTTATTCACCATGAGAAAGAACTCACGCGAGTTTATTTATATCTGAGGGTTTTGGAAAATCTACGTTGAGTTGAAATTGTACATTTTATACAATTACACAATACAATAGACGATGTTGCAAATTGGTTAGAAAAGAATTTACACTACAGCGAATTAAGAAGCTCTTTGTCGAAGATTTTAATAAAGTTTTGCTGGATAAAACTGTTACTTATGCAAATTATTAATTTGTAGGTATTTTTGACATTGCTCATTATTTATTAAATTACGCAATACGATAGACGACATTGCAAGTTGGTTAGAAAAAGTTACACCAGAGTAAATGAAAAAGCCTTTGTCGAAGATTGAAAGAAAGCTTTGTGATTATAGATATAAGATCATGGGTTGTTTTCGTTGTGAAGCATAACAAAATGTGATTCATCTAAATAAAGAGATTTATTTATTAATTACAGATAGGTGTAAACTTATATATTTAAGAAATTTATCAACTAATGCAATAGTTACTAACCTAAATAAAGAGAATCGACAATTAAATGATCATGCTTTACTCTTCACTTTCAAAATAAAACTTATTCACAAAAAACTGTGTTTGAACGAAATTATTTTTATTATAATTATGTGAGTTTAATCTCCCTGGTTACTATCGGCTTTGACACATTATAATTTCCTTACTCCTGGCTCCTTCTTACGGCTAAAAACTAATCTAAAATATCAAATGTCAATGACCTTTCATCTCCCCCCCCCGAAATGCAATTTTTTTCCAACTGAAGTTGGGTAAAATTTAGCTGCGATTAAATCTAAAAACCAACAAGCATAGGAATAAGTTTTGTGACATGATACAATCCAATAGATCTTGTACCACGACCGGTGTTTATTTTAAATACTGAATCTGATATTTTTTCCTCTATTTCAAAGGGACCAATTCTAATTTCATCCATCTTTTTTTTGTTTAATTTGTTTCCATAGTCAACATATACCTTATCCCCTTTTTTAAATTCATGTTGTAATCTGTTTTTATCAAATAAAGTTTTATTATATTCATGCGATTTTATTGATCTTTGGAGTGCTAATTTCCTGTCTTCTTCCAAATTTTTTGTAAGTAACTGTTTTTCTTTTAATTCATGAGGTAACCAATCTGTAGATTCACCAGATATCAAATATTTAGGGGAAAATCCTGTTACAGAATGATTTGTTTCATTATACATATTTCTACATTCTTCTGCTATTTTAGACCAATTTGTTTTTCCTTTTGATTCATTCATTTTGCATCTTATCTTGTTCACAATAGTCTGGTTTAGCCTTTCATTTAATCCGTTTGAGAATGGTGCGTCTACCGCTGTAAGTATTAATTGAATATTCCGTTTTTTAAGGTAATTTTTGAATTCCATCGAATTAAAAGCTGGATATTGGTCGGAAAGTAAGATGTCTATTGTTTCTTCTTTAGGAATTTTTTCCATTAGCTTGATAAAGTCTCGAGCATGCTGATTCTTAGAACATAGGATATATGCATACCTCGTGAAGTGATCTACCAGTAGATGCAAATATCTTTTAGTTGACCGTTGACCCCCAAATCCTCCTATTGTGTCCAGTGACATTATTTGAAAGGGTTTATTAGCTGGACCTAATTGTGACATAAAACCATATTTTCTATTTAACCTCGTTTTATTTTTGATGCATATCTCACAGTTTTCGCATATATATTTAATATTTTCTGATAGATTCGGTGCAGTATAAAAAGGTTTAATTTTAGATTCCGTTTGATTTACTCCAGTATGGCAATATTTCTCATGAATATTTTTTATTATAGTTTTACTGTAATCTTCACTTAGAACAATCTTTTTCCTATTTTTTTCCCTTTTTTTATAATAAATTCCATTTTCTAAAATAATGTTCTTTTCAAGTTTTTTTATTTCCAAATTTCGTGCTTGATCGTATTTTATGATGTGAATATCAATAATATTTACCGTTCTTAAGTTATCCTCATCATTTTCATCAATGTCCAATACTGGATTTCTGCTAAGACAATCTGCTTCTGTATTATTTTTTCCTGGAAAATATTTTATTTCACAATTATATTGTGACAGATAATGTGACATATCGCCTAATTCATCATCAGGTCTGTTTTTTATATTTAACTTCTCTAGAGGCTTGTGATCTGTATAGACAGTAAAATATTTTCGAATCAACCAATGTTGCCAAAATTTTATGCTCTCTTTTATTGCTAAACATTCTAAAAATATAGCTTTTTTATTCTTCTGTGATTCGTTAATTTTTTTAGAAAAATATGCTACCGGTTTTTCTTCGCCATTGAGCTGAACTTGTTTCAAAACTGCTCCTATTCCTATGGCACTGGCATCTGTATACATAAATATTGGTGCTTCTGGATTATAAATGGCTAGTATTGGTTTGGAACATAAATAAGCTTTAACTTTCTGGAATGCACCCTCACACTGTTCTGTCCAATTAAATTTCTGATCCTTTCTCAGCAATTTATGTAAAGGGTCAAGAACTATTGAGACACTCGGAATGTATTTTCCATAAAAAATAATTTTTCCTAAAAATTGTCGTATTTGTTTTCTATTTTGGGGAGTAGGAAAATCTTTTATGAAATCAATAAATGTCTTTTAAAGGTGTAATCGTATTCTTTTGTAATATATGACCTAGATACTTAACAGAATCACTTGCAAAATTACATTTTGTAAATTTTAGCCTAAAACCTTCTTCTCGAATAGCCTCCAGCAATTTTTAAAAAGTGTTATATGTTCATTAAATGTCTTAGAGAAAATCAGTATATCATCAATAAAATTCACTGCAAATCCTGTTAGACCATTTTTTCTTAAAATATTTCCTAAAATCCGTTGGAATATTGCTGGTGATGTCTTAAGACCGAAGGGTAAACAAGTCCATTGGTAATGACCTTCTTGGGTTACAAAACCCGTTTTGTATCTGTCTGTAATTTTTAAAGGGATGGACCAGAAAGCTGAATTTATATCCAGAGTTGTAAAATAATTACAATTTATTGTTTTTGTTATTAAATCTTCTATGAGAGGAAATGGTTGTGATTGAGGTATAATTATCTTATTTAAATCTCTAAAGTCTATGCATAATCTACTTTTTTTTCCATCATCTCTTTTAAAAGCTAAAGTAACAGGTGCTGCAAATGGACTGTAAGATTCCTCAATCAACTCATATTTTAAAAGTTGTGAGACTTGATCTTCTATTTCTATCCTGTCTTGGACTGAACATCTATATGGTCTTTTATAACAATATTTTTCAACTTGCAAATCTATACAGGCCTCGTACTTTTTCACTTTTCCATCATATTTATTTTTTGCAAATATTTCCGTGTAACTATCCAATAATATGTTTATCTGTTTTATTTGATCAATATTTAAGTATTCTGTATCTATATTAAATTTGGTTGTGTCTATACCTTCATTAAAGTTGACTTCGTATTCTTTTTCTTCTATATTTATTTCCATATCTTCAACCTGTTTATCTTCAAACATATTTTTAGTACTTATTTTTATATTGTTTGTTTTTTGTATTTGGATATTTAAATTCTCATCATGAGTCAATCCAAATTTATGTATTGAATCTAATCCCAGTATAAGATCATATTCAAAATTTTCATTTTCAAATATAAATGCATTTATTCTAATCTTCTTATGCAATAACTCCGCATCCAGTGTAATTAACCCTTTAGTTGTGCCTCCTCCACTTATTGTTTTTATTGTGTTATAACAATAATTTGGCTTCATATTTGTCACTTGAATTAATTTTGAATTTATTAATGTTATTCGTGAGCCCGGGTCATACAGCCCTTTGGCTTCTAATGTATTATTTAACATCACATTAATCTCAATTAGTGGAGGGAGTTTTAGTTTTTTGGATCTTCATTACTTAGTTCAACTTTTAATATTGAATTAGAATGTAAATTTTTGCCATCGCTTGTTTTTTTTTCAAAGTTATACCAACAAACATTCTCTTGGTGAAATCTATTTAATTTTCCTTTATTCTCACAAATACTGCATTGTTTTTTTTCAGTTTGTTTTGTTTCTTGTTTATAGAATGTATGTCCTGTGCTTATCTTCCTTGTCAAACTTTCTAGTCCTCTTACGCAGTTAAATAAGTCATTTACTTCTTTAAGGCTCTCTCTGTCTATTCTATCCATTATAAAGTTTGGTAGACCAGTGGCAATCAAATAAATCAGAGTTTGTGTGTCTATTGATCTGTTTATTTCTAGTAACAATCTCTCTTTCTTAAGAGCATATTCTAACATTGATCCATGTATGTATTTAAAATTCATAGCATACCTTATTGGAGACCAGCCTTTATCAGCAAATGTTTCACTTAAACTTTTCTTCCATGCAGACCAATCTGAATCAATAGTATGTTTGATAATCATTGAGGTGTACCAATCTATACAATTATCTTCCAATAGTAATTTTAGATTTTCTATTTTTTGTAGATTTGTATCAATTTGTAAACGTGTACATTCATTTTCAAAAGCATTCAACCATTGTTCAACATTTGTTGTATTTCTTGAAAACTTTGCCATTGAAAATTGTGCTGCTAATTTTGTCTTATTTTCTGTTTTTTTAACGATGTTGGTTCTGTTGATGACGACTCCTGACCTTGTTCCAATTTTTCAAGCAAGAACCCATCAAATTGTAAGTTGTCATTATCTAAATATGTTAATTGCATTTCCTTGGTTAATGTTATCCAAACCTGTCTCTTATCATACCTTTTCTGAAGAGATTTTTTTATTTTTTCAAATATGTCATGCTATACTATTTCTCTGTGTAAATGCACTGATTGATACTCTCTAGGCACAACATATGGTGCGTTTTGTGTATCCGTAATAGAGATTATGGCATACATATTTGTCTTATTATCATCCGGTTTGGCTTTTATCACAAATTCAAATCTCAATTTCTCCATTGTAGGTTAGGTTTTTTCCACATGTATATTAGTTGTCGATTTATAAGATCATGGGTTGTTTTCGTTGTGAAGCATAACAAAATGTGATTCATCTAAATAAAGAGATTTATTTATTAATTACAGATAGGTGTAAACTTATATTTAAGTAATTTATCAACTAATGCAATAGTTACTAACCTAAATAAAGAGAATCGACAATTAAATGATCATGCTTTACTCTTCACTTTCAAAATAAAACTTATTCACAAAAAACTGTGTTTGAACGAAATTATTTTTATTATAATTATGTGAGTTTAATCTCCCTGGTTACTATCGGCTTTGACACATTATAATTTCCTTACTCCTGGCTCCATCTTACGGCTAAAAACTAATCTAAAATATCAAATGTCAATGACCTTTCATAGATGCTGGATAAAACAGTTTATTAGGCAAATTTTTAGGTATCTTTATCTAAAACTGAAACTTGTAGCTGAAACATTCGTAACCACGCGATATTGGTTGGTTGCAAAACAATGACTAATGGAAACTGAGTTAATAGAGCGCTCCCATGCATCCGAAGGAACGATAAGATTATTGTTTGGCTAATTGACATTGTTTGCATTTATTATGTTAAATGCAAACAATTATTTTACACCATCAACAAATTCCTAAGATTTATACTAGTGAACTAAGTAGCAGTAATGACACACAAACGCACTTCTATTTTCATCAGTCTGTTTATAGAACTTTGGAGATCGTTTTCGAATACCTAGGATCGCGGAGCTATGCGCGCTTCACTATTTTACTAAGCAGTTAAAAACGCTTGGCTTCAGGAACAGTATATTTATCAATAACATAATAATAACTTCGTTCTGTGCAAGGAAATAATTTCCAGAAGTAATTTTCTAATCATAAATTTCATACAAAATTATATGAAATAACTCAACGTAAGAACGCCGTTGTTGTAAATACAGCTTCGTGGGATGTTTTGACAATACATGCCATTTTGAAATAATGTTCTGATCGCAGCTAGTATGGCGCTGCGATTCAAACCATCGTCTTTATTTACAATAAGTATAAAATGTAGATTTGATGTTTGTATTTTCTTTTTGGTATTCAATATTATATATGTGAGAAAGAAAAAAGAAGCGATAGCTGTGATAGTATGCTTTTATTCATAAATAAACACTGGTTCCCATTAAGTGGTGCGATGCACTTACAAACCTGACATAAATTATTATTTATTATTATTTCACATCATCAACTAAGCCACATGAAGTTGAATATTGAACTTTAACTTCAAATATTTTGTTTCATAAGCTAACATATATAGAATTAAGTTGTAAAGTAAGTTCATCGTCAATCATTACAGCCTATAAAGTATGCTGAACGCCGAACCTATAATCACCACGCTGGGCAGGCAGGTTGATGATCGCAGTTCCAGCCAGTACGCAGGATGACGCTGCATCATCCGGTAGGATATTGCTATGACTGCCCTCCCCATGAGATTGAAAGGGGGTGGAACTATTTCAGGTATCACACGTCCTATAACAAACGTAAAACACAATGTTTACCCAAAATCAGGCTCAAAAGCAGCAATTTACTTACAACATGGCATATCAATAAGAGCATCAGGAATTTAATGAACTTTCCACTTTTATAGACCGTTTATTTTCATTGTTGCATTGCGTGTTATTGGAATTCACAGCGATTATACCAGGGCTCCAGAAACAGTGGTAGTAGTTAAATTGTTTGCAAGTATGTTTTCCTGGGTGGGTTATCTGAAATTGCTTGTGCTAGGTTTGGTTAGGCGAATTAATTAAGCTTAATCATTACTTTTATGTAATATATCTATCTATAAGTTCAGAGTTAACAATTGACACTTTGCACCTGATGGTATGTGCACCTATGTGTAATAATTGAATAAATATTGTCTAAAAAATTGTCTCAATTACTTAGTTCCAAGATAAGTATCGCTAAGAACTTATCAACGTCAATTATGGGTCAGACTAAATAAGTGCAGAACAAGATGCGGACGTTCCAATTACCACCTTGGGGAATAAAGGAATCTTCGGCATGTGATTGTGGAGCGCCAGATCAAACTATAGCCCATATTGTAAACGATTACCAGCTTCTTTTCCCGATGGTCTTGAAGAACTTCATCATCTAATTCAAGCTGCTGAGAAGTGGCTAGCTCAACGCCATACGATATGATGAAGACTAAGAACTTGTGCTATAGAAACTAAATAATTAAACACATTTGTTTCAATCAGTGCAAGCCAAGAACAAAAATTCATGTTTATGCACACAACGATTTGTCCAGTGTGGGAATCGAGCTCACGACCTCAGGAGCGGAGTGTGGGTATACTCGCCTCCATGCCATATCGGTCGTCAAAATGAAACACTATTATATAGCGTTTTATTTATACAATGCAACAAGTTTGTTTGTTTGTTCGTTTTCGACGAGTTTCAGCCACCGGAACAGGCCGGATTTCGCAGAGGATATGGCACCATAGACCACATACACACAGTAAGGCAGATTATACAGAAGACCGAGGAGTATAGTCAGCTTCTGTGTCTGGCATTTGTGGACTATGAGAAGGCCTTTGACTCTGTTGAGATCTGGTCGGTTCTGGAATCCTTGCAGCGGTGCCAAGTAGACTGTCGCTATATCGAAGTGCTGAGATGTCTTTATGAATCCGCCACTATGAATGTCCAAGTACAGAACCAGCAGTCTAAGTCTATCCAGTTGCGCAGAGGGGTGAGACAGGGGGATGTAATATCCCCGAAACTGTTCACAAGCGCGCTGGAGGACCTATTTAAGACGCTGGACTGGAAAGGCAAGGGCATTAACATAAACGGTGAATACATCTCGCACTTACGATTCGCTGACAATATAGTCTTGATGGCGGAAACGTTGGAGGAGCTGCAACAGATGCTGAACAGCCTGGCATCAGCCTCGCGACGGATAGGTCTCGGCATGAATTTGGATAAAACCAAAGTCATGATCAATGCCCGCATTGTTCCGAGACCTATTGTCGTGAATGGCCACCTACTTGAAGTTGTTTCCGAATATACCTACCTCGGGCAGATTCTGCAATTAGGCAAAAACAACTTTGAGAAGGAAGCCAAAAGGAGGATCCAACTTGGCTGGGCAGCGTTTGGGAAACTCCGTCAAGTCTTCTCGTCACCTATACCACAATGTTTGAAAACGAAAGTTTTCAATCAGTGCGTCCTACCTGTTATGACCTACGGTGCCGAAACGTGGACACTCACAGTAAGACTGATTCGCCAGTTCAAGGTCGCTCAGCGAGCTATGGAGCGTGCTATGCTCGGAGTCTCTCTGAGAGATAAAATCAGAAATGATGTTATCCGACAGAGGACCAAAGTCACCGACATAGCATACAGGATTAGCAAGCTGAAGTGGCAGTGGGCTGGCCATATCTGTCGAAGAACCGACAACCGATGGGGTAAACGAGTTCTTGAGTGGAGACCGCGACTTGGCAAACGTAGTGTAGGGCGTCCACTCGCCAGGTGGGGTGACGATTTGCGAGCGGTCGCTGGCAGATGCTGGATGCGGCAAGCCGAAGACAGGGGAAAATGGCGCGATTTGGGGGAGGCCTATGTCCAGCAGTGGACTAGTATAGGCTGATGATGATGATGATGATGATGAATGCAACAAGTATAAGATTTGAACTTTATTGTTTACTTATTAAGTATAAATATTCAATTTGCTGTTTGGTTCGCTGTCGCCATTTCAAAACCTTAAGACGGCAACCGTAACAACAGTTGTAGGTGTTTCGATCTATGTGCTTTTTTTTTTTTTTTTTTTATTATCGTCTGTAAAAAAATGCTGCTTACGCACTGTCTCCCGGCCAAAAGGGGGAGACCGGGAGGGGGTGTGGGGCTCACTGCGGCCGACGCGACCACCGCAGTCCTACCCACTAAAAAACTTCAGACGACGCCCACCGCTGTTGAAAAGGGGCGAGGCACCAGTGCCCGGGTTTGTAGCTTCTGGTACCCCGCCCGCGGCCAACGTCCCCCGGATCAGAACCGGGGAGACCTCCTCAGGAAGGCGCAATTTGCAGCGCCCTCCCTACCTCTATGTGCGGCCATGGCGTAACTGGCCGACTTCGGGGGGGGTCTATGGCGAGACGGAAGGGGCCCCCTGCCCCCGCCGCCTAAGACCCCCCGGGCGCTGCCTGACGGGCCCTCCTGGCCCGCCCGCTGCGCCAACGGCGTAGCCGGAGAGAGAGCGGATCCCGCTCCCTCTCCCGCTCCGCGGCCTCCTTCTGCGACATCACCACTTCGCAGAAGGAGGCCATCGCCTCCCACGCCGTCTCGCTGTCGACCATCATTTGCATGATGGTCGGCAGCGAGAGAGCCACTCCACCCAGGGCCGCGGCTAACGTCGACCGCGGCCCCGCCACCGCACGACACCAAAGTGTGCTGCGCGGTGTCTTCCGCGCAGTCACAGTGGTGGCAACACCGGGTTCGATCTATGTGCTACTTCAACTTGCAAAATGGCCTTGCTATGTCAGTCACTAACTGATGGGGCTGGCTCTCCTACGAAATTCTTTCTGATTCTAAAACGCAGAGACACTACAAGCTATATTCTTTGTACCCTAAGCGGCTTTTAGCTTCCATATAGAAGAAGATCGTAATTGAAGTATGTAACTAATGGATAAATTTAAAAGAACATAGCCTGTGAGTTTCTTGCCTGTTCTTCTTACAGAGCGGTGGCTCGATGCTGGCACATATATTCACTTACACTTAAATATTTTTTGTTTTTAATTGTTTTGATTATTTTAAGCTTCGTGATTTCAGTGTAATCATATGTCGATTGTATTTATCTTTATGAAGTATATCTTTATAGTTTATGAAGTAAAAGATTTTGAAGTTTGAAGTTTAAATATGAGGCCTATTTTCAGGCACCTGGTCTCGTATGCCAGGCAACCTATCCCGGTGGACGTGAAAAACTTTTAGAGTGGTCTATGTTCAGCAGTTAACTTCATATCGTTAGCCATAATGATGATGATAATTAAGTGTGCACAGAAATACTATTTATGTTGCACACTAAGAATAGTCATTAACTTGTATTTTTGTCACAAAAAATGTGTAAAAATAATATCTGTCTTAAAAGAAACACAATTTTTATCATGTGAACCTTATCAGTCAAGGGTTAGGTCACATAATCAGAATTCAATATTGCATACTTATGTACTATGAACGTGAACCCACTCATAACAATACAAGCGCATAGAACATTTACAAGAGCTCTTCAATTTATTTTCCCCTATAACACATAATTATATATAAGTGTGTAGATATGTAATTTTATTCCTAAATAAAGAATTCAATGGTTTGTGTTACACGGTAGAACAGCTTAACAAACGAAAGATTAAACATTTGCCTTACGTTTTATCATAATACACACTCGCTTTCGCTCGGGTGCCTTTCAAAACCTGCTAAAATAGCAGGAAGGAAGCGAAAACGACTTCGGTCCAACGTTTAACCCTTCGGAATATGTACATACTGTGATATCCTTATAAAGAGATTTTTACTAAAGCGTGTTACCTACAACGGATCGGTTTTTAAAGGTCTACAGGATTTCATTAACACGATGACGCTAATTTCACATTCTTCTTCTTCTGTCGTGTCGATGACAAATCAATTCCTCACACTGATAGCTATATTTTGCCTAATTTGCCGCCACAGTTAAACTTAATAAAATAAATTAAGCACATATATAGGTATTTATGCAAAAGATTTGCTGTTTTTATGTCAACTGCAACCGAAATCTAACTTATTCTAAGAACTAAATAATCATAACCATCTTAGCTCATAAAAATTGTATTACTCGGCAGAACCTTCTCACAAACCCATACGCAGACCCAGTGCGGATTGGCTGAGGCAGGTTGTCATTATTTTTTATAAACTGTATTATTATCCAATCACCGAGTGCCGCGGAACTAAGAGCGCTTCTCACACACAATATTTATTCAAGCGACCTTTGCGTCACTGCAACTACAATTTTTAACTTTAGAACAGAAATACATTCAATTGTTTCACATAGCAAAGCTTAAGTAAATTCACATCAAAGTCTTTCTTTTCCAATAGCCCACCATTTGTTTTGACTATCTAGCTATTAAAGTGACACAAGCAATTTATTTTGCGGACAACATTTGGGCCCTTCGACTAGTAGTCCGGTGTAATCCAATTTGTGTGTGCACGCGCGCAAAGGCCACATCTCACCGCGGCCTATTCTCGATTTACACATGTCGACCGGTCAGGCTGTTTGATTTGATTTCGTCGCTTACAGGATTTAGGAAAGTTTCCCATTCGTTGCTGCCTCTCTGTAAATGTTTGCCGTAAGCCAATTCGTACCGGAATCAATTACGGGGTTCGAAAAATCTGGTTTTTGAATTTTCGGGAATTTTTTTTTATTTTTTAACGAATACTACATACATACTTGTATATACAATTTTAAAGACATTCAATTAGTGAGTATGTAAAATCTTACATAGAAGTCTTAGACTATTTTAAATAACTATTATTTTAAGAATATTTTATTATCATACATCCTGATTCAAGCGCAGACGATATTACTAATTAGGTTACACTTATCACAACTCAAGCGCTCAAGGATTTTTGATATCATTAAGGCCCATAGTACACGGCGTATTTTAAACGCGCCGACGACGCGCGTTTCAGAAACGCGCGTCTTCGGCGCCGTGGACGCTGCTTGTTGCGTTTACATTGATTGATCTTTTTAAAAAAAGTACTAAAGCGAACGTAAGCAGTATTGTCTCAACCGAGGCCATTGTGCAACTGAAGAAGAGGAGTCTCTGATCAAAACGCATAAGCGCAGTAGAGGCGCGTTTCACGATCGCCCCGTGTGCTTAGGTTACTAGGTTGCGTTCGAATTGCGTTTGAAGCGCGTATACGCGCGTCATCTGCGCGTCGTCGGCGCGTTTAAAATACGCCGTGTACTATGGGCCTAAGTTCACTAAAACAGTGTTGTGTGAAAATGTAATATGGTGGTACTAGTTAAACTACTAGAGAGCCGAGGTTAGACCAAGAGCTATCTACTCTGAGCGGTGAATTAGCAGATCGTTAGCTAATATTACCTACTACTGCAGTTCGTATTCGCGTGCAGAATTGTGAATGTGAGATTGATGAGACGCTTACTGTGCTACATTAATTGAATGCGTTCTCGCGGAAACCGGCAACCGGCTATGAAATATAAAAAAACAATATATAACCTAAAATCACGAAGCATAGATTGACTTACATGCAAAAACATAAGTGTAAGTGAATCTAAGTTCCGAGTTCTGAGCCACCGCTCTGTGAGAAAAACTAACTAGATACTCACAGGCTATGCTCCTTTAAATTATCAATTGGTTAGGTACTCAAATTATTATTATAGACAGTCACTCCTAAAGTCATCCATTTTATCGAACCCGGATCCTTTTCAACAAAAATGTCACGAGGTTCAGTAGAGAGAAAAATTTATCGCATAAGCTTTCTTACGTAGCCGGTAAGTCTCACTTGAGCCATGTCGCTATGTGAACTCGCAAGTTACCCTAAAGACGTCGAACATTACGGGACATTCCTCGCGTGTTTCTATCACGGGGCCAGTGGACTGACACGTAATTGCTATGCCTTTGAAGACAGCCGGGAATTCCTACCCTCAATGTGTGAATAAATGGAACCTAACCCGAATTCCTTAATGCGTATACCTTGAAAACCGTTTTCCTGAAATCTGTTAGGACGAGAAGGTTTCTTGAATATTCAAGAATTTGTGGTGATACAGTTTATATAATTAACTGTTTGAAGTAAGTCATAAACAAACCCTTTTATGACTAACTTCAACTCGTGGTTTCGCCCGAATTACCTTTCATTAATGGCGTATTTTATTCTATGTAAAAGCAGAGTTCAAAGATTCGCTGGATGGGTGACCGTTCGTGTGTAAAAGTAGTTTATAAACCTTTTTAGGTATCATATTTTCTTAAAAATATTTCAGACTGAAAAGTGTGATAAACAAAATCACTTTTTCATTAATAATATTCGCTATATACTTGATGCTAACTGGTTATTTTAACGACCATACGAATCTTTTCAGTATTGTTTGCCAATAAAATTAACAAAGTTCCATCTCTTCTTACAATTATTTTTATATATTATTTTAGCGAATTTTACCCGCAAGTCTGTTGGCGTGTCTAATTTAAGTTTTTTTCATATAATTTTCCCGCTATAAGACGTCCATATTCGCGTCCAATATTTTTAAAGTCGCTCAATAGAACCTCGTATTTGGCTTAGCGACTATCATTAATTTTAGCGAGTACTTTAATTTCATTAACTATTACATAGTAATTGAAATAATTATGTAAAAACAATCTAATTATGATAACACTGACGTCACGAGGCTTACATTCACTTACATGCAACAAAACAAAAAAATAAGTGTAAGTAAATCTAAGGGCCAATACCGAGCTACTGTTTTGTAAAAAGAACTGGCAGGAAGCTTACCGATAAGTTGCGATAGGACTTCTTTGCGGAAAAGTGAAGCGTCATGTCTGCAGTTTTGTTTTATTTACTAAAGTAATACCGGTGGATTATTAACCGTTAAGTGTTTGTGAACATACATGAGTGTTGGTAAATCAAACAAAACAGTGCAACATTACTTTTTAAATTTTCTCTCAAGGAGTCCATGTGAGATCTCAGTATAGTCCCACATCTTTACTGAGGACTTAACGGGTTTAAGGGAGGGAATTTCATCTTCGATTTATCATCTTTATCACCACTAATTCTCATTTACTATAAATTATATATAATTAATATATCACTTACTTGACACTGGCTAAATGTGCTAGACGCACGAAGCCATTATTTAAAAGAAAGAAGAAATTGCAATATGCTATTAAGTGAAACCAAGAATATAACTGACGAAATGTGGGCGTATAATATGCCTCTGCCTATCCCTTAGGGGAAACAGGCGTGATATTATGTAATAATGCATATTGTATGTCATCGTTTTGTTATAGAATCGCACACATTGACCTCTAAATGATTACTGCATAACGTACCATGCGTGGTTAAGGAAGCGATGTCCAATCAAAATCACCCATTAAAACACTGATCATCTGTGTGCCAAATTTTTTATCATCCCATTAAGTACCCAGTCGACACCGACTATCATTGCATACGGAAAGGAGAAAAGCCGTATAACTTCCTCTTAATTACACATTAACACTCACCAAAGCGGTAGGTGCACATGATAATCTTGCCTCTATGAGAAAATTTCATACCGTCACTGCCATGGTATTATGACGGCAAAATAAATGCAGAACCCTTGGTAGGTATTATTATACCAAGGGTTCTGCATTTTTAGGACCAAATTCGACTCTGGCAATACTTTTGAATTTATTATATTTCCATCTAGCAATCACTTCACAGAACTTTATCCCATTTTACACGAATTTATTCAGCCGCCGGCTATTAATGCATAGAACAAGGAGAAAAGCCGTATAACTGCCTACCAATTACACATTCGCACTGTTACCAAAGTGGCACGTGCATATAAAAACCTTGCCTCTATGAGGCATTCCCATTCCGTAATACTCATTAGACCGCATCACAGCCGTGGTGCCGTAAAAGCCAAGAACTTAATTAACGTATCAAGGGTTCTGCATTTATTTGGGCGTGAATTCGGTGCTGGCAATAAAAATAAATAATGAAAATCGTTTCGGTGGGTTCCGTTGGCACGATATACAACGCTAGTCAGGTGAGCAGAGTTAGCTTTTGTTCTTTGTAATTTAAATCAGACAAGTCGCCCAGGTTTTGTTCATGATTTTTACCTCCTTGTTTAACTACGTGAGCTACGTGAAGAAGAGTAGAATTTGTACAACTAGATTTTGTTACTTGGATGGTTCATTTATTTAGCAAACTGATAGAGTTAGGGTGTAGGGTGTATTAATTTACTTTAAAAATAAATAATAGTCTTGAACAATTCATAGCAAAGTTTTTATCTGAATAATTTAGACATGAGGTTACCTACTTAGTAAGTAATAAAAAAATATTACATGAATTATTATCATTTTCAATTTACTTGAAATATTTAGTTTAGATGATGTACCAAAATGTAAATCATAATAAAACTTTATAATTTCTGTGTAATTTCACCACGTTTAGTGTACCTAATTAAACTATTTATGCAATCGCATAATCACAATGTTTTAATTTTAGAATGTACTGGTTATAAATTGATTAAGAATTGTAAAGGACTGGATAGTTATTGAGTCATGGACAGTTTCAGAGACTTAAATCAAAATGAGTTACACAATCATACACGACACTAATGCGCAAAATGTTACGTGACCACCGCCAAAATTAATCACTCAGTTGCAATTAATGGTTTTCATAGTAAATTCAATTATATTTACATATATCTACAGGCGGGGACCGCAAGCGGCCGTGTAACATTATTCCATTTTGCGAACGCTTAAAACGCTGGTCGCGCCATGACACGTTCATTTCAATTGAACATACGATGTCCGCGACGAATCAACGACTGATTTTCCGCATAATGCGATGGTGAACGTTTTAATAAGCAGACTCCATGTGGAGATTTAGCTTATTTTCTGTTTTAAAGCTAAATCTGTGAAAGTTTAAGTATAATCACGTTGTAAATTTTAAGCCGAAGATACGTCAAAAATATTATATGACGTTAGTCACACTATGTGATTTTGGAAACAAGACGTTTTAACATCAACGACGAAGATAATGTTAGGCCTTACAGTAAAAGCTTTAAGTGTAATCAAATATGATTTCTGTAAAGACCTTAACGCTTTGAAAAATGATATTACACAAACAAACTGGATACTAAGTCCTAAAATTATTAATTATTTGATTTTGTTGGTGTTTTATAATTCTTTTTAAATCGTATAAGTAGCTTTAAGACAAGTGCATAATAGGTACATATGGTGACATACCTAGACCCCGTCAAAAGTTTTAAGGCCAGAGAAAATTGAACATAAAAAGGAAATTTATTAAATAATCATTTAATTGCAATTCATTGTCGTAACCGCTTTTCAAATAATATTCATTGCGTTGAATATGAATAATTATAAATTAGGTTTGGCTTCATTATAAGTAAAAAAATATCTTACAACTGCCAATGCGGAGTTTGAACAATTCGATATTTTGCAAGATCTTTTTATATTATTACATTATTTACAGAACTTTTTTGCAGCATTTTAAGTTAAATAAAAATGTTTGTTGTTATTTAATGGATTTCTAATGTCTGTATTTATTGAAATTAATATTAAAGTTTCAAAATTGAAGAGATCTGACTACGGAGCCTTATAATATAATTGAATTCGTATGCTACCAGAGCTTTTAAAGTCTAGTCTAGTACTTTTAGTCTGAAAACTAATTGGGCTCAAAATAACGATGTAAATCGAAGATGGAAGATTCTGATCTAGTACAAATAGTTTGGCATTATTAGGTTACTGGAATGAAACTTCAACTGTTTATATCAGGTGCCGTGTGGTATCGGTCTGGAATAGTGCCACCCCTTTTCATCTCACGGGGAGTCGTAAGAGTCGACAAAAGAAATTCTACCGGATAATAGGCAGCAGAATAATCCTGCGTACTGGCTGGAACTGCGATCACCAACCCGCCTGGTGATTATGGGCTCGCGAATATATCTCTCTTGTCTTCTTTTATGGCATTATAGCGAATGTACCCAATCCCTCTTGGTGCAATTTGCAAGCAAAGTTGCAACAACAGCTAATTACATAGAATTCTGTAAATGTATAGGAATAACATTGACACCTTATGGCATTTCCATAAGTACAATTTTATTCAATTCCATACAAATTGCGACCGCAACCCGGCAAACGTAGTAGAGGACGGCCTCCCACGCGATGGACCGATGATTTGGTCAATGCGGCGGGAAGCTGATGAATGCAAGCAACTCAGGATCGCTCAATGTGGAAATCTATTGGGGAGGCCTATGTTCAGCCGTAGACATCATATGGCTGAGATGATGATACAAATTGCAGTGCTAGAGGAAAATTTACTATCGACTTGTACTACCAATTTACATGTAAGCAATATTTCGCTATGTTCAAAATAACCAATAGCTGTTTGTTCGTGTATTATTTATGTGTATTGTATAAAAGCGTGACCAATTACTAATTTTGCTCACCTGCACCAATTGCTAAAGGAAATAATGAACCTCAAACAAAACAAACGACAAAACCCATTTAGAATGGTCAACAACACAGAGTTCGGTTCGTATTCTCTGCGGGTGTGAAATTAAATTCAAGTTATGTCAATACCGTATACAAAATTAAGAGCGAAATAAAACGTGTCCAATTAAGGATCCCTTGGATCAGTGGAGCGAGAACTGTAATTAGTGGTGTGTGGTCGTTGGGACGACCAATTTTCCCTCCGGAAAATTTTTAGCAACCCTAACGTGTTGGCAACTAAGGCTAAAATCGCGTGTTGTTTGTAAACTTTGGGACGTTTTAAGACATTCTGTAAAATTTTTGCACAATATTTTAACGAGGAGTGATATCAAATACAATAAAATCAATTTTATATCTTGAGAACAATTTAGTGGAAGCTCGCTTTTTAATGGCATTTCTTTGTTCTGTCTAAGATATCTTGCAAAGGTAATGAATACACAAATACCAACTTTGCTTTTTGACGATTATTCTTAACCGAGCTTCATTAGAAAGCTAACTGTTAATTTAAACACACTTACGGATTTCAATCGTGGTTTGTCAAACTACATATTATACATACATACGTATTACTCATATTATCTAATTATTTTCACTAGCTATTGTACTTGTATTCTAGTCACAAAACGGAATTCTAATCAGGTATTATGTAATCTTTTCTCTGTAGGTTTCAAATAAATTATTTATTTCTAGATATATTTACTAAGTACTAACACACGAATATGTTTTAACTACTTTTGTTATTCTCGTCAAGACGGCAGTGTTCAATTAATAAGCTTTTCATAAACTAAATTGGTTCATATTATATACAATATATTAATATAGGTAAAATAATAGACACTGTCATATTTAATTATATTACAAGAGCAAAAATATAGGTCCAAAAAACGACCAAGGTTAAGTAACGATAACATTAAGTAGTATAATTTCCACTTGATTTCTTCTAACACGTTAAATGCAAAAAGAACATCAAAATTATAATTTGTACAGAAAAGATAAACTATTAAAAAACAAGTGATAATAATAAAAAAACGTACCGACATTCTCAGTATCACTGGGAGCGTGAAACTAATTTTAAGTGCTGCATGTCTAAAGGCAGTATATATTGAAATCGTGCCCAAACTGACAAGTTAGGTGTTTACACAGCGCGCCAAACGTTTATTTACTAAGGGAAAAGTTTGATTGTAAACAATTTCTATGTCTTCGAATTGTATGCTCACATTTCAAGTATGAAGTACAAGAAGAATAAAAGGGGCAAATAATTTTTATTTACTTACATACATACGTCTGGTTCCCCGAAGGGCTAGGCAGAGGCATAGCATATTATACGCCCACATTTTGCCAATTATATTGTTGGTCCACGAAATAGGTGGCGAACCTATTGCTGCTTGCCGCATACTTTTATGTTTGCCAGAGCCTCGTCCGTTGATCGGCAAGTGCACCACTTGCAGGTGAGGTTGGCTTGGGCACCAAAAATGATGGTAGAAGTCATATACATCAGGTTTTTATTTACCTTCGAATTTTCAAAGTATTATTGCTTTTATTATACGTGGTAGGTTAATTTTAAGTGTTACCATATAATAGGTTGGGGAAAAAGTCTTTTCGTATTTTTATATGTAAAGTCAAGACATTTTTTCCAAAGTTTATTTACATTTATTTTCAATATATATGAACCGTTTTGTTGAATAACTTTCTGCCATTTTGTGGGCAGAGACATTATCCCGTTACTGTAGAAACTTTGGGACTTCTGATCAAAAAAACGGGACAAATAGTTTTGGCAGTCCTCTCTTGAGGTCAACCTTACAGAACCTAAGGAATTCTGCAGAGACCGAAACAGGTGAAAATCTGAAAGCGCAAGGTCAGGGCTATATGGTGGATGCACTAGGACCTCCCAGTCGAACTCTCTTAATTTTTGCTGAGTGGCTAAAGATGTGTGTGGTCTAGCGTTATCGTGATGAAAGACCACACCCTTCCTGTTGATCAATTCCGGCCGTTTTCTCTCGACTGCTTCCTTTAATCTCATCAGTTGCTGGCAGTAAAGATCAGAATCGATGGTTTTGCCGGGCGGTAAAAGCTCATAATAAACAATGCCCTTCCAATCCCACCATACACACAGCATCACCTTATTTCGTGTTAGGCCAGGTTTGGCCACAGTCTGTGAAGCCTGGCCAACTTTCGACCACGACCTTTTTCGCACGTTCTTGTCGTACGTGATCCACTTTTCATCGCCAGTTATCAATCTCTTCAAAAACGGCTCGGTTTCATTACGTCTCAATAATGAATCGCAAATGAGTACACGGTCCATTAAGTTTCTTTGAGTGAGCTCGTGTGGCACCCAAATATCGAGCTTTTTTGTATAACCAGCTTTCTTCAAATGGGTCAAAACTGTTTTGTGGTCAATTCCCAGTTCTTCAGCTACATCGTAACTACTAATATGCCGATCTTGCTCCACTCTTTCAAAAATGGCGTCCATTTTATTCGTAACAGGGCGACCAGAGCGAGGTGCATCTTTAACATCAAAATTTCCGGACTGAAAACGTTTGAACCAAATTTGTGCTACTCTTACTGACACTGCACCAGGTCCATAAACATCACAAATTTTTTTCACTGCTGAGTTGCATTTTTGCCTTTTTTATAATAAAATTTTAAAATGTATCGAATTTCTTCATTAGATTCACTCATTTTTACGGAGAGAAAAACAAATGAAAAATAGCGGGAAACAACTTTTTTTTATTTTTTTCTTTTCTTTATAATGGAACCTTTTTAATGTTACCAAAACCAGCCAGACACAAAACAGTCAAAAAAAATTTATAATAAGTTTATACCTACGTTATGCGAAAAGACTTTTTCCCCGACCTAATATATTGTGTTTTTGTTTCTTTTATTTCCATGATTTTTTTTACATATGTCGTCTACTGTTGAATGTTTTTTCCTTATTTCGGACTGCTGGAAGAGATTCCTTTTGGAATAAGCAGCTCCATTGTACATTGTTGTATAACATTTATATCCATTACATGTTTTTTGTACATAAGTTGTTAAATAAATAAATAAATATTAAATATCATAACCGATTTGGTGTGAAGGTAAGTAAGGTTGTGTGTTTCTTTGTTTTGTTAAATGTGCAATAAATGATAATAGATAAATATCCTTTATTATTTATTTATATTTTTATATGCCTCAAGAATTAGTTATAATATATATATCTTACTTACCTTATAGCGAACTAGCTAAATTGGGTCCTTAATAATCTCGATATTTCTGTCTCTATTAGGTATTCTACAGTAATGAGAATATTATTCCCCACACGCGAAGTTCAACCAAAGGAATACCCAATGGATTAGCATTTATCTTATTTGGGTATAAAATGCCATATTCATTATTAATTTACAGTGTTAAGTATACATTTCTGTCATGTTTTATATTGTACTAAATTATTGGTGGTGTGACCGACATAGCGAAGCGCGTTTGCAAGCTGAAGTGGCAGTGGGCGGGGCACATAGCTCGAAGAACCGACGGCCGATGGGGCGTTAAGGTGCTTGAATGGCGACCACGAATCAGCAAGCGTAGTAGAGGGCGGCCCCCCACGCGATGGACCGATGACCTGGTCAGGGCGGCGGGGAGCAGGTGGATGCAGGCGGCAAAGGATCGATCTACGTGGAAAGCAATTGGGGAGACCTATGTTCAGCAGTGGAATTCAGATGGCTGATATGATGATGATGATGAAATGATTCATCCAGTGCCGTGTAATACCGGCCTAAAGCCGTAAAAGTAGTACGTCGTAAGGGCCGACTAAGAGAAACTAAAGGGGATGATTTGAACTGCTATCACCAACCAGGCCACCGAATTATTTGCAAATGTCCCCAATATAATGTTAACTATTAAAGGTCAAAGTGCAGCAAAAGAAATTATTTGGCTGAATTGGTGAAATAAATTAACCCAAGATTTCTAAGTCGACTTGTAGGGAAATGGCAAAATAGGGCTTGATACTTTTACTATGATCATCTGGATTACCAAATCTCCAGTACTATGGATATTATTTCCCGAACGCCAAGTCAATCAGAGAAATACTCAATTCAGATTGGCATGTATCCAGTTTCAGCATTCATATTATTTTGCTGTGGAAAGTCTTTCTAATAAATTGGTGCTATGATAATAGGTATTATAAAAATAAATACTATTATAGATAGCTCGTTGGCTTCAATTATTGTAAATATTTTAAGTACCTAACATAAAAATCTGTCTTTGTGTAGCTTCATTTCATTATATTCTTCATTATAATTATGTAAACATAGATATTCACATTGTCACATATGAAAAGACCTAGACCCCGCTAGAAGTTTAAAGGCCAGAGCAATATGAACATAAAGTGGCAAAGTATTAAATTATTTATTCAACTATAAAACTTACAACCATTTTTACGGGCACCAAACCTAATAAGATAGAGAAGCTGAGCTTACAGTTTTCAGTAGTCAGGTTTTTACCTGACTAAAATATTAATAATAATTCAATTGCAATAAAATGTCTTAACATCATCATATCCTAGCATTATCCCGGTTGCCCTAGACTTAAGATAAGTGGCCAGAGTCTGTTCACTGGTATAACTAGCTTTTGGCCGAACATAAATATTTAGTTTGGGATTTTATAAATTGTATATATCTATTTACTATATGTATTTATTGGAGTCCTATTCTAAACACAAATAAAACTATTAAAATAAAAGTTATAATTTTAGAGCTAAAATCTATGGGCATCATAAAAAACTTCACATTTTTTATGAGGTTTACGTTTAACGAGAGCATATTTTACGACAGGGAAACGCCATTACTGGACTTATTGACATTCTGTGTACATTATTATTTGTGGCATTGTTCGATGTTTATTAATTGTTATTAATTTTGTGTTGGGGACATATCTATTTCAATAATTAATATTATTTTGGCCTCAAAGTACATTTACAATCAATATGATTCACCATTTAGGTTTTTTGTTAGTGACAGTGGGCGTGGCATAATATATAGCTTTCAGAACCGACTATTGATTGGGCGTTGGTTCTTTAATGATTACAGTAAACAAGCAAACCTATAATACGTAGCAGTGAACGTAATATGGCTCATAGATGATGATAGAAGCAAGTGGCTAAAGATCGATCGACCTGTAAAGCAGTTGAGGTAGTCTTTGCTTCCAGGTGGATTTCTTGTAACACGTACAGTCAAAATTATATCTATAATCATTCCTGAATAGTTCTGCGATAAACTATAGATATTAAAGCAAATGATAAATCATTTAAGCCCTTGTGGCAGGCGCTCTCTCTCATGGTGCTTTTATTAAAAGTGGGTGTAAATTCGATGCTTGCTGTGGACAGACTGTGACGTAATCAAAGACTGAGGGGAAAATATCTTAAGGAATTTCTATAATTGTGAGTATTAAACGAATTCGAAGTCTCTAAAAGCGATGTTGATAGATCAGCTCATTGAAAAGCGTATACTAATTAGGCACAGTAACCTTCACAGAAATTTTAATACGTATACGCTAGTCATGACCTCTAATCATATTTATTTCTAATAGCAAGGGTGCTGAGTGATCAACCTAGCCAACCTCACCTTTTTTTTTGTTTTATGTCGGTAACAAAATTTATAAATGCACTGCCTCCCGGCCAAAGGGGGACTGAGAGGAGTGTGTGGGACTCACCACTGGCAGACACGACCGCCAGCAGTAATACCCACTAAAAATCTTCTGACGACGACCGCCGTTTGTTGATAAAGAGGCAGGGGCCAGTACCTGGGTCTTCTGACACCCCTTCTGCGGCAAACGTCCCTCGGAACAAAACCGGGAGGACCTCCTCAGAGAAGCGCAGTGGACCCGCCTCTTTTACTTCCTTGTTGCACCAAAGCGCGTGTGGCCGACTTCCCGTAGGGTACATGGTTAGACAGCAGGCGCCCCTGCCCTCGCCTCCTAAGACCCTTTTAGCGCTCGGTCCAAGGACTTACCTTTTTAAACTCTGCTTTACTTTGGTGATCGTTTCAGACCACCGAGCACCACGGAGCTACTAGCGCTTCACTTAATTACTAATTAGAGAATAAATGAATGGTTAAATCAAGCCTAAGTTACAGCTTCAAACTAACCAGCAATAGACAGAAAGACATGCCTGAAACCAAAAAGCCCTCAATAGTAACATATCCTGAGAATTTCTGGAACTGAAGCTATCTTGTTGTATTTTAATGGTTTTCTTATCTACGACTGTTAACTGACAACCGCTTTGAGTCTTACGTCAACTTGGTTCCATCATATCTGATGTCTTACGCTAGGTGACAAGGGTTAAGTCCAATTTAATTAAGCGTCGGGACCCTATCAAAGGATCTGTTGATGTAATTACTTTGAGATTTTCATTAATTTGCGATGGATTCGTAAACAGTTCATTACAGTTGCTTTATTGCTTATTGTGTAGGTATATAAATACAAAATCAAGGTTAACAAAACACTTGATATTGATTAATAAACAACAATCTTGTTCCTTTGTGATATCTGACCTTGTCTCACGATTCTTTCTTGTCAGAATAATTATAAAAAAGAACGACCATCAGCCCGCTTTGTTACACGTAAACTCCATGGGAACAATTACAAATAAACTTCGGATGAAATATCTCTATCAGGTTGATGATAAAAAGTAAATTACACTAATAATTTAGTTCCAATATAAGTATCATTAAGAACTTTTGTAATAGATACTAAATAACGGATACACATATTTAAATATGTTTTTTTTGTAAATATATACTCACTATATATAGAAAATACCCAGTCTAGAACAAATATTCATGTTCATGCATACACAGATTTGTCCTGAGTGAGAATCGAACCCACGACCTCAGGAGCGGCGTACTCGTCACCTCGCTTTATCAGGAATTTTATATTCTTCCTTTCTTTGCTGCTTGGATATATGCCTATATAATTATAAACTCTGATCAGGGCCGGAGGACTATAATGAAATGAATATTCCATTTGATGATTTGATTCCAATGAGAATTCCGGACATCACCATCCTAGCATTAACATGGTTATGCCCTAGACTTACCATTAACATTACATTTCCCCGGGACTCTCACGTTTCGCTAAAATTCAACCAAAGTGCTGAATGTAATGATATTATACCTGACACATTGAAATAAATATTTATGTATGTTTGCAAGTTCATCAAATACTGAGATAATTTCAAAGGATACTGAACACCCAATCTATAGGTTCACTACACAAGTTTTGTTGAACCACAGTAGTTAGAGCGTATCGATTAGGTTGACTTTAGAAGTACGAAATTGATTGTTAAGCTAATATGCATCGCAAAGCAAAGTCAAAACGCAGCTTAAGATGAAGAGTAAAATGGTTTATCATAACTGAAGAATCAGGTTATCATATTGTTTAAATTCTCTGACTAGACAATCTATTTTTACGTTTAATAATATAACAAAAAAGCGTTCCCGCGAGTTTTCTCTGTTATTTTTATGTTTATTTAAATTATATTGTTTATATCTAATATAGAACTGTTTGAACTCTTATCTTAGTAATTATTAACTCTCACAATATGCTTTACTATGTACTGGTATAGTATAAATGCAGTAACAGAAGTATATTTACATTCACACTTCATTTATAAATGAATCCAGCCCGCTGATATCCTGTAGGGCTTGCTATTTTTTATTTTATTTATTTATTTATTTAGTACACACACAGAAATATATATACAGAAATACTAAAAAACTAAGAAACATTGGGTACAGGGCACAGCTTATTACAAATAGAAATATCTTCCAGCTGTCCCGCGATAGGATAAACTTAAGATAAAACAGGCTAGTCTGTTTTATTGATTTAATGACTGAATAAACTTAGTATGAGGAGTGTCCACTTGAATAATTGGAAACAGTCTTTTTTAACATCTCCCTCTTACATCACTTTATCCTCTTCTGATTATTATTATATATATTTTTTCTCTACAATGACATATTCTTCGCAGTTTTGATTCATCCGCTGACTGTAGCTTTTATTAAGTCGTTGATGAGGTCAGCCAACGTCGCTGTAAAATAATTAAGGAGATATTTATGGATAAATTGATATACAAGAAAATAGCATGATTATACACTCCCAATAGAAATCGAATGCTACTGTTACTTATTGCAATTTGGATATATTTTTTTGGTTAATTTCCATTATTATTACTTAAAGCGACTGCTGTCTGACCTACGCAACAAACAATTTGACGCTAAGAACCTAGAGTCTGCGGATTTGAACCGGTTTGGCTGAATTTCAGTAATCAAATGGAGTACAGAGTTTTTTCTTTATTTTGATGTTATTTCCCAAATGTCGAATGGAAATGAATGTAATGTATTGAATTCTACACTCGGGACTTATGCGGTCGCCATGCCTTACTCGACGTCAAAACACATTTCGAACCACCTGTAAATGTGTCTTTTACATTGATTGAGGTAAACATTAGTATTTTTTATTTGAGTTGCAATTTACCTATGACCTTTTTCATAGATATTTCTTTATGGAATAAGCTGTGCCCTATACCCAATGTTTCTTAGTTTTTCTGTTTGTATATTTCAGTGTGTGTACTAAATAAATAAATAAATAAAATAGATTTCTGATTGTAATAAATATTTTAACAAAGGAATAAATTTTAATAAATCACACTTTAAAAAGTAATAAATTCAGCTCTTACTTTTCGGTCTTCCATTGCAATCAATTCATATCTTAGCATTATCCCGGTTGCCCCAGACTTAAGCCCAGGGTCTGCTAACTTGTCTAACCAGATTTGGCTGAAATTCTTTTATTACATGCAGCGACTGCCATCTGACCTCCACAACCCAAAGGGAAATATCATTCTATTGTTAAACCAGTTGTCAAAATATTAGAAGGCACTTCCTAATAACGACTGCCATAGATGTTCATGACAGCCGGGATCACCGGATTATCGTGCTTTCCGAGGCACATAGCAAGCGATAATTACGCACATAAGTTCGAAAATTCATAGGTGCACCACTTGGGTTTGAACCCTAGACCCTCTGAATAAGAAGTCTTCGGGTCTCGCCACTGGGCTATCGTCGCGTCAATCAACTAAAGGTTTTAAATAACATTCGGACAAAAACCGTAATCTCCTAAATTGTCAACCTTGAATTATTTTCAAATAAACATGTTCATATATCAAGATACGATTATTATATTACGAGCCGTGACTTGCAAAGCACATAAAGCCGGGTGGGGGCAGGGGGGCCCTGCTGTCTAACCATGGGCCCTCAGGGAAGTCAGTTTGGTTTCTGACCGGCAGTGCGTAAGGCTTTAAAAAATAAGTGAACAGACCTTCGGCCCTAAGCTAAAGTCTAGTATTATCCCGGCTACGATAATGATGATGATTTACAATTTTATACAGATTTATTGTAAGATATGATAAAGTTATTCCCCGTTTACAACTTTGCACTTTTAGCTCCTTTTATGTGCAGACGCTATATTTATATTTGCAATGCAACCTTCTCGACATTTGCCGCGAATATGTAAATGTTCTTTACGTTACTTGTAAATACATAGGGACCACTTTATGAACGGGTCGAACCTTATTCTTACAGCCTTTGTTTTCCATTCAAGGCGAGAAAGCTTTGCAAATTGTGTTCTATATTTTTATAGTTTACTTAGTGCTAGCTAATATTATTTTTAGTTTATATTTGAGTTAAATTTAACATTTTTCATTAAAGTACGAATATTTTTTTTATAACTTTGTGTTCTGCGATGTACCAATTCTATATTGATTGTAAAGCTTTATACAATCGAGATAGTTTTTCCCGAAGAAGTAGGCAGAGTCCTATTATTCGCCCACACTTCGACAATATAATATTTTAGTCCCACGTAATTTGTGGCGAACCTATTGCCGTTTACCTTACATAGTATAAGATCTGCTTAGTTTTCAATTAGATGCACCATGTCCGAAATGACCAAGAATATTTATTAATTATTATTGTTCATCATGTTTTCTAGACATCACTATCCCTTTATCTTTAATACAAAATAATATTGTTAATTAAGCTATTGTTGCAAACTTCATCTTTCATATTTGCATATTTTAATAAACGTCCCCGCTAAGAGAATAGCTGAGAGTGCAAAGATGTAAACGGGGAATAACTTTGTCATACCTTGCAATACATTCATACATTCACGTGATAGCTGGAGAGCCTATTGCCGATTATCGGGCACTGTTATGTTCGCCAGAGTCTTGTCTGTTGATGGGCAGTTGCACCACTTGCAGGTGAGGTTGGCTTGGGCTCCGCAGATTTGGTAGGATCCCTATACACCTTATAAACTTCCTATAAATACTGTTTTCCATCGGTAATCGTTTCCGACCACATAATAACGACATGTATATGAAGATTAGGTACGCTAATGAAACTTCGATAACATAATACAACATACAAGTTATATTCGTATAAATAAATAATAAATAACCTCAAACATCAGTTATTTAGATCCAAAATAAGTATTATCAGGACCTTTTGTTATGGATACTAAAGAACGGTTAACCATACTTAAATACTTTTTTTTTGTTATAAACACATACTTAATAAACATATTATTATGAAGCACCTAGACCAGAACAAATACCACCATTCATGTTCATGCGCACAAAGATTCGTCCTGTGTGGGAATCCAACCCACGATCTTAGGAGCGGAGTGCAGGTATTGTCTCTTTATTGTCTTGTGCAGGCAGTGATCTCTACGCCATATCGATCGTGTAATAAAAACAAGCGGCAAAGGCTCGCCACCTAAAACGTGGGACCAACTATGGCGAAATAATTGGCGAAGTGAGGGCGTATAATATGGCCCCTGCCTACCCCTTCGGGGATACAGGCGTGGATTTATTTATGTATGTAATAAAAACTCCATATCGGCCCGAAAAGGGAAAACCCAGTGTCCCACCCATAACTACAAATCTGTACGTTATCTAAATAGGTCGTAAATAAGGCTGAGATTATAAATACCTCAAGCATGATACAGAACGAGTCATGCTTCCGCCCGGTCAATTTTGCAGCGGAAATTGCTAAACACGCCGATAAATTTTGACGTCTATCTCAATCAAATTTATTAGGTGTCTATCGATTATATTGCTGACGATATTGTTAATGTTGTCGCATTACGTAAATAGAGTCATCTGGGTAAGCGATGGCTGGATAACGGGTTCGGATTGTGGTGTATTTATTCCAAAATTAAGTTAATATTTACTGGTTAAGAGACCAATAACATTTCGACTTTAGTTTTGTCATGAAAAACAGTTTTATAAAACAGTAGGTATATATAGGGACTTAATAAAGTGTATAGGGATCCTACCAAGTCTGCGAAGCCCTAGCCAACCTCACCTGCAAGTGGTGCACCTGCCAAACAACGGACGAGGCTCTGGCGAACATATCAGTGCCCGGTAAGGGCAATAGGCTCGCCACCTATTACGTGGGATCAACAATATAAATGGCGAAGTGTGGGCGAAGGGCGAAACAGGCGTGATATTATGTATGTATGTTAAAGTTAATCCCCGTTTACATCTTTGCACTCTCAGCTATTTTCTTAGCGGGCTTAGATGATGAGGAAGATGAGGTTTGCAACAATGGCTTAAACAGCAATAAAGTATTGGATTAATGATAAAGCGATAGTAGTGTCTAAAACACATGAACAATAATAATTAATAAATATTTTTGGATGTTTCGGACACGGTGCATCTAAGTTCTAACTAAACATTAATATTCGACGATAACGAAATTTCATTACACCTGTCTCTTTCGTTCTCTAGGTATATCATTATCGAGTGTAAGAGATTGAATTAGGGTAGGCCCACAGATGATGGCCTCCTTCTGCGAAGTGGTGAAGTCGCAGAAGGAGGCCGCGGAGCGGGAGAGGGAGCGGGATACGCTCTCTCTCCGGCTACGCCGTTGGCGCAGCGGGCGGGCCAGGAGGGCCCGTCAGGCAGCGCCCGGGGGGTCTTAGGCGGCGGGGGCAGGGGGCCCCTTCCGTCTCGCCATAGACCCCCCCCGAAGTCGGCCAGTTACGCCATGGCCGCACATAGAGGTAGGGGGGGCGCTGCAATTGCGCCTTCCTGAGGAGGTCTCCCCGGTTCTGATCCGGGGGACGTTGGCCGCGGGCGGGGTACCAGAAGCTACAAACCCGGGCACTGGTGCCTCGCCCCTTTTCAACAGCGGTGGGCGTCGTCTGAAGTTTTTTAGTGGGTAGGACTGCGGTGGTCGCGTCGGCCGCAGTGAGCCCCACACCCCCTCCCGGTCTCCCCCTTTTGGCCGGGAGACAGTGCGTAAGCAGCATTTTTTTTACAGACGATAATAAATAAAATAAAAAAAGGGTAGGCCCACAGATCTTATATTATGGTTACTAAAGGATAAACGCATACAGACACTTTTTTATTAAACAAATAGTTATAATTCATAGGATACACTTAGACTAATCGACGACCAATATGGCTTGGTGGCGAGCCGCACTCCGCTCCTGAGGTGTGGAGTTGGATTCCCAGGGAAAAATCTTTGTGTGCATAAACATGAATATTTGTTCTGGTCTTCATGTTTTCCTATGTATTTTAAAGTATGTAAAACAAAAAAATATATATGTAATATGTTTATGATACTTATCTTGGAACTAAATAATTGGTGTAATTGACAGAAAATATTTATGTATTATTTATTAATTACAAATATTAGTATGTATGCATATAAATATTTGTCCCGTTTAAGTATCGCACCGAAGCCGAGTGTCGACATAGTGACCTCCGCACCAAATCATCTTCGTATAAAAGAAAATAACATTAAGCAAATGTAAAAGGTTGTCTCCGAGTGAAGGATTACGTTAATTTACAAATTACCTAATAAGATTTCCTTTCCAAAAAGTTTATTCAACTGTATCATGAAATATAATGTTACAGTATTTATGTAAATGTACATATTTATGGAAATTCTCCTTAACCGCATAAATTCTTTAATGAACAGCACTTAGTATTGGCTGAAGGTAAAGCGCCTGTTGAAAAAGCTTATTAGTAGCACAGTGTACCGCACTTCAAAGGACAGGTTAGGTTTGAGGGCCACGAAGGACCATCCATTATTTTAAAGAGGTTCCTCTTGTTAGCATGAATAATTTTGTCAGCAAATGTAATTTTGCGGAGCGCTAATGTTTAAATGAAGGGGATTCTGGTAGTCTTGCGGAGGATGCGGTAAATTGTTGAGATGGCGAAGCTCCTGAGACCTCTCATGCTCTTTGTACTTGGCAATATTATACTGAGGAAATATTTTCGGCATAGTTGGTGGAATAGACGAAATTTTAAGGCGAGTTGTTTAGCTTCAGGTTTCCGTGTTTATCTAAAATGAAGAAAGATTATACATTATATTATTATATTCATATGGAAAAAACTCTCCTGCTCATTTTGTAACTCATTCCATAATACAACTTAGTTGAGCTTTAAATAAATAAAATCATACGAGTAGAGATGAAAAGCATCCACAAAGTATATATGAACATATAGGCAGAAATTAATTGTGCGATTTAAAAACGTACAGCGACATCTATACTGTAAAAGCTAAATATGAACTATCACTCACCTGCATGTACGTATGACATATATAGTCAAGTGCTGTACCTTTCACACACCTGCATGTATGTATGACATGTATAGTCAAGTGCTGTAGCTTTGGACTGTTTTACCTATGGACACTATCAATAACTCAATAACTAAATATCGAAAATTCTAACCCTAACCCTAACGGATCGTTAAAGTATTTTTGACGCTTGGCAACACTGACGTGTCGCCATGTTGCTTTCTGTCAGGAGTTTGTGTTGGTGCGCCGTCAAAATTTTCCTACGGAAAAAGTAAAGTTTTGCTTCATTTCCAAGTGTTTTTCTGAAGTATTAATATACGTACGAGCACAGCTATAATTGTATTGCATAATGTATTATTTAGTTTTTGATTTGGTATTCAATATGCAATGATTTGCCTGCTGTTTATAAGGTATCGGCAATTTAGAGGTTATAATGTATTATTTGTACCTGTGGACTAAGCAATGTATGTACCTGTGGACTGTCCATAGGTACCGTACACTCAGTTGTACTTGTGGACATTTACACGAAATAATCATTGTATTTTTTTGTTTTTCAGTGCCGCGTAGTAAAACTGGAGTGAAACACGATTAAATATGTAAAAGAAGTCAAAAGTGGATGTTCATTCCGTAAAATTGCTGAGAAATACAAAATACCAAAGTCTACTATTTTCAAATATTTTCAAATTAATAAAAGCGATGACATA
Organism: Musotima nitidalis; assembly: GCA_949126915.1. Taxonomy (NCBI): domain Eukaryota; kingdom Metazoa; phylum Arthropoda; class Insecta; order Lepidoptera; family Crambidae; genus Musotima; species Musotima nitidalis. Next base: position 6,412,828 of record OX421429.1, read on the forward strand.
AGTAATAAGACTCTAGAGCTTTTAAGGAATGATGTGAAGAAGGTGTTTGAAGAGAGTGAAGAGATTTATATGACTAGGATGAGTGTGACTTTATATGTCTAAGATGTTATAAAATCGTAGATGACTCACCTGATGATGACATAGATTCTGATGATAGTATTAATTTTTCCAAAGATTTATACGCTAAATATTGTAATGCTAAGAAACGAAATTATTAATATTGTTGTTAATATTAATATTTGATTTTATATTGATGTTTTGTTTTATTATTGTTTATTTAAATATGCGGTCCATAGGTACACTACCGTCCATAGAAACATTTGTGGTGTCTATAGGTACAATTAAAGGTTGTACCTGTGGACAAAAGGCTTTTTAAAAATATTTTATTCTCACAGCAATTATTCTATCTTTCTTAACCAAGACTGGTAATTAATAAGAGTTAATTAGTAATTAAGCTAAATTATATATCAATGTGCACTAATAATAAAGGGTTTTTTCTTAAAAAGAGTATTTATTTCGAATTCTGAGAAATGTCCATAGGTAAAACACCTACGATTTGCCCATTTACATTGAGAAATATAAAAGTAAAATATAATTATATCAAAATGGTATTTCTGTTCATAGAATTAAAGGTTGTAATTAGTTATCATCAGGTGTATATGATATTATTTAGGGTGAAGGATATTTTCATTTACATAAAAGTAGATGAAAATATCGTTATAATTTTTCTAAAGTCATGACAATATATTTTTATTTTAACTTTCTGGCATTAAAAAATATAATAGATAATATTTTGTAAAGCTTGATAAATTAATAAGACTTCTGTACTAATGGATTGAACTCTCTTGAGAGTGGACTACTTACTGAGATCTATATATAGCCTTTTTTAGACGGATCTTTTTACTTGTGGAATTTAAACCATCATTTTATCACTCCTAAGGAATTACGAGTGGATGAATCAAAATGCGTGTAATGATTTCTGTTATCAATTGAGTATTTGTGTTAAATTTAGAAAATATTATGTTTATGCTTTTATCCAACTGAAAATAATTATTTACAACCTTTAAAATAGTTTGTGTTTTCTCGATAAATTTTTCCGTAAATTTTTCCCCTTTTTCATCGAAAATAGCGACGTAAGCGACTTCGGTCTTAATCGTTGCCTCGAAGAATTCTGAAAACTACCAACAATTCGAACTAGTTCGTATATTGAAAGACCGCGGCAATGAATTGAATCAAAGACTGATGAAATGCCAAAGAAGTCTTCTGAACATTTTTGTTCAAAGAATGCTTGGCGTTTAGCTGAAAAGGATCCTGTTTTTTTATTTTCATCAGAGCTGAGATACGATACGTTCTGATGATATAGGGATCATCCATGAATTACGTCATAAGAATTTCGTAATTTTTTGACCCCCCCTCCTTCCTTGTCACAGCTGGTCATACTTGTGGGACTCCCTCTTCCTTAGTGTGATCTCACATATTTTGCGATTGTGCAGTAAAAAATTAATACATCAAAACAGTAGTTCCAAAATGTTCATAGGACCTGGGTTTTGTATAGTAACGTCACGAAATTCAGGATCCCTCACATCCCCTTGTCACATCATGTCACACTTCGTCAGCCCCCTCCCACCCCCTTAAAGTGGGACGTCATTTATGGATAGCCCCTAAGTAATATAAAGTAAAAAGTTCTTTATTTCATAAACTATTACATAGCACTTGAAAACGTCAAAACAATATATAAATAAAAAAAACTAAATGTTACTACACTGAAATCACGAAGCTTAGATTCACTTAAATTTGTTTGTTACACAAAAATAAGGTGTAAGTGAATCTAAGTGCCAGTTCCGAGCCCAGAAGAACTGACAAGAAACTCACTATATCATCTCTTATTGAAGTAGTATAATAATAGAGTAATGATAAGCATAGTAATGCACTTATTAAGTTCTAATATTCGATGGAAAATAACAATTGATATGTTCTGATGGTAAGGGACATGTCCTCTCATATTATCGTCGTCATATCAGCCTTATGCCTTGGAGTCCACTGCTGAGCATTGCCCTCTCCAACAGACTACATTCTATTGTCTATATTCGCCCATAGTCACCACGCTAGGCAACGGCTGTTTAAGTCAGTACGCAGAATGACGCTGCTGTCCATCATACGGTACGTTTTCTATTTGCCGACTCTTACGGCTACCCGTGCCGTAAGAGGGAGCGGCACTGTTCTATGCCGGTACCACGCGGCACAATTCATATTAAAGAAGTATATTATCATAATCTTAGATCCGTTGAAAGTTGACTTGGTACCTTTTTAATTCTTTAAAATGGCAAAAACTTCTAACAATGAGCAGATGACATTTTATAGTCAGGGAGATCAACACGAAAGAGAAATTCAGTTTTATACACACCTAAGAAATATAAGAAAAACGGACAAAGAGAGTATAGAAAAGAACGCATACGATTTCATAGTATCAAAAAACATATTATTAGCTCAGTATTTGCAGTAAGAGAAGAAATTTTAGTCGCACCCATCTCCTTCATCTTTACTTTTTGTTGTATCCAAAACTTGGCTTCAATTTTATATTAAAGCTTCTTATATCGCCTTTATAACGTTAGCATGACGATTCCTCAATCAACACTACCTATTTTGCAGTTATTTTTATATATCTGCCTTAGAGTTTCTTGCCGATTAGTAAGACTTTAAAACACAATGCAAAAGAAAATTGGCCATATGTGGCTTTAAAGCAATTAAAAAGGGGTGCAAAGGAAAGACGTTAGTTAGCAACCTATCACATTTGAAACGTGGTAACCGAGCCAAACCGCGCGGCTAAATATGTTAATTAGGAATCCTATGTTCACAAAGCTATAACTAGAAATATTACATATTATCTCATTATTCTATAATCAAATAATTTATTGTACATTTTAGAAACTAGGTCTCCCGTAATTTTTTTCATTACTGTTTTGTTATAATTATGGGCTAATAATGTCTTACAGCTAAGTTAGCTTCATTTTAAAGATACTAATCATACTTCACAACAAAAACTAATAAAACACACATAAATAAATAAAATATCTTTCTACAATCACACTAATTATTTAGCTCCAAGATAAGTATCATTAGGAACTTGTGTTATGGGTACTAAAGAACGGATATCCATATTTATATATTTTTTTTGTAAATACGTACTTAATATACATAGGAAAATCCTAGACCAGAACAAATATTCATGTTCAAGCACACAAAGATTTTTCCTATATGGGATCGAACCCACGACCTCAAGAGCGAAGTGCAGGTAATACTGATCTCCAGGCCATATTGGTCGTCAAAATTATGGGTTTTATTAATTGGCTTTAGATTGATAAATGGTTTATCTTTCATAATATTTAAATGAAAAAGACAAACGAAATGAAATCTCTATCAAAGGTTTGATTACAATTAAAACAAAACTTCTTTTCAGAACTGAAAAAACAAAAGACGGGTCATTCCACTTCAGTTTTAAATTACAGGCCAATTCACTCGTCACTCGTGATAATTTACTGCGTGAAACTTAATTGTACACGAACAATGAGTGTGCACACGTCCAGTAATAAACTTGCAAAGGAACAAAATCGTTTCTGTACAATGTACCGACCCGGTGAAAATTGCTCCAATGTTTATAGAGGGGCAAGCGAGCAAAGAGAAATTATGCATCAAGGTTATACGCGCGAATATATCCATATTAATTGTAGCCTTATTCTCTGGAATTTTATACGAGTTGGCGAAATGGCTTATGATAAAATAATACTACTGTAATAATAATGTATAATATTGTAGGAAAAACAGTTCGTATATTTATTGTAATGACACTTGAATTATGAACTTATCCTTTCTAAACCGACAGGATAGCATTCAAAAATATATATTTTTTCACTCTTTCAAACTTTTAATAAAGTCTTCAATTCACAGCTATTATTTGAACCATAAACAGTAAAGTTAAAGTAGATATAAGTGAAAAGTTTCATAGTTTTTTATCTTCTTGTGTAATTTGCTTTACTTCTTTTTAGGTAGGTAACAAAAAAAATAAAAAACACAGGTTTTAAGATTTCTTTACAACAAAAGATAATTGTAAATAATCACGTAAATTTCTTTATGTCTGTGAGAATAACAAGCATTTCACCCATTTGAACTATTAGCCCAGAATTTAGTAAGTTATTTCTTTCATTTTAAAATAAATACGAAACAATTATCATTAATCCTTTTACTAAATACAATATAACCGCCGCAGACTAAAATTGCTGCCCTTTAGCAACGTATTTGTAATGTCTCATTCAAAGCGGTAATGGCAACGATTAACAGAATGGGAACATTGTTCCCCAGATAGTGGGACGCCTCTGCAAGTGTAATTAGGACAGATTGAGGTGAAGGCTTTCGTTTTATTCCAGCGAAAATGACAGGAAAAAAGACAATGATAACGTTTTTTTGTTTGACTCAGCAAAACTGAATATAAGTTAGTGGTTATTATCAACTGGTGGATGTAACTCTTCGTCCGTGTATGTAGTACGTCACTCACATACATACATACATACATAATGGCCAGCCTCTTTCCCCTAAGGGTAGCCAGAGATCACATTCAAGTGGAACTTGCTACGATCTTGACATATACTCTTCTTCATTCACACTCATTAACCTTCTCATATACGCCTGTCGGATTAGAGTACTTTGACTTGCCCTTTCTCGCAAATCTACTGGATTTTCTCATGGAAGGTCTTACGTGGTCTTCTCCTCCCAACACTTTCATTCACTTGTTAAATTATAAATCACTTTTGTTAGTCTACTTTCATTCATCCTCTCAACATGACGAAACCATCTTATGATTTTCTTGCCCTTTCTTTTACGATCAAGCTACTGATTGCAGTGAATGGGCGCGTTGGTTTATAAGATGACTTTCATAAGTGTTTTACTGAGCCAAACTTGAATAAATGATTTTGAATTAAACTCCTATAACTTTGACGACCGATATGGTTGCTCCTGAGGTTGTGGGCTCGATTTCCACACAGAACAACTCTTTGTGTGCATTAACATGAATAGTTATTCTAGTCTTGGTGTTTTCTAATTCTATTAAGCATAAATTTATAAAAAATATTTTGAAGTATGTTTAAGTGCAAGTTATACTTATATTGGAACTAAGTCATTGGGTGTGATTGGAAGAAGAATTATTTATGTTCAACTCATAAATTCATCGTTGATTTAGATATGAACACAAATTATCTAATCCCATTGGGCTACTAAATGATTGGTGTGTGTTTGAGACTATTGATGAAACGGGGAAACAATTCGCTCATGCACGATAGAAGCTGCACGAGGTGGAATAGGAAAACAAATAGCTAATTTGATGGTAATTACTATTCCTTTGAGGTTAACTACGTTAACATTAATCAGGGTAAATGTAAAGTCATTATATGTGCCTCTCTGATGTTAAACGAATTATGATGAAGTTGAGGAATTACTTCGGCTATTCATATGAATCTTAAATAACTCTTCTCTCTATCACGCATGCACGTATACAAAATACAACGCACACAGAAACAACCATACTCAAACACACACACACAAATACTTGCACTTTTCAACCAGCACTGTATAGCAATGAAATGTTGTAATTTTTTATTTTGGGAAGGCTCTGGCTGTTAAAATACAGTTACATAACTTGTTTGAAGGCCAGGGTTTTTGTAAGTAAATTGTGTTTGATATTTATCATTTACCATTTTAGAATGAGACTCGTTTCCATAAATATTATAACTAGCAGTATATACGGGGAAAGATTGATAGATAGAAATAATTATTATGTTTGAGCAGATTCTCACTAGACAAATCACAAGAACCTTGTTTTATAAATAATTTTAGCATAAAAAGCTTTATAAGTTAAAAGAGTAACTGTTAAACTTTAAAATTTAAGATATTCAACTATACGTATGAATGGTTTTTTGAAATTCGAAAAATTAAATAAGTTTTTTTAATATGAAATGAAACAAAGTTCTTATATATCAATGTAAATTATGAATTTCAATAGCATCCCTTTGTACAGAAGGCTTAGTACAGCGTGCTATGCCTTTAGAAAGATAAGCCTTAAGCTCGACAAGGACACAGCTAGATTAGTCTATTTCAGCTATGAAAGCAGTCCCTGATGTAGGCACATTATCATAATATTATATATTACAAATATGTCCTAAAACAAGCTTTTAATAATCTGAATTCCTGACATAATCTCAGAGAGGCAAACAAATTTAATGAAATTAATATTATATGATAAATTTGATTATTACTGTTATTTTATTTATCTATTAAATGGTACATTGTATGTCGCTTAGAACATAAAATTATGTCCAAAGAAACTAGACCTACAAGTTTGTCTGTTGGACCACAATAAAATTGACACTAATCTTTATTTATTCATACTTGAATATGTTAATTTGTTAAGTATATCAGTGATAAAGCATCAAGCTATTTTTCATTATCATCAAGCACTCAACTAAAATATTAGAAACACATATAACGGCTTCACACCCTCAAAAACATAGCTGAGCAGTGAGATATATTTTTAATGTTCTCTGGGCGAATTCACGAAATATACGCTATTTAATATGTGTGTTAGTGTATAAAAAGATTATTATTCGTATATCGTGTCTATTGCATTGGGTCAATAACCTGTAAAAATAGATTTCAGTTTGGAAATACATAAATAAAATAAGTAATAAAATTTCATAAGAAATTTCTTATGGCAGCACCGCGATAGGTAATACAAAAGAGAATTAAATACATTAGAGTGGTTTACATACAATAAAAACAACAAAATTTTTCAAAAAAGTAACAAACTTTTTAAAACGGTTACTTTTATATTTTTTTTTTCTAATTTTTGAACGCATTTTTAAATTTTTTTTTTCATGTTGGTATTACCGACATTTCTAGCTGTCAGTTCTATGAATGTCATTTCACTTTGCGCGCTTTTTTCATATCGATAAAAAATATTTTATTTGATCGTTTTTAGTGAAAATTATGGCGACCAGGAAAATGTAAGTAATTATGGTGTTTTATATTATACTATTGACAATTTAGGGATTATACAAATGTAATAATATTGTTATATCGTGTCATAATACGTTTTTGGAAAAAACGTTGCTAATTTGTGGGTAAGTGTAAGTTTTATGTACTGTTCCATTATTGGAGCAGTAGGAACATACGCACATGTAACGTTTATACATTCGGATTTTTATTTTATGAGTATTGACACCTAATTATGATATTATTTTATTGCAGACTAAACGTGAATGAGATAATTTCGCACTTGGAGGAAGACGACGACGTGTTCGGGGCTGATATTTCCATCACACCTCCTGATAATTGGCAAAATAGCGACGAAGACAGTGGTGACGAAGAGTTTGCAAGTATAAATAATTTGTCAAGAAATCAGTTACTTGCAGAAGCTGAACTTCGGGTCACCAGATCGTCTGAGTCTAGGATAGTGAACGAGTTCGTTGGTTACGAAAAAGAAGTGCACTCAATACCTTCCACATCGTCAGCATCGCAGGCTCCACAACCCTCTTCGTCGACGGTGACCCAGCCACCTCCAAAAAAAAGACGTCTTGAAGTCACAAGAAAGTGGAGGTTTGTTGATATTCCAGAAAAGCCTGAGAAGGAGTACTGTGAACCGGATTTCTTGGAAAACCTGGAGAACCCAGTTCAATTTTTTGAACTATTTTTTGATGAAGAGGTATTCGAATTACTGCGGACAGAAACAGAAAAAAATGCGATTCAGAAGGGTAAACATGCTTTTCGGGTTACTACGACGGATATAAAACATTTTATCGCCATTTTATTATTATCGGGATATAACAGTGTATCGAGATATAGAATGTATTGGAAACAAAGAGTTGATTGCAGTTTTCCAACAGTGGCTGCTCTTATGTCGAGAAATCGTTTTGAAGATTTGTTGCGTTATTTCCATGTTGCCGACAATAATAATCTTGACCCCAATGATAAGTTCGCTAAAGTGCGCCCTCTATGGAAACTGCTCAATGCAAGATGGCTAAAGAATTATCCTGGAGATAAAAATTTGAGCATTGACGAATCTATGATTCCCTATTATGGAAAACATGGCACTAAGCAGCATATCCATGGAAAGCCAATTAGATTTGGATACAAATGTTGGTCGATTTCTACGCGACTTGGCTACTTGATTTATGGCGAGCTTTATCAGGGAGCTAGTACCGGAAATACGCATCCTGAGTTAGGTGTTGGTGCCTCAGTTGTTTTGGACCTAATATCGAAGCTTCCGCAAGGTAGCTACAGTTTTTATTTCGATAATTTTTTTACATCATTACCACTGCTTGAAGAGCTTCAAAAAATGGGTCACGATGGAACGGGGACTATACGAGCTAATCGAACTGAGAAAGCACCTCTCAAAGATCCAAAAGAAATGAAAAAAACAAATAGAGGATCTTATCACCAATGTACTGATGTACTATCTAATATCACTCTCGTTAGATATAACGACAATAACATTGTCACAGTGGCCTCGACTCAATGTGGTTCAGAACCCATAAGCAAAGTCAAACGATACTGTGATAAGCAGAAGAAGGATATTGACCAACCTCGTTGCTTCGTAAAATACAATAAATATATGGGGGGCGTAGACCGACTTGACCAAAACGTGGGTTGTTATCGAATCGGGATTCGGCTGAAAAGATGGTACTGGCAGTTACTTATGTTTCCACTAAATGTTGCTGTCAATAACGCTTTTCAGCTGTACAAGATATCTCCAGCTGCAAAGAAAAGTAACGGTACGCCACATGATCTTTTATCGTTTACGAGGGATATTGTTTGTATATATTTTCTAATGAAAAATTTAGTCCCTAGTACTTCAACCATATCAAATCCTAAATCTTCACTAGCAGTAATAAAACGTGTGCCTGATGCTGTTAGATTAGATGATAAAGGACATCTAATTGACAAACAAAATAAACAAACTCGATGTGGTTTATGCCACAAAAATACAACTATGAAGTGTATCAAATGTAATGTTGCCTTACATAACAAATGTGCTATTATTTTTCATACTGAATAACATGCCTAATAATAGTTTTTTTATGTAATAACTATAATATGTAATAAATACGTTAATTTGTATAAGATTTAATAAATAAAAAAGGTGAATACTAGTTTTATTTCCAAACGGATTCCATAGCCAGTAAAAGTATCTTACATGCATGTATAATCCTAGTGTTCCTTTATTGGATCGGTTCTGAAACTAAAAATCTAAATGAGATATATTTTTTTTTGACAAATAGGTTTCATTAGACATCTAAAAATATGCCCAGATTCGATTTTCATAAATATTGGATATGTTTTACTATGGTTGGGATGATACGAGTTAAAAGAAATAATTTCCATCCATCTATTCCATCAGGTAAAAACTTGAAATTTTTGTATTGTGGCTTTTAATTATGCTTTGCAAGAGTTTCCGCAATGGAATTTTTGATATAAAAGTACAAGAAATTAAAACCTTAAGTCGTGTGTTTCAATTGGAAATCACACTTTATTACATTGAACTAGAATTGAGTATTGGAAGATACAAATAATATAATGGTCAGTAGTAATGCAGCCATTATTCGCCAATGTGTTCATTAAAAACCATAATTGAAGGAAGGTGAGTTTCCTGGTCATAATTAAAAGTTTCTTGGAAAATCTAATTCAACATTTATACGCTTTTCCAAGAACTTTATACAAGCACTAAGTGGATTTGAAAAATGTTTAAAGTTATTTCTAAGCACATACATACACAATATTCATGACCGTTTCCCCATCCCCTTAATATGTTATTCGCCCACTTTTCGCCTATTATGGCCTATATTTATGGTCCCACGTAGGGAATATGCATAGGTAGCCTATTTTTAGGTCTCGACAGGATGCCTACACAATACACAGATAAAAGTAGTTCCCTAAGTAAATTAAAATAATTTACCTACAAAGAGTTAGTTACCTCTTGGATTTCATAATAACGACAAAACAGTATTATATGGAGTTATAATAAAATGAGCTTTGTTTTATAAAGCAATAACGCCTAGGTTTGCACATGAGATTAAATACAAAGAAGTGTCTTACACTTCTGAACTGAGTATAACATTCTAAAAACGATATACTGCCCAACTACACCTTAGAGAAATGATAAAAGTGTCTCAGAACAATTCATATATTAGATAAATTACACTCACCTCAAAAACGTCTGCGAGTCGGACATCGAAATAATTATATACAGGAAGCCTATTACTCAAGTTCTGTCTTAATGTAAGACTTGGTATCATAACACTGTGTTATAAATTCGATGTCGGTAGCCTAGCGCGATTCAGTATGAGCTTTAATTTGGTGATTCGTGATATTTTAAACAATCAAAAAAGTATTAAATTAGCAAGCTCGATAATTACGAACGTAATTGTGTTTTTAATTAACAACCCGGTTGTTAAAACATACCCTATTTGTTACAGTAACAACTCCAGAGCTAAGTGAAATGAAAAAATGAAAAAAAATGAAAAAGTGTTTATTCAGATAAAAAAATGCTGGTACAAAAATTTTACACTTCTGCCAAACTGCACGGCAGTTTGTTGGCAGACGTAGCTCCCATTTAATTACACCTTATTACAAAAATATTAATATGGATAACACTTTCTCGAATTACAAAGTTTTAAGGGTTAATCATTGGATATTTCCGGAGGGAACGGCGCTGTGCTCCCCACTAAAGGGAACATCTTCCAGTGGGCGGATATATGTGCCCGGGGGTCGCGGCACAATCAATCGTTTGAGGATTGTATATAATAGCCACGAACTTAAAGAATTCAGTTTGCGCGATTCAGAACTTCATTAATCTGTAAGTTTCATAAATAGCTTTTACGGGGGCGCCACACTTTCAAGGCCATAACGGCATCAAATTCTTCTAAATCCGACCTTCCGTACCTGTCTATATTCTGGCTTAACTGTCTGTGCGGCGAAAAAGAGACAACGCTATACCCGACATTTATCATTAAGGGTAACAATGCTTTTTGCGGGATTTCCTTCAAGAATCCAAGAGATTAATGAAGGTGGCAATAACGGCCGACCATCCGATAAATAACAAAATAACGCACGCTCTTTCTAACGACTAAGATTAATAAGAAACATTAGGCAGCGTTGGATAAAATAAAAGTGATATTAGTAGATTACGAAATGGTTCATTTAAAGAATAATGGTTGAATCAACAACGTGCTGTCGTTTAATCAAAGCTTTCTTTGATTTCCTTTTCTCTCCATTTACAGGAAACAAATTAAAATCATTAAGATCCTGTTTTACCATGTTCAAGTAATTTCGCATTAGCGTTTTCTCGACGTATTATTGTACTTCATGAAAAACTGTGAAATTACAGTTTTTTATCTATCTGTCAGTTAGACATTATGAAACCCCTCAATTCATGGTGAAAAAAAATTAAATTACTATGTGCCAATTTCTACGCGACTGAAATGTCATGGAACATGGAATAACAATTCAACATGACACCTGGTTCGTCCCCACACAGTGCATCTTCAGGTAAGAATATTAGATAACCTCAGAAGTGTTAAGTCTAGGTAATTTTGTAATGATGTACTTAGTTATATATCACTTGTTTAACCATAAGTAGTTTAATTTCACAAAAAACCTGTAAAATTCGCTTTACCAAGAAGCGCCAATTTATTAACAAGACGCTATAACTAGAACATGATTGGGTGACAAACATAGATTATTATAAAATTGTTGGTTAAAACAATGTACTTAATCCGAATAAACTAACAGTAAATCATCCACGTTTTAACGTATCTGAGTTTTCTATATAAGTATTGTGTAGTATGTTGCTCTGTCGTGTATAAACTTTAAACATTAAACACATAAAACCAGATAAAGACCACGGAAATACAGTGGATGCAGGTATAATATTGTCACCGTTAATTGTTGACTTCGTTAATAGCTGGGATGATTTTACTTTGTGGATCAAGATATTTAGAACACGTATAGATAGAAAAAATTACTAAATACATCAAACCTGATAAAGACCATGGGAATACGGTGGATGCAGGTATAATATTGACTATAAGGAAAAACAATTAGGTAAGTCTACGTTCAGCAGTGGACTTCGTAAATGGCTGGGATCCATATGACATGAGCAGGAACCCATGTGTCAGAATAGAACCATTAGGAACAAAGACATGAAAATAAATTTCACGTGGACAAAGATTCGCAGGCGATAGCAAGTTTTTTTATAGACGTTGCAATCACCCTTTGATATCCGACAACAAAGTTTTCGTCAACAAACTGACTGTCAAAAGTGGGTAGATCTCTGTAAACTCCAAGCAAAACCAAAAGTTATTCACAAACTAGAAAAAAAAGAAAAAGAAGAGAAAAGAAAGAGTTGTTATTTCTAAAACCATGCAGCTGCCGCTAGCTATAAATCATTTTATACGTATCCATGATTGATCACTTTCCTCGCTTGGACGAAATTAACTTTTATTTCTTACTTACAAAATTTTTCTTTGTGAACTGTTAAGTGTTAGGTTCACGTGTAAATAGGTTACGCTGCGGTTCGACTTAATGGATGTCGTAACAATTTGATTTTTTCGGGTCACGTTATAGGTGGGCTTTTTACGTAATTACTTAAAGTTAATCAAGCTAAATAATTGTGGCGGGAATCAATTCTACTGATGATTAATGTTCATTGTTAAAACTATTAAAAATAACGATGACATGTGAGATGATTTTATATAAAATTGTTTGTATTTGACATTTCGTTTTAAGTAATAGTTTTAATTTTGATCATTGTTAAGTACAATTGCTATTCATATGACTTTTAGTTAAAATAAATTAGTTCTATTCCATTATATTCTATATCTTAAAGGTTGAGGTTTTTATTCCTTTGTAAAATATCTAATTAAAAATGAAAATTGAAAATATTTCGACCTTATTAATAAGTTTTATAATTAATTACAAAAAATATCTTTATGTATATATTCAAACTATAACAAAAATAAAACTAAACAACGTCAATAAACTTCCTGAACTTAAAACTATAAATGAATGAACACTTAATTAGTACACTAAATTTAAAAACTAACTTTGTTGTACATAGAAATAAATCAAATCACATACACAAATGTAAATTAACATTAATGTAAAAACGTTGATATGTTAATATACTACTCTGTCAAGAAAGTACCGGGAAAAATCAATAATACACATAATTTTTGATATTCATCCAAATTTATTTCATCACCTTTAAAAAATGCTCCTTCAGAAACGATACACATACGCAAACGAATGATTCAATCATCAAAACATTTCTTTAACGCTGTTTCCGGAATTGAGTTCAGTTCTCGCCGCGAATTCTCCTTTATGTCTTCTGCCGATTATAAACGGATGGCACGAAGTGGTAATTTGAGTGTAGGAAAAATAATGAAGTCGGTTGGAGCCATATTTGGTGAATATGGTGGTTGCTCGATGGTATTTGTTGAGTGTTTGAACTAAATTCGTTCACAATGATGGCCTTGTGCGAAGGCGCATTATCGTGGTCCAAAATTCAAGAATTGTCTTTCCACAAATCTGGCCTTTTTAGTCAAATTTGTCCTTTTAAACGCCGCATAACGCTCAAATAATATGATTTATTTATTGTTTGACCTTCCGGCAACAATTCCGAGTGCACTAGTCAGTGCGATAGTTAAGGAAAACAGTCAACATGACTTTGACTTTTGATCAACTTTGACGTGGTTTTTTCGGTTTTGGTTCAGCTGGAAGGCGCCATTCCGAAGCTTGTTGACTAGTTTGCATGTCAAACTCGTAAACCCACGTCTCGTCACCAGTAACAACGTGTTTCATGAATGTTGGGTCGGTGATTGACTCGTTCTAGCATGTCTTCAGCGACTCTCATGCGATTTAGTTTCTGAAAAATATTCAGGTCTTTTGGAACTAGCCGGGCGGCAACACGTTTAATTTCCAAATTATTAGTTAAAATGGTACGAATCGACACGTTAGATACAGAAAGTTCGGCGGCCATCTCTCTCAAACTTGAATGAGGACTTTTAGTCATTATTTCCTTCACTTTTGCGATGTTAACTTCAGTTGCAGACGTTGATGGCCTACCAGAACGAGGCAATTTTCCATCATATCTCAACATTCTCAACCGCTTTTGAACGCTTAGTACCACCCATAAAAACGTGTTTTTCACAAAATCGTTTCACTGTAAGCCTTCTGTAACATTGTCAGTGTCTCCGCCCACGAAATTCCATTTGCGATGCAAAATTTAAGACAAACTCTTTGTTCGATGTTTTTGTCCATTATAAATTTCGCAACACACACTAGATATTATAAAACTAAAAACAGCACTGTTTTTTATATATATAACAGAAGCAACTCAAACTCCGCGCCAAAATAAAAAAACAATTGTGCCAATCTAACAAAAACAAAGGCATATGCCTCTGCCTAATATAATACGCCCACACTTTGCCATATAGGTGGTCCCTCGTAATAGGTGGCGAGCCTATTGCCAATTATCGGGCACTGTTATGTACGCCAGAGCCTCGTCCGTTGATCGGCACGTGCATCACTTGCAGGTGGGGTTGGCTTGGGCTCCGTAAGTCTTGGTAGGATCCCTGTACACCTTTTGCACCTATATGCCCCTATACACCTGTATGTCCTTGACTTCCTATACTTGACTTCGTATCAGCTAGAATGTACCATGTACTGTTGGAAATTCACACTGACATCAAATATGCTAATAAATTAGGTTCTGCTAATAAACTAGTATGAGGTATTTCTGTTTACTGCACATTAATTTGACACAAAAATAACTGTTATTTAAAGGAGTGAAACTGTTCAATAAACTATCAAAAGACTTTAAATAGTGTACGAACATAAATATTGTTAAAACTTTTAACTACAGCAGCATATTAATGCCAAACTATACATTAGTTATGGGTTAGAAATACGTCCGTGGGTATCATATTATGAATACTAATATTATAAATGGAAAAGCACAGGAATAGCATTCTAACGGTCGTTTACAAAATATAATCACTCTAAGACCCTTTTTTTTAATACTCGTGTGACTTTAACAAAAAAACATTATTTTCCATTATGAGTTTTATTGAGTAAGAGTAATATAATAATAATATATATTAGTGTATAATGATCCTTTAAACATACAAGGAGCCCAAGTCAACCTCACCTGCAAATGGTGCACCGGCCGATCAACTGTCTAGTCTTTTAAAATTCATTATATTTCTATAATACAGCATAATTTTTTAATAATTATTTTTTAAATTCACTTCACATCAATTGTTCTGGCTATCCTTAAATTATTTATCTTTCACGTAAAACCTGTTGTAAAAAAGAAATTTTTACTGAGAATAAGGAAATGTCATTGCCACAATAAATTCTAAGGAGCAGCACCTTTTACATTTTATTACCTTGAAAAGACGTAAAGAGAGAGATTAATTCTTAAAAAGAATGTAATTCGAGAGCAAAATTCACAGAAATTGACATTTTTAAACTACATTTTTATTTTACTAAAAATCAAGAACACTATTTTCGGAAGCGAAAATGTTTACAACATACATAGATTTTTCTTTTATTAATTATTATTATGATTGTGTACAAAAAAATAAGTAACATCAAAACTATACAAAGATTATGTAAATCAGTGATACGCCTTATAACTCAAAAGACGTGACTGTAAAAAAATGCAAAATTGAGTTTCGATTTTCTTTCAAGAAGTCAAGTATCGACGCCCGCCGCTTGTTGAGAAATAGTATCTGGGTTACAGCTCTGACACTCCGCCCGCGGCCAACGTCCCTCGGACCAAAACCGGGAGGACCTCCTCAGAGAGACGCAGTGGACGCGCCCCTCCTATCTCCTTGTGTGACCATAGCATGATGTGTGGTCGACTTCTCGGAGGGTCCATGGTTAGACAGCAGAAGCCCCCTGCCCCCGCTGCCTAAGACCCCTCTGACGCTGCTGGACGGGCCTTCCTGGCTCGCCCGCTGCGGCCTCCACAGATCCCTCTTAGTTTCCCCCCCGGTAGTCAGTACTAAGGGCACCTAGAGTCGCCAATCTCTGGGTGTTACCTTTTCCCTAACGGCTTCTCCGCCCTATCGGGAGGTACTCAGCCCCCCCCCACCACGACAAAGTGGAGACTAGTCGTGGGGGGATTGGGCCAGAGCCACCCACGTCGCTCTACTCACTGGGTGTAGAGCTCTGCTGAACGGGAACCCCGTCCGCGTGTTTGCGGTGTACAAACCACAAGACCCGCTAGATGTGGGCGACATTCACTACCTCTTCGAGGCTCTGGCGAACATAACAGTATCCGTTAAGCGGCAATAGGCCAACTATTACGTGGGACCAACTATATAGTTGGCGAAGTGTGGGCGTATAATATGTCTCTGCTTTTTCGGGGAAAACAGAAGTGAATGGATGTATTTATGTTATGACGAATCAGCAAGCGTAATAGAGGGCGGCCCCCCACGCGATGGACTGATGTCCTGGTCAGGGCGGCGGGAAGCCGGTGGATGCAGGCGGCAATGGATCGATCTACGTGGAAAGCAATTGAGGAGGCCTATGTTCAGCAGTGGACTTCAAATGGCTTTTATGATGATGGTGATGATGTAATGAAGAAAAAATTTTAAAACATTCTACTGTAACAATTCACGGCTTTTAAGAACTAGATTTGCGATAAGCGTAACAGCACTCTCACTCACTTTAGCCTAATCCAGAACAAGTAGGACATTTTTTATAAATTTTTGTTCCACAACACGTACAGCTTTTCCAGGAGTTGGCATTGAGTTCTGCATACAAATAGCTGGATCATAAAGTTGTACCGCCATCACGGCATCATAATTTACTTCCACTTTGAAAACGTATTATCTAGGGGTTCCACTATTATTGTTATAAGAAACGGTTTCTAAAAAAAGATAAATTGAGTTTTGTTTACCAAATTTTATTGATACGTGTGCGGTTTTTAAGTCGACTAAAAAATAATATTCTAAAATCAATTTCTACACAGGTTAACGACAGAACTGGAACAAAGAAATATCTCTCAATCACACCAATTGGTATGTTCCAAGATAATCAAGAACTTGTGCTATGGATACGACATAACGGATAATCAATACATACTTTGTTAGTAAATACATACTTAACATACATAGGAAACACCCACTCCAGAACAAATGTTCATGTTTATGCCCACATAGATAATGTCTTGTGTGGGAATCGAACTAGCGACCTTAGGAGCGGAGACAATATTACACCATTAAAACTGCATACTATAGCTTCTGCTTTCGGCTTGGTCCGCATTACCTACACCTTATTATACTTTGCTATTCGTATAAACTTTCTAATTTACTTTGTACTGAGTGAATGGAATCCCAAAAACTACCCAACAACAGAGTACTTATTATTGGTTGTTAAGTAGTACGATTGTCTTTAAATTATATAAATAATGCTAGAATAAGGAAAATATCGCAAAAAAAATTAAATTGCGTAAGCACACTCCATTGTTATTTGTAAGGAATTTTGTTAAATAAGCACTAACACATATTTATTGTGAATACCAAAGACACAAGTAATTAAGTTTACTTATTTCAGGTACATAATCTTTGATTAACTGCATTACTAACCCAATTTATGTTCGTAAAATAATATAATTAGGCTAGTTATTAGTTATACAGAAAAAAATTATTATTATTATTGATTTCTGTTCTTTCATCCTCTCCAGCGATGATTTTCTTGATCTTCTTTTCAGTCTAATGTTCTTTATAGGTATTTTTTTCGTACACTATTCCATCTTATTCGGGTCCAAGGTTTAAGCGTAAAATGGTAACGGACTGACAGTTACTTTACTTATATGAGTATATGGCCTGAGCTTAATGTGTATGCAAGTGTTCTAGGAAAACTCGTTACTTTATTAAAACAAACAATGCAATTAATCAAAGTAAATTTAAACCATATAAAAATTTTCTGATTCAATATGTAAGTAATCGGGTCGTGAAAATAAATGTTATGAAAATCTGGACGAATGTATTTTGATTTTAAATATTTACATTTTTTTATTACAAAAAAGAGAGAGTATAAATAATGTTTTTAAAAACGGATACATATACAGGATCAAAGTACCTGATATCATAACAGTATTTAGCGCGTCGAAGTGACGCCTGTTGATACCGAAAAATTCTTGATTGGAGACTTTTTTAAAAGCATTTTTCATGCGATGATCGTCCGGCAAGATAGGCAGACTATGTGATAAAAGTCTGTGTTTCAACTGGATGCAAGCCGGCCGTAATCGGTCACTTTGAAAATCTATGGGGCAGGCCCACATTAGTAAAAATCATAACCGACATAGCCCAAGGGATGATCAAATTGCTGTGGCAGTGGGCTGGTCATATCTGCTATAGAACCGATAACCGCTGGGGTAGACGCGTTCGAGAGTGGAGACCACGGCTCAAAAAACGCTGTGCAAGACGCTAGTCTAGCTATTTAAGGAGATGACATACACAAAGCGGCTGGCAGCGGTTGAAGAAGATGATCGTGCCATTGGGGAGGCCTATGTCCCGCGCCGCGGTCGACGTTAGCGGCGGCCCTGGGTGAAGTGGCTCTCTCGATGCCGACCATCATGCGAAAGACGGTCGACAGCGAGACGGCGTGGAAGCCGATGGCCTCCTTTTGCGAAGTGGTGATGTCGCAGAAGGAGGCCGCGGAGCTGGAGAGGGAGCGGGATACGCTCTCTCTCCCTATATCACCACATAAAGTTGACGGACTCCTTAATTTCTTTCCGTGAAGATCGACCACAACCAACTGCATTCCGCCACCTTCAACCAAATCATTAGTCCATTGGTAGGTCATCCTTTTTACTATAAAACGGAGTAAAGTTTACTACTTCGCGATGAAGACAGGGTAGGTACAAAATGAACATTCCATATGATTTTTTGTCTTGTTCATGTTCTTTTTGCATAGTCGCATCTTTAGGAGCAATATTGAAACCACTATACCAATCATCATCATCAGTGTATAGGGATCCTTTTTTTCGTTTAACGTCGGAATCAAAGCGCATTCACGCACTGCCTTCCGGCCAAAGGGGGACCGAACGAAGGCGAGGGACTCACCATCTCCAGACGCTACTGCCAGCAATAATACTCACGAAATGGTCGCCACGTGGGACCAAAAATATTAGTGGCGAAATGTTAGCATATAATAGGCCTCTGCCTACTCCTTCGGGGAACAGGGGAGATATACTCAACACTCAATATCTTTATGCCTCTCTACAAACAGTTACAATAGGTTCTTATTATAATAATATTACACTTCGTTGTGGACCCTGTCTGGCACGGCAAGTAAAAGAGAGGAAGATTTATTATATATACGTATGTATGTATGTATGTGTTATCATCATCATTATCTCAGCCTATTAACGTCCCTGAGCACGGGCTGCACCTCACAAACCAAGGTAAATACACAAAATAGCAGAACAAAAACGCAATCAACCATCTACGATGTGCTTTAGCAGTTGATGCTGTCACATAACAAATTTATGCAGTCACTTTATAAATAGGAGAGTGATGAATAATTCATCCAAATCTCTAAGACGTTTATCGATTTCGTATTTCAGTTACGCTTATGCTGAAATTTGACGAGTTCGCAACGTTGATTTCTCAGTAATGCAGAATCAGAATCAAGTATTTGGTGGGGCAAGGAAATTCACTTTGTGTAATCTAGGCGGCTTTGATAAGGTGAGAGAGCGTACTGACATAAATCTTACAATATTAATTTTCGTAAGTATGAAATGTTCAAAGGAAATTTATTGCATTTACAGTCGAATGCGTTTTGCATAATGAATCTTCTTAAAAAGACATGACAAAAAGACCTTTTCATTTCATTCATTAATTGATTTTCCCTAGGACATAAAATAAATTATGTCAATGTCAAAAAAAATGTACAGAACTGACTTCATAAAATGCCTATACATCAGGTCCTTTTAGTTTAATGCGCCCTACATAAAATAGGTGATCTGGGTTTTTGACTTCACCGCTTTCAAGGTATAATCGTTTTAAAGAAACGTTTGTCCAAAACTGCTCTAATCTCAGAACCTGCGTCGTTATTAGTATGTAATTTTTATTTTTTCAATTATTCTCATGTTCATATAACGAAAATATCATCGGACAATTCACATAGCGTTATCTAACTCAAAAACAAAGCAAAAGCTTAAACAATGGGTATTGGAGTCTGGACAATAAATATACTTTTATATGCGTTTATGGGAGCCTGATGACCTGTTAAACAGATACTGATGTTCCTATCGCAGGCATCAGTCTTACACAAGCCTAAATAAATTTAAATTAACAATAAAACACAAGCTGTCTTCAAAGGGATATTATTCTATTAAAGACTATATGGCAGATAAAAATGCTTGGGATTAAACTGCCGTTTCATACAGGCTATTCTAATATGAATGACTTGAAAACATAAATATTGTTAAGGTTATGTTATATTGCATTGTATAGCTTCACAGACAAATGAAGATTGTAATTCTAGTACCAAACTAATGGACATATTTAAAAGAGCATAGCCTGTGAGTTTCTTGCCAGTTCTTCTTACAGAGCGGTGGCTCGGAACTGGCACTTAGATTCACTTACACTTAATTATTTTTTATTTTTAAATTGTTTTGTTGCATGTAAGTGAATCTAAGCTTCGTGATTTAGTGTAATATTATTTCGATTGTTTTTTTTTTCATTTGTGATCATGACGTTTTCAAGTACTATGTATAATAGTTTATGAAATAAATAATTTTTTTACTTTTTTTTACTTTACAAACATACTGTCAAAGGAAATTTACTTTGTAATTAATATAATCATCTACACACTGCTAATGTACCAAGTGTTTGTGATGAGAAAAATAAACATTATTATTCTTATAATACATAGAAAACACGAAATTAACCATGGCCATGCACATATAGAATATTTGCCCAGTATAGGAATGGAACCCACGACCTTTAGATGCGAAGGACGGTCATTAAGCCATAGCTTCGGTCAAGTCTGTCATCAAAATCTGACAGATATTGCATGCTCATTAGAAATTTGCATCAAAGTAACTTTTTTATAAATTTTAATTCTAATTATTTATAGTTTAAGCAATAATTTTGCTTCTCATTCATTATATTCAAATTACTTGTTCACTGTTATGATAGCGTAATTCGCCACAAATGTAAAATAAAAGTTCCAATCGGAAAAGTTCACGCAATATTAAAATATGACCTGGACGCAAGATTTAAATTTTTGATCGTTAGGCCCACGTAAATCTTTGTAGTGAACCAAGAGGCGGAAGCCCAGAGGCGAGGCTATAGACTTCAAATTCTCAGGTTTTAACTTTGGTCGCTCAGTCGGTCTATTACGTTTCGAAGTTTTGTGCGTAATCATCGCATGCGCAGTGCCTCGCAAAGCACGTTAAGCCTTTGGTCTCGGCTGTCATGAACATTTCTGGCAGTCGTTATTAGAAAATCAGTGCCTTATAACATCCTGAAAGTTGGGTTATCCATATTATGATGTTTCCCTCTAGATTGTGGAGATTAGACGGCTGTCGCTTCATTATATGAACTCGGCCAAATCTGGTTAGACCAGTAAGCAAACCCTGAACCAAGATAAGGCTAGAACATGTTGATATCTTTACGGTTCTACGTGTTCGAAACTACGATTAAACATTTCAGTGACAATTATTTTGGCTTCATAACATTGATTTGATGTACATTTAAGCACAATATACATTACATTAAGAACTAAACGACCAGCCGGGAAGCTTCATATCTAGAAGATAAATCATTATAATATCGCAGATAACAATAATTCCCATATAATTAATGTTGTCTTTATAATGTCTGAAACATCACAGAGAAAACTTAGTCTAATATACTTCTTTTAGATAGAAATAAAAAATATTTTTCATTTAATACTAAAAAGTAACACTCAAGATATTACATTATACTGCATTGCGATAGAATAACAATGAACACATGTTTCTTGTGGACTGTCATCCATGAAAAATTCAGATGATTAAAAATATGACACTGGCGAATATAAACACACAGGTTTGTTTGCAGTAATGCGGACAAATTAAGGTTGGATCGTCTTTATTTTGACGTCTTTAACAAATAGAATATTTTAAAATGTATCATTGGTAATCTTTGTTTTGAATTGGTTTTAGTGAAATCTATGTGAAAGTCCGGTCGATATTTTTTGGATATATCACATAGCTCATCATCATTCAGTTCTTTTCTTATTTAAAAAAAATATTTTGATTGAAATTCATTTTCTACCTTTTTGATCTTGTAGACATCTATTTTTGACATACGCTTCCCTAATCGATTGGCTTCCCGCTGTCTTGACCAGATCATCGGCCTATCGCGTGGAAGGGTCTCTAAAACGTTTGCCGGTTCGCGGTCGCCATTGAAGAACCTTGACGCCCTATCGGCAGCTTTCAAGCTCGACCCGCTATGTTCGTCACTCCAGTCCTTCTACGGATTTTCTCCATTCTAATTCTATCACATAGGGGCACTTCGAGCATAGCACTAACTAATACTGCACGCTGAGCGATTTTGAGCTTTCTTATGAGGCCCATAATCAGGCACCAAGTCTCAGTAGAGTATGTTATCACTGGCAACACTCTGGTCGAAGAATTTCGTCTTGAGACACTGAGGAATTGTTCACGAGAAGATATTGTTTTAGCTTTGAGTCTTTTGCAAATAACTTGCAAGCAGCAGTAATTTTCATAGCGGCCGTTGGATTCACTACCATCAGAAATATTATTAATACACGATTAATACTAAATAATAAATAATAAATAATACTAAATAATAATAGTAGTATTAGAAATCGTGTGCTCTTTAAGAAAGCAAAAAAATAAACATTAATCATAAAAACGATTTCTGAAAGTCCAAACTTTGGTCCTCACTATTGAGAATTGAGACCCCTCTAGAGCTGTTAAAATGTGCGATGTTTGCACTTTTTCTTCTTTTTTCAAATTCGCTAGGCGTTTTGGTCTAAAAAATAAGATCAAAGGTAGAGACCGACTGCGAAAATCGATAGCAGAATCACCAACAAACACGGATGCAGAGGATTGGAAAGCACTTAATACATGTAACAACCGGTCTATCATAGTATTGCGTGGCAGTTAGCAGTGGACTGTGAGGATGCGGATCAGCGACTGTAATTTACCATGCACCGCAACATTCGATTGGTCTCGTGTGTGGCCAACTTCTCGGAGGGTCCATGGTTGGACAGCAGGGGCCCCCTTTTTCTTTTTTTTTTCTTTTTTTTTTTTACGTCGGTAACAAAATGCATTTACGCACTGCCTTCCGGCCAAAGGGGGACCGAAAGGGGGTGTGGGACTCACCACCGGCAGACACGACCGCCAAGTAATACCCACTAAAAATCTTCCGACGACGCCCGCCGCTTGTTGAGAAAGAGGTGAGAGCCAGTACCTGGGTTGCAGCTTCTGACACCCCGCCTGCGGCCAACGTCCCCCGGACCAAAACCGGGAATACCTCCTCAGAGAGGCGCAGTGGACGCGCCCCTCCTACCTCCCCTTGCGACCATAGCGTGTGTGGCCGACTTCCCGGAGGGTCCATGGTTAGACAGCAGGGGCCCCCTGCCCCCACTGCCTAGACCCTCCTGGCGCTGCTGAGCGGGCCCTCCTGGCCTGCCCACTGCGCCCTCCACAGGTCCCTCTTAGTTTCCCCCCCGGTAGTCAGTACTAAGGCCACCCAGAGTCGTCGGTCTCTGGTTGTTGCCTTTTCCCTAGCGCCTCCTGCGCCCTACCGGGAGGTACTCAGCCCCCCCACCACGACTAGGTGGAGACCAGTCGGGGGGGAGCAGGGGCCCCCTGCCCCCGCTGCCTAGCACCCTCCCGGCGCTGCTTAACGGACCCTCCTGGCCCGCCCGCTGCGCCTTCCACAGGTCCCTCTTAGTTTTCCCCCCGGTAGTCAGTACTAAGTGCACCCAGATTCGCCAATCTCTGGGTGTTACCTTTTCCCTAGTGCCTTTTGCGCCCTACCGGGAGGTACTCAGCCCCCCCACCACGACAAGGTGGAGACCAGTTGAGGGGGAACTAGTTTTAAACCTGGCCTAACTTATGATCTCGTTTTGAGATGATGCCCGCCCCCTAAACCCCATTGAGTCCTCAGTAAAGATACTGAGACTATATTGAGATCTCACATGGACTTCTCGAGAAAATTTGTGAAGTGATTGTGCACTGTTTTGTTTTATTTAACAACACTCATATACGTTCACAATCATTTAGCGGTAATTCCGAAGTTATTACAGTTTAATGCTCGACATATCACAAATATTAGAAAATATACAAAACTGCAGATATCGCTCTTCACTTTTCCTTCAAGAAGTCCAAAACTTTAACTTAATATTACAAATATATATTTTCTTCTTTGTCTTCTCTATGGAGTATGCTACTTAAAAAGGTTACCAAACATACATTATACATCAGCCCTTATAGAAACTGTGCAAATATTGATAAGCGAATAACTTGTTAGTTGACCCAACTATCCTTCTTTTTCCTACCAAAGGCAAAGCTATACTTTTTTAAAGCTGCTATACGTTAATATAATATAATATTATATTAGCAAGAAGGCTTATCTTTTTATATGTGAATTATTTTAATAATCGTTAAATTACTTTTCGGGTCTTTCATCTTTTCTGATTAGTTTTTACTATCTTAGATGTCTTATAAAATTATTTATGTGAAATCTTTAATACTAGATTTAGTTAGTAAAAATTACCACCGGAAACCGCGGGCAAACTCTAGATTTGTATCTAATCATTAGTATTATATCCTAATATTGGTTTCCATCGTAATTGATTTATCAATGCATTTACATCTGAACTAGTTTGAATACAAACGAATATATTTCATCGAAATGTTTCAGCGAAAATTTAATTATCATCAGAATATTCTGTGTTACCTATGAGAATTTAAAGCGGAAGCATTAATTAAGAAACTGGTTCGATAATTATTTTTAGTTAATTAAGTAACTATACTAAAATGCCAACTAAACCTAAGATATTGATAATCTTAGGGGCCCAAGCTAACCTTATCTTTAAATGGGTAATCTGTCGATTCACAAACGAGGCTCTGGCGAACATGATAGCTCGCAATAAGTAGCAATAGGCTCGCCACCTATTACGCGGGACAAGCAATATAGTTGACAAAATGTGAACGTTTATTGTTTCTGCTTACTCGTTCGGAGAAACAGACGTGATTGTACGTGTATAGTTTGGTATTCTAGATTTATGTTACGTGATATTTAAGTTTAAGTTTATTTAAGTATGTTTATTTTATCCATTGTTTAGGGCCCATTGGAAAACTTAAGTTGAATTAGAGGCTAGTTGACGCCACGTGAAATACTTAATTAGAATTTCACTGTAATGAATTGCGCATTTTTATACTTCGTTACTATTATTAGTTTTAGTTAATTAATGTTTCGATGAAACCAAATAATAACACTAAACATACAGCTTATAAATACACTTACATACATACGTATATAATGTCAAGCCTGTTTCCCCGAAGGGGTAGGCAGCGGCATAATTACACGCCCACATTTCTTCAGCTATATTGTTGGTCCCATGTGGCGAGCCTATAGCCGCTTATCGAGAACTTTAATGTTCGCCATAGCCTCGTCCGTTGATCGACAGGTGCACCACTGGGAAGTGCGGTTGGCTTGAGCACCTCAAATCTAGATAGGAGCCCTATATACACTTCAAACTCCCTAATTCAAAATAATCGTTGCCTGCTCAAATGTTTTTAACACTGATGTAGAAAAAAGGTTATATTCTCAAATAAAAGCGCAAGTGTTCGCCCTCAAGAACTGACCGTAAATATCAAAACCGAAGCCGATAGGATCTGGGGCGCCCCATTTAATTTGGATAACACAACCGCTTTAATTTATAATAAAAAGCTGCGAAACCTGAATTTTGTAAGGGTTATGCCGGGTACCAATTTTGCTCAGATACCTGCCGTATTGGGCCCGACTGTGAATATTGTAGTCAGAGAGTTGGCTATGCTAGTACGCTCAATTTTAGAAGATAATTTCGAGTATATTAGGGATCCTCAAACTGGAACTTGGTATAAACAACTCAAAGTGTCTGCGACTTTGTAGTTTTTACTGCGTATGGTCGCATAATCCTAATAATAGTGTTTCATCCTGATATTAATATATATATGTATATATAATATATATGAATACCTATATACCTCTAATTGTTAAACCTAATGTAAATGCTGATAATAATAATATTTAAACATAAAGAGAATATTTTCAAAAACAGATTTTTTTCATTTATTTTCAAATATCAATGATAAATGGGAAAGAAAATGAAAAAAAAAAACATTTTTCAAATAAAACTAGGCTGCTTTCCCTTAAGCCCATGACCGTAAAAGCTGTAAAAAGCTGCAGTTTATTCGAGATGACGAGATAAAAGTAATGAAACAAATGGCGATTAAAATCATACCAAAAGTTTTTTATTTGTAAATTTTGCATTACTTTTAATTTTTTATGAACTTGGAATTTATAAAAGTCAAAGAAAGTTATAAGTATTATTTTTAACTTTTAACAAAACGAATCGTTTCAAGGATATACAGCTCTCTAACTATAGCCAATGGCTGGCTACGATTTTATTTTCCAACAGCTCGAAGGAGCTCGTGTGGCAATTTCCCCTAAGGGCCTACGTGAGCCCAATATTCAAAACGAATGATGTTGCGAATCTGTTTTGGCGTCAATTTATTCGGCCATTTTAGGGGCAAGTTCGCACGCTAAGTTTAATACAAAATGCAAATTCTCTTCGAGATTTCAATTTTGTGGCGGTGACTGTTATTCCTCATTGTAGTGTCCTTGTTAGGGTTCGTGTAAGCGGCTTGTAACAAGAAGATTACAAATATTTTGCTCTTATTGGTAGTTATTACATAAGGTAATTTCTCATTAGAAGTAAAAAACATCAAGCTTTGACTCAACAGAGTTGTGATAAATGCCAACTTTAAAAATGACGCCAAATCCTTGTGCTTCTCCTGACGCTTTAAGTAGAAAAAAGAAACTTTAAGCAATTTTTTTTATGTGTTTAACATCGATCTAGTTAGAATTCAATCATTACGTTAAGATAAAAATATTATCACAGTTAAGAAATTTATCGAAACAACAAAATTATTAAATGTCTATGTTTTAACTTAAGGGAATAAATGAAGTGATTATGAAAAGATATAATGATAAAAGAAGTGATTTTAACAAATTTTAATTTTTCTATTTTTTAATTGAAATATCATAGTAATAGTATCATAGTAAAATTGAAAAAAATATATCTTTGTCCCAACCTAACTTTTGAACTCTTTGGAGAAAAGATCGCGTAGGGGTCGCTCTACGAAAGGTCATAGCTCTAAATACATTTTATTACTTTTATTATATGTAACTTACTTTATTCTTTTTCATTATTATTCTTCTTTTTTCTTCTTTATGCTGCGGGAACTGCATCAAAGTGGCCAGGAGTCATTACGCCAAATTGATAGACTAATAAACTTAGGACTGATATATCCTGATGCTGGTGACATTTATGTTAATTTACATATTTTGCATGACCTATGTAGATCAACATGACATAATCAGTTTATGTTATTATACGTAAAAGATGAATGAAATCACGAATAGCGCTAACAGAATTCCTCAAGCTCGTAACTACATGTACAACACTCAACCATCATTGGCACATCCAGCAAATTTCAGAATTAAGGAAACATAAAAAAATCTTATAGTAAATAGATTAAATCCTAAAATACTATGCTATTTAAAAATAACATTTATATTTTGTGAATACTTGGTTGAAGTATAAGTACTAAAATAACAGAAAAAATCAAATAATTTAATGAATAAATTAACTTCTAAGAAACTTAATCAGGCTGAATTTATAAGGTATCTGATTGATCTATTAACGCATAACTTGAACCATTGGACAAATCGGCATCAAAGCAAATAAAAATATTAAAGTAAAAAGTTTTTTTCGGATTTCAGATGTGACATGGCCCACGCAGACGAAGTGTCGGGTGTAATATTTTTATATATTTTTATATAAAAATATTACACCCGACACTTCGTCTGCGTTATATATTTTTATTAATCATATTACTCTTTAAAGGTCAAATTAACTTCCGGGGGTTGCTTAGGATTATCGGGTAAAGCGACATAGCTGCTTTTAGCCAATACCTGCTTTACTGCGTACTGTACCTTGTCTAAAGAGAAACTTTTATAATTTCACTCCTTTTGTATTTGTATAGACGCCCGCCCCGTTTTCTGTTGATTCTCAAAACGGGGAGTCAAACGATTCGCTCTGAGCAATGAATTATTCAGGTCAGAACGGAAACTGCGTATTTACATAAGCAAATTGGGTGCGACGGCTGACTACGGACGCCTCGCGACAACGTCTGCGACACCAGTCAGGAAGACGTGACAGTGATAGTAGCGACAACTAGATGATCAGTCAACTGTTTGCTATTGCATTTCCAATAATAAAAGCACCATCGAAAGCCGCTGAATGAAAAAATAAGGAGTTATAGATAGCATTTTTATAGGGGTCCAAAGAGACCGCATTCAACTTTGAATTAACGTTTGACTTGTCTCTGGTGAACTGCTCTTATCTGTAAATAGTTACCTATTGCATCTTTAAAAAGACATTTTCTTTAAAGACAACTCAAAAGTCCACGTACATTTGAGTGCGATTTATAAATACTGACTCATACATTCATACAATTACGCCTATTTCTCCGAAGGGACAGGCAGAGACATGTTATTGATTGAAAGGTATTGCCGCTATATTTACTAGAACTTTTATGTTTGCCAGAGCCTCATCTTTTGATTTGCTGATTCACCTCTTGCAGGTGAGGTTGGCTTGGGCTCTTAAGGTTGGATCCCTACATACAGCCTCCACAGGTATAGAATCTGTGAAATCTTTGCTATATTTTCTTGAACTTTTCTTAGAAGGCAACCCAAAAGTTGAGTGCGATCAACACATACATTTACCTTTACAAAAAACTTTTTTTTTGTTCAGCATTTCATTCAGCGGAAATTAATAAAGATCGTAAAACAAATAAACTCCATAAAAATGACCAATACGACATGAAGCTTATAAACTGATTACTCTCCTCGTCGCATCACAAACAGCCACCTGCATCTCAGTTTACAAGATTTTCTAAGCCCATTGCAATGAAGGCAAAAAGTAAATATCCTCATCCTATCTTAAAAAGTTACAAGATTCAGTTCTACTACTCGTGGCACCATTGAAAGTTACCTGCTTCTCTGTTCACAAGATTTTTTAACCCATTGGAATGAAGGCACAAAGCAAATATCCTTCCTATCTTAAATGTATCGTTCTTGATTATCCCCAGTTCATTAACACAGTATCGAGTTCGCGTTTTTAAATTAGTATTGAACATTACCTACACGAAAATTGCTATCACTAATGAGCGGTTTTAGAAACAAACGAACGTAGTCCAAATCGATTTCAACCCTACGCTAGTGACTGCGCTTAATTAGCTTTGGGAACCTCTATTTGCTCGGGAAGTTCAAAGTTTTCACATTATTATTATGTTGAATTGTGGTTTGTGTATTTCGATATTGCTATTATTTACTTATCGTTTCTATTCAAAATAAATAATGAGACGAAAATAAAGTAATATTATTATTAAGGCTTCTTTAATAATTTCCTATTAAAATCTGAGGAGCAATAGGCTAGCCACTCATAACGTGGAATCAAGAATATATCTAGCTAAATGTGGGCGTATAGTATGCCTATACCTATCCCTTCGGGTAAATAGGCGTGATATTATGTATGTATGTTTAATAATATTTTTTATAAGAAAAAAAAATTAAAACACTGTATCGTTGTACTAATATCAAATTTTAAAAGTTTTTGCTATATGTTTACGGACTTGTGAGTGGGCAAGGGAAGGCTGCAAGCGACCCTCAAAACGGGAGTGCCGATTCTATAAATTGTGCTGTATTTTAATTTTAATGTAACACGTCATCATGACCACATCTTGCCAGGTGGTAAGCAGTCAATACCCACAATCACGCCTGTTTCCACGAAGGAGTGGGCAGAGGCATGTTATACGCCCACATTTTGCCAATTATATTATTGGTCCCTCGCAATAGATGGCGAGCCTATTGCCGCTGCTTACCGGGAACTTGTATGTTCGCCATAGCCTCGTCTGTTGATCGGCGATTGCAGGTGGGGTTGGCTTGGGCTCCTAGGATCTTGGTAGGAGCCCAATAGACAAGCAGTCGATGCACTACAAATAAGCAAGGGCGATCAATTCTTTGAAATAAACATAGTTCCATTCGCAAATACTCGTGCCGTTTCAGGGAGCAGGGGATTCCAAATCGAAATGTTCTTACGGAGGTACTACTTAGACGACGAAGACAAGTACGTGTAGTTTGGATAATTAGATCAAAAAGGTTCTAGATAATAAATAATCTCTTACAATTATACCAATTATTTAGTTCCAAGATAAGTAACACTAAGAACTTGTGTTATGGATACTTAAAATCGGATAAACATACTTAAATTAAAACATACTTAGATTGAAATTAGATCGCCCTATCAACAATTCCATTCGATTCATTTTTGGACTGAAGAAATTCTACCACATTTCATTCTGTCGTATCCGTTTAAAGTGGCTTCCTATTCATCAGCCTCGTGAAGCTAGAATCCTCGCTGCATTATTTTTCATCTTACATGATCCTCATTCTCCTGCTTATTTAAAATTTAAGTACAATTTTTTAACCTCAACATACACAAGACATCTTTGTTTTTCACAGAACCTTCTTCTCGCCATCCCTCAGCATCACTCTGGGTACCTGTCCAATTCTTTTCACACAAGGGCTGCTCAACTTTGGATTAATCTCCCAGCTGGAATAAGACTTGCGCAAAGCAAGCCAGTGTACAAGCAATAGATTTTCAAGCTTTATTTCGAAGAGCCATTGTTTGTTTGATTCTCCTTTCTGTGAAATTTTGGTATTATATATTTTTATGTAGTTTATGATAAGTGTAGTTTATCTTTTTTTTGTATCTTTGTTTATTAACACCGCCTTAAAAGTTTTCTGTTAACCCTAAGGTTAATTGGCAGAGAATGCCTTATGACATTAAGTTCGCCTTTTGTAATACTTTTAAGTGTGCAATAAAGATTAAATAAGTACCATTTTTTTTGTAAATACATACTTAATATACTTAGGAAAACACCAGAAGAGAAGAAGACCAGACCAGAAAAAATATTCATGTCCATGCACACAAAGATTTGTCATGTGTGGGAATCGAACCCACGACCTCTGGAGTGAAGTGCAGGTATATTGATCTCCACGCCATATCGGTCGTCTTGAGAATCTCTCCAGAGTAATTTCGATAGAAGACACTGAGAGCAAATAAGTCCCCATGAAGCTGAAGATTTTGTACTTGACGATGAAGAGGGTAGAACTATGACTATTGCTGTTGTGGAATGACGTGAAATAAAATAGCTGCACAAAACTGCACACAAGTAAGTTCTCGGATGACTTTTCAGCAGTCTCGTGTTTATAAAATAAAAATATAAAATGAGACGAATTACTAAATTGTAATTGGATATTGTAATTTTTCAAAAATTATTGTTTAGCTAAGATTCAAAACAAGATAATATGAATAATTAAGATGTATGGTACATAGAGTAACAAATAAGACCATATCTAACCTTAAACGTTGTTCTTCAAGGAAGGGTTTGTACAAAACTGACAGCCCTATACTCCTTTTTAATTGATAAAATTAATATTGTGTTATTCGACACTAAAATAAATAATTTTCATTTCATTTTATTTTCCAATACGAAAAGAAACGCCAAGAAACTGTTAATATTTAACAGGAGCTTTCAATAGCCGCGAGGCATCATAGGGATCGGAAATTAATGTGAACGACTGAACTGATGCTTTTATTTAATATTGGATATTTTTTTTGTTTTATTTAAAAATTATTAAACTACGTGACTTGACTTTTAAGGAGTATTGATAAAATTAAAAAAGAAATAGTACATCAAATCTGTGTTTATTCTAGATAGCCTCTTTTTTCTGTTTTTTTTCGGATCGAAAATCATCTAATGACCTTCTCCCGCTGTGGGTGGAGCGGGAGGGTGTGTCAGACTTTTACTGACTAAAAACCACCCATGTTCCTTCTTGTGCCTGCAACGTTCGGAGGCCGCGGTAACCCTTTCGGAAAGTCCCGCAGCCCCGGCAGGCTTGACCCTCCCTGGGGGCCCTCACTGTGCTGACGTCTCTTTGAGGCGCGCGTGGAACACGAACGCGCCGTCGACGCGGCCTGTCGTCTATAGAAGGCATACGGTTGGCGAGTTACCCGCTACGAGGACACGCTGGTGCGCCCAAGCGGGACAGACCGCGGTGGTGTAGACAGCCTACACATTGGTATAGGTTGGCTCCGACAAGCTTGTCTGAAAGAGATTCCTATTATAGTCTAATAGCCCAGCTGTGAGATGGATTAAGAATAACGTTGGATGCAGGCCGCATGCAATCAGTTACATTCATAGCTTATGAGTAGCCCAGTTCAGCATTGGACTTTCTTAGGATGATGGTGTATTGGAAAGTTCATAGTATTACTTTGCACGTTACCCTTTTAAGAGACTAATGCTCATATTGAATGTCTCTATTCTTACAGACAAGGTTAACCGGCCCCTAGACATACCGGCTTCTCTCATATTGACAGACTCTCCAAGTTAAAAATATAGTTGAATAATAGTAGACAATACGATTTGCCCTGCCGAACTCTGGCGAACATGAAAGTACCCGTTAAGCGGCAATAGGCTCGCCACCTATTACGTGGGACAACAATATAACTGGCGAAATGTGGGCGTATAAATATGCCTCTGCCTACCCGTTCGGGAAAACTGTAATGATATTATGTATGTATGTATGTATGTAATACCATTCACATGATGATGTAGATTTTTCTTTTGCGTAACAAAAATCGATAAATACTGCAATTCAATACCAATAAGAAAGCACTGTAAAATTTTACCTGTTTGGAATTCTTAAGTTATCTCATTTCGGGTAAAAGAAGTGAAATTTCGGGTAGGAAGGGCGTGTAACGACTTCATTAAGGATTGATGACTCAATTGTAATACGATTGAATTCTGGTCGATTGTCATTGCTTTTAGTATTTTCGGAATTGGAATCGAAGTTAGAAACAGTATATCTTTGGGTTTTATTTTCTTTCTCATTGATATTTTTGGCTGGATTTGCTATATTTTTAGGTCATCTGACGTAAACAGGAACATACTTAGTAAAAAAGAATTTTATATTGGGTCACTTTACATTATTTATATCCTAGCATTATCCCGGATGCACTAGCCTTAAACTTAGGGCCAAGGGTCAGATCACTAGTCTAACCAGGGTTTGAATCCCAGACCCTCTGAATTAAAAAGGCTAAGGGTCTCGTTACTTGGGTATCGCCGCTCGCTTTACGCCTTTTTATTTTAATAACTCGTAGTATGCTGTCATACTTAGACATTTAATGTACATCATCATCATTATAGCAAAATGAAATCCACTGCTAACCATAGGACTCCCTAACATTTTTTTAAAGTTCATCGATCTTGTGCCGCTTGTATTTTTCTGCGTTTATTAAGTGAGAGACCGTCCTCTACTACGGCGGTAGAACAAATAATGAGTTTTTAGACAGAGCTTTCTCTATTTAAGCTCCTGCCCGCAGTAAATGGGCGCGTACATTTTTAAGTGTACGTATGAGATATCAGATTAATGTCTAAGTTAAATATATGAGAGCTTTATGGAGCAAAATTTGGATTAAAAGAAAAGCGCCCATATCACTTCAACTTGCTACTCCCCTTTCGCTCCAGTTCTTCTATAGATTGCCTTCTTTGTTATTCTCTTACGTAGGGACACTCCGTGCATAATCTCTCACACTCTCTTCATTTGCGACTTAGAGCTTTCGTATGAGGCACATAGGCCAGTATTCCTCTCTGTACGTCATCCCTTACACACAGACACCACACATACACACAAAACAGAACACGGACCAACACAAAATATACTGGTCGATGCCTGTCGTCTTGGTATTATCAGCTCATCAATGTCCCACTACCAGACTCGGTTTTTTTACACAAACCAAGGAACAACGAATTTCCGTCATACTCCACGGGAACCCAGAGCGAATTGGATAGTTGTAAATTTTAAGAGTATAGATTTTGAGAGCTCTAATTTGGCTTAATGTCTACTAAATACAAACAACGCATGGGCTTAGTGCCAAATTCCACACAAACAGTCAATATTAAAGGCTCTGCTAACGTTAATTAAGTTCGGTAAGCATTTCTGATGACCCGATCCTGTGCCGCTCTGAGCTCTTAAGTTAAATTAAACTCTGATATATATTTATTAATAACATTATATCTATAATTATAACATATTTAATCATTTATCATATATATCAGAGTTTAATTTAACTCAATTTAATTTAATTTAAGCTCAGAGCTTACATATAAGGTTCATGTACATAAACCAAATTAACATTAAAGTAATAAATTTAACTGTCAATTGAAAAAAAATCTTATAGCCTATTTTGACACAAACTCTTAAAATGTCAAATACATAAAACTAGTTTGATCGAGTGGTCTGTCGAACTTTAGAGCTTCACCAACCATTATCAGAAAGCATCAGGTATACGTCGCTATTAGAAAACGCAAAAGTAACACAATCAAAAAGAAAAACTATATAATTATAACCAACATTTATGATGTGATTGGACCGAAAAAACCGGATACAGACGTTATATTTTATACACTTATCTTATGAATGTAAATATACCTAATCGTACTTTGAACAAAATCTTTTATGATAATTAAAATTACACGCAATAAGATTTTGTTTTCATTATTTCAATTTTCAAAGCAAGATAGAAAGAGTGTGTGGATAATAAAATCATGGATATTCAGGTTTAAATTAATTTTCACAATGCTGCCGCTAAACACAATGTAAATTTGATGTCCACACTTCTGGGTTCCGGACTTTTCTCTGAAACCTAAGTGAGAGGGATTATTCAGTTCATACTTCACCACACAGACCCTGTGCGGGCTGCGGAAGCAGGCGTGTGTGTGACATTTTACAGAATTGTCCTCAAAGGGCCTCAAACTTAATTTATCGCCTTCTACATGTAGCAAAATGAGCCCACCAGCCAAAATCCTAACCACGAATTGCTCGATTTTAAATACCTCACAAGCAAATGATCTTTATGAACTCTGCTTGACTTCCTTAATCGTTTTTGAACACCACTTTGTACCCTATACGAAATCTTTATGCACGCTCCTGGTTGGCACTATTCTAGGCCGATATCATACGGCAAAAATAAAACGTACAAGCTGGATACAATAATTTGATAAATGAAGGCCTTGTCTGAACTAAGTAAAAATATATAACAAACCACTGTATTCCACAAAGGATATAGTAAATTTCTTAATTTAAACGGAAGCGTAAGGGTCGTCGTAGTGAAACTCACTTACATAACCTAATTTACCCTGTAACCACCAACTGTAACGTAACTGTTAATCAATACACAAGATTCAGCTTCTAAAGCCTTAAAGGCTGCGATGTATGAACCCTTCTTTGCTAGGACCATCTAATCCCGAGCTGAGAACCCGACTTAATACAAAGGGACAGCCCATTGTATGAGGTGTTACGTACATTTACCCTTCGCAGATTACGTGCGTTGAGTTTAACATTAATTTCGGAAGTACCATGCAAGTTAGCTCATCGGGTCTAACCAATTTACATCAACAATGGGGCCTGTTTTAGTTAAAAACATTTTCAACATAAGAGGAATCTTAATCTCAGCCACGCTTCATATTTAATGTGATTTAATTCCTTATACTTGATTTTTAGTCAAATTATTATTGAAATAGGTACATTTATCTTGTTTTTCAATGGCGCCCAACGTGGGGCCCAATCACACAACAAAAACACTCGTTACTTATAGTTCATTTGAAAAAGCGATGTTGTTGAATGAACTCAGTTGAAACTTTTACGAATCGAGGAATCAAATAAAAAAAACTATACAACTTTGTCACCGTCAACCGAGGGGAAAAATACACGATAAATTTTGCAAGTCACTTTCAACTCGTTTGTCAAATAAATAGCAAATGTCACTGGACTTTTAGAACCTTTATTTTCTATATGATAAGAGTTAAAATCGTCTTCGCCCGGTGTTTTGAACTCTTACCAAGCTTTATGTCAGTGTGGTCTGAAAATACGACATGGCGGAGTATGCACGAAAATTTAGTGTTTTGTGTTAGTAATAAATGGATGCCTCTGACGCTTCTGAAACATTTCGTGATTTGATGAAAATGTGTGTAGTAAAATATAACCTTTCGAAATAATATGTAGAAGTAACATTGAGTAATTGTATAAGCCTATGGATTTTAGTTAAAAACTGTTTACAAACCTTACAAATAAAGGCGAATCTTGAGATAGATAAATACTTTTCGAATACCACTTCTTTTTGCAGCTATTAGTTTTTTAAATAATATGTAAGATCCTTTCTCTCAATTATTTATCTGAGATCTCTTATATAGCTTATATATTACACAGTCCCAAACAATAAAGGAAGTAAAAATGCCGGAAGAAAATGGTTCAAATCAAATCAAGCCATTTATTGCAAGTCACACGTAATCAAATTGTAACAAAATATTCAGGCCGATTTGTGACATCCCGTAGGGGCACTGCAACATTTATAGAGCGCCAAATACAAGTACAGAGCGCCACATTCGAGATATATACATATAAATAGCGCCATAGAGAACATATTCATACAGCAATATAAATTACAGTTTAGCTTATAAGAAAAGTTTTATTTTGTGATTTTAGGCCTTTGTTCCAAATGCAGTAAATCAAGCTCAAAATACAATTCCTTAGATGGGGGTAGGAAAATCTAGTTTTCTTACTTACTTTTTCAATCCGTATTTACTCCGTCAGTTGCTGGATATAGGTCTCCTCCACTTCCATTTGTGTTAGACTTTCCTTTGCCAGGTCTTCCCCGCTGCTTTGGCAATATCGTCGAACCATCTAGTCGGCGGTCGACAAACACTCCTGCGATTCGATCGCGAAGCCATTCCTAATTCAGAAAAATTCAAAACTGGTTTAAAACAAATATATTCCTGGAATCAAGATTAAATTTATGGAAACGGTACTTCGTGGTTTTTACGTTATTTTATTATCCAATTTTTTACTTTTTGTCTTCAGCGAAAAACACAGCTCAAGATTCTTCTTTCTTATATGCATTCGATAAAAGTTACAAAGGCATTGTAAACAAGAACTTTATTTATTTTTGTTTGCAATTAGTACAAAACTAGCAAGCTTCCTATCGTTTCCTTACTTTTTAATGAAGTCCTTGTAATCTTATTAAATTAAGTTCTTTTTGGTTAAGAAAATGTTCACTGTGTATTTTGCCCGTTTTTTCATTAACATGGATTCGAGGTATCTTCATGCGTATATTTATTATCTTCGTACATCATATCAAATGCCTTTTGAATGCCGTTTACCTCATTTAACATAGTATACCAACACTTTCGTATTCTAATCAAAAGCGACTCTATTATAACCGAAATACTCATTATTCATGACAGAATATTATTTGTGATATTAAAAATATCCCCTTGAGTTACTGTTTCATTTACAACCCTCCCATAAATTACCTTCAAGCCAGTGTCGCTAGCATTTAAAAATCCATCACTGGTTTATGCTCGTCATCATCGTTTCATTAATATAACGTCAAAAGGAATGGCAGTTCGGTTATGTAGACTCAAAATAAAATTACCTAAATGGATTACCGAAACTAGAATTTACCGTAATTTCGTTGAAAGGGATAAATCGTTTTTACGTTCAAAGGTTTATTGTTGACAATATATGACCTTGTTGAGATATTGTAGATATAAATAGATTTTTATAAAGTTCTAGTGACACGCCTCGTGTCGATTCGGTAGATATGTGCTAAATATACATATTTGTATCTTAAAGAGAGTGTTTACAATTTATGCACAGTTATCAATATAATATAATATATTAACAGATAACATTTGTACATTTTGCATTGAGTAGTTCTTTAATGATGCTTTAAACAGCTGGCACTTGAACTGGGACAAGCCGGCCATAAGTACCAGCAGTCTTCCCAATGTCACTATCGAAATACTGTCATAAAGAATTAAATCTGATACAATATAGTGTGTGCGTGCATGTGGTTTCATAAGTGTGTTTGTGTGTGTGTATGTGCGCGTGTGTGTGTGCGCGTGTGTGTGTGCGTGTGTGTATGCGTGTGCGTGTGTGTATGCGTGTGTGTGTGCGTGTGAGTGTGAGTGATATAATTATTGCACAACAGTTGGATTTCTAGTTGGAGTTCTAGTTGTAGTAAGTGGAGTTCTCGAAGGGATCCTTAATTTTTTCAGTAGAAAAATATAGTCTATGTTAGTTAGAGATAATGTAGCACTCTAAAGATGAAAGTATTTGGTAATCTTTCCAGTAGTTTGTGAGCTGATTCATTACAAGCATCCAAAAATACAAATTTCAGCTCTTTTTAATATTAGTCTGATTTTATAAATGACTAACTATATTTAGGATATTTACAGGCAGATGGAGTATAGACGCGATTTTTTCTGGATTTTTTCTTGCGTAAAGCGGGATATTACTGTATATACTACAAATTTTTACTTTGAATTAATAGGGACTTTGATTTGGCTGACTGTTCAAAAGGGTTGCAACTACCATAGTCGTAGGCTGTCTAGAACAGAGATCATTCTTATTAAACGACTGTATATATACTGTATGGGACATTAAAGAATTTACTACCTCTGTGAAAATTGATCAGATCTAAAATTATGTCAGTTGCGATACTTATTAAACATAATTGTTAAAAAAAACAGATTATAACTGAAATGTCAGCGAACATAATAATATTATGATGGCCTCATAAAGCTGTGCAAAATTTGACGACCGATATGGCGTGGAGGTCAGTATACACTTCACTCCAGAGGTCGTGGGTTCGATTCCCACACAAGACAAATCTTTGTGTGCATGAACATAAATATTTGTTCTGGTCTGGGTGTTTTCCTTTGTATATTAAGTATGTATTTACAAAAAAAAAAGTATTTAAGTATGTTTATCCGTTGTTTAGTATCCATAACACAAGTTCTTAATGATACTTATCTTGGAACTAAATAATTGGTGTAATTGTCAGAAAATTATAAAATTGCTCGACTACTAAATTGCAGCAATAAATCTACCCCAGTTAATAATATATTGATTCTGGTGTTACTTTTAGAAATCCATTGTAAGCAGGTAAAGCTTGATAACTTAATGACAATTCCCAATTCACAATAATCTCCTGATAAATCAAGAAACAACTCCACAGCAATTTTATTATTGCTTTTATTATTACATTATATAGCTTAACATATTGAACTGATCGTACACGTGTCTCTTTGTAAAATTTATAAACTCTGACTTCAAATTTTCTAAGTTTATTCATCACAAGAACAAGAGCGTCAAGCCCCATACATATTCAGCTACCGAACCGGATTTAAACTTTTGCTTTATCGCGTACTTAAAGCAGGAATAATTTCTAAGAAATTACGTAAACGAAGACCTAAACAAACTTCCTAATTACTTGTCAAGTGAAATAAATTATTCAAAACAATAATACAAGGATCAAACAATTGGTATAGGGATGTAGGGTCTTGACGCAGTACGGCTAAAATCTAAAGTTAATTAAATATTTGAAGCAATAGCTCTTTGTTGTTCTACAAAACTTTGCTGCCCTTTAAAGACGACTATCGACTCACATTTTTTTAAATATAACTTACTTCGAACGAACACACTTTAGGTACTCTTATTA
Source organism: Musotima nitidalis (assembly GCA_949126915.1). NCBI lineage: Eukaryota > Metazoa > Arthropoda > Insecta > Lepidoptera > Crambidae > Musotima > Musotima nitidalis. The sequence goes on from OX421429.1 coordinate 6,452,872, forward strand.
AATACACGTGCTACAAGCCTATTTATTTATTTTTTACTTATTATGCACAACCAGTAGTAGCTGTGACATTATTTTCTTATGTCTAAGTAAATATTCATTATAACAAGCTAAATGTACAACATTTGAAGGTGTCACAACATGCATATAAATATTCTAATAGGCTTAATATCAAAGTATAAAAACTATAAGAAATAAAAATAAGATATAGGATAAGAACTAATTAAAATTAAGATTGGTTGGTAGTCTAGTGTGATTCGCTAATCTGCACTGGTTCTCTGCAGTGAAATATGACTTGAAACCCTCTTACCTTGATTCTTGAGAGAGACCTATGCCTAGTAGTGATACCTTAATGAGTTGAGATGATGGTAATAAAGAGTACTGTCACTGAGGCGACTAATTATATTCAGGTAGCACGATGCCTAGCCGTTTTATGAAAAGTGGCTTGTGCATTACAATGCGGCGAACTTCTTTCAGGAGTAATACAATCTGTGTTATCACGTAATAGCCGTATTTTAAAACGGCGTTATGATGTAAGTGTTTTGTAAGCTGTGTTATATCGATCGCAGTCCCATCTTACTTAATTTATTATTTAATTTATATTTTATATACTATATTAATTCATACATTGATTTTCTAAATGCTTTAAAGGGACTCTTTTGGAATTAAAATAGGATTTAATTTTTCTATCTGCTTTCATATACTTTTCAATGTTGCATAATGTATGCCTTGAAAGACTTGAAAAGTGTAGGCTAGATTTAGTAACGAAAAACATCGCCCTGAAAAACAATAACGTGAACCAGCACTGTGTTTTTATAATGGGGTTATTACACAGTTTTAAAACTTATCATCATCATACCACCCTCATAAGGTCCACTGCTGAACATTGCCTTCCTAAATACAATACAATACAATACGAATTACATTCTATTAGGAGTATTTGCTCATAATCATCACGCTGGGCAAACAGGTCGGTGATCAAAATTTATACTATCTCAAAAATAACCGAATCAGTGTACACACACGTTTACACACGAACATGCACGCACACACATGCATGCTCACACATGCACACACAAACACACACGCACGCAAATACACACGCATACACAAGCAATCAAACGCACACGCACAATATCACGTCTGTTTCCCGGAAGGGTTAGGCAGGGGCATTGTTGGTCCGACGAAATAGGTCGCCACCTATTGCCGCTTACCGGGATTATGTAGAATTAACGTAGACCGAGAATATTTTCAAGAAGGTCCTCAGTAAGTAAATTATTAATTATTAATAAATTTAGTTTAATAAGTTTATTTATTGTCATCGCAGTGTTTAATATTTTTTTTAAATATGCATGTACATACGTTGCATTATGTGTTTCGGATGTAGTATTTGTTTAGTTTGCACTTGTTAATGCTTTGCAATTAGCGGGGTTTAGTCCGCCATATAAGTTCACTTTGTTATAGAAATAATTATAAGTGGAAACTTGTAATTGGCCTTGTTATAATCGTAAATCTAAGATAATATTGTAATTAGCCGTAAGTTTTCCCAAAATTGTAAAATAAAATAAATAAATAAAATTATTATTTTATTTGTGATAAAAATCATGAAACAGTGAAAAAGTCGACATGAACTAATGGCGAGTTCTTATAAATAATTAGGTACGTTGATTGTTCCAGTTCAATTTCTACGGAGCGATTTGTTCATTTATTTTGATCACTACTTTCTGTAGTAATGGTATTCAATTATTTTTATTCTTGAAAACAAAACAGATAAAATAATACAAAATATTTTTTTTTTGGAAATTAATGAAATTATTTTGTCTGAAATTAGGGGTCTTGTGTAAGTTTTGTTCCATACATAATGTCACGCCTCTTTCCCGTAGGGGTAGGCAGAGATCACATCCTTCCACTTGCTACGATCTTGGCACACACTTTTAACATTCATTCACACTCATTAACCTCCTCATACACGACCATCGGTTTAGGGTACTTTTGACCTGCCCTTTCTCCAAAATTTTCTGAATTAAATCTTTTTTTTCTTGTTAGATTAGAATGATAGCATTTTTTATAAATTCAGTTTGTGTGATTTATGACCTTCATACGCGTTAATTTGTATGCACTGCAAATCAGTAACTGCCCCGGCAGTTAAACTAAGTTAAAATAGTGACATAATATTAATATATTATTATGATTATGTTATTCATTTCAGTTTTTGTGATAATGAACTTGATATTCATATGCGTTTGTTTGAATGCACAGCAAATTGATAGCTGCTGGAACACACGATGTTAGAACAGTGACATTTTATATATATTATTTGGAAAGTCAGTCGAATATAAAAGAAGTTCCTGTAAAAATCTAAGTGTAGATGGAAGTAGAATATTCCTAAAGAACAGTCACGTTTAAAATTGACCTGAATTTGAACTTTGCGAGAGGAGGAAAACAAAATAAAAAAATACTTTATTGTCTATAAGATCAACATAATCATTTAGATTCGTCACACAAAATTGAAATTCGATATATTTTTTTAACAATGATGAAAGATATGAACGGTACAATAAATAAAGAAATAAAAGCAAATGGGTTCTTTGTCAGAATTTGTCAAGGTTTGTCGTTTATCCGTCTGCTGTGGTTTTTCTCAAGAGGCTCAGGAGGCTCTAAACCATTCTCTAGATCTAGATTCTAGATCAACGGATTGCCGTTGAGGGCTGAGGCCTGAGATGATAAAACCGTAAAGTCTAAAACGGATCCCATTGAATACCCTCAATATCCAAATAAGACTATAAGGTCATATTCATTTACCTGTTTCCAAGTTCTCAAAATTTTTCAATAATAAAAACTATATGATTCGAAAATTGTTATAGTCGTAAAGTAAGGATTTTTTTAAGAGAATATGTACTAATATTTAATAAATGTAAGTTTTTTTTATCAATACTTAAAAATGTTCTGATGAGAACGACAGCTTAAAGGTTCTAATGTGGACAATTTGACCATAATTAACAAAAAAGTAATTTTGAGAGTAATTTTTTTTATATAAGTACATACATTGACTAATCATTTGATAACACAATGTGAATAACATTGTTGGTTATACAATAAGCAATTTTATATCGTAAGATTTATAATATGGTAATATTATGCTATTATTTGTTGTTCCAAATACAATAAAAAATCTAACAAATGTTCTTCACGTACAACAAAAACTTCTACAGCTGTTATTCCGTGTATAGATAAAGTTACCTTCATTATACAAAAGCAAGCAAATTAAAGCCAAGGTTAAAACTAATGATAATAAGAAATATCTCGCCATCATTATAAATGTGAAGAAAACAAGCACAATTATGTATTCTTCTTACAACATTTTGTAGTCTAAAACTCTGCATTAAATTAAATTAAGGACCCCTCGTGAGCTCCGAGATAAGGTTTAAGTTTCGTACATTCAGGGGCTTAGAATGTCTAAACATGGCTTGGCTTACATAGAGAAGGCTTCAAACTTTTTGGAATGAACGATTTTTCTTCAAGTAAATGGGTATTTTATAATTTCAGTTAGTGATTTAATTGCGAGATCAGGAGTCCATTGGCTTGGGTTCTGTTATCTTAGTGTATTTGTAATATTAATCGCCAACCTCTTTTATTACCTTTTTTTTTCATTTCATAATGACTACATGCAGCATGATGGCAAGCAGTCGATGCAGCCCAAAAAAATTAAGGCGCATCCACTTATGACACCCCGGTTAATAGACCCAGGATTAAAGGAACTAGGAAACACACGAGCCGGCAGAGAATTCCAGAGCTAAATGGTCTTACTCAGAAACGACTTATCAAATTTCTTAGTTCGAGTGCTGATAGTCTGCGCAGTATGTGGATGGATCCGAGGACCAGCACGTGTTGTACGGGAGAGAAAAGCGGGAGAAATGAGATCGAAAAGTACTTTCAATATACAGTACAGATTTTACTTATAATATCTTCTAAAACAGTAATCGTTGCAATAAAGAGGTAACGTTTTCGTCTCTTGTCAAATGCACAAAAGAAGATGTCGCAACTATGACTGTACGTATGTAGAAAAAAATCAGTTGGCTAATAAGCTACCTATGCAATAATGTACGTAATGTAATGTATGTAAATTTATGATCCCGCGCCTTTTAAGCAGAGCGTCAATGTAGGCCCTTTCCTTCTCGTGGTTATTCCACGGTATATCATCATATCAGCCATCTGAATTCCACTGCTGAAGATAGGCCTCCCCAATTGCTTTCCACGTAGATCGATCCTTTGCCGCCTGCATCCACCGGCTCCCCGCCGCCCTGACCAGATCATCGGTCCATCGCGTGGGGGGCCGCCCTCTACTACGCTTGCTGATTCGTGGTCGCCATTTAAGCACCTTAACGCCCCATCGGCCGTCAATTCTTCGAGCTATGTGCCCCGCCCACTGCCACTTCAGCTTGCAAACGCGCTTCGCTATGTCGGTCACTCCAGTTCTCCTATGGATTTTCTCATTTCTGATTCGATCACGTAGGGACACTTCCAGCATAGCTCTCTCCATTGCACGCTGAGCGACTTTGAGCTTTCTTATGAGGCCCATAGTCAGGCACCACGTCTCAGTCCCATACGTCATCGCTGGCAACACACACTGGTCGAAGACTTTCGTCTTGAGACACTGAGGTACTTTGGACGAGAAGATTTTGCGTAGTTTCCCGAACGCAGCCCAACCGAGCTGGATTCGACGATTGACCTCTTTTTCGAAGTTGGACTTACCTAATTGTACTTTTTGTCCCAGGTATACGTACTCGTCGACAACTTCGAGGGCCGAGCTTCCCACTATTACTGGGGTAGGCACAAATTTTCGTCTTATCCATGTTCATTTTAAGACCTACCATTCGGGAAGCTCTGTCGAGGTCTCCGAGCATTGTGCCCAGATCCACAAGCGACTCCGCTATGACCACTATGTCGTCGGCAAATCGAAGGTGAGTCATATACTCGCCATTGATGTTGATGCCGTAGTTTTCCCAGTCCAGTAGCTTGAAAACATCCTCCAGAGCAGCAGTGAACAGTTTCGGTGAAATAACATCACCCTGTCTCAAGCCTTTCTGCAAGAGGATAGGATTCGTGCACTGGTCCAGTACTCGTACGGACATGGTGGCGTTTCTGTATAAACTTCTCAGCACTTCGATATACCGATGATCAATGCGACATCACTGGAGGGACTAAAACACTGCCCAGCTTTCGATCGAATCAAAGGCTTTCTCATAGTCCACAAACGCTAAGCAAAGTGGCTGGTTATACTCCTCGGTCTTCTGTATAACCTGCCGCAGCGTGTGTATGTGGTCTATGGTTGAAAAGCCTTTTCGGAAACCGGCTTGTTCGGGAGGCTGGAAGTCGTCAAACCTTTGACCGAGACGGTTCGTGATGACCCGTGAAAAGGACAACCAACGTGGTCCAGTGGTGTCACTGGACCACGCCTGTGGCGTACGTCCCTCGAGATTGACGGTATTAAAAAGCTTCTGGAGTACCTTAAGTACTGGTGTACCACCCGCTCTCAGAAGCTCTGCAGTCATCCCGTCTTCCCCCGGTGCCTTGTTGTTTTTTAGTTGTTTCAGGGCCATCCTAATCTCGTACAGGCTGACGTCCGGGATATCTTCGGTGGTATGTCGAGTTAGTTTGGCTCTAGGGTCTTTAGTCAAACAAGTAGCGGGATCTTGCGTTCTCGTGTACAACTGTCCATAAAACCATTCGATCTCCCTCATAATCTCAGGTCTCGACGTGACTAGACTGCCTTCGTTGGTCTTCAGCTGTGTCAACTGACTCTGACCAATAGACAGATCCCAAGCGAACACTTTTGAACCCCTGTTTCTCTCTATTGCATCTTCAATACAATTTGTACTGAATTTGCGAACATCAAGTCGCAAGGGTTTCGAGATCTGTCTATTGATGAGCCGGTAAGAGAATGCATCTGCTGAAGACTGCAATCGCATGTCTCGTCGCGTTTCCATGAGATTAAGAGTTTGATTCGACTGTTTATTGGTTTTAGTTTGTCGAGTCTTATAATGGACCCGACAACGTGGACAGTCTCAACCAGCCCGCCGCTTATATCGTCAACGGTTACGCAGTTCTCCAGACCTGCGAAGCGATTTTGAAGCTCGAGCTGAAAGTTCTCGGGGTTTTGAATATGGGCAGCTGAGGGTCGGAGCGTAGACCTCATCAAACGGGACCTTTCAAGCTTTATATTAATATTTAATGTGCCCCTTACCATTCGATGATCGCTACCGGTTTTCACCCTGGCGATCACAGAGACATCATTGAATATTTGTCGCTTAGTGGTCATGATGAAGTCTATCTCATACGGTATATATGCATGGTAATTCCCGGCAAGCGGCAATAGGCTCGCCACGTTGGGATCAAAAATATTATTGGCGAAATATAGGCATATAATAATTATCTGCCTAATCTCTCGGGGAAACAGGTGTGATTGTATGTATGTATGCAAGGCCTGCAATACAGTCACAAGCGCGTTGTTCACCCTTTAAACTGTTAACCGACTTTTTTGAGGAATCTCATGCTGAAATCTGTTAGATAAACCTCACCTTGACTTAACCCACACTGCCATCTTGTTTCACGATTCGATGAACACTTTATCTGACTCTATACCTTTAAAGGGGATTAATTGTCTTATAAACTTATCCTACTTCACTCTTGTCCCTTTCATCCACAGATATGTTATTTATAATTCATGTTGTAATAAAATGATATGTGCATAAAGAATTTGAAAAAGAATAAGTTACTCATGGTTGAAAACAATTAACAAACTCATGCAGTACACAGAGATCAGTGCTTGACTGTTTCTGTGACTTGATATCGAGTGTTTAAGCCAACTGGTCCTCGTTATCACTGCGTGTGGTAGCTGTCGTGCCCAATTAGAGGTTATATTCAAAGACTTATTTTATTGGAAAGAAGACACACATTACATGTGTCTTCTCAAATTTGCAGTGGGAGCTCGTGATGATTATAACCTAAATCACTACCACCATAGATTGTAGGATGTGTTAGTAGAGCTTTTTGAAAGAGGTCTACGGTCTATAGATAAGGATAATTCCCTAAAAGGGAATGTATAATATTCTATTCTGTGAAAGTCTTTGGACCTCGTTGTAATATTACGACTTAAACATAAACTACCCGCATGTTTATGTCCAATAGATGTTGTACAGTGACGCACAGTGCCACAAACTTAGCTGAACCGGTGGCGGTATTGCTGTTATTTTTAAATCGCAAAATTTTTACGCTCTTTTCCAATTTCGGCCACCGGGTCATGTCATATCCTAGCATTATCCCAGTAAGTTACCCTAGACCGCAACCCAGAGGGGAAAATCATTATATGGTTAAGCTAGCTGACAGAATAAATAAATAAATAAATATTTTCTAACAATTACACCAATTATTTAGTTCCAAGATAAGTATCATTAAGAACTTGTGTTACGGATACTAAATAACGGATAAACATACATAAATACTATTTTTATTTGTAAATAAATACTTAATATACATAGGAAAACACCCAGACCAGAACAAATATTCATGTTCATGCACACAAATATTTGTATGGTGTGGGAATCGAACCCACGACGAGCGGAGAGCGGGTATACTCGCCACCACGCCATATCGGATGTCAGAAGGCACTGATTTCCTTATAACGACTGCCATAGATGTTTATGTAAGCCGGCCTATGGCGCTTTCCGAGGCACGGAGCAAGCGATAATTACGCACGTAACTACGAAAAGTCACATATAATGCAGAGACCCCTTTGTTTTCAAACCCTGGTGGCGCACCTATGACCAGGCCAGGCTTGAATATATGCAAAGCCTGTACCACATATTGACTAGAAATTTATAAAGCGCAAAACTTTAATTAAATCAGCCCAAAATTTGCGGCTATTCATGTTCAACATTCTATTTTCAACTTCATATGAAACTTTAATGGCTCGATACAATTTCAAAGTGTCAAGCATTCAGTTAGGCTAACACTACCACGCGAGCCAATTACCAAGATGGATTACCCTAAACTGCTGGCAGGATCGGCCCTCAATTTGTGGGCCCATATATTTTAATCCCGATTTACGCATGGGCAATGAATGAATGAATGAGCCGGAGCGGAATGACAAAATGTGTTGCTATGATCCTTATTTGTTTTCATTACTTTTAGTAACTGATAACTATAATGTTGCGTCTGAGACGAGTTATTTTATAAGTATGACATTTAAAAGAGCTCTTTGAGCCAAACTTGAAAAAATGTTTTGTAATTTTTATTTTGAAGACTTTTTTTTAAAAAAATAAAAAATCTAGAGCTTTAGCGTTTGAAACAGATTTGATATTTATTGTCCTTTTTCTCTTACAAATCTAATTCTGATAATTCTTCTAGAATTAGACTTATTACAAAATGTCGGTATGTATATATCTATATATAATTATATATCTCTGATTTGTTGTATTTTTTATGTGTTTCTCTATTAAAAAGTTAATCTTTGCATGAGTATACATATATTATTATGTTATATGCACTTATATAAAAATTACATATGTTCGTTATTTTCACAGAAATTTAGTCTCATATTCAACAATATTTCTGACGATCACCCCTATGCTATATTACCTAAACACTATGAGTAATAAGTATTCTACATACATACAATCACGCCTGTTTCCCCGAAGGGGTAGGCAGAGGCATATTATACGCCCACATTTCGCGAACCTATTGCCGCTTACCGGGCACTGTTATGATCGCTAGAGCCTCGTCCGTTGATCGGCAAGTGCACCACTTGCAGGTGTGGTGTGTATCAACCTTAACATAGTATATTTATTATAGTGTGTACTAACCCTAATAATCTGTATTCTTTTAAACACTTTATATTATGTGTTTTCGATACAATAAAGCCAGTATTGTCTCAACATTCGGTGTTTCAATATCTCTCAAATATCCCCGCCTTACATGGCGACCCTGCCAAAGTCCGGGCAGCGGAGCGTTGTTTAAAAATTCCTTTACCGTATAAGGATTAGACTAAAGTTACAATATGTTCGATGCGCGAATAAGATTCGATAATCTTTCACACAATTTCACGCGTTATCCGGTAATAAGTGTTATCAATAAAGAAGATGGGTACCACTAAATCCAAAGAAGAAGTGATAATTGCCCAGAACGCGGCTGGAGGCAGCAACCAGGCCTCGGTTGAAGAAATAAGGACACATATCGGGACTACAAATATTATCCTGACGGTTATACTCGCTCTGATGATGTTGGGCTTACTTTACGGTGCATATCGCATCTATAGGAGGTGTCATCTCCAGTGGATTGACCAGCAATTTCATCACCATGCGCTCCGTCGGTCATTTCTACGCGCAATACCTAAAGTTTCCGCGGCTGAGGTCAGTGTATGAGTGAAAAATAATAATGGGCATTTAGTGAAGTGTAAAATACAAGTGCGGTTAATGAACGTGGTAATAAATATAAATAACTATATGGTTCCAGCGCAGACATAACGTTTTTCATATGCCGGTTATAACTATACATATATATTCGATAAAAGTGCAACGAACTATTAAAGACAATCATTCGCGTTTCAGATTACGTTAAAAGGAGGTACAGTTAGTATAATAAAATGTATTCTGTAGTACTTATAGTGGTAAGTTATGGCATCTATCTTAGAGGCATTGTGTAATGAAATTAAAGAGATTAGAGTATATTTGATTAAAGTTGGTTCAAGTCGTAGAACTGAGAACTTACTAAATAAAAAACTTATTGAGGCAAATGAGATTTTTACGAGATATACTAATTATGTATCTGAAGTATTATATGATATTAAAAAGGGCAAGATCTCGAGTAGTGATTCCGAATTAATTCAGAAGTATATTGAGAAGTTCCAGTCTACATATAGCGATATAATTGATTTATGCAAACCTTGTCAATTACAAAGTGTTGCAACCATGGCTAAGTTCGATATTAAAGTTGCTATAAATTTGTTACCACTCATGACGGATGAGGAGAATAATACCAAACAGTTAATTGATAATATCGAATACTATAATTCTATTATTACAACTCCTGATTGCAAAATGCAATTAATTAATTTCATACTAAAGAGTAGACTATCCCAGACAGCCAAATTACGATTGGCTTCTAATTACGCTACTGTAGAAGATCTTGTAGCTGACATGAAGAAGGTTTTATTACCTCAAAAATCAGCAACAGCAATCCAAACTAAATTAAATTCCATAAAGCAGAACGATTTAAGTGTCCAAGACTATGGTAGACAAGTAACCGAACTTTTTGTTAACCTTACCATTTCGCAGGCCAAGGGCAACTCTGAAAGTTACAATTTATTAAAACCAATTAATGAGCAACATGCAATTAAAAAGTTTGCTGATGGTTTGCGGAACCGTAGACTAAGCACAATAATAACCGCCCGAAATTTCAGCTCAATTCAGGATGCTGTGCAAGCCGCACAAGATGAGGAGACGGCGTCGTCTGCGAGTTCTGGTGAAGTCTTTGGTATGTACCATAATCACAGAGGTTCAAGGGGTTTCAGGCAGAATTTTACGAGAGGACATCGGGGACATTCACACCCAACATACTCGCAGCGAACACCACAGCGAGGCGGCACTCACAACTACATCGGCGGACGTCGGGGTGGATCGAATCGGCCCTCTAACCAGCGCCAACAGCTGCATCAGGTGCCTACGCGCAGTCGCCCAAACAGAGGTAGAATTTATTATAATAATAACAGAAATGAAAGGATGCGCAACAACAACATTAACATATTATCTGAGTCGGAAGTAAAAGCAGAAACCACGGAAACAGAAAATAAGTTTTTTCGTGACTAAAATTTTGTCATGTAGCAGTAATTGCTCTATTAATTTTTCAGTAAATAATCACGTGTATAATTGGTTACTTGATACGGGCGCATCCATCTCGGTCGTAAAGTATAAACATATATTAGAACATCAAATTTCATATTACGATGATAAGATTTCTATAACAGGTATAGGTGGTAAAATAACAACTCTCGGGTATTGTTATTTAAACTTAGACGTAAATGGTTATCAACTGAGACATAAATTTTATGTGCTCGACTTCTTACCAATTATGGCGAATGGCATCATCGGTCAAGATTTCATGACTAAGTACAAGGCGATATTGGACTTTGATCATAATATAATAACATTGACTGCGTCTAATATTAAGATTGATTTGTCGTTCTCTACATTTAATTACAAGCAATTAGAAATTCCACCTAGGTGCGAATCAATTCATTATATTCCTACGGATTTTACAGATGAATGTATAGTTTGTGCGTCGGATATCAGCGATGGTATATATTTAGCAAGCGCCTTAGTTCAACCGGTGTGTGGCAGAATACCTATAAAAATATTAAACACTACTGAGCAACATTATACACTTAATGATTTTAAACCTATTATACATGATGCTAGTAATTATAGCGTATGTGCTTTTACGCGAAACGAATCAAATGCAAACCGATGTAACGTAGGTTACATAACTACTATTAACCATAATAAAAGATATAGATAATTTATGTAATATGTAATACCTTAATTATAATAATCAAACAAAGTCTAACCTACTTGCATTCTATAACTTATAATATTTATATTAATACTCGCTCGCTCGTACTTGTCGTGTGACGTAGCTATGTGCTCGGAAACCGGTCGGCTACGGAGCCGAACGAACCCGCCGCGCCGCGAGCGCCGCTTCCGTCATTACCACTTCTAAGCCACTCACGTCGAGTAACTTATATTACCAAATATTATATTAGTACATCTAAAGTACTTATTGTGGTATGCTATAAACCACAATATAACAATCAAGGAAACAATACTGATTGAAGTGTATAAAGTGATACTTAGTTGTTATAATCCCGTGCTTGGGTAAGTTGTGCATTTAGCTATTATTATTAACTAGAAGCTTCCAAAAGTAGTTGCATGCAGCCGAAGGTAATAAATACTAATGAATCCGTACGTTTCTTTAATTTCGTATTTGTGTACATTTATTTTTATAATATTTTACTAGCTTATGTTACGTTAAACATAATCATTATTTTTATTTGTAAGTTACCTTCGGTTACCTCTTTTCTAAATGTAAGTAAGAAATTACGAAGTAATTGCTAAACTGGTTAGTCGTTCGGTTCTGCTTATAAATTCCATAATAAACTTATATTGTAAACCCTGATGCTAGTTTGCGAAGGGAAAGAGAAACTCCCCTTGACGGAGGACTAACTAGTTGCTTCACCCAGCTTCACTCGTACCGCATCACCTATGTTTGAGACAACTTATACACCTTACAACTATTATGTACCTCGACAGGATCACCCTACGGTTTGAAGCACGGGCTGCCCTTGAGCCCGGCTTTTAACTGCTCTCAACGCGCTGGTGGCCACCCCCGGGACCGACTGACAGGGGAGTTCGCGTGTGAAGTGTTGCCAAGAACAGTTTGAGACAAATGAACTTATGATTATGACCCACTACCTGAGAGCCTGACTTTTATATATTAGTTTTATTTTTTTGTTAAATTAAACGTATGTTATGCATAATTGTTAATTCTCTTTACCTTGTTTTTTTTTTAAGTGCACTTTTTACCCACCCTTGGGGCTAAAAACGTGACAATGGCGCCCAACCTTAGTTCTTTCATAGTTCTGGCTCTCAAAAGTCTTGGCAATATTTCTTAATCGCATTTTCTTTCGCTTTCTGGTGTCGGGGTATCCTTCTTGAACAACGGCTTATTGTGACAGAATGGATAGAGGTTTTTAATTTATTGTTTTATTTGCTTACAACAGTTTTTTGTGTTATTTAGTTTGATTTGTTTAGTTTTAATTTACTGTTTTATTTGCTAACAATAGTTTTTATTTTTTTTATCTTTATTTGTTCTGCTTAGTTTTACTAAATAGTATAAGTTCCACTTTTGTTATCACTATCAGTGCACAACTTACTCTAGCACCATGACTTACCCAATAAAATTTTTACACTTGCAAAAATCAGAACTTCAGTACGAAGTTATTATAAGAGGTGATGAACCGGCATGTACAGTGCTCGACCTGAGACGTCAAGTTTGCAAATTAACTCAAATTTACCCGTCAGAAGACATTTATGAATCTTGTCTAGATATTTCTGATGATATTAAGGGGATAAAAGAAACTTTAACAAAGGTCAAAGTTAATTTAGATCAATTACACAACGCTGCTGATTCTGCACTATCTGACCGAACCTACTCTTTCTTAAACCACTTGCACTATCGTTTCCAACGTATAGAGGATCCCTCATCCGTGGAACAATCTAGGATTATAGAAACAATAAAAAAAGTTTTCACAGGTTACTACACACATTTTATGGAAACCTATCGTTCCAGTGCGTCCGCTCTAAAATCTAGTACTTCTGATTTAACTAAACTGACATCTGACGTAGGCAATCTTAATATCCAAGTTAGCTGTGACCGCGGTATCTCGACAGACGTTTCCAAAATTAAATACGATGGGAGATCGTGTGTCAAATCATTTATTGAAAGATTAGAGGAGCTTCGAATTTCTAAAAATATACCAAAAGAAAAAATGTTATCATTAGCTACTGAATTTTTTATAGCCGATGCACTATTTTGGTTTCGCTCTGTCCGAGATAATATCGATTCTTGGGAAGCATTACTGCTCATGCTAAAGGATGCATTTGAAGTCGCCGACTATGACTACCGCCTGGATGCTGAAATACGCAATAGATCTCAGGGTGAAACCGAGAATATTGTCGTGTATTTGGCTATAATGCAGGGAATGTTCTCACGGTTAAGTATCCCAAAAAGTGAACACGCCCAATTGGAAATCTTATTGCACAATATTCGGCCTTGTTATGCTCATGTATTAGCTAATCATTCTAATATTACTTCTATAAAGGAGTTACAAAATTTGTGTAAAAATTATGAGCGCTTCAAGAGTCGTTCAGATAACTTTAAAGAACCTCCCGCCGTAAATTCACAAACTCTCGCACCTGAATTTGCATATCAATATCCGACTAGAATTTATACTAAAGACCACTTAAAACTAAATTACAAACAAGCCACAAAACCTTACCAAAACCCATATTCTAAGCCATTTTCTAACCCTAAGTCTTATCCCATAGATTATGAAGACAGTAATGATACAAATCATGTTGCAGCGCTGAACAGACCTAACCTTTATTGTCATCGTTGCCGTGTAAATACACATAGTATGCGAGATTGCAAAGCTGAACGCGACATATTTTGCTTCAAATGTGGAATGAAGGAAGTTCGTACTCCCGAATGCCCTAAATGCAACCCAAATACCTCTGATCTCAACCAAAAAAACTAAATATTAAAAACTGTTGCAATGAGGTATTCAAATATTCAGCTCGCGCGGACTGGGAAGCTTGGATATGTACCTTACGTAATTTTTTCTTGACTTACAAGATTGCTTCAGTTTTTAATACAACGCCTACTAACGATCCGCGACCATATCTAAACATTACTTTAACTGGTTCAACAGATTTACATATGATGGGTTTGCTTGACTCAGGTTCAGTTGTTAGCATTCTAGGAAGAAACTCTCACAAAGATTTACTTAAACTCAGTTTTCACTTACACACTGATAAAATTATCTCAGTTGAAGCTGCTGGCGGACAAATTTTAAAATCTCATGGGTATATTTACTTGCCCATTAGTTTTAATGGTCTTTCAGATAAAATCGAAGCTCACGTCATACCGGAAATTGCTTCTTCCTTAATTCTTGGCGTTGATTTTTGGAAAAAATTCAAAGTTTTTCCTGATCATATCTCTGATATTGTTTACTGTGACAACAACGACCCTAAACTTCTTGAAATTTCACCATCATCTGAGTCATTTCTACAGTCCTATGAGAGTCTGGCTGCAGCAGATAGGGAAATAGCCGACAATATAGTGTCTAAGTTTCAAGCTATATCTTATGAGGAAAAAGGCTTAGGTCGAACTACACTGATTAGCCATAATATTGATACCGGAGATGCTGAGCCTATTAGACAAAGATACTATCGAATGTCCCCTGAAAAACAAAGAGTTGTAATTGAACAGGTAGATGAAATGCTTTCACTGGACGTCATCGAGACTTGCGAAAGTCCTTGGTCATCTCCTGTCCTTGTTGTTAACAAAAAAGATGGCAAGCCCCGATTTTGTCTGGACAGCAGGAAGCTCAATGCTGTTACCAGAAAGGATGCATATTGCCTTCCGTATGTTTCAGAGATCCTAGACAACCTTAGAGATGCTAAATATTTATCTAGCATCGATCTCTCGAAAAGTTTCTGGCAAATCCCTATTAAAAAAGAAGACCGTGAGAAAACTGCCTTCTATGTACCAGGTAGAGGAACATTTCAGTTCAAAGTCACCGCCTTTGGCTTAACAAACGCTCCAGCTACTCAACAACGATTAGTTGACGCTTTGTTTGGTCCAGAATTTGAATCCAACGTCTTTGTTTTTGTCGATGATGTAGTAGCCATAAGTAAAACATTTGAGGAACACGTATCTCTTCTTTCACGCGTCCTTGACAGATTACGTAACGCTAAATTGACCATAAATTTAGCAAAATGCCAATTTTTCCGCAGCCAATTACGCTATCTTGGTTATATTGTCGACAGTAAGGGCTTACGAACTGATCCCGAAAAAGTAGATGCTATAATAAAATATCCAACTCCAACAAATAGAAAGGGTGTTAAGCGCTTCCTTGGTACGGCATCCTGGTACAGACGTTTTATACCGAATTTTAGTTCTATAGCTGGTCCCTTGAATAAATTAACATCGACGAAAAAGAACACACCGCCTTTTAAATGGTCTGACGAGGCTGATGAAGCCTTTATAAAACTTAAAAACTTGCTTACTCAGGCTCCTATACTAACATGTCCAAATTTTAATTATCCATTTGATGTTCATACAGACGCTAGCAACTTTGGCGTTGGAGCCATGCTTTCGCAGACAATTGATGGGTTTGAACACCCAATCGCATATATGAGCAAGTCCCTTACGGACGCAGAACGCAACTATAGCGTAACTGAGCGAGAGGCACTTGCTGTGCTGACTGCTCTGGAATATTGGCGTTGCTATTTGGAAAGTGGAATTCCATTTAATATATATACCGACCACTCTGCTCTTAAATGGTTTCTTACATTATCTAACCCTACTGGTCGACTGGCCAGGTGGGGTATTAGGCTTTCTGTCTTTAATTTTAATATAAAGCATCGACGTGGTAAGGATCATATAATACCCGATTTTTTGTCAAGAGCCATTCCCGTGGGTTCGATTTCTGATAGCCAAACACAGCCTGCAACCCAAGACACCTGGTTTTTAAACATTTACCACGGATGTCAATCATCTCCTAGTAGCTACCCCAACTATCGGATAGAGAATAGTAAATTATATAGGTTTATGTCTAATAAAAATAATCTCACTGCCGAATTTGATTGGAAAGAGGTCGTATCTCAAGAAAACCGCCAAGCAATAATTTCTCTTTACCACTCTGAACCAACCAGTGGCCACTTTGGTGTTTTCAAGACTTTCAAAAGGATAAGCCTTAGATTTTACTGGCCAAAACTGCACTTAGATGTTTTAGATTTCGTCGCTAAATGTGATATTTGCCTCGCATATAAATTGTCTACCCAGGGCACCCTTGGAAAAATGGGTAGGCCCAAAGAATGTTGTAGGCCTTTCCAAACAATTTCTATTGACCTCGTAGGACCCTTGCCTGTTTCGAGAAAGCAGAACTCTTACTTGTTTGTGGTAACTTGCTGTTTTTCTAAATATTGTCTACTTTTCCCCTTAAGGAGAGCCACTGCTAATAATGTCGTTAAACACCTGGAAGACGGCGTGTTCCTCATTCACGGTGTGCCTCAGACAGTCATACTCGATAACGGAGTCCAATTTACAAGCCATGAAATGGATAATCTTTTAAAAAAATATATGGTCCCAAACGTCAATTTCACTCCAAAATATACACCACAAATTAACACAGTGGAAAGGTACAATAAAACCATTGTTACTGCTATTTCTTCATTTGTCAATGACGATCATCGATCCTGGGATGTCAATATTGCAAAAATTCAGTTTGCTATCAATACTTCAATCAACGAAACAACTGGCTATACACCAGTTTTTCTCGTCCACGGTAGGGAACTAGTTACTTGTGGGTCTCATTTCATCGACAACGATAACCCTAATGAGTTAATTTTTGCACCTCGTGAAATCTACGCTGAAAACCTGGGTCACTTACGCAAATATTTTGATAAGGTCCAGACAGAGATATGGAAGGCTCATGAAAAAAATTCACAGCGCTATAACTTAAGGCGCAAAGAAGCCGAGTTTCAACCGGGAGACATTGTATGGAAGCGTACTTATTTCCAAAGTGATAAGGACGCCCACTATGCTAAAAAACTGACACCCAAATATATTAAATGTAGGATTAAAGTAAAGCGGTCACCCTTGGTTTATGTTTTGGAGGATATGACTGGCAACAATTTGGGAGCTTGGCACATAAAAGATTTAAAGCCTCAAAGTAATCGTAGCAATGTTCTGTAGTTAGTTTGGATAGTAGATTTGAATAAGATAAAATCTTTTTTTTGGGGGGGGGTACTGTAACGTAGGTTACATAACTACTATTAACCATAATAAAAGATATAGATAATTTATGTAATATGTAATACCTTAATTATAATAATCAAACAAAGTCTAACCTACTTGCATTCTATAACTTATAATATTTATATTAATACTCGCTCGCTCGTACTTGTCGTGTGACGTAGCTATGTGCTCGGAAACCGGTCGGCTACGGAGCCGAACGAACCCGCCGCGCCGCGAGCGCCGCTTCCGTCATTACCACTTCTAAGCCACTCACGTCGAGTAACTTATATTACCAAATATTATATTAGTACATCTAAAGTACTTATTGTGGTATGCTATAAACCACAATATAACAATCAAGGAAACAATACTGATTGAAGTGTATAAAGTGATACTTAGTTGTTATAATCCCGTGCTTGGGTAAGTTGTGCATTTAGCTATTATTATTAACTAGAAGCTTCCAAAAGTAGTTGCATGCAGCCGAAGGTAATAAATACTAATGAATCCGTACGTTTCTTTAATTTCGTATTTGTGTACATTTATTTTTATAATATTTTACTAGCTTATGTTACGTTAAACATAATCATTATTTTTATTTGTAAGTTACCTTCGGTTACCTCTTTTCTAAATGTAAGTAAGAAATTACGAAGTAATTGCTAAACTGGTTAGTCGTTCGGTTCTGCTTATAAATTCCATAATAAACTTATATTGTAAACCCTGATGCTAGTTTGCGAAGGGAAAGAGAAACTCCCCTTGACGGAGGACTAACTAGTTGCTTCACCCAGCTTCACTCGTACCGCATCACCTATGTTTGAGACAACTTATACACCTTACAACTATTATGTACCTCGACAGGATCACCCTACGGTTTGAAGCACGGGCTGCCCTTGAGCCCGGCTTTTAACTGCTCTCAACGCGCTGGTGGCCACCCCCGGGACCGACTGACAGGGGAGTTCGCGTGTGAAGTGTTGCCAAGAACAGTTTGAGACAAATGAACTTATGATTATGACCCACTACCTGAGAGCCTGACTTTTATATATTAGTTTTATTTTTTTGTTAAATTAAACGTATGTTATGCATAATTGTTAATTCTCTTTACCTTGTTTTTTTTTTAAGTGCACTTTTTACCCACCCTTGGGGCTAAAAACGTGACACCGAGTTAAAAAACTATTATCATTATTGCACTTAAAACATTTGAACGACGAGGAACAATCGTCTGTGGAAAATATATGCGCGAAGTATAACGATATATTTTATTTGCCAGGCGATAGTTTCACTACCACAAACGTGTATAAACATTCCATAACTTTAAAACCTAACGTAACACCTATATTTTCCAAGCCATATAGATTACCGCACTCACAGAAAAAAGAAATAGATACACAGATAGAAAAAATGTTGCTTGATGGCATTATAGAAGAATGTAGAAGCGAGTGGAGCAGTCCTGTTTTATTAGTTCCTAAAAAGATAGATTCTAGTGGCGAGAAAAAATGGAGGTTAGTAATAGATTACAGGAAATTAAACAATTGCATAGAAGACGACAAATTTCCGTTACCGAATATTACCGAAATATTAGATTCTTTATCAGGATGTATTTACTTTAGCCATTTAGATTTATATCAAGGTTTCCATAATGTAGAACTCGATAAAAACAGTAGAAAATACACAGGTTTCTGTTCAGGACGATACCAGTTAACAAGAATGCCTATGGGGCTAAAAACTAGTCCATCCTCGTTCTCACGAATGATGACGATGGCTATGGCGGGTCTCACTTATGAAAAATGCCTCGTATATCAAGACGATTTAATAGTATATGGTCGAAATTTATCTGAAAAGTTAAGAAATTTACAAGATGTTTTTGAGAGGTTAAGAAATGTCAATTTAAAACTTAACCCAGTAAAGTGTGACTTTTTCAAGAAAGAAATGCTTTACTTGGGACACGTAGTATCTCGTGATGGCGTTTTGCCGGATCCAGGAAAAATTGAAGTTGTTAAAAATTACCCCCCTCCAAAATCTGTGGACGAGGTCAAGCGTTTCACAGCCTTTGTTAATTATTACAGAAAGTTTATACCAAATTTCGCGGCAAAAGCCTATCCATTAAATAAATTATGTAAAAAGAATGTGCCTTTTGTGTGGGATGAGGAGTGTCAAAAATCGTTCGAAACGTTAAAACAGTGTATAATGTCTCCCCCAGTGTTACAATATCCAGACTTCTCAGAAACAAATCAATTTATAGTGCAAACGGATGCCTCGGGTTACGCAATTGGTGCGGTTTTAAGTAATAGCAATAATAATCCTATTGCGTACGCAAGTAGAACTTTAAATACTGCGGAACACCGTTACCCAACTATCGAGAAAGAATTATTAGCAATAGTATGGGCTATTAAACATTTTCGCCCATATCTTTATGGTCGTAAATTCAAAATAATAACAGACCATCGTCCTTTAATTTATCTATTCAATATGCGTGATCCGTCAAGTAGGCTTATTAAATTTCGGTTAATATTAGAGGAGTACGATTTTATAGTAGAATACGTGAAGGGTTCGGATAACGCAGCTGCAGATGCATTATCTCGGATTCCTACTTTTACGTCAGAACAATTAAAGAATATGAGTGAATATCAGATTAATGTAACGACTAGGGCACAAGCTCGAAAACTACAAGAGTCTCCCCGTGACATGACTTCTAACTGCAATTGGCCTGATCAACCAAGTGTTATTGGAAGTCATACGAAACCGAGGGAAGCGGTAGAGTTGAGATTTATAGAAAAAAATGAATTAGAGAGTTTAAGAAGACAAAATATAATAAATGTGGAAAGAAACGCGTTATGCTATGTAGAAAATAAGTCAACAATTTTTATTAATTCCGACTTCCAATCGCGATTGACGCGAGCCGCCTTCGTGAGGGAGTTAGAAATATTATGTAAAGAGATAAACGTCGACGAGATTTATATTTTGAAAAATAAGAATAATAAGATTTTTGTTGATAAATTATTAAATGAAGTTAAATCACTAGGAAATAAGTGCGCACTAAGATTTTATATATTAAACGACGTTCAACGAATAGATAATGTAGATGACAGGAAGGTCATTTTGAATGACTTCCATCTCTTGCCCACAAGTGGCCACGCGGGCATGAGAAGGATGTTCAATAATATTAAGAAATATTTTTACTGGTCAGGTTTAGAGAAAGATGTGCGACAATTTGTTAAAAAATGTGAGAAGTGTCAAAAATATAAACATGCTAGAATGGTTAAGGAACCAATGGTTATTACTTCTACGGCTAACACCGCATTCGATAAAATATACATAGATTTAGTAGGACCACTAGATAGGGACTACAATAATTATTCTTATATTTTTACCGTGCAATGCGAATTAACAAAATATGTTGTTGCTCACCCTTTAATTTCAAAACAGGCGGAGGAAGTGGCTCAAGCCTTAGTAAATTGTTTTATCCTTAAATATGGGATACCCAGAGCGATAGCAACTGACAGAGGAGCAGAGTTCATGTCTGCAGTATTCGAACAGGTTTGTAAACTTTTAAAAATAAATCACCTTAGTTCCACAGCTTACCATCACCAAACTATAGGTGCATTAGAAAATTCTCACAAACATTTAAACTCATTCTTGCGTATTCAAACAGATTGTCATCCAGAGTCATGGAGCCAATGGCTTCCATATTGGTGTTTCTCCTTTAATACTTCCGTACATACTGAAACTAAATTTACTCCATTCGAATTGGTATTTGGAAAAGTCTGTTCGCTACCAAGTAATCTAAATAACAATATAGTAGAGCCATTGTATAATCATGACAATTACCCTAATGAATTAAAATATCGCCTACAGCTATCGCAAAAAGAGGCAAAAGAGAATTTACTCAAAAGTAAAATAGCTAGGAAATTAGTGTATGATAAGTGTATTAACCCCATGGTGTATAAACCAAATGATTTAATTTTAATAAGAAATGAAAATTCTAACAAAATGGAAAGCGTATATTCAGGTCCTTATATTGTCGTCAAAGATATGACACCAAATGTACAAGTAAATAAAAATGGTAAATTGGACATAATCCATAAAAATCGCACAAAATTATTTACACCTAATAATTAATTTTAATATGTACACTCACTTCTATTTATATAATCAAATATTATAATCATTGACAATTATTAACAATGTTATGTACCAATTTTTATACGATTGACTATATTCAATTTAAGTATTAAGTTTGAAAAAAAAAATTACTTTGTATTTTTTTTTTTTCATTTATGGTAAGGAGGTGTGGTGTGTATCAACCTTAACATAGTATATTTATTATAGTGTGTACTAACCCTAATAATCTGTATTCTTTTAAACACTTTATATTATGTGTTTTCGATACAATAAAGCCAGTATTGTCTCAACATTCGGTGTTTCAATATCTCTCAAATATCCCCGCCTTACAAGGCTAGCTTGGGCTTCTCAGTTCTTGGTGGGAGCCCTGTACACCTATAATTACTATTCTGCTATACTTTTTCCATTCTCAGAAGTAGTTATTTTCAAAATTGAACTAAAACATGATAATAAGAAAGTATGCTCGTAATAAACAACTAGTTGACTCGTTTTTAGGTGGCCTATTGTTTTTTTAGCTGAATAACCACGAAAAAAAAATTATATAGGTACTCGTAAAATTGCTTGTGAAATAAAAATATTCATTAATTCACTACATTTATGAAATATTATGCATGTTTCCTAAATGATAACTAGTGATTCGTTCGTTATTAGTAAGTTGCTGTTTTAAACGGCACTGTTCAATGGCACTGAACTCCTAATAATATCGGCAGCTACTACTTTTATCACACAATTATGCTTAAAGCTGTATTTGTAAGACGCATGCTTTCCACATCTTTGCTTAAATATGAATCAGCTTTTTGGTGGGTTTGTGTCACTTTCAATTGTTTATGACAATTGCTAATCATTTCCTAAAAAAGGTTTTCTTAAAAGTGATGTAGCAAGCATTTTAGCCGTTATTGTTCGACACTTAAAAGTAATTATTTAAAGAGATTACTCATGTAACCATCGAATGTTTAAAATCTCTTTTCGATTAATAAAAGCCAATTTGGACGCGTTGTGCTAAATCTTTAAAAGGGTCTTTGTGATAACACTGGACTCAATATACTAACATTTCGGTGATAGTAAAATATGAATTATAGTAAAACATATTCAAAATAATATTAAGGCCTATCATGAACTGAACCTACAATGCACCGGCAAATGTAGGCCGGGGTCCCACCCGATGGACCAATGAATGACCAAGGTCAAAACGGCAAGAAATCGATGTCCGCAGTCCGTTTAGAAGTGGTAAATGAAGAAATCTATCGGCCATTTTTTTGGATGGGAAGTTATCAAATGATCGTCTGATTTGCGTCCTCAATTTTTGAACGACCACCTAATAACACGTTCCTATCTTAATGAAAGTGACGATGAACCGATGTACGCTGTACCCAACACGCGTTGGAGTGAAGTGCTCTCGTGGGCAAACATAGTGTAGGACGACCTATGGCAAGATGGCCGACCACTTGAGACAAGTGACTGATACCGGATATATGCGTTCTGCGGAAGACTGGGATGCTTGGCGCTCTTATTAGGAGGCTTATGTTTAACAGAACGCGCTTGTAGGTCCGCGGTGCTCGGTGGTGGGCAACGATCACCAAGGAAAGCAGCGTTCAAAGAGGTCCGTCCTTGGATGGGCCTTTGATATGGAATTAAATATCGAGCGCTTCCGTGCTTGGCACCTGCCTCCGCCAATCCGTATTGGGTCAGCGTGGTGGAATAAAACCCAATACTCTCTTACCTTGGTTAGTGAGAGAATGCCCCTGCTCAGTACATGGGACATAAATGGGCTGACAATATTAAGATGTCCAGCAGTGGACGCCAATCGGCTGACTGAATCAAGGTTGTCGATTTAGTCAGGTTTTAAAATAGCATTTTAATTAAAAATAGGTTTTTCTATTATCACTTCACTATGTCCCGGATTGATATGGGTGTACAACATTACTTATTTCGATGTTTTCGGGACGAGGGGTCCGCTTGTCCCCGGGTTATTTAGGGACTTTTTTGCTACGCGACGCTACGGCGAAAACAAATTGTTTTTGTTGACGTAGAATATTTATTGCGTTTAATTTAAATTAAACGTTTTGTAGTCTTGAACAAATAAATTACAAGTCCTTCGTGAAATGTTCTCAAGATTGATTATTTTTCTTATGACATTTTGATTCAGTTAATGTTATGTAATTTTTTGCACAATTATTTCTGGGTTAAAGTTCTTGACACACGTTCCTCTTCTCTCTCTACTCTCTAACTCTAGAAATCAGAACCAAGTTGATTGATTGAAGAAAGTCCTTTCATCTTTTTCAAATGCTTTTCGAATTCGCCCAATTTATTAGTAAGAGTATTATGTTTGGCCGGCACTCAATTAAAACTGTTTTAAATAAAAATGTGTATTCACAAATAATTCTGTAATACAACTTATGCTACTGCAGCTACTGTTTTTATCATAATGAACGTAAGAAACAAATAAACTACAGTAACCAACTTTACAGCAATATCGCAGGCGTAGTAAGTAGCCCAGATTATGATGAAGTTAACGAAAATGACAGGCGAAATTAGAAAATTCTGCACAAATTTGTAGCACCCCGGCCACGGATCAATGAATGAAGTTGTTTCAAGTTTTCCAAAATTTTAATAAAGTCTTTGGCGAAATTTACGTTTGGCCAGAGACGTAACAAGGTAGGTATATAACTGTATAATTAAAATAATTAATATTCCTTTCACTTCGGTTTCTTACAAGAGGCCCGTGCTCAGTAGTTACAAATCGGTAGACAGATAATTACGTTAAAATTAATAATAACATCTGTCTCCTAAGTTGTAACATTCTAAATTTCAGATACTTTGTGTAATAAGTTAAATCATTTTTATATGATGCAAGAAGAACGGATAATAATCTGTTATAATAGGAACATTGTTTTATGTACGTAAACAAAGATCCCATTCCCTTCTCTGAGAGCTTCACCCTTTTTTACGTCAGTACCCACAAAAGGTAGATACTTGAATATTTAAATGAAAACAATATCAAAGACAACAAAAACAAAGCAAACCATTTTAAAAGTTAATCAAAATGAAAATATATATTGTGTGTTGTGTCGTGAAATCTGATGATGCTTAAGTTTCTCAACTTCTTCACATTAAATTAAGAAACATAATTAATAAATAAAATATCAAAACTTTAATATTGTTCAACATCCATCTTCGTCTTCAAAAATATACTAAAATATTACTTGTTTTTTTGTTGTGATTGCTTTACACTTCTTATAATAATCATGAATCTTTTCAGAGATAGTTTCCTTTATTCAAAATGTGAACGATTCTTAAGTACGTTGTAAGGAATTCCTGGCTAAGTTTCTCGCTAGCCCCTCATATACTACAAGTTAATGTTACTGTTATTTATAATAATTCATCATATTGTGCCGTGTGGTAACGGCTTAGAATAGTGCCATGCTTCTTATCACACGGGAAGTCGTAAAAGTCGACGAAGAGAAATCTTACCGGATGATGGGCAGCAGCATCATTCTGCGTACTGGCTGGAACTGCGATCATCATCGCGCCTACCCAGTGTGGTGATTATGGTCAATACCACCAGTATTGAGGATGTTCAGCAGTGGACTCTATGTGGCTGTAGTGATGATGATGATGATTGTTTCGCAAACTTGAACTTAAATTAAAAAACGTACTAAATACGTCTCTGCCACGTAGTAGTTAACGGTTAATTAATTCGTAAAAGTTGCTGCGTATCCGAAAGTTCAATTAAAATTAAACGAGGTTTTGCGTAAAATAGTATTTATTTCTTCATTACACCGTTTTATGTTGTTTCAACTCAGTGCTTTGCGATTAACATTATTTACAAGTGAGCGGGTGATTCACTATTATGCCAACATTTATCATGCCAATATTTGTTTTATACTATATTGAATTGTATAGTTTATATTAAATAATAAATAATATAAATATTTCTGACACTTACACCAATTATTTAGTTCCAAGATAAGTATCATTAAGAACTTGTGTTATGGATACTAAATAACGGATAAACATACATAAATACTTTTTTTTTTGTAAATACATACTTAATATACATAGGAAAACACCCAGACCAGAACATATATTCATATTTATACACACAAATATTTGTCCTGTGTGGGAATCGAACCCACGACCTCAGGAGTGGAGTGCGGGTATACTCGCCACCACGCCATATCGGCCGTCAATTGGTATCTTAGTTTACTTGACATGACTACTTTTAGTTTCATATTGTTCAATTGTTTGTAATAGAACTAGGAATGTGTTTATAGGTAAAAGATTTCGTTGTACACAAAAAAAATATGAGAATAATTTTACGAAACTCAAATTATGAAGTAACTATGATAATTAAAATAACATGCACCAAACAATGCAATTTGTAGGCAACGACTAGATTTCATCTACTAGACTAACTCTTGCAACACCTTTACTAGTATGACTTTGGTTAAAAGACTCTTCGGTAAGCATAATCATTTGAATTTATTTTCTCATAAAACGAAAATTTTAAAATTTTTCATTTATTAAATATCCACAACTCTTATAGATAAATTACAGAATTTAGTTTGAACATACAGCAAATGACGAATTTATATACAAAGATTTAAAATAATATGCGATAACTATTACATAATTACATTATTCTAATATAAATTATGAAAGAACGGTGAAATGACTTGAAAGTGTGTTAATTACACAGTAATCTTCGCTATATTTCAATAAAATCTTTTTAGGCTCTTGGATTTATCGAAGGTTATATAATTTTAAAATTATATATTGTACTAAGAATCTACTGCAATTTTTTGCCATTTTCAACCAGCTAAATTACGCAAAATATAATTAATATACTTTAACTTAGGTACCTCACTTGCTTACTAAATTGGCACGTAGCGTAAGTAGGAATATACTACTAGAAATATGATTTCTATAGTATGAGAAGACTTCAATACACAATACTTAAATTCAATACCTATTCATTTTAATAACTCTCTTACCACTAACAATATTAAATATAAAATAAAATGATACTTTCTTGAACGACTTTTTCTAAACCAATAATTCTGAATTCGTCATGAATAAAAAGCGATAACGTAGCAACAAGTAAGGTGTATCTGACAGATATGCCTGTCCAGTTGAGTTTTACAGGTAAAACGGAGTGTGTATGCTGCAAAAAAGTGCAGGTTTCCACCAAGCTTACCTGACAGGTGTAATTGAGAAATCAAACCTGTCAGGTACACCCTAACGTGTATGGCTACCTAATGACGACCAGGAAAGCGAGGGCCGACTGGTTCTTATTATTTCTGTTTTTTTTTTTTTTTGCTGTGGACTCGCGAGACGTACAATAGATGGACAGAGACGAGGCCGGCTGACTGTGGTGCGCCCCTTCTTACGATAGCAATCGTTTATTATGAACATTATTGTTCTATGGATTACTACTTAATTTGTAACCAACTTTTATATAATTACGATAACTTTAAGTTTGCACTATGTAAGTTTATCTTGCACACTGAGAACATTTGTAAAAATATTTTTGTATACAAATTAATATAAAAAAAATCCTTTTTCTAGAAATCATTTTATCTTTTTCAGTATTTTAAATTTATTGCGATCAGACTGACGAATTTGACTATGAGACAGTTTTTTGCTAATTGCATTACTGCGGTGATGTGAACGTTGGTATTTCTAAATGTTGGTTTCTTTATTACGTTTTACTACTAAATGAATTAAAAACAAAAGCAAGTCACCTGTAGACTTAAATGTGGAATAACATACAGCTTACTTTTTATTTCGTTATTATATTCATGTGAATTCATTTACTTAGGCATTAGAACATTACTTTTTACATTTCGTAAATACGGACATATGTATGTCATATGAAAATACTTTATTAGTCCGTATTTTCACTTATTTTTTTAGAATGTGTTAAGAATTTAAACAATGTTAATAGTTTACACTTTGCATCAAGATACATATGAAGATCTATTAATAAATACAAATGAATGAATATCTCCGAAGCTATTTATGTAACTAACCGCACTATGAAACTAGATCTTCAGACTTAGAAGTACCAATTAAGTGAGAACTCAATAATTGAGGATGAACGCTTCGATATGGTATCATTTGAAAATTAGAACCAATGAAATGCAGAATCAGGAAAGCGCTACGATTTCCGTTGCCAATTTCAGAACTAGAAATTGAGCAAGCTGTTTGCTTACTGGCAATATCCTATATGGTTCATTAGAATAGCTATGGTGGAGCTCGGCTTTATTTATTTTGCTTCGTTGAATAACAGACGAATAAATCACACACCTGATAGTCAGTAAGTAACATTTATCTGGAAGTTTAAATGGAAGTTGTTATTTGTTTTCTTTTTAATCCTTAAATATGGTCAGGGCGGTGGTACAAGGACAAGGAAGGCACCTCAAGATCAATCGATATGGACTTGATGTTACCAAAAGAGAAAAAAATATTTTTTGTTGTGTTCAGGGCGGCAAATGCACCTAAAGATCGATTGGTATTTGGGAAGGCCTATTTTCAGCAGTAATTTCATGGAGCCAAGATTATGTCAAATATCTCAAATAATGATAAAACAAAACTGTATCTAATAGTAAAATAAAACATTCATTTCACAAAACAAAAATCTTAATTTTTTCATTTCACCAACATGTATAATAAACTTCACTATGTAGATTTATTTAACTTATCACTTAATTATCTCAAAATAAGTCTTAAAGCTAATTATGTCTCAATTTTTAAATTTCGATTTTACCCTATCTCAGAAGGTTTTCACAATTTTCATATTCATGTCTGTTGTACTATATAAGACACGCCGTGTTACTGTTAAATTATCCTAATTCAGTATTGTCATAATTCGAATCCGACTTTGTTAATAATGAGTTTGATTGGGCACTGCGGTGTATTTTTTAAGTTATAAATTAATGATTTGTTTATATGACTGTTTGTTGCCATAATAGATAAAAAAAAAAATTTTGTTAAATAAATGTGTATAATTCGTGATTATAAAGTAAAACACAATATTAGAATATTATTATTAGAAATATACATTTTACTCAAAAGATGGAAATATAAATGAAAACTCTATAACATAATTTTACAACATAACATAATGTTAAAATACAATTTTAAGGTTGAGAGTATTTATGCCTTGTATAAGTTTCTATTTATGCAAGCGCCACTAGCATATCCATAGTTATATAACATTCTGTTATTTAATAACACAATTTGAAGGAAAGGTTTATCATAATTAGTATGTCTTATTTATAAAAAAATATTACGCAAGCGGTGCTAGTATAGCCTTCAAAACAATGACCTTCTATACACATGTGTATAGAATGTCATTGCTTCAGAATATAAAATATATTATTTATCAAAATAATTTTAATAAAACATTAATAAACTCGCGTTTTACAACAGCACAATATTATAAATAAACCGTAAATGGTAGCCGTGAACAGCGCCAATAAAGTTTATAGCCAAGAGAATTTTCTAGGAGCAGAAAGTGTAACAAATTGCCCAGGTGAAACCCGGAGGTGCCGTAAAGATTCTAGCTAGTTTTCTTACCTAAAAGTGTGTTATTCCTGTGGGAGGAGTACCTTTCAGCTATCACTAAACTTCACTCTCGCCTTTGTTGTTTCTTTATTGACAGCTTTAGAAAGTAGTGCTGAAATTTTAACACCATTTTACTAAAAGATTGAATGGATAGTCTACACAAATGTGGTTGGAAAAGAGACACAAAATTTCACGGAAAATTAAATATTCTTTATTCGTTTTCACATTTTCTAAGCTGTTTTATGTATTTTTTCTCTCTCTCACTTGTTCATTAGTTCTTCCTAGCCCTTCATTCGTTCCACGTTCCATTCAACTCGTCTTGCATTACGTTTCACACTCTTGTAATCCCATATAATTGAATTGATATCTGTTATAAGAATTGTGCTCTGAAAAGTAAAACGCAAATATGGAGAAGATTATATTCGTTTGATTCCTTCATATCTTGCATCGCAATACTCTTATATGCCCTTCTGCTACTTAATAATTTTAACTCTTTAAAAAGTTTTTGCTAATAATTAAATACTTTTGTAAGTAATATGTTTTCTTCTGTCTCTAAACTTATTATTAGAATGTTTTTACATTACTGAATTCAATTAAATACTTACAATGGCTTAACTATATCAGAAGGTTTTCTTCAAATTATTGTTTTGTGCGGTTAGCACATTTAGCCAGTGTCAAGTAAACGATATATTTATATGTAATTTATAGCAAATGATATGATAAAAAAAGTGATGATAAAGATGATTAATGGTAAATGAGATGCCCTCCCCCTAAACCCCTTGAGTCTTCAGTAAAGATATGGGGCTACACTGAGATTTCACATGGATTTTTGAGAGTCAAATTCTGCTAGTTTCAAATGCAAACATGATGTTGCTCTGCTTTGTGTAATTTACTCGTGTCGTGTACGTTTAAACATTAAACGGGTAATAATCCCTCGCTTTTACACATTAATTTTCGAAATATCACAAATTTTAGAACATAAATAAAAATGCGGACTAGACATTTAATTTTGCCGCAACGGAGTCAACACGGATGACTATTTTTTTATAGCTTCTTGCGATTTGCACATTTAGTGTCAAGTAAGTGATATATTAACAATATATAATTCATAGTAAATGAGAATGAGTGATGATAAAGATTAAAAATGGTAAATGAGATACCCTCCCCTAAGCCGCTTGAGTTCTCAGTAAAGATGTGGGACTATACTGAGATCTCACATGGACTCCTTGAGAGAATTTTGAAAAGTGATGTTGCACTGCTTTGTTTGATTTACCAAAACTCATGTATATTCACAAACACGTAACGGTTAATAATCCACCGTTATAACACATTAATTTTAGAAATATCACATATTTTAGGAAATAAAACAAACTGCAGACATGACGCTTCACTTTCCCACCAAGAAGTCCACGGAAGATTTATATAATATAGTATTAGGTTTTTTACTTCCAAGAATTTTTATCATTTGAAATATATAGGCAAGGCTTTATTTATTTAATGAAAAATATTGTAGCGGAATCCTGAAGTTTTTAATCGTACAAAGCATCTTTAAGGAACTTCACAAGTAATTAATTATTATGCTAATTAATATTTACCACAATATTGAACAAAGTTTCAAAATGCAGATGCAACAGATGGCGCCACTTGTCACTTGAATCGCACTTACCAAAGTAACTAGCAAAAGCGGCAATAATTTATACAACTTCACCAGCTGCAGTTGAACGTCGATTTAACAAGTTTAAGACACCTTAAAATAAGGAATACTATGTCAAAGTTTTTCGCATCGTCATGCAAAATTATTTTTAATTATGAATAATTGTTGCAATCAATAGCATAAGAATTAGAAAAATTCTAATTAATTGATAAAGTTCAATTTTAGCTTAAAAAAGGAAGAAATTTCAAAGCTTCGCTTATGTCGCTTGCGCTTTTTAGGGATATATAGTATACAGCTATGCCGTGTGGTACCGGACTAAAATATTGCCACCACTTTTCATCTCATTGGGAGTCGTATGAGGCATCCTGCGTACTGGCTTGAGCTGCTGTCACCAACCTGCCTGCCTAGCGTGGGGATTAGGAGCAAATAAACCCAGTCATCCCTAGAGATTATCTATGGAAGCAGTATTCAGCAGTAAACTTCATATGGGTTGAAATCCTGTTAACACGAAATAAAGAGCCCGCCGATTTTTACTGACTTATTACTCACTGTGTAACACTCTTTAAGCCTACTACATGGGGGTTGTGTATATTTTTTACAGAATGAAATACTACTACTCTGTGTGATGTAATGTAATGTCTTTATATAAAATAGAAAGTTAATTAACGTTATTTCATGCTCGTTGAAATTTTATAGCACAACAATTTACCTCGTTGACTGTACCGCAGAGTATATTCAAAGACAACTCCTAATTTACGGCCGTATTATGTATACTTGATTGTAATAATTACACATTGTTTACGATCGGCATTTGGCTCGGAGTGGTGTTGTTTTAGTGGGGTACGCTTTTGGCAAATATACTAATGAGCATCATACAATGTGGGCCGAGAACCTGAACATCAATTTCAGTATTATACATCACAAACATTTGGTGTGAATATGGGAAAATTTTAATAGAATTAATTAGTGTTTTAGGATAATTAATAAAGGATATAATTATCATAAAGGAACTTTTAACATATGCTGTTAGATTAATTTAAGTGCCAGCATTGCCGGATGCTTTGTAAGAAGTTGTTTTTAGGATTTAATACCATGTTGCGGGAATGTTCGAAAGGGTCATTCATCCCTCCTGCTCCACCCACAGTGTGAGATAATTTTCCCTTAAAAAGGGTTTTATGCCATCAATGTACATGTAATCTAATCTAGCAGTATTTTTGTATATAAATAATACGTGTTAGTTCCAATATTATGAAGGGTTCTGCTGTAAAAGTATTTGAGACTATGATAATATGACTATGACTGAGTCTTAAATGACTCAAGGCTCTCTTGATCATAAGTCTCCGAAATACCTAGATCCGAAGAACTCTTAATTAAAGTTTCTAATTATTATATTAACTAATAAACATAAAAGTGAATTATATTTATATGTATATATTTTTATTTTCATATCTATATTGTAGGTATTCATATAATTATTTAAACCTAATATCTATTAAACTTAACACAGCCTTTAGGGTAGAGAGCATATAAGAACAGGTTAGACCTAGTTAAGGTATTTAAGTGTACCAAATGCATTGTGACAATGTGTTTTGTTCAA
Source organism: Musotima nitidalis (assembly GCA_949126915.1). NCBI lineage: Eukaryota > Metazoa > Arthropoda > Insecta > Lepidoptera > Crambidae > Musotima > Musotima nitidalis. The sequence continues at coordinate 6,485,439 of OX421429.1, forward strand.
TAAACTTTTTATTATTATTATTATTCATTAAGTGTAAGGGGTTCACTTTGCACGTGAAAATACAGTCAGTATCTCAATCTTTTAGTTTTTTTAAAAGAAAACTATCAAATATATGGTTTATCTATATTTTTATGATTAATTCCATCAACAATAATCAGGATATGTATATAACGTGGATTTCACTCGGATACGCTATAATATAATATAACTTTGTTAAGGAACCAAATTACTTCTGTAGGTAAATTAATATAAAATATATGTGGGTATAGTGAACCTGTGTTAAGATGAAGCAATCAACAGTCATAACCCAACTCCCGAGTTTAATTGACAGCTCCATCTTTTTACAACTTCAACCTTTAGAAAAGAGTCTGAAAACAGCAAGATAGATAATTGCAGAAATATTGAAAAAGAAAAAGTTTAGCAATGCACACAACCTCTCGTGCAATATCAGGCTTGACGAATATATATAGGTATAAGTGTATAGATGTTCCTTTACTAATACAAGCGTAACATGTGTTGCGTCAGGATGTTCTTTCGAAATTCTAGCGGCGACCGGCAAAAGTTTCGCGAACTAACGAGAAAACTTTCCTTATAAAATCTTCGTATTGAATATTAACACGTTCTTTATTGGCCATAAAAAGGCGTGGAGGCGTTACTCCGGTAATAATCGAGTTGCGAGCATGTCTCGGGCCAATAAATGAAGTGAGCAGGCGCTTTGTGGAGAAGCTTCCCCTGATTAGTTTCGGAACTGGTGCATCGTTAGTTGAGAAGTAACTATAGGTACTTGAGAAGTTTCCTTCAAATTTGTTGAAGTTGTACGTTTCTGTTATTTTACTGCTTGATGTTAATTAAGAAACCTTACATGCGCCAAAAAGGTTGTCTTATAGTCTTACCTGAAGAACCTTTCGGGGGGATGGACGTAACATGTGTCGTGATGAGTTGTTTCTAGATTTTTCGGGAGAAAACAGTTGCGCAAGAATTGTCACAATATATTTGAAAACCAAACTTACAATGGATTTATGCAAAGAAACCTGCTTCATATTATTTTTTAGTCGATGACAAAATTATTTTTCTTTATAATAGGTTGGGGAAAAAGTCTTTTCGTATTTTTGTATGAAAAGTCAAGACATTTTTTTCAAAGTTTATTTACATTTATTTACAATATATATGTACCGTTTTGTTGAATAACTTTCTGCCATTTTGTGGGCAGAGACATTATCCCGTTACTGTAGAAACTTTGGGACTTCTGATCAAAAAAACGGGACAAATAGTTTTGGCAGTCCTCTCTTGAGGTCAACCTTACAGAACCTAAAGAATTCTGCAGAGACCGAAACAGGTGAAAATCTGAAGGCGCAAGGTCAGGGCTATATGGTGGATGCACTAGGACCTTCCAGTCAAACTCTCTTAATTTTTGCTGAGTGGCTAAAGATGTGTGTGGTCTAGCGTTATCGTGATGAAAGACCACACCCTTCCTGTTGATCAATTCCGGCCGTTATCTCTCGACTGCTTCCTTTAATCTCATCAGTTGCTGGCAGTAAAGATCAGAATCGATGGTTTTGCCGGGCGGTAAAAGCTCATAATAAACAATGCCCTTCCAATCCCACCATACACACAGCATCACCTTATTTCGTATTAGGCCAGGTTTGGCCACAGTCTGTGAAGCCTGGCCAACTTTCGACCACGACCTTTTTCGCACGTTCTTGTCGTACGTGATCCACTTTTCATCGCCAGTTATCAATCTCTTCAAAAACGGCTCGGTTTCATTACGTCTCAATAATGAATCGCAAATGAGTACACGGTTCATTAAGTTTCTTTGAGTGAGCTCGTGTGGCACCCAAATATCGAGCTTTTTTGTATAACCAGCTTTCTTCAAATGGGTCAAAACTGTTTTGTGGTCAATTCCCAGTTCTTCAGCTACATCGTAACTACTAATATGCCGATCTTGCTCCACTCTTTCAAAAATGGCGTCCATTTTATTCGTAACAGGGCGACCAGAGCGAGGTGCATTTTTAACATCAAAATTTCCGGACTGAAAACGTTTGAACCAAATTTGTGCTACTCTTACTGACACTGCATCAGGTCCATAAACATCACAAATTTTTTTCACTGCTTGAGTTGCATTTTTGCCTTTTTTATAATAAAATTTTAAAATGTATCGAATTTCTTCATTAGTTTCACTCATTTTTACGGAGAGAAAAACAAATGAAAAATAGCGGGAAACAACTTTTTTTTATTTTTTTCTTTTCTTTATAATGGAACCTTTTAATGTTACCAAAACCAGCCAGACACAAATAGTACAGTCAAAAAAATTTTATAATAAGTTTATACCTACGTTATGCGAAAAGACTTTTTCCCCGACCTAATATAATTTAAAAAAAAATATTTACTTCCATAATTATTTATTTATCATTAGCGACATCTGTATTTTTCTAAAGAAAAGTTCAGAAATGTCCATGACTACTGAGCTCTCTCCGCAGTGGGTATGAATGTATGTATGGCGTAGTGGAGTATGACTCGAATCTGTCTCAAATTGTTTCTTGAGAAGAGGCCCGTGCGAAGTAGCCTAAGTAGCGGGAAGTTGATGGGCTGAGATGATGTTCTAGAAGCATAATACATTTTTTTAATGTGACAAGCCATAATGACTACGTCCTGCCCGAAGGTAAGCAGTCGATGTAGTCCAAAAAATTGAGGCGCGTCATTAACCATACTTCTGAGTGGCGGAAATACAGATGTCCGCAACAGTGATTGTTTTAAAGACACCCAATTACTCTTCTTATTTCATCAGGGTCCGACTTTCAAGATGACAGATTCACTTGAATGATCATCATCAACACCAAGGACGTCCACTGCCGGAAACAGGACTCCTTAAAATACTTTCAATGTTAACAATTAAAGACGGCCTGCATCCAACGTGGTACAGCAACCTTTATCAGATCGTCCTTTCATCTTGCAGGTAGACGTGTCACGCTACAAAAATTTACTTTTTTTTTTATGTACGTCGGTAACAAAATGCATTTACGCACTGTCTCCCACCCAAGGGGGACCGAGAGAGGTGTGTGGGACTCACCACCGGCAGACACGACCGCCAGCAGTAATACCCACTAAAAATCTTCCGACGACGCTCGCCGCTTGTTGAGAAAGAGGCGGGGGGACAGTACCGAGACTGGGTTGGACTGGACTGGGCTGGACTGGGCTGGACTGGGCTGGGTTGCCGAGAGGACCTCCTCAGAGAGGCGCTCTCCAAAAATTTCCTGCCGCAACGGCAGGTAGCTTCATGCCATGTGCCCTGGCCACTGCCACTTCTGTTGGCTGATTCTTTGAGCTATGTCAATGACATTAATTCTTTTGGGGATGTCTTCATATCTCTGATGTGGTGAAGCCCCTTGCCCATAGACTTAGTTGATCGGGCTCGATATAGAATGATTTAATGTTAACTCTGCTTTACTAATTTGATCGCTTTTGATCATCTAATATAACTAAGGCAAGCGCTTCTTCAACGTTTTTATCTAGGCCAAACATTAGACTCGTTTGAGTATTCGGCCGTAAGTGTGATAATGCACACGGTTGCGCTTAATCGTTTAATTCAATTTTCCATTGTACAGAGACTGCACTATCAGTTATAACGTGTTTAGAGAACGAACTCACAATGCCAACTTCGCAAATTTCCAACAACCATTAGAATCTTTGTTCGCAGGAATATCAAAATATAATAGTGTAGTCTAAACAAAATATCAAATTCAGAATTTATAGGTTCCTTCCTACCTTTTTTTACTGACACTCGACATAATGACCACATTCTGCCTGATGGAAATAGCTATACAGAAACGACTTACCAATTTTTTAGCTTGGAGTGTTGATAGACTGCACGATATGAGAATGGATCCTAAGACCAGCTCGTGTTCTTCGTGCGAGGAGTGTAGAGGGCGCGATTACAAAACAACAAAATCCCCAATCATTTCTAGTAGGCAATCGATTTCAATTGTAATCGTTCCTCAATATACATATATTTTAGTCTTTATAAAACAGCAAACTAAAATTACTTAGTAGTATCTGTACGAACAAAAAATAGTCGATCTACTAAAATGTTCGCCCAATATATTTCCCTCGTATCTTAGTTCAGATAAAGTAACAAATCCAGTACAAATAGGTGCCTTCCCACCTACCTACACATCGCATTTGTAGCTGACTGCACAAAAACACCCGAACATCGAGAAGCAAAGTGATCTTTGATCCTCTCCAAGCATGTTTCCTCAATTTGTTACTACATTTTTGTAAAAAGAAATTGTCTATTGTCACGTCCCAAATTTGGGAGCGCGAAACTCGCACTCCATGAGTGTGTGATGAACATTTTTCATCTATCTTGAACGGGAATCAACGAGAACTCGTTTATTATGTCGAATATGGAGTGACATGTTACAAACGGTGTGAACGGGAAAAGATATAGATATAAAGTTAATTCACACTTGGAACTATTATTTTGGAAGATTCCGAAGTAATGTAATAATGTTAAGGTTCATGTTTTTTAAATATTTTTATATATGTCTCTTTAGGAATACTCTAATTGTAAATGGTACATTAGTACTTCTTATTCTTACTTCTTAGGATTAGCAAGCCGAAGTGGCAAGGGTCCCGTCATATTTGCTATAAGATCGACAGCCGTCGGAGTAGACGTGTCCTACAGTCCAGGTGGAGCCGCGACATACGTAAAACGGCTAACAGCGGTTGGAGAAGAAGAGCTAAAGAATTACGCTCAGTGACGTGCTTTTGTCCAGCAGTGGACGACTGATGATGACTTCATTGAAGGTACCTCCACGAGAAAGCGCCTTAATGTGCTATGTTGCAGCTTTTGGTTTCTCTGTAACAACGTTTCTAAATGAAGTACATGCTATCGTTTCGATAACTGAAAAGTAGATATCAACTTAGCGCTGTACTCCAAAAAATGTTCTTGTTCTTGATAGTTTTGCTTGCTCCTTGGTTAAGACTCTAAAATAAGCATGTCTTTTATATCGATTATTCATTTGTTCTTACAATCTTTTATTTTAAACTTCTCTTGGGATCAGGAGTATAAAAATAATTTATTGATTCAGGCGTTTCTTTGCGGATATCCATTGTAAGCAAGTGATGGATTAAAAATACCTTTGTAACTATTCCAGTTTCAGCGTTGAAAATCTGACTCTCGTTTCAGCGTTGGTCGTGAAGACATCGTTGTTCTGAGGCTCCTATCTTACCTGAAGTTGCCCTGTGTAAGGGCGAAACACGTGTCGTGTTGAATAGTTTCTCGATTTTTCGGGAAATTGTAGTGGCGCGGGAATTGTTACAAAGATATTTTTAATCCATCAGGAGTATAAGACGAATTTTAGACAATTTTCCGATTATTGTTTCAATTTTGACATAATATTGATTATAATGTCAAAGTCAAAACTTTATTCGAGTTTGTCTCAGTAAAGCTCTTATGAATATATCAGCTAAAAAACTAACGCACTCATTCACCGCGAGCGGGAGCTTGCCGTAGCAGAAATAGGTAAGAAACTTGTCAAAGTTGAGTTTTCTCCCGCCAACCCCAAAAATATTACACACGTATCACTTACTTCGTCTCATAAATCGTTCAAATAAAATACTTACACATCAAATCAAGCTACATTAAAAACAAAAAAGTATAACTCATTTATGTAGATACCCGTTTATGAACATCATGGAACTCTGAACTAACATCAAAAGCCTTTCGCCTCGATTAAAATTTATCATCAGCGCATGCGACATGATTTATTGTCGAAAAAGCCACAGAAAAAGCTGGAAGCTTTCCTGACACGTCGTTATACTTTTCCGACATGCGACGTTTTCGACTGTAGTCAATTTTTACCCATTTTTTTTGTGCAACTATATATTTTTTTTTAGTAACGCTTACTATGATTTATCTGGTTTTTATTTTTGGTAACTTTTACCCTATATTGTTCCAACAAATATAGGGTACCGTTATTTTCAATAAATAAATAAACATAGTATTAACTTATTAGCTAAATCAAGTTCAGGTTTTTATTAAGATATTTATGAATACTCAAATAAATTATGTTTATGCCCAGCTGTTGGGGAGAGGCGACACCACGGGCGTAAATCCCGAATCGGAATGCGGTCTCTTTAACGGTGGCAAGCGGGACCCAGAACCCCTTGCACTTTGGAGTGCCAATTTTGTCCTTTGGCTAGTCGCCGCTTGCCATTTACAATCATTTGAGACTAATGATGACGGCAGGTGTCCGTTAGTTTCCTCTATCCATAGTTCAATTTACCCAGATCTTCAGCTTTTCAACCCAATAACCTGAACATAGTAGATACCATTCTATCCCAATAGTTATTCGCCAACCGGAACCACCTTTTTGATTGTCTTTAGGTGTATTTCTATATTACACATAGGGGTAATCGCCGGTTCATGCCACATAAACATAAGATAAAAATTGTATAAATCGTTCGGACATAATATGCCTTTCACATGTCCGGATCACCATCGGCCCGAGATTTAAAAAAAAGATATAATAATACGTATAATAATATTAAAATTTAATGATAATACTTTTGTTTAATTTTAATTTGCGGTTCTTTCTCCCCGGATAACCGGTTACCCCTTAAATAGTAAATATCTTTACAGGCAACTTACCGTTTTAAAATTACGATCGCAAATAGAATTCCACTGAATTATAAACAAATCTGCCTGGAAAATCAAATACATAGTTCAAAATTAACGATTTGATAGCTAATCGATGCGCAAACAATTGTAAACAACATAACCTTTCACAGTGTGCACTTCATCAAACTGAAATCATCTCTTTGAAATAACTTTTGCTGATGAATTTCCAAAGAAATCGTTTCCAGACAATTAATTGAATCGAATTCAAAATTCAAAAATCGTCAAAAAATTGGTTAAAAACTCGAATGCACAGCTAATTAAATGGCATGCAAAGAAAGGACCGTGCAACTGAATCAACTGTCAAAGGATAATGCACTCAACGCCCATGTACTTAAATTACCGGAACCGGCATGTAATTCCACGTTCATTTTGGTCCAAGTAATTGTGTCTTGTATATCAAGACTGGCGTTGTATACAGATTTCAATTTCCACGCGAAATATATGAGAAGATTAATTTTCTTTGCGAATCTTTCCTATGTTTGTATAGTAAATATAGTATTTAAAAACAAAGATGATAAAAATCGGTGCAGCTGTTCTTAAGCCGTTCTTCTTAATATACGACTTTCTTATATAAAGATACATAAACCGGATATGGTTTATTTAATTATACTGGCCTTATCTTGGTTAAGACTAAAATGCATTTAAAATAAATCCGCTTTACCCGGATATTCATTTAACTGTGCTCCATAAGATTTATACTGAAAGACGAAAATAGGCAACGTTTAACCAAGTAGGGCACTCCGAATTGACTGTTAATAGTCCAAGTTTGACGATTAATCGAAGATGGATTAAAACTAATTGCCTTTAGAATATCGATTAACCAATAAGTAAGGTTAGGGTACATACTATTATGGTTTATGCTATTGGTGCATTTATATTCAATATTATCTTTATTTTTAAACTAGGGGCAGCTCCCGACTTTGTTTGCGGATTCCACGGAAAACATACAAAATTAGACCTTATTAAAGATATCGCCGTCTTTATAGAACATTATTGTCAGCCAAATTAATATAAGTAATTTCTTTTCCGGTAAGCGGCAGTAAGCTGGCTACCTATTATGGCTATATGAATTGTGGTAGTATATTATGCCTCTGCTTATCCCTTCGGGTAGATAAGCGTGATTGTATGTTCTTTTATGATACTTGCCACAATGACCCTACTTCAAGGGCAGAGGCGAGTAGTCTAAAAGACTTTTTTTTAAAAAGAGCGGTCCATGGCGTGGAATAAGCGCACCCACTAATGATCCCCTACATAAATACTGTATAGGCAAATAAGCACATGCTATGGCAGAGAAATTGAAAGCTAAAATAATAAACTTATTGAGAAACGACTTACCCAATATTTTGTTTTGATTGTCAGCAAACAACAGGCTATCAGAAGTCTGATCAATATGAATAGCACCACATATTTCGGCGTCTTTGAAGAATCTCATGACGAATTTGGCTGAGATTCATATCGTCAGAGGCATTGTCAGTAAGTTAAAAAAATTACATGTCTGAGCTCATTGGCAACGGTGAAAGAGCTTCAGGGTTAAAAGAAAACATTCAACTAGTAGGAAGATGTTTCGGCGTCTAATTGTCTATGATCCAATTCACGATGAACCACGATGTCGTAGGCGCGGGATATTGCTATTTGTTTTACATAGGATATTAGCATCTTGATACTCTCAAGTCTTTGTGTGAGAGATAAACAATATAATATTACTAATACGCAAGACTTTCTACACCGTTTAGCAACAGTTAAATTTGTGTTATAAAACTATATAGATAAATCTCAGTTGAATATTGGTTTGATTCAGAGTATATGTTTTTCAATCTAGTGGTATTTTTGAAACTATTCAAGCTTTTCTTATCATTATTAATTGTCTAGTACAGACAAACAATTGAATTAAAATATCATACGATCGAATAAAAAATGTCATTAGTAAAAGGCATTTCGGTGAAGTATCAATTATTCCGCTTTACGTTTTATTGGCTACTTCATATCAGACTATCGTAAAATTGGATTTAAGCATAACTATATTTAAGTGAATGCTAGTAAACATAACGACTAGAATGTTTTTGAAAGAAGTAACGCATTAACTTAATTTATTAGATACTTTATATTATTCCCACTTTTAATACAATTTTTTTTTAATCTGTAATAAGCCAGATTTGATTAGTCAACCTTTGTATACTAATGATTAAAATATACTTCTCAGAATTTCATTTAAAACCACAACCACGCGGCTTCGGTAAAGCTATCCTCTTTGATTACGTTTGAGTAAATCATGTTTAAAATAGATCTTCGTTACACTGTTTTCACTAAGATAATAGCTTTCAGCGCAGTGTTCATTAGCATATAATACAATAAGCAACCCCACTGAACAGTGTCGAAGTTGCTGGGTCCTAGTACATGCATGTCACGGTCCACCGACCCGTTGTTTTCGAAATTGTGCACCGTAATCTTGTTACATTTTGATTGCATAGGAAGTTTCAGGATTTTGAAGTTCAATTTGGTAATTTTATATTCACGCATCCGACCTTAAGTATAAGTATAAGAATAATACACTCCCAGGCGTGCGATATAACAATAGGTACTTTAATACACATATACATGTAGGTACACGCTTGGCACTTTATCAAGAGAATACTTCTTGAAGGTAAAATTTCTTTTTTATTGGATTATACGGCGCCCTTTTTTCTCTCTCCTACACTATGCTGTGCCCGACAGGGTCCACAAATGTATCAAATTGTAATATTCACCACCTTATAAAACCATTGTGGAACGCAATAAAGTATTGAGTATGGAGTATTGAGTCTTTATTTGTGAGGAAAGCACGTTCAGCCATTGGTCCCGACTATCAATAAATATGGTAGTTGTTAAACTGTTACAGGGCAAAATGGGCGGCTTCTTTTTTTCTTACAGCTGGAGGCCATACACTTGCCTCCGCCATTCCGCACTGTGTTTGCAGATCGATAGGCGGGTGCTCAGTAGTGGGATTTAAAAGGGCTTGAATTTGAAGATAATGTTGATGTCTAGTCTAAAGTCATTCCTAAAACCACGAAGATAAGAACATTTAAAATATGTATATCTCGTTACATCTCAGGCCATTTTATAAACTTTCCACTTGAAATCTTAATTGAAGAAAATAAGGTTTTGCCCCAAACAGCGGTTCCATATATACATACATTCACGCCTGTTTCCCCGAAGAGGTAGGCAGAGGCATATTATATGCCCACACTTCGCCAATCATATAGTTAGTCCCACGTAATAGGTGGCGAGTCTATTGCCGCTTATCGGGCACTGTTATGATCGCCAAAGCCTCGTCCGTTGATCGGCAGTTGCAACACTTGCAGCTGAGGCTGGCTTGGGCTTCTTAGGTCTTGGTAGGATCCCTATGCACCCTAAGTATATTTTGTTATAAAAAAGCAATCAGGAGCCATCGAGTGTAGAATATTGTTCCCATCTCAAGAATGGTTTCGATAATTACATACTTTTCAGTATTCTATATAGCTTTCGCCTTGGATAGGTTGCAAAAGCAAGTAGTCTACATTATAGGGTATGCTGAGGTTATAAAATACCTTGGGATCTGCAGTTGCGAAGGACGTGACTCCCTTTAGTATTACCTACTGCCTGTACCATAGGATGTACTACAAAGAGAAATTGAATCTAATACTTATATTCCTTTCTTTTCTATAATTTGATAATTATTCTATTTTTGTTTATATTAATAATTATTATTGCTGGTATAAACGTTCACCTTTACATAATTGTGCAAACGATCAGCTCCAGAGCCAATTCGTTTCACTGTCAGACGGTTTGAATATAGATTTTTCTTTCAGCTCATGTATTCCTTTCTCTCATTGACTCGGGTCTTATAAGAGAACTGATAGATATTTATATTGGCCGTCAAGGTAGAGCGTCCTGCCGATTTATTTCGTGGTGGTGTAAAACACTCTTGCAAGCACTTTAAGAATACCAAGATCAGACCAGAAAATGGCCATATCTCGACTCATCTCATGCCATTTTGTTATCTTTCCACCATGAACCTTAGACCTACCTGACCAAAGACTAACGTCAGTGTTAATCTCAATTGTTTATTTTGTCTCATATTCCTTAATTATCCACCAACTATTAGGAAACTGCCTTTTTAGTGTTGTCAAATCTTAATTATACAGCGCCGTCTAGCCCTGACCAAACTAGAGCTTATATATATTATAGGTATTAAAACAATGTCTCAAAGACAAAAACATATTTAGTTCTATTCCTTTTTAATATTATACATGTAAATCAACCCTACATTCTGAGGAGTTCAGAGTGCAGATGACGGTGCAAAACTCTGCGTCATAAAAGTTAAAATAATGACTATTTACTTCTAAAAATACCTTTAGAATATTTTTATCAAGAACACACAAATAAATTACTGCACCCTTTTTACCCAAACAACGATAACCAATATTTATAAAGCGACCCAATTTTATTGCTCGCCATTACACATTGGTAAAACTAGACCTATTTAAAACGAACATATTTAACTTGTAAGATTTAAAGTTATAATAACCTTAAATGGAATAAGTTTGGATTAAGGATTTGAAGTAGGTAAGTAGAAGTTAGTTTCGCTCCAAGTATAACGAGTTATGGCTTAGCTAGCGTGACACGTGACTTTTAATTAGTAATTTCACGGTCTTTGTGAGCCCCTGGGGCGGAATCTGAATGAGCTAGGCAGGGCGGGAGCACGTGGTCCAGGTATGCCGTATGGAAATTTAATTACCGCCACACTGTATGGGTTCTATGAGGAATTGTTAATTATGGAATCAGTTTCTGAAGCTGTTCGCTGCTGCTGTATTTTGGTATTTTGATTGCAGTTTGCACTTTGATTTCCAATAGAAATAGTTCAAAATTATGTTTATTGGAAATGTATGTGTATCTTATCTTATGTAAGGTCTCATTAGGAATTTTTAACTAGCGATGTGGAAAATCATATCTTTTGAAATAAGGTGAGCAATTTCCATTGCCTTTTGTGTATGGAGTTACATTTAATGTACACAGAGTGATTACAGAGTGACAGGTGTACGCTGCTTAAGGAATAAACATATTTATGCTATATATATGGTATATGGGGATCCTACCACGAACCAAGTAAACCTCACCTGCACCTGTGGTGCACCTGCTGATCAACGGACAAAGCTCTGGCGCACATAAAAGTTACCGGTAAGCGGCAATAGGCCCGCCACCTACTACGTGGGACGATTACCACTTCGGGGATACAGACGTGATTGTCACTTTGCGCTTCCTATATTTTGGCCCCACTTTGCAGGCTGCGAGGCTAATGACGCTTACCAGGAACAGTTATGTTTGTCAGAGCCTCGTCCGTTGATCGGCAGGTGCACCACTGAGGTTGGCTTGGGTTTCTAAGGTCGAGGTAAGAGCCCTATACTATTATAAATGTGACTAAAGGCACTAGCCCTAGTTATAAATACTAATGTCTTGGGTCTTGCCGCATATGTGCAAGTTGTCATAAGTGGGTATGAATGAATTAATAAATAAATAAATGATTAATGTACACTAAAAATCAAAACTAATCACTTTAAAAAATACATATTATTATGTGGTATGATAGGCGGTTTTATTACTAACAGCAATTTCTTCCAGGCAACCTGATGGTATGTTTACCAGTTATGGACTATCTTCGAGGATATGACTTCAAGAAGGAATGTCAGGAATGTCACTTAAACAGTTTCTTTATATCTTCCTTATTTAAGCAATAAATTAATAATTTACAATAAAACCATTTCTAAATTTAATTAGGTCTAACTCACGCGAACCCTAGGTACCTACTTAGGTTTATTTTTATCATTTGGTTACCCCCTCGTTTGTCAAGTATATAATCTTTAATAGACTAACCTAATAGCCGTTCGTTTGAATAAAAAACTTAATAGACTCTACCCTTACTTCGCCCCTGTTCCCATTGTTGGAGACTCATGACGTTACGGACTATAAATCATACTTAATCGCGGCAAATTCAGAACCTTGAAGATTTTCATACTAGAGCATTGAAATTCAGCATGGCTGTTTAAACTTTTTTAAGAAATATGTACTTGGTAAGGTTTAACAGATTTGGCGCGCAAATCTAATGAGGTCCTATATGTTATCTGTAAAGTGTTTTGGAAAAAACTATTTTTATTAAATAATATTTTCTGGCAATAACACCTATTATTTAGTTTCTAGATAAATATTATTAAAAACTTTGGTTATAATTACTAAATAATAAATTGACACACATAAATGCTTTTTTTTGCACTCAAAGATTTGTCCTGTGTGGGATTCGAACCCACGACCTTAAGAGCGAATTGCAGATATTTTCGCCACCACGCCATATCGGTCGTCTAGTTGGCTCGCAATAATTGGCTAGCAATTGAAACCTCGACCATATAATCTACATACTCGTACTTACATAATGTCACGCCTCTTCCCCGTAGGGGTAGGCAGAGATCACATCCTTCCATTTGCTATGATCTTTGCACACACTCTTAGCTCTATTCCCACACCTTCTGATACGAGTACCCGCCCGTCGCTTTAGGGTACTATTAACCTGTCCATTTTCAAAACCTTCTAAATTTGGCCATGGAAGGTCTAACATAGTCTTTCCCTTCAAACACTTCTATTCATTTGCCATCTATTATGTGAGATATTGACGAAATGTGGGTGTATAATATGCCTCTGCTTACCCCTTCGGGGAGGTAGGTGTAATATTATATAGTGTGTTAAATCTATAGCTGAGAGGTAAAGAATAATAAGTCCTCTTTTTTAAATTTGTTACTGTTTACCACGTACTAGAGTGCATATTCAGATATCCAAAACCATGAAAATAACAATTTAAAAAAAAGTGGACTTATTATTGTTTACCTCTCAGCTACAGAATTTTATAATAATTATAGACTTAACACGCTAACCTTAAGCATTAAATCATATTAGCGATTTGTGCTTTTTTGAGTAGTAATGAAAATTATTTATTTATCTTCCAGGGGTCGCCATCTTGCTTGCGCTATAGATGAATGCTTGATATCTGAACTAATATTTCCATTATAGTTAAACTAGCTGGTCACGCGACTTCGTCTGTGCAATATTTATACTTCACACAATATCTTTATGAATTACCTATGTATTATTATGATATGTTTAATATATAGCTAGGTGGCGAGTATACCCGCACTCCGCTCTTGAGGAGGTAGGTTCGATTCTAACACAGGACAAATCTTAGTATGCATAAACATGAATATTTGTTCTGGTCTGGGTGCTTTCCTATGTAAGAATGTATTTACAAAAAAAAATATGTATGATTGTCCGTTATTTAGTTTCCATAACAAATTTCTTAATTATATTAAATATTTATTTATTTAGAAGCAAGAATTAAGCAAAGTTCCAAATAGCTTTAGCTTAGAATATCAATAGAAACTTTCGCGTTTATTTTATGTTTAATTTTTGGCTGCAATCAGCTTTGTGGAAATCATATAGTCAAATACAAACCATCTTACTATATTTTCAGACATTATTATTTGATGTGCCCTCTATTAACCACGAACACCTACTAGGTCTATTTCAATATCATATAGGATTCTATTAGTTACAGAAGTTCAGCTTTGTTGAACTGCTGTTATAATATAGAACTAATTCCTACTAAAGGAGTAAAAGAGAAGTCAACTCCTTTTAGTAAAATCATAAACTTTCAGTTTCAGATGGACATAGAATAAAGAGTCCACATGTTAACAATTTATTTAAATAAATACAATTGTAAGAAAGATTAATAAGTATTATTTGTTATGTCAAATAAAATAAAGTAAGAATACGAATCGGTTAATAATTATTAATTAAGAGGCATGTCACATTTCAAATCTACGTTCAGTTAACTATTTAATGTCATAGATATTGTTGTCAATGAGTTATTTATACAATTTCGCCTTAAATATGATTTTTGTAGCAGATTATTATTATTATAATAATTAAATTATTATCCGTTGTTTAATATTCATAACACAAGTTCTTAATGATACTTATCTTGGAACTAAATAATTGGTATAATTGTCAAAAAATATTTATTTATTATTTATTTATTGTATGATTATTCCAGGAACAAACGAATCGATGTTCTAAGCTTTCCACTACTATTCATACAAACTGCCACCCTTAATTTTTCCCCTTTGTAGGGATTATGGAGAAAAATAATCTACTACATTGTAATTTCTTTGAACAATGATTATTTACGTGTAATTTGAAAGCCTTACAATTAAAACTATAGAAGTTTTATATAAACTTTGTCATTGCAAAATTGGAGACCCTTATTGTAAGTTAAACAATAAAGCATAATCAAAATAAATTTAACATATATTGTTCTTAGCAATTCCGTTTTATAATCTATCACAGTCTAAACCGCGACCGCATGTCAGTCCAAAATACATTAAAATATGATTTCTGGACCCAAATTCCATTCGAATTCAATGAACTAGAATTAATCGTATTGTGATATGATGTTAAATTTTATAATGTAAGTTTTATATTTTTTACTCTTTACTTTTTATTGGATTAAAATTGTCGTGTTTGATATTACCGTTACCTACAAAGTATCCTGACACTACCACCCCAATTGCACTAGGGGCGTCCTAGAAAAAGACTCATTCTAACTAAGAGAATAAGACCTCGTCTACTTTCAATTGGGTCAAGGGTTAGCCATCTTATTATTTGACACGTTTCAAAGTCAAAAGTCAAAGTCAAAATTATTTATTCAAGTTAGGCTGTATAGAGCTCTTGTGAAAATCATACATTTGTCGTTTCATGTGCTAAAAGTATACAGATCCTTTTTAATTTGTTGGTAAAACGTTTCTGCCCATCTCAAATGGGATTGGGCGTGGGATTTTAATATGTGTAGGGCTGTATGGGGATCCTACCAAGACCTTAGGAACCGAAGCCAACATCAGCTGCAAGTGATCACTACCACCGATCAACGGCAATATAAAATATCCCTGTAAGCGGCAATAGGCTAGCCACCTATTACGTGGGACCTAAAATATTATTGATGCAATGTGGGCGTATATTATGCCTCTGCCTACCCCTTCGGGGAAATAAGAGTGAAATAAATACATACCTAAGTGTGAGGTTAACATTTCAAGTTCAAAATAGTCATAACAGTTATAAAACATTTCTGTCTAAACTGTAAAACATATTACTAATGATTGCTCGTTGTATGTAGACATGATAAAAACAAAACTGATCTCAAAAAGTTTTATAGACTACTAGCGCCATCTTATTTATATTGCACGAACTACCAACCAAAGATAGCCTGCGCTTAGGGAGTGATATTTAAATATAACAATAACATTGGTACATAATATAAAAATTAGATTTAAAAAAATTCTTCATTACTTTGGTTTAATAATAAAATATATCGTTCTTGAGGTTTGATTCCTACATATGACAAATAAAATATTTCCGTTACCAAAGACTATCTCATATTTATTAAAAACCAACGTAATTAACAGGCGAAGTGTGGGCGTATAATATGCCTCTGCCTAAATCGAAACAGGCGTAAATGTATGTTGGTATGTAGTAGGTACAAGCTCTGCTTAGTTTTTGGCTAGATACGTTGTTTGAGACGTCCAATAATATTTTTCAATTGTTTTTTTTTGTATACCTTCTTGCTACCTTGTATACATATAGTAGCTCAATGTAACATTTTAAAAGTATTGCACATAAGGTGTAATTATGAACTATAGGATGACTTAAATTATTTACTAAGCTTTTTTTTCGTATGGAATATCATTTAATGACTGACTTACACTGTAGGTAGAGCGAAAGTGTGATTCAGACTTTTACTGACTATTAGCCATCTATTTGACTTATTTAGCCTGCTATGTTCCGAAGTCGCGATAACCTTTTCAATAACAAGCTGAATAAATTCTCATAAAGTACGTGCCGAGTGGTACCGGCCTAGAACAGTGCCAATCTTCACGCACCCATTTATCTCAATCCTTATTAGATTATATTTGGATACATCAAGATGTATTGACATTATCGGCTTAGACCAAAAGTCGCCGTTTATATTAAACTGAAGTTGGATATTAACAGGTAACTTTATAACACAAACAAACAAGTTTAACCTGAACCAGTGTAATCTCAATATAAATCACAAAAGCACTATAAAATTTCAACGCACCCGCGTTAACACAAAAATTACAGTTTCGATGATCACGTAAGCACTTACCGAGGAAAAATGGAGTGTGATGTACGTAATTCGAAACTGCTTCGCCATAAATATGCCCTCTATTATTACAAGGCCTTTAATCAAAAGATAACATCTCAACACCGTTGAAGGCGCCTTAATCGCGCCCTTAGCTGCCTTCAAGTTCGTTTCCAAGTGAACAACTTTCGCTGTACATTATTTCTTTGCAAGGATCTCGAGGTATAAGTTTTTTAACTTCTTAAACCTTTTCCATTACTTATAGAATTAAAATTATTTAGTTTCATGATAACTATTAAAATTTGTATTATGGATACTTCATAATATAACCCTTATTCTTTTAGACCTTGAAATGTTTGCATTTGCTATATAAACAATTTATAATTTATTTATTCATTGCTTCATCTCGTTATAAAATCTCGGAAGGGCACTAGAATAATAGCAAAACATAATCATAGCAGTTTTACATAAGTGTCAACACATTACATTATGTAATCCAGTCCGAATATTACATAATAAGATGTCATTAATTTATTACATTAATTTTAATTGATTAATTATTACTATGCTGGACATCTTAGCGGGAAATGAAGCGTCATGTCTGCAGTGTAGTTTTGAAATATTTGTGATATTTTGAACATTAATGTGTAAAATAACGGTAGATTATTAACCGTTCAGTGTTTGTGAACGTACACGATTATTGGTATGGTCCCAATGTGCATGGTATGGTACTATCTCAATATGGTCCTGAGGACTCAAGGGAGGGAGAGCGTCTCATTATTCATTTATTATATTTTATTACCACTTACTCTCAATTACCATGAATTAATATTATTTATTATTATTAATATATATTTTACTCTATACTGCCTAAATGTGCTTAAAGCACGAAGCCATTATTTAAAAGAAAGAAATATTACTTTGCTAATATCCATCCAAAACTATGTCAACATTAAAATAAAGAAACTTTTAAAAAGAGAGTTAAAAAGACTTTTTAATACCTAAATAAACATCATTTTACAAGTATATTAGTGTGAGAGCTTACACATATATATTAAGTATATATTTACAAATAAAAAAAGGTATTTAAGTATGGTTATCCGTTGTTTAGTATCAATAACACAAGGTCTTAGTGATAATTATCTTGGAAGTAAATAATTGGTGTGATTGTAAGAAAATATTTATTATTATATTCAGAGGCAGAATATAATATACCCAATACATTATGAGATCACGGCATCTCATATACATTATGAGAATCGTATTTGCTGAACTGTAATATCCTGTTTCGGTCAACAATAATACTGCGATCTTCTTTCATATTTTATATTTCGTAAGTAAGATATTTAATAATCTTTTAATAAACAAGACTCAAAAAAATATATTATGTAACCTTGTTAAATATTGATAAACCTATAAGGCAATTAAATGACTACCTATTATTGTTTTATCTTTTAACCTAATGTTGCGGAATTACATAGATTTTATACATACATACGTACATTTATGGCCGACGGGGTAGGCAGAGGCATATTATACGCCCCCACTTCGCCAATCAGATAGTTGGTCCCACGTAATAGGTGGCGAGCATATTGCCGCTCACCGGGCACTGTTATATCCGCCAGAGCCTCCTCCGTTGATCGGCAGGTGCACCACTTGCAGGTGAAGTTGGCTTGGGCTTCTTAGGTCTTGGTAGGATCTCTTAGGTCTATATAGTTAAAATCATATTGTGTAATGTTCCTCGTCATCATCATCATTTAAGCCATCTTAAGTGAACATTGAACTTCCCCAATAGATATAATAATATTGGGAGAGTTTGCCAATAATTAAAGTTGCCAATAAAAAAAATCACCACGTTGGGCAGACGGGTTGGTGATCGCAGTTTAAGCCAGTATGAAGGATGACGGATGAAAGATGAAGGATGACGGATGACGGAAGGATGCCCATCAATCAGGAGGAATTTTACTTCCGACTCCCCGTGAGATAAGAGGGGGTGGCACTATTCTAGGTCGGTACCACACGGCACAACATGTTCTTCATGATCTGATATTTAAAGATAAGGCCTCTCAGGCTGTGAACGTCCCACTACTGGGCATAACTATCTACACAAAACTACCTTACATCACAAGAATTCAGTGCTAATCGATAGGAGATTAAAGCAGAATGCAGGGTGGCGTCCTGCTTTAGAAATTCTCAATTCGCTCAATTAAGCGTCTAAGTTGGCTTAACGTAGTCTTTACAGGATAACTGGAACCGACTACTTAAGTTGCCTTTTGAAGCACTGAAACTCTCGATGTTCAATTCCGCACAAACGATCACCCTTTCGAGGACCTCAGGAAACTCTGCATTAACGTCGATAATCGTTTTCGAGCACCTTATAATCTCTTAGGTTTCCAAGCTCTAGAAACAAAACAAAGCTGCAAATACGGTAGATATTCGAAAATACAGAAACGCTAAAATAAATAATAGTAGTCACATTCGTAAAGGAATTTCGGTGTCAACACGGGGAAAAATCACATTGCGGCAATATTGTATTTTCCAAAACTACATAGTATAAAATCGAGTTTTTATGTGTAAATATAGTGGATATTAGGATACGAAGCGCTCGTAGCTCCGCGGTGCTCGGTGGTCGGAAACAATCACCGACGTAAGGCAGAGTTTACAGAGGTTTTTGTTCCCGGTTATCACTAAATGTGGTAGTCGTTGAGCCATGTCAGAGGCCTAAATGGGCGGCTTGAAAAATTCTAACAGCAGGACCTGTACACCTGTCTTCGCCAATCCGGATGGAATGGGATGACTGGGTCGGCGTGGTGGAGTATGACCCAATACCCTCACACCTTGGTACGTGAGAGGAGGCTCGTACTCAGTATTGGGACGTTAATGGGCTGAGATGACGATGATGATGATATAACTTCTTTCGCGATGTACATAAATGTGAAAAAGTGACATATTGCAGTGTCTTGTGATTTCCCGTGTTGATTCCAGTTGACTCCCTAGACCCTCTAAAGTATCGAAACAAGTGAGTCCATATCCAAGAGAAAAAAAACATTCAAAAAGATAATCATAGTAATGAATAACAGAAGTTATAACTCGACTTTGTGAACAAGGGAATTTCGAAACCAAACACTGCTTAAAGCCGGAAGCTGTAAAAGTTTTGTCGCTCTAGATTTTTGCCGCCGCCCGTTCTTTGTGTCGCTTGCGTTATGGCACTTATGTCAACCAATTAATTTATTAGGGACATCATTTAGCCCTTTGTGTTACATAATATTACGTGTTATAAAGTCATACGTATTTTTTTTTTGTTATGAATATCATAACGTCATATGTGTCTCGAAATAAGATGACTCAGTTTAGATCGTAATACTTTATGTAGATTTGACGATAGCTATGGCGCCTATTATAGTCAATAAACCTGCGCTCCTTTTAAGGTCGTCGGTTCGATTTCCACGTAAGAAAAATTTTGTGCGCCAATATAATTGTCTTAGTCTGGGACATTGGTGCTTCAAAATCTTTTTATATTATTAATATAATTTACACAAATTTAAATAGATTATTTAATATAGTCGGTCTTATTTGCGTAACTCCAAAAAATACAAAGTTGACTTTTAATGCCATCTAGAGTAAAATTTCGAGATCTTACAAGTCCCATATTATGTAATTAGTTATGAACTAATTGGATTAACACCAATATTCAACTAGTGCTTAACCAAAAAAAAAAAAAAAGTTTTTACTTCCTTCTAAAATAAAATAAAAAATACTTTAATGTCTTTAAGATCAACAGAATCATTTAGATTCGTCAAATATTTACACACAAAATGGATATTTGATATTTTTTTTAACATGATGCTTCTGCCTACCCCTTCGGGCAAAACAGGCGTGAATGTATATAATAAGCCTTTATGTAAACAAGTGATGGATTTAAAATATCTTTGTAACAAGTCCCGCGCAACTATAATTTCCCGAAAAATCGAGAAACAATTTAACACGACACGTGTTTCGCCCTTATCTTCAGGAGCCTTAGAACAACAATATATTTAACAACGCTGAAACAAGAATCAAGTTGCTTACAGTGGATTTCTGCAAAGTAACGCCTGAATCAATTAATTAATCAATGAATAAATGTTTAAAGTAAACAATAGGATAATAGTGGACTCCGTTACCTAAAGAGTAAGATCAATACATCGCAGAAAGCAAAGAACATCTAAAAGGTACTTTAGATAACAAAAATAAAGGGCCTTTCATCTAACTTTTTTTATTGCAAAATGTTTTACGATCCACTTTTGTATTTTTGTTTTATGTTAAAAGTTATTTGTTTCCACAGGACTTTCCTTTGTGTATTCACGTTAAATTCCGGCGAGAAATTTTCTCACTGTCTTAATTATCTTAATAATCGTCTAGGTAAATTAAAACCTCTTTTTTGGGTAAATATTGTTTTAAGAGTATTTAATTGGTGGGAAATATCATCGTTACCTTGCTTGTAAACGCTTGGTTTCAAAGCAATATTTTTATTTTGCGTCACTTAAAATTGCTCTGGCAATGGTTTACGAATTTGTTTACGGAATCTGTTTTTTTCAAACATTTTATGAAATATGTACTTTCTAAGAAAACATGTCCGTGAATCCCAACACGAACAAAGGCAGTTGGCCCATTGGTTGAGCATTAGGTTTATACCACTCTGAATTACTACAGCTATAACCAAAATCGTTAAACAAAATATTTTGAAAAACAATAAATCGGCTGGTTTTGAAAACAAATAACCAACCTACTCGGCTGCAGCGAAATGAATATTAAATATTAAAACTGCAATAATAATGTTCATGCAACAAATCGACATAAATTTATCGAGAACCCATGTGATTTTTTTATACTGCCGTGCCGGTCGTGTATTGATGTATCGGAACACAGGCACATATTAATCGATACTTGATTAAGTGTTCATGATTGTATAGTGAATCCTTCTCTGATTTAAGGCTTTTGTTTTAATGTTGAATACTAAATTAGCAGCTGTGATAAAAACGAAAATAAGGTAAGAACATTTTACAATTTGCACCCATTACATTAATAGGTCAAAGGTAGGATAAGAGGTCCGCTCACAAACCAAGACAAGGGGCATACTCGACAACATACATAAAACCACTCCTGATTCCCCGAAGGGTTCATATAGAGGCATATTATGCGCCCATATTTTGTCAATTATCTTGTTGTCCACCCTGTATGTTTGCTAGAGCCACGTCGGTTGATCAGCACGTGCACCACATGCGGCTGAGGTTGGCTTGCGCTCATCAGATCTCAGCACATGTTGGTGGCGTGTCCTGCGTGGACTGGGCCGCGGTTAGCGTCGACCTGGCTGGGTGAAGTCGCACTCTCGCTGCCGGCCATCATGCAACAGATGGTCGACAGCGAGACGGCGTGGGAGGCGATGGCATCCTTCTGCGAAGTGGTGATGTCGCAGAAGGAGGCTCCCGCTTCGCGGCCTCCTTCTTGGAACCAAGATCCGTTTTTTCTCCGCCTACGCCGTAAGTGCGTGGCGGGCGGGCCGGGAAGGCCGATCAGTTTTTTCTCCGCCTGGGGGTCTTAGTTGGCGGGGATAGGGGGCTCCTTTCATCTAGCTATAGACACTCCCAGTAGTCGGCCAGATGCGCCATGGCCGCACAGGTAGGAGGGGCGCGCACACTGTGCCTCTCTGAGGAGGTCCTCCCGATTCTGATCCGGGGGATGTTAGCCGCGGGCGGGGTGCCAGAAGCTACAAACCCAGGCACTGGCCCCCCGCCTCTTTTTCAGCAGCGGTGGGCGTCGTCGGAAGTTGTTTAGTGGGTAGGACTGCGGCGGTCGCGTCTGCCGCAGTGAACCCCACACTCACCTCCCGTTCCCCTGTTGGCCGGGAGATAGTGCGCAGTGCGTAAACAGCATTTTTATACCGATGATGAAAAAAAAGAGCTCATAAGATCTTATAGAAGCATAAACCTAAATGCATTGGTGGAAGAAGCATTGCTTCACTGACAAATGAAGATTGTTACTAACTCGTTGATAATTTAAGCATAAGCCTGTGAGTTTCTTGCTTGTTCTTCTTACAGAGTGGCTCGGAACTGGCACTTAGATTCACTTACGCTTAAATATTAATAAAATTTTAAATTGTTTTGCGGCATGTAAGTGAATCTTAGCTTCGTGATTTTAGTGTTATCATATCTCGATTTTTCTTGTATATTTAAATTTAATTTTGACGTCTTCAAGTACTATTTTAAAGTTCATGGAATAAAATATTTGAATGTAATTGAATTATCATATAGTACAAATTATTGACTAGGTCAAGAGCTCAATATCAAATGCCCTACAAACGTAAAACTTAAATGCAAAGATGATGAACATCTCCATAACCACCGCTGTTTGTTAACATAGCGGTGACGTCATACGAGATGGGTTGCATATTCACTGAGCTAATTCGGTCTGATTAAAACTTAAGTGATTGAAACTGAGAACAATGAAATTTTATTTCGAACAACGTTACAATAAACTATGCGTATTTTATTTAAAAAATTGCTCCAAACGTTTTTTTAAATTTTTTTCATTTAATATGTATTGTATGTTCCTTAATAAAACAAAAACGGTTTGTTAGATTTTGAATAAAATTCGGCATATAATTAATATTATGAGATATTTGTTATGTTTTAATATAAGCTACTTTTAACCCCGGGAAAGTACTTAATTCCAAAGGAAAACGAGGTATATACAAAACCGGATCTCATCCGTATTGAGCCGAAACTTAGTCTTGCATATAGGGCATTTTACTTCATAATACATCACCCAGACTCCTCAGATTTACATTAGCGTAGAACAAAGTGCATTCCCTAAAAGCTACAGAAACTGTACCTATTGAACTTAATTATAAAGCTTCCGTTCTTGAATTATAGAGGTGCGCCAAAGGAAACGCATGCATTAGTCCTGTAATGGATGGAGTAACGTCCTGTTTACGATGCAATTGGAACATCGACGGCACTAAGTAAAGCTTAGCGGTTATTGGGTGAGAAAACGCTGCTGCGAATCGTCACTTTTTGCTTGGGCTATAGAATGTCACTTACTTTGGATTAAGTTTTTATTAAGATTAACAATGAAACTCATGAATTTTATTTATTACAACATTTTTCATAAATGTTATTTCTGTTATTCATTTATAGCTATAAAGAATAAATTAATAAAAAAGTGAAGTGAACTAAAACTGACTGACACATTGTATTTATCGCTGACCGCAATCAAATATAATATAAGTAGACAGAATTCAAAAATTATTAATTAAGATCCTTTAACATAGTTCTTTAGTGAGGAACCTAATTATAACTGAAAAATGTGTAATTCTTCTCTTCAAAACTCTTGTCATTTTGTTTTTCATTTATATTAACACGTCATGCAGTTTTTCAAGTATTCCAGAAAATCTTCCTTTACGTAGTCAAGAGCTATATCAATCTAACTAAGATTAAGCAAATTACATAAACTATACGTTTTTATTAATCTAGCACTATAATCTATTAAAAAGTTAGATAAGACTTGCATACAATTCTAAATTAAAATAAGGCGGCAGATAACAATGCAAGTGTACGTCGAGCCCAACACTCAAACTCGAGTCATTGAATATGTAAACACTTAAGTGTGCGTGTATAAGCTTCACATATTAAAGCAATGGTTTCGCGCAAATAGCTACAAAGTAATTAAAGCATAGTATAAGGATAGCTTTGATTAAATAAATAAAACCTCTTAGAAATGATAGTTTACACAATCTTCAACATCTTTATTGCTGTCCACGAACAGTTACATGATACCTACAGATCTTTGTGTTAAAATAAAGTGTAATAAAAATACGTATTTAATGTTGCTAGCTTTATTTATAACATAGGTTACAAGTTGATTTGCTACTTTCAAAAGAAAAACTTGTGTATGTTAACTCTTTTATCAACATTGATTAGCTGTTTTTTTTAATAATGGCTTCGTGCGATTAGCACATTCAGCCAGTGTCAAGTAAAAGATATGTCATTAATATTGAATTGATATCCAGTGAGAGTGGTAATAAAGACGATATTTGGGAACCAGAGACATTATGAAACTAAAATTATAGTACTATCACAGGAATATAATTATGAATTCAAGAAATCCTAAGCAAATTTGCCATCTCAAGCGTGGGCACACATCTCGAAAAACCAACGACTGATGAGGCGTTAAAGTTCCTCAATGGCGATTGCTAACTGGCAAACGTGATAGAGGACGGCCAACGACCTTAGATCAGGCCAAAGCGGCGGAAAGCCGGTGGATGCAAGCTTAGGATCGTTCTTTGTGGAATTATAAATGTTCAGCAGTGGATGTCATGTGGTTGAGATGACGGTAATGACTACAAGGACAAGAAAGCCAGGCATTATTCAAAAGTCGAGTATTGTGGCAAAATGCTTTCCTAAAGACTCGTTATAACAAGTTCGATAACCTAAAAATCGAAAAATAAATTTTTTATTCTATATCAGTATTAATGAACAATATATTGTCATTTCAAAGACAAAAGGCGCTCCCAAGAACGCAGTGCTAATGAAGTAATAGGAACTGGTATTAATATTGGACACTGGCATTTTTCGAATATGCTGCGACATCTAGGAAAGTTGGAAGACAATATTATAACAAAGCATTTTTTTTGTAAATGTATTAATAAAACGAAAGCTAAGTAAGTATCATTATGACCGCACATATTAGCCTTAAACTAGGCAAATCTCTTACTATGGGAGCTTGTAAACAAATAAACGTACTATTTTGGGTCTAGTGACCTCCATCTCAGGATCTAATAAGTTTGGACACCAATATCCTAAACCATATAGGGTGTATAGGGTTCTCACCAAGATCTTAGGAGCCCAACCCTGCCTCACTAGCAAGTGTTGCACCTGCCGATGAGCGGACTAAGCTCTAGCAATCATACCCGGTATGCGGCAATAGGCTCGCCACCTATTATTTGGGACCAACATTTAATATTGGCGAAATGTCGGCGTTTATAATGCCCTGCCTACCTATTCAGGGAAACAGACGTGAATGTATGTATGTAAATATGTGTATTTATTATACATGAACAAAGGTGAGTTGGATAATGATACTTATGTACCATTTACTCGTTATGTAACAATGTGTTAAAATAGTATCACTATCTTCTTAATAATAATAGTTTGTTATATACGTAAAATCACGACTGTTTCCCCCAAGGGGTAGGCAGTGGCATATTACTCGCCTACGTTTCATCAATTTTATTGATAATAAAATAGGCGGCATGTCTATTGCCCCTTAGCGGGAACATTTATATTTGACAGAGCCTCGTCGGCAAGTGCACCAAGTGAAGTTGGCTTGGACTCTTTAGATTTGAACGACTGCCTTATTTACTGAATGGATTGCCATCCGATATTGTAAATACTAGTAAAACAACATTTGAACAAAAATCTACACAATTTACCTTATTTCAATTTACTTTAATGAATATTGTTAGTATCCATTTATTCGATGGTATTAATTTGTTTATTATTAGTTTTAATTTAATTGTTATTGTTGTAATTGTTGTTTTAATTTATTAGTTTTAGTTTTAATAAACTAATGAGTTGGCACTTGCAGTCAACCACGAAATTGGTTAACAAGGCGTAGTATTGTAATTACTATAATAAATAATAATAAATATTGATAGGATTCACTATACGACCTAATAAAGAACGTGAAGAAAATAAGATTATAATTTGATGTTGATTTTACATACTTTTGAATTATCACCATTCGACAACAATATACTATGTTAGTGTAAACTTATAATTGTCCAGTAGAATTTCTTTTCTAAAAGATCTTTGAAACGAAGATCGGGTACATTACTACTTATCAAAATTAGTTGTAAAATTCATTGAATAAATTTTACATCAATTTTTTTCAACCACCATCCATTTTTTTATGAAGGCCACATTTTTTAAATTTCGTTTTTGTATCTACCTACCCACGTCCCACGTGTTATTTATACATATTCTAACGAGTCAGCAATCGTTTGATTGATTGACATCAATTAAAAGTATGTAATGTAATCAATTTTTCCACTCACGCATATGTAATAAAAACCACGCGAAGATGAAATACATATTTGCATGTCTAGGGCCTCAAATGGGTACCGTATTAATTGATTGATAATACACAATAATTGTGCAGGATAATTTACAATCAGGTGCCTCGGTCGTCTAAACGATAAAATTAAAAGTTATATGTAATCCGATCCTGAAGCATACAATTTAAAGAAAGCTTCAATAAGGCTTAACGCCTGCTATAAAAAGATTAATGTAACCCTAAAAGCGCTTGGTGTCAAATGCTAACGAACAATCATCTAGATTCTAGTAATATAATCTAATTACTGTCCTTTGCGAACCAATGGCACCGATGGATTTTCCTAAACCTTTTAAAAGGTCCAAAGATGTTATTAGCCCTTACCATAAATAAATCGAAAGTACATACAAACTTTCTTTTTGATTGACATCGACTTAAAAAAGAAGTTTTTTTTATGGGCAGTTATATGTTTTCCTATACCGAGTAGGATCTCTTTGAAAACAATATGTTTTGTTGCCATCCACCAAAACTACTGCCAACATAGCGTAGAGTGAAAACTGATACATCATCATCATCAGCTCAAAGACGTCCACTGCTGAACATAAGCCTTTTTTTTTTGTTTTCCGTCGGTAACAAATTGCGTTTACGCACTACCTTCCGGCCAAAGGGGAACCGAAAGGGGGTGTGGGACTCACCACCGGCAGACGCGACTGCCAGCAGTAATACCCACTAAAAATCTTCCGACGACGCCCGCCGCTTGTTAAGAAAAAGGCGGGGGCCAGTGCCTGAGTTGCAGCGTCTGACACCCCGCCTGCGGCTAACGTCCCCCGGACCAAAACCGGGAGAACCTTCTCAGAGAGGCGCAGTGGACGCGCCCCTTCTACCTCCATGTGCGACCATAGCGTGTGTGGCTTCTCGGAGGGTCTATGGTTAGACAGCAGGAGCCCCCTCCCCCACAGCCTAAGACCCTCCTAGGGCTGCTTGACGGGCCCTCCTGGCCCGAAGAACTTTTCTACCCCAACAAATGTTATTATTAAATATACTTAGGTACCTATGATAGGTAAAAACATTATAAAAAGAACAGCCACACTAAACTTTTAAAGATCAAATAGATAAAACTATACAAAATATACATTAAAAACATAAAGTGTGGAAAAATAAATTTCTACTGTGTGAATTATAGTAGATTAATTTTTCAATATTTATTTTAAAATTAATTCGTACCCGTGCGATGCCGGTACGGGCTACTAGTTTGTACTAGTGGAGCGTTGGAGTTAATATAATTAATTATATGGAAAAAAAATTGTTCAATTTCAACCACAATTATTAACGGTATATCTATAAAATTAAAGCGTTTTAGAGACGGGTATGGTAATGAGTGACGTTATAAAGGATTTGCAAAGTTCAGTCTTTGTATTGTTACAAAGACTAAATAATATACAGAATAATTATATTAACTATATCACAATTATAATCTCAACGCATAGCTGCACCTTCATCATTTGTATAAATGTAGATCAATGCGAAGAGAGAATGCTTAATAACTTATGAACGCATTTAGCCATTGTCTATTCACAGAGGTATCATTAGTGATCAGTTCTGTACTCTGATATAAGTACTGTTTGGTTCTATTATTACGTCTATCAACAAACATAATTGGGCACTGAACTCGGTCGAGTAATGTGACAATTCATACGGATTGAAACTAAGGTTATGAACGTAAAATGGGTGTGTGGCGAACGGCTGTTTGTTCTAGCCGCCAAATTTTGAAACACGTTTAATTTAACTGGAACCAATATATTATGCTACTCTTCAAAGCACGAAAGCTTTTAATATGATTTGCCACACACACGGTCCACCCATGGCCACACTGAGATTATGTGGGATTCTTCGGCCCCTCCTACCTCCTTGTCCGACCATAGCGTGTGTGGGCGACTTCTCGGAGGGTCTATGGTTAGACAGCAGGGGCCCCTGCCCTCGCTGCCTAAGACCCTCCTGGCGCTGCTTCCAGTCACCAATCTCTGGGTGTTACGTTTGCGCCCTACCGTGAGGTACTCAGCCCGCCACCAAGGTGGAGACCAGTCGGGGGGGATCCAAAAACTGACCGCAGACAATTATCCTTAACCATGATGATCGTTTCTGATCACTTATTTTTGCGTTGCTACGAGCGCTGCATAATTATGTAAATCACAATATTTAGATTATATTTATACTTATAGACAAAAAGTTGAAATGAAAAAGTACTATTATCAACTTTTAAATCCTGTTAATACGAACAAAAGCCTTTAACATGAAACATATTTAATTTTGACCAGCAATATTTAATGAAAATCATGTGACGAGTTGCCCTAATTAAAATAAAACCACCAAGAACTTAACAAAACATGCAACTCTTATAAATCTTAAAATAGCTGTTTTATGTGAGTTCAAGGAATAATGTAATAGCGTTACTAAAGAGATCGGGACTCGGACATAAAATTAAATGATCATCATGATTTACAATTATCCGATAAATGCTAAGGAGTAAATCAACGATTACCCTCACTTAAATGCAGTTTATACGGTACGTTATATTACAGCTTGAGCATAAAATTGCCGATTTAATCCATCATATCACCCTAAGACTACTAATTCCAATTTTATTTTACATAGATGTAATGTTAATATTCTAGATACGACAGGCGTCCAGTGTCCGTGGACTGGGTATTGTTTTGCAAAAGATGCAATTGCAAATGTTGTTTGCTAAAATGTTTTATTAATGAGAAGTCTTTTGATGTCATTCTTAATTTATTATGTATGTGCACAGTTGGCGATGTGTCAGTCGCATTGAGGTCAATGTGTTTTCTTGATTTTATATTACTTATTTCAACCTATTTATTTTGTAGCAACATTATTAATCATAATAGGTTGGGGAAAAAGTCTTTTCGTATTTTTGTATGAAAAGTCAAGACATTTTTTTCAAAGTTTATTTACATTTATTTACAATATATATGTACCGTTTTGTTGAATAACTTTCTGCCATTTTGTGGGCAGAGACATTATCCCGTTACTGTAGAAACTTTGGGACTTCTGATCAAAAAAACGGGACAAATAGTTTTGGCAGTCCTCTCTTGAGGTCAACCTTACAGAACCTAAAGAATTCTGCAGAGACCGAAACAGGTGAAAATCTGAAGGCGCAAGGTCAGGGCTATATGGTGGATGCACTAGGACCTCCCAGTCGAACTCTCTCAATTTTTGCTGAGTGGCTAAAGATGTGTGTGGTCTAGCGTTATCGTGATGAAAGACCACACCCTTCCTGTTGATCAATTCCGGCCGTTTTCTCTCGACTGCTTCCTTTAATCTCATCAGTTGCTGGCAGTAAAGATCAGAATCGATGGTTTTGCCGGGCGGTAAAAGCTCATAATAAACAATGCCCTTCCAATCCCACCATACACACAGCATCACCTTATTTCGTGTTAGGCCAGGTTTGGCCACAGTCTGTGAAGCCTGGCCAACTTTCGACCACGTTCTTGTCGTACGTGATCCACTTTTCATCGCCAGTTATCAATCTCTTCAAAAACGGCTCGGTTTCATTACGTCTCAATAATGAATCGCAAATGAGTACACGGTTCATTAAGTTTCTTTGAGTAAGCTCGTGTGGCACCCAAATATCGAGCTTTTTTGTATAACCAGCTTTCTTCAAATGGGTCAAAACTGTTTTGTGGTCAATTCCCAGTTCTTCAGCTACATCGTAACTACTAATATGCCGTTCTTGCTCCACTCTTTCAAAAATGGCATCCATTTTATTCGTAACAGGGCGACCAGAGCGAGGTGCATCTTTAACATCAAAATTTCCGGACTAAAAACGTTTGAACCAAATTTGTGCTACTCTTACTGACTGCATCAGGTCCATAAACATCACAAATTTTTTTCACTGCTTGAGTTGCATTTTTGCCTTTTTTATAATAAAATTTTAAAATGTATCGAATTTCTTCATTAGATTCACTCATTTTAACGGAGAGAAAAACAAATGAAAAATAGCGGGAAACAACTTTTTTTTATTTTTTTCTTTTCTTTATAATGGAACCTTTTTAATGTTACCAAAACCAGCCAGACACAAATAGTACAGTCAAAAAAATTTTATAATAAGTTTATATCTACGTTATGCGAAAAGACTTTTTCCCCGACCTAATACAAGGGTTCTTAACTAACAACGTGCAAGTAAAAAAAGTGAAATCATAAGTTATTGGGGGATAAGTTACAAGTGAAATTTATGTTCAATCATTATTTTTTATAACTATGCCTTATTTCTTGATGATGAGGTTTTTAATAAAAAGTGTTTTTTTTATAATAGAGTTCTAAGCTTAAAAAAAAGTTAATTTAATCCTAAGTAATATATTCACAAAAAAAACTCTAACAGAACAGTTTTTCTTAAATTAGATACAATTGGGCATAACTTGACATAAAAAGTAAAAATAATGTACAAAAAATTATGCAATGTACATAATTATAGTGTTATAAACTGAGTTAGAAATACGATTTATGCATTACCAAGATTGCTTTGTACGTTTTTCTCAATATTAAAAAGGTATATTGTATGTTTTACTCTATATTACAGAAGCGAATAAGCAAGCCCGGTATTGTATTTGTCCTTAGACTACAGTGAAAACTTGATATTTTAGGCGAGCCGCATGTTTTGTTGTAAAACAAAAATAGTTAACAAGATAACGGAGTGATAATGACTATAACGGCCACAAGTAAAGCTCTCAGAGTCTAAATTCCAAAATTTCCAGCACTTGATATAATTTAATTAAGACAGATAATGCCATGAATAATTAACGTAAACGTATTAATAATGGAAATGTGTCAAAGTCTCTTCTAGAGAAACGACTTCCTGTTTCCGTAGCATCAGCTCAGCTCGGGGTCACCCATTCGAGACGATCAATCAAACTAAAAACCTCGCCTCGGTCTGGTCATGTGTCGTATGATAAATTAACTCTAATAGATAACCGAGTAACCGTCCCTTGATTCCATGGCACACTTACACAACGCATTAGCTAAGGCGTGGGGTGTAAATTGAATTAATTTGTCTCAATGTACAGTCACGAGCGACGATATAACAAATCATTAAAATACGCGACGTTGTATAAATTGTTTTTCGGTTTAATTTTTCTTGTTATAAAACTGTTTAAGAATATCATAGACTTATTTTTAAATTGATAATTTATGTAATGGTACAACTAGATTAAATTTTACCATAGAATATTCTCACATACGATATAAACACATGTACAATGTTTTATAACACACTGTTTTTATTACAGCCCATATAACATCCCACAACTGGGTTTGGGATTCCTTTCAAAAACCAAAGTCAGGTCATGATGTATGCCGCGAACTCAGAGTGGATTGCCGTAAATAGGAGTCGTATTAAGTGGATGGCGCTTTGCGCTTAGCACAAAAGCGATTGAGTATTGAATGTTTCCAACCACTCGTTAGATTAAAACCTGAAAATTAGCTTAATATATTTACTTTAAGCGGGAGCAACGGCTCAAATGTCTTCAATGTACCTTGAGTTAGTAGTACTTTTTATATATTAACGTCAAATTAAGAACATTACTTTAGTACTAGTGCTCTTGTCAGGCGACTATAAAAAAATAAATCGTCTGTACACAAAAAAAGTATCAATGACGAGTTCCGCCTCGTTATTTTAGCTTAAATATATCTACTAAACTAGTTGCCGATACATGCAGAAAGCACAACGGATGTCTGAAATTTTCTATGTATTATAGAAAAACTAATGTTTTCTTGCACTATTTTAAGACGAATTGGGTCATCATTATTGTTTTTAGATTTTTAACCAATCTTTTAGAAGCCCAAGTCGACCTCAAATGTAAATGGTGCACCTGGGTAAGCTGCAATAGGCTTGCCACCTTTTACGGGGGACCAATAATATAATTGGCGAAGTGTGGACGTATCATATGCCTCTGCCTACCCCTTCTGGGAAATAGGCGTGAATGTGTTTGTGTAATATTGCTTAATAGTACCGTATGGATTTGTATCTGGAGTCGAAGCAGCATGCTTTATCCTTCTATGCACTTAAATTATGCGTCATTTAAACATCCACCCCTTTCTCGAACATAATTACAAGTATAATCCTGCTTTTCCTCTGCATTTTATAACGAATTGGTAAGCAGCCCTTTATAATAAAGAATATTGCCATAAATATTGCTCGTAAGTGTACTCACTCTAACATTAGATGAGCTATCATTAGTGATTCGGTATCATGTGCGTAGTGATTTGTGTGACTTTCACTTTACGACATAATTGATATTATACCTTATAATGTTTCATCCTTCGATGGGGGTATTAGCAAGCTTTTTCACAATTATGGATATAATAATATGAACTTCTAAAAAATCTAGATTGATGTATTAAAAATACTGATTAAGCATCTGAAGAACACATCATATTATATAACT
Source organism: Musotima nitidalis (assembly GCA_949126915.1). NCBI lineage: Eukaryota > Metazoa > Arthropoda > Insecta > Lepidoptera > Crambidae > Musotima > Musotima nitidalis. The sequence goes on from OX421429.1 coordinate 6,518,878, forward strand.
TATTCAAAACATGAAAATATAAATAGTTTATTAATCGTCCAAGCATTATCTCGTTTGCCCTAGACTATGGCTTAGGGTCTGCTCACTGGTCCAACCTGAATTTTCTGGGTCTTTCACCGTTATTTTACGAAGCGACTGCCGTCTGAGCTCCGCCACCCAGAAGGAAACATAATTCTATGTTTAAACATGCTGTCTGGACGTAAGAAGGCTCTAACTTCCTAATAAACACTGCCATAGATGTCCATGACAGCCGGCACCAAAGGCTTGACATGTTTTTTCGAGGCACGCGATAATTATAGTCATATAGGTTTTTTTTTATGTGACACGTCATGACTACATCCTGCCTGATGGTAAGCCGTTGATGCAGTCCAAAAAAAATGAATAAACATCATGAAAAAAGTACCCTTAAAATAAAAGAACCCTAAAACTATGACATATACATTTAAAAAACACTAAGGTGTCCCATAAGCTGTACCAAAAGGGATCTTGTTCCGCATGCTTTTTTTTAATGTGACAAGTCATAATGACTACATTCTGCCAGATGGTAAGCCGTTGATGCAGTCCAAAAAAAATAAAGGCGCTTGATAACGTGAAATAAGCACGGTAAAAAGCGCACCCACTCGTAACGGCCTTATAAAATTCCGTTTTAACGCCCCGCTTCAAAGACACGGGATTAAAGAAAAGTGGAAACACATGCCGGCAGTGAATTCCAGAGCTTAGTGGTCTTCCTCAGAAACGACTTCCCAAATTTCTTGGTTCGAGTGCTGATAGTCTGCACAGTATGAGGATGGTTTCTAAGACCAGCACGTTTTATTCGGGAGAGGAAAGGAGAGGGCGCGATGAGATCGAAAAGCTCCTCAGAACACTCGCCATAGTGGTTCCGGTATCGGTATAGGTATCACTCAAAGCGCCATATATTTGAAAGACGGCGCTTTGCTGATGATACTTACTTGCTAAGTAGAGCAAAGTGATCCGTGGACTGCCCTAAGCTCTTATTTCACAACGGCCAACGCACAGGGCTAGCGCCGCTTTTTGTTAGTTTGCATCTTTATTATAATCGCATTAATAAAAGAAAACCACATTAGCACATTATAAATGCATAGCTTCTAAGTATAATCACTGCGGATATCGGTAAATCCGGATCCTGTATGTTGCCAGCTTGGTTGCTTTATAAGCAAATCAGCTAAAGAATAATAAATATATAAAGGGTTTAATTCATTAGTACTCGGAACTCACGGTAAATTACTGCCTTCAATTAACCTTGTCGAACCAAACGTCACAGAGAATATTGAGGGAGGTGCCTGCGTTTTATTTTTCTTGTATGATTTCTTTGAGGGAAAAGACGAATAAACATTATGAGAAGAGTAAAATTAAATTTAAATATTTATTTGCTACCCATAAAATAAAAGAATCCTAAATCTATGAAAGAGAAAACACATGAGCCGGCAGCAATTTCCAGAGCTTAGTGGTCTTGCTCAGAAACGACTTCCCAAATTTCTTAATTCATATTCATTTATTCAAGTTTGGCTCAAAAGAGCTCTTATGAACGTCAAAACTTGAAAACTAGCGCGCCCATTCACTGCGGGCGGGAGCTTGATCGTAAAAGAACGAACAAGAAAATCGTCAGTTAGTTTTTTCTCCCGCCAGTTACATGAAAATGTACTTAGTAGTAAAATGACAAAATTAACAATTTGACAAATTTAAAATAAAAGAAGAAAATAACGTTTTTTTTAAGTTATACGAGCATGATTACGAATAAACATAGTAGACATGAGCAGACCAGTCCCCACTGGCGGCACCCGTTCACGAGTATGACGCATAAACCAGCCATCGTTTTGCACAACCATATTTTAGGGAACGTAACGACCCGACGCATGACGCCACCACCGCAAAGACATTTGAGTGAGCATGACATACTCAAGCTACAGGATAAACAAATTTTAACAAAAATAACATATTGATTAAATGTGCTGCAAGCAACAAATATTTTTGGTCTTATGAAAGATATCATTTACAGCAATTCTTGGTTCGAGTGCTGATAGTCTGCAAAGTGAGTGGATGGTTTCTAAGACCATCACGTGTTGTTCGGGAGAGGAAAGGAGAGGTGTGTGAGATGAGTCTGTGTTTTATCTGTTAAAATTATAGAACATTAACCTGAATGGTAAACTATATGTAATTTAAAAAAAAGTAATGTTAGAGACATTGATTAAGTGTTTGAGCGCTATCAATTTTGTGGACTGCATTGAATGTTTACCATCAGCTAGGATCACGATGATTATGACGAGTCCAATAGGAACAAAATATACCACTCTTATATGAATAAATAACAGCATTTAAATGTGGATTATTTTATACGTAGTAGTATAAATAGTAGTTGGTAAAGTGATGTCAAAAATTTATTAAAACACAGTATGACCTTTACCCTAAGTCATCTGTTGTAAAGTTTCATAGACAAAGGGCCTATTATTTTAATAATTTTTAGACATACGAGGATTTAAAGTTGATGTCTGTGATATTTCAAAAGTAAGCTTTTCTGTTAGTTTATTTTGCGATTTCGTGCATTGGAGCCGTTTTTGATAGTATGATAGAACAGACAACGGCTACATTTTATTCTTAAAAAATGGGTTGGTCTTTTGAAATGCATCAAACGTATTCAGTGTGGGCTAAGCCGAAGAAAATTAAAACTTTTAACAATGTAATTTAATTTGAAATATAAATTATAGCAGTCGCCCGCGGCTCCGCCCGCGTGGATGTCGGCTACCGCTGTAAAATGCCTACCCAGAAAAGACACGGTCAGCAAAATGATTTCCAGATCAATTCACAGACACGGACACTAACATCGACGACGCAGTCATTATCCGCAGGCTGCATAGATTGTCTTTATGTGGATGTTGAAGTTGTTAATGATGAAAATATTTAAATCTAATTAATACTTAGTTTTTACTCTTACCGGCAGTCCCGGAGAGCAACCTGTTGTTTTGGGATAGATAACTAAAGCGATTATTGTAAATCTTCCCCATAAACAACATTTGACTTTAAATTATTTTTAGGTGACAAAATAAACTGATAATCGGGAGCACCGACCCGTGATAGGGCGCTGTGCAGCAGAAATCGTGATAATTTAAGTTCGCCATAACTTTAAAAACAAACGTCCAATTTTGATCATTCCAAGACCAAATATTTTCTACATAAACTGCACTTAGTGATGAAATAATTAATTTTGATAGGGATTAATAGCATAAGTAAAATAAATGCGTATAAATGTAGTACAAAAAAAAAACAAGATTTTTAAATAAAAAAAAGGGTTGTTGTGCCTCACTCGCCATATATAGGTATAGTGTGTCGCGGACTTTTTAGTACGTGGTATAAGATCTTTAATTCATTTATACATTTTGTGGTTCTATCTTTTATAGTTTAGGCAGCGTACGCAACTGTTCTGGTTGATTTTTACACTTTGTGTCCGAAAAACCCAAATATTTTACGGAACCCTATTTTTTTCGAAATTATAATATAGCCTATGTTACTCAGTGATAATGTAGCTTTCTATTGAAAAATTAATTATTAATATCGGTCCAGTAATTTTTGAGTTTATTCTTTACATACAAAAATACAAATCTTTCCTCTTTATAATATTAGTATAGATTACATTGACTCCCCCCCCCCGTACCACCCCAGTGACGCTTACATGGAGCCTACATCGCAAGCTGGCTAGCTGAGCGCGGTGAGCGGCACCACGCGACTTTTTTCTAATACTTGCATTTTTCAACTCGTGATATCTTCCTAATGAAATGTCCGAATTGAATAATTCAAAAAGTTATAAAAAGGTATTGAAGCCATCTTGAATACAAAGTAATTTTTTTTGATAAGGATTAATATCAAGGTACAAATATAGAGCCTTTTCAAGCGGCGGCATATAAATTAAATTTTTAGAATAAAAAACCGCTTACTGTGACGTAACTATAATATTTAGACATATGCTGTCGCGACACTTTTTGTAGATAATGATGAGTACTGCAAAGTCGTAGTACATAATTTTGTTCTATCATCAATAGTTTTCGCTGCGCACGCTATGTAAGGAATTTTTCAGGTCATTTTTTTACACCTTGGGTTACATTATTGGATTTTTAGTAAGGATCCCTAATTTTTTTAAAAATATAATATAGCCTATGTTACTCGGGGATAATGTAGCTTTCCAAAGGTGAAAGAATTTTTGAAATCGGTCCAGTAGTTTCGGAGCCTATTCATTACAAACAAACAAACAAACAAACAAACAAATCTTTCCTTTTTATAATATTAGTATAGATGTGTTATTTTTGTCCTAATACTCATTTTAAACAAAATTTTACACCACTTTCCGGCAATTTCCGTAAAGGTATCTATTGAAAATTAAGTAAAACAGGCATGTCCGCGACCCATTAAACAGTACGAGCGTTTCCAATTTGATGAATAATGTGGTACGTAGCGCGCATAATTAATAGACAGTCGCGGAGGCGGTCACTGATCTGTGGGCACCGATCGTTAGCAGCGCCGCTATCCTCTTAAATTGGTATGGAGAGTATCATTTTAAATGCATTTTAAATTTAAGGTTGATAATTGAACTCTTTGAAGTTCCGAGGTAGTTTTGAAGCGCTCGTAGCTTCTTTGTAACATGTAGTGGATATCGCCAAACTTTAGGATGTGGGAATCGCCCAAGTTACGAATTTACAGATGCCATCCCTTGGTCTACCGTTTGTCACCTATACTTGTCGTGCTTCGGAAGGTACGATATGGCACCGATCGCAAGCAGTGCCGCTATCCTCTTAAATTGATACGGAAACGCATTGTAAATTTAAAGTTGGTAATCAAAAGTCAAAGGCAAAATCATTAATTCTTGTTTGGCTCAATAGAGCTCTTATGAAAGTACAAATTAAAATTCAAAAACTAGCGCGCCCATTCACAGCGGGAGGGAGGTTGAACGTAAAAGAACGGGCAAGAAAATCGATAATGTTGGTTTTTTCTACTGCCAGTTACAAGAAAATTTACTTAATAGTAAAACAATTTGACAAGTCTACAAAAACCTGTGATCTGCAGTCACAATATTTAAAATAAAATAAGAAAGCTGAAGCTTTGATGTGTTTTAGCTCCGTTGTAATAGGTGGTCTGAATAGATGGGCAACAGTAAGAGTGGAAGTAGAAACATTAAATTAGGAAAACGACATAGTCACCGCCAAACCGCATGGAGTCAGAATTATATGCCTCTCAACTTGATCTGTGCAAATACAGTCAAGTGAATTTAAGTACGTCTCAAACGATAGGCTAAAAGTTCTCAATTATGACACACGCTGTCCCTGTACTGTAAATGATAATGATATATTTATTTTACTATTAAAGGGGTGGCACTCAAACCCTGGTTGGAAGTGGTGTGAAAATTCATTTTAAATTTTTAATGAAAATTTAACCTGAAATTTTATTTGTTTATTAACTCGTGATTAGTAAATAACGTGTAAATAACGTAAAATATTTCATGAACATAAAATAATTATTACCGACAAAACATGATCATATTTCGATACAACAAAAAGCAGCAAGTATTTTACTGGCTTTCTCTGTTACACCCTAATAAATACACACGCTTAGTACATACACGGTCTCACACAAACACACTACGCACACTCACTCCACACACACACGCATATATATGTTAAAAATTTGAATTTATTCATCATAATTTAAGTAAATCGAAACTGTTATGTTTTCTAGAAAAAGCGAGGGGAGCCCTACACGATTGTCATTTTACTACTTTTTGAAAAGCCCCGGCAACTGAATTATTAAATATTTACCTAAAATAAGTACTTTCCGTTTTAATCAAAAAAATATTTTATCTACTAACTCTAATATATTTATACATTTTTTTTTTGAGATTTTACCCACCCTTTTAGTTAATCGTCAGCAGCATTCGAACAACTATACTATGTAATTAGACCTATTGTACAATAATACAAGCAGACACCTTTAACACTCAACGCTTACACTCTACGATAAAATGCGTGCGGCTATGATGAGTGAGTCAGTCTGGTATGATGTCTGACAAATACATGCTTGATTGTATTAACCCTTATATGACAAATAATAAAAAATGAGTAATCGACCAACCTTGAAGATTTTATTGCCCGTTCTTTTACGATCAAGCTCCCGCCCGCATTAACTGGGCGCATTAGTGTATAAGTATGACATTCATAAGAGCTCTATTGAGCCAAACTCGAAAAAGTATGCACTTAGCAAGTAACAAAATTCAGATGAAAACATGTTTTATTCAGTCAAGTTTTGTTAAGAAGCTCATTTTGACCTTAAAGCGTCAATTCACTAAGGGTGTCTTCTTATTTAAATAACCAGAAACGAAACTTAGCTAGGTTTTCATTGTCATTATTTCTATCAGACTTCATAATTGACAATAAATAAATTTCTGCTCATCCTTATTTAAATTAAGTACCGCCAATTAACTAATGTGGGAACATTTTTCTAAAAGAAACAGGCTGGAAACTTAGCAAGATCCTGTTATAATTTTCTTTTTCTCTCTAGTCCTTCGAAATTTTATCTCCAAGAGCCATCGCTAGTTAAGGCTGGGGCTTAGACAGAAAGTTTAGTAATGTTCCAAACATTTTCATGTTTATGATTATAATTATCAGCCATAGAAAGTTCACTGCTGAACATTGGCCTCCCAAAAAGATTACATTCTATTGGGGGTATTTGCCCATACTCACAGGCAGGCAGGCGGGTTTGTGATCGCAGCTCAAGCCCGTACGCAGGATGACTCTGCTGCCCAATTATGCGGTAGAATTTCTCTTCGTCGACTCTTACAATACCCCGTGAGGGGATGTCCCTCATATTGAATAAATATAATACCAGAAGGGCTAGAGAACAGATGTTAAACAAACCTAGAATAATTAACTACTATGGTGAGAGAACCCATAAATATATAGTGCCAAAAATATTTAATAAAATAAATATGATAAGAGAGGAAAATAAAATGAGTGTGTATATGTTGAAGAAGAAGTTAAGGGGAGAATTGCTTATGAGAGCATAGGCTTTGCAATCTTTAATTTTTACCCTTTGTAATGTGTAAGTACTTACGTACCTTTTTAATTTTGGATAAATTTCTAATAAGCTAGTAAGAAAGAGAAAACAGCGGTTCTCGCCTTTAAACGGAATGTTTGGCGAGGATATTAATTTAAAAACATTTTTTTTTTTAGAAATTGTACTTTTTGTAAATAAAATAAAAATAAATAAATACGTATAAGTAAAATACCGCTGAGATTGTCACAATTTAAAGCTGTACTCCACATACTTAATTAATCAACAAACACCAACAAAATAGCGGTAAATTATATCAAAGCGACTGCCTCCCTAACTTTATATTGCACTGAGTTTATTCGGGAGTTAATGCAAGTGGAATACATAAATGCGATGGGCATGTACGCTATTCGGCAATAAAATAATGGATGGCACAGGAAATAATAAAAAGGAACGGTATGTGAAACAACTACTGCATCGACAAGTCTACTATTAAACGGTACTGAAGTGTTATAGAAATGTCTAAACAGTATTACTGTTAATAAAAATAAAAGTAATAAACATACATACATAAATAAATTTACGCCTGTTTACCCAAAGGGGTAGGCAGAGGCATATTATACGCCCACACTTCGCCCTAGGTGGCGAACCTATTGCCGCTTACCAGACACGGTTCTGTTCGCCAGTGCCTCGTCCGTTGATCGGCAGGTGTACCACTTGCAAGAGAGGTTGGCTTGGGCTTCTTAGGTCTTGATAGGATCGCTTGGCACTAGTTGGCACCCAGAAATAAAACACATAAGGAAATAAATAAAGAATTTTTTACCTGTAAATAATATACCAGCAATATCGAAGGATTTCGGTCAATTTATACGATATGAATATTTTTCTCGGAGTTATCATAAATTTCTGATAATTATCAAAGAGTTAAGATATTTTTCTACTTGATTATCAAACATGCGGAAGACAGATTTTCAAGCTTAAGTGACAGTAATTTAGCCGCAACGTGACAATAGTGCAGATCCACAGAAACCAGGAACAAAAATATTTATCGAACCCACGACTTACTAAATCGTTTAGTTCAAGATGATAGTCTACACACCACGAGTGTGGTTTCTAAGACCAGCATGAGTAGAGCGGGAAAGGAAAGGGGTATTCATTCACATGAAGTAAGAAGTGCTTTTACACTTTGGACTCTTCTGAATAGCAATAGAACGAAATCTGTACTCATTAGAAGAAAGAAGAAAGAAAATAATTTATTCTGTGACACATGATACATTGGCTTACAAAAATACAAAAATATATATTAATAAACACATGTGGCACCGAAAAGGCTTATACTCAGCATATGCCGAGGGGTCACTATGGCCCCGCGGCGCTGGTTTTCCGTACAAGCATTACAGAAAAAACTCTCAAATTTGGTACAACACCAAGAAGCCTTCATTTTCAAAAATATTAAAATTTTATTAATCTTTTTTAAGTAATGTTATATTCTAGTACCTAGAAACAATATTTTTACCTTGTCACGCTTCAAGCAGGAAATTTCAACGGAAATCTGCTTAAGACTTGATGAAACATTCCACGAAATAAAAAAACCTGCAGCGATCGGAGTCTGACGCCTCAAGGAGGATAAAATTTCTTTTGAAAACTTCATATAAATACTTTTCAATTTATGTTACTTCGTTAAAAATGCAACAGTGGCTCTCTCGACTTTATCTCTAGAACATATTTTTTTGACTTCAAAACATTTTCCAAAAATTCTTTTGAAATTAATGTCATCTGGCACTGTAAATAGGTGAAGAAACGGATGAGATACTATATTTCATATTTTTATTATTAATAATAATAAAAGCCTTTATATATTTTTATTACTCACAATTGAAAAATGATTGTTCTTTACTATAAAATTTATTTCGAGCGCATTTCTTTCCTTGCTTGTTACTGTTTACTGATTAAATTTTTTAGGACTGCATCGACGACTTACTTTCAATCTGAATGTAGTCATTATAAGTCATAAAAAAAAAATATACATAAATTTCTTCAGGTTTTATGGAACCGAACGTAATCGTGTATTCTCACCAACATTCAAATAGAATTAACTGCAAAGTATCGTTTTAATATGCTAAATAATTTAATAATCTTGTTTCGAATCCTGTTCACGTATTGTGTCGAACAAACGCTATGCATAATCCAATTTAAATAATGTGCCATTATGATTGAAATGTTGAATTGACCACACAGGGCCGCAGTAACATTTTCAATTTATTGAAATGTTCCCACGCACGATATTTATTAATTTCACGTTAAATTTTAAATTTCGTCTTTTAATTATGATTTTAGTATAATTTGAAGGCCTTCATCATTAGCATTTCAACTTCTTAACGTCTTACTACTGAGCTTAAACTTCTTCAATGGATGAATGAACAGTACTGGGTCCACACGAGTGGTTGTTACAGCGATTTTTCTACTTTCCAGCGGTCTAATAGAGCCAGTCACTTGTTGTAACCTCATAAAACATACAATAATAACCCTATTCAGACTTAAGCCCAAAGGATGAAACTGATTAATTTAAAATAGCGCACCAACGGTCAACTATCTTTTTTTTTCTTTTTCGTCATCATCATCAAATGACTTTCTCTCGCTGTTTGTGGATCGGAAGGGTGTGTCAGCCTGTTATGCTTTCGTAACCCTGTTACATTCCGGAGCCGCAGAAGCCCTTTCGAACACTGAAAATATTAACAAGATGGAAGGTGGTAACTGACAGGAGACTTTACAGGACCGACGCAAATGGCGAAGTCTAGTCGAAGGACATGATACTCTTTGGGTAGCTGAGCCATCGGAATAAGTAAGTAAGTTATGTACCTACTCCCCAATAAGGCCTGCAATATGGCCTAACGAATTCCACTTACAGCTTATAGCCGGTAGCGGCTTAGCGTGCCTTCCGAAGGACGGAAGGTCTGGATGTTAAATAACATACAAACAGTCACCCATCTAGGAACCTGTGTAAACTATAAATATATTTACAAGATTGGAGATAGTGACTGGCAGAAGAATACAGAGAACCAGGTCAAATGGCGACGTGTTGCCGGACTGTTCGAAAGGGTTATCGCGGCCTTGGTGTTACAGGCTCAAGAAGGAACATGGATGGTTTTTAGTCAGCAGAAGTCTGACACACCCTTCCGCTTCACCCACAGCGGAGGACAGTCATTTGATGATTTTCCATATGTAAAAAAAAGGACAAATGGCGACGTGTTCTGTCGGATCATTCAGTCATCGGAGTACGTTAGTAAGTTACCTGTTCTATATACCATAACTACTGTATATTGCGAGAGATGCGAGATTAAAATAAGTTATTCAATTTTTGACACGCACATACCCTTTTTATGTCCTACTACACACAAACTCATAAGGATTAGTCGTTATTTTTGTGATACATACAAACAAATATTTTGTACTTTATATTCTCATAAATAAAAAAACGAAATGAATTACAGACTCACTTAAAAAAGAGCGTTATTATTTTCAGTAGAAAACTGTTAACATTTTAACTATGGTAGACTGACAATTTACAAATGTCAGTTTCACTTCGTTCGTTATACAACATGTATGAATGACTTTAACAATATTCATATGACAGCACCCAGTTCACAAATTGCATACATTTGCAGAAATAATTGTATTTTTATATCACGTTTGAAACGAACGACAACATAGGCTCGGCCCCTATTACTTGGTACCAACAGTGTAGTTGGCGAAGTGTGGGCGTTTTGCCTCTGCCGACCCCTTCGAGTAAACAGGCGTGAATAGATGTATAATAATATATATACATACATAAACATATATATTAATTAAATTTTTTGTTCTGTCACAGACAGTATTGGTAATGTAAAATTATCTAGAGCTATCTTCTCATGTACTTGTGACATCTAGTAAGTAGTTACTTTAGAATAAAAATTACTAAAGGATAAACCATAGTCTTATAAAATGAAAAATTTATTCAGATTTAACATGTTTTATTTTCTTTAACCAGTACCACATTTAGAATTTTAAAAAAACCATAAAACTAGTCTCTTTTAGGAAGGTACTCTAGAAAATCATAATAATTATAAAGTGTGAAGGGATTTTTAAAGAAAGAGCAAGATACTAAAATTCTTGGTTTATTAACGGGCCGATGTATCAGTTAATTGATTAAGTCCCACTTATTGTTATATTTTCTTAAATGACATAAGTATTTTTTAAAAAATTTAATTATAGTTTTGTTTTATTTTTATTTAATAAATATTTTCTAACAATTACACAAAATATTTAGTTCCTAGATAAGTATCATTAAGAACTTGTGTTATGGATGCTAAATAACGGATAAACATACATACATATCTTTTTTTTTTGTAATACATACATAATGTACGTAGAAAATCACTTAGACCAGAATAAATATTCATGTGAATGCACACAAAGAATTATCCTGTGTGGGAATCCAACCCGAGATCTCAGGAGCAGAGTGCGGTGATACTTGCCACCACACCGTATTGGCTAAAGTTGGGCATTAATTCAAATTGTACCAAGTAAATTTACACATAATAAAAGGTACTATTACTAATTCATGTTTTAAGCAACTCAGTAAAAATATCTCCTTAATATCATTTTAGACAAATTTCAATTCAATGTGGCCTTTTTTGTACACCCTGTTTTACAAAAAGCGAATAAAACAATTTGACATCGGCCCATTTCACCACTGCTGACTCCGTAACGACGTTGTCTACAAGTGACAATTTACACAAAACGCTTATTATTCCAACATCATGCTTCTCGACCCCCGCCGAAAATAATGATTGCTACGACGAATTATTTTATCTGCCTTTTTAATAAAATAACAATGTTATTACTTGCCTCTTTTGAAGAACGCAGTGTGTTTACGCTGGTGTAAAGAAGAAAAGAGCGGCGATAGACCAGTGGCGAGACCCAAAGCCCTCTAATTCAGAGGGTCGCGAGTTCAAATCCTTGTGACTTTACAAAGTTATGTGCGTAATTAAAGCAAGTTGAGCAGTTGGTCCCGGCAGTCATTAACATCTATTGCAGTCGTTATTAGAAAGTCAGTGCCATTTGGTTTAACCATAAAATGCTCCACGTAATAACTGAAATTCTGCCAAAATCTGATAAGACCAGTGGAGCAGCCCCTGGGCCCTAAACGTACTTCTATAAAAGGGGCATCGTGTGTAACAAATTACAAAATTCATCCGAAAAGTTTTTCATGAGAAAAACAAAGTTGACTGCCTACGACTTATTTGAGAACAAGTATCAAGTTCCAGAGCTCTCTAGAAAACTTGCGAGTATACCATCAAACTTACGTTGATGGTTCAAACTTCAAATATTTTTATTTCATAAACTACATATTACATAGAACTTGAAAACTTTAAAATTAAATATAAAAAACAATCAAAATATGAGTATACTAAAATCACGAAGCTTAGATCCACTTACAGGCAACGAAACAATTAAAACAACAAAATATATTGAAGTGTTAGTTAATCTAAGTGCCAATTAGCCACCGCTTGCTCTGTAAGAAGAACTGGCTAGAAACTCACAGGCTATGCTCTTTTAAATTATCAATCGATTAGGTACTCAAATAATAATCTTCATTTATCTGTGACGCTGTATAATGCAATAGAATATAATAATATTTTTGGTTGAGGTTAATAGTCTAAGAAGTCTGTTCACTATACTTCGGCCACTTAACTTTCAAAAACGGCAAAATCGCTATGCATACCTAGTTTGAAAAATGCCAAACACATCGATATTGATTTCACTAAAATATTATCTTGGACGGGATTCCAAAAACGTAGAACGAAAGCTATTCGAAAAATTTTCACTTATTCCAGGTCATCTCGACAGTGTCTGTGTGTTACCTTTATACATTTTTTTTAAAAATTTTGACAGAGATATGATTTCGCTATATAACCACTCTGTGATTTATATCAGAATATAGTATTGTAAATTTTACTCAGACAAATATAAGCCCTTGCCACAGTTATGAATTTAATATCAATATAGTTTGTACAAGTAGTGAATATCTACAGTAAAATTAAACAAACCAACATTATCTCACTGTGCACAAAAAGTACAAGCACGTTTAAATTAGAGACGCTCTAGCATGAAATGACAACGTCTCGCAAGTTGTTTTATTTTAGTTTTGGAGCGCAACAAAAGTGGTGTGTCGCGTTGTAATGGAAACAGTGCACACAATTAGCCTGTAGTGCAATTTTAAGGATTATTCTGCTTTCTTTTTTTCTAAACATAGGTTAAAAAATCTGTATAATGCAGCAAAAACATCAAACGAGGTTGTTATGGTGTTCTTTGATTATGGACCAATATGTTGTGGATATGTCTCCGCTTCTAATACTAATTGCTTAAACACGATTATTTGCACGTATACTTTAGTCTGCATGTTTCTTCTTACAATAAGAATATCAACATCATCAATAAGCTCGAGAAAATTCACTGCTGGACATAGGCCTTTCTCATAAATTACCGCTGTGATCGGTTAAACTGCGATCTTTTGACCAAAGGAAGTGGCAGTCCGTTGGGGCAGATAAGTTCTAAAATGGAGACCTCTCAACAGAAATTCTTATTCGTGTATTCAAATATACAAATATTTGGATATTTATGATCCATATTTCTACGTGGTAAAGATAGTCAATACCATAAAAGGTTATTAAAGACATGACAAGACAATGTAATTTGGACATTCTTCATAGACAGCATAAACTACAGTTAAATTGAGAAATCAAGGGTGTCTAAACATCATGGCAATGTAATTCCTTAATATCTTCTAAAATTCTTCCCAAATGTCAAAAAATCGATTTCAATAATTATTTAATTTAATACACAAATTAATAAAAATATAAATACATGTCTTCTTTAAATGCTTTTACTTTGCTTTCAAGTCATACATACATTCATACACGCCTGTGTCCCCGAAGAGGTAGGCAGAGGCATATTAAAAGCCCACACTTCGCCAATTATAAAGTTGGTAATTACACACGTAATAGGTGGCGAGCCTATTGCCGCTTACCGGGCACTGTTATGTTCGCCAGAGCCTCGTCCATTGATCGGCAGGTGCACCACTTGCAGGTGAGGTTGGCTTGGGCTCCTCAGTTCATGGGAATCTTCCATACACCTCTTTCAAGACATGTCTCTAAAATTGTAAATCAAATATGTCCAATGATCTGACTTGCAGATACTAGAACGATTTTGCAGAAAGAATTTTCAGCTGAATTTCTCCTACCACACTGCCCTGTGATACGCGACGTTGCACGAGACGAAGCTATTTTATGGGTTAGCTATTCTTTAACTTTTCTACCGAGAATACAACATGGTACCAGTAATGCAATTCAATGTTCGCAGATCCCTATATTTATTTTAAAATAAGATCAGTAATCTTTCATCCTCATCATCATATTCTAGCATTGTCCCGGTTGTCCTAACTTAAGCTTTGGGCCCAGGGTCTGCTCAGTGTTCTAACCAGATATGACTGAATTTAAGTTATTACATGAAGCTACTGCCGTCTGATTTTCGCAACCCAGAGGGAAACATCATTCTATAGTGAAGCCCGCTGTCAGGATGTGAGAAGGCAATGACTTCCTAATAACGACTGCCATAGATTTTAATGACAGCCGGGACCAACGGCTTAACGTGCTTACCGAGGCACGGAGCAAGCGATAATCATGCACATGACTTCGAAATCGCCGCTCCTTTATCCTATCTTTCAAAGACAATAGAAACATACAAATAAAAATACTCCGACAAAAATAATATGTTATAGGTACATATTGAATGGAAGTGTTGGGAGGGGAAGACATGACCAAATCAAGCTAAAAGTGTGTGCCAAGATCGTAGCGAGTGGAAAGATGTGATCTCTGCCTAACCCTACGGGAAAGAGGCGTGACATTATGTATGTACATTTGTACTACTTTATAAATGTTTTATCTCTTTTCTAGTCACTATAGTACAAGTTTTACTTAGTTTGGAGATAGAAGCGCTGTGCGAGATGTCCTAGAACATTTATTTAAATATCCAGCATATCATCTTTTGAATTGGACCAAGCGTTATAATTCTCGCGTTTTATACACATAGTAGGTTATTTCCAAGAACGCTCGTCTGTCTGTACATAATATTTCTCTTCAAACAGCGCATTTCAGTTATAATTTCGTACAGCACTTGTTCCCGTTTCGTACTTACTGTGTCACATAATTATTATGATAACAACATCTTTCACAAAACATTCTTAAAGTGCTGCTGGAATGCATAGGCTTCGCTGATATATCGAAAGTAGCCCTGAGACATTTTTGGGTTTAGGACAAGACATTTTGACTGTGGAAATCTGATCTAGATCGTAATTTATTCTTTCTATAGCCTCAACATGGTGCAAAGCCCCAAAAAAATGCAGATCATCCGAATGGAGGTGATATTCGCAATGCGTGACAATTCTAACAATGCCAACGCTGTATTTTGCGTAACACATTGTTAATTATGCACAGGCTTCGCTGATACGCATAAAGTAACCCTAGGATCACCAAGTTTTATTACGGAAACTTTAAGCAAAATGGGAGACCTATTCCGCTTCTGTATAGAGCTGGGCTGGCTGGAATAAGGTGGAATAGCCGCAATAGCTCACATACAATGTCACAACCAGTGAGCTTAAGGTGTGCAAAAGTTCTTAAAGATTTGGCAACGCGCTAGTAATTCCTCTAGTATTACAAGCATCCTAGGCTGGGATTACCACTTTCCATCAGATGGCCAATACAACAAAAAAAAGGTGCTACCAACCTACTTTGTGATATTAAAGAAACAACAAAAAAGGACTCTACGTCTTTTTTTGTTGTATATTGTTCGTCACTTTTTATGTAATTAGATATACTAACATTATTAAGTGTCGTAAGTATTTTCTTGTACAATGATGAGTTTGAATAATAAATTCTGATCAAAAATACGTTTCCACAAGAGATGAGCAAGGATGTGTTGCGAGGAATGTGTTTGTTTAGAACCAAAAGAATCACTGCGCTTTTTTTTTTTAATTTACGTCGGTAACAAAATGCATTTACGCACTGTCTCCCGGCCAAAGGGGGAGACCGGGAGGGGTGTGGGACTCTTTGTGGCAGAGAATCGCTGCGCTGCAAGAAGCTAGGTTAATGTAGCGATTCTATTGGTTCTTAACAAACACATTCCTCGCAATGCATCCTGGCTCATCTCTGGTGGAAATGCGCCCTTATCGTCGCAGAAGATTTCAAAGCTATATAAAAGATAAAAATGGTATTATAAATAATAAGATAAAGTTTTCTTTGCTAGCTATCAGCTCACAGAGCTTTATACAGAACTGTATACAGTTAAATACTATTTTATAAACCTTTCTAAAATACATTAATCGGAAAAGCATTCTGTGAATTCGTAAACTTTCTAACACAACCAAATATAAAAACAATTTAAGCGAAAAAAGCAACGACAAAATAAACTGTAACTCCATATTAATAGGTAACAAAGTTGGCTTTCATGTAGCAGAGAGCAGCGTGTTTACGTACGATGCGGTTTCCACTGGTGCCCATAAACCTGCACTTCCTTACTGCACAAGCTACGCACAGCCATATTAACAAGAACTTTCCGAAATAACCGCTTTTAACATCGCCCGTTCAGATTTGTGAGAGCACAGGGAGGTGGGGCAGGTCAGAGTTTAATGGCCACTAAGCCGTGTAACATTTGGTAGCACAGCGCCAAATAAACTATGATAACATGAAGGTACGCGGTTTTCGGTGTTAAATTTTCCACTTAAGCGTTTAACTCCGTACATACGCCGGGTGCCAACCAAAAACAGTGTCTTGTTATTTGCTGTTTAGTATCAGATAACCAATAACTTGTCACATAGCGTATAGCGGTACAGAAATCACGGTTTATCCCTACTACGATTCCTATTCCGGTTTCCAGGACTCAATTATAAGAAGTATAGTATTTAGAAATATGTAGGATTCCTACCAAGATCTAAGAAGCCCAATCCAACCTCACCTGCACGTAGTGCCGATCAACGGACGAGACTCTGGCGAAAATAAAAGTTCCCAGTAAGAGGCAATAGGCTCGCCACCTATTATGTGGGACCAACAATACAACTGACGAAATGTGGGCGTGAATATGCCTCTACCTAACACTTCGGGAAAACAGGCGTGATATTATTATATAGATATACAACATGTAACAGAATAAGGGTTACACCAAGAAAGTAGTTTGTTATAAATCGGCTACTCAATCGATTAAAAATATTAAAAAAATAGGTAATATTTTTAAAAAATATTTTTTTTTTTTGCGGCACTTTTCGGTGCTAAGCGATGTGTGCGTGCGTGTCTCTCTGTGTGTGTAGGTCGGTAGGCTAAAGCGCTAATATGTCCATACGATTTGCCCTCGATGAGTATAACTAGTAACTTAAATAAACCATATTTAATTAAATAAAAGTAAAATTATTTTGCATGTTTTTTAATTATAATTAAATATTCTAATTAGGGTGTCTAAGGGTGTGCGTTAATTCTGTGCCATGTTGTATATTTGTAAGACATATCTTAAAGACGATTATGCCTAGTTTCCTTCAAGATTCTTATGGAAGTGTTTCTGGCTCTTTGTTTATTGTTGATGATTTACTAAACGCATATTACTTTGATTTTATTTGTAAAAAAGAGTCCGGCTGACGGACGTCTCTGTAACACGATATTAAAATAAGCCTAAATTAGAAGTGCATACTGTTAATATGAACACATGTGAAAAATTTAACCGGTATGATTCATCATAAATAAGGTATCAAGCCAAGCAAAATAAATGTAACTTAAACAATATTTACTTTTATATTTTTAGGTTATGTGTCTCATAATTTTGTGAACATAAAAATCACTAAAAATCAGAGTAGTGAACTCGTTATGAACTTTTTAAAAACATATTTATTGTTATAGTAGCATTATATTCTAGCCTTACATTAGTGACATTTTAACATTTTCAATTTAATAAATACGAAACGCTCATTGTACATTTTTAGGTTATATGTCTCATAATTTCAAGTGTCACTAAAAATGTGAGTAGTGAACTCGTTATGAACTTTTCGAAAACATATTTTTTATAATAGTGGCACTTCCAATATTATAATAGTGGCATTATTACATTTTTAATTTAATAAATGCGAAACGAACGAAATGTGGCAGAACTCAAATTATCTATTCAGATGTAGGCACACTCTTTCCTCGAAAAGGCCCCTGGCGCTCGGGGAACACATTAATAGGCTTCACATTCGTCTCTTTGGCTTTCCCATTCTAAATGAGTTAGTATTACGCTGCGATCAAGTTTCAATGTTAATACATAAACCAATAAAGGGTAAAATGTCAATTCGTGTCTTGTATTTTGAACAGAAACGGAGAGCATAGGTATTTCATGAGCTTGCGAATATAATATGAGCTGGTGCCTCCGGCCTTAATCGCGGGAAAGAGATTTTAGCGATTGAAGAACTATGAAACAAGTGAACATAATAGAAACTTAGCTTTGTGTACATTGCGTTTGCAACAAAATTTTCTTTACTTTTAAAAATTTATATTACGAAACAATTATTATTAAAATACAAGTAATGTATGTCTAAGCAACTTTACCGAAAAATAGACATTCAAAAACATCTCTCTCAATTATAATACAACCTAATAAGAGCAATAAAATTAAACTTAACCCTTTGCCACCCTTTTCTGTCAATTAACAACCTGCGTGCGGTTCTGGAGACCGCTCATGAATAACCACCTTGCATTCGGGTTCTACAATATTAACAAAGGATTTAAATGTGTAAAATATTTAAACTTTCAAATAGCGTAAAAAAAAAAAAATTGAGATCTGTTATATTCTTTAAAGAGTAGTAGTTTTAACACAAAAATATACTCTTCTGACATTATAAGATCTGATAAATATGAAACTTACAAAATTTACTACTTCGAATTTATTTCTTTAAACTTAGGACTTAAATTGTAAAATTTAATGAAAAAACTAATAATTACTTATAAAATTTAACATAATCGCAACACCAAAAGATCGACAATTTTTCGCGGCATAACGCGTGTTAGCCATAGAATGATATTTCTCTCTAGGTGGCGAAGTTCAGACGGTAGTCGCTCCTTGTAATAACTGAAATTCAGTCAAATCTGGTTAAACCAGTTAACAGACCCGGGGCCCTCAGCCTAAGTCTAGGGCAACCTGGATAATACTGGGATATGATGATGATGACAGAGCATGTAAAATGCGAGCTTGTTTTAACATTTTTATAATTATTGAATTGTTACAAATCTCAGTCAAAGTGTGTTAATTTTCTTGGGATTCTTACACTGGTTGACTTTTTTACTTTGTCTATCCGTTTAATGTTTTGTATATTGGGTGCTACATAACGCATAGAAATGCCGCAGCACCGCCCCGTGGCGACTGTGGGTACCCTTAGTGACTACCGGGGGGGAAACTAAGAGGGACCTGTGGAGGGCGCAGCGGGCGGGCCAGGAGGGCCCATCAAGCAGCACCAGAAGGGTCTTAGGCAGCGGGGGCAGCCTAAGACCGTGCGTAAATGCATTTTGTTATCGACGTAAATAAAAAAAATGGAAATTCTGCAACAAATCGCTTGGCATTAAAATCCTAGACGATCACTGATTACTAAAGCTTCGGTGTATGTCACGCCATGCCACGTAACACTTTAACCCGCAACATGGATATATTGTAATTAAGCCGCAATAGTTTAAATCAACATCGTTAATCATGCATGTAATTTAGGTCTGCGGTCAACACTGAGGTGTTTTTAAATTAATGAAGTGTGTGATTACATGTTTGCAAAATGGCTAATGTAGGCACGTTAAACAACTTGTTTGTACATTTTGTAGACTGCCAATACATTCAGTGAGTTCATAATTATCTGTCTTAAACATATTTTTTTAATTTATAACTAACTTAATTTTTATCTTTGTGACCATTGTAACAAATGGCAAACTGGTAAACTGGTATTTACCGTATACCATTTTGATTAGTCAATAGTTTGAATGTTAATTAAATTTGATTATCGTAAGAATTAAATGCGCAACACATAAAATAACATACCAGAAATACAGTGTAATTAAAAGCGAGTCACATTGTATAGGCGCTGTTTTAAGCGTTTTACGGCGATTTGCAACGTCTACATTGCGGTTTTGATATCACTCATGTTATAAAACTACATAAAATAAAAATATATGACACCTTTTACGCAGATAAATAATCATCATAATCCTAGCATTATCCCGGTTAGACTTAAGGTTAGGTTCCAGTGTGTGCTCACTTGTCTAACCAGATTTGGCTGAATTTCAGTTAGAACTAACAGTAACTGCCGTGCCATCTGGGCTCCGCGATGGTTAAGCCAACTGTCAGAATATAAGGAGGCACTGACTTTCTAATAACTACTGCCATAGATGTTCATGAAAGGCAGGACCAATGGTTTAACTGGTTTCCGAGGCACGGAGCAGGCGATAATTACGCACGACCAGGGTTAAAACCCAACACCCTCTGAATTGCAGTCTATTGGTTTCGTCACTATCTTTCTACTACTACTCTATCGTTGCCAAAAATTTAATATTTAATTTCAATTGAAGGTAATCGAATTCTTTAAATTACCTTTTAATTATTAATTTCTTTAAATTATCCTTTTAATTATTATTTATTATTAACAGTTATCCATAAATCGTAAACTTGCTACCGGCTTGAAACCAGTAGGCACTGGGTTCAAGCCACCTCTCACAAACAAAAGAGAGATTGTTTCAAGTAATAGTCTACCAAGCAAATCCAATGCAGGTTGGCGAAGGCGGATCTTTAACTTAAACAATTTCTGAAAAGCAACACCTACGATATACCTACAGTGATGGGACACATTAATAAAATTGATGTAGTGACATTAATTTTATATAAAAAATCGTACATACATACATACATTCACGTCTATTTCCCCGAAGGTGTAGGCAGAGGCATAAGATATGACTACACTTCGCCAATTGTATTGTTGGTCCCACGTAATAGGTGGCGAGCCTATTGCCGCTTACCGGGCACTGTTATGTTCGCCAAACCACCGTCCGTTGGTGAGGTGAGGTTGGCTTGGGCTCCTTAGGTTTTGGTAAGATCCTATACACTCTATAAAAAATCGAAATGGCAATTTATCCACAATAATAATTGTTAAGTGTCACCGTTGGCAGAAACAGATGTGTAGGGGACTTTAGACAATTGTTGTAAGAAGCTTTAGACCATCATAAGTCTGAAGTACTTAATGGGAGCCCCTAGGGTTGCATGTTCTTAATGATACTTATCTTTAAACTAAAATAGATGGTGCAATTTTCAGAATATATCTATTTATATAGGTTATGGGAAATACAACGCATGCCTAACTATTTATTCTTATTGAACATTATGCGAAAAATTATGTGCAAATTTTAGAAATACCTTTTCAATTTATGCGACTGAATATGGAACCGTACTTTATCTGATACTTCAAATAATTTTAAATTTAAAACATAATTAAGCTCGAGCTATAGTCGTTTTCAAATATCTTTATTTGAAAATGACTTCTAATATAATCGCTACGAGTATTTGACAAAATTAAATACAAAGGTGGGTGTACGAAACTACATCAAAATCTAATTACGATTTGTAATTAAAAGAGCCTTGTGAAGTTTATGATTACCAATTTAAAAAAGTGTTCGTGTTTCAAATGTTGTGTTTTAATAATGTAACGATTTATTTTATTCTATTGATTGAACAAAATATAAAAAAAGTGTAGTCATTTAGGTGTTAGTTTCTGTGTGCGTTTGGATACAAAGATCACTTTTATGCCTGTAAGATTTTTGTTAGTTTATTTATTTATTTATTGGATTACCAACATAAGCCACAGCATTAACTACAATAAAAATAACAACAATATACATTAAACAACTAACTGTTCTTATAATTATAGGTAAACACATCTTGCAGTCAAGATTGTTGTTGGTAGTTCAAGCGATCAACTAGGACAAACATACACAGAGTTTTTCTTTGCTTACACACCTATGCTCCGTGTGGTACCGGCCTAGTGCCACCCCCTCTTATCTCACAAGTGGACGAAGAGAAATCCAACCGTATGATGGGTAGCTACGTCACCCTGCGTACTGGCTTGTAGTGCGATCACCAACCCGCCTGCCCAGCGTTTTGATTATAGGCAAATCACCCCCCCATACCCAGCAAAAAAAATAGAATGTAATCTATTGGGAAGGCCAACGATCTGCAGTTGACTCAATAAGGCTATTTATATACATTTCTATATTTTACTTTGAAGTTATTTTAATAATTTGCGCTTGAATGTTATATAAGCGTACAGAAGCGGGAATTAATTGATCGATTGATTTGGTTTCCCCAGGAAGACTTATTTCATTTATTACTTATTAAAATATTAAACAAGCATTTTGATCTATGTATTTGAAATTTATTTGAATCATAATTATTTATTGTTTGTAATTGTAGAATGTAGTTTCTATACTCTATTATATAGGAATAATTTTAGACATATATACAAACATTCACGACTGTTTCCCCGAAGGGATAAGCAGAGGCATAATATACGCCCACACTTCGCCAATTATATAATTGGTTCCACGTAATAGGTGGCGAGCCTATTGCCGCTTACCGGGCACTGTTATGTTCGCCAAAGCCTCGACCGTTGATCGGCAGGTGAGGTTGGCTTGGGCTCCTTAGCTCTTGACAGGATCCCTACACACCCCTACAAAAAAAATACATAAAAGTATTTAATGCCCTGTACCAGATGATATTATAGCAAAATACAATATTTTCTCAAACTTCGCTGTAGGTATAGTGTATTGCACAACTTCAATGAGCCTTAAAATTTTAATGGCATAGTAAATATATAATTTGTTATTATGGCGTTGGCTTCCGTTCCTATAATGTTTACATGTTCTCGTGAAGCCGTGTTTTACTTTAGTATGAGGAAATATTTTTTTTGATGAGCTAACGTATTTTATTATTACTTTTATTAAATATAATATTTGTTCAAAGACTATATGGCTGATAAAAATGCTTGGGATTAAGCTGCCGTTTCATATAGGCTATTCTTATATGAATGATTTAAAACATAAATATTGTTAATGTTATATTATATTGCATTGTATAGCTTCACAGACAAATGAAGATTGTAACTAACCAATTGATAATTTAAAAGAGCATAGCCTGTGAGTTTCTTGCTAGTTCTTCTTACAGAGCGGTTGTTCGGAACTGGCACTTAGATTCACTTACACTTAAATATTTTTTGTATTTTTAATTGTTTTGTTGAATCTAAGCCTCGTGATTTCAGTATATTTTGACGTTTTCAAGTACTATGTAATATTTTATGAAATTGTTTTGAAATATAAGATATTCTTTAACATAATATATTCCATCCCGGTATTTGATGCCGTTGGTCACAATCGATATGGTGCGAAGGTAAGTGTTATACATGCACTTTAAAATTTCCAGTATATTTCAGTATAGTTCGCGTTTCCAGTATATTATCAGTTTATAAAAACAAAAAAGAAATAACTATGACAATCCGTTTTCTAGTACTCTTTGCCTAGCTTAAGGTGTGTAGGGATCCGATCAAGACCTAAAAAGCCCGAGCCAACCTCACCTGCTAGTAGTGCCTGCCGATCAATCGACGAGGCTCTGGCGAACATAACAGTTCCCGGTAAACGACAACAGGCTCGCCACCTATTACGCGGGACCAACTATATAATTGGCGAAGTGTGGGCGTATAGTATGCCTCTGCCTGTTCCTTCGGGGAAACAGCGGATATCTACTCAGCGACAGTCAGACGGGTCTCTAGGCAAGATTGATGCTCAAAACACTGATGTTGCTTTGACATTTGCTGACAGCAGGCAAAGGCTTTCAAAGCTATTTGCGGAGGTAGCATAAAACAAACTAGACTCTGAGGCGTAGTTAGAACTTAAGATTCAGGTTCGATATACTATATACTACTACACTACGATAGTACCACCAAAGTTGTCAGAGCCACCATGAGAAAATTATTTTGTTACTATAATATATATAATAATTATTAATATTACATTATATTCATGTGATAGTGTGCATTATATATATTTTTTTAATACGATATGATGATGGTACGCAGTCGATGCAGTCTAAAAAGGCTTCATATCGTGGGATAATTACTAAAACAAGCGCACCCACTTATGACTTGTTATGACAATAAATTTTAGGCTCCGCATCAAATACCAGGACCGTTGAAGCCGTGGAACACTTATTTTTAGAAGTACTAAGGTCCTATGTATTACGTATAATACAATGTAAGTCAGACAGGTGCCATTGTATTTTTAAATAGGTGTCATAATTATTCCCTAAAATATTTTTATACCCAAAACATATTGTGGCATCCATAATAAATATGTATTGCAAATGGACAAAGACTATTCCCTGTACTCTTCTTTCCATCATGTTAAACCAGTATCTATCGATTTACAAATCCACTTCCTGGTGTTCCAGGTCTTCCAGGAATTATTGAAACGGAAGCTGAACTGTAGTGGATTTAGTTATTTTAGAAGTTGTTATACATATATTTAATTTATTTTACTTAGAAAACTAGTCGTTGTGTTATGGATATTCTGATATAAAGCATACTTATAGTAAAAAGAGAGTAAAGATTCTTGGGAAAATAACAGTAAGGATTAAAGACAAGAGAATGTGTCTCGTTATAGCTAGCCTGCAATAATTTTACACCAGTAAACAATTATTTATACCTATAGACAGTTCAGTCAAATAGCCAAACGCACGTTGACTCACACAGGCCGCTTTAATCCTAACTCGAACGCAAATTTGCGAGCCCAGTATTTGCGATCACCGTCTGTGACGGGTTTCAGAAGCCATAGCAATCACTGCGGTAATTAGCAACCAGTGAAACAGCAAATTAAGCTTTCACATTGCTAATACAAAGAGGTTTTTGACACGAAAGAACTTCGCCTGGTTCGTAATATTCTTTTATATGGTTTTCATATCCCTCTAATCTCAATGTGATGAAGGTAAATAGTAAAACTGTTTAGGGTAATCTCAGTTTTCTTATGAATAGGCTTGGAATCCCTTAAAGCGTTCGCAATATGAGGGAGTGAGTGTAATGAAGTGTGTTCGCAAGGTTGGAATTAGATCGTTTTGTGTTGAAGTAGAACGTGTCATTTTAACTGCCTTACGTAACTTGCGCATACTTAATAAGGACAAGCGGTTTTTCACTCCCGAGCAACGTTGTTTGCTATAGAAGACTCAGGTGCGAATGTGGAATGCTGCTCCCATCTTTGAGGTGGGCTCGCTATATACTTCCTCGACGCACTTTATAGACTGCAAAGACCCGCCTTATATACTCTTCTACGTCGGTAACAAAATGCAAAAAAGGGGGACCGGAAAGGGTTGAGGGACTCACCACCGGGAGACGCGACTGCCAGCAGTAATACCTACTAAAAATCTTTAGATGACGCCTGCCGCTTGTTGAGAAAAAGGCGGGGGCCAGTGCCTGGGTTGCAGAGTCTGACACCCCGCCCGCAGCCAACGCCCCCGGACCAAAACCAAGCGGACCATCTCAGAGAGGCACAGTGGACGACGTGGCTGACGTGGCCGACTTCCCGTTAGACAACAGGGGCTCCCTAACCCCGCTGCCTAAGACCCTCCTGGCGCTGCTGGACGGGTACTCCTGGCACGCCCGCTGCGCCCTTCACAGGTCCCTCTAAGTTTCATCCCCGGTAGTCAGTATTAAGGACACCGAGGGTCGACAATCTCTGGGTATTACCTTGTCCCTAAGGTAATAACCTCTCTTTAGGACGTCCAGCTGCGTAGGGATATTGCTTGGCTGAGTGTCTTCTACCAGTGTTCTGCAGAACTATTTAATCTAATCCCACCAGTTCCTTTCCTCTCCCAATCTAGACGTGCTGGTCTTAGGAACCACTTCCATATTATACACTCGATCCAAAAAACTTGAGAAGTCGTCGGGACCTAGCTACTGATGTCTTTATGTTTTGCACAAACAGTTTGCAGGTACTGTAAACATGAAAAGGTGAAAGGAGGTTGTGATTTACCTACTTGATAAAGAGGCAGATTTTCATCTTACAGCATGACAAATCATTATTAATGTTGTTGCCTATTGTGGCCGTGGTCATACACACCATATCTTGCTACTTGATTATTCTATTTGCAATGTGTCTCTTTGTCTGTCACATAGAGATAAGATTAGCGGAATTAAAATTATCAGTGGATTGTTAAGTTAATGTTTATGTGAAAAGGAAGTAAATCGGACTACTAACTAGTTGTGTCTCATAGATAAATCTACTCTGCTTTGAAACTGCTGCGATTCCCAGGCATTTCCATTTTTTATACCAGTCTGGTACTGCACTCAAGCATGCAGCTAATAGAAAGTGGTATAAACGGTTGCAAAACTACGGCCAACACTAGCGCATTGCTAATCCTTTGATAACCGTTCTGGTGAGAAAAATAAAATAAAATAAGCTTTATTGTCCATAAGATCAACAGGATCCCTTAGATTCGTCAAATTTTTATACACAAAATTAAAATGAAAGAGATATGAGCGGTACTATAATCAGGAAATATGAGCTAATGGATTCTTTGTCAGAATTTGTCAAGGTTTGTCAGTTTATCTGTCTGATGTGGTTTTATTCTCAAGATTTGTCAGTCTGTCGGTTACTCTTATAGGGATCTGTCAGTCAGCCTGTCGTGATTCTAAAGGGGGAGGGGATTGTCCGTCAGTCAGTCTGTCGGTGACTCTAACGAGGCTTCCAAAAAGGCAACGAGATTAAGATGAATGCCTCAAGAAAAAGAGGCCCATGCTATAATCTTTTGGGAAAACCTCGCCAGGCCACTCCACAACCGAAGCAAACACGGTAGGTTTTTTCTGAAACGTACTGAACGCGCACCTGCCATTTCTAAAGTGTGAAAATAAATTCCTTGCCGATGGCGAGCGGTGCAATGATAGAAACAGGACATTGCTTCTGCTTTCATCTTGCTTAACTCAAGGGGGAAGCACACCTCTGTTTCCTTCAGTGCTTCGACTTTTTGTTTATTTGACGACCGATAATTCGCGAAATGTGGGCGTATAATATGCCTCTGCCTAAGCCTTCGGGGAAACCGTGTATATGTTAATTTCATGATTTTTTTTTAACAAGTTATTTTACTATTCATTATTGTTAGTAACAATAATTGCTATTGCTAATTGCGGCGATAGCCCAGTGGCGTAATTATCGCTTCGTGCCTTCATGCCTGTCATGAACATCTATGGCAGTCGCTAATAGGAAGTCAGAACCTTCTAACATCCTGACAGCTATATTAACCATATAATTATATTTCCCTAAGGCCAATGACCTATGACCGATATGGCGTGGAAGTCAGTATACCTGCACTTCACTCCAGAGGTTATGGGTTCGATTCCCACACAGGACAATTTGTGTGCATGAATATGAATATTTGTTCTGGTCTGGGTGTTTTCCTATATCAAGTATGTATTTACAAAAAAAAAGAAGGTATTTAAATATGTTTATCCGTTCTTTAGTATCCAAAACACAAGTTCTTAGTGATACTTATCTTAGAACTAAATAATTGGTGTGATTGTAAGAGAATATTTATATTTATTTATTGTATAACACAAAAAAATACATTACAAAATGGTACATTCAAATAAAACTTCGAAGGAAGCCGCACAGCGGTTTTATTTGCTACGGTCGAGTCGCCACTAAGTTAAATATGTTGCCAGTATATTGACTAGCTTTGTATGTAGTGTAAATATATAATATAGGAATGTAGTATGTAATAAAGGTGAAGACTGTAGGTATATACAGCTGGTTTATAGTGTAGGTATTAACTTGAACGGCAACATCGTATATTTGTTTGCAGTCAATAAAAAATAATTATAAAAAAATATTACCAGATGAAATACAATTAAATTATTTTCACTCAAGATACAAACCAATTGTTTACCTACTTTCATGTATAAAGTTTCAAGACTTGTCATAGCAATCACTGCGGTAACAAGCAACCAGTTAAACAACAAATTAAGCTTTTACGTAGCTAACACAAAAGGGTTTTTACACAAAAGCACTTCTCTCGTAGTAAGAAACTCATTTATGAGTTTGTAATGTTCTTCTAACTTGTAATGTTTGTTTATTGGGCTGGTATCAAAGGTAACTTTTAGATGTTTATACGGATGGTGAAGATGAAGAAGGCGAATTTAGAGGTATATGTAAAGGTTCATCAGGTCTTAGAGATTAAAAAAGAAGTTGCAAAAAAGCTTCGTCAAACAGAACTAGAGTGCGTTAATTATAAGTGGTAAGCGGCGACATGATGAAGAATTCCTAGAATTTTTCCATTGGTTTTCAACGAGCTAATTTCGGGTATGTTAAAAGTTTCGCTGCCGGTGTTTCCTATTTCCTATGATCCCGGGGCTTTTAAGCGGGGCGTGAAACGTCATTTTAGTAGGCCGTTATAAATGGATGCGCTTTGTATCGTGCTTATTTTACGATATATAGCGCTAAAATTATTTTTTTGGACTCCATCGACTGCTTACCATTAGGATGTAGTTATTATGACGTGTCACATTAAAAAAAAAGTACGGTGCTTTTTGTTGCACTTGTTTTGTTCTAATTGCAGTTCGATTCTTTTCTAGTTCGTAGAAGTATAACTAGTTTTAAAATAAAATATGTTCCTAAATAGAAAATTTATGACTTATATGCAAAATAAAAAACGTTTTATTTAATTTAGTTTATCAAAGTACGTACTGTTATTATCTACGCACTTTTGCCTTTTGTAATTCATTGATTCCTTTGCTGAAAAAACTGCAGGAGCAAAAATGAACTAAATCTTTTAAAACGTTTTGGGCTGCCTCATCTGAATTGATTTTTTTCCACCTAAGAAATAGTCCATATTCCGATAAGAGCGGCAATCGGTTTAAGCATGGTCCGGGGAGTATGGTGGGTACATATTTTTTTTTTGAAATCATTTATTCATTTTAAAACATACAAAAAAGACATTACATATATTCCTCGCCAAGCTATAAAGCTTGTGGGCGAGATACGCTCGTTCACATTATCTTTCACATAACATAACAGTAACATTAAAATTAATCAAACAATAACATTCTATACTATACAATTATAAACACATTTTACATATATATATACACATACATATAAATACATATATATACATACATATATACATACATATACATACACTCACACACACATATATATTATTGGACTGCACCGAAGGGACTAACCATCAGTGAGGGCCATTCTCCCTCGGGAATGAACCTCACTGACGGCAATGTCTCCTTTGCCGAGCAGTACACCCTTGAGTTTAGACTTCAACAATGTTTTGCTTATTTTAGGTTCGGTTCTCAAAAGTTCTATTTTGTTAAATATCTTAGGGACTAGATATTCAGTCATTCTCTCTCCGTAATAATTATTAACTTTTGGTTTAATTAGTTTTCCTACTCTAACATTTCTTGTATTATATTTGTTGTTCATACTAATTTTGTATTCATGTGTATAATAATTATCTATGGCTATTAAGAAGTCTACTTTTAAATCTACTGGTAATATTTTACATATAGGATACAATTTTTCATATTCTTTATTGCACATATTTTTAACTTTTTTACTGAACAAATATTTTATGAGCCTTGTTTGTATATATTTTATTTCTTCTATGTACGTTTTAAATGTGCGTCCATATATACTTAGACCGTAACTGAGTATTGAGTCTGCAAGAGCATAGTAAACCATTAGCATTGTATGCTTGCTGATAACGTGCTGCAGTTGATAAAATTTACCCAAGACAGACCTAAGCCTATTGCAGACGTCACTCACATGTGGCTTCCAATTGAAATTTCGATCCACAGTCAGTCCTAAATATGTAAATGTATCTACTGATTGTATAATAGTGCAGTTGCAGTTTATTCTATTACTGTGTAAACAGTCATATGTATGACCTACTATTATTAAGTTGTCTTTACCCGTGGATTTAGCACTCTTATTGTAGGGCGAGTGTATATGCATGTATTTAGTTTTCATTATATTTAAAATAATACCATTGTCATGTGCCCACTGTGTTATTCTCTCAAAGTCACTTTGGATATTTTCTTGGGCCTCTGATAGATCTTTAGATGCACACAGTAGGCACATGTCATCTGCATACATGTACACCCGGCACTTACTTACAACATTTGCGACACTGTTCACATGCATTATATAGCCCACGGGACCGAACACTGATCCGGTCGGCACACCCAGATCAACAAGAGCCTCATCCCCCGCGACTCCATTTACCACCGTACAGATCTTTCTATTGCTTAGATAGTTTTTGAACCAGTCGTTAATGGGCCCTCGAATGCCGCATTCATCCATTGCCTTCAGCAACATATTGTGATCCAAAGTATCGAAAGCTTTTTTATAGTCTATAAAAAGTGCTACAAGTTGTTTACCTGAGTTGAGGCTCTCATTAACATGGTCCGCGAACCGGGTCAGTGCTGTAACCGTGCTGCGTCCCTTCCTGAAGCCGTGCTGTGCATCTGACAAGATGTTATGACCCTCTAAGAAGTTATTTACTTGACCAACTATTACTTTCTCGACAATTTTATCTATTACCGGCAATATCGCGATAGGTCTATAGTTCGTATAATCCAGGTGATCCCCAGATTTATATATAGGACGGATAATTGCATACTTCAACTGGTCCGGATAAACAGCATGACTCAAGCACATATTTACAAATCTTGCCAGTATTGGGCTCAAAGTTTTACATAAATATTTTATATCTTGCACTCTTATTTTATCAATGCCTGGCGCTTTTTCTAATGATAATTTATTAATTATTTTTTCTATATCTAATGAGCTTACTTTATTATACCTAAAACTCACTGGGCTAGGATTAATATATGTTTTTCTATTTAAAAATGTCATGTTACAGTTATGTTTAATGTATTTTATTTCACTAGTAAATGTTTTAGCAAAATTTGTACAAATAGTATTTATATTTTCTTGCTTACCTAAATATCTTAATATTATGCTGTCTAAGTTTAACTTACCCCGCCCCAGCCACGAGTTTATATTAGTCCATATTTTCCTGAGATCACCATTACACTTTTTAATTTCTAATTGCCTATATTTATTTTTAGCTTCATTAACTAATTTATTTACTCTATTTCTAAATCTAGTGTACTCCAGTCGTTTATTCATGTCTTTAGGGGACTGTTTCCACTTTCTAAATAAATAATCTCTCCGATTCAACATGTTGTATAAGTATCTATCTACCCAAGGCTGTGTATCACGTCTATTACATACCGGCACAATAATAACACTTTCTTTATAAATTGTATTGAAAACCGTAAATATTGTTTGATATAACACCAGAGGACATGTTATTGTTAATAGCTGCAACCAATCATACTCATCAAGTTTTTGTCTAACAGTTTTATTGCATATCACTTCCCGCACTATATTGTCACTGTTTTTGTTTACAATTGTGTTCCGCTCAAAATCCACCAATAAACCAATCACGTGATGATCTGATATAAACGACTCTAGTACGTAGGCCACAGAACTCATACTGCGTCCCTCTCGCACCCATATGTGGTCTAAGCACGACGTCTCGCTCCGTCCGTTGGCGATCGCTTCGCGCGTGATCTCGCTTCTTGGAATTGCACATCGTAGACCGCATCCACACAGGGCGTTTTTGTATTTTGCAACAATCGGATTCATTTCGTTCTTCAAAAGGTCGATGTTTGTATCTCCTATTACAATTAGGTTTTCTGTAGGTGATTTGTTTCGGACAATATTTTCAAGATGAGAGATGAATAGATTTTTATTTTTACTCGGTGGTCTGTATAAAACTACGATGTGTAAAGTACAATTCACATCATGTAAAAGCTTTCCATGTAGTGTCTCCATAGCGGGAGAGTTTACAATCTCTGAACTAAATCTAAGGAAATCCTTAGTATATATTAAAATTCCACCTCCTCGTTTAGTTTCTCTAGTCATTATGTGTGTTTCATATCCTGATATAATATACAATGGTAATTCTTCCTTTTTTATGTTTATTTCACTCAATATAATGATGTCTATTTTGTACTTATTAGCTTCTAGTAAGACTAGCAATTCATTAAAATGCTTTCGAAGCGATCGTATATTAAGATGAATTATTTGAATTCCATTATGTTCTAATGAGTATTTATTCAATTCTTCAATGTTGTAAAATCTATTATAATTTTTATTTGTTATTAAATCGAATTTTAAAACATAAAATCAGGGTGTGTGAAACGCGCGAAGTCGCGTAGGTAGGTATGCGAGAATTATTATTACTACAACTTATCAATATCGCTCTCCGTTTTAATGTTATATATACATACAGTCACGCCTGTTTCCCCGAAGGGGTAGGCAGAGCTATAATACACGCCCACACTTCGCCAATTATATTTGGTCCCACGTTATATTATCTTATGTTCGTTCGTTGACCGGGAGGTGTACTATTTGCAGGTTAGGTTGGCTTGGGCTCCTTAGGTCTTAGTAGGATCCCCCCCGACTGGTCTCCACCTTGTCGTGGTGGGGGGCTGAGTACCTTCCGGTAGGGCGGAGAAGGCGCTAGTAAATGGTAACACCCAGAGATTGGCCACTCTGTGTGCCCTTTACTATAGGAGGGCCCGTCCAGCAGCGCCAAAAGGATCTTGGGCAGCGAGGGCAGGGGGCCCCTGCTGTCTCATCAGGGACCCTCCGAGAAGTCGGCCACACACGCTATGGTAGCACAAGGAGGTAGGAGGGGCGCGTCCACGTCACTCTGAGGAGGACCTCCCGGTTTTGGTCCGGGGGACGTTGGCCGCGAGCGGGGTGTCAGAGTTGCAACCCAAGTACTGGCCCCCCGCCTCTTTCTCAACAAGCGGCGAGCGTTGTCGGAAGGCCGGTGGTCAGTCCCACACACCTCTCTTGGTCCCCATTTGGCCGGTGCGTAAATGCATTTTGTTACAGACGTAAGTCGAAAAAAAAAAAAAGGTCTTCGTAGGATCCCTATACATATTGGTAATAGAGCTTGATTAAAGTAGAACAATAAGGTTAGGAACCACTGTTCTAGTGACTTTCATCCCAATTCATGTCTGCTCAAGCTTGCAGTGAATGGATGCGACATTTTTTAAGTTGACTCTCAATAGAGCTATTTTAAGCCAAACTTTGATATTATGGCACCTACTTTTAAATTGCTCTTGTAGATGTTGTCAACTGAAAACCGTTCATCATAACGTTAGTTATTTTTAACTACTCGTACCTACACAAACTTAACTTAAGGACTAATGTAAGCAAAAAAATTAAATATTAATTTTCTAATTTGACATAAAAAAATATCTTAAAACTTGCAGTAATTTTAGGACTTACAGCAGTTCTATACTTTAGTTTAGGCTATTTGTAAGTCCGTCAATGTCAAGCTGAAAAATATACTATGAAAATAATAAATTGTATCATTCATAGATGGACCGATGATCTGGCGGGGAGCCGGTTGATGCAGGCGGCACAGTATACGCTCAGAGGCAGGCTCTGGGCTCACGGCGGCGGCAGCTTTTCGGGAGCGCCGAATATCGTGCCGAAGGTTCGAGGCGCCGTATCCTCGAGGCGTTCGGGCCCATCTTAGAGCGATGGGTCGGCCGTCGGTGGGGGTCGATGACCTTCCGACTCACGCAGGTACTTTCCGGGCACGGGTGCTTTGAGAAGTATCTGTGTGACGTCGCTGGGGGGGAGTCGACCCGCTGTTGCCACCACTGTGACTGCGCGGAAGACACCGCGCAGCACACTTTGGTGGCGGGATCCGCTCTCTCTCCGGCTACGCCGTTGGCGCAGCGGGCGGGCCAGGAGGGCCTGTCAGGCAGCGCCCGGGGGGTCTTAGGCGGCGGGGGCAGAGGGCCCCTTCCGTCTCGCCATAGACCCCCCCCCCGAAGTCGGCCAGTTACGCCAT
Source organism: Musotima nitidalis (assembly GCA_949126915.1). NCBI lineage: Eukaryota > Metazoa > Arthropoda > Insecta > Lepidoptera > Crambidae > Musotima > Musotima nitidalis. The sequence continues at coordinate 6,553,003 of OX421429.1, forward strand.
GGCCGCACATAGAGGTAGGGGGGGCGCTGCAAATTGCGCCTTTTTGAGGAGGTCTCCCCGGTTCTGAACCGGGGGACGTTGGTTGCGGGCGGGGTACCAGAAGCTACAAACCCGGGCACTGGTGCCTCGCCCCTTTTTAACAGCGGTGGGCGTCGTCTGAAGTTTTTTAGTGGTTAGGACTGCGGTGGTCGCGTCGGCCGCAGTGAGCTCCACACCCCTTCCCGGTCTCCCCCTTTTGGCCGGGAAACAGTGCGTAAGCAGCATTTTTTTACAGACGATAATAAAAAAAAAAAAAACAAAAAAAAAAGGCGGCACAGGATCAATCAACGTGGAAAGCAGTTGGGGAGGCATATGTTCAGCAGTGGGCTTCAAATGTCTGAAATGGTAATGATATCTTTCTTATCAAAGACCTGGTCAAGGCAGCAGGAACATACATATAATCATCCTGGTTTACCCGAAGGGTAAGGCTGAGGCTTATTACACAACCACATTTCGCCAATTAATTTTTAGATCCTACATTATTAGCCCCTTTTAGCCCCTTACCGGAAACCGATATGTTTCCCAGAGCCTTATCTTTTGATCGGCAAGTACCACTTGCAGATAAGTGGCTTAGGTTTCTAAGGTCTCGATATGATCCCCATATACTCTGCAGCCGATGGATATAGGCGGTTCTAAAATCTGGAGAGTATGATATGAATGCTCTCATCTTGGTTCGTTCGTCTTGCGCAGCACACGTTGGTGGAGTGCCCAGCGTGGCATGCTTACCGCGGCCCTGGGTGAAGTCGCTCTCTCGCTGTCGACCATTATGCGAATAATGGTCGACAGCAGACAAACACCAGAACGTACAAACCCATGCACTGGCCCCCTGCCCCTTTTTTAACAGCGGTGGGCGTCGTCGGAAGTTTTTTAGTGGGTAGGACAGCTGTGGTCGCGTCTGCTGCAGTGAGCCCCACACTCCCCTCTCGGTCTCCCCATTGGCCGGGAGGCAGTGCGTAAACAGCATTTTTTTACCGACGATAAAAAAAGAAGGGTATTTACCTCCAATAGAATGTGATCTGTTGAGGAAGGCAGCATTCAGCAGTGAACTTTATAAGGCTGAATGATGATAATTCACTCAATCACTCTGTAACATACAAGCAGACTTGTTGAATATTTTGTAATATTTCATTTTTAATTAGGTCTTAATTGCTAGTTTTGATTCATGTTTGGTGCTAATTGATACGACAACCCAAAGGCTTGTCATTTATACAAATTTATATGTCTGTTAGAATGGTATATCAAAATGAAATGATTTAACTAATTGTAAATTGTATATAAATATATTCGTTACAGAAAACGTAGTACATTGAAATAAATAAAGTATTCATTATGTACATATTTTACAAAAATATTAAAAACTTGCAAGCGATAATATATCTTCTGCATGTTCATATTCACTTAATAAATAAGATTAACTTGATTACCTTTTTTTTAGATTGCTTACACGTCAAGTCATTCAATAAATTTAGTACACTGTTACGCAGTTTCGCTTAGGTTTAAATAAAATATACCTTATTTCTAATACAATACACTATAAGTTCACTCGGGGATTGTTGATCGTTTGGTCCACGTAGTATCGCAGAGCTAACTAGTCCTTATATGATACGTATAAACTATCTAAAACCACCGATTAGTAAACTGTAGATAGTTATAAAAACTACGAATTATGACAATTGTAAAATGTAGTTAATAGTAGGTAGGAATAAGGATAGATCATTAATTATAAAATTGTAGTAAAGTATGTATAAATAAAGCAGTAAAATAAAATAGAAGCGACATTAAATCCAACCCTTCCTATACGCAATCGCGACAACCTAATACAATGCGGTTTTGCGGCGATACGAATTTCGGGACAGCATTAGGAGCACAATTATAATGTGCTGCCTATTTCAGCGTACAGCTGGCAAGCGGTTACAGCATCGTTCCCTCTTTAATTTACACTTAGTGAAAATTTTCATTAGTGTATTGTATATTTTATTCATAGTACTACACTACATGTGTCATACACTATTTTGTATACATTTATTTGAAATAGGTAATAGTGTGCTGATATGCCATTAATATTTACGGGAAAACCAGATTTTAGATAAATCTATATCCTATTTCTTTTTTTTTTCTTTTTCCCCCCCAATTGGCAATTTAAAATTTGCCAGCGTCAAGTGTCAATCCTATTTCTTTCTCTCTAGTAGGTTTCTTGGATTTGACAGCTACGACATAAGTATACATTAGATTTTTTTTCCTTTTAAATAATGGCTTCGTGCGGTTTGCACATTTAGCCAGTGTCAAGTAAGAGATATATTAATATCATATAAATTATAGTAAATGGGAATGAGTGGTGATAGAGATGATAAATGGTAAATGAGATGCCCTACCCTTAACCCCTTGGGTACTCAGTAAAGATGTGGGACTATACTGAGATCTCACATGGACTTTTTGAGAGAATTTGAAAAATGATGTTGCACTGTTTTGTTTTATTTACCAATACTCATGTACGTTCGCAAACACTTAACGGTTAATAATTAGTAATTACACATAAGTGTTCAAAATATCACAAATTTTTGGCTAAAACTTCTCGCCAAGAAATTAATAATTCTATTAACAATAAAAAATCATTACTATTAATATAAAATAATAAAATAAATGTATTGTTTTTAAAAGACCAACCGACAACTGACCTGTGCTTAGTAATTCGTAGAGCTCTACCATGTAGATCTGATACCACAATGAGGTTCGACTATAAGACGCGTGCGCAGTTTTGTATTTAAGGTATAGGTAATTTGAATCACTGGAACATAGGTACAGCATAAAACGGAGTCACTTTCCACTGTTTGTCTGTCCCAAAGTATATTTAGATATTTAGAACTACGCAACGGATTTTGATGCGGCTTAATAGATATATGAAGAAGAGCAAGGTTCATTAAAAAGGTCACGTGAACGAACACGCGGGTGGCCGCTAGTTCCATTTTTATACACATTTGGAATCGGGTATTACCGCTAGCGTACATAATAATCTTTAGATAAGTTGCAAGTTTTTGTATTTAGAATCAGTGGGCGAAATTTTACAGCCTTTAAGAAAGATACACTCTGGGTTCGGGGAAACAGGCGTGAATATATGTATGTTACATAAAAGAATTGCCTTATCCTGGAACTGCTTACCATATGAATACCGGTATAAAATACGGAATCCTATGTGATAATTTATGTTATCTACCTTCCTGTGTGTCAATTTATCCAAATCCTTTCAGTAGTTATAGCGTGAAAGAGTAACAAATAATCATACATACATGCTTACAAACATTCGCATTTATAATATTAGGTCCCTACATAATAGGTTGGGGAAAAAGTCTTTTCGTATTTTTGTATGAAAAGTCAAGACATTTTTTTCAAAGTTTATTTACATTTATTTACAATATATATGTACCGTTTTGTTGAATAACTTTCTGCCATTTTGTGGGCAGAGACATTATCCCGTTACTGTAGAAACTTTGGGACTTCTGATCAAAAAAACGGGACAAATAGTTTTGGCAGTCCTCTTTTGAGGTCAACCTTACAGAACCTAAAGAATTCTGCAGAGACCGAAACAGGTGAAAATCTGAAGGCGCAAGGTCAGGGCTATATGGTGGATGCACTAGGACCTCCCAGTCGAACTCTCTTAATTTTTGCTGAGTGGCTAAAGATGTGTGTGGTCTAGCGTTATCGTGATGAAAGACCACACCCTTCCTGTTGATCAATTCCGGCCGTTTTCTCTCGACTGCTTCCTTTAATCTCATCAGTTGCTGGCAGTAAAGATCAGAATCGATGGTTTTGCCGGGCGGTAAAAGCTCATAACAAACAATGCCCTTCCAATCCCACCATACACACAGCATCACCTTATTTCGTGTTAGGCCAGGTTTGGCCACAGTCTATGAAGCCTGGCCAACTTTCGACCACGACCTTTTTCGCACGTTCTTGTCGTACGTGATCCACTTTTCATCGCCAGTTATCAATCTCTTCAAAAACGGCTCGGTTTCATTACGTCTCAATAATGAATCGCAAATGAGTACACGGTTCATTAAGTTTCTTTGAGTGAGCTCGTGTGGCACCCAAATATCGAGCTTTTTTGTATAACCAGCTTTCTTCAAATGGGTCAAAACTATTTTGTGGTCAATTCCCAGTTCTTCAGCTACATCGTAACTACTAATATGCCGATCTTGCTCCACTCTTTCAAAAATGGCGTCCATTTTATTCGTAACAGGGCGACCAGAGCGAGGTGCATCTTTAACATCAAAATTTCCGGACTGAAAACGTTTGAACCAAATTTGTGCTACTCTTACTGACACTGCATCAGGTCCATAAACATCACAAATTTTTTTCACTGATTGAGTTGCATTTTTGCCTTTTTTATAGTAAAATTTTAAAATGTATCGAATTTCTTCATTAGATTCACTCATTTTTACGGAGAGAAAAACAAATGAAAAATAGCGGGAAAACAACTTTTTTTTATTTTTTTCTTTTCTTTATAATGGAACCTTTTTAATGTTACCAAAACCAGCCAGACACAAATAGTACAGTCAAAAAAATTTTATAATAAGTTTATAGTCTACGTTATGCGAAAAGATTTTTTCCCCGACCTAATATGAAATTAATAATTTACATAGAAAAAGGAAAATAATTTTAAAATTACATTTAAAAATAGACAAATACGACGAAATTATAACAGGGTGAACTTCACTTGGCAACAGTACGCCAGAGCATTTTAGTAGCACCAGCGCGAGTAGGACCCAACCGATGGACCGTTGATCTAGTCAAGGTGGCGGGAAGCTGGTGAATGCAGGCGATTTGCTTCATGGAGAAATCTATTAAGGCGGCCTATGTTCAGCAGTAGACGTCATCAGACTGAGATGATGATGAGAGAGAGGAACACAAATTGATTGAAAACAATAGCTATGTTCTTATGAAGCTGCAATTTATTGTTGATGTAATGCAAGATCTATAATATAATATAGTATAATGAACAATACTCTTGTAAGTCCAGAAAACCTAAAGCAACTAAAATGTATTCTAATTATAGTGCAAGAACTGCGTCTCGAAACAGAGCACTGTTATAAATCACTCTCATTTATTATCTGATCGAGCTTCTAATTATCGAAGGCACTTGATTATCTTTAATTCAATTAATCTTTAATGAAGTTTTAAAATAGATGGATGTTATTTTATATAATTATGTAGTAGATTCCCAAGTAATACGACTATTAGAAGTGGGAAAGGAAGTTTATGTGTTTCGTTATGTTTTGTGTATTGTGTTAGGTGTATAGGGATCCTACCAAGACTTTAGAAGCCCAGGTCAACTTTACCTGCAAATGATGCACTTTTTTTTTTGTTTAAAAAAAAATCGCCGGACACGGGCAAGGCTTTGGCCACCGTAAAAGTTCCCGCTAAGCGCCACCTATTACTTGTGACCAAACATACAAACGAACATAGTTGGCGAAATGTGGGCATATGTTTTTTTGTTCTTTTATTCCAGCGCTTTCGTGTTTCGGAAAGCACGTTAAGCGGTTGCTCCTTGTTATCACTATATTAATAATATGTGGTAGGTGCATATGCTGTGTTTTCTCCTATTTAAGTGACGACATATAAAATACTTAACTCATTTAACTTAACACATTTTGCGGATCACAAATTACGTGGTTATGAGACTCCCCACAATGAACTACGAATCACAATTAAATACTCGAAACGTTTGGAATATAAATAGTTTGAAAACGCGGTTTACCGAACAGTTTTTCCCTGTTTAAATCCGTAAAATGTGTTTTATTTAGAACATTATCAGCAGTACTTTTTACAGGATAAAATTAAAATAAATATAATTTCATATTTATTTTTGACTTATAGATAATGTTAATGTACGAATAGCTAATGTAATTAACGGCTTTATTTAATACACATATTTTTTGTTTCTAATTTATAAGTTTTATATAATTATGAAGTTTACAGTTATAACTTTAGTTTTGTAAGTCTTTTTGAATATTAATATGTATAACCTCATAAAGTATAACCCAAACCTATAGTTTATTAGACCGGGCTAACCAGCATGCTGGGAAGATGGTTGGTGATTGTTACCAACGTAAATCAAAATGGTTGGTGATCACATTTCAAGTCAATACGCAGAATGATGCCCATCATCCGGTAGGATTCTTCGTCGACTCTTACGACTTCCCATGATATGAAAGGGTGGTATTCTAGGTCTGTGCCACACGGCACATATGACTTCATTATCTTATTTTACCATATATATATATAATATATACCTTACACCTTATTTTTTTTAATTTATAGGCAAGAATTAACGTTGCTTGACTCCTTCAAACGTCAGCTGGCTGGCAGCACTTCGAGTGATTTATAGTCACCCAAAGCGCCATAACAGAACACGCCCTAACGCTCATGACAATAGAGACGTGCCATCTTTATTGCGCTTTGGTTGTTACCAACTACATGTCGTTGACTGTACTGACAGATATATCACACGACCTGTGGGTCAGTAAGCCATGACAGCTGATAACAATACCTTTTAACGATTGTCAATTGTCAGTGCGATGCTAACATTTATCGTAGGTAGGTACTACGTTAATCAATTCTTTTATACGCTTACTGTACGGTATCAACGGTACAAAAGATGATAAGTGAATTAAGACTTTTTAAATAAGTCATGCTATAGGGAATGGGTTATTGTATAGTCACAGTGAAAGTAAAAAGCTTTTCTTAATTCATTAGAACTGCATTCATATTATTGGGACATATGAGATTTAACAGCTAATGTGCTTAGACCTTAGCCCCTAAATACGAAAAGGTCACAATATTATATTATTACAATAAATTGAACCATAGAGTAGAAAAGTAGTGAAAAATTGAAACCTTTTCTGCATATTGCTTATGCGCTGGCGTAAAAGGCACACTTTGTGAAGCGTGTTCTTATAAGCAGGAATACGCTTATAAGCAGGCATACGCTTATAGGCAGACGTGAGCTTAATAGCAGTCAATTCACTATAGTTCGACAAACTTACAAACCCCAGGTTACCTTTTTTTTTTTTTGTGGGATGGAAAATCATCAAATGACCTTCTCCCGCTGTGGGTGGAGCGGGAGGGTGTGTCAGACTTCTACTGACTAAAAACCATCCGTGTTCCTTCTTGAGCCTGTAACACCAAGGCCGCGGTAACCCTTTCGAACAATCCCGCAACCCCGGCAGGCTTGGCCCCTATGGGGCCCCTCGGTGTGCTGACATCTCTTTGAGGCGCGCGTGGAACACGAACGCGCCATCGACGCGGCTTGTCGTCTATGGAAGACGGACGGGCGGCGAGTTAACCCCCCCCTAGGTTACCTAGACACTAAATATGTATATGTTCTCCCGGCAAGCGTCCATCTTACAGAATCGCTTTTGAAGCGGACTTGAGATGCCACTTGATGCGTTGTTTTACTGAAAAAACATGTTATGTTGTTTACTCTTAGGTGGGCTTCACTAGAGGAATACTATGTTTAAAATGTAGTAGGTTAGTCCACAATAACACGTAACCCCCAAAAACTCATTCACAGATGTCCGCGATCTATAAATACGTGGATATTAATAGTTCAGACACCTATTGTTAGGTGAGCGCAGGTGAGACAGATTCGTTGAAATAAAAGTTGAAATTATTTTTTTAAAACTACGGCCGTTATGGGATGGCGATTAGTACAAACATTGCTCAGCTTGGAACCATGAGATGTACAAAGCATTAATAGTGAAAGAGAGTGTGAAGTATGTGTCTGTTTGTAACATTAAATAATCACTTTGTACTAAATGTATATAGATACTAAATCAAAAAAAACCCGGTACACATACCTAAACATTTTTATAATCTATTATCTGTCTGTCTGTTCCGACTAATCTTAAAACAGATTGATCAAAGTCCTAGTGGATAGTAGAACTGCACTGACAGATAATTATCCAAACTAATAATATTATGAATGCCAAAGTAACTCTGTCTGTCTGTTTTTCTACTAAACCGACTTCTTAAACTACTGAACCGATTTGGATGAAATTAGGTACTGATATAGTTTGGAACTCGAAAAAGGACAAAGGATAGTTTTTATCCCAAAAATCCTGCGAGATCGAACTATGTGGGTAAAACCATAAATCTGCCGGAAGTCACTATCCCACGCGAACGAAGTCGCGGGCAAAAGCTTGTATTATTATAAGGAGTAACATAGGAATCTTTTCATTCAAAGAAGTAGGTCACGAGAACGAAGACGCGGGCGGCCGCTGGTTTAAAATAAACACGCGACTAACTGATCTATTAACTCACTGCTAAAACCTAAGGATGGATTGGATTGAAATTCTTTTAAAAGTAAAGTTAAAAACTATTTATTTTATAAACTATCATACATAGTACTTGAAAACGTCATAATTATAAATGAAAAAAAAAACAATCGAAATATTATTACACTAAATCACGAAGCTAAGATTCACTTACATGCAACAAAACAAATTAAAAACAAAAAACAATGAAGTGTAAGTGAATCTAAGTGCCAGTTCCGAGCCACCGCTCTGTAAGAAGAACTGGCAAGAAACTCACAGGCTATGCTCTTTTAAATATATCCATTGGTTTGGTGGTGGTTTGGTTTGGTATAAAAAAAACCGACTAAGAAAGCTGTGAATGTATAACGTGTGATAAAACAAGGGCGTAACATATTGCAATAAAAATTCTATCTACAAGACCACCAACAAAGTAATATAAAATCAAAACTTTCTTAAAATCACCATTTTTCTTTGCCTAAAACTATAATACTCAGTTCAATTCAAATAACATAAACAAACACAAATTCTTTTGCCTTTCACAATTTGACATATTGTGTCAATATTTGCATTGAAACCTCCGATGACCCTCAACGCAAGCTCTCAAGAAAAGTGAAAATAATGTTTGTGTCAACTGGCTGTATGCAACGGTGTTCTATTGATAAAGTCAATTTAAGAATAAACTACTGTGTATGGGAGTGTGTGATTCAATGTGTATCTGTGTGTGTTTGAGTGTATGTGTACTGTTATAGTTAGTACATTTTAATTATTGCTTTAAATTTATTTTACTAAATGTCGTCAGTCAGTAGTTTTTTTTGGTTTTTTCCGTTTATGGCGACATAAGGTAGAAACTATAAGGTAGAAATTTCTACTTGAGTAGAGTAACTAAACTTTACTTCTAGGTTCAGTATAATTAATTATGTATGGGTATGAGATTTCCAGCTTTTTAAGATGAAGGGGTTTTAATTAGGTTTAGGTATTTTATGCCGTTATTCAGAGTCTTGTTTGATAGTATTTCTTTAAAAAATTGGAATTATCAAAAGATGACACTAACAAAACGTTTATCTAATGGTTATTATAATACGACTCCTTATTATATTCTAGCATTGTCCCGGCTGCCCTAGACTTAAGCTTAGGGCCCAAGGTGCAGACCTTGAACCTTGCAGTGAGCTACTAGTCTAACCAGATTTGGCTAGAATTGAACTATTAAATGGAGCGACTGCGTCTGAACTGCGGGGGTCAGAGGAAAGCATTATTCTTGGTTACACTATATATTAGAAGGCAATTAATTCCTAACAACGACTGTCATAGATGTTCATGACAGCCGGGCTTAACGGCAGCACGTGCTTTCCGAAGCAACTGATAATTACGCACATAACTTCGAAAAGTCATTGGATTTTGACCAGGGTTTAAACGCGATACCCTCAGTATGTAAAGTCAGTGGGTCTCGTCACAGGACTTTCGCCGCTGTCATAATACGGCTGCTCATATATTTTACCATATTAGTAGATAAAAGAAAAAATATGAGCTGCTGTACTCCACCCACAGTTAGCTTTATACTAACTAACCCAAAACACGGGTTATTTATAGTTATATGCCTGCAAATGTTTCTAACTATAGTACCGTTTAAGCCCAATAACAGTATTGCGTATACCGATACCACTTAGCAGCGGAATATCACTAGCACTGGCACTCCGCTCTCGTATCCCCACATTTGTCGTACAAAGTACTCGACCACCAAGTCACGTCTTGTAAAATTAAAGAAAAACCATATAAAAAATTAGTTTCGTGTAAAAGTTACAAAAAAAAGTTCATAGAATTTATCATAGATTACATTCTATTGGGGGTATCTGTCCAAAGTCACTACGCTGGGCAGGCGGGTTGGTGATCGCAGTTCAAGCCAGTACGCAGGATGATGCTGTTGCCTATCATCCAGTAGGATTTCTCGTCGTCGACTCTTACGACTCCCCATGATATGAGAGGGGGTGGCACTATTCCGGTTCGGAACCACACGGCACATTTAATAGGATTACTCTGCCGAAAAAAGAAATTAAGCGCATTTGCTCAACAACTGAGGAATTTCAGTCTAAAGGAAGCGATCGTTACAAAGCAAAAACTTTTTCAATATCAGCTTCCCAACAATAGACGGTCTCTTTTGTTCACGGGTGGAATAAGGAAATAAATTCAATATCAAGTTTCTTCCTTGTACAAAATATTATCGGAATTAATTTGTTTTATATGAAGATGCGACATCTTTTAAGAAAGTTATGAAGTTGATATTTTTTTTAAAGTTACTTTTTTTTTATAAACTTCTGAAACATTTATAATTAGGTGATATTTGTGTAGTTAATGTAATGTCTTTGATTTACAGCAAAAATACGTTTTTTTCGGATTGCATGAGATGGTTCAATACACAAATTAATGATTGCTGGAAGAATGGACTGCACATTCATTAGGCATTGCTTGACTAAACATGTGGCGTTGCTCAATTAGAAATTAAACAGTGAAGCAAAATATTTCTAGTCAAATTTGAGATTAATATTTTGTAACAATTCATTAATTATTAGTATTAATTTAGCTTATTTAAAATGTAATTTGGTCGGATCTTATTTTATATGGAAAAAAATTGTATATATGTTTATTTATTGTTTTCTTTTCAGCACATGGGTAGAATTTACCTAAACATTTTTTTTAAATTTATATTTAAAAAATATCAATAGGCAAATAAACAGGAATAGGGCCGTAATGTGTATTAAGATTTATGACTAAGACTTTCATGAAATTTATGTAGTTTCATATTGTTATTTAGTTTAACAATTAAAATTGTAAATGTTCTGTTGTTCTATTAGCTAGAGCATATTTCAAACTTAAACATAGATGCGTTAAGATCTGTTAGAAACAGATTTATTTAAGTAAATATTTATTTTATATGCATAAACAATGAAAATATTTAAAGGGAAAGAACTCATTTGAAAGTTAAAGCTCTGCTTCTACATACTACATAATATCACGCCTGTCTGGAGGGGTAGGCAGAGGCATATTATATGCCCAAATTTTGACAGTTGTGTTGGTGGTCCCACGTAATAGGTGGCAAGCTTATTGCTGCTTACCGGGAACTTTTATGCTGGCCAGAGCCACGTCCGTTGATCAGCAGGTGCACCACTTGCAGGTGAGGTTGGCTTGGGCTGCTCAAATCTTGGTAGTACACCTATATACAATGACATAGCTTTTTATAAAAATATTTAAAAGTAAAGAAATCATACTCAACATCTGTAACTGATTTTAGTATCTACCTACCTTAAAATTAACTTACACCTTATTAAGAAGTGTTTAAGTATTCGGCATGGAAAATCAAAACCTAAAACTTAATAATTATTTCTACCATTAATAATGCCAAACACTTCAGGAAAATGTAGAGTAATATTTTGCATAGTAATGTTATTCCTCCGAGTTTTAATTTTAAGAGGCACTAACGTGACCAGATAAAACCCATGATTTTAAAACAATTAGTTATGAACCGTGAGTTAAAACGGACTCAAACAGTCTGATATTTATAGAAAGAGTTCACTGCACGAAATGAAAAATATTTCTATTATTACTAGTAAATCAGTAAGTCAATAGCCAGATTTGATAGAAGAAAAAAAACCGTACCTATTATGCACTTTTTCCGCACGCACACTGATATCTCACCGAAATACGCCGTACGTCCGTCCTATATTCTGGGCTCATCGCGTCGTGTTAGTTTCGGGCTAAATTTCATCGTGTGCGCTCGAGGGAAGGTCGATTTTCGTAGTATGTATACGACTCTTTGGAAGGGCGGCCGTGTAAGCTTCGCCACGTGCAGCGACAACTTGCTTAGTTCTTCACGAACAGTGTGAGAGGCGAGTCTGCTACATGAGTACGAGTATTATTACCTCAATGACATGCGATATGTAACCGCGCGTAATTTTCTTCGGACGCTTGTGTGACCACGTGATTTTGACAGGCGCAAAACGCCGGCAGTTTTTTAATCTGTGACGATGTGTTTGTAATTCAAAGTTTGGTTGTGTTTTGGATACTGTGGCTATGTTTTGAATTTGGAACGTTCAACGCAGTATTTGGCGGCTATGGAGTTTTTTCGGTAAGTTGGTTTTGATAATGACGTATTTTTTTCGTTTAAACACATTTGATTGAATCTATGCTTGTTTTGAAAACAGTAGAACATAGTTTTTTTTATATTCTAGTGCTTTTATTAGAAATTTTGTGTATTTATTAGGTTGTTTCAAGTTAGCTATTTATATAAACAATAAGAAGAAAAAATAGTCCTTTTCGACCGTAATTGTTTCATTATAATCATATTCTTTAAATGCTGTTACTTAGAGTTTGGAGACAAGATATGTATTTACTTGTGTTTATATATAAATAGGCGTTTTAATGAAAAATATCTTAGTCGCTTATATTAAGCTTTGGATATACATAACCTAGTGTAAGAGCTTTGTTAGGAAACTCAATTAACGCGGAACCTCTTTGTTTATGGATGAAGGTGGTAACTTGGGGTCCTACTGCGCATGCCCAGCGTTTGTCAACATACATGGCGGTAATCTACATGGACATACTTTATTGACATTCTACATATGGGCATCATATCATATTCAGACTAACGATTGCTTGCGATTTCTTTCAGTAGTCTACTATTAATTACTCTCGAATCGATACAAACGATAAAATTAAGAGAAGTTTGTCTACAATTTTGATAATTTTCAAAATTCTATTTATTAGAAACGTAAATATGTGTGAAAATAAACACGCTTCTCCAGATTTGCTTGAAATTTCAATTACTGTTAGTATATGACGTAATAATTACATACTAGATTGTAACCGCGGCTTTCCCCGTGATTCCTACAGTTTATCGCTTCCCACAGGGATCAATCATTGTATCAAAATAAGAGTCAATTAATAATCTTCACTTCATCATCGGAGATCAATCATTTTATCAGAATAAGAATCACTTCATCATCATCCCAAGGACATCCACTGCTCAACATAGGCCTCCCTCATATATATTCCAGCGTAACCTATTGTATGTGGCCTGCATCCATTGTGATCCCGCGAGCTTCACCAGATCTTCACTCCATCTTGCGAGAGGCCGTCCAACGCCACGTTTTCTGTCGAAGGGTTTCAATTTTAGGACTTTTCTGTGTCTGCCTGCTAACTACCACTTTAGCTATCTTACTTTTTTAATTCAACACACACACATACGTCCACGCCTGTTTCCCCGAAGGGGTGGGCAAGGCATAATATACGCCCTTCGCCAATTATGTGGTTGGTCCCACGTAATAGGTTGCGAGCCTATTGCCGCTTACCGGGCACTGTTATGTTCGCCAGAGCCTCGTCCGTTCATTGGCAGGTGCACCACTTGCAGGTGAGGTTGGCTTGGGATCCTGTGGTCTTGATAGGAACCATTTACACCAATAAATAAAGTTGAAGTGTCTGTTTGTAATGTTACAATAAGAGTATTTAAAGAGAGAGAGAGAGAGAGAGAGTTACAATAATCATATTTCGATAATATATATTTGTCTGTCTTACTATCAGTCTGTTTATTGTGGCTGATCTCCAAAACAGCTAGATGGATTTTTCGGTATTTTCACTTGCGGTTCGCTGATGCTATAAGCAGGATTTTTTTTGGACAAATGAAAATAAACCATAATTGTGCCTAATTTGCGTAAATTAGGCACAATTATGGTTTAAATAAAAATTGCCCCCTACATTGGCCCAACCCATTGTTAGTGTGTTGGCGTGAATCAGCTAATAATCGATTCTAGTTTCCTAAATATGTCTCGTAGCCCGTAACAACTATTCATAGGAGCCTCCCGAACTCCCAATTTCTGTACCAAAATACATAGGCCTATTGATCGATTCAGAGGTCTGTCTGAGAGGGAACAAACAGAGTTACCTTCTGATATGAATAATATTACTATATAATTCAGGATAGAACTTTATTCATTGTTTAGCGAGAGGACAAACTTGACGAGTGTCTTGCCTGATTATTTTCGACTCAAGCACTTGCTTGTAGAGAAGAAGCCCAAATTAAATAGGTAACGAATTTTTCATGTCATTTTCTTTTATGCATCATAATGTGCACACTGCCGCATTTGCGGGCTTCCGAGACAAAGCTAATAAGGGGTTAAAATAAGTGCTTATTTCTGAAATGTATTTCGATCCTGAACTAATTAATGTTCAAAGCTAAACAGAAAAAGATAACTAAATGTCTTATTCACCTGCAAGGCGATGAATTGGCAATATGTTCCGTTTAAATCGCAATTATCTGAATCGGGGGGGGGTATATGCCATTTCGGTTTTTACTTTACTTTTAGGAAACTTACTGCTTATATCAAAGGATAAGATATGAAAGGGTGTGGATTCATATTGGCCTTTAGACTGGCACACATTAAGAAATGTCATATTTTGTAATAAAAATTCGTCTTTTCATTAATTTGCGGTCAGTCTAGATGCGGAGGCGACTTGTAAGTGGTATACTGGAAATTACTAAATTAATATATGAATGGCTAACGAAATGACCTATAATGCGCAGTAAAATACATTATCGGGTGGCAATAGAAAAGCGGCATGGGGGGTGGCCCGTAACTATAGCAACGTCGCCGCGTTGCCATAGTTACGCGCATCGCTAGCTCGCATGTCATTTGTCTCTTTCTTTCTTTTCGCTTAGATTAAACCTGCGCAGACAACCACCATTTTAGATCAACTTACGCGCCGCCGAGCTATACGAGCCTCGAAAACAGTGTACTAATAACTTCATAAAGAGGTTGTGGAGAGTTCACCTCCTCAGTGGAGGATTAAAGAACGTTGCGCTAGACCAGTCATTGTCGAAAGACCAATGCCCAAAAGCAGATATTGTTAGGCTTAAGATGATGAGACATAATTATAGTAATAATACTTAAAATGAAATTGGTGAAAAATGGATACAAAAAAATTATGCTTATAATTATTATTAGCAAAAAAGTATGAAAATAAGGTTTATGCACTAGGATAACTGGCCTGTGTAGCAGACTAGCAACAGGCAAATGGCAATTATCATTTTAAAATTGATCTGTAGGTAATTTATAAATTAAAAGATATGAATAACAAATAACAACATTAAAAGGTGCATAGGATCCTATCAAGAACTGAGGAGACCAAGCCAGCCTCACCTGCAAGTGGTGCACCTGCCGACGTCATCAACGGATGAGGCTCTAGCGAACATATGAGTAAGCGGCAATAGGCTCGCCGCCTATTACGTAGGACCAACAATATAACTGGCGAAATATGGGCGAATAATATGCCTCTGCCTACCCCTTCTGGAAAACAGGCGTGATATTATGTGTTTATGTATGTATGTACCATTAAAAGTACTCCACTACATTATACTATACTTGAATTTTAACCGAGCTTGTGTACACTAGTAGATGTTGCAAGTGTACAAGATTGCGGTAACCGCTTATCATTGAACTCAAGCTGTGCGTTGCTTTGTCATACATTTTATCTTTATCTGTCATCTTAAGTTAGTACAAAGTTGACTAAAGAATTTTTATTGGTTGCGCGGTTTTGATTGAGAAAGTTTAATTCTTAGGTGGTAATTTATTATATCGGAATATAATAAACTATCGTCAAAAAATACCATGAAAAATGCAGATTTAGCTCCAAATGCGGTATTGGTATTTTTGATGTAAAATGAAGTTAAATTGGCTAATAGTTAATTATGATAATTTACTTTAAGTGTTCAAATATGACAAACAATATTTTTAGGGATCCTGCAGTTCATAGTAATATTTCATAACTATAAGACTATTTTTGTTATATTATTATTTATTTTTATTAGATATAGCAAGCTTAAGTTTCACTTTATCCCATCTATAGTTAAATTGCCTCATTGAACAAATAAAACAGACATGTTTACAGGTTCGTAATAAAAGTACTGAAGTAAAGTCTATATCGATAAATTGGTTTAATTAGATCAACCGTGCATTCGAGTGAAAGCTCGTCCTAGGTTTACTTATTCGCGCCGAAAATATCAGTTATCTTAACAAAGTTCATGCGTATTGAATAAATATCAGACAACTGCATCCAGTTAATATGTAACGCCTGTCACGAAGCCGGCCCTACTCATCACTTAAATTAAAACCACGATTTGAGTGTTACCCAAGAGGTCTGACGTTATAATTATCTATCTTCCTTGCTGCCTGCTAGCTGTAAATTTTTGTCTTATTGCTAATTTTAGTATGTTATTGTTTGATTTTAGTTTTTTATTGTTGTTTTATTTGAGTTTGTTTTGTGACGTATTTTGTGCACGTGTCTACTTTGTATATGTTTTTTTCCTTTTTTCGGTCTGCTGGAAGAAATTCCTTTTAGGGATAAGCAGTGCCGTTGTACATGTCTTTCATAACTTTTATCTTTGTATATGATCCTTATGTGCATAAATTGTTAAATAAATAAATAAATCTCAAACTTTCATATCTTACATTTGATTTATACCAATAAAGAAGAGTGACGCGAAGCGAGCTTGAGATCATCTGTATCACAAGTAATAATTAAGTCAATTTTAATTACTGCGCCCGGCGTTACTCTCAATCGTCATACTTTTTGAACTCGCTTCAAACTCGCTTCGATGTTTCGACTTATTGGGTGAGAGCATTGAACAGGTGGAACTTTTAGTGATGTAATAAAATACTTTATGACATCGTGAAACGTTGTATGGCAATGTAAATATTTTTGGATTGCATTGCTGCAGATGAAGTTATTTATTCCTTCTTATAAGGAATTTTCACGTGTATCGTAAGTATTTCTATCAGGATATATTTTGTTACTTTTTAATTTTGCACTAAAGAGAAACACTTTCCGTTCACTCTTAATTTTTTTTTTTTTTTTTTTATTTGTATTTGTATTAATATTAATACAAATCATAAATTAAGAGTATTTTATAATAATATACTTACAATAAAAACAACAGAAACACCCAAACCAAAACGCAAAAAGATTTATATTTGAATTTACAAATAGGTATGTAACTTGTTCAGGAATCAAACCAACAACTTTAGGAGCAAGTGCAGATGTACTCATCTTCTCGTCATATCGGTTACTCATTTTCAGTTGAACTACTTTTAGTATTCAGATATAACCAAAACTAATACAAAATAATTAAATAATAACATACATTTACATTGTACGAAAACACGTGTAGATTCAGCTGTCACCTGTCATAATTCTCACACTGCAAATTTACTGATATAAGGAGTTGACGCGAAAGGAATGAAATCGACTTTTTTATCGCCGCATATACAATACACCTGCCATATTATAAAGAACGAAGTTTATTTACGGCGCCATAGCGCTCGATAACAATATAAATATATCGTTTGCCTTATACCCGTATTAATCATGAATGATAACATTGCATAAGTGAGCC
Source organism: Musotima nitidalis (assembly GCA_949126915.1). Lineage (NCBI taxonomy): Eukaryota > Metazoa > Arthropoda > Insecta > Lepidoptera > Crambidae > Musotima > Musotima nitidalis. Next base: position 6,570,787 of record OX421429.1, read on the forward strand.
AGCCATTTGTACAGCGGAAGAGTAGTGCAGAGAAATATTGCTTTAGCAAAAATGCTCGGCGAGCAGATTGCTCCGGATGAATCATATGCGGAAATCAAAATTTGAATTCTGTTTGAAATAAAAATTAAAGTGTTTTGTTCAGTTTGATTTTAAACAAAACACATATAATGTTTTCGTATTTATGACACAAAATTATTAATAGATTACAAATCAAAACTATAATTTAAATTATACTGGCGTACTCCATGGACCGATGATCTGGTCAAGACAGCGGAAAGCAGATAGATACAGACGGCTCAACGTGGCGTCTGTCGTGGAAAACAATTAGGAAGGCTTTGGTTTTGTAGTGGACTTCACATATCAAAGATGATGGTCATAATTAAATTACTAACGTTTGGAATTTCATGATCGCCTTCTGATGAAGTGTTGGAGCAGTTTGTTTGTATCTTGTGGCTGCGAGATTAATTAATAATAATTCCAATTTACCCAGTCCTTCAGCTTTTCAACCCAATATCCCGGCCATAGTAGATTCCATCTTATCCTAATAGTACTGCACAAACCGGGGATTGTCCTTAGGTGTATTTCTATAATGCACATAGGGATAATCGCCGGGTGGTGTCACATAACCATTAGATCAAAATTGTCTAAGGGGCCTCTACGTGTTGGCTTCGGCCCCACGCATGCCTTCCAAATGTCCGGGTCACCATTGGCCCGAGATTGGAAAAAGACAAACATAATAATAATAATAATAATAATAATAATATTTTCTGACAATTACACCAATTATTTAGTTCCAAGATAAGTATCATCAAGAACTTGTGTTATGGATACCAAACAACGGATAAACATACTTAAATTTTTTTTTTTTTTTGTAAATACATACTTAATATACATAGGAAAACACCCAGACCAGAACAAATATTCATGTTTATGCATACAAATATTTGTCCTGTGTGGGAATCGAACCCACGACCTTGGAGCGGAGTGCGGGTATATTCGCCACCACGCCATATCGGTTCATTATCGCCTCAGGTTGGCTGGTTCATATTATGGCTATATGGTTTCCTACTGGGAAGAGACTTCCCTTATACTTAAGTTTGTGACTATAAAGAAAAGCAGTGTACTTAACAAAGTTTATAATTCATTCAGTACTTTTTAAACAAAAGACGTCAAACATAGATCTATCATCACATACACTTACAACCGTTATAAAATAGTCAACAGTATTAATTATATGAATTTATTTAGAACTGCATCAAGTCGGCTAACATAGCCTAACAATTTCTTTGTATGAGAAACTATGTCTAAAGGCAGTAAAAGTTTATGGAACAGTCCACTAACTCTGTATATGGGTCTTCTTTGGAATAACAAATAAGTTAAGATTACATATAAGGGAATGGGGCTTAGAGTTAAGCAGGGCGGTGAAATTAAGAGTGAGCCAAGATGCAAGGAACAAATGTCGTTGATTCGTCGATGTCAGTGACCGTCTCCACTGCCGGCTTGATATCCAGCAAAGCATATATATAACCGTGCGCAAACAATATTTATTTTCAAGTCTTACGTAAATAAAATCACGCCTTATTTCCGTAGGCAAAGGTTACATTCATCCACTCCACGCTAATGAAATTCTAAGATATTGATTAAATTAATCCTTTAATTTGTCCTAACATCGATATATTTGATCCCAATTTTGCGCAGTACAAAAAGTTGATATCTAACTTTTTCACAGACCAAGCATCCTCCTCTCATAAATCCTAATATAGTTTTTTCCTAATATTGTTTTTTTTCCCGTGTGTAGTATTGTTTATATTATATTGTCTGTTATATTTTCCCGTTAGTATTTAATTGTTAGATATTAGCATCTTTTTTTTTTTTAATTACTGTTAATTTATAAGTCATGCTGTGTACACTAATTGTGGATTATTGTCTAGCCTTATTTTTTCTTTTCATTTAATTAGTCGTACTTAATTTTTAATGATAATAATCTGTCCGTGTACCTATATAAAAAAAAAATAACAAATTTTATAAGGTATTATTTAAACAATCACCAAACATCCAATACAAAAAATAAGCATGTTTTTCGAATTCTTCGCAACTTAGTTTTTAGGAAAAGTCCGTGCAGTACTGGGGCTAATCGACTGATATTATGGTTATGATTTCAGGTTTGGTTCTCATAATTTACTTAATTGGGGGCTAGATGGCGCTAGGTGAAATACACCGAGTATTTTTTTATTATTAATTAATCCGAATATGCCTTTATTCTGCCAGAACAAATTTAATATAACCAACAAAGTAGTTCAATTTATCGCATTGACGTTATGGTGCATACCAACAATAAAACATTCGGCAACAGTGAAGCTTCGTGGTAGTTTTACAGCATACTCTAACTGAGTTTTATTGCGTCAGGTTGTAAAACGAAATAAAGGCGAGTAATTCCGTATGTGTTACCACTGTATCGGTTATTAATTTTAGCGACAGTGACTAATTGTGCGAGTTTGAGAACCACTGGCTAAAAGTAGTCTCTTCCTAGTCGACTTGTGTGTTTAGAAGAACGTTTTAAATTACGATTGTTTGAACTGGGTTTTTAAATCAGTTGAAATATAATGTGAGTATCAAAATTAGCTTAAAAGTTGATCGTTGTCGATACTTGATAAAAAGCATATGTCTGACGATCGATATGTCGTGGAGGTCAGTGTACCAGCACTCCGCTTCCGAGGTCGCGGGTTCATTTCCCACACAGGACAAATCTGTATTTGCGTGAAAACGAATATTTGTTCTGTTCTGGTTGCTTTCTATGTATATTAAGTATATATTTACTATTAAGTATGTATGTACTATTAAGTATGTGTGTTATTGTTTCATGTTAATATTTTGTATGTGTGTTTATTTAGTGCAATAAACGTTATATCTATCCACTATTAAGTATGTATTTATTATTAAGTATATTTATCCGTTATTTAGTATCCATTACACAAGTTCTTAATTATACTTATCTTTGGTCTAAATAAGTGGTGTAAGTGTTAGAAATAATTTATTTATTTACGTCAAAATCTATATGACAATTTATTTTGTGTCTTGTTGTTTAAAAGAGTACAAGAAAAAAAAACACTCCAATTAAAACTAATTTATTGCTGTTTTCTGATAGCTAAAGTTACTAACAACTGAGTACTGGGAAACAGAAAAATATTTAAAATTTATTTGATTAAAAACTTTTTTTTTAGGAAAGCTTACAAACATTTTGATCAGGCTCTTAAGCTCGTGATAAATGAAGTTTCTAATGTTTGACATTAACTTTAAAAAAAATATATGGTGAAGTGAATTATTGAAATTCAACTTATTTGTTAGCTTTTTAAGGGTCGCACTAAATATTTATCTTAATTTAGTTCACTGCTGAAATTAGCCCCCTTACTTTCTTGGTTAAATTAGATTATATTTACATACAACTACTTCTTGCTAGCTGTACAAGGTCAACATACCACTTGGCGGCAGATCTACGAATTCTGGACATCCTAACACGAGGATTCTGGCTCAAAACCCATCCTGTGCCACGTCAAATATGCCTGCTCCATTTCGTTCGCCGTCAGATATTTTCGTTACAGATATAAATCCTTCAGACAAACTTCAAAGATCACCCTCTCCAAACTTTGCTGACCCACCTTGTGAACAACACGTACGCAAGAGCCGGCTTCATTACAGGCAGACCTTTGTCTAAAGACATTGTGGTATGGACGATGAAAAGTTTCGACGAAACTTTCCAAATGCTGCCCAACCCATCTGTATTCTTATGTCAATCTCTTTGTCAAAGTTGTACCTACCGGATTGCATAAGTTATCCAATAGATAATTCTGAGAGAGATTATTGACTAGTAGCTACTAACTTTATTTATTATATTACAATTCTATATCGTGACTTAAAACTTTGTTCGTGAACGTGAGAGACGTGACTTTTGTTCAGAAATAATAAAATAATTAATCTAGAAATAAATCTAGATAAGATCTCATCACATCACATCACATTATGACGACCGATATGGCGTGGAGGCCAGTATACCTACACTTCACTCCAGAGGTCGTGGGTTCGATTCCCACACAGGACAAATCTTTGAGTGCATGAACATGAATATTTGTTCTGGTCTGGGTGTTTTCCTATGTATATTAAGTATGTATATACAAAAAAAAAAGTATTTAAGTATGTTTATCCGTTGTTTAGTATCCATAACAAAAGTTCTTAATGATACTTATCTTGGAACTAAATAATTGGTGTAATTGTCAAAAAATATTTATTTATTTATTATTTATTTAGTCTTACCATGATGCTCTACCTACAAAAACATTTTACAGTAGATTAAGTGTATACAACCTTACAACATCAACCTGTGAAGCTATCAGACATTTTACCAGAGACGTGACAGGAATAACATCTGTTATCTCTAGAACAACTTTAAAGAATTTAAGTCGCCCTTAAAACTTTGCCGTCCAAAGTATGCGGAAGATTCTCAAGCAGCGAGGGGCAAGGTTATGAACCCTAAAATAGCTCTGGAAGTTTATAAATGTTGTCCTGGCGACGAAGAATGCATAGGTTAATGTTATGGTATGCTTTGTTATTAATATTCATGAGAAATATAGGGTAAACTTCTCTTGAATGCGTTTATAATCTGCAAGTTTTTAAGTAGGTAGTAAGTTTAAGTGACAACTTATAAACTGTATTTCGTCTGCTTAAAAATCACTTTTTTTATTTCAGGATTAGAATACATACACAAGTTATTTTGTGGGATAGAACAGTTTACGCAAGCAAACGATTTTATACAAATACGTACTGTCACGCCTGTTTCCCCGAAGGGGTAGGCAGAGGCAAATTCGCCAATTATATTGTTGGTTCCACGTAATAGATGGCCAGCCTATTGTCGCTATCTGGCATGTAGTGTATAATATTACTATTATACTGAAAACTTTTATATTCGCCAGAGCCTCGACCGTTGATCTTCAGGTGCACCACTTGCAGGTGAGATTGGCTTGGGCTCCTAAGATATTGGTAGGATCCCTTAGTACCCATATACATACTGCATTAGTGTGCGTGTCATTCTCTGTTCTGTAGATCTGTGTGGGTCGATAATAAAGCTCAAAACACATGCACCACTTGCAGATGGCAAGATACCAGTACACGTTAAGGCTCATGCCTAACAGATAGTCAGATACGGGGACGAATAACTCTGCTTATCTTAGCAGTGAACAAAGCGCGAGTAACGTTCGTGGCGATCTATGTGATATGCACGTCCCTTAAACATACATTATTAATGTAAACATAAAACATATAGACAACATAAAACAATATTAATTCTGTCATTAATTGTTTTAGTGGGGATCATGCTAAAGTTTAGTCCGCAGATGAGTCTGCATTCGGTTGGAATTATACAATTAAGAACAGCGTTTGAAATACAAAGTTTTTCAAATACCTCTATTAGTGGCATGGACACATAACGTTAAACATAATGCAGGTAATTTTCTAATACATTTTATAATAGCAGTAAAAGCCAAGCTAACCATTGGCGACGTCGCATCACACGTCCGACTAGTGTGCGTGTAAGAAAATTGCCGGTATTATAATATTTAGGTATAATACCAGTTTATAATCACTTTTGGCCCCGCGGATATTTGTTGAGCCCCATGCTATATTTTAGCATACCTCTAATTATTAGAAATAAGACGTAACAGATGACTTCGCACGAGCGCAAAGCAGTGCCAGTTTTATTTATCTAAGCCTATCGCGCTTCTAAGCGTACAGAAGAGCTTGATATAAAGTATCACTTCTTCGGTCACCTATTTGCCATCCAAGGACAGACCCATGAGGACTTAGGTCTATTTAGGTGATAATCGTTCACTTCGTAAGGTAGCATCTAGTTACTAATTAAGCATCAATTCACTGCGGCCAGGAGTTTATATAGAGACGAATTGCAAAAGATACTCTTGAATTAAGTTATTTACTTACTTACTTAAGAGCCTTTATTACGTTACTTTGTAAGAGAGCGGCGATAGCCCAGTAGCGAGCCCGTGGGCTTCTTATTCAGAGGGTTTCGAGTTCAAACCCTGCTGAAGCACCTATGACTTTTCGAAATCATGTGCGTAATTATAGCTTGCTCCGTTCCTCAGAAAGCACGTTAAGCCGTTGGTCCCTGCTGTCATGAACATTTATGACAGTCGTTAATAGGAAATTCAGGGCTTTTTAATATTCTCACAGCTGGTTTAGCCAGAGATTGATGTTTCCTATCAAGTTATAACCGAATTCAGCCAAATCTGCTAGTTATATTAGACCAGTGAGCATATCCTGGGCCCCAAGCTTAAGTTAAGTTTTACCAGGATAATGCTAGTATATGATGAATATTAAGTTAATTTTTTTTTTGTTTTTTACGTCTTAATACTAGGTCAATTCTTACAAAATACGAATACTTCAATTGGAAATATACAAGACAACTTCTTTTATCCGTCTTATATGGAACCGAACCTAGTTACTTTTTATTTTATTTAATTAGCTACCATCTAGCTCCACACTAAACTGATATTTTGCTATGAGTAACGAGAAGATTGATGAGTGTGAATGAAGCTAAGAGTGTGTGTCAAGATCGTAGCAAGTGGAAGGATATGATCTCTGCCTACCCCTACGGGAAAGAGGCATGACATTATATATTTATGTATGTATGTTTGAGTAATAAGAACAAGAAGAAGATTGACGTAAACTGTACACAAAAATAAGAAAAAATCTTTCTAAAATGGCGCTTGTTGCGAATAGACAGTTCCTACATTCCCGATTGTCGTAAGTAATTGAAGCCAGATAATTTATATTCTATACACACAGGAGTCGCATAAAGTTATAACAAGCAAAGTTAACGATGCGACTCGTAGGACGCCAAGTAACGATGAGACGCATCACTACACACGCATTTGTTCATTGAAATGATAAAGGTGATTACTGTGCCGGCTGCTGAAATAGTCACTGGCGTAAATTATTTTAATTGAGGAAATAAATGTAGACAAATGTAATTTTTTTAAAACGAAAATTGACTTTTTGGCGGGAAAGTGAAGCGTCATGTCTGAAGTTTAGTTTTGTTTTCTAAAATTTGTGATATTTTGAACATTAATGTGTAATAACGGTGGATTCTTAACCGTTGAGTGTTTGTGAACGTACATGAGTGTTGGTAAATAAACAAAACAGTGCAACATCACTTGTCAAATTCTCTCAATGTGAGATCTCAGTATAGTCCCACATCTATACTGAGGACTCAAGGGGTTTAGGGGAGGGCATCTCATTTACCATTTATCTTCATTATTACCACTCATTCTTATTTAGTTAGATTTATATATTAATAATATATCTTTTACTTGACACTGACTACATGTGCTAACGCACAAAGCCATTATTGAAAACAAAAAAAAATCTTTTTTGACGTTTTACTGTCTTTTTGACTTCTAAACTTCAAATTTCATATACTATTACATAATACTTGAAAACGTCAAAAGCAAATAAACAATCAAAATATGATTACACTGAAATCACGAAGCTTAGATTCACTTACGTGCAACAAAACAATTAAGAAACAAAAAATATTTAAGTGTAATTGAATCTAACTGCCAGATCCGAGCCACTGGTCTGTAAGAAGAACTGGCAAGAAACTCAAAGGCCATTCTTTTTTAATGTTAATAACTATTGTTATATATAAATAAGACTATGACTCTCAATTTCATTGGCTTTGATCTATTAGCTTATTTATTAGATCTTTGAGCTTATTTTTAATTTTAATTCTATTTATTTTATTTTATTAAATTTTAATTGAATTTGATTGATTGTATTGTAGTGTATGAATATGGACTTGATCTGTAATAAACGATTATCATTATTATTTTACAGTTCGCATACAATTAAAATAGACCTTTAGTAAAGCATAGCCGCAAACAGCAGCTAGTATTTAAAAAAAAAAACTTTTAGACGCTTAAGTACACTAACAATTTTATAACTTTTTCTAAGTTGATCCAGACACGAGATAAATTCTATTTTATATTGCAAAAATAGTAAAGTCTGTGGGTAATTATACTATGACTCCTGTGAATGTAAAATGCAGACGTAAACAGATAAGAAGATTGAAAATCAACAGAAAGTAGTTATGTATTCCATAAATTTTACTGATATTTATTTATTCTAAAACCCTTCTCTGTAGATTTTTTAATTGAATCAAAGTAAAGCACCTCTATCGTGATTATTAATTAACTTTCTTTTCATTGAAATGAATAGAGCTGTATTCATTCACATTAGTATATTCGAAACAGCGCGGAATCTAATTAGTGCAGTGAATGAAATTTCTTTTGTGTTATCGAACAAAATAAAATTTATAAAATATTTTTATGTAATAAAGTTTCATTATTTACAGCAAGGTTTATTAAGATATTTCTAACTTTTAAACTGTTTTTACCTGAGCAGCTTCTTCACAATGATGCATTTTTTATGTAAAACTCGACAAAACCCGCGTACAGGCGCTAGTAACCTTAATATTTCATTTTAATGTGGAAATAATATTAATTTTTCTTTTATTAAAAATAAACAGGAGCTTAAGGAAACTTTTTTTTATTTGGGAACACTTTACCTAAATGAGGTTATATTTACGATACGTACTCGCGTACAACAAGAAAAATTTAATTTCACTATCGAAAAATTATTTATTTATATTTTCATCAAAAATAGCTCAAAGGAGGACTATTTTACAGAGACAAACAATTTCCCTTAACGGGTCATGCAGATGAACCCGCGTGCAGGCGCTAGTAACGTAAATATTTCATTTCACTATCGAAACGACACGACCGCAGAGCACCGACGCGGTCAGGCCGACGACTTTTTAATTGCCTACATACATCAACGTTCGGCAGACCCGCACTCGAGTTTGATTCACGACGTTATACGGACAGAAGTTGTGGTCTTTTCATCAATCGCGTTTTGATCGAAGCAATGACAATTGGAATCCGAAGTGTTATAGTATCGTGATTAAGCAATTCGATTTTTAAATTGTGGATTTTGTTGTACGTAAAATAGTTGAGAAGTACCATTAAGTAGGGGATGTTAATCTTTCATATGTTTCGAAATACCCGGTTGACATCTACTAAAAATATAAATAAATAAATCTCTTACATTGATTATTTAGTTCCAATATCATTGAGATTAAAGAAATTGTGTTATTTATACCAATTTATAAGAATATTTCACAAAAAGTTTTTTTTTGTAAATACAGGAAAGTGGTAATTTATTTCATCGTAAGTCAAAGTATTTATTGCCAAAACTATGTTGTATATACAGATGTTTTATAGAAGGTAGTATTAAACATAGACCCGGATAGGGCACAGCAAAATAAATAAATTATTATTATTATCAACAAATTGAATTAAATTAATTAGAAAAAAAATATATGGAGAAAAAAATAACACGCCTACATAACACGTCACGCCTAATTACTCTATGAGTTATCGGACCAGGGCCAGGAGACAGGAAACATTAAAATTTTAAAAGTGTCTGGACATCCGTGATTAGATAGATTAATTGCATTGTGTACAATTAAACTTTGAAGTAAGTGGATGCTTTTCAATAACTCTGTTTTGGATGAATCTCTGACTGGTCTTTAATAACCAATTTATAAAAGTATGGTTTTCTTTTTACTCAATAGTCCATGCAGAATAATATTCTTTCGGATTTAAATCACGGTTCGTTTATTAGACAAGAAGTTTTTCTCTGTTTCATGCAACTTTTTCAGCTAGCAAGCTCCTCTCGCCATAGATTAAACAGACAAGTGCTTTAAAAATAATCCTAGCTTGAACTGTGATCACCAACCCGCCTGCCCGCGGTGGTGATTATGGGCAAATGCTCCCAATATAATGAAAACTATTTGGTAGGCCTATTTTCAGCATTGGGTTTGATGTGGCTGAAATGATGATAATTAGGGAGTCCAATGTTCAGCAATGGACTTTGTATGACTAGGGTGACTAACTGTCAATGGGGTTTCTCTATTTAAATTAAATTAAATTAAAATTAAATTAAATTAAAAATTCATTTATTCAAGTTTGGCTCAATAGAGCTCTTATGAATGTCATACTTATAAACTAACGCGCCCATTCACTGCGGGCGGGAGCTTGATCGTAAAAGAACGGGCAAGAAAATCGTCAAGGTTGGTTTTTTCTCCCGCCAGTTACAATTAAAATACATAATATTAAAACAATTGTGTTCTGCAGTCATAAGATTTGAAAAAAAAAGGGAGACAGAACTCTTTTTTTACCAATATTTACATAATTACGGATAAACATAGTAGACATGAGCAAACGCGTTACGCTCAACCATATTTTAGGGAGCGCAACGATCCGACGCATGACGCTACCACCGCGGAAACATATAAGTGAGCGTGATATACTCAAGCTGGATAAAAGGATTTAAGTAAAAATAACATTAATATTAGAAGACTGAATTATTTTAAATGTGCTGCAGCTGAAAGAAAATCTTTAAGTCATAATTTTTGACAGAGTGATAGTCCATATTTAAAATAGTACAAATAACTAGGTAAGTGTATTTGGAAAAGGAAAGGGAAATCGGGGATATGATCTTCTTAAAAAAGACTTTAGAACGTTTAAAATAATAAAGGCAGTATGCGATACTAAAGAGCCCACGTTACCAAAAGGTTAATAGATACTAAACAGTTAAGGCAAAATAATAATGCAACGTAACACTCAATTACAGCACTCTCTTTACTATGAACTAGTTCTATAACGAACCAATTATGAACAATCTCTTATTAGCATGAAAGCATGAACTGAACACTGTTAAAGATCTAGAAGTTCCCAAAGTAGAGGCCACTTAGACCGATGAAGATCTAACTAACCGAGTGGGTTTCAACAAACAAAATGGAAGTTCTATTTTACGAGCATACGGAAGTCGCTAATGAGAAACTGCAACCACAGCCTAAAAATAACAGCTAAATTACTCCTGAGAGAATCGCTTGTTCATATACTTGTTGTTGTTGTTTTATTAATGACGACCGATATGGCGTGGTGGCGAGTATACCCGCACTCCACTCGAGGTTCGATTCACACACAGGTTTTTTTTTTGTGTTTATAAATATGACTATTTGTTCTGGTGTGGGTGATTTCCTATGCATATTAAGATTAAGTATGTATTTAAAGAAAAAAAGTATTTATGTATGTTTATTCGTTATTTAGTATACATAACACAAGTTCTTAATGATACTTATCTTAGAACTAAATAATTGGTGTAAGTATCAGAAATATTTAATTTTATTTCTTTATTTATTTATATTTATTATATGGGAGCAAAATTCTGAGTCATAATGTAACATTGTTAACCTGTTTCATACGGTCCTATGCGCAAGCGTCTCTAATCGAAATCTCTACGCCTAGTTGTTGATTCTCTGTAGCAAATTACCAATGATCGCTTACATTGTTACCTTAATATCCCCAGAACCAAGCAGAAAATTACTAAAACGGTGGTTGAATATATTGAAAGATAAAAAACAGTCTAGCGCTAGATTGCAGTCTATAATTATATATTTTTTTGTAGTTAAATTATATATTTAGTTCAATAGTGTGTAAAATATGAAATAAGTTTTTAAAAATAAACTACTCAAAACGAATACCTACAAAACAATTAAGTAGTAAATATTTTTCTGTAGTGTCCGTGACCTATGACATTTTAGTATTACCTTTGCACTCGCGCTCTAGACCGTCACTTAAACAATATGTCTAATGCAGTGAAATGTCGTGGCATGGAAATGATGCTCTGTTATTGTTGGACTATGTATCATCTCACGATGCAGATTCTCTAGATAGTTGTGACCCATGCGTGTTTGCCTTCCCAGTTAGCTGGCAGTAGGGAAAGTGTTCGAACTCGCCAGAATTTACGCGATAAGTTCTACAGGCGAAGGGTCAAACGGTATTTTAATGACTAACACTACAATGACAAGTCTATCGCTTTAGTAGCATCTATTTGCTAATTGTATTAGTTGGTTTTTGCTTCTTTATGAACAACATCTCATTTATTAGAAGTCCACTGTTAAAAAGAGGCCTACCCAGTTGATTTCTACGTCGAGCTATCTCTAGCCGCTTGTACCCGCCGCGGCAGCAGTCTTGTCCAGATCATCGGTCGCTTGGGTGGACTCTCCTTACTACTTTTGCCGCCTTGCATTCACCATTGGAGAACCCTAAACGCCCAATCGGTCATCGGTTCCTCGAGATATATGAACTCCATACTCTTCTCTATAGTAATATTTAATTGTTAAATTTGTCAATATCGACATTTATATTCTCCTCTCGTTACAGCGCCTGTTGTATTTACGGTGTTGTTCGTAAATATTATTACCTAATTTCTTTAAATTACTGTATTAGGATATAAATAAGGCAGTTGAACTAAAAAGTGACTGATGACTAATTTGGAATAAATTATTTTATTTTACCTGTTTTGGATGAAATAGCGCAAGAATGACAAAGGTCCCGTAAGTCACACTGTTATCCAAATCTAATATTTTTAAATTACCAAGGCCCTGTAAGAATTCTATTCTCTATTCGGCTGTTTTACATCTTGTTCTATTCTCAACTTTTAGTAGACGATTGGATACTAGACCCAAAATCAAGTAAAGTTTCGACAAAACACGAACAAAAAAACACAATGTCGTAAGTGACAAATGTTGTTAGGTCCCTTAACTCAAACTGTGATGCACATCACCATTTCACTTTACCAAAAACAGAAAACAATTTACGATTCTATTTTTGGTTGTCTTATAATTTATTCAACTGTGAAATATTAGCTGGCACTTGGAAAGTTGGCCCTATAACAAATAGGGTAAGTTACAAATAAACAATAACACAATGTCGTAAGTGACAAATGTTGTAAGTACCCTTTAAGTCAAACTTTTAGTAACACTTCTGCAATTACGTTACTTGTACGTCTATAAGACAGATGATGATGAGTCACACTCTGTCACTTCTATAATTGAACCTCTTACGCGGCCGGTTCTGAAACGCCAACAAAGAATTCCGAGTTCTTGCTCAACGTAAGAGAACATGAAATATGGAGCCAGTTATGGCATTGGCATAACTTGTCATGAATATTGAATTCACTTACTTACATATACTGCTTTTTTGGCGGAATATTTCGGAAGCTTTGTACAAAATGAAATAAAGCCATATTCCATTATTTTCTTGTGTTCTAGAGGTTGCAATATATTTTTGATTTTTGTTAATTTTACAAACAGGAAAGACTAGATTTTCCATTGTGTCTGGGTTAATAAATTTAAGATTTCATATAATATTTCAGACATTATTTTGCTTGGCGATCCCACATATATTTTGGGATTCAGTTATGTTAATCACAGGATATAACTATTATTTAATACATATAATTATATTAAGTAACGAACTATAATACGGTTAAAATACCATACTGCCTGATTTGATACATAGCAAAAGACATAGAAAATAAATTGGTATGATGATATGCGGTATGATGATATGATATATATGCAAAAGCCTCCATATATATAAATATATGGAGGCTTATTATAAAACAACGTCTATAGTTAAGCCAGGTTTAAAACCAGTGCTGTCACTTTCATTTGACAAAATGAAGACCATGACATGAAATAAAATAAAATAGAGTTAAATATACTTCATTGTCTTTAAGATCAACACGATCACTTAGATTAGTCAAACATTCACACACAAAATTGAAATTCGATATATTTTTTTAACAACAATGAAAGAGATATTATTATGAGCGGTACCATAATAAAGAAATAAAAGCAAATTCTTTGTCAGAATTTGTCAACGTTGGTCAGTTTATATGAAGAGTGACCATGTAGTTTTGTGAAGGGTTATGCCAGCCTTTTTCTCTGTCTTAAGTTGAATGCTGCGCTTACTCCTGTTACGTCTATGTTAAATGATTCATAAATGAAATGTGCAACTGAAAGATATGCAGGGCTAGATTTTTAAAATTCGTTACGGTGCGCTCTAATGTTTGTAAGCCTTTATGCGTAAATTACACCAATTGTCAAGCTCCATATGTAAAAAACAGAGTTATTTGAATTTATTTAAATACGCCGACATTGCACGCGTTTGTATAATATAGGGAAACATTACGAGTCCTGCAGTGAGCAGCTGCAAATTTTTCCTGTGGCTAATTATGCAGAGCTCAGTTCTACTAGAAGTTCCTAGTATTTTATCGTTCTTTTATAGCGAAATGGTATAAACCCTTAAAATCTTGTAAGATACATTAGCAAGTATCCATACCACCGATAGGTATACAATTTTAAATGGAGTAATCATATGTATTTCTTTCAATATGCCATTAAATTTATATTTCTTTTTTTGTTTAAGATGGCTATTAGAAGTCATTTTCTATATCATACATTTAATCACGCCTATTTTCCCAAAGAGAAAGTCAAAGGCATTTTACAAGCTCACATTTCGCCAATTATAATGTTGGTCCCACGTAACAGTTGGCGAGCCTATTTCCGCTTTCGGTAACTGTTATGATCGCCAGATCCTCGTCGGTTGATCGGCAGATGCACCACTTGCAGGTGAGGTTGGCTTGGGATCCTAAGATGTTGGTAGGGTATCCATACACTCTCATATAAATGATAAATGATCTGTCGATGAATATTTATTTATGCAGCTAGCAGCTAAAGTTTACTATTTTTATATATTTGCAATGTTTACCCCTTAATCGGCCTGAGAAAGTTAAATAAAATCGTTGGTTTTCTACTTTATACCAACCTCATAAAGTTTATTATGTAGTGGGAATATATCGTAGCTTAAGACCAATTAGTAGGCAGGTCAGATTTAAATTACGTACGTCTTTTTTTTTTCACAGAGATCTCATCAATTTTAATCAAACGTTCAAAAGACAAGAAGCTTTTACATGTTATGCGTCAATAAATATGATAAGTCCTCGGAACAAGATTTTCTTATATGATGTCCCAAAAATGATCTCTTCGACATTGCTTAACTACTTAGTCAGTGTTCCATTAACCCAGCGATATATCGTATTGCCTTATAAATTTTAAGTAAGCACATTTTGAATTCATGTATACAAAGGCAAACTCAAAATATTTATCCAAGTTTTGCTCAATTAAAGATTAAGATTTATTGTATTTTAGATTTTTTTAAGATTTATTGTTACTAACACTATGGATTTTGGTCCGGAATAAATGAATTTTATTTATTTTTATTAATGTCTGATAAACGTCAACTTAAAAACTAAGCTGGGTTCACTGCGGGAATTTATTATGACTGTACTGTAGGAGTCGTCTTGAACAGACTGACATCTATGCGTGATTGTATTCTGATTGAAGTCTAATAATAAATTCAGTCACATAGTTGCTATATGATGCATGGTCTGTTAATTGTTTATTTATAAATAGGTTGGTTATTTATGAGTTCAGTGGCTTGTGATTTCCGATCGTTAATTAATGATCTAACTGGATGACTAATCATTTTCAACTTTAATAGACTATCGATTTAGCAGCGATCATGTTCTTGGTAATTTTATAAAGTTAAGTAAACAAATATATGAAAATTCATCACCAAATCAGCTTTTTAAAGTCCACTGCTGACCATTAGCCTCCCAAATAGTTTACATTCTATTAGGGGTATTTGCCCATAACCACGCTGGGCAGACGGGTTGGTGATCGCAATTTAAGCCAGTACTCAGGATTACGCTGTTGCTGATCATCTGTTAGGATTTCTCTTCGTCGACTCTTACGACTCCCGTGAGATGAGTAGAGATAAAAAGGGGGAAGCCTTATTCTAGGCCGGTATTGCTCAGCACAAAATAAAGAAGATTGTAATACTTATGTTAATATTTTCTCCATCGACTAATTAGGGTAACACATGGCTTTAAATGTATGTTTGTGTATTTTCTTTGTTTCTAACAAGTCTACATCATTTTAGATGTCCTGTTAAACACTTTTTTAAATTACTTGTTACCTTTTGACTTTAGGTCTCCTTTCGGTCCCCTCTGCTGTCAGTTAAACGTTTGTCTATAGCTAGTCAGTACCAAGATCGAACAGCTACCGATAATTGACTGAATTGAGCTCACTTACACCTAAGCGCCTTAAGATTACCGTGAGGCTTAGAACTGAATTACAGTTAGTTAAATTCATAGCTAAATTATTCACTGGTTAATTAATACAGGATCTTTAAAGATATTATGCCCGTTTTCGCGAATCGCATCATGGCAGTTAATGGTTCTTGATTAGTGATTTTTTATGAAATCACCTGTCAACCAATTTTTTTAAATATGCGAAACTTTGCTGGCATAAAATAATACGGTAAACTGAGACATAATTTAGATTTTGAAAATGTAAAATAATGAACCATATTAATAGGTAAAAGCAATGATACCATTAGGAGTATCGTATTAATAATCTGATTAAACACAATGATGACAATACTGTGATGTATGTAAATAGTGGGTAGTTATACCACATAAGATTATTATAAATGTACCCATGTAAGTTAGTATGAGAATAATGCCTTATAACGCAGTCGTGGTTTTATTTTGCATTCCCAGTTCTGGATTGTTCTAGATTAGTTCAGTGGCGACGAATATTAATCCACGCGAATTAAATTTGTGTCGATTGTGCAAGATGTCAATCGGAAAAATCGGAGAGTTACAAAGTTACTAAGAGGTACCAAGTGATGACTGGAGATTGTACGTTGAACGGTTAGAACAATATTTCCTGGTGAATCGCATTTCAACCGAGTTACAAGTACCGACCTTGATAACCGTTACACAACAATAAAACAAGGACTCAGTGCGAGAGTTTCCAAAAACAGTTCATCAGATCGCCTTATCAACAAGCTGAACATTGTCCCCCCCAGTAGATAATATACTATTAGGGTTTTTCCGATATTTAACCTCCTGGGCAGGTGGGTTGGTGCTCATAGTTCAAGCCAGTATGCAGGATGACGCTGCTGCCCATCGACCGGTATGATTTCTCTTCGACCACTCGTGAGATTTCAGGTGGTCGCACTATATTATATATTAAATTATATTAACTATATTATATTATATATTAAAAGCATAAGAGCTTTTTAATATTACATTTATAGAGACATCAGACTTTAGAAGCACAGATAAAATAAACAAAAACACAAAGTCATCTAAGAAGTTAATAAATGGAAAGCGTCAACACAAATACAGTTTCGAAATTGTATAATATCACAATATTCTGCGACTAATTATACTTCCCGAGGCGAATGCGGCGACCTAATATTTCTGCGCAAATAATCTTTGGTTTTCATTACAAATTCAAATTAGTTGTCTAGATGAAGACCGTTTGAGTGACAAGACAAATTGTTTCAGGGCCACCTGCCTAATGAAATTTGAACTAAACACCGACATTTTAAATGCCGACCACGTAGTTGTTTGAAATATCGCTGTTGGAAATTTTAACTTTAAGACTTATGAGTAAGAGTTATTTATGCCTTAAGGGCTTTAGGTTCGCTTCTAAATGGTGAGTTGCAAACACATATTAACCTTTAAGTAGACTCGCTGATTAAAAAAACAAAATACAAATCTTAACCCTTCAAAATAAAATGTTTGTTTTTTGGTTGACCGTGTGCTCTGCATTTTGTATCGTCGTACAGGAATCACACATTTCTTCGGGACAAAAAGTCCTTAAAAGAGCATAAAAGACTGTATTTAAAAGTAAAAGACTGTATTTCCTATGCGTGCAACCGTTTTGGATATATAGTCGCTTCATCTCCACAACTGGAATTATGGGTCCTACGGCAGATATTATCATCCCACTGCCACCTTGACTAGCTAATCCTTTGGGCGGTAATATTATAACTTTTGTTCTTTTTCAGATCACCTCATTCCTAATCCGATCTTTCAATGAATTCTCTATAGTTTGCTGTGCAGTTTCATATAGATTCACTAGTTTTACGGTTATTTTAAACAAATACAAGAGCGTATCAATAGAATTAAAAAGAAATTAGAGGTCCTGCTGGCAATTTTACAACTTTAAGTATAACTTTAACTGCAAGTAATAAGACTATATTTCCCACAGCAACCGTGTTTGCCCTGAAAAATTAATAGTCTTTAAAAACCTTTAGCTGTTCCCCGCGGGATACTATACCAAACTTCGTTTTTAATAAAATAGGAACTATGAAATATTTACCGTAAATGTGAAGCAAACCGCACAAGGGTTCGTTAAAATAAATTAACAACGTGTATATAATATAATATGTAGTTACGGTGTTAAAACGAAGGCTAATCCCGCCTACGAACTGTTCTGAAAGTCTTGTAATTTGATTCGACTAATATATATTGAAGTAGTTGTTAGTTAAGATAGAAAAGATGCTAACAAAATTATAGAGAAAAACAAAATGAAGCAAAAGCATTGAAGTGAATTCTGTAATCATGGCAAGCATAGTCCCTTATTGTATTCTAAGTCCTTCAATCTACAGCCGAGCCTCAGTCTCTGTTTTATCTGTCCTCGGTTTATGGGCGATCGCTTTTGAAGAAACTTAACACACAATACTACAGATCGATCTATCATGTAATTTGGGACTCTTCTTTCTATTTTGGTTTTTGGAATTCTCTTTTGGAACATTATGTCCTTTAGTATCGAAAGTCCTAAGCGGAGTACTGACTGCAAGGTGGGTGCGTTTCTTAACGTGCCTGTTCCACGGTATACAGCGCTCTCATTTTAATGGACTGCCTTATGGTAAGCAGTCGATGCAGCGAAAAGAAAATAGACACTTGTAGGTACAATCTAACTGATTGCGTACCAAAATAGCACTTCTATTAGTTTCAAAACCTTAAGAAGCTTATTTCAAAACAAGATCTAAAGTAAAACTAATGCTGTCACTGTCGTCATGCTATCAAATTAAAGTGACTTTAAACCTTTTTATAATAAGCCCCTTTGTCACTAAAGAGAAAAAAAAATGTGACTAAAATCTAAACTTTTGTGATAGTCGATGTATTGTTGTATGTACGATGTATGTTTTCATAGTTTTTTTATCTTGTAGTGGAATAAGTCCCTTAAAAATCAAATCTCTAGTTATCAAACAAATTACTCCTTTAATTTCTTCGTTTACTAATGAAGCGTGAGAATCAATATGAGTCGGTTCATTTGCATCTTTAGCGTGAGAGTTTCTTTGTATCCTACTCATTGCGCAGACAATTATGTTAACAACCGATCTGATCGGGGCCCAGATTTGCATATAGATAGTTCCTTGATGCTTAACTAGCCTCACCTTCTCCAGCATCTTGCGTACCTTTACTGCCTTTAAGGGCTTTTGTATTTAAATCTTTTGTATCAGTATATTGGCTTGTTTAATCACGACTTAGGTACGGCGACAACATTGACTATGGTAATGAAATGATTTACCCTTAAACCATGGTCCTACTTAACGTTTATAATACAACGGGTAAAGCTTGTTTTGTAATTTTTTTTACATACAAAATTACTGAAAAAAAAACAGTTAAAATTTATTGTGTTTACGGGTTTTATTAGTTGTTTACAAGAAATAACTTAAAGCATCGTTAATAATAGAATAATTAAATGAACACTTTACAAATTATAGCAAACAGAATACAGACCAAAGAAAAATATTCGTGAGGCATGCATACAAACATTTGTCCCGTGTGGCAACTGAACCTACGATCTTATGGACTGCAGGTATCCATATTATATCGATCGTTCATAATTGAATAAGAAGTTAAAATAATCTCCTTGTCATTTAACATAAGTCTGTTTGTATAATAGTGTTTTGTCGGGTGTATAGGGACCCTACCAAGACCTGAGGAGCCTAAGCCTAATTACGTGGGACCAATTATATAATTGGTTAAGTGTGGGCGCATAATATGACTCTAACTACCGTATAATGTTGTTTCTGAATAATTTAGGTCTGTTATTAATAAGCAGTTCTAGTGTACATCCTTTTTCAATTTCACTTTAGGGACTATGTCACTATGTGTAAACATAAATTGTAAAATAAATAAATAGCTTTATCTTTACTTTTTTATATTAAAACCATTTGGAACAGTTTTATAATAAATACAGCTTGTTTCCTTACAAAAGCTAGAGCTGTTCTAGATCTAATTTACATGAATAGCGCAGCGGCCGTTCTTTGTGTTTAAAGTTGCAATTAATTATTCCACTTTATGTAAATATCGCAGACGCGTCAGTCTTGGACCTTCGTAGTCTTTTTGCGGGCTGCAGCGTGTGCTGGCTTTAAATTATATGCAAATGGGGGGTATTTTAGATAAAATAGTGTTATGAGTTTGCAGGTGCTTAGCTGTGATACAGTGTAGGGTGTCGCGCGAGGGAGGGGTCTTAGGGCATTACAGGGAAGGAACTGTCGTTTATGTTTCCTTCTATAAAATATTATTGGGTACTGTGCAGGTATTTTAGATAAAATGGTGTAATTAGTTTGAAGGTGCTTAGCTGTGATACACTGTGGAGTGTCAAGTAAGGGAGGGGTCTTAGTGCTTTACAGGGCAGGATTGTCGTTTATAATAATCATCATTACTTTCAGGCTTCTTGGCCCATTTTGATTAGTAATAATATCATAATAAATACTTAAATTACTAATGTTAGTAGGTAGGTACAATGTCAAAGTCAAAATCATTTATTCAAGTTTAGCTCAATAGAGCTTCTTTAAAAGTCAAGAAAAACCTAAGAACTGACAAACACTAATGGAAAATTGCGTTATAATAATAATAATAGTATTAAAATTACAATAATTACATGCTTAATTGATGCTTATAGAAACAATTAACAAAGGTTGTGGGAGACTGGAATCTGAAGTAGGCAGTAAGTCTGCCTGTACCTAGAGCGTCATTCAGTGGAGAAAAAAAAAGAGAGTGTCTTCTGACGAGGCATTAGAGGAGACACTCCTCACCATTGCTTTGCTTATGTTTTCTCCTATGCTCAAAGTTACTCAACATGCAATGGAGACAGCTCTGCTCGGAGTGTCTCTACGTGTTAGAATCAGAAATGAGGAAATCCGTAGGAGAACTGGAGTACCCGGCATTGCTAGGCAGATTTGCATGCTGAAGCGGCAGTGGGCAGGACACATAGCTCAAACGAATTAACGACCGATAAGGGGCTAAGATTCTTTGATGGCGGCTGCGAACCGGCAAAAGAAGAAGGCCTCACCCCCATGGACAGATGATCTGAACAAGGCGGCACGAAGCAATGGATGCCGCCCGCACAAGATCAATCGGCGTGGAAGACTATTGAGGAGGCCTTTGTTTGGGAGCGGAATTCATATGGCTGAAATAAAGATACTTACTTGCATAGGAAACACTTGTACCAAGATTTATGGAGGATTATTCCTATTCCTATTCCTATTCCTATTCCTATAAGAAAATAGAACCGACAATATTAGGCTTAAAGCACATTGACCTCCATATCATATGAGTCACCAATATATGCTACCTTCGTGTTTATGGTAACAATGATTATTCCTGTAAGAAAATAGAACTGACAACTTTAGGCTCAAGATTCATTGACCTCCATATCATATGAGTCACTAATCTATGCTAGCTAGCTTGGTCCTTCTAGATCCCGTATATCTGTACAGCTGTTACAATACGAATTATAATTATTAGTTTCGATAATTTTACTAATTAATTATAAGCAAACTTATTATGTAGGCGAAAGCAAATGCATAATAACACTATCATAGTTCACTGACTTGGTAAATTACTAGTGAGTTTGACCCTAATTATACAATCAGACACATCTATGACATATAACATTAGTTAGAGTCCTTAATTATTTTCCGCAATATGTTTACACATTATCATCATATCCTAGCCCCAGACTAAAGCCCAGAGATCAGGGCCCGGGGTCTGCTCACTGATCTAACCAGATTTTTCTTATATAGAGCGACTGCAATTTGACTTACATAATCAATAGGGAAACATAATTTTATGGTTAAACCAGTTGTCAGAATATTAGAAGGCTTCCTAATAACGAATGCTATAGATGTTCATGACAGCCGGGACCAACGGCTTAACGTGCTTTCCGAAGGACAGAGCAAGTTATAATTACGCACATAACTCCAAAAAGTCATAAGTGCGCCACCTGGGTTTGAACCCTAAAACCTCTGAATTAGAAGTCTATGGGTCTCGTCACTGGGCGATCGTCAATATGTTGACACACTTTTATTATAATGATAACTTTTTTTTGGGTGTATAGGTATCCTACCTCTTGGAACCCAAGCCAACCTTACCTGCAAGTGATGCATCTGCCTTTAAACGTATGTCAGTTTGTAAATTGATGAGTAGGACCAATTAATTATTGTCCAAGACTTGGAATTATTATTTCAAGTCATAAATATCGCGATATCTCCATATTGTGCGTGTGTCGACTCGATCAATCTCTGCTCTGGGCATCAAAGTAATCAACGATGTCTAATTAACATTTATTGTTTTGTGTGATAATTCATTTTGTTGATTTATTGAGTAGAAAATAGTTAAAGTTCATTCGTGTGTATAGGGTAGCCACCAAGCTCTTAGGGGCCCAAGTCAACCTTACCTGCAAGTGGTGCACCTGCAAATCAACAGATGCGGCTCTTGCAAACATAAATGTTTCCGGTAAACGGCAATACCCTTTGCCACCTATTACGTGGGACCTAAATTATAATTGGCAAGATGTGGGCGTTTAGTAAAAAGGTTATTTTATTACCACCGGCCTGGAATATTGTGCCTCCGAGTGCACTTGATGGAACCTCTTAACTGGGTTCAGATGTTGATCCTGGTTAGTATAATGGTATAATAATAATAATAATATGCTTTATTGTTCAGAAAAAATACAAAATTAAAATATATATCACTGGTCTCCACACTAGGATTCCCTGTGTCGTGGAGGCCAGTCTCCTTCATCCTTTTCAAAAAAATAAAAATACAATGCAACATTAATATAATATAACAAATAGATAAATTATGGTCGTGATCAGATCAGGTGTAAATACAATGTTACATTATAAATTTTATTGTAAAGCAAACAAACAAAGTACAAGATAAGCTAAGATAAAAAAAAAATATATATATGACACTAAAGTATATATATATGACACTAAAATGTGAATTGTGTAAGTAGTGTGTGTGTGATTTATGTGTGTGTTGTGTGTATTGTGTGTGTGTAATTTATGTGTGTGTTGTGTGTGTGTGTTGTTTTTGTATGTGTGTTGGTGTGATTGTGCACTATATGTCTTAATTGAGTGTAATTAAAGTTGTATAAAAAGCGTTTAAATAGAATTTTAAATTTTAAGCAGTTTTTCTGTCTCATCGTAACCCAGGCCTTTTAAGTAAGTTTTAATA
The DNA here is from genome assembly GCA_949126915.1 of Musotima nitidalis. Lineage (NCBI taxonomy): Eukaryota > Metazoa > Arthropoda > Insecta > Lepidoptera > Crambidae > Musotima > Musotima nitidalis. The sequence goes on from OX421429.1 coordinate 6,594,163, forward strand.
AGAAATTTGCATTTAAATCTAGTCGTAGGTAATAAGTTAAGTTTGTTGTTTAGCTTATTATAAAGGAGAGGCCCCATACTGTGAAAGCACCTTTTGCCAAAATCAAGTCTACGTTTCGGTATATACCATCTAGTTTTCCTTCTGACGTGTAGTTTGGTATATGCTAGTCGAAAGCCATATAAGAGACCCTATTGATTAATCTCAGCCCCTTCATAAATGAATATTTTCTGACAATTACGCCATTTATTTAGTTTCAAGATACGTATCATAAAAAACTTTTGTTATGTAAATAACGTTACCGTAACATGAATACTTTTTAATACTTAGGGAAACACCCAAACCAGAACAAATATTCATATTTATACACAGAACGAAATTGCCGGTGTGGGAATCGAACCCACTACCTTAGGGGCTGAGTGCGGGTATACTCGCCTCTACGCCATATCTTTTTATTATTACGATTCTAACATAGCTCAGCGACTACCACATATAATGATAGCCAGGACCATCGGATTAACGTGCCTTCCGAAGCACAAAATCGCTTAGTCAATCCTTCATATCCTGGATTTACACATACAAAAATCCATATAGAAGAAAACTAGAATTCTTCTAGAAAGATAAATCTCTTTCAGCCAACCGCATTAAAAGTATTAAAGAGTAACGAGCAGAATATAATTTGAAAAATAATAATACTAACATGAAGCGGACGCGAGTGTAAGGTTAGTCTGAAGAAATATTATTTACAGAACCCACATTAGATGAAGACTTTATTTTAATAGCTATGTTATTGTATTAGTGGCTTACGCAGACAGATAATCCCTGAGAGGTTTACGTGTGCGGAGGAAAGCAATAAGATTATTTATATGTAGGAACATAAAATATACTTTATGGTCTTGAAGATCAACAGGATCATTTAGATTCGTCAAATTTTTACAACAAAATGGAAGTACGATATCTTTTTTTTAAAAACAATAAAAGAAATATGAGCGGTACCATAATCAAGAAATAAAAGCAAATGGATTATCTGTCAAAATTTGTCAAGGACTTTGAACGTTTGGTGCTTTGAACAATAAAAAAAAACTTAACTAATCTTAAACAAAATGTAAACATACATATTTATTATAGAACAAGGTATAAGGGGTGACCTACACCTGCCAATTTTATTAAAGGACGAGACTCTGGCAAATATAGAAGTTCCCGGTAAGCGGCAATAGGCTCCCCACCTATTGCGTGGGACCAACTACTGATTGGCGAAATGTGGGCGTATAATATGCCTCTGCCTACCCTTCGGGGAAACAGGCATGATTGTATGTTTATTATAAAAACATATTTACGAATGTATACATACATTCAATCTATTAACTTTTTAATAACAGTGACTTGAATACTAGTAAATTTTACGTTGAAAATATAAACTTAGAATAGTATTATCTCTCTCACTTAAGACTAGAGAATAGATCGATCAATTAGTGTCTATCGTTAGTGAATGAATGTTCCAATGTTTATTTTTAGTACTACAAAACAAATGTCATTCATTAGGGCGGCGGCGACCACCCGACGAGTATTTCGTAGAAGATCGATCTATACGAGAAACACAGAGTGCTTAATAGATCGGTTTTCTCGGTAATCGCTTTAATCAATATTGAGTTTCGTTACATTTACATACTAAGTGCCTATTATCTTAAGATTTCTTTGAGCGTCGGTTCTAAACTAGCAAAGGTTTGTCTAAGCTCTTAATATTTTTTTAAAGATAAAGTATTTAAATATAATCTTATTGAACTTTAAAAATATTGACTCAGCCCTAAAATTCCTTATTACAAGTTAAATTACTTAAATATTTGTATTAGTTACTGCTCTAGTTCTGATGAAATATGCTTTTACTCGTTTCACAATTTTTGTTAAAGTTTCCTATTAAGTCATTAGTCATTACCTAACTTGTAATATCGAAACTAAATTTACCAAATAATAGTACTTAAATAAAACATATACTGTTTACTATAAAAGTACAGAGAAGATGAAATCAATCTGTATTAGTAAATAATTGAATTAAGAGCCTAAGGCTATTTTCCACTACACGACAAAATAATTTACTATATTAAGGGGGCCTGCACAATAGTTCTTAATTTGAATCAAGCTAAATTTGATTTAAAATGCATTTCAATAGTTTGTTTAAAGTTGAGAGGGACAGACGATGTTTTAAATAGATTTAGCTCTAATCAGAATTAGAGACAGTTGTGCAAAACACATTAAAAAATTTCATATAAAAATAAATTGAATGTTACCAACAATGTTTCGCAGTAAGTTCATTTTACTAGTTAGTTAAACGTCTACTTCGAATCGATATCTATTGTAGCTTGCGACTAAACTACCTATGTCATTAGGATTTCATGAGTCCATTCTCGTACACACTCGCATAGGGAATAGTTTCGTAATACTTTAGAGAACCTCGTTGGTAGTTATAAGGAATTATGCAACATAGTATGGGCATTTCATTTTGTAGTATTATTCAATATTTATATTATTGCTTGGGAAATATTTCAAAGAGAAAATTGAAGTGAAAATAAATGCTTTATTAAATTTGAGCTCACGATGGAGCAACTAAGAATGTATAATTAACTAAATTCTACTGTGTCAATTCTCTGCAGGCGGCAGCCAAAGTAAAGAATTGGGAAAGAAACTCGTGACATTCTCCTGAAATCTACAGTTTAAAATAACAAAAAAGTGTAAGCTAGCCTTAGCTCAGTACTGAAAGATCAAACTTCAAAACTAGAAATAAAACGATGATTGCTTTGATTTTCCTTGATTTAATTCCGTAACTATCTATTTTACTAAACACCTCCGCTCCGAATGACAGCTCTATATCAAGTGACGAGTATCAAGTATGTCTGTGTCATAACAACATTACTGCCAAAAGACTTATAAATCACAGGTATGATACTAGTGCCAGAATATAACAGTTACCAGATACTCGTCACTGGTAGTTAAATAGTAATCATAATAATATATTAAAATATTGTATGCTAAATTATAACACAACCTTACAACTCGGCCATCCTTTACTAAGTGAGTCCCCTCATAACCAACCTGTCTTGCACAATCTGTCACGATCTGCAATCATCTATGCGATACCATATGCTATCTGCACTGATTGCTCGCAACTTGCGCTTACACCAACGGCACAATCTGTCACGATCTGCAATCATCTGTGCGATACCATTCTCTATCTGCACTGATTGCTCGCAATTTGCGCTTACACCAAATGGCACAATCTGTCGCGATCTGCAATCATCTGTGCGATACCGATTACTCGATACCATTCTCTATCTGCACTGATTGCTCGCAACTTGCGCTGACACCAAACGTCACAATCTGTCACGATCTGCAATTATCTGTGCGATACCGATTACTCGATACCATTCTCTATCTGCACTGATTGCTCGCAACTTGCGCTGACACCAAACGGCACAATCTGTCACGATCTGCAATCATCTGTGCGATACCGATTACTCGATACCATTCGCTATCTGCACTGATTGCTCGTAACTTGCGCTCACATTACAAATCATAAAAAAATATTATCAACAAACACATAGTAACATTAACATCTGGAAATAATATTAAATTAACTTAATAATGAAAACATAACATAAATAATCAAACATCTGGGCTAAACTGCAACGCAGGTTTATTTATAATCAGTACTGATCGCTTTCAGTCCTAATCGAGTATCTTAATAACCTTTCATGACAACATCACCTGTTCTACAATAATCTACGATCATCTATGCAACATTGGATTAACAATGCTATACGTTTCTGCACTGATCGCTTATTGTAAAACATTCAAAAACCAATCTACTACAAATTACAATAATAAATAAAATATAATTATTTTATGTTATAAAAATAATTCCAATCGATAAATAGTTCTAGGGGTCGATTTCCCTATGAGCGTTTAAAGATTTATTGTCATTATCGCTTGCCTCAGAGTCGTAATCATTTAAATTAAGCCATTGATGAACTTTATCTATTACTACGTTTTCATAACTTTTACTTCATTTCTAGTAAGTGGTGTGTCTGTCACAAAAAAACTGTCGTTCTCTAAAACTTTTACTATCCGATATGGACCCTGAAATTTTAGTCATGGCTTCGTACATCAGCAAAAATTTAGTCTCGTCAGCTAACAAAATGCTTTTAGTTCGGGTTATCACCTCGTCGTTACTTTGCACTGTCGCAATCCAGTCTTTCACTTCTTCATGTAGAACGTCAATAACAAGTGTATCGTATTCACTCGGTGACTCAGTTACTGGAGCACGATCTAGGGCATCTGCATGAGCCATGCGTGATTTTGCTCTGGGGTAATATTTATAAACTTATGATACTCTAAACAGCGAAAGACATAAGTATACTTTAAAAATGCCGTTTTGTAAAACAACGAAACTACAGAAAAGTGTTATTATCTTAGGAATAAAAGTTTTTAATAAATTGCCTCATAGTTTGAAGACAGTAGTCTCTTTTGGAAGCTTTAAACACAAACTTAAGCTATTTTTAATAAATAAAGCCTACTACTCTGTAAATTAATTTCTTTATGATAAAATTAATTAATGTATAAATTTATTCAAAAATAATATTAAAATTTACTTTTCTTTTCAATGTGACATAAATTGTGATTATATTATTCTTATTACTTATTTTGACTAATTTGTACTGTTTTTGCACACCTAGAAAGGTTAAATATGGCGAACAAATATATTTTTATAACATCTTCAAATTGTAATGTACCCATGTTATGCAAATAAACGATATGATTTGAAGTTTTTCTGAAATATTAGAAATCTCAATATACAAGCGAGCTATGCCGATAAGGGGCAACTGTATTATTTTCTAATCCTCTCATAACTGGTAATTTACTGACTGACCAAGTAGTTCTTATTTGAAATGCTTACACACATACATACATACACACAAAACATCACGCCCGCCTTCCCGAAGGGGCAGGCAGAGGCTAACAGTAAGCCCACACCTCGCCAGTCACACCGTCGGTCCCACGAAACAGGCGGCGAGCCCATTGCCGCCACCGATGCTTCATTGCGTTGTATTAATGTACACTGACTGCCTAGATCTATATATCCTTCTATTGCATGACCATTTACGTGTAAAGATATTAAATATTTATTATTATCAAAGTTATCAACATTTACTTGCATTACATTTGGAGGGCCTGGCAATCGCGGTCAATTAATTTTTAAATGCCCTAGTCTATTACAGACATTATATTTTAATATCTTTTTGGAATATCTGAAACTAGAACGACCTGTCTCATTACATTTATAACACATAACAGTTGTACTACCCTGAGCTTTTTATTTCCTATGATAATTAGCATAATGCTTAAAATTTAAAACGTTACTACTTGCTTGACCCCTCTTATCATGTACCCCAACCCTTGACCTATCATTATCAACATTTGAAAGTAATTCAATACCTGTTCGGGTTCTAGGCATGCTGAATGGCTGCTTTATCACCTAACCTTAACGAACGATCGTAATCCCATATAAAAGACAGTTCGTTAGCGCTTATTCCAAATATTTTACAACGATTTAGTAAGCTAATTTTATCAAAAAATATAATTCTAATTATTCATTAAACTTTCCCCGCTTAGATAACATTTTATTCTATAACTCAGTGTACTCATCACTACTGGGAAAGGAATCAATAAATTTATTTCTCCGCTTAGGCCATGAACATGACATCGTTGATAGGGCTTGACAACAAATACGAGCGACTCCTACTAAACGAGGCAAAGCATAGTGTATATGATCTGATCATTGCCCCAATTGTACAGTTCGGCGCACTCCTCAACTTTATTAAGCCACATTTTTAAAGTTTGACCTATGACCATATGACCAATCTCTTAACATTAGGGATAACATTGCCTAACATTAGAAACTTTTTGCCTCAGTAATATTTAAAAATGAAACTCATGCGCCGAAAAATAATTGAATTAAAATGCTTACCAAGCTCCAAGTCACGATGCCACTTACGTCGCTACCACATACGCTGCTACGACGACCCGACGAAGAAATCCTGTGTCTTGAACATCGCGTCTCTTTTCGGTTCCCCTTCGTACTGCGGCTTGGTCGATGATCGTGATCACGCCTACGGCTACGTTACAGAGATCGCTCTCTTGATCGACTTCTCCTATACATTGATACTATGACGTCTGCAACGTTTTATGTTAATTGATTTTTTCAACTTTTCGCGTGGTCAACACGTCGTTTGCGCCTCAGCTCCATCCGGCGTATTTTCACCCATTATTTTTTTTATTATACAACTGCTTTTGTAAACATTCAAGCTTAATCAAACGTGTTCGTTTAAAAAAATTGGGTATTGATTTTCTAGAAATTGTGGGTTTGGTTTCTTTATCCCACTTCTGAGATGAAAGATCAAACTTCAAAACTAGAAATAAAACGATGATTGCTTTGATTTTCCTTGATTTAATTCCGTAACTATCTATTTTACTAAACACCTCCGCTCCGAATGACAGCTCTATATCAAGTGACGAGTATCAAGTATGTCTGTGTCATAACAACATTACTGCCAAAAGACTTATAAATCACAGGTATGATACTAGTGCCAGAATATAACAGTTACCAGATACTCGTCACTGGTAGTTAAATAGTAATCATAATAATATATTAAAATATTGTATGCTAAATTATAACACAACCTTACAGTACAATAAGGAAACTTCTATCTATTACAAATGTTATAATATAGTAAAGTAATTGTAGGAGTGCTATGAATAAATTGAGTTCCTAGGAAATCTTATTCAGAGCTTGTAAGACAGCACAACGAGATCAAACTATAATCAAAAGCCAATAGATACTAAAATATATTTGATATGAGTAAATGTGCGCAATGTAGTTTGCAGACATGGTTTAATATTTTGTGTAATGAAGAATCAATTAACTTAAATATCATAAAATAGTGAACTATTATGGTTTAAAAGGTTGTTAGGTAATTGTTGTCTTTCGTAATAATGCAGTATACACTGGAAATTATATAATTTTATGGACATGGTAATTCTGATTGGCAGAAAATAAGAAAAAAAAACTTAACTTTTTACATGCCCTGCCAGACTCAAGTATCTTTGGTTATGTTCAAAAAATAGTTGAACGTAGCAGTTCAGAAATAGTTACATACTTATCCGTTTAGTTAAAGATTTCTACGCTGCAGTCTCTTTTATACTCTACAAAACAAATTCTTATTTTTTTTTAAATAAGTCGGTACGGCTTCTGATCTCTATACTGAACAAGACCTTCGAGCGCGCGTCAGAGAAAAAGCAATTACGCGCAAAGAATGCAATTTGATGGGGACGTGAAGCGCAGAGTTACCATACCGTTCAATCATTAACCGGGGGCATAGTAAAGTTAGTGCAGTAAAATAATTATAAAAGATAAATTGTAAACTATGGATAAATATATATTATAAATTATTAGTATATTATTATTTATATTGGATAAATTGTAAATTATTTTATTATCTAGTGGCTTAACTACCATGTACTATTTGTTAGAGCGACAATAGCCCAATGGCGAGACCTGTAGGCTTCTAATTCAGAGATTCTAGGGTTCAAACCCGCTGCGACTTTTATAAAGTTATGTGCGTCATTATCGCTTGCTTTGTGTCTCGGAAAGTACGTTAAGCCGTTGGGCCCGGCTGTTATGAACATCTATGGCAGTCGTTATTAAAAAGTCAATGCCTTACAATATTCTGACAACTGGTTTAACCATAGAATGATGTTTCCGTTTGGGTTGTGGAGGTCAAACGGCAGTCGCTGTATGGAATAACTGAAGTTCAGCCAAATCTGATTAAACCACTGCGCAGACCCTGCGCCCTGGGCTTAAGTCTGGGGCAACCGGGACAATGCTAGAATATGATGAGGTACTATTTTTAAATAATTTATAAACTGCAGATAATAAATGCAATACATCCATGCCAAGAACTATACTGAATACAGGTATAATAAAAATTTCATCGCATTTTGTCATACTTACACTACACTTCAGAGGTCGTGGTTTCGATTCCTACTCAGGAAAAATCTTTGTGTGCATGAACATGAATATTTGTTCTGGTCTATGTGGTTTCCTATGTATATTAAGTATGTAAATGAAGATTGTATTTCTAGTACCAAACTAATGGACATATTTAAAAGAGCAAAGCCTGTGAGTTTCTTGCCAGTTCTTCTTACAGAGCGGTGGCTCGGAACTGGCACTTAGATTCACTTACACTTAATTATTTTTTGTTTTTAAATTGTTTTGTTGCATGTAAGTGAATCTAAGCTTCGTGATTTAGTGTAATATTATTTCGATTGTTTTTTTTTTTTCATTTGTAATCATGACGTTTTCAAGTACTATGTATAATAGTTTATGAAATAAATAATTTTTTACCTTTACCTTACCTTACCTTATGTATTTACAAAAAAAAAGTATTTAAGTATGTTTATCCGTTGTTAATTATCCATAACACAAGTTCTTAATGATACTCTTCTTGGAACTAAATAATTGGTGTAATTGCCAGAAAATATTTATTATTATTACTTTGACGAAAAGTTTACTCTGGCTTATTGGTATACATATTTTTTTCCTTATCGATTATAATGTTGTTAAGTTTAAAATAGTCGAAACGTTCTCCTTGCATTTCACTATGCAACGGTGGGTGAAGTTATTTTTAACCGCGTTTGAGTTATTGGTCGGATCATCACGGATCAGGGTTTATTGCACGCTTGCGATGGGCATTCGAACCGATATAGCAACAATATGATCTCGAGCACGTTCTCAAGGAGTTTCTGTCTGTTTACTTTGGTTATTCTTTTCATCAATATAAAATTCTATACTTTTTGTAGTTAGTGTTGCTTAATGATATATACTAGCTATAAACTCCGTTTCATTATTTAATTATATAGTTTATAAATAAGTGAGATTTGATTGATTGCTTGTATTTTTTTTTTTAATTTGATGTGTCATATGGTATTCAAATTAATTAATTCGTTACATGTATGGTAAAAATGTGTTAAAAAAGCTCCTCTCAGATATCGCGCTTGCAGTTTGTAAGAACTGAGGAACCAGACATAAATGTCCGTATTTTCTTAATCAAATCTTTTTCAAAGTTCTGGTTCGTGTTACAAGTGTTTTAGGACTACTACTAAATATATTTTTTTTGCAAATCCGAGGACTTATCCCTCGGTCTACAGTACGCACACGCACATACAAAAATGTATGGATACATATTAAAAAAATGACCTCCTAAAACTATAATCAAATTATTGACGGCCAAACCCAGTAAGTAATTGCAATACCTGTGCAAGGATTGTCTCACAACTTCCAGCAATGAATTTGTCAATTTAGGTCTACAATTTACAATTGTTGTCACTAGTTTATTTGTATACTTCATTTTAATATAATTAAGAACTACATACCGAACACACCAGACAAATCTTTGTGATTTATTTTGTGTTTAAAATCACGTGAAAAATTATGTTTATTATATAAATAAAAAAACCATACTACATACAATTTTTAAGACCAATACACATAAAAAAATTATATTAGTTAATAACAAATACATTCCGAAACTACTACTGATATGAAATATTATTTCAGTAATGGAAGTGATATTCTTTTTGAGTAGCATAGGATATATTATTAGTTAATTGACATTAGGGATCCCTACTAACTTCGACCAATATAAGCCATGTAGCAATAAAATTAGGGTACGCGGGCGAAGCCGTGAGAAAAAGTTAGTCATTTATAAATTTACAGTTGGATTATTTGACGACCGATATGGCGTGGAGGTCAGTATACCTGCACTTCACTCGAGAGGTCGTGGGTTCGATTCCCACACAGGACAAATCTTTGTGTGCATGAACATGAATATTTGTTCTGGTCTGGGTGTTCTCCTATGTATCTTAAGTATGTATTTACAAAAAAAAAAAAGCATTAATGTATGTTTATCCGTTATTTAGTATTCAAAACACAAGTTCTTAATGATACTTATATTGGAACTGAATAATTGGTGTGATTGTAAGAGAATATTTATTTTATTTATTTGTCCATTTACGTAAAACGTATTACGTTGCGTTAACAATCGCCATTAAATTTTGAAAGAGCTTATAATTGTAATATTTTCATTTGCACTGGTTTTTTTCTGTAAGTCGATTTATTTTAATTAGTTTAGTTAAATTTATGACACCAGATTTAACAATTATAAATAAGTCATAGAATTAATCTTCTAGATAATATTCATATTTGCCCCTAAATCGTCATGCTCATACATTATTCATAAATTCTAAAGCAAATATCAAAAGCAAGGCGATTAGTCTAGGAAAAAGCGTAAAAGATTTATTTTGGAAATGGAAAATATATAACTCGTGTCAGGGATTTGTGTCAGTAGATTTATTCATTAATATTTTTTACTTACAGATTAGACTGTGTATAGCTCAGGTACTTATGTATACTTTTTGGTTTATATATTTTCAGTATTTCTCAAATAGTATGAAGAGGTTAATTTATTTCTATGTTTATTTATTATTATCACTCAGCACCGGTTACAACCTAAACATGTATTGGAAGTATTGGTACAAGTTATCAGTGGCGTGCATACCCTACATTCCAAAAACCACTGCATATCTCAGGTTATGCATAGGCTTTAGACCTTTTTTTTCTAGATGTTAAATCACCGAATGACCGTCTCCAACTGTGGGTGGAGCAGGATGGTGTGTCAGACTTCTACTGACTAAAAACCATGCATGTTCCTTCTTGAGCCTGCTATATCCCGGGCCGCGGTAACACTTTCGAACAGTCCCGCAAATAGACTTAGACCCTCAGTCAAACTGTTTGAACAGTTTTGTTGGACGTCGTTTTTAACTTATATGTAATACAATATTCTTTGTAAATAAATAAATAATACTAATAATAAACAATACCATAATAAATAATAGTCCCCTAATAATTGATTTTCGTGTTCGCTTCTGTAAGACAACGGATAAAGGCTATACTCGTAATATATATATTTTGCCCTTTAATAACAAACTACTGGGCACAGACCTCTTCTTACTAAACAAGACAGGAGAGATTTCATTCGGGTCATACCCCACCACGTTTATTTATTTAAATAAATAAATAATCACACTCAAATATGTGCTTTGCGTAAAGAGAAGTCTAATCCACGAGTTTTGAACATAGCACAATTTTAGGAGAAGCCGAAGATAGATTTTGAATAAAACTTTGTTTTTTTAAAGTATCTTAGGTTAAGTCCATCAGTATACTTTTCCACGATGAATAATAAATAGAATTCCACTTCGAGGGTGCATAAAAAACATTTAAGCAGCCTTCTTTATAATATTCAATTAATATTATATATAAAAATATTATGCATTAAAATGCGAATATGCCTAAGGAACATTCAAGCAGCTTACTTTATAATATTTTTTTTTTTTTTACCTATAAATATTTTACACTAAAAAATAAGTAAGTCTCAGCAGTGACAAACTGTAGTCATAAAATTAATTAATGCATATTCTTGCACTAAACATACGATAACTTAAAATTCTCTTAATGGCATCTCTACGACGATATTACTCATATTGATTACAGTTACGTTATGTAGTAAATTATACCTCATCCGTTACACACATAAGGGACACTTTATAAAGCTTCTGTAATCAATACTTAAGTATAACCTTGGTATGGCGCCGGATATTATACGTAGACTACGACAAGCGCTTCATCCTATCTGTGGTCGAGATTATTTCTTTAAACGGGAAATAATTGGGATCTTAGAGATTTTCTCGTGAGAAGAAAGTATATGAAAATTGAGTCTTTAGTGACAACGTTTTTCTTTATCATACTGCTTTAGTCGTGCAAAAGATTACTATAAATCGAAAAAAAATTATAGAACGAAATTTTTTTTATTTTTATTTCGTACACATAGAGAAATTTAATTGTTCTTTTTCTTCATTGAAGTTAAATAAACTGTGAAAAAAACTGTCTCAAAGAATTAGAGTTAAGCGACGTTTTGTTGATGTTTTAATTGGAAAGGGAATTCTTATTATTATATTAGTATTTGTTCTTCGAACTTAATGGGATTGTTGTCATGTTAGGTCTTCTAACATTCGTCGGTGTCCTAACAACTTTTTGTTTAGAGCATAGAAAAGTAAAAAATACAAAGGTACTTACAGAAAACTTATTTATACTTATTTATTAGTTTATTTTTTTTAACAATTCTAAGAAATAACTAACTACTTCTACTTTTGACCCATGAATAAAAAAGCATCCGTGTATCATGTAGCCAGCTGCAAATTACAAAATATTTTATACCAAACGGTAATGCATAAATAACCTAAATCAAATATTCCTACTATAAACTTCCTTCCAAAAATTTCCAATTTGAGTAAGCTGTCGCAAACACAAAATATTATTGGCTTAATTATCAATACTGAAATAGGGACTGAACACACACACGGTTGGAAAGACAATAAAGCATATCTGTAACAAAAATTTTAAGTTCATAATGTCGAAATCATTATTCATATTATTTTTGACTATTTATGACAACTACAACTCTACATTCAAATATTGTTTTAAGTAAAATTATACTACATTTAAACAAAAACAATTTGTCATTTGAAAGCTTGAAACTTAAGCGTTTAAGTTACGCTAATACCATGCTGTTTTAGTGCTTGGTGCATAGGGATCCTACCTAGATCTGAGGAGCAAACCTCACCTGCAAGTGGTGCATCTGCAGCAATAGGCTCGCCACCTATTACGTGGGATCAACTATATAATTGAGGAAATGTGGGCATATAATATAATAATAATAATAAATGTCTCGTTAATTATTGCAACCAACCAAAAGTTTGAATTTGATTTTAGCGTGAAAATAAAACTCAAATAGTTTTGACTATCAAAAAAAAATGTTTTATTCAAAAGCGAACAACGAGAACCACTCATTATGAGTATTTTATTAATAAAGACTTATATAAACGATTACGCTATTGAAATGGCTGCAGCGCCATCTTTTGATACTTATGAGAACTAAAATTTTGACAACACTTCTAAATATCTAACTTTTTGGACAGCAGCGTTCTGGTTAGTGTGACACTGCGCTAGTTTCACACTTACTAGAACGCTGCTTTATTATAATAACATTATATTATTTTTCTCCACTTAAGCTCCTGTCAATAGTGTACCGGCGCGTGAGTATTAATTGAAATAAAGAATAAGATTATGGTTCTTAGTTTAAAATATAAATACAAAGTTCACTTTTCTTCCAAAGACCTTAGTTAACCAGGTACCGTCCAACAAAGTTTCTTATAGGACTTAAAGTTGAAAACCGCACTTGACCGGTTTTTCCATGAACGATTGCACCTTTAGTGCATAAGTTGGCTTCGAGCCAACCGGTTTCCCTGAATGGCTCAGGAAGGCATATGTCGCGTATATATTTATGGGACTTACTGACATACTGAATGGACCCACTTCTGCAGTAAGGTTCCAATTTTATGCCACAGATAGCATTTATTTAGAAAAATATTTTATACTACTAATATTTTGAAAAGGTGCATCTCAATTTGGTCTCTTGTCAATCTGGTTATATTTTATGATACAGGGTAGTCAAGGAAAATCTCTAATCTTCACTACATATTTGGAAACTGCTTGTAGCTCCGCGATAAAAGATTGTCTGAAACGATCAGTAAACTCAAGCAGAGTTCACAGAGCTAGTGGACCATCGCATTGGTATGCCATATTGAGTGCATCTGTGCTTCGAAAAGCACAGTTAACCATGGTTATCGATTGACAGTACTTTAGTTGTCATTAGGCCAAGTTATTGTTCTTATTAGGCGGCTTAAAAATTCAAGTGGGATCCAATATCAGGACGGGACATTCCTCCTCTAATCCGCAAACAGGCAGTGGGTCAGCGTAACCTTTGTCCAAGAGGCCTGCAAAAGATAACTAAGGGCACCCAGAGGTTCCCCCCCGACTGGTCTCCACCTTGTCGTGGTGGGGGGGCTGAGTACCTCCCGGTAGGGCGCAGGAGGCGCTAGGGAAAAGGTAACACCCAGAGACCGACGACTCTGGGTGCCCTTAGTACTGACTACCGGGGGGGAAACTAAGAGGGACCTGTGGAGGGCGCAGCGGGCGGTTCAGGAGGGCCCGTCAAGCAGCGCCAGGAGGGTCTTAGGCAGTGGGGGCAGGGGGCCCCTGCTGTCTAACCATAGACCCTCCGGGAAGTCGGCCACACACGCTATGGTCGCACAAGGAGGTAGAAGGGGCGCGTCCACTGCGCCTCTCTGAGGAGGTCCTCCCGGTTTTGGTCCGGGGGACGTTGGCCGCAGGCGGGGTGTCAGAAGCTTCAACCCAGGTACTGGCCCCCGCCTTTTTCTCAACAAGCGGCGGGCGTCGTCGGAAGATTTTTAGTGGGTATTACTGCTGGCAGGCGCGTCTGCTGGTGGTGAGTCCCACACCCCCGGAAGGTAGTGCGTAAAAGCATTTTGTTACCGACGTAAATCAAAAAAAAAAAAAAAAAGGGCACCCAGAGGTTGGCGACTCTTGGTGCCCTTAGTACTGACTACCGGCTAGGAGAGCCGGTCAAGCAGCGCCAGGAGGGTCTTAGGCAGCGGGGGCAGGGGGTCTCTGCTCCCCCCGAGCAGGTCTCCACCTTGTAGTGGTTGGGGGGCTGACTACCTCCAAGAAAAGTTAACACGCAGAGGTTGGCGACTCTGGGTGCTTTTAGTGCTATAGTCAGCCGGGGGAGAAACTAAGAGGGACCTATGAAGAGCGCAGCGGGTAGGCCAGGAGGGCCCCCGCCAAGCTGCGCCAGGAGGGTCTTCGGCAGCGGGAGCAGGGGGCAGTTGTCGAACCATGGACCCTCCGGGAAGTCAGCCACATACGCTACGGTCGCACGGGGAGGTAGAAGGGGCGCGTTTACTGCTGGCGGTCGTATCTGCCGGTGGTGGTGGTGGTGCCGGTCTGCCGGTCTCACACCCCCATTTCGGTCCCCCTTTGGCCGGAAGGCAGTGCGTAAATGCATTTTGTTACCGACGTAAAAAAAAGAAATGGTTAATTTTGGGTTATAAGGCAGAGAGGAAGCCTAAGCCAAGTATTGGAGCAGATTTAAATTGCCAAGGCTCTTTAAAACAATTTTATATTAAATTTAAGAAAATATCTATTTTCTTCTCTCCTCATTTTTATAAGGCAAAACGAGCGTTTTATACCAAGAAGATCCCGTAATAGGGAATCTAGTTTCCTTTACCTTAATTTACATGAAAAGTGTTAGAGCTAAAGTGTTTACGCAAACGAGTTTTTAATACTTTTTTGAAATAACAAACTCCAGGCCGGGTAATTTGTATTATAATGCACTTGGAGCTTATTGAATAAATATTGAAGAAAAGGCTTCATGTTATTAGTTGTGTTTTGTTACATAATCTTAAGAAGAGCGACGATAGCCCGGTGACGAGACCCCTTGCCCTTAAATTCAGAGGGTCTCGGGTTCAAACCATAGTGGCGCACCTATGGCTTCTCGAAGTTATATGCTTACGCACCCAACTTCGAGAAGCCATAATCGCTTGCTTCTTGCCTTGGAAAGCACGTTAAGCCTTTGGACCCCTCTGTCTAACTGTAACAACTGGATTTCAGCCAAATCTGGCTTAACCAGTGAGCAGACCCTATGCGCTGGGCTTAAGTCTGGGGCAACCGGGATAATGCGAGGATATGATGAAGTTACATAATCCCAAGCCGATTAATCATTAATTCAATTCAATTCAATGTTTATTGCACTCCATAATGTTTTACATAAGGTTACATCTACACAAGTTACAATTATGGACCCTGTTGGGCAGAGAGAGAGAGGAAGCATACTAGGTCCTTTTTTAAATTAACCACATATGGGGTAGGCATAAATATTGCTTTAACTATTTAAGAGGGTTGCATATTATTTCAAAAGCACGGGTACGCTTTCTGTGAAATGCAACAGGATCTTTTTAAAAAATAACCCGTATAAACCCCAAATAGCTTCATAATCCAATCAAATCTCTTATAATTCTTCAACGAATAAATAAATAAATAAATAGTCTCTTACAATCACACCAATTATATAGTTCCAATATAAGTATCATTAAGATCTTGTGTTATGGATACTAAATAACGGATAAACATACATAAATACTTTTTTTTTGTAAATACATACTTAAGATACATAGGAGAACACCCAGACCAGAACAAATATTCATGTTAATTACACAAAGATTTGTCCTGTGTGGGAATCGAACCCACGACTTCTCGAGTGAAGTGCAGGTATACTGACATCCACGCCATATCGGTCGTCTATGCTTGTTAAAAGCAGGGTTTATTTGTATAATAGTACAAAATGGCCAAACAAGTGAATAAATTATTAGATTCCAAGTTAGAACATCCAGGAATCGAACAGTTCAACAGCCTCAGGCTTTAAATATAACCTGTAAACCTTATCGGTTTATTGTGTAACATGTGAGAGTGTGTCAAGTTTATTTAAAACTATTCTCAATTAAAAGAGTAATTTGAACTCTTTCTTTCGCCATCTGTTTTCTGAGTACTTGTCAATCGCTGAAGGATCATGCTTATAAAACAATCACCTAATGGTAAGCTATCCCTTCATCAGTTTTCTCAGCCAATTGGAGTCTATTGCTGTACATGGTCTCCGCTAAAGTTATTCACGTTGATTAATCTTAAGCTGACTGCATGGACTGGCTTACCGCCACCTTGACCAGAACAACGGTTAATCGGAAGGTCATCCTCTATACGTTTGCTAGTTCCCGGTCGCCATTGAGAAATCTTAACACCCTATCAGTTGTCGTGTCACTCATTCACTTGAGCTTGAAAATTCGTATTCATGTATCTGTCACATTAATTTTTCACGGATTTTCTTATTAATGATTCTACCACTAAGAGGCACTCTGTCCCTCTCTCCATTACGCGCTGAGCGAACTTGAGCAGTTCTTAGAAATTAAGCACTTATCTTAGAACTTGAGCACTTGTCTTAAAACTTGACCACTTTTCTTAGAACTTGAGCACTGGTCTTAGAACTTGAGCTCTTGTCTTATTTTCAAAGTGATTTCAATACCAATAATACTTATCTCATATTTGCCTCATTACATGCTTAAGCGGAAGTGAAATGATTATTTAACTAATGAAGTTTGAGGAAGCATAATCAATTTGCCATTAACTCTAAGCTCAAACAAAAACGTGTTGCGGCACAGTTTATGCGCGTAATTTTTTAACGTTTGCATTAAATAATATAAATATGCAGACAACGTGGGCTTGTCTTGCAATGTTTTCGGATTTCTTAATCATGATATTGGGATAATGAGCTCAAAGATTATTTGTAAAAAAAATTAAAGATAGATACTTAACATTCAAATGAACATAATTATAAATAGTCAACATTATAATAGGTTGGGGAAAAAGTCTTTTCGTATTTTTGTATGAAAAGTCAAGACATTTTTTTCAAAGTTTATTTACATTTATTTACAATATATATGTACCGTTTTGTTGAATAACTTTCTGCCATTTTGTGGGCAGAGACATTATCCCGTTACTGTAGAAACTTTGGGACTTCTGATCAAAAAAACGGGACAAATAGTTTTGGCAGTCCTCTCTTGAGGTCAACCTTACAGAACCTAAAGAATTCTGCAGAGACCGAAACAGGTGAAAATCTGAAGGCGCAAGGTCAGGGCTATATGGTGGATGCACTAGGACCTCCCAGTCGAACTCTCTTAATTTTTGCTGAGTGGCTAAAGATGTGTGTGGTCTAACGTTATCGTGATGAAAGACCACACCCTTCCTGTTGATCAATTCCGGCCGTTTTCTCTCGACTGCTTCCTTTAATCTCATCAGTTGCTGGCAGTAAAGATCAGAATCGATGGTTTTGCCGGGCGGTAAAAGCTCATAATAAACAATGCCCTTCCAATCCCACCATACACACAGCATCACCTTATTTCGTGTTAGGCCAGGTTTGGCCACAGTCTGTGAAGCCTGGCCAACTTTCGACCACGACCTTTTTCGCACGTTCTTGTCGTACGTGATCCACTTTTCATCGCCAGTTATCAATCTCTTCAAAAACGGCTCGGTTTCATTACGTCTCAATAATGAATCGCAAATGAGTACACGGTTCATTAAGTTTCTTTGAGTGAGCTCGTGTGGCACCCAAATATCGAGCTTTTTTGTATAACCAGCTTTCTTCAAATGGGTCAAAACTGTTTTGTGGTCAATTCCCAGTTCTTCAGCTACATCGTAACTACTAATATGCCGATCTTGCTCCACTCTTTCAAAAATAGCGTCCATTTTATTCGTAACAGGGCGACCAGAGCGAGGTGCATCTTTAACATCAAAATTTCCGGACTGAAAACGTTTGAACCAAATTTGTGCTACTCTTACTGACACTGCATCAGGTCCATAAACATCACAAATTTTTTTCACTGCTTGAGTTGCATTTTTGCCTTTTTTATAATAAAATTTTAAAATGTATCGAATTTCTTCATTAGATTCACTCATTTTTACGGAGAGAAAAACAAATGAAAAATAGTGGGAAACAACTTTTTTTTATTTTTTTCTTTTCTTTATAATGGAACCTTTTTAATGTTACCAAAACCAGCCAGACACAGATAGTACAGTCAAAAAAATTTTATAATAAGTTTATACCTACGTTATGCGAAAAGACTTTTTCCCCGACCTAATATATGTATATTAAGTATGTATTTACAAAAAAAAGTATTCATATTATGTTTATCCGTTATTTAGTATCTATAACACATTATTAATGAATCTTATCGTGGAATTAAATAAATGGTATAATTGCCTGATAAATATTTATTTATTATCGTCCACTACTGCACTTAGGTCTCTCCAATGTTTTGTCCATGATTTTTGTGGTTAGGCATTAAGCATTAGCTCTTCAGGCAGTCAATTAATGTGTATCAGTCGTCAATCTTTGTGCGTTGTACACGTAAATTCCAGTCACGGTGTTTATTTCAGTCATATTATATGTGCCAAGCAGTTCAAACCAAAATTCCGGACTCTACGTTGACTGCTAGCATCGCCGCATAGATACTTTTTTAATATCCGATACCGTAGAGAAAAATGGCTGATAATCATAAATACCGGTGGTTTGTATATTTTTTGTCTGTAGTCGCTATAACGCTCTTAAACCATATTAATACCAAAGTTGGAGATAACTTTACATTAAAAGTATAATAGAACATCTCATTGTCACTAAATATTCTGCCATTATTATTTTTCAATATTCAATATTCATATATGAAGAAATAGCCAATAAATTTAACATATTGTTATTAACATAAATATTTAATATTCATAAATTTATTGCACTGACCTCTTTAGCTTTAGTGCCTTAAAATATTTATAAACCGTCGAGACTATCATTTACAGCAATAACTAGTAGTGACTAATACACATTGCAAATGTCGTAATAATTTTACTTTATCTCTGTTTTAATGTAGTTATTTGACCCAATATCTCAAGAAACGTTGTCATTACAAGAACGATAACTTAAAAGGATTTTGTAAACTGTTTTAATTTTTTTACAAGAGTACGCAAAAACAATCAATGGATACACCGCACACTCATATTATATCAAAGTGACTTTTGAATTGTCTTAATATTTCTTACTTTACTTTAAATGATTAAAGTGTGGTGGTGTGGTTATTACTTTATAAGTAAGTAAGTTGAATATGTATTAAATTAAGTCTGATCATTTGTGGAAAACCTGTATACAATTATTTTTTTTCGTAATTACTATCAAAATATGAAACCTAGGTACTTTAATATGGATTCAATTGGTAATTTTGAATAATAGATTTATATGATAATTAGGTCTGATATGTCGAAATAACCTCAAACTAAAGCGAAGAATAACTTCCAGCAGTAGCTTGATTAAAGAAAAATCTCGTCAATTTTATTTTCCCGCCAGATGATTGATGTGTGTAATTTTATATTTAATTTTTTTAACGCCACAAAAATGCATATATGCATACCGATCGGGGGTCCGGACCGAGCTTACCACGCTGGACAGGCGGGACGGTGATCGCAGATTAAACCAGTACGCAGGATGACGCTGCTGCCCACCCCGTAGGATTTTTTTTCGTCGAATTTTACGACTCCCTGTGTGATGCAAGCGGGTAGCACTATTCCAGGCAATACCACATTGCACTTACTGATTATTAAAATGACTTAATTTTAACGCGCTCATTGACTACCAAGCAGGCTTAAGTGAAAAATAATTGGGCAAAAAGCTAGTCAAGTTGATTGTCCAGCCATCCAGGGAGAAATATACTCAGAAATGTTTCGTCCATATGAATCTCAGCTTTAGCATTTTTGTGTTGACGGGCTAGTGTCGCATAAAAAAGTAAACTCCGCATTTCTTATACATTTGCCAACTGCAAATTGCTGCATAGCCGGATTGTGAAATTTCAGATTCAGATCTAATTTCGAGTTCAAAGTGAGATTTTGCGTCACCCTGGCTGAGCTAGTTCATCGTACTCGTAGAGGGAAAATTTATTTCTAGTCACATTTAGATGAACGTATCTGTTTTATGTCGGCTAGCGTCATCGCTAATTTTCTGTTTCTGTGAAACGTTCTTTAATTAAGACCTGAAGAACTGTGTTAGTCATGTTACTTGTTGGTTTGTATCTAGAAAACAATGACGTGTCTGTAGATTTGGAGTATTTGGCATCATGCTTTATTTATTTGGCTTTATGTTGGACAGCAAGAATGTTATTGATTTTGAGTTAATCAACAGTTACTCTTTGATTCTCTTTTCATTATTATAGTTAGTGTTATTTAATTTAACATGCGTTTCTTTGAATTTAAGATTATACATATACAAATTAGATTTTCGGTTTAATATTTTACTAGTTTCTTGATTCTGGCTCTCGGCTTTGCCCTCAAGGACTACAGTGTAACGCGTCGAACGATCTGTTTTATATGCCCCACTTAAGATATGATTGAATTCTCTGTTTATGGTTTTCTGCATAAAACTATCCTATCTTCTCTAACTCAATATAAATGTTATCTAAATCGATTACTAATCAAAAGGTTAAGGTTTAAGGGACAAAGTTATAAATAATAATAAATAAATATTATCTGACAATTACACGAATTATTTAGTCCCAAGTTAAGTATCAATAAGAACTTGTGTTTGGATACTTAACAACGAATGAACATACTTAAATTCTTTTTATAAATACATACTTAATATAATATATTATATAGGAAAAAACCCAGACCAGAACAAATATTCATGTACATGCACACTAAATAACAATCTAATCTTATTACAAATGCCAGTTGGTTAGCTGGTTCACAAATAACGGAACAAGTTTATGAAAAGCCCCTTGTAGGTTTGAGTAGTTTGTAAATTGTAATCAAAAGATTACTAAACAAAAAACACAAAGAGCACTAGGGAAGGCCATAAAATGAAAGTTTAAATAAATAAATGGGCCTTAATGCTGTCTCCGGAGAGCTCAGCAAATAGTGGGGCGTGTTTTGAATTCTTTACGATCAGTTAACTTTACTGTCAATCTGTTTTTAACGAGATTATTAAACTTGTTTTTGTTAAGTTTTTCTCCTTTTACACAAATTAATGTACTGAAGGGATCTTTTGTTCAAATATCTTGAAGTGGAGGGTAAAATTTGGTAAGATTTTGTTATCTTATGAAATGCCGTTAATTTTTTCATTTCAAATGCCAGAAATAAGTAGGTAAGCAGTGGCTTTAGTCTTATCATAATGGACATGTGAAGATAAAAATATTTTATTGATTTAGGCGTGTTACTTTGCGGAAATCCATTGTAAGCAAGTGATGGATTAAAAATATCTTTGTAACAATTCCCGCTCTACTATAATTTTATGAAAAATCGAGAAACTATTCATCACGACACGTGTATTGCATCACAGGGCATCTTCAGGTAAGATACGAGCTGAAACGTTTCAGCATTGGTCGTGAAGACATAGTTGTTCTGAGGCTCCTATCTTACCTGAACAAATAATTTATTGCCTATTCTTCGATAGGCAAATGAAGTCGTTGGTCCCAGTTACCGCTATATACATAGTGGTAGTAGTTGAAACTCGATAAATTCTAACACCAGGATACAACTGCCTCCGCCAATATGCACGTCCGCTTATCCCTCTCACTTTGGTTAATGTTTAAAGGCACAAGCCCGTGAGACGTTAATTATTTCAGAAGAATTACATACATATACATGCAATCACGGCCAAAGGGGTAGACAGAGGTACATTATACGCCCACATTTCGCTAATTACATTATTGGTACTATGTAATAAGTGGCGACCCTATTGCCGCTTACTAGGAACTAATATGTTCGCCAGAGCCTCTCTAGTTGATCGGCATGTGCGCCACTTGAAGGGAAGGTTGGTTTGGGCTCCTAAGATCTTGGCAGGATACATCCATAAATAACAAATACTGCAATTTGAATTGAAGCTTATTATTTTACTATAGAGACATTTACGTCACACATCTAGAATATGAAGGTAACAATTTACTAGTCATACTCATATCACTAAAGGAAGCATTTACAAATAGATTTGTGGTTGTCATTTGCACTTACTGATTCCCACATAACTGTTTCCAACTCCCACGATGTCCCATCAATTGCATAACACTAGAGCTGTTTTTTACGTAACTCCTAAACCAATAAATTACGACTGGTCGGTGAATACGACAGACGTTCAGATAACCCAGAGAGTTTTGCGACCAAAGGAAGCCACATCTTAGAAAGAAATTGCTCAAGATAGTCAGTCCCCTATTTCTATTTTAATTCGATGCGTTTGTTTTTTTAGAAATAAGAAAAGTGATGATCGAATTAGCTAGGTAGTTATACGGTATGGTTGTGTTTTAGAGATTATAAAAGAGTATGTATTACATGCCATGATGAACTCAAAGCTTCATATGGAAATATATTTTTTTTATTTAAAATTTAAGTCATTATTACAATTATGTAAGAAATACAGTTGTTGACATTCAAACTGCCATACATTCGATACTAATCTCTTTTGTCAAGAGTGAAAGAGATTTCCGAAATATATTTCGCTTTGAGCGCTACTGCCATATTACAAGCCCACATTACGCCAATTTTATCGTTGGTCTCACCTAATAGGTGGCTAGCCTAGGGAACTTTTATGTTCGCACGACCCTCGTTCGTCGTTGACCAGCAGGTGAACCATCGGCAGGTGGAATTGGCTTGGACTCATAAGATGTTAGTTAGATCCATATAACATCCTATGTATATGAACATGTAATAGGTTGGGGAAAAAGTCTTTTCGTATTTTTGTATGAAAAGTCAAGACATTTTTTTCAAAGTTTATTTACATTTATTTACAATATATATGCACCGTTTTGTTGAATAACTTTCTGCCATTTTGTGGGCAGAGACATTATCCCGTTACTGTAGAAACTTTGGGACTTCTGATCAAAAAAACGGGACAAATAGTTTTGGCAGTCCTCTCTTGAGGTCAACCTTACAGAACCTAAAGAATTCTGCAGAGACCGAAACAGGTGAAAATCTGAAGGCGCAAGGTCAGGACTATATGGTGGATGCACTAGGACCTCCCAGTCGAACTCTCTTAATTTTTGTGGAGTGGCTAAAGATGTGTGTGGTCTAGCGTTATCGTGATGAAAGACCACACCCTTCCTGTTGATCAATTCCGGCCGTTTTCTCTCGACTGCTTCCTTTAATCTCATCAGTTGCTGGCAGTAAAGATCAGAATCGATGGTTTTGCCGGGCGGTAAAAGCTCATAATAAACAATGCCCTTCCAATCCCACCATACACACAGCATCACCTTATTTCGTGTTAGGCCAGGTTTGGCCACAGTCTGTGAAGCCTGGCCAACTTTCGACCACGACCTTTTTCGCACGTTCTTGTCGTACGTGATCCACTTTTCATCGCCAGTTATCAATCTCTTCAAAAACGGCTCGGTTTCATTACGTCTCAATAATGAATCGCAAATGAGTACACGGTTCATTAAGTTTCTTTGAGTGAGCTCGTGTGGCACCCAAATATCGAGCTTTTTTGTATAACCAGCTTTCTTCAAATGGGTCAAAACTGTTTTGTGGTCAATTCCCAGTTCTTCAGCTACATCGTAACTACTAATATGCCGATCTTGCTCCACTCTTTCAAAAATGGCGTCCATTTTATTCGTAACAGGGCGACCAGAGCGAGGTGCATCTTTAACATCAAAATTTCCGGTCTGAAAACGTTTGAACCAAATTTGTGCTACTCTTACTGACACTGCATCAGGTCCATAAACATCACAAATTTTTTTCACTGCTTGAGTTGCATTTTTGCCTTTTTTATAATAAAATTTTAAATAAAATTTTTTATAATAAAATTTTGGATTTCACTAGGTCCCTTATTTTTATTGTTATTTTATATATAATTCGTGTTAAATTTAGACTATTACAAGTGTATTTAATAGTTTTTATCATAATCATATGTATACATAACTGGTGAAGTGCTTTAGTAACGTATACAAGTGTCGTAACATTTCTGAATTGTGACCGTTGTAGGTTGTAAATTCAAAATCTGTGCTCAGTTTGCTTTAAAGTCAGCCTGTTTTCATATTAAAATTAACAAATAATAAAATTGGAACACAGTGTATGTTATTGTTGCGTTACTGTTTCACGTAAGTACCTAAATCATTTGGCTTGAGTAAGCAATTCCTTGTTACGTGTTGTTAAGTCGTTGTTTAACTTTAAACATTCATAATGCTCACTCGCAGAGCAGCCGTTGCAGCACGCCAACAGGAGGCGGATAAATTACAAGTAACTTTATTAGAATTAAAAAATTCCAAGGAGTTGTGTGCTCAGTTGCTAACTGAGAGAGAGGACAGCGAGAAGGAACTGTTATTGGTACTCGACAGTAGAGATAAGTTAAAAAAGGAACTCTGTACGTTAGAATGTGACTTTAATAAATTAAATTGTGAGCATGCCAAGCTTTATGAGACGGTAGAAAGGTTTACTGAGTGTAGCACTGAGTACGAGCAGTCCCTAAAGGAGATCTACACACTGAAGACCGCACTGCATGATGCCCACGAGCAGATATATGAGCTCCAGGAATCCCAACGGGAAAGTACATCTGCTCACACTCAGAGCCTTTTTGAAGAGTTAGTTGGCCCAGAGCCTCAGTTGGTTATCGCTCCAATTAAAGACCCTATAATTGTTGCAGAACAAGATACTTTCTCCAAAACAAGATTAGTAAATTGCAGCGGTAAAAAACTAAAAAAATATATAAAAATTAATAAATGTATAAAACAAGTGCAAAAGTTGTCAAAACAGAACAGAATATACATTAAAAAATTGAGATCATGCCAACTAAATGTAAATCTGGTGGATGAATTAGATTTGTATTCTTCTCAGTTAGAAAACAGTAGATTGAAATATGAAACTGACACACACATATTACAGCAAAAAATTCAAACTTTAGAAGATTCAATTATTTCATTACAAAAAATTAATGAAAGTTCAAAAAAAATTATTCATGAATATACGCTAGCAATGGATGATTTAATATCACAAAATAATTATAACTTAGAGCGGTTCCAGTCACTGACAAATAATCAGTCCTGCTTATGTAATCAAGTGAATGATGGTTTGTCCACTAGTGTACTGGAACCAAGTGTGTGTGTTAGTAACCCAAATAAATCCAAAGACAGTTCCTTCCAAACCACACCAAGTACACCTAA
This sequence comes from Musotima nitidalis, assembly GCA_949126915.1. Classification (NCBI taxonomy): domain Eukaryota; kingdom Metazoa; phylum Arthropoda; class Insecta; order Lepidoptera; family Crambidae; genus Musotima; species Musotima nitidalis. The sequence continues at coordinate 6,619,972 of OX421429.1, forward strand.
ACTTAAACCTAGTATTATCATGTACTGCGATGAGGTAGGACATGGCATGGGCTCACTGTTAAACTCATACCTAAAGGGACATAGCGCAATCAGCAATTGTTTGCCTTATAGTAGTCTTAAAAATATTTCTAAACAAATTTTAATGGACAGTAATATACATTCACAGGCAACACTGCTAATTCTTATTGGAAATAGGGGAACAGTGAACAAAAGTGATTTAATACAATTTTATGAAGCTTTGAACTCACTTAAAGTGAAAGAAATTATTATGTTCACTTTTCCCTATTCTCAGCATTTGTCAAAGTCCGAAAATGACCGAAGATACATACTAAATTTATCTTTGTACAACCTATGTACCTATAGTAATAAATGTAGAATAATTGACACTAACAGTATTGTTAGAAATAATTATTTATTGACCAAAGGTAGGTTTTACCTTTCCAATTATTTTAAACGACAAATAGTTTTGTCACTATTATATTTAATTGACATTAATATCAAGAATTTGGTACAATCTGCTTCTATTGAGCACTCCGACATAAATAATTAATTATTTGACAATTTAAACTAGGTGTTAAGACAAAAGAGAACTGTTTTTCTGGCAATAAAAAGTACACAAAGCAGAAACAAAATGATGTTATCAACCTGATTCACCAAAACATTAGAGGAATATTGGGCAAGGAACTGGAAATTGAATTGTTCATGAGCGATAATCATATTGATATTTTGTGTATTACTGAACATTGGCTAAATTGTAACCAGCTCATGTTCAATTTCAACAGTCACCTGTTAGGTAGTTCGTTTTGCAGGAGTGGTGCTATACATGGCGGATCATTAATTATAGTAAATAAACAGTTTAAATTCAAGGAGCGCCATGATATAGTCAATCTCTCTGTTGAACGTATTATAGAAATGGCCTGTATAGAAATGCAGCAGTTTATTGTATTGAGTGTGTACAGACCGCCTTCAGCTTCATATGATTTATTTGAAGGTATTATGGATAAAGCCTTAGGAAAATTTTGTAAAAGTAATAAAAAAGTTATTGTGTGTGGAGATTTTAATGTTAATTTGTTAGAGTGTTCCAGTCCATGTACAAGATTAAAGGCACTTTTTAAATCTCATAATTTGGTTAATTTGTTTCTGGAGCCAACAAGAATTACTGCTACTTCTGCTACTTGCTTAGATAACATTTTTACAAATATTATGCTAAGTGATAACAATAAAAAAATTATTAATCAATTAGATTCAGATCATTGCGGACAACAAATGTCTTTTATTTGTAAAAATGAAACTGTAGCTAAAAAAACTATTACATTTGTACCAAAAACCAATAATCGTTTTGAGAGGTTTAACAGTAAATTATTATGCTATAGTTTACCTTTTATAGATGAAAGCTGTGACCCAAATTTTTTATATAATGATTTTTTCAGCAGCTTTTCTAACACATTTAAATCAATATTTACTCCCAGAACGGTTAAGGTAAATAATAAAGCTACCTTTAGTGAATGGGCTACTCCTGGGCTACATAAATGTAGAAAGAGGCTGTATGAACTGTATGATGAGAAAAAATTAAACAACAGTGAACAATTTTATAATTATGTAAGAAAATATTCTAAAATATTTAGAAAAGCATGTCATACGGCCAAATCTTATTATTTAAGCTCTAAAATAAAAAATTGTGATGATAAGATTAAAATGACCTGGAATATTATTAATAGTGAAACGGGAAAAAGTAAAAATTATAATACTGAGTTTAAACTTAACATTGATAAAAAAACTCTTACATCTGACTTAGATGTAGCCAATGCTTTCGAAAACTTTTTTACTAATATTCCAGTGTCTATCACAAAAGATTTAAATTGTTCGCCCACTTTAGCGGAGTCTATTTTGAAAGATAACGTGAGTATATGTACAGTAGATTTTACGTTTAGTCATGTTACATCTATGGATATAATTAAGACATTCAATACTCTTAGTGTTAAGAAAGCTGCAGACCTCTGGGGCAATTCCATAGTAGTTACCAAGCCTATCATTGTTTCGGTGGCGCACAGTTTGGCTCTAATATTTAATAAATGTGTAGATTGCGGCAAATTTCCCGATCTAATGAAAGAAAGTAAAATCATTCCATTATATAAATCGGGTAGTAAAACAGACCCAACAAATTTTCGACCTATCTCAGTGCTGCCTACATTTAGTAAAATTTTTGAAAAACTTGTTTACAACCAGATGTTAATATTTTTCAATAAAAATGGATTAATGCATTCAAAACAATTTGGATTCACTAAGGGTCGCTCTACAACCGATGCAGGTGTTGAGCTTTTAAAACATATATTTGATGCTTGGGATAATTCTTTGGACGCTTTAGGTATTTTTTGCGATCTGTCCAAAGCTTTTGACTGTGTTCCTCATGAAGCATTGATAAAAAAATTAGAATATTACGGAATAAGAAACTCCGCATTGGATCTTCTCACTTCATATCTAAGTAATAGGATTCAAAGGGTTGAGGTTAATGGAAAGCGATCTCAGGGGTCTGTTGTAAAAATGGGGGTACCGCAGGGCTCGATTCTCGGCCCGTTTTTGTTTTTGATTTATATGAATGATTTGCCATATTTTGTTAAAGAAAACCACGAGATAGTTTTGTTTGCTGATGATACATCATTATTGTTTAAGTTAAAACGAAATCAGAATTTAGACGAAGTAAACAGTGCAATCTCGAAGGTGGTGCACTGGTTTGACGTTAACAATTTGCTATTAAATGGGGCTAAAACGAAATGTATTAAATTCGTGACGCCTAACGTCAGACAGGCAAACTCTACTATTATGGTAAAGGAGGATGAGTTGACCCTTGTGGATACTACCAAGTTTTTAGGGATTACTTTAGACTCTAAGCTACAGTGGGGCCCACATATTGGTGAATTGTCGAGTAGACTTAGCTCTGCAGCATTCGCGGTAAAGAAAATTCGCCAATTAACAGACGTTGTAACAGCTAGGCTAGTTTATCATAGCTATTTCCATAGTGTTATGTCCTATGGTATTCTTCTGTGGGGTTGTGCCGCAGACATTCAAACAATCTTTGTGCTGCAGAAGAGGGCTATTCGAGCAATTTATAATCTCCCGTGTGGACATTCACTAAGGGAAAAGTTTAAAGAAATTGGTATTTTAACAGTGGCCGGTCAATTCATTTATGATAACCTGGTTTATGTACATAAGAATACTGACCAATTTAGTAAGAAAAGCTGTGTACATAACCTAAACACAAGGAATAAGCATAAATTAGTTGTACCTGCCACTAGGCTCCAAAAGATAAACAAATCTTTTAAAGGTCAATGTGTGCGATTCTACAATAAAATCCCAAGCAACATACAGCAATTGAGCCTAAATAAATTTAAATTAACAATAAAACACAAGCTGTCTTCAAAGGGATATTATTCTATTAAAGACTATATGGCAGATAAAAATGCTTGGGATTAAACTGCCGTTTCATACAGGCTATTCTAATATGAATGACTTGAAAACATAAATATTGTTAAGGTTATGTTATATTGCATTGTATAGCTTCACAGACAAATGAAGATTGTAATTCTAGTACCAAACTAATGGACATATTTAAAAGAGCATAGCCTGTGAGTTTCTTGCCAGTTCTTCTTACAGAGCGGTGGCTCGGAACTGGCACTTAGATTTACTTACACTTAATTATTTTTTATTTTTAAATTGTTTTGTTGCATGTAAGTGAATCTAAGCTTCGTGATTTAGTGTAATATTATTTCGATTGTTTTTTTTTTTTTCATTTGTGATCATGACGTTTTCAAGTACTATGTATAATAGTTTATGAAATAAATAATTTTTTACTTTTACTTTTACTTTTTAAAATGTATCGAATTTCTTCATTAGATTCACTCATTTTTACGGAGAGAAAAACAAATGAAAAATAGCGGGAAACAACTTTTTTTTATTTTTTTCTTTTCTTTATAATGGAACCTTTTTAATGTTACCAAAACCAGCCAGACACAAATAGTACAGTCAAAAAAATTTTATAATAAGTTTATATCTACGTTATGCGAAAAGACTTTTTCCCCGACCTAATATGTACAAAAAAAAGAGTGTTTATGTATGTTTATCTATTATTTAGTATCCATTACACAAGTTCTTAATGATACTTATCTTGGAACTAAATAATTGGCGTAAGAGTCAGAAATATTAAAATTATACATTTTAGTAAAGTCCTAAGAAAAGATATTCTGTTATAATAAAGAATATTAATAATTCTTTAAGCCACACAACTATGATTAAAAATAATTATAATTACAATAGTTACTTATATTCCCAGACCAAGACAAATAATGAAGTTTCAAGTGTTGGAATCGAACCCACTGCATCGTAAGAACGGGTACACTAAACTCCTCACTAAGGTTATTGCATTTTTAATATTCCTTATAAGTTTTCAGTTTCAGATTCAAATTTCTCACAAGTGGCTATAAAAGAGTTTACCAAAATGGTACAGATATAGCTCACACGATTTACAAGATTAAGTGGCAATAAACCGCTTGCAACTCACTACGAACCAGCGGCGGCTGGGTTGGGATGAGAAACTGAGTGAGAATTTAGTTTTGACCTATGAATTTACTGAGCCATTTTTACATCATTACATGAGGAACTTACGTCGCTTTGGGGAACCACGATTTAGAACTTATTATTTAATTAATCACACATAACATCGTTAGTATAAATGTGACAGATTATATCAAGAAACTTTTGATACATAGATTTTAATGCCGCAAGTCTATATATAAGTATTAAAATAAGTTTAATTTTAATTACTTTTTTAAAAAATACTTTAATAATGCAATATTACATGTTAATAAACACATAACTATAAAATAGACATAAATTTGTAAACAGATTAATTAAATTAACATATTAACAGGTTGCCTGGAAGAAATTGCTGTTAGCAATAAGGCCGCCCATTGTATTACTTTTTTATATTTAGTGTACAATTAAGTGTTCATTCATTCATTCATATGTACAACGAACGAAATAAGTCTCTTCCTCTCTCCTACTGAACTATGTTGTGCTTGTCAGGGTCCGTAATTGATTCCATATTATTTATGTCACCATCTATTGTAACATTATAGAATGAAACAATGTATCGAGTATTAAAAAACATTTTGACGGATATTTTTTGTTAACCTTAATCCTTTGGTACAGTACCACAGACTTATCTGAACCGGTGACGGCGTCGCTGTTGTCGAAATTAGTATTGCTGCTTAATGAAATTTCAATAATTTTACGCGTAGTGTCCTGGTTTTAAAATAACTTTTTGTCTCTCCTTTTAAGTTTGGCAGTTTGCATGTACGAGCTATTACATCTAAACCGACGATATAATTCTTTATGAATTACTTACTTTCGAACTCCTGTAAACGATGCTCGAAGTCAAGTTAAATTCTCTGCGGTCTGATTTGATTAATTCAATGTTGTTAATAATAATATTAAACTGGTAAGATAATTAAATCATAAGGTTTTTGTAATTAAAAGGTATTTTTAATCATAAACAATGTATACTTTGTATTTTGGCAACCAGTCCAATAATGCAAGAAATTAATGAGTGTGAATAAAGCTTAAAGTGTGTGCCAAGATCGTAGCAACTGGAAGGATGTGATCTCTGTCTACCCCTATTGGAAAGAGGCGTGACATTATGTATGTATGTGTGTATGTATATTTTGTTCAACAACCATTAAATAATAATGGTTTTTCTTTTTATATTTTCAAATAGTGTTTCCATAATTGTTTGGAATACAATACAAAATGTCGATGTTATAATAACAAATGTAATAAATGTAATTAAAATAAAGTCAAAATAGTCCTAGTAGTTTTGTAAGATTAGTATGGATAGTTATGGATTATAGTGCATGTAATAACTGAAATTCAGCCAAATCTGGTAACATCAGTGAGCTGGTAAGACCTTTTTTTATTGGGATGGAAAACCATCAAATGACCTTGCCCCGCTGCGGGTGGAGCGGGAGGGTGTTTTTTTTTTAATGTGTCACTATATAATGGCTACATCCTGCTTGACGGTAAGCAGTCGATGCAGTTCAAAAAAAAAATTAAAGTGCTTCATACCTTGAAATAAGCACGGTACAAAGCGCATCCACTCATGACGGCCTGAAAAAATGCCGTTTCACGCCCCGCTTAAAAGACCTGGGATCATAGGAATTAGGAAACTCATGAGCTGGCAGCGCATTCCAGAGCTTAGTGGTCTTGCTCAGAAAACGTCTTCCCAAATTTCTTGATTTCAAGTGCTGATAGTCTGCACAGTATAAGGATGGTTTCTAAAATCAGCACGTGTTGTTCGGGAGAGGAAAGGAGAGGGCGGGATAAGATCGAAAAGCTCCTCAGAACACACTCGCTTTAGTAGTTCCGGTAGAAGACACTGAGAGATGCAATGTCTCTACGCAGCTGTAGATCCTCGAGTGAGGCTGTTACCTCAGCATCCCCTATAATGCGAACCGCTCGCCGTTGCATTCTGTCAAGTGCGTCAAGGAGGTAGGTGTGTCAGACCTCTACATTAAACCTTCCATGTTCCTTCTTTTGAGTCTGCTACGTAACGAGACCGCGGTAACCCTTTCGAACAGTCCAGCAACAGTAAGCAGACCCTGGGCCCTGAGCTAAAGTCTATTGCAACTGTATAACGTTAGTATATGATTAGAATGGATTATTGGGTTCCAAGTTTCTTTATATGCCTTTAATCTTAAGAACAACTTACCAAGTTTCATGTGAAGTTTAGGACTTGTTCTTAGTTCTATAATCGGTTTAGAAGCTGCATACTAGCTTTAATTGTTTGTTGTGGTTAAGCCAGAGTATTGTTTAATACTTGGGAGATCCCCTCGGTGCCAACAAACTACTGAAAGTTTAAAACTTCTTGCTTGATGTAGACTTAAGCTTATAGTGTAAGGAAGCAAAATCTCTTCCTGCAAAATCTTTTATATAAAAAATGTACGGAACATAGATTATCTTTCATGATATTAGGGTAGATTATAGAAAGGTGGTATAGAAATATTTTATGTTAATTTTTCGTCATACCCCAAAGTTATGTTCGCCAGAGACTCGTCCGTTGATCGGCAGGTGCACCACTTGCAGGTGAGGTTGTCTTGACCTCCTTAGGTCTTAATAAGATTTCTATACCCCAGTGCTGTTTTTCCTGATCTAATGTTCTAACCGCAGATCATAACTTTTTTATAGATTTATCAAATCGTAATTCCTCATTACGCTAAGCATTAAGTAGTTTTTTGTACAGCCTGGAGGTCATAACACTGGCAGATATAGGTTTTTGTCCAATTCTTCTTTACTTAAGCCCCTGTGCGCAGTAAATGATTGCGTTAGTTGATAATTGGATGATGATAAAGCGTAGTTTTATTATATAAAAGACATACATACATTCACGTCTATCTCCCTTCATACTTCGCTAATTATATAGTTGGTCCCACGTAATAGGTGACGAGCCTATTGCCGCTTACCGGGCACTGTAATGTTTGCCAGAGCCTCGTGCGTAGATCGGCAGGTGCACCACTTGCAGGTGAGGTTAGCTTGAACTCCGTATGTCTTGGTAGGATCCCTTTTCACCCCTTCATATACTTAGCTATGAGATTACATATAAAGGGCAAGAGATTACTGTTTTCTGAGGTTATTAAATTATCATAAAGAATTAGGTACTAAAATATCTGTAAGTTTGACGACTGTTATAATAATATATGTTCTTACACTCAGTCCTTAAGTCGAGGAATCGATTCCTATGCAGACCAGGTAGTTATATGCATATTGTCTTGGTCTGGATGTTTCATTTGTATTATTTAAGTTTATAATATCAAAAATCGTTGTACAAGCTCAATTTCGATTTTGGCTCGAAGCGCCGTCCAAGTATATAATATTTATTATACTAAATAATTTTTATTACATATTATTTAAAAAAAAAGCAATAGAAAATTAAATGATCTAATTATGGGTAATTATATAAAAGCCCACTTTGCACATCCGAAATAAATTGACGTCTGAAGACCAAATGAACACGTAGAACTGTATTTCTCTAAATGTAAGTATTCCAATCATAACAATTTCAAGATAAAGTAATCTAAGAACTTACATTATAATACTAAATGTCCTTGATTGTGACACGGCTCACAAAGTGCTTTTTACTGTAACAAAGTTGTTGATGGAAATGTTTCAGATAAAATGATAATATATAACTGCGATAGACAGGTGCATGCCCTTCATAAGTAAGTTGTACTGTAGGAATATAAACATGTTTTATCAGTATAAGCTCTTACTTTTCGAATTATGTAAATTAAAACAAAACAAACAATAATTTGGTAAGTCGTTTCTATAAAGATTTTGGCTTTGAAATGTCCTTTATGGATACCAGTTTCTATAGACGGAGGTATTTAACATTTTTGCTCTTACTTTTCTTATTCTGTAAAAAGCCCAGTCGCAAGTCTTCCCTTAAAATTTAGAGGATCTCGGGTTCAAACCCTGGTGGCGCACCTATGACTTTTCGATGTTATGTGCGTAATTATCGCTTGCTCCGTGCCTCGGAAAGCACGTTAGGCCGTTGGTCCCGGCTATCATGAACATCTATGGCAGTCGTTATTAGGAAGTCAGTGCCTTCTAACGCACTGACAGCTGGTTACCCATAGAATTATGTTTCCCTCTGGGTTGCGGAGCTCCAATTAATAACTGAATTTCAGTCAAATCTGGCTGAACCAGTGAGCAGACCCTGGGCCCTACGCTTAAGTCTAGGGCAACCGGGATAGTGCTAGGATATGATGACTTTTCTTATTCTATAAGTTGAAACAAAGAATGCTTATAAAATTGAAATAGAATTGAAAGTTAGTTGCTTCAATCAACATCAACATCTTAGCCCATGTAATGTCGTGCTATCACTATGTTATTTTGGTAGATCGTTCTTATAAAGGCAATTCGGCTTAAGAATTCTCTTCAGGCGCCTGTGGTTTTCAGTTCCCATGGTCCCAGGTCTTTAAAGCGGGACAGGTCGTCTTAAATAGATTCTTCCACAATATGCAGTGCTCTATAATTTTTAGGACTGTAGTGCTTGCTATCAGGGAGATGAGGTCATTATGTCGAGTTACATTAAAAAAGCGTCTATATATAACAACAAATATCCAACTGTGTAAAAGGCAAACTTAAACAAGATCTGCTGCCAAATGTGGATATCAAACAGTGAGTAGTCTATGGCATATTCTTAAGTTTGATGAAGTAAAATGATATCACCCAACCCTTTTTTGCGGTGTGTAGTCTGGTAAAAAACGACGAATTATAATTCTGATACGTTGATTTAATCAGTAGCTATATAAATAATATGTATCTACATATAGGCTACTTACGCATCGTCCACTAATGAGTTGGCGATCACTACTTGAAATACTCTTCAAAAGGTTCGGCGTATGAGGTTATCCTGAATTTTTAGCTCTCTGATCTGAATTGTTACTGAGACTTCAGTTTTCTTGTGAATTTCTTAATCTGAATCTTATCGAGTGTATAAGATTCAGATTATAGAGAGTATATTATTTGTCTTATCGTGATGGACTACAACCAACAGGCTCTTTACGATCTTGGAAGAGAAGATATTCAAAATTTCATAAAGGTCAGCCAGCAAAGTTGGATTCGTCATGTAACCAATAGCTAAATGTTGAATATGTTTGACTGTTTTATAAACTCTAAGACAACTTCCATTGGATCGTTTCGGATATGCATGAATAAGAAAAATAATTTATCTAATCATAATTGCCGCAGATATTGCAGTACGGCTCGTATCTCTGAATCGAATTGCCTTTTCAAAGTCCACGAAAGCTAGACGTAATGGCCAAACAGACATAACACGCCACTGTCTTCTGTTTAAGCCTTTTCGGTAAATGTCTTGTTCGAGAGTCGTAAAACTGAGTGCCAGATGTTTTGTAATGATCCGCGAGAAAATATTATACGTCATTTAATAGCGGTTATATTTGACCAGTGTTTATTACCATTTTTGAAAAAAACAGCACTTTGCTTAATAAACATTTTTGAGAAACAATCAAACAAATTCTGGAACAAAGAACTAATCGTGCAGCGCTTTCATCTGTTATGAAGTCCTGCTTTTATTACGTCTTCATCTAGATTCTAGAGCCTTATTTATTGCTTTATTGAGCAACGTTTGAATAGTCGTCTGATAGCAAAATAGTATTTAAGAATCCTTATAATATCAGCAGGTACACCTCTTTTGAAAATAAAGATTCGTGTTATTGTGCAGACAAACTAAGTGAGGACGACAGGACACAACACAAGAAGCGTCAGTAAACAAGGTAAGCGCCGCAAATATTTGCTAGGAGATGCCGGCCAATTGTGAACCCTTCAAGTAGCTAGGTGTATGTTCGGGAACTTTCCAACGTTACCGCTTTCATCGAAGGTAGTTTTGTGAGTAAACACAGTACGCAAATCGTGCAGATGAAATTTAAATTGCTTGGAAAAAATTAGGTAATCGTATAGATAAAGAATTTATGTTTCAGATTTTAGGCTATAAGTCTTAGACTTTATCGACAATCTACGTGGTTAAGTTCAGCGTTCTAATTGTGTCTCACACTGGCGTCCTACATAGGACTGTATAATCTATGATGTCGGTTTGAATGATATTACAAGGTTTGAATGAATTATAAAACACAAGCTGTCTTCAAAGGGATATTATTCTATTAAAGACTATATGGCAGATAAAAATGCTTGGGATTAAACTGCCGTTTCATACAGGCTATTCTAATATGAATGACTTGAAAACATAAATATTGTTAAGGTTATGTTATATTGCATTGTATAGCTTCACAGACAAATGAAGATTGTAATTCTAGTACCAAACTAATGGACATATTTAAAAGAGCATAGCCTGTGAGTTTCTTGCCAGTTCTTCTTACACAGCGGTGGCTCGGAACTGGCACTTAGATTCACTTACACTTAATTATTTTTTGTTTTTAAATTGTTTTTTTGCATGTAAGTGAATCTAAGCTTCGTGATTTAGTGTAATATTATTTCGATTGTTTTTTTTTTCATTTGTGATCATGACGTTTTCAAGTACTATGTATAATGGTTTATGAAATAAATAATTTTTTTACTTTACTTTACTTTACTTTAATGTCAGTGGCTTACCACGAGGCATCTCAGTGCTGTACACAAGCCCAAATAGACGGTGAAACTTTTATGCACGAAACTTGGTAGATTAGGAATATTTTTATTGACAAAATTACATTACATAAACAATTAGATCAAACAGCCCAAAAAAAACGTACACAAAAACAAAACAAAAATATTTAAAAAAAACAATAACATAGGTAATGTTACCTGAAAAAAGGGCGATACATCAGCATAATGCTGCTGCATCTAATAAAACAGCAGCGCTGGTGTTCCTGCACCGCCCTTTTGAAGTAGAGTGGCGTAGAAGAAAAAGTAATAAAACAATTAATATAAAAAAAATAAAAAAACTAACACTAAAATGAAAAAAAAAACATTTTAAACATAACCTACAACCAAATAATGACAAACACTTTAGGTACATATAAGCAAATGACGAGCAAGCCATAAGTTGGCATTTGAAAGCTAGCGTCCTAATCATTGAGTAACATAGAAATCTCTATGGTATGATATGGTAAGTAATTAAACTTCGAGCAACTAAATTGGATGAACGTGTTTCATTTACCGAACAATATTTTTGCTATTCACTAACACCAACATTAAAAAATAATATACTAATTTTATAAAAACATTACCAACGTACCTAAAATAAACTTATTTCTTTGATAACATTTACCTGCGCCCACAACATAATGATATTAAATTTGCAGAAAACACCTAAAATTTAAAACAACCATTTATCAGGAACCTAAAAATTCAATGAATTTAACGAAAATTGTTAAATATTACAAACAAATCATCATAAAATACGATGCCAGAACGGGTTAACTGCATCATAATACTAAAAACATCGTACGCCAAAAACGATTGTTCAAAACCTGTTCTGTTTTGCTAAAAGAACATCCCAAAACAAGTCCACGGATCTAACTATTGTACATTGCTGAGAAAAGTTTGTCAGTTTTTCAACCGTATCTACAAAACGCCGCAATGTACTTCAAAAAAACTTTCTGCACAAATTCGTTGGTGAATTCGAGGTACTATTACCGGCGTCAAACAATGGTAAACGGCTCAAATATTTACACAGTCGTTCATTGTAAATGAGGGCTACCTTTGAATGTAATCGGAAGCGGGAAGGAAGAGAATTCGAACTTTGTTTTCGTAACTGTTTGAATAGGCCGGTAAAGGTAAAAGGGGCGGATGTGTAGCTAAGTAGGCATTCACTCCAGCTGTTACTTTAAAAAAGTACTCTGTTTAATTGAAAATAACTAATCTATTAAAATAAATACATACACACAATCACGCCATTTTCCCCGAAGAAGTAGGCAGAGGCATATTAAACGCCCATTCTTCGCCAGATATAATGTTCGTCCCACGTAATAGGTGGCGAGCCTATTGCCACTTAACGGAAACATTTGTGGTTGCACAAGCCTCGTCCGTTAATCGGCAAGTGCACCCAAATGCAGGTGAGGTTTGCTTGGGATCCTAAGATCTTGGTAGGATTATAATAGGTGTAATTGCCAGAAAATAAATAGAAATATTAAATATGATGAAATTTTCGATTTTGAAATTTATGGGTTTATTACATCTCCTATTATTCTATTTTAATAACAGAGAAATAATATCAAATAAAAACAACTATTCCCCACACAATAAAAATGTTCACATAATCGGAATACACACCTGATACATTTGTTAGCAATTTCAATAAAGTTAAGCGGGCAGCATGCCTTTGTATGTTTGACAGATATGGAACTATTGAATCGAATAGCTCATAATCAACGGAACAATACGCTTCCATTAGAGCAATCCAGCTATTTATTCAAGAGTGCCTGAAACACGAGGTTCAATCAGAAAATAACAAATAGATTTGTATTGACCATTCAAACAACCGTTTATGTTCTTCGGAAGGCACGTTAAGCTGCAACCAACGGCTTATGACTATATGTGGTAATCCCGGACCAACGGCTTATGACTATATGTGGTAGTCGTTGAGCCAAGTTGGAATCCTAATTGGGCGGCTTGAAAAGTTCTAACAGCAGGACGCCACACACCTTACCGCGGCCTCGGAACGTCGTACGCTCAAGAAGGAACATGGATGAATTTTAGTCAGTACAAGACTAACTCACCCTCCCGCTCCACCCATAGCAGGAGAAGGTCACTAGAAATTTAGACATCCATACAAAAAAAAAGAGTGATGTCACACACCTACGTCCCTGGTTTGTGAGAGGAGACTGAGTAACGGCTCAGTAAGACAGCTAATGATATAATACATATAATATATATGTAATAATCCTTGTTCCAAAAGACATAGGTAGAGACTTTAGGAACCCAAGCCAAACTCACCTTCCAGTGGTGCATCTGCCGATCAATAGACAATTCACCAGCAATTATGAACGTCCCCGGTAAGCGACAATAGTCCACACTATCAATTACAACCAAAAATATTACCTACTGCCAAAATGAGGGCGTATAATACGGCTCTGCCTACCGCTTCGGGAAAATAGGTGTGATTGTATATATGTATATATTTTTTAGTTGTTCTTCTTGATTATTTTTATATCGTTGATTATGGACAACGCTGTAACAAGTACATTATATCAAAAGAGGTACAATAGAAAAAAGGTCCAAATTATGAATACCCTAAATACATACATTATATATATCAGTTTTATAAAGTTCACTGCTAAACATTAGCATCCCCAATAGATTACATTATATTGGGGGATATCTCTCCATAAACACCACACTGGGCAGGCGGGTTGGTGATCGCAGTTAAAGCCAGTACGCAGAAAGACGTTGCTGCCCATCATTCGGTAGGATATACTCACGCATTTTCCCCGAATGAATAGTCAGGGGCATATTTAACGCCCGTATTTCGACAGTTATATTTTAGTCCCACGTAATAGATGGCGAGCCTATTGCCGCTTACCGGGAACTTTTATGTTCGCCAGAGCCTCGTTCGTTGTTCGGCAGGTGCACCTCTTGCAGGTGAGGTTGGCTTGGGCTCCTTAGATGGTAGGATCCCTATACATCCTATATTTTATTGGTTATACAAAACAAAACATCAAAATAAGGCTCCAAATTTTGCTATATTGAATTTAGAATAAGAGATAGGATTAGTTTTATATTCCGCCTTCTCTATACTGTATGATATCATATCTTACAAGCTCTTAGTGATACTTATCTTGGAACTGAAGAATTGGTGTGATTGTAAGAGAATATTATTTATTATTTATTATTATATCTTATTTTATATCAGATGTCCTATCTGCCTATTTAATATCGAGCGCTTCCGTGCTTCGAAATGCACGCGGTTATCACATCATAAGGATGTCGTTAAAGGCTCTATAACATTTCTAACTGCAGGACGCCGCTCAACCGCATTCGACCATCGTCATCTGCATTGAGTGGTGGAGCATGACCTGAATTCATCCCTCATGGACTCGAGAGAGGAAGCAAGTGGTCAGTTGTCAGACGTTAATATCCTAAGACTGATAAGGTTGATCTTATGAATATACACTTGTGTTTTATAGGTAACAATAACAATAAAATAATTTTTATAACAGGCTGCCACAAGACATCTCCGCCAATACACATTGGGTTCGCGTGGTTCCGTGTAGTTATATTACAATAACCCCATTACAATTTTAATAAACACTTACAACCTAGACCGGTGTTAGGGAAGCATAATAATATTAGTGTCGTAATTTGCGTGCACATTTATAAATTAAGTATGTCTATAAAATTAACCCATTGTACATTTAAAGGGGAAACTCTCTAGAAATACTCCTAGAAAGTCTAGAAATAGTCCTCAGAAAACTTTAGCAATAACTGTATTGCAAAGCGATGTAACAAGAAATGCGTTTTTAACTTGGAAATGAGGGTAATGCAATCGACAAAGTGACCATCTAGGTAAAACTTCCGTACCATTTCGCAGGCCCCTTTAGTGTAAGAGTTTAGATAAGTGGGTGATTTTACTTACTTTTTTTTTCGTTTTGTTCATTGTTTCTATCGCAGTAGAACCATTTATTGGATAGCGATTTCTTTTTATTTTATAAAGAAAAACCTTTACACTTAAAGAGTTTTTTTTAAACACAAATACAAACGATTGTATTTCAAATAACATATAGAACATAACAATTAACCAATAGGTAAATAATACATAACTCGCAGGAGTAATAACGAAAATATTAATATAATACATCGGGCAGGTTTGGTCGAGTGTCCCACGCGTGTACCAAATGGGTGTATATTTTTTTAGCAAGGCAAAAAAACTATAAATTAATTAAATTAAAATTAAAAATTCATTTATTCAAGTTTGGCTCAATAGAGCTCTTATGAATGTCATACTTATAAACTAACGCGCCCATTCACAGCGGGCGGGAGCTTGATCGTAAAAGAACGGGCAAGAAAATCGTCAAGGTTGGTTTTTTCTCCTGCTTTTTCTCCCGCTATATCTACAATGTTGATATGTATTTTGGATGTCTACTTTAAATGGATTGACAGTCCATACAGACTCAATTCTATGGTTTTCTGTCACCCTTCGGACGTCTGAGCAGGTGAGACTTATTCCTTTTTTTGGTAAAAAATTGTACTGTGTTATGTTTAAAAACTTTATTTGTCGCTTTTGCTAATTTTACTTCACACATAAACTGAGTTGCTCTTATCGCGGTGTAAGGTTACCAAGTTCTGAATCATCGAAACACGACACCTTTTAGCAAAATTTCTCTTTCGTGGAGGTCGCCAGCTGTTCAGTTGAAACTCACTACGAAGGTATAAAAATTTACTCCGCATCGAATTTCCTGCTTTAATAATGCAATTGAGTTGTTTAAAGCGTGTCATCTAAATTATTTACACCTTAGCTTAAGGTATATCAAAAATACTACTAGTACTAGCTCAGTCCCCAAACCTAAGTAAGTATTGTTTCGGCAAGTATAAAATTAAGTAGCAAGTAAATTTCAACAATTTTTTGTTCATATAAGTAGGTAAATAAATATAAATATTTCTGACATTTACACCAATGATTTGCAAGATAAGTGTCATTAAGAACTTGTATTATGGATACAAAACAACGAATAAACATACACACATTTTTTTTAATAAATACATACATAATATAATAACATAAGTACAACAATACATAAAACCACCAGACCAAAACAAAAAATTTTTTTTTATGTACACATAGATTTATCCTATAGAGGAATCGAACCCACGACCTCAGGAGTAAAGTGCACCCGGGTATACTCGCCACCACGCCATATTGGTCGTATGTTTTTATGTTTATGAGGGTATGTTGTATAAGATTCTGTTTCTATTGGTAGGGGCTTTCTGTGATTATATCGCACCCCTATGTCGAAACCGTTACTAAACGAAATTTTTACGAAAATAATCTAATAACACAATCTTTCTTCAATCGAAGTAAAGCGTTTAACTTATTACGTATAGCAAACGGTTCTCCTAAAAATGTTTTGATGCAAATATGTTATTAAAGGATCACATCAGAATATCCTAAAAAAAATATCAAGTAAAATACCAACAAAACTTTGTACGTAAAAATCTTAATTTTCCACATCCTATGAAAAGTATATAGTCAATAAATAAGGCTCTTTTGAAACGAATATAGTAGGAAGTAGGTTATAAATCCTCTAGATTTTTACCCCGTTCCTTTAATGCACATGGACACTCAAATCTATAAGGAATACGCTGGAATTTATGGATCGCACTAAGGAAACTGTTAGTTAAAGTTATGGCACACGCTCTCAAGAGGCCAGCGGCGTACAGATTCTTTGTATGGCGGCATGTTGAACACTTTTAAAATGTGCAGACATTTTTAAGTTAGAGCTTTAGTGAACTTACTGAAGCTATTCGAGGCGATGTATTGTAAATTGAAAAATAAATACTTACTCACACCAGTAAAGTTCTGATTTTTATACTTGCAAAAAATCTTTAAATTGTATCAACCACGTAAAGATATATAAACTTTATGATAACAATAAAGCGCTAAACATTCAAAGCGTTAGAAGCGACATAGACATAGTTATAATAATATAACTGTAGAGAAATTTATTATAAGACAATTAGTAAGAAATTTACGAACGCTTTTTTTTTTAATTTTATCTGTACTATAATTGCAAAGAGGAATGTTTTGATTGTTTATTTGCAATAGGCTCCGAAACTATAGAAATTTAATAAAATATCTCATTAATAGAAAGCTGATCGACTTTAATTGGGAATCCTAACAAAAGCTCCAATAATATAAATCATATACGGAAAAATGTAGGTCAAGCGGGCAAATTCGTGGTTTTAGACCACGAATTTGCCCGCTTGACCGCTTATTAACAATATTATTATAATTTTTGTAACTATTGTTCATCAAAAGAATAGTACATATCGGTCGTATTGCTATGAAATGAAATGAATTTATTCTCATAAATTAGAGTAACATGTGGTTGTTTTGTTATATAATAGAACATCTATTTTGCCAAACGCAGGACGTGTGAATGTCAATATATTGTAAATAAGTGGAATAAAAAGTCATTGTAATAATCATAATACATAAAATTCATGTCAAAATAACGAATAATATCAAACTATATGATATCAGATTTGATATTTAAATATTCTGCGACTGAATAAAAACATTAAATTTTTAGCCATAACTGTAGTTTTATTTTAAATATGGGAAACTAAGCTCTCTCATTGAGCTTGGTAACTTATTAAATGTCTTAACACAATTTGGATAACTATTCCTTTTAAAACACTGTGTGTACGTATTAGGCAATTATTATTAGTGTCTCTGCATAGAAATGTCACCTGTCGATCAACGGACGAGAGTCTGGCAAACATAAAAGTTCCCGGCAAACGGCAAAAGGCTCGCCTTCTAACTTAAAATTTTGAGCTTTTAATATGCCTCTGCCTACCCCTTCGGAGAAACAGGCGTGATTGTATGTATGTATGATTTTAACTTACTTCTGTCTCTCCATCTATATTCATGGTTCTTGCCAAGTAAGGCTCTTTTATTCTTCCAACTGCGAACTCCAGGCTCGAGGTTCTCTCTAGGTGCACCCTTTCACATGTTTAAAACATGTTACAATATTTTATTAATACTAATATTCACCTTTATTGTTTCAGGTATGTGAATAGGCAATTCAACTTTCTCAAGAAAATCTCAACAAATGGGTATAAGTAAAACAAAATTACAAAACTAGTCGCAGTTGTACTGGCTCGAATAGAAATAATACTCATGGCAATCATACGCTTCATTATTTCCCACAACGGCACCAAGCCCCAAAATAAACAGTTAAGTTTACATAATAAT
The DNA here is from genome assembly GCA_949126915.1 of Musotima nitidalis. Taxonomy (NCBI): domain Eukaryota; kingdom Metazoa; phylum Arthropoda; class Insecta; order Lepidoptera; family Crambidae; genus Musotima; species Musotima nitidalis. The sequence continues at coordinate 6,638,453 of OX421429.1, forward strand.
ATGTTTTATTTTAAATTAACTAAATCTACATTCGTCTTTTACCAAAGCCATTAACAGCTGTTAAAGCAGTCATCGGCTATCTTTTTTTTTTAACTTTCTAACTTACATCTTTGTTGACAGAGCAGTTAACTTTGTGTCAATCGTCCATGTTTGATTTATTAATAAACGGCGGTAAATTGATGCCATGTCCACAGTCGATATTGTTTTTTATAAAAGATTCCGATGATCCTAAATAAATAAAGTAGATTTTTTATTCATGCCACAGATTTGAATGAACAAGCGTTCGCCGTCGTGTAATGTTGAATAAATAAAATGACTTCGACGTTTGATATTCTTGTTGATAAATTTCTTGGCGGGAAAGTGTAGCGTCATGTCTGCAGTTTTGTTTTATTTTCTAAAATTTGTGATATTTCGAACATTAATGTGTAATAACGGTGGATTATTAACCGTTAAGTGTTTGTGAACATACATGAGTGTTGGTAAATCAAACAAAACAGTGCAACATCACTTTTCAAATTTTCTCTCAAGGAGTCCATGTGAGATCTCAGTATAGTTCCACATCTTCACTGAGGTATCAAGGGGCTTAGGGGAGGGTATCTCATTTACCATTTATCATCTTTATCACAACTCATTGTCATTTACTATGAATTATATATTATCAATTTATCAGTTACTTGACACTGGCTAAATGTGCTAGACGCACAAAGCCATTATTTAAAATAAAGAAAGAAAGATAAATTTTTGGATAAACGGATACTTGACTTCATCAAGAATTTGATCTTATCCATTCTCCTTGGTGGTCTCCTGGCAAAGTAAATCTTTGGATTGCATCCTCCCGTTATAAGAACATCTCTCAGAGATTGTCCATCTTCTCACCCCATGTGTGAGTGGAGTACGCCAGAAGATCACACGTTGATCTCTTCGGTCTGAACTCATACTGGCGATCATGGGGTATAGAGTTCTCTTCAAGCTAAATAGGCTGAAAATTAATTAACCGCTCCACAGTACAGAAGTCACCGCTTTGGGTCGAAAGCTGGTTCCGAGCGATCCCATTTTATGGGGATGGGTTTCTCGCTTCTAAGCACCTGTATTGACACGTTTATTTAGACTCCCTAAATAAACGTGTCAGCACAAGAGACAAAAGCTCGTGGCTCTGCGGTGCTCGGTGGTCGGAAATGATCACCGAAGTACAGCAGAGTTTACAGAGGTCAGTCCTTGGATGGGTGACCGTTTGTGTGGCATTTAAAATCGAGCGCTTCCGTGCTTCGGAAGGCACGTTAAGCAATGGCTTAACGTGCCTTTGAGACGACTGGGACCAATGGGTCCCGGTTATCACTAAATGTGGTAGTCGTTAAGCCATGTTAGAGGCCTAATGGGCGGTTTGATAAATTCTAACAGCAGGACGCCAGACAACTGCCTCCGCCAATCCGCACTGGGTCCGCGTGGTGGATTATGACCCAACACCCTTGCACCTTAGTATGTGAGAGGAGGCTCGTGCTCAGTAGTGGGACGTTTATGGGCTGAAATGATGATGATGATGACAAGAGACAAGTCAGCTTTATAAATTGAAATTTAAAATATTTTTAGGTGCAATAAACAATTTGTAACACGAGTGATCCGACGCGATAAACGGGCGTAGTCGCGGAGTAAGCTAGCTTATAACATTAGTAATCTAACGGGAAGCCGTAGGACTCGACGCAAAAAAATCCTACCGGATGATGGGCAGCAGAATCATTCTGCGTATTGGCTTTAACTACGATCACAAACCCGCCGGCCCAGCGTGGTGATTATGGGCACATAACCCCAATATAATGTCATCTATTGGGGAGGCCAATGTTTAGCAGTGGAATTATAAGGCTGAATAAGATATTTGGCTTCAAACTACCCGCATTACTCAAACTCCATAAATCCTAGTTCCGATTGAATTTGAGACGTTCAGTCTGTATCTGTTTATTGCAGCCTGCAGCAATTTGCTAATTCATTGGTCCTGTTAATTTCGTATCAATTAATCGTACAACAAATAATATTATTTTGGTTTTAATTAAAATTTGATTGTTTTAGTGGTTTGGGTACAATATTCACATTGATTTTTATTATAATTGATAAACGTGATGTTGTTATATTGACCATTTATCTTCTATTTTTGGTTTTTCATTGTCATTATTATGAAATATTTTGTTAAAATTACGGATAATTTAAAAGAGCATAATTTACCTTAAGTATAGTATAAGCATAACTCTACTTTGAATAATTACAAAGTTTATGTATATGCTTTAGCAACCAACACAATTCAAGGTACCTTATCCAATATAATAAAAAGTAACATTTTCAATACATGCGTAAGTGTCTAAGTTTTATTAACAAAATAAAATTTCTTAAGTCACTTCATATACCAAAACTATCAAACCTCATGTGTGACATAAGCGAATAGTTTAATACATAATTAACATCATATCATAATAGTATGATAAAATTTTACATAATTATATATATACATTTATTTTTATTCATTTAGCTAAATACTTTTTGGATAAATACTTTTAATAACAGATTTACAATTTTATCCTGAAAGGAATTACAAAGGATTATGTGGCGACTGAACCCACCACGATACCACTCTATGGAGATAATTCTAGGATAAAACATTTAATTATACCAGTCAAGCCGACTTATCGCGGAATTACAACAGGTCGAGGGGAAGGTCATTAATTAGTAACTGAATATTTTATAGCTTTGCGCTACATTTTTATTAAAAGGTCCTCTTTTACCTTATTTTAGCATCACAATCGTGTAACTTTCTAGTAAAATATTTATGTCTATAAAATTTTGATATTGTAATCACTATTCTAGAAGTACTATGAAAGAAGCGCCTGAGACTAGAACAATTAAATTAAAACTTTTATCGTATCGCATGTAACAGGAAAAGAAGAAGATCATGTCACACGATGAAGAATTTTAGCTGATAGAAGGTGCAAAAAAAGTGAGGTTTGAGTGTGCCAACAAAGGTATGGTTGTGAATTGGTATAGATGAGTGAAATACGAATTACCAAGAAAAATAAAGTATGAGATGCCCTAACCTCAGATAAACTAGGAGCTGTGCAGGAGGATAAGCCAGAGGGCCTTTGCTGTCTAACTATCGACCCTGTAACGAAATGCACTAATGCAACAGCCTTCCACCCAAGGGGAGACTGGTCCCGGTGGTGATCCGCCGGCAGACTCGACTGCCAGCAATTGTACCCGACGACGCCCGCCGCTTGTTGAGAAAGAGGCGGGAACGGTACCTGTGTTGCAGCGTCCGACACCCTGCCTGCGGCCAACGTCCTCCGAACGAAAACCAGGAGGACCTCCTCAGACGCGCCCCCCTACGTCCGTGCGTCCATAGACCTCCAGCCCCACCCGCTGCGCCCTCCACAGGTCTCTCTTGGTTTCCCTCCTGGTAATTAGTACTAAGGGCACCTAGAATCTGTAATCTGGATGATACCTTTTCCCTGCCTCCGGGAGGTACTCAGCCCCCCCACCACGTCAAGGTGGAGACTAGTCCAGGGGGGAACAAGTATTAGTTGATGTAGGCTTATCATCCTTTCCCCCCCGACTGGTCTCCACCTTGTCGTGGTGGTGGGGCTGAGTACCTCCCGGTAGGGCCCAGGAGGCGCTAGGGAAAAGGCAACACCCAGAGACCGACGACTCTGGGTGCCCTTAGTACTGACTACCGGGGGGGAAACTAAGAGGGACCTGTGGAGGGGGCAGTGGGCGGGCCAGAAGGGCCCGCTCAGCAGCGCCAGGAGGGTCTAGGCAGTGGGGGCAGGGGGCCCCTGCTGTCTAACCATGGACCCTCCGGGAAGTCGGCCACGCACGCTATGGTCGCAAGGGGAGGTAGGAGGGGCGCGTCCACTGCGCCTCTCTAAGGAGGTCCTCCCGGTTTTGGTCCGGGGGACGTTGGCCGCAGGCGGGGTGTCAGAAGCTGCAACTCAGGTACTGGCCCTCGCCTCTTTCTCAACAAGCGGCGGGCGTCGTCGGAAGATTTTTAGTGGGTATTACTTGGCGGTCGTGTCTGCCGGTGGTGAGTCCCACACCCCCTTTCGGTCCCCCTTTGGCCGGAAGGCAGTGCGTAAATGCATTTTGTTACCGACGTAAAAAAAAAGGCATATCATCCTTTATTGAAATTTGTGGAATGAGATTGCAAGTCCTTAAACGAAAACGTCATTAAAATTTATTATTTTAATTAATCAGTAAAAGCTAAAATTGTCTCTAATTTATTTGCTTAAATTACTTAACGTTTGTGTAGGCGAAATGTAGGTAGTATTATTTTAATATCTAAATGATAAAAACAAATACTCAATTATATTAATTTTCAATTAAAATGTTACCTATACAAAACCAGTTAACATATAAAGAGGGACGTGACAAATATAAAGTAATAAATAGTCAAAGTTCTATAAACTTGATTTGCATTAAACATAATAATAGTATTCGTCAAACAAGGTTATAGAAAGTGTTAACAACTGTATTCAAATTTGACGTCGAATAAAATACATTCACACGAATATATATTTCGAATTTGTGTAAATGTAGAATGTCTCAGATCTTCATGGGCAGGTATTAGCATAATTAAGAGCTAAATCTGCTGTTATCTGCCAAGTTTTTGGGTGGTCACTTTAATTCACTTAAAACGACTGTAATAGATACTTTAGGCAACTGTTAGAATACATGGATCTCGGAACTTTGATTGCGGAACTTAAGGTCTAAAACAAATGCTTTCACTTTGAGAACCATTACTGACTTTGTTTAATAGACTTAGTGTGTATTATGAAGTAACGGTTCCATGGTGGTTGTTTACCTGGCAAAGTGAAGACGATAGTGATAGATTTAAAGTTCTTGTTATGTACAAGATTAAAGCAAAAAATTCAGTCGAAATTAAGTATGAACAAAGTTTAAGGAAAATATATAGGAAATAAAATTTTGAGTGTTCACTTAAATTTACTAAAGACAGCTGTAATAGGTACTATAAGCGGCTGTTAGAATACTTGGATCTTATAACGGAACTTGAAGTCTAAAATGAATACTTTTCTTTGAGATGCATGACTTTGTTTTTATAGACTTATAATGTGTATTACGAAGTAATGGTTCAATGGTTGTGGTTTACCTGTCACAGAAAAAAGCGAAAGATAAGAAGTTCTTGTTCAGTACAAGTGAGCCTTTAATGAAAAAAAATAAGTGTAAAAGTTAAATAATAAAATGGCAGTTAATCTCTTACATGCAGTCGAATTTAACCATGAACAAATTTGAAGAAACAGATATGATAAGGATATGAGTGGTCACTTTTAGTTAACTTAAGACGCGTGTATTATACTGCAATCCATAATTATAATTAAAGAGACTGTATTATAATATGAAGTGGAGTGATGGTTGGCCTTTTCTATTTGTTTTGCCGTTAAAGCCATATGCATATATTATTTTAAGTTTGTTGATATAATTATAAGAGTGGTCACTTTAATTCACTAAAGACGGATACAATTGGTTCTTTATTTATTATTCACAGTATGTTACAAAAGAACATAAGAACATATTTGATAAACAGAATAATTTTAAATTCAAAGACAATGACATTAATAATAATGTCTTTATTTTATTTAAAATTTCAATGCACATATGTGTTTAGAGCATCATTTAGGACAAACAATGCCTATGTTAAGAGACTCTGCTTTTTCTCAGCTATTTCAAAAATTACAAGCTGTACAATATTGTTAGATGTAAATTAGAGTTAAAGGTGTGTTGTGGTGTGGTGGTAAATATTCCCTATTTCTATTCCAATAGAGCTGCTGTGTTTACGTAAGTAAAAGTCTTAATCCAGTACGTAATTATATTTTAAATTAGACTATGTCTATTATTTTATTAATTGTATTGTAAAGTTCTCGTAGCGTATGTTGAAGCGCTCGTAGCTCTGCGGTGCTCGGTGGTCAGAAACGATCACCGAAGTATAGCAGAGTCTACAGAGGTCAGTCCTTGGATGGGGGCCCATTTGGGTGGCATTTGATATTGAGTGCTTCCGAGCTTTGGAAGGCACGAAAAGCCGTTAGCCCCGGTTATCACTAAATGTGTTAGTCGTTAAGACATGTTAAAGGCCTAATGGGCGGCGTGATAAATTCTAATAGCAGGACGTCATACACCTATCTCCGCCAATCCGCACTGGGTCAGCCTGGTGGAGTATGACCTAATACCCTCACACCTTGGTATGTGAAAGGAGGCTCGTGTTCAGTAGTGGGACGTTAATAGGCTGAGATGATGATGATTGTAAAGTTAACTTAGTTTTATAAAAGGGAATGACTGAGGTTTTCTGACCCAGAGTAAATTGTTAAGTGCAAACAGGTGTTTGGTATGGTATCTTATATTTTAAAAATATATATTTTTTATGCTCCTTGTGCACGTTCCGTGATGATTAATTACATTTAATTTTATATCCATTTGATGTTTTATTACTAATTATACCTAATTAGTTTAAAGTCTATGCGAAATGGGTTAATAATACCTACTTCATTATGAACTTTTTGTGCTGATATCAAATTAAAAATTAAAATTAAAAATTCATTTATTCAAGTTTGGCTCAATAGAGCTCTTATGAATGTCATACTTATAAACTAACGCGCCCATTCACTGCGGGCGGGAGCTTGATCGTAAAAGAACGGGCAAGAAAATCGTCAAGGTTGGTTTTTTTCTCCCGCCAGTTACAATTAAAATACATAATATTAAAACAATTGTGTTCTGCAGTCACAAGATTTGAAAGAAAAAAAGGGAGACAGAACTCTTTTTTTACCAATATTAACATAATTACGGATAAACATAGTAGACATGAGCAAACGCGTTACGCTCAACCATATTTTAGGGAGCGCAACGACGACCGCGGAAACATATAAGTGAGCGTGATATACTCAAGCTGGATAAAAGGATTTAAGTTAAAATAACATTTATATTAGAAGACTGAATTATTTTAAATGTGCTGCAAACCACAATTTTGTTACTGTAAAGTGGTATACCATATGGTATCAGTTAAGCTATGCAGCCATCAAAACAATTTCCAAGAAATCGTATATAAGCAGTCTTAATTAAAAATTAAAATTATAAAATTACATAGACAATGTATGTAAGTAATCGTTATATTGTAAAGAGGGCCGCAGAACACAACTTTTATCATTGTAAATGTTACATCCAAGCGTTTTTGTCATTAACGTAATCATTAACCGTGTAATACCCTTTCTTGGTAAGTGATGTCTTAACGGTTTGCTTAAACTTTTCAAAAGGCAAATCTAAAATATCTTTTGGAATTTTGTTATAATATTGTATACCCTGCCCCATAAACGATTTGCGAATTTTATGCAGGCGTAAAAATGGATTTAATAATTTATTTCTATTTCTAGTATTAAAACTGTGATCATCACAGCGCCTGTTATAGGTTTCTATGTTTCGTTTTATAAATATTATACTATTATAAATGTATTGAGAGGCAACAGTCAAGATACCTATTTCTTTAAACTTTTCTCTAAGAGTTGTCCGTGAGCTTAGTCCGTAAATAGATCTTACAGCCCGTTTCTGTAAAATAAAAATTGTTTCTATATCTGCTGCTAGTCCCCACATAAGAATACCGTAAGACATTAGGCTATGAAAGTAACTAAAGTATACCATTCTTGCCGTATCAACATCTGTTAATTGGCGAATTTTGCGAATAGCATAAGCTGCGGAACTAAGTTTGCCAGCAAGAGTATCAATATGTAGACCCCACTGAAGTTTTTCATCTATAGTTATTCCCAAGAAAACAGTAGAATCTACTAAATCTAGTTTCTGACCGTCAATAATGATATTTGTTTCGAGTTTCCTTACGTTTGGAACAGTGAATTTAATACATTTCGTTTTTTTAGCATTTAGCTGTAAGTTGTTAACAGTAAACCAACGAAGCAGCTCTGCAAGGGCATCGTTTACATCGCTAAAGTCCTTTTTATGTCGATCAATATTAAATACTAAAGAAGTATCATCAGCAAATAATACCATCTCACAACGCCTACTCATAAAAAATGGCAAATCATTTATATAAACTAAAAAGAGAAATGGTCCTAAAATTGAACTATCCACTTGCAATTCTACTTCACTTGCTATAATAACCGTATCATTCAAACAGCCTCTTTTTAGTTAGTGGCTTGAATCTTTGTAATGATCAAGATTATTTATTGATATTCATAGCAAAAATATGTTTTATAATAATTTGATAATTATAATACCAATTATTTAGGAACAACATCTTTAGAGACTAACTGAGAAACATGTATAAATTTTGTAAACACATTTACCCTTTTGCAAATACATATTTGCATTAATTAGATACCGTTATAGAATGGAGATATGTTACCGTTATAGCCTGCACTCCGCTCATGAGGTTGTGGGTTTGATTCCCACACAGGACAAATCTTTGTGTGCAAGAACAAAAAAATATCTGATATTTCCTATAAATATAAGTATGTGTTAACAAAAAAAAATACATTTATCTATGTTTATCTGTTGTTTAGTTCTACAAGCTCTAAATGATACTTATTTTGGAACTAAATAATTGGTGTGACTATAAGAAAAATATTTATGTATTATTTGTTTTACATTCCTAATATAAATTCCTTCTATAATTTATTATACGACTTGTGTTTCTACAAGTAAGCCTAACGCAGCTTGTTAACAATCATTGACTACAACCACTCAGGGGATTTCTAAAGATTTATGTTGAGATCAGTCTGTACTTCAATGTCGAATGTATATGCCTTGCTACGTTGAAATAAGGTCGAGTTTTGTGCAAAATAATATGCGAAAAATATTCATAACAACATTGTAAGCTTAGCTTTAATACACTCTTGACTGTTGTTGTTAGTACAGCCACAGAGCAGTGATATTAGTTAATCAGATGTCCAGCATATTTGCACCATATTGCAATGATGGTCATCTCTTCGGATTGGCATGCAGGTTATGCACTCAATCCTAAGGTCGCATCCCACATGTTTTGGCGGTTTTCCTTTTTATTATACGTGTGATTTTATGATAATAAAAAAGTATGTAAGCATGACCATTTGTTGTCTTCTATCCATAGTAAAAGTCTGCTTAATTTGTGTGCAGAAGTTCTGCGTGATAAATATTTCATAATAACTTAGTTTAACTTATAACCTAGCTTCGACCCGGAAGCTTAAGACTTTATCGTGTCCCACAGGAATCACAGATATTTAGGGATAGAAGCCCTCTAAAAGTGAAAGTTCACCTCTCTTACTATTTCTCCAAACACAAAATACTGTGACCGTGAAAGGGTAAAAAACAATAAAATTATATAGTTAACATTATTTTTATACCATCTAGTAATTTTTTTTTGACGACTGATATGGCGTGGAGGCGAGTATACCCGCATTCCACTCCTGAGGTCGTGGGTTCGATCCCCACACAGGACAATTATTTGTGTATATAAATATGAATATTTGTTCTGGTCTGGGTGTTTTTCTATGTATATTAAGTATGTATTTACAAAAAAAAGTATATATGTATGTTTATCCGTTATTTAGTATCCATAACACAAGTTCTTAATGATACTTATCTTGGAACTAAATAATTGGTGTAAGTGTCAGAAATATTTATTTATTTATATTTATATTAAATAAAACATTTTATAAAAAAACACTAAAGAAATAACGTTCGACGACTGTATCTGTCTTACACTGTGTCACTGTCACAAAAAGATAAATGAACGGCAGGAGTTAGTGTAATGCGACAACTTCGTACATGTCACTTAACACAACACTCCTGTAGGGAAAGCCTTGAGTAAATTGTTTCTTATAGACAAGCTTTGGCTTGCAACTTCTTTGCGTAGATTTGGAAAAAACGGATAAAATTTTCAAATTATATTATTTTTAAGTCTAATTCGTCACAATGATCACCTCCTGGCTCCATCATGTCTTTGCTTTATCCTATTGCCCTAGATCAGTGGTTACGAACCTATTACAGTTCCGTTCAGCCTATGTCATTACTGATTCAATTTAAACTAGCTGTCAGGATTTGATGGCTCTGACTTCCTAGTGCCAAAGATGTTCGTGACAGCCTAAACCAACGGCTTAACGTTCTTTACGAGGCAAGAGACAAAGGATAATTACGCACGTAACTCCGAAAAGTCATAGGTTAAAACCAGGGACCATCAGAATGAGAAGTCTCGCCTTGCCCCTGGGCTATCGCCGTTTACATCTTAACTGATGGGGAGCAATTTATTCAGTCTTAAAATTAGAGCGCTTAATATCCTCAAGCACTGTAACAAGCGCACTCACTTATGACTAAGGGTTATTTGAACAAGAAAACACATTTGCCGAAAGAAAATTCCAAAGCCTGCAAAGGAATACTTCCAATTTTGTGGCGACGACCGATATGGCGTAGAGGCGAACACAACCGCGATGCGCTCCGAGGTCGTGGGTTCGATTCCCACACAGGAAAAATCTTTGTCGCATATACATGAATATTTGTTCTGGTTTGGGTGTTCATAGGAATGTATGTACAAATAAAATTATATTTATCCCTTGGTTAGTATCTTGTGTTTAGTGTTAGTTCTTAATGATACCTATCTTGGAGCTAAATAATTGGTGTAATTGTTAAAAAAAAATATTTATTTATAATTTTATTTCAAGTGCTGACAGTCATAATGCATAGTACGCGAAATATTCTCATTATCAAATGACTGACTCCAGCTGTGAGTGGAGCGTAACAATAATCCTTTACTGCACAATTTTTTTTAAAGTATTACATGAGGTATATAAAATAACATGTACAAAGGTGGACTTATCTCTAGAAGAGATCTCTACCAGCCAACCCTAGCAGTTGTAAATTAAATAGTTGTACGAGATAAATGTTGTCCAAGAAAAGTGTTACCATTAAAAAAATAAAATAAAAATAAGAACAAAATATAAAGCAAATCTCTTCCATGCTAATAATATATTAAAAATATATACATAGATACATACATACAACTTATGCTAACATTATTGTAAGATAAAGAATGGAACATTCAAGGGAAAAAAAAATTGTGCTAATTATGTGCCAAATTTGACAAGTAGTGATTCCTCAATTTACTTTCGAACGACTGAAGTGATGGACTCTCGCGTAAGGTGTGTCAGACTTACTGACTAAAAACCATCCATATTCCTTCTTCAGCCTGCTATCTCTCGGATACGCGGTAACCTTTTCCAACAGTTCCAGAACCCTGGCAGGAAGACAACCATCTACTATTCTACGTGAATAATTGGTTTTTGAAGTAATTTTTACATACATACTTTCACGCCTGTTTACCCTAAGGTTGATGCATATTATACGCCCACACTTCGCCAATTATATAGTTGTTTCCACGTAAAAGGTGGCGAGCCTTTTGCCGCTAACCGGGCTCTGTTACGTTCGCCAGAGCCTCGTCTGTTGATCAGCAGGTGCACCACTTGCAGGTGAGGTTGGCTTGGGCTCCTTAGATGTTGTTAGGATTCCTATACACAAGTGATTTTAAATCTGTTAATATTTTTCAATGTATTTTTAATTGGTAATTATAATAATAATACGTAGTTTCACCTAAAATCGTAATACATAAATATATTTCTTATTACATGCTAGTATATCTCTGTTAAAGCCCTATTAGATTGAAGAAGGTTCGTTAAATTACAAGCATATTATTCACAGAACTAATAAATTCATTATTATTTCAAGCGCATAAGCAATAAATAGTGATAGGTCATAATGATTTCTCGTGATTACAATGATCGTGGGTAGATCGTAGGATGCTTCATATTATGCCCATGAGACCGTGACTAAACGTGAAGCTCATACAAATTTCTTCCCAATAAATCTTATGAGGCAATGCATGCTTGTAAATTCGAGCTATATTTTATTAGGGAAGCTATCACAGTTTTTTTCGGCATTTGCATAACAACGAAATATTTATGAACAGTCTGTTTAGGATCAATAACTTACAAATTGTACTAGTATAATAAAACTGCTCGCTTAACGCAAAATTACTGACTGGAATTTCGAGTAATTCCAAAGCTTAAAAAGATTATTAAAAAAGCAAAATATTTGCACATTTAACGTAAACACACGCGCTGTATTATTTATTATCATCATAGTTTTATAAGTCCACTGCTGAACATTGGCCTGGGCGCTGGGCAGGCGGGTTGGTGATCGCAGTTCAAGTCAGTAAGAAGACTCGTCATTCTGCTCATCATCTCCGATTCTTGATTTCATCCCCGTGAGATGAAGGACGGTGACACTTTTCTATGCCGGCACCACGAAAAAGCATTTGTTTAATTTATTTTCGTTTCTTTTTGTTTCATAGCTATGTTAATATATAAAAAATGTGTAACATATTACATGGTAAAAATGCTTCAAACTTAGTTTTTCAGAAATATCGTATGTTACCGCAGGACAGGTAAGTAGGCTAGGTGCTGACTCTTTTAAAACTACTTTCCGGATTTAAGGGTGCAGTAGTTATGAGTTTAACAGCGTTATAAGGTCTCAGTTTTAATGAGGCCCATGGAAATTATATACTGCACAGTTGACATATCTATGAATTGTGGACAGTTGTATTAATTATTAACTTTTGCTTGTGCCGTTACACATAAACAGCTCGTTTTTTCACGAATAAATTGGCCTCTGTAATAGTTAAATCTATAAAGCGTTTAACGTATTAAGTCTATTAAGTGCAAAAGCGTAAGAAACACATAATCTTTTACAATTTATCCTGTTAATTATGGTTTCGCCCCAGTATTTTCTTTATGCCCACAGTACACAATGTTGCACTCTCACGGGTAGACCACGACAGAGAGTTCATTCCAAAGCGAAATTTAAATTCACTTTATGTTAAAATTGTCTAACAAAACTGTTTTTAACTTTCCCGCAGGAGTGGGAACGCAGTGCGATGCGCCATCAGCGGAATGTTACAACTTTTTGCAAACATTGCGGTAGTTTCAAACTGTCTTACCTAGAGGAGATAGATACGTGTTTTTGTAGACTATTTTTTAGAACAAGCGCAAAGGAAATTATATTTAGGATAACGACAGTGGTCTACTAAGATTTCATAGACAGACAGATAATGATATATCGCTACCTTCGATCTCAAAGGACGTAAAGGACATATTATGTTATGTCCTTTACATCCTTTGAGATTGAAGGTATCGATATGTTTTCAGCATAGTGTACACACTCGTCTAAATTAAGTACCACTTGAAGGGTATATAGCAACAATTTTTTTTCTATGTAAGTGTTTGGCTAGGTGTTTGGTTGGTAAGCTTATATTTAACACAAAATAAATAATTCTATAGTGTGAGTCTGACTCGGGCACTATTCCTCAATAAAAATAGCAGAAAATGTATCCATTACAACAATGACAAATGTTTACATATAATTAGTTTTTGCCTAACTTTTTATCTATATCATGTGGAGTAAGTCTGCCTGTACCTTATGAATAACGATTTTTATTCCAATGTGGCCGATATGGCGTGGAGGTCAGTATACCTGCACTTCACTTCAGAGGTCGTGGGTTCGATTCCCACAGAGGGCAAATATTTATGTGTAAAACTATTAATATTTGTTCTGGTCTGGGTGTTTTCCTATTTATATTAAGTATGTATTTACAAAAAAAAAGTATTTATTGTATGTTTATCCTTTATTTAGTATCCATAACAAAAGTTCTTAATGATACTTATCTTGGAACTAAATAATTGGTGTAATTGTAAGAGAATATTTATTTATTTATTATTATTTTATAATATGTATAGATGATTTACGACAAAGTCTTTGTCATTGTGTACACATAAAGTATGCTCAGCTATGCTATTTTTACACCCCTCTGATATTATTATTAGCCTCAACTGTAATTATATAGGCACGAGCCGCGGAAATAGCAAGCTATAAGTATGTCTTTTGTACGACAATTAAAAATGCATTATTGATACATGATTGAGTTGAAGGGTTTTTATATTAACTGGGGACTTTACTACTCGCGGCTAATATAGGCACACAAACTTTTTGCAACTTAAAAGACAATCCATAATATATTAGATACACCGAATGTTTGTTTCCACCTTAAGTCCTTGTATTAAGAGTAATTTTGAACTGACACATTACACCTGACACGAGGGGGACCGTATGATATTTATATTTTACTTATCAGACCGGCACTGCACTTTCCCATTTGTAAAGATTTCATTAATTTTATTCTTATTCTCAGTATTCGTCTTAGTATCAGGTTCGTCGAACGATATGGCGTGGTGGCGAGTATATCCGCACTCTACTCCTTAGGTCGTAGGTTCGATTCCCACACAGGACAAATATTTGTGTGTATAAATCTAAACATATGAATATTTGTTCTGGTCTGGGTGTTTTCCTATGTATATTAAGTATGTATATACAAAAAAAAGTATTTATGTATGTTTATCCTTTATTTAGTATCCATAACAAAAGTTCCTAATGATACTTATCTTGGAACTAAATAATTGGTGTAAGTGTCAGAAATATTAAGTATAACAAGGTGAACTTATTTCTTTTATATGTAATATGGACTCAGTCGTTTAAAGTATGTACTTAAGCTGCATAAGCGTATCGTTTTTATTATTAAGTACAGTCAAAGCCATGTAAACTCCGTCATATAGAGGCAAGTCAGAATCATACCCCAGTAAATTAGTGGAGACTATACTAAAGGCATAAAGCGAGTTTTGGAATCATCATGAAAAATCACAATTCACTGCAATATATCATTTTCCTACACTTGGTGGCCGAAGAAGTTATGTCTAAAATCCACTACATTAACACACAAAAACTCGAATTTACACTGGTTGTGTTATGGGTACTAAACAACGGATAAACACACATAAATACTATTTATATAAATACATACTTAATATACATAGGAAAACACCCACACTATAACAAATACTCATGTTTATGCACATAAAGATTTGGCCTGTCGTCAATATGACGTCAAATAAAAAAAATCAAAAGGTTAATTGGCGTTGCGATACAATTTCTCATTATATTTATCCCCCTAAGTATGTGACTTTTAAAAAACCAAACCTACAGCTAACTGAATACTAAACACCAACAATTATTCTCAGAAACAAGGTTTTACAAATAAGGTTCAAACTTTCCCCAAGGAATAGGAGACAGCACGACGCGCCATCAACGGAATGTTGCAACTTTTTGCCAACATTGCGGTAGTTTCAAACTGTCCTGCCGAAAGCAGTTAGCTAGCTGCAGTCAGTAAGTTGTACGTAAGTTGCAGTTACACACGTTATTGCTGGCTATTTGCTAGAAGACAATCGAACGGCTATGTCGTCTCGGCGGTCTAGGCAATCCGCTCTGTGGTCCAACTATTAGGGATGTCTATCTGAAATACAAAGCAAGACGAGTGCCGTAGAAACACAACGTTTGCTATGTAAACACGTATGTTTCGATATTGAAAACGGATGTTTATGACGAAAGTAAAGATCTTATTTGGAATTTGCTTAATTGATGCGGGATAATGGGCAGCAGGGTCATCCTGCGTTCTGTTTTGAATTGCGATCACCAATCCGCCTGCTAGCGCGGTGATTACTGGATAAAATCCCCATTAGAACGTAATATATTGACGAGGCTAATGTTCAGCAGTGGACTTTATATGGCTGATATGATGATATTTCTGTAAAAGTATTCTCAATTCTTACAATTAAATACCTACTGCCAAGAATGCAGTTCGTGTGGCTGAGCACTCGACAGCACTTACATAAACAATAAATATACCATCGAAACGCAAAGAAGAAGAAAACATGTTTCTGATTAAATTATGTGTCATAGGATACTTACTGTTATTTATCCAACTTCAAAACGTAAAAGCAAACAGCATGAACCGAGTTCTATAAATATGTCCAGTCAGCAAAACTTGGTACAGAAATATCACTTTTTACGACTAGTGGTCATATAACATAATAGGTAAAAACTATTATAACAACAGTACAACAACGAAAGTTTGCAAATAAACGCTGGTGAACATTCAAGCTTAATGAGCCGTTTGTAGCCGTACACGTGTGAATTGCATTTTGTTGTTTTATAGCGGAGTTAAATTAACAAACTTTTGTCTATGACCCCAATAGAAAATGAAATTAACTTTGGGGAAGAATTTGTTTTATTATATCTTGTGTGATGTTTGTGTTTATGTTTTACGGTCCCATATCCAGAACAGCTGAAAATTTTTTAATTACTTTTTATTCGTTTATTTGGTAAATATTAGAATATTTCTTAGAGTGTTTTATATGACAATAAATTTTGTGAATAGAAATGTCCTCTTTAATTAAATTTTTTAAATTACTCACTGAGTTAGATATTTTAATTGGGCCAGGCCCGTGTAACTAATACAAATAAATAAATAAATGACAGAGTTGCATTTTGCCTCGTCAGCTAGCTTTTTTATGATAACTTGTGTCTTTTGTTTCGTTCTTCGCTATATAAGTATGTAGATATTTTTAGGAAATCTCTTTTAGCTCAAAAAAGAATTACAAAAGTGAAGCAGAGTGAAATAAGTCCTTAGAAGGATGTCCTTCTAAAAACAATTTTTTGTGTGGTTTTTAATTATAGAGCGCTTTCTAGCTTTGGAGGGCAATTTAAGGCTCGATTCCGTGTGAGTATATATAGTAGTCGCTAAGCCACGTTAGAGGCCCAATTAACTATAAGGAAGCACAAAAGTTGTAATAGTCAAAGATCTATTTTTAGAAGTTAGCGGATAAATATATAATTTAATGGTACATCGATCAGGCAAATGTTATGCAATAAATGCCATTTAATATAAACTGAAGTACAAAGCAGTTTCAACAACTACGAACTGTATCGTAATTAAGTGAGGCCTAACAATAGACAAGTACAAAATAGCCTCGAAGACTATTCAGTCGAGACTATTTGCAGCGAAATTAACTGAGAAACTGTATTCAGAAAGTTTGAAACTTCAGAAGAGATTCACGTAATGGAGTTACCATTCGCGGCTCACTACCGTAGACCAAGCGATAGTGCCGAAATTGTTAACATTTCTGATGTTTAATCGAGTATTTTTTTATGTGAAATATTTGTTTGGAAACTATTATGTCGTTGTGTATGTGCCGGCTGGTATTTGTCTAGAACAATGCCACCCCCTCCATCTCAAGGTGGAGT
Source organism: Musotima nitidalis (assembly GCA_949126915.1). NCBI lineage: Eukaryota > Metazoa > Arthropoda > Insecta > Lepidoptera > Crambidae > Musotima > Musotima nitidalis. Next base: position 6,655,661 of record OX421429.1, read on the forward strand.
CGTAAGAGTCGTCGAAGAGAAATCCTTCCGTACGCGTACTGGCTTGAACTGTGATCACCAACCCGCCTACCCAGTGTGGTGATTATGGGTAGATATCCCCAATATAATGTAATCTATGACTAATGTTTAGAAGTGGTCTTTATGAGGCTGATATGATAATGATGATAATTATGTTCAAAACGAACACCGATGTCAAGCAAAGTTCAGATAGGAGAGAGTCTTTATGAAAGTAACTATTTCTTAGCGTTTGACATTAAGCGATTTTGTGCTTTGAAAAGCACTTTAAGCAGTTTACATTTGTTATCACTTCCAATTTATCGTCGTAAAGCTAAATAAACTAACAGCAGGAAGGCACAAACCTGCCTCTGTTAATTGACACTGGGCTTTCAACATGTATTATTTAATTTGTTATTATCGCTTTCACTTTAAAAATAATTGCTGATTTTATTACATAATACCTAATTCAAAAAAAATTATCAAGCTCCCGGTTTAAAGGTTGTCAAATTTTAGTTAATTCAGTTTAGTTTGAAATATTTCTTACGAACTTTCAAATTATGAATATTGTTGAGATAAACTTTTTCTTGTCCCTTACACTATAAATCGAACAAGGATCCAAAGCGTTCAGCAACAATCGCCTTAATTGATATTAGCTATGTCTAATTGCCAGTTATCGCACGCTTTTTATTGGACCAGTAGCCGGTTGCTCTAAATAAAGTATTCGTTGTAATTGCCTTAGCTAGAGAAACATATACATCGTTTAGTTTACGAGCCGTTGAACACTCATATCAGCTTAGTACATCTAGTTACTAGTTCTATCACATTTCCGTAGAATAATATCAGGGGTGAAATTACGTGTAAAGGACTATATTAGCAAAACACTGCGAATATATTAACAAAACTAACATACTTTATTACGTATAATATTTATTACTAGACTAGATACAATACCCACGGTTTTGCGCGTCCATTAAGTTTATGATCAATTTTATATTCCCGACAATTCGAATTCTTATTCACCGTTCAAACTTCCAGAATATCGATACTGCACCTATGTGATTTTCGTATGTATTAGTAGTTAGATCCGTATATACAAAGCAGGTCAAGGCTGATATTGGCCGATAAGAATATTGGCGCTATCTTATTGTTCCTAAAGGCTTGTTAATACTGTGACAGAGTACTCCTTCAAAGCATGACGAAGTTTACAAAATCTGTATTGTAAAATCAAAAAGCAGAAAAGACTTCGCTGGCTGGGAAATTTTGAGAGATAGTTCCAGAAATGCTTTCCCATTAGGTAAATGTAGATTGCGCCTTTAACGAAAATACGAGCTTATTGGCGTTTCTAAGGCATCTATAAACTGGATGTGAAAACCTTTGACATTCCGACTAGCAACTGGGATAAGCGTGCAGATTCAAGACCTGAGTGGCGCCGCGATTTGTTTTATGGGGATGTTGAGACGATGACATGAAGGCACGATAAGACTTGGCTCGAGTCCATTAAGTATCTTAGCTCAAAATAACCGACAAACTATAGGTTTTTCTATTGTATCTGGAAGCTATGGCTTTCAACGTGATAAGAAGTAAAAAATCGTTGCTGTTTTTTGAATTTTTCATAGCATTTCGACTTCAAGTGCTGGTCTGCCATAGGGCTCTGCCTATAGGCATCAGAGACGACGTTTTACAAAGTGTGTTCATTTCCAACACAAATCAACCCACTTTGATCAAAAATAATTTTATTGTTAAATTTTATCATAAAAATTTTGCGAAAATCTGATGAATATAGATGCTGGTACGCTGTTCCTAATCGCTGGTTCATTGCGAAACAAAACTTGAATAATTATTTTGTAGTATAACATAACATTAGCCAAAGCTTCTTACGATGGTTAGATTATTTTTCAGACAACTGTAATATGGAAAAACCTTTACATAGTGCTGAGAAGGGCGTTAATATTTGGACAAACAATTTCTAAAACTGCGCTACTTTATACGAATTGACATAAAGAACTATATCCTGACAGATTTCTTAAACGAGTTCCACAATGCACTTCCGATTGCAGCAGCAAGTATAATCTATAAATATTTTAATAATAGAACCTTTTAATGATACCGCCTGCAGCTCCCGCTTTTAAAGTGCCTCTGAAAATAGTTTTTTATTAATATTGCCGCAAGCAATTACAAAAGCCCATTTGCACGGCCGAAAAAAACCGTGTTCAGTACCTCAGGTGCATTCGGGTTTTCGAATTGTTGAATTCGGTTCATTTTTAAAATCGTGCATGTAGGATATAGAGACAGAAAAGTTGTAGCTTTTGTGGAAAAGTATTTTAAAAAGATCTTTATAATTTCAATGAAAAAGTGATCAGCTGATCGAATAATCTATCAACACTCAGATTTTACCAGTTTTTGGCCGCAAATTTTGATAATCAATAATATGGAAATAATCCGGATTTACCCTACTATTTACCCTATTTACCCGGTGTTGCCCTAGACCTTTTTTTTTATTATCGTCTGTAAAAACATGCTGCTTACGCACTGTCTTCCGGCCAAAAGGGGAGACCGGGAGGGGGTGTGGGGCTCACTGCGGCCGACGCGACCACCGCAGTCCTACCCACTAAAAAACTTTAGACGACCGCTGTTGAAAAGGGGCGAGGCACCAGTGCCCGGGTTTGTAGCTTCTGGTACCCCGCCCGCGGCCAACGTCCCCCGGATCAGAACCGGGGAGACCTCCTCAGGAAGGCGCAATTTGCAGCGCCCCCCCTACCTCTATGTGCGGCCATGGCGTAATTGGCTGACTTCGGGGGGGGTCTATGGCGAGACGGAAGGGGCCCCCTGCCCCCGCCGCCTTAGACCCCCCCGGGCGCTGCCTGACGGGCCCTCCTGGTCCGCCCGCTGCGCCAACTGCGACATCACCACTTCGCAGAAGGAGGCCATCGCCTCCCACGCCGTCTCGCTGTCGACCATCTTTTGCATGATGGTCGGCAGCGAGAGAGCCACTCCACCCAGGGCCGCGGCTAACGTCGACCGCGGCCCAGCCCACGCAGGGCACGCCACCAAAGTGTGCTGCGCGGTGTCTTCCGCGCAGTCACAGTGGTGGCAACACCGGGTCGACTCCCCCCCGGCGACGTCACACAGATACTTCCCAAAGCACCCGTGCCCGGAAAGTACCTGTGTGAGTCGGAAAGTCATCGACCCCCACCGACGGCCGACCCATCGCTCTAAGATGGGCCTGACCGCCTCGAGGATACGGCGCCTCGATCCTTCGGCACGTAGTTCGGCGCTCCTGTGTAGCTGCCGCCGCCATGCGCCCAGAGCCTGTGTCTGAGCGTCTCTACGCCACCGCACCACAGTGTCCTTTGTGGGGCGGAGAGGTTGCCCTAGACCTAAGCTAAGGGTCCAGGGTCTACTCACTGGTTCAACCAGATTTGACTGAATTACAGTTATTACGTGGAGCGACTGCCGTCTGACCTCCGCAACCCAGAGAGAAATATCATATTATGATTAAACCAGCAGTCAGTCTGTTAGAAGGCACTGACTTCCTTATAACGACTGCCATGGGTGCCCTTTGGTTCGCCTAAAATTGTTTGTCCTAATATGGTTTGGCCAAACCGTTTTGGCCTAAACTTAAAACGCACAACTATTGTTTCGCCTAAAAATAGTTTTGCCACCATTACAGTTTGGCCTAAAAATTGAAAGGCCTAATTTTAGAATGTCTAATGTAAAATAGCCTAAAGTATATTGGCATAAGTTTATTTTGGCATAACGATTATTTCGCAAATTTATAAAAGCTCTAATTTTAGCATATCTAAAATGAAATATGCCTATAATGTATTGGAATAAAAGCATAGAATTTTATTGAGAAAAATAATAAATTGACAGAAGCGAATCGCTGCAAACCCGACTCCACGTAGTCTTGTCTGCCCTACCCTAGAGTACAATATAAGCCCGCGTAGGCGAGGAGGGGCGAGGCGGCCCGCGAGCTAAGGAGCAGGTGGGTCGACAGGTCGGCAGATGAGCCGATCGACGATTGACGCGATCGGCCGCTTGCAGGACCTGTCGGAGAAGGCGGTGTCCCGGGGTGGGGTGTTGATTGCGGTGTCGCTCGATATCGCGAACGCTTTCAACACCCTGCCCTGGCCAACGATTATGGAGGCGCTCCGATTCCACGAGGTGCCTCCATATCTGCGGAGATTGTTGGGGAGCTACCTGTCGGAGAGGGCGGTAGTCTTCCCAACGATGGGAGGGGGAGGCTGTCGTCGGCGTATGGTGTGCGGTGTTCCGCAGGGGTCTGTCCTAGGACCACTCCTGTGGAACATCGGATACGATTACGTTCTGCGCTGTGTGAACCTGCCCGGCGAGGACGTAATCTGTTACGCCGACGACACCCTCGTAACATCCTGGGGTTCTGACCTCCGGGATGCGAGAGTTTTGGCCACCGTCGGCGTCGCGGCGGTGGTCCAGAGGATACGGCGGCTGGGGCTCGAAGTGGCACTGCACAAATCCGGGGCTATCGTTTTTCATGGTCCCCGGAGGCGGCCGCCTGCGGGCTCCAGTATTGTGGTAGGAGGAACTCCCATCCCTGTCGGGAACACGCTAAAGTATCTCGGCGTCCTTCTCGACAGCAGATGGGACTTCGAACCTCACCTTCGGCACCTAGCACCGAGGTTGGTGAGCACGGCGGGAGCTCTATCTCGCCTGCTCCCCAATCTCGGGGGGAGTGGCGGCAGTTGCCGTCGCCTTTACATGGGGGTGGTGCGATCCATAGCCTTGTACGGGGCCCCAATTTGGGCGAGCTCCGTATCGGGTCGCCATCGACAGGTCCTGCAACAGTCGCAGAGGGTCATGGCGAACCGTGTCGTTAGGGGGTATCGCACCATCTCTGTGGAGGTGGCTTGCGCACTCGCCGGGTCACTGCCGTGGGACCTAGACGCCTTGGTTCTCTCGGCAGTGTTCTGGCGAGGCGCGCAATCCCGGAGCCAGGGTCTCCGCCCCGCACTGGACACTGTGGTGCGGTGGCGTAGAGACGCTCAGAGGCAGGCTCTGGGCGCATGGCGGCGGCAGCTTTTTCGGAGCGCCGAGTTTCGTGCCGAAGGATCGAGGCGCCGTATCCTCGAGGCGGTCGGGCCCATCTTGGAGCGATGGGTCGGCCGTCGGTGGGGGTCGATGACCTTCCGGCTCACGCAGGTACTTTCCGGGCACGGGTGCTTCGGGAAGTATCTGTGTGACGTCGCCGGGGGGGAGTCGACCCGGTGTTGCCACCATTGTGACTGCGCGGAAGACACCGCGCAGCACACTTTGGTGGCGTGCCCTGCGTGGGCGGGGCCGCGGTCGACGTTGGCCGCGGCCTTGGGTGTAGTGGCTCTCTCGCTGCCGACCATCATGCAAAAGATGGTCGACAGCGAGACGGCATGGGAGGCGATGGCCTCCTTCTGCGAAGTGGTGATGTCGCAGAAGGAGGCCGCGGAGCGGGAGAGGGAGCGGGACCCGCTCTCTCTCCGGCTACGCCGTTGGCGCAGCGGGCGGGCCAGGAGGGCCCGCCCGGCCGCGCCTGGGGGTCTTAGGCGGCGGGGGCAGGGGGCCCCTTCCGTCTAGCTATAGACCCCCCAGAAGTCGGCCAGTCACGTCATGGCCGCAAAAAGAGGTAGGAGGGGCGCGACACACTGCGCCTCTCTGAGGAGGTCCTCCCGGTTCTGATCCGGGGGACGTTGGCCGCGGGCGGGGTGCCAGAAACTACAAATCCCCTGGTGCTGGCCCCCCGCCCCTTCTTCAACAGCGGTGGGCGTCGTCGGAAGATTTTTAGTGGGTAGGACTGCGGCGGTCGCGTCTGCCGCAGTGAGCCCCACACCCCCTCCCGGTCTCCCCCTTTTGGCCGGGAGACAGTGCGTAAATGCATTTTGTTACCGACGTAAATCAAAAAAAAAAAAAAAAAAAAAAGGTGGGTTGGGCTCGCCGCCGGGGCTGAGGCTAGCCAGCAAGGCGAAGCCTCGGTGGTGAGCGACAACCATCTGCGACGCAAAGCTCGCGTGGGACCGCCGGAGCCCCGCAGCGCCGAAGCCGTGACGGAAACTATGCATGCTGCATGCCTGCTTGCACGCTTACATGCTGCATGACTGCACGCATGCTGCATGTCTGCATGCATGATGCATGCCTGCTTGCATGCTGCATGTTATGCTGCATCATTATGTTTTGTACTTTATGATTTTTAATTTTGTGCGAATTAATATTTAGGAATTGTAAACTTTAGGGATTACGAATTGTTCTGCAAAATGACGCATTTGGTAAATGACAATGTGGCGATAAAAAGTTAGGCGAATTGAAATTAGGGCAAACACAATTCTGAAGAGTGAAATTAGGCGAAAAAATTTTAGGCTTTTCGTTTGGGTGCCATTACAAATTAGGCGTACAAAAAATTAGGCGATCCGATAGGGACCCGACTGCCATAGATGTTCATGACAGCCGGGACCAACGGCTTAACGTGCTTTCCGAGGCACGGAGCAAGCGATAATTACGCACATAACTTTGATAAGTTATAGGTGCGCCACCAAGGTCGCCACTGGGCTTTCGCCGCTTTTGAATATTTATAATAAGTATACCCAGCGAACATTTTCCTGGGAACAATCATATCACCAAGTACCATTAAGACCATAAAGTGAAACACAATGTTATATCAAAATTTATCAATAGTCTTTTAGGAGAACAAGACTTACGGGACCACACAATTTTATTTATTTAAAAGAGATTTTAATCTATTTTGCATGAAAATCATTAACGTTCACATATGACATGAAATATATTTACTCGGACTACCTTTATTGATTCATCTCATTTTGTATAAAGATACTCATTACGAGAATAAATGACTCCTCATGAGATTAAATTTTTCAATGAATTATATATAAATCATCGTGTTTTAAGGAATGCAAAACTTTTTGCAACGTTATATATGAAAGATATACAATGTACAAAATTAAAACGTTGTTCTACAAATTTATGCAGCTATTCATGTGGCACAGTATTACCAGAATGAGCATTTTAACTTAAATTATTAATATGGGTTGTGTCATTTTTATCCCCAGTATAAACTGAGTTGTGTTTCAAGTAAAAAAATTACGTCAGAACATTTTAAACTTAATAAGTATGTTAATTTCCGTTTTTAACTTCAACACAAGCACATTAAGATATAATGTGGCTTATTATAAAACAAAATATAAAGTTAAGCCGGGTTTGAAAAAACGAAGACAGTGACAGCACTAGTGTTAACCTGGTTTAACTATAGGTCTTATTTTGTTATAAGCCCTTATGTTTGAGTATTTGTGTATGTGATATCATAGCTTCTAAGCCGACTTTAATCCAAATGTTTTTTTGTTTGAAAGATGACTTAGACAAAACTGTTAAGCAAGTAAGTTTTAATTGGTTGCAGTTGTAATTTCATATTAATAGGGTTGACAGCAATATTTATAGAAAATAAGCATATTTGTTTTCTTTTAAAAAATACGAACTTCATCTTAATTTTCTTCATTATTATCATATTAGCTTGTTTTGATATTACCACTGAGCACGGGCCCCTCTCACAGTCTATTAATTATATTTTTTATTATGTTTAATTATTATATATTTTAATTAATATTTATTTGACTAGCTGTTTTTTATGACTTAGCCTTATCAAAATTTAAAGCACTCACTTTAAACCAAAGATTGGTTTTCGAAGTGCTTTTTAAATCTATTTCCTTCTCCTATTTTTTTTTAAATTGATTATAATAATAATTAACCTGTTTTTTGCTTAGTTAGACAAATTAAAAAAAAAATGTAGTTGCTTAAACTATCTATATTATACGACTGATTTAAATCGGTATTTTAATGACGAACCAATCAGTCAGTAAGCCAGATAAAATTCTTTATGTCTTTGAACCATTGTAATCATTGGTCGAGTACTTACATACATTCCTTGTTATTTTTACGACACTCGAGTCAACGTCTGGTTCAATTGGACTTCGTTGTATTTATAGTTGTATCAAGACTGATATGGCGTGGAACTCAGTATAACAACAGTCCCGTTCTAAGGTAGAGGTTAAATCCCACTCAGGACCAATCTTCAATCCTCTATTTTTTCGTGTAAAGTTGTATTAAGGTCCATCCAGGTAGAAAGTATAAGGATATATTGAGCGCGCAATAAGGTATCATTAAATAGTTCTTCAGGAATTAAAAAACTATATTTTTTTATATTTTCTTAAAATTTATTCTATATCAATCAATCAAGTAAGTCATTTATTTCATAAACTGTTACATAATACTTGAAAACGTCCAAACTTAATATAAATATAAAAAACAATCGAAATATTATTACGCTGAAATCACGAAGCTTTAGATAGAATAGTATCCCTTAGAAGACAGCTTGCGTTTTATTGTTAATTAAAATTTATTTATGCTTAATTGCTGTATATTGATAGGGATTTTATTGTAGAATCGCACACATTGACATTTAAATGATTTATGTATATTTTAGAGCCTAGTGGCAGGTACAACTAGTTTATGCTTATTCCTTGTGTTTAGGTTATGTATAGAGCTTTTCTTACTAAATTGATCAATATTCTTATGTACAGGTTTTTATAAACGAATTAAACCCGCCACTGTTAACTTAAAAAAAATTCCTTTAATTTTTATAGTAGTGCTCCACTATTTTATACATTTCGTTTTAGCCTCAATTACTAAAAGATTGTTGACGTCAAACCAGTGCACTACATTTGAGATCGCATTGCTTACATCGTCTGATTTTTGATATCGCTTTAATTAAAATAATAATGATGTATCATGAGCAAACTATCTCGTGGTTTTCCTCTACCAAATGTGGCAAAACATTAATATAAATTAAAAACAAAAACGTACCGAGAAGCGAACCCTGCGGTACCCCCATTTTAACAACAGAAGCCTGAAATCGCTTTCGATGAACCTCAACCCTCTAAATCCTATTACTTAAATATAAAGTAAGAAGATTCAATGCGAAGTTTCTAATTCCGTAATATTCTTATATGTTTATCAATGTTTCATGAAGAACACAGTCAAAAGCTTTGGACACATCGTAAAAAATACCTAAAGCGTCAAAAGAATCTTCCGAAGCACCAAATATTTATGTTTTAAAAGCTCAACACCTGCATCGGTTATAGAGCGACCCTTAGTAAATCCAAATTGTTTTAAATGCATTCACCCATTCATATTAAAAAATCTTAACTATTGATTGTAAACAAGTTTTTCAAAAATTCTACTAAACTGCCTACAGCACTGAGATAGGTCTAAAACTAGTGGGGTCTTCTGCACAGCCTGATTTAAATAATGTAATGATTTACACTCTTTTATTCGATCTGAAAATATGCCGCAATCTACACATTTATTAAATATTAGAGCCAAACTGTGCGCCTCTGAAACAATGATAGGCTTGGTAACTACAATGGGATTGCACCAGAAGTCTGCAGCTTTCTTAACTCTAAGAGTGTTGAATGTCTTAATTATATCCATAGGTGTTATAAAACTAAACGTAAAATCTATTGAACATATATTCACGTTATCTTTTAAAATAGACTCCGCTAAAGTGGGCGAGGTATTTAAAACTTTTGTGATAGACACTGGAATATGAATAAGTATAAGTTTTTAAAAGCAGCAAAGCAAGACTTTAATATAGCCATATTAAAGTCTTGCTATCAATGTAGAGTTTAAACTTAGTATTATATATAATTCTTACTTTTTCCCGTTCCACTATTAATAATATTCCAGGTTATTTTAATCTTACCATCACATTTTTTTATTTTAGAGCTTAAATAACAAGACTTTGCCGTATGACATGCTTTTTTAAATGTTTTCGAATATTGTCTTATATAATTATAAAATATTTTGCTATTTTTTAATTATTCTCATCATACAGTTCATACAACCTCTTTCGACTTTTATGTAGCCCAGGAGTAGCTTTCTCTATAGGTAGCTTTATTATTTACCTGAATCGTTTTGGGTGTAAACATTGATTTAAATGTGTTACAAAAGCTGCTAAAAATGTCATTATATATGAAATTTGGGTCACTGCTTTTATATATAAATGGTAAACTACAAGATAATCATTTATTGTTAACCTTTAAAAACGATTGTTGGTTTTCGGTATAAATATAGTAGTTCTTGTAGCGTCAGTTTTATTTCTACAAAGAAAAGATATTTATTGACCACAATGATCTGAATCTAATTGATTAATATTTTATTTAGTGTTATCACTTAGTATATCAATAAATATGTTATCTAAGCGAGTGGCAGAAGTGGCAATAATTTTTTGTTTGCTCTAGAAACAAATTTACCAAAGTATGGGATTTAAAAAGTGCGTTTAATCTTGTACATGCACTAGAACACTCTAACAAATTAACATTATAATCTCCACACAAAAATAACATTTTTATTAGTTTTATAAAATATTCCAAATATTTCATTCATAATACCTTTAAATAAATCTTATGAAGCTGTAGGAGGTCTGTATACACCCAATACAATATACTTTCTTGAATATTATGGTTATTCAATGTTAAAGCGTTTTTCGATACGATATGTATTATTTTTTTTTTTATCATAAAATAAGTAGATACATAAGTTTCCGTTTATTTTCCGAATATTGCCAATAAGCACCGGTTTCAAAACTTTAGTTGACATTATTGTAACGTCTAAATATCACAAGTAATTACGCTCAAAAAATAACTGTGGACGAGCATAATTAAAAAAAACGCATGTGGGAATTTATCAAACAAACCATCGCATCACTTCACGTGTTAAACAAAAATTGTGATATTAAAGTTTAATTAAAAATCCATTGACTTAATAAAACCAGTAAAAATATCATATTTTACGTGACTTTTTTACTAAAGTACTTAATTAGTGAAACTGTCAAAAGCAGTCGCCTCTGGGGACCTCGAAATAAAGCAAGCTACGTCTTATTTGTATTTTGTCTTTTATACATTTTGTCCTAATGGGTTTTTGTTAAGTAACAAAACTCATTAAGCCTAATATTGATTGTCAAAAATAATAACTTATAGAAACATTATGATAAAAAAAATGCAAGCGCTTGTCAGTTAGTATGTATTCAGTATGTTATTGTTACGATTTGGAATAAACATACATAATGTCACGCCTCTTTCCCGTAGGGGTAGGCAGAGACCACATCTTTCCATCTTGGCACACACTTTGAGCTTCATATACACTCATTACCCTTTCTATACACGCCCGTCAGTTTAGGGTACTTAAGATATTTGACTTGTGCCGCAGATATTCAAAATATTTTTGGTACTGCAGAAGAGGGCAATACGAGCAATTTATAATTTACCATGTAGGCATTCACTAAGGGATAAATTTAAAGACATTGGTATTTTGACAGTGGCGGGTCAGTTTGTTTATGAAAATCTAGTATATGTACATAAAAATATTGATAAATTGAGTAAGAAAAGCGATATACATAACCTAAACACAAGGAATAAGCATAAACTAGTTGTACCTGCCCCTAGGCTCCAAAAAATGTTGAAAAAGGGGCTGAGGGCCAGTGCCTGGGAGGGTACTTAAGACCTGTCCTTTCTCCAAAATTTACTCGATTTGGTCATGGAAGGTCTTACGTGGTCTTCCCCTCCCAACACTTGGAATGAACAATCTAATCTAATATTTATTGAGTTTTTCACTCTGCACATGGATCTAGTCCAAACTAAACAGAGTTTGTTGTATTGTTCACAGGCAACAGATAAACGCACTTATATATTATGTTTTACGATATAAGAGTAGATAATAAACAACCCGACTGAGAAAACTATTTTTACAAAAAAAAAGGTGAGTTTTGTCCCGCTAAGTTATGTGCGGGTCTTTTGATGGGAAAATGGGGCGTCATGTCTACAGTTTTGTTTTATTTTCTAAAACTTTAGATATTTCGAACATGAATGTGTAGACGGTGGATTATTAACCGTAAAGTGTTTGTGAACGTACATGAGTGTTGGTAAATGAAACAAAACAGTGCAATATAACTTTTCAAATTCTCATAAGAAATCCATGTGAGATGTCATCACCACTCTTTTTCATTTACTATAATGTATATAATATTAATATATCTTTTACTTAACACTGGCTAAATGTGCAAACCGCACGAAGCCATAATTTTAAAGAAAACAAAAAAAAACCTACGAATTTATGACACCAGTGCCATAAAAGTAACGTTCGGTCCCTAGTTACATCTATTGCCAAAAGTTATTTCCGCATTATGCTGCCATCTCGACGTCAAAATGTTTTATTTCAAACAAGTCAAATACACCACAAACGATCGTTAAGATCACGTACTATACACGGAACATATTTCACTCGTATCCCATCAGAACCTTAATTTAGAGAATGAGCCGCCATCAAATAGTTTGTATGTTTGAACAGCCGCTCACGTCCGGGCTACAAGCTCCTGTGGCCCATTTCAATAAGATTTATTGAAATTATACCAAGCTCACTTGCAACATTTAGGTTGCCAACGAGCAATTTCAGAAAGCAATGGAATTAACAACAGAACTAAAGGGGGTGATAAATCTGTTTCAAGCGTGTTGGTGTAAGACACGATGTGGCGACCGCATCATTAAGTATTTCTAAGTTCCATGGACGATCTTTCATAGACCATGATGAGAATTGTATACTAGTCTACAATATAATAGACTGAATGTAGATTGGCTGACTTCTAACCTTTAAAAAAATACTGCAAAATAACCTTGTGAGTAAATACATTAGCACTGAACTGAACTGCGCTTGCTTAACGTTGTTAGTCTCTAATAACTTATAATTTCTCTTTAAATATACTATGACTGTCGTCATGTTAACCCATTAATTATTACTACCACTACCTGGACACTGGCCTCCACACACAAATCAAGGAGAAAGTGCGAAGAGGACAATCGTCTTGCTGTTATAATTTGTCTAGCCGCCCAATAAGACCAGCAACTAAATTATAAGCTTACGATGCGTTTGAAAAAATGAAAGCTCTTGATACTAAATTCCACATAAACCGTTTACCCATATTAAGACTGGTGTCTATGAACTCTGCCTAACTTCACTACCGTATTCAACCACATATCACTTCCATCACAGCCACTTTACAATAACCATATATTAAGACCAAAGAATAGCATAAGCGTAAAGCAGTATAATAAGCTACAGAATATATGACACCTGTAGTTACAACTGTAGTCCCTTATCTGGCATCTGTAGTCACAATGTTTAGTAGGTATACCAAATAAAAAGTCACACTGTCAAGCACTGGTCTTTGAATTCTTCACATCTGCAGTGATTGTTTCCGTAAACCTATTCGCGACTCCACGCTTCCACAAACTATTTTAAATTGAACGAATACGGAATACCGAGAATTCTGATCAATCTGGTCTCAGAGATAAATGAAACAGCACAAAATCAACAGTGCAAATGGGATATAACCGAGTTGCATTGATGTTAATTGAAACTGGGATAGAGTAAGTGAAATATAATGTCAGCGTCTGTATTTCTGTCATACTGGGAAATACTTATGAGGTTGAAAGCTTCAGTAAGCCCATAAGGCATTAAATGTAAGGTCATTAAAAGTAGTCATAGAAGTTGGAAGAACTTAGTGGCGTTCCATTAGAGAAGCATGTGCCCAGGAGTCGAAGAATACAGGCTGATGATAAAGATGACTCGTAGAAGGACATAGCTTAAAGAGAGTCTTGTCCATGTCTACTTTACTCAAGTTTTTGCTTACAGTGAATGGACATTAGTGGGTGAGGATAATCATATTAATAGGGTTAAGAGGAGGGATCCTGTTTAGACCTTGAGCCCAAGACAACCTCACCTGCAAGTGGTGCACCTGCCGATCAACGGACGAGGCTCTCGCAAACATAACAGTGCCCGGTAAGCGGCAATAGGCTCGCCACCTATTACGTAGGACCAACTATACAATTGGCGAAGTGTGGGCGTATACTATGACTTTGCCTACCCCTTCGTATAAACAGGCGTGGATGTACGTATGTATGTAAGAGAAAAGAGCCTACAATTTTGGGCCCAATTCAACAGTTAGAATTAATAATGTAATCAAAATTCATAACTGAAGTTACAAGAACTTTTAATTATATCATAGCAGTTTTGTATTTCCGTGAACTCAATAAAATATCGATTTGTACTTCAAAATTGCAAAACTCGACCTAAACAAACACAAAAGTTAAATGAAAGGGAAACAAAATTACAAGGTAAACATAATTAGCGTTTCGTTCACACAAATATGATACGTGAACTCGGTTCATTAATGCCGAGTAATAATTGCTTGCTATTTTTGGATACTGTAGCTTTTATCTCAGTCAACTGCACTGGACAGTCTTGAAGGCAGACGTTAATTAGAACGCGAGTTCCACGATCGCTGCTTTATTTGTGGACATTGGGTTCAAAGGATTTAATTAGAATTTATTAAGGACTGTAACGGTTTTTTATGAAGCATACCTTAGATAATTATAATTTACTTTTTGTTACATCTCGAGTGGGACTTATTATTTACTTAGCTTCACTTTATCTTTATTTATGTATTTACTTTTGTATATATATTATATATTTACATATATATATGAATATATTATAATTAGTTGAAATTACAGTGCGCTAATATTCTTGTCAAGCCCTTGCCCACGTACAAAACTTAATGCACTCGAGTTTATTTTATTAATAAAAATAAAAAATCTTTATTGGCAACAAGTTTACAATTTCTACATAGATAGCAACTTAATGGCCTATCACATAAAATCTAATCTAATCCAAAAGATAGCACTTATCTATGTGACACCCTGCTAGGGCACAGCACCCTCTATATTGTTTATCACACAATGGCTGCATAACATATTAGCATCAAACCAAACTAGTTATAGCCCGCAACTTCGTCTGCGTGACCTAAATATGAACCCTATTTTTGAATCACTCTATCTATTAAAATTAACTGTACAAAAATCCAAGGGGCCTCAGTTAACAATTCTTAATTTTAACTTTGATTGAAATTGATTTTAATTTGAATTCCCTCTAGGTACCTAAACTGTGGCAAATAATCAATAGATTCCTATAATTGAATACAAACCTTAATAAACAGAGGGGCATGGCTGCTACAAATCAATGTCATTTCTGAACTTTGCATGTGATAATGTCAACAGTTTACAAGTTTAGACTCAACTCGTGAACATTACAGATTTATAGCTTCGTGCATTGCCCTGGACATGATTGCATGAGTCATTTGTATTTGATTCGATGGTATCTATCATACAATGTCTTCAAACCATGATTTCGGATATATCTTTAATCTTATACTGTGAGATTAAGATATTTCAGATTAACTCGCGCCTGTGTCGCTCGCATATTATAATGGATCACAAGTTATCAAATAATAAACAGTTAACACAAACATGATTAGTTCTTTATCCATTTCATGAAGATTATTGATTTTCTATACAAATATATACCCAATATTTATCCCCAGTGGTGCAAACAATTATTCCGGTTCCTAAATTCAACGTATCGAACTACTTCTGTTTCAAATGTTATCGAAATATCTCAACTATAGTCTATATATATAAATCTTTTACCACAACTTCAAAGAGACTTTAAAGAATTTCATAATATTATTCTTCTAACAAACAAGAGAAAACTCTTAAACGAAAAAATTATGATTCGAACAATATTCATGACACGAAGGATGTTATACGGATGCGAGTAGGGCTAGACACATCGTCATTGTACAAGTACAATAATTGTAACATATCCATTGTCGCACCGTAATTTATAATGTGTCACAGGTCTGCAGAATGAAAGGCAGGTAATTTCATGTGTCACGTGTATTGTGCCACAAAACAATGGCCTCCTGCGTCTGACACTCCATTAGGCCCGGCCTGTCAAATGTGACAATGGGTGCGGGCTTACATAGATCCTATATCGATTTTAAAGGGATTATGTTTAGCTTTAAACTTTTAGACGCTAAATCATATGAAAGCAGAATTTTAACGGTCAATAAATACCACAGAAACACTTTTAGAAATTTATTTAACATATTTTCAAAAACTCTTTAATTGTTTTTTTTATGAATTGGTTTTGTTTTAAGGAATCTAATTTCCAATCAAACTAGTTCGTAGCTCGATTTTGAGCAACACGATAATTTGAGTTCACGCACACTATCTACTTATTTTGTCAATGTACACATAAAATAACAAATGAATTTTATTTTCGTTTCGACTTACCTCTAAAACGGCTCACACGATTTTGATTCAAACCTGGCAGGCAGATATCTGATGCCTTATAGAGAAATCATAGCTATTTCAATTTTCGAACAATAATAGGTACCGCGTAAAGTTCATATAACTAAACAACAGTAATTCTCGCGCGGCCAATGTCGCCAATGGCCACTATTATAAAACTACATACTATACTCAGCACAGACCATCCACTTTTGAATTTACAAATTATTTAAACTTTAATTTGCAATACATCCCCAGTTCCAAGAACACAAGATTAGATGCAAATTTTCTCCCCACATTGCAAAGCAAAATAATTTAAGCATGCATGCCTCTTGCTTGTAAAGAGTGAAAATAAAATGGCTTCATTCATGAATTACAAACCTGCTCCTTCCACGAGTCTGTGTCTGACGCCCATTGTGTTACATTATGCTAAGATAAAAGAATGTTTACATCAAACCATAGTCGGAGATATGTTTATACAAAAACGACTTAAGGGAGAAATACTTGAGTTTTGGATTCTAAGATTATTTTCTTTGTGATTCTAGTTATATTAGTCAAGGGCAAAACGCCTTTAATTTGTATTCTGGGTTAATTTTCTTTAAGATTCTAGTTTCAATAAATAAATAATGCAAGATGAAATAAAATAATGTTTACATCTCAACAATAGTTGGAGAGATGTTCATACTAAAAAGACTTGTATTTAATTGGTCAGGGAGAAAATAAAATAATAAAACAAGTTCTAAATTAAAGCTAGGTTTAACCCTAGTGCTGTCACTGTCTTCATTTTATCAAATAAAAGTGACAGCACTAGTTTTAACCCTGGTTTAACTTAAGATCTTGTTTTGTAACAAGCCCGTCAAGATTTCAATTTAGACCAAAAAAAATCTAGCTATATATTCTTTTCTTTATTACACATACATAAATACATTTACGCCTGTTTCCTCGAAGGGATAGGCAGAGGCATATTATACGCCCAGACTTCGCCAATTATATAGTTGATCCCACGTAATAGGTGGAGAGCCTATTGCCGCTTACCGTGCACTGTTGTGAAATAAAATAAAATAAATTTATTTACATAAAATAGAGTAACATCTGATTGTTTTGTTATATAATAGAACATCTATTTTGCCCAACGCAGGGCGTGTGAATTTCTATATAAAATAAGTGGAATTAAAATTCATTATAATAATCATAATAAAATAAATTCATGTCAAAGTAACGAATAATATCAAATTAATAGGTTGGGGAAAAAGTCTTTTCGTATTTTTGTATGAAAAGTCAAGACATTTTTTTCAAAGTTTATTTACATTTATTTACAATATATATGTACCGTTTTGTTGAATAACTTTCTGCCATTTTGTGGGCAGAGACATTATCCCGTTACTGTAGAAACTTTGGGACTTCTGATCAAAAAAACGGGACAAATAGTTTTGGCAGTCCTCTCTTGAGGTCAACCTTACAGAACCTAAAGAATTCTGCAGAGACCGAAACAGGTGAAAATCTGAAGGCGCAAGGTCAGGGCTATATGGTGGATGCACTAGGACCTCCCAGTCGAACTCTCTTAATTTTTGCTGAGTGGCTAAAGATGTGTGTGGTCTAGCGTTATCGTGATGAAAGACCACACCCTTCCTGTTGATCAATTCCGGCCGTTTTCTCTCGACTGCTTCCTTTAATCTCATCAGTTGCTGGCAGTAAAGATCAGAATCGATGGTTTTGCCGGGCGGTAAAAGCTCATAATAAACAATGCCCTTCCAATCCCACCATACACACAGCATCACCTTATTTCGTGTTAGGCCAGGTTTGGCCACAGTCTGTGAAGCCTGGCCAACTTTCGACCACGACCTTTTTCGCACGTTCTTGTCGTACGTGATCCACTTTTCATCGCCAGTTATCAATCTCTTCAAAAACGGCTCGGTTTCATTACGTCTCAATAATGAATCGCAAATGAGTACACAGTTCATTAAGTTTCTTTGAGTGAGCTCGTGTGGCACCCAAATATCGAGCTTTTTTGTATAACCAGCTTTCTTCAAATGGGTCAAAACTGTTTTGTGGTCAATTCCCAGTTCTTCAGCTACATCGTAACTACTAATATGCCGATCTTGCTCCACTCTTTCAAAAATGGCGTCCATTTTATTCGTAACAGGGCGACCAGAGCGAGGTGCATCTTTAACATCAAATTTCCGGACTGAAAACGTTTGAACCAAATTTGTGCTACTCTTACTGACACTGCATCAGGTCCATAAACATCACAAATTTTTTTCACTGCTTGAGTTGCATTTTTGCCTTTTTTATAATAAAATTTTAAAATGTATCGAATTTCTTCATTAGATTCACTCATTTTTACGGAGAGAAAAACAAATGAAAAATAGCGGGAAACAACTTTTTTTTATTTTTTTCTTTTCTTTATAATGGAACCTTTTTAATGTTACCAAAACCAGCCAGACACAAATAGTACAGTCAAAAAAAAATTATAATAAGTTTATACCTACGTTATGCGAAAAGACTTTTTCCCCGACCTAATATATAATATCAAGTTTGGTGTTAAAATATTCTGCGAGTGAATAAACATATTTAGTTTTTAACCATAATTGTAGTTTTATATGGGTAAACTAAGCTCTCTTATTGAGTTTGGTAACTTATTAAATATCTTAACACAATTTCAATAACAATTTATTTTATAATAATATTATTGTGTGTGCGTAGACTGCAGCTATTTGCATTTTAAAATTTCAAAATATAGGGATGAGTCTTCAGACACATCCAACATTCTAGAATGTACATGGACGGAAGAGTAAGTACATTCAGTTTAGGAAATAGCTGTCTGCAGGATGCCATTGGCGAGACGTCACATATAGCTCGAATGCATCGTTTTTGACACAAATGCTTTAGTTATATCAGTGTAGTTTCCCTATGGAAGTATACCATACTTTTATATAAATTATAATAGCGCGGGAATTGTTACAAAGATATTTTTTAATCCATCACCTGCTTGCAGATTGTTGTTTGCAAGCCAATTTGAAATTTAATTTTGTTACTATAATTGTGTTCGCCAGAGCCCGTCCGTTGATCGTCAGGTGCCCCACTTGCAGTTGAGGTTGGCTTGGGTTCCTAAAATCTTAGTAGGATCCCTATACACCTATTTTATTTTCTTCTCTAGGCTCAGAAAATAAATTGATATATATCTATATATTACGGTGTAACAAACATATGCGTGTAGAGTTGTTTGTACATTCGTTTGATATGTTATTAACAGCCCCTTCTTAGATAAAAAAAAACTATTTTTAAATTACTTGTTAAGTTTTTAGAATAATAACATTCTCAATGAAACTAAAATTAGACATCTTTTTTAAATACACGTATAATTTATATATATTTTTAAGTTGTTATATCATAATAATATAAAAAAATTGTCATACATCTCTCTAAACATTTTCAAGTAGTTATATATATAAATAAATAAATAAATATAAATATTTCTGACACTTACACCAATTATTTAGTTCCAAGATAAGTATCATTAAGAACTTGTGTTATGGATACTAAATAACGGATAAACATACATAAATACTTTTTTTTTTTGTAAATACATACTTAATATACATAGAAAAACACCCAGACCAGAACAAATATTCATGTTCATGCACACAAAGATTTGTCCTGTGCGGGAATCGAACCCACGACCTCTGGAGTAAAGTGCAGGTATACTGACCTCCACGCCAAATCGGTCGTCAAATTATATGGTTTTAGATTTTTATAAAAAATCTCCTATACAGTAAAACCTTTTTCTAAGTTTCTCTAAGGCTGTCTATCTTTAGATTTGTTGATCCAGCCTCCGCCAGTCGCCCTGTTTATCTCATGTATCTATCTATCTGGAGGAAACTGATTGTGGCGCGGGTTACATCGACTTAGTGTTTGCTGCAAAAGTAACATAAACCCGCTCCAGATTGATAATAAAGTACGGTTTTTGTGTATACAAAGTATTTAACAATATCAAGAATGACAAATGATACTGTACTATTTAAACTATTATTTTATTATTTCATGGAAAGATTTGATTGTTTTTTTACATACACATATATACATTCACGCCTGTTTTTCCGAAAGGGTAGGCAGAGGCATATTATGCGCCGACAAATCGCCAATTATATAGGTGGTCCCGCGTAATAGGTGGCGCGCCTTTGCCGCTTACCGGGCACTGTTATGTTATGGCCGGTGCACCACTTGCAGGTGAGGTGGCTTGGGCTCTTTAGGTCTTGTTGGGATCCCTATACACCCTAAACACATTCTTTTTTGACGTGACAACGTCTTAAATTAGGTTGCGGCTGGGAGTCACTTATGAAAAAGTGTAACGCTCGGTAACGTTACGATGAGTCACCGAACGAGAGAGAGGCCCGGCGAATGCCTTGCGTCTCTCTCCCACTCAACTATGATCGGTTGTATATAAAGACGTTGTCACGTAAAATCTTCGCCCGTAAAAACGACTTTACAGGCAACCAATTTTTTTTTTGTTTGTATTATATGGGCCCTGGAAATACTGTAGCGATTTGTTTTAATAATAGTACAGATTATATACTTTTCTTAAATGACAAAGGCTTTATTTATTTATCGATTATGCATCTCTACGATAATTATTGTATATATATACGTATTTAGGTCACGCCGGAAAAGAAGTGCTCAGAAGCTAGTAAGAGATAAAAACAATTAATCATAAAATTATACACAAAATTACTTATTAAATATACTTAAAATCGCAATTTTTTTGCATTTCTGTTAACATCTGTTACTAATTGTCATTGTCTGAAATTTAAAAAATTACAGATTTTCTGAATACAGCTCTCATTCGGTAGTTTTTTGAACCCATTGAAAAGTATTCAAAACGTCGGTATATTTTATTTTATTAAACTACGATTCAAATCCGTACAAGTTATTTGCTTGTGTATTAAGTTTATAAAATAACATATTTTTCTTAAAAAGAGAGTTTTGATTTATTTTAAGATTTAAATTCAATATTGTAATTCGTATATATAAAACAAGACAGAAAAAAAGCCAAGTTTGATTATTATGTTTGCTTCAAGCTTGCTTGACTAAGTCCAAATAACATAACGAATCGGAAATTCTATTTTAATAAACGTCTGTTTTTAAATTTAATGAACGTTTCAACGTTTACCTACTTACATTCTGCTGATGATAAGTTATAGGCCGGCCTATAATCAGCAGTATCTATTTATGGAAAGGCAGCTACTGTACTGCATTCGGTACCTCGAGATCGTATATTTAACTTTCATAATGCTCTATTATTTCATTCGCTCCTGGTTTCGATATAGTCGATAGTCAAACACGATCATCGATATAAAAAAGATGTTTCTGATGTCAGCCTGTGAATGTATAATTTTTTGTGGATTTTTTTATTAATTGTTTTTTTGTAACGTCATATGTTTGCAATTCTTAAGTGCATATGTCATTATACAAATATAAGGAAAGGAATGTATGCAAAAGGGAAAAAATAGAGAGCTGTGCAACGAAGTGTAGGAGGCCGCTACCCAAATAGGGGTCCATATCTCAAATTTAGCTACAAAATAACACTCATTGACTTACTAATTATAAGTGAACATACTAACAAACAAAGAAGCGCTCGTAGCTCTGCGGTGCTCGGTGGTCAGAAACGATAACCGAAGTACAGCAAAGTTTACAGAGGTCAGTTCTGGATGGGTGACCGTTTGTGCGGCATTTGATATGGAGCGCTTACGTGCTTCGGAAGGCACGTTAAGCCGTTGGTCCCGGTTATTACTAAATGTGGTAATCGTTAGGCCATGTTAGAGGCCTTATAGGTGGCTTGATAAATTCTAACAGCAGGACGCCATACACCTGCCTCCGCCAATCCGCACTGGGTCCGCGTGGTGGAGTATGACCCAATACCCTCACACCTTGATATGTGAGAGGAGGCTCGTGCTCAGTAGTGGGACGTTAATGGGCTGAAATGATGATGATGATACTAACAAAAACTAACAACATTTTAACACTATAGTTTTACAGATTTCTGAACTTAAATAGGTTCTTGTAAGTTGTAATTTTAATTACATTTATCTATGGACTATCTAAATGCTGATTGGAACCACTTGGATATTGTGATACAGACCCTAAAACATATATTTATTGTTTTAGGCATGTTGATTACCATAATCGACACTTGCCATACCGCTATAAAGCATAACGTAATACTTAACGCATAACATCATATCGCCTAATTTCAAAACACAGAATCATTAAAAGGCATAATGTAGATAAGCATAGGTAATTAAAGGCATATTTTTTGGTGGACATAATACTGAATTATAATTATTATTATTTATAAAATTTTACAATAATATTAGTCAGATGGGTTAATTGTATATGACTACTATTATAAGAAAATACATTTAAATGGTTAGAAAAAAATTAAATAACCTCAACCTAACCCAAAAACGCAGCTTACTTCTCAGCTGCGTTTCAAAGTATGCTTTATAAAAATACAAGCAGCGCCCTGCGGTTTTACCCGCGTGGTCCCCGTTCCCGTGGAAATATCGGGATAAAGAGTGTCCTATATGTTTGTCCAGGACTGCAGCTATACACGTACAAAGTTTCATCACAATCGCTCCAGTAGTTTTTGCGTGAAAGAGTAACAAACATCCATCCACACATATAAACTTTCACGTTTATAATATTAAGTAGGATGGCAATTAAAAATTTAGATTTATATGATTATGGCTTTTATAATTATGCTTTTCAATAATTCTGCATTTTTATGGTTATGCGTAATAACATGTTTTGAAAAAGGATATTATGCTTTTGGATGTTTATGCTATATGATGTATGTCTTTTGAAATTATGGCAATAAATTGTATGCGTTTCGAAATGTCACCGGTCAGTTCTTCAACAAAAAAGTAAGAATTCTAACTGTTAACGCCCTTTTCGCAAGCAACACCTTCGAAGATTTCAAACACGCATCTCCTCTATATATTTCTCCCCAATTGACTGAGCAAATCTACCTTTATTCCGGGAGGCATCTAAAAGCGGCTTTTTCTAGCCAAATTGGGTTTCTCCCTTCCAAATTCAATTCGGAGCCGGGTATTGCTGTCGAAGTACAAAAGAGAAATACTTGTAAAGTTTTCACAGAGCGCATTTCATTGCAAAACACATCTCAATTTCGGATTTGGTGTTTGTGGATTCGTACTACCCCCTGAGATCTTCAGGAGAAAAAGTGGATTCTACTACAATAGGGCTGTAAGTGGTAACATCTGAAAGACGTTTCTATTGAAGAACATAAATGCATCATGTCGGAGACGAAATAAGGTTTAAAATGTTATGAAGAAGTTAGTAGATGTGTTCAACTTCCTTGATCTTTTTTACTTCATATATATTATTATGGGCTTATTCAATTAGATTAGATAAGGTACTATAATATTTTATATTATTTATATATATATAAACGTAATTTTTAATCACCCTGCAAATCTATATATTATCTATACTACAATATAATATATTACCTATATTTGTATTGCATTGTTATTACATATGAGTAATACATAATAAAAGTTCAGCTTAAGACATTGTCTTATTTTTTTCTTCAAGTTCCATACAAAATCAAACAAAATGGTAGCGATAGAAAAAATAATTAATAGGCGCAAAAAACATTGCATATGAACACAACTTTACTTTTTTGTCACTAAGTTGCCTCCCACTAACCGTGTTCTGTCCTTGTCTTTTGTATGGGATTCGTGACAGAGACAACGCTATACTAACTCGTTTTGGTGGATAGAGTATAGTGTCGAGTAATTTGATAAATAAAGTTATTTACATAGTCAAGTCAAAAAAATATCCCTTTAAAAGGATTATAAGTAAAGGCTACAATAGAGTCATGGAATCATGCTAATATGCCACTGTTCTCTTCTTCTTTTAAATGATGGCTTCGTGCGATTTGCACATTTAGGCAGTGTCAAGTTAAAGATATATTAATATCATATAAACTATAGTAAATGAGAATGAGTGGTGATAATGATGATAAATGGTAAATGAGATCGCCTCCCCCTAAGCCCATTGAGTCCTCAGTAAAGATGTGGGACTATACTGAGATCTCACATGGACTTCTTGAGAGTATTTGAAAAGTTATGTTGCACTGTTTTATTTCATTTACCAACACTCATGTACCTTCACAAACACTTAACGGTTAATAATCCACTGTTATTAAACATTAATGTTAGATATATCACAAATTATTGAAAATAAAACAAAACTGCAGACATGACGCTTCACTTTCCCGCCAAGAAGTCCTATGCCACTGTTCGATACTCGTTTATTCATTTTGCTTTTATTTCTTTAATATGGTACCGCTCATGAATCTTTGATTGTTGTAAAAAAAATAGCGATTCTCCATTTTCTTGGTAAAAATTTGACGAATCTAATGATTCTGTTGATCTTAAAGACAAAGTAGTATATGTTACTTTATTTCTTTGTTACCATGTCGAGGAAGATATGCTCCCAATCATACTTTTTTGAGATTGACACATTCATTTAATTACTTTGTAAGACGCTTGGCTATCTAAACAAGTAACTGAAAAACAAGAATAAAATACAGACTACAGACACTTCACATAATTTATTCATTCCGTTTATTAACGTAATTGTAAAAGGATTATTAAGGCGTAGTTCTTTGTTCACATAGTTTGGTTTATAAATCTAAATGTGCATCCACTAATTAGTCACATACTTACCAGCTGCAAGCAATTTATTAGAGATTCGTGCTTAGACTTGGGTTATTTTGAACTGCGCCCTATTTCTTAATTGTGTCGGAAAATTATGAGACTTTAGCAATCTGGCTAGTAATAATGTTTGGAATCACAGTTACAAAGTGTACATGAAATAGTAGGACACAACATACCTGCCTGTGTAGTGAAGTATAGACCTACACCTTTCTCACCTTGGTTTGTGAAAGGTGGTATCATGGTAGTGAACAGCGATGATGATCATTACCGTATAGTCTTTAAAAAGTTTATTCCAACTATCCATCCTTAAACTACGCCTGTTTTTCTGAAGGTGTAGACAGAGGTATAGGCCTACATTTGTTATAGGTTCCACGTAATAGGTGGCGGTGCTATTGCCGGGAACTTTTATATTTGCGAGAGCCTCGTCCATTGATCGACAGGTCTCACTTGCAGGTGAGGTTGGCTTGGACTCCTAAGATCTAGGTAGGAACATTGTACACCATTACGCGTATATATAAAAAAGTTTATTTTATTTCTTAAATTCAAACCGTCTGTAAACTTGCTTATTACAAACTGGTGTTTCTCAAACCTCTTAGGCTGACTGCACTCATGATCATTATGATAAGTCTAAATGCACACTAGCCGATCAGTTAAGAGCATCTGTCTCTAATTTGTCTGAGTATTTAGCGCTAAGTGCGGCACTGATATGTCTCGCAGTTAAAGAGATTTTACAACTCAACAGGACGTTTATAACGCATTCTATTTTAGCAAGCAATTTAATATTGCCTGTATTTGCGTTTTTATTTTACTTTTTACTGTCATCTAAAACATTAAAGACAAATGGTAATATGTATTTAGAACAAGCAATGACTATTTAGCGATTTTATCGCTACAGTTTCGTCGTTGTCAAATAGTGATTGTACTATTTGTTAGCTTTAGGATAGCTTCTGCTGGCAAATTTGTCTATATACTAAATATATAGACAAAGTTACGAGCATATTTGTAGGAAGAGGTCTAAGCCAGACATTTTTTGGCTCTAATTTCGGCTTGCACAAATATCGTTTCACGTCCGGTTTAAAATAACTCAAATACTCATTGATTGGTAATATAACATTACATACATACATATATTCACGCCTGTTTCCCCGAAAGGGTAGGCAATTGCATATTACACGCCCACACTTCGCCAATTATACAGTTGATCCCACGTAATAGATGGCGAGCCTATTGCCGCTGGGCACTGTTATGTTCGCCAGAGCCTCGTCCGTTGATCGGCAGGTGCACCACTTGCAGGTGAGGTTGGCTTGGGCTCCTTAGGTCTTGGTAGGATCCATATACACCTCAATACGACATTACACGTCATAAAAAGAAAACTATACATTATTATTAAAATTCAATTAAATCACAATATTATTAAAAATTGATAATGTCAATAGAACCACACATTCAGAAAATTCCAAAGCCAAATAGTTATCCAGGACCGAAGTGATGTAGTGGCAGCTAAGTGCTTTAAATCTAATGTGAATATAATAATAAGAACATAATAAAAACCATTAGATTAAAATTATCTAAAGGGCCTCTACGTGTTGGCTTCGGCCCCACGCATGCCTTCCAAATGTCCGGGTCACCATTTGCCCGAGATCGGAAAAAAGACAAACATAATAATATAATATCTTATAATCTAATCTAAGATGTGCCATCAAACCATGGAACTGCGAGGTTATGTTACTAGCAGTATTTTCTGAACCGCGTCTGCGGTTACCATAAAAAATACGAAACGCGAAACGATATTGTTGATAAACTTTAAAGCAAAGTACCTTCATCAATTGCGTCATGATTTCCAAGTCGGTTGGGAGATGTTATAAATTTGTACTAACAGGAAGGAGGGTGCCATAAAAAGTTTTCTAACTTTGGTCAAGTACTTTTGTAATAAGCGGAAAAATAGGTCACGGGTACCGATTGGGGACGATCCTTTTGTGACGAAGTAATTCACGAATAAATAACCATAGTCCACAACCTTGTTAGAAACAATGATAACTCAAAGCATATGTACAATAAATTAAACTAAGTTATTACACACACATAAGATAAAGATACAGAAATAAAAAACTAATTATAAGATAATTAGGTACAGAGCACAGCTTATTATATAGAGATATAACTTCCAACTATCCCACAATCCGCGTATTTTGGAGACGGTTCAGCTTTGCGTGCCGAATGAGTACGCAGGACGCCGCCGGCGGCCGACGCTGCTGGCGGTACCCAGCGCACGCTCCAACCTGCTGCAGCGCGCCCCGCTCGTGCAGGTGCTGCGGGTACTCAATGCACTGTCACTGTCCCACCGGATAGATTTATTTTGCATGTTCACTGAACGAATTTGCAAAAGCAGCATATTGCTTCTGCAGTAGATAATAATGTATTAGTTTAGTGATTAGTAGATAAGAATTATGTAAAAGTTTTTAGTCATATAGTTAGGTATTGTAAGCTCAGCTACTCTACCGTATTAGGTTTGCTGCCTGTAAAGATAGTTGTAAGTTTTATGAATAAATAAATAAAACTTCCAGCTAGCCCCTCGAAATGAAACTTTAGATAAAAATTATAATTACTTTCAGTTTTTACATTTGAGGACACATTAATTTTATAGACTAACCAATTCTTTATTCAGTACACACCATAATATGTAACTGTTTACGCAATTACTCCAAAGAAGATAATGTAAACCCAAATTAGGGTCGTACTATTCCCCAACTTCAAAATTCTCGACAAGTTTTTATTTCATACCTGCACAACAACAAAATCTGGATATTTTTGATAACTTCGTAAACATTTAAAATATAGAATGCACTTACTTTTTTATAATACAAATGATAAATCACTGTAAGTTTAGCGACTCTTGTCATTTTTTAAATTGTAAACATAGATTTCCAAAAAAAATTTATAGTTTCCTAATGGCCATAACTTATTTGCCAAAGTGAGTATTGTTATATTTTTAACATTAATTTATAATAATATTGTTATAATTATCCATAACCCTAGTTCTTAACTATATTCTACAATCTTGGACTGAAAAATTGGTGTAATTGTCAGAGTATATTTATTAATTATTCTAGTTCGGGTTAATGGAGACCCGGACATTTGGAAAGCATGCCCTTAGACAATTTAAATCTAAAGGTTATGTTACATTAACCGGCGATTATTCCTATTTGCAATATAGAAATACACCTATGGACAGATTAATATTATTATATATAATGTATGCATAATAATGCTGTTAGTGCTGATTTTGTCTCCCAAAACCAATGTGATTTAGTAACATCATTATCTCAGTGTCTTCACGTACTGCAACAAAGATGAGAGAAACTCGCTTTATATACATTCATTCTACACGACGCTGACTGTGCACGGAATGAACTTAGTTATCTAACTAGGATTTAATTATTGCTTTACGTAGTGATAACTAGTCATACAACACGACGTGCCTTCACATAGTCTCATATAACGAATGGTAGGCCTAAATGGTTAAAAACCTATTTTTGTAAATATATTATACATACCCTAACCAAGGCAATGTTCGCAAATTCATGTAAGACGTTCACATGTACTTTGAAATGAAGCCTGCGCAATTTAAAATTGACTTTACTTTTGAATTATTTTGTTGTATACAATATTAATGTCAGCGCCATTTAGTCATTAATAATAATAGAAATGGTCTTGAATAGGAGCCAAAGCCAATCCTTTAAACAGAACATCGGTGACATACAGTACTTAAAAGATAAATTACAGTTTACTCAATGTACCCAGAGTATATAATATATATGGTGACAGGACTATAAAAAAAACAGCTTCTATACCTCTTAAAGAGTATACCTGAAGACATTAGAGTAGAAACAAACAAACACAAGTACAAAGCAAATTTGAAAAAACACTATATGGGTGTATGTGCAAAACTGTAATTTATTTTCTTTGTCTTGTCTATTTTTATTACTTTTGTAATTAGTATAGAATAAGTTGTAAGTAGTATAAAAGAGAATGTGACCTTCAGACGTATATGTTCGTTCGTTCGTACGTAATATGTTTTTATGTAACTTTCATTATTTAATGGTAATAAACTATTTATCTCTCTATCTATATACCAATCAAATGTACCTACTAAAAATACTTCAAAAGCCGTCATGAAAACGAATAGCCTGAAATTAATTAACCAATTAGCCAGACGCAGTCTTTTTCGAGCTGCAATCCTTATTCCTTTTGTCCAATAAACAGCTCAAGATTGTTCCCGTCAGGGTATTTTTCAATAAGCCAATTCGTTAGCTCGGAACACTTGCTCATTTGTCCTTCTCGTAATAAAACCAAGAAGTGCAAAGGCGCTGCCATTAAGCTTTGTGAACAATTTGATGTTGCTCACTGCCAATGTGTTTCGTATTACGAATGCAACTAAGTGAAGAAAGTCTTGAAAGTTTTACCAACATTTTGTCATAGTAATTAGAGTATAGGACATATAACTAAGACTAATTTTATGAATATTATTAAAGGTTATGATGGTAATGATAGTGATGGTGATGGTGATGAATAGTCCATAACTACATTCAAAAAAAACTCTTTCTGACTGTTACAATTTTGCGCTTAAAAGCTTAGAAAAATATCCTCTGACATGTACCTAGTCTATATTTATGTGTTCCCAATATCCACAAAAAGCAGAGTTGTTGTTCGTCCTTTTTGCGTAAATTCATATATTATTAGTTTACTATAACTGGATATCAAACACTCAGAAAAAAACGCTCGGTAAAATTGTTTATATTTTATTTTATACTTTTTGCCTTTGTAAATTAATACTTCGAAAATACCCAAGGAAACACCCAGACAATACCGGTTGTCAAACTGTATTTATACTATACTTTTGGTGGACACGATCAGTCCTTTTGACCACGTGGACGAAGTCACGATTAACCGCTAGCATTAAACCGATGAGAACTTAACATACAATGCGTACACTGAACACTGCACAATAATTATAAGTCACTGACCCTTTAATGAGAGTAATGCATCGAGACTATACGATTGATGGCATCGATCGATACGTGGCCAAGTTTATCTTTAGATCGAATCAAACTACTTATCTTTAAATCTACTTACGTTATAGAATCGTGAGGAACTTAGTAAAATAAGTAAAATAAAGTGGCATTGGTTCCTTGGTTAAAGTTGGCCTTAATATATTGAGTAGTATGCTTATATATTTAACGACCGGATTTGCGTGGAGGTCAATATACCTGCACTCCACTCCTGAGGTCACGAGTTCGATTCCCATATAAGACAATTTTTTTGTGAATGATCATAAATATTTGTTCTGTTTCTGTTACCTGTGTATTAGGTCTCTATTTAAAAAAAAAAATGTAGTATCCATAACACAAGTTCTTAACTATTGTAATAGAATAATAATTATTATATATAATAGCGACTGCGAACCGGCAAATGTAGTAGACAACCTTTCACCCTTTTGTCCGTCTGATAAATGTTTTTGCTAGGTGACTCTTCATAGTGATCACATCCTGCCTGATGGTAAGCAGTCAATGCTCTTCGTACTCATGAGTGACTGCATAAATGTCGTTTTAAGTCCGGGATTATAGGAGCTGGAAAGCAAATGCGCTGGCAGAGAACTCCACGGACGACTGTTCTTACACAAAACTGATCTGTGCTAAGGTGGTTTCTATGACCAGCACGTGTTAAGAGTAAAGGAGAGGATGAAAGAAGGTAAAAATGTTCTTCAGAACCCTCGCCATATTCAATTCAATCATTTATTCTGAACAATATACATTGTGTGGAACAATTTTATTATAAAAATTACATGCAAATACAAATGTCAAGTTGTTAAAGTGGCCCAAAAAGTAAGAAAGATTATTCTAATTAATTAACCTAATAATAACATAGTATTTCCGTTTAGTATAGAAATATGTGAGAATTATGAAAATTAAATGTTTGGGTTTTGAAATATTAAAATGCTCATAAAGCATCTCCACGCTTATTCCAATGACATCTGAAATTATGACAATATTAATATTGGAAATCCTATCGCTTAGTCTTATAGATTTTACTTCAAAGGTTTAATAACGGCAACATTATTTCTAATAACCTTACACCTAACGCAATCTATTCAAATATTAAACACTAACGTGACAAAATTCTTGCGAGATGTAGCCAGCTTTACCTAGTCACACAAAGCCATTAATATACAAAGGTTGCCAAACTGCTAGGTCCTCAAATCTGCTTCTGAAATTTACGACCGAAGAGACGATGTTACCCAAACATTTTGCCTGCGGAATTTCTGACAATATTCGTCAATACAAACGAGCATCATAGTTGGACATTTTGTTGTCACTGACGAATTCACATCAAACAAACAATACCGAAATTCGGCGACAGGCGACACTTCCTTCACCTGTCTAAACGTTTACGTACTACAAAACTGAATTATTTTCAATCGGGTTCATTAAAAAATAAACCCTAAAACAATGGAAGAAAAGCTCACGTAAGCCGACAGTGAAAACTGCAGGGAATTACGTGACTGCATGCGACGAGACAGATCGTGACCTGCCAGCTTTTCTTGACCCCAGCGCTCTTTGAAATCGTATAAAAATGTGAGCGTTTCAAGAAAGCGCAGGGATCAAACTGTTTGGATGGCACAAAACGCGTCAAGTGTTCGATTCAACCAAATATCCGATACCACATTTGAAGCTTCAGTGAATACTGTAAAAGTGATTCCGGGAATACGTGGATGGAGAAATGCGATTTGGCTCAATGATTTTGAAACCTATATTACTTTTAGTCACGTAATAAAATAAATTTTATTTTGATTTAGTAAAAAAAACACATCGACACTGTTTATATCCCTATAGTTATGATTGAAATTCATACATTCACGCCTGTTTCCCCGTAGGAGTAGGCAGAGGCATTATATACGCCCCGCTCACACTTCGCTAATTACATAGTTGGCCCCACGTAATGGGTGGCAAGCCTATTGCCGCTTTCCGGGAACTTCTAAGTTTGCCAGAGCCTCGTCCGTTGATCGGCAGGTGCACCACTTGCAGATGAGGTTGGCTTGGGCTCCTTAGGTCTTGGCAGGATCCCTATACACCCTATATAATTGGAATATATATCATTAAAATAATTTGATATGGCGTCTAGACACGCGGCAGTTATCTCTCATCAGAATTTAATTAGAAAAATCACACAATACCACGACAAGGACCCATCTTAATGCAGGTGTATAAACGACGCCATTAAATAAGAAATTTTAAAAATACAAACAATTTTTAGATCCATAACGCGTCGGACGACTGCCTAAAGAATTTCAACTCAAACAAGAAAAAAATCTAAATAATTTTACAAAATACACGTAGACGTTATTTATACCGCTTAATTGTACTAAAATGTAAGCAGCGATGCGGTGGGTGTCTGTTCTACTGCAATGGTTTACCCCAACTAAGCTCCGTGTAAATAACGAACCGTACTGCGTTGCATTATAAAAATCCACCTGCTCGCTTGTGTGGTAGAATTGGTCGACGCTGCGTATGTCCACAAAACACCGAAAGTACAGAAGTAAAGGTTTTATGCAAAAACATTTAAATGTCACAACTAATTTTAGTTGTTTGATTATTTAAACAGGTAGAGCATCAATAAAAAGCACTCATAAAACAATTAATATAATACAACACAAAAGTTATGCGCGCAATTATCGATTGCTTCGTGCCTCGGAAATCACGTTAAGCCGTTGGTCTAGGCTGGCATGAGCATCTATGGCAATCGTTATTAGGAAGTCATTGCCTTCTAACATCCTGTCAGCTGGTGTAACCAATTAATTATGTTTTCTTCTGGGTTGTGGAGACGGCAGTCGCTTCATGTAAAACTGAACTTCAGCAAAATCTGAAAAAATCTTAAGTCTAGGGCAACCGGGATAATGCTAGAATATGGTGTCATAAAACATTAAACTTTAATGTCAAAATGTTATTAATAAATTTGTTAAGTACACGAGTTCTGGAAATTGCCTCTACCTATCCCTTCGATGACACAGGCGTGTATGTATGTATGGTATGTCCTGAAAACTCTACATTTAGTAATGCAAATCATTTTCAAGTTAACTAAATTTTTAAAAAAAACTTCTGTACTTTCGGTACTTTGTGGTACCTATGTGTCATAAAAAGAAAATATACGTATTTTAGATGGTAGTAAAATTTTACGGCAACGCAGTTAGGTATATTTTTTTTAATATTGGAAAGTGTGTTTTAAAAAACTACTTTAAATTATTACATTATTTGACGACCGATTTGGCGTGGTGGTGAGAATGCCCGCTCTCCAGCGGAGAGCTCCTAAGGTTGTGGATTCGATTCCCACGCAGGACAAATCTTTGTGTGCATGAACATGAATATTTGTTTTGGTCTGGGTGTTTACCAATGTAAATTAAGTATGTATTTAAATAAAACACATATAGTTTTTATGTAGGTATGTTTATCCGTTATTTAGTATCGTTACGAGTTCTTGATGATATTTATCTTGGAACTAAATAATTGATGTAATTGTCAGAAAATATTTATTAATTTACTTATTAATAAATTTTAAAGTAGGTTTTGGCGCCAACGCGGAAAAAGTCACATCGCGGCAATATTTTTTTTTACATGGTGTATATTCGAGTTATACGTTCAAGTGTAGTTGGTTTTTAGCCATAACTTCCCCAGCAAAGAACAGAAATGTAAGTAAGAGATACATTGCAGAGATTTGTGATTTTCTGTGTTGATTCCAAAATTCCCTAGAAGCGTCTAGGAAAGTCTCCACTACTTTAGTTGAGTGTGACTCTGGCTTGACTAGACTGTGACGTACTGTAGTTGACTTTGACTGAGTGACGAAAACGCTGCATTTTTTGCAAAAGTGCTTTACAAAAATATTGTTTTCTTTTCATTAGTGAAGTTGGCTCACAATACAATTAGCAAATGGCAATCAAAAATTATTCAAAAAATAAAAAGCAATTAATTAAGCAATCAAAAAACCGGTGGATGCAGGCGGCAAAGATTAAATCACCAAAACACTGTTTGTTTACATTTCACAACAAATGAATTTGACTAATAACAACCGAAGATGGCGACGACGGGCGGCTGAGCGGGGAACATGAAGTTCAACCAATCAGAGCGCGAGGTGCGTTCTGTCGCATGCCATTTTACAATCTGACGGTTTGTTTTCGATAGATTATAATCTATCGAAAAATAATGCGTTAAATTGTGAGCAGTTTGTTACGGATCACAATTTTTCGACAGTTTACAATGTCGCGGGATAGATTATACTTTAACGTTATTTACGGTGACAGATATACGTGAAAAGCAATTGGGGAGGCCTATGTTCAGCAGTGGACTTCAAATGGCTGAAATTATGATGATGATGAATCAGAAATTAAAGTATATTCCATTTATCTGCACATGAAATACGCTGTGCTTCAGTGATCTTAGCGCACTGTATAAAAGCATTCTGGCGCTCATGCTTACTATAGTAATTATAGCACAAACACAAAATGTAATTATGGCTACAAACTTACATAATTATGATAATGGTCGCTAGCCAGTCGGGTACAAAAAATGTGTAACCCAACCACCAACTTGTTTAGAGGCAGGGTTTAAAATCACGACAACTCATTCTTAGAGCAACCGCTCGGAAATGTAGGTCGTTGAAACTAAATTTCTCCATATGTAATGGTTCATTTCACCATATAATTTTACATAATGTTTAATATCAGTATCAAATTAATCAATTGAATTCAAATTATCAATACACGATAATTTGACTTCAAAAATGTTTTAAACGTAACTTGTCAAAGTGTCTTTGAAAGTATTAAAACGAGACAGACTATTTAAGTTAAAATGCTGCTATAAAATGTTTAATTATGAATAAGTAAGAAACTCATTATCAAAGAAGTTTGCTTAAGATCTAGATTTTCTATTTCAACGGTTTGGTACTTGCTTTTCATTTTGTGCAATGAATTTTATAATAGTTCAAAGAATAATAAAAGATCTTCTGTTTACCGTCCTCGTAGTAATTCATCCAACAATTTCTATGAAAGCAGCAATTACAACGGGAAATAACATGTCACAAGAAGCCATTACGATTAACAATAATTCTCGAGACTTCATGGAATTGAAATCATAAGAACATTTACGTTTCTAAGAAAACGGGACAAAGTATTGTAAGTCAACGAAATCGATACAACTGAATAAATATGTGTCACCTACATCAGTCGAACCTAAAATAATTCTTTGCCGAAAGATTTTCGGCAATTTTAAATCCCGATTTGATCAGCGCACTGTAATAGTATTTATTGCGTGTTTTAACATTTGATATTAAGGATTTAAATAGATACATAAAATTATATTGTTTTATTTTAACTATTTTATTGCTCAAACTAATCTCTTTCAATGTTTGATTAGTGTTACGACTTAATTTAATTTTATCTTACAGTATATAAAACAAATTTAATCTTAGCGGAATTGTAAGAGCCAAGTAACATTTGCGACACTTCACGTCAATGCCATACAGTTCCATATTTACTTGTCCCACGTTATCGAGTAAATTAAAAACGACGTTTATAGTCAGACGTCGATATAGTTTTTCGTTGCTCACACGACGTTAGAAAAGGACAGACACTTCTACATTTCCCTAGCGTAATTCCTGTGGGAATTGATAAACTGTAGGCAAGGCGTGTTGGTTCTCGGGCATAGTCTAAATATATTAACAATATTATAGCCTCTCTTTGTGTAGTGGTCCGACATGAAAATCAATTTACAATTTTCAATTAGCTTCTTACGAAAGCTAGCTCAGCCAGAGTTTTATTAACTAATTCTGCTATCTAAGCAGCTAAACGCTTAATCTCTAGATCCACTTATTCTGCTACTGAGTACACACATAGTTTTGTAGGTTAAGCAGGTCATTGCGAGTCAGTCGCAAGTAACAAGTTAGGCGCAATTTCCAGCTTTCAATGTTTTGAACGTGCTTTATGACCACGTCCGCGGATAATCTGCTTAGTGCTCGTTAAGGTGAGCTAACACGATTAGGAAATTACAGTAATCGTAAAATTTGTATCGTTGGCTGAATGTTGTGTAATGTTCGGTTGCCAAATTGTTACACCGAGTAACAAATGAACTACAAAATTTACATTATGTTTTGACGTGACAACGTCTTAAATTAGGTTGCGGCTGGGAGTCACTTATGAAAAAGTGTAACGCTCGGTAACGTTACGATGAGTCACCGAACGAGAGAGAGGCCCGGCGAATGCCTTGCGTCTCTCTTGTGCAATTCTTATTTTCATTCAATTCCTTGTTCCTATTGTGCAATTTAATTATATTCATATCAATAAATATTCTACCGAGAAAAAGACGTTGTCACGTAAAATCTTCGCCCGTAAAAACGACTTTACAGGCAACCATTTTTTTTTTATTTATTTATTAAGGATAATAAACAGCATTTAAAATATATCTTAATAACTATTTTTACCATGATTTATTATTAAGAACTTATTAATTATAATAAGTTAGAAAATAAATTGTTTCCTTTCTAATAATGCACACATAAGGTTCTGTTGATTTGTTCTTTTACGTCTTTAAAATTTAAATTTTACAAAAGAATTAATAAACATAATTCGTTTACCTCGTACAGTAAAAAATAAATATTAGATATTTTGTTTATTAATATATTTTTACTTTTATGTCACAGACGATATATTCACTTCATAAAACAAAAGAACGACTAATGTCATATTTAAATTAATTGTTACAAACTTGGAACCCAAGACACGTAGACAACTCTTTCTCTGTAATTCAATACAAAGTATTTGTAACATGTAAGAGAACAATATGCATTTATTATTATTATGTCAGTTTCAACGTATTTGTTACAGATTTGTATGCAAAGAGTTGATGCACCTTTCGTGTTTGTGATGGGTCTCGGCTATCATGACTGAGGTAGGGCGCAAAACAATGTATCGTCGATTCTTTTTGTACGTTTTTACATTCTTATGTGTATAGATTTCTTTGAGGACTCCTTTGTTTTTTATTGAATTTCAAACTTACTTTTTTAATTGTTAGATGAACGGGCATTGACTCTGTTCTCAGTGGAAAATAATTTTGAACATATATCCGAAGCTGGTGTTTAAGAAAATATAGTGACAGGAATTAAGAGAGGTATGCTTAGATGGTTTGGTCATGTTGAGAGGAGAATGAAAGTAGACTAACGAAAGTGGTTTATGATGGTCAAGTGAATGGAAGTGTTGGGAGGAGAAGATCCTGAAAATTTTAGAGAAAGGACAGGTCAAAAGTACCCTAAACCGACGGGCGTGTATGAGAAGGTTAATTAAGTAATTTATTGATTCAGGCGTTACTTTGCGGAAATCCATTGTAAGCAAGAATTAAAAATATCTTTGTAACAATTCCCGCGCTACTATAATTTCCCGAAAAATCGAGAAACTATTCAACACGACACGTGTTTCGCCCTTACACAGGGCATCTTCAGGTAAGGTAGGACCCTCAGAACAACGATGTCTTCACGACCAACTCTCTATCTCTCGTTTCAGTGTTTAAAATTTTCAAGTCCATTCGAACTTTTATCTGGGCTTAATGCCTACCATACCTATGAGGTCAGTCAAAAGACGCAGAGCATTAATAACATATATATAATATATATATTTAGTGTTATTGGAAAAATGCACAATGTATTTTATATAGTAGAAGTTGGCGGCACTGAAGGGGCTATGGCGAGCAGCGATATCTTAGTAGCGAGCGGCGATAGCCCAGGATTACCGCGGCCTCGGGACGCAGCAGGCTCAAGAAGGAACATGGATGGTTTTTAGTCAGTAAAAGTCTGACACACCCTTCCGCTTCACCCACAGCGGAAGACGGTCATTTGATGATTTTCCATCCGAAAAAAAAGAGGCGAGACTTTATAGCCTTCAAATTCAGAGGGTCTCGAGTTAATTTCCTGGTGGCGCAACTATGACTTTTCAAAGTTATGGACGTAAGTATCGCTTGCTTCATGCCTCGGAAAGCACGTTAAGCCGTTGGTCCTGGCTGTCATGAACATCTATCGTCGTTGTTAGGAAGTCAGTGCCTTATATTATCCTGATAACGATAAATGATATTTTCCTCTGGGTTGCGGAGGTCAGAAGGCTGTCGCTCCATGTAATAAATGAAATTCAGCCAAATTTGATTAGACCAGTGAGCAGACCCTGGGCCCTAAGCTTAAGTCTAGGGCAACCGGGATAATGCTAGAATATGATGACTAGTAGTTGTCACTGTGATCAGAGTTGCAGAGCGCGTTGCTGACTCTTTCTTCTTTCTTTTAAATAATGGCTTCGTGCGTCTAGCACATTTAGCCAGTGTCAAGTAAGTGATATATTAATAATATATATTTCATAGTAAATGAGAATGAGTGGTGATAAAGATGATAAAAGGTAAATGAGATACCCTCCCCTAAGCCCCTTGAGTCCTCAGTAAAGATGTGGGACAATACTGAGATGTCACATGGACTCCTTGAGAGAAAATTTGAAAAGTGATGTTGCACTGTTTTGTTTGATTTACCAACACTCATGTATGTTCACAAACACTTAACGGTTAATAATCCACCGTCATTAATCATTAATGTTAGAAATATCACAAATTTTAGAAAATAAAACAAAACTGCAGACATGACGCTTCACTTTCCCGCCAAGAAGTCGCTGACTCTTTCTAAATTCTGTAATTGTCTTTTTTTTCAGAGCCCAATGCCGAAATGTCAAATTTTCACAGCTTATTCCGATATAAAATCATGAATTCCCAAATAAAACAAAAATAAAATTGCAGTCACTTTATGTTGCTTATTATGAAAATAAAGGAACGCATTGTGCTGACAATGCGGTCATATTTCCAAAGGACATCATTATATTTTCATGTCATTTTGATGAAAACGCCAAATTATAAAACTCATCGCTTGAATGAGTGTCGAATGGATGATTGTTGTCAGTCATAAAACCCACAATATATAACAATTTTAAAAAGCTTGTTGGGGTAAATAATATTTGTTTTATCTCAATGAATAAATGTTTTTTTTTATTTCAAAATGTTTACAATAATGTTATTATCACGTTGATTTAAACCCTACAAGCTCCTACGTAGTAAGCTTGAAAAATTTGTTTTACAAGTGAGTTAACGTCTGTGGTGTATCGGTGAGGTTTGAACTAAGTGTTGTTTGGTAGTGTGCACACTTCAAAACCTTCATAAAAAATATACATACCTGGTATAAATTCACAAATACTTTGAGTCATAATATAGGTATTTCTCTCATTATCGCATGAATCAATGTCTTTGATAATTTCATCAGGATGAATACTTCATTGAATGCATACATAGGTTAGATCATAAACCCTTTTTTTAATTAGGTATGTTTAATTAATTAAATAATAATTTAATTAATAATTCCTTACGGTGTTTGAAATACATTGACTGTCTTTAATGCACTCGACTGCCCTATTAAATGTTGTGTAATTTTATTAACAAAGGCTTGATATAGCTCCCTCTGCTTCGCCCGTATACGCTGTCAAACTATCTCACGTTTTTACATAAAACGCACGAACAATGAGTTGGGAAGAACAATCATTTTTTCGTAACGTTTACTGTCTAAAACAGCAACGTTGTGTTCCCATTCTATCACCCCC
Organism: Musotima nitidalis; assembly: GCA_949126915.1. NCBI lineage: Eukaryota > Metazoa > Arthropoda > Insecta > Lepidoptera > Crambidae > Musotima > Musotima nitidalis. Next base: position 6,695,368 of record OX421429.1, read on the forward strand.
AGGAGGCAAGGAAAGAGGTGACATTTACGTGTTTTTTCTTAGTGGTTCTCTCGGGAAATTCGACGGTTTCAATAATTCATGAAAGCCTCGATTGTTACATGCTCAATTGTAAACGAATGGAATTGTTTCTTTTTACATACATAGTTATTCGTGAAAAGAAAAAAATATTGCTGTTTGCTAGACAGCAGTTTTTTTTAATGGTTATGTTACTTAAAAATGTATAATTGTTCTATACACAAGTGTATCTCAAAATATAACTCATCATAAGTTTAATTGATTAGTATCTAAATTAAAAATAGTGTTATTAAACGATTTTTTAGCCGGTCCATTGCTCAAACCACTGAGCTACCGAGACATACCATGGACTCATTAAATTTTCCTAGTACTATACGATTCGCGTTATTCTAGTACGAAAATCGTATCATAACTAAATTGTAATGTAAATTGTAAATAAAAAAAAATTTGAGAAATTCTGGTTTATATTTTAAACAAAAAAACAATAGGTAGAGGTACTTCTTACTTTCCCCAAACCCCTCTAATATGAAATGTCTAATAAACATTTCTTATTGTATCTGTAAACGGAACATAAATTCTAAAAATGTATCTTTCTAATCATAGTACTTTTGGCTATGCCATTAATGTCATATTCATATTAATTTGCTAGTCAGTCAGGAGAAACATCAATTTTATAAGAGTACATGTCCAATGCTTTCTTTCGACCAAAAAACTGTACAGTCCAGTATACACACTTGACTGTACAGTTTTTTTTAAATCAAATTCTGTACATACGAATTGAAAATGTTAATTTTTTTCGTCACTGATATCGAAGCAATCAGGACTCCTAAAACAAAACATTTTCAAACTGTTACGAGCATTATAATTCGCAACAAGTTTCTAACCGCAGAGCTTGAAGAAATTGAGAAAGATTTTCAGTAGATATCACTTCTGTTGTACGAGTTCGGAAACATTTTACGAAGTTGTCAGTCGCTAATATTTATTGGCTATTGTTTTAACTGGCCTTTATAAGTTTGAAGGGGCACAAGAGTTTTATTAGAGTTGCAGGAGCTTTTCTGAACAATAACAATACCTTTTCACAAGCAGCTTCTATTTAATTTACAAGCCTAACTTAATTTTAAACTTTCGGTAATTTTACGGGTACCGCTCTCTTTGGTGTTCAGGTTGGGAATGGCTTATTTAATGTTACTATTAAGTTACAGTAATTATAAATCAATAACAATGTTTCGGTGTAATGGACAACAGTATTAGTGTTTAGTTTTTGTTTTAAAGTTAAGGTACTTCTCTTCCTTGAAGTTGGAATAAATCATAATGGCAATTGTATATTAGGAGACGGTCTTAGTACTAAATCGTTTGAGTATTTTACTCATAAGGTAGATAAATTCAATTACAAGAAATGTGGTCTTACTTGAAATCTATTTTTTTGGGATCCACGGTCTATTTTGTTGATAGAGGAACTATCTACATAAAAGTATGACTCAAAACTGCACTTTTAATATAAGATGGTGTTTGAAAATGAGAAATGCATTTACAAAAATCGTTAATAACTTGTTACTCACGCGCCTATTTACTATGGACAAGAATAAGAGTTCACAATTATATACATTTAATCGTCTTGAATTCATAAGATAAATGGTACAATACATACAAAATGTTTAATATAAGGAATGGATAAACATACTTAAATATCTTCTTAATATTTTTGTAAATACATACTTAATATACACATATAGGGTTCCTACCAAAACCAAAGGAGCCCAAACCAACCTCACCTGCAAGTGGTGCACCTGCCGATCAACGGACGAGGCTCTGGCGAATATAACAGTGCCCGGTAAGCATCAATAGGCACGCCACCTATTACGTGGGACCAAATATATAATTGGCGAAGTGTGGGCGTATAATATGCCTCTGCCTATACCTTCGGGGAAACAGGCGTAAATTTATGTATGTATAAGAAATACCCAGTCAATAACAAATATTCATGTTCATGCACTCAAAGATTAAATAGCGAAAAGTTCAGTTTTTGGTGTACTGTTTAACATCTGTATTGTTGTTTATGTTTGTTAGTTACTTCAAACGTTACGTCTATGACCCTAATTCCGCTTGACCTTTGACTAACACAGAATTAATGATCATTCATCGTTCTGAGATTATTATTGTAAAATATATTCTGTAAGTTACTTATCCAATTAGCTTATTACTTCGTATCAATTAATTTTACATATTCGATTAAATGTCAGGCATGAAATATATTCGAAAGTTGTCTCATTATAATCTTTGTAATTCATTTCTTTATATTTTCTTTAGAGCTTTAATAACTTTCTATGAGCGTGTCTACTTTACATTTTATAAACCATTTTAGCTGCCATTATCTAAAGGGAGTTGATATACTTTTGTTTTATATGTCCAAGCAATCAGTTACCTTAATAATAATATTGATAGAATAGATTATAATCTACGAAATTATTATAATCTGTACATCCGGAGCGAAAACTTGACGAATTTCTTGTACATTTCTTCTCAACCTTAGCTCTTGCCCGCAGTGAATGGGTGCATTAAATAAGTCGACGTTCAGAAGCATAGACATTTTAATAATATTGCAATAGAAGTGCTACGCGGGCGTAAAATCGCTGGCGCTCTGATGTATCGTATGGCACGAGTGCATAATTTGCCGTTTAGTCGCTTACAGACCGTGAAGCAGAACTTTCAAATACATAGCCGTTTGCGTTCGTTGTATCTGAATCGTACAGCACTGCAAATGTGTATGACAACATCTTTTCCTAACTCTTAAGGTGGGTATATAGACTACAACCTTTTCTGGAGCATTTCTGTGTTATGTAACGTTCTTACAATGATACAGGCTAAAGCTCAGTTTCCAAAGCACTTTTATGTAATGTAACGTTCCTGCGAATGCTCGGCGTTATGATACGGGTAAATGCGGATCGCGTGCGTCTTTCGTCCCTCTCCCTCCGCGTCACCCCGCAACCGCGCATCGCCCGCACTCGTGGCTCGACGAAATGTTACACCAATATGATCGACGAAATGTTACACCAATACGCTCGTTGGTTTATAACAAAGAGGCGAGCGTGCTCGACGTTAGTTCGTAAAGGGATGATTCACTGGAATATATCATAGAGCGGCTCGTTGTTCTGTTACAAGTAAATGATGTAGTTTTTATTTACCTATAGTTGTACAGTAAGTAACGTACATTACGGTCCTCGAGTGAGTGACAGATTTTCATACTGGCGACATGCGTTCCCATAGTTTGAGGCGAGAGATTTATCTGTATCTTTTATGACTTTAACAAAAAGTATATATTAATCCGCAGCTTCTTCTTTACAAAAAAGTTATAATACGAAGGTTCCTGTAGTAAATTGGTACATTTTGCACTGAAGCAGCCGCATTTCTCGTTCCACCGGTACAGTTTCCAATTTCCTCCAAACTGATCTAAGGTTTTAGATTTGTCTTACATTTTAGATTTAAATCTTCCAACAGAAGGGAAATAAAGAATCTTTTCTGGAATACTAGCAACAAAGTGCGTGTCAAGAACTATACTTTTGAATACAAGAGAAACCTTTAAAGGTTTAATCAATATAAGGTGATGCTTTATGGATCTATAATGAATCTTACATTGTTACTAAGTTTAAGCAATTTGACAAGAGGGCGCGATATAAATTTAAAAAGTTGATGTAATCTTGAAAATTATACTCATAACTTTTTAATTATATTGTAGGATTTTTTATACATTATTTTACATAAACCCTAAAGTTAATAAATAAATGTTTTCTGACAATTACACCAATTATTTAGTTCCATGATAAGTATCATTGAGAACTTGTGTTAAGGATACTAAACAACGGATAATAATTTTCCACGTTGATTCAAAACCTCCATAGAACTTTCACTTCTTTACTGGGGTATGATTTCGACTTGACTCGAGGATGATGGTCTATATAGTAGTATAAACATAGTGAAAATGCTGCATTTATGCAAAAAAACTTGATTTTTTTGATTTGACAAATTGACACTGGCAATACTCTAAACGCGTGAGTCTATAGAGTATAGTTTCTTTGATTGCTGTTGGAAAAGGTATTGATATGGTATCCTTTGTAGATAAGATAAAATATTCCTTCATTACTGGTTTTTTGTTGTATCGGCCTAGAATGGTGGGTGGGCCACCCCCTCTCAATAGATATAGATATCCAGGAGAAACAAAAAACGTGGCAATATTTTAGTTTGCACTTGTCAGTGTGTAAATATATTATTGGTCAACTACATGGATTTCGATGAAATCATTAATTTGGCTTGAACGCAAGCGAAACTCCTATCAACATAATGTCAAGTTGACATTTCAATACGAAGCTACTTGATGGCTTCACGGCATGTTTCTGTTGGAATCCTTAAATGGTCAAAGGTAGACACTTTGAGTACCTACTGGAAATTACGTCTTAATAGAAGTACCACCGTAAATTATTTTAGTATAGAATACTTTATAAATGTATTAGGTAAGCTAAAGCGCTCATAGCTCTGCGGTGTTCGGTGGTCGGAAACGATCACCAAAGTACATCAGAGTTAACAGAGGTCAGTCCTTGGATGGGTGACCGTTTGTGTGGCATTTGATATCGAGCGCTTCCGTGCTTCGGAAGGCACGTTTAGCCATTGGTCCCGGTTATCACTAAATGTGGTAGTCGTTAAGCCATGTTAGAGGCCTCATGGGCGGCTTGAAAAATTCTAACAGCAGGACGCCATACACCTGCCTTCGCCAATCCGCACTGGATGGCGTGGTGGAGTAGGACCCAATACCCTCACACCTTGATATGTGAGAGGAGGCTCGTGCTCAGTAGTGGGACGTTAATGGGCTGTGATGATTATCGATGTCTGATCGGTGAAGACGATCGATGTAAAAAATAATATTATTAATCCACAAAAGTTATGAATATTATCATAATTACTGATACTTACAATTCAAACAATGATATCTAACCCAAAACTAATGTAAATGTCAAAATCATTTATTATAGGTCGGCTCAATAACGCTTTTATAAATATCCACTTAAAAACTGAGGTACCAACTGTGTATGTTGTATTAGATATAAGTATTAAAGAAATCGGATTAACAAACTTGTTTTTATTTTAATTACAAATCTACTTAACCTCAATATCCTTTAAGGGATAATATACTTATCCTAAAACCCGAACCCTATCAATTCAATTCATTTATTTCCAAGAATATGGTATACAATATAGTGTTATAAATAATTACGATAATCGGCATATTCTGACACTCTCGGCGTAGAAATGTTGGATGTACATTCCGGTTTACATTACAGTCAATTAATTAATTAATAAATCAAATTTTACATAAGTCCTCATAACAACTAATACTAAATAAATTACATCTTTTATTCTAAAAATTCTTTGGTCGTATAAAAACATTCCTTAATTAATAATTTAAATAATATTTGTTTAAATTTATTTAAAGGCAAATCTTTTAATTCAGTAGGCAATAAGTATCGTGGAACCCACGACTTTAGAGCTGAGCTTTTATTTTAGGCTGAGGCGCCATAACAGTCGTCGAATGTCGTAATACAACCAAGAAGATTACTCTTGCAATAACGTAATATCGTTAGTGCAATAATCAATAAGGTATACAGGTTAACCTTACAGCAAAACAGAGATACAGAGAGTACGATTACGCTAATTAGAGTCAATATTGATTTACGCTCATTTGTTCTGTCATGTTCTACTGATTATGTTCTCGGGACGGCGGTGGCTGGAATGGTATGTTGTTTGCGATAGGCACAACCTAGAAATATAACACGGGTTACAAATGTTAGAAGCCATATATGGCTGAACATTGGTACATTGGTTATCTACAATTTAAGTTACTTTAACACCGCATAGTTAGTTTATATTATAGAAATGCTTGATAAAAAACGAAAAATAATACAGTTAGCCTCTAAACTGTATTATTTGCTATAACACGAGTTATAAAACTAAAAAGCCATTTATGGCTCAACATTGGTAAATTTTTACCGACAATGTAAGTTACAGCAGCCCTTGCTAGTTGGTTAATGTTATAGAAATGCTTAAAATAACAGGGAAAATAATATTGCAGCCCTCAAAATATTGTTTTTCCGAAAATTTGAGTAATTCTCCCATAGGGACAAACGTCGCTTAGTGCAGAAAATAGGCTTCTCATTTGTATCGATTTTTCTATCTTCATCTTTCAAAGCATTGTTTGTTTCCAAGTTGCAATTTTTGTTTTTCTTTCAGGGTTTTATAGTGTAGTTACTTGTTCACTTTATAAGAATCATTCAATTCAGGCATAAAGTAAAAGGTCCTTTCTCGGTGACGCCTAGATATATTCTAATAGTTTTCACTGTGGAATATGACCTAAAGTAATTATTTTACTGTAGGCTTTAAGTTAAAGGCCCTCTCCGATGCTTCCTCGATATATTTTAACAGTCTGTATTTGACCTAAATCTTTCTTATTTTGATTTGTGAGAGAAGCCTCATCTCTTGTAGTGGGATGCTAATAAGCTGAGAATTGAGATGAATCATAAAGTGGGAGGATTATCCTGCCGTGCTATAGCTAAAAAGCCGCTAACTGTCAGCGGGAAATTTTGAAATTTAAACTCTATTGTATTACAACATAGGACAAATCTTTGTGTGCATGAATATCAATATTTGTTCTAGTCTGGGTGTTTCCTATATATATAAAGTACCTATACATTTACAAAAAAAAAGTATTTATGTATGTTTATCCGTTCTTTAGTATCCATGACACAAGTTCTTCATGATACTTGTCTGGGAACTAAATAATTAGTGTGATAGTAAGAGAATATTATTTATTTGAACATTTATTTTACTTTTTTCTTAAGAGCGTTGAACTTCAATCCAAAAGGAATTTAGTCGCTGATTTTACACTTAGCAAAGCCAAACATCCGCAAAACTGCTGGCAGTGGTTGTCGACGAAGAGTTGAAAATATAGCTCTGTGGACTAATGCAGGCTGTTGATGATAACTCTGTACTTTTATATCCTCAACAACTTCAAGCAAATTTTCTTAATTTTTTTTTCTGGACAACAGATGCACAGTATTATTAAATAAACGACACAAAAACTAAATGTCTAACATTATTAATACATAAACGACTAAAACGACTACATGAAAAAACTAAATGTCTAACAATATTACTACATAAACGACTAAAACTAAATATGTAACAATATTTCTAAAAAACGACTAAAACTAAATGTCTAACAATATTATCTACTAAATAAACGACTAAAAACTAAATGTCCAACAATATTATCTACTAAATAATCGACTAAACTAAATGTGTTGTGACAATGTTCTGTAGTCTAATCTGTGGTAATAACAGTCTATCATTTTATTTGTTATCTATCGCAGTAACTTTCACGCCTAAAAGCGTTGACATTCTAATCAGAAAGTAATTAAGTCGTTGATTAATTATCTCCTAGAACGCACACCGATATATCTATAAACTAGTTTCGCATTTCTGTAGCTATGTGACGTAATCGGGAGCCATCCTCACTGTCAGCCCTCTATCAACGTTGACTGATTGCCCCAAAGGACTCTTACGAGTAAAATTAATTTGGTTTGTTTCCGCCTCAAAGAGAACTATTGAATGTGGCCAAAATGTAGGCCATGACTGATAGCAAAATAGACCCGTATCTCCCCGTTGACATGTAAGCGAACAATGAAATGATATTTAATTGAAGTCAAACTAGAACACTAATGACTGGAGTATAAAGATGCAGTTGTGACATAAATTTTATGATGTGTTTTAACGAGCGCTTTAAATGGATGTCCTTTGTTTAATGTGTGCTTGTTGTTTTTTTATACAAAGTCGTATTAACTGTTTTTCAGATATTTATATAAAAAATTACAATAATAGTAAATAAATCTCGTCACTCTATGATACTCATATTAGGGATTGCCAAAGCGTTGTTATTATTAGTCGAAATTATTCTGGTACCGTGGACATTAATAACATAGTGTATTTTTTCAAAGCATTTATTGTTTCAAGGTACATTGTAAAACACATATTCTTGTATAATAAAAGCGACAACTTTTTCTTCCACTTGAAATTTCGTTGGAGTCTATAAACATTTATAAAATAAACAAAAAGTATCAAAGCCACTTCCCAATAAATAAAAACATACACAGCTGCATTCTCATCTGTTTCTGTACAAGCAACATTAATTTTATAAAGGCACTCAAACACCTGCAGAGCTTTCGAAACATTAGTTGCCTACGCATACTCATTACGTCCCATATTCCGTGTAATCAATAAAGTGAAGTTGTTTGTGTTGACGATTAATGGTCGTAAGCTGTGAATTAAACAGGGAATCAAATGGCTTCTTCTTAATAAATAAAATATATTGTTATTAGCATTATACAAATATAATATAAGGGTGTATACAGTGTATAGGGCTCCTACCAAGATCTGAAGAGCCCAAGCCAACTACCTCTTCGGGGAAATAGGCATGATATTATGTATATATAAAGAAAATTATAATGTAAACATGTAGACAAGATTATTATTACAAACATTATTATATCAGCCTATCTGACCACAGGCCTCTTTTCACAAATCCATAATAAGATTTACATACATACATGCCTGTTTGGTATAGGCATAGGCATATTATACGCTCTATTTAAGTTATTTTGTTGGTCCTACGTAATAGATGGCGAGCCTATTGCTGCTGACCGGGAACTTTTATATTCGCCAGAGCCTCGTCCGTTAATCGACAGGTGCACTACTTACAGGTGAGGTTGGTTTGGGCTCCTCAGGTCTTGGTAGGAGCACTATCATATTAGAAATTTAGCCCATAAGCCAGTGAGTGAAATTTGATTCATTTTCGACTTCCATCATTTTACCTGAATGTAGCCGTATATTTTCAGTTAGAGGCAACATGAGACAATTATATCCTTTTTATTTCCGGAGAGCAGCAAGCTATTATGGCGATTGATTAGTATCGGACCGAGCAACCATCTGGTCTAAAGTAAGCGCCTGAACCTTAAAGATGTCACTGAGGCCATAGATTAGCGCAAATTAGTCACCTAGTAAACTACAGTAAACGCCAGAACCAATGCACCAATAACCAATCAAATCAAATTGAATATTAAAGCAACCTCAAAAATATAATATCTAAGCCGAGTCTGAAAACCAATTTATTTCCTTTACTTAGTTTCCCAGTAATCATGAAAAGAGGTGTTCGAATTCGCAGCTGCTTCTGTTGTTCCTAGCGGCACGAGTTGAAATTAAATTGCATCGCATGTCGAAAATATAACAAACTACGTACGAGGCGAGGAAGTGGAGTAAAGATATTAACTCCACTAGTTCCCTTTGGTGCTGCGCTTATTGATATTTGATTTCATTGGCTTGAGAGAAGCTGTTAAAGTGAAATACGGAAATTTTAAGTGTGTTTTGATAGCGCTATATTTCACTTATGTTTTCTTTTATAAAAGTTCAATTAGTAGATTTCAAACGAAAAGCTTTACAATTGATATGAAGCTTTATTTTAACAAAAAAAATTGGCTTAGTGTGTGTACATAGAAACTAGGCAGATATATTATTTTCTTCTCCTTTTCTATTTCGCACTAAACTTGCTGGTCTATCATCGTCATTCTGAGCAGACATCAGAACTCAAACCAATTTTTTTTAAATTTCTTCGCCTATAAGATTATACGTCTTTGGAAGTCTCTTCGACTCTTTTGAGTTCCTGCTGACGTCTACTTCTATAGTCCCTAGCTTTTAGAGAGGCATAAAGCGGCATTTATGCGGTGGTTAAGAAGAGTCACAAATGAAATGTATTATGCTTGCACTAACTTTTCTGTGATATCTGCATAATATTATAACTTTTAAGCATTTTAAACCTTCTAGCCAATTTAATACTTTAAGTAATCTTAAAGTGCCGAGTTCCGGTCGTCGTAATTTAACGTAATATTTTAGTTAGCAACAAGGAAAATTAACATGTACCGTCTACCGACAACTGACGTCACGAAGTTTTACCTCCGTTGCTAGCCATCAAGTCCAAAGACGCCACGAGCGCAACGTCCTCAAATTATTCAGGCACCAGCAAAAAACCTCTGCTTAAAACATCAAAGAGAAAAGTCCATATTTCCTTGTATATTTTCTCCACAATTTTTAGCTTCATTTACAATATACACGGCTGGCATCAATTACGAAGATGTTTTGATTTATGACTTTCACTAAAGACTGTGACGATAGCAGAATAAAAAGGAAGCAGTAGCCAGTATTCGTACCAATTAAGGCCCTTTTCATCGCACGATCCCAAACAGGATTTGAATTGCAAATTGATTTTTTTTTCTTCTTTTCGTCACCAGCGTACATCTAAATGGATCTAATTGGGAATTCAACGCCCTCCAATCGTCCCAAGTTTTGCAGCCAGATCCCTATTGAGAGTAGCGAATCGAGTATTTATTTGATGAATGGCTCCGAAAGGGTGTTAATGAATGCATGTATATATTATGATCTGGGATCGCTTCATTGAGCCTGTTATCAATTTAAATGCTTATTTCATTTTTATTTTTAATCGCTTTCAGTATCATCGCTTATAGTTTGTGATTATTTATTAAAATATGTTAACTCTATTTATATCTTAGTTTTACTTTATTTGTATCTGTAATTAAAAACAAATTTGTTATTTTCATATAGTTTATTGATACAAATGTGGAAACAAGAGTACTTTTGTCGTGTAGATGTCGTTGTTAAAGAAAAACACGTGTAGTGGTCTCCCGAAAAATCGAAAGTCAACACTGGTGTGAGATTAAACCTTTGCGGTTATTGTCGTAAAGTCATTTTGAACCTTTGCTTATGTTTACTTAACATATATGATAAAAAATATTTAAGATGGATGCATCGGGTTTATATAAGTAGTTCAGTATTTTAATATGTATGCTTTCGTTGATTTCAGATATCACTGGTTCCTAATCCTGACTCTAGCAGCACTGGGCTCCGCGAACGATGGACTCTTCAGCTCCAAATTTCAAACTGGTAATATAAAACTTCTTCTAAGTAACCTCAATGTCAAACAAATTATAGTGTTTACTCCACAGTAAGGACTGTCTTTACTGGCGTATGATTGTCTTGACCTTGCTATAAATGTTTATATTTTACTATGACAGTTTTAAATGAATTAATTGCTGCTTACATGACACTAAACTAACAAACGTTAAGAGTAGTAGGTTTATGGACATACGTCACTAAGAAAAGAAGAAAAAAGCATTTCAGAATCACTATCAATTTGTCTAGGAAATAAAGAAACAGGAACAACAGTGCAAGGCAATTTCAAATGCAAATTGCTTTCAGTCGTTGAACTGTAAATCAATAGCATCAGACTTATCGATTCTTTAGTTTGTATCCTATAATAGTAAATGTTAAAACGTAATCATGACCCGCCCACCGTACAATGGCGTACATGAAATAATTTCACGAAAAAAAATAAGGATTCTCCGAGAAACTGTGGATAAATAGTTATGCTGTTTTAAGTATTAGTAGTATTTATAAGACAGGTAGTGTTCTGTGTTTTAGAAATAAACTCACATTTATACATCTTCCGCCCATTAACTTCCCTCTGCAGAGCATAGGCCTCCTCTAGCATATCAAAGTAAGGTATTCGCGTCATATTCTTCTGCGTGGGCCAAGGAGGTTATGGAGGTTGGTGTGTGAAAGTTTGTGTTTTATCATCGTCATCATCATCATACCAGCCTTATGAGTCCACTGCTGAACATTGGCCTCCCCAATAGATTAGAATATATTAGGGTATGTGCCCATAATCACCACACTAGGGAAGCGGGTTGGTGATCGCAGTTCAAGCCAATACGCCGGGAGACGCTGCTGCCCAATATCCGGTACGATTACTCCTCGTGGATTCTTACGACTCCCTGTGAGATGAGAGGAGGTGACACTATTCTAAGCCTGTATCAAGCTGCATTATTTAAATTAACAAATAAAATTAGACTTTACTTACTTCAAAGCTTAATTATCCTTACTATAATAATAATAATAATAATAATAATAATATAATAATAATAATAATATTATAAATGCGAAAGTAACTCTGTCTGTCTGTCTGTCTGTCTGTCTGTTACTCTTTCACGCCAAAACTACTGAACGGATTTGAATGAAATTTAGCATACAGATGGTCTAGACCCTGAGAAAGAACATAGGCTACTTTTTATTTCGAAAAGGGGGTTGTAAAGGGTTAAAAAGGGGAGGGAGTGAAAAGTTGTATGGGATTTCTTAATTTTAAAAGATAAAACCATGAAACTTAATATTTAAGCACTAGATAGGAAATAAATAAACATTTGTTCTAGCGTTTTTGAAATTTCGTCCTGTGAGAGATGGAATAGGGGTTGAAAGTTTGTATGAAGTTCGAAATTTTTGAAAATAAAAATATAACATTTTGTATTTAGGCACTAAATAATAAACAAAAAATCGTTTGTTCTAGCATTTTGAAATTTTTACCAATATGGGGGTGAAATAGGGGTTGATATTTTTATTAGTGTTCTTCATTTTTGAAGATAAATCCATGAAACTTGGTACGTAGGTCTCTTAGGATGTGCAGAGATTTTCTACAAACGGAATTCTCGAAATTCGATCGGAACGGAACGGATTCGGCACGGGAACTACGACGCCAAACTATTCTAGGAACATGATATTTAAAAATTTTGGGTGTATCAAGTTTAAAAAATATTTTGGCTTTTGAAGTTAAAGTTCCTTTTAACGATTTCTCTGCATCGACGCCGCTGATATCTACTATACCTACTAATGATTCTTATTAAATAATAAAAATGCTACCCAAAGATACTATTCCACGCGGACGAAGTCGCGGGTAACAGCTATACTACTATAAATTTTTATTTTCTTTTTTTAAATCTATGTGCAAATAAACATATAAAACAGAACGCTACCAAGTTTAGAGTTTAATTAAACTATAATCATGTGCTTAACCCACATAAGCTCTTAGTGCCGATAGGATAGGAGATCGAAGGCAATTCGTTTTATAGCTTTTTAATGTCCCAAGCAGAAGCGCAATCTTGCTGTGCAATAAAACAGTTAAATCTTTAGGATCGGTTGTTTATTGCAGAATTCGGTACTTTTGTTCTTGTATTTAAAATCCTTAATGGATTTGTTACACAGCACGGTTTTCTCTTTCATGAAAAGAGCCAAGATGATATAACTTAAAAGGTAACTATTGTGAAATTCTAAAAAAAAAAAAAACGAAGTACGAATACCAGTACCCAATTCTTTCAACCAGGTCCGGTCCACCTTTAACATAATTTTGATTACATATTGGTGAAGCAGATTTGGAATATTATAGTCGAAATTATAAACTTAATGTTAGTTTAATTTTAAAAAAGAAATGTACTAGGATCTAACATTGGCCAATGTTCACCAGTGGACTTTGTAAGGATGATATGTATATTATGTCAACATAGCTCGTCAAGCTCCGATGTCAAACATTGCAATATAAATTAATTATAGAAGCATAAAACATTTCAAAATTTCGCGTTATAAAATCCATTTTGAAACGTTATATCGGGCTTAAAGGGTTCTCTGAACCATGCTAAAGTACATTTCAGAATGAAATTTCATTCATAAAGGAATGCGGAAAATTAAACACCTGAGGCAGAGGGTGAATAAATTTTGGCCTGTATCGATACACGAATTTTCATATTATTAACGTCATTTCTTTTGTAAGGATATCTGTTAAAGTCACATTAGATAAATAAATTTTGAATATTGCATGCACAATTTTAAGAAAATTATTCCTAGGAAGCTATTTTTTTTTAAATATTTTATCTGCCATTTACTTACTCAGGGCATTAGTACAAAAATGTGTTTTGATACATTGGTTAATATAGATTACGCATCTGTAATTATGTATATGTTTGAAGAATTAAGAAAAAACACATTACTTATGACTAGAAGAACTTGAAAAAGGTTTATTAGATTAGCATAAGATTAGAAGATTAGAAGAACATAAGATTAGCTACGAGAATGTTGAATAATATAATTACCAACGTGTAAAAATTCCATGCTTCATAATTTAATAGTGAATTTTATAATAAATATATATTTTCTGACAATTACACCAATTTTTTGTTCCAATCTAAGTATCATTAAGAACTTGTGTTATGAATACTAATTACACGGGTAAACATATATAAATGCTTTTTTTTATAAATACATACTTAATATTCATAGGAGAACCCTCAGATCAGAACAAATATTCAAGTTTAAGCGCACATAGATTTGTTCTGAACGGAAGTCACAATAAAGGCGCATTCAAAAAGATTTCTTAATTACTTTTTAAATAATAATTTCAAGTGAAAGTAGAATGATTTCTAAATTAGGTAATTTCTGTTACCATATTCTTATAATACCTATCATAGGAACAGCAATGTTACATTATCCATAAGACTTCATCTAAGTCTACAGTATGTAGGTTATATTCCTACAAAGGAATATAAACACCAAGTCGAGCAAAAAAGCGTCACGGCCGTACCATCCTTTTCTCGAAGCAATTCAGGCCATTTTCGACCCCTCTGTAACTTCGTTGTGGATAAAACTAGAAGACTGAATAATTTAATTTACACGTGTTTTCATGCGATGGCCGAGTCAATATATTAATATAAAACATTAAAGATTTTTAATATTGATAAGCGTCACTATAAGATGCTGTTAATTATTACATCACAACTTAAAACAGAAAGTCTCTTAAGTAGAGACTGAATAAATTAATAACCGACTTGGTATTACGTGGATCTCACAACTTTTTACCGTAGAACAACTGAGTTGCGAGACTTGGTTTTTTTGACAAGTATTGTTTTTGATGGGATAACTCTTTCTGAGCATGGATATAATGTATTATTTAGTATTTTCAAATTTTCTTAGGGGCTCGATGGCGCTGTGTATTATTTTATGTTTTATAATTTAATATTAAGTTCAGATATTATCATTAAGATCAAAATATTTTTTTAGTAACACTGACTAGTTAGTTTTAATAACATTTTTCTCCTGTTTCAGACATACCGGAGTACGACTTGCTACACGCCATCGGAGTGCCGTTCAGCAATCCTAAAACCCAATACTTCGACGAAGGCCTCGACGGATTCCCGGCTTACGGCTTAAAACCAGGCTCCGATATCAAATCACCGTACCGCCTTTTTATGCCTGAGAAATTGTACGCGGAGTTTTCCATAGCAACCACAGTAAGACCCGCAAACAAAGATGGTGGATTCCTTTTCTCTGTTGTCAATCCTTTGGAGACTGTTGTTCAATTGGGCGTGCAGTTAATACCTTCAGGACCTGGTCTGACGAATATCTCCTTACTGTACACAGATGCGAATGTATACGCTTTATCGCAAACAATTGCATCATTTGTAGTACCCTCTTTTTCTAAGAAATGGACTAGATTTGCTCTGAAGATCACTTACGAAAACATAACGCTGTTTTTTAACTGTCAAGAGTTTGATTCGGTTTCAGTGAAGAAAAACCCGTTGGAGCTTGTATTCGATTCAGCGTCTACTTTGTACGTTGGACAAGCTGGTCCACTCATAAGGGGTGCATTTCATGTGAGTATAATTATTTTTTTTTACTATTGAGCCGATTGATTTGTGAAAACTTTAATTATTTTTCAAACTTTGTGCAATCAGTGAATTTTTTTTTTGATTCAATAGTAGTTATTTTTAGATAATATTGGATAAGTTTTCATTAATTTATGGGCTTTTTAAATAAAATAATATAAGATTGTTTAAAGACTTCCAATGAACAACTGCAATTTATCGACCGTTATCTCGAAAAAAGAATTGAGTGTATCTTTATAATCAATTAGATAATATTAATGATAATTAATGATAATACTAATAATTATAAAAAAACGTGAAAACTACGGTCTATGTCTTTAAGGGCCTCACATAAAGAACCTTTAATGTGCTGCCATACTTTGTGCTGAGCTTACCACCCCGGCTAAAAGTATATTCCTATTATGTTAGTACACTATATTATAAATAAAAAATCATAAAACCATATCAAAACATACCAGTCGGTTGTGTAAAATTTTATAATCATTATCTAGAAGAAACAATAAAAGAACAGTTCAATCAAGTAATTCAATTAAGAAATAACCCAGGGTGCACGGGGATCCTACCATTGTAGCCTGCCGATTAACAGACGAGGCTCTAGAAATATAAAACTTCACGGAAAGCTCGCCACCTTTCATGTGGTCCATTAAAACAATTAGTGAAGTGTGGGCGTATATGCCTCTGCCTACCTATTAAAATAAAATGTAAAAATGAAATAACCCATTTGATATGGTTTACAATAATGTACTTTTAAATTAAACGTACGCAATCCCGGTTCTTTGTCCATAAGCCGAGAAAAATTATAAGATAATTTTAAAAAATTACTTAAGTAACTCGTTATCCGCTAAGTTGGTAACTTACTTTATGAAATCGAGTTATCATTACGTCCCCCAAGAAGGAATCCCTTGGTTTGCTAAAACAAAAAGTTTCCCTCTCATCATTTAGAGCTCGTAAAAGGACCCAACTTAAAAAATAGCAGTTGTCGACTAACTTTTATACGGGCGTGAAATAAGTTTTTAATTAATTTCATTGCTAAATGTTTAGTTTTAAAAAGAACCGTTGTCTTTTAACTGAGCTTTATTCGTTTATGAGAATTAATGGGGATTTCCTTGGTTTAGAATTGGTATCATTTTTAGCTCGTAAAAGAATTCCATAGTCTTTTAACTGAGCTTTGTTGGTTTTTAAAAAACTATAAATGAATTTTCCTTATTTTAGAACTGGCATCGTTTTGAGCTCATAAAAAATATTGTACATAAATAAACTTCACTCGAAAAACTTGTGTACGTGATGGGATAGGTTTTTTATTAAATTCAATGCAAAATGTTTATTTTTAAACACCGTTGTCTTCAATCTGAGCGTTATTGGTGTTTGGGAATCAATGAGAATTTCCATAGATAATGTTTCCTTTCTTTGAATTGTCATAATTTTGTAAGTATAAGGGCTTTTTTTGTTCATGCTTTTTATTTTTAATATGACCCTTTTCGAACTGTATCTTACCTTTTTATTTTATATTATAAACCAGTGTTTTTTACATGAGGTTGAGGTTTAGAAATACTTTTTTTATAAAGTAATCTTGGAAAATAGCGATAAACACACTAGTAAATGTATGCGGTTTGCAATTCGATCTGACCGTTCGTTCATTTCCTAATCATTTTTTTACTTATACTATCGTATATTTTATATACGATTTTGGTAATGGAGTAACGCTACTTAATATGAATAATGTCTAGTTATGCAGATGTAGGTAGTGTATAAAAGTAAATATAAAATTGTATAAGGGTTGTGCCACTGCTGGGCTCAATTATTGTTACAAAACCAACCTTGGCGATTTTCTTGCCCTTGCTTCTACGATCAAGCTTTTTTAAAGTTGTTTTTCGTAAGAGCTTTATTGAGCCAAACCAAAATAAATACTAATGTATTTGACTTACAAAACCAAAGAGGTAGGAATGTAGGCCACACTCAGCTCTTTTTATGTTTTTTTCTTTACTAATAACTCTATTTATTTATAACTAGTGTTTAACAGTTTTACAGCAATGTTTGCAGACTTTTTATTTTATTGTATAACATGAAAAATTACATAACAAAAGGGTACATTCGTGAAATAAAATATACTTTATTGTCTTTAATATCAACATATAACCTCAACAGAAGCTGCACAGTGGTTTATTTGTTAAGGTTGAGTCACCACTGAAACTAAGTAAAATATGTTGCCAGTACTAGTTTTATATGTAGTGTTAATATAATATAGGTATGCAGTATTCAGTAAAAGTGTAGAGTGTAGTATATACTGCTGGTTTATACTGTAGGTATTAATAATTTGAGCTCAAATAATATTCTTTAAGTATATTTTAAAAGGCTTTGAAATAGCTTTTATTTAGCTTTTCCATTAGATCGGTAGATAGCTTGTTCAATGTCAAAATGTATACCATATAATACGAGAACGCATAGATAAATTTACCAGATTTTCATGGGAAAATAATGCGGTATTTTAAGCAAATTGGCATAAATTTAACGGGATATCTTAAACAATAGCGCGGAAGTATGCAGCTATTTACATCCATTGTGTGAGCCTACCATAAACTAAAGTCTTAAATTCTACGGTTTTGGCTTCCAAATAATATCCCCCGCACGTAAAAGGGGGCTAAAATATTCAGGGACATAACACAACAATGGTATCTAGACACAATACGTCCACATTTTTGTGATATACTGCTTTAACGGCGATCTATCATATTGATAACATTATAAATAATAACGGTGTTCCGTTTGAATGTTGATGTTTTTGAATGTTTGTTTCTGAATAACGCTTTAATGGCACAAAGTAATTTATTGCGTTTCCTAAATTTATTTAAAAATAAATTTGACGATTTCCACATGCGTATGTTTAAGTGCACAGTTTCAAATTTTTTGATCTGAACATCACATTGGTATATTTTTTAACCAAAATAAAAATATAGCAGTACTAAAAGAATCTTATAAGTTGAGTCCACATGAGACAAAACTCTTCAATTGTCACAAACGCAACAAAATGTTGTCTTATCGATATACATCATAACTGTATGAAAAAATACAACAGTACTGAAAAAACAAAAAAGTTAAACCAACATGACGAAAAGCTCGTCAGTTTTCGTAGCGTTGTGTCGCCGATTATCGCTAACCCGAGAATTTTGGCTATCCGTCTACAGTAAAGGAGGCTTTGTTTGTATGCAATAAAACGGAACGTAAGGACACACTCTCTAACAAGGGCTTATTTGATGTCAGTAGATCTTAGGGAATCTTAGTAAATATAAAATAATAGGTGATACAAACAAACCAATTATCTGAGACTAACATTGTGATAGTTTTATCTTTAAATCCATAAAATGTACTACTATATTAGCAAACAAAAAAAATGTTTACTTCAGAAAATGCTCCACACTTGTTGTAGCAGTACGTCGCCAATTGTCGCTAACCCTACAGAATTTTCTCTATCTTTAGATATTAAGCTGATATATGTTCCTCATAACTAAACAAAAAATACACAGTTTAGAAGAAAATTACCCACGTAAGGAAAAGCTTCACGTTTTCCGAAGCGGTGTGTCACCAATTTTCGCTAACCCAACAGAATTTTGTCTATCTGTCTACAGTAAAGGCAAGGCGGCTTTGTTTACGAAGGCATGCAATAAAACGGAACGCATGGACACATCCCTTAACGAGGGCTTATTCTGAATTCAGTAGATTTTTGGCAATCTGTATAAATATAATATGACATATTATATGGTACAAACAAATTCTCTGAAACTAACAATATGATATCTTGGATATTATACAGCGCCATATCTTTTATATCTTTTATCTTAAAAAACAAAGCCAAAGCTTTTATCTAAATATACAACTAAAACTTTAGTACATGTAGTCGAGTAAATAGAAAAAAATAAAATAAAATTCTATCTATAATCAATTTAACGTTTCATTTAGTAGACATAAACAGTGGCGAGGGGTATGCGGAAGGGTAGGAAATATTGTGAAGTTATTCCGATACAAAAAAAGGTTTACATGGAGCCCGTATCTTTCCAGTTTGAGCCCCAACAATTTTATTTAATTCGCCAATAAGTTGCAGCCATTTATGTTTTTGATTTGAAACTTAATCAAGTGCTATGATTCAAAGGTGATATACATGACCTACTTTGTGTTTAACAATAACATGAAAAATTACGATATAATTAACAAAAAAATACTAAGTGGGCAAAGGCGATATGGCGAAATATTTTTGTTAGAAGTTAATTAGATAATTTCTCTAACTAACCCAATTGGGTAAAGAGACGATTTTTATAACTCTTTTTGGGATCGATACTTATATGACGGATATTGCGTCGCGTATCGCGTAACGGCAGGACATAAAAATGTTATACTAAAACATTCTACATTCCACACTAAAAAACAAACACAACCACAAACAAAAAAAATTGGTTCCCTATAAAGTCGGTATATGGGCGAAAGTTTTACGTGACAACGACTTTCAGTGGTAAAATAATTTTAATGTGAATATTCATTCGTATAGTAGGAAGAAGGATTAAATAATAGTAACAATTTAAAACATTTATTTATACAAAGAATTATATTTAAAACATTAATTTATACAAAGAATCTCTCGCTCTTAGGCGGGCTAACTGTGCTCGAGTGGAAGGGACGCGTGCCTTTCACTTTTTATGTCTGTCTCTCTCGCTCTTAGGCGGGCTAACCATGCCCGAGTGGAAGGGACGAGTGCCTCTCTCTCGCTCTCATTGTGATCGCATAACGTGAGCGGAGCGTAACGCAGTTTCTTCAAGTGTCACCCGGCAAACCAATTTATAAGACGTTGTCACGTCAATATAATATGTTACGAAGCTGAAGCGCGCGGGCACGGTAGCCAGAGCGGGACGACCGCTGGCTCAGAATTCTGCCGTGCCGGCGGACGCTGGAGTGCCCCACCTAATGGCCCCAGCCAACGACAAGCCTCCCCCCTCCCGCAGGAAGAGGGGGAAGCAGAAGAAGAAGAAGAAAGGCACCAAGCCGAGCGAGCCTCCCGCCGCCGCAGCCACCACACCGGTGAACGCACAGAGTGCCACCACCGCGAGAGCCGCCCAGATCCAGATCCTCTCTGACGTACTGGCGGCTCTTCAACAGGACAAAGACCCCGTCAATGTCCTCCTAGGACGTATGGCTACCTTACTTCAGACTAATGGCTAATCTGAAGATTGTCCACTGGAATGCCAATGGACTTACGGGGAAGATCGGTCAATTGAAGATCTTACTTCAAGACTTCAACGTGGATGTGTGCCTGATTTCAGAAACACATCTACGACCAACCGACACCCTCAAGAAGATTAGCCATTACATCATGTACCGACAGGACCAGGTCACGACCTCGAACAGAGCTTATCGCGGGCTGGCGGTCCTGATCAAGAGAAGAGTCGTGCACCAACTGATTCCGTCACGGCCAGAGCCACCCACGTCACTCTACTCACTGGGTGTAGAGCTCTGCCTGAACGGGAACCCCGTCCGCGTGTTTGCAGCCTACAAACCACCTCAGGATCCGCTGGATGTGGGCGACATACATCACCTAATAGACGCCCCACACCCCACCATAATAGCGGGTGACCTGAACTGCAAGCACGCGGCGTGGAACTCCAACATCCCCAACGCATGCGGTCGCCGACTCTTCAAGGATGCCGAGACCAGAGGATACTATGTCCATGGACCAGAGACACCCACTCACTACCCGTACAACGCGGCGCACACACCGGACGTACTGGACATAGCTATCCTCCACAACTTTGACTGCCAGCTGACGCAGGAAGTCCTCTTAGAGGACATCCAATCTGACCACCTCCCGGTACTGATGGAAATATCAGTGGTCCTGACTGCAGCGAAGCCACCGGCACCCAGACGCTGCACTGACTGGGGCAGATTCTGTGAGCTGATCGACCACGGTACACCGTCGTACCCCACCGAGACTCCAGACCAAGTGGAGAGTTTAGCTGCCGACCTGACGTCTTGCATCCAGGGCGCTCTCTCGGCATCATCGCACACCATGCCCGCGCACAAGGGACGTCCCCCTGTTCCCGCGGGCATCAGGAACCTACTAGCGAGGAAGAGGCGCCTCAGGAAGGATTGGCAGCGCACCCGCTGCCCAACCATCAAGACGCAGCTAAACTCGATCTCCGAACGTGTGAAGACTGCCATTAGCTCACACGAATCGATGACATGGGACAGACATATAGAGAAGGCGGGAGAGGACTGGACGGGCATTCACCGTCTTTGCCGCCAACTCTCCAGGGCCCGTCCCCCAGTCAGACCACTGAAAGGATCAGACGACCTTCCGCGCTACCGTGCAGCAGACAGAGCGGAGATATTCGCAGAGCATCTCGAACAGCAGTTCCGTCTGAACGCAACCACCAACGAGGACCACGAGCGCCACGTTAGGGAGAGTAACGCCGTATACTTCTCTGCACCGATGGCGACCAACGAGGATCCCATTGTCTTCTCGCCGGGCCAGGTGCAGAGGGCTATCAGGCGCTCTAAGCCCAGAAAGGCACCGGGCGCCGACGGCGTTACGAATCTCGCCCTACAACACCTGCCTCCAAGGGCGGTAGCCGCCATGACCAGAGTCTTCAACGGCATCATGCGCACTGGTCACTTCCCGGACACATGGAAGTCCGGAAATATTATTATGTTGCCCAAACCCGGGAAGAACGTGCAACATGCCGCGAACTACCGCCCCATCTCACTGCTGCCCGCGACATCGAAGCTGTTCGAGAAGCTCCTGCTCGCCCACCTGACTCCTCACCTAAAACTGCGTGAAGAGCAGTTCGGATTCCGTGCCGAACACTCGACGACGCTGCAGCTCTCCAGAGTACTGCACCACTTCACCGTGGCGAAAAACAAGAAGGAGCACACAGTCGCAGTACTCCTGGATATGGAGAAGGCATTCGATCGTGTTTGGCACGAAGGTCTGCTGCACAAGCTGACGACGTCCAGCGCGCCCAGAAGAGTCCTGCAGGTGATAGCCTCATTCTTAAGGAATAGAAGGTTCCGAGTAGTGGTGGAGGACGCCGTCTCCACCGAACGGAGAGCCGAAGCCGGAGTTCCGGAGGGAAGCTGCCTCTCCCCGCTCCTGTACGCGCGATACACCAACGACATTCCTGTCACAGAAGGAGTACAGCTGGCGCTGTACGCTGATGACGCCGCGTACTTCTCGTCGTCGTACAGGAGCTTCTTCGCCGTAAGAAGAATTCAGGAGACCCTGGATGCCCTGCCAGCATGGCTTGAGAAGTGGAGGCTCAGAGTGAACGCCCCGAAGACCCAAGCTATGGTGACACGCCACACGCACAAGCGTAAACACCCACCACTACTCCACCTGCAGGGACACGACGTCGAATGGTCCCATCAGGTCACTTACCTCGGGGTCACGATTGATCGTGGCCTAAGCATGAGCGTAGCGAAGATCATCGCAAAGGCCAAGTCCGCGCGATTCCTCCTGCGACCAGTGCTCAACTCCACGCTCGCATTGAGGACGAAGCTCGGGGTCTATAAGATCTACATTAGACCCCTGATTACCTATGCAGCGCCAGCCTGGTACGCACTGTTGAGCCCCACAGGCAAGAAGAAGTTGGAGGTGCTGCAGAGCGCCACCCTACGACGCATCGTTCATGCTCCACGCTACGTGAGGAATGCCACGATCGCAAGGGATTTGCACATAGAGAGCGTTGAAGCCTTCGTGGGTCGCCTGGCGGAACTGATGTTCGGGCGGGCGGATGCCTCAGGCCACGAACACCTTCGTGACCTGGCGCCGCTGCACGCTCGACCACCGGACGCCAAGACCTATGCCCGAAGCCTTATCCCTCGGGAGACCTAGGGAGTGACCTGACGCCATTATACCAGATCAGAACACCATGCTAGCTGATCGCCCCAGGGCTTGATCGCAGCACCACCGGACTTGACACCCCCGGACTTTTATCATCGGCTGAGAACAGCCAACCCAACGAACGCGCCCGTATTCACGGGCGCCGCAGGACACCGCGGCCAGGGGGCACTGCCCCGTTCCCGCGCCGTGACCCCCCCCCCCCCACGGGGGCTCACGTAGAAGACCACGAGTATAATATGTTAGCGCGTCGAGCATACAGCTATAATATGCTTGACACATTTTCCGTCACATATCGACCCTAATACAGCTAGAAAAACCTTTTACCCAATTGGGTAAGTTAGAGAAAAAAGTCTCATTAACTCATTTTTAATATTCTAATTGACTTCTTGGCGGGAAAGTGAAGAGTCATATCTGCAGTTTTGTATAGTTTTCTAAGATTTGTGATATTTCTTACATTAATGTGTAATAACGGTGGATTATTAACCGTCAAGTGTTTGTGAATATACATGAGTGTTGGTAAATCGACCAAAACGGTGCAACATCACTTTTCAAAATTTCTCTCAAGGAGTCCATGTGAGATCTCAGTATAGTCCCACATCTTTACTGAGGACTCAAGGGGCTTAGGGGAGGGTATCTCATTTACCATTTATCATTTTTATCACCACTCATTCTTATTTACTATGAATTATATATAATTAATATATCACTTACTTGACACTGGCTAAATGTGATTGACGTACGAAGCCATAATTTAAAAGAAAGAAAATATTCTAACGATTTCAGTATAGGCAACAAAATATGGAAGATACCTACGAAAGGAGAAACTTTTAGAAGTTGATACTAAGCGACGTGCTTGTCTTTATAGAAATGTTTGGTCTTTCAAAATATTTGCAGAAATAAAAACTGCTATGACGTTTAATTTAACTGTGTCCTATATGTTTGTATATAACGTAAGCCTTAAGTACATTTATCAAAGATCTGCGATAAAGTATATGCAGAACACCCTGTAGACTATATATGTAGAAGTAAAGTCTTATTTATAAAATCCAAATCTCCTTTTGAACTATCACGAATTTTGTATTTACTGAGTAGTATCGAAAGGATGTATAGGGATTCTGTCAACATCTATGGATATCTGGCAAACATGACAGTTCCCGGCCAGCGGTCATAGGCTCAACGCCTATTACGTGGGACCTTAATATAATTGACGAAATGTGGGTGTCTAATATGCCTCTGCAACCCCTTCGGGGAAACAGGTAGTCTTGAGATGAGTGCTCGAAAGGTATTATTTACTGAATGGTTTGACATTATCCTCGTAACAATTATATTAAAGTCAGCTCAAATTTTGAATTATACATTTGTACTTTAAGTCTTACAGCATAACACATAGGGTAACTTTCGTAGTTTTGTTATATTATTAATATAACTTTTGGAAGTTGAATAACAAAGTATTCTTGTTGCTTAATTATTAAAAAAGTACCTAAATATTATTTAGGAATAGAATTCTCCGTAAACAAATAGCTATAAGTTTATAAAGTTTTATTAGATCACAAAAAAAAACTATTATTATGAAACATAGATTTTGTAAACCATTTTATCCTCTTAATGTTGTTATTTTACCTAGTGGTCAATAGAAGCAAAATGCGTCATATTCGTTTTTAAAACACAAAACAGGGTTCCAAGAACAGGACAACCACCAAAGATATGTCTGAACTAAACACTTTTCTCCGAAATACTGATAAAAAGGTTTGAAATATAGCTAAGGCCGTACAAAGACCCTCACTCCAAAATAACTCGAGTCCTTACAAATGTATCGATGGGTACTTTGTAGATGGATGTGGCTGGAAGGCGACAAAGGGAGGTGGTATCCCCTTATGAGTGGACTTACTTACTTCGTTAGCGTTTCTAAGCCGTAGCGTAGACGCTATAACAGTGCCAACGTAAAAGTGTTTGAATTTTAATTGTATTCAAAAATGTTATTACAATTTTATTCTACACAGTTTTGAAAAATGGTTACGATCTATAAAATATTAGACGAAAGGATAGCTAGACTGTGGCATAATAAAATTTATTTTATATCATTAAGCTAACCAGAAATGTACTAAAAATATTTACTGGCGCATAACATCTTTATCTTAAAGCCAGCCTGAAGTAATGCTAGACGCTGAATGAATGAATGAAAAGATGAATGAATGAACAATTTATTATACACTAAATATAAAAAAGTAATCAAATCACATTAACAAATATATGATACAATGGGCGGCCTTATTGGTAACAGCAATTTCTTCCAGGCAACCTTATGTAGCTTTCAATATCATTCAGAAACGATTGTTGGGGTTCTTCTGCCTTAAGTCTTTATTGTCTAAAGTAAGTATTTATATAAAATAATAATAGTATAATAACAAAATCTTCTCTCGATATCTTATGGTTTACAAGACTGCTTTCTGACCAGGAGCTACTTTTAAGTGCACTTGTGTTCCGAGATCCCGCTCTTCCATAACATTAGTGTACGTAATACTTTATTATTTCACCGAAATCGTTCTTATAAATATTATCTAAGTTTATTATTAATCAGAGAACTTAAACAATTTAAGTTCATACAAAGTAAGGTTCCAGTATAAGTGCGTGTGTGTTTGATTACGTGCGTGTGTGTGCTTGCGTGTATTCGTGCGTGCGTATGTTCGTGCGTGCTTGTGTTCGTGCGTGCGTACGTTCGTGCGTGCGTGTGTTCGTGCGTGCGTGTATTTGTGGTTTTCCACATTGATTGCACACGGCCTAAGTTTCCGGATAGCTCCATGTTTTGGGATTATTTAAAAGTGACTTTTTACATATATATTATGTAGCCTAAGCATATATATTCAACTTCTTATTTATTTTATTATATAATTTAGCAGATTGGCATCGGAACTGCCTTCTTGCAAACGCTGCCTAAGGTGTTTCAACTGCAATAACAGTTTGTTTGCGCCTCTGGGTTAGTTGTCTTAGATCATATTTTAGGAATTTGTGCATAAAATTGAATTAATATCTATGACGAAATTGAAAACATAAAAAAGTGACGACATGCGTCGCCTGTGTAAAGACGTTAAACCCTCGTGTAAAATATCAATAGGTTCGCAGAAAGCGAGACCTGCAAAGGAACTTGGTGAGATGTGTTGGAATATTCCAAAATACTCGACACCTCTCCAAACGCCTCTGAACCTTTAATCGCCACGTTTGAAGCTCTAAGGCAATTATAATAAGGTTGCGTATGTGGAATGGCTAAAAGGCTGCGGTGTGACCTCTGTAGCCAAGAGTGTCAGGAGTGGCGAGTGAAGTACTCGAGGGTTGGGAAGAGATGTTTATTTACTCGGTGTCGCCCTCATACGAGGGAAATGTAAACAACTGTAACGCAACAATTATTGCAACATGATGGTTGCTGAATATAAATAGAAGATAGAATAAAAACTTTTGAACATGTATAAAAAAAATATTTTGCCAGATGCAATGAAAACTATAAGACTATTCTTATCTATATAAAATCTATATTTTATCAGCCATATTTAAATTAATTTCTCGTTAAGTTGTACTGATCACAATATGCTTGGGCGGTTCCTAAAATTACAAATGTACTTAATGTGAGCCCCAAAAAAACATGATTATTTAAGAGCATTTTGTAGGTAAAATAACCTTAAATCTATTTAGATGATGTGTCGCGACTTTATGAGCAATAAAATATGATCTGGCGAATGTTACATGATATACATGTTGCTGGCTCGTGTGTAGTGGAGGCATTAGTCATTATAGAAACAAAGCAAACTACTTTTTTATTTCGGTAATAAAACACATTGCACTTGCCCCAGGCCTGTAAGGAGACAACCAAGATAACGCTCGGATTATAACTATGATGTTGCTGCATAAAGTACTTTAGCATAAATTTTATATACGTTCCGACGATCAAGAACGACTTTTAAATAAACGCGTAAAATATTCAAAGGCAATGTATGAGTGACATCAAGATTGCTCAATTCAGCATAAATGGCTGCAATATCACGAAGACCGCAATGCGTCCGCGATATAACGGCCCAGAGACACTTGGATATAACGTTGTTAAAGAGATTATACACAATCTCCCCCAAAAAATGAATTCCGTAACAGGGTGGATATTATTACACGAAAACCGCTGTCATTTTTGTTTTCTATAGACGACGTACTGGAGCAGAATAGTCAATAAAATCAGCTTTATGTTGGTTTTTATCTTAGATGTACTTATATGTGAATAAAACAACAGATTCAAATTCGAGACGTACGTGTATTCGATATCACCGTGACCTGAGCACAGTAGATGGACATGAATGGCCTGAGATGACAACGAAATGATATTGCAAACATGAAAACATACATATATACATACATACATACATTCAAGCCTGTTTTCATGAAGAGGTAGGCAGAGTCATATATTATATACGCCCACACTTCTCCAATTATATAGTATTACGAGAGACGGTAACTAATCATTATCGTAACAAGAGTATGAAAAGTTTTACCAAACGTAGATAAAGAGGAATTCTATTATCTTATTACTCCGACGACCGATATGGCGTGGCGGTCAGAATACCTGCATTTCACTCCAGAGGTTGTGGGCTCATTCCCACACAGGACAAATCTTTGTGTTCATATATATGAATATTTGTTCTGGTCGGGGTGTTTTCCTATGTATATTAAGTGTGTGCGTGTGGACTGAGTGATCTTTTCAAAAAACTCATCCAACCACAACCAAATTATAAGAGGATTTAGGAAATAATTGTGAAAACTTCATAGTAAGATAAAAAAATTGTGAAACCTAAACAAAGAAAGTTAGAACTAATTAACTGGATCACTCAATCTGGACACCTGAAGAATAAGCTATAACGCATATCCAAGAATATACAATCTATGTGTTTATGATTTGCATTTGAAATAATTGTGAAAAATTAGTGAAAGCTGCTTAACAAATTTTCGGTTCGTTTCAATGCCACTTTTTCGATTTAGAACGGATTTTAAGGATCACTCAGAATGCACTATGTTCAGTTGAGTGATCTTTTAAAACACCACCTTATACTGCAAACGTATAAAACAATGTTATGTTTATTATAAATTAAACTTCTGGGAAAATTTGTGAAACAAAGATCGTGATTGACATCTTACTGATTTAAGAGAAAATGAAAATCTTATTTTTTTCGATCGTCCGAACTGAGTGATCCTTATCTTGAACTTTATTTAATAAACCGAAACTTATAGGTAGATGATAGTGACATCAGAAATTGTGAAAAATGTTGCTCTAAAATCTAACGAACTGATCGTCCCCGTAAGTGATATATTTTAAAAGTTATCTAATTTTTTACAATTCTTAAGGAAAACGTTTAGTAGGGTGACCATATCGGTTTATTTGAGTACCGAGAGTTTTCCGAGTTTTGTTTTAAACACGTTTTAAGAGTGTATTTACTATATAATTTCGACATATACTTACATTTTTTAAGTGACAAGTTTGAGCAAAGGTAGGTATGTATTGTCACACTGTATTAGGTTTATCATACTAAAGAATTCCACACACAATAAAAAATCAGAATTTTTTAAGTTATCAAAGAAAGTAACTTTTTATTATGTTAACTTTTTTCTAACAACATTCATAGTTACATATAACACACAGGATTTAACCTAATCGATAAATCCGTAGGACAAATTATGTAAAATAATTTATTCTTCTACTTTGCTGCTATACATTTTTCCCACCAAATCATCAATACAGACTATTTCGTCGTTCTCATGGTCACCATGTCCTCTGTAGTGTCCAATATTATCGGGACTTAATGAAGGAACAAATTCTACACCGCCTAATAATTTGTAGCGTCTGTTTCTTACATTATTCAAATTAATTTTATCACATCTGTTCAAATCAAAGGATATCAAATTTAAAAATTCATAACTAATAAATTTGATCATCACACAAATCACATGTCTTAGTTTCAGTACTAAAAATTACTTAAAAATGCCAAACATAGAAAATATATCTATATTTATTGGCAGCAATGCAATCTGCCTTGATTTGGTAGAATAACATGATTAGTTGGAGCACTGT
The DNA here is from genome assembly GCA_949126915.1 of Musotima nitidalis. Taxonomy (NCBI): domain Eukaryota; kingdom Metazoa; phylum Arthropoda; class Insecta; order Lepidoptera; family Crambidae; genus Musotima; species Musotima nitidalis. Next base: position 6,725,015 of record OX421429.1, read on the forward strand.
TTCTTAAAAACAGCATTTCAAATGTAATTATGTAGCAAATGTTCAAATATATATGTAACATTGCAGGCGCAATCAATATTTTTAATACCATGTTGCTCTTTTCTTTTATTTTATTAGACAAAGGATAATGCTAAAAAAACTTAAGTAAAAAGGTTTACAGCCTCTGCCGCCTTATTTTTACAATTTCTTATGTTCAAAAAACGTAGTCTCGTTTTTATTTAAAAACATTTTTAAAAAATAATTTTAATGTGATGACAAAAATGTACTAATGATGGTTTGAATATTGAATAACATACTTATATTGCACAATTATTCGCTATCATTGAAGGGAAACACAATGTTGTTATTATTTATAAATTTTTAAAAAATAAGCAATATTTAAAAAAATCTAGCATTAAATTCACTGCACAACGCCGTCAGCTTCCCAAATTTGAAAAAAATGAATCGATTACCCATCGAGAAAAATCCGACAACATAAAAAAGTACCAATACCCTACTCAACGTTTTCCTTCAGAATTGTAAAAAATTAGATATCTTTTAAAATATACCACTTACGGGGACGATCAGTTCGTTAGATTTTAGAGCAACATTTTTCACAATTTCTGATGTCACTATCATCTACCTATAAGTTTCGGTTTATTAAATAAAGTTCAAGATAAGGATCACTCAGTTCGGACGATCGAAAAAAATAAGATTTTCATTTTCTCTTAAATCAGTAAGATGTCAGTCACGATCTCTGTTTCACAAATTTTCCCAGAAGCTTAATTTATAATAAACATGACATTGTTTCATAATTTTGCAGTACAAGGTGGTGTTTTAAAAGATCACTCAACTGAACACAGTGCAATCTGAGTGATCCTTAAAATCCGTTCTAAATCGAAAACGTGGCATTGAAACGAATCGAAAATTTGCTAAGCAGCTTTCACAAATTTTTCACAATTATTTCAAATGCAAATCATAAACACATAGATTGTATATTCTTGGATATGCGTTATAGCTTATTCTTCAGGTGTCCAGATTGAGTGATCCAGTTAATTAGTTCTAACTTTCTTTGTTTAGGTTTCACAATTTTTTTATCTTACTATGAAGTTTTCACAATTATTTCCTAAATCCTCTTATAATTTGGTTGTGGTTGGATGAGTTTTTTGAAAAGATCACTCAGTCCACACGCACACATATTAAGTATGTATTTACAAAAAAAAAGTTATTCGAGTATGTTTATCCGTTCTTTAGTATCCATGTTGTTAGTGATACTTATCTTGGAACTAAATAATTGATGTGATTGTAAGAGAATATTTATTTATTTATTTACTCCACCGCACTGACCCAGTGGGTTTGGTAGCGAAATTACTCCCAGTCTCTTGTAAAACGTAAATAAACAAATAATATTAATGAAAATAACATCTTGACATGTAGAAAAGTAGACAAATGGCAACCACGCAGAAAAATTCGCCTCTTTCATATTATTTGTGTAAGTCGCTGTAAATATTAAGCTTCATGATACCAACTTAGAAGACGTTCAGCAGTTAAATAAAAATAACTGTAAGTGCCTTGAACATAAGAACGCTGTATTTGATATTTTGTAAGATTGTCGTACGTCTGAGGACGGGAATCACTAATGTTACTTACAGTATACAGCGACTACTCATATGTGATATAATAAAATATTACTATGAACTACGGAGGACACCCACCATGTTGTCCACCCAATATTTCTTTAATAAAATTAAATAATGACGTCACTTTATTTTGACAAGGGCGTGTAAAGTGTGTGTGTGCTTTCGTGTGTTCCTGCGTGCGTATGTTCGTGCGTGCGTATGTTCGTGCGTGCGTATGTTCGAGCGTGTTTGTGTTTTGCACAACATTTATTTCTTACTTTTACCATTTCACATTTTACTGTTTTTAATCATAACATTTTACAAATTATATTTATTCGAATTTTGCTTTAATTTTTAATCATTTTATCTTTTTATATTTAAAGTCAGTTTGTATTATATTAATAAATTATAATATTTGTATGTCTTAATGACAAAACATAGCGAACAATTTAGACTTAAGATTACCTATGTACCTACACTATAGGTATAGATATAACATAGGTATGTTTAACAAATAAAGTTTCTTATTTCTGTAACAATATCTTTTTTCCGCGTATCCTTGGATTGCGTAAAGAGCTCTCTGGCGAGGTTTAGCGAAGAAATGGGGCCCTTTGAAAAATGTTGCCGATGTCCGTGTGACATAGAGGCAGGAAAGCAAACGCTGGGTCCCGACCAGGATAATGTTTAAACGATGATGATCAGGGCGTGTAAAGGTTTATAAAGTATCAGCAACGCGTTAATGTTTGCAAGTGTCTTAGACTCTTTTTTTTTGTTTCACGCCGGTAAAAAAATCTGTCCAGGCTTGGACTGTGTGCAGGGTGATTTGTGAGTCCAATTAAAGAGATTACATCCAAAATTACTTAAGACGTTTATTTGGTTTACAATGCTTATACACGTTTCCTTAATATTAATTTATAATGTTCCTCGAGCAACGGTGTGCGCGCGTGCGCATGCTTTTATATGACGATACGTTGCGGGGTGCGAGGAGGGGTGGCGTGTAGTAGTGTGGCGGGGACGCCCGCCTCTGTATCCCATACATTAGAGTTCTAAGCCTTAACAAAATCCATTTGCGCACCTTGGCCTTCCGGCCAAAGGGGGACCGAATGGGGGTGTGAAACTCACCACCGGCAGACGCGACTGCCAGCAGTAATACCTACTAAAAATCTTCCGAATACGCCCGCTGCTTGTTGAGAAAAAGACGGGGGCCAGTACCTGGGTTGCAACGTCTGACACCCCGCCTGCGGCCAACGTCCCCCGGACCAAAACCGGGAGGACCTCCTCAAATAGGCGCTGTGGATGCGCCCCTCCTACCTCTTTGTGCGACCATTGCGTGTGTGGCCGAGTTCTCGGAGGATCCATGGTTAGGCAGCAGGGGCCCCCTGCCCCCGCCGCCTAAGACCATTTTGGTGCTGCTGTACGGGCCTTCCTGGCTCGCCCGCTGCGCCCTCCACAGGTTCCTCTTAGTTACCCCCCCCGGTAGTCAGTCTAAGGGCACCCAGAGTCGCCAATCTCAGGGTGTTACCTTTTCCCTAACGGCTTCTCCGCCCTACCGGGAGGTACTCAGCCCTTACTTATTTTTTATCGTAGAAAGGAGGCTCGTGCTTAGCAGTGGGACTTAAAAGACGTTTAAGTCCCACTTAGAATGACTATGGTCCAGAGATTATCGAAAGATCGCATTTATAAAAAAAATTACACCATCTAACAAAATAGTTAAGTAAACGTAGTAGTTAACAATGTAGCTGACTGTACCGAAATAAAATTTCAAGCTCGCGTTGCATATTGCTGTCATTAGTAATGAAATTATGTAAGACTCGCTCGAGGAAGGCTCTCAATCTTCGTACACGGATATTTATCGCATTTGTGCAAAAGGCACTCTCCCGCCAACTTTTCATTTCCTCCGTGAGATTCTGAAGTTTTTATGCCCTTGTTTATCACACTATGGTGTTATCCAGCCAACATTTTTCGGGATGGCGAGGGAATCATCTTTTCAGTCTAGATTCGTCTGCAGCGCCGCGCGCACGCGATATATACGTATACTTGTGTTGTAACGTGTCAAAACGTGACGATGACGTGACGTGACGTGTGACAGGCTGTGACGTCACCGCGATAGGATCGTGACGCAGAATCGATTACGGGACGCAAGGCTACTCGATGCCGCCAAATCGAACATGTGTCAACGGAATGACATTTGTCAATCGTCAGTGAGTTCGGTGACATTTCGAAGTAGCTTAGTGGAAGTGTAATCATCATAGGACAAACGGTTTGATAATAGCGCGATTATGTTCAAAACGTATGAAAAAGTGTATCTTCAGATAATTTCTGAACAAAGCAGAACAGACAAATTATTATAGAAACTGTATAAAACACCTAGCCACACCTATCTTACCCTCATAAACAAATTTCACTGAAAATTAAACTTAACTAGATATACTGACACCTAAACATTTTTAAACGCTTACTGAACTAAACGACAGTTCCTTATATTATTAGAACAGTATTTAGCAAATGGTTTTGACAAGCTCTAATAGATTTAATATTTGAAAGCAAAAAATAATCACAATTACAAAAACATGCAATGAAAACATTTAACTTTGACCATTTTGGAAGTAGTATTTCGTACATTAGGTCAGTGCTGATTATGTAACACCACATGTCAGTATAACTAATTTAATTTCACACTTTGAAAAACCAGAGAGATTTGTGCCTGTTACAATCATTCACGCGAGCCAACACCAACCCTATCGACAATTTCTATGACTAATATTATAAATAGTAATTATTCAGCATGAATACAAACCGAAAGTGCCGTCGAAAAAACCTTAATTTGTACTCGAAATTGAATTATGTCGAAACTAGACAAATCAATATTTGGGTACTTAATTTCTAAGCAACGTTCATTAATAAGAATATAGTAGCTTGATCACTTATTCTGTAAGGAAAATAAGGAAATATTAATTACGACAAGGCTCAAGATGTGGGCGGATTGTACAGGAATGAATTTACTATCCAAGTGCTGATGGCAGGCATTATCTGTCTTGTCTTAATTACTTTTATTATCTACTAGCTGTTTGCCATTTCTTGGATCTTATTAATATAGGACAACATAATATCCTATTGAGTTCGGAGATGGTGAAGACTTTTATTGCTAAATGAATTTTCAATATCAGTTCAGTAGTTCGAAGCAAATGCTGAACAAAAAAAACTATTTATCTATTTTTTTATTTATGGTACAGCAACAGAGTACAAATAAGGAATCATTCTTATCAAACTAAATACTATATAATAAAACCTGCACTCCGATTACAGCCGAACACGGCATTTATTTATTTTAAGTATACATATACATATTCAATCAAGTATATAACAAAAAATGCATATATAATTAAAGTACTTATATGAATACATTCTGTCCTTACTGCATTAATTGCTAGCTGTATCTGAAGATTGTATAAATTTGGCATGTTAAGTAGAAACTAAGACTTTTTAAAATATCTTCAACCGTATTAACATGATTGTAAATCGAATCGTATTGTATTAAATAGATGATTACCATTGCCCTACAACTCGACTTAATATTGTCAACATCATCATTTCAGCCATAAGATGTCCACTTGCTTACCACGTTGATAGATCCTGTGCCGCCTGCATCCACCGGATCCCCGCCGCCTTGACCAGATTGTCGGCCCATCGGCTGGGAAGCCGCTCTCTAATACGTTTGCTAATTCGTTGTCGCCATTGAAGAACCTTAACGGCCCATCGGTAGTCGGCTCTTCGAGCTATGTGCCCCGCCCATACAACATTAGCACTCAACATTGTAATGTAATAACTCCCAATTTGTATATCTACCAAACAATGTATAAGTTCAGACTCTTTGATATACCAAAGGTTGTACCGCACTTTCGTAGCCTTACAATTGTTAGCAATTCTCGCACATTGTACAGTAAAGCTTCCCGGAAATAGAACTTTTATGACGAATGTGCGACTCAAAGAAAATTCAGAAATCGCGTCTGCTGTGCTCATGCACGTCTTATGATGAGATAAGCGCGCTTTAGGCATTTTGTGGGTAACATCAACTTTATTTTATTTTTCCTTAAATGGCCGATCAATACCATATAAAACTTATATTCATATATACACACATTCACGTCTATTTCCCCGAAAGGGGTAGACAGAGGCATATAATTATTATACGCCCACACTTCGCCAATTATTTAGTCCCGCAAAATAGGTGGCAAGCCTATTGCCGCTTACCGGGCACTGTTATGTTCGCCAGAGCCTCGTCCGTTGATCGGCAGGTGCACCAGTTGCAGGTGAGGTTGGCTTGGGCTCCTTAGGTCTTCACTACACATCTAAAAACTTTTTTATAATAAAATATTACCATAATCTCTTTACGTTCAGCACTGTGTATACAATCAATAATAACTCGTTTTGTTGCGACCATGTAAAATCGCCTTAATTAAACAGTAGCTTATTACTAGAAGGAAAGCTAGTGAGAAGAAAATTCTACAGTTCCATTTTCTCCAACGAGTCGTTCGCCATCTTATAAACTACAAAATAGTTCCAAGTAACACATTATTGCTTATAAAAATATATCAATTTCTAAGAAATTTTCTGATTTGCATACTCTATAATTAGATATAGGTAACAAAGTTTTAGCACAGAGATAAATAAATTAAACGTCTTTATACCTTTGCATACAAGGAAACTGGCCGACATCCCATTCACTTAGTCGCCCTTTACAACACAATTTTTTAAATTCAGTAGCAAAATAGAGCTAAATAATGTATAAAGAAACATATGTAAAGCTTAATGATTGCTTCAAGAATTAAATAGTGCAATTTCTCGTTAAGTAATCCCGGATTATGGCCACGAGGATCCCGCCAGTGCGACAGACATCGAGGTCAGATACGTAGACAGGGTGGCGCCGAAGTATCGACTTTTGGGAACAGTTAAAGGGAAACAGAAAAGTGCTCATATTTTCTTCTTTTGTAATTTTTCGAATGCGACAAATCCATTGTAAGGTTTGGTTTTTTTATGTAACTTGTCATAATAAACACATCCAGCCTGATAATAAGCAGTAGATGCAGTTCTAAAACATTAAAATGCTGCATACCGTGGAATAAGCGCTTCCACTTGACGGTCTGTACAAATGCCGTTTGACGCATCGCTTTTAAGTCGCAGAACTATAGGAAATGTACACAGTGTGTAGGTTACTTAATGATATACTTTTGCTGTAAAAGTTTATTTATTACGTTGATTTTTATTTCTTGGATAACTTTTTGATTTTATAAAGATTTTTGCCAGCTTAGAACTATTCTATAGTCAAAATGTATATACAGGATGTGCAAAGACTTTGATCTAAGCCAAACGCTACGCATTCGACACATTATCACATAAGACATTACCTAAAAATTTTCGATTGAATTTTTTGGTGTTAATGAAAATACAAATAATAACATACAATAAAGTGCGCGCTACAGACCGCGGTTCTGTGTGGCCGCTACTTTGAAAATAGAACTCAAGAAATAAAGATTAAAATGATTTTTAATTAAAAATTATGAATATTTTTTCACGATTTCACCTTTCTAACTATAAACGTAGTTCTAACGTAGCTTTCGGCTTTCATCCGGGTCTTTTTACACTCTGTATATATCTATTGTATTTTTACTGATTATTGAAATTAAATATGAAATATGGTAAATATATTCTGCATAACAAATTACAATAAAACAAGAAAACAATTACATAAGAAAAGTGATACCATTGGCGGCCTTATCGTTTACAGCGATTTCTTCCAGGCAACCTTAAGATGGAGAGTGATTAAAATTAAAAGAAAACCGGAGCTTTAAAAAAGAATAACACATACATAATTATATTTTATTATACAAATACAAATAAATACTATTAGGTACTTAAATAACTTAAATAAAATGTTCTAATCTGTTGGAACAGTATAGATTCATAGAAGTTTTTATAAGCTTTAGACAAACTGTTTACGAATATGACAAATGAATGACATCTCTTTGGGAATTAATTTCCGATAAGGCTGTATGCTCACAAACTGAGAAATTGCAGGGATACGTCACTGTAGAAAATATACTATCGGCCGCCAGTGACCGACGGGAACTGGATAAAATATCCTGTTCTATTATGTATCCTTGTATAACATAACACCTTCTCAAATTCATGCCATGTCTTAAAAGTGGTAGGCAAGAAATAGAAAGGCCACTTTCTGCAAAACATTTTTTTTTAAATGAATCTATCGAAATTGCTTATAGCCAAAGCGAAGTTGGTAAAATGGCGAGAAGCTCTGTTAATATCAATCTTGAAAAAGTAGCCCTAAAAAATTAAAACAAGATTTCTATATGATAGGATATTATATTGTTTCACTCTTCACAAAGAGCTTGTTTGAATTGTCAACAAACTTTCAGAGTTTTGATCCTGATCATCAGACCTTTGATCAGAAATAAATGAACTCGTTATTTAACCAAAATTCAAATAGTTCTAGCTTTTTTAATCGGAAAGATTCTATAGGCCGTGGGCATATACATCAGTGAAATCGCCACATTTTTCTTTTATATATGCAGAGAGTACATTTAAATCAAATCTTTTCATGCACACTTAAGTGTGTACAATTGCAGGTGTTTTACAATTTTAGTAGGTGTTTCCAACTATAGCTTAGTTGTAAGTAATAAGGGTAGGTACCCTTATAGATATTGCATATGGAACTTATTTTCCCGACTGTCAGCAGGAATGCACCTTAATACTCTTGCCCTTTATTCGAGCTTCTCCCATATATGTAGATCCGAGCTCTATTGTTCCAATGATACTTAAAATTAAAATATAAGAATTCGTTAATTCTATTCAAACCTTTAAAAGCCTCTAGCTTCAAAAATCTGTCCAGTGGATACTATAGGCTGTTGAATCAGTCACATAGACACATTTTCTTTGTATATTTAAAGAATATATTAAAATCAGTTAAAATATTTATTTGCATTCTCAGTGTGTTCAATTTAAAAAGGTACTGAAAACTAAACCACCCTGACACATATTTCATATTAAACGTATATTCCCGACTGTGAGTAGGAATGCACCCTCTCGCCTTTTATCCGCGATTCTCCCCACATAGCTCTGCGCCCTGGTGATTCGATAAAGTAGGCCTTAGATAATGGGGTCGCCTTCGCAGACTAGACGACGCCAAGATATCGAACTGGATCTGAACAGCTGACGACCACATCTTAGTTGCGAGTTAGCATCCGCACAGAAACATGGTGCAAACTTTGATTGTATGGATCCGAGTGTATTTGATGTTGCGGCAAGTTTCCCGGGGCAGATGTCCGTAATGTGCTATCGAGGTGAACTGTGGCCGCAGGATATTTGTGATTATAAATGTTATAGCAGATTGTGTTGTGATCGGAATAATTAATTTGTTACTGCTGTAGTTTTGGGGGATACAAATAAAAGTGACACTATCGGCTATAGTGTTTTGTTTATGTCACATTAAAAACATTTAAAATTGAAAAACAAAACACTATCTTTGTCTATTAGCTTTTTTCTTTTATTTAGTATAATTTGTGTTCAAAGATCGGTGACTTTTACAATTTGCAATATTATATGTCTCTAACTTCGAACTACTTATTTACTTTATGGGAAATATGTAAACATGGAAATATTTCTTCCTTTTTGATTTGAATAAATTTATTGTAATACAAGAATTATCTGAAGCACCTTATTAGTGAATATTAAGTGCCTAAGTAACGGAACAGATGGATATCATCAAAATGAAAGATTTTAACTATTTCAGCACCAATTTATGCCATCCAAAAGTCTGCAACCACCAACTAGAATAATTAAACGACGTCAAGTCTTGCTTTTACAAAGCTTTAGCTCAGTTGGGAACTTCTGTCCGCTTTGATATTATCATTTTTGCTGGATTATCACTTGCTGTAACTGGCAACTGCGATTGTGCTAGCTAAATGCTTTAACAGACATTATGTTCGTGTAAATGTCGTCATTACTCACTAAAACCTTTAATAGGAGAATAATTGAAGTCTCAATACAAAGTTCCTGTAGGTACCAATGCATTTTACTTGTGATTTATTTGAATCACGATGCTTGCTTTTGCGAAAAGATATTGGCATTAAAAATTAAGGTACTTTCTTAAAGTTCTAAAACATCAATAAATTTAGTAAATGTAAAGTTCTAGTCCCCTAGAGAGGTTTTTCTAGCCCCAAATAAGTGAATCACTTTGTACGATGTTTAGTCATGAATAGCAACTGTGGTACGCGTACAACCAAAAAATAGCGAGACAACACACATGAATAGGATTTTGCTTGAATTTTTCTGCTGGCGCTTTAAAATTTTTAATTTATTAACATAAATGTGTAGGAAACTATGTAAAAATGATACAAAATTAAGAAAAATAGTGATATTAAGTGAATATTCTGGAAAAGCTACCTAAATGTGATTAAAAATGAACGGCACAGTGACATAGTGACTCCAAAATGGCAATGGTAATGTCAGCTAAGTCCAAAATGTGCATATGCTCGTTGGCATTGTTAATTTGTATTGGAGTGATCTTAGCAGTGGTCTCAACTTTGGGAATATGGAGCTTTCAAACTGAAATACACCACGTGCTAACTGCGGAGAAGTATAGCCAAGCGAATTCTGCACCACGTGCTATTGAAATAGCAAGAGTAAGTAACGTAAACCTAGTATAGTTTGATATACTTATATGTATTATAGCTTACTATATGGAAGACAGTATATCATTACTTCGCTGTTATAGTAGTAAAACAAAAAAAAAACATTTTCGAATCATTTTTTTAACACTTTTCTCATAAAGTAGTTAGTAGTTCTGTACTGTACATTGTGGGTACTTTTTCCGTATTCTTTTTTATTTTTCTCTTTGGCTAACGTCATTATAAGCCCTTATAGTACATTTATATTAGTTTCTGTAAGTACAACCACAAGCCTATAAAACTAATGGAGTTTACATGAACACCCAGATTGTATCTAGCTTGTTAATTATTAGATAGCCTTTATATTATTTGTAAACTCTATTGCGTATTTGTTCGTCTTTTACTTAGTTATGTTTGTTAAAATCAGTGTATTTTTATCATAACAATAACCATATAAACATACAGACATTCACGCCTGTTTCCCAGAAGGGGTATGCAGAGGCATATTACACACCCAAACTTCGCCAATTATATAATTGGTCCCACTTAATAGGTGGCGAGTATATTGCCGCATAGCGGGCATTGTTATGTCCGCCAGAGCCTCGTCGATCGTTGATCGGCAGGTGCACCACTTGTGAGGTTGGCTTGGGCTCCTTAGGTATTGGTAGGATCCCTATATACCTATCTAAATATGTATATAAATAAATATTCTCTTACAATCACACCAATTATTTAGTTCCAGGATAAGTTGAGTTATGGATACTAAAGAACGGATAAACATTCTAATATACCTTTTTTTGTAAACACATATTATACTAAACGCAATACTTAATATACATAGGAAACACCCAGACCAATCGAACCCACTACCCCTGGAGTGAAGTGCAGGTGTACTGACCTCCACAACATATCGGTCTTAATATTGTTTAAGAAAAACACATATTGCATTAATTTACTTCGGTTGTTTGTCATCGACTTATCCACCCCTTCTTGATCATAGCATTCTTCACACACTCAGTCCATAATCTGTTCCCGTTCACCGTGAAGATAATATACATAGTCATTACTCTTGTTGTTTCATGCTTTTCTTCTCTTCTTAAGGTAATCTCACAAGGACTGCATTGTATACAGTCTTATAAGAACAGTATATAGTCTTATGGTACACATACAAGTAGGACCTGTGACTGAAAAAACACACTAAGTCTAACATATTCATATCATCATTTATTATCATATCTTATCTTATCCCTGTTAGTGTTGCGGGAATGTTCGTAAGGGTTACCGCTGGCCGTTAGAAAGAAAGAAAATAATTTATTCCGTGACACATGATACATTGGCTTATAAAAATAAAAATTAATAGACACATGTGGCACCAAAAAGGCTTATACTCAGCATATACCGAGGGGTCACTATGGCCCCGCGGCGCTGGTCTTCCGTACAAGTACGTAACAGGCTCAAGAAGGAACATGGATGGTTTTAGTCCCTAGTAAAAAATCACTATTAATATCTTCACATACTAGGTGGGAATCGATCCCACGACCTCTGGAGTGAAGTGCAGGTATTATGGCCTCCACGCCATATCGGACGGCGGTGTCTGAGTCACAAAAATATTTAAAGCATGATTTATAAAACCATTCACTATCTCTACTGCTTTAAAGTTTTTTATCGTACCGTTTAACAATAAATGAAATAAAAATTCAAAATTAAAAATATCCGTTAAAAAACTGACAAAGCGATTTACATATTCGATACTTCAAAAGTATCACCTAGTATTTCGGAATACTCGCGGCCTGTACTGGCTGAATACGTCCGGTATTCCTTTTTGTTTTTTAGTAAAACGTATCGGTTTCCATTGTAATACTTTTTCGAATTAATGCAGTTGGATTTCGTCTCTTATTTCCGCTTAAAATTGCAACTGGGCTCGAATGATATTTTTACATCAGTAATCCATTATCTTTAGAAGGACCGTTCGAAAAGTATTGAATGAATCACTTATGATAAAGAGCGTTTTTTTACATAATGTGGTGGATTTACATGGTGTGGTATTACAGATTTGATCACTATTGCTTGTTTTATTATTATTTGTTATTTTATGGCTATGAGAAATATATAATGTACCTAATTCAGTGTCCTTAACACCTTCAGAATGGGGGGTAGGAGTATTTAAAAATCAGCGCTCTAGAAGATCAGATCTGCCCGCACAAGCTGAGCCACTTTCAATTTCTTTTTGTGCAACTTTATTAAGTAATTTGTAATGGAGTCTGCTTACTAATTAAATTATTATTATTTTTACGACCGATATGGCGTGGATGTCAGTATTCCTGCACTCTGTTCCGAGGTCGTGGGTTCGATTCCCACACAGATCAAATCTTTGTGTCCATGAACATGAATATTTGTTCTGGTCTGGGTGTTTGCTATATATAATATATTAAGCATGTATCTACAAAAAAATAATTTATAAGTATTATACGGTAATTGATATCCATAACATAAGTTCTTAATGATACTTATCCTGGAACTAAATAATTGGTGTAATTGTTAGAAATTATTCAGATAAATATTGAGAAGTTATAACTTTTGCTCTCAAGACTTTTACAGTGCATGACTGTCTGTTGAGCGCTTCGGAATACACGTTAAGATGTTCCGGTTATCACTATATGTGGTAGTTTTTAAGTCATATCTTCTTCAACTTTGCGTTATTCTGATTGCTGCCTAACGGGCCAAAGGTCTGCTGTCCTACATATTCCCCTCTATTTTGCATGGTCTTTAGCATCCTTGATGGATACATTATTGGCACGAATGTCATCCCGTACGACATCAAAACAGCTGTCTTTACCAATACAGGGGCCCCCTGCCCCTGCTGCCTAAGACCCTCCTGGCGCTGCTTGACGGGCCCTCCTAGCACGACCGCTGCGCACCCCACAGGTCCCTCTTAGTTTCCCCCCCGGTCGTCAGTACTAAGGCCACCCAGAGTCGCCAATCTCTGGGTGTTACCGTTTCCCTAGCGCTCTCTGCACCCTACCGGGAGGTACTCAGCCCCCCCCACCACGACAAAGTGGAGACCAGTCGGGGGGGGACCCTAAGTTGAAGTCTAGGGTATAATGCTTGAATACTATGGAAGTAACATTTCATTAAATATAGAAGTCGCGTAAGTAGAATACTATATTATATCTGAAATACATATACAATTTTAAAACAATTATTCTTTATTTCACAAATGTTATTTTTAATTAAATAAAAATATGAAAGTTGCCCGTACGGATTTCCGATACAGGGCCATCACTTTCATCAAGCATTTCGACAACCTCAGATAGGACGGTAAAATGAATTTTAATTAAAACAAAAGCCAGTCGTTTGCCGCGTGTTTCCAATATGCCTCCAATACTTAAACTTTTCCCAATTTGAATACTTTAATTGAACTTTATAATTATGTACAACTTCATTAATCATTGAAATATCGAAGACCCATTTAAGTGAACGTTTTCTACTCACTTGAAGACGCCTAATATTTTTATTTATTTATTAGTCACACAAAACATAGATACAGTAAGGAAATAGTTATGTTACATGCTAAATTCTATAAGTAGGCTGTATCTCCACTAAAATGTGTGAACAGCATGAGGAGGCGCGTTGGCCGCGGGCGGGGTGTCAGAGCTGCAACCCAGGTACTGGCCCCCCGCCTCTTTCTCAACAAGCGGCGGGCGTCGTCGGAAGATTTTTAGTGGGTATTACTGCTGGCGGTCGTGTCTGCCGGTGGTGAGTCCCACACACCTCTCCCGGTCCCCCTTTGGCCGGGAGACACTGCGTAAATGCATTTTTTTTACCGACGTAAATAAAAAAAAAGAGCAGGATGGTAATGAGAGAAGTTTTCTTATTACTATCTGCACAAGCCTCAGTTATTGTAACAATACTAGCTTCGTAACACGTAACTGCCCGTGAGATCTGGTATTTTTCGTAAAAAGTATATTATTAGACTTAGTTATGTATTGCTTGACCATTTAAGATTTGGAATTCTCTGCCAGCTGTGTTTGCTAGCTCCTATAAGTCCCGGGTCTTTAAAGCAGGGTGTGAAACGACAATTTTGCTGGCCGTCATGGGTGGGTGTACTTTTTACCGTGCATTGTAGCACCTCAATTTTTTTAGAGGTCGTCGACTGCTTACCATCATACAGGGTGTAGTCATTACGACGTGTCACTTTGAAAAAAAAACGACATGTAGCACTCGGAGACTGCCGCTGTAAAGCTTTTGCATAGCATTTTTTATCAACTTATGCAAGTATAATAATTTATTTATTTTATTTATGCAGTTTTTTTTAAATATTAATTCGAGTTACACTTTGACCGAAAAGAAAATAAATTAGTAAGTACTTAGCGAAGTCAATGAGTCAACAGATTGCGGGGCGAAGAAGGGGATTACGCATGCGCAGTAACGCCAATACAACCAATGCCACCTAAAGGCAGGTTGCTGAACTAAAGAGACAAGCGTGATATTTCAAAAAGTTCTGCTATTTATCGATAGATGGAAAAACTAAAAAGTATCACCGCTGTGCCGGTCGGAGTGTTAGGTTTTTTCGTTACGGAGTTTCTCGACTCGGTTTCCACGCTCAAGGCCCGCGATAGATGCTATGCAATAACTTAAAAGAAACTATATTAAGCTAAAAAGACCCAATCCTCCATCTTTTAATCGATCAAACTTCCACATTTTACCTTTGATTTTAATGGCGCATTGATGGACTATTGTGAACTCAATTTATAATGTAAGGACTAAAGATGTGCGTAATTATGTATGCTGTGTGTGTATTTTTAACTTTTGCATTTTCTTTTTTTTATTACTATAGAACTTCTCTCCCCCTATTTATTCTCAGAAGTGATGATTACTGGGTTAGAAGCTGTCTTGTTCCTTCCAAAGTCTCAAACTATCTCCATACAAATTTTATTCGAATTGCTTTAGCTACACAGTTGAATACACAGGACATAAGACATTATTACATTCTCATTAATCCGTTGTGGTAAGCTTAGAGTGCTTCTGCTTTAAGTTGGTTCACTTATGGGTAAACTAAATCCGAGAGGTACGAACTTCGTTCCAATTAGCATTTATCCGGATGCTCAACCATTGAGCTACGGCATCTACTTCGTAATATGAACAAAGCTTAGGTCTTAATCAGTGACTATTAAATCATAATTTTCTTACAAATATATTCACGTGTCATTATATGTTATTATTATTTTTTTCATTTAAATAATACCGTCGTGCTTCTAGCATATTTAGCCAGTTTCAAGCTATAGATATTTTAATAATATTTAATACATTGTAAATGGGGGATGAGTGGTGATAAAGATGATAAATGAGATGCCCTCCCCTAAACACCTTGAGTTCTCAGTAAAGATGTGGGACTATACTGAGATATCACAAAGACTTCTTGCGAGAATTTGAACAGTGATGTTGCACTGTTTTGTTTCATTTACCAACTTTAATGTACATTTACAAACACTTTACTGGTAATAATCCACCATTATCACACAATAATATTTGTCAATCACAATTTTTTGAAAATAAAGTAAAATTGCAGACATGTTGCTTCACTTTGAACTAAAATATTTAAAACATACAATGTGTTGATTAGTTTTCTAAAGTATCGCAATGCTATTTATGAATAGACTAATAAAAATGAATCAAAGAATCTTATAGTGTGCTCCTAGACCGACGTACAGTTTTAATATATTAAAACTAGGTACCTTCGCTTAGCCATTACATAAGTGAGCTAAACTACAATTTTATACATTACTTTAAAATAATTGTTACTAGATTTCTTCCCACAACAAAATTGATATATTACAGGCGTGAGATTACCTATGTATCTATTATAACCAGAGGTCGGAATTAGGTAGAGTTATTTATGTACTTGCATCGAAATGTTGATATTAATGTGGACCTTCCCGGGATTTCAAATGGACAATCCCGTGTGGCCAACAATATTACAAATAAATAATAATAAAAACATCATAGATAGACAAATAAAACAAAGATACACATACCATACAACAAATTGCGTATTGGAATTTTGCAACTTCGGTCATCCAATATCATTGATGTAAGTTTGGCAACGTCGCGCGTGCAGTAGTCAAAATAAAAAAAGTAAAAGTAAATAACTTTTTAATAAAAAGTAACGGGATTTTTTCTATTCTTTAAAATTAATCCCGGGATTTGAGGCATATCCACTATATTCTTTCGCTGTGTGAAATCAGTGTAAGTACATGAATAACTCTACCTAATTCCGACCTCTGATTATAACTTATGTGTATAATAGGTTGGGGAAAAAGTCTTTTCGTATTTTTGTATGAAAAGTCAAGACATTTTTTTCAAAGTTTATTTACATTTATTTACAATATATATGTACCGTTTTGTTGAATAACTTTCTGCCATTTTGTGGGCAGAGACATTATCCCGTTACTGTAGAAACTTTGGGACTTCTGATCAAAAAAACGGGACAAATAGTTTTGGCAGTCCTCTCTTGAGGTCAACCTTACAGAACCTAAAGAATTCTGCAGAGACCGAAACAGGTGAAAATCTGAAGGCGCAAGGTCAGGGCTATATGGTGGATGCACTAGGACCTCCCAGTCGAACTCTCTTAATTTTTGCTGAGTGGCTAAAGATGTGTGTGGTCTAGCGTTATCGTGATGAAAGACCACACCCTTCCTGTTGATCAATTCCGGCCGTTTTCTCTCGACTGCTTCCTTTAATCTCATCAGTTGCTGGCAGTAAAGATCAGAATCGATGGTTTTGCCGGGCGGTAAAAGCTCATAATAAACAATGCCCTTTCAATCCCACCATACACACAGCATCACCTTATTTCGTGTTAGGCCAGGTTTGGCCACAGTCTGTGAAGCCTGGCCAACTTTCGACCACGACCTTTTTCGCACGTTCTTGTCGTACGTGATCCACTTTTCATCGCCAGTTATCAATCTCTTCAAAAAACGGCTCGGTTTCATTACGTCTCAATAATGAATCGCAAATGAGTACACGGTTCATTAAGTTTCTTTGAGTGAGCTCGTGTGGCACCCAAATATCGAGCTTTTTTGTATAACCAGCTTTCTTCAAATGGGTCAAAACTGTTTTGTGGTCAATTCCCAGTTCTTCAGCTACATCGTAACTACTAATATGCCGATCTTGCTCCACTCTTTCAAAAATGGCGTCCATTTTATTCGTAACAGGGCGACCAGAGCGAGGTGCATCTTTAACATCAAAATTTCCGGACTGAAAACGTTTGAACCAAATTTGTGCTACTCTTACTGACACTGCATCAGGTCCATAAACATCACAAATTTTTTTCACTGCTTGAGTTGCATTTTTGCCTTTTTTATAATAAAATTTTAAAATGTATCGAATTTCTTCATTAGATTCACTCATTTTAACGGAGAGAAAAACAAATGAAAAATAGCGGGAAACAACTTTTTTTTATTTTTTTCTCTTCTTTATAATGAAACCTTTTTAATGTTACCAAAACCAGCCAGACACAAATAGTACAGTCAAAAAAATTTTATAATAAGTTTATACCTACGTTATGCGAAAAGACTTTTTCCCCGACCTAATATATCTATACTAGCTTTTGCCCGCGACTTCGTTCGCGTGGAATAGTGACTCCAGCAAATTTTTGGTTTTACCCACATAATAAATATAAAATAAATAAATAAATACTTTCTGACAGTTACACCAATTATTTAGTTCCAAGATAAGTTATTCATTAAGAACTTGTGTTATGGATACTAAACAACGGATAAACATACTTAAATACTTTTTTTTTCGTAAATACGTACTTAATATAGATAGGAATACACCCAGACCAGAACAAATATTCATGTTCATGCACACAAAGATTAGTCCTGTGTGGGAATCGAACCCACGACCTCTGGAGTGAAGTGTAGGTATACTGACCTCCACGCCATATCGGTCGCCACATAGTTTTCGATCTCGCGGGATTTTAGAAAAAAATTGGAATGTCCTTTCTCGCGTTCTAAACTATGTCTGTACCAAATTTCACACAAATCGGTTCAGTAGTTTCGGAGTGAAGAAAATACAGACAGACAGAAAGACAGACAGACAGAGTTACTTTCGCATTTATAATATTAGTTTGGATAACTAATGCGTATGTAGATATGTTAGAATACCGCCATGTGGTGACGGCCCAGAATAGTGGCAACCCCTTTCACCTCATGGCGAGTCGTAAAGAGTCAACGAAGACAAATCAGCAGCGTCATCCTGCGTACAGGGATATACTGCCATCACAAACCCGCCTGCCCAGCGTAGTGATTATGGATATATTCCTAATATAATGTGATTTATTAGGGCCAATGTTAAGCAATGTTCTTTATAAGGTTGATATGATGATGTAAAACTTTCCAACACCCGATTAAGGGTACTTTTATCAGACTTGTCATTACCTAATGAATAATGGCACCTTTTCACACTGACCGCGACTGTAGAACCACCCGTCACAAGTGACCCCGACCTATAAAAATAACGCTAATTTTACCGTGGACATGATTTATTGTCGGCTTACTTTTGTGAGGATCGGGCCCTGGGTTCGACGTGTGAATAATAATACGAATAGACGGCTTTGCTAGATTAATGTTCCTAAAAAAATGCAAAATATTTATATAAAAGAATATTATGCCGTATATAAAACAAAAATTTCTTTGCATTTTATACGCATAAAATATAAAATATCACATCCTTAATAGAAGTTATAAATCATAATACAATTTGGGGTGGGCAAAACCTTTCTTTTTTTTTGGATGGAAAATCATCAAATGACCGTCCCCCGCTGTGGGTGGAGCGGGAGGGTGTGTCAGACTTCTACTGACTAAAAACCATCCATGTTCCTTCTTGAGCCTGTAACACCAAGGCCGCGATAACCCTTTCGAACAATCCGGAACATGCAAAACCCTGCTACTCCTACTTAAAAAGAAGCTACTTGTAAAGTGCTCGTAGCTCTGCGGTGATCGGTGGTCGGAAACAATCACCAAAGTACAGCAGAGTATTTGATATCGAGCGCTTCCGAGCTTTGGAAGGCTTGCTAAGCCGTTGGTGCCGGCCATCACTAAATGTGATAGTCGTTAAGCCATGTTAGAAGCCTAATTGGGCGGTTTGAAATATTCTAACAGCAGGACGCCATACACCCACCTTTTTTTTTTTTTTTTTTTTTTTTATTATCGTCTGTAAAAAAATGCTGCTTACGCACTGTCTCCCGGCCAAAAGGGGGAGACCGGGAGGGGGTGTGGGGCTCACTGCGGCCGACACGACCACCGCAGTCCTACCCACTAAAAAACTTCAGACGACGCCCACCGCTGTTGAAAAGGGGCGAGGCACCAGTGCCCGGGTTTGTAGCTTCTGGAACCCCGCCCGCGGCCAACGTCCCCCGGATCAGGACCGGGGAGACCTCCTCAGGAAGGCGCAATTTGCAGCGCCCCCCCTACCTCCTTGTGCGGCCATGGCGTAACTGGCCGACTTCGGCGGGGGTCTATGGCGAGACGGAAGGGGCCCCCTGCCCCCGCCGCCTAAGACCCCCCGGGCGCTGCCTGACGGGCCCTCCTGGCCCGCCCGCTGCGCCAACGGCGTAGCCGGAGAGAGAGCGGATCCCGCTCCCTCTCCCGCTCCGCGGCCTCCTTCTGCGACATCACCACTTCGCAGAAGGAGGCCATCGCCTCCCACGCCGTCTCGCTGTCGACCATCTTTTGCATGATGGTCGGCAGCGAGAGAGCTACTCCACCCAGGGCCGCGGCTAACGTCGACCGCGGCCCAGCCCACGCAGGGCACGCCACCAAAGTGTGCTGCGCATCATCCATCGCGCAGTCACAGTGGTGGCAACACCGGGTCGACTCCCCCCCGGCGACGTCACACAGATACTTCCCAAAGCACCCGTGCCCGGAAAGTACCTGTGTGAGCCGGAAAGTCATCGACCCCCACCGACGGCCGACCCATCGCTCCAAGATGGGCCCGACCGCCTCGAGGATACGGCGCCTCGATCCTTCGGCACGTAGTTCGGCGCTCCTGTGTAGCTGCCGCCGCCATGCGCCCAGAGCCTGTGTCTGAGCGTCTCGACGCCACCGCACCACTGTGTCCGGTGTGGGGCGGAGACCCTGGCTCCGGGATTGCGCGCCACGCCAGTAGACCGCCGAGAGAACCTCGGCGTCGAGGTCCCATGGCAGGGACCCGGCGAGCGCGCATGCCACCTCATGGGAGATGGTGCGATACCCCCTAACGACACGGGTCGCCATGACCCTCTGCGACTGCTGCAGGATCTGTCGATGGCGACCCGATATGGAGCTCGCCCAAATTGGGGCTCCATACAGGGCTATGGACCGCACCACTCCCGTGTAAAGGCGGCGGCAACTGCCGCCACTCCCTCCGAGATTGGGGAGCAGGCGAGATAGAGCTCCCGCCGTGCTCACCAACCTCGGGCCTAGGTGCCGAAGGTGCGCTTCGAAGTCCCATCTGCTGTCGAGAAGGACGCCGAGATACTTCAGCGTGTTCTCGACAGGGATGGGAGTTCCTCCTACCACGATACTAGGGCCTGAAGGCGGCCGCCTCCGGGGACCATGGAAAATAATGGCCCCGGATTTATGCAGTGCCACCTCGAGCCCCAGCCGCCGTATCCTCTCGACCACCGCCGCGACGCCGACAGTGGCCAACACTCTCGCATCCCGGGGGTCAGAACCCCGGGATGTTACGAGGGTGTCGTCGGCGTAACAGATCACGTCCACGCCGTGCAAGTTCACACAGCGCAGAACGCAATCATATCCGATGTTCCACAAAAGTGGTCCCAGGACAGACCCCTGTGGAACACCGCACACCATACGCCGACGACAGCCTCCTCCGCCCATCGTTGGGAAGACTACCGCCCTCTCCGACAGGTAGCTCCCCAACAACCGCCGCAGATATGGAGGCACCCCGTGATATCGGAGCGCCTCCATAATCGTTGACCAGGGCAGGGTGTTGAAGGCGTTCGCGATATCGAGCGACACCGCAATCAACACCCCACCCCGGGAAACCGCCATCTCCGACAGGTCCTGCAAGCGGCCGATCGCGTCAATCGTCGATCGGCCGCGGCGGAACCCGAACTGGTGGTCGGACAAATCTGGTCCGACCTCCTCCAGGTGCTCGCCGAGGCGGTTGGCGATGACACGCTCCAGGAGCTTGCCCGCCTCGTCGAGCAGCACGATGGGCCGATAACCAGAAGGGTCATCGGCCGGACGTCCCTCTTTGGGAAGGAGTACCAAACGGCCCTCCTTCCAGCGCCGCGGAAAAACCCCATCCCGCAGACACCTAGCAAAGAGGGAGGTCACGCGGGAAAGAAAAGGCGCTTCCTCCCCGCTCAAAACCAGGTCCCACGCCCTCGTCGGAATGCCGTCGGGACCTGGGGCCGTGCTCTTGCCCCTCAGGCGTAGCACGGCCCTTCCTACTTCCTCCTCGGTGAGCTCGGGCACATCCTCAGTGCCCGAGTCACGGGTGACTTCTGGCGCCGCCATAGTGGGAGGCACGAAGTCGGTTCCCCTGTCTGGGAACAGTGCCTCAACCACCCTACCGAGTACCGCCGGTTCGAGACTGCTGGAGACGGGAGGGGTCCACGCTCGGAGCTTTTGCCGTACTATTTTGTACGGCCTGCCCCATGGATCCGCCTCAACGGCCTCCAGCAGCTCGTCCCACGCTGCGGCTTTGGACCGGCTAATGGCCCCGCGAAGGGCCCTCACCGCCTCTCTATAGGCGGCGTAGAGCCGATCCAACTCGGCGTCGTCGCGGATTCTCCTTCCGCGACACCTCTGGTAGCGGCGCCGCTCCACCGCACAGGTTCGGCGGAGCTGGGCGATCTCCGGCGACCACCAGTAGACCTGGGATCTGCGCGGGGGGGCGCGAACACGGGGCATGGCCACGTCACAAATACGCGCCATGGCCGCGCACACCCTCGCAGCCTCCCCCTCCACGTCCACCAGCGGTGGCTCCCGTGGCCACGCCTCGACCAGGGCTGCCTCCCGCAGCAAAGACCTGTCGAGGCGCTTGATCGCCCATCGTGGGCCGTCCAATCGCGGCTCTCCAACACCTCCGCTGGGCGCTGGCACCGATGTGGAGACACTGAATCTGATATAGCGATGATCAGACAATGTCTCCACATCCTCCAGCACCCTCCAATCGTGGACACGATGCGCGAGAGAGGGCGCCGCAAACGAGATGTCGATAACAGACCCCCCGTTGCGGCGCACGCACGTGTCCACCGAACCGCGATTGAGGATGGACAGCCCACACTCTGTCACCCATTCCTCCAAGGCCGTCCCCCTCCCGTCAGTCGTCCGGGAGCCCCACGCCGTGGATTTGGCGTTGGGGTCCCCCATCACAATGACGGGGAGAGAAGAGCCTTGGGTTATAGCGCCCAACCTGACCAAAAACCGCTCGAACTCGACGAGGGGGCGATTGGGGGAGAAATAGACCCCCACAACCACCACCCCGCCGACCCGAGCGGCTACGAAACCTCCCCCTCTCCCGACGAGGACGAGAGGGGGAGTGCCCGCCGCCATACGCTGAATGATGGCCACTGAGCCGTCCGCGTCGCAGACCCAGTCGGAACGGACCGGGACGCGGTAGGGCTCAGCGGCCACTGCCAGACCGACCTGCCACTCCGCCATGGCCTGAAGAAGAAGATCCTGGGCCGCGGCGGAGTGGTTAAGGTTCGCCTGTAGAAGGTTGAGCTGGAGAGCCATAAATTAGTGGGTCTCCATGTCAACCTCCTCCGGCCGATCCGTGGCGGCGGTAGGGCCCGATGGCAGCACGCCTTTGCCGGGGCCCTTCTTTTTGGCCTTGGGGGACCGGGCGCAAGCCTTACCCCCAGGGCGATGGTCGGCCACCCTCCCAGCCTCCTCACAGAGGGGGCAGTGGGGGGGGGCAGAGCAGTCTCGGGCTCGGTGCCCTGGTCGAGCGCAGCGGAAGCAGTTATCGCTGCGGTCGACCGAAGACTTGCACTGGGCCCCAAGATGGCCCAGCGCAAAACACCTAAAGCAGCGGCTGGGACGAGATTCCAAAAGAGTCGTCCCAGCCGACACCCAGCCAACGAGCAATCGCCCGCTGGCCACCCGTTTCGCCACCGCCACGGGGCAGGAGACCACAATGGCCCCCAGCCCCGCAGAGGTAGCCCTTCCAATAGCCCCCGGCCTCACAAGGTCGGGAGCGCAGCCGCCGACTGCCGCCACCGCCGCCACAACCTCCTCCCTGGAGACAGAGTCGTCCAGACCCGCGATGCGGACGTCTGCCCGCATCACCGGCCTGGAGATCCTGACGTCCTCCGGCAAATAGATCGCCCGGAGACGCTCCGCCAGCCGATCGGCCTTCTCCTCCCGGGCCTCTCCCGCAATCTCGAGAACCCGGGCCCCCGTCACCGCCTTGCGGAACCGCACCGAGGCAATGCCGAGGTCGGCAAGGCGTATCTTCGCCTTGGCCTCGGCGATCACCGCCTCGTAGGTGCGGCCTCGCTCCACTGCGCCCGGCAGCAGCGTCATCACGACTGCTGCGGATGATGGCGGGCGCAGCGCCTTCTTTTTGGCGGGGGCTGTTGCCGATCGGCCCGGCTGTGGTGCCGGCCTGGCAGGAGCAGCGCTCCGCGACCCTTTGGCCTGCGCCGCCACTCTCCCTTTGGGGCGGCGCGAGACCACAGTGGTCCAGGTCTCCCGTTCCTGGCCACCCGACTGGGACGGGGTGGCAACGGGAGCCGCTGGACGGACCTCCAATGGAGAGGAAGGAACAGC
The DNA here is from genome assembly GCA_949126915.1 of Musotima nitidalis. Taxonomy (NCBI): domain Eukaryota; kingdom Metazoa; phylum Arthropoda; class Insecta; order Lepidoptera; family Crambidae; genus Musotima; species Musotima nitidalis. The sequence continues at coordinate 6,749,081 of OX421429.1, forward strand.
CGGTGCGGACTCCGAAACAGGCACCGGCTGCTTCTTCCCCTTTCCCTTCCCCTTTCCCTTCCCCTTCTTGATAGGGGGTGGAGGGGGCCGCAGTGGAGCCACAGCAGGGGCCGAAGATGGGCCCGGCTGCGGCGAAAGGGCCGCCCGGTCGGCCCGAAGCGGGGGACGCATAGATTTCTCGGGCAGCAGGCGGCCAGACACCTCCAGGCCTTCGATGCGCGCGTCCAGCACCCTCATGACGCGCGCACCCAGCTCCTGCGAAAGACGCTCCTCGACCTGCGCCAGATCCAGAGGCGCAGACCTCTCCACCCTCCGCACCTCCTCGCGAAGAGTGGAGACCTCCTTCATAACTTGCGCATGCTGCGCCAGGAGGCGGGCGTTCTCCTTCCTCAGGGCCTTGTCGCTGGCCCTGAGGCGCTCCAGCTCCTGCCGCAGCATGCTCTCCTCCGACTCAGGGGTGCGGGCCGCCCAGGCCTGGAGGCACTCCCTACCGACTTCCACGGCGGTCTTGAACCCGCCGTGGAAGGTCCCCTTCAGGGCCGATGATTTGCCCGCCATCTCTTCCACGGCGGCCAGGATCTGAGACATCCTGTCCGCCAGAGTGGAGGCAGAGACGGTGGCAGCCGGCTCCCAGGCCGCCGCCGTCGCCTTAAATGTCATCGCGCAGTCCTCCCTACCAACGCGAGAGGGGCTCAGCTTCGCCTCTCGACGGGCCAGCACCCGGTCGACGCTCAGCGCCCTCCTGGCCGCGCCGAGACCGGCCGTAAGGCCGTAAGAAGAAACGCGGCCACGGGATCGGCCGCGCTTCGTCGACGCTCTGACGTCGTCCGGGGCCAGGTCGGCCTCGCTGGCCGATCTCGCCTCGGGGGACCTCTTCCTTTTTTGGCGAAGGCAGTGGGGCTGAACCCCAGACGAACTGCCTTCGTCAAATTCCATCTCTGACGTCTCTGACGCTTCCGCGAGGCCCACAGTATCCATGGTCCCCGCCGAACCGTCAGAGAGAATCTCCTCCGGCGCCGGCGTCGAGACGAACCTGCCACGCTCGTCCCGGCCCGGCCCTCCACCGCCCCTAAGGCGCAACACGCCCAAACACAAACAATCGAAGTCCTTGTATGAAAAAGCAGTGGTCGTTGTAGCGGGAATCAGCGGACTGCTGACCCCCGAAGTAGATTGTGCCCCCTCCGTATACACGGGGCAGACACCCGCCAAGGCGGGTGTGCAGGATTCCCCCTTTCGAGGACCTGCCCGGAGAATATTTGCAATACTACTTGAAGACATTATTTTTATACTCCCTCTCTTTTTTCGGGGGTGAGCTCCCCCGCACGCTAGCGACTGGACTCCCTCCAGCCATGCATCCCTTCGGCACGATCCGCTCACCTTGGGATTGGGGTAATTTATTATAGTGGTATTCTTCCACGCGGCACCGCTCTCAGTGAGCGGCACCTCCGGTCCGCAGACTGCGGATTACGGATTGCCCGACGGGGAGTCAAGAGACCCCCCCGACAGCCACTGGGATGTGACTGCCGGACTCGCCGCGCCGCAGGCCTTGCAGGCCTGCCACCCACCGCCGCATGAAAGCGGCCACTGCCCTGGAAAGGGCGAAACAAGAGGCGACAAAACGCCTCGCCTCCACTTGGGAAAATGGGCTGCATCCCCTGCCACCTCAGATGAGCTGAGGCGTGCTGGGAGCAGCCGACACCCTACGCCGTGTGACAACGGCACCACTGGGCCGCTTTCCAGCCGCGAAATGCGGCCGGGGGTGCGCCCCACAAAACCCACCAGTTTTGGTCCGCGCCGGCCTTAAAAGCCGGTACCACAATGTGTGGCATGCCCCTATCCGCCACCTGGGGACGCGCCCGATGGGAGTCTGGCAACTCCACACGGGGCCATACACCCACCTCCGCCAACCCGCACTTGGTCAGCGTGGTGGAGTATGACCCAATACCCTCACACCTTAATATGTGAGAGAAGGCTCGTGCTTAGTAGTGGGACGTTAATGAACTGTCATGATGTTGACTACTTTAAAGAGGTCTTATAATTGTAGCAATGTTCACTTTTAGCACAAATATAATGTGTCAAATTGTGAGAGGTGGGTAGCCCTTCGCCCATTTGAACAGTCGTCGAGATCGCATTCCTTTATTCCCCTTCTACGACATCTTTAGAAAAGACCCTTAGAATTCTGAGGAGGTTAGGTTTACGCCGCACACAAATTAAGGTTCAAGTTTGACGCCAAATATTTTAATATGCAATTGGAATATAAGCAGGCATTTTAATAAAGCAGTTCGTGTTTAATTACGTTTACTAGTACCGTGTAGTTCCGGCCTACTATAGTGCCACCCCTTTATTTTTATTTTTTTATTTACGTCGGTAACGTAATGCATTTACGCACTGTCTCTCGGGCAAAGGCAGATACGACCGCCAGCAGTAATACCTACTAAAAATCTTCCGACGACGCCCGCCGCTTGTTGAGAAAGAGGCGGGGGGCAAGTACCTGGGTTGCAGCTCTGACACCCTGCCCACGGCCAATGTCCCCCGGACCAAAACCGGGAGAACCCTCTTAGAGAGACGCAGTGGACGCGCCCCTCCTACCTACTTGTGCGACCATAGCGTGTGTGGCCGACTTCTCATTTGGTTCTTCTCAGGTTCTTTGGTTAGACAGTAGGGGGCCCCCCTGCCCCCGCTGCCCAAGATCCTCCTGGCGCTGCTTGACGGGCACTCCTGGCCCGCCCGCTGTGCCCTCTGCAGGTCCCTCTTAGTTTCCCCCCGGTGGTCAGTCAGGCACCCAGAATCGCCAACTTCTGGGTGTTACTTTTTCCCGGCCTCCGGTAGGTACTCAGCCCCCCCACCACGACAAGGGCCTCAACCTGTTCGGGGAGGACAATAGTGCCATCCTGTCTTATCTCACGGGGAGTCGTAACTCTGCCTTCCCTGTGAAATCAGGAGTAAATGTTTTGAACAACTACTGTTTTATAATATTAAATTTATATATGTGCTTACTTTATAGTATGAAGACCTGTAATTTTATTCTAGATTAATGGGGCCGCTTAACATAGTCAGTTTGAATTACAATTGAAGGAAACCACTAAATGCCATATTAAGCCCAATGATTTAACGACACAGACTACCCAAGCGTTCTTTGTCATAAAGAAAACCTACCTAGCATTTCTTAAGGTTGTGCCCTAGACGTACGTCAAGGACTGCTCACTTGTCTAACCAGAAATATAAATTATATAAAGAAAACTACCGCGTCATAAAGTGTCATTCGGTAGTTAACTAGGTAAACTCCAGAAATAAACATTTTGGCACTTTTCAAGAATTATCTTGAGTAATCTCTCGAGGTGGCTCTTTTTCCCCAAACCTCGTACGGACCCAAAACACTTCGGGAAACTGTTATGGCACGTATGGAACACGCTGATAACAAGGAGTATTAAGACGGACCAGTTACGAGCCGACGTTAGCCTTGAGTAGTTACAGCAAGGGTCGAAAAGCCAAGAGGTCGAGGGTGTAATGTTTATAAAGGGAAAGACAAGGGTTGGCCATGGCCAAACACCTGAAATATAGACGATTTTTTTTACTATATTTTTATCGTTTTTGCCTTTGGGTCTTTTTTATGGTTTGATTAATTGAAATATAAAAACGGCTGGATATTTCTTTACACTGAATTGCGGTATTAATCCGTAAGCTAAGTTTTGTATATATTTTTGATATATTATAATAATTTTAAGCTTGCATTTATACTTTGTCTTTGACTTTTGTAACCACTTTAGGTACATTGTCATGTTTCGAGTGCTATCAATAAGGTACAAATAAAAAGACGTTTTAACGATTTATTACCTATCTACTTAACCTTAGGTTTAAATGTTATCGCACATCTCACACAGCACGTCATAAATGTAGTAGTACTTGTACTGAGGATACTAGATAATGCTTAACAGATGAATTTTAAGGGTTCATACCACAAAAGGAAAAACGCAATCCTTAAAGAATCACTTATTGTCCATCTGTCGGTCTGTCTAGACCCTTCTGAGGAACGCGAGGAGTATCAAGTTGAATTTACCAATGTTTTCGATCCCTTGAAGATGCATAAAAATCGATTCCAGATCCAGGCAATGCCAATAATCGGCCATTTAATTCTATTTTCTACTTTTTTTTGCACATATATACATACATTCACGCCTGTTTCCCCGAAGGGGTAGGCAGATGCATATTATACGCCCACACTTTGCCAATTATAGTCCCACGTAATGTTCGGCAGAGCCTCGTCCGTTGGTCGGCAAGTACTTGCAGGTGAGGTTGGCTTGGGCTCCTCAGGTCGCCGGCCAGTTGTCTCCACCTTGGCGTGGTGGAGGGGCTGAGTACCTACCGGAGGCCGGGAAAAGGTAACACCCAGAAGTTGGCGCTTCTGGGTGCCCTTAGTACAGTCTACCGCAGTGAGCCCCACTCTCCCCTCTCTGTCCCCCCATTGGCTGGGAGGCAGTGGGAAATTTTTTACCGACAATAAAAAAAAAAAAACAAATAAAAGGGCTCCTCAGGTCTTGGTAGGATCCATATACACCCGCATGTATATAAAGTAGTTATACATCTCAGCCCATTAACGTCCCACTACTGAGCACGAGCCTCCTCTCACATACCAAGGTGTGAGGGTATTGGGTCTTACTCCACCACGCTGACCCAGTGCGGATTGGCGGAGGCAGGTGTATGGCGTCCTGCTGTTAGAATTTTTCAAGCCGCCCATGAGGCCTCTAACATGGCTTAACGATTACCACATTTGGTGATAACCGGGACCAACGGCTTAACGTGCCTTCCGAAGCACGGAAGCGCTCGATATAAAATGCTACACAAACGGACTAAACATCCAAGGACTGACCTCTGTAAACTCTGCTGTACTTCGGTGATCGTTTCCGACCACCGAGCACCGCAGAGCTACGAGCGCTTCGCAAATAAAAGGGCTCCTCAGGTCTTGATAGGATCCATATACACCCGCATGTATATAAAGTAGGTATAACTTGTATTAATATTGGCCATAACATTTAGAACACATGCGTTGTCAAATCCCACACCAACGACCACCAATCCAAGTAGTAACCTCCATAAACGCGTAAGTTCGATCCCTCTTTTCACATAGAACGAACGTCACAAATTTTGGCATTCTGAATAGAAACTTCTCTCGAAAATTACTATTCTAACTCCGTTTCTCGCAAGTCGATCGCTTTAAGAATAGAACCCTCAACCGTAATTACATCTAGTTCAACGTGAATTGAACTTAGCGCTTTGTCAAGAGCGAGTCGGGCTCGTTAAGTGTGCTGGAGCTGAAGTCTAGTATGTAATGAAATCCAGTCTTCAGCCTGTCGCTAGTTGAAACTTGGCGCTAACTTCCTGGCTAGATTTTTGGAATTATTTCAAAGTGGGAAGTTGTACGGATCTACGAGTTCTCTTATGTTATTATAGGAACATTGATTAATTGGCTTTTAGTTTTTATGTAACTATTCGTTATGTTTTTGTTACTAACACAATTAGCCACTAACGGATTATTAAAGAGATGATTCGTTATTTTTACAAGTTTGATTCCGATTATAAATGGCAAGTGTTTAGGCAGTCAGTTTAGTGTCATATCAAACCTCAAATACTGCAAAGTCAGGACTGTGATAAGTATAGCATATATTACAGGCGAGCGTTTTAAAAATTCGAATGTTCATTACCGCTGCCACCATGAGTAAAAGTGGGCTTGTTAACTAGATAAAGATTTAGAATAGTAAAATAAGATTAAGTGGAGCGTTTTAACTTTTTAGGACTGCACCTTAATGTAGGACTTCGTCATTATGAATGCAAGGTACATAAAAAGTTTTGATGAATTTACATCGTTTATCCGTACTACATCATCATATCTTAGCATTATCCCGGTAGCCCTAACTGAAGCTTCGGGCCCAGGGTCTGCTAACTGATTTAACCAGATTTGGCTGAATTTCAGTTATTACATGGAGCGACTGCTATCTGACTGCCGCAACACAAAGGGAAACATCATTCTATGGTTAAACCAGCTGTCAGGTTGTTAGAAGGCACTGACTTCCTAATAACGACTGCCATAGATGTTCTTGACAGCCGGGACCAACGGCTTAACGTGCTTTCCGAGACACGGAGCAACCGATAATTACGTCCCTCTGAATTTAAAAGCAAGCGATCCCTTGCCCCCCCCAATTCGCTATCGCCGCTCTATCCGTACAACAACTACAACGAAATCTTTCATTGTAAGACTTGGCATTTGTGTTTTGCAAGCATTCGTGACTTCTTGTAAACACACTTTAATACCCGAACACTAGTAAATTCGTAGTCCGTATCTAGTAATTAGTGTACTGCCTTGTTGATCTACAGACAAAGACTTTATTGCTCTTGACAGTTGTTCTGCAGTTAGTTAGGTTAGGTGTAGTTATATGGTCAGGAGTTAGTTAGTTAGCACACTATGTTGTTTCTAAAGTGTCGACACAAAATAAATGAAATGCAGTTTCATCGGACTTTCGTTCTGTTTCGCGTGTTTAACGGGTGCAGCTGCGATAACGGCTATCTGATAGTGACTATTGCGACCCCGTCAAAAACGAGATAGCGATAACGCAAAAAATATCTAGCTCTAAAAAGAAAAGTGGTAATTGCAATTTTTTTATCTTAAATTAAAATCACAGTTTTATATTAAAATCACAGTTTAGCGCTCAGAACTCACTCGGATAGTTGTAATATTACGCATATTAATATTCGAAAAAAAAAATTATCACTGTGTGTCTTTTACTTATTCAAGTTTAAACTGCTAAGCCGCTAAATTTGGTACACTTGAATTATTTACACATAGTAATTTGAGGTATGGGAAAGGAAATAGGTTTGGGTTATTAGGTCAAATTTTCTATGAAACATTAGTTATTTTCGAATACATAATAATATGTTGTTCCTTTTATTTCTAGAGGTTTTTAGGGTCTAATATAATGTACATAAATTGTATGGGATAAACAATTTTTATTATAATTACTACCAAATTGCTATTACGATTATAAAAATGAAAGGAAAATTATTAGCTAATGCATTAGCAAGCATTAGCACTAACTTAGTAGCGCGGGAATTGTTACAAAGATATTTTTAATCCATCACTTGCTTACAATGGATTTCCGCAAAGTAACGCCTGAATCAATAAATTATTTAGGATAATTATTGTTTATAACTGCAGTATATGGCTATATTTAGTTTGGGCAGCGAATACTTGGTTATCTTTCTTTGAAATCAATTAATTACGTTGAGGCCTTTCCTTGGCTGTAATCTATGTCTTCTGTACCAATGTAGTTTTACTATACCGAATTATATGTATGACCAAACAGCATACACTAAATAAAAAAATACTTTTCAACATTTCTGGTTCTCTCTTTTTTTCTAACTGACTGAAGCCTGTGATAGCCACCAGCTATCTGATAATGACTAATGGGGTCAATTATTGTAAATGCGATAGCGATATTGCTGTTGCAGAAAACTAACTCCTTATGCGAGCTTCCGGTTCTTTATCAATGTTTTTTGACATGTGGATTTAGTTGATACTGTCAACGAAAATTATGTCACCAATTGTATCGCCTACATAAAGCACGTCTCGACTGTACAAATAAATAAATAAATAAATATTATCTTACAATCACACCAATTATTTAGTTCCAAGATAAGTATCATTAAGAACTTGTGTTATGGATATAAATAACGGATAAACATACATAAATATTTTTTTTTTGTAAATACATACTTCCTATGTAAGGAGAACACCCAGACCAGAACAAATATTTATGTTCATGCACACAAAGATTTGTCCTGTGTGGGAATCGAACCCACGACCTCTCGAGTGAAGTGCAGGTATACTGACCTACACGCCATATCGGTCGTCACAAAGTTTTTAAAGAATTGTAAAAAAAATATGTTCTAATTTTTAGAAGTCATACTTGTAGTTTTACCTTTCTAATATTTTTTAGGCCCCATAAGCCTATTTAGTTTGGGCGCCATAGATAATTTTATAAATGTTTATAATATTTTGGTGATAAATGTTTTATTTTATTTTTCATTTGTTTTCTCTTTGTCTATCGACAATATTTCGAGTAATATTTTTATTTCAAAATATACCAAACATGGTATAAACTTTATATGTTTTGAATTTTGATAATGTACCAAAAACGTTGTATTTTTTTTATGTAGTTAAAACTATAATTATTTTACAATTACTTTTTTTTAGAATTTTATTACGACGTCACTATATGCTAAATGACACGCCTGTTAAACAGACATGATTGACATTATGAATAATCATTACAAGTATAACTCTTTTTTGATAATGTACCAAAAATAATGTAATTTTTGTATGAAGTTAAGACTGAAATTAACTATTCCTTTTTATGTCGTCACTTGATGGTAATGGACACGCCTGTTAGACAGAATATTGTAAACAAACATTACAACATTTATACACAAGTGCAGTTCCCTAGGACATCAGTGGTTAAGTCATCTATGACCAGTAATTTGACTAGCTGCATCAAGTATTCGACCGGAACACAGTTAAACTACGATTTTACCTAGTCGTATTCAGCCATAAAGAGTTTTATTCATTAGGAAAACTATTATTTTGATACAATTAATTATAAAATATTTCTATGAGTCGACGGAGATTTTTTCGAGATTGAATGTTAATTTATCAAAATTTAATAAGCCTGTTAAATTGTTTGTTTATTCAAATGTCAATCATTCCAGAATACATTTTTAACAGGTAGACCTTTGAAAGGTTTTCAATGATTAATTATACGAATGCATTCGCCTATCACATCGTTCCCTTTTTAAACCACCACACTAACATGGCCTTGTATTCCTCTTTAGTAGAATACGAATACGTATCGGCTTAATCTGGACATGAAGCTATCCTTTAAGCTTAACCAGTTTTATATTTAGTGCTCCGATGCGCGGGCGCAGATTGAGACGGGTGCGCGTCCCGGTTTTGAATTATTTCAATCCGTATAATAGCTTTTTGTATTACACGTTGATTAAAATTTTCTCCGGGAATTCATTGAGTAAAATAAAAATAAAAATTTGGAAAGTTTTATTTAAAAGTGTTTATAAAACAAAGTGTTGATTGTGTTAATGCAATCCATTCAAAAGTGACACTAGTAAAGAAACTGTATTATGAGTTTGACAATTACGCATTATAGAAGTGATTCCTAATCAACGATAATTCTTTCTTATATTATCTAACCTGATATTAGTTAATCCTTATCGGGCCATAACTTAATAACAACTTATGTAATACATATTTATATCGTTTCTTTAAAATACTTAATTTTTATAACAAATTATCCTTAGTCTACATAATAGATTTTTAGTTTAAATAATAGAAAATTATTATTTAAACTAAAAACGATATTTCATAAATTTTAAGTGTTTTCAATAGTATTTTTTTAATTATGGAATATATTTACATAAATACATTTCTCGCCTGTTCCCCCCCAAAGGGGTAGGCAAAGCCTATTACCGGGAACTTATAAGTATGCCAGAGTCCCGTTTCTTAATCAGCAGGTGCACCAGTAGCAGGTGAAGTTAGCTTGGGCTCCAAAGGTATTGGTAGAATCCCCGTACACCCGTATGTTTATCCGTTGTATATTATGTAATTTTACTGTAACTATAATGTGTACAAGCTTTATAAGATGTGAGACGCTCGGTGTGATTTCAGATGTCAAATATATTTCATAATTAAAAATAATCTTTTATTTGTACCATGTACTTTCTATTTATGTGATACCTATTAAAGGAGATTTTAATCATTCTTTTTATAATGTTGATAATTATATGAACAGTATATACATAGGTTCATTTAAAGGTGATTACAGAAAAGTTTGTTTAATAATATAGAAGAACTGTTTTTACTTCTGAACAAAGTTAAAGACAACAATTTTTAATTACAGCCTTTTTCTGGTAAGACAATTAAAAGTTAGTATCGGTATATCAGAAAAGCCCTAAGCAAAGTACGGCAGCACATTTTCTTCCTTAAACTTTCACACACTAAGGAAGACCGATAGTTATATATGTTTTTTTTTAATTACATGTACATTGTTCAGCTTTTAAGCCTTCCTTCACTTTCTTACGTCGTGAACGACAACTAATGTAAGTAACCAGCTTCAAAAAAAAACTGTGTAAATTGAGTATTTTTAAGGCCTCGTCTTTAAAGAAAATTATATAAAAGCACCTCGAAGAGACATTACCAAAACACCACGGATTTGAAATTCTGAAAACGGTCGATAAACGTGCAGTTGTTATAATGGAAGCGATAGTAAGATGGACTTTAACCTTGATATTGGTACAGGGTGCGTTTCAAGAGCTAAAGCTGTATGGCTCACCATCGCAGGCTGAGGTTCAATGTGTCAACACTTTTGAAGTAAGTATTTTTTTTAAATAATTTTTAAAAGGTTTATTTATGATAGTTAGTAGTAAACATTTTTATTTTATAAATCCCATGTAACCTTCCAAATGCTTTCCGAAAACATAAAAAGTAAATTCTAAATAATCTTTGACTGAAGAATATTAAACATAACCTTAAAATTCTTACGACTATAAGTAGTAAAGTCGATTCTACACTACCCTACTACGAGTATACTTAGTTTTGAAATATCCCAGTGATTCCCAAATACATGTTTTCGGCAAGCTGTGCCTTTTACGCTGTGTATCTAATATACGCTTATTGCAAACTTTGTTGTTCACGGATTGTAAAATACACACTTTGTTTTTTGAATCCATTTTTAGATAAAGTCATGTCCTTTCCAGACGTATAATAAGTTTGATTCGACCTAGATGTTATACAAAACGTTAAAATCTACATCTTTACTAATTTTAAAAAAAATTGTTTAAAATTTCAACTTGAGCCGATACATTGTGTAACTGTTAATGTAAAAGATCGAAATTGGCTCAAATTATATTGGGATTTTGTTCAAGCTGTCTGACGAGGTAATCTTTCTTTAAGTTTTAAAACGTAGATGTAATTTTTTTTTGATATTGTGTGATTTTACTCTTAGTTCTAGCTTAAGCGTGTAATTATTTTTATTTCCAGTCATTCACTTAGAGTATGTTTTTTTATTTGTTTTTTTTTAACAGGAAATTGGTAGAGGCAGCGGCGGAGAGGAGATAGATATTGACAATTTACTGGTGATTAAACTAATTCAATACTTGCTTATATCACTAACAACACTAATAATGTTTGTGGCGTCTTACTGTTAGTATGTTGTAGTGATATTACTAACTCACAGGATAACGCAATATTCTTTATTATTCAATTGTTTTTCTTTACCTTTTAGATATTTTTGAAGTACACTCTTTTATCAGTCTCTTTTAAATTTCCTCTCGCTGGGCTATGTACAAAAATTCTGATGAAATAAATAGCCACTGGCATTAGTGATTTTTAATAGAGGTTTCCAATATCTCAGTTGTTTAAATACCAAACAAAATATTAAGTATATTTGTTCTAAGTGTGTTAATTATACGCTTTGTCAAGTTAACTATAAAAGAAGAATAACACTATAAACAGACAAGCAGATAATTAACACTGGCGTCCGATAACCATAACAAACACACGGAATGTATAACTGCAGCTGTCGGGTAACATGACTCAAACAGCAGAGTTCGGCTGCGTTATACTGAACTTACCAACAAATTTAACGCTTTTACAGTTACTTCAGCTAGCATTTCTTTATATTCTTCATCTTAGTGTAACTGCTTAAAAATTCCGACAAACGTTACTCTGTTGGAAAATGAAAGTTGATACTATATACTAAAGCGCCAATAGATAGGATAAATAATTTTAATCATGCGTTTATTTTAGGGATTATCAAAAAAAAATTTTTTGTAATAAATTGTTAAGTATACTACTTATTTATAAAAAAAACGATAAGTTTTTTCGACAACTAAAAATAATTTAAAACTTTTTTCAAATATTTAATTTTGTCCGTAATCCTTAGTTGTATTGTTCAAAATACATAAAGCTCCTTTTCTTTTACACCTGTGGAACTAAAACTAACGACTATTAATTATTAATTAACCAATAATTCAAAGTTAGGCGTCTCGATCCCGACTCGAGCCGAACAGAGAGCTATTTTAACAATTGTAATGGAGTGCTATCTTAATTATCAATAATCGCAATGAGAGTCATTGAACTGTCGTTGTATTTCTCCAAGTGCAGAAATAGAATTTGGACTCTAATTTAAACTAGATAAAAAGGTAAAAATACACTAATGTATTTTGATGAAATATAATAGTTATGAAATTATTTTGGATTTCTTCAAAAAATTATAGTGTTAAATTGAAAGAAAATAAAAATATTCTCGAGTTGTTAGTGTGTGTAAACATAATGCAACCTCTTATTTCTTAAAACTTTATCAAACAAATAAACACATTGTACAAAAGGCGAACTTAATACCACTAGGCTTTCTCTACGAGTTAACCAACAATAAAGTTTAGTTTTCCATTACATCCAATCCAGTGTTAACAACATACTTACTTGTAATAATATTTTTAGTGCAAATGAAACATCTTTTAGTGCTATTTTCGTGGTTACGATTTCTGAAAACCCCAACCAATCTAAATGTGATGGAAGGAAACCGAACCTTGCCAATATTTTTCTTCTTGTACCAATATTCTATTTTAGTAAAGAGGCGCTCCTATTTTTAAATTACAGTAACCCAGCTAAAACAAATGCAGTTGATATGACAGTATTGTCGTAAGACAAGCAGCTGCTTGGTATATTTTCCATAGTAACAATAGTCCGAATAATTACTGATAGCAATCCAAGTACCCGTGCAGTGGGAACCTCGTTCGCGTCCAATACAAGCCGAACACGAAACATTGATAGGTTGTAATTGAACCAGTTCCGCTAGAGTGGACACTATAGTCTTCCGTCGACGCTTTCCATCTCCCAAACGTCGACAGGGTAATGCACAAACGGCACAGGTCAGTCCGTAAACAAACCCTGGTGGGAAAATGGCTGATGTTGTAGGATGAGGTGTTTGAGATAGCGGTTTGGGAATTCTATTTTAGCGTTTGGCTTGTTCTTTGGAGCTAATTTAAGTACTTGTATGTAGTAGTGACTGAATAAGTGCAATATTTAATGTGTACTAGAAGTTCTACTCGCTTCATCATCCACTTAATTTGAGAAATTGCTCACTGACAGGCTGTTGAGAGCAGCGGCGGCCTTACGCATTGCGAGGCCCCGGGCGGCAGGTCTTGGCGAGGCCTTTTGTACTTTGTGAAAAGTATGTAATACGAAAGTAGGTCTGGTTGTTTGGTTTAGAAGTTTGACATGTTTGACAAGAAATGATAAAGTGAGACAAATAAAAAAAAATAGTTTTTAATTATTTTACATAGAAAGATTTACAAAATTAACAAAAACAAAGATAATACATTTTAAAATTGATGTTTTCGGCTTTTCATAAGACTAAAATCTTTAATTAAAGCACAATAGTCTAATACGCTACGTCATTTTCGATTGAAAGAATAGCAAGGGCTGAAAGCCGATCTTGTGTCATCGAATTCCTCAAATATGTTTTAATAATTTTAAGCCTCGAAAAACTCCTTTCAGCAGACGCAACTGTAACAGGTGTGGTAGCAATAATTCTCAGAACTATTTCGATAGTGGGGTAAACTTCAGTTATTTTTTTTTCTATTATGTATTTTAGCACCGAGATAATGTCGATGTTTCCTTCATACACACGGATGAACATATTCAGTTCTTCGTACAATTCATGTCCATCAATATCACATGATTCTCCTACTGTCATAGATATTTGCAAGTCTCTACATTGCTTCAAAAGTTCACTATCACTAATTTCCTTTAATTTTTTTATATTGTACATGAAACCAAATATGCTCTCATGATGTTTATGTGCCTTAAACCTAGGAAGGCAGCTTGCGCGCACATTGTCGACAATGACATAAAAATAGTTTATTTTGAAAATTTCTTCCGCATTCAATGCATGAGCTTCATCTTCCCCTTCATAATCAAAATGTCTTTTTTTACGTCGTCTTCTGACTTCTATAAACTGTCTGTCAATATCATTTTCTTCGGCTATTTCTCTCGCTGTTACAAGGGATGACTGAAAACCATTTTCTCGATAATCATCTAGCCAAATTGTAAATGCGTCTAAGTGTTGTATAGCCACATCTAAGTGCATGTTTTCACTTTGCCACATTTTACTTATAACATTTATCTTTGTAAGTATGTCATACCATATGACAAGTGAAACTACAAACTCGTAGGTAGTTATTTCCTTTTCTATAGAATGACATTCACTGACTAACTGACAATCTGTCGTATTTTCTGCTAAATCCCTTAAAGCATCACATACATCGCTTAATTGGTATTTAACGGCCTTCACCGATGCAACCCTGCACTCCCATCTAGTTTCAGAAAGTGGTTTCAGCGATAATGATTTTACATGAGCATTTAAAATAGCCCACCTTTGACTTGAGCCGGCAAACAGAGTGTACAATCTTTGTAGCAAACCAAAAAATGATTTTGCTTGGACCCAAGACGATGCTGCATCTCCTAGGATGAGATTCCAGCTATGACACCCACAAGGTAAAAAATAAGCAAGTGGATTAATTTCAATAATACGTTTTTGGACACCACTTTTTTCACCACGCATTTTGGCACCATTATCATATACTTGGCCTCTGCAGTTCTGCAATGATATACCTAACTCTTCTAATTCTGTGATTATATAATTAGTCAAACTCTCAGCTGTGGTTTTTTCGACGGCTAAGAAACCAATAAAATGTTCTTCAATTTCAGCTGTATTTGTATTAAAAATTCTTATAATAATTGAAAGTTGCTCAACACGAGAAACGTCGCGAGTACAATCAAGAATAATCGAGTAATATTTATTTTTTATTATTTTTTCAACAATTTTAGTTTTCACGTGACTTGCCATTTATTGTATGAGCTCATTTTGAATATTTTTTCCGATATAGTGGTCATTAATAGTCTTATCCTTTACTTGTTTTAGGTGAAGTCTCAGCACGGGATCAAATCGGGCTATTATCTTTACTAAATCTATAAAGTTGCCGCTTGTCTCACTCGAATCTGAGTCAGATATTAGTTTCTCTCTATGACCCCTAAAGGCCAAATTGTGAGATGCTAAAAAATTTACAATTGCGAGCAATCGTTCTAAAATATCTCTCCAACGTTGCCTTTCTTGTTCAATTTGTGACTGGGCCAAGGAGTCAATAGTGGAACAGCTTTTTAAACCATTCTCTAAATTAATCCATTTCAACATACAATATTTGTGCTGTCGACTAGATTCGTAAGACTTAAGGTAATCACCCAAGTGTTTCCAATCACACACTCCTTCACGTGATCCAATCTTTGTATTTTCTAGCCCGAATATTCGACACGGAAAGCAGTAAATGGCATCCTTTGATTGTGAATAAATCATCCATCGCCTGTCAAGCTTTTCACCGTTAACTAATATTTTATTATAATGATATTCACTGAATCGCCGTCCATTATCATTTACGGGAAATATATTAACTTTAACCCGGATCGGACCTTTTAATACAATTTTAGTTCGGTCTACATCAGTAATTGTTAGGGGCCACAAACCGGGGTCATTTTGAGGATTCAGATTTTCCATTTCAGCTGTCATAGATGTAGACATAGACTCGGGCTCAGATTTGTGTTCTTGACTGTACAGCTTTGACGATGGCACCGGTGATGTAGTTAATTCATCATCATCCTCTCTGTGTTTACTTAATGACAGCGGCGGCACCCATGATGATGTGGAAGGAATGTTTTCAGCTGGATCAGGATTAGAGTCATTTTCAGTCAATAAATGTTTTGTAGAGGTTTCTTGGTCCTCATTTTTTATATATTTATATGAAGAGCCACGTCGACTTTCATTTACCTGCTTTCTTTTGATAGCTCGTTTCCTTTTTGAACTACCCGACACAAATTTTCTACTGGCATCACGATCACGCGAACTCATATCTTGTTTTGTTTCGCACAAACAGTCAGAAATAATTTTTAAGTATCAAACAGATTTTTACACTTTTTCAGCTAACTCAATACTTCAAAAATATAGGTACCTACTTGACACTTATCCAGTTCACTTTATCACAAAGTATCGTTAAATACTATAAAAACGTAATAGTCAATAAAATTTTAAGATATGTACCGCACAGTAACGATTTTGTAACTCAAACTGCAAGCAAAATAGTTCCTAGGTGACAATGACAAGAGTAGACGAACGAAATGATATATACGGGGATTCCCCGAGCGATAGAGGTGCAGTACTTACACTTCCGAGTTGACCGAGCGCCAGTCGAACCGATCTTCAAGTGTTTCGAGGCGCGATGTTCAAATTACTACGTAGTTATTTTTTTAATTATGTTTTGAATGAATGATTTAGGTAAATTAAAAATGGTTATATTTAATTTACCATTAATAACCTTAATAAATAAGTAGGGATCAAAATGAAAAGTTTAAAAAAAATATATAGTTAAATAATTTTTATTTGCTTGACGCGAGGCCCTTGCAAAAGCGAGGCCCCGGGCGATTGCCCCGTTTGCCACCCCCTAAGGCCGCCGCTGGTTGAGAGTGATGACGGTTAAGTGAAATCTCGTGCTTTATCCGTACCAATAATCTCACACAAAATGTTTAAATAAGTACACGTCCCGATAGGGTGATGTTTTTGAATCTTTCAATGCAGTTTTGACCGTCTTGTTAATATGACACCCATGTTCATGAATGCTGCTTACTGTGATTTTCTTTTGCTATCAAGATGATAGGTTAAAATTGAACTAGTTCCGCTAGAGTGGACATTGTAGTCTTCCGTCGACGGTTTCTATCTTTCAAACGGCGACAGGGTAATGTACAAACGGTACAGGTCAGTCCGTAAAGAAACCCTGGTGGGAAAACGGCCGATTTTGTAGGATGAGGTGTTTGAGTTAGCGATAAAGGAATTCTATTTTTGGATATAGGATTTCTTTTTGATCTATTTGAAAGAGGTTTTTCAAATCAAATCAAATACTTTTTATTTCATAAACTATTACATAGTACTTGAAAACGTCAAAATTATAAAAAAATAACAAAAACAAAAAAAATATACAATTATACTAAAATCACGAAGCTTAGATTCACATGCAACCAAACAATTTAAAAAAACAAAAAATATTTAAGTGTAAGTGAATCTAAGTGCACTTTAAAGTGTCACTCGTATTTAGTAATATATGTATGTGTGTTATAGTATTCCACTAGACCATAATCTTTAACACACGTATAAAAACTAAAGACAATGGTCTGCCAAAACACTGAGAAATTGCTTACTGACAAAGTGATGATGCGGCAGGAGCATGATTTCAACCTTACTCTTATTCGCCGTTTCCTTCAGCTCCCATAATACTTTTAGGGACAATAAGAACTGTGTTAGTTTTTCATTTTATTTTAACGAATTCTGCTTACTATGATTTTCTTTAATTTATCAATGTAGTATTCACTATCTTCTGGCTCGTATCTCATGTATGAAATCATAAATCCCAATACTGCGCCGTACGATCCTGGCAATGGCCACGCCACGATGCAATGGCATAAATTTTCAGAGCTATATCTGCAGTATAGGTACCACGGTTCAGCTCATATTCACTAATTTGATTTTGGACTCACAAGACAAATGTCACGTATTAGAATTCAAACCTCTCAAGACTCAAATTTCAAAACAGCTTATTACTTTACCTACACCGAAACTTAACAATTCTATGACTTTCTAATTGATTTGCAGAGATTATTTTGGATAATGCACAAAACACATGCCACGTATTTGATATAAAACCTACACATATTAGAGCTCTAATAACTTACACCAAAAAAAATACTTATTTTATGAAAGGGCATTACTATAATAATTACAATGGGTGCCATCTCACATAACTCTTGAGGGTAATGAAAGGGTTGATAGACTGGCAACAGGAGTCGTTGGACAAGGGCAACCAACCGATCAAGTGCCTCATTACTCTGAGTTTGTTAGTAAATATAAGAACAAATTGTTTGATAAATAGAAAACATATTTCAATGTGGGATCCAGAAACAAAGGCATATGATATAAAAGTATCCAAAGATGGCTAGAGATATGTTTCATTTCTTTGGTACAGATAATAGTTATGATGGTGCGGATAATACACTCGCGTGGTCGAATAACGACAAAAGTTCCTAAATAAAAAACTTTCACCAAAGTGAAAGACATTGTACCTTCTTATAATAAAGCTTATTATTGATTTTCATCTATTTTTCCGGATAAAAGTATTGATTTTGAAATTCACAAAACAAATGCCACGGGTTTCAAATTAAGCCTGCAGAAGAAGCCCTAAATATTGTCACCTAAATTAGACAATTCAATTACTTTCTTATAAACAGGCTTAGTATTATTTTTTAGAGCTGTATCTGCAGTTTAGTTTCCACGGTGAAACTTTTATTGACTGATATGTATTTACAAAACAAATGCCAAATTAGAAATCAAGCCTACGTAATCATGAGCCCTAACTTTCTCCTAGTCCTAATAAAATTACATTATCACAAGACATGGCTACGACTTTTCTAAAGCTACACTTAGGTACACTGCTAAACCTAATAAAAATATATTCACATTTCTGCTTTCCCTAACCTAACAACTAAAAGCAGCAACCAGATTCGTCCCTCCACAAATGCACTAAATTCGCAGCTACATAGTAATCTGAAACATGACTAATCTCATTAAGCCATCAACATTAATTCAAAAGACAAATCCTGCTCGTAATTCTGCCCAGCACCGCTGCTAATTACCGACACACCTCTACGTACTACGATTATATGACTGCAGTACCCTACACTGTATTAGTAATATATGACTACAGTTATATGATAAGTTTGGGCGTGTGGATGGTTCTAAGTGTGAGATGTCATACTTTCACTCGCAATTCAGTTTATTGAACACTGTATATAATACCACTATTGTACTTACTATATTTATCAGACACAACAGTCCTTCATATAAACATTTATCTTAATAATAAATTAAACCGATATGTCGTTGTAGTCCATTACCTGCACTTCGCTTCTGAGGTTGTAGTTTAGATTCCCACACAAGTAAAATCTTTGTGAACTTACGTTATTATTTGGTCTGGGTGTATTCCTATATACATATATATAGTATGTATTTATGAAAAAAAACACACATTATTGATGATACTTCTCTTGTAATTAAATAATTTATGGTTAATTTTCCAAGAATAAAAACTTCTTGTTTAGCTGCATCTTTACAGTTTTAGCTAGATGTTCATATTACAGCAAATACGAAATTGGATAGGTACAGTATTTTAATATATTTATGTAATATCATCAAATTTATATTAAACCACTTGCAGTACGCTTTTTGTAATTTTTAATTAGAAAATAGTAATCTAAAATCGTATTATTTTTTAACTCCAAAGTTTTCGATTTCAAAGATTCAGTTAAACTATAGAAATATTTTACCAAACACGGAAATGGGCATCATAACCAATTGTCTAGCTAATTAACCGTGGTTTGATTTTGGTGAGTACGGTTCATTAACTAATGCAGTGTTAACTACAAACCAACTAATCCATAAAATATAGGCTAATCTGCTAAAATTTTGTATTTGCGAATTTATTATTCAATTTGTCATGTTGTTTCATGAATATTTTACAAACGGTGTTACGTAAGTATTAGCAGATCCGTACTTTAGAATATAGTTTATCTCAATTAATTATTTATAAATAGTAATCCTAATCAGTTGATTTAGAAATGCGGTTAGGGTGTATAGGGATCCTATCCAAACCTTAGAAGTACAAGTCAAGTTCACCTGCAAATTGTGTAGCTACCGATCAACAAACGAGGCTCTGGCAATTATAAAAGTATTACGTGGGACCAAAACTATAATTGGGATATAATATGCCTCTGCTTACCCCCTCCAGGAAACATTCTGTGTCTTCTTGCGTTGTCCTCTGTGTTGTCCTGCCTTACGGGTCCGAGCTCTGCTTTCCTACATTTTCTTCTCCACCTCGCACGGTCTTCGGCATTTTTAGTCGACGTTAGGCCAGCCTTTCCTGAGCCTGCCCAATCTAACTCGGCCGAGCGGAGGTGCCATGGCCAGACATTTGTTCACCTCGTCGTTTGCTGATTTTCATAAAAATTGGCCGTACCAGCGTAGGCGACATTCTTGCAATTGCTCTGCTATGTCCCGGACATGGAGACTGCCTATGCTATTCTTCATTTTACTGCGTTTACCTTTAATACCGAGCGCTTCCGTATGGCAGACACAGTAAAATGTTGATACCGGTTATTATTATAATATGGTAGTCGTATGTTAGAGGACATTTTGGGCAATAGCAGAACACCCAACACCTGTCTCCGCTAATTCACACTTGGGTCTTGTAGAATGACCTGAATGAGGGATTCACTGTCACTGTATGTTCTAAGTGCCCCGAAAGCGGCAATAGGCTCGCCACCTATTACGTGGGACCAAGTATATAATTGGCGAAGTGTGGACGTATAATATGCCTATGCCTACCCCTTCGGGGAAACAGGCGTGAATGTACGTATGTATGTTCAAAATATATGTGTATATGAGAAAAAGGTGTTTATGCTTATTTTTTGTATGTGTTTATATGTTTTACTCACTGGTTTGAGAGTAACGTTGTAACATTCTTTTCAATAGGAAACTTAACAAAACAAATTAAATTTTAAGAAATATTGTGTAAAACCCTAAATTCCTATATTAATTGATTAACAAGGTGATGGAATGCTGACTATATATATCGACCAACCATAGTATATAAGCAAGGTTTGATTCGAGACCAATTGGTTTCTTGACCCGCATGCTCAACCACTGGGCTACGATTATATATATGTGTACATATATATATTATATCATCATCTCAGCCTATTGAAGTCCCGCTGCTGAGCACAGGCTGTCTCTCAGAAACCAAACATATACACTCTCAAACTGTTGAGAGTGTATATGTTATTAAAGTACACAAATACATAAAAATATCACAAAGGAGTACTTATTCTAATTATTTTATGAAGGAATATAAATATCCATAATAATCCTGCTTGCGCATCAAAAATATTGAGTACCTTATCGGAAGTTTGGAGGCTGTGATAGATTTTCTGGTAATAGGGCGGTTCAGAAACACCAGCACTACTGTGTTTTCACACTACATTACTTATTTGTAAAATTATTTGTTTTTTTAATATTTTTCTTTTGTTTTTGTATAAGTGTAATTGTTGTGTAAAGTTATTTTTGTCAATAAAAAATATTCTTAGTGGTATGCAATATCGGTTTGGTTAGTCATTTCTTAATTTTGATGACTTGATACCTACAAACCTTTATAAAGAGATTAATTCTTAAGCGATGCTCAATATTTTTCTATTTACTCTTTCTGATGTTATTTTTTTATTTCATGCAGGTTGATCAAGAAGAAGGGGATTCAGAGGGATCAGGACGCTATGGAACCATGCCACCACCATTTTTGCCACCACCACCTGATGGTATGGATTTTTAAACAAAAATTAAAATACGCGTTGAAGATATTTATTTTTATTTATTTATTTATTATTTATAAGGTACATTATAATAAACTATCAATGATATATATGAAAACTTAAATTTAAAATACATGTTAAAGATATTTATTTATTATTTATAGGGTACATTATATTGAAAACTATCAATATCTCTCTACCTCCGAGTAAAATATCACACTAAACATACACATACTATATTACATAACATAAACATTAACATATTTTTAGACATTTTAAAAATAAAAGACTTTGGCTTTGGGCTAAGCCCGTTCTGTAATATTTTGGCTGGCTCATGCGTTATGGATCAGGGCACTCTTTATAATAGTAACTATGATCATTTTATTTCCATATTCAGTAAAAATCGTTGAAATTAAATTTGAAAATATTATTTTCTTTTCTAGGTTACCCACTTCGGCTGCGAGGTGGGGAGAAAGGGGAAAGAGGACCTAGGGTAATTATTTTAATGTCTATTTAAAGGAGTTTATAATCATCATTTTCTTGCTATCATTATTCTGGATTTTCCTAGCTCAGGGCCTAGTGTTTCGCTGGTCGAACCAGATTTGGCAAATTTTTAGTTTGCACACCATTTCTTTTTTGTATTTGTAGAGTAGCTTTATTAATAATTATAATAAATTTGCTTTTAACATAGTACACATTATGTTAAGTTTTAGTACATTATTCTACATGGACTGCTAAACGTAGATTACAGGATTTTTAAAAATGAAATCCATAAATGGATATGGGTACTATGTATAACGAAAATAAAACCGCAGGAATTACACGTACTTTTTTTTCAAAATTTTAATTTATAATTAAGTCTGGCCAAGATATTGCTGCAATAAGCTTCCATTTATCTCTTACATCTTCCGACTTACAAAATGAGGAATTTCACAAAACGTAGAGACGAGTATTCCATGAAAAGTGGAAATGAGAGTTCTATGAAAGAGTTCAAAATGAACAATTTCCTGACCGCGCGTATAAATTAAAAAGAATATTAATCATCGACAATTAACGCGTTCATGTCGGACTAATTTGCATGGTATCACGGCCGGGAACAAAAGTCCCATCGGTAACGCATAACTCGCAGTTTTCACACAAAGGGTACTCGAGTATTGTTCGTCGGTTCGATTTATCGACGTATCATCCGCCCCTGAAACTTGCTCATACCACAAGACACGATATTGTCACGACTTAATAATAACTTATTTCTTACTTTATTTATTTTTTTACTTTGACAACTCGAATATTCGTACTATTGTGTGTTACTAAATTGGTATTGTTTCCAAAAAAAAATATATGCGAATGTAAATTATTGAAAAAAAATACTAGTTAAATTATGGTTACCCCATGATACTCATATAGAACTTATGTGACTATGCTGCGCCTTTAATACAGTAAAAAATTCTAGATCTGATCATGATTACCTAATTATGATACTTCAAAACCAGGAACCGAGGGTATATGAGAGTAGGGTAACTTTAGACACAAGCAATTATCGAAAATATTAAACTTTTTCTTTACACGACATACACTTTGATGCATGCCAATATCGATACTATATTTATAATTCGAGGTCCGAATCCGAGACATGTCACAAGCTCTAGAATTATCGACTATATTAACCTTTTTAATATTCCTGATTATAAATATACACTTAGTTATTTATTTATTTATTCATTCATTAATTCATATAGTTATCATTTATTCAATTTAGTTATCTGATAGAGGCAATTTTTCGTTAAGGGTATAAATATATGATAGAAGTGTGACAAATATGACACTTTCTTGATAATAATTAATAATAATAAAATATGATAATATCGTAGCCCGTAAATTTCTATAAAGCTATCCATTTGTCTTGTACTCGTAGAGCTATTACAGCGCTCTTAACACTATGTTTGCTGACAGTGGCAGTGGTGTGTGTGATTCGAATCATTCCCAGCCCAATTGGAGGAGCATTACGTACACCAACTTGTGTTTACTCGAGCGATAAGAACACTTTGACTTACTCCTATGTTTTTATTAACGAATGTACTTACCAATTTATTGATGAATTATTCTATTTTAGTATAGTATTTAGTACTTTAATTATTTGATGTTAATAGCTGCCTCCGATATTACTATTGTCAAAAACTAAAAACACTGATGGACATGCCCTGAGTTACGACCAATTTAGCACGAAATTCAAACCTACGTAGATGTAATACGGACAAGATTCCAATATTTGCACCAATGTTTTAGACTTGCCTAAAAAAGTTATCGACAATATCACCCTTACATAATTGAACTAATAAAAGAATATGATAATTCGAGTAATATTATCGTACCCTGTAAATGTCTTTAAAGCTATCCATTTGTCCTGTACACATAGAGCTATTACAGAGCTCTTAACACTATGTTTGCTGACAGTGACAGTGGTGTGTGTGATGCGAAACACTGCCAGCCCAATTGAAGGAGCATTACGTACACCAACTTGTGTTTACTCGAGCGAGAAGAACACTTTGACTTACTCCTGAATTCTGTGTTTCCCTTAATCGATTGTCCAATTCACTGATTAGTTAATCTATTTGAATATAGTAGGTACTTAGTAAACTATGCTCGATGAGTAGTACCTCTATATTTTTTGCATTATACTTGATTTTAACAAGGCTTCCATTTGGTAAATATATTTTTTTATAGTCAGGAGTACATAGTGTTCTGTTTTGTAGAATGTCTTGTGTGTATTTATGTAAATTGCTGCTAAAGGCTTCAACATGATCTTTGCTGATGATAATGTTTACTGATGAGATTTGTTGTAGTACGCAATAATAAACCAATAATTAATATGTGGAAAATTTGATTTCTATAACTGTTTGTATTTTATTTTTTTATTGATGTAACAGCTTACCTGATGTTATACAGTCAAAGAATATCGAGGCAAATGGAAGGGAACCTCGCTTTAACGACAAATAAAAATTAAATTTCTCTTTTGCTAACTATTGATGCATAATATCTAGGCGAGTGGGGCCGCATGTTAGTCAATTTATGAGTAAAATTTTAATGTAAAAACTGCACAAGCTAAAGCTTTACAATTCCCCATACTATTTCACTAAACAATCAATAGTCGATGACTCCGGAATATGAGCGTTCGCTTCGTTCGAACGTCAACTTCTGATTCACGCATCAGTAACTTTGTTTAACAAATATTGAAAATGTCTAGAGACTACAGCAATCACTTAGTTCATGAAAGGAGCGATGTTTCATATTTTGCTTGAGCGATTTCTCTTATTTTAATAATTCCACGTAAATACTAAAGTTTTTAGAAGACCAGCTTTCGGCAATATATTTTGCAATATTGCTAATTAACAGTACGACAATAACAATAATGACTTGAATATTTAGATTGTAGTTTTATTTACCAAGTCTGAAGATCAACCAAAGTCTGATTAGACCAGCAAACAGACCCTGGGCTTTAAGCTTAAGTTTAGGACAAACGGGATATTGTTGTGATATGATGATGTAAAAAATATTTTATCTGTTTGCGTTCATCAAATAATGTACCTGACTTACTTTAATCTATCATGTTTAAGCCTTTGGGTCATAATTGTATGTGTGAACCATTTAAAAATCTATTTCTTCCAACAGGGCCCTCCCGGTGAATCGATAAGGGGTCCGCCAGGACCCCCGGGGCCTCCTGGCTCGCCGGGTCTCCCTGGTACTGCCGTTGCCGAAATTGCCGGGTCTGGAGATGGCGTAAGTCTATGAGATATGTCCCTTAATGTTTGCTTTATTGTGTTGTTAGATAATTGGGCGACTATATATGTAATAAAATATATAATATATAGACCGAATATATAATACATTAAATATTTCGAAAATTGTCTTGCTTATATTTTTGGTCTGATATCAATATCATGTGGGTTATTTTATTATAAGTTTAAGTATATATATGAGAGCTATTCAATATACTATGTGAGGCATGTGTGCGTTTAAACACGTTATTGCCTTTACACATAGATTGCCTTTAACGTAGTCATCATCATTATTTCAGCCATTTATAGTCCACTACTGAACATAGGCGTCACTAATAGTCTTCCGAGTTGATCGATCTTGTGCCGAATGCATCTACCGGCTTTCCGCAGCATTGACAAGATCATCGTTCCATCGGACGAGTGATCGTTTTCTACTGCGTTTGCGCGTTCAAGACACACAGAATTCCACTTCAATGCTGTAATTATAGTTAAATTTAAACAAATGACAGCTAAAAAAGATATTTCAAATGTTTTATCTCTGTGTAGGTTCTGTACTGCAACGAATAATACAGATTGTTTTTTTAAATATTACTTAAACCCATATAATAATATAACTCTCATGTATTTCTTACTTGGTATGAAGAAAACCAAATTCACTTCACATTAAATATGTATTAAATTAGATATTACGTGTCTAAATCGCTGTCGAGTGGAATTCTTCCGGTGCCTTCATTATATTTTTTTCTCCATCTTTTTTCCCTGAAATGTTCTTTATGGTGCAACTTAATCGTGTGGGGTAAGCATTTATGTATACCTTGCTAACCACAGATAGAGTAAACCCGTATAGCCAGGTAAAGTCTGAACCGCAGGACTCTCATTTAACCTGTGGGCATCACCTGCCTCCCTGCTAAACAAACAAACCTACTCTGGGGTATGGTCCAAGTCTTGAACTTTTTTATTCTGTAATGTAATGTAAGGATATGATTGCTATGAGTATGTACTACTATGAGTATATTATCATCATATATCTTTATGTTAAAAGTTAACAAAAAGTTATTATGAACTTTTACATAAAGCATAAAATGTCCTATTTTATAATTATAATAAAACGGCACGAAATTAGCGATAGGGCAGTTGTGAGACTGTAGAATGACTTAAATGCAAACCCACATAACTTCTAAAATTAATAAATGCGCTGACTTTTCGAAGGTATGTGCGTGATTGTCGCTTACTCCATATCTCTAAAAGCACGTTAAGCCATTAGTCCCGGCTGTTACGAACATCTATGGCAATCGATACTAGAAAGTCAGTGCCTTTTGTTATCCCAACAGCTGGCTTAACCATAGAATGATATATCTCTCTGAGTGCAAAAAGATATAAATACAAATAAACATATTACCTTTTTTTTCCGAAGTTGGTTAATAATAGATCCATCCAGGTCGATGCAATTTTTACAGACTTAAACACGACATTTAATCAAAATCAAAATTTATTTATTCAAGTTTGGCTCAATAGAGCTCTTATGAATGTCATACTTATGAACTAACGCGCCCATAGCTTGATCGTAAAAGAACGGGCAAGAAAATCGCCAAGGTTGATTTTTTTTCCCGCCAGTTACAATAAAAATACATAATATTAAAACAATTGTGTTCTGCAGTCTCAATTTTTTTTTTTATAATAAAGTTTCATATCGTCAGTCTAAAGGCAAAATGCTCAAAACTAAAATGTTGATGTAAATATGATTTTGATATATGGAAATGTCTTGGTAATTAATAACAATTGACAGTTACAAACAAGTTTATTTACATCTTGTAACAAGCACTGGTACTAGTTACAAAATAAGTTTTTTGTTTCCCCTGTAAAGTTTGCATGTACGAGCTAGCACATCTAGACCGACGATATTTTGTATGAATGCAATAAAATACTACACAAAATGGTTCTGTGCGAAGCATTTGAACCAAGAATTTGGTAATTTGTTCCTGTGTTCCATTTGACTTTAGAATTATCTGCAAGCCCATGATTTTTCTAGCTTCTGTAGTCTTTGGAACGAGGTGTCATGAGTGCATGCGTTTGTTACCGTGCTTATTCCACGGTACGGACTGATATAATTTATTGGTATGCACCAACTGCTTACCATCAAACAGGATGTCTTCATATGCCACTTTAAAACAATCTACTTCAAAAGCAGACCTGGTATGGTTATAATATTTAGTTGTGAAGTTAGTATGTGGTAAATAATATAAGATAAAAAGGATTATCCTTGCACCACAGCACAAATGCTATCTCTGTCTACTTCAGCGGCCACAATGCGCGTAGTCGTATCAGACCTGAACTTGAATAGGCCATTGAAAACATTTCCTCCTTTTTGCATCGCTGACAGTCACTTGAAACACTATCTGGACTGCAGACACTATACACAGAAATATACTTTTTCATTCCTATTGAAGGTCTGCATTATTATTTACTAGCGGCCGCCTGCTACTTCATCCAAGTTACCAGTGGGTTCTTAGTTAGTTGTGGTATAAAATATAGTCAAAAGTTACTTCTCATAATATCAGCTACCTACCAGTGAAAGTCTCGATAAAATAAATATAGCTTTTTCTGACATTAGCTACGCTAAACAGGCAGACCGTTTAAAAAAAACTTTTCATTTAAAAGTACTAACAGACACAGTATTTATATATAGATTCCACTAGTACTACAAAATAGTAGTCATAATATCTGTATTAATATTACATCCATATATACATAATAACACGCCTGTTTCCCCGAAGGGGTAGGCAGAGGCATATTATACGCCCACATTTCGCCAGTTATATTGTCGGTCCTACGTAATAGGTGGCGAGCCTATTGCCGCTTACCGGGAAATTTTATGTGCGCCAGAGCCTCGTCCTTTGATCGGCAAGTGCACCACTTGCAGGTGAAGTTGGCCTGGGCTCCTTATATCTTGGTAGGAACCCTATACACCCTATTGTTATAATAACTAAATTAATAAATAACTAAGTATTAATATTATAATAACTAATTATTAAATAGTACGAGTATATTACAATTATTATTCATTCCAAGATCAAGTAATTTACAAGTTAGATAGACGATACACATAAAATGATTATGTGTAATGAGTGTAAGTTAGGATACAATTATTCAGAGTATCGTAAACTGAGCTCGCAGAACCAACGACTGATGTGGCGAGGTATTTCAATGGCAATCGCTAACCAGCAAACGTAGTAGAAAACGACTTCCCAACCGATGGACCGACGATCTAGCCTGGGCGGCAGGAAGCCGATTATGTAGGTTCAAGATCGACCGGCATTGAAAGCAGTCAGGTAGGCCTATGTGGTTAATTTTAAATTTAAATTCAAATCATTTATTTGCATAACATGGGTAGGTACATTACGATTTTAAGATGTTATAAAGATACATTTGTTCGCCATATTCAACCTTTCTAGGTGTGCAAAATTAGTACAAAGTAGTTAAAATAAGTAATAAGAATAATATAGTTACAATTTATGTCAGATTAAAGAATAAGTCAATTTTTTATAAGCTTAAGTTTTTTTTAAAGCTTTCATAAGAGACTATCTTCAAATTCTAAGGCTTGATGAAATGATTCTTCATATGGATGAGATGCTGAGGATTAAATGAAATCTATTTTCTATTAAAGTTTAAGACAAAGGAAAGACCTATTATATACCACTTAGTTAACAATGATATATCATAAATCTTTACACATTTTGATGACTTAACAACTGTCACAAAAAATATTGATTATAAAAATGGTAAATGGTGGCAATGGTCTAAAAAAAATTAATATTCAAGTTTGAATTGTTGATATTTTCCTGCGCCATTTTTTATTATTGGGAATTCTGTATACCAACAGTGAAACTTGAATAAAGTCATTTACGTAAAACAAAACGCTATTCCAAATTATTCAAAAAAACTCTTTAAACAAATACGGTTCCGGATTGTTATTGAAACAATAAGCATTTTTGAGAATTTCCCGTTTCAGAATAATAGCACTTCTCGCGTAGTTTATTTTGCGCCGCTGTAATTTCCATAACGGTTCAATTTTTGCCTAAAACAACATTTTAGGTTAGCCCTTTGATCCTTTGAACGTATTATTTTCCCCCACTATTGACTTTCCTGTGGGGCCTTCTCCGCTGCAAAATTAGGATGGCCTGTAACTAAATTTATTACCTTTGGCAGCTGTCCAATATTCGATTTGGTGATATCGATTTATTCAATTCGCTCTTTGGCAGAAATTGCGTCCAATAAGTGACAAAAAGGTATCTAAATTGGATTTGTTAATCTGATACAAGATGTATCTTTGAGATATTTGCTCATATTCAATGTCAATGTCTTGTAACTGACAAACCTTTACAAAAATCCAATTTGCTTTTACTTCTCTCTATTTCTTGATTATGGTACCGTACCGCCCATATCTCTTTCATTATTGTTAAATAAAATTATTGTTTTGTTTATTTCTGTTTTGTTCTATTTTGTACCGCCCATATCTATTTCATTGTTGTTCAAATGTTTTTTGAACTTCTATTTAGTTTCTAAAAAAATGACGAATCTAAATAATCCTGTTGATCTCAAGCACAATAATAATAGTTAAGTTCTGTTTTTTTATGATATTATAGTTGAGCAACACGAATTGGCACAGGGTATGAACTAAATCTCTTTTTTCGCGGTTCGTGACATGCTCACGATCAGTGGTAGGACGTTAATAGGCTCAATTAATGATTATAAATTATTGAGCGCTCATAGCTCCGCGGGACTAGATCGGACACAGATCTAGTCCCGCGTTGTATGAAGTTAAGCCGAGTTTTGTGAAGTCAATCAAATAGAAAAAGAAGGCTTGCGTGCTCCGGATAGTACATAAAACTGTTGGTCTCAGTTATCACTATATGTGGTAGTCGGTAAGCCAAACTACAGGATGCTATTAAGCAACTTGAAAACTCTTAAAGAAGGTCTGAACCCAGTACTGATCCTATAATAGGCCGAAGTGAACGACCATTAAGAAGTAAAAAATATATTTTAATGCATAGTTTATTTGTTACTATGTCTGTATATCTACTACTATTTAATGTATATATGAGTGTATTGGGTATCTTCCAACATCTAAGGACCCCAAGCCAACCTGCAAGTGGTGCAATGAACGAGGCTCTGGCAAACAGTTCCTGGTAAGCGACAATAGGCTCGTCAACTATTACGTGGGATCAACAATATAATTGGCGTGTGGGCGTATAACATGCCTCTGCCTACCCCTTCGGGGAAACAGGCGTGAATGTATGTACTATATATTTATATATTATCTACTACTTGTATTCTTCTATATTATAGTACGGACAGTCTTTGAACATATTATACATATTTTTCTTTTCTTGCTTTCTCGGAATATACAGAGAGGCTCAGTAAAGGTAAAATTAAAAACTTATCACTAAATATAATTATCGTCTTAAACTTCTTGCAGTAATAAAAAATATTAATAAGCGAATAAATACCCTTATTTATTAGCAGCTTTCAAAATATTTTTGTACCATCATATTTCTTGGAATTTTCCTCTACTATTTTATTGCTGAACTCTAGTTTCTCTCCAAATTTAAATTCTGTAAACTAACTATATAAATGTTGTTTACTTACTTTTTTGGCTACCAATATTGTTCTAATTTCAAAAGCATGTAGTTGTCACCTTTAATTAGATTTACATTTAGTTAAGATTAATTTTGACGACCGATATAGCGCGGAAGTCTATAGTATAATACCACTACTACTAAGTATACCTGCACTTCACTCCAGAGGTCGTGGGTTCGATTCCCACACAGGACAAATCTTTGTGTGCATGAACATGAATATTTGTTCTGATGATGAGTGAAAAAAAATATTTAAGTATGTTTATCGTTTCTTTATATCCATAACACAAGTTCTTAGTGATAAG
This sequence comes from Musotima nitidalis, assembly GCA_949126915.1. Taxonomy (NCBI): domain Eukaryota; kingdom Metazoa; phylum Arthropoda; class Insecta; order Lepidoptera; family Crambidae; genus Musotima; species Musotima nitidalis. Next base: position 6,780,369 of record OX421429.1, read on the forward strand.
AGAATATTTTTTAATTTAATTATTTTATTATTTTATTGAACTTTGCCGGTAGCAAACATTTTTCTGTGATGATTTTGTTCATAATCTTTCAAAACGTTCCCCAGCAAATATTCGGCGAGAATTACGCATCGCTTAGACAGTGCGGCTGCAACTCAAGCACAATTCTGTCCTTATTGCAAACAGCCCCTGAACTAAGGGGTCCACCTGGACCCCCAGGGTTAATCGGGGCAGATGGCCGGACTGGATCTCCAGGAATTTCTGTAAGTATGGAGATCATCATCTTAGACTTCTAAGACTTATTATGGTTACCAGGGTTGAACTATATAGGGACTTCTACACAATACTTTAACTTTTAAAGCAACCGTTTCTTAACGTTCAATCATTTGCAAAATTTTTAGCTTACCAAAGCATTAATTTATCTGCATTATTATCATACCTCCTAAGGCCTTTAATAGTGCCAAGCCCTCTCATCTCACGGGAGTCGTAAGAGTCGATGAAGATAAATCCTACCGTATGATGAGCAGCAGCGTCATCCTGCGTATAGGCTTGAACTGCGATCACAAACCCACCTGCCCAGCGTGGTGATTATGGAATAACACCCCCAATCAAATGTAATCAATTGAGGGAGCCAATGTTCAGCAATGGGCTTTATAAGGCAGATATAATTATGATAAATTTGATATCGCGCGCTTGAGTGCAAAAAGACATTTAGCCATTGGTCTCGGTCATCACTGTATTGTCGTGAAGTACAGTAAGATACTTTAAAGGCGGCTTGTAAAATCTGGTAGTAGGATCTCATTTGTTGGTTTTGCTTGGTTCAGGAATGCTGGATCACTATTACCTTAGTTAGTTAAGGTCGGCCGCTTACAGAGGTTTAAAAATATTATAATCGTTTTCATTACACTTAAATTATATATCACACGCTGTACAAACTTGTTCTGCAATTGGTTTCCTACAACTTTCATTCAGTGTACCTTGTGGTAAGGGGAATAGACATTCTACCAATATGTCACCAATTACTTACAGACGGGATTATCCTCTAAATATTTTCAGGGACAACCTGGAATGATCGGCGAAAGAGGTCCAATAGGACCGAGAGGCGAAAAAGGAGAAAGAGGCGATACTGGGTCACGGGGGCCAGAAGGACCGACAGGGTCCAAAGGTGAGGCTGGTGTTGATGGAAGATCTGGATTCCCGGGCCCACCTGGACCACCCGGTCCACCAGGCTCTGCAGATTTCAACAATTTTGATGTAAGTTTGTAATTTAAAACCAATAATTATTAATATTACAATATTAATATTTATTTTTAAGATGTCGATAGTTTTCTACGGACTAGAAAATAAGACTATGTTTGTGCTTATTCTCAGACATAGAAACTTTATGTAGATGATATACCTGTTTTTAATATTCTGCTGCAAATACAAGATAATATATACTTGATAGGCATGCGTATAGGATAACACACTTCTAGACAAGCCTTATATTGTGTATATCTTTAAACAAACGCTTGAAGAATATTGAATCAATTTGTTATGTGGACTCTTTTCGCTGTGTGTATTGCATCGTTCGTGTTTTTTATGAAGACTCATATTAATCAATGTGGTCCCATTCATTTATTTATTCTTCGAAATAAAGGAATATAAATAAATACTTCTTCGTTGGAGAGTAATAAAATACTTAAAAAAAAATTTAATTTCGAATCAACTTTGAAATTTGAATTTCCAAGGCCTAAAGTAACGCAAACGTTCAATCTTAAAGAATAGTCATCAGTTACAAGTGGTAAGTCATATGTTATGACAACACTATTTTTATTTCATGCTGCCCTTTTCTGCTTTGTAGACAAATTGGAAGCCTAGACCTATATACAAGGTAAGTTACTGTATTTTGTTGTATTTTGTTTGAGTCAAACAAAAAAAAAATTCTAAGAGTTCAATCAATTAATAATAAGACTTCTTGGCGGGAAAATAAAGCGTCACAGTTTTGTTTTATTTTCTAAAATTTGTGATATTTCTAACATTAATGTGTAATAACGGTGGATTATTAACCGTTAAGTGTTTGTGCATATACATGAGTGTTGGTAAATCAAACAAAGCAGTGCAACATCACTTTTAAAATTCTGTCAAGAAGTCCATGTGAGGTCTCAGTATAGTCCACGTCTTTGCTGGGGACTCAAGGGGCTTAGGGGAGAGTATCTCATTTACCATTTATTATCTTTATCATCACTTATTATCATTTACTATGAATTATATAATATTAATGTATCACTTACTTGACACTGGCTAGATGTGCTAGACGCACGAAGCCATTATTTAAAAGAATAGAAAATTAATAATAACAGTATAATTAAAATATGTTAACAAGAAATATACACTGTTGTATTTTATACCTCTGGGTATGCTACAGCGATGCTCTCTTATATTAGCACATATTAAAAAAATAGCATTGCACGATAAATGAGATATACCGTAATAAAAATGATTGCGCCAACTCGATTTAGTATTTAAAGTTGGCAATGTTAGTCAATTGTAAGAACTCGCGAGCATTTGCTAGTCAACTTCTTCAAACTCACGCATCATGAACTTTATCATAATAAAATAAATAGAATTTACAAAAGTTAAAGCGTCATCTCAAAAATATTTACAAATAATTTAAAATATATTTAAAACAAATCTTCTCATTTTGCTGTAATCTCTTAATAACAATAAAACGATAAAACAATTCTATCTTAAAATCTTTAAGGTATTATATTATAGTTTTGCTTTGTTTGGAACAAAACAACGTTTAACAAACAACAACATAAAATTCGCTTTTAGACCTTGATTTATATCAGCGACGAGGGCGATAAGGAAATTTATTTCGAATTAGAAAATACTTAGAAGGCACGGGACACTTCGAATGATAAAATTTTTGTTAAAGTTTTTTGTTTGTGCACTGATATTATTTTGTCTGTCTTACTACTAGAAGCGCTCTCTAGAATAAATTAGAATAGAATAGAATAGATCTTTATTGCTAAGACTGTGTACATTTTGCTGGTGTTTATGCATTACATTAGTAACAACAGTGTACCCGTTGCGGGTGTGCAATTTATATAACTTACAACTAATTACTAGAGTGTACAATATGTGTTCGAAAACGATAATTTCTCAATGTCAATATCTAATAATTTGTTCAAGTTTTTCTTTAAAGCCAAACAATCCAAGACACAAGACAAAATCTAATACACCCATTGCCGGTAGTGTTAATTATTCGATTCTCTTTGCCAAATTTTCGGTTACTCAAAATGAAGAATAAATTTTTCGCAACTTGTATCTATGTTGTGATCATCTAAATAATTAATTCTTAAGAGGGTATTGAAATATTTTAAAAAATAGGAATAGCGAGTCAACTTTGAGTTGAATTTGAATTTCCAACGCCTGAAGTATCGCAAACGTTCAATCATATACATGAAGTGCAATAGAACTTTCAGAAACAGAGTATTTCGTTACAATTAAAGTAATTGAGCTTCATGAGTACTCATAATTAAGTTACAAAGTTTTAAGTAGCTTCAAGTCACCGCCTCATTCGCGTAAATTTATTTTTGATTATACATAAAACGCTAAAATACTTTTGCAAACGAATTTGGTATACGGAAATTAAAGTCAAAATAAAATCTATGATTGGCTGAAAAAGAAAGGCTAATTAAATTTACACACATTATGCTAGTACCGTCAATAGCAAAAAAATAGAAATGAAAATTTCATTAGATATAAAAGTGGCCACAAAAACGATCAATACAAAACAACGTTCCTGAAAATCTTTTTAAAAGAAATTATAAATAGCCATAAGGTTGCAAACTAAAAGAATAGTTTTCAATATTTTTCCATACATTGTAATACATTTTTTTTCATAGGAATCTATTCTGAGTTCATATGGAGGTTCATTGGGTAGGCCTGGTGCGCCGGGCCCAAAAGGGGATGCAGGTCAACCTGGGCCTGTGGGCCCGTCTGGTGATAGGGGATTTGTGGGGCAGAAAGGAGAAAGGGGCCAAGCCGGCCAAAACGGGCCAAAAGGTGATCGAGTAAGTAATAAAAAAAACTATAGAAAATGAAATGATAATAATATAATTAAACCAAAATATACATATCTTTTCTTTTGCATTGATTCTGTCGTTCAGAATTATTTATCAAAATAATGTGATAAGACTACCCACTGACCTGAATTAATATCTTACAATGAAGCTTGTATTTTGCAGTATTGATTTCAAAATAGTAATTGCTTAATAAAATAAATAACTAAAAGTATGTATCATTAAAAAATATGAAAACAAACGAATACTCCATATAAACATTTGTTGTTATATTGGATTCCTATTTCCAATTTCGGTAGTAAATTTTATATCTTACAGGGTCATCCAGGTCCGCAAGGAGAAAGGGGCATCAAAGGGGACCAAGGAATCTCAGGTCTAGATGGCCGACCTGGTATTCCTGGAGCAAACGGAAGGCCAGCTGAAAAGGGTGAAAAGGGTAAAATATATATCGTATTAACACTTTGAACGCCTTTTAATACAGATAATATGTTAGATTTTTTTTGGATTTCTTTAATCATGGTTTATAAGAAGTATTTGGAACTTTATAAGCAGAAATGATAATGCGTGTCGGTAATAATCGTTAAAGTCGCATTTAATGAACTTTTCGTAAAATAAATAATTATTATATTACATATTTAATTCAATATCTTGTAAGATGTGTGCAAAACACGCAATGACTTGCATTTTTTGATGTATCACATATTGGTTGTGTTTAAATTAAATACATCTCCGCCAATCCGAACTGAGTGTAGGTGACATGAATTACTCTCACTGACGTGTGTTTTATCTATCTATTAAAAAAGTGCATGATTAAATAATTACTGTTTTAGGCGAGCGAGGCCATCCAGGCCCGCCAGGTCCTCCTGCAGTTGGGTCTGGAGTCTTCAGTCCTGACGAGCCTGAATTTATGAGTGCTGGTATGCATACACTTTTTTCTAAAACTATAATCATAAAATATTCCTACAAAAATTTCAAACTTTGTCTGTTACGTATACAATTTATTAAATTAAAATAAAATATTTTTTATTTAAGCTATTTTCGTATATGGTTGAAATATGTTTCAAAAACCTGCAAGTTTCTTGCGTTATTTTCATGTATAAAACATCATGGCTCAAGCTCATAAGATCTAATATAGTAATCAATAGAACGCAAGTCTAGTTCAGGGCTACGTAATGTACATATTTTATTACATAAATCAGTCAAATTAATTTCCATTAACTTTAATATGAAAGTTATCTAATCAACATTTCGTTTCATTTAGGACGTCAAGCTATAGCGGGTATCAAAGGAGACACAGGAGAGAAGGTAATGTTTGAATGAATAGATACTATGTTAAACAAATACACATTCTTACGCCGACATATACTTGCTACATATTAAAAACCACTTTGCTTGAAAAAAAAATACTTACTACTATTTAAAAGGGTTATACGTAACTATAGCAAAACTTTCCTTTTGGTTTAATATCTCGAGATGAAACGGGTAAAATCGAATTGAATCGTTTAATGCGTGTCTCATCACATACTACATATAATGGTCATACAAGGTAAGGTTGGTAAGAGGTTGCTAGCCCTTCGTTCTTTTTGACACTATACGGAAACCTATTACCTTAGTTGCCCCTTTTACGACATCCTCAGGCAAGACATAAGGTGATAAAATTATTTAAAGGCGCCTTGGCGGATGCTACAACATGGCATATATAAGCATCCTTTGTTTATAAATAATCTATCTATACTAAATAATTAAATTATAACTGTTTAGGATTACACAAATAGTATTCACAAGTAGAAACGTGATGCTATAAGCCGAAGGTAAATAAAATTGATTGTTCATGAATGGGTGACCTTTATTTTTATGAAGATGCTTGGCACATTTACAGTAGGGTATGCTGTTGGTTTTGATTCAATAAGTCAAGTGCCATCCACTGCTAAAAATAGGCCTCCACATAAAGCGCCAATGGTTGAGTATTAATTTCGTACCTAGTCGTTCGTAGTAAACCCAATTTAGAAGCCTTATTGGGCGGCTTTAGATCCTAAATGTCTTCAATAACCCAGTGTGGGTTCGCGTGGTGGAGTACTGCCTGGAGCCCTCTCATCTTAGTTCATGAAACGAGAGCCACGCCCAGTAAGTAGACGTCAACCTCGTAATAATACTAATGATGAGCTAATTGTTAGTTAAACTACTATCAAAATGTAAACCTTGAGAGATAATATTATGTCATTGAATTGTAATGTCAATGTCATAATCAAAGTCAATCAAAATCAATGTCAAAGTCTGTAGTAACTGATAAAATAGTAGTAAAAAAGTTCTAACGCTTTACTATAGTAAAAACAATGAAACAAATAACTACATAATTAATTCCTATTCAACAAAATGAGGACTAGGATTGACAATTTTGTTTTCATATCTAGTATTTTAATACAGTCCTAAAAACCTATTTTAAAACTAAGACAGTGCAAATTGATATTGCTGTGTCAATATGAAAGTGCAATATAAATTTAATAGATGCTAGACTCTGTTAGTGAACTATTGAAATTACTGGGAATATGAGACTTATCACAAGAGTCGTTTACAATTAGGTGAATGTCCTGTTCGTCTCGCTAAAAATATTTACTTTATGATTGCAGTGTGCCTCACAGTGTTATCGCTAAACGAATGTTTCATAATTACTATAAAAATATAGAAAAATTAAAAAAAGGTTTTGTTACTCTTCGAACTTATTGACCAACCATTTTTTTAACGTCGGTAACAAAATGCATTTACGCACTGGCTTCCGGCCAAAGGAAGACCGACAGGGGGTTTGTGACTCACCACCGGCAGACGCGACCGCCAGCAATTATTTACAGAAATTGGGTGGGGGTTAGTACCTGGTTTTCAGCGTCTGATTTCCCGCCCGCGGTCATAGTCCACCAGGCCAGAACCGGGAGAACTTCCTCAGTGGACGCGCCTCTCCTACCTTCATTTGCGACCATGACTTCTCGGAGGGTATATGGATATACAAGCCCCTCTACCCCCGCTGCCTAAGACCCTTCTGGCGCTGCTTGACGGGCCCTCCAGGCCCACCCGCTGTGCCCTCCACAGGTACCTCTTAGTTTCCTCCCGATACTAGGGGACCCAGAGTCGCCAATCTCTGGGTACCACTAGGAGGTACTCAACCCCCCTCCACCACGACAAAGTGAAGACCAGTCGGGAGGGTAAGGTTGATAACCTAACCTAACACCAATTACATTTTGAATAGGGCGAAAAAGGCAGTCGAGGTAACGATGGTCCACCTGGATTCTCCGGCAAAGATGGAAAGCCTGGTGATAGAGGTGATATCGGGCCGTCGGGTCTGCCGGGCATATCGGGTCCATCAGGCCCACCTGGTCTTAAAGGAGAAAGGGGCGAAAGGGGACCTCCGGGACCAATCAGCTCTACTTTTCCTGGATCTGATATCATAACTATTAAGGTAAGTATTATTTGCATTTAAATTGTATGTTTAAGAAGAGGTCTGTTAGGTTAGAAGTTCATTTACTTAGCTGGTGTGTACTTTTTTGCACACTTCAAAGAAATGTTTACCTGAATAAGCTGTTATAGAAGAATTAATATTATAATTAACGGCAGTCTTTCTAAAAACTATGTAAATGAAACGAATATCTAAATTGTTCTTAACCTTACTTATATTATAATTTAAAAAGTAACCCTGTCTTAAGCCAATTTATTATTAACATCGAGTTTTTTTGAAGTGGCAAATAAAAATTATACTGAACACAATTTACATATTTATCGACTTTTAAATAAATCAACGCCGTAAGTATTTATGTTTAAATAATGCTTTCTAATCAGGGTGACAAAGGAGATGCGGGGCCAAGGGGTCGTCGCGGTAGACCCGGGTCTCCTGGACAGCGAGGTCTTCAAGGTCTACCTGGGGTACCAGGTCTTCCAGGAAAGCCTGGAGAAAAGGGGGACATTGGCCTACCAGGTTGGATGGTAAGAACTTTAAGTTACAAATATATGGACTTAATTTTTTACACCACTTGAATGTTAGAATGTTGTATTGCATTATATAAAGTTATTGAATAAGTTGTCCAACTTAGTCAATAACTTTATTCATTGTCATTATAATTCCGGTAATCATTATCTATTTAATAACAATTAAACTATGTTTATTTTAATGCAATCATTGCAGAATAACAAGGTAAGATAAAATAATATTATACCTCAACTATAGAATATTTTTTCTGTTTTTCAATGAAACTTTTACGCGAATATTTTTTTTCTGATATGATGTATGTGTGTATTATATGATAGAATAAATATATGTATTTATTTATAAAAAAAATTACTTATGTTACTAAAAAAATATTAAAATTAGAACTCTACACCTATTCATTACGTCATTTTAAAATAGCTTATAAGCCAAACATTTCTTTACTTTGACAGTTAAACAGCATTGGGACATAGTACGTACAGTAGAAAATAAAAAAAAATAAAGAAATTATTATCCTCGTAATTGAAGAATTTGCAGGCAACAAAAGTACCTTAAGTAAAATAAAAATCTTATGTTTCGGTGGTTTTTTAAATTAATAGGAAACGAAAATAGTAACAAAATATTTCTAGATACTATGACCATTTGTTCTTGTGACATAACTGGTTTTATGTAATTATTTGTATTTTTTTAATTTATTTTTCTAAGGGCCGCCCTGGCACTTTGGGGCCACAAGGACCGTCTGGCCCAGTTGGACCTAAGGGAGAAAAAGGAGATCCCGGCATCAACATCATGGATGCTTCTATTGTAAGTGACTTCATTTTATTTTTGATGCACTGAGTTTTGTTATTATATTATATATTTTTTTATACCATAAATATTTTTTATATTCAATTTTTGGTCGATCTCGATCACGAGGCACGATCACCAAAGTAATGAGTTCAAAGAGGTGAGTCCTTGTAAAGGTCCGGTTAGCATTAAATATTTTATACTTATGCATAAACTAGTAAATCTTAGTAAATAGGAATTAAGATACAATTTATCAGTTAAATATGTAAAAAACTTGATAAAACAATTTATTACAAGATTATACATTATAAGTACTTAAAACTACAATGTACGATTTATATCGATACATTTAGTAAATAAAATATTATTTATCGTATTAGGTTTGGTGCCTGTAAAGATAGTTGTAAGTTTTATAGTTGAATAAATAAAAAAATAAATAAATTAAAATTATTATTACATTATAATAAATAGCTAAATAGCCTATAAACGACACATGTAAACTGAAATCAGTGTCCCTTAGTAGTATTTTAAGTCACAACGAATACGTTAGTTAAGATAAAATACTATTCTTGCCTATATAAGCTTCTATTTGTTTTCAACGTGACTCGTCATAACGACCACTTCCTGGTGATAAGCTGTCGATGCAGTTCAAAGAAGTGAAAGTGCTCCATATCGTTGTCAAGCGTACAAAGTATATATAATTAAAAAAAAGTTATAAGTATACAATATATACAATATAAACACAACTTTATACCTAATTAAAGGACTAGATAACATTGTCTCCAAATATTTTACAACATTTTAACCTATTATCATATAATAATTTCTAATAATAGCTGTTTAATTGGTGTTTTGCTTTCTTCTTCTAAATTTAAGTGGCAAACCACCTACGAAGCCTTCAGACACAATTCCGGTAGGGTCCGGTAAAGGTTCCCTCACACTGCAAGCAGCAGGTTCAACGGTATACTTCTGAAGGACTGCAGCGATACCGGCCATAGACTGCATCTGTCCTAATCTTGCACCTGAAAATATTAAAGTGTTAACAAGCAATATAGGAGAGGATGCATCAGGATTACCGATCGAGCTTGGATAGGTGACTGATTGTTGACGTTTCGTTGTTGGGCTTAATACCATAAGCCAAGGCACAGGCACGGCCTAGAACAGTGTCACCCCCTCTCATCTCACGGGGAGTCCTAAGAGTCGACTAAGAGAATTCCAACCAGATGATGGGCAGCAGCGTCATCTTGCGTACTGGCTTGAACTGCGACCAACCCGTCTACCATTACCAATTTTGCCCAATATGTTGAAATAGAACTAATACGTTCATACGCTGACAAATACTTCATTGCGCATAACTTTTCAAACTTTCCACGAAGTTTGAATTAAAATTGGTCAACACTTGTATTAATTTGAATGTAGCTAAATATTTTAATAAGTACCTACTTATTATAACTATTCGATAATCCCATAATTACTTTAAAAGATAAAAGTTTGACAACTGCTATCGATAAACGCAAAATGTTGTAATACTTCATACATACCAACACATGATCTTGGTCCTTCGCCGAATGGTAGAAACACAAAATTTTTAATATCCTCTTTGGTACCAAAACTAAATCTTTCTGGGTCAAACTTTTCTGGATCCCGGAAATATTTCTCGTCCCTATGAATCGCTTGAGTTGGGATCACCACCTTGACATCTTCGTCTATTGTTAAATTTAATTCAGGGAAAGTGTATTGCTTAGAGGTGCACATTCTTATCAGGTATGCCACAGATGGGTACATTCTCATAGCCTCGTAAAATGCCATTTCTAAGTATTCCATCTCCTTGATAGCATCGTAGGTTATGACATTGTTATATTTTTCTAGTACTGCATCGACCTCAGCTTGTACTTTTTCTTGACAATCAGGATTAAATGCCAATTGATGCAAAGCATAACTTGATGCGGTAGAGGATGTTTCAAAACCAGCTCCAAAGAATACAAACATTTGTGCTGTCATTAATGCATCACTAAGTTCTAATTTGACTATTTCTGATTCCCCATTTGGCTTCTTTTTCTCAAGAGATTCTACAACTAACTCGCCTTTCTCTTTGAGTTCAAGCATAAGATCAATAAAGTCGTTTCTTCCTGATGGCTTGTAGTTCCTTTCCTTCACCACAGATTGGAACAATTGCATCATTGTTCTTTCCAACTCTTCGTCTAAAAATCTTATATTTTTGCATAGCTCTGGGAAAATTAGTTTTAGACATCCACGCACCGCATCCATAAAGTTTCGCTTAAAAATTCTCCTTCCCAATTTCCTGAACTGTGAATTTTCATCGCTAAGTGAATCCATATTTATTCCAAAACCGCATTCTCCAATGAAATCAGTTGTATACCTTGCCATCAACTCACGAGCGTCATAGTGGTCTCTATTTATAACTTCCTCAGTAATAACTTGAAGTTTCGCTGCTTGTTTTGTGATAAGCGGAAACATGGCCTTAAGTTTTCCTGTACTAAAAGCAGGAGTGAACCTTTGTCTTATCAAACGCCACAGATCGCCATCAGCAAAGAAAATGTTTTTTAACAGAGGTTCAATGACAGTTTTGTGCGGGTTGAATCCTCTGGCGTAAAAATGCTGAAAATCAGTGACGAGAACTCTTTTTGCGATTTCCGGGTCTCTGATAACTAGTTCTGGCATGGTACCTTTGAAAAAACCAACAACTTTTTCATTCGGGAACTTTCTGTACGCATCAGTAGCCATCATTGCCATACTTGCTTGTTGTAAAAACTGTTTCAGGTTGTTACCGAAAAAAGGCAGTGGCTTCTCATGTTTGATGCCCCTCTTCTCCCAATAGTTGAACGTCCGTGTTCCATAAAAGTATAATATCACTATAACAATCACTAATATCAACACGATCAACATTTTCGTAGCGACCGGACTAGCACCACCCTTGATATCACAGACATAAATGATGATAAGTGGCAGCGCAGTAATGTTAATAAGTTTTTATTTCATATTACAAGTCACAATCGCTTGCCTGTAACTGGGTTCCGTACGGTATTGCTATTACAAGTACTAGCCATGCGCGAAGTATTACATCGGCGGTGGCTGGTGTTAATAAAAATAATAAATTACATGTGATTTAATTTATGTAAGAACCTTTAATAATAGCGCGAAGTAGACTGCATAGTTTTATAAAAAATCTAAATATAGTTAATTGATTAAATAAATGAGTTCGTCAACAAGTTTATATGTAAATATTTACTTCTTTTACAATAAACCAATCACAATCCTGTAGATATGAAACATACGCATACCCGTATCTACTATAATAAAGAGTAGAGCTCGAAAACAATTTTAAAAATAGTCACCTCGTCATTATGAATTATAAACGAGTATTTTGTCTGACACAATCAAAGCTAACTCCACAAAGTACCTACGTGAAGGTCAGTTTCATTAAGTAGAATCTATCATTAAAATTATATAAGAATATTAGTTTGACATGTTAGTTCATATAAGTATAAAAATATAATTACAGAATAGTATATCCTCAATAACAGAGATGAAGTCTCTTACAATGACGCCAATTATTTTATTCCAAAGTCAGTATCATTAAAGAACTTGTGTTCGGTATTCGTGATAAAAAGTGAACGAATCACTTTTTATCACGAATACCGAATGAACAAAATGGCTCCACGCGCCACCTACCTCTCTATAGGACACTGCCAATCTAGTACAAATGTTTGTATTTACACAAAGGTTTGTCCTGTGTGGGGCTCGAACCCACGACCTCAGGAGCGGAGTGCAGATATTATTATACTGTCCTCCACGCCATATCAGTCGTCAAGCAAATAGAAGTAAAACAGATTGTTTAAAAAGTATGTCCTCCATTAAAGCAATAAAATTTAGTTCTATAAAGTAAGTCTGTTGAACAATAAAAGTAAAAAAAAATCATTTCATAAACTATTAAATAGCACTTGAAAACGTTTAAAACAAAATATAAATAAAAAAAATTTATTTCTACAAAGTAAGTCTGTTGAACAATAAAAGTAAAAGTAAAAAGTTCTTTATTTCATAAACTATTATATAGCACTTGAAAACGTCCAAACAAAATACAAATAAAAATTAATGAAATCACGAAGCTTAGAGATTCACTTACACGCAAAAAAATAAAAATTAAGTGTAAGTGAGTCTAAGTGCCAGTTCCGAGCCATCGCTCTTGTGTGGTTTGTATGTACTATAAGCAAGTTCAAGGCCAGTTCATTCCATTAGGCTGTGTACAACTATGTGATGTTATGCAACCGCTCCACAGCAGTAATATAAAATTAATGAATAAAAAGTACCAAGAACCGCATAACTTAATAAAATAACTGAATTATTTTTTTTGCAAATGAGCTAATCTGAGTCTAATATGATGCCCTATGAGTGAGAGAATAACTTATGAATAAGCAGAAATAAAAAATCCGCATTGTGTTCTGAGGAAACCGGGGTTTTCTCCGCCTAGATTTCTCAAACGGAGTTGAGTAGGACTCAGTTAATATCCTACCAAGAGGACCTAGAGTGGATTGGCGAAGACAAGTGTGTGGCGTTCTGCTGTTTGATTTTTTTATAATAACTATAACTTGGCTTAAAGATTACTATATTTATTTATTTATTTTATCAAAACTTATAACTATCTTTACAGGTGTTGCATACCTAATACGATAAACATTAAATTAATATATAATAATATATTGTGATAAGTGAGATTATTCCGCTTCATGTGTCTTCCGATAAGCGGAAAAACTCAATGTCAAATGCCGACGAGCTATTTATGAAAGAACACTATATATTCAAATTTGAATCCCATGAGGATAGACCAGCGGGGGGAAAGCTGGTGAAAAATATATGCACTCACTTCATATGCCCGAATTTCATATTTTATAATGGTCAACAGACATAATATTCTCATAATGTCATATGTATACTCCTTGTTTATTATAGTAGTCTCGTGCCCGAAAATATTTTTTCATAAAGTCAATTTTAACAATATCATTCGCTATCATCATTGTAAGCCATAATTAGTACATGCCATAACATCTTTTGCCATCGAACTAAACGATCAATAGGTTTGGTTAGGTTAGAACATGAAAGAAGACGCACGGGCCGAGCGAGCGAAGCGAGCGTGCCGCGGCAGCGCGAAGTGCCAGAAAGCTTATTGCTTTTAGACTAAAGGCAAAAAAATTGTACGGAAGCGACTTGGATTGATTATAGAGGTGAAAAGTAGGTATTAGGAATAAAAACAATTATAACATACAATCATACTGTCGCATTAGCTTGGGTAGATTCGAAATTAATTTAGTATGGCGTTTAAATATTCTGTTTAATAATATTCGTGCAATTAATAAAATGTATATCGGTACGTATTGCACTCGTATAATTATGGAATCTAATTTTAGGGCAAACCAGAGTACTTCACATATCAAGGGTTCCGTGCTCAAATCCGATAAGTGACAACATCAGATACATAATTTCTGCCGCTTTTTCTCGTGATATTATCAGATAAGTCGATTTGAGAAAAGAAGACTGAAAACTGAGGACTTCATAATCCAATAAGTAAACCTTTTAAGTTTCCTTTTTTTTAATTAACCGATAAATTCTTTTAAGTAATGTTTCAAGCCCAAAAACCCTTATCGGGTTTGAGCACGGAACCCTCGATATGCATTATGGTAATCAAAACATTTGGGCAAATGAAATTCAGGCATACAAAATTCTGTCATATGAATTTTATGGCATATTTTCTCCGGGAAAACAATAGACAACCGAAAAATATACTTATTTATCAATTGTTCACTATAAATAACTCTAGCTGCAAAAAACAATAATATAATCTTTAGAAAATCCCTGGATAATCTGATAAGTTCAACGATACAATCTTTGACAGAAAGTGTCATAATCATATTCATTAACCTTTGGAATGATAATTTAATCATTGTGTTGCTTTCATACAAAAAATCATACAAATAGATAAATAAGTGCAAATGCTACTTAAAAATAATAATTTTAGAACAAATTTAATCTTCTCTACAAAGTCCACTACTGGCTTATTATAATTTTAAGATCTGTAACCTGTAACACATTATACACATAAATATTAAAGTATGTTGGAAATATGCATTTTCGAGGAAACAAAATACATTAACAGTCAAGCTCATGAACTCAATGCTCAAAAATGTTAAGTGAAATTGGCGTCCGACCAACGTGGACTAACGTAATATAATAATAACAATTATTTACTTTCAGATAATTAAATCGAATAACCTTAGTAATCTACAAGAATATCTCTTTTTGGAGTTATATGTGCATTAGGCTGTGTATAACTATGTGATGTTATGCAACCGCTCCACAGCGGTAACATAAAATGAATGAATAAAAGTACCAAGAACCGAAAAACTTAATAAAATAACTGAATTATTTTTTTTGCAAATGAGCTAATCTGAGTCTAATATGACGCTGAATAAGTGAGAGAATAACTTATGATCTTTCTTATGTATTAGTCGGTGTAGCATATATAGTAGTAGAGTGAATTATTTGACTCCTTTGAATCTACACTTGAATCATCCTCATCATAATTTGTCATTCTTATGACCATGTGATTTTAATGGGTGACCTAAATACATGATTATTTAAAAATGATAATAGATCTTCTCGTCTCACTTCCCTTTTTACTTTAATTACTCCCCAAATCGTCAACCTTCCCTCTTTGACTTGCTTGTAGTCTTAAACCTAACGCAGCTCTCTCACATGGACAATGTCATCTCCTTTTCTTATCAAGACCTACTTTACCTTTCTTATAGGGCCCGTACTCCCAAGCGCAAAATTATTCTGCGACATAAATTTGGTGCTATAAACGTTGATCGCTTGAGAGAAGACTTTTGTATGCTTGAGCTTTATAACTTGCATGCTTCTCTTAGAAGGGTGCGTATTAAACACTTTCCGGCACTTTGGCTCGCACCAGATATAAAGAAGGTAAGTCAAAAAACTACAAAGCGAAATCAAGGCTTAAAAAGAACAAATCTAATGAAAACTGCCAAAAAAATAAAAGATTACGATATCTCTGCAATAGGATGTGCAGGAATTCTAAACGCCGCTTTATTTACTCAACACTTTAAACTAAATCTCCTTCTCAAGCCTGGAAATTCCTCAAAACTCTTGGTATAGGAAATAATTCCGACACTTTTTCTTTTCAGCTGCCTGAGTTTAACTCTCTTAATACTCACTTTTCTAGCTCCCCTGCTGTTATTTCAAACTCATCAAAATTCTCTATACTATCTGTTTTATGCGGTTCATCACTGCCTGACTGCGAGTCTTTTACTTTTCGCAGCATTTCTGAGAGAGAGATTAAAAGAGTATCCTTTCCATTTCATCAAAGGTCTTACTTAGCCTTTGATGAAATGGAAAGGATACTCTCAGTCATTTACCCTTAGGTAATGACGGTATATCCGATTTTAGATGATTTTCTGTCGATTACCACTCATGTTTTAAACACATCGCATTCGGCCACATTTTTCCTAGTGAATGGAAGCTTGCCCAAGTCGTGCCTATCCCTAAGTCTACAAATTCTTCAACTTTCTCCCATTTTTTGTCCCATATCCATTCTATCATTTCTGTCAAAAGTCCTTGAACCTTGCTGTACATAAGCAAGTATTTGCTTACCTTTCCCGGCACAGTGTTCTCAGTCCCTATATATCAGTCTGGCTTTCTGTCAGGACACAGCACCTTTACTGCATTATTGAATGTTACTGAGGATATTCGTTGTGCGATGGATTATTAAATGTTTACTATTATAGTACTGCTTGACTTTGCTACTCTCCGCTCTGTGAGTACTTTTGTGAGTACTTACACGGTCGTAGACAACGTATCAGGAGTGATGACATGCTATCTAACTAGTGTTCTTTAATATCGGGTGTTCCACAAGGCGGCGTTCTTTCTCCTCTACTTTTATCACTTTTTATTAAAAGTGTAATTACTTGCAGATTTACAAGCATTTTCATTTTGATGATGCT
Organism: Musotima nitidalis; assembly: GCA_949126915.1. Taxonomy (NCBI): domain Eukaryota; kingdom Metazoa; phylum Arthropoda; class Insecta; order Lepidoptera; family Crambidae; genus Musotima; species Musotima nitidalis. The sequence continues at coordinate 6,797,222 of OX421429.1, forward strand.
CGCTCAGGTATAGAAGTTGTTAATGCTTAGCTTCGTTTAATTAATGCTTGGTCGAGTTCATTTGGATTGCTTGTGCATCCTGCTAAGTCCCAGGCTATAATTATAGGTAGTAGTGGAATGTACAGAAGGCTTTCCATGGAATCTTTACCAGTGGTTATCTATGCGAAAGTTGCGTTTACTGTTAAATCTAGAAATTTGGGCCTTATTCTTCATTAGACTCTTTTTTGGACACCTTACATTAATGAGGTTAGCCGGCATATGCATTTTGCATACCATTCTCTCAGGCGACTTCAATTTTTCTTGCCTTTGAGGACCTAAGTTATGATTGCTCATGCGCTTGTACTCCCTATTCTCGACTACGCTGATATCTGTTATTTGGATGCAACTAAAGAGTTACTTCAAAAGCTGGAACGTTTTTAGAACCTGGCCTTAAGGTTTATATTAAATTTAGTCTGCGTAAATACGATCACGTTTCAGATTACCGGGCAAGACTTAAATGGCTTCCTGTAAGACTCCGCAGAGATATGCCCATCCTGTGTCTGTTGGACAAATTCTTTTACCATCCTCGGCTCCCCCATTACTTACGTGTTCGTTTCAATGTTCTACCTTCTACATCCCGCCCCAAACGATACTGTGTAACTAAGACCCTTGTTTCTCCTTCCTCCAACACAAAGTTTTTCCGTAACTCTTTCTCAGCCCGTGCTGTACGAATGTGGAACAGTCTTCCTTCTCAGATCCGTGAGAGTCCATCATTTGTGTCGGTCAAAAGTAAACTGAGAAATCACTACTTGTCGGATTTGGCACTTAGTTGGGTAACACTTTTTATTAATTATATAATATTTTTTTTACTATTTTTTTAGTTATAATATTTATATTTATGTATATAAATATGTATGGTATGCATAAGATTTTGTATTTTATTATTTTAACAAAAATCTTTAACCAGATTTAATCCCGTACGTGCAAATTAGTTCACAACAGCTAGGGTTAAAAGTCAAAAGTCAAAAATACTTTATTTCATAAACTATTACATAGTACTTGAAAACGTCAAAATTATAAAAAAATAACAAAAACAAATAAAATATAACTATACTAAAATCACGAAGCTTAGATTCACTTGCAACCAAATAATTTAAAAAAACAAAAAAACATTTAAGTGCAAGCGAATCTAAGTGCCAGTTCCGAGCCACCGCTCTGTAAGAAGAACTGGCAAGAAACTCACAGGCTATGCTCTTTTAAATTATCGATTGGTTAGTAACAATCTTCATTTGTCTGTGACGCTATACAATGCAACATAATATAACAATATTCATGCTTTAAGTCATTCATATTAGAATAGCCTGTATGAAACGGCGGTTTAATCCCAAGCATTTTTATCAGCCATATAGTCTTTAATAGAATAATATCCCTTTGAAGACAGCTTGCGTTTTATTGTTAATTTAAATTTATTTAGGCTTAATTGCTGTATATTGCTTGGGATTTTATTATAGAATCGCATACATTGACCTTTAAAAGATTTGTTAATTTTTTGGAGCCTAGTGGCAGGTACAACTAGTTTATGCTTATTTCTTGTGTTTAGGTTATGTATATCACTTTTCTTACTCAATTTATCAAAATTTTTGTGTACATATACTAGGTTTTCATAAACAAACTGACCCGCCACTGTCAAAATACCAATTTCTTTAAATTTATCCCTTAGTGAATGTCTACATGGTAGATTATAAATTGCTCGTATGGCCCTCTTCTGCAGTACAAAAATATTTTGAATATCTGCGGCACAACCCCACAGAAGAATACCATACGACATAACACTATGAAAATAGCAATGATAAACAAGCCTAGCTGTTTCAACGTCTGTTAATTGGCGAATTTTCTTTACCGCGTATGCAGCAGAGCTGAGTCTATTCGACAATTCACCAATATGTGGGCCCCACTGTAACTTAGAATCTAATATAACACCCAAAAATTTGGTGGTATCCACAAGGGTCAACTCATCTTCCTTTATTTTAATAGTGGTGTTTACTTGTCTGACGTTAGATTGGCTGGTAGAGATCTCTTCTAGCGATAAATCTACCGTTGAACTTTTAGTTTTTAAATATCTTTTGTAATCTGTATATGTTTTAAAAATAGTAATAACTATAAAGGATTATAGTTATTACTATTTTTATATATTTATATATCTCGTTTTTGACACCGGCGTTATTAATCTAGCCACTGGCCTAAGTCAAGTGGTCAAGATTATTTGATGCTGCTAAGGAATTTAAAGTATTGGGAAGAGATTCTCGTTCTAGTTCAGTCTGTAAAAATTCCCGCACTATTTTACAGGTATTCAAAATTACTGCTTTCTGTGAAATTGCAAATGTGTAATGTGGTACCTAGATCTAAAGTGGTGATGGATTGATGAAGATGGTTGGGAATAACCCGATTGTAGATAGGACTATAGGGACTATTGATACTGCTTTGAGATGCCACATACGCATAATTTAGTTTTTTTATTCAACATATTTTGGCTAATTTTTCTGTGTTTGAGCTTTGAGATAAATTGATATACCTAACACACATAACTTACATGTGTGTTAGGTATATCAATTTATCTCTATATCGCTATATCAATTAAAAGTGCAGATTTTCTCATTTTATCGGCTACTGTTATGACCGGTCTATTGAAATTATTATAATTATTATTATAATTAAAATCTCGCTGCAGACTTGGTCATAAATCATAATTGGAGTAGGGATGTGCGCTAGTTGCGCGCGCGCAAGGCCATTATTTATAATAGAATCATTAAGGTTATAACATAAACATACTGCATTAATTTAGTATGCAGGGTAACCAATGTGTCCTCGTGTGTTTTTACCTCCTTCTCGTAAGAACACATTAGTTTTCCATTAGTTGATTCTATAAATAGAAGGTAAAAATGTAAAACCTAATATGTGTCATCGACTGCAGTAATGCACAGGACTACGTGTGGGCATGGCCTGCCCATAAAGAAAGAGAGAGAAACACTCGAATGATTTATGACCGAGTCTGCAGCGAGATTTTAACTATATTATAGATAATGTTAATAATAAACAATTTCGATAAAACACAATAACATTTCAACAGTACATGTACCATGCTACAGTGATACAAATACAGGCAGTCAAATTGCTCTGCCGAAGCTTATTATCCACCTTAGCGTTTACCCAGTTGCTGCCTAACGGGCTCGGGATTAGTCCCAATTTTACCACGTAACTACGAAATACACGTGTTTTAACCGATTTTGAATTAAAGGACCATTGTTGATCTTAATAATACAACAAAACTTTTTCTGCCGTCTCTACATTATTAGGTTTCTACCATCATCTCCAACCCATTAACGCCCCACTACTGAGCATGGGCCTCGATGAGAGGGATTCAGGTCAGACTTCACCTGGTAGCCCAGTGCAGATTGTCAAAGAAGAATGTTTATGCAATAGGTGTAAAAATGTAAACATTATTATTTTTGTTAAACAGTTCAAAGGAGAGAAGGGAGAGCGTGGATTCGATGGGATTCCTGGCCTACCTGGAACGCAGGGTCCCCCAGGTCCTCCTGGACCTACTTCAACATCAGAACCAGTCCGTTACATTCCTGGCCCACCGGGGCCTCCAGGCCAGCCCGGACCACCAGGCTTATCCATAACCGGACCTAAAGGCGAACCTGGAGTGAATTTCCGAGAGGAACACGTTCACGGAAATGTTCAAGTCTTCGGTGGCAGACCAGGTACGTGAAAATATTTACTTTAAAGGCTAGCCTCATTGACCCATTGACGTACAACCGTGATAATATTGTTATCGAGTATTTATCGACTTTTGATAGCGTGCTAACTTAGACGAAGAGTAATTCTGATTAACATGTAATATTTTACTGTTTGCTGATAATATTGGATGTATAATATGTTTAAATAATTGAAAGATTGAAATTGGAAGATGTTTTTTGGGGATCCTTTTGAGATCCTTCGTCTATTTGACCGGTTCTATCAAATTCTAAACTCATTTATATCTATCGATCGCAATAGAAAAATCAATAATGCGGGACTTTTCGAAAGGGTGCCGCAGCCCCGGGACATAGCAGGCTTAAGAAGGAACATGAATGGTTTTTTGTCAGAAAAGTATAACACAACTTCCTGCTCCACCCACAGCGGGAGACAGTCATTTCCATACATACATACATTCACTCCTTTTCAGCATATTATACGCCCACTCTTCACCAATAATATAATTGGTCCCACGTAATAGGTGGCGAGCGTATTGCCGCTTACTGGGCATTGTTATGTTCGCCAGAGACTCGTCTGTTGATCGGCAGGTGCACTACTTGCAGGTGAGGTTGGCTTGGGCTCCTCAGGTCTTGGTAGGATCCCTATACACCCATGATTTTTCATCCGAAATAAATTCGAAAAATCAATACTATCTTGTAAGAATAGCAAGATAAGGCCTCTGTCTGGTTTAATGAACATAATTATCTATTACCCAGCTCTAATCCACCGCGAAGATCGGACCAAAAATTGCTATTATAGAGTACGCCTCCGCTTCTAGGGTTTGAAAATTATCAATGCTTACAGAGGTAAAATCCCTTGAAATTTGTAGATAAATCTTACATATAAAAATCAAAATTAGCAAGATTTAAGACGCAAATCTTTCGGACGGCCGGTAGATAGGAAACAATAACATTCATTGTTTGGATATCTTTGGAACCGACTTATAACTTTACATAAAGTTAAACAAATTGCAAATACATATAATTAGGAACTGACTTGTAACTTTACATACGGTTAAACAAATTGCAAATACATATAAAGTTAACTAAAGATAGCTAAGAAATTGGTCATTGACTCACACTTGAAATGTCACTCGCGGCGTAAGATTTTCTTTTTCATCTTGATATTGAAATATAACAAAGTTAACCTAATTGAATGTATACCCACGCTGCCGGACTATAGTCAAGAGCCCTCTCGACGAGCTGAAGGCTTTGAGGGAGCTGAAAGACCTCAAGGACAGAGAGAGGGAAAGGGGAGGTGAGTGGGCTAACAAACCCAATTCAAAGAAAATGCAATGTCTTAATGAATTTGTATTCTTTTATACAAAAAGCCTTTAAGTATCCTTGCTTTAATGAATTTGAAGGACTGTTATGTTTTCTTCAGGTGCAATAAATTGACATATATTTATTTTTCTGTTTTAAATTCTTGCACAGCTTAATGTACCTACAGAGACATTTGTTTTGTATATAATCAGTTTCCTCTTATACCTTCTTTGCTTAAAACATGTTTCGCAAAATTTTCTAATGCTTTGGTGTATTACTGACGTTAAATTTACACACATTAAGCTATGAGCATTATTAATATGTGTTAAATTTTAACATCAGTCAACTGAAAATCTTATGTTCGTTAGTATTGTATGATGTGTTGCATAATTAATATTTAGGGCAAATTCTCTTACAAGCACGACTAACCTTTGAATATCAGAAACGATTAATATTTCGTTGTTTCATATATATGAGATTTTATTCTGAAAATTTTATTGTCACTTTCTAATGTGTTTATAGTAAAATTTTAAAAACTTTTATATTGTTTAAACAGAGTCAAAATCATACGTATAATATTATAAACACCCCTACATTAATTTATTTAGTGTCACATACAATCTTTAGAAAACAAGACTCATAGCAACGTAATATGACAACAGAAACGTTTTTTATTACATTTTTTTGCATTTCCAATGCCATATATAGTTATAAGACGATTTTCCTCAAGCGACGGCAAACGAGTTGATTTATTCTAGTAAAAATTTCGTCTCATAACAGAACGTTTTGTTTAACTATGTATAAAATTATTCTAAAACACAATATTCTTCGAAATCTCACACAGCGCTTGTAGCCACAAAATAAACAAAGTTTAGACAAAAGATAAACATACATAAATACCAAACTAAACAAATTGTACTATGAATACTAGACAACGAATCAACAGGGATAAATACTTTTTATATAACTACATACTCACAATACTTTTAGGTAACACTCGTTCAGACAAATATTGAATTCGCACTTGTACTACATAAATATATGCCCTGTTTGAGAATTTGACCTATGACGGGCATAATCATCCAACAGTATTTCTCCTCCTTGGACTTGGAAATGGAACTAATAATAATAACAACTCGCCTTTTGTGGCGAGTACAGGCATGCCGACCTGATCGGTTCAATATGACCGATATCGATTGTCATATTGATATACTTCGACATAATATAGTAAAAGTATTCTATCAAGTGACTGAGTGTGGTGCATTCTCAATTATAACTTCACTTCTGAACTTATTTTGTTGTCAACCCTTTAGCGTATATTCAAAAGAGCCACGGGGCGGGAGCGCAGCCGGCTGACAATGCAAACAAAAACATACCTGGAGCTGCCGTTTTCCAGACTACAGAAGAAATGCTTAAGGTAAATGTTTGTTCAACCATCCCTCTCAAATTGGTTTTGAGAGAAGGCCCGTGTTAAGTAATGGGACGATATATGGGTAAGGTTGTAATTTTTTATCAACTGCTTGGTTTTATCATCAATATGGACATTATCGTCTTAGCTACAAGAAGTCCACTGCTGAACATGGGATTCCTCGATCAAAGACGGCCAATCACATAAAAAATATTAACTGCTTATATGAAGATCATAGTAAATTTATAACTTTAACTTAATTTACTTATTTAAATTTAACAACAATATAACAATTCAATCAATCTAAAGTTCGACCAGGTTTAAGACTAGTGCTGTCATTGTTGTCATCTTAACAAATTAAAGTGACAGCACTAATTTTAAACCTAACCTATCTTTAGATCTCAATTTGTAATAAGCCCCATAGAATTTCATATTTCACCAAATACTCTTGTAATGAATTTTATCACTTCTCATATACGGATTATTTTCTTTCATAGTTGGCCTCAACCAGCACAGTTGGATCATTGGCGTACGTGGTGGAGGAGCAAGCCCTACTAGTCAAAGTCAACTCGGGCTGGCAATACGTTTCGGTAAGCACCTTTGTTACCAACATTAATCATTATCATCCATTCATCGAGCGGCGATAGCTCAGTGGCGAGACTTTAATCGAGACTTCAATTCTTTTTTTCTTTATATTCTCTTACAATCACACCAATTATCTAGTTCCAAGATAAGTACTATGAAGAACTTGTGTTATAAAAAATAAAAATATTTTCTGACACTTACACCAATTATCTAGTTCCAAGATAAGTATCATAAAGAACTTGTGTTATGGATACTAAACAACGGAAAAACATACTTAAATACTTTTTTTTTGTAAATAAATACTTAATATACATAGGAAAACACCCAGACCAGAACATATATTCATATTTATACACACAAATATTTGTCCTGTGTGGGAATCGAACCCACGACCTCAGTAGTGGAATGCGGATATACTCGCCACCACGCCATATCGGTCGTCGATACTTATGGATACTAAAGAACGAATAAACATACTAACATACTTTAATTTTGTAAATATATACTTAATATACATAGGAAACACCCAGACCAGAACAAATATTCATATTCATGCACACAAAGATTTTTCCTGTGTGGGAATCGAATGCACGACCTCTGGAGTGAAGTGCAGGTATACTGACCTCCACGCCATATCGGTCGTCTATTTAGAGGGTCTTAGTTTCGAACCCTGATCGGGCACCGATGACTTTTCGAAGTTGTATGCTCCGTGCCTACGTCCGTCATGAACATCAATGGCAGGCGTTATTAGGAAGTCAGTTAGCCTAAAAGCTAGTTAAACCATAGGATGATGTTTTCTTCTGGATTGCTGAGGTCAGGTAGCAGTCGCTCCATATAATATCTGAAATTTAGCCAAATCTGGTTAGACCAGTGAGCAGACCCTTGGCCCTAAGCTTAAATCTAGGGCAACCGGGATAGTGCTAAGATGTGATGATGATATTATTACCCATCATATCCGAGCGTTATCCCGGTTGCCATCTTACGGGTCCGAAGTCAGTTTTCCTGCTTTTATGTCGCCACTTCGCACGGTCTTCAGCATTCTTTTTAGATATACCATTGGCACGCATGCCACTCCTTACGACGTCAAGTCAGCTCTTACTTTGCCTGCCCAAACAACCTCGGCCAGGTGAAGGTGCCATGGCCAAGACTATCGAAGCTGATAAAATACTGGCATTAACTAAACCTTTAAATAGGATTGCTTGGATACACTTCTCAAATACCTAATCACATTCAATTTCACATAATATCGCTTTTTGCCTCAATCTAAGCTAATCTTATTACTTATACTAAGGGCACAAGATAACTGATACGCATACACAATTGCATTTCGTAAATATGTATTTATTTATAATATAAGATGGGGTGTATCCTATATCGAGGATTCCGTGCTCAAACCCGATAAGTGTTTTTGGGCTTAAAACACTTAAAAGTACTTAAAAGAATTTATCGGTTAATTAAAAAAAAATGAAACTTAAAAGGTTTACTCATTGGATTATGAAGTCCTCAGTTTTCAGTCTTCTTTTCTGAAATCGACTTATCTGATAATATCACAAGAAAAAGCGGTAGAAATTATGTATCTGATGTTGTCACTTATCGGGTTTGAGCACGGAACCCTCGATATTATAAATAAATAAAATAGGCAAAAATTTAATTTAAACTAAAATTAAGTTAAATCACATGATAGTTAAGTGACAACTTATATCTAGTCGATATTCGTTTGTCGAATGTTACATTGCTTAAGCCCCCTGTTACTTGATAACTGCAATTGTGCATTCTACATTACAGCGACATTCCAGCGAATGTCTGCGTGTAACTATATTTAATTGTCAATAGCGGTGAGGTTCACATATTATTTTATTTGTATGGGCACTAATAGGCATCTCAAGCGGTGCTAATTTGTATGATTCATTGAAGTGTTTTATTTTTTCATATTTAGAGATTATTAAAATAATAGATTTTTGATAACTTACTTAGTATCTAGATAAGCCTCGTTTAGGATTAGAGATATGAGTTACCAAATTTTATCATTATCATGTTTTGTAATGAATAAAAAAAAAATTTTCAAATCCAAATTTAAAAATACAAATCGTTATTTATTTCATGGTTCTTTTACAGGTCTATAGCATGATCATTTTGTGCTGTAACCTTTTTTTTTATTATACGCCAACTGCACGAGTGTACGGTACTCTTGTATTAAAGTACGCTAGCCGGTAGTATTTACGTTTTACGTACTTCATGTGACCCTCAACTGAATAAACTGCAATTACCGCTAAGGCTGTGAGTTTGTCTGCCTAGTTTAAATGTAATGAGAAAAAGCTGAACTAAGTAATACATAGGCATTTTACGGTTGTACAGGTAGTCTCTTTGCTGTGAATTATTATGTTGTTACAATTTTTTTAACAAAATATCTAAAAAAAATAGTTTTTAAAATGTTTTTTATCGACCAGTGCAGTGGAGGTCATAATCTGTACACAAAAACACAAGTTTTTTTAATTTTGAAAACTATATTTTTAGTGTAAGTACACTTGTAACTGGCGGGAGAAAAAACCAAATTTGACGATTTTCTTGCCCGTTCTTTTACGATCAAGCTCCCGCCCGCAGTGAATAGGCGCGTAAAATTTTAAGTTTGACCTTCATAAGAGATCTATGGAGCGAAACTTGAATAAATGATTTTGAATTTTTTAATTTTGAATACCTTTATTTTTTTTTGATGGAAAATTATCAAATGCCCTTCCCCCGCTGTAGGTGGAGCGGGAGAGTGTGTCATACTTCTACTGACTAAAAACTATCCATGTTCCTTCTTTTGAGCCTGCTACGTACCGAGGCCGCGGTAACCCTTGCGAACAGTCCCGCAACCCCGGTAGGCTTGGCCCCCACCTTGGGGGCCCTTAGTGTGCTGACATCTCTTTAAGAGGCGCGCGTGGAACACGAACGCACCATCGACGCGGCCTGTCGTCTATCGAAGACGGACGGGCAGCAAATTGCCCATTATTCGCCGCCCACGAGCCAGCACCTACGGTGGCCGAGAGTCGTCTCGCGGCCACCGCGGCGGCTGGGACCGAGAAGAGTGGTATTCTGCCTCTCTCGCTCCGCCGCCTCCTTTGCTAGCATGACTGCTTCGCAAAAGGAGGCGACAGCCCCCCATTCTCTCTCGCTCCGGACCATGGCCTCCACCAAGGCCGAACGCGAGAGATTGCCGCTACGAAGACACGTCGGAGCTCCGCCCAAGCTGGGCAGACCGCGGTGGTGTGCTCCACAGTGTCCTCTAGCTGATCTTCACAGTGGTGACACCCGGACGTTTCCTCCCGCCTGATTCTGTGCAGGAACCTACCGAAGCAGCCATGCCCGGTTAGGACCTGCGTCAGGCGGTAGGTGAGCGCGCCAGCTTAAAATGTCGTGGGTTCGATACCCACACTGGATCAAGGAGCAAGTGTTGACCGTTTCCTCGGCCTATATGCACGCTCTGCACAGGCTCTCTATGCGTGATGACGATACCTATGTGATGATCATATAATAATAATTATTTTACTATCACACCAATTGTTTTGCTTCAAGATATGTCTCATTAAGAACTTGTGTTATGAATACTAAAGAACGGATAAACATACTTAATTATATGTTTTTTTATAACTGATAAACATAATTACATACTTTCTTGTAAATATATACTTAATACACATAGGGGACATAACATAATACCTATATGTATTTTTGTGTGATGAGCACTGTATGGTGATGGTCCCGTCACCAGGCATAGACTGCTTCTATTTAGGTGTAAATTGGCTTTGTTAGTTTCCCGTGCCGTGGCGGCATTGCCTCCTTGGATTGCCTCCAACTCTGATTAGGGAAAAAAAATAGAGGTAACCAATTGCATGCTTGTTAAAAGAGAATGGGTTTGGTTACGTAAACCGTCGCGATACCAATAGTACAATTATATAGCTATGCTTAGTTGCGATAAAGAAGCGATGTAAGGGGTATCCAAAAATGAAAGAAGTTAATTATTTCATAAAATATACACTCGCGAGCAACCAAGTCGACAAAACAGGTAACTAAAAACATTGTGTTAAATAAAAGTATAAAATACATATAACATATAAAATATCACGCCTGTTTCCCCGAAGGGATAGGCAGAGGCATATTATACGCCCACATTTTGCCAGTTATATTCTTGGTCCCATGTAATAAATAGGTGGCGAGCCTATTGCCGCTTACCGGGAACTGTTATGTTCGCCAGAGCCTCGTCCGTTAATCGGCAGATCCCTACACACTCATTTATTTATATATTTCAACTGACATATTATTTTTATTGTTATTTTGTTGTAAAAGTATACTAATAAAAACCATATGTCATTTGAAAGCTTAGAACTTTAACGCTTAAGTTTCAAGTACGTCCCGTTCAAATCCGCGGAATAGCGGTTACCAACAGACTTTACTTACTGATAAACAAATATTTTGCTTTAAATTATGATAATCGAAGCGTCTAGGCAATGGTTTGCTTAGGATATAATATTATGCAACATTGAAAATAAGCAAACTAACCTTGAGACGTGTTGTAATGATATGTTTTTTTTTAAATGGTTAAAAAAAATTATCGCTTCAATTTATATGTTTCTGAACGATTTAAATTGGTTCCTAAAAAAGAAATCAAAAATGTACTTAGACCAATCATTGTGAATAACGTTGTTGGTTACATAATAAGTAAATATATTCCTTAAGATTAATAACTAAGCAATTTTATATAACTGTTTGTTGTTCCAGATAAATAAAAATAAATTCCAAGGCACCTTTTCCGATTTTAATGAAATTATTGATCCGAAGGCTGCCTTGATTGAATATATAGTTCAATCAAGACAGCCTAATATATAAAAAAGTGTCAACAATTTCGAAGTCTTTATAGAAATAATAAAGAATGAATAAGTCTGGATAAAAATGAATATTGATAAATACATGTACAGGACTAATTGGCGGGAAAGTGAAGTCATGTCTGCAGTTTTGTTTTATTTTCGAAAAATTGTGATATTTAGGACTTCAATTAATAACGGTGAATTATTAAGTGCTTGTGAACGTACATGAGTAAAACAAAACAGTGCAACATCTCTTTTAAAATTCTCTCAGGAAGTTCATGTGAGATCTCAGTATTGTCCTACATTTTTACTGAGGACTCGAGAGGTTTAGTGGAAGGGAATCTCATTTAGCATTAATCATCTTTTTGCCACTCATTCACATTAACTATGAGTTAAATATTATTAAAACATAGTTTACTTGACACTAGCTAAATGTGCTAACCGTACAAAGCCATTAAAAAAAGTACTATAATAAGGTCTATTCCAATGCAATTTTCTTTGCGAGTCATTAATTTATTGATTTGAAACTATTCTAATTCGCTGATAATTTTACCTTTAACTTTTTATTATTATCATCCCACGGATGTCCAATGCTGAAGGCATCGTAAAATTACATGCAATTTGATTTTCAGCCTCTATCAGATCGTCCAAAAAGATGGTCGACCTCATAAGCTACATACATTTATGTCTTATTTTGTTTTTCCTAAAAGCTTGGTTCCTTGGTGACCCACACGCCGGTTGCGCCCACGCCAGCTCCTGCTACACCACCGATGCCAGCGGCCAGTCTCGTACATGTCCCACCACTATCTAACTTCGTCGAAAACTCACCCGAATATAATGGACCTAGTGTAAGCTGTACATATTAGAATTTAATATTATTCGATATTTTCATAAATTTACATACTTGACCATTTTTAAAATCAACCATATTCCCTTGTGCCTTGGAGATAGACACGAGGTTATGGGGGACTGTCCCATTGACCGACCCACTTTACCCTATGATACTAGTTATATTAAATTTCTAGGTCTCATTAGTAGCAACAAAAGATTTGTTGGGTGACGTCTTTAATTTTTTTGCGATGAAAAATATATACATACATTTAGGACTGTTTTCAGGCCCAAATTTACGTCCACACTTCACCAATTATATGGTCCCACGTAATAGGTGCCGCATACCCGGCACTGTTATGTTCGCCAGAGCCTCGGCCGTTGATCGGCAGGTGCACCACTTGCAGGTGAGACTGGCTTGGGCTCCTAAGGTCTTGGTAGGATCCCTATACACCCGATGAAAAATGTATACTTTAACAATTTTTTTTTATATTTTAACAATGGTAGGACGTTGTCGAGTGTTTTAATATTTTTATAGAAATAATTAAATGATACTCTGGTATTAAGATTTCCTGAGCATGATTTAATACAAATAATTGTAAAACAGCTCAGATTGGCAGCGCTGAATGATCCCTTCCCTGGTAACATGCATGGGGTGCGTCGAGCGAACTACGCTTGCTACAGGCAAGCTAAGCGTGCCGGCCTTCGAGGGACGTTCACTGCTCTGCTCACCAGCAGGTAATTCCTATTTTATAAAATTATAATTATATAAATTTCCATAAAATAAAAATTTCCATATAACCTTAACAAAAAAAAATGGTTAGAAAACAAAGAAAATATTATAAATAGCCTGCTTACTGCTAATAATAAAACAAGATTTTTCCTGACAATTACACCAATTATTTAGTTCCAAAATAAGTATCATTAAGAACTTGTGTTACGGATACTAATTACACCAATTATTTCGTTTGAAAATAAGTATCATTAAGAACTTGTGTTATGGATACTAAATGACGGATAAACATACATAAATACATATTTGTAAATATATACTTAATATACATAGGATAACATTGGTGTTTCCTTAGCCAAAATACTTTACTTGTCATTTAAATGTCAAATAAATATTATAGAGGCCAGAGTTTAAGTGTTATACAATCGTAGAAAAAACTTCTCAATATTTATTCTGCCATTGTTGCCCTGCCATTGTTGTAATTAACTTATTAAAGTAAGTTACTAACGATGTAAGGCATACTTACAATAGCGCAACGACGACCTCTAAATGTATAAAATTACTGTAATTTAAGTGTTGTCAATATGAAGGATGTCTTCATTATTGCACACTATATTTGATTACTTTACATACATGTACAAAGTCAAAACAGTGTATTTATAATATTACAAGTTTCGCGCAATATATCTTTTATGATTTTAAAAACAAAGTTAAATTAAAAACTACAAAGTATTTTCGCCTCCAGTTTCATAGCTAGTGCAGAATCCGTAACTTAATATTTATTTCCACTCTACTCGTTTTACTTCAGTTGCTATTTATTAAATATTTTATATTGCAGGTTTCGTAGGAATCTCTATTTTTTCCAATAATAATAATTATAGCCTATATTACTCATGGATAATTTAGTATTCTAAAGGTGAAAGAGTAATAAGAATCGATCGTGTAGTCGTGGTCGTTTCGAAATTTAAAAGTCTTTCCTCTTTATAATATAAGCATGACTATATCGCATGCTTAAAGGAACATCGACCCATTAATAGATAGGTCAGGTTTGAGTTACGTACTTATGCACTCTTTCTATTTCTTACTGAGATCGAATCAATGTTAATCAAACGTTCAAAACACAAGCAGAATTACTAATATATAATTACTAATATATAAATAAATCAGTATCAATTTAATGCGCTTACAAGTAGGACAAGTATTCTTTAGAAGATCTTCTTTTGTGATGTCCCAAAAATCGTATTTTTTGAGTTAAGTCACTATTCCATTAAGCATGCGATATATAAAGTGTGGCACTGGCCCATATTAGTGCCAACCCGGGAAGTTGTAAGAATTGACTATGAGTAATCTTACTGGATGATGGGCAGCTGTTAATACCGCGTATTAGCTTGAACTGCGATCACCTCCCCGCCTGCCCAGCGTGGTGATTATGGTTGATTATGAGATTATATGATTATACAAATACTCCTAATAGAATGTAATCTTTCGGGGAGGCTAATGATTAGCAGTGAACTTTATAAAGCTGTTATGATAATGACCATGAAACAATAAGCAGGTTATGTCAGTACTAGTGCAAAGTCAAGAATTGTATCTGCTATTACTAATAAACACTAAATGCCACGATGTTATGCGATTACTTGGCACCATAAAAGAATTGTTTTCCATGGCCGTATAAGGCCAATTAACTTGATAGTATTTTTAAGCATGAGCGATAATATAGCATCTCATACTCGTAATTAGCAAGAATGTAAAAACTGCCAACGAGATTTTTTCAGGTGGCTTATTAGCGCAGTTTTGTTGCACCACTTTTTAGGCGCAAGTAAAGGCGCTGTATAATAATAATTGTATCACAAAAATATCGGGCGACACCTAGAAATGTATAGACTTCAAGTTCAGAGGGTTTCGGGTTGAAAACCCTGGTCACGCAACTATGATTCGAAGTTTTGTTCGTAATTGTCGCTTGCTCCGTGCCTCGGAAAGCTCGCTGAGCCGTTGGTACTGGCTGTCATGAACATCTATGGCAGTCGTTATTAGGAAGTCAGTGCCTTCTAAAATCTTGATAGCTGATTTAACCATAAAATATCTTAATTTCAGCCAAATCTGGTCAGACCAGTGAGCGGACCCTGGGCAATAATCTTAAGTCTATGCCAACCGTGAAAAGGATATGATGATGATAGTAGTACAAAAAAGAGAAATAATTTAATTGATACTTCCGCTTTTCTTTCAGAATTCAAAACCTTGACACAGTAGTCAGATACGCCGACCGCCACTTGCCAATAGTAAACACACAGGGCGATTTGTTGTTCAAGTCATTTTCGGACATTTTCGACGGCAACGGGGGCATCATGGCTGGTCTGCCAAGGATATATAGCTTCAGTGGGAAAAATATTATGACGGATAATCACTGGTACGTAAAAGGCATGCTATTATTGTTTTACTAATATTTTAAAATTAGTCATTTGAAATTTCATAAACAATTGGAAGTAAGGAAAATTCATCAATTTGTGCTTCGTTATTTCATTAAAAATCACTTATTTTCTATATTATTGGGAGTGTAAAATTTAAAGTGTTTCAATTTTACACTTCCTTACAGAGATTGCATAAACATGGGTGTGTTGGAAATTGAAATGGATTTAAAAAAAACTTTTACAATTCCTGTTAGAAACTTAGCATGCAGAGATGAGTTCTTTTTGTGTGGTGGTATGTAGATGGTTGGAGGTACCAATGCCAATAATCAGTATTATGCCCATTAGGAAAATCCTTTATAAAAAAGTACATCCTAGCATCAGCTGTTCAGTACCTTATAAGATAATCTGGTTTTCTTAAAATGTTAACAAGAGTTAAGTTTTAGGGTTATTATTCATTTCATAAGTGTAAAAACTAGTTGTTTGAAATATGAACCTAATAAATGTTAAATGATTAGGCCTCAAAAAGTGATATGGCACGGTTCCCACGCGAGTGGCGAGAGGGCGCTCGACATGTTTTGTGAAGAGTGGCAGACGAACGACGCCACCGTGCGAGGAATGGCTGCTTCGCTACATTCTCACAAGCTGCTTTCACAGGAGAGGTAACCACAGAATCTATACTTTAAACACACATTCACGATTCTTTCCCCAAAAAGAAGTGGCAGGGGGCATATTATACGCTCATTTTTACTATTAACTATTATATTTTGATACCGTGTGGGTACCGGCCTAGAATAGTGCGACCCGCTCTCATTTCACGGGAAGTCGTAAAACTCGACACAGAGAAATCCTACCGGATGATGGACAGCAGCATCTTTCTGGCTTGAACTACCCCATTAGAATGTTATCTATTAGGGGTTCATTCCATTTCGCTTTGGAATTCTCTACCGGCGCAAATGCTATAGTACTGGGCCTTTTAAGAGTTGGAAACGGCATTTTTGCAGGCATGCATGAGTGGGCGCGCTTGTTATCATCCTTTTTCTACGGTATGAAGTGCTCGTACTTTTCTGGTCAACATCGACTTATATCAGGCAGAAGAATATAAAATCCACATTAAAGAAATAACTGTTTAAAAAAGAGCGTTTTAATAAAAAAAATAATTCGGTACATTAAACAAATAGCCAATTGAGAAAATCTTTTAGATTTTTTGATTTATTGATTCAGGCGTTACTTTGCGAAAATCCAAAATTAATCGAAATTAAAAATATCTTTGTAACTATTCCCGCTCAACTATAATTCACTCTCGTTTCAGCGTTTGTCTTGAAGACATCGTTATTCTGAGGCTCCTCTCTTACCTGAAGAGGTCCTGTGTAAGGGCGAAACATGTGTCGTGTTGAATTGTTTCTTGATTTTTCGATAGTTGCGCGGGAATCGATAGTTGTAACAAACAAAGATATTTTTAATCTATTACTTGCTTAAAATCCTTTTTGGCTAATCTTCATAACAGCAGAACCGTTTTACGGGAATATCCACTAACAACTACATTTTAAATTATAAACATTATAAAGTCCTCTTTTGGACTTCTTGGCGGAAAAGTGAAGCGTCATGTCTGCAGTTTTTGTTTTATTTTCTAATATTTGTGATAATTCGAACATTAATGTGCAATAACGGAAGATTATTAACCGTTAAGTGTTTGTGAACGTACATGAGTGTTGGTAAATGAAACAAAACAGTGCAACATCACTTTTCAAATTTTCTCAAGAAGTCCATGTGAGATCTCAGTATAGTCCCTCATCTTTACTGAGGACTCGAGGGGTTTAGAAGGAGGGGATCTCATTTACCATTTATCATCTTTGTCACCACTCATTGTTATTTACTATAATTTATATGCTATTAATATATCTCTTACTTGACACTGGCTAAATGTGCAAACCGCACAAAGCCATTATTTAAAAGAAAAAAAGTCCTCTTTTTTTACTCTTACAGCTCTATTATTCTATAAATAACCTGTAGGTCACGTGGTTAAAGTTTCTCATAAATATATGCACAGGTTAAAAATAGGTAATTCTATGGCATCTAATTGGCAAATATAGTTTACCCTTTGTTAATACAAATAGATTAATATATCTATATAATTATGTAATGTTTTTTTAACTAGATACGCCTGCAACAACCAGTTCGCTGTTCTTTGCATCGAAGCCACCTCTCATACAAATTTCAGGAAGAAAAGGGATATACCGAGGTAATACATCGTTTATTACAGAGTATCCATTCGGCGTTACGTCCACGACACTAGGGTATCGCAAGCGATCACCTAAGTAAGGCAGAGTACATGAAGCTCAGTCTAAAGGCCTGTCAGTATCGAGTGCCCAGCGTTTCCGTGTTTCGAAAATCGGTTATTACTTTATGTGGTTTTCGTTAAACAAAGTTTTTAGACGCATTATTGACTAGACAGCTTGGTAAAAATTAACAACCGGACACCAATCCGCTTGGGTCCGAATGTAGAAGTGTATCCTGAACTCCTCTCAGTTCGGTTTCTGGATGAACCCTAATAAGTATTGTAACTTAAATATTAATACTGAAATCATGATCTCAGTGTATTATAATACGCCTAATAGCAGGGAAATTCTATTATAAACCTGTTTAAAAAATTTGAACTAATGCTCAAACAATTTACACTAGTCTTCGACATTAGCATTCAACTCAAGCAGCACTTTTATATTAGAAGTCTTTACATTTCCATTCTTATTTTCAGTTACAACATGACTGGAATTCTTGACGATGAAGACTACCTCTATAACTCTGAGGAATATCAGCAACTATTGAATGAGATATTTGCTCAACCATTCAGACAAAACTAGCTTGAATTTTAAGAGAGAATGGAATATGATGCAAGCTACTCTCCACTTTAACTCCACAGTCGAAGAGTCGAGTTTTAGTTGTAAAGCTACGCGCACCTTGTAGGTAACGCCGAGCCAAGTTTGAACAAAGAATAAAATCATTTTTTTTTTATAAATTGGACTAAAGATATCGAGCCATTCTTGGACTTGGAAGATTCCTATTCGAATGAGCTGACAAGCTTATGCCATTGAAAGTTACTAAAACAATGTGTATTATAATAATAAGTTTAGGGAAACGTACAATTAAATTTTATATTATTTAGAGCTATTATTTGTAAATAGTATTTGTACTCCATTTTACTGTTTATAGGTATAGTATAAAATTATGGAATTGTGGCAATAGTTTTTTACGTTGCTCTCCGTTTTACCCAGCTTTGCTATGCTTCCGAAAAGTTTAGTAATAAAATAAAAAAAATCAAAAAGAGGTTTCTTATGTTGTATTAATCTTCCTCTTAATGTTAATATGTACTACTACTACCTTATTTATTTTGAAATAGGTATCTTTTTTTATTAATTGTAATTTGTTATACTGTTTAATATTTCTGTGTATAATTGAGACTTTATTGATTATTGACATTGAATTTTTTTGAGCAATTTACAAATCGTGGCATACACCTATTTCGATTCTAAGGGGCTATCTACTTAAGTCTGATTGTATCCATAAAATATAGTATGAAATAACTCTACTTATTTTCTTTTAAATTTTTAAGTAGGCATAGAAATAATAACTTAAACTATACATAATTATACTTTCTTGACTGAAATTAAAATTTATAAATATTGTAGGCCTTACTTAAAACCACTTTTTATGTATACCTTTGTACTTTAAGTTTTTAAATACCTTTTGTAATCTATTTATGTTTTATGTGCAATAAAGGATTATTATTATAAGTAATTATGAAGGCTGGTTTGAATGGGTAAGTAATCTTGTTACCGTAGTTTCATGATATAGAGCGCTTTATTTTTTGGGACTGCGTCGACTGTTTACCATTAGGCAGACATTATGACGAGTCAATTAAAAAAAAAACTGCATACATACAATCACGCCTGTTTCCCCAAAGGATTAGGCAGAGGCATATTATACGCCCACACCTCGCCAATTCTGTTGCTGGCCCCACGTAATAGATGGCGAGCCTTCATCTATATTTGCCAAAATCTAAGGTAAATAAAATAACGGGAACAAAACAGTTTCAGATAACTAACAACCGTTTTTAAGTAAGGCCATAATGTTGACTGCATAGCACCTAAAAAGTGATTTGTGGCTAATATTTACCTATATGAAAAATAATGATTACCAGTGATTGTTATTCGACAGTAACTAGTCACTAAACAATTATTAGTTTTATTTTTTCTCTATGTTATTGAGTAAGCTTTTGAGGACTATACTAATGTATGACTAGATTTAAAGAAAGAACCATGTAACTTATTTGCAATTTTTAATAGTTTATCATAGGATAAAGTCATGTACCTTATATTGTGTGAATATTTGCTTAATATTTTTTATACATATTACTATTGTGTAGTGAAATAATGGCTTGAACTCCAGAGTAAGGTTAATAGCCTGCAGGTTACCTATCTACAATATTCAAGCCATAACATTGTTTTGTAAAACAAAATAATTTTATATAAAAATCATCAAAGTATTTAAATTTTAAAGTCTTTATAAAATTATACAAGTAGGTACTTAATTATAACTTTAGATATAAATTTAAAATTATATTGCAAACTGTAATGACTTTTATGACGTGAGTCTTAGTACCGGCTTTAACAGATATAAGCGTATTACGATAAAGATTATTTCATTTTAAACCACATAATCTGACAGAGTTGTAAGACAAATGTAAGTATAGATAATTGTAATAACACGACATACCAACACGCATTTACAAGAATTTTAATTTTAGAATAATACAATTAAATTATGAAACTGCTTTCGAGAACGAAGTGAATGTTATGCGTAAAATTAAATTGTTTAAAACTGGAATAAATGTTTACACTGTACTTATGCGCACTTTTATATTTGTATATTTTATACGCCCAACATAAAAGAAATTTTATATAGAGATAGGACGTTTTTATGGAGGAACAAAACATTCATTACTATCACGCCTGTTTCCCTGTAGCGATAGGCAGAGCCATTCGCCAATCATAGGTGTTGTATATGTTACCGGCCAAACCCGATTTTAGGACAAACTAGTATGGCCAAGTCCAAACTAATTTAGGTGGCCTGCATTTATTATAATAAAATGTTTTTTCATACCATTAAAAAACATTTTATTATAATCACGTAATAGGTAGCGAGCCCATTACCTCTTACCAGGAACTTTTATGTTTGCCAAAGCCTCGTCTGTTAATTGACAGGCGCACTACTTGTAGGTGAGTTTGGCTTGGGCTCTTAAGATGTTGGTAGGGTCTTCATGCAAAAAATAAATCTGAGATAGTTATGACTATAAAAACTGCTCCAGTCAGGAAAGTGGGTGATTTTTTTAACCCTTGGGAAAGGGTTAACTAAATCCTCTGACTGAATCTATCGAGAATTGATCAATAAAAAGGAAACGGCATGTTAAGAAACGCCCAAACCAGGTTAAACGATCCGTCGATGTCTCCAATCCAAACGCATCACACAAATTTGTCAGCACAACATTTTATTTTAAAATTCTTCAAACAAAATAAGACCTAACATAAAAACAGTACCTAATGAAAAAATATTCCGCAGCAAGAAATAAAAGAAAACTTCATTTTAATTAAATTCTAAAATGATAAATATTTTACGACACCTTTTGCCAAAACGCAAAGGTGAAGAGGATGCACCATTTTAAACTTCTGCAAAACATTTCAAGATAAAACTCGAGCAGGCACTCAAAGTAACAACCTGTTTGAAATTCTAGTGCATTTTAATTTGAAATAGATCATGTTTTTATGTATTTTGAGATAGCCAAGTTGTTCCCTCTCAGTTTTTACTTTGTATCATAGTAGTTTCAAACAACTTTATTTTTTAATTTTCTTTATGAACTTAGTGAATCCGTGATCAACTTTTTTCAACCAATAAAACAAATTAAAAGAGCGAGAATAGCCCAGTGGCGAGATCCTATACTTCTAATGCAGAGAGTCTAGGGTTCAAACCCACCTATGACTTTCCTAAGTTATGTGCGTAATAATTGCTTGCTGCCTCGGAAAACACGTTTAGCCGTTAGTCTCGGCTGTCATGAACAGCACGATCTATGGCAGTCGTTATTAGGAAGTCAGTGCCTTCTATTCTGACAACTGGTTTAAGCATAGAATGAGGTTTCGCTTTGGGTTGTGGAGGTCAGATGGCAGTCGCTCCATGTAATAACTGATGTTCAGCTAAGTCTGGTTAGATCAGTGAGCAGACTCTGGGACCTGGGCTTAAGTCTGGGGCAACCCAGATAGTGCCAGGATATGATGATAAAGAAAACAAATTAAAATGCCTTAAGAATTGTTTTTCCATCTTGTTTTCAATTGTTTACTTACTTATATAAAGCGTTTAGACACACAACAAGATACGGCAGACTGTATAGGGACAGATAATATAATACTACACGTATTTGTTTATAACTATTATAAAAAGTTTTAGTATCCTTAGTTCCTTATATTTTTTTTATTACAGCCCCCTGATCCGTCCGTCATAAGGTAGGGTGTTTGCTTTTCTATTTTCGAATATATATTGTCGTGTGTATCCAATTGATATCGACCAGTTGTCAGAACATCAGACGAAGCTCTGGCGAATATACAAGTTTCCGATAAGCGGCAATAGGCCACGTCACCTATTACGTGGGACCAACACGGTCGTGGGATTATCATCATTAGCTACGGCTGCCATCACTTAAATTGCCGACGCCGGATAAACACGGCAAGAATCCCGGACATTTGTGCGAAATATGGTTATTTCCCCGGACCCCTCTAAAAAATATACCTTAAAAAGAAAATCATCGTTAAAATTAATAATTTCTTGGTAGGTATTAGAATAAGATTTATTTCAATTTATGGTTTATCGATCCATCAAGGTGGAGGGCGTCCTACACTGCGCTTATTGAACTGAAGTCTCCACTGTACGACACGTTTACCCCAACGGTTATCAGACCTACGGCATATATGACCGGCTCACTGCCACTTCAGCTTCCCGTATCGGTGTTATGTAATCATGCTTGATTGTCAAGTAATGTTATAAGTATAAGTTAATCAAAAATCAGTATAATTTAATAAATACTGAGATGAGTTTCTTGAGGCATTCTTCTCAATCTCGTTGCCTTTTTGGAAGCCTCGTTAGAATCACGACAGACTGACTGACAGATCCCTCCTATAAGAGTAACCGACAGGCTGATAAATCTTGAGAAAAAAACTACAACAGACAGATAACCTGACAAACCTTGACAAATTCTAACAAAGATCCATTTGCTTTTATTTCTTGATTATGGTACCGCTCATATCTCTTTAATTGTTGTTAAAAAAAACTATGGACTTTCCATTTTGTGTTTAAAAATTTGACGAATCTAAATGATCCTGTTGATCAATAAAGACAATAAAGCATATTTTACTTTATTTTGAAACTTAAGACATAAATCGCATTTCTTATGTGTTATTTGCAGCAAAACAGCAAGATATAAAGGGACAAATTATTATATTAAAAAATGCAACTATATCTGAATTCCTCTCCATTCTAACTTAAATTCAACCGTACAAAGTTATCACTCAAAACTTTTAATGTCGCCTTTAAATTTCAATTCCATTTGCAATTAAATTACTGCACTATTAAAGCTGCAGGTTGTGACTGAGAAACTACTACGAGCGCTTTTACTTAATGCAACAAAATAGATTGACGTAGAATACCGTCTTGGAATTGGGTTAATGTTACAAAGAAATCTAAATGTACATACTATAATCAAAATATATAATTTAATTAGGTGTTACTTTGCGGAAATCCTAGGTAAGCAAGTGATGGATTAAAATATCTTTGTGACAAGTCCCGCGCAACTATAATTTCCCGAAAAGTGGAGAAACAATTCAACACTACACTTGTTTTGCCCTTCCTTACCCAGAGCTTCATCAGGTAAGACATCAGACAGACTCAAAACATCGATGTCTTGACGACCAACTCTGAAACGAGAGTCACTCTCGTTCAAGTTGTTCCATGCAGAATGTACAAAAAGCCTCAGTTGCCTAAAAATTATCAAAGAAGTAGATGCAAAGAACTTCAAACCTATTTGCAGCAGTCACAGATTATGTCTGTACCGATTACAATAATTAAATGTTGACTGTTTGAAGGTATGCGTGTATTAAATTGTTGTTATACTTTATTATTATTATTAGCAAAATGACGGTTATGGATGAATGAGTAGTAAATATATTAAGTGTTTAAGATAAATAATACATCTATATTATTAGTATTATATATTATCATTTAATTCTTTGTGTGTTTATATTAGGTCGGGGAAAAAGTCTTTTCGCATAACGTAGGTATAAACTTATTATAAAATTTTTTTGACTGTACTATTTGTGTCTGGCTGGTTTTGGTAACATTAAAAAGGTTCCATTATAAAGAAAAGAAAAAAATAAAAAAAAGTGGTTTCCCGCTATTTTTCATTTGTTTTTCTCTCCGTAAAAATGAGTGAATCTAATGAAGAAATTCGATACATTTTAAAATTTTATTATAAAAAAGGCAAAAATGCAACTCAAGCAGTGAAAAAAATTTGTGATGTTTATGGACCTGATGCAGTGTCAGTAAGAGTAGCACAAATTTGGTTCAAACGTTTTCAGTCCGGAAATTTTGATGTTAAAGATGCACCTCGCTCTGGTCGCCCTGTTACGAATAAAATGGACGCCATTTTTGAAAGACTGGAGCAAGATCGGCATATTAGTAGTTACGATGTAGCTGAAGAACTGGGAATTGACCACAAAACAGTTTTGACCCATTTGAAGAAAGCTGGTTATACAAAAAAGCTCGATATTTGGGTGCCACACGAGCTCACTCAAAGAAACTTAATGAACCGTGTACTCATTTGCGATTCATTATTGAGACGTAATGAAACCGAGCCGTTTTTGAAGAGATTGATAACTGGCGATGAAAAGTGGATCACGTACGACAAGAACGTGCGAAAAAGGTCGTGGTCGAAAGTTGGCCAGGCTTCACAGACTGTGGCCAAACCTGGCCTAACACGAAATAAGGTGATGCTGTGTGTATGGTGGGATTGGAAGGGCATTGTTTATTATGAGCTTTTACCGCCCGGCAAAACCATCGATTCTGATCTTTACTGCCAGCAACTGATAAGATTAAAGGAAGCAGTCGAGAGAAAACGGCCGGAATTGATCAACAGGAAGGGTGTGGTCTTTCATCACGATAACGCTAGACCACACACATCTTTAGCCACTCAGCAAAAATTAAGAGAGTTCGACTGGGAGGTCCTAGTGCATCCACCATATAGCCCTGACCTTGCGCCTTCAGATTTTCACCTGTTTCGGTCTCTGCAGAATTCTTTAGGTTCTGTAAGGTTGACCTCAAGAGAGGACTGCCAAAACTATTTGTCCCGTTTTTTTGATCAGAAGTCCCAAAGTTTCTACAGTAACGGGATAATGTCTCTGCCCACAAGATGGCAGAAAGTTATTCAACAAAACGGTACATATATATTGTAAATAAATGTAAATAAACTTTGAAAAAAATGTCTTGACTTTTTATACAAAAATACGAAAAGACTTTTTCCCCAACCTATTATGTTATTATCACCTTTGATTGTTATTATCATTTACAGAATGCACTGATGACATGAATATCTATTTCATGGAAAGAACGCGTGCCGTGTGGCTTAGTCCTAGAATAGTGCCACCCCCTCTCATCTCACGGGGAGTCCTAGGAGTCGACGAAGAGAAATCCTTCTTGATGATGAGCAGCAGCGTCATTCTGCGTTGCTTATCGCAAAATAAACAATTAATAATAAAAATAAATAATAAATATTTTCTGACAATAACACCAATTATTTAGTTCCAAGATAAGTATCATTAAGAACTCGTGTTATGGATACTAAATAACGAATAAACATTCATAAATACTTTTTTTTTGTAAATACATACATAATATACATAGGAAAACACCCAGACCAGAACAAATATTCATGTTCATGCACACAAAGATTTGTCCTGTGTGGGAATCGAACCCACGACCTCTGGAGTGATGTGTAGGTATACTGACCTCCACGCCATATCGGTCGTCAATTACCGTATACCGTAATACAATTGCTGTATCAATTTATCAAGTATTAAAACATTGATTATTATAACACCCGGAGACTAATAATCCATGCTTAATCGGTTCAGGATAATATAATTATAACTGTATAATAATATAATGAAATTACAATTTTATATGAAATCGTTGTTCCAAATAGACTTTCTGTGATGATTGATTTTCTGATGCTGGCTCGAGACGTTTGAAACTGTGACAATTCAAAGGCACACTCAGCTTTATTTGTTCAAAATCTGAACCCATTAACGCCCTAATATTGAGTACGGGCTCTACATACGGCCTAATATGAATATTTGTTTTGGTCTGGGTTTTTTCTTATATATATAAAATATGTAAACAGTATATATGTATGTTTATTCGTTATTTAGTATCCATAAAACAAGTTCTTTATCATACTTATCTTGGAACAAAAAAATGTATATAATTGTCTTATCTGCCTCTAAATACGACCTAACATTAGAATAGCAATATATAATTTATTTATATATTTTAGCCTAGATGGTATTCTAATGTGTACATTACAGTACAGTTTATTTAGGATCCGTTCCGTAGTATAAGCGGGAAAGAATAATAAGCATACATTTCGTGTTTAAAATATTATTACATACATAATGTCACGCCTCTTTCCCGTAGGGGTAGGCAGAGATCACATCTTTCCACTTGCTACGATCTTGGCACACACTTTTAGCTTCATTCACATTCATTAACCTCCTCATACACGCCTGACGGTTTAGGGTACTTTTGACCTGCCCTTTCTCCAAAATTTTCTGAATTTTGTCATGGATGGTCTTACGTGGTCTTCCCCTCCCAACACTTCCAATCACTTGTCCATCATAAATCACTTTCGTAAGTCTACTTTCATTTATCCTCTTAACATGACCAATACCTTTCTAAGGATTTTAATATCTCTTATATTATCGAGCACAAAAGTCCGTACAAGCGACTATTGAAGATATATGTTAACAATACGATACATTAGGGTACTAAAATGCACTCGCTGTACAGTAAATTGTGCCGCCGGCCATAACTTAAATTACTTCCGATCCAATGGTTAACGTTATCTTAGTTCCTAGACTTAAGTGTCGTTACGGAGTTGTGTAAGCAATACAACTTAGAACAGAGGAAATTTGGACTTTTATCATATGTGTTTACATAATGTTTGAATAGTTCTGAATGTATTACTACTAATTTTACTTTTTTATAACTTTCATATGTTGAGTATGTTCAGTATATAAAAAAAAATTACGCTTGAAATAAAGCGATAAATTTTTATTTATAATATTAATTATACGTATCAGAATTATGAGAACTGACTAAAAAAATATAGATTAGCGGACAAAACAATTCTAGTTACATTTTAAAAGTTCAAGAAACTTGGAAATTCGATATGCCTTTGTGGATTAGTATACTAGTAGTAACCTTTCATATTAAAACGGCCTAACTAAGTTAGATAATATAGCGTCAGAAGGTTTGAAACCCTGGAAAGGATAAGACAGCTTTAAATTTATTACCTTTTAGGAGAAAAATTAGTTTGGAATTTAGTAAAGGGTATCAATCATTTCTGAAATAAGGAAATACCATATAAAATGGAAAACACCTATCACAGTGGTAAAAAAACATATATACACAGATCATATTCTAATAAATATAGAGCATGCGAAGCGCTCGTAGCTCTGCGGAACTCGGTGGTCGGAAACGATCACCGAAGTACAGCAGAGTTTACAGAGGTCAGTCCTTGGATGGGTGACCGTTTGTGTGGCATTTGATATCGAGCGCTTCCGTGCTTCGGAAGGCACGTTAAGCCGTTGGTCCCGGTTATCACTAAATGTGGTAGTCGTTAAGCCATGTTAGAGGCCTAATGGGCGGCTTGATAAATTCTAACAGCAGGACGCCATACACCTGCCTCCGCCAATCCGCACTGGGTCAGCGTGGTGGAGTATGACCCATTACCCTCACACCTTGATTTGTGAGAGGAGGCTCGTGCTCAGTAGTGGGACGTTGATGGGCTGAAATGATGATGAATGATGATGCGAATACTAGTCGAAGAATTTAAAATTGTACAATTCTGTCATACACATGCATGCATAGGAACACGCGTACGTACATACATACATATACGTGGTATACATACTAGTGAGCAAATATTTTTTTCTTTGTTCCTTTTTTTCTATTTCTAGACGACCTATATGGCGTGGTGGCGAATATACCCGCTCTCCGCTCCAAGGTCGTGGGTTCGATTCCCACACAGGACAAATATTTGTGTGCATGAACATGAATATTTGTTCTATTCTGGGTGTTTCTCTATGTATATTAAGTATTTATTTACAAAAAAGTATTTATGTATGTTTATCCGTTATTTAGTATCCATAACACAAGTTCTTAATGATACTTATCTTGGAACTAAATAATTGGTGTAATTGTTGAAAATTATTTATTTATTTATTGTTTCCTATGTAGTTATTCATAAGTAATTTCAAATTTAGTATATTACTATGTTGTCGAGTTTATAAAAACTTTAATCGCCAATATACCCCTAACAGCTACTAAGTGAAGTACCTAAGGATTTCGTATACAGTATAATCATTAAGCAAAAAGCCACATAATACTCTTTAGACAGACTTTAAAAGTCTCTTCGGAATCCGGCTTAAGCTTCTTGTCTGAAGGATGTATAAAGGATGCCTTTAGTTTCTATTTTTATCTCGGAAGCGATGCTGCGGGCAGCTGACTTAAAGTTTTATGGGGAATGCAGCCACGACTGGGGGAAGTTTTGCTTTTAAGTCCTACTATAGTTGCTTGTTTAAACCAAGATATATATTTGAATGGAGTTCTTTTCGTATACTTATGTCTTTGTGTCTTATACAAAGTTTCTTTCAAAATAAACCTATTTGTTTACTTCGAACTATTTAGTGTATATTTTAAATAGTTCCCGTAATAAATAATAATAGCTCTGGCAAACATAACTGTGCCCGGTAAGCGGCAATAGGCTCGGGACCTATGACGTGGCACCAACTATATAATTGGCGAAGTGTGGGCGTATAATATGCATCTGCCTACCCCTTCGGGGAAACAGGCGTGAATGTATGTGTGTATGCAAAGTCAAGTAAAGTCCGTCACAATGACCCATCGAAAAGGTGGAGACTGTAATATCGGCTTTCATGGAGTTTTATAATCAATACACTATAATATGACATTTTCCTACATTTGTATCATCATCATCTCAGCCCATTAACGTCCCAGTACTGAGCACGAGCCTCCTCTCACATATCATAGTGTGAGGGTATTGGATCATACTCCACCACGCTGACCCAGTGCGGATTGGCGGAGGCAGGTGTATGGCGTCCTGCTGTTAGAGTCCTCTAACATGGCTCAACGACTACCACATTTAGTGATAACCGGGACCAACGGCTTAGCGTGCCTTCCGAAGCACGGAAGCGCTCGATATCAAATGCCACACAAACGGTCACTCATCCAAGGACTGACCTCTGTAAACTCTGCTGTACTTCGGTGATCGTTTCCGACCACCGAGAATCGCATAGCTACGAGCGCTTTATACTACAATTTCTACATTTGTATACATTGTTGAAATAGTTCACCATAGTTTATAACCTCGGGAGGAACTTAAAAAGTAGGTATATTGCACTGAAACGCACATCTGTACAGTCAAACTTTATTCAGTCAGTACACGATCTGTATGTTGTAATTGGATTTTGTCTCAATACGGCAGAAATCTTATAAAGTTAAGTAAGAAATCATTAATTAAGATACATCTCACTTGGCGTCATCTTTTAAAAGCGAGTTTAAATTATTCGTAGTATTCTATTATATTTTACATCATTATTATGTAAAATATTTTCTGCATATCCTAAAACTAGTTATAAAAAAATAATAGTATCCATACTAAAACTACGATGTGATGTACAAGATTTTCTATAGGGCATAGAGTATGTAGTATAATGTAGAGCTTATAGCAGGCAGGCAGGTCAAAAGTACCCTAACCCGACGGGCGTGTATGAGGAGGTTAATGAGTGTGAATGAAGCTAAAAGTGTGTGCCAAGATCGTAGCAAGTGGAAGGATGTGAACTCTGCCTACCCCTACGGGAAAGAGGCGTGACATTATGTATGTAGAGCTTATGTCTCTAGCATCTAGAGACCTCTTTTTTATGCTACAACCTTATTGGTATTGCAAAGCGTTTTAAACTATCAACATCTGCCTATATTCGTCTACTGCTGGACATAGGTCTAGATCTTCAGCTCTTCTTTTCCAGCCGTTTTGCGTATGACGTCGCTCCACCTAGCTGAAGGGCGTTCTACACTACGGTTCCTGAGCCGTGGTCTCTACTGAAGAAAACGGCTAAACTAGCGGTTATCGGTCCTAGAACAGATATGACCAGCTCACTGCCACTTCAGTTTGCTATTGAGCTATGTCAGTAGCTTTTGTTCTATCCTGCTCTATAGCCCACTGAGCGACTTTAAACTGATGGGCCAGTCGTACCGTTCGTGTCTATGTCTTGGCATGACATCCGTAAGTCATGACAGGTAGGACGCACTTATTAAACACTTTTGTCTTTAAGCTTTGCGGTATTGCCGACGGAATGACACGACAAAGTTCCTCGAATGCTTCCAGGCTAGCTAGATTCTCCTGCGAACCTCTCTTTTGAGGTTGTTTTTACCTAGTTATTTGCCCAAGGTGACTTTTGTATTGCAAGTCTTGTACGGTTACATCAAAAACTAATTAAACTTTATCCAACGATAAATTTTACATTATAACGACGCGTGGAAAATAATCTTATATCGCCATTCTACCCAAAATTCAGTATAGTGCCATTTTAGCCAATATGCCCAGAATTTTTTACATCTACAGCGTAATCTAATGAAAACCTTCTTGATTTCGATTTCATGTTATGGATATTTGTATGCGGTTTTTTTTACAAAATCCCATAAATTTCAGGCATACAAGAATAAAGAAACTTAGATAGAACGTTGATTTCATGCATGATTTAATAATGATATTGTTCCCACTAATACAATTCGAGAATAATCTCTCCAATGAAATCTCTAAAAGCGTCCCCTAGTGGACAGTAGTGTAACTAACAGAA
The DNA here is from genome assembly GCA_949126915.1 of Musotima nitidalis. NCBI lineage: Eukaryota > Metazoa > Arthropoda > Insecta > Lepidoptera > Crambidae > Musotima > Musotima nitidalis. The sequence continues at coordinate 6,828,315 of OX421429.1, forward strand.
TTTAACGAGAAAGGTCGTATCTTTAAACCACAGACGATTCAACTTAATTGGAAGCCGGAATCCCTGGAAATCAGAGGTTCTAATGTCTTTTGATACCCCTTTGGAGGAGTGAATTAAATGGAGTCGTGGAATTCAAAAAGGATTTTCATTTTTGTTTAAAACTTCGATACTTTTGATGGTTCCTGCGATAGAATATTATAATTTAGAGGACTGATTTTTCAATCTCCACAAACATTTTATGTATCGGATATTTGAACATACATATAAATGTACGTTGTCATTCATCATTTACTATCTCTTTTAAGACATTCTTTTTGGTTGGTTAAGAATTTAACCGTGTGATATTCTAAAAAATCGGCCCAAAATATAGAGAGGACTGCAAATTGTCTAGGTGCTACTTCCTTACTCTTTAAAGACGCTCAACGCCTTCAATATATGGTAACGCACATAGAATATTGGTTTTTCAAAAATTACTTTTTTTTACTTCGCTAATGACATTTTATTTCACATATACATATAGCTACGCCTTATTCCCGTAGGGATAGGCAGAGATTACATCCTTTCCTTGCTACGATTCTGCTACACACTCTTGGCTTATTCCCGCTCATTCGTATTTAAATTGAAACATACATACATACATACACTCACACCTGTTTCCCCAAAGGGGTCGGCAGAGTCACATCATATGCCCACATTTCGCGAATTATGTGGTTGGTCCCACGTCATAGCTAGCGAGCTTATTGCCGCTTACCTTTTTTTTTTTTTTATCGTCGGTAAAAAAATGCTGTTTACGCACTGTCTCCCGGCCAATGGGGGGACCGGGAGGGGAGTGTGGGGCTCACTGCGGCAGACGCAACCACCGCAGTCCTACCCACTAAAAACTTCCGACGACGCCCACCGCTGTTGAAAAAGGGGCAGGGGGCCAGTGCCTGGGTTATTGCCGCTTACCTGGAACATTTGTATTCGCCAGAGCCTCATCCGTTGATCGGCAGGTGAGGTTGGTTGTTTTTGACTCCTGAGATATTGATAGGAGACCTAAACAAAAAGTATTATTTTAAAGTTAATGTTAACTGGCTTAACGACAACCAAATACAGTGTTAACTTGTAAAAAAAAAAAAGTTAATTTAAAGCAGAAGCACAGATAAGTATCTTATTCGTCAAGTTAAACAGTAGGATATAGTCCAGATAAGACTATACTTCTCCAAGTGTTCTGGGAACATGGATTTACCAAGCTTAAATCTTATCTAAAGATCGATCCCTTCGGATTTGCAGAGGGTATTTGAACAAACACGATAGCAGAATAACAAATAGGGTGGAATAATATCGCGTGACGGATCTTTTTTCGTGTCTAAGTCTACATCCTTAGTATACATATAATTAGACTATATGGTTAGGAAGGTTTATAGGGTTGTCTAGTAGAGGTTTTTTTAATAAATAGCATTATCTGAATTTTATAGTACACTAAAGAAAACAGATTCATCATCTCACGTTAAAAAAACAAAAAGGGATAATTTAGTCAATCTGGTTATAATAATAATTTTTTTTTCTGTTTAATAACTAGCCTCATTACATTGCTTTACGAACATAAATTGGGTTAGTAATGCAGTTAATTAAAGTGTTATCTACCTAAACTAAGTAAACTTAATTACTTGTGTCTTAGGTATCCACAATAAATATGTGTAAAACTAGTTTACTGTTACCTTGTTACCTTTTAGTTTGTAAAACTATAAGGTGGTGCCATAGATAAGTTAGATAATGTGACAACAAACAGAATACAATATAATTCATTTAACCTTTATGACGCAGCCTTTCATCACTCAATGCTCTTCTAGATACCAATCCTGAATGTGACCTGTTTGCGGATGGATGGTCGAAAATTTTGTCGGACTGCCTGAGTTATTGTGAAAGAAAGGTATGAATGTGTGCGTGTATATCTTTATGTAACTTATGTCTATTATAGTTAATTTTATTTTTATTTTATTTTAATATTATCCAATTAATTTTTTTAAATTTTATCTGATTAATTTAATTATTGTTGCTGAGTTTAGTTTTGTAAGTGTCGAATTGTATTTTTGAAATTGATTGTTATCTTTAATTACTGTAATTGGTTTTGTACACCGTTTTAATTAAAGTAAAATAAAATAAATAAATAAATGACATCAAACTCATTTTTGATAAAGAGTAAAAACAGGCTCAAAAATATTCAGGCAGCTTTCAAAAATTCCAAACCGTACAGTACCCCTGTTGGAAGCAACCTTTAAAGTTAATAAAAGGGCACATTTTATTAACATCACAGCTAATTGCCGGAAAGCTCGAATGACCTACATCGACACACAACGTGCCACTTCTGACACTGGCGCGTATCAAATGCGGCTCCAGTCTCCGATTTATGAGATGATCTCCACTTGCCCGGAATTAGGCTTTAGGTACACACTTCTGCGGTTGATTTCCCCAAGGCCCACACAATACACCCCGGCTCGAAACGTTTACTTTAATTGCAAAAGTATTTCAGTGGGACGGTGCTCATTAGACAAATGCACACCCCACATTTGGAGTTTAACTTTTGACAGCGGATTCCCATTCGTGATTAAAAAGCAGCGTAATGGAGTGGGGTAATATGTACCAAAGCCTTATTTTAATAATTTTGTTAGGGTTTGTTTTGTTTTAGGATTATATAATTTTTAAGACTAAGTTATGTCGTATAAGTTTCGTCGATATAGCAGTTTTAAATGAAAAGGTTTTATTTTAATTCGCGTTTATTTTAATTATGTGAAATATACTTAAAAAAATATTAAGTCCAAACAAAAATCCCAAAGAATAACTAATGCTCAAACTTGGAAACACAACAAACAAAATCTTTTTCTTAATTTTCATAAAAAAAAAATTTTCACAAGAAAGATAATTTACCTAGTCGTTTTTAAAGGTCAAGCCAGAAGCTTTTCTTTTTATTATTTTTCTTGTTTTAATAGGAAACGTCATAATGACTACGTATTGCCTGATGGTAAACAGTCGATGCAATTAAAAAAAATGAAGGCGCTTTACAACATAGAGTAAGCACGGAACAAAGCGCACCCACTTATTACCTGCTACAATGCCGTTTACGCCCCGCTTATAAGACTCGGGATTATAGGAACTAGGAAACACATGACAGTTAATTCCAGAGCTTGATGGTCTTACACGGATACTACTCACAAAATTTCCTGATTCCAGTCAGCACAGTATGTAAATGGTGCCTACGACCAGCACGTGTTGTTCGGGAAAGGATATGAGTGAGCGGTATAAGATCGAAAAGCTCCTCAGAACACTCACCATAGTGGTTCCGGTAGAAGACACTGAGAGAGGCCATTTCTTTCCAATAAACATACTTTAAAATGATACAAACTAACCGTATCGCCTATATCATTATAATAAAAACTTTTCCATATAAGAAACACAAGTAATATGTTACCTATTTATTAAACAGTAGAAAGTGTTATATATAAACCTCCTTTGATCACCCTCCGAATAGATATTGAAACAGAAATCATCAAAGAACTTAATAGTAACATAGTTGGCACAAAATCAAATGAAAACTTGTTTTATATTGTGTAGACTTACAATATAGCGCCTTCCTCGCTGCCATAGCAAAAGTACAACTAAATGTTATTGCTCTTCATGTGTGTGTTGTAAAAACCACTCCACCTGAATTGGTAGTTTCGTGAATCGTTCTGAACTTTTCCTGTATTACTTACACAGACGAAAGTTGTATTCCGTTTCGCGCCATACTTTAAGTCAACTGAATTTCATATACCTCTAGGACTTTCGAATCTAATTCTTAATGAAACTGATTACCTAATGAAATGTAATACCAAAGATCATACAGTTATATATACATACGTAGTATCCATTTTTTTTTATATATCCATCACATCACAGCACACTAATGTCAACATACATACTATCTTCATACTATCCTGTCTGTATCCTCGAAAGGGTAGATAGAGGCATATTATACACCCACATTTCGCCAGTTATATTGTTGGTCTCGCGTAATAGGTGGCGGTTCTATTGCCGCTTACCGAGAATTTTTATGATTGCCAGAGCCTCGTCCTTTGCACTACTAGCAGGTGAAGTTGGCTTGGACTCCTATGATCGTATTAGGATCCCTATACAAACTAAAATCAATTATTAACGTCAAGGGATTCAACTCATTATTAAACTAGAAATCTATCGCAAGTGTCTTCCCAATGCAACGTTATTCTCGTTAAAATAAAAAAAAGTTTAGTTACTGTTTTTTGTTAACTAGGCAACTCATTTAAGTCGAAATTTATCCATATGTGTAAACAACTACAAAGTAATTTGACTCTTAGGTGTCTTTTATTAACATAACTTCAGCATTATTTAAAAACCATATTTCGCGAAGCTGTATCTTCATCATCACTGTATTACAATTCTATTATTACGTCTCAATTCATTTGATTGATTCGTAAGTAAAGCTTCAATAGACCGTGAGATCCCTTTATTTATTGAGTTTCATTGACCAAACCTTCCCGTTGATAAACTACCTCATAGAAGTAATAGAGTCAAATCATGTAGCTATCAATAGATCACAGCACATCTGCAGTCATCGTCCAATCTGTAATAAAAGAATATGGCGATCATAAATTTTAGTGACGTCTCACAAGCAGGGCTTGTGAGAGGGTAGCCATAATGTCATGGCTGAACACAGTACCTTAAATAAACGAACAAACTTACTTACGCATTTAAAACATTAGCAGTAAGAAAGTGATAAGGGCTTTGACTATACTAATGATTATATAAGAAAGACGTGTTAGTTACACTATTTATAACACAGGAACGGCTGAACTGATTTGCCTGGAAATTGTTAAGAAGGTAGCTTAAAACAAGGCGGCCGACATAGGATACTTTTTGTCACGATTCCGTGAGACGTGTCATAATTCAAGGTATAACAAAACGCAATGGACATGGAATAACAAAACGCCAATTTCTTTCTTCAAAAGATAGCTGAAGTTATAAGCTAGTTATCAGATTCCCGCGAGTACTCGAGTACCCGTAGGACACGCGGACGAAGTCGCAAGTGGCTGCTAGTATTATTATTGAGAGGAAAGATTCAACTTTTTGATGGCCGAAGCAACGCAAACAGCATTGCTTCGGCTACGAAACTACAGGACCGAACGGCCGAAGTAATACACAGTTGCATTCTTCATAATTACTCGCGAATTATGTAGCTTTAAAAAATGGAACATAGGCTATATCATTAATAGAGTTAAATATGGGATCCCTAAAAGAACTACAGTAATATAAACCATGTAAAAAAAAAATTAGGTCACGCCGGTGAAACCTTGGACAACAGCAAGTTCTATATATACCCATGCTCTTATCATTGCCGCAGAGCTAAAGGTTTTTAGTTCCTACAATTTTCATTGCGAAAAATTTTGCTGTAAATTCCGAGCACGTTCATGTGATGATAACTAATGCACCTGCCTAGACGTAATACTAAAATTTTTAACAAATCTTAAAATAACAATACGTAGGTAAAATATCCTACAGGCATGGCATTGGTTTATGTAATTCGAGACATTTCATAGTGCTAGACGAGTTTTTAATTTTCCGATATCATACTGCCCCTACTATAGAAAGGTCTCTGCAGCGATCAAAATGTGATCAGTTCCGCGTGAGACGAATTTTTATGCGTACCCTACAAAGCCTACGAGATAAACGAGGATCGACAGAAAAACCGCGCTTGTGAGTTATTCCTATTCGAATGTTTATTGATATTTTTACAAAGATTTATTTTTAATTTGCTTTTTATATAAAAAGTTTTCACGTGCTTTTTTTATGTGCCTTTTATTTTTACATGATAATGGGGGCGGCGGGTTGTATTTTAAATCCATTCCAGTTACAGAGATGTATTAGAAATTATATTGTGTCCTGTGAACACAGCGTAACCTTCCAACCAAAAACAATAAATAAAAATTAATAATGTAACTAAAAGAAGGTTGCACAGCGAAGACACTCGTGATAGACTTCGAGCTATGTGATAAGGAGCTGAATCCTCTTAACTTGACGTTAATGATTGATTTTGGGTTATACACCCTAATCCACCAAGACCTTAAAAACTCAAACAGACCTTAATTACAAGTGGAACACCTATCGATCAATGAACGAGGCTCTGGCAATCATAAAAGTTCCCGGTAAGCGGCAATAGACTCGCAATCTATTACGTGGGACCAAAAATATTATCGGCGAAATGTGGGCGTACAAATTATGCCTCTGCCTACCCCTTTGGTAAATTGGCGTGATTGTATACATGTATGTTGAAATACAGCGAAAGAGTTCTATGTAGACTATTTGTAGTATTGTTAACAAAGGTAAAAATAATTCAGTAAAGTATTAAATTAAACACATATAGGGAAATGAACGTGAACGAAACGAAATACAAACAGCAGGGTGATACCGGGTATCAAAGAGAACATTAATTTAATAAGAAACTGTAAGAGGTTGTGTGTTCCGCACTCCCGGATATTGGTACCGATTCAAATCTGGGTCGGATCGGTATCGCCGTTCGCCTTTTATTGGCTAAAAGTAATTGCATGACTATATAAGATTCGATTTATAAACCTCGCATTGTCTGATTCTCCGATTGGTTATTTATAAATTTTATATGAATACAGCGTTTTATTCCACACAACTTTCCGTAATGGGAACTTCTACAGGTTAAAACTTTTATAAAACAAAATTGAATGCTTAAATATTAGCACCAACGAATTTTTTATATTCTTGTGGAGTATCAATCGAAAAATGAAATTATGTAAATGACAATATTATTATGTACCTTCATTATCATCATATCGGCCTTAAAAAGTCAACTGCTTAACATTAGCCTCCGCAATAGATTACATTCTTTTTGGGTGTATCTGCTTATAATCACCGGGCAGGCGGGTTGGAGATCGCAGTTCAAGCCAGTACGCACGATGACAATAATCCGGTAACATTTCTCTTTGTCGACTTTTACGACTCGGGTACCACACGGCTCAATTACCTTATAAATATCTTATAAAATAAGATATCATAGAAAATGTCCTAATAAGTATTTTATTGTATTTTTTTTATTCTATTTTGGCCCACAAACAGTATTAAATTAAATGATATGGGCTAATGTTATCGCCTCGTTCTATAATACGATACGACCATCGTTTATTATCGTTATCGCATCTTCTGGTGTGTATCGTGTCATGATACGTCTAATAATTTCGTATGTTAGTCAAGTAGTTTAAAAGATCACACTAATGTGCCTTTGTTATGATTTTGATCTAAATTGTAATATCTCATAGATCCACTATCAGTATGTGTTAGAGGTTTGTGAAATCATGATTATAACCGACTATTATGATGTGATAACCGTGGTTGTATTCACGATTTCACAATATTTAATTTTTATGTGTGTAGTTATGTAAAGCATAGTTCACAGGGTCAGTAGTCAGATAGTCAGCCATCGATGAGTGACCGTTTGTGTTGCATTTAATATCGTTAGGTCGGTTACTGGTGATAGTAGAGATTAGTTTCACAAAAAACAATTTGACAGACTATTTTTTTTACCGTCAACCTATTTATAAACTGTAGTTTGCAATAAATGTTTTTTGGACCCAGTTTAAACATCGGATAGTTTTTACCTCGATAAAATTCCAAATTTCCACGTAATATCCAGAACCAAAATCTACGCGAGCGCGAATCTGGTTATAAAATTAAATAATAATTAACTTGGCTGGGCTATATTAACCGCGGAATACTGTTAGGGCGCGGACAATGCATTAATTATGCACTTTTCTGCTCTTGGTGCATCTCACTGCCCTGGGTTGTAAAATACAACAGAACTACTAAAAAAGATGAATAGAAATACAACCATACGCTGGTCAAGGAGTCTTGACGTCGGTGCATACAAGCGACATAAGATCGATTGCGATCGATTAAGAACTATTGCAAAAGCCTATGATTACTTCATCTGGCTCGACTTCAAATGGCTGAAATTATAAAAATAATGATGATGAGAATTAGACAACTTTATTTAACTGACAAATAGTGTATATCTATTTCGTATCGATTTACATGTGTAGATATTGTTCTTATGACTTACGTAATAGGAAAAGAAAAACAAAAGCCTAGCGGAAACAAATAAATAAATAAGACATATTATCCCATTTGGAAAAGCATTTTTAAAATTTTGTAGAATCTTAAACTGAATCTTGATGTGCACAATAATATGTGCATTGCTTTTTACTCCGCACACTTCAACTTTAACTTCAGTTTAGGTAGGCTGGAAGATATATCTATTAGAGATAAGTTCCCCTTCACTTTTATATGTTATATATGTATTATTATACATACAATACATATATAAAATATACATGTAACGATTAGCTGCCTGAGACTATATTTATTATTTTGTATAAGGATTATCTTCAACTAAGCCGATAAAGAAAAATCACCACAATAATTACAGCTTTAAGCAAATTTATGAACACAGTTAGGTATGTACATAAAAACTGTTCGGTCACTATATTTTTTTAGTGAATTTTCCTCGAACAGTTGGTCAATAAAATGGTTGTTCTTATCGCTTAGTATCAGGTGGACTTCGTGGACAAATTTATGTCAAATTTACCGACATAAAACAAAACATGGAAATTAAGTAATTATATATACATACATACAATCTCGCCTGTTTCCCCGAAGGGATAGGCAAAGGCATATGTACACACCCACATTTCGCCAATTATATTATTGGTCCCATTGGGCCTATTGCCGCATTTGGTGAACATGTTTAGATAGATAGATAAAACGTTTGATTCCTTTAAATAATGCAATTTACATAAAAACATATCCCACAGAACCGTTTGAAAACCAGTCAAAGTCTGATTTTATGTACAATTATGTCCGCCAAAGCCTCGTCCGTTTATCGGCAGGTGCACCACTTGTAGGTGAGGTTGGCTTGGGCTCCTTAGATGTTGATTATAACATATGTAACAAAAAAGATTGTCCAAGGATTACGTAGAGATAATAACCGCAGATATAGCTAACAAAATAATCAATAACCATACAAAAGATTAGATACGAGCAGGTGACTGAATATATCAACTTATTTTTGCAGTGATAGACTTAGTGATTTGACACGACTTAATTTACTGTGATATAAACACGTAAAATGGAAGAACTGGCAGAAACAGAAACAAATGTGCCAAAAAAAAAACATTTCCTAAAATTTCACGAAAGAATACAACTAAAGTATCATGAGCTGCAAAAGAAATTAGAAAAATCTAAATCGTTTGATTCATTATCTATGGCCAGTGACGACTTAAGTTACAAAGAAAATATGTATTCAAGTAATATTGATTTGCGAGAAAGTGATGCGGTCAGTTATAGCGAAGCTGACGAACACATTAGTATAACAAGTGCAGTATGCCATGATATAGCGCGTGAAGTGAGTTTCGAGGAAAACGTCAACAACGATGATGACTGGGAACGAATAGAGACTGATGTTTGTACTGAAACACGTTTTAGCTATGAATCGTAAGTAAATCTGAACTTTATTAGTTTACAGTTTTTAGATGTTATTTTAATATCATTTAGTTCGACAGTTCTATTGTTGGTCTCAGTTCCCAGCCAGAGCCTCGTCCGTTGATCGGCAGGTGCACCACTAGCAGATAAAGTTAGTATGGGCTGGATAGATCTTGGTAGGAACGCTATACACCCTTGTCGTTTTTTCGATGCCGATACCGCAAAACCTACCAGTTCTACCTGTCATGACTTACGATGCCGAGACGTGGACTTGAACGGTACGGCTGGTCCATCAGTTTAAAGTTGCTCAGCGAGCTATGGAGAGGGCTATGCTAGGTATATCTTTGAAGAATCGGATTATAAATGAGGTGATACGACTAAGAACAAAGGTTACCGATATAGCCTAAAGGATTAGCAAGCTGAAGTGGCATTGGGCCGGACATATACGTAGGACCGATCACCGTTGGGGTAGACGTGTTCTTTAGTGGCGACAGCGTTTTGGAAGCGCAGTTTAGGACGCAAAACGGCAAAACGGCTGGCAGTGGTTGGAGACAAAAAGCTGAATATTGAACTCAGTGGCGTGCCATTGGAGAGGCCTAAGTATATCCAGCAGATGACAAATGTAGGCTGATGATGATAATGATGAATCAGTAAAAGATTTTTAAATCAAAACCAAAGAGTTTATTGATGAATTCGATAGAAAGCAAGGCTTCATTATCTAAGAAATAGACTTGTGAACCATACTACGCAATTGAAGTACGTATTTTATTAATTATCCCCTAAAGAATAATTGTAAGTAGTAGTAACATTGTGGTCAATCTTCTTTTGCAGTCTCAATGAAGTTGGAAAAGAGAGTGACGATAGCTCGAGCCGTCCAACACCATCCCCAAGAACGATAAAAGAACGAATAGAATGTCGTTTTCAGGCCGCCAAAGAGAAAAGAGAAAGAAAGAGAGTGGAAAAGGAGAAACTGCTAAAAGAAAAACCACAAAAGGAGAAAAAGGATAACCGTGAAAAAGTTGAGAAGGTAGTCAAACTTTTAGTAAATATCGCTTATTTTAATTTTAGACGCTGCCTACTGGGCCATTCAAAACAATCAGATTTAGGCCGGCGTGCACAACAAGTTCGAAAGTAGATTTGAGCTAAGTTTGATGTAAAATATCATTATATTTCAGTCATTTGTATGAAGTTGAGAGGGACAATGATGTTGTTGTGCAAGAAACCCTAAACTATGATTTGACTTGTTCTATTCCGGGACTTGACGGGTTAACAACAACCATCATGTTTGTAAACGTGAAATCCAAATAATATGTTTTATTGTATTTTTCAGTTCATATTAAGCAACTCTATAAAGGATAAAGCCATCAAAATAAATAGAAAAAGTAAAATAGCAACTGTAACAATAGCTTTAATAGATGCCACATATGTTGAACCTGCTGTTGAAGAGAGAATGCAGGTTTTACAGTGTAGATTCAGGTAAACATACATTTTTCAATACTGAATAATTATTTGAACTCCGTGTCTCGGAAAGCACGTTAAGCCATTGGTCCCGGCTGCCATGAACATTTATGGCAGCCGTTATTAGGAACTCAGGGCCATCTGACATGTACTTGCTTCGGCAGTACATACACTAAAATTGGAACGATACAGAAAAGATTAGCATGGCCCCTGCGCAAGGATGACACGCAAAATCATGAAGCGTTTTGTTGCGAGACTGTTTGAAAGGGTTACCGCGGCCTTGGTGCTATAGGCTCAAGAAAGAACATGGGTGGTTTTTAGTCAGTAAAAGTCTGACACACCCTTCCGCTTGAACCCACAGCGGAAGAAGTCAATTGATGATTTTCCATCCGAAAAAAAAGGGCCATCTAACATCCTGACAGCTGGTTTAACAATTGAATTTCGGAGATCAGACGGCAACCGTTTCGTTAATAACTGAAATTCAGCCAAATATGGTTGAAACAGTGAGTAGACCCTGGGCCCTAAGTGGGAGTGCTGTAAGGGGTAGCCATTAAGCCATGTTTGTACGTAACCTAATTTCAGCCCATCAACGTTGGTATGATTATTATAATTTGTTTACCTCAGCCCTCTTTATTTATATTTATGACAAAATACATACAATCGCAAAATATTATTTTCATCACCTCATATTAAAGTGAATGAAAATATATAACACCCGTTCCTAAAACAAGACTCCCAAATAAATCAGCGTATCCTAGAACTTGTTCTTTCTGTTCGCGGGAACGTAATTTCAAGTTAGGATCAGGATCCAAAATACTTGACATAGAAATGTGTTTATTAAAACTGAATTTGCATATAATGTCAGTTAAACAATTTTTTATATATACATAGTTTTGTGTCATGTCTTTAGAATTATGCGTAATTTATTTTTGATTATCTGATTGTAATACTCTATTATTAATTTGATCAAAAACCTAATGTGATTAGTGTCGTCAATAACTGCCACGTCAATATCCTTTGTATGTGTATATGTATATGTGAATGTAGTTCTAAATAATCATGCTATTTGTTTAGTATTCATATTGTCAATCATAATCAGTTTATATTGGCTATGGTAAAGCAAGTATGTAAATTTAAATAAGCATATTAATCTGACCATGTTTTTAATGAACATTACACTTTCAAACAGAGCGGTGGCTCGAAACTGGCACTTAGATTCACTTACACTTAAATATTTTTTGTTTTATTAATTGTTTGGTTGCAAGTGAATCTAAGCTTCGTGATTTTAGTATAATTATATTTTAATTGTTTTTTTTTTATAATTTTGACGTTTTCAAGTACTATGTAATAGTTTATGAAATAAAAAGTTTTTTCATTTTCAAACCAACCTCACAGATTAGGAACAGAAAAATTCAAGTCCAAACTAGTAAAATGCAAAGGTTTGAAGGTGAAATGGCAGGAGCTATTTAATTTTTCCATGTACGAAGATCATACTACTCTGGAGCTCAATTTATGGGACAAAGATGCATCGATAGGGAGGTAAGATAGATTATCAATTTTTTAAATAATCGTGGCAGTGATCAGATGTTCGATTTCTCTCCAGATTACCGTGGTCGAGTTGCTATTTTCTAGTTAAAAAATCGTCTCATAACCTATATACGGCATTGTAATTGTATGGTGATCCTACCAAGATCTTAGGGTCCCAAGCCAACCTCACCTGCAAGTGGTGCACCTGCCGATCAACGGACGAGGCTCTGGCGAACATAGTGCCCGGTAAGCTACTATAAACTATATAATGGGCGAAGTGTGAGCGTTTAATACGCTTCTGCCTACGCCTTCGGGGAAAAAGGCGTAATTGTATGTATGTATGTAAATGCAAAAAAAAAATAACAGGAAATAGTAGAACAGTCAACCACGATTACTCAAACTTCTGATGTAACTGACTTGTGCTAGCACTATATAGCCAAAGCCATATATTTTCGCCAAGCTTAAACTGATTTGTTTTACTTATACTAAAGATTGTGACCCCAACCTACATAATATATGATTCTCAAGTTATCCATCTAATGTAGGTTACTCCTAATTTAATACTGTTTACTAAACTTGGGCTTCTCTGGAGAACCAATATTAACGACTTGATTGGAGAAGAATCAAGCACAAAAGTCGTTTTCGTTATATTTTTTTTATTTCACGTGCTACCCCATTTAATTGTTATCATTATTGTCAAGATGAATTTTGGCAATATTCTGTGGGTATTGTAAAAATATCAAAATGTTTCTCAATTCTCCAAGCGTGTTATTTAAATCACATAACTATATTACTTTTATTCCATTTGCTTCGCTTAAATAATAATAGAAAATATTAAAAAAAAATACAATTGAAATAATCTGTTTAGAAATCTGTTAGATTCATAGTTATCATTCTAGTTGCATCGAAACTATTGCTCATTAATTCATTTTACATACATTAGAGCAGTGATAGACTTATTAGACCTGGAAAGAGAGAAAACACATCAACTGAAAATAGATGTTGTGGAAAACCCAATTGCTAAGATATTCGTCTTGTTGACAATCAGCGGGATATCATTCCTGATTACTGTTACCGAAATAAATGACTTAGAAAACACTCAACGGCAATTAAAATCAAGACGAAAGGTAAGCGAAACTCAATACTGTGTTATAATTTATTGACTTACTCAATCTCTTCATTCACCATCACCTCAACTCATTAACGTCCCACAACTGATCACGGGTAGATGCACTCGTGCTTAGAAGCCCAAGCCGACCTCACCTGCAAGTGGTGCACCTGCCGATCAACGGACGAGGCTCTGATGAACATGACAGTGTCCGATAATGAGTTCGCAACCTATTACATGGGACCAACTATATAATTGTGGGCGTATAGTCTGCCTCTGCCTACCCCTTCGGGGACACAACCGAGAAATTATGTATGTATGTATATAACTGAGCAAGGGCCTACTTTAATGAACCGAGTTGTAAGTGTATGGGATTTTACTCCACCACGCGGACTCCGAGAGGATTGGCGGAGGCCGGAGTGCAGGGTACTGCTGTTAAAATTTTTAAGCCGCCTAATTAAACCACTAGTTTGGCACCACCACTACCACATATTAAAAGATCAGATATGACTGTATACAAAAATGTGACAGCTTGTATAAGGCTTTCTTCTATTCGTCGTTTAGTTATTAAAAACAAATATACGGCAGGATCGATTTCTGTGATCTGTGATTTGTTGAATTTGTCTTCGCCCCGAATAGCAGAGTAACTATAAAAAAATCAGAAATATTCATTCAAAATAAACTAGAAAGGTATTAAAAGAATAGAAAATACTTGAATTTAGGCGGTACGCAGTTCGCCAAGTCAGCTAGTAAATAAAATGAGATTTGATTTAAGTCTGATTTATCGCGTTCGTTTAGTGAGTCAAACCATAATAAAGTGAACTCCAAACTTAGTTATCATAATTTATACTGATACCAACATTGGTTGGACTCTGGTTCCGTGAAACATTTGTGATATCAGTTAACTTATACCAGTCTGTCTAGGATTTTCTCACTTTTGGAATTTCACAAAAAAATTACCCCTTCTTCTGAAAAAAAAAATTTGCACATACAATTGAAAAGAAATTTTTTTTTAAAGTTAAGTGATTAAAACTTAATTTTAATCTTATACGATAAACCTTTTTAAATTAATTTATTTTACAATTGATACCGTAAATGCTCATTGTACCTTTAATTAAAAAGCGAATATTCCATGTAATCGCTTAACTTTATTTGTTTTTATAAATGTTTGAGTTCTGTTTTTTTATATTTCTTTGATAATTAACATTACACAAGCCACTACCATTGTCATACTAAAATAATACTTGTTATTAAGATCATCACTAAATATGCCTCAAATATAAATATATATATATATACTCTTTAAAACAATAATATTATTCTACGTAACAATGAATTCATAAATACTTTAAACTGCAACTTTTTGCAAGTCTGTAAAAATAGTATACTTTCAGAAACCTTTTTCTTAAGTCAATGTATTAAATAGTAACAGCAGGGAATAGATCACGTCACACATATTACCCATATTTATTGCAAACTTTGTTTTAGATTTATGATTAATATCCTACCTACTAATATTATAAACGTGAAAGTTTGTATGTGTGGATGGATGTTTGTTACTCTTTCACGCAAAAACTACTGGAGCGATCGTGATGAAAATTTGTACGAGTATAGCTGCAGTCCTGGACTAACATATAGAACACTCTTTATCACGATATTTCCCAGAACGGGGACCACGCGGGTAAAACCGCAGGGCGCTGCTAGTAATATAATATTAGATTTATGATTAACATTATTGTCTATTATTTTAATTTACAGTCTTGGTACCGTCTTGAAACCAATCTTAACAATGTAGGAATGCTCTCCGTAATAGTATATGGAGCTAAAGGCCTCGCTGCTCATGATTGCTATTGTGTGTTGAAAATCGCCAACAGCAGACTACAAACACACACGGAATATAAAACGAACGACCCTAATTGGATGAAAATATTCACTTTGTAAGTATATTCAAGTTAATTAGAGCTGGACCTTTGCTGAAAAGGTCATTCGTAAACTCATTGTGTAATAACACTGCTTAGTAATTAATTTCTTAATAAAAACAGGTACGTCTGGGTGTCAAATCGTATCTCCTGTAGGATCATTAATATTTGTATGCCACGGCAAACTTGCTTTGCATAAACTGAATCGGTGAATTTAGACATAGGTAAATAAGATTTACTTATAAATTTACGTTACTCCAACTTACATTCGAATGACATTTTCAGGAGCGGAAATCCAAAAATTCAAACATACCGTACTACTTTTTAAATCATAGGATTTGTTTCGTAATTCTAATGCCCAATAATTTTGATTCTACAGCGCCGTTCAATCGAGATCGCAATATACGTGCAGAAAGCGCCATCGGTCACGGCAGTGGTACCTAGTTAGGTCTTAGTCTTCTTTAACAAAGAAAAGTAACTATCACAAAGAACCAATCTCAAAACGAAGCCAAATTGGGAAATTTTTAAATGTTGTGTATATTGAATTGATATACATTGTTTACTAAAAAGTATTTTAATACACACTACTCTATTGTAAAACCTTTTATTGAATAATTATTTAAAAATAATGTTAAAAAGTAGTTCATAGTAGTTCCACTCAATTATGATAAACAGAAAGAAGTAAACTACAATAATCGAATTAAAAAAAGTTCCGTTTTTTCTTTCCAGCCAGCTAAGAGACATCACATCTATACTTGAAGTATCAGTATTCGATGAGAAAAAAGTCGAGGAAATCGGAAAAATCTCAATTCCATTGCTCCGTATAAACAACAAAGCTAAAGTTTGGTACGCCCTCAAAGACCACACACAAAGGGAACGGGCCAGGGGGACTAATCCTAGAATATTGTTAGAAATGAGGACCTCTTGGAATCTTGTGAGTTTATTTTGTTATTTTATAGGATTCTCTCTGCTTTTGTTTACTTGCTCTTGTAAATGCCTGGCTTTCTTTTATTTGTTGATCATTCAATGGATATATAATGGATGGTAATATCAAATGGAAATACTACAAAGTACGTAAGTATAGCTCTATGAAGATTCTTATCATTCTGAATAGCTTTGATTTTACATACGGAACTAAAGGGGCATTGTTTTAGAGGAAAACCTCCATTAAATACATTGCAGTAGAGTTCACTTTTAGCACTCAGATCAAATTAAAAATATGAAATGTTGAAGCTGGCTAGCTGTTTGCCCACATCGCCACAAGCTAGAATATGATAGGAAATATATGTGTTTTATTTGCCTATACATAATAGAAGTATATAAAAAAACCCTAAAAACAAATTTTTATTGGTTTAGTCGCAGACTATAACTGAAACAGTAATTTTGAAACAGTAATTATAATTAAATACAAATACAAATTATTTATTCAATATCTGTTTTTACAATTTCTGTGTTATGTATGATTGAGGATTTCTTTTAATAATAATAATAATAACTATGAATCATTATAACGGCAGGACAAAACTAATCCAGAGAAAGAAAGCGTTTACAATTACATATCTCTCATCTAACTATATAACACAATCTAAACATATATTGTTTATGTTTATAAATATTGCTGTATGAAATCGCGTTTTGTTGTACCTACTATATCCCGATTTTGTTAAAATCCTTACAATGGTCTGACCCGAGACCACGATATAATTTTGTCTCCAATTGCAGTTCAAAGCAGCAATACACGTTATAAATCCAAAAGAAGTGGACCTACTAGCGGCTGATGCAAAGTTTGACAGAAGAATATTCGCAAGGAATATAGCCCGGGCTAAGGCAGTCACTAACTGGGTATTAGATTCTATTAAGCTGATGAAGTAAGTCTAGGAATAAATTTAGTTATTTATTTATTATAATTATTTTACAAAATTTTATAACAGTACTTCATCATCATCATCATTATCATATCAGCCATTTGAAGTCCACTGCTGAACATAGGCCTCCTTAATTGCTTTCCACGTAGATCGATCCTTAGCAGCCTGCCTGCATCCACCGGCTCCCTGCCGCCCTGACCAGGTCATCGGTCCATGGCGGGGGGGCCGCCCTCTACTACGCTTGCTGATTCGTGGTCGCCATTCAAGAACCTTAACATTACTTAGTGTGTCACAAAAACCAACATTGGTTTTACTGGACACTGCCATTCGCCACTATTATAGTAATTCACAATTTGATATATCTTCGGTAAGACAAAGGCATATTTGTCAAAAATTGTGAAAATTAGTTAGGTATGCAAAAGAGTTTTAAAAATGCCTTTTCGACTGGTGGGATAAAGATACCATAATGTATAGTTTGCTTCATGTATAGGAGAATTATTTTAGAGTAATATTAACTAAACAAAATCGCATTAAGCGCAGAAAAAATCTTGAAATGGCTCTCCTGTAAAATTGCAAATACTGCAATTATGCCCTTGTTTTACCGAAGTAGCGATATGAGGTCCTACAAAATATAAATTAATTGACGGTCGCTCCCAGAACACAATGTCGTACCAACCGGCTTCATCCGAGCGCCCCACCCGATCACCTCACCTCGTTACTCATTCTGCTCCTTACGATCACGTTAACCATAATAATAATAATACAGCCTCGGCACACACGGGGTGATATACTGATACGGATTTTATTATGAGTATTTTTATTTCATATTCATATATTTATTTTAAATAAATAGTTTAGATGTATAAATAATATATATATATATATATATATATTAGGTCGGGGAAAAAGTCTTTTCGCATAACGTAGGTATAAACTTATTATAAAATTTTTTTGACTGTACTATTTGTGTCTGGCTGGTTTTGGTAACATTAAAAAGGTTCCATTATAAAGAAAAGAAAAAAATAAAAAAAAGTTGTTTCCCGCTATTTTTCATTTGTTTTTCTCTCCGTAAAAATGAGTGAATCTAATGAAGAAATTCGATACATTTTAAAATTTTATTATAAAAAAGGCAAAAATGCAACTCAAGCAGTGAAAAAAATTTGTGATGTTTATGGACCTGATGCAGTGTCAGTAAGAGTAGCACACATTTGGTTCAAACGTTTTCAGTCCGGAAATTTTGATGTTAAAGATGCACCTCGCTCTGGTCGCCCTGTTACGAATAAAATGGACGCCATTTTTGAAAGAGTGGAGCAAGATCGGCATATTAGTAGTTACGATGTAGCTGAAGAACTGGGAATTGACCACAAAACAGTTTTGACCCATTTGAAGAAAGCTGGTTATACAAAAAAGCTCGATATTTGGGTGCCACACGAGCTCACTCAAAGAAACTTAATGAACCGTGTACTCATTTGCGATTCATTATTGAGACGTAATGAAACCGAGCCGTTTTTGAAGAGATTGATAACTGGCGATGAAAAGTGGATCACGTACGACAAGAACGTGCGAAAAAGGTCGTGGTCGAAAGTTGGCCAGGCTTCACAGACTGTGGCCAAACCTGGCCTAACACGAAATAAGGTGATGCTGTGTGTATGGTGGGATTGGAAGGGCATTGTTTATTATGAGCTTTTACCGCCCGGCAAAACCATCGATTCTGATCTTTACTGCCAGCAACTGATGAGATTAAAGGAAGCAGTCGAGAGAAAACGGCCGGAATTGATCAACAGGAAGGGTGTGGTCTTTCATCACGATAACGCTAGACCACACACATCTTTAGCCACTCAGCAAAAATTAAGAGAGTTCGACTGGGAGGTCCTAGTGCATCCACCATATAGCCCTGACCTTGCGCCTTCAGATTTTCACCTGTTTCGGTCTCTGCAGAATTCTTTAGGTTCTGTAAGGTTGACCTCAAGAGAGGACTGCCAAAACTATTTGTCCCGTTTTTTTTATCAGAAGTCCCAAAGTTTCTACAGTAACGGGATAATGTCTCTGCCCACAAAATGGCAGAAAGTTATTCAACAAAACGGTACATATATATTGTAAATAAATGTAAATAAACTTTGAAAAAAATGTCTTGACTTTTCATACAAAAATACGAAAAGACTTTTTCCCCAACCTACTTTTACTACTTATTTTTTAATATAGGTATATATTATATTATTTAAATATAGAAGCACTCAATGTTATTTTTTTATTTTAAATAATTAATAAATATTTCACACAATTACACCAATTATTTAATTCAAAGATGAGTATCATTAAAAACTTGTGTTATGTTATGCATACTAAATAACGGACAAACATACATAAATACTTTTTTTTTGTTAATATACATAGGAAAACACCAAGACCAGAACTAATATTCATATTTAGGCACATAAAGGTTTGTCGTGTGTAAGAATCGAACCCACGACCTCAGGAGTGGAGTGCGGGAATTCTCGCCACCACTCCATATCGGTCATCGAAATATTTACAGTACACACATATTTGTTTGATCTGACTTAATATCTAATAGCGATATTTATTAGAGGCACAGTTATTATTTTTAGAAAACGTGATGTAAAGCGAAGTGCATTTTGTTATAAAAGTGAAAGTTGACTATTTTTGTCACTCAATATGCATTAAAGCCTGATTAAAATTGACAGACATTAGGCATTTGATATTTTTATATATTCCGATTTTTATGTTCCATGGGAAATAATAATTTATTTATCTTTGATAATTTATGCAAATGCAGACGAAGCCGCTGACAGAAGCTAACTAGCACACAATTATAAACACGCCTATTAAACGTTACCATATTACTCATAGACGAGTAAGCAAGTGATGGATTAAAAATATCTTTGTAACAATTCCCGCGCTACTATAATTTCCCGAAAAATCGAGAAACTATTTAACACGACACGTGTTTCGCCCTTACACAGGGCATCTTCAGGTAAGATAGGAGCCTCAGAACAAAGATGTCTTCACGACCAACGCTGAAACGAGAGTGAGTCACTCTTGTTTCAGTGTTGGTTCTCGATTATTCGGGAAATTATAGCAGCGCGGGAATTGTTACAAAGATATTTTTAATCCATCACTTGCTTACAATGGATTTCCGCAAAGTAACGCCCGAATCAATAAATTATCATAGACGAGTGCCTTATATTATTTTACATTAATTGAAGTATTTGATGCCGTTGTTTTAATAACAAATCTCTTTTTTTTCCAGAACTTGTTTTGAATGGGAATCAAGAAAGTCAAATGTTATAGCTCTAATAGCCTGGACTTTATTTTGTTATTTTTTCAAAGTTTGGATGTTACCACTACTGATTTTAATACCTTTCGTACGACACAGGCCAGAACATTACTATCTACTGAATTGTAAGTAATCGATATAAATAATAAATATTTCTGACACTTACTAAATAACGAATAAAAATACTTTTTTTTTGTAAATACATACTTAATATACATAGGAAAACACCCAGACCAGAACAAATATTCATGTTTATGCACACAAAGATTTGTCCTGTGTGGGAATCGAAACCGTGACCTTAGGAGTAGCGGGTATACTCGCCGCCATGCCATGACGGTCGTCATAAATATTGGTGTTTAGGGATCCTACCAAGACCTGAGGAGCCCAAGCCAACCTCACCTGCAAGTGGTGCACCCGCCGATCAACGGACGAGGCTCTGGCTAACGTAACAGTGCCCGGTAAGCGGCAATAGGCTCGCCACCTATTACGTGGGACCAATTATATAATTGGCGAAGTGTGGGCTTATAATCTGCCTCTGCCTACCTCTTCGGGGAAACAGGCGTGAATGTGTGAATGAATGATGAATATAAATATTATATATTATTATTATATATTATAATATTATATTAGTGCTGTGACTAAGTCAAGCAGCGCTCCTAAAGACCTTTCGTTAGATGGGTGACCATTAATTACACATTTGATATCCAATGCTTCGTTAGGCCTTCAGGCCGCTAACCCCGATTAACATTAGTAAGTTAATAGGAGTTGTTTGGGCCTTGCTTAACAACTTTGTTAGGCAAGGCTCAAACAACATTTCCACTTTAATACTCTCAAATGTTATACCTACATGTAGGAATCATTATCAAACCCACGACATTAAAAAAAGAGAACAGATATACCGACCACCAGATTAGGTACTATGCCAGCCTTCTGGTTAATAAATTAGTCAATTCAATTCAAAAATTAAATGCCTTGTCAATATTTTTCAGGGAGAAAGTTGTTCTTTAGTTCAAAAGGAAGCGCTTTGGAACAAATTAAAGTTGAAAAGGTACGTTTGGAATGTATCTACTATTTATAAACGTGGTTTCTATTGTATTATAAGCTCGGAAGGACAGTGAGTCAACCGTTTCCAAAAATACTTTGACAGACATTGCTCGCCGTCATTGTATGAAAGACTGTTTATAAAACATTTAATTTGGGATTAGGAGATAAGATTGTAAGTTGTTTAGATCCTCTATATAAACTCAACACGGGCCCCATAAGCTCTTCAGGGTATCTGCTTATTTTATAATATCTCATTTTGAAACGTGTAACGCCATCTGTTAGTATAAGCTCTAACTAACTGGTAAACACCGGAAAGTGGACGCTATCTAGACCAGCAGCATTTACTCTTTTCATTTACATATGTTTTGGGAAAATTTCAATGAAACCATTAATTTTTTAAATTTCAATATAATCAAAATAACAATTCTTATTTAAGGAAGAAAAATCCACACTTAGACAAAAAATTAACAGTTTACAAGAAATGGTGCAGACTGTACAAAATAGCATTGGGAAAGTAGCAAGTATAGGAGAAAGCATAAAAAAGTAAGTATGGTTAGATATTAGATATATCATTTGTTTTACCCGCTGTTTTACTATACAGTGTGACCCTAATGGGGCAGCGAAGACTATACGGAAAAATCATCACCCATTTTCTTCACGCACATGGCGATCACGAGCCTGTGCGAGCTTCTCATCTGGGTTATATCATATAATTCCAGTTTGAAGATAAGGTACACTTTATCACGATAATACTGCCTAAAGTTAGCGCAGGCGTATTCTGTGAAGTTTTACATGCACGTTTATGCATTTTTGGTTCTGTTTTTGCCGCAGGGGCAGGGTACTTCCACGATAAGGGTATCGTATCTAGGTATGATCAGGACTCTTTGCATGATGAAATAGATAGATAGATTATCAATTTATTTGCATATACAACACACTTATACAATACAATAAAATCACACCGGAAATACAAATAAAATACACATCTTAATTTATTCAATAATCTTACTGACTAAATAGTATAGGGAAGTGCACTGTAGCCGTGCAAAATGGTTATGGCCCAGTGAAATTTTACTCTAATTAGCAATACTGATTTTCAGCCATAAACCAGACTAGTATATTATGCTTATTTATTAAAAATATCCGTGGTTTGACTCTTTTTATTTTTATGTGGTTTTAAGTTTGCAAATGTTAAATTTATTAGTACTGTAGGTAGGTAAATATACGTTTGTAATTAATAGTCGAAGACTATATGTGTAAAAATCCATCATTTTACTCATAAAAACTAAAATTACCGCCAGGTTCATAAATTAAAGAACGACCCAAAACTAATTTGTTTTTGTTTTTTCTTTTTTTAATTCTTTTTTGTATTGATTTCAGCTTGTGCAATTTTACGGTGCCATTTGTGAGTCTCTTGGCAGTTGTAATAATGTTATGCATATCCTTCGTTATGTACATCATACCTCTGAAGTATATACTTATCTTTTGGGGTAAGTTAATTCTTAATTGGTTTGCTTGAATCATAGTAACATAAGCAATCATTATAACTATCATTGTTAATCACCAAATACTCAGTCAAGAATATTATTTTCATTAAAGTTGTAATTCTTCATAACGATTATAAGTATCAGTCCTTGAATGATGGACTTAAATGATGACGTTGGTTTGGTATTATTTGATATAAAAACTGTGGGTATTCTTGTACAGCAATATACTCGTAGTTATCGTTAAAATGTATTACCCCTTTCATTCTAATTATATATTTATATGTCGAAAGTAAATACTTAATGAATTTCATGCCCAACTCTTTTTTCTCTACTTCTAATTCTTTCTTCTATTTCTTTTTCTACTCAAGCAGATAGTGAATTAACTGTTTAGTATTAACTTGTCTTGACATTTATAAGTGCTCCGTCGTAGCTCAAACTGAATAAAGCCATTTGTAAATTAATTTTCTTATTTCAATTACTATTGCAGGATTTCATAAGTTCACTAGAAAGATTCTGCGACCAAACAGAATACCAAACAGTGAGATATTGGACTTAATTTCTAGAGTACCGGACGACGAAACTTTGGTAACTATTTCAAACTTATCCATTAATAGTTTCATTATTATATACCTTCCGCTTTAAAGTTTAAGATAGTTTATATCCACATGTTTCACTTATTAATTGAAGCGTTACTTTGCGGAAATCCATTGTAAATAATTTTAAATTAAAAATGACTTTGTAATAAATTTTGCTCGATAGAAATCTTGCGAAAAACTAATATGCTGATTGGCCTGCACTAGGCTAGTACTATTACATGTTAAATCAAAAACCATTACCACCATGCGTTAAATACTTGTTATATATTGGGTATAATTATTACCTTTTATATATAATAATTATATATTATTATTTGGGTAGTTACATTATTCGTGAATTTTCAGTATGTCCTTTATCATTAGGATGGATTATTTATAGAAAAGCAAATAATATTGTTTACTATATTTTTTAGCTCGACTGCGAAGAGCTGCCTTTGGAATATATGTCTGACGACGATGTTATTTGAATATAATTGGTAACATAAACCATACTGGCTGACGAAAAATTTGTACGAGAATAATTTTTCTGTAATATTTTTATTTCGTTTGGAATCGTAATTGCATAATGATATTAGTAATAGTAGTGTTGAATTTGTTTCAATGAGAGCCTGTCTTACAATGTCCAAGTAACTTCCCTTAAGCGTTTAATTGACAGATAGTGCATATAAAACTGTTGTTTTAACTGCCGGGTATCTCCAAATCAGACATTGTAAAATAGACCCTAAAAAACTAACCATGGGGTAACTATGTTGTTTTTAGTAATTCACGGTTGCCAAACAGTTTTAAAACTGAAACATACTTAGGTAAGAATAGAAAATAAATTTCTTATGAGTACTAATTATCTAATAAAGGGGTATTAGATAATTAGTACTTATGTTATTTACTCCCCTATTTCTTTAGCTGTTATTATCGTTATTTATTCAAAATATAAGTTAAACTAAATGGTGTAATTATATCTTTTGCTATAATTTAATGCATTAGTATTTTTTTACGATTACGATTTGCACTTTACGATTGGTTACATTTCTATAGCATGCCGTTATGATGCGCCATCCGTATTGAATGTTATGAGTGAAGGCAGAGATGGAAGTTTTTAGAGCTAGTTCAGACACGGCGGAGTTCGCGCAGACGCAAACTGCAAACGCAAACGGAAGCCCCGTTTGGCGACAGAAAAAAAAGGTTTTTTCGTTTTGCTATTTCTTTTTTTATAATTAAGAACACACGTCTTGCTTCTTCGACTTCCATTATTGAAATAAAGCGGCTGTCACCCTAACCAACTCAGCACATTCACCGTGCGTGTCTGTCACTTTCAAACCTCGCGGATTGGAACCACGAATCCGCCGTGTCTGACCTGGCCCTTAGATACTAAATGGACTAATGAGGTTTTCTAAATTTTTGGTAATATTTTACTTTCTTATTTGCTTGACACGGGCAAATTTTTAACTGCCGTTAATAACTAATCAGAAGATTGCAGGTAAAACTGGTGCGAATTACAAATAAAGATGAAATGATCTGATTTTTTTGTGTTATAATTTTAAACGTTAATTAGTTGATAATGTAGTCAAAATTTTAGTTGTTTAAAGATAGATATTATTTTATACGAAAACATAAGTGAGCTTTATTTCAATTTTGTTGTTCTTGTTTAAAGTGACTTCTGTTCTAAGTATAGATAAGTATAATTTTATTATAATGAAAATGTGATTACATAAAAATATAGTGGAAATAATATATTTTTATAACAGTGTATGTCTAATGTTATAAAATATCCTTGTAAATTTTTAACAGAAAATATACGATCAAAGTTTCAATATGTTTTAATTTTTCTTTAGCAAGAAGATTGAATAATCCAAATATTTTATCAAAAGACATTCAGGATTAATTACCATTTTATATTTAATTTTGTATCTAAGTTGGCACTTTCTGTTTCTACATTGATAGACACCTACCTACCTATTCTACCTCACTACCTCATATTCACAGCTCAAAAACAATACTAATATAAAGACGAACATAGCTTATAACAGTTGAGTTAAAATCAATCCCACCAAAAACATTCTGTAAAAAAACTAGCCAAGTCTCGATGGAGCTGCTTGCTCATCTCTAGACAAAATCGTGCCAAGTCTAAGGTTCCTTACTGCGATTTCTTCATTATTATAGTTAGTGTTGTGTGACTTGGCTTTTGAAGGGAACACAAGGGCACAGAACCAGGTGCTCCGTAACAATATTATACCAATCTGTCGCCAGAAGCGCTACCTATTGACGATGAAAAATTGCCAATTGGACAACGTTGATTGAATAACAAGTAAAAATTAAAGCTTGATACTGGTTTTGTACCCTTGATTGGCACTGAGTTCAAACCTCGTCAAAATATAAAAGAAAATTAACGTCTGTAGGTAACACATAGCGCTTAAAGCTGAAAGATGTATAGAAAATAAGTATCTATTAGTTGAAATTTTTCATAATCTGACAAAAGAAAAAGCTGTAAGTAAAAATATTAAAATTACTAGGGCTCTATTCGATGTTGATTTCGAAGAAATTTGGTAAGAAAATCATTTAAATCCTAGAGAAAAATAAATATTTTTATTGCCAAAAGTAACTTAACCATGAGTCACACATATGAAACCACGGTCAGCGGTTGTATTGTCATAATAAACACAATGTAGCACACTAGAATCCGTTGCGTCAATATGCGTAATGTCAGCAATAATTCCCTATAAATGGCTTACACGGGATTACAACATCCCGCGGGGGCTTTCCTCTTCAATCGTCAATATTGAGTGATGAACTGCGGCCGTTAAAACTTTAATCCTCGGGTGATCGATTTGCATACTCGACGTGTTAACAAGGGAGTGATGTGAGCGTCAAGTGTGTCCCTAGTGCAATCAAAACGCCAGTTTTTAGTTCCCAAAGGATATTAACAAATAAGTCTATATTGTTATTTCTATCCACGCCTGATCCCAGAGCGGATACTTAAGGTACACGGCAATTAAAGCTTTCATTAATCCTTTACAAGGCAGTGGTAAACATATTACCACCATAAATTAAACCTTATAAGAGTTAATTTAAGGTAGAAAACCAATTAAACATTTCAACATGTTCTTTAAAGGGTTAAATGTATAAAACTTTATGAAGTATTTGAAAAAGAGCTGACATACGAGAAAAGAGGTTTCGTCTGTTAAATCTTATAGGTAATGTCCTCTGTGTAATAAATTTGTTTGTGTTCAATAATCCCATTACTAAAAACAAGCCTCCTCAGTCCTTCTGTTAGTGTCTGTGAGACACTTGGACACAAGACGCGATTCCTTTCTTTTAGTCGTTTTATGACACACCTTCGGGCAACACACGGGATGGTCAGGCAAAAATTGTGGCCTCACACGGCAGACACAAATCTATTAGGGTTTTATTTGTTATACATTTAAGGACTCCTAAAAACAATAAAATAAATTTTCCTAGCAAGCAGGCTTGTCGTTTTTATTTCTCACACAGGTCTAAATCACAATATCTGTTTAAAAATAAGTTTTAAATAATAATATTAACATAATGTACGATAAATGATACTTAATCATAACGATAAATTAATCACACTAATTTGGATAATCACTTGCAATATGATGCAATAACACAGGTACGTTGAGACAACTAATAAATTTATGATTAATTTACACACTGATATCTTTGCCAAGCCTTTCTATTTCATTGGCGAAATAAACCATATCTTTGTGGTCCAATGCTGAGTTTTGAAACACAATACGGAAGAAGTTGACGAGGTCGCCCTGAGGTTGGTACGTAACCATCATACTTCCTTCCTTTATCATTAGTTCTTTAATTTTCGGTGCGACCTTGTGCAACCTCTCTCTAAAGTCTGGTTCGTTCTCTTGTCCTCGCAGACTGATCGGCACGTACCAAAACATTATATTCGTGCATTCCGGCTGCTCCAACACTAACCTGAAGCCATCTCTCTGTCGTATGTGATTTAGAAAGAAGCTAGCGTTGTCGAAAAGAGTATCGATATGTTTTTCGAATCCTTCCGAACCTTTCGCTTTCCACATGAACCAGAATTTCAGAACATCGGCACGTCGACCGCACTGAATGTGCTTATCGCCAGTGTCGTACTTGGTGTCGTAGAATTTGTCCTGTTGGAACAGGTATTTTGCGTTTGATGAGTGGCCGTCTTTGAGGACGTTACTATGCCTCAGGAGGAATGTAGAACATTGTTGTGGGGCAGCGAGCAGTTTGTGCGGGTTCCACGTCACTGAGTCGGCCCTGGAATGTAAGTTGTAATTTAAGTTACCTTCAAATCTAACCGACATTCTGTTTCAAACTGAGCGCAAATTATCTAAATAGCTTATAGCAGAAATTGCGGTATCAGTGTGCTAAAATCTGTTAAAGGATACTTTATAGTAATACAAATAAGTAATGAATAACAAAAATACTATATATCCTTGCTTTACAAATTAAAACATTAATAAGTCGTTTTCATTACACTTATAGTAATTATATCTGTAAGTGACCATTAACTACTTCCTGTAATGGTTTTGGTGCAATACGAAAATAATTTAAAATTATTTATAGATATCATGTAATTAATTTCGGTTATATAAGTCGCGGCTGGTGACGCCATTTTGAAAGGTTAAAATAATTATTGCAAAACGTTCAACATTTATATACAAACATGTATCACATGAATCAATTTGAATATGAAAGAAGAAAGTTCCTGAACTTTTTACATACTCAATAGATTGTCGACTAATATGGAGTGGAAGTCAGTAAATATAACTATACGTCGCTCCTGAGGTCAGGGGTTTCAAGTCCACAAAGGACAAATCTTTGGGGGCATGAACATGAATATTGATCTTGGTCTAGATGTTTGGTAAAAAAACTACACATTTAGGTATGTTTATTGATTGTAGAAGCACTGCTAAACCTTGGGCCTAGCTTTTTCTAGAAGCGCTGAGAATATGTCCTAGAATATTTAATTATTAAATATAAATAATTAAAATAAATATTTTCTGACAATTACACCAATTATTTAGTTCCAAGATAAGTATCATTAAGAACTTGTGTTATGGATTCTAAATAACGGATAAACCTACATAAATACCTTTTTTTTGTAAATACATACTTAATATACATAGAAAAACACCCAGACCAGAACAAATATTCATGTTCATGCACACAAAGATTTGTCCTGCGTGGGAATCGAACCCACGACCTTAGGAGCGGAGAGCGGGTATTCTCGCCACCACGTCATATCGGTCGTCAATTCTATTCTATTTTACACATAAATATTTCATATAGTATGTACATACTGCTGCTGACATATCTTTATTAGGATTGACTTAAAACTTGTTTGCCCTTATCAATGGACAAATGACAGTACGTAGACTATTGACCTCAAGTAATAATAAATAGCTTATATCATGCCTCTGTTTAAAAATAAATATTATTTATTGAATTTTATTAGAATCCTTTATAAAACGCAGTCTTCATCTGAACCTGTGTAGTAAAAATTACATTTTGATATAGGCCTTTACCAAGAATTATCGTAATTGGATTAGTTAACAGTTCCATAAATTAACCAACCTATTGTAATATTTACAAATTTTTATTATCATTTAATTACTTAAATGCGCAACAAAAACAAATAGGTTTTAAACCAAATCTATGCAATATGCATAAAATTGATAAATGTTTTACTTTAATCTACATTTAAAATAATAACTTACTTCTCAATTCCATTCAATAAATGTCTGTGTTTCTTAGACATTAAGGCACCTCCGCCCCATGCAGCATCGACATGAAGCCACAAATTATATTTCTTGCATAGATCTGCGATGGCAACTAACGGATCGAAAGCCCCGAACACAGTAGTGCCTGCTGTAGCAGTTACCATGAAGGGAGTCGCCCCATCATCTAAAGCCTTATTGATCTTCATTTCCAAGTTCTCTGTGTCCATTCTTCCATATTTATCAGCTTTTACTAGCACGCAATTATCGTTGCCTATACCCATGAAAGCAGCCATTTTGGGAGTAGAGTAGTGTGCTAACTCCGACGTAAAAAGCACTAAACGAGGCACTGCATACACGCCTTTGTTCTGTAACAAGTTTATTTTTCTATTTAACATTTCTGTTGGTATACAATCTAGGTTTCCCTGGTCTTAATTTACATCGACTTTCTATATTACCGCCACAGGTTTTTGGTCTGCTTAGTGACTTATTTCTCTCTTATGTTCATAATTTGTTACATTTTCTTTAGTCTGATAATTTAATTTCAAAAAATTATAAATTGGTGTTAGTAATACGATGTATGTAAGTTTATGACAACAATTTTCCATTACTTATTTGATAACGAAACATTTATTGAAATGATTAAATTAAATAATTTTCGCGAGCATAATCTAGTAAGTATGTACACATTACATGTCTGTTGTAATATCATAGACATAAATCTAAGTTTTTTTGTAGATGGTTTATTAATGCCAGAACCAGAGAGTCGATTTAGATGCAATTGAATGGAACCTTATAAAATGGTATTTGCTCCATTTTATCCCAAAAAATACCTGGTTTCTAGCGGTCACCGACAAATGGCATGTAATTAAATGCAGACTAAGGCCACACCTGAAAGCTAGTTAAATCTAAAAATCTAATTACATGAAATTTGACATTCAAATATCAAAAAGAATACAACGTTTCCTACACGTCAAATAATTAACCCAATTGTACGATAGTTTTGTATTTTACCCATTTGTATTTTATTAGCACAACAGAGACTGGCTAGACATTGTTTGCTAAAATGTTTAAAAAACCCAATGCAATTGCTTAATTTTTTACAAAAATCACAATTCTTTCGTGGCTCGTAATTCCTTTATCAATAAAATTACAGTGAAATATTTCCAATCAGTGCAGTTTTCCTAGAAGCCAGTTCAACGATCCTTAACTTTATTGCCTTGAATTCAGATTGGACCTAGATTTGCAATTAAATTTAGCACAATCTCGAGCCAAACAAGATTGTATTACAGAGAATTAAGTTCACAATTACTGTAATGAACATTCGCTATCTAGACAATAATTAGAATACATTTTTAACAATCACTTAGTTTTATTAGGTCAAGTTCATTGTAGGTAAGGTAAGTTGTAACTAGGTAAGTTGTATTGTCTAACCTTGTACATTTCACTTTAGATACTTTTTCGTGTCAATTAAGAATGCAGACAATTATAGTCAAACTTAGGCAAATCACACGAATTAAAAAAAAGTTGTTCTGATTAATAACCATTAAATGGCATTGAACCACATCGATGGACTACAAACGTAAAAACATACAAGCCGCCTTAAGCATATCGTGAGGGGCAGACAAAAATGGGCAGTGGATATTATAACATACAAAGGTAATCAAATTGCAAAATTATGAAAATTACAAAATGCCTTGATATTGTGACGTCAAAAAAGTGTTATGCCTAAATAGAACAGCATATCCTGCTCTACTGGACCACAACGCTGGTTTTCCCTGGATATATTATTATAACAATTAATGTGGTAGATTCTACTCAGTCAAAGCGACTAAAGCCTAAAATATCGAGTCAATGAACTGTTGACATGTTAAATTTGTTTTGGAGGTAGCGTGCGTATTCCTGAGGACGCAATATCACTTTTTAGATATAAAGAAGGGGTTAGTGTAAAGTTAAATTAAACATGTTCGACTTTATGTCATTTTATAAGATTGCTACTTGGATAGAAACAGAGTCTCAGAGCTTCAGGATTTCAGGATTCTCTGTTCACCCGCCATTTATAGAATTAAATTATTGTTATTATTATTTAGCAAATTAATTAGTAATTTACAGCTACTCTGCCGGTAAATTAATATCTGGGTGTTGGACCCACGGCGTTTGAAACTAAAACGAATACATCGCATCAGAATTTTCGCTACATAAAATACAAATAAGTTATACGTACTAAAAACCTAAGGGCTGTCAACAAAGATTATGTAAAGCCTTTACTGTAATAATGTTATTAATGAACACGTCATTACAATAACCTAATAATAATGACTCTTCTATTAACCAGTCAAACCGACACTTAGAACGGCTTCCAACAATGATCAAGGTTTGATGCGCGGGCGCAGAGGCACGCGATTATAATGAACGTCAAATCGGGGTTAAGGCAACATAACGATACGCTTCCTTAAAACTGTCTTTATTATGTTGAATAATATAATGTTTCAATTATAAAGCATGTGTCAAATTGTAAATGATGAGTTTTACGTCCGATGACTTTGAGAGCTTAATCTTAATTATTAGGCACAGCTCATTTACGTCCTGCTACAAAGCACGGATCTCCTCTTGGGAACAATAGTGAAAGCAATCCAGGCCATACTCCACCAAGAAGACCCAGTGCCGATTGGCGGAGGAGTGTGGCGTCCTCGAGTCATAATATTGAATAATTAAAAAAAAATTGTGATATTTACACCAATTATTTAGTTCTAACCATTAAGAACTTGTATTATGAATACGGAATAACAGATAAACATACATGAATACAATTTTTAAATAGATAGTATAACGCCATAATTATTTTTTAACCGATAATTATATGGTAAGAAGATAGTACAGTTAGTATTTATCACTAGATGGCTCTCAAGCATGTTGGCTACCTGATGGTCAACGCAGCCTATGGGCGCCTGCGATACCAGACACCTGCATTACTAGCGCCTTGCCGACCCATTGAAAACCGCTCACATACATACAATCATTCATACATTCATACATACATAAATACATACATTCAAACATACATTCATACATACATTCATACATACATTCATACATACATACATTCATACATACGTTCATACATACATTCATACATACATTCATACATACATTCATACATACATTTATACATACATACATTCACGCCAGTTTCCCAGGGTAGGCAGAGGCATATAATGCTTCCACACTTCGCCAATTATATTGTTGGTACCACGTAATAGGTGGCGAGCCTATTGCCGCTTACCAGGAACTGTTATGTTCGCCAGAGCCTCATTCGTTGATCGGCAGGTGGACCACATGCAGGTGAGGTTGACTTGGGTTCCTTAGGTCTTGGTATGCTCCCTATACACCCGCAAAAACAAATACATTCCTAAAAACCGCACCCGCCCTGAATTATTTGACTTATGAATACCAGACACATGAATAATAAGTTCACGTTATCGCGTTCAGCGCGGCAAAAGCCCAGTGGTGAGACCCCTTGCCTTTATATTCAGAAGGTGTCGGGTTCAAACCCTGGTGGCGCACCTAAAACTTTTCGAAGTTTGTACGTAATTATCGCTTGCTCCGTGCCTCGGGAAGCACTTTAAGCCGTTGGTCCCGGCTGTCACGAACATCTATGGCAGTCATGATAGCTGGTTTAACTTGGTGCTATGGTTGGGATGTAACATAAGTTGATCTATAAGAGTGGGGCACAAACAAACATAGGCGAGATATTTTCTTCTCTATAGGAGTACAAATCTGAATACAATAAAGAAAAGCAATTGTTCAATGAAAAACGTAAATAATACTCTAAGAATCACACCAATTCTGTAGTTCCAGAATAATTATCACTAAGAACTTGTATCATAGATATTATATAAAGAGTAAACATATTATATACATACTTTATTTTTGTTATTACATACATAATATACAAAGGAAACAGTCAACCAGAACAAATATTCATGCGAACAATTCATTTCCTTCCTTTTGTGTCTTGTAACCAAGGATAAATAACTAACTGCAATTTTAATAGAATAGTAATATTTTTATTTTATTCTATTCTATCCCACACCAAACATTTTTAAGTAAGAAAAATGTCGCCAAGATGCGACCATATGGTTCGTACTGTTATAAAGTTATCAGTCGAACCAAGTTTCCAACTCTACACTTAAGGGCTCTACAGACTCTACAAGAACTAACTTAGTTAAAGTATCTAGATTGCCGTGTACAAAAGATTTACATACTTTTATGAGAATTAAAGATATTGCTGTTGTATAAAATCAGCCATCTAAGGGAAATTCTATGTTTAGCCCTTCTTATGTAATATTCCTTTGTACCAACTTTCATCTATGCTGTTACTTACACAGAAAGAGTAAGAAATGATAAGGAGCCTTAATCTTCGAACAATAAACAATGTACCTTATAAAGACGCTGTAGGTTTTTATTCATGTCTGACAGAATAGATAACGCTGTAGCTTTATTTTTAAATTTTATTTCTTTTTATGCATCTTCACCGCCGATTCTCGTTGGGTCCTCGTGGTGGAGTATATCCTTTACACCTTTAACCTTAGTTTGCAAGATGAGGCTTGTGCTCCTAGGATATTAATGGGTTCAGACGGCTATGTTCGGTTAGTAATAGGTCCAGCAAAGTACGGTCTGGAAATTTATTATACAAGTAAGAAAAAAATTAAAACTCACCTTTATCTCAGGGTAAAAATAGAAGCGAGCGCAACTGATCGCGTATCCATTTGCAACAGATCCTCCCGGACAGAATATACCGTCTCCCTCCCCGTTGCGCCAGCCTACTATGGCCCTCATTTCCCGCAGGACTTCTTCCTCCATGAGAGTGAAGACTGGGGACACCTCGAAGGTGTAGACGCTGGGGTTCAGGGCATCGGTGAGCCATTGGCCGATTAGACCGTAAGGGTCCACAGAGGAGAACAGCTGGTTCACGAAGTATGGATGCGCTGTGTTCACGGAGTAACGTGCTACCTGGAAGCAATGTTCTTGGGTTAATTCGAAGGTTGGAAACAATCGTTTTTATTTGAATGTTTTTTATCAGTGTTCAAGACGATCGACATTATAATAGTCACGCCCGTCGTCTGCCAGTAAAGTGCATACTCACTGAATGTTTGATGTTTTTGGTAGGCATCTGCGACGCGACTACTTCGTAGAGATGTGTCGGCGAATACAACCGACACAGTTAAAATATACATACATACACGCCTGTTTCCCCGAAGGGGTAGGCAGATGCATATTATACGCCCACACTTCGCCAATTATATAGTGGGTCCCACGTAATAGGTGGCGAGCCTATTGCCGCTCACCGGGCACTGTTATGTTCGCCAGAGCCTCGTCCGTTGATCGGCAGGTGTATCGGCAACTTGCAGGAGAGGCTGGCTTGGGCTCCTTTGGTCTTGATAGGATCCCTGTACAACCTATACAGTTAATACATTAATAGAATTTAAAAAGGAAATGGTAAGATACTGCGGCCCTATTAAAATAAAATATACTTTATTGTCTTTAAGATCAACATGATCATTTAGATTCGTCAAAGTCGCATGCTGAGTTCTGAGTTATTTCAAGATTATTATTTGAATGAATGAGTGAGTGACCCTGTACTACTATATACTTTACATATCTTCCAGCCAAATAATCTTATGGATTCGGAGGTATGAGATTAGTATAAGCCGAGTAAAAAATAGTTAGGAAAAAAAACAACAAAAAATCACTTAATTCTGAATTCAAAATTCTGATAACCGAAAAGTCTAATAATTGATAGATATAAACATTATCAGCATTCTTTTATATTGGGAAATGCGATTATTGTTAATGTATAGTTTAAAAAATCTCCTTAGATGTATCTTAATACCTATATCCTATCCTCGTGTCCATTATTTGAAACTCCCCTTGAAGTACCCAAGTTATAACTATCGTTTTTATTTTTTTTCTTTTGTGTGAAAAATAAAGCATTTTTATTTTATGTAATATGTAATGGAATTGGAATTTAAAAAATTATTCAACTTATATACTTATAACACACTATATAAATGCAATAAAGATATTACACACAATTTCGGTCATATATAATACTCGCCAAGACGTGTCAGAAAATTATCTGTGATTTTGAAATAGACTGAATATCTGTATATCATATTGTTTACAAAATTCATAGAAGATTAGCAAAATATAAAAATCTACGTCCAAAATGAATTTGCACTAAAATGTTTAAAATAATGTACATTATATAAAAGTACAGGGTCACTCACTTATTCATTCAATACAATAATCTTAAAATCACTCAGAACTCAGCATGCGACTTGAGGCTTAATAAAACTATAAAAAGAGTAAAATGTTTATTTACGGAACTGTTATTTCATTGAGTAGGTACAACTAACAATAATGAAACAACTTGAATCCTTGACAAGCCAAAATCGGAATGAAAGTTTGTACAAGTAAATTTACATTTGTATATTATAAATACTTATTATTATTAATAAACAAACCGCAGGTTTGGCATTGAAAATACAGTTGTCCCACAAAACTATTTGGATAGTTTGTCTGTGGGTTTTATACAGTTACAAATGTTAAGTTAAATGTGCTAAAAATATTTATCAATGTTCTTATAAGAACATTTATATCTATTTCGCGGCGAATATCCTCGGGAAACTATTTAATAGGTATGGTAACCGTTTCTTAGTAGTACACGTAGTGACTTTCCTGCATGAACTTATAAAGTAAGCAAAATGTCAAATAAGCAAAATATTGAAATAAATTTAATTACAAACACTCATTTACATATGTTAGAAAACCAAATAAGGGAAAAAAAACTTTATGTACGTATACAAAATTATTTATCTATTTTTTTAACCGAAAAAGCTATAAGTATGCGACATCTAAACAGAAACAACATTTTAAATAACTTTCAAATTAAATTTCGATTTTTTTTTGTTATTTCTTTTTCGACTGTAAAGTTCATATGAAGTATGCATTATCCTAATCATTCAGTATGTACAGCTTTCTACTTACATCAGCCATAATTCCAAGTAGTTGATCGTGTGACATCGGTCCATCTCTAGGTCTCAGATCTATCGCCTTCTTTATATCTTCGGGTGTAGTCCATTCCACCACCTTCGAACTTCTCGAGGACCTTCCAAACACAACTCTCTCTACAAGAAGATCAACAGCACGCCTCAAAAAGTCTTCATGCTTCGATCTTTCCGATAGAGTTTTGTAAAGGTTGTCATCTCCTCTGTTCTCTTCAACGGAAAGGATCAAATCTGAATCAGCTGGCATAATGTTCACTTCACTTTTATTTCTTTTTAAATTTAAAAGCGTTCTAACATTTATTTGTTTTTTGTTGTTGTTGTGACCGCGACAGGCCGCTCGCGTTCTGGCCAGCCTTTACGCAGGCCACAACGATGCAGGTTCTTATATACGTGAATGCTACGTCAGCCCCATTAAGGTTGCGCTCAACTAAATTATTAATAAATAGATAGGACAAAACAATCGTTTAGCATTTATAAAAAGCAATGCTTTCAATTGGCGGCTTTAATTAGAAGCAGATTGGAGAGTTTTTATGTTGTTTGATAAATTATACGTTGATTTCCAGATCTTCAAAAAGAAACATGAAAATATTTAGCTTTTAAAGATAGGATAGTAAATCTTGCACATAGATAGTTTCTCTATCTATGTGCAAAAGATTATACAGTACCTATATGGCGACGAGGGATATGGCGTGGTGGCGCAATCTGCTGAAATCGTGAGTTGGATTCCCACACAGGACAAATCTTTGTGGGTGGTAAAATATGAATGTTTGTTTTGTCAGGGTGTTATCCTAAGTATATTAAGTATTTATTTACAAAAAAAGTATTTAAATAAATAAATATTTCTGACACTTACACCAATTATTTAGTTCCGAGATAAGTATCATTAAGAACTTGTGTTATGGATACTAAATAACGGATAAACATACATAAATACTTTTTTTTGTAAATACATAATTAATATACATAGAATTAATTAATATACATTTATGTATGTTGATCCGTTATTTAGTATCCATAAGTTCTTAATGATACTTGTATTGGAACTAAATAATTGATGTATATTATTTTGTCAGAAAAATATTGAAATATTAGTGTTTTTTGTTTATTTATTATTTAGTACACGTTTCAAATATAATTTATTTATTTATTTGTATTAGTTACACGGGTCTGGCCCAATTACCATAACTAACTCAGTGAGTAATTTTACATGCATATTTAGTTAAAAATATAAAATATATAAGTATCGAACACGTCTACAAACCCCAAGGAGTTATCACGATACAAAAAAAAAACATTATATTCTTAGACGGAGCCGCGGTCAGAAGCTAGTCTGTACAATTTAAACACGCATCAGTCTGTAAAAATCTAGCAAGACAGACCGTACTTTAGTCATACTTTCTGTGCATCATCTCCTCAAAGTAAAGTTCTCCTCAAGTTAAACCTCTTTTCATGATTCTCTTTTTCTTTTATGTGACACGTCATAATGACTACATCCTGCCTGATGGAAAGCAGTTGATTCAGTCCATCAAAATAAGGGCACCTTTTATGATCTTCCTCCCATTTGGTACGATCATTCGCTGTTTGAATGGCATTGTGGATTGGTCGAGAAGCAGATTTGATCAGACCAGCATATAGGACTACGTTATTGTCTTGTCCCCTCGATTTTACATATTCCTGTAAAATTTTCAAGGTAGCTAGTTTTATTAGGCTATTCGTAATAATACTATGTTAAAAATGCTTTATACAGTGTGATTTGGGTGAAAGAAGTTCCTCCCGGCTTAAAAAATATATGGGCATTAGTTTCCTTTTGCACTTTCACCTTGCGATACATCTGTCAGAAAATAAAAAAATAAAAAAAAAAAATTTTGAACAAAGAAAATCTATTGAAATTTAACCATGATAGAAAAATAATTATACTATTTAATTGCAAAACTGTTATATTTTTGGATCTATAAATAAAAAAATCTATTGTGCCTACCTTAAATATGTTTTCAACTGTGTGTAGCAATTAGCTTGCTGTGCATCGAACAGCTATTGTCGGTGTAAAATAACGAAAATCTCCCGAAATATCGAGAAACAACTCGAAACGACTCGTGTTTCGACTCAAGGTCATCTTCAGGTAAATATAATGTGACAACCTCAGTACAACGACGACGTTGACACGACGCTACAACGAAAAAAATCTAGATTGATTTCTGCTGCACTGTTTTACTTCAAAACATTAAAGGCTTAGTGTTCATCATATCAGCCTTATAAAGTCCACTGCTGAACATTAGCCTCACTAATAGATTGCATTATTTTGTGGGGTATTTGCATAATATAATGTATGTTCGCAAAAACATTAAACCGTTTGAGAAAAATTCAAAAACACATAATACTAGAAACAAAAATAAGCTCTCTCCGCCTATTGGTCGACTTCACAAAAGAAATAATTCAATTTTGGGTAATGGTATCAGATTTTATAATAAAGTACCACAGGAAATAATTGATCTACCATTGCCAACTTTCAAAACTGTAGTTAAAAAGCAATTTCTTCAAAAGGGGTATTATGCTGTTAATGATTACTTGTCAGATAAACAAGCTTGGGTTTAACATTTTCAACTTGCATTTGTGTAAATTTGAACAAAAAGTCAACCAGATCATTCTTGTGACCATCCCCGATTTAACTAATTCAGCTCAGTTTCATATTACATACTTACTTGACTGTGACGGAAGGTTCCCTTAGTGCTACTTTCAATATCTTCAAATATTCACTATGTGTGGTCTGTATTGTTCTATTTGATTGGTAATTTAAAAGAGCTTAGCCTGTAAGTTTCTTGTCAGTTCTTCTCACAGCGCGGTGGCTCGGAACTGGCACTTAGATTCACTTACACGTAATTTTTTCTTTTTTTGCATGTAAGTGAATGTAAGCTTCGTGATTTTAGTGTAGTAATATTTAGTTTTTATTATTATGAAATGTTTTTTTTTTGACGTTTTCATGTGCTATGTAATAGTTTATGAAATAAAGAACTTTTTACTTTACTTTACTTTACATTTTTACTGAGGACTCAAGGGGTTTAGGGGGAGGGCACCTAATTTACCATCTGTATCACCACTTATTCTCATTTACTATAATTTGTATAATTATTATTGATATATTTTTTACTTGACACTGGCTAAATGTGCTAAATGAAATGTAAAAAAAAAATCCGTAGTTAGGACGCCCTCCAGCTAGGTGGGCATACGCATCATTGCATGGTTAAATCGGAGACCAGATCGAGATCAGTGACGTGACAGTGGAAACGCCTATGTCCAGCAGTGGGTATAGGTGGACTGACAATGATGATGATCACTCATCTAGGGAATGACTTTTAGATCCCTGTTTTACTTCGGTAGTCACTTCTGAACACTTGGTACTGGTAGTTTGTAGTAGGAAACTAGAAGTATGTATTTACAAAAAACCCGTAGTACGAACTGTGCTTATTTTGAGGCTATAAGCGATGTGAGATGTCCACGAATATTTAAATACTCTATATCTTTATTGATTAGTCCTTATTTCTAAAAATAAAGAAATAAAGACCAATCAATAATGTCCTTCATTATTATTTTTAAGAAACCGGAACAAAAAGACTGATAACATTACATTCGCAAGATAATTGTATTAGCAAAAAAGAAATAGCCGTTTATATTAAAACAATTCGCAATTTTCACCTGCATTCCCTTGACAGTTACTTTTTGTTAACCATTCGTATCGCCTCGAGCGCGACCTTTGTTACATGGCTAATCAACTGCAAACAGTATGAAAAAAAGGTATTTTGTTATTAAATAAACAAAAGAACTCCTTTCGAAGGGTTACTAGTGTTATTTGAGGTTTTAAGTCCGCTTTCGGGATTATACTGTAATACCTGTAAATGTACATTCTATCAACAAAGTATCGGGAATGAATGTTTTGTTTATAGTTCCGAATTAAATTTTTTGTTTTTATTTTTGTTATTGTTAGTTGTTACAATTTTTTTTCACTTTGGCGCGGAGTTTATGTGGCATCGGTCATTTATATTTAAAACAGTGCGGTTTTTAGTTTTATAATATCTAGTGTATATTGCAAATTTCATAATGGACGAAAACATTGAACAAAGAGTTTGTCTTAAATTTTGCATCGCCAATGGAATTTACGTAAGTTCTGGTAGGCCATCAACGTCTGCAACTGAAGCAAAAGTGAAGGAAATAGTGGCTGAAAATCCTCATTCAAGTTTGAGAGAGATGGCCAACAAATTCGAGAAAAAGCCAGATTTGTGGAAAGAATTTTCTTGGATTTTGGACCACGATAATGCGCCTTCGCACAAGGCTACACAATGAACAAATTTTTGTTCAAACACTCAACAAATACCATCGAGCAACCACCATATTTACACCATATTTAGATATGGCTCCAGCAGACATCTTTCTATATCCTACACTCAAATTACCAAATTGGCACCCGTTTTAAATCGGTAGAAGACATAGGATATAAGAGAATTCGCGGCGAGAACTGAACTCAATTCCGGAAACAGCGTTTAAAAAATGTTTTGATGATTGGATTATTTGTTGGCGTAAGTGTATCGTTTCTGAAGAAGCATATTTTGAAGGTGTTAAAATAAATTTGGACAATTAACAAAAATTTTGTGTATTATTGTTTTTTCCCTATATCTTGACGGAGTAGTATTCTTTGAACAAATGAACCTTCTTCATACTATGTAAATGTGACGGCTTATAAATTGAGATCGGGGGATACCTATATAGTTTTAAATTTTATTCGTCTCATCAAAATTTGAATATAGATTTAGCAATATTGTTAACTGTGACTAGTTTTGTTAGTGAATTCGTGGAGTTGAAGAAGGAAGGAAATTGGAAAATTATTCTTTAAATTAGGCTTACCTGTAATAAGATAATTTGGCTTGCTCATATGGGAGAAGCCCGCATACACCACAAACAAGTATACCAAGGAAAAACCAGTCGACGCTAAGGTCTAAAATATCGGCAACTCGTGGCGTGTGGTCTCGTAAGAATTGTGAATAGCTCAGGGCATAACATAAGCTGGCTATGATTTGGATTTGTTTAAAATGTTTGGAACTGAAAGGTAAAATCGAGAAACTATTCAATACGACACGTGTTTCGCCCTTACACAGGGCATCTTAACGATGTCTTCACGACCAACGCTGAAACGAGAGTGAAGACATCGTTGTTCTGAGGCTCCTATCTTACCTGAAGATGCCCTGTGTAACGGCCGGTTTCAATAACTTACTTACTGTCAACTGAAGATAGCTAACCGAGGTTACTAGTGACCATCTATCTATCTCTTACTGCCGTTTCAATAACAAAAGTTACTGAAACCTATCTATGGTCAACGATAGTTTTTGTCCCTATCTGCAGGTAGCGAGACCCTCTGATACGTTTCGTTTCGCATGTTTCAACTTCTTCAGTAAAGATTTTAAATATTCTAGTTGTCCTCTATATTATTATCATTTCCTTAACACTACACTGTTATGCATTGTTAAGGTTGTGAGTCACTAATTTCTTCAAAGTCATGTATAATTAACAAGCAATTGTATTAAAATGTTTGAATAAAAGTAACGTGAATGCCGAAAACGGAACGTAACTAATGTCATTTTTTTGTTGCTTGCTTACTACTCAACCAACTCAGACTCTTGTTATTGTTTTAAATCAAGCTTCGTGTTTTACATAGCTTAATTTGTGATTGTAAAATAATACAGTAGTTATTATTCTGCAATAGTCATGGCTCAGCAGTGCAACGTAAGTACCTATTATTGTGTAATGCTTCGATATTATAAGGCAACCAACAACAAAAAGCCTTTGTCGGGTTTTCGCGCCAAAATATATTTACTTAATCATAATATAATTATGTACCGCTTATTTTCAGAGTAAATCAAGTGCACTTGGAAAAGATCAAGTTTTAATGTTACTTGACTTGATTTCGACGCAAAAATCAATTACTACCAAAGCTACTAACGCAACGAGTAATAAAATGAAGGAAGACGCTTGGAAATGTATAGCGGAAAGTTTTAATGCTGCGACAGGGGATTTCCGTCGTCCTGAACAGCTCAGATTAAAGTGGGAGAATTTGAAGAAGGCATGCAGGAAACGGAATGCACTCATAAGGCAAAATAATATTAAGGTACAGG
Source organism: Musotima nitidalis (assembly GCA_949126915.1). Lineage (NCBI taxonomy): Eukaryota > Metazoa > Arthropoda > Insecta > Lepidoptera > Crambidae > Musotima > Musotima nitidalis. The sequence goes on from OX421429.1 coordinate 6,871,120, forward strand.
AGATTGCACTTGTTTTGCATTTACAAATATAACTTATATTAACTATAATTTCATTTTTACAGACAGGAGGTGGTAAAATGTATATACCACCAAATGAAGCTCTGGACCGAGTTGCATCTTTTCTCGGTAGCACCTGCACCGGGTTCAGTGTGGAATTTGGTGGTGATGTGATGCAAGAACCAGTGGCCAAAAACCAAAAATTTTGTAAGTTACATAAAAGCTAATATTTTAAGTAGACTATTATTTATTATTACTTAATTCATCTGTACCTATAATTTAAACTCCTGTTTGGGTTGGACTTGGTATTGGGCTTATCCAATGTGTATTTTATTATTTTTAATCCAATTATTCATTATGTGTTTACAGTGAACAGAAAAAAGAAATTAATGGAGGAAGTTCTAGAAGCCAAAAAAGAAAAAAATTTAGCAATGGCAGCATATTTTAATAAAAAAGTTGAAAAAATAAGACTGGAAAATGAAAAATTAAAATTAGAAATAGAGAATCTCAGAGCTACCTAATTATATATATTTTTTGTACCTATTAATAAAAGATTTACATTTTTACTTCAGCTGTTTTATTTAAATAGTTTACAATGCAAATTTATATTTACATATATATCAAGTAACAGGAAAGGAACTTAAATTTTTATAATAATTTGAATCTTTTATATAGTTTTTTTATATAGAGTTGCTTACTGACGGTTAAAGTTAGACCCTCCGCTCGGTAGATCAAGATCGGGGATAGAAATTTCTATCTATCTTTGATTATTGAAACAGAAAAACGCATCGGTAGTTACTGGAGATAGGCATTTTAACAGTCAGTAAGAGATAGATAGGTTATTGAAACCGGCCGTAAGTAAGCCAACCTCACTTGCAAGCGGTGCATCTGCCGATCAACAGACGAGGCTCTGGCGTAACAGTTCCCGGTAAGCGCCAACAGGCTCGCCACCTATAACGTGGGATCAACTATTTAATTGCCGGAGTGTAGGCTTTTAATGCCTCTGCCTACACCTTAGGGGAAACCGGCATGAATATATGTAAGTATGTGTAAAAAAAAATTTTACTTATAAAAAATATGAATAAGTACATTACAGTACATTCAAAAGTTGTCTCTTTAAAATTCTTATCATAATATTTTATTTCCTGACTGCTTTTTATAAGTAGCTAAGCACTTGTATGTATTATAGAAATACTAACAATTTTAGTAGGCAGGTAGCCACTTTTTTTTTTGTTTTACGTCGGTAACAAAATGCGTTTACGCACTACCTTCCGGCCAAAGGGGGACCGAAAGGGGGTGTGGGACTTACCACCGGCAGACGCGACTGCCAGCAGTAATACCCACTAAAAATCTTCCGACGACGCCCGCCGCTTGTTGAAAAAGAGGCGGGGGCCAGTACCTGGGTTGCAGCTTCTGACACCCCGCCTGCGGCCAACGTCCCCCGGACCAAAACCGGGAGGACCTCCTCAAAGAGGCGCAGTGGACGCGCCCCTCCTACCTCCTTGTGCGACCATAGCGTGTGTGGCCGACTTTTCGGAGGGTCTGTGGTTAGACAGCAAGGGCCCCCTGCCCGCACTGCCTAAGACCCTCCTGGCGCTGCTTGACGGGCCCTCCTGGCCCGCCGGCTGCGCCCTCCACAGGTCCCTCTTAGTTTCTCCCCCGGTAGTCAGTACTAAGGGCACCCAGAGTCGTCGGTCTCTGGGTGTTACCTTTTTCCTGGCGCCTCCTGCGCCCTACCGGGAGGTACTCAGCCCCCCCACCACGACAAGGTGGAGACCAGTCGGGGGAGTCCGGAAGGACCAACCCAGACCCTTGCAAACCGCATTCAACCGGCCCGGTATCAACCGACTATCTCAAATCACCAGTTCATCTTACCACATAAATAATATTATACTTATTTAACGTTGTGCCGGCCCGGTCTTAAGTTTAGAGACCTAAGCTTGTAATATTGTCGGGTGGAGGGTTGTAATGGATTCCTGCGGTAGAAAAAAGGATGTCGTACCAGCATGTGGCTAGGGCAAAGAGATTAGTTCCGGGCTCAGAATAACTCAACAACAATTACACTGCTCACAAAAATAATTTCATTAAAATGCAATAATTTGTGAAATTGCGGACAATAGACGGCAGGCGCTCTATACGACATCATGTACCGCTTAGCTATTCCAAATAACTAATAATAATCAAATAACCGCCATTTGTAGTTCTGGTTTGTTGATTATATAATACCTATAATGATTATTTCAAAAATTACCTCAACTTAAAGTGTAAGAAATACTCCTATTATAATAAAAAACAAAACCAACCCGTGAGGATAAGACCTTTTTGTAATCGATGAGTTGGGTACTAAGCCACTGATTCTGAGCCGTGTTGTAGTGATAGATATGCTATCACTACAACATAGTCCAGTTTTACATCTAGCGTTGTTCTCTCAATACGAGGTTGAGTGACTATTATTATGTGGACCAGCTAACCACTTTGTTCAAGTTTGAGCTCGATAGGTCATTGCGAGTAGTTTTGTAAAAGACCCCCAGGACTATAATATCGCAACAGGGATAGCGCTCGGATGATGATGATAATGGTGGAGTAGGTATGTACAAGAAATTTTGCATTGTTTACATAGCAAATCCAATCCAGTCATTTCGCTCCCCAGTAGTTAGTCAATTGACATTGAATTGGCTAAATCCGCAATCAACTGTCCCTATTATTATTTTTATCAGTAGTCATTCGATTATAATAATTGTCAGTCAGTAAACAAAAGTCGTAAACACAATCAAAACACTTCCTCGTATATTTAGATTAATAAAAACTTGTTTTTAAAATTTTATATCCCACATCGTAAGATACTACTTGGACTAGTTATGACGTTAAAGTTTTATCATAAAATTTTAGTGTTAAAAATAGTGAACAATTTGGCATGATTATTTTATGTATTTCAATTATTATTATCTACTAGAAGTACAAATATTATATAACACTGTCCACAAAATTTAAGAGATTTATCTTGTGCACCTCATGTAGGGTACGTATTAGAACACCTAAAATTAAAATATCCAAAGTTAAAACCCCGATGTTCAAAACCCCTAAAATTACAATACCTAATGATTGGTTGACCTAAATTCAAAATAATGAAAGTTCTAAATGTCGAACGATTATTATATCGAAGACCATAAACCCTAACTTCACTATACCTAAACTTGAAATATCTAAAGATATAATCCCTAATGGTAGGTTGATCTAAATTCAAAATAATCAAAGTTTTAAATGTAAAAGTAGTTTTTATTTATAATCAATACAAAATAATCATAATTATAGCCATATAACAATTTCGCTGAATATACATTATGTCAATAAGATTAACACTATAATCTATAATTTTTATCAAAAACAAAAAAATGCCTAAAAATTTTTTTTAAAGATTGGCAGCAATAGCCGACAACAGGCCAACATGAGTGTACTCAGGAATATTTTGCAATATATTGTCTATTTTTGACAATTTATGTTGATATTTTCTCTTCCTTTTCTTTGGTACTGATTCACCATTTATAATTTTGTAGCGAGGAGCGAAGCGACGAGCGGTTAGGTTATATCGTGACCACAATGCACGAGCCGAGCGAGCGAAGCGAGCGTGCCGCGGCAGCGGCCGGCGAAGTGCCAGAAAATACTTTGGTCACGTTATTCTCCTCCTTTTATAGTGAACATAGTGAATCCCAACAGCTGGCTGGACTCCTTAAATAAAAAATGTATTGTGGCGTGGCGTGGCGGTGCGCAGAACTGTGCTGTAGGTGAGTCGTCCATTAGGTTTTTCAAACGTAGTTGAAACATCCCATAGTTGACATAACCATTACATCAATCGTTCGATAGTTCTTTTAATTATAGTCTAATCAAAATTATTTAAGTTAATCAGTACTTGAGTCAACCAATATACAATATGAACATATGTGGGTGGACCGTAGTTATATCGACAATAGTTAAACTGTATTTAGTTATAATAATATGTAACCATTTTAACTTTCGATGTTTTGAATTACGACATTGTGAACTTGTATTATTATGACCTTAAATATTTTGAACTATTAGGTGATTTGGATATTAGAAATTTCAAACTTAGTTGTTTTGTACTTCGGGGTTTCATCATTAGGTTATTAGAACCATTAGGTATTGTAATTTTAGGGGTTTTGAACATCGGGGTTTTAACTTTGGATATTTTAATTGTAGGTGTTCTAATACGTACCCCTCATGTAACCAAGTTTTAACTCTATCCGCTCCGTTTTAGAGTCATGTTACAGTAATTTTATGCATTATCCGTTTTAATGGTACAAAATACTCCAAATGATACAAAATAGTTTTAGTAATGTTTGTAACATCGATCTTCAACGCGACATCAGGCCTTCTTGAGTACCCTTTTAAAAATACGCACTCCATGACAATTCTGCGTTCAAGGGTTAGGTTTGTTATGGTATTAATTTACGCATATAATATTCAGCAGTAAGAATACTGTGGTATTTACAAAGGAGCGAGCTCATCCTAAAGAGATACAATAACATACTGAATAAAATTCGTCTGTGTTTTGTTTCGAGACAGGTAAAAATTACTTAACGAATATAATTAGGCTTAAAATTTAAACCTCCAGGCAAGTATGTTTTTTTTATATGTCGTTTCATATGGCTGTCACTGTCAGTTTATGTCTGTTTACATCTGTACTAGAGTTGTTGCGATAGCGATAGTTTCACTATCGATAGTTGACCTTGAAAAAACGTCGATAGCGCGACTATTCTATCGAAACTATCGACACTTTGCAATACTATCGATAGTATCGATGGTAAAAAACATGCGATATTATTGCATTTCGTCGATACTATCGAATCTATCGATACTATTGGAGTACAATAGTATCGACAGTATCGATAGTATCGATAGTATTACGTAAAAAAGTCGATAGTATCAAACTATCGACGATATATCGTCGCGTATCGATAGTATCGATAGTTTTGTTTTTGTTACTATCGACATATTTTCGATACTATCGACTGAAAATAAAACGTAACCTGGTTGGTAACACCAGGTACGTAGGTGTCACTTTGTCGCGCCCAATAATATTTCAGTTACCCTCTTCATGTAAAATATTACGGATGTAGTTGAATTTAACGAATGTAAATGAGCCATCAAGTAATCTTTTAAATGCAAGTAATAGTATCGTAAAATGTGAGACTATCGATAGGGCAAAACTATCGATACTATCGATAGTGTTTGTGCTAATACTATCGATAGTATCGAAACTATCGATAGCGTTTATCGATAGTATCAATGAGTAGGGATAATATTACATATTTTTAACAATCGATACTATCGATAGTATCGAAAATATCGTCGAAGGCCGATATTTTCGATAGGACTATCGATAGTACAACTGAATTTCGAGGTCACGATAGTATCACGATACTATCGATAGTCTATCGCTATCGCAACAACACTAATCTGTACAATAGGTACCTACCAGTGATTGTGCCTGTGTGTTGTAAGATACGGTGAATCGTAAAAGGCCAGACAAACATCGAAGCAACTAGGGATGTGACATTGTAGATAAAAAATCGATTTTTCATTAATCGGTTTTTTTTCTACGTTTGAAAAATCGATTAATAAATAATCGACCTTTCGTAAGAAAAAAATCGATTTTATTATATAACTAGTTTTTTTCCTAATTTTTCAATTAATTGCAAAATAAAGGCCATATGCATTATATCAATAGATTTATACATTAAAAATAAACAACAGAAAAAATCAGTAAGTTCTTATATAACCAACACAAATAAAAGTTTTTAAACAATCAATTTTTTTTATATTAATTAACATAACTAAATTATTCAAATTCAAAAAACTAGATATTCATAATGATAAAATAAATTCTTATAAAATCAACACAAATTTGAGCTTTAGAATAATCAAATTAAAATAAATTACCAAAATCAAATTATTCAAATAAAAAAACTAAAAAACCGTGGGTTCAGACCGAGTTCAGAAATAACAGCTTAGATAAGCTTTTGGATAATATTCGGCTCTTGGTCTTTGTTAATATGGCGCCAGCTTTCGAAACCAATCTCTCTGCTGGAGCCGAAGAAGCCGATACCACCAATAGGTGCTTACACGCCAAATTTGCGAGTTTGGGATAAGCTCCCTCATAGCTTTTCCAGGATTCTAAAGCATGACTTCGACTGGTTCAGACTCCAACAACATAAATTTAAAATCGATTATTAATCGATTATAAGTTTTAAAAAAATTACATTTTAAAATCGATTTCTATTTTATAACAATCGATTTTTAATCGATTATTTCCATAATCGATTATATTTTCACATTCCTAGAAGCAACACGTTTTCTTTTGTAAATAATTTACACCTTATTTTACTGCTAGATCTTTCTGGCGTATTGTCTCACATATAAGCAATTTTATGATACCAAACAGAAATGTCGGACGACGGTCAATTCAGTGATTTAGAAGAAGAACTAACCTCAAAGGTTAAATCTGTTCGAGTATGTATTTTATGGTTTTTTATTATTCTCACGTTATTGATTTGTAAACTCACACCATCTAAGAATATAATTTGCCATTTTATTTTATTTTAAAATTAGTTAAAAGAAGTGTGCATTCTTACTTTTTTAACTTTATGTTATAAACTCATCCAAGTCATTACTTTCATAGTCATTTTCAGTATTTGATAAAATATATTAAATTTTCTTACTTTATTGACTGATAGTTGGATGGTGTATTGGTGTATTGATAGCTTTGCCTACAAATAAACATTAAATCAATCTTAACTTTTTAGTTTGCTCCTCTGCCAATAATTAAAAAAGATACCAGTGATGAAGAGGACTTGGATTCTGATGATTACTTCTATGATTCTGATGATCCAACCAAAAAGTCACACAACAAGGAGCATGCCAACACACAAGCACCATCAAGTAAAATCACCAACTACCAACCCACAGAGAAACTGTTCAAGAAATACATCAACAAAATAAATGTAGACAAATATGAACCAATGAATGACAAAACTGAAAAATTCATGGATCAAAATGACCGAAAGAGTGACAACGTCAGAATCAGAGTTAAAGACAAACATGATAGAGCTACAGCTGAACAAGTAATGGATCCAAGAACTAAAATGATACTCTTCAAGCTTTTAAATCGAGGTATCATAAATGAGATCAATGGTTGCATATCAACTGGAAAAGAAGCCAATGTCTACCACGCAACTTCAAAAGATAACAAAGACTATGCTGTTAAAATATTTAAAACATCTATTTTAGTTTTCAAAGATAGAGACAAATATGTTTCTGGTGAATATAGATTCAGGAATGGTTATTGTAAATCCAACCCACGTAAAATGGTGCGAACATGGGCTGAAAAAGAAATGAGAAATCTTGTTAGAATGCATAATGCCCAGCTAAATGTACCTGAACCTATTATCTTACGAAGCCATGTATTGGTCATGTCTTTTATGGGAGAAGGTGGCTGGCCCTCGCCTAAATTAAAAGACGTAGAAATATCTCAATCTACTGCCCGATCTCTGTACAGAGATTGCATAATAATGATGTGGAAAATGTTCAACATTTGCAAGTTAGTGCATGCCGATTTATCAGAGTTCAACATGCTGTATCATAAAGGAAATGTGGTTATTATTGATGTGTCACAGTCTGTAGAACATGACCATCCACATGCATTTGAATTTTTGAGAAAAGACTGCAGCAATGTATCAGATTTCTTTAGAAAAAAGGGTGTAGCAACTCTGACTGTTAAAGAACTCTTTGATTTCATCACAGATTCGTCTATCAATGAGAATAATTTAGAAGAATGCTTGGAAAAGTTATCAGAGAAGGTGGCTTCCAGAAATTTTGAAGAAATGTCAGCTCAGGAGCAAATAGAAGAAGAGGCTTTTAAGAATGTCTATATTCCTAAAAGACTTACTGAGGTTAGTTATAGTTTAATATATTGCAATTATTAGATAATAGATTCTATGAAGATATTTCTTATGTTATTTATCATTGTGCAATCTCAATATGAACTACAGACTAAAAATATTTTTATTTTTATATTATTGCGCAATAATTTTGAAGCTGTAGTACTATTTAATTTTTACTTTTATTATTTAAAGTGATATGCAAGTTGTGACTCAATAAGGTGTTGAGGTCAGCATATCTGCACATTACTCCCGATTTTATGGGTTCCATTCCCACACAGGACAAATCTTTGTGTGCATAAACATAAATATTTATTCTACTCTGGGTGTTTTCCAATGTATATTAAGTATATATTTATAAAAAAAAGTATTTATCTATGTTTATCCCTTATTTAGTATCCATAAGACAACTTCTTTATGATACTTATCTTGGAACTAAATAATTGGCGTAATTGTCATAAAATATTTATTTATTTAGTATTCCCACACTGGACAAATAGAACTGGTGTTACAAGGGTGTTACCTATTTATTATAAGTATGTATTTACAGCAAATAAGTGTTTACAGAGGTCAGTCCTTGGATGGGTGTCCCTTTGTGTGGCATTTGATATCAAGCACTTCCGTGCTTCGGAAGGCACGTTAACCCATTGGTCCTGGTTATCACTAAATTGGATAGTTGTTAAGCCATGTTAGAGGCCTAATGGGCGGCTTGATAAATTCTAACAGCAGGACGCCATACACCTGCCTACGCCAATCTGCACTGGGTCAGCGTGGTGGAGTATGACCCAATACCCTCACACCTTGATATGTGAAAGGAGGCTTGTGCTCAGTAGTGAGACGTTAATGAGATGAGATGATGATGATGATAAAGTGTTTTAGTATGCTTATCCTTTTTTTATTACCCATATTACCAGTTCTGTTTAGTATGAAACTAGAAACGATGATGAGATGACAATGTGAGATATATTTATTTAATCTATTTTATTTTAAGGTAATCAATTATGAGCGTGATATAAATAAAGCCAAGGATGGTGACACAGATGATTTGATTTATAAAAAAATTGCTGGCTTTGATGAAAACCTTGGTACAGTTAACACTCCAGATATACTCCAATATGACGAGGTCTCCGGGAGTGAATCTGGATCAGACTCCAACAATGAGGATGGTGATGAAGAAAATAGTAAGTTTCTTTTATAGTCTTGTAAAAATTATATAGAAACGTGTTCAATGAAAGGATATTCTGCATATCAATATTTTGTTTATACCTATAAATAATTTGACCACAATGTTGATTCATATGAAATAAGCCAAGTTTAATTTAGGTGATAAATAATATTTGTTTGGATAGCGTATTATCCGATGACTTATCTATCAACTTGTGACTGAGTGTATGATTTGTACTTTTAGTATGTTCTTTAGCAGTGCTGACTGCATGTAAGCTGACGTATATTTTCATTTGAATAGAACTATACTTGATATAGTTAGAGCCTGTTTCACAATGTCTATTTCATCAGGAAGTTTAGATTATTTGTTTATTGACAAAAGCTTTTGTAGCATAAATATTTAGATGATAAAATCTCTTAATAATGAAACTTAAAAATTTAAATTATGTGTAATAATGAAGCGAAATATCGAAATGTAACGATAATATATTTACAAATTACTTATATAAAAAAGTAACAATGTAATCAAATAATATATAATGATAATATGTAATCATATTTTATATATCTCGGTTTAAATCTGGTATATTGAGCATTCGTTACAAAATAAAGAATTAGATTTCTTTATCTTGAATTTGATGTGCTTTACTTATTGAAATCATTAAAAATTTCAGAAACTAAGTTCATAAACAGCGCACGTCCCAGAGACGAGTCTCCAAACAGCAAAAAAGCGAGGAAAAAGGCAGTAAAAGATGAGCAGGCTGAGAAAAGGAAAGGCAAAATGAAGAAGCACATCAAAAAGAGACGCGATAAGGGTCACATTAAAAAGTAATTTAATAAAGTATATTTATTGCAATACAAATTATTTTTGTATCAAGTTATTCCAAAATTGTGATCTTTGATAATATAACATCCCTTTATGAATTTCTTTTGAACTTAAAGAGAAATATTAATATATGGAAATATATCAATTATTGAAAGACTAAGATTTGCGCATTAGTTTCATTTATGAGAAACATGTTCCTTCCGGAATGAATATGCTACAGTCAACTACACTGTTAAGTTGATTTACTACTAATGCGTGTGCAACTTATACTGCACAAGATTAAAATTTACTGAAGCTATAGTATTTTCAAGTTTATTTACTGGATGACTGTATTACTACTTCTTCTCCTTAATATATGGCTCGCACGGCTTGTGCATTTTGCCAATTGCAAAACAATGACTCAATATTAAAGGTATGTAAGGAAACGAATTATTTACAAAATATATAATTGTAATTTTTTTTTATCTATTACAGCTTTTAAGTTCTTTTCATCATCAGCCCACTATAGTTCTACGTTACCTTACTGGACATGAACCTCTTGTCACAAAGGTGTCTGGGATTCAGTACACACTCCTCATTGCAGATCTAGTGTGGCTTGTGGTAAACGGCTGTTATAACTGCTCAAGTCGCTCAATAAGGCCTTTATCTAACCTAGCTTGACAACTTCCACGAACAGTGATAACCGGGAACAATAGCTTAACGACCAACAATCTGATACAGTGTATGATCGCAGTGAATGGTTATCAAAACATTGACCTTTTTTACATTACAAAATGCATTTACGCACTGCCTGCCGGCCAAAGGGGGACCGAAAGGTGGCGTGGGCCTCACCACCAGCCAGAACCGAGGTCAACGTCCCCTGTCTCTGCTACCCAAGACCCTCCCGTCCCTGCAGGAGGGGCCCTCCTGGCCCGACCGCCTGCGCCCTTAAAATCTCCAATACAAGTGTCTAAAACAGATTTCTTTATTTATAAATTTAGGACCCCATCTCCTAGCGCCTCCTCATTTCTCTTTTATTTTACATAGGAAACACCCAGACCAGAACAAATAATCATGTTCACGCACATATAGATTTGCCCTGTGTTAGAATCGAACCCACGTCCTCGGGAGCGGAGTGCAGATATATTGACCTCGACGCCATATCGGTCGTCAAAATATTATAGTAATATGTATTGCAAACGTTTACAGGCTTCGATAATCACTTCCCATCACCTATAAACTAGAGCAAATGTGGTGTACATTAACCCTGTCTTGCAAAGCCTTATTCCACGACATGTCCCGCCGCGAAATCGCGCGCTCTCCAATGCCGTCTCAAGAATTCCCCTTCGAATTTATAACATTGGAATTTGTCGTACTTGATTTGTTTTAATGTCCCCAACATTTCAATGCTCTGCCATTCCGTGGCCGTGCTATTCTATCCGTCGTATGTTGGCCTTATGCTGATTTGCACCAGCATGGTGAGACGAGAATTGAACTCTACTAGTTAATTTCTACCAAAAAATGCCATTAATCTAAGCACAAGTTGGCGACGTGGTTCATTAAAATAATGTGCCTAAAAGGTTTATACCCTGAAAGTTCAATGTCCAAATAACAATCTTTAAAAGAAAACAACTTTTATTGGTCAGTACAAATTTATCGTGAAAGTAAAACTGCTGACAACATGTAAGTAGATAGGTAGGGTACCTACATTGCCACAATATTGGAAAAAAAAATAAAAATTATCGAAGTACTTATTCAATGTTACTGGTACATTTTTTTTAAACTAATACTTTGTTGAGTTCAAAAACCGCCGATACGTAAACTAACTCCATTTTATAAACAAAGAGTCAAGGTTATTGCATAAATTTTTTTTTTTATATACATTGTATTCATGTATAACTCAAAATCATTAATAATACATGATTAGAAACATTGTTTGTTGTCAATTTGTTAAATATTATAATTAAAAAAGAAAAATTTAAAACTTTAGTAGATAAATTTTACCCAGTACCGTTCAATTATATAATGCATATAATGCCTTAAATGCATTAGATTTCCTTTAAAAAATTATAATATTTTTACACGATTGTCATTTGTACATAAGCTATTTATAATTAACTTATTAAAAATATATAGGTAAGTACTTTAGAAATTTTTGTTAAGAAATAAAGCTCTTTCATTCAAAGGCTTTGAATATCATAAAATTCAAACATTGGTATTTTTCTAACACAATAACATACTAATGTACTATAGTATAAAATTTTTAATAAGAAATAAATTTAATTAAACAGTTGATTTTCTCGTTACTTAATCAAATAAGATTCTCTACAAATATATTGGGTAAGCAGATGCATACTAGGTCTAAGGCAAGAAATCTATGAGAACTAATTCCGGTAATGAAAAAAACTAGGTAGATACAATTAAATTTAGCTCAATTTCATATTAGGCACTTACTTGACTGTGGTGGAAAGTTTCAAACCATTTAGACTGGACACATGCCCCGTTACTAGCCAACTTCTAGTAATAAGCGCCCGCCTTAGTAAAGTGGCGCTCCTAGATTTAAGTGACGGTTTACGAAGTTCTTTAAGGCTGGTCAGCATAGGAGCCCAAAGTATGTAAGTAGTAGCGTAATTAACTTAATTCTTACGGAGGTGGAAACAGACCCTCAAATTAACAATAGGTCGTATTTTTTGTCATGGTTTTTAAAGTTCAGTAACATGTAAATGTTAATAATATCATTAGATATATTAATCATTATTAATAACGTCATTTTTGACCTTAAGAACCCAGAAATATTTTCAACTTGTTATTTTTCTAAAACCTTACACACTTAAAACCACTACAAAATTTAGAATTGATTCAGATCTTTATTCTTTTACTCAGAATATTAAAATTTGATATATACTATACTGATATACATAGATACTTAATACATACAGCCCATCGTTAGCTATTTATTTAATAACTACATCTATTATATACAAATAATCAGTCGCATCATTTTATATAAAAATCATCCTTGGCTGATAAATAATGATGAGATAAACAATTAAATAAAAAATTATGTAACTAATTTCTACTTCATTATTAATTAAAATTAGACTTACAAATTATCACATGCCATTACAATAGTTTTGTACTAGCGAGCACCTCTAAAAGCAATTTAGGGAACGGTAATAATATCACAATTCGTTATAATTGTATACTTTTTGTGAAATCACGTGGCAAAACGCCATCTAAGGCCAATGTAACACAGGGATCTGAAGACAAGCATAATCCCGACCATGATACCGATCTCAAACCAGACAGAGGTTCTTTCTATATCTAAATATTTAAGTAATACGTCAGGTTTAGCAAAGTGGCAGTAAACGTCGCTACATTCCAAGGGGGTTCTTCCAAAACCGAAGATCGTTAGAACCATAGCAACTACGCCGCAGCGGATGAAAGAGGTTTTCATGAGTATGTTCATGAGGAGTGGAATTCGATGCGCAAAGTCGAAACCGTAGATCGCCAGGCCCAGGAATGGAGCGATCGAGGCTGGTCCGATTGCGCAGCCGTTCTGTTTGAAAAAAGGAAATGTTTCGTTAGTCTAGTTGGTACACGACATTATACCTGAACATTTGATGGAACAGAGATCATCATCTTTCTTTATGAAACTTGTTTTATTTTAAGCAAGTGTATTAGGTTAAATTAATAAAATAACTTGTAATATTTGGGTAAAGTTAGGAAAGGTAAGTTCAATGGCGTGGTGGGGACGATGTTAAAATTTACCAATTTTTTTTTCCCTGCTTGTAGAGACGAATGAGTTTACCTGGTAAAGCAGTTTCATCTAATATCAGATTGGCTGTGCATCACCGCGTTAACTCTTATTGATCCTTGCTAATACTAATCAGTGGAAAATGTGGGAAAATATTTATATTTGAAGGCTTCCGTTGCGTGCGCTGGGTAAACGGTTTAAGTTACCCAAACATTTAAATTATTGTATCAAAAGAATTATTAAAAAATGTCTGCGACAATATATTTCAATCTTTCAAGATTGGTAATCAAATTTGGTCTAAATTAATGCATTCTTGACGAAGTGTTTTATATGAACATAATTTTAATCCATATCAAAATTAATGTTGTGTTGATTAAGAGTATTTAATTGTGAACAAAACTGTCCTTGACATCACTTAATATCGATTAACATCTTAGAAGATACTATCTACCATTTTAAAATAACGCCGCACTAATCCACAAGACGCTGCGCTGGCTGGGCGGGCGAGGAGACTGCGTTTGCTGGCCGCCATCTCTCACTCCCTCCACAGTTTTCGAGATTGATAACGTTTGTTAGTGTTACTGTCGTATATATATCGTCGTAATATCGATAATATTTAGTGTGTTGTTATTTTTATTTTATTTCATCGTTCATAACCCTTCATCGTTCACAACCCTTCATCCTTCCTTTCACACTTACAATAAGTTATTTATTTTTTCTACAGTAGAAATTCCCTAAGAATAATTTATACAGCAAATCAATGTTTGCCGGGTCATAGCTGACTAATCAATATAATAATAAATTACTAACCCGAACATTAAATACGGATCCAATAGCCAGACCCATTCCTTCCGCCACAAGCGAAACCACATTGCCTATAAGACAGAAGGCTATAAACCTTCCAATGGCAAAAGGCACCCCGGTCATGAAATAGACGATTGTGCAGAACAGCACGTTGAGAGAGACCTGCACTGGGAGCTTGGAGACAGTCAATGCTGCATAGTACGGCGTCAGGCTGTACCAGCGGTTGAAGTGTTCCTTCTTCACTAGTTTTACTTCTTGTGGGTCTGGAAAATTTAGTAAATACAACCGTGAAAAATTAATCATTATGAGACACTACCTTTCCGCCTAGTAATGCTTTGTGGAAACGCTACAAAAAAGTACATTGTTACCTAAATATTAAAATTAGACGCAAAATAACTCTTATGCCTTAACTATTCATATATTCAAATTTCAGTTTATCCAGCTGTAATAAAGGCTGCTGAGTAAGTCAGTCACGATTTTTTTTATGCTCGTATCATCATTTAATTCCAGGATAGCGGCATCCTAGAATTAAATGATGTTGGATATAGGTTTCTCCCAAACTTCTTATCAGCTCAGATCAACCGCCTGTCAGTTTTCCGGCATAAGGTCGCCATGAAATATCCTTATTGTGCCAACTCATAGGCCAAATATAATTGATACTTTTTTAAATACGAGTATATGCCCCAATCAGGCTCTTATAGAACCAGTAGTTTAAGAATTCTGGTTTATTTATAAAATACCTGTTTACCTATTTACACCAGATTTTTAATGAGATAAATGTCAAACAACGATGTCTAGTGAAAAGATACCTACTCTTGCAAAAATATAATTAAAGCCACCAAATAATTCAAAAGAACATCATTATAATAAGGGTACTTACATACAAGCACTGGGACCATAATCTGGGTGTATGCGAAGAAAATGACAAGACCGACACACAGTTTGAGGTGGTTGAACATCTGTGTGCCGTCATTAGCCATGTTGAAGAAACACATGCCAATTAGGAGGCCGCACATCAGATGGTGGACAAACTGAATCCATAGTCCTAAAAGCAAAATAAGAAGAATTAGTTTTTTATATCATCACTAGCTGCCCCGGCGTATATTGTATCGCCATAATTAACTGTCAATGTTTCGTCAAAATATTGATACCGTTTCATTCACTTGCTCATTTTGAAATCAGATTTTAAAATAACTGTATGTTTTTGCTGAACTTTCTTTTACACGCCCTTGTCCTGATGATAATAAACACAATATGAAAAGAATTATTAAATTTGGTGCAATCGTTTATAAGTTGTGAGCGTGCATACATTTCGGCGATTCGTTTTATATATATAGATATCGAAGATTATTATTATCTCAGCCCATTAACGTCTCTCTACAGAGCACGATTCTCCTCAAACAATCCAAGGTGTGGGGCGTTCAGGTTATATTCCACCACGCGTACCAAGTACAAATTAGTATCCGTATATGCCCACCGATATTTGTCTTGTGTGGGATTCCAACCTACGACCTCATGAGCAGAGTGCAGGTTTACCGACCTTCCTGCCACATCTGTCGTTTAATGTAGAGTAGTGTGGTGAAGAGTAGGTACGTAGGACGTATATTCTTATCCAAAAAAGAGGTATATAAAAAAAGGGCTTGTGTGTTGCGATACAATTTTTTTTTGCTAATTTTCAATATATACATTTTTGCTCAAGTATAAACATGAGAATATTTTTTATTTCACCTTCCAACTCCGATTTGACAAGGTCATACTTATTATTTTGTTGGTATGCTCGTATAGCTCATCTTATCGCAAAAAAGATTCATTGAATAATTACGGTTTAAGTACATCCTCTTATAACATATTGTGTCCTGACTGACTAACTTATCATCGCCAAACGTAACATACTTATTGACGGCAGATTCAAATTTGGTAGCTTGTAGTTATCTTTAAAAATGTAAACACTCACTATGAATTTCTTTTAAAAAACTTATGGATGTCCCACTATTAATGGTAGGTACATGTAGTATGAAGTATATACACGAACAAAGTGCGATTTAAAAATATTGTAAACATTTTCCTACGACGCCGGCCGCTTGTTGAGAAAGAGGCGGGGCAAGCGCCTGTGCCCGCGAACAACGTCCCCCTGGCCCAAACGAGAAGGAGCTCCTCAGAAAGGCGCAGTGGACGCGTCCCTCCTGCCACTTGTACAACCACAGCGTGTGTGGACGACTTCTCGAAGGGTCTATGGTTAGACAGCAGGGGGCCCCCCCTGCTCCTGCCACCGACAGTTTTTACGTTTCAAATTCGTAATCGATTTAATTGTCATTGCCATTGCACTCTTGGATCCGGAATACTGTATGTCATATTTAGCAGAATATAAATAGTAATGTGCAACCTCGAATTTGAAGAAAAATAGACATTAATAAATATAAAACTTGTCTATTATATTTATTTCTAGAAAGATTTCTATATCCCTTATAGAATCTAGCAATGAGGATGTACTTAAGCAAATTCAATGATTCATCTGAACTTGATTTAGATTTCAAATTTAAATAACTTCATTCAAACATCAGCTGTAGGTATTCAATAAAGCGGTCTCATATAAATCATGGATTGTATATTAATGAATGTATTACGTAAACAAAGGCACGTTGCCCATTTGTATTCTGAAGTGCAATGCACCTTGACGGTTCCTAAATATTTGAAGCATCATTCTGCATGGATTATAGAGAACAGTTGGTATGACTCGGTTAGGCTGAGTTTGGAAAACCGGGCAATATCTTCTTGTCCAAAGTAGGGTAGACCGGGTACAATTGTAGCAGGGTACGGTTGTACCATCGGGAATATCTCTATAACTACGCTCCGCAAGTCCATTCTCGCTCCCTCCGGGGCCCCCTAGACCGTGTGCCGACCAACCGTCAGAACCCCGCGCGCGTGACTCGACGCGGACGCTTGTGACGGCGAAGTGAAGTTTTGGAGCAGTGAAAGTAAGTTTATTTAATCTAATATTATTGGTCATAATAGAAAATCAAACCATTGCTTTTCACTCAGTATTAGTTTAAACGTTTTGTACTGTTGTTGGCTTTACAGTATAATTATATTTGTGTAGTTTCAAGCTCAAATTAACGAGAATTTTTATTCTATCTATAAAAGTACCTTGTGGGGATAATTGTACCAATTTTTCGGGGACGGTTGTAGTGGTACAACTGTCCCCATGGTAGAATTGACCCCACTAGAGTATCGTACCTTTTCGTAGTTTTAAAATTCATGTATAAATACCTAAGCATCGCTTTGTTAATGTTTATACATTTTTCGATCCCCGCACAAGACAAATATTCGTGTGCATGAAATGTCTATATGTCTTGGTCTAGGTGTATCCTATTATAATAAGTAAGTATTTACAATAACAAATTATTTAAGCATGTTTTATCCGTTATCGACACCTCGGTGGCCGAGTGGGTAAGCGCTCGGCCCGATAACCGGATGTCCCGGGTTCAATTCCCAGGTCGGGCGAAGTGTGTTTCGGATTTTTCGGTGCATAGCCCAGGTTTGTGATCACCAACCCGCATTTGGCAAGCGTGGTGATTAAGCCAATACCCATTAATTGTAGCGAAGACTTGATTTCAATGATGAAGGCCTTTGCCCAGCAGTGGGACAGTATATATAGGCTATACTTTCCTTTACTTTATCCGTAATTATATTACATTTTTTTTTTATTATTCCTAGGTAATTATACTCATAGTGTTTCTTTTTTCAGATGCCGCGTACAAGAATAAGGAAAACCGAAAGAACGTCGAAAGACACTTTTTTGTACAAACAAGCGTACGAAGAAGTCCTATCTGGTAAATCAATACGCGCAGCAGCCGACATGTTTGGGCTGTGTCACGTTTCTCTTATACGCTACAAAAAGAAAAGGGAAAATTCTGAACATGGAGCAGTAGTATTGATGGGATATAAATCTGCAAAAAAGGTATTTACAGAAGACCAAGAAAAGATAATTGTTAAATATCTACAGAGGTCTGCAGATATATACTTTGGTCTATCACCCAAAGAAGTACGAAAATTGGCACTCGAACTAGCGATTTAAGATGATTTAAAGAGACCGGAAACTTGGGATGAAAATGGAATGGCGGGACCAGATTGGTTTTCAGCGTTTATGAAACGTAATCCAGAGTTGTCGATAAGATGCGCTCAAGCAACGAGTCTTTCGAGAGCCACAAGCTTTAACCAAACAAACGTAAGCGCTTTTTTCGACAATTTACAAAACGTGATGGATAGATATAAATTCGGACCAAAGGATATTTTTAATATGGACGAGACTGGTATAACTACTGTTCAAAAACCTGACAGAATAGTGACAAGAAAGGGCATGCGTCAAGTTGGTGCATTAACATCAGGGGAACGTGGCACGTTAGTAACAGTAACAGTAGCGGCAAACGCACTCGGCAATTTCGTTCCGGCTATGTTTATATTTCCTCGCTTGAGGTACAGCTCTCATTTTGTACGGGATGGTCCTGTTGGATGCATCGGCGCCGGGAACTCGTCTGGGTGGATGCAAGAAAAGGAGTTCTTAATTTTTTTGAAACATTTTCAAAACCATACACGATCATCAAAAGAGAACAAATTGTTACTACTTTTAGATAACCATCCATCTCACATCACCATATCTGCACTTGATTATTGCAAAGAACATGGAATTGTAATGTTATCTTTCCCACCCCACTGTTCACATAAGCTGCAACCAGTAGATCGGTCTGTGAATGGGCCACTAAAGAAGGCAGTAAACTCTGCTTGTGATGCGTGGATGAGGAATCACCCTGGCAGCACGATGACGATATATAACATTCCAGCTATTGTGGCCAACGCATATCCACTTGCGTTGACTTCCAATAACATACAGGCAGGCTTTAGATGCACCGGCATATACCCCTTCAATAGAGACATCTTTACTGAATTAGATTTCAGCCCCTCGTTTGTTACGGATAGACCCTTATTAGATCAGAACACCGTTCATAATGTTTTAATTGAAGATACTTCAGTTTGCACAACCTCCAGAAATCCACTGTCACCAAATGAATCCCAACAAAACCCGACAATCGAGCAAATTTTCAACGCAGAACCATTATGTGCAAAGAATACATATCATTTGGTTGAATTAGATTCAGCAGTAGATGAAGACTGTGAAATTGCCCTAGTGACACCTCCAACTCTCCAGCATATTTGTTATCGATTTTTATTACAAGTAAGCCCATTTCAGAACCATAGTCAATCGATGGTTGATGATGGTTTAACCGAAGAAGAGTCCCTAGATCCATTGGCAGATGCCATATATGTAGATGAAAGATCAAATGAACGGATCCGAACGACACCACTTCTAACGCCTTTATTAGGAACAATGTCAAAAACAAATTCACCTACTTTTATAGAGCATTTACCTACGGTCACAAAAACATCAGTAGCAATCCCGTCAACTAGTACAGCTACAGTAAATGCCTTTTCGCCAGAAGGAGTAAGACCATTGCCAAAAGCACCTCCACGAAAATCAACAAACAAAGGTAGAAAGAAAAGAAAATCCGCAATATGGACCGATACCCCGGAAAAGGAATCTATTAGAAGAGAACATGAAGAAATTGAACGAAAAAGAAACTCTAAAAAAGTTAGACAAAACATGAATCGTGTAGACACATCCAAACCTAGAGATAAACCTATAGTTAAACCTAAAGCTAAATCTAAACCAAATAAAAAGATACCTAAGACTAAAAAGAAGACTCAAGAAATTAGCTCAAGTAGTGAAGATGAGTGTTTATGCCTAGTGTGTCCTTTGGTTCTAGTAGACCAAACGAACAATGGGTGCAATGCATTTACTGCCATGACTGGGCCCACGAACAATGCACACCGCAAGAAAATTGTTACGTTTGTCACAACTGTGATTCTGATTAAATAAATTTGAGAAGACTGATAATTTATGGTAAGATTATATTGATAAATATTAATGCAAGTTATTTTAAATTGAAGACTGATTAGCTAAGTGATTAAAAATATTAATTAAGTTATTTCAGGGATGATTGTACCAGGGGATAGTTGTACCACGGGGACAATCGTTCTAAGTACTTTGCCATACAAGTTGTTGATTAGTTATTTTTGTTATTTTTGACTAATTATCGGTATTACGGCTACAAATATGTAACTCAGAAGATTTAAAGAACCATATTTTGTAGTCATTATCATAGATTTTATTGTTTATCAGAAGAATGTTTTGGTTTTGTGTTTTTTATTTTTATGCTGATTCAACTTGAAATTTTTCCTGTGTTTTGATTGTGTTTAAATTAAAGGATGTTCTGCCGAGATGTTGTCATTAAAAGAAGTTTAATTTTATAATTAAAACACTGTGTTTCATTTCATAAAATCTCTGGTACAACTAACCCCATAGTCGGGGACATTTGAACCAATTCTTCCGATCCGCTTGATGCCAAATATTTATGTTTCTATTGTTTCTACACATCTAAAGATAATGCCAACTTATAGCCCAATAAAGTAAGTATTGAGGAATATTGACACTATTGCTACAATATTAGCAGTAAGCACACAATTAAACGTGCCTGACTTTGGGCCTCATTAGAAAGCTCAAAGTCGTTCAGCGGGCAATGAAAAGAGCTATGCTCGGAGTGTCCCTACGTGATCGAATCAGAAATGAGGAAATCTTTAGGAGGACTGTAGTGACATAGCGAGGCCAGTTTGCAGGCTGAAGTGGCAATGGGCGGGCACATAGCTCGAAGAACCAACGACCGATGGGGCGGTAAGGTTTTTCAATGGCCACCGCGAACCGGCAAACGTAATAGAAGAGAGCTTCTCACGTGATGATCTGGCCAAGGCGGCAGGAAGACGGTGGATGCAAGCAACTCAGGATCGCTCAATGTGGCAATCTATTTGGGAGGCCTATGTTCAGCAGTGGACGTTATTTCGCTGAAATTATGATGATGAAGATGGTATGAAGCATAAACACCGTCTTCTTCTACTTCATGCCATTCTCATGTAGAATTTGTCAAACATTGAGATTTTGTAGTGCAATGGACTCACCTTGGGAGTACCTTAATATTTGTCCATCATTCTGTAGAGTAATATAGATAACTCTTGCCTGTTAGTAGCGTTGATATACAATTCTCCTGTCCCTCCCCCCGACTGGTCTCCACCTTGGCGCGGTGGGGGGGCTAAGTACCTCCCGGACGCCGGGAAAAGGTAACACCCAGAGATTGGCGACTCTGGATGCCCTTAGTACTGACTACCGGGGGGGGAAACTAAGAGAGACCTGTGGAGGGCCCGTCCAGCAGCGCCAGGAGGGTCTTAGGCAGCGGGGGTAAGGGGCCCCTGCTGTCTAAACAAGGGGAAGCCGCCGGGAAGTCGACTACACACGCTATGGTCGCACAGGAAGGTAGGAGGGCGCGTCCACTGCGCCTCTCTGAGGAAGTCCCCCCGGCTTTGGTCCGGGGGACGTTGGCCTCAGGCGGGGTTACAGACGCTGCAACCCAGGTACTGGCCCCCACCTCTTTCTCAACAAGCGGCGGGCGTCGTCGAAAGATTTTTAGTGGGTATTACTGCTGGCAGTCGCGTCTGCCAGTTGGGAGTCCCACACCCCCTCCTCCTCCTTTTGGCCGGAAGGCAGTGCGTAAATGCATTTTGTTACCGACGTAAAACAAAAAAAATGGATTCTCCTGTCTAGAATTCATACAAACCATGAAGGAGTTATTAAAGTCAGGGTTACAAAGACATTTAAAATTGCAATGCACTCACCTTGGCGGTTTCTGAATATTTGTGTCATCATTCTGCAGAGTAATATGGAGAACTGTTGGCAGTTGGTAGTAGCGTAGGTACAGGAATCGCCTGTCTGGACCTTCATCCAAGCCATAGAGGAGTTGACTTGTGAGACTTGTGACGACATGGAGCTCACTGAGTCTGTTTCTTCAGACTTTGGTACTTTGTACGTGCATTTTTCGTTCGTCAGCATGATTTCTGTCTCAGCCGTCTCGTCCTCTGCTTGGTAGCATATCTTTAGTTCCATATTGTTCACAGGTTCACTGGCAGTTTCGATTTTGCCTGATTTGTACAATTTTCCGTTCATAATTTCTTCGCTTAGTATTGTTATGTGGTTCGGGTTTTCAGTAAGCTCGATTACTGTAAATAATAATAACATTAAATCAATAATTTTATAATGCGGGGTCTTGATAAAGTTTAAAACGAAAAAACGGCACTTCTTTACTGCGATACCGGATAGTTTATACATGTCATAGTACAGTGATATCACTGTTAAAAAAGTTATGTGTTTACTGAATAATACAAAATAACATTAATGATACTGAATCTTTTTATTACAACTTTTTTATTTCCTGTTTTAATTTAGACCATAGAAAGTCCACTGCTGAACATTGGCCTCCCCAATAGATAACATTCTATTGGGGGTATTTGCCTATAATCACCACACTGGGAAGGCCGTTTGGTGATTGCAGATTCAGCCAGTACGCAGGATGACGCTGCTGCCCATCATACGGTAGGATTTCTCTTCGTCGACTCTTACGACTCCCCGTGAGATGAGAGGGGGTGGCACTATTTTAGACCGGTACCACCCGGCACTGGCTGTTTATAGTAATTAAAATTTATTTCAAAGAAGAATACGAATTTGCATAATGGTGCATTGTAGACACTATAGAGAAATAAATGTTTAAATTTGTATAATTTAGAATATCAGAACATAGATTGGATACCAAAATAGCACAAAAAGTCTAGACAAGAGCAGTTGTAGGTTGCATATAGTTCCCATAATTACATAAGGTTATATTTTCATTGCAAATATTTAAAAAAAGCTAAGTTATTTTAGATGCTTCACGTGATAATCTTTAAGGAATAATAATGAGGGAAAGGTAGAGGTAGATTAGACTTATGTTACAAAATGTTTTTGGAAATCGCTAAATAGTTCGCGTAATAAAACTAAATTACAAAATCTCCATCGATGTTTACTGTATGTCTTATACTTTTACTTTAACTTACCGCTAACCAAATAGATGTTAGTCACGCACAGTAAAAAAATTAGCTAATAAAAGAAAGTGCTTATTTGTTTAACACCTATGCTTAAGTTGAAGGTTGTTTTGCATCAAACTATCGTTAAACGAAGCTAAGAGACTCGTCTCTCGAATCAATCTTGGGTATTACTTGTGCATGTATTAGATTGGTTGGTAACACAGATGTTGGTCAAGACATTTTTCATAACATCTAATGAAGGCTATGCTGCAATGTGGCTTTAATACTTCTTAATGATTTGGTGTGTATAGTGTACACTCGCTCAAAAATTTCATAACCCTACGTTTGAATTTCTTTTGGTCTTAATGAAATATAGAATAAAGTTATGATTTGTGTATTAATTTAATGACTTTTCGTTACTTTTACTTACTAAATAAGTTTTGTCAAAACTGGAAGCCCACTTTCTTAGCCGACTGTACTCAGACTCGATTTTTGTTCGCCTTTAGGTATATAGCCACTACTGACCAACGAGCCCTATGTTGTAGTCCATAGAGTGCATAGATCCCTTATCGTCGTCATTACCATTATAATTTTTCTGACCCATTAACGTCCTTCTACTAGGCACGGTTCTACTGTCACAAAACAAAAGAGAGATTGAGATCATAGTCCCCCACGGCGAAAACTTAATGCGGATAGGCGCAGGCAACCGATATGTTTAAGCTAACCAACAATACATCTAAATTTGCGTAACGACTAATATTTATTAGCGATAACCGCTGCTAACGTACCTTCCATAGCACGGAAGCGCCTAATATCAAATGCCACACAAACAGTCACGCATCCAAGAACTGACTTCTGTGAATCCTATTTAATATCGTTGATTGGTTTCGTCCGACCACGTAAAGTCGCGAAGCCACTAGCTTTAAAAGGATTAGGTATACTATAGGTCGGTCTAGGTATACTTGCTTTATGAAACCTTTTAAGGTAATGAGGTAGGGTTCTCAACGCTCAATTAGAATACCTTTTTTGAATAATCAGCACTCAATTCAAACGTTTCAAAAAATAATAGTTGCTTTAACAGACAAACCTTTGGAATACTCTGCCTACACAATGTATTCAAAACTGCACTTAGTTTTCATTTGGGTGTTTTAAGCGGGTCATGAAACAAATTTATCCAAGTCGACAAAGATCTTGATGTTATGGGTTCGTAAACTGGCCTTGTACATTAAATCGTCTGCTTTTTGTTAAGTCACAAATGCAAAAACACGCCTGCACAATATGTTCGCAAACATTATTAACTCCTGGTTATAAGTAATTGGTTAGTAGCACGCACTTCTGTCAATAATAATAATTAATTCATTGCTATCAAAACTGTTTGCAGGAAATCTCTCGTATCTTTTTTAACAACAATGAAAGCATTGACAAATCATTTAGATTTGTCAAACATGATCATGTTGATCTTAAAAACAATAAAGTATATTTTATTTTAATTTATTTTGAAACTTAAGAGTGCAAAGAAACGCTAAGGTTCCTTTAGATTATTTTCTTTCCTCTGTGGATTTATTTCTTTAGAAAATGTAGGAAAATTTATAAAAAAAAATTGTAACATATAAATATATTGAAGTGTTCAAGTTTCATTATATGAACCCGTAAAAATTATTTCGACAGCGCTCATACTAATTAATATTTTCTGACAATTACACCAATTAAAAAAATGCATGTTTTTTTATAATATATTTTGTACCGAGTAAAAAGGATTTAGGACAAATATCTTTTTTGTTTCAAATATCTATGTTAGTTCTTTTCTAACTAGTACTAGGGTTTAAAGTAGTTATTGAATTTAAAAAAGGTCAGAGAATTGAAAATAAGACCAATTCTCTAATTTTGCTTCTTTAGTTCATTGATAATGAGTTCACCAGCTTTTATGCAACTAAACTCATGTGGTACTCACGATCACCCTTCCAACAACCTCAAGGTTGTTAACTCATGAATCATGAATGCAATGCGGCACAAAACGTGTGAAATTTACATGATTGTGTATAGTACCAGTATTTGTCACACGCTGTCAACATCGAATCTCGTCGCATTGTATTGTCAAGCGCGGATCCACCGTTGTGGGCACGATGGGCATGCCCACAACCCTAATTGACTTCTGTCGTCTAATTTTCGCGGTCTGTTGAGATTGACAAGCCTCAAAATATTATACCAAAGATAAAGATTTTCGGGTACATGTGACCGCAACCTTTTTTAGCGACTGAGTCCACCTGTGTATTTTATCAAGCTTTACAGCTTGAGTAAACTGGCTCATCTGTTTGCCAATTTCGCTAAATATAATATGTATAATCTTTTCCGGTAAATATTACCGAAAATGAAGATAGTGAAACCTACAATTTACGTTCAGCTATCCCATTTGGGATAGGCACCTAGCTACAAATATTTTAATGAGATATCCTACTTCTAGCAAACTTCACTTTTAGCACAGAGATTTCTAGATGAAACAAGTCCAATGGTGAGAGATGGGCAGCTTTTCGCCCACATGGACAAAGGTGGAAGAAAAGACAAAGGAGGTGCCATTCCCTTAGTCCCTACTTATCGGGGATTGGATACCAAAAATTGTTCTAGTTATAGTTTAATACTGTGTTTAAATAGAGGTACTTACTGAAATCAGCCGGGTTGTGATGTCTTGGACATGGCAACCCCACACTCTGCAAGTACGGAACCATAGCGCCAGTGTCCCCTTGGTAAATGCACCGCCCTGCCGCTATCACGTATACCTGATAAATGTTCATGCAAATGTAAGTTCATATATACATTAATTCACATCATTTTAAAAATTACGTACATAAAATTACGTCTGTTTCCCCAAAGGGGTAGACAGAGGCATATTATACGCCCAAATTTCGCCAATGATATTGTTGGTCCCACGTAATAGGTGGCGAGTGCCGCTTACCGGGAACTTTTATGTTCGCTAGAGCCTCGTCCGTTGGTTTGCAGGTGAGGTTGGCTTGGGATCCTAGTATACAATTATTATAGAAATTATTTTTTTAATAACGCAAAAGGGACGTAAGCAATGTGAATGGCAGTAACACATAAGTAAGTACGTATTATTTACTCATTTTACACAATTTTTAAACACTGAGTAAACACAGGAAAATATCTGAAGAAAAACATGATATAGTAGATTGCTGGACACGGAATTCCACGTAGTGCTCGTGGCTTCGCGGTACTAGGGGGCTGGAAACGATCATCAAAGTTATCGATAGTAGTTATTGATGTCAGTCTTAGAATGTCTGGCTCATGAAATCGAGTTGTTCATGCTCGAAGGCACGTTATCCAACTGGTCCCGGTTGTCACTCAATGATAGTTCTTAAGTTAAGTTAGAGGCCTTATTGGATGAGTTGAAAAATGCTATCAGAAAGATTCCACGTGTCCTTAATTTCTGTAAGAGGTGTAAACCTATCGTTTTTGGTGCATTTTGTTTAGGTAACGAGCTAAAAGTAACAAACAACTTAGCAACAAAGCAACTTAGTGCTGATAAAAATAAGAGCAAAAATATTCCGGTCTATGTAAGAAAAACACTTCTTTGTTTAAAGTCGTCACGTGTGGTCAAACTACGGTGACGGTACTAAGACTAAGATCACGACTACCATAGGTGATACTTAGATTGTATTCAAACTTTATGTTTATTTTAATTACCATAACAATGTATGATGTCAGGTGATAGAGCATTACAAAAACATACCTTTTGCCTTTAATTAGTAGATGCTTTATGATATTTGAATGAAATCAAGGTCGGTTGCTATAGTAAAAATAAGCGGAAATCATTTTAAATTAAATAACATGTGTAAATTTCGAAGGTATCTAAGAGAGTACGTAAAGTAAAACAAGTTTTAAATGAGTGGAAATTTAAAACTTTTGAAATGGCCCATCTTCTAAAAGCATATTGTGGTGTTATTTTGCATTCAAATTATATATAATAATATACAAAATCAAACATATTTGATTACGTTTTAGTTCTAAGTTCTCAGTTTTCACTTACAACCTGTTGGTTTTAATACTACGATAAAATAAAATACAATTGCAATATAACGAATAGATGGCACTGTCTATCTATTGGTACCATTAGAATCAAATTATTTTTATGTCATAGTTAATATAGGACTAACAGTGAAGTTTTACATTCTTTACCTGTCACAGTTAACTGACTAAACTAACAATAATGTTATTTCAATGTACACACACTGTGTTATATAGCACCCTAATGACCTATAATAGTATTTAATTCGCCAACTAGACCTCCTAGCCGACTGAAATGCGTATTTATTTTTATAGGATACCAACAGATTCCAAAATATTCTTAAAATTTACTAAGCTAAGGGGCTTGATACAAAACAAGATCTGAAGTTTAGCCAGGTTTAAAACTAGTGCTATCTCTGTATTCATTTTATCAAATAAAAGATTAAATGTAGATCTTGTTTTGTAATAAGCCCCTAAGGGGCTTTTATTCTATAAGATGAAGACAGTGACAGCACTAGTTTTAAACCTGTTCTAACTTTAGACATCGTTTTGTCATGTCATAAGCCCACGTAATAAGTGTTTTACAAAATAAGCTTAACATATTTCCACGTTAAAAACGAAAAGCGCTAAGCGATACGACCATAACTTCAACTTGATTCATTCTGAATATTAAAGCCTTTTAAAAAGTTGCCCTTTATTGACAGCCGGTATCCGAAGAATTACGAATATGTCTTTATCTTTTACGCATCGATGATCCAGGAAATTAGCAGTTATTCAGTTTCGCTTGTAGATAAAACGGATTCCTTTTGCCGCATGATTTATACAGCACCTTAATGGGCTGTAGAGGAGTATTTAATGTGTTTTTAATTCGCGAACTGGACAACCTTGTCGAGTGAAATGCTTTCCGTGTCAACAACTCAGCTTCAACAACACCTTTTATTTAGTCGCTGAAAGTAGTTGGTGCCTGTCACGTTTATATTAAGGTGGGGACTAATGTGAGATCACTAAAATTGGACTTTTTCATTTCAATTGTTCTTTGTCATCTTGTACAGAAAAAATATTTAAAAAATGGTCATAAATCTACACCATAATATAACATATGAGAATGAGTAGTTAAAAATTTAATAACCCGTTCAGTTTCTTAATATTATATATGTAAAGTTGCGTCTCGTCTTTCTTTTTTGGCCATTTTAGTTCTAAGCTATTAATCGCAAGTATTTTTAATGACTCTTGAGTTATTAGTAGATTAAATACTAAAGAGACCGTTTGGTTGTTTCTGCTAATTTCTATATTTACTATTTTTGATGAATTTTTATATGCAATCGATGCACGAAATACATCTGGAATCACCTCTGCAGCGGACGCGGAGACGCCATGCCAGGCTTCTGAAAGTCAACGACATCCACCTTCCCCTTAAGTTCATTGCTCCTACATACAGCTCTTTAGTAGGGTATAAGTTCAATGTTCGGAGTCGGTAACGTAAATGCATATTTCTTGTGATTTAATTACCTGTAGTTTCACTCAGTGGTGGCTTAAATGCACTCCTAATTGTATACTAGATGTTACTGGCTGCTTATTATATGTTATGACAATGAAAACGTAACTATTGATTATGTCACAATGTCCAAAGGACTTAGACAGCGTAATAGTTTTTTGTTTCTTACTAGTGTAATTGTCCTGTGATTAGTTTTTCAATGACATTTTTGAAGTCATCGCAGATCGAAGAAGTAGCTTTGGACAATTATGCGTTTCGTTATGAACTAAATGAGCCAGTTCCACTTGATTGAGGAACAAATATACGAATACCGCAGAATATCAGCGTCGTGGGTCATACTGCGACACATGCTGAGCGGTGACCTTTTTGGTACAGTCCAGTCGTCAGTACATAAGTTTAGTTGGTAATTGTGAATTGTTTGTGAACCAATTAACCATATTTTCTTTCTTTCTTTTCTCTTCAAATATCCAAATATACAAAACTTTTGCATTTTTAATATGAGTAGTGTCAACTTTGCAACAAATTTTATGCAGATTTTATTAATGTTTCAATAGTGATTTTATAATTTTCATAATTTTAGCCCAAAAACGTCCCTAGAATAGACTTGTTCTTACGAATCAAGGTGAAAGGGATTCAGTTTAGAATCCTTCACGCGGACACAATGCTTATTAGAAGACCTTTGCAACCTACTACAGTTTAGTTCAACCTCTTACTATAGCTATTTGTACCTACTCAGTACCCAACAGTCACATCTTCCTGAAATCAAACATCACATTGTTCTTGTAGGTTTGGCATTAATTAAATACTTATTGTTTAAAAAAACAATTACTGCCGCAAATGATGTCGTCGTCGTATAATGAATCCTCTGAATAATTCAAATGATGATTTTTGTGAAGTAAACTCAGTATATCATTACTTTTTTTATTACTTATCTTCACATGAATTTAAAGAACTGACTATAGTAGATGTTTCTGGTTGATTATGTTACCATGTAAATAATTTTGATTTACTAACCAACAACATGACATCTGCATTTACTTGGATCGTGTTTTCTTGAAGTCGTTTGGGTTTCAATCATTAACATCATAATAAACAATATATATATATATACTGATAGTTACCAGTAATTCGTGATCACTCGGAGACTGATAATAGCGTAAATTAAAGAAGTCTCAGGACTAAACACGCAAGAAAGGTAACATCCCTTACTTTAAACCAGGACCTTATCAATTCACCAAAACATGACATTGAAGGGGACGCAATGATACAATAGGCGAATGAAATTTTGCTTCGTTACTTGATTCTGAGAACCGATTCAAATAAAGTAAATAAAAGCGTGTACAATAACCAATGTTTTGGAGACCGCAGTATTAAAATTAGTTACTTTATCAATGGAGATACTATTATGGCTGTCTCTCCGTGACCACAAATCAGTGTTATTAGAAACTTTCTTAGAATAAA
Organism: Musotima nitidalis; assembly: GCA_949126915.1. NCBI lineage: Eukaryota > Metazoa > Arthropoda > Insecta > Lepidoptera > Crambidae > Musotima > Musotima nitidalis. Next base: position 6,901,572 of record OX421429.1, read on the forward strand.
ATAGCTCAATAAACCGCGATCATTTTTTATTTTCTACGTTTAAATAATCGATAATACATACATATAAACAATAGTTAAGCCATGATGTTTAATTTCATAATAATATATTAGTACTTGATTAAATGAACTAATAAATGTCGTGGCTTAATAACGAATTTCAAATAAGTTTAAAATTTTCAGAGAAAACATAATATCAGTTTTGGAAAGCACATTTAACGATAAGCCAATTCGAAGGCCATTTTGGGTACTTTAAAGAAACTAACCAGACTCCACACTCCTGCCTCCGTTAAATCGCACTTAATCCGCGTGGTGCAGTATGACCCTACCGCCTAACTTTCTGGTAATCGATTATTAGGCAAAATGGATTTCGAATTATTATTGTCATACCGCCGAACACATGAAATTCAATACAAGATAGCGATCTCCATTTAGACACAAATTTTGGAGGATTGGCGTGATATTTGACAGACTCTAGCTGTGTTTTTATTTTCATTATATTAGGTCGGGGAAAAAGTCTTTTCGCATAACGTAGGTATAAACTTACTATAAATTTTTTTTGACTGTACTATTTGTGTCTGGCTGGTTTTGGTAACATTAAAAAGGTTCCATTATAAAGAAAAGAAAAAAATAAAAAAAAGTTGTTTCCCGCTATTTTTCATTTGTTTTTCTCTCCGTTAAAATGAGTGAATCTAATGAAGAAATTCGATACATTTTAAAATTTTATTATAAAAAAGGCAAAAATGCAACTCAAGCAGTGAAACAAATTTGTGATGTTTATGGACCTGATGCAGTGTCAGTAAGAGTAGCACAAATTTGGTTCAAACGTTTTCAGTCCGGAAATTTTGATGTTAAAGATGCACCTCGCTCTGGTCGCCCTGTTACGAATAAAATGGACGCCATTTTTGAAAGAGTGGAGCAAGATCGGCATATTAGTAGTTACGATGCAGCTGAAAAACTGGGAATTGACCACAAAACAGTTTTGACCCATTTGAAGAAAGCTGGTTATACAAAAAAGCTCGATATTTGGGTGCCACACGAGCTCACTCAAAGAAACTTAATGAACCGTGTACTCATTTGCGATTCATTATTGAGACGTAATGAAACCGAGCCGTTTTTGAAGAGATTGATAACTGGCGATGAAAAGTGGATCACGTACGACAAGAACGTGCGAAAAAGGTCGTGGTCGAAAGTTGGCCAGGCTTCACAGACTGTGGCCAAACCTGGCCTAACACGAAATAAGGTGATGCTGTGTGTATGGTGGGATTGGAAGGGCATTGTTTATTATGAGCTTTTACCGCCCGGCAAAACCATCGATTCTGATCTTTACTGCCAGCAACTGATGAGATTAAAGGAAGCAGTCGAGAGAAAACGGCCGGAATTGATCAACAGGAAGGGTGTGGTCTTTCATCACGATAACGCTAGACCACACACATCTTTAGCCACTCAGCAAAAATTAAGAGAGTTCGACTGGGAGGTCCTAGTGCATCCACCATATAGCCCTGACCTTGCGCCTTCAGATTTTCACCTGTTTCGGTCTCTGCAGAATTCTTTAGGTTCTGTAAGGTTGACCTCAAGAGAGGACTGCCAAAACTATTTGTCCCGTTTTTTTGATCAGAAGTCCCAAAGTTTCTACAGTAACGGGATAATGTCTCTGCCCACAAAATGGCAGAAAGTTATTCAACAAAACGGTACATATATATTGTAAATAAATGTAAATAAACTTTGAAAAAAATGTCTTGACTTTTCATACAAAAATACGAAAAGGCTTTTTCCTCAACCTATTATAACAAATTATTTATATTTACGTAAAATATGTCATCGAAACGCAAAACTAGTGTGCCTATTTGAATGTCACGGATTGAATTTTCATTGTCTTTCGGCAGATTCCCTGGTAAGGATTCTTGAACCTGAGAAAAATTAAATCTAGATGACATAGCTGAAATGCACCGAATTAGGTGGTAGGACCCCTGAATCCCTCTTAGTTCGCAAAAGACCGAAAGTGCCATAGCAGAACGGTAATGAGCTGATACGAGTTGATAGATCATAATGATATAAGTAGTGTTCATTATGTCTATAAAAATGGTATCTGAATTTCAGGATAACTGTGCTTGGTGGATCTAACCCTTATATCAACTCACAATATAAGGGTTAATAACACGAAGCTTAAGCTTAAGAGTTGCTCAAGTAATTTACGATAATTTCTGCCGGATTTACCGTAGGCTAAGAATTATTTAACTATTAGTCACTGCAGCTTCGCTCATTTGACAAACTTACTCAATCCTATCGCATTCCTTAAATTATTTACTTGTATATAATTGTGAACAACACGGTTACTGAGTATTTACTTGCTCAAAAGTAAACGATTTCGTAGTAGTATTATTGCTAACAATAATTTTCTGAAAATCTCTATTCTCATAGTGCACTCAGATTTAATATCAAATGCTAGACACAACGGTAGTACGAATACCCAAGTAATATCCAAGAACTGATCTTTTTTCTAACCAAGTTCTTACCTGATCAAAAAGCTCCAACAGCGAGGCAGGTGGCTGGTGAATCGTGCAGACCACAGTCCTCCCCTGCCGCGCCAGCTGCTTCAGCAGTCTCACACACTGCACCGTCGTCACCGTGTCCAAGCCACTCGTCGGCTCGTCCAGAAAGAACACTGGCGGGTTATTCACCAGCTCTAGTGCTATTGACAATCTGTGAAAAGAAAAGAATAGAGCATAACTCTGAATTTATAATATAATATATATAATATAATAGAATTTTCTGACAATAACACCAATTATTTAGTTCCAAGATAAGTATCATTAAGAACTTGTGTTATGGATACTAAACAACGGATAAACATACTTAAATACTTTTTTTTTGTAAATACATACTTAATTTACATAGGAAAACACACAGAACAAATATTCATGTTCATGCACACAAATATTTATCCTGTGTGGGAATCGAACCCACGACCTCTGGAGTGAAGTGTAGGTATACTGACCTCCACGCCATATCGGTTGTCGAATTTAATTAGGTTATTGATTACTATCAAACAGTATAAGGTGTGTAGAAATTCTAAAAAGATCTAAGAAGAACCTCACCTGCAAGTAGTGCACCTGCGGATGAGGCTCTGGCGAGCAAAAAAGTTCCCGGCAAGCGTTCCAAGTACTAACATAATCTTAGTAAAATTGTGACAAAAGAAATGGATTACTATTATATCTTATTGGTACTCAAAGAACATGTATGGAGAATTAAGGTTTTTTGTTGCACTAATCTTCTGGATAGCCAGAAGCATCATCATCCTAATGGTCTAATCCTAGTCTATTCAGTATCCAGTCACCTCGATTACTTTATCAATTTAAAGACTCCTAAAAACTTCGTGCCTTTTTGTAAATAATAATAATCTATAAAAGATATAATTGTCTCAGTACGAGTGGACAGTATAGGTCTTTCGGCAACTCTGTTCGATAATTATTCATGGAATTTCTTGTACCGTAGTAGAATGCACATGCATGTGCCCCCCAAACAATACAAAAAACCTTTAGAAATACTAAGATACTATCTCAATAAAATAATATGCTAAAACAATGACGAGAGCCGATGAACAAATATTGTTTAATAGTGGGTACCTAGCCACATATTGTATACATAAAGTATGTAAGTAATTATGCAAGTTTTTTACGATCATGAAGTATATTATGATAATAATTATAATTAAAACGTAAATAACTAGGATATGCACGTGAAAATACAATGTAGAGTAGAGAGAGGTAATTTTGGTTTGAACAATGAGCACGTAGATTCATATCTTGATACATACATACAATTACGAGTTTTCCAAAAGGGGGGAGGCAGCGGCATTTTATTATACGGCTACATTATTCCTATTATTTTGTCATTTAATAGGTTCGAGGCTATTGCTGCTTACTGGGAGCTTTTGGTGCTTATTAGAAAACAAGATCTAAAGTTTAACCAGGTACAAAACTATTGCTGTCACTTTTACTTGATAAAATGAAGACAGTGACAGCACTAGTTTTTAACCTGGTTAAACTTTAGATCTTCTTTTCTAAAAAGCCTCTTTATGTTTCCGAGAGCCTCGTTCGTTGATCGCCAGGTGCAGCATTTGCATGTTGGATTGGCTTGGGCTTCTAAGATCTTGGTAGAAACCTATCCACCTTATCATTTGTATACTTGTACTTTTTATCATTTACAGCAGAAAAAGTATTAGCAGAATGGGAGACCTAAATTTTTTCTAGTCTGCTGGAGTGATGCCACAATGAACTACGTACAAATCTGCACGATTCTCACATAGGATAATGATGTCGTTTGTTTAATCAAATACTGACTTAATTCAAAATAGACGATTTTTGGAAAATCACAAAAGAAGGTCTATTATGTGGACTTATTCCACTAAGGGTTTCCACACACGACCACCGGCCACAACCATAAAACGATGCCACCGGGCATATTTATTTCCTGCAGTTTTCGTACATTCTATTTGGACTCGCTGCACACGGTTGACGCGGGTGGCCGCCACACCCCCCCCCCCCCGACTGGTCTCCACCTTGTCGTGGTGGGGGGGCTGAGTACCTCCCGGTAGGGCGCAGGAGGCGCTAGGGAAAAGGTAACACCCAGAGACCGACGACTCTGGGTGCCCTTAGTACTGACTACCGGGGGGGAAACTAAGAGGGACCTATGGAGGGCGCTGCGGGTAGGCCAGGAGGGCCCGCTCAGCAGCGCCAGGAGGGTCTAGGCAGCGGGGGCAGGGGGCCTCTGCTGTCTAACCATGGACCCTCCGGGAAGTCGGCCACACACGCTATGGTCGCAGGGGGAGGTAGGAGGGGCGCGTCCACTGCGCCTCTCTGAGGAGGTCCTCCCGGTTTTGGTCCGGGGGACGTTGGCCGCAGGCGGGGTGTCAGAAGCTGCAACCCAGGTACTGGCCCCCTCCTCTTTCTCAACAAGCGGCGGGCGTCGTCGGAAGATTTTTATTGGGTATTGCTGCCGGCGGTCGAGTCTGCCGGCGGTGAGTCCCACACCCCCTTTCGGTCCCCCTTTGGCCGGAAGGCAGTGCGTAAATGCATTTTGTTACCGACGTAAAACAAAAAAAAAAAAGGGTGGCCGCCACACGCTACAAATCGGCGTCGTTTTGTGGTTGTGTCCGGTGGCCCGTGTGTGGGCACTTGTTGACTCATGAATTAAAACATGATATAAAAAACTTTATATGTAAGTAACTCAAATATGTGTCTACTAAGAAATATAATATTGTTTTTCATTGGATATGCGATTTGCGTGCATAAACATCTTCGGTCTGCTGGAAGATATTCCGTTTAGGGATAAGCAGTACCATTGTACATGTCTTACATAACTTCTGTCTTTGTGTATGTTCCTTATGTGCAATAATTGTAAAATAAATAGATATTCGTCTCGATCTTAGTGTTTTCTTTAAAAAAATATTAATATGTAAAATCAGTACATGGTTTATTATTGGGCCTAAATCGCACTGTATTTAATGTCTGAAGGTATCGGAAACGAGTATCGTTGAACTGTTGTTAATCGCAATCACAAATCGGACACAAAGTGATTGATTGAATATGAACTTGAAAGTATTATGTTGCTTGTCTGTCGTGATTAGTCCGGCTGACCTGTAAATTTTTTATTATAGGTTATTCATATGTGTATTGGTCTATGTCCGTAGATGACCTACCACAATATACGTTAATTTGAGGGTATAAGACTTCCACAATAGTTTCAGTGTTACATTAAGACCCGCTAAAGTACAGTCTACATTCTTTATGCTACGGCGTTTGGCCCACTGCACCGCGGTACTTCGGGATCCTGCCGTTTTGCCAAAACTATTTTGACAAAAATTTATAATCCAAACAAATTTTAGCAAACTTTTTTTACACCAATGCAACGTTGCGAATTATTTTAGTACGCAAATTTTCATTTGGTCAAATTTTTACTCGGCAGTATATTACTACGGATAATGACATTATGGCATTAGGTTTTTTAACAAGTAATTTATTACGGCAAACAAACTTTAGACAAATAACATTTAATCAAATTATTTGTTTGGACATAAAGTTTTACGTTTATTATTTTAAATAATCACAAACTAAGATATTAATACTAAATATATACTAAAAATAAAATAGTATAAGGAATGTTTGTTTAATATGTGTTCATAATTTTAAATTAACGTGATGATGATGAGTGAGGCTTAGATACATATTGGTTAGGTTATGTTAGAACAGTGACCACAAAGCGCGCGAGCCGAGCGAGCGAAGCGAGCGTGCCGCGGTAGCGGCCGGCGAAGCGCCAGAAAATACTACTGTTGATTTATGTATGGCCAATATTTGTAGATTAGTATTAATAGTAAAGATGCAAATAGAAATGGTTATTTGAAAAGTTTCGAGACGAATTATTTGGCTTATTTTATTTTGCGTAAAATATGTAATACTAACTGAGTTATTGTCGAAACGTTCACTTGGAAAGCATTACGTTTACGATACAATTATTTGTGAAGAGTTTATTTGCCAAGTAATAATTTGGCAAATGAAATTTTACAAAACAATACTTGGGAAGTGATAATTTGTCAATTTTCTTTTGGTGTAACTAGGGATACCCCGGTACTTCGCATAGTGCGGGAATGCAGATTTTAACGTTTTATGTAAGTATACCAGTTCCTGAAGCAAACCCGCTTGGTACAAAACACTGAGCAAGCGGTTTTTCTATAAGTACGTTAAGATCTGTCATCCCGTGCTAGGCGACGGATCGCGGTGCAATGGCCAACCGCCTCATAATAAAAGCAATAAACGAAAAATTTATTTCCATCCGCGTTACCTAAATTTCTTACTACATTTTAGTTTGGCTGCAAAAGACCACTTCTAAAAAGAAGTCCATGTGTACTTGTTTTAATGACCACGAGATTCATTTCTGGAATATAATAAAAAACTATGTGGGCTATTGTAAATCATAAATCATCATTTGAAGATCATTTTTGGAGTTTTCTTCAAGCTTTCATTAAATTGGGGATTTTAAAATGTCCACAATTGTATGAAATTCTGTCTTCCAAACCTTTAACATCATCTTTATGCCTAACTTTTATCTAGCAGTTACTAATGAGAGATAGAGATATATATAAGATTAGAGCATACCTTTTCTTTTGTCCGCCAGATAATCGGTCAGTCTTCGTGTGCTGGTGTTCCAAAAGACCCAGCTCTTGCAGTATTTCTTCTGAGTGAACTTTTGATCCCTTTGGAAGCTTTAGTCTGGCGGCTACGTCCATGGCTTCTCGGACTGTTAAAAGAGGTTGGAGAAGATCCTCTTGGGTGATATAGCATGAGGATCTTTGAAACTGGTGCTCGTTTCTTGGCTGGCCATTTACTAGAAGTTCGCCAGTAACGCCGGCAGATCTGAAACGATCTTTGGTGTTAAATCACATGCTTGCAAGCAATAAAAAAAGGTAAATGATTTATAGTTTTTTATATGTTACTGCTGAAGGGATTAGATGTTTATACATCTAACTCTGGCTTGAGTTGGTTCATTTGAATTTGCTTAGGAACTTTATTTTTGGTACAACTCCTGAAAATTATCCGTTAATTAGCATTCACGTTCACAAGTTCTTAATGATACTTATCTTGAAACTAAATAATTGGTGTAATTGTTATATAATTATTTTTATTTATTTAATACTCTCGACTAGTATATGAATAGCACGCACAATTAGGTATGATTCACTGATCACTGTACGTATAATAGGTACTGATACCGTGATCTTAAACTACTTAGCAACTGCTTATCCGACTTTTATAAACTTCAAACAGCAAGACGACACTCTCCTGCCCCCGTCTATTCATACTGGGTACGCTTGGTGAAATCCTGAACCGCTATTACTATGGTTTGTGAAAAGAGGCTCGAGCCTAGTAAGAAGATGCGAAACATTTGCTTTATCATAAGGTAGAAGGTTTGAGATTTACCTGTATCCAGAAATAGCGTTCAGTAAGGAGCTTTTGCCAGCGCCCGACGGGCCCATGATAGCGACAAGCTGCCCTGACACGAATCTGCCATCTACTCCTTTTACCACTTCTCTCCTTTTGCCTGTGAACAAGTGAACAATAATGATTTTAAATAATTGTTAAAGAATTTGGTCTCTTAACATCTCAGCCCATCCACGTTACTCTACTGAGCTCAAGCCTCCTCCCACGAACCATTGTGAGAGGGGTTTAGCCTCCACGACGCGGAACTAAAGTTATTAGACTTTGTCGAACCGCCCAATAGAGCAACGGGATTTAAAATACATAAGTAGTTCATAAACTGCGATTGTCAAACTTTAAAACTCATTTTATTTACACACACGCCTGTTTAGGCGGAGGCATATTACACGCCCACACTTCGCCATTTACATTGTTGGTCCCACGTAATTTTTTTTTTTGCATGTAAGTGAATCTAAGCTTTGTGATTTAATTGTAGTATTATTTCGTTTTTTTTTTTATATTAATATTTTGTTTTGACGTTATCAAGTGATATGTAATAGTTTATGAAATAAAGAACTTTTTACTTTACTGTAATAGATAACGAGCCTATTGCCGTTTACCGGGAACTTAAATGATTATCAGAGCCTAGTCGGTTGATCAGCGGTGTACCACTTGCAGGTGAAGTTAGCTTCAGCTCCTAAGATCTTGGTAGGATCCGTATACACCTATGTTTAGCATTCATAATAGCGTGAATAGTTGAAAATAAGTTATTATAATCATAGCTTAGTTACACAGCATAGCAATTAAATGTGTACCATACATAGTAATATTGTTAAGAAAACAATAACTATTGTAAAATGAGTAACCTCTCGTTAATCACGTTTAAGGTAGCGATGTAGTCATACAAATAATCGTTAACACGATCTCGAAACATGGTCTTAGTGGTACTTGTGTCGGACATAATGATGTAAATTTTATACTTAGTGGTTGAGTATAAAAAAAACATTACAATGTTAAGTTAATTGGTTGCATGAATAAAAAAGTACCTGTTACTAAAGAACAAAAAAAATGCCTAATCATTGAAATTCGCTTTTGATAATAGTCTTGCTTCAAAATTTTAAATATTTTTATCCACAATAGAAAATATTCTGTGTCTTAAATTTTGAAAGTACTTATAAGTAGTAGGTACATTTGAAATACTGTGGTGCCTATATTAATCAAATCTCCATTTTTTTTCATTAGTTTGTCGAAAAAAGACGGCAAGAAAATTTTGCTAATGTTTCAGCTCTGTGTATTTGTTATTCTATAAATGAGAAGGCATACGACATTGAGGCTGAACCGAATCTTTTCTAGAAAATCTTAAAGGCTTAATGTTGATAAAATCATTGTTCAGAACAAAATAAGACATATCCTATACTTCTTCACATGTGCTATTATGGCAACAGTGTATCATATGCTGTAATTACGTAGGCGATCCTAGATTTAATAACGTTCATTAGTACTTCAAAATAAGGCTTATTTCCATAAATTATTTTATATTTTGATTGATCTAGATCGATTTGTAGGGTATCTTACGCTATATTTATTTCGTCCAATCGATAAATAATAAATATATATTGTCTGACAATTACACCAATTATTTAGTTCCAAGATAAGTATCATTAAAAACATGTGTTATGGATACTAAATAACGTATAAACCCATATAATTTTTTTTTATTTGTAAAAAAATAATTAATATACATAGGGAAAACACCCAGATCAGAACAAATATTCATGTTCATGCACACAAAGATTTGTCCTGCGTGGGAATCGAAACCACGACTTTAGGAGCGGAGAGCGGGTATTCTCGCCACCACGCCATATCGATCGATTTTCTTTTGTTCGCCAACTAAATATAGAGGCACAATATACTCGTAGTAGCACATATATCATATATAAACTACTCAAAACAAAATAGGGCCCACCTAGTTTTTATTGATTAATTTAAATACTATTTACTTTTATTGATGAAATTGTTTTATAAAATATAGATTGATTATTTTAATAATGAAATAACACAATTTTAGGTATACATGAGGTTTATTTTGTCTATAACTTTATTTTCCCCAGATTATGCACTTTGTAACAAAATATCGGAACTACAAAAATCGACAAAAAACATTAAATTTTAACGTAAAGTACCATTTTTTTTTTCATTTTAATATCTCGTATGTCCTCCTCTACTGCGGACACACTCATTGAGCCTCTCCGGCATGCTCTCCACCAAGTGAGTAAAATTTTCTTGCGGAATCTCCTCCCAGCAGATTTTCAACGCGTTTATGAGCTGCTGTTGATTATGTATTGAAGTAAATTGTTCTTTAAGCCTTCTTTTGAGCTGATCCCATAAATGCTCTATTGGATTAAGGTCCGGGCTCCTTGCTGGCCATGGGAGTACGGTGATATTGGCTTGAGCAAGGGCATCCTTGGTTGCACGGGCTGTGTGTGGGCGGGCGTTGTCATGCATTAAAATGAAATCAGAGCCCACTCGCTGTGAAAATGGTATGACATGAGGTCTGATTACACGTTCGATATAACTGGCTGCAGTCACGGTACCCTCGTTCAGAATTACCAGCTCGGTTTTGCCCCTTAGCCCTATCCCAGCCCACACCATTACACTAGGACCACCAAAGCGATCGGTTTCATTGATGCATACATCCGAAAAACGTTCTCCGACTCTTCGCCACACCCGTACACGTCGATCGTCACTTAAAAACTTAATTTTACACTCATCTGTAAAAAGAACCGTCCCCCAGATGTCCATGGTCCACGTAAGACGTTCACGCGCGAACCTTAATCGGGCTGCACGATGAGCGCTGGTCAATTTAACTCCGACTGCTCGCATTCTGGATCGTTGTTGGTCTTCATGAAGTCTATTTCGAACCGTTTGATCACTCACTCTGGTACCAGTAGCCTCCCTTAAACGATTTTGCAAGACACGCGCGGTCACAGTGCGCTCGCGGCGCGCCGTTAATCGAATGTATCGGTCTTCTTGAGCAGTAGTGACCCGATTTCGTCCTGAGCCACGTCTTCTAGCCACACTACCTGTCTCTTGGAAACGCTCCCATACATTTCGGACAGCCCGCCGTGACACACCCAGCCTAAGCGCTACGGCTCTTTGAGAATTTCCTTCTTGCAACAAGACAACAGCTCTTGTCGCGATTTCTATGTCCATATGTTGTCGAGAACCAGACATTTTTATCACGAATGATCTGCTATGCTTAGAAAAGTACACCTTAAAACAAAACAACTTCCGTGCGTGCTCCCAAGAAGATTAAACACAGGAATGATTTCAAATTGTGAGAAGCACTGTTTCGAACACATTTGTTTATGTTAAGCCCACTAATGCTCCTCATAAGTTTTGTTGATAAGAACTGTTAACAAACAATCCTTAAACACCCTCTTAACGTTACTAATCTTTAACAAAGCAATAATCAAGTTTCAAGTTATTATAATCAATTTTTTGCTCAAACTATTGGGTGGGCCCTATTTTGTTTTGAGTAGTTTAGTTAGTTGCAAAGTAAATAAGCGAACATTTAAAATATGGAATGATAACTAACGGCCGATTGAATATTGGTAACTTTGAGTTTAACTTACGCTAATCAGACACTGTTTTCAGCAGGATATTGAGCATACTTTCGCTAAAAACAAAAACAAGATAGAAACTTGATGAGAAGCACAAGAGAGCGACTGCAAAGCTTCATTACATTTACTGAGTAGAAATGTATTAAATATAAAAGTAATCACCATCATAATAACAGCCATATAAAGTCCACTGCTGAATATTGGCCTCACCAATAGTTTAAAATATTGAGGTTATTTGCTCATAATCACTAAACTGGGCACGCGGGTTGTTGATTGCAGATTCAGCCAGTACTCAGAATAACGCTGCTGCCCATCATCCGGTAGGATTTCTCTTCGCCGACTCTTACGACTCCCCATAAGATGAGGGAGTGACACTATTCAAGGCCGGTATCACACGGCTCAGTACAGTAACTTGTACTCATTAAAACACAAATAAAAGTAATACTCAATAAAAGACCATTATACAAACCGAAACAAAAGTATTGAAAAAAAAAGTCTGAACACATAATTAAACTCAACGAACATAATCGTACAACATATCTTTAGAACCCGAGTTAGGCCGAAAACTCAAAGCGACGAAGAAACATTAATATGATTCGACATCATTCTATTATCGGCATGCCAAACAAAATCGTAAGGTGGCTGTATAAAGTTTGTAGGAAAGAAAATTTAACATTTCGGGGCTGCTTGTCAAATCAGCGTATAGGTTTATATATCTCCGCAATATACTTAACAAATTACAATCGATGGCTTAACATTTAAAATCGCACACAAGTCATAACAATAGAATCAACATGTAAGACAATTTATCTCCTGAATAATATTAATTATAAATAATTTGATCTAACTACTAGAAAATTAATCAATTTAAGTATTCGATAATTGGTATGCAAATACGATGTCATTCAATAGTCTTAGAAATATCATTGTTCTGTGCACTTAAAAAAACACGTGAATAATTAACATTCCATTTAGGTTTATGATGATAATTTCATACTTAGCTTCTGTAAAAAGGTACTTACTTACTTATAAGTATTTGAGACCTAGTTTGCATACAATTAGATATGTCGGTAGATATTTACCTGCAAGATGTTTTTAATCGGAATAAATTACATCAATGATGTTTACGTCTTGATATACCCTTCTTTTATTTCATGAGTAATGTAAAGATGAAATAATAAAGTAACATTTAACTAAAATCTCACTTCACAATGTCAAAAATTTTAAGGAAAAATATATTTTATTTACTCTTGAATCAATTTGCTGCACAATAAAACCCAAATTGATTACGAGTACGTAAGCCCAAGTGATTATATGCTTTATGCAAGAAAATCGTGACTATGCAATGCAATACAAAATTACAGAAAATTAAGCTATTATTATTTATTGGAATATCAAGCTGATAATCAATTAGAGGGAGCCTAAGATACGGCATAACGGATTACAACAAGGGACTATTTACAACTTGCGTTGCTAACTTAAAGAAACTTGTCCTCAGGCAGGAAAATGAGAAGGCAGTTTTTTTGTGCGCTTCTGATGCACATTAGTACCTACCTATATATATTATTCCTTTGCAATCTTATTATGCCTTGTGTAAGTTCTTGGTTTTTATGTTAGTATTTTTTCTCTTTACTTAAAGAAAAATTAGTAAAAAAATAAGGATTTAAATAAATAAAAGGAATCCTACCAAGATCTGAGGAATCAAAGCCAACCTCACTTGCAATTGGTGCACCTGCCGAACAACGGACGAGGCTCTGGCGAACATTAAAGTTCTCGGTAAGCGGCAATCGGCTCGCCACCTATTAAATGCCTATTCTTACGGGAAAACAGGCGTCATATTATGTATGTATGTAATATAAATAATATTGAAAGTTTGACCACCTACCACCACATATTAAAAAAAAATCTGTTAAGGCTCATTACAGACCAGGCTCTCTAGCAACAAAACAGAGTGGACACGTAATCTGTTAATAGTAATCTACGCAGAAATCACTGAAACGAAGAATTACATACAAGCCACGTCATACTTATTCCTCCTTGAATCCAGATAGACCAAACCCATAGCAATAGACATACACTACGTGAGAACATGCAAACTTGAGGTTTCACGGTCACGGTCCTAAAATTGAGTGAGAGTGATGTATAAATTTTATAGGTTGAGAAATTTCCTCATTATCCCACATTTGCGGAGTTTTATTGAATTTACGTCAGTCCCACCTAGTTTTAGTAGCTTGAATGCCAAGCTTTATTTAATGGAACGTGCCCAGACCGCAGCCAGATAGTAATTAAAGAAAAAATGCGATTCATATTACAATGCAAGCAAACCGCAGTATTCGAGGAGATAAGACTCATGTCCATTATACGATCTCCGCTTAGTCTCGTACCAAATTTCAAGCGTATGAAGTACTGGCGTAAGCGTACCAGCTGGTCTGCTCTAATTATGTAAAAAGAGTAAAAATAGTGATAGACATAATTTCAACTTAAGAAATAAGAATAAACTGGCTATGCCCAAGTATAGGCTCCATAAAGATACAAATTCTTTTGTGGGGAACAGTATTCGCATGTACAATACGCTGCCAGGTGATGTGGCAAATTTATCAATAAATAAATTGAAAGATTACATAAAGAGTAAATTGTGCCAAAAGGCTTATTATAGTGTGAAAAATTTTATGAACGACAAGTCTGCCTGGAAGTGACATGAATTGCTCCTTTCTTTCTTAAGATATGTATGATCTTTAGATGTTAGATTTAGTTAGTTTTAAGAACAGCGGTATTCTTAATAATTTTATTTCGTCAATTGTATTAGATCTTAAGACATAATTTGAAAAAAGCCGAGGTGAGTTTCTTGAGGCATTCTTCTCAATCTCGTTGCCTTTTGGAAGCCTCGTTAGAGTCACCGACAGACTGTCTGACTGAGGGACAATCCCCTCCCTCCTTTAGAATCACGACAGGCTGACTGACAGATCCCCCCGATAAGAGTCACAAACAGACTGACAAATCTTGAGAAAAACCACAACAGACGGATAAAATGACAAATTCTAAAAAGAACCCATTTGCTTTTATTTCTTTATTATTGTACAGCTCATATCTCTTTCATTGTTGTAAAAAAATATATCGAATTTCAATTTTGTGTCAGCATATTTGACGAATCTAAATGATCATGTTGATCTTAAAGACAATAAAGTATATTTTATTTTTTATATTTTATTTTATGACTAATTACAGTAATACAGATCTGATTACAGTAATATTCACTCTTTTACTATTCTGAAACTAAACTTGTTTATCTCACAGGACCTGGTGAATTGCTAGACACATGTTGTCAAGTCCTCATAGAATGATCTCTGCTTTGCCTAAACCAACATCCAAATATGAAAAATGTTTATTTATTTACATGGAACCTACTGGTCTAAATATGACTAAGTATTAGTTACATCTGATTACAGTAATATCCGGTTGTCATCACCATCCCGACGACAATACGCAGCTGACACATGAATCACGATATTAGCATATTTACGTACAGTATTGTCATCATGAACACTTATGGACTAGTTAATGCTTATTATATACTTTGAACTAGCCAATTAAAGCATAAAGAGTTTTATTAAAATTGTCTTGTGCTTAGTTGATAATGGTACCTTTTCTGTATCCCAGAAGACAAAAACCACACTCCGTAAGGGTTCATAAGTTTAAATAAGTCGTCGTAGATTTCCACGACACTACACCGTCGTATCGTGTTTGTGTTTTAAAGTCCTATGTTCATGCATTATATAGATGCAATGATCCAACAAACGTTTTGCAGGGCAGTGTCGGCCTATAGAACTTGTCAGATTATAAAGTACTGCTTAAAAAACCTTATTTAAACGTAATATTTTTAATTTGTTGTTTTTAAATAAAAATATTATTATAAAATAAGTAGTTTCTTATTCGGCAGGCTGTGTGTGTTTAGTGTTCGCTACTCTCTGCAATTACTGATACGAGGTCTCGTTTTGTGGGTATCTTTGGGTCTGTCGGATGAAAAGTCCCACATACTCTTGTCATTTTCCCCATATAGCAATGGATGCGAATTGCTTAAGGCTTCGTGTCACGTCTACTGATTTCAATTGAATGACATTGAGTCAAAAGTTAAATAGCAGACTTCCTAAGCATGCCTAAAATTTTAAAAGGCGAAGGCGGCTTTATAACTCACCACTTATCACGCTACTCAGCCTCATTGGCGAAATATAGGCGATAGAGAGTCACATTTCCACTTTGATGTCAGAACATAGCGTAATTTTATGTATTTTTCGCTGCAGATCAGCAGCTGCCTGATTTTACGATCCTAAGCCTAGACGTTTTATAAAATATTGCTTTTTGAATTATTTAGTCCATTCAGTTCAGGTGTTCCTTGAGAAGCAGTACCAGGTGGTATATAAGGGGCTAAAAAATAACCTTGAACCTAAAATAAAAACTAATTTAACGATTGTCAAACCTCATATAATACAGATAACCATAACCGCAATACAGGATAAAAATAGAGATATTGAATTTGAATAATTTGTATTTGTAATTTGTATTTGTATTCTCTGTAATTATTATATATAAAGAGGTTTTATACCTCATGCCATGGTCATGGAATATAAAAATTCATTCATTCATCTTGCTTTCCTTACTACTGTAGAATGCTGGAAATTATTACTTATAGGTATTATAGAAACATCACTTTTCAAAACTCACCTTTGTACATATTTTTTATTAATGTGTTTTAAAGTAAAGTTTTAAAGAAGGATTCATATAGCAAATTATTTAGAATGCATCATCGAATTAACAACAACATTTAAAAATAATTGTTTTTTTTTTAGTCTGTTTGTCAGCAGTCATGTCATAAGTTTGAAGGATAGTTGAAGTGTAATTACAAACACGCGAAGTGTAACCCCAATTCGCCCGGAGTCATTGAAGATATTACGATAACTTTATTAAGGTTATAAAGTGCACTATTCAAAGTCACTATTATCTGTGCAAGTGCAATAATATCGTTTATAAGTTCAATATAATTAGGTAATGAAGTTATCGGATTATACGACTAATATAATATGTAGGTAAGACCACCGAAAACAGTTATTATTTCATGTGGCGATGATTCAATAGCCACACAGGATTAAACGGGGACAATTATTTGTATGCTTGAACGTAGGTATTTCTTTTGGTGTGGGAGTATTATATATTTATTAATATATATCTACAACAAAAAATATTTAAGTACTCCGATTATCTTAAGGTTATTAAGATTAGCTCATAATTGAATCCAGCGCCTGCACTGGCTCTGAAGAAGAGCGAGGATCAGGTCATCTAGTACCTACTGCACTGCAGAGGAACTCAAATCGGATCGTCTACTGCTAAGAGTACAGTCTCCGCTTATATTGGGGCTGTGTCGAGAAAATTATTAACTTGGTCTGTAATTGATCTACTACACGTATGCATATTTTAACATGGATAAAAGTGCCAAAGTTACATTATACGAAGTGTACTCTATTCTGTGGTATATGGGTGGGCTCCTATCAATACCTCAAGAGTCAAGCCAACCTCATCTGCAAGTGGTGCACCGCTGATCAACCGACGAGGCTCTGGCGAATATAGAAGTTCCCGCGGCTATAGTCTCGCCACCTATTACGTGGAACCAACAACATGATTGGCGAAATGGTTGAAACTCGTTTCTAGGTAGATATTATACTCTTTTACCGTTGCTGTTATACAAAAACCATTTAACCCCAACTTACTTACTGTTTTGAATAATTTTATTTAACACTGGTGGCATAGCTTTGCTTCAATGGTTATTTATAAAATTCTATTAACTTAGGTTATATTACTATTATTATTTGCATTTTCGTAGAGGTCCCTAATTTAAACCGCTTCATAATAAATATATCTTTTTTTAAATGGTCCGGAGTTTCGACGTCCATTCAATGCAAACAAGCAATCAAATTATTCCTCTTTACTATATTAGTATGACATATCAGAACAAAGTAACTGCAATTGATAAATAAGGGAATAGGCTCAACATGCATACATGATTCTATAGATGACGATAAAATTTTAATGAAGAGACTGTTATACCTATAGTAAAATAGAAATGGTAAAACTTCTCCATTCTTTCCGGACGGTGAAAACTATAGGATCATCCCAAAACTATTTATAATATTCGGGGATAGTGCAAATTCGCGTAACTATACTAATTAATTTCGCGTATATGACAAATGTGGCTAATTTAAGTATTCGCGGAGAATCCGTCCTAAATTATGTGCTTTAAAAATTTTTTTTTCATAACGAAAAATAGAACACATAAATAACTACTTAGTGTGTAAAAATGAACCCTAAAATTAGTTGCAATAAGAAACTTATTCAGTTTTAACCTTCCCCTGTAAAACAAGATCTATTGCAGATACGCGTACTTTACGTATGGTAGATTAGCAAATATGCACTATCCTCGACGAATATATCTAACTACTAATATGTTACTTCAAAGTCATAAATGTAAAAAGCTACTTTTAATCCCAAAACTCAATCCGAAGTAATGTTAAACTACATATTTATAGACTAATTAAATATAGGTAACTAATAACTCGAATAAAAACCGATTAGAATCGCGATAATTTAACTTCGAAAAGGCTCTTGCAAGATTTAAAACCACTTAATAAGTTGACGGATTGTCTTAAGAGTTAGCAATAAAATACTATTTATCATTGCAAGATAGCTTAGATAGCAAAATAGCTAAGATGCAAAATAGCTAAGATAGCAAAATACTATTTATCATTGTAAGATAGCATCGATAGCTGTTTCAGCATAACTATTCAATAAATCATATTTTATGAATTGGCAGTTTTTACTAATAATGCGACATTCTTAATCTGCTATTTGCAGACTACGAGCGAAAATTAAACTTAGTACTTAGTTATTTTACTACACTGCTGTTGGATGTAGTTAGCGTTTGAATAGATTTGGTTGCTCGCGAGTGTATATTCAACAACAATAATACAGAGACAGCAGAAGCCTGTGTAGTGCAAATATGCAATAAACTCTCTAGTAGGAAATATGCGTCCATTATAATGTAATTGCCAAGACAAAGTTCGGGAAAATGTCAGTATATCTAATAATAACAATTCTCTTACAATCACACCAATTATTTAGTTCCAAGATAAGTATAATGTAAATAGGAAACACCCAGACCAGTACAAATATTTATGTTCATTCTCACATAGATTTGTCCTATGTGGGAATCGAACCCACGACCTCAGTAGCGAAGTGCAGGTATACTGACCTCCATGCCATATCAGTCGTCAACTATATTGACATACTATCCTTCTTTTACTATGTTAGTGATGTCCTCACTCCAAACTGATTCCTAGTGACTTATGTCAACATGAACTCATCAATATGCACATTATGTAGGCATGTTTTTTTGCAAGAAAAATACATCCTCATAATATAAAATTCACAATGTGTGCTTCGGTGTAAAGTAGCTTTAAAAAAGTAAGGCTCAAAAGTGCATAAGTTACAGTTTATAAAGACAAGGAAAAAGTATATTGAAACGAATAAAATTTTTAAAAAAATCTGTCCTACCTATATCCATAGGTAGAACAAAGATGAAACGTCGAGGATAAGGGGACGTCCATTAATAACGTAAGGTGTTTTTTTTTAAATTAGGACCCCCCCCCCTTGACGAGATTTGGTAGATGTGGTCGGACCCCCCCCCCTCACGTAGATTTACCCAATATTTTTTAAATAATTATTTTTTTTTGATTTGTCTTCTATGTACTACAATTTTCTGTGAAATAAAATAATGATACCACGTTTAAGGTGCACTATAACGAATGATGACCGGTATTGATATTGTAATACAAAATTTTACTGTGGTATAAAAATGTGTATTCTCTGACTTAAAAAGTTAACATGAGATTTTTTTTGACCCCCGCCCCCCCCTTGGTGAGTTTTGGTGAGATGTGGCCGGACCCCCCTCCCCTATTTTAGACTCACATAATTAAAGGACGTCCCCATCAACTCGCTTGGGAATGATAGTTCCCTTTGGTTTGTAACGATCCTTTAGTTGAAAATTACAATGCGTTGATATATATGTTATTTTTGACTTTGATTTAAGTTTTTAAGGAATACAGACGACAACGAGAGATGTGAGACCTATACAATCCTACAAATGCCTATTGCGTTGGTGTTACTCTCTCACATTGGTTTATGAAAGGAGGTCTGTGCTCAGGGGCTACTGCCTAACTTGCTAGTAATCGATTATAAGGCAAAATTTCGAATTGCTTCTGTCGTACCGGGTGTATAGGGATCCTACCAAAACCTAAGGAGCCCAAGCCAACCTCACCTGCATGTGGTGCATCTGCCGATCATCTGAGGTTCTGACGATCATAACAGTGCCCGGTAAGCGGCAATAGGCGTGGGCGTATAATATGCCTCTGCCTTACCCTTCGGGGAAACAGGCGTGAATGTATGTATGTACCGCCGAACACATAGAACTCAATACAAGATGGCGTTCAAGATTTAGACAAAAAAATTGAAGGACTGACGTGATATTTAACAGTCTTAATTTGTGTTTTTATTTTTATAACATTACAAAATATTTTTATTTAGGTCAAAATGTGGCATCGAAACGCAAAATATAATCATTTTTCCAATTAGTCGCTTCACTGGTCTGCCTATTGGTATGTCATGGATTGAAGGTCATGAATAATCTATGGTTTTCGGTAGACTCCCGATACGGATTGATGGACCTTTAGAAATTTTAGATCTAGATGAAATAGCTGAAATTCATCGAATTAGACGGTAGGACCGCGAAGAGGACGTTATATGTCGAGACGAAGATGGAACATTCGTGTTAATATCTGCACAGAATATCATCGGGGCTTGAATTTGGCGTAGTTTGGATGCTCTTCCGATAGGCTGTGATAGCCTTTAATAATGGAACTATATTCAGTTGTTTTTCCCTTTATTGATATTGTAACTCGACCTGACATTGCTATTATATCCTTGTGTTGTTTATTATTTGACAGTTGACACCTGACCCTTCCCGATTATGATGCATAGAATGATAATTAAGTACATAATTAGTATTTGATTGTTTATCAAAAACGCATTCCTAAGTCAAGATATGTAATTTTCTCGATAAACATTTCAATAAGTACCAATATTTGGCGGACGGCATATCATTCATCAAATGAGGGTTATTGCTTCGAACTTTACATTTTAGAACTTGTTTTTTTTTAATGACACATAATCATCAACCCAACCCGACTGCTGAACATGGGCTTCCCTTATATTTATAAGTGGCAATGGCAAGTGTGGCCGAGTGTAAGTGGCCTTCATCTATCCTGATTCTTCTTTTATCAGATCTTACGTCCATGAATATAAATAACTATTTAGCTATAAAATAACTATAAAATATTTTAAAAAAAACTTATTCAATCATTTTCTTTCAATTAAATTTTCGTGTATGAAAGTAGAACAACGCGATAATACAGCGATTGACACATACGTTTGCTAGTATGTAGAGTAATACATATGTATGCAGATAAGTGTTTTGTCCGTTGCTTTTAATTATATGCTAATTATGTGCATGTAAAGCGACTCGTTGAAAGTGAAATCGTTGCTTGTCAACGCGTTGTACCAGAAAAACATTTTGTTTCTTTACACGGAAATTTTACGTGAAAATAGAAGTAAGAGAGAATGAAAACACAGCAGTAACATGTGTTAGTTTTAAATGTTGAACTACGCAATAAATTGTTTTAGGGCAAAGTTTTATAATATTATTGTTCAACGATAAAAGGTAATATAGCTTTTAATATTATGAATATGAACATTGCTTTATTCAATTAGGGCTCCGATAGAACAATTATGATTATCGGTTTAATTTGGATAATGAGAGAATTGAGAACGGTGGAGAATAATAGGGCCAATAACTTCTCCAGCTTATGTCATACATCATATGATTCGGAATACACAGTTTGTCTTTCTTTCATATCCTAGCATTTTTCCAGTTGCCTTTGACTTAAGACCAGGGGCTGTAACTCGGTTCGTTGACGGCATTGTGCTAGCTAGCTGCTGATGGGGGATCGGTTTGCATCCAGCCTAGGCGTCACGCGTTCTGAGGAACGTCTTGATATTCGCATAATATCTTGTGTTAGCTTTTTAATTGTAAGTAGATTTCGATAGCAAAGAGACTTATTTGGATGTTAATTGTAATCAGTAAATATGGTGTTCAATGATTTCTGCTCGCCCGTTAATCCACGCCGCCCCTTAGCATAAATGTTAACCCACGATAATCCCGATACTGGCCAATTCCCTATAAGACCCGGGCCCAGCGTCTGCATCAGTACCTCTAACCAGAACAGTAGGTCTAACCAGATTTGGCTGAATTTCAGTTGTTACCGCCGTCTGACCTCCGCAACTCTGAGGAAAATATCATTTTATGCTTAAACCAGATGTCAGGATTTTAGAAGGCACTGACTTTCTAATGACGACTGCTATATAAGTTCATTATAACTTAGACTAACAGATTAACATGCTTTCCAAGGCACGGAGCAAGCGATAAATACGCACATAACTCCGAATTTTCGAACAGCAGGGTTTGAACCCGAGATCCTCTGAATTTGAAGTCTATGGGTCTCACCACTGGACTATTACCGCTCCCACTATGGACTATCGCCGCTCTCACGGGGCTATCACTATTACTTCCTAATGCACTACTTGAGGCAATAGATAGCTTGCAGATCGTAATATCACACATCCTGAGGATATTATCTTCTTAGGATATTAAATATCTATCGTCTTATCTCAAGGTTCGTCGTAGAGACATACCATATCTTAGGCTGGTTTTACTGTTACGCTTATTGTCGCTCGTGGTCGACGTTGTCATGTTAAAATGTATGAAATTTACGGAAATGTCTTCGGTGAAATAACAAATTTCCTCGAACACGCGGCCTTTAATTACCTATATATTGATCGAACTGCGCCACAAATCAGTGTGACATTAAAACCACGTTAAGTATTTTATAGCTACTCATGTTCGGATTAAGATGTTTTGATTTTTGAATGGTTTTCTGATATTATAGCCTTTTCTAGATCGGAAAAGCCTTTCCCAAACTTACCGTGCTGAAGACGCCTCCGCCAATTCCCATTGGGTTCGCATAATGAAGTATAATCTGAAACCTTTCAGCTTGTTTCGTGTAAGAAAATTCTTGCGTGCTCTCTTTGCAATGAGTCTAATAAGACTGAGCATAAGACTCATAAAGAATAATTTTTGGAATAGCGTTTCGTATAATATTGAGCCAGCTGGGTGAAGAAGCGGTAGTAGAAACTCTTTTATAATAAAATTCCAAGTTATCTGCTTATGAATATTCATAGCTACTATAGCTTTAGTAGTAGTAATTATAACAGCTATAACTTAACCTCATTTGACTAAAACAAATAAATTGCTTCTATTTATAGTGAACATAAATTTTATCATCATTCACTCAAACTTGAATATGTAAATGGTCAGTCGTCAATCCTTGTTTAATAACGAGTGTTATATGTGTAAAATGGTCGTGAACAGGGTCGAAAAGACCGCACTTCGCACTTGTACACTCTACTAATATATGCAATAAATATATGTACAGTCACACGGCAGACGGAGCGTTACTGGAAATGTCGACGACTGCTTGTCTGGTAAGTATATAGTTGGGATGCAACTTGATCTTGATTGTTGTAGTTCTACAACAACTAAAGTGTAAATGACATTGCGCCCTTGCGTCATTCAAAACATTAGCGCTTGCCACCAGGCAATAATCCCAAGACAGATACGTACAATGTTATAAGTCTTATGAAAACTCACTTGAAATGATGCAATGTACAATTTTACAAGTAGTGGCGTATCAAGAACAAAATCTGCCATCAAGGATTACCTTGAAATTATTGCCTATGCTTAACTGTGCAGCAATGAACTTCCAATACTACTTGCAACTGCTAAAATTATTTTTTAAAACACTGTTACCGCAAATTTATACTAATATTGCCACTTAACCGTGGTTACTTGTGGCTTGTAGCGTGGGTTTAATGGGGACCAGGTAGTTATTTAAACTAATATAGCTTGTCTGTTTGTGAAGGGGATCTAAGGTCAAACAAACCGAGTACCCAGAGAATATTGACAGATCAACGCCACGCTGCACGACCGTCTATTTTCATGAATCGAAAATCATCTAATGCTGTGGGTGGAGCTGAAGATTGTGTCAGACTTTAAATGACTTTATATCATCCATGTTTCTTTTCGCTCGTAGCTCCGCGGTGCACGGTGGTCGGAAACAATCATCGAAGTAAAGCAGAGTTTACAGAGGTCAGTCCTTGGATGGGTAAACGTTTGTGTGGCATTTGATATCGAGCGCTTCCGTGCTTCGGAAGGCACGTTAAGCCGTTGGTCCCGGTTATCACTAAATGTGGTAGTCGTTAAGCCATGTTAGAGGCCTAAACGGGCGGCTTGATAAATTCTAACAGCAGGAAGCCATACACCTGCCTCCGCCAATCCGCACTGGGTCAGCGTGGTGGAGTATGACCCAATACCCTCGCACCTTGGTATGTGAGAGGAGGCTCGTGCTCAGTAGTGGGACGTTAATGGGCTGAAATGATAATGATGATGTTTCTTTTTGACCCCTTTATGTTCCTGGGCAGCGGTAACTCTTTCGAACAATCGTGCAAACCTGGCAGATTTGTCTTTCGCCTCATTGCTTACTGACATATCAGTGGAACGGTAATCCCGCTCCCTGTGTGACAATCACTTACATAAGCGAATACTATCGATTACATTGTGCAAGTTCATGTCATTATTTATTGTCTGAGAACTGAGATTTATGTCCCGATATGGGCATAGCGAAGTGGGTCACTGTCAGCAGGATGTATATCTTAATGTTATTCAAGTGTTAGATGATATTTTCTTTGTAAATAAACATATTTTAAATCCTTGGATTGTTAACTAGGAAGGAGTGCCGGAAATTACTGATAGTCCTCACTTCCATTAAAATTTATTGTAAATGCGAAAGTAAAATTGCCTGCGAGAACATACCATTTTTAGACCTAGTTTTGGTTGGTTTGGTTTTATTAAATTTAATACGAAAAGGGATTTCTTGCGGATCACTGTGAATGGCACATAAGCTGCCATCATCAGACACATATAGCCTTTTGTAAAGTACCAGCAGGTGCGTTTGAGGATACAGTAAAACACGTGCTCCCAGAATCATCGAATTTTCAACCATTCTGGAACCGACATTAATACTTATAATTTCCATACAATTAGGAACTCGAACTCCAACTACGTTTGTCAATATATATTTTGTATAGGCCCCTAAGCTGGTTTTTAAAGCGTTGGGTTCGTAGAAGCAAGGTCTAATTAGGACTTGGCTTGGGCCACTATAGGTACTCCATGCGGAAACTAGCACAACTAACATAAAGCATATCATAAAATGTTAGATATGCATAAAGGCGCGAGCGGGGATTTGGTCATTTTATAAGTAAGTATTAACACAGCTTTAGGTTTGAAACACACTCGCCGGACGTACATACGGTCAGCCTCACAATAAGTAAAGACTTTAGTACTGTGAAGCGACAACAATTTCATTGAATTAGTTAAGATAGACTAACCTAGCATTTTCTTTAGAGTGACAAAATACTTAAGTGTGGATTATTTCCCTATCGCAAACAAGCTAAATAATGCAAATCGTGCTCTTTTTAATTAATGAGTGTCTGACTGAATAATGTGTGCCTATTGAGTAACTGACTAATGAGGCTAAAGTCTGAAAACCTTGATACAAAAAGATAACGTACCTAGGTATAATAAATATCTAATAAATAGAAACAATGAATTATCGTAACCCGTTGAGTATACGGTTTCCAGATACAATGAAATATATCATTACACATCTCCCGGCGGTCTTCAGCCAAACTAGGGTAAGTAACATAGTCCTAGATTTTTTCTATAGATTATAAGTGACTGCAATAGCAAAACAGTATATGCATAATTGGATAGGCAGTCTAATCGTATTATTATGAAGAAGATGGCGGAACTAATTTCCGCCATCTTCGTCGTCCAAATAACTTATAGTAAGTATATCATGGACTACAGGAACCACGCACTTTTTATAATCATAACGAATATATACTGATCAATCAAAGCGCTCTTTGTTTCGCGATGCTTGTCTTTGATCAATACGTTTACCGAAATAAATCATAGTTTACGGAAGTCAGACCTTGAAATTGTGACCATTTGTGTGGCATTTAATATCAAGCGCTTCCGTACTTCCGAAGTTATTGGTAAAAAAATCAAAATCATTTATTTAAGTTTGGCTCAAAAGAGCTCTTATGAAGGTCAAAACATAAAAACTAGGGCGCCCATTCACTGCTGGCGGGAGCGGTACCGCGGCTATCACTCTAACTAAACACTTCAGTTCTAACAGAGCAGGTCGCCACACCTAAATTGCCTTTCGGTGTGAAAAATGACCTGAAACTATCTCACTAACCAAGGTGCGTACCAAGACTGAGCTGTCTCCCCTTTTGATGAAGGAGGGTAAGAGTAGGCGCGAGCTCAGGACGGACGGTAATGGGCTAAAAAAAGATGGTTCCAAAGAAAATTATTTGTAATGTATGTTCACAAAAAAAAAAATTATCCATTGTCATATACTCACAAAAAAGGTTTGATTAGTTTTGGCTTAGATAAAGACGAAGCTTCACCTAGGTTCAAACTTAAGACAGACGGTAGATATCCGAAATTGTATTCTATTTTTACACCGGTTTGTAAAGTAACTTAAAAAGATATATCTATTAAAAGTACTTAACGCGAAAATAACACTAATATGCTATGGTATATATAGGTAGCTTCGGTTGTAAGTTGCGGTAATGCGGTGTAAATGTTAAGCCGTGTGGTATTGGCCTAGAATAGTGCCACCCCCTCTCATCTCACATAAACAGAAATATTACCGAATGATGGACAGCAGCGTCATCCTGCTTACTACTACTAACTTCGATCACCAACCCACCAGCCCAGTGTGGTGTTTATGGTCAAATACCGCCAATAGAACATAAGCTATTGCGGTCAATGTTCAGCAGTGGATTTTATGTGGCTGTTATGATGGTGTACGTATTTATAAATTTTGGAAAGACATTTGCCACAATATAACCGTCCTTGAATGTTTACAATCGAACTAGTGTAGGCACACAAACGTTTTCTTTGTCTATGACTACGCATAACAAAACTGACTAACTAACATAGGTCAATTAGTCGGCCTATAGAGATTTGCTTACAATTCAGATTATCTAAACTAAGTTTTTCTATAATCATTATTATTGATCCTAATGGTCGCCAGATAGACGGAATCAGCAATAATAATAATATATTATTTTTAAAGTTGCGCAGAAACGGTGGGCAAGTGTATGGTGGAACTCGTTCAATTTAAAGGTTTTTTTTAATTGCATACTTTCCAATAGATTATTTACAAAAAACCAAATAAAATTTCTTAGGTAATATTCAAAAAGATCACAAAAGTTGACCAAAAAGTTTTAAATTTAATATTATATACATACTCAGTGGGTATTTGCAATAAAATTATGTTACCGACACATCATGCGTTCATAATTGGTAATAAACATAACTGTCTAGTTATCTTGCAGTTGCGTATATTTCTGAACATAGTTGGTTGCGATATGACCATCATAGCGAAGCAATCAAATTCTAATTGAGTATCGCTATTTATGTTCATTTCACAAATTAACAACTTATTTAGATCTTTTTGCTGTTTTACAAATGATATAATACTATAGCAGTATAATAACAATTAAAATCGCTATAAAATTACTGACATCTAACGTAGAGATTTGTGTGTTTACTCTATCGCTCTAAAGGTTGTGAGTATGATTCCTACTTAGAAAAATATTTGGGCACATTAATGACTGTAAAAGGATTTCGTCTTGGTAAGTTTTACACCCTGTGTATATATGTACACAGGGTGTAAAAAGACCCTGACCATAGCGCGGGAGACACACAAAAAAAAAAACAAAAAACATTGTTTTACTAATAAAAAAATTTGTTTCCCAACAATATTTTTTTGGTTATGTCAAATCAAATCATTTATTGCGTGTCACATTAAATAGTAAGTACATAAGATGGTCATAGGTAGGTCTACATATTGAATATAAAGAATGTTATGACAAGGAGAATGTAAAACCTTGATTAGAGTTTTTTTACACCCAGTATATTCTCATGGGGCATACCAAGACTAGGCCGCTTGAAACGATCACTAATGTTTAACAATGTTTAGCAGTGTTTACTATTGACATTGGATTGGTGATCAATGTGGTGATTATGAGCAAATATAACTAAGGCTAAAAACCCAGTGGACTCCAATGACTGAAATGATGATGATGACTGAACACGCATCTTACGAAACAAGTTGAGACGGTATTATGAGAGGAAAATGAGTATTTAGTCAGTAGCAAAAACAAGACCTAACATTAGAATGCAAGTAAGTACCTACTAACAATAAAGTCACATTATTTAGGTCATTGGCTATTGTTCAGATCGGTGGTCACGACATTCGCGATAACTGCAGTTGACTAACTAAACAAGTCCACTAACTCATTCAAGTATACATTAAAACATTTTACATGCCGATATAACTTCATTATGGCCACTATTATGACGCGAGTATGGGTGCATAGGATCCTATCAAGATCCGAGGAACCCAATTCAACCTCATCTGCAAGTGGTGCAACTAACTAGGCTCTGGCGAATATAACAGCCTGGTGAGCGACGATAGGCTTGCCACCTATTACGTGGGACCAACTATATAATTGGCAAAATGTGAGCGTGTAATATGACTCTGCCTACAGGCTACACACAGGCAGAAACAGGCTTGATTGTATGTATGTTTAAGTCTCACACAGGATAAACATCTGTGTGTGTGAATCAAGATAGGTGGAGATTGGTGGAGGTGGAATTGGTGGAGGCAGCTGTATGTGGGGTCCTGTTCTTAGAATGATCAAGCCTATCGCATATATCCACACGCTGTGAGATTTGTGTTATTTTAGGTAAAGACATTTGTTCACATTAATAAACTGGTTTTATTTTCATACTTTGGAACACAATATGGACAAGACAACCCACCCGAATTTAACTACATATACATTTATTTTTGTTATGAATATTGGAGTTACTTCATTATATCAATGCTTGAATTCGTAATAATTTTTTATGGTCTGTAAAGCGTGAATCTGAAGAATTTATGCTTAAGCCAGTTTTATTTCATAAAAGAATTGTTTAACGATTTTTGGAATTATTATAAGGAGATACAATGTACATAATTAGATTCTTATTGTTTGTTTGGTTGTTTCATGTATCCCATTAAGTACCTCCTAACTATTGTAAAGGATGCTTGAATTCGTTATTGCAATTATTATAGGAGGAATGTACATAATTAGATTCTTATTGGTTATTTGTTCGTTTCATATACCCCATTAAGTACCTACATACAATCACGCCTGTTTCCCCGATGGTTAGGCAGATGCATATTATACACCCACATTTCACCAATTGCCGCTTTCCGGGCACTGTTCTGTTCGCCAGAGCCTTTTCCGTTTATCGGCAGATTTTTAATTAGTATTAAAAAATATGAGATTTTGAAGAAAACTGCTTGTTACTTTACATCTAGTTTTTCACTTTAACAGCATCAGCGTATTTA
The DNA here is from genome assembly GCA_949126915.1 of Musotima nitidalis. Lineage (NCBI taxonomy): Eukaryota > Metazoa > Arthropoda > Insecta > Lepidoptera > Crambidae > Musotima > Musotima nitidalis. The sequence goes on from OX421429.1 coordinate 6,930,915, forward strand.
TTTAGCGTTTCGTTCTTAATAAGTAATATAAAAGCCATCCTGTAGTTATTTATTGGTTTGTAAAATATTGAGATATACTTAGGCCGGCTTGCACAACAGTTTCTTTATTTGATCTATGCAAAATATGAATAAAATGTCATTGCATTTCAGCCATTTTGACAGGACAATGTTTTCAATAGATTTAGCACTAAACAGAATTAGTGACCGCTGTGCAACACACCCTTAGTCCAGCCGAAGGACAAAATTAAATCTTGACGAGTTTCTTTGCCTAATTCTTCTTTACTAAAACTCTTGTCCGTAGTCGATGCGTGCGTTAGTTTTAACTTGAATAAACTATTTTTATTTTGACTTTTTGACTTTGCCACTTTTTATTCAGTTTTACAAATAGATCACGCGTTTAGTTGCTACCTTCGTGATAAGATTAAAGTGGATATACATTCGTAGTTCATCGAAGAGGTTGGATCTCCGCGATATTTATACTATTCGTACGCTTAAGCTTATCTATATACAGCCAAGACACTTATAAGCTAGTCATAATTCTCATTCATATCATCATTCTCATTCATTCATAGTTTTGACGACCGATATGGCGTGGAGGTCAGTATGCCTACACTTCACTCCAGAGGTCGTGGGTTCGATTCCCACACAGGACAAATCTTTGTGTGCATGAATATGAATATGATGATGAATATTTGTTCTGGTCTGGGTGTTTTCCTATGTATGTTAAGTATGTATTTACAAAAAAAAAGTATTTAAGTATGTTTATCCTTTGTTTAGTATCCATAACACAAGTTCTTAATGATACTTACCTTGGAACTAAATAATTGGTGTAATTGTCAGAAATTATTTATTTATTTATTTATTATTTATAAGTCTCAGAAAAAATATATCAAAATAACGTCAAGGTTGAAATACAGTTTGCTTAAATATTACCTATTACTTGATTATAAAAATGTTAAATTAGCAATGTGCGATCGCCCTAATATGCCGATAAACGATGAGTAATGCTAGGTGTTATGTTATTTGAAAATAAATTAAATTGATCTAAGATAATGTTAAACCTATTATTTCAACTAGTATGGTTGGTAAATATTGTTATCCCCGCCGTTTCTCTATCAGTGCCATGATCAATTTGCGAAATAGTAAGCGGAAAACGTGATTTGAGGCTCTGTTTAGTACAGGGTTATGCTATGTAATGTTGGTATGAATGGCGCAAGGCAGATCGTGGTATCCGCTGTTAAAAAAATAAAGAGGCGGATTGTAGGTTTAAAAAAAAAAGCTTTTAGATGCTCTACAAAAGCATAAGCTTAAAGCTTAGGTAATGATGTGGTATAATGAAGCACTTTCAGAATTGTAAAGAACTGATCCATAATTTGGGATCTTAAATTAGAGTAATAAAAAGACTTTAGACAACCAATTGTTTAGACTTTATTTACATCAAAGACCTACAAAGGCGTAGAATGAGTGACGCTTATACTGTGGTCTCTTCCACTCCGCCCAATTAATAGACTTTCACAAGTCCAAAATAATCCCGAAGTCAACCCAAATTAATATTTATTCGCCGATTCCCAAAACTAGTCTTTTAGAAATAGGCCTCTTCAATTCAAAGATCTCGTGGCGCCGTGTTACTAGGTAGTATGTAGCCGGAAAGGATAGAAGTACTAACGAAGTATTTACGAAGCGTTCCCGTTTTTATGGCTTTTGGTAAAAGAGCATATTTCTGAAAGCACATTAACCCGTGCTTTGGTTATATAATTATTGATATGTGAGCGGCCAAAGTTGTGACTAGTAAGGTCTAACTTTTCTTACAACAAACTACTAACACATCTAATTCATCAATTCGGAACGAAAACGCGAGGTAGAGTATCATTTGAATCACCTTACCCTTGGTTTATTAAAGAATCCCCCCGGACAGGTCTCCACTTTGGTGTGGCTGAGTACCTCCCGGAGGCCAGAAAAAGGTAACACCCAGAGATTGGCGACTCTGGGTGCCCTTAGTACTGACTACCGGGGGGGAAACTAAGGGGGACCTGTGGAGGGCGCAACGGGGCCCGTTCAGCCCCAGGAAGCTCTTAGGCAGTGGGGGCAGGGGGCCCCTGATGTCTAACAAAGGACCTTTCGGGACGTCGGCCACACACGCTATGGTCGCACTGGGTGATAGGAGGGGCGCGTCCACTGCGCCTCTATGAGGAAGTCCTCCCGGTTTTGGTACGGAGGACGTTGGCCGCAGGCGGGGTGTCAGAAGCTGCAACCCAGGTACTGGCCCCCGCCTCTTTCTCAACAAGCGGCGGGCGTCGTCGGAAGATTTTTAGTGGGTATTACTGCTGGCAGTCGCGTCTGCCTGTGGTGAGTCCTACACCCCCTTTCGGTCCCCCTTTGGCTGGAAGGCAGTGCGTAAATTCATTTTGTTCCCGACATAAAATATAAACAAAAATGGATTGTTAAAGAAGGCCCTTAGGCAGTGGGGCTGAAGCCAATTCCCATACTATTGAAAATTTGAAATAGTACGAGAATCAACATTAAATGATTCTAGTTATTAAAAAAAGTTAAGTTCAAATAGGCTCCAAATGGTGGCAATGATACAATAAAGTATTTGACACTTTTACAATTTCATTTAGCAGTTTTGTAGGGCGGCAAATTTCAAAATCTATCTTTGAAATGAATATACAAAATACTAGAAGCCTCTGGCTCCTTACACAAATGTTGTAATCAAGGTCAATAGCTTTTGTTTGATTTCGGTTGCGTTGGGCTGGTATTGCTTCTAGTATAATCACGGTTACTGGTTTTACAAACTATTATCTTGTGGTAAGGCGTGTCTCTACCATTAATTTTTAATTAACAACTGAAGAATATAAGAAGCCTACTTACTGCATTTTTTTGAATAATTGTCCAAAATCTGGAAGGAATACTTGATGAAGTGAATGTTGTAGACTTATTGATATTATTTATACCTGTAATTTCGCTTAATTCTACTGTACGTGTGTATGTCACTGAACTTCTCCTAAACGGCTGGACCGATTTGAATGTCTCTTTTGTATGCAATTGGGTGGCGCTCTAGATGGTTTAGATTCACAAATCACCCCGGCAGATGTCGCTGCTGTCGGTATCTAGGTCATTTATCTATACTGCAACAAAGCGGCTGGATTGATTTGAATGATTTTTTGTAAATGCATTCAAGTGGGGGCCTGGATTATTTAGATTGCTAATTCAAACCGGCAGTTGGCGCTGCGGTCGGTATCTATGTTAGCTATGTTATATTACTATGTCGTTTGCTATGTTATTGAAATAAGACACAGGACAACGTCGGGTCCGCTAGTAGGTAGATACTTTATAAAAAGCTTGAGTTTGGTTTCCAGTATGTTATTTAACGACCGATATGTCGTGGTGGTGAGTATACCCGCATTCCACTCCTGAGGTCGTGGGTTCGATTCCCACACAGGACAAATCTTTGTGTGTATAAATATGAATATTTGTTCTGGTCTAAGTGTTTTCCTATGTATATATTTTTTTAAATCATTAATTAATTTTAAAATATACAGCAATGACATAATATTTTCTCGCCAAGCTATAAAGCTTGTGGGCGAGATCAAGTAAGTAAGTAAGTTTTTTTGTAAGTATGTTTGTACAAAAAAAAGTATGTATGTAATATTTATCCGTTATTCAGTATCCATAACACAAGTTCTTAATGACACTTATCTTGAAACTAAATAATTGGTGTAAGTGTCAGAAATCTCTATTTATTAAAAATAATGTCGTTTGATCTTTAGCCGGTCTACACTGCATCTACAAGTTTCCTTTACTAACGGATATATTTCACTAATTGACTGTAATCAATAAATAGGATCTGAAAACCATAGAAAATTGATAATTATTGTTTAATTGCAGCTTGTAATTGATTTTACTATGCGAGGGCATTAACTTTTAAAGAAAGGGCTATGTAATGTTTGTTTTAAATTTGACCACGTTTTCGTCATAGCCACAAATATTAGGTAACTTTTACGCGACAGAAAGTAAAACCGACATGCACAGAAATCTCATCGGTTTGTTTGAATTACTTTACTAAGAATTTATGGTGATGCTGATTATATAATATTTTTAAGCTTGTGTTCAAAATTATTGCTACAAAAGACTAGAAAAGCGAGATAATTTTTGTTCAATTCTAGACGTTTCCTTTTAGAATGTGCCGTTTTCTAGAAATATTAAAGATGCAAACTTGGTGCAAACATTTTATGACATAATGATGTAAAATCAATTTCATTTTGAAATATGCAACCGATATGGCGTGGTGGCGAGTATACCCGCACTGCACTCCTGAGGTCCTGGGTTCGATTCCCACACAGGACAAATATTTGTGTGTATAAATATGAATATTTATTCTGGTCTGGGTGTTTTCCTATGTATATTAAGTATGTATTTACAAAAAAAAAAGTATTTATGTATGTTTATCCGTTATTTGGTATCCATAACACAAGTTCTTAATGAAATATTTATTATTATTTATATTATTTACTGACGTTTTTTGTAATATTCGAGAAATAAATGTGTTTTGAATTTACGTTTATTTTTTTTGAAAAGCGACATTCTGCGACGTCCTCTCATTTATGTCAAAGATATCTAGAAGTTTAAGCTTTGGTAATTTATAATGCTTCTCAAGGTTTCAGTAATTTGAAGAAAAAAACAAACAATGTATTTTAATGTGAAATTGCATATTTCAATAATTTATGCTTTACTTGCTTTTGCCCGCGGCTTTTTCTTCTTCTGACTCTCATTCTGAGCGAATGTTGACAGTCATAATAGATCGCAGTATAAAAAACGTTTTGACTGTAAACTAAAAAGAAATTTGTATGTAATCAAATCAATGTATTAGTGATCATTGTATATGGGATCTATATAGTTACTTTCTAATATTTACTTCAATAACTGTGACCAAAATTTCCATGTATTAAAATTTTTACCAGATCCCTCCGCTTGAAATGTGCGCTGAAGTGTCGGTCAGTCACCTATTCCTTTACGTATTCAGATTATTTTAAATATATGAATAAAACGAACAAATTGGGACTGTGACGTCTAGCAATAATAATGTAGCGAAACATAATGCATCATCACTGTCCGTCATCATCATTATGTTTTGATATTACATACAAAACAGCAATTTAAAAAGCAATGACAATCTCGAAGTAAATTGCTTTGATTTCCCAAAGTAATTACTTACTCGTAAAAGAATCATAAACGTTACTGCCTACTTTCACAAAAGAACTATTATTCGTACTATCTTATGTGTACTATTTTCTTTTGTGCAGTGATTATTAGTAACTATCGTTGTAAATAGGTACCTATACGTACGCTGACTAAAGCGACAGACGTGTTGCAAAACGTTTAAAAAAGGACGGACTACTTTTTTTTCAATTCAGATACAAAATAAATGTAATGGTTTCATTAAAATCCATCCTGTAGTTTTGATATACATATAAACTTTTGCGTTTAAGTAAAAATTACACTCACCTTTCGACAAAGGATTGGCTACGACGTATTTCAGATTACGGAACTCCAAATCCATTTTTGCTGCTCTGTAACAAATGAAAAATAGATTAGTGACTATTTTGTTTGCTTTTGTTGACTTTCATATAGTTTCAATTGATATTTTAAGCGGTTTCGCACTACGTCTAAACCAAATCCGTGAAAATATGCTTCAAAGTAGGCAAAGAACTCTTGTACTATATAATATACATACAATAACATTCAAAATGGATCCAACGAATTTGGAGATTGAATGATATGTATTTCAATTATCTGTCGAATTTTACATTAATATTTTCACATGATTGCTGCTGGGACAAAAATCTTTTAAAATCATATTAATCTACCTACTCTTTTATAACTTCCGACATACACAGAAATACTAAAAAAATTGTAGAATAAATAAAATAATATGTATGAACTTTTAGCAATTTGTCAGTTCATAATGTAGATGACAAGAAATAAGTAATTCGGATAGTAACAAAATAAATTTAAAGAGGCTTTAATATTTGAATGCTTTAAGCGAGTCTTTTATTATTTCAGCTCTAAAGCCACGCACAGTTTAACTTGTCTTTCAACACCTTGATTTTGTCAAATTACTAAAAGATTAATGATCAGTGGAAAGGTGAATCGATTTCTACAACATCACAAAGATACAAGAAACTCAGAACCCATTTAAATTATCTTATCCCAAAAAAGAAGTCTTCGTGCTTAATAAGCTTGGATGTGTCCCTCAGCGGTCTGGAAATTATGTACTTTAATGTACATAGTTTAGTGTCGAGAATAGATTAGCTTTATTTGACATAATTACAATGCTTATATACTACACGGTATCCAATAAGTATATATTTTATGCCTAAAAGGTCAGTATTAATAGGGACAAACTGCTTTCGGTTCGTTTCCGATCACCTAGAACTGCGGGCGAGCTATTAGCTCGCAGTAAAACATGTACATGAAGCAAACAAACTCCATAACTATATCGTGTTATATTACAATGAACAAAAAAGAAAGACGAGATTGTGGTTTTGTTTGTTTTTATACAAGTACACTATTAAAATTTTAGACATAATAAATAATTAGAAAATATAATTTATGTCAATTAAAAGACAGGAAAGAGTTCAGCTCGTGTAGCTTTAGTCATAGTTCATGTACTACGATGATTCTCGACCCGTTAAGGTTTTTTACTTTGGTGGTTGAAGGCATAGGATCTATCAATCTATTTGTCTGCATTAAATATGGGACGAAATAAAATTTGGTTCTTAAGATTAAAATACCCGAGTAGAACTATGAGACTGAATTTAAAATATGGGAACAATGCGTGCGTAAAACAATGTTTAGTGCAACCAAGTAACAGGGCAGTTAAGCCATCACCATCATCATATCAGCCTTATAACGTCCATTGCTGAACATTGGCCTCCCCAATAGATTTTAATCTATTAGGTATTTGCCCATAATCACCACGCTGGGCAGGCGGGTTGGCGATCCCAGTTTAAGCCAGTACTGCCGCCCATCATCCGATAGAATTTCTATTCGTCGACTCTTACGACTTCCCGTGAGATGAGTGGCACTATTAGGTATAGGTCGGTACCACACGACAGAACCATGACAATATACATCTAAATACCTAATAAAGCTTCGGTCTTAAATTACCTTTAAGGTACCTTAGCCCTAAAAGAGTTTTGAAATTAATCCGTAGATTTCACTCGAGTGAGAATGGATAAATACGACAATAGATTAAAGAGATTATCATTAGGATCGCTATGTTCTAAGTATTACATATGAAATTGTCTTACATGTTCCTAAACAAGATAAACTGAACCTATTTCTTATAGAATTACGCAACTTGTTAGACAAAATACCACGAAACTCTGAAGTTATTGTATGTGGAGATATAAATATAAACCTATTAAACTACCAAAATAATATAGTTATGAGTTATGAAAGCCTGATGGCTGAATATGGATTTTCTAGATGTATTAACGATATAACACGAAACGAAATTGTACAGGGAATACCTGTACAATCTTGCCTTGATCATATTTATATACGAACTTATAATTCAAGTATAGGTTCAGCAGTAATCAAACAAAAAATATCGGATCATTTTTTTGTCACGGCGGTTGTGGAGTGGAAGCACGCTTTCAATCTACCGAGAATGCACGAACAAGCGACGATGACAATCGAGGCACCTACTTGTAAACAAATACTTAATAATAAAAAGGTTAGAGAAAAATTATTATTAGTTGATTTTGATAGTTTATTACTAATAGATTGTCCAAATACTTTATACAAAAATTTCTGTCAAATATTTGAAAAAATTTATATGGATTGTTATGAAAACAAATTGTGTTATAATTCTAAATCTATTTCTAGAAATAATAAAGCTTGGATTACAAATGGTTTAAAGATTTTAATGAAAGAAAGAGACAGGTTATTTGAGATTTGGTCTAACGATCCAAATAATATGCTGAAACGTCTAAACTACACTAAATTTAGAAATAAATGTAATAAAAGGATAAATAAGAGTAAAAATGAATACGATAAAAGAAGAATAATAGATTGTAATAAAAACATAAAAAAGATATGGGAAATAATTAATAATATGCTAGGTAAATGTAAACGATCCGTAGACTCTTTGATATTGTCAAATATGGATAAAAAAGAGAAAATTATAGATAAATGTAATAAGTTTGCTATTAGATTTAAGGAGGATATACATAATATTACACATACATGTGGAGACACGTGGTTAAATAGAGAGGCATACTTGGAACCAACTGACAGGTGCATGAGGTGGCAGCCAGTGAACTCCGAACAAGTTAAAAAAGTAATCAGAAATATGAATAGTAATAAATCACCCGGAACCGATTTAGTACGCATGTCGGATCTTAAGTTCACTGTAGATAAAATTAGTCCAGTGTTAGCCAAACTTACAAACCTGTCTATTACACACTCTAGATTACCTACTAAACTAAAGGAGACGATAATAAGGCCAATACATAAAAAAGGTGATTATAAAAATGAATCAAACTTTAGACCTATAGCTATTTTATCAAGTATAGACAAAATAATGGAAAAATGCATTGTAAACCAAATTAGTAACTATATACAGAAACAAAATATACTAGACGATAGTCAACACGGTTTTTTAAAAGGCAAAAGTACAAATACATTATTATCAAAATTCTCGGACGAGATTAATAATAGTTTAGCTAATAAAATGTTTGTTATTGCAGTTTTTTACGATTACAAGAAAGCATTCGACACTTTACAGACAGATACGCTACTTAAAGCAATGGAGGAGTGTGGGGTTGGAAGGCCACTAAACCGTTGGTTCCGTGATTATCTAGCGGCGCGCTCCTACCAAGTAAAAGTGAATGACACATTTAGTGATAGGATATTAGTGACACGGGGAGTCCCCCAAGGTTCATGCTGCTCGCCAATCTGCTACCTCATGCACGTGAACAGTCTATGTAGTCTACTCCGTACACGTAATTGTTCAGCGTACATGTACGCTGACGACTTGTGTACATTAAGAGCTGGTACTAATATGGCGGAGACTTGCAAATTAGTTCAACAAGACGTGGACGTGGTTGTCCAGTGGTCGCATGATAATGGCATAGTTCTAAACACGGACAAAACTAAATTTCTAGTAATACACTCGCCCTACATGCGCCCATCTGAGCAACCATCTTCATTGTTTGCACATGAATACCTTTGTATACATAACAATACACTAAATTGTAAATGTAAACCAATAAAACAAGAAAATTGTATTACTTACCTTGGTGTTAAAATTGATAATAACCTCTCATGGACTCCGCATGTAGATTATATTTGTGATAAGTTAAGAATATTATTAGCAAAATTTTACCAATTAAATTATAAAATTCCCAAAGATATTTTAAAATGTATATATGTTACGGTAAATGTGAGCAATCGGTAATTATCTATAATTACCGGTAATTATAGATAATCACCAATGCACATGGTAAATGTAGTGAATTATCCACATTTACCGGTAATTATATAAAACTTCCACGCGACCGTGGTAAATGTCGACATAAGCTTTGGAATTTGTTTGGAATGGAGTCTATACTCAGTACGAAATATGGGATTTTAAGCCAGTTGTACTCAAGAAATGAATTCGGTCTGCAAAGAACAATTTATCACAATAGAAGAAGTTCCAGAAACTAATATAACTCTGAGAGAATGCGCTCGTAAGGATTCAAATTTAGGTGGATAAGGTTTTCAGCATTGCAATTGTACTTCAGATTGCAATTCAAATCGCTGCAAATGCAAGAAAACATAAGTACTTTGCAATTCCAAATGTCACAAATCTCGGACCTGCAGAAATAAATAATATAAAAGATAAAGAATTTTAGGAGTCTTACTGATAGTTGCCTGTCAATTTGTTAATTTTGTTTGATCCTATTTTTATAAGTTTTCTTTTTTTAACCAAACAAAAGGTTTGGTATCTTGATATTTAATTTGTTAATTTAATAAGAATTTTATGTTTTGCTTAACCAAACAGAAGCTTTGATCTCTTGATATTTGAGAAGTATTATTATTGTTTGACTGATGTTGTTAGTAACTTAATTTTATTATATTTAAGACTAGAATTGTTTATATTTCAATAAACATTTGATTCCGATGTTTGATTTACTACATTTACTAAAGGGGTATGGTAATTTTATATAATTGCCGGTAAATGTGAATAATTTGAAAGTTTTTACAACCTTTACCACGAGCACTGGTTATTATGCATAATTCCCGGTAATTATACATAATAACCGCACTATCCACATTTACCGTAACATATACATGTCATTAGTGGACTCAATCTTGAACTATGCTCTTGACAGTTATGGATCCACTTGTAAAACAAATTTGCTAAAACTAGAATCACTACAAATACGTTTCTTAAAATTATTAGTAAGTAAAAAAACCAAAGATAAAAGTAAAAGCGACTACAATAGATTATTCAAAATATGTAATATTCTACCACTTAGATTACAGTATAAATATTTGCTAGCAGTTAACAACTATAACAGTCGGGAGCATGGTCTAACTTGCGTCGACAACACTACTCATACTCGCTCAATGACTGCCGGTAAACTCAATGTACCCAGAGTTTATAATAATTATGGTGACAGAACTATAAAAAAACGGCTTCCGTACCTATTAAATAGTATACCTGAAGCCATTAGAATGGAAACAAACAAAAATAAGTACAAAACAAATTTAAAAAAGCATTATATTGGTTTAAGTGAAAAATTGTAAGTTATTTATATATAAAATTAGTTGTAATGTATAAAGTAGTATAAAAGAGACTGTGACCCACAGACAAACCAGTCAAACGGTTTTGTGGGATATGTTTTTATATAACTTGTACTATTTAAACGAAATAAACGTATTATCTATCTATCTATCTATTCGTAAAAGGTTTTTTAAATGTTGGGATCATGGGATAATAATTATTACACTTCAAGCGAGTGAGACTAGATAAATAACACAAGAGAGCATAATGACAAAAACAAAGGTAACTCAAGCATTATAATTATCTAATAAAAAAAAATCTATGAGTATTTACCGATTGCCTACTAAATATAAAAAAGACATCGATATAAGTATCTACACACATTTTATACGTTATCTGAAGACAAATTGAATGTATAATTTGTGCATTAAAACAGTTAATTACGTATTTATGTTAATTAATAATAATTTTTATGTGGTTGTTAGTGACGCGCTTGATATAAATCCATGTAATGTTTACTACAATTGTGTATTATTAACATGTAAAATTACATACTACATTATTTATTACGCAATTGATCTGCGCATCCTTATATGCTATATGTTATTAGTAGTGGTTTCCACTTTTAATCCTTTCAGGCGACCATTGTGAGTGGACGATAGCGGCCATCCTACCACATATAGCTAGACCCAATCTATCCAGTAGCAGACCACATCTGCTTAAGATTTCTAAGATGGTATTATATTATCTATTGTGGTTTTTCATGTATCAGCTATGTCTGCGCATTCGAGGGGCATGTTTGAGACCGATTTTTTGGCTCTGTGCTTTACGCTCTGCACAGGGGAATGCCTGTAAGCATAGGCCGGCTGTAGGTGCCTATGCTTATTTATATTATCTCAAATAACCTTAAGAAGAAAACACGATAATCGTGCTGAAGAAAAAGGCCTGCTACATTTTTGTGCGTTTCAGTCGGTCCGTGAAACTTAATTTTATAATTATATATTATTACTAAAGGTTACAACTAGTTTAAAATGAACTATTTAACAACAGTCCGTATTTGTTCAGAACTTCCCGCCCTACAGGAATTATAACGTTTGTGAAATAAAAAGCTTCCAAGATTAAAAGCTTATGTCGAGCGCCTCCTCTGAAATCATAAGCCTCGGTTTCAAATACCAGCCCGAGTCTATTTGAATAAGTGATATACATCCATGATAGAGATATATATCTCCAGAACTTCCCGCCCTACAATAATTATAACGTTTGTGAAATAAAACGCTTCCAAGATTAAAAGCTTGTGTCGAGCGCCTCTTCTGAAATCATAAGCCTCGGTTTCAAATACCAGCCCGAGTCTATTTGAATAAGTGATATACATCCATGATAGAGATACATAACTATCGGGTCAAAATTGTCACCATTCGACAACTTATACAGTTCGGAGTTCGGAATATATATTAATGCTTACACATTTTGTCTTGCTCTGAAAAAAATCTATACAGACATTTAAGTGCTCTGCTTTATTTAGTTTAATGTTAAAGGACGCTCTTATAGGAAATGTCCAAATAGTTCGATATTTAAAAGTACATATTGTTGTACAATCGCGTTATCATTTGTTCGAGTCAATATCAATAAAGGACTCATTGTGCATTATTCGCACACCTTAAAGAATAACAGTTAAGTTTTATTTCAACTCCAGAATCAAGATTTGGAATTCAAACTTTATTCAATTCCAATCAAGTCTATTACAAGTTAGTTGTGTACATATAAACTGTATAATAAATGGAAAAACAAGCACATAACAGCCACAGATAGAAAGTTCTCCTATCGTTCAAAAGTCTATAGGGATCGCACACTAGACAGTCGTAAACAAAAACGAAACAGGCAGAAACGTACTAATGTAATTTCTTTCACGCTTACAATTTTAGCAAGGATTTATTTGGTTTAGCAACCATAAAGTGTTAAACAAATAAAGACACAAGGACGTAAGATCCACACTTCGACAGTAAGTAACTTCTTATCGTTCTCAAGCCTCTTTAAGGATCGCACACTAAATAGTCGTAAACAAAAGCGAATCAACCGGAAAACGGAACAAAATAAAGCCGTGACATTTTTCGGCACTCGTTCAAATAACGAATTTATACTTACTACTCACTTCGGATGCGCAACTGCTGCAATTTCACTACAATTATACTTTGTATACGGAATAAGGAATGTTAATAATATGTAATATTGCTAATTGTTTATCCTCACACTGATCTGCCGTTGGTGTTGTGATATCCGTGTCTTAATGTCCTGTATTTAATAAATATTGATGAAAAAACTAAGGAAACGAATTTTTTTGCTGTTTATCCACTTATGTGATGAGAAAAAATGTGATTGAAGCTGCCTTCAGCTCTGCAGCTATAAATGTGGTTGGCAGTAAACATTTAAGTACTCATTCTCTTAATCTTATAATAATCGTTCAATTTATATAACTGTATACAAGTGAAGGTCACATACCAATAATGAAATCTCGAAAACTTTTGGTCTTTGGAAATAACATTTTGTACAGTGGTATGACTATTCCTCTGCAGAAGGGTAAGAGCAGAATGGGGGTGATAGTTTGTATGAAAGTAAGTCATTTCTGATATTAAGAAGTATAAAAATTTGCAATGGGCTGAAATTTGTTTCATATTCGGTTTACCTGATTTTAGGTAGCTTGAACCGAACTTCGCAATTAGGCCGACATTCGTTCCCAATGCCGAACATTCTTCAGTACAAGAAAACTTTAACTACCTATTTTGTCAAAAATAATTAAATTAACACTTCATAATCATAGTATTTTTATTGGTAGTACTTATTGGACACATTAAAAAAAAGAAACATAGCTGATATTCCTCTAAACATCCACTTATTGATAAGAAAATGTAGTTAGAAATGGAGTTAAAATTTAATAAATAATCAAATAAGTATCAAAAGAAAAATTATCTGAACCGAAATTCGGTCGAATTTTGTTTTTTTACCGAATGTTCGGTCGGAGTTCGTATTCGGTTCAAACCACATTCGGCCAATCTCTAAAATAAAAATGGGTATGTTCATTCTATGTTAAAATTAAAATTACTACAGTAGTAGAATAACATTCTTTGGAGGGGTTCAAATTTGCATGAAAATAAATTAATTTTGATACTAACAAATATTAAATTGTCTTGAAATTACGTAATTATATCAAAAGTTCTACAATATAAAATACCAGACATTTATAGTACTATATCTACTTATTTTTTGAGTAAAATACACTACATTGAAGGATTGATTAAACTTTCATTCCTTTAATAAACAATTACCTTATATTATAAATAAACATAACACTACAAATAGCAGATTAATTATAGCAGCAAAATCGCCGCCCTTTATGAAAAATAATAACAGATAATACGATACACAGATTGCACAAGAACAACTTGAACTTGGCCTTTCATTAAGCTGATACAATGACCTGTTGACGTCAGCTCGATGTGAAAGTGCCCAGATGCAAAGATTCCGCTTGTCGAGTATTCACGTTGAGGAAATTATAAGTGTAGGAAGTAATGTCATAGTGATTGAAGGGAAGTTCTTACACCTGCAGTTTCGACTGATTTTGGCCCCTGCGTCCTTTTTATCTTCGGGTCTGCACTGATACGCATGAAAATGAATTCCGTAACAAAAATAAGATCTGTTTATTTATTGTAATTACAGGTAATATTGTTCAAAACTAGCGACCGTTCTTTCGTAAAGGTTTTTAATGTAATAATATGTATGATGTGGTTGTACTATTTAAATAAATAAAATAAAATAAAATAAAGGAAGAGGTAATCGCAAGCTCCGCTGTTTTTATAGACTTATTTCCTTTTAGCAAAAAAAAACATTACCAAATTACCATGCTCTGATAATATACCAAAATAATTTAATATATGAGGTCTTCCGTTACTAAATAATTTCTGTGGTACATTTCTATGTTTTTTGCATTATTATCACGAAGTTGTAAACGAGTTACACCCACTTCGGACCAGATTCGAGATAAAGCCGATATATGCTGGGCCCGCGACAGCTTTCACATCGCAATGAGAGTAAGGCCACATGCAGGAAAGAAGAGCCAGATCACTGGCTCTCTGCAACTATCACTATCATTTCAGCTGTATGTAGTCCAATGCTAAACATTAGTCTTTCCAATAGTTTGCATTGCTCATAATCGCTGGGCAGGCGGGTTGGTGATTGCAGCCAGTTAGCAGGATGACGCTGCAGCATATTAATATAATCTCTGAAAATATAATCGTTTCCTGATAAAAATGTATGTCAGAACTCTCAGTAGGTATTGGATATAGAGCGCTTCTATGTCATTAAAGTCTCAGTAAGCCAGTGCTCTCGGATATGTCTGCATAAAGTCTATAAGCGAAAATTTGATTCGAAAAATCTAAATGCGCTTCTAGACTTAGCTGTAAGTTAACTGTTGTTGGGGTTTCCTCAATACATAAACTAGATAAGAGCAATGATCAATTGACAAATTTATAAACTAAAATGTATACCTTAAACTACAATAGAACTTACTAGAATTTATTATCTAGCATTGGCAAAAGCATTCCAGATAATTAATATCATCAAAAAAACTCACTTTTACAGTGATGTCGCAAAAGTATATGGTATATGAAATCCCATAAAAAAGAGTCTAATCAAAAGATACTCATGAAAAAAGCAATATATTGTGTACAGTCGTAAATTATGTGCTGTCTTATGTTTTGATACAGCTTTTTATTACATGCTTAAGTAAAGTAAAATGTACTAACTGTTGTCCATTAGCTTTGTTCATAACAAATATGTAGCTTCACCGTTATTTGCAAGGGCTTCAAACGATCAAGTGGGTCAAGTTTGCTGCGAACGAACTCGCCTCCAATTTCTCTAAAGTTTGTTCTCACTTATCACATAAAACCAATTTTACGGATGTAAATCATCCTCATCTCAGCCTAATAGTTGACTACTAAAGCAGACCGCTCCTAAACATGGCCGCTAGGGAAAAGGTAACACCCAGAAATTGGCGACTCTGGGTGCCGTGAGTACTGACTACCGTGGGGGAAAACTAAGAGGGACCTGTAGAGGGCACAGCGTCAAGCAGCTCCAGGTGGGTCTTAGGCAGCAGGGGCCCTTGTTCTCTTCGATTAGTCGGCCCAACACGCTATGGTCACTCAAGGAGGTAGGAGGAGCGCATCCACTGCCCTTCTCTGGGGACGTTGGCCGCGAACGGGGGATCAGACGCTGCAACCTAGGTACTGGCCCCCGCCTCTTTCTCAACAAGCGGCGGGCGTCGTCGGAAGATTTTTAGTGGGTATTACTGCTGGCGGTCGTGTCTGCCGGTGGTAAGTCCCCCACATTCCTCTCGGTCCCCCTTTGGCCGGGAGGCAGTGCGTAAATTGTTACCGCCGTAAAAAAGGACCCTTGCCTACGCCATTTCGCAGTAGGGTCTTGCAGTGGGATATCACCTGAATCCCTCTATCATGGCCTTCTTAAAGGCACTTCCACTCATCATCTATATATGACCGAATTATTGATGTTGATGCACACAATCTGCCCTGATTACTTCGTCACTCATTACACTCCCAGCACACTCATCTACACTGGACTAATCTTCCTTTCATGTTTCTCCTGCCATACCCAACAGTCGCTTCCATACATTATTATGGGGAACACCAACCGCTATGAACTGCCAAAGGTACTTTTTCGGACACTTTCTGACTGTTCACAAAGGTGCAAAGTGCCCCGTTCACTATGTTTCCAGCATTCACACTTCATTCAAAGTCACTATTACACTTTCAATTAAAAAAAAATTAAGTAGGTAAATTATAAAACCAATACGAGCCATGGTATGAAAACCCTTCGCCACTGCTTATTACTAACCATAGGTACGGATTTATTAGAGAATCGCATTCCGTTTGTATGTAGCAATAAAGCGGAACGTAGAATGCCCGACCATGAAACATAACGAGCGCGGTAAAAGCCTAGTTCCACTTCCAGCCGATCTTTCTAGAATTTTCGCTTTCACAACATTGGCCTAAGACACCTAAGATCTATGTGTGAACCTGCCGCACACGACATAGCATTCAATAGAACCGGATTTATTAATTAGCCTTATAAAGGTAGCGTTTAAATATGATGATTTCTAGGCGCTTTTAGAACTACTATATGCGGCCACGGACTTCCGTTCCTTTCCTTTTTAAGTTTATTTTGCAATTTGATTCATTTGTTTATTTAATCTGAACGCTGGCAAACTACTACCTGAATACAGGAAACAACAGAGTTGAAACTGTCTATGAATGCTCGAGGCTTAAAAGGATGAAATGTTTCGACAGATTCGGTTGAAGCACGGTTCTAAAGGTTTTAAAGGTTACTTTTGATTTATGAGATCAATTCAACTAATAATAGATTTATACGAAATTACTGAAACTAATAAATATTAATCGTGTGCACTTAGACAATCATAGATGCGTTTTCGAACATTATCAAGGAATACAATACACTATATGAGTACACCACGTAGTCAGTCTTTGTTTAGTGATAATGTGCCCTGACGAAAATCTACTTAGACAATCTTTTCTGACTCATCTTGAAAAGACAAAACCAAAATGTCAAAACTCGAAATGGTTTTGTTATCAGCTATCGCTCGACTTTTCGCACATGTTAATATTAAATCCTACCTTATACTACTTTTTTTTGGGTTATGATTTTGTTTTACTCCTAAATATTTTCCGATGTATTGTGAGTTATTCTTAGATAACAGTTTGCTGACATCACCCCATCTCCAGTATCAAAATATTTGATGTTAACAGAAAAAATTAATTTGTTTGTATTAAAAGGAAATTTTATGTACTTTGTATACTTAACTCTTAAGTTGTTCCTACATATTATGTTTTCCGCGTTCGTTTTGTTTTACGCACGCATCAGATGTTAGATAAGCGATATGTTTATTTATTTTAAGCATTACTTTTTTGTATGAAATTGCTTTTAGTATGTATAAACACGTTTTCGTAATATATTCTTATCGCGCAACTTATTAGCTTATTGCTTTTATTTTGATAATTGTTAATTATAAGGAAATAATTGTATTGTATGTATATGCAACATAAACTTATATCTAGTTTTAATATACTGTAACTCTTCTTTTTTAAAATAAAATAGGTAGTTTTGTCGTATTTCGCTTATCATTTTATCTAAAACACTTCACAGGATATTGCTATGAAAAAGCAAATCTAATTTCTATTCATAATAATAGCTATGAATAGCATATGAATGCTGTAACCAAACTTGCTTTTTGGTAAAACAAACCACAAGAGAAACGTTTCTTTTCCCGATAAATCGAGAAACCATTCAACACGACTCGTGTTTCGGCCTTACACAAGGCACCTTCAGTTAAGATATCGTGCAGCCTCAGAACAACGATTTCTTTACGACAATTGCTAAAGCGGGGGAAACTTTGTTGTGTTGAATTATTAGTCGATTTTTCGGGAAATTATAGTTGCGCGGGTATAACGATATTTTGCTGATAATACTTTAGTAAATTAAATTAGACATCTACATAACAGCAGTGCCGTAACTAGGGCGGTGCCAGCTGTGCCCAAGCACAGGGCGCAGACCCTGGAGGGGCGCAGAAATGACTAGGCTAGTGTCTAGTTTTATGTCATGCTTGGTGGCTAGTAGGTACATTTTGTTTTATTGCGAACATGGTATAGACGCGCCCTAATGTACCTGGCCTGTATTTTCAGAGCCTGAGCATTTTTCAAGGGCACAGTTTTGAAAGCTCGCACCGGGTGCATAAAAGGCTAGTTACGGCACTGCATACACTGCAGACAGATAGGTTCATTATTTTCGTTAATTTTAGGTACAGTAAATTCTAACCGTTGCTTATACTGCTTAGTAACCGAGAGATTGCTAGCCGTTACCGTTAATTTATCACGAAACGATCCATATTCAAAAATATTTTCTTTCAGATTTATTTTATTATGTACAATTGTCCGTTTTTATGTTTACTAGCTTGTTTTAATTTAAATATATTTTTAGCAAAAGCGATTAATTTTATTATTTTTTTTACATTTATACCTATGTTGTAAGTTTTTATCAAAGATTGTTGCAATTAAATGACACTTGTTGTATTTCGGAATAGACAAGTGCCATCACCGATATAGCGTAGAGATCAGTATATCTGCCTGCTGGGGTCGTGAACTCGATACCCATAGGTACAGGACAAATCTTTGTGTGCGTGTACATGTATGTAAGTATACTTGTTCCGGTCTGGGTGTTTTCTACGAATAATAAGTTTTTACAAAAATAAAAGTAAGTTTGTATGTTTATTAATCCGTCATTTAGTATCCAAGTTCTTATCTTGGCACTAAATAAGAATCAAACCTTCAACCTTAACTATGTACAGGCCGAACAGCTATGACACCAAAACGTCATTCAGTTATAAAAATACCCAATTACAACCATTTAAATGACTTTGACTTTTGCTTGTAAAATATGTAAAATTATTTCTTAATAATTACTAAATATTAGACTGTATTTGCTTCATGCTAAGATAATTAATTTAATTAACACCACGTATTTTAAAATCAAGTTCGTATTTAAAACAATGATATTTCAAATAATTTTATGAGGCAGTTTCGTTTGTAAAATTCGTACATATTATTAGAGTGCTTATTAAACATGAATTCATTAGTCAAAGCAGTACCGCTTCTTCAACCCAATGTAAAGTTACGATTATTTTCAAAGTAATGGTCTAATGAATAGAAGAAAAATAACAGGTATTCTGCTTCTATTGCTATGTTAGTAATTCATTATGCAGGAGATACACGGAAGGTTAGAATGTATCATAGTCATACTCTGTAACAGAAAACATCAACATTATGGTAATGATCTATTAACGCTACTTAAACGAGTTATTTAAAGTTTGTTAGTATTATACAATTGAGTTAAATTAGGAAGGGAAGCAATTTGCATATTATCTGTTCCGTATAGTGTGATTCAGATGATGTTTATGCGTAATGTTTAACGTGTGTATTCTGTTTTGGAACCATTACTTAAGTACTTCTAATAATCTATGTTGTTAGTTATTTTATTATTCAATATACATACATACATACAATCACGCCTGTTTCCCCGAGGGGGTAGGCAGGGGCATATTATACGCCAACACTTCGCCAATGTTGTTGTTGGTCCTATTTACTTTTTATATTAGTATCGAGCTGTTATTTTTATAGAGTGATGACGACAGCAATTTCGTCTATTCTGTTTTTCACCCTTTTAATTCAATAATCCAGCCAAAGTAGACAACATTACATCCCAATAGTACAGTACAAGCACCGGTTATTCCTAAGGATACAACGAAGTGTATTTCTGAACTGCATAAGGATAATCGTAGGTTGGTGTCTCATAAGATAAGTTTAAAGTTGTTTGATTCACTACATATACACTTAGTACGCCTTTTAAATGTCAATATTACCCTTGGCCAGGGATTTGTAAAGACAAAAAATTATATGTAATTACTTTAGTAGCAAAAAATAATAACAACTAAACTCACAGGCAGAGCTGTGCTACGGCAGACACGAAATGAAATGTAAAATTTGTTAAAACATTTAACTATAAAAATGCATGCATACAAATTGTTAAAAACTAAAAAACTGGATATGAAAAAATATCCCTTAAAATTGAAATAACCTTCTGCTGTGTGTTTGTGTACAGTACGATGTACGATCAGCATGTCTTCCATAGGACATTACGATTTACATTTTTATAGAAATACAATCTAATCCTTTACAACATTTTCTCACATCTTTATATAATAGGTGTGAAGTAAAGAGATTTTTAAATTACGGTATTTGTTCATGGATTTAAACTGGAATTCGAAATAACTTAAATGGGTGTACAAAAAAATTACAAAAACATCAATTTTTATAAAGCAAAAGCCTTAAAATAATAACTCTTTATTGTCTGCTATAAATATAAGATCATTGCAACAAAACTGCTCTATTCAAAAAAGGTATAAAAAACACCGCGAAATTTAAAAATACATTTTACGACTAACTAAAAGCCTATGTAAGCTGCAAGAATCATACAAGGAAACTTGTAGTATTCATTCCCACAAGTGTAAAAATACATATCAAAATCATCAATTCATATGAGAAATATGTATCAGAAATAACAATTCGCATGTAAATGTATAAAATTTTATCCGCTGCCCTCAAAATGGCAGCTGCGATGTACACCTCGGTACCTTGGCCTTGGAGCAATGAACTTTAGAGTAGAAGAACGGGTGCAATAGCTGAATAGGTACGCAATTCACAATCGAGATACTTCGCAACAAGCATAGTAGAAACCATTAAGTACGATATCTTTATACAGGGTTTAACCATATAATGATGTTTCCTTCTGGTTTGCGGTTGGACGGCAGTTGCTCCGTGAAATAACTAAAATTCAGTCAAATCAATACCAGTGAGCAGACCCTGGGGACTAAGCGTAAATATTCGGCACAACCGGGATTATGCCAGGGTGATGATGGGGACATCTTCATATAATATACGCACTGTTTGTATGTGAGCACTCTCATACGTATCTCACGCATTACTGACAAATTTTATCGCTGCTAAAGGTGCGCCAGTCAGTGCTTCGCCGATTTACGTAATACCGTCTGTGCCAACGTAAACACAGTCGCGATAACTATACATTTTGTCGCCCTCCGACGCAAAATAAACGCATTAAACGTCTATTTGCGGTTAATGCCCGAACAATAATTAATGATTGGATAAACCACTAGCTGACTCTACAGTCTGCTAGTGTCTGTCTTACATAATATAATTCATTAATTTGACGGCCAATATGGCGTGTGGTAAGTATACCTTCACTCCGCTCAGTAGGCCGTGGGTTCGCTTCCCACATAGGACAAATCTTTGTTGGTTCTATATATGAATATTTGTTCTGGTCTGGATTTTCCTATGTATATTAAGTATGTATTTACAAAAGAAATATTTGTACGTATGTTTATTATTAGTATCCGTAACATAATTCATTCTATTTATTCATTAATTTTATTTATTCTGTCAATTGCGCTACTGACATAAACAAATATTATACAATCGTTCAGTTTTCTTAAATTTTCTAATTTCCCGCTCAACTTCACGACAATAACGAACATAATTACAAAAAAAAGCAATTCGACCTTTCATAAGTTATGCGCGTACATACATTTTGACTATCATTTATTATTTAAATAGCAGATAGAGAAGCGACAGCCCTGCATGTAAAGGCCATTATCGCTCGTTCGGGACTAGAGTTGGGCTACTTATTTGTTTGTACTGTGCAACAAGTTTACAACAGCCTCTAGTATTTATATACCTATGTGTAAATATTTCAGTTCCTTACTACCGTTGAGGTCGGCTTAATCGTTCTTACGCTCCTCTGGTCGTGCATTCAATTCTCACGCAGAACAAATATCGGTCTTGTCATGAACATATTGGGCTGGGTGTATCGTATTTAATAGAATGTAAAAACAGAAATTATAGAATAGTATATTGACGGTACGACTACAAACAGACTATTTCATTTAATTAATTTGAGTTATATATAAAAAGTTAAACTCATAGTGCACATGACCAATGAGTAAAATAGTATTTTCCTATAAATTCCGAACTAACTATTCTAATTAATTCACAAAACCTATTGATAAAATAACTCTTTAATTAATAGCATTACATTAGTATAACACACGCTAAATATGAGTCATAATAAATAACCTACTTGTTAATAAAGTAACTTGATTTAAAACCAGAAACTAGTTTTAATATATAGGTATATGAATACTTGAATAATATTTGTACATAAGAATCTAAAGTCGCTCAGCGTGCAATGGAGAGAATTTCCCTACGTGAGAGAATCAGAAATAAGGATATTCGTAGGAGAGAACTGGAGTGACCGACACAGCGAGGCGAGTTTGCAAGCTGATATGCATGGGCGGGGCACATAGCACGAAAAACCGACGACCGATGGGGCGATTAGATTTTTCAGTTTAGGACCCAAAAGACGAGACGCATTTTTTAACACAAAAGGTAGCCTCAGTATATTGTCAAGGTCGAAATCGGCCGAGTGGTTTAGGCGTGAGCTTTGTGAACAAACTCACTTTCGTGTTTTAACTAAAACTATTCTGATTTTCTTCAATTTTAATAATATTACCTAGTCTACTAAATAATGTCTTAATAATATCACCGTATGTAGAGCATAGACAAAATAGACTGGCCATTGGCAGAATTAAGAAGAAAAATAAAAGAAAAACTGTGTGAATGCTAACTGTGGATAACAAAAGAAAATGTTTGATTTTATTACCTACTCGTATAAACTTCAGAATTTTATTATTTTCGCGGTATCTAAAAAACACCGCCGAGCAAAATTGATTTGACTCCAAAATTATCTAAATCTGACGCTAATCATAAATATTCAATAAATAACCAAATCATAATTGTAATTATATTTCCGTATAAATTATCTAGGATATTTATTTAAACTTTATCGCACAAATTAAAATTGAGTAAAGGCAAACTTAATGCTACAAGGCATTCTTTACACTTCTCTTGTGCTATATAGGCACAAAAGAAGGATTTAGCACTGTCTCCGTTTAGTGCGGCTTAAAACTCAGCACGCTCGATTTTGAACTCCTTAGAACCCTTAACATGCACATCTGTAGCCTCTCTCGTAAGCTCAGGGTCGAATACACCACCCGTAATTACATATATACAGCTCCTTGCCGCATAACCTAGTATTCATTTAGTAGGTCGCATCGCATCCGAACGTAAGCGGAAAGCTGAACGGGTGCGTACGTATATAAAATCATTGTTTTTAATAGACAAAAGCAAGAAAACTTACAAGTTTGTTCTCCCGCCTTGTGACCAATATGCCTAGCTGGATTTCGACAAGCCAGGTATGAGCATCAGTATCAGTTAAGACGATAAAACAGTCAAAACAGGAATCTAAAGTATGGCAAGACATTAAGCGAACTTCATAATCATTTCCAGAAGGGCTACGTATGACGTCTGCCAACTTCATTAACATAACATAAATTGATTGATTCATCATAGGTATATCTACTCTTGTGAAATAAATATCTACACTATAAAGTAATTAATTACTCATTGCGAAAATAAATTACATGGGTTTCGTCAATAATATTGTAAAATATAGTCAGTAGCAATTTATCAATCAGACTTTTGAAATGTAAATCAAAGATTGTGTTATAATTAAAAATATCTGTACATACAAAACAATATTTCTTGACTGACAAATTCATTATCGTAACGGCGATAACAGCAATTGAAATTAATTATGAAAATTTGTGGCGACGCCTGTTGTTTGTTAAGCTTAAAACTGTTATCAACATCTCAGGGCACCAGAAGACTACTGCTCACATAGGCCTCGCCCAACGATCTTGGGTCCCCTGCAGCCAGCTACTTACCGCCATTTTAAACAAATCATAGTTCTATCTAGATCTTTATTGCCACTATATTATTGATGCAATATGTTAATCATTTATAAATATATTTGTGTATGTGCAAAATTGTAAGTTATTTATTTGTAAAAGTAAGTTAGTTTTTATGTAACTTGCATTATTTAAAGGAAATAAACGTTTTATCTATCTATCTATGGTGGATATGTTTTCTTTTAATATTTGTAACCTTTTTTTCTCTTCTTGTCTCTTCTCTTACCAACGTAAAATTAGCGTGCAATAAAAATAAATAAGTGCTGTAAGGTTGGGTAAAGAATTGTACAATTATTCTTTTTCGACTCTTGATTGGGTGGAGGGTTAACATCCTGAGTTACAGGATTTTCCTAATTCAGGTATTAGCCCGCCATGGTTTTTCTTTCATACTGTGTTATTTAACTTCACTGTGCTAATATAAGATTCCATTTTAGTATGTAAACTATTTCCAACTATCTACATTGTTTGCACTTGTCAAATGTAGTTTAATTTTTATTTAGATAGGTAGATTATATTATTTTAAGGATACATTGTAAAACTATAGTGAGAAGAAACATTTATTATTTATTTATATGGGCGTAAGCGGCGAACCCGAAAACATAGCAGAGAAGCCCTTCTTCGCCGTTGACATCGTTGACATTCGGGTCTTTGAGCTATATCCCGAACCTACTGCTACTTCAGCTTGCAAAGAAGTTTCAGCCCTTTAGAAGGTGTAGTAGGGTTTCAAAAAAGTCATCAGGGGCGCAAAGAAAGTCGCTTTTTAATGCGGGGTCTGTTAGAGGTCCTATAGTCCATAGGCTTCGTTTGAGGAAAATTAACTAAGAGTAAATGGAGTAGTTATGAAAGAGGAAACTGTAACTTTAGTTCAAGTTTACTGGCGAACATTATTCTCCATTAGAGCTAAGTTCACCTTTGCATTTGTTCAAGAATAAGAGTTTAAGAAAGAGTAAGGGAATATTTATTTATTGTGTGGGAATCGAACCCACGACAATCATACAAGAGCTATACTGATCTGCACGCCATATTGATCGCCAGTAACTCAATCCTTCTGGCTATTGATATTTTCCGCCTCACAACCGCAGAAGTCGTAAAAACTGTGCTGTATGTAAAAAGTACTGATCACATAATTAATAAATACCAGTTTAAAATATAAAATATGACTAACAACAACATGTACCGATTTTATTTTCGACCTTGGCCATGCAAAGTAATTATAAAATTATGATCTTAAAAAGGCAAATAATACAAAATTAACGATTCAAACAGTGCGGAAGGAACGCCAATGTTGGTAGAAACTGGACTGGACTGGTTTTGATTAACTTATAGAATCACTAGCAGTCGCCCGCGGCTCCGCCCGCGTGGATGTCGGCTACCGCTGTAAAATGCCTACCCAGAAAAGACACGGTCAGCAAAATGATTTCCAGATCAATTCACAGACACGGACACTAACATCGACGACGCAGTCATTATCCGCAGGCTGCATAGATTGTCTTTATGTGGATGTTTAAGTTGTTAATGATGAAAATATTTAAATCTAATTAATACTTAGTTTTTACTCTTACCGGCAGGCCCGGAGAGCAACCTGTTGTTTTGGGATAGATAACTAAAGCGATTATTGTAAATCTTCCCCATAAACAACATTTGACATTAAATTATTTTTAGGTGACAAAATAAACTGATGGTCGGGAGCCCCGACCCGTGATAGGGCGCTGTGCAGCAGAAATCGTTATAATTTAAGTTCGCCATAACTTCAAAAACAAACGTCCAATTTTGATCATTCCAAGACCAAATATTATCTACATAAACTGCACTTAGTGATGAAATAATTAATTTTGATAGGTATTAATAGCATAAGTAAAATAAATGCGTCTAAATACAGTACAAAAAAAAAATCAAGATTTTTAAATAAAAAAAGGGTTGTTGTGCCTCACTTGCCATATATAGGTATAGTGTGTCGCGGACTTTTTAGTAGGTGGTATAAGATCTTTAATTCATTCATACATTTTGTGGTTCTATCTTTTATAGTTTAGGCAGCGTACGCAACTGTTCTGGTTGATTTTTACACTTTGTGTCCGAAAAACCCAAATATTTTACGGAACCCTATTTTTTTCGAAATTATAATATAGCCTATGTTACTCAGTGAAAATGTAGCTTTCTATTGAAAAAAGAATTATTAATATCGGTCCAGTAATTTTTGAGTTTATTCGTCGTGACGCTTACATGGAGCCTACATCGCATGCTGGCTAGCTGAGCGCGGTGAGCGGCAACTACGCGACTTTTTTCTAATACTTGCATTTTTAAACTCGTGATATCTTCCAAATGAATTGAATAATTCAAAAAGTTATAAAAAGGTATTGAAGCCGTCTTGAATACAAAGTAATTTTTTTTGATAAGGATTAATACCAAGGTACAAATATAGAGCCTTTTCAAGCGGCGGCATATAAATTAAATTTTTAGAATAAAAAACCGCTTACTGTGACGTAACTATAATATTTAGACATATGCTGTCGCGACACTTTTTGTAGATAATGATGAGTACTGCAAAGTCGTAGTACATAATTTTGTTCTATCATCAATAGTTTTCGCTGCGCACGCTATGTAAGGAATTTTTCAGGTTATTTTTTTACACCTTGGGTTACATTATTGGATTTTTAGTAAGGATCCCAATTTTTTATCAAAATATAATATAGCCTATGTTACTCGGGGATAATGTAGCTTTCCAAAGGTGAAAGAATTTTTGAAATCGGTCCAGTAGTTTCGGAGCCTATTCATTACAAACAAACAAACAAACAAACAAACAAACAAATCTTTCCTCTTTATAATATTAGTATAGATATAGATATGTGTATACTCAAAGGAGACAGCTGCATATTTCCGTGTGACATGAGACAGAGAAAGTGAAAACATAGATTTTGACGACCAACGAAAAAATGGAAAAAAACACCAACAAAATACAAAAAAAAGTAAAAAAAATTATAAAAATCAAACCCCACCAGACCAATACTAAACGTAACAAACAAAATCTTGCTTACTGTTACTATTCATCCTTTAAAAATACCAGCTAGCAGCGAGTTCATACCTCGCCGATATACTACTGAACACCCACTCGTAAATAATTTATTGATTCAGGCGTTACTTTGCGGAAATCCATTGTAAACAAGTGATGGTTTAAAAATATCTTTGTAACGATTCCCGCGGTACTATAATTTCCCGAAAAATCGAGAAACTATTCAACACGACACGTGTTTCGTCCTTACACAGGGCATCTTCAGGTAAGATAGCAGCCTCAGAACAACGATGTCTTCACGACCAACGCTGAAACGAGAGTTTTATCTCTCTTTCGATTTTAACTTGTAACGTTAAGCTTACCACGAGAAGTTAACGGAACTATTTAACATATTTCATTATTAATATTGATTTTAAAATGAATACGAGAATGTCTGTCTGCGAGACTGTTATTAACAAATTAATCGCTATAAAAAGTGATGCCTTGCAGTGATAAGCGGAGATCTGTGCCAATCAATGTTATTAAAATAGGTATTGTACAGAGATTATGCTCACAGGAATCTAGCAAAAACAAATTTCTGATCGCAGTGGTTGCACTCATAAATAATGTATACTATATATTTATATTTTTAACTTTATTAAATCGTCACCATATCAAATAAGGGACAAATATGTAGGATATGATAATAGCGCAAGTCAAATAAACCGAACACTTGTTGATTCACTTAAGACACTTAGGGGCTTCTTACAAAACAAGATTTAAAAGTAAACCAGGTTTACTACTAGTGCTGTCACTGTCTTCATTTTATAAAATAGTTTATATTTGCCACTTGTTGTGGTAGACGTGAAGCCGATCCCAAGCCCTATATTACTAGAAGCTGTATTATTTTCCGCCTGACT
Source organism: Musotima nitidalis (assembly GCA_949126915.1). Lineage (NCBI taxonomy): Eukaryota > Metazoa > Arthropoda > Insecta > Lepidoptera > Crambidae > Musotima > Musotima nitidalis. Next base: position 6,959,114 of record OX421429.1, read on the forward strand.
GGTCTCCACCATGACGTGATGTAGGGCTGAGTACCTCCCGCTGGAGCCGCCAGGGCAAAGGCACCGGCGACTTAGTACTGACTTCCGAGGGGGAAACTAAGAGGAACCGGTGGAGGGCAGTGCCAGAATGGTCTAAGGCAGCGGGGGCAGGGGGGCCCCTGCTGTCCAAACATAGCCCCTACGAGGAGTCGGCCACATACGCTATAGTCGCACAAGGAGATAGGAGGGGCGCGTTTTGAACCTGGGACATTTGCCGCGGGCGGAGTGTCAGACGCTGCAAACTAGGTACTGATCCCACGCCTCTTTCTTAACAAGCGGAGGGCGACGTCGGAAGATTTTTGGTGGGTATTACTATTACTGCTAGAGGTCGCGTCTGCCGGTGGTGAGTCTCACAACCCTCTTTCAGTCCCCTTTTGGCCAAAAGGCAGTGCGTTGCATTTAGTTATCGAAGTATATAACAAAAAAAAATATGAATGTATTTTAGCATTAGGAAAATATCATGAACTAGCAAGAATGTAAACAATTAATCCGGTTAAGGTATTTTTGTTATTAATAACAAACGTACGTAACTACAAAATCCATTACTGTAATTGTTATTGCTTTTTAATTTGTTTATTTATAAAATTAATATTGTTTCTGCTACTTTCATATTCATTTATAACAACATTGATAATAATGACTAATGTAGTTATCTAAACATCATATAATAATTAAGAGTTAGAAACAAATTTTACGCTCAAATTTAAAAACTAACTATTTAGTTATCACAGCAGACCTAAAATGTTAGAATTTTTTTTTGTAATTGATTATTGAAAATAGTCATTGTTTTATATAAACTAAGGTAGTAATTAAACTCGAGTATTTGTCAAATTAAATTTTTAAACAAATATAAGCGTACTAAAGCTTAACACATTTGACAACAGGACAAAATGTTTTTTTTATTGTATAGAAGGTCGTGGGTTGATATTACATCCAGGACAAATTAGGAAAAGAGTGCATGAACAATACTTGTTTGTGATAATGTTAAAATTATAATATTTTATATGTTATAACTATGATAAGTATATCATCATCATGTTTATTCCGTCTCTAGTAACCATAGTGTGATTTTTAACTTAAACTCATTTATTCAAAATCACTACACAAATCGTACAGTCGATTTCATTCATTCGAATCCAAATGATATCATTCGTATAATAAATAACAGATAATGTTTAAAAACCATAGTACAATACGCATATAATAACAAGTATTGTATAAAAACATCATTCATTTATCTGAAATGCATTCCGTTCGAGTACAACTGAATTGTATTGTATCTGACGATTTCCTCGCTCCGTGTGACTGTATAGCTAATTTGACCTAAATATGTAACCGCTGTTGATAAACAAAGGCAAAGTCTTTTTGTCTATTCATTTGATATGTACATTACGTTCCAAGTTTCCAACGAGCTTGCGGAACTTGTAGTTTATATACGAAACCATTTTATTCGTATACTCGAAAATTGATTTTGTATATACTTGTGTGTATCCACGGTGTATCTATCAAAGAGATAGCTTTCAAAATGCGAAGATAGTGAATATGAGTGAATTGTGTGCAGAGGAAATAACTGTACACACTACTATCACTTGCCTAAAGCTTTTTTATTAAAGTTCTTCACACCGAAGATAGGTCAATACTTTTTTCGGCCACCGCTAGCGCCACTAGCTCTATTAGGCTTATTGCCCTAAGGTAATGTGTAATTTTAATATATGTAAATTCATATATATAGTCTATAAATATATTGTGGTATATAAACGTGGGGTCTTCAACGGAGACATTTTTCACCTTATTTGCGAAACTTTTAGTTTATACATGAAACCATTTTATTTCCCATTTTTGCTATAATTCTTGGCAAAGCCTGTTCTGTGTGGGTGCGCTATCTTTCCGTTTCTCACATTTTAGCAGTGGAGATTGAACAAAATCAAGCAAAATTACCCTGATATAAATAAGTGTATACGTACTAGTTTTAAAACCTCGATTATCAGTATCAATAAATTTGTAAAATATAAAAACATCATAAGTTGTATTTATCTTAGACGACGATGACTAGAACCTCTTCTTAAGTATAATACGTTTATAATAATGTTAATCGTTAAATAAGCTTTCACGTAAAACTTTCATCGACATATTAATTAATAGAAAGATGATATATTTACTATTGATGAGACGTTATCGGCATTACGTCTATAAATAATTAAGATAATGTCGGAACAAAATAGAACACAATTAATCACGATTTAAAATCGCAAATTGTATGCTGTGTTGTATATGTAGTCGCGTCAACAAAAGAAAATATACCCAACCCAACCAAAATATTCTCAACAGTTAAAATTATCAATAAGATCTAGTTCTAAAACTATGCAAACTATGCGAAGAACACTACAATGGGAAGTGCTCTTCGCCCAGAGCCAATTTTTAAATCCAGTAATTTCCTTCGCTATAGAACTTTTTAAAACAGGCCCATCATATCGCGTGAGCTATTACGTACGTAACGCCAAATATATGGCATACACAGCGATGTTACCTACCTAAGCCTCTTGATTCTAAGTAGTACCATCCTTAGTCCCTGTCATAAATAGAATTAACTAGTACCTTAGTAGTAGTACTACTTAGTATTAGTACCTTACAAACTAACTAACTCGTATGACTTGTTCTTATCAATTAAACCTCATTATTGCATTACAGTTAGAAGAATAGATGAAAGTTATACCACGATCTTGACACCTATTTATAATTGCTCAACGCTCAACCCATTACAAATGGCGCCAGAAAAACATAGTGCTCGTAGCCGTCAAAAAAATAATAATGAAGACAGAGTGAAGATAAGCTATTTCAAATTAACCGTATTAGAAAATTAAAGTATTTTTTGAATAATTCCAAAAATTGGCATAAACTAGAAAAATCACTTTTTGTACACATTAAATTCGGAAACTGTCGTTACAAACATAGCGCTCATAGTTAGTATGCAACACCTTAATGTAAAATACCTATGTTTAACAAATTAATAAATTCTATTCTATTCTATTCTAAAATATATTTTTTTTTTCAAATAATAATTATAAAGCATAGCAAAAAATTATTAATAATTCTTTTACACTCTTTCTCCAGTAAGATCGTATAAAAACGCATATTAAATATTGAAAAGAAAAAACTACACATCTACTAACTTTAAATTTCTTTTCTTACTTAATCAGTTCAGTTTTGTTTGTACATTGGTATAGAAAAAAAATTATGTTAATTAAGGACCCAGTGAAATTCAATATAAATCATTTCATGATTTCTGTTTACAGGAAGTTGAAGTAGATAATTTACTAAAACCAATTAAAGGTTTTTGAAAGTTCCAGAAGTAGTTCTGCAGCTTTTCAAAATTTTAATTATTTTCCCAAGGTAAAACTAAGATCATAAGCAACTTCACTTTCGTAAGTAACTATTTTTATAAAAGTCGATGAAGAGAGAGGTCACTCACCTTCAGTGACCACTGCACTTTATTTTTCGGAAATAATTTGTAACTAATTTTAGCTCATAATAATAATTATGACATAAAATGTTTTAAAAGACAAAACTACACATGTCACATGAAGCGTCATGTCTGCAGTTTATGTTTTATTTTCTAAAATTTGTGATAATTCGAACAATAATGTGCAATAACGGTGGATTATTAACCGTTAAGTGTTTGAGAACGTACATGAGTGTTGGTTAATGAAAGAAAACAGAGCAACATAACTTTCAAATTTTCTCAAGAAGTTCATGTGAGATCTCGGTATAGTCCCACTGAGGACTCAAGGGGTTTAGGGGGAGGAGATCTCATATACCATCATCATCATCTTTATCACCGCTCAGTTTCATTTACTTTGATTTATATATTATTAATATATCTCTTACTTGACACTGTCTAAATGTGCTAAACGCACTTAGCCATTATTTAAAAGAAGAAAAAAAAGTTTCTTCTTCTTTTTCATGAGTTAGTCGTCATCATCACTTCATTATTTCTGCTTACAGGAAGTTAAAGTCGATAAATTACTAAAACCAATTAAACGAAAATATATATCATTTGATAGTTCTAAAAGTACTTAGTTCTGTTCAAAATTTCAGTAGTGCTTTTCAAAATTTTCGTTATTTTCCCAAGGCAAAACTAAGATCATAAATAAACCAACCAACCATTTTGTAAATTACTATTTTTAAAAAAGTCGATGAAGAGAGAGGTCACTTACCTTCAGTGAACACTGCACTCGGATCACACAATACACATAAACAAAATGCAATTTGTTTTGATCACCGGTTAAAATAGTCACCATAAGAAAATATTTTTTTTGATCACTTTTTTTTTTTTATTATGTGGTTTTTCAGTCACTTACAAAGAAAACTATTTGTTTATTGAAAAGAAAACAAATGTGTGAAGACGAATGTTTACGATGCGTATACATTCGCGCACGCCGAACACCGTTTGGCGGACAGAATGTTTTGCGTTGGCAATGCCAAGGCGATGTTACACTGGTTTCCGAATGCGATGCCAACTGCCGGCAGCTGACATGACAGACTGAACCGTTTGCGCCTGCGCACAAACGCCGAGCGAAGGGCGCATGCGTTCCCGTTGATCGAAATAAACACTCACTCGACATGCATCTATCCTACATTCGTGACAATGCGATGTTTAATACACAATGCACTCATACAATACTTGTTTTCAATAAGTGACGCAAGCGGTAACTAAAACAATGACTATTAATAGCACGCACATACGTAATATAATTTAATTTAATGTTGCTGATACTTCTGTAAATTAAGTAGATGAGAACTAGGAATATGTTGATATATTGTAAATATTTCGACCATGTTAGGGCTTGTAGAGATAGGGCGTGTAGAGTAAAAAGCTTGGCTTCTCATAAGATCTCATGCTTTCTGTCAGTGAGAGCCTGTAGAGAGAGAGAGCCTGAGAGCCTGTTCGTAATGTTATGAAACGATATTTTTAAAAATATCGTTTCATAACATTACCTATTTTCGTGCAATAAAAATTTAACAATAAAACTAAATACCTAACTAGAGGGCACACCACTCACGCAAAATTTGTTTATTGTAGAAATAGAAAATTTTCTTTCTCATTTTTTGAAATTGACACGTCATAATGACTATGAACAATGTCGTTTCACGCCCCGCTTAAAATACCCGGGATCATAGGAAATAGGAAACACATAAGCATGAGCCGGCAGCGAATTCCAGAGTTTAATGGACTTGCTCAGAAACGACTTCATGAAAAAACACAAACAAAAACGCTATAATTTAATGTTGGTTAATTAAGTTAAAGCTTGGTGGGAAAATTCCTTAGCTACATAATATGTATATGTATAAAATTATAACCTGTTTTCAGTTATCTTGTATTATGAGGAGGGCGCAATTAAAAAATAAAACAAAACAACTACTATTCACGACAAAGCTACTCGCTCACTAATTATTAGCATCAAGCGGACGAAATAGTCCTAAATGTAATTACCACATTGAAGATCACGTCGTTATGTCAAATAATCATCGCTATTTTATTAATATAACCCAAAAAATATTCTCCTTTTTACAATTTGATGAACATTCTTTTATTAAATGTACACAAGAAATCAATTGCTTTATAAGTTTCAATTATTCTTACCAATACGACCAGGCTGAATAACTGAGTTGTAATTTGTAAATGGTGCATAAAAACATTGTGTGCTATTTATTTAAGAGTTATTCTGCTAATGAAATCGTTATTAAGCTTTTACTCAGACGTTACTAATAAGTTTTTTAGCGTTAAGATTCAGAATTGGGGCCCTTTTTGCTTGAGTAACAGCTGAATAGACGTTTATTCAGACTTTATTCATCATAGCATGCTTTAGCTCGTGATGATCGCTCTTCCTCAAACTTTTAACAGCATTACTTGCGCAACGTGCGCACTATGAATTATTTAATAAACAAATAGATTTAACTAACAAGTAATTAAACAGCGTCCTTCCTCCTCTCTCCTACACTATGCTGTCCCCGACAGGGTCCACAATTGATACTTTTGTACCTAAACTACCATCCTATAACACATTGTTGGAACGCAATAAAGTATTGAGTATTGAGTACGTGGGACCAAAAATAAAATTCTTGAAATGTGTGCGTCTATTATGCAACTGCCTATCCCTGGGGTGATAAAGGCTAGATTATATTTATTTTAAGATCTGTAAAATAGATATACAGCCTTCATAGAGTAGTCCACGTGGCTGTAAAGCTGGATTCTTATAAAACACTAGCGGCCCGTCCCGGCTTCGCACGGGTAGACATACATAGGTACAGATATTTAAGATAAGCATGCTAATTAAAACGACCATGAATCACTAAATTAGAAAAATAAATTATGCTTATCTTCAAGCCTCCCTGTACACTACTACTACGTTATACTACCTCGTTCATCTCTCTCGTCGAGTTATAGTTACTCGATGCGCTCGAGCGGCCGCTGCCGGCATGTATTTTAATTTAAATTTAATGATATCTTTTGAATGGAATGTCCGATTTTAATAATTCAAAAAATAATCATCAGGTATTGAGACAGTCTTGTATATTAAATTATTTATTTGGATAATTTGGAAATGATAAGGATAACACGGTCTGATTTTGATCGGCATTTCTATCAATTTGTTAAATGTAAAAAAGTAGTTATAGTGACGTAACTACAATAGTTAGGCATATAGTCTCACAAAGATTTTTGTAGATATTGATATATTCTATAATATTTTCAAAAAAAATTTTGCCCTATCATTAATACTCTTCACAGCGTATGCGATGAAAGAAATTTTATGGCAATTTTTTTTACACCATGGTTTGTTTTAATAGGAATTTCTAAAGATTTCTATAGTAATCTAGTACTAAATATAGCCTATGTTACTCAGTGCTTTCTAATGAAAAAAGAATTATTAAAATCGGTCCAGTACTTTTTGAGTTTATTCGTTACATACAAAAATACAAATCTTTCCTCTTTATAATATTAGTGTAGATCATCTTAGCCACTAGTTCACTGCTGAACATAGGTCTCCCCAATTTTCACATCAATCAATCTCGAGCCGCCTGCATCCATCAAACTATATTTTTATATGTTACATATCATCATCAGTCTATGTTAGTCCACTGCTGGACATAGGCCACTCGCATGACACGCCAAGGAACCCGATATTTAGCTCATCGCCACCAAACCGCTGCCAGCTGACTTGCATAAGTCGTGGCTCCCCTTAGCTAGAAGACGTCCTACACTATGCTTTCCGACCCGTGGACTCAATACTCCAAATCCACTGGTTTTGATATATTACATGCATTAATATTTATCACATTTGCTTTTCTGCCGAAAATAGTGATTGTTGTATTTTAAAAAGATGTAAGTGCCATGTAATTCTAAATTGCACCGCAAAGTCATCCTTCATGGATATAACATGAGGTGCAATGATGTGGTTGAGGTGTTTACAGTTGGTTGACCTCAAACGCGTATCTACTGAGCGGCGCATACCCACTTTGATCTGAACGATTACTACTTTCTGTACTGTGTACATCACTGTATGTATTTAATTGATAATTTTAAACATCGATATTTATATTAAAATTTAGGCGGCAGCTGCTAGAGGCCACTAAATAGATCAATTTTATGGATATCAAATGAGGTGCAATAATGTTGAGGTGTTTACCGTTGCTTGACCTTAAACGAGAAGGCAGCGGCGCGGTGGGTATTCCATACCCACTTTGATCTAAACGATACATTGGGTGAGTGAAGCCGTATATTATCATAGCAGAGGCGCTATCTCACGACACGACACGGCATTTATATTCTTGTTTAGCAGAAGAAAGATTTAAGCCGTTGTGAAAATTGTACGAAGTTGTTTCTATCAAACAGACTGACAGGCTGATTAGTCCTAATATTAAAGCCTATATTTCAGACTTCGTTCCCTCAAGGGCGTATGAAAAATAGTTCTCGCTCTGTTCTTAGACCTAATGAATACACACAAAATTTCATAAGAATCCGATAATTTGATATACCTACCTACCTATGGGATAAAAACTAGGAAACTCCATGAAGCACGTTGCCGACAATGGATTTTAGGCAGCATGGTAAAGTAAAAAAAATAACATTGTGTGAAAATTTCTATTTCATTTAGAATAACCGGTACGTTGTTCAGTTAACCTTAGTGACACCAAAATGTAAGCCTAATATGTCAAAATTCGCGAGAAATTGACATACTGTCCCTCTAAACCAGCTTTTGTATACCACATGGAAAGTGAAAGTGGTTTTCAAGGTCTGTGTCAACTTTCGGAGAGTTATTTCATTTTGGAAACATCAATGATCGATGTAGGTACCTAGCGCTTGCGGATATAATTATGTATTTTTTGAATATAATTATATACTAAATATATTATTATTATACCAAGGACATCACCGGCGCGATGGCAACATTTTAATAACCGTTTAACATATTTGCTATAATCTCTAGGGAAAATCTCATGAGCTCAAAATCTCATAAGATCCCATGAGCTCCTTGCCGACAATGAGATATTTCGATGTAAGAAAGACGTTGGCCTAATTTCAAACAGAACACAGTTTGTCAGAACTAACCCCATGATAAAACAGGCACAAGGAGAATAATAAGCGCTATAGTTTATAAGCATGACATTCATAAGAGCTTTACCAATTGATTAAATAATATTTTTTTTTAATACTATCTTTTGAGCAACATGGCCTGAAAAAGCCTGGGCGTGGATTTAGAGTCCACAAAGGCCTATCTTAGGGGTTTTCGTTTACGTACCACTTTGTATATTATAATATAATAATGTTACCTTGAACGCCCTATGGTGTAGACGCTAAAGGGAATCTCTCTATCCGGAAAACCGTATCGGCCTAAATTGTTAAAACAAAATAATTTACTTTGTGTTTAAGTTAGTTCAATAAGCATTTTTTTTTTCGATATATTCACTTTGATTTAAGATTTTCAGTAAGATATGGTTGTTGGCAACATACCTAAAGTATACCAGCCAAACTATTTAAATTGGGGCTCTAACATCAAAGGTATGCTCGTTCCTTTGTAATGTATTCGTGTTTTGAATTCTCTACCGGCGCATGTAAGTGATGTACTTCCCAGCTCCAGTAGTATTTTAAGCGGCGCTTAGAACGGTATTTATGCAGAGGTCATGAGCGCTAAATTTTTTTCAGACTGTTGCAACTGCTTATTATCGTCTAGGTTGTGGTTATTGTGGCGTTATTGAAAAAACAATTGGCTCTAACAATGAAAGAAGCCCAAATGCCATATTGATGTCATATTATTATATGGATATATTTCCATACATACAATGTGACATTATGTAATTATACATTGTTACATTGTATGTATGAAAATATACATATGGCACGTGGCATGTTATCTTTATCACTTCCTACGAAAATTATTTAGCTTGCTAAGCTATTAGTCCCGGATACGATACGACGTAGTATTTGATGAACAAAATGCCATAACGCCTTTAAAACTTTAGCAGCCAAATACCTTATCAAATACTCTGCCCATAAACAAAAAATGGCCTAAGTTCTTTTCAACTTGAAGATTACTGAGAATAAAGTGACTAGAGATTTTTATGAGTAGGAATGAAACAAACATGTCAAATTATCGGATTTTTAGCTTATTTGTCCTTTACACTTATAGTGGACCCACACAGCCCAAGGAGCATTACCGGCGACTTGATTATAAGCAAAGCCGTCAGAGAAACCACCGGAAAGCAAGGCTTTGTTGAAATCGAAAATCGCAGTTTAATTTGCCATCTAATTGAAAGCCGCGAACGAACGGTCATCTTGCTGTCGCCGGGCTGTAGGTCCACTTTATCCACCATTAGGCCTTACAATAGAAATCCTACCAAAGACAGAGGGTTGCAAAAAACAAAACATGAATGATCCCAGAAGTTCGTTATGGCTTCTTTATGTAAACTATTTAACTCTTACAGCTGTAATTTCTTTTTAGAAAACGGTTCTGAGATGGCCTTTTAGAACTCAAAGACCTCATTGAAATTGAATTTTAAACTATTTAATTTTAGATCTCTAAATTTAAACACTGTCACTCGTTTGAAAGTGCATGCCAACTTTAAGAATGAATTTTCTACCAGTATTCGTTACAATGTATTTATGCACGTGTAACTAATATTTATAGTCTTAAGAGTATATCTGTCATTATTTTTTACTACTATTTTAATTACTATTATAATCATGCTAAGTTTATATGTATAGGGGAAAATGATCATATAATTTGATGCGCGTCACGCCTAGTTATATCACGACTATCTTGATGATTATAAAGGACATTAGAGAAGGACATAGGTAAACTTCAAACTTCTTGATTTTTTTTCTTATTTCATAAACTATTACATCATACTTGAAAACGTCAAAATTAAATATAAATGTGAAAAAGAGTCAAAATATGATTAAACTGAAATCACGTAGCTTAGATTTACTTACATGCAATAAAACAAAAATATTTAAGTGTTAGTGAATCTTTGTGCCAGTTCCGAACCACCGTTCTGTAAGAAGAACTGTCAAGAAATTCATTTAAATTATCAATTGGTTATTACTTTAATTACTATTTTAAAGAGGTACTTTGTACGGCGAATATGTATTTTTTATACTCATAAATCTAGCTATATCTAAATGAGACTCTATTCACAACAAACTGTTTATAATGTACCTACCTACCTACCTACCTAATAGCTAAGGATAAAACTCTGGGAATGTTTTCATCAGATTCGAGTTCCATGTTCAAATTCAAATTCAAACTCATATTCATTTATTCAAGTTTGACTCAAAAGAGCTCTTATGAACGTCAAAACGTTCTTCTACAACTGAGCCCCTGCCCTAGTAAACTGTAACTCTATTAAATTAACAAATTCATTTGTAAACACTTGAAGTTACAACAAACGCTCTTTTGAGTAGGTACATATCTTAGACGCCAGCAAAACAAAAGACTGATAGATTCATTAAAAATCTTGCACCTGTTTTTTGCTTCGATGCGAAAGAATAGAACTTTTACATAGCAATTGCTTTAATTATATGTTTTGATTTCGAACTGTGCACGCACATTAACAACCTTTACTTGTACCAGCATAATGCCTTAACAGGTAATTAGATTAAATACCTAAATTGTGTGTTATTGTACGTGGAGGAAATTAAATAATTTATTTAAATTATTTTATTATTATAATTATTTTAGCAAACTATTTCTTTTTAGACATGACTGTGATAAATTATTATTTTTTTTTGGCACTGTCATTTGGTTTTGGTGCAAATTGTATTTAAAAATGTTTGAATATTGGTATACAATTCACAGCTTTTTTTCTCATAAAACAATTATAGAGTCTGTCACATTTGGTAAAAAATATATTGACTTTAACTGAAATAGGTAGGTACCTACTGCAGTAGGTATCTACTGCAAGGCATATTTTCTCAACTCCATACTCACAAAACGGAAAGGGGCAATTTTTGCAGTAATCCAACGAATCTCAAAATCTATTCAAACTACGGAACACTTACAAACATTTTAAAAGAATATTTTATTTCATTCATACTTCTTCCGTTAACTCAATACTTACCATACTGATTAGCATGTAGTATTAAATTTAATTTCCTGGTGTTTGTATTCCGTTCAGTGTAAGCGGGTAAATAAACTACTCAACTGATTGATTGATATACTAGGTCAAAAGATATTTCCGTTAATCACAAAATGGTCCCTAGTCAATAAATATATTTCTTTTTACTCACTAGTAAAGAATTACCTTAATCTTAATCACCCGAACTAGACTAGGTTTCAATCGGAACTTTACCTCTGTAGTCTGAAACGATTACAGGAGTTAAGTTCCAAGCGGTCAGTCTAAGGATGAGTGACTATTTCTGTAAAACGCAGAAAAAGCACGCTTCGAAAAGCACGTTAAACCGTTGATACCTGTTGTCACATGTGGTAGCCCTTCAGACATGTTATAATTGTCAAGCCCTAATTAGGCAGTTCAAACAGAAGGACGCCACACTCCTGGCTCCATCATTTCTCATTAGGTTCGCGTGGTGGAGTAGGCCCCAATAACTTCTCACTTAATCAATCAATGATGTGATGACATAAATTAATTTTAAAAAGTAACTATTTATATTTATTTTATTCTAAAGTAAACAAAACCACTGCATTGGTAATGTATAGAATTTAATTCTGAAATGTCTATCAGCTTTAAACCACCACCAAGTCACAATTCCGGGCATGTCCAGTATGAATGACACCAATCTGTATGTTTACAATTTTTTCTCAATTTTATTAATGTGATTAGATTAAGTACAAACAGTATTTTAAGATAAAACACAGAGTCTCTGTATTGTAATATAAACATGTTTACACCAGTTAGTTGTCATCTCGTGTTGATAGAAGTGGAGCCTACATAAGTGTTAACGATCACTTGTTTAAATTTTATCAAGAGGAAGTGTGTTAAATATTTTTTTCTAAGAAAGAGTGGTTCTAAAATACATAGATTCGATTTTATATTTTATTACGATTGTATACAGTCAACTTAAATAATAATAAACAGGTAAGTAGGGAAAGCCGAAGATCAGTGAATTGTATTTTTTAAAACTAAGATTAGACCTTCGACACAGAATAAATAGCACTCAGCTATTGATAAACGTATGAGCGCTTTCGTGACTGATGCAGTGAACATATAGAAAGGCGAATATTTTATCAACCAAGCTCCCTCTTTATTAAGGTGGCGCTCCTTGATATAAGTGACGTTCACAAGTGCTTCGAAATGAAGCCAAGCTTGATTAAATTAATTTGAACTCTAAGTGAACAAAGATTAGGTTACCCGCTATTTGCCGTTAAAATATTTACTTGCATTGCCCGCGATTTTTTATTAAATATATTCTTTCTTAATGTGGTCACACCCATCCGTTTGTCTGTGTCTGAATGTAATTCGGATATCTGGGGGTCATAATTGTTTGCATCGGTAGCATCCCTACATGCGACCCTTAGGTGGTGCTCATTGAGCAATTGGCAGTAGAGCCCAGCTCGCCCGTACACCGAGCAGTGCGGTTGTGTACGCCCGCCAATTTATCTGTGCTCGACGCAGGTCGCGTTCCAGGAACAGCGCCGCACTACCGGAGCCAGGGGAGCGGCTATTGATGCAAAGAGTGGTCCAGAAATGCTGCCGTGGAACCATTGAGCGGGAGACGAGACTCGACACGCCGGCCGGCCAGGAAGACCCGTAGAACGGTGGTACCGCTGGCCGTCTGCGGTACATGGTACAGGGGCCCGACCGGGGCTTACCACTTCGGTAGGCTGCCCTACCAGGTCGCGCATAGTCTAGTAGTGGATAGTCGTGCCGGTTGTTGACCGGAAAAGGTAGGACCCGTCGACCAATTTCGGGATGAGGGGTCTTCCGTGCGGCGTGTCTGGTTTGGTTGTAGCCCTCCTTTCCTGTCCTTTGGGTGCGCAAAGAGTTCGGCTCACTTTGATGTATCTATGCGTGCCTATACCGGTCCTACATAGGATATGCTCGAACTAGCAGTCTCGTCTACAATCTCAGGGTGACCGATGTCGAGTAGGAACGATTTCCAAGACTTCACAGGTCACGCCTCTTCCTTGTTGGACTGTACAAGTCGCCCAGCAGGTTACAGAGTGTCGGTGCTTGCACCTCTGGGCTCGTCACGACACTGTTCCGTACCATTCGGTGCGGTTTCGCATCGTCGCCACTTAGGACACCCTCGACATGATAGATAATCTGCTCAAGTCGGAACAAAACAGTAGCGGCTCAAGATCAATTGACGTGAAAAATTATCAACGAGGCCTATGTTTAGGAAAATTTTACTTCAAAGTATATTTATAAGAGAAGTAATGCCAACACCAAATGTCGTAATTTGGTAGGTACGCAATATGTTGTGATCATATTCTGGGGCAAAACAACATACAATAATATTAATAATAGATAGGTACCTCCTTTTATTACGCCCCAGCTAAAGTTTAATCAGTAATGCGAGGGAATTCCATATTAATGTTCATACTAATTCTTTTGCCTATAAACATTTTGTTTATTTTAGGCAATATGGAGAGAAAGCATTTGGTTTTAGCTCTGTTGATGACCTCCATTCAGAGTGCAGCGAGAGCGCACATTCTACCTTACGCCCACGATGAGATGTCCACACAAGAATGTATGAAAGATCTGACTCGAAGCTTGGTCACCCTGTGTTACGTCTATGGAAATTATGCACCAGGTATGTTTTCTGGAAATTTCACAAGTTTCCGTGATAGTATATACATATGTATGTTTAATTACTGTACAGCTTAACTAACTGTCTCTACTGCTAGATTAGCTTCCTAGCTTATTGTTTCAAGCAATTTCTTTCTTTCTTTATTTTAAATAATAGCTTCGTGCGTCTAGCACATTTAGCCAGTGTCAAGTAAGTGATATATTAATAATAATTATATAATTCATAGTAAATGAGAATGAGTGGTGATAAAGATGATTAATGGTAAATGAGATACCCTCCCCTAAGCCCCTTGAGTCCTCAGTAAAGATGTGGGACTATACCGAGATCTCACATGGACTCCTTGACAGAAAATTTGAAAAGTGATGTTGCACTGTTTTGTTTGATTTACCAACACTCATGTATGTTCACAAACACTTAACGGTTAATAATTCACCGTTATTACACATTAATGTTAGAAATATCACAAATTTTAGAAAATAAAACAAAACTGCAGACATGACGCTTCACTTTCCCGCCAAGCCGTTTCAAGCAATTAAAGCAATCGTATAGTTTTTTTCCTTTTAAATAAAGGCTTCGTGCGTTGAGCACATTTAGCCAGTGTCAAGTAAAAAGTAACGCACAAGATAAATGGTAAATTGTAAATGAGATGCCTAGGACCAAATATCACAATTATATAATATTTATATATTATATAATTATATTTGGTCCGAGTGAGATGCCCTCCCTTATCCCCTTAATTCCTCAGTAAAGATGTGGGACTTTACTGAGATCTAACATGGACTTCTTCAGACAATTTGAAAAGTGATGTTGCACTGTTTTGTTTAATTTATTAACATTCATGTACGTTCACAAACACTGAACGGTTAATAATCCAGCGTTATTACCAATGAATGCTAGAAATTTTTTTTTTTTAATTAAACGAAATTTCAGACAACACGCTTTACTTTCCCGCCAAGAAGTCACTCGTACCTTTCATACTAATTCTTTTGGCAATATAACGCGGATGTCGAAATGAGTCTAACGAGGCGAAGAAATTTATAAAAACGCGCGATTTGGGATAATATCATAGAGATTTAAAATAAGAACGTTTCGAAATAAATTTAGCGCTGCTCCTAAATCAGTGCGTATTGATTGAAGGCATGTAATAATTCTGTTTCTTTTCAGATCTACTATCCAACAAGGCCGAAAAAATGCTGAAAAATAACGAGTCACGTGATAATGGAGATAGTTTGATCAGAGACTGTTGCACGACGCCTTGCTCCGCCCTCGAAATTTTAGCTATATGTTAAGAAAAAATTACCTACTGTTGTTAGCTTCTATTTAGGCTATAACTATTCGTTGTAAATTATTACAAATAACAAACATTGTAACAGGCCGACAATACAATTGTAGATATTGTTTAACAAAATTACTTATATAATATAGGGCGGTTTGCTAGAGTAACAGAAGCCTGATAGAACATTTAATAAAATTCATTTTTTAAATTGCGGTAATTATCGTTCATATAACTCTGACTCTGACATTTCATTCTCCCCATGACTACTAATGAATAAAGAGTTTAAAAAGACGAGATGGTTCAATAAACCATGATTTAAATGTAAAATGTTCTAAATTAATCTCTTTTTCATGTATATTTTAATAATACATAAAAATATTTGAAAAACGAAAGTTTTACATTATTGATCGTTTTCATGTGTTATTCCTACCCAATGATGAGACTACATACTTGTATTAAACAGTAGTTACATACATATTTTTAATTGCTAAATAAACCACATCAGTTAAATTGTCTATGTAAAACACCTTTATGTGGTAACCGACAACTATATAAGTTTTAAAAAAATAAGTATAGCAAAAATAAGTTTAAGCGTTAAACGCACAACAATATAAACTAAAAGATATTATAATCAACACGTTGTAGAAGCAGGAACTTTGTACACATACAGATTAAAGTCTCATCTAATATAACTATTTAATAATAGAAGTAGGTAAAATAAGATATAGCTAAAAAATATTTCTGTTTTGATTGCGATTACGAGTTTGTTGCGTAATTTTATAAGTTATCGATTGGTAATAACGTAAACATTTAATATTTAAAGTATGTAGTTACTAGTTACATTAAACAATGATAAGTGATTTCAAGATTATTTTATTGGACCATTCTAGAATAAAGATGTTAAGGTAGTTGCGAATTCTATGTAATGAAACGTAAGTTAGCGATCTCTAGAAAATAATTTCTGAATCATATGTCTTCCTCTTCAGTGATTTATTTCACACATGACAGCTAAACGGGCCACCTGATGAAGGTATGGACGCTTGCAACACTTTGCAAAAACCGTTCTACGCTTTTTTTTGGAGAGTATCGAATTGCATCTAATCTTTTAGGAAAACCTCGCCAGAGAGCTCAGTTCAACACCCAAGGGCAGTGGCGTGTACCCTATTCTTCACAATAAGCACTGCATACTCTAAGCTTAAGTAAATAAAATTCCGATACTTACTTTTATATGCGCTAGTTGCTTGAAGCAGTACGCATTACACACACCTACCCGAAATCTCTGTGTACTCTACACGCTTCTGTATTTAAAGCGCGCTGTACTTTAAAAAAAACTGTCTGCCATGATGCCATGTCCTGCTGAAATGAAGTCCTGAGTGTTTTCGGCTATTGTCTCGGAGTCACGAGTGTAGTGCAATGCCAGTTAGATTTTATCTTAAATGTCCCACACAAAATGACATGTCATAAATACTCGCTATATACTCTGCTCGTCATCAAGCTACATACTAGTATACTTACTTAAATTCCCGTATGTTATATTTAAGAACGAACCAATATTTAAGTCAGTCCAGTCAGCATAAAAGTATGTACGTACGAGTAAGTACGAACATGATGCCGCCTCGATTCATAACAGTAGTATCAATTATTTGCAGTCTCAAGATGAAAATATTTTGAATTGAATAACTCCGATAGTTTAGTAACATACTTTTTATGTTATGTAGACCTTACCACTCAGCCATATATCAAATAGGCCATGGTCACGGTCTAGCGAACGTCTCGAACAAATCTGACGAACGAATCTTGTGAGTTGACTATGTAAAACTAAACACTAAATAAATTAATATTTTCTGAAAATTACAACAATTACTCAGTTTCAAGGTAAGTATCAATAAAAAAATTGTGTTATAGGTAATAAATAACGGATAAACATACAAACATACTTATTTTTACTAGTAAATATAATTTTAATATATATAGAAAAACACCTAGATCAGAACTGATATTATTTGTCCAGTGTGGAATAGAGCCCACGACATCAGGAGCCGAGTGTATGTGTGAGGTATACTCGCCACCACATCATATCGGTCGTCAAACAATAAAGGAATAAAACCTTTACTCACTCACAATTTAACAGTTAGTTGACTGGTAGAGAATGCCTAATGGCATTAAGTTCGCCTTTTGTACATTGTATTTTTATGTGTGTGCAAAAAAGATTAAATAAATAAATTTAAAACCCCTTTTATTTTTGCTCTGTGCATCTCATTAATAGCAAAAATAACACTACAACAAATTAAGTTTTCTTATCATATTTCCTTGAGACACTACGGTATTTTGGACAAGAAGATTTTGCGTAGTGTTGATGCTGTTATAATCTGAAGATACGTCTGTATAGACATTCAAACGCATTCATAATTTAATCATTTTAATGGATAAACATACAAACACTCAAATATTTGGCCTTGTGGGAATCGAACCTTTGCCATTTCTGATGTTAAATAAATATTGTAAAAAAAGATCCAGTTTCTGAAGTGGCAACGTAAAAACTTTGAAAAATATTATAGTGCAACATTTTTGAATGAAAATGCCAGAAATAAACTTATATCTTATAATTTAATATCTAATCCAAACAGATTAAAAGCAAATTATTTACATAAAACCTAACATTCACTCTTACAATTGGAGACCCTTTGACTTGGCGTAACGTCCTGCGTCAGAAAACTCGTCAGTATTTAAAAAAGAGAATATGTTAAGTGGTGTACGTGAGTGGCCTAGAACAGTGCCGCCCCTCTCATCTCACGGGGAGTCGTTATACTCGACGAAGAGAAATCCTACGGGATGATGGCCAGCAACGTCATTAAGCGTACACCAACCTGCCAGCGTGGTTGTGAGAAAATACCCCCAATATAATGTATTCTATTGGGGAGTTCAGCAGTGGACTTTATAAGACTGACATATTTTTTTTACAATAGACATATTTTCTCAGATTGGTCATTTTATAATTGGAAAATTCTACGACCAAACTAATCAGCTCACAATGGAAATTTATGTTCCGAGGACTTCCGAGGGATGATGATAATGTTTTCATATATAATGTCACGGCTATATATTCCATTTAATGTGGACCAATTTAAGAGGTCTATATCGTTGTAGCAAAGTACACTTATAGCACAAAAGATCTCAAGTTGATACGTATCTTCGCTTACATTCACACATTTGACAGTAACACGAAATCCCATTCCGTTAGGATATAGGATAGTCTTCGTTCTTCGTTAGTTAGTTCTAGGACGCCATCTGACGCAAACCATGAGGTAGGATTATGATGTTCTCTATAACAATCCCTCCATTTCCCTCATGAACTGCATGTAAGCGTCGTCTTTGCTTGGAGCCTGTTTGGGTATGTCAGCCGGCCTGTGTATGGTGCCTTGCTTCGAAGGTTTGATCTTTTTGTCCTCTCGTTTAACACGCAACGCCGAAGGGACGAACCTTGTAACGTCAGCTGATAGATTTCTGATCTGTGGTTTTGCACTAATTGTGGCACCTGAAAAAAACAAATTTGTTGCTTCAATGTTATTATTAATACAAGTCGGTCGATATAATTACAAAAAGTTTTATCTTTTCTCAAGTGAGTTCGAATTCAAATGATTGTTTGTCATACAGACTTCCACTTTCTTTTCAACTTTTTCTTTTATTTTTTTAACAGCAGGACAGGCCTTCCTTTGCCAATCCGGACTAGGGAATATGAGCTGAATCTATCCCTTTGGTTTGTAAGTCTGCTCTCAGTGCGGGGACCATAATTGATTGAGATTATGATGAAGATGGCAATCCTACAAAAGGATTGTTTTTATTTATTTACGCGATTAGACATACGAAACAAAATACATTTTACGGATTTAATTAACCGCGATTTAAATTCACTCGTAAGAATTAGCGAAGCCATCTTTTAATCGGATGGAAAAAAGATCAGATGACAGCCTTCCGCTGTGGGTATAGTTTTTTCGCCCTTTATGTTACGGGGCCGCGGTTGCTCTTTTAATGATGCAGGGCCTAGTAGCGTGGAACATGTACGCGCCGTTTCACCAATCACCTTCTTTCTTAGATATAAGTTGTGGAGCGACAGTGAGAACTGAGAGCTACAGGAGGGGCCACTTTGTGGGGCGGCGGCGGCACGACGATGCGCATCAGGAGAGGGGGGCTCCGGTCGGGGTACTGCGGGGGGGCGCAGCAAGCCGCGGGGGTGAAGGCCGGGCGGCAGCGGGTATTAGAGGGACGATCGAGCTACGGTAAAGGCTAGAATGCTTATAATGATTCACAAACTCACCTTGCGGTCCATCCTTCTTGGATATAAGTTGCGGTGCGGCAGTGAGTACAGAAACTTGCGGTAACACTTTAGGCGGCGGCGGCCCCAGAGGGCGCAGCAGTCGCGGGGGCGCTCCAGGCGGGGGGCCGGGGGGCCGCAGCATGCCGCGGGGAGGTAGACCGGGCGGGGGCCCGGGGGGCAGCGCATGTGAGGGGGGCACGCCCGGCATGCGCAGGGGGGGCGGTATCAACGGCCGCAGCATCGTGGGGCGGAGACCTGGGTAAACATAACGGATATTGTAATTCAAAATTATTAGTTTTCTACTTATAATTAACTTTTATTCCATAAGATTTTTTTTTTACACACATAAGAAAAAAACGGATGACGTGTCAAATAAGAAAAAAAATCTTTTATGTGTAAGAGCCCTAAGAATGTAGTTGGAGCAGCATGCTATCTCCCTAACCCGACTAGGGTCAATTTCCGCTAATTCTATTCTGAAGCAGCGTTTTTGTCATTTAGTCACAGACAAAGTCAAATGAAGTCCCTTACAGTCAATTCAAAGTACTGTGTAAAGGTTTTCTGGAGTTTTTTTTTTGGTAGTTCGATTTTATCAAAGTAACGCCTGAGTCAGTGGCACTGAAAAAAATTCAACATAAGGCAAAATTTACTGAAGACATCAGAGGCTGCGGTATCTGTCTCAACTCAGCTCCTGGAGGCTCCAAGAACTCCTAAGGTTGCTTTTGAGAAAGCGCCATCTTTGTGTCACTATTTGAATCACTATCTGACTCCCCCTCGTTCCTTTTGACGCAGTTAGTAAAGAATAAAGGTGACATTACCTGGAGGCATCAGAGGCGGCGGTAACTGTCTCAACTCGGCTCCGGGGGGCTCCAAAAACTCTTGAGGTTGCATCTGAGGAGGCGGCATCTCTGTGTCGCTATCCGAATCACTATCTCTTGGAGCACCCGGTCGTTTTAATGCCGTTAATCTGGTGAAAAATAAGGTATACAATTTAGCAAACCATATTACATGAAAACTAACAAATATGGTGACGAAAGAATGCTCTCTAGAAAACTAATAAACGACTACTAATGACCCGCGCATTTGCTCTTGTACATAGTGAAGGTGTTGTTAACTCTTAGGAGCCCTAAACTTTTGATACCACATATCTTTAGCTAGTATTTTAGTGGTGCATAGGGATCCTACCAAGATCCCAATCAATAAGGGGCCCAAGCCAACCTCACCTGCAAGTGCTGCACCTGCCGAACAATGACGAGACTTTAGCGAACATAACAGCCAGTAAGTAAGGCAATAGGCTCGCCATCTATTAAGTGGAACCAACAATATAATTGGCGTACAATATACCCTTGCCTACTTATGTAGTTTTACGTAGTACCTTAGTTTAACAACTATAACTATTAATTAATTCTACTTACAATAAAATAAAATAATAATATAATATTGTGTTGCGAATTTATCAGGCTCTTTTTTAATGTGACTCATCATAATGATCACATCCGGTCTTGATGGTAAGCAGTTGATTAAATCCAGGAAACTGAGAGCGCTCCAGACCGTGAAACAATCACGGTAACAAGAGCAGTCATGACGAGCTGCATAACTGCCATTTCACTCCCCGCTTTAAAGACCCCCGGGACTGCAGAAGCAAGTGTAGTTCAGGAATAGAAAGGACGAGATTAGATAGAAAAGATATTCAGAAGACTCCGTCGTAATTCCAGTAGAACACACTGAGAGAAGCAATGTCTCTATGCAACATTTATTTTATTTCATATAAATTAAGTAGACTACTAATCTTCAAATAAGTTTCTAAGAAGTGAACTGTATGATTACAATTATCATAAAGAAAAATCAAGCTTAAATCAAGATTCTAGAAGAAAATCAAGCTGATCACTGAAACAAGCTCCAGATTATTCAGAGCAGTATTTCAGCCGCATTTCGAGAAGTTCCAGGAAAGGTAAATAGTAGTAAGCCTAAACAAGGCATTTTATTAACAGAGGATCAACAAATTGATATAAAAATAGCTCAACTTTACAATTTCAAAGATAGCAAACAGCAATTCAGAGACAACAGCATGAGACATTATTAAAAGGGCGTGAACTGGTTTTTATAGGTTTGACAATGCGTTTGAGATGCCTTTGTTGTTGCTACAGTATACAGGTCGTGGTGACTACTTTTTATCAAATGGGCCTGGTTGAGTGCCACCATGTGACATAAAAAAATTATTCGTCTTTACGATTTATAATTTTTTTACGATCAGACTACGAATTTATCTTCTTATACACATTTTTCTTTTTGTTAAGTCTATTTGCAGTCGGGTTTAAGCCATAAACGATTTGTTGATTTGTTGTGCAATTATATGGCTTATAGAGTGGGGCAGCCCTATCAATGAAATAAGGTTGCTATCGTATAAAAATGAGCAACAGTAAAATGTCGACGATAGCTCAGAGTTGACAAGTCGGCCTGCTGTAGGTTTGCGCTATGAGTGGAATCAATCATAATTTACCTTGCATTTAGATCAGCTGCCCTATCCCTTTCCCTCTTCCTATGAACCTCTTCCATTTCTTTCATAAAGTCATCAATATTCTGTCCAGATAAAGCTAACATCCTCTGCTGTAAGGATGTGGGTTTAGGAGTTGGTGTGGCGGATGCAGCATTAGCTGCAACTGCCATAGGTGACTCTGGTCTTTCATTCTCAACCGGGTCTCCGTCAAAGTTCTCTGAAGCTCCGGATAGCATCTGTGGTGGTGCTTGGTTGTGAGGCGGTGAATAGTTCTGGAAATAGACAAAAATGTAGATATGTTAGATAGATAATTTTATAGTTGTTTGTTTTGCCGACTTCGGAACATAACAGGCACTCCACCCACAGTTGGAGAGAGATTTTTAATGATTTTCCGTAAGAAAAAAAAAATCTAGGTATGTGAGTTTTTACTCCACCTAAATGCCAATAGATTTTATTATTTCAACTTCCGTTTTTTGCAGAGATTTCTTGTTATTTACTATTGCTTGCTTATTCCATTAGTCGCCAATTTCTAATAGGTGGTTCTTTAGCTTAATTGTCTTATAACTAAACTTAAAAATATCCTCACCATTTCGCCAGGAGGCCCTTCGTCGTTCAGGTGTGAGAAACGAATATTTTTCTTCTCTTTATGAACCTTTAAAGTGGCGGCATCTACCAGTAGTTGGGCGTAATCTATGGGAGGACCAGGCGGTACTCCAGGTGGCTCGATACCTACAGGGCGTTCCTGCAAAAAGATTTAGGTACAACAAAATATTTTGATCACTTGAAAAAAATTGAGGCATACAGGCCAAATTGACTGTAAAGGTGCTGACTTCACTGAGAGAACGGATGTACATTTCATTGATACAAATTTAATGTATTGGTCCAATAGGGTATTGTTGCAGGATTGGAATCCTTTCATGAATTTAATTGCCAAGCTAGTGAGAGCTCGTACTATGAATGCCAGAAAACTTTCACATACATTTATTTTTTCTAAATACATAGTTCTAAAATAAAGCCCACACCCAGATCTGTACAAATATTCATCCAATGACTGTCGTCCTGTGTTTTTAAACCCAAGAACCAAAACCAAGAACAAGTACACCTGTATGGCTGCATCAAAAAATGAATTATTTTCTATGATCACATTATTCATAAGAATGAAAGATTATATGGTTGCAAATAAGAACAAAAAACTTTTATATTTAAAATATGTGTAACTTACTTTGTATACGGAATCCTTTTTCAATATAGGCTTTACTGGATGAGCAGAATCCAATGGCAAAGGTATTTGTGAAGGCAAATTACCATAAATTAGATTGTCAGGCACCTAGAAAATAAGAATTAAGAGATAATCGTTAAAGCAATATGAATACTACTTTCCTAGAATTTGGTTCCCTAGACTTAAAAAACCTAAAGATCTAACCACATTTCTCTGAATTTCAGTTTTTACACAGAGTGACTGCCATCTGACCACCGCAAACCCAGACCAACCAAATTCTATGGTTAAAAAAGCTGGTAACTGGCACAGACTTTCTAATAAAAAAAAAAGGCGTAAAACTCGACGGAGAGAAATCTTACCAGATGATGGGAGCAGTGTCTTCTTGCATACTGGCTGAATCTGAGACCACTAACCTGCCTGCCCAGTGTGTTGATTATGGGCAAATACCCCTAATACTAATATTGAGGAGGCCAATGTTCAGCAGTGGACTTGGCTGCAGTTATAATGACCACTTCCTAATAATAACGGCTGCCATAGACGTTTATGACAGCCGCATTGAGCAAATTGAGCCCCAGATAAGATTGCAATCATTTTAATTATAAAAGCATGCAGACAATGTACACTACATAATAGTTAATAGTAAACCTGTTCATTTATTTAACACATTGCAAAATATTTAGCACAATAAGTAAAAAATACTTTACACAATAATTATACACATTTAAGCTTACTTGTAATGTGGGCAATGGAATGTCATCCACTTGTACTGATTGGGCATGTTTCACAGATTCATAATAAGAAATTAAATGAGCCCTTCTTTTCTCATATTCCATTTCTTGACGTTTCAACTCCACCCATTTTTCTGGATCATCTTTGTCCTGTGAATGTAGAATTAAATAATCAATGTGGGGTTTCGTTTTCATAGTAAAGTGAAAAATAAATAAATAAATATTAATATTATCTGACAATTCAATCAATTCTTCATCAATTATTTAGTTCCAAGATCAGTATCATTAAGAACTTGTGTTATGAATACTATATATATTGGATAAACATACATAAGTACTTAATTTTTATTACTAATTAAAGATCTTAACATAATTTAAGAACCAACATATCAATATAAATTAAATGTAAAAAATATTTATTTACTACTATTATAAACTTGACATGATTCGTATATTTTAGCATGCTTTAACTTAAAGTTGGAGTGTACACTGTATGTGTAATAAATAAATAAGTGAAACTATTCACTTCAGATTAGTTCAGTATTAGTTTATATGGACATTATACTTACATACATCTTCAGAACTCTATCAAATGTCTCTCGCAACTTCTTTCTTTTTTCTTTTAGAACTTTTTCATTAAGAGGTGATGGTTGTAAAACATTGTATTCTAAAAACGAAAATCATTGTTATTTAATGCAATATTGTTACATAATAATTTTGTAAAGTTAGTTTTCTTGTGAATTATTTAGAATATAGAACATAATTTTTTGCATAGACATTATATTATTAGACCCAATAGCAATTAACCATAAGAAAAAATATATAAAAGCCCAGTTGGTTCAGGTTCTTTTTAAGGGTCTGCACAATCTTTATGGACCTAGCCATGCCAAAAGTTCTCCACTGACACAACAAACTTATAGACTTCCTAGAGTAGGTATTGATATCGGATTGTTTTAGGCCAAGGAAAGTCTATATAAATCATTAAATATTTAAGTTACTAAGTTAATTATAAAAAATATGTTTTCTGTACACTGTAGATGAATAAAAAACAGTTAATAATCACAAATCATGCTAAAGTCGAACCCATTTCATCAATTTTCTGCAGCTCCTCCAAAATTTGAGTTGGATCTTTCATTTTCAAAACAGCTGCTCTAACCATTTGTCTTTGTCTTTTATTCTTCTTTAATTCTTTTTTCCTTGCTTCTTTTCCTAGAATAAATAACATAGTGTAAATATTGGACTTATAAATTGTAACAAGAAATGCATAAAATTTTAGTTTTCATACTTACTGGCTTGATCAGTAGGGTTCATATATTTGCCACTTTTCGTGGTATTAATTGACCGGCGCCCCATCTTAGCGGTTTATATTCGTAATTTATATTAAAACAAAAACAAATTCAGTAATAATTAATCTAGAATAGTTTGTCCACAGCAAAGAGTGGCAAAGACTAACCAAAATCGAGTATCACATCAATCAACCTAAACGCTGCCTTAATTAACGTCAATCATCTGACATTTATTTTCTTCTATCTAGCTAGTGAGGTGTACTGTTTTAAGTAAGTTTGTTGATAGGAATAGACAAAAAAATATAGAAACTGAACTAAAATTACATAAAAGCTGCTTAAGGATATTGTAGATTTTTTTCTTGTATCCACCAAATTAATATGTAATAATATATATTTAAAGTAAAATAACAAATACTTATGAAGTTCCAGCATATAAAAATAAATTACAAGAGTTTCATTTCATTAGAATATTAAATAATACCATTTTGAGAACAATGTGACCCGAGAATCGATACTTCTTTTTTTCTTGAAATTAACTTAATTGTCCAAGAACTTATAAAATATAACTACTTCACCTTTTATCGATTTTTTTAAGTTGCGAGAGCTGGTACCCCACCATGTTGCAGCAGATAAAACCATAAGCAAGCAGTTTTGGGCCCTCTGTGAGCATAGCAAATGAATTTGATGGAGAAAGACCACTATCGGCACATAATTTTAATGTGTTAATGTGTTCTCTCAACTTCATTCTCCTAAACAGGTGTATGTTATTCTGAGCTTTCGGTCATAATTTGACGCTCTAAATTAAATTTCATTGAAGTGCGGCTAATTTTGGTGACCGTTTCCGACAAATTTCGGACTTTAAATAAAAACGTACACTTATGATTATGGACCCTAAATTACAAATCACTTCCAATAGACAAAATAACTAAATACTAATTTATGAGTTTTCATTAAATTAAAAATTTATCGTCACAGAATATACAAATATACATCACCATATAAAAAAATTAGAATCTCATCTTTTTATCTTTTATACCTATAATAATTCTTTATTTTGACGTGACAACGTCTTATAAATTGGTTTGCCGGGTGACACTTCAAGAAACTGCGTTACGCTCCGCTCACGTTATGCGATCACAATGAGAGCGAGTGAGAGGCACGCGTCCCTTCCACTCGGGCATGATTATCCCGCCTAAGAGCGAGAGAGACAGACATAAAAAGTGAAAGGCACGCGTCCCTTCCACTCGAGCACAGTTAGCCCGCCTAAGAGCGAGAGATTCTTTGTATAAATTAATGTTTTAAATATAATTCTTTGTATAAATAAATGTTTTAAATTGTTACTATTATTTCATCCTTCTTCCTACTATACGGATGAATATTCACATTAAAATTATTCTACCACTCAAAGTCGTTGTCACGTAAAACTTTCGCCCGTATACCGACTTTACAGGCAACCAATTTTTTTTATCACGTTTCGTTTTATTATTTTATTATTTTTTAATGCTATGGGCTTTTTGTATAGAATAATATAATAATATTTTAATATCTATGCGACAAACTGCTAGGTAAGACAACTATAACATTATCATATAAAGAATAAAAACTCAAGAAAGTTGCAAATGCAAAAAAAAACTAGCAATATTTGGTACGATACGATAAATTGATAATTTTTACAGAAATAATGGGGCGTTCCTATTACCTTCATGCACGACAAGTGTCAGGTGACAATAGATTGTCAATCATTTTAGAATTAATCCTTTTAAAGGTGATGATTATGCAGCCTAATACTGTCAGCCAGAAATTCTGTTATTAGTGTTTGAAGTGGCTACCCAAAGATGACAATGTTTTTAAGCTATTGCATAGCTTCTATCGCGGGCCTTGAGCGTGTAGACCGAATCAAGAAATTCCTAAACGAAGAAAACCTAACACTCCGACCGGCACAGCGGTGATACTTTTTAGTTTTTCCATCTATCGTGTAGCAGAACTTTTAATGACTTTTTGAAATATCACGCTTGTCTCTGTAGTTCAGCAACCCGCCTTTAGGTGGCATTGGTTGTATCGGCGTTACTGCGCATGCGTAGGTAATCCCCTTCTTCGCCCCGCAATCTGGTGACTAATTGACTTACTCATTTGTTTTCTTATCGGTCACCACGCTCTAAGTGTTACTTGAAAATATCAAAAAAAATTGAAAAAATAACTGCATAAATAAAATAAATAAATCATTATAATTGCATAAGTGGATAAAAAATACTATGCAATAGCTTTACCGCGGCAGTCTCCGAGTGCCACGCCACGCGTCTTTTTTTTGCTTATTTCAACTTACGCGTCTTACAAAGAATACATTATTATGCATACCTATCATCTAACATTAATTATTATTAAAATGAAGTATATAAATGAAATATAACTAATATATCTGGGTGTTTTGGGTGTGTGTTATGTATACAAGTTTACATGAGATAAATGTTCTTCCAAATGAGTTATTCATTAAATTCTCCAGAGCGGGAACATTCCCGAGAATATTCTTAAGAATATCCTCATAAATGGTATGGTGGTATATAATTTATTATGATTTTTAATAAAGATTGCACAAGTGGTTGTGAGATCAAAATAGTTCCAAAGCTTTGTAGTTAATTTTTAATTTTATTAAAATCTTTTTATATACTTGTGGGAACGTCCCATTAAATTAAGAGATATATAATACAAAATAGGTACAATATAAAAATAACAACGTACAAAATAAATAATATGAACATTTATGTTATCATAACTTATATTTTATATATCATTTAAAATACTACGAGTTTATCTAGATCCAAATCCAATGATATATCTCTGTGCAAACATTAATTCTACACTGTTCTGCAGCCTTTGCGTGGAAGTCTTAAAGGTGTGGGTGTATAGGGATCCTTTTTTTTTGTTTAACGCCGGTAACAAAATGCGTTTACGCACTACCTTCCGGCCAAAGGGAGACCGAAAGGGGGTTTGGGACTCACCACCGGCAGACGCGACTGCCACCAGTGATACCCACTAAAAATCTTCCGACGACGCCTGCCGCTTGTTGGGAAAAAGGCGGGGGTACGTCTGACACCCCACCTGCGGCCAACGTCCTCCGGACCAAAACCGGGAGACCCTCCTCAGAGAGGCGCAGTGGACGCGCCCTTCCTACTTCCTTGTGCTACCATAGCGTGTGTGGCCGACTTCTCGGAGGGTCCATGGTTAGACAGCAGGGGCCCCCAGCCCCCACTGCCTAAGACCCTCCTGGCGCTGCTTGAAGGGCCCTTCTGGCCCGCTGGCTGCGCCCTCCATAGGTCCCTCTTAGTTTCCCCCTGGTAGTCAGTACTAACGGCACCCAGAGTCGCCAACCTCTGGGTGTTATCTTTTCCCGGCCTCCGGGAGGTACTCAGCCCCCCACTACGCCAAGGTGGAGACCTGTCGGGTTTTTTAAAAGTGATGTACGCTTCTACCTAATGTTTTGTTATTGTTTTTATACCATTATTATACTACTATACATGAAAAACTATTTGTAGTTTTGTATGTAGTTATATTAATCGTATTATTATTAACATAGGCTATATTTTCAATCAAAAAATAGGGATCCCTACGAAATTCCAATAATGTTACCCACGTATTTCTAAGATTTTGGTATGCGGGCTAGGTAGTGGAAGCTGTTTTATATAAATAGTAAAGTATGTAACCAAGTAAAAATAAAACTTTATTAAATACTGTTAATCGGTGTTGCAAGTTTTGGCGCCAACGCAGAAAATATCACACCGCGCAGTATTTTATTTTCAAAAACTAGTAAAAATTCGAGTTTTTATTTTAGTGGACATAACTTCTTTGGCAAAGTACACAAGTATGACGTTTTAAAACTGTACACAAGTACACAAGTGTGTGTAGGTAAGTCTGTGATGTGAATTTTCCGGGTTGAGTCCAAAACTCAATAGACGCCTCTGGTAAAGTCTCCATTACTTTACTGGGGTAGGACATTGACTTGACTCGATTATGACGGACTTAACTTCACCTTTACTGTGACTAAATGACGAAAACGCTGTATAGATACAAAAAACTTTATTTATTTAAATACTAGACATTGGCAAATACTCTAAATTTTAATGTGAAAACTATTTAAGAAAAAAAAGAAGTGGATGTTGAGTTGCTTTTTTTCTATGTAGTAAAGAACGCGCGTTCACGTTCATAGATGGCGCCACCGCAGTGCCGTGCGTTTTGCCGCGAAATACTTAGGTAGTTTTTTTTATAATGAACTGTGTTACAATTTGTATTTGTGTATGACTCTGCTGTGTTGTTGTTTGTTTTGGATGCGTTCTGCAAAGAACCGGGATGGTTGGCGCTCTTTGGGGGAGGCAGGCCCACGTCAATCTACATTCAGCAGTGGACGGCAATTGGCTGATTGATTGATTGATGTGCTGAGTTATTTCTCAAACTTAGAACTTCGTGACGTTTAATTATAAAAAAATATAGGTGGTTTTATTATTTTCCACCAACCTCCATACCTAATCTAATGACGAATGATTATTATTTATGTTGTACTGGGAGTCTGACTAATACCGTTAATTAATTTGTTTTATGTTTTACTAAAAAGAAATAAATTAATAGTAATAGTACCTAATAATAAATTAATAATGGTCGTCATAATTATTGTAGACATACGTAATTTAGTAAAAACCAGAGTCATAATGACTCTACGTATTTGGCAGGCACTCTATATTTAATTGTTTTAGCTAAAAAATCACCTAGCCAATAGCAACATCACAGTCAATATAAGCTTCCTCGTAGATTATCATTTCGTTCAATATCGAACAATTTCTCTGACTCTATCATCAAATATGGAATGTGTTCTACGTTAGTACTTCTAGGTAGTCTAGACTAGAGTAGACGTTTCACTGTATTTTACGAGAGACATTGCTTGTATTTGCGCCATATTGCGTATACTACGCCAACGCCATACACACACAAATATAGTTTTACGAGACATCCACTACTGTCTTACTCGATTCATTCATGTACCGAAACTAGACCTCTCTTTCTATCTCATTCAAGCTAAGCGATAATGTTAGCGAGTGAGCGTAACAACGCATTACTACGTAAAATGGCGTTTGTTGAACCGATTCCCCGCGCCGCGTCGTCGTCGGTCGAAGTCTCGCTCGCGCTCGCTCCTTCCCTCGCGCAGTGTCGAGAACGCGTCTGCTCGGTGCGAAGCGTTCGAGTGGCGACGTACGCCTACCTAGCGTGTTTGTTCATTATTGATGCAAAAGTTCCACGATGGTAGATCATAACGAGAAATTGTTACAAGAGTTACAAAAGAAAAGTGGAAATAATGTGTGTGCCGATTGTGGAACAGAAGGTACGTAATATTTTGTGCCCTCTAAGTATTTTAGTGCTGATGTTTTCCTTGTGAAGCGTGGTATTTGCATGGGGTGAATAGGCGGGGGGGCGTAAGTGCGTCCATGCCTTGAGTTCAGTGACCTCGACGTAAAATGCATTCAATGAAAACAAATCGTCTTCGTGAAGCACATCTGAGTATGCAACAATGATTCAATTTAAAGACAATACGCGATAAACACTCGTAATCACGTTTTCAGCTATATCAGTAAGTAGGTAGAGTTTGTTCCGGCTATGGTATTCTAAAGTTCCTACGCTAATTAAAAATTGATTTTATATGACCAATAGGAGTTTACTACGTTACGTAGACAGATGTTTGTTTTGCAAAACATTACGCAAAAACGATTGTAGAGTAGTGTTTAGTGTAAATGATTGTAGGATAATGACTCTACACTATGTCAGTTTTAAAACGCCATACGGAGAACATTGCTTTATAATGCGCGTTAGTTATATAGGTTTTTATTTAATGTTGGTTGTTTGTATTTTTTTTTCAAAGTTTAATATAATATAATGATGGTAGCCTTCGTTGAATCCTTGAAATGTTTACGTTGTAACTGAGATAAAATGCTGCGCACTAGGAGTTGGTTGTTATTTCTAAGAATTTAGTGCCAGCCCATTTTAGTTTAAAGCCGAAAAAAGAACATTATAGTTGCTTTTTATTTTATTAATTTTAAATACCTACTGTTATCAAAACTGTCCTAAAAGCTTAAATTGTATGCGTAATAAATGATATATATTACATTAGATTAGTAGCCCTTAATAGACCACGCGGGGGATTTTCCCGCCTCATAATGTGAATACGATCGATGTTGCATGGTTTATTTTGCTCCTTGACAGCTAGGATGCACTCGTAGCTCCGCGGTACTGGGTGGTTGGATACGATAACCAAAGTAAAGCAGAGTTCATAGAGATCATTCTTTAGACGGCTGACCGTATATGTGACATTTAATATAAAGCGCTTCCGTTCTTGGTGCTTATTCTAGGAAGGCACGTAAGGATGTTGATCCTGTTTGTTATTATGTGGCAGTCATTAAGCCACGTTATAGGCCTATTGGCCGGCATGAACAAATCATCACGCACCCACCTCCGGCAATACGAACTGGGTCAGGTGGTAGAGTATGACCTGAGACCCCCCTCAACTTGGTACGCTTGTTCGTGCTCAGTCGTGTGACGTCACTGGAGTGACGATAATATGATAAGTGACTTTTTGTGATAAGTCATTTAATACAACTTAAGTAGTTAACAAAACAACACTAATGGTTAATATTTATTTGTTTAAATTGATAAGTATAATGTAAAAGTCAAGATGAGGTCTATTTAGTTCATGAGTAATAGGAGCCATATTCTAGAGGAACTTTTCGCTTTCGACTGGATAGTAATTAGTAATTTAACATTCTGTTTACGCGATTGTAGATAACAAATAAAACACATTTTACGGATTTCAATCGTGGTATATTTAACTGATTTGAATACCAACGTTTCGAATACTTTACAGTAATTAGTGATCACAGGGAGACTGATATCCAAGGTCCATAGAGGAGAGTAATAGATACCAAGGTGTCTCTATAGACAAGAGTATAACAAATTTAAAACAACAGTCATTAAAACATAAATTATTACACACGTTTAGATTCACACAAAATTAGCTTACTATTTCTTGAGATTTTAATAAAACACATTTTACGGATTTCAATCGTGGTATATTTAACTGATTTGAATACCAACGTTTCGAATACTTTACAGTAATTAGTGATCACAGGGAGACTGATATCCAAGGTCCATAGAGGAGAGTAATAGATTCCAAGGTGTCTCTATAGACAAGAGTATAACAAATTTAAAACAACAGTCATTAAAACATAAATTATTACACACGTTTAGATTCACACAAAATTAGCTTACTATTTCTTGAGATTTTATATTATGTGGTGGCGCTTTGGACTTTACAAATTTATTGTAATACTGGGTTTCAAGCTGGTGGTACATTCAAATCATCTTCTCTATGGAATTTAGGATGTTTTTTAATTTTATTTTTTTGAGGTTTGGTTTATCTAGCGTATGGTCACATAATGCAGATCTCTTATGTCGTCTGTGCTTAACGTCAGCTATATGTTTTTGCACGCGGGTACCTTTCTTTTTGTTTCACCAAAGTAGAGAGCCCACAGTCACAGTCCAGCTTGATATTTTTGCATCTTGAATGGGAATATAACATTTGACAGGTCTTAAAAATTGGTTAATCTTTCTCGGAGGATAAAACTACTTTTGATTGAAGTCCGCTTCAAGATGTTCTCAATTTTGTCAGTAACTCCTTTCAGGTATGGGTGTTTCCATACTTGAAAGGAGTTACTGACAAGCTCCAGGTTGCCGCTCCGCTGTGGCCGGTTTTACGCTTTGTCTGTGATTGATTCCTGGCACTTTCAACTTGTTATCTTTTACTAACCGTTTGACATGCTCGAGTTCAGGTGTCAGATGTCCAGAATCACAGATGCCGCGAGGTCTCTGAAACAAAGATTTCCCTACAGTATCTAACTGCTTTAGATGGTGGTGTGACTTACCGTTGATATATTTATCTGTGTTACTTTACGATACGGGTCAGTTATTATTCCGCGATTTAAATCAGCAAAATGTGTTTTACTTGTAATTTAAGCCTGCTTAAAAAATAACAGGGGTCAGTTCCCCTGAAGGAATAGGCAGAGGCCCACTAGAAGATATTATACGCCCACATTTTGTCAGTTATATATTGTTAGTTATATATGAAGTCGAATACAATAGATAACGCAAATGCACGTACGTCGCGTGTCCGAACCCCGACCAATCGTCGAAGTTTGCTACTTACAGTGCCTGTTGTTGTTTTTTAAACACTTAAAATATGTGCGATTTCACGTATGACATTTTTATCTTCAGCGGCATTAGTTTTAATGAATCAGTTTGGATTTCCCGTCACTGAATATTGGCAGTGACGTCACAGTAGTTGTTAAAGTCGGCACGCTTGATTTCATTACGAATCGTGATAGGTACTTGCGTTATCTATTGTATATTTATATCTGTGATAAAAACAGTGACGTTCAACATGGCTTTCCCGACCATCGCCACGACGGTTCGACTGATCTATGGCAAATCTCGTTCCGTAGTTCCGTATATATATACGAGTATATATTGTTAGTCCTAATGCCGCTTACGGTGAACATAAATTTTTGCTAGAGCCTCTTCCGTTGTTTGGTAGGTGCACTTGCATGTGAGGCTAGTTTGGACTCTCAGACTTAACCCCCGAAAGGTCTCTCTAACTTGTCGGGTTGGGGTGGCTGAGTACCTCCCAGTAGGGTCGAGAAGCCGCTAGGGGTAACACCCAGAGACCGGCGACTCTGGCCCCAAGACCCCCAAGTAGTCAGACCCTTAGTACTGACTACTTGGGGGGAAACTAAGAGGGCCCTGTGGAGGGCGTAGCGGGCGAGCCAAGAGGGCCTGTGGGAAGTCGGCCACCCACGCTATGGTCGCACAAGGAGGTAGGAGGGGCGCGCCCACTGCTCCTCTCTGAGGAGGTCCTCCTGGTTTTGGTCCGGGGGACTTTGGCCGCAGGCGGAGTGTCAGACGCAGGGGGAAGAGGGGCCAGTCCTCATTTTCTCGACAAGCGGCGAGCGTCGTCGGAAGATTTTTAGTGGGTATTACTGCTGGCAGTCGCGTCTGCCGGTGGTGAGCCCACACCCTCTTTCGGAGCCCCTTTGGTTCCTTAGAGTTTGGCCGGAATCCTACACACCCAATTATATAATAAAATACACATATATAAAGAGGTTTCTTAAATCTCATATGATTTTGTATTTTTAGTCATAAAATATTATGCAATGAGGATAAACAGACATAATATTACTTCTTGTCTGTGTATTTGCAAATACAATAACAATATGGCATTGGTACTGAAACTGATATCTTTTGCGGTAAATTAGAGGGAATATAAATATTGTGGTTAGTTCAAATATGGGTATATTTCATGTTGTTATATCATTTCAACTATTTATGGCAAGCTGAACATTACTGTTTACTTACATGAAAAGATAAATAATTCTTGTATTGTTTATACATTTACTTATAACTATTACACAGATATTTATTTACGTACTTATTACTTTTAAACATTTATTTATTATTATTGTAAATATGTTTTGCTAACAATATTGATAACATACATTTACATAATCTCATCACATATCCTAGCATTATCCCGGTTGCCCTAGACTTAAGCTTAGGGCCCAGGGTCTGCTCACTTATTTAACCAGATTTGACTGAATTTCGGTTATTACGTGGAGCGACTGCCGTCTGACCTCCGCAACCCAGAGGAAAACATCATTATGTGTTAAACCAGCTGTCAGTCTGTTAAAAGGCACTGACTTCCTAATAATGACTGCTATAGATGTTCATGACAGCCGGGACCAACGGCCTAACATGCTTTCCGAGGCACGGAGCAAGCGATAATTACGCACATAACTTCGAACCAGGGTTTGAACCCGAGACCCTCTGAATTTAAAGGCAAGGGGTCTCGCCACTGGGCTATTGTCACCGGTGAGATACAGCCACATCTCTGTGCAAAAGTCATAAAAAATTTCATGAAAATAGTAATGGCCTGTCATCGGAGATGTGGGGGTCATTTAAAGGATAATTTATTGCTTACTTAATCGGAACATGTCTTCTTTAAAATACAATAAAAATATCACAACTCTGTCTTAAAATATTGTTTTTATTTTAAAATTAAAATGTGCACTCTTACTGAAACACCCTTTATATACTTCACAAAGAATTATTTATGTATGTTTATACGTTATTTAGTATCCATAACACAAGTTCTTAATGATACTTATCTTTGAACTAAATAATTAAATTGTCAGAAAATATTTGTATTTATTAGGGATATGTGCTCATAACCACCTCGCTAGGCAGGCAGGTTGGTGATGGCAGTTCAAGCCAGTACGCAGGATGACGCTGCTGCCTATCATCCGGTTCGATTTCTTTTCGTCGACTCTTGCGACTCCTCGTGAGATAAAAAGGGGAGCGAACAACTTGAATTTACTCTAGTTTTAGAAAATTATACAGTCACGGTGTGTATTTGCCCTCGTTGGCGCCTGAACTCTTGTTTGTAATGACCATGCGAACTATCAAATAACGCAAGCTTATTTGTGTCCCATTTGCATGCAAACCTAAATTTGTTTTGAGCCTCTATATATTTTAGTAAGTGGAGCGAGTTGTGGATATAATAGTACTTATCGACTTGACATATCGAAGAAGATATACCTAAATCCCTATATCATTAGTCGTCGTTTTAGTGCAAATTTTCATGTTGTGATAGTTATATGCTACATAATCATAATAATCATATCATAGACAGACATGATAAAACTATAATAATATCTGCAATCGAGTTTCGTTTTTTTCAATATGCTACAATAAAACCCTCCGTCATGATCAATTAAATAATCCAAATGTTTAAAATCATAAGAAAACTTAAATACAACTATTTTCAGCCGGTCCAAGAAAACACTACTGTTGAGGTAATTTTTTAAAAAGCACAAAATAAATGAAAAAAACATACACTGCTCCAAAATAACCAGACTCTCGTTTGAGAGTCTTATGCCAAAGGATTTCCTGAGATGAAAAGTCTAATACTTGCAAAGACTGCGCCATTTCCAAATATAACCGATTAATCTATCTAATCAATGTAGTATAATATACTAAATTAGTTTGTTATTATAAACTTTTCACAGCGAATTAATATATGAAATCAGTGTATATTTTTTGCCATGTTATTTACGACCGGGCGCAGAGACAGGGGCCGGCTTGGCAGGCGTGTGCGTACGACGTGACGTAGCCGTCGCGTCGACGCGTCGTCAGCGTGCTTGTAAACACGGATGTGTGCACAGCCAGACGTATCGTATCTCTCATCCTCTAGTACTTACACCTAACCTACTTTTACATTAACGTTCAAAATAGACTACGTTGTACGCGAATACAGGTTTTCCGCGGTGCTATTTAGGTTTCGATTCTACGTAGATTTTTCCGCTATATTTATTTGTATGCATATGATATCTGTGCCGTTGTTTATAAAACACAGCGGGGATAGTGTTTCTATTTTCGGTCGACCATCGCGGAGTTCTTATTTAGTGGTGGGGAGCAAAGTGAGTGACCATTCATTCATTCATTCATAGCATAGCACAGCACGCTTTGTACGGCGAAGTAGAAATCTTATTTATCTAAGCATTTACATTGACAAGTTAAAATAGCTTTTTGTATATAGTTTCAACTAACAACAAGACTTCTATCCTCGCATATACAATAGGAATAAAATGTAAGATATAACTTGAGAACAATACTATTATATTTTATATCTTTTTATTTAAATAAATTAATACTTTTTATTATACTTTGGTTTTTTAAATTTCATGTTTCAAACTTTTAATTAAACGGAATCGTTACTTTATCTATTAGGTCGGGGAAAAAGTCTTTTCGCATAACGTAGGTATAAACTTATTATAAAAATTTTTTGACTGTACTATTTGTGTCTGGCTGGTTTTGGTAACATTAAAAAGGTTCCATTATAAAGAAAAGAAAAAAATAAAAAAAAGTTGTTTCCCGCTATTTTTCATTTGTTTTTCTCTCCGTAAAAATGAGTGAATCTAATGAAGAAATTCGATACATTTTAAAATTTTATTATAAAAAAGGCAAAAATGCAACTCAAGCAGTGAAAAAAATTTGTGATGTTCATGGACCTGATGCAGTGTCAGTAAGAGTAGCACAAATTTGGTTCAAACGTTTTCAGTCCGGAAATTTTGATGTTAAAGATGCACCTCGCTCTGGTCGCCCTGTTACGAATAAAATGGACGCCATTTTTGAAAGAGTGGAGCAAGATCGGCATATTAGTAGTTACGATGTAGCTGAAGAACTGGGAATTGACCACAAAACAGTTTTGACCCATTTGAAAAAAGCTGGTTATACAAAAAAGCTCGATATTTGGGTGCCACACGAGCTCACTCAAAGAAACTTAATTCACCGTGTACTCATTTGCGATTCATTATTGAGACGTTATGAAACCGAGCCGTTTTTGAAGAGATTGAT
Organism: Musotima nitidalis; assembly: GCA_949126915.1. Taxonomy (NCBI): domain Eukaryota; kingdom Metazoa; phylum Arthropoda; class Insecta; order Lepidoptera; family Crambidae; genus Musotima; species Musotima nitidalis. The sequence goes on from OX421429.1 coordinate 6,997,235, forward strand.
AACTGGCGATGAAAAGTGGATCACGTACGACAAAAACGTGCGAAAAAGGTCGTGGTCGAAAGTTGGCCAGGCTTCACAGACTGTGGCCAAACCTGGCCTAACACGAAATAAGGTGATGCTGTGTGTATGGTGGGATTGGAAGGGCATTGTTTATTATGAGCTTTTACCGCCCGGCAAAACCATCGATTCTGATGTTTACTGCCAGCAACTGATGAGATTAAAGGAAGCAGTCGAGAGAAAACGGCCGGAATTGATCAACAGGAAGGGTGTGGTCTTTCATCACGATAACGCTAGACCACACACATCTTTAGCCACTCAGCAAAAATTAAGAGAGTTCGACTGGGAGGTCCTAGTGCATCCACCATATAGCCCTGACCTTGCGCCTTCAGATTTTCACCTGTTTCGATCTCTGCAGAATTCTTTAGGTTCTGTAAGGTTGACCTCAAGAGAGGACTGCCGAAACTATTTGTCCCGTTTTTTTGATCAGAAGTCCCAAAGTTTCTACAGTAACGGGATAATGTCTCTGCCCACAAAATGGCAGAAAGTTATTTAACAAAACGGTACATATATATTGTAAATAAATGTAAAAAAACTTTGAAAAAAATGTCTTGACTTTTCATACAAAAATACGAAAAGACTTTTTCCCCAACCTATTATATCTTACATACTTACTTAGTGAACCGTCCTGTATATAAACATAATAAAAAAACTGTATCGTCTTTTTTTATCAACAATCGATCGAGTCTCGACGGGATAATTAACCCCGATTTTAATTCGTACAGTGTAATTAACAGTACGCTTTTAATAAGATAGACACTTAAATAAGAGCTTGTCTAAAAAAAGACATGTATCCAATATTTTATATCCAACATTACGTTAGGTACACAGTTAACAGATTTTTTCTAAAATTCACTTGTTACAAGGAGCGACTTCCCTCTGACCTCCGCCACCCAGAGGGAAACATCGCTTTATGATTAAACCAGCTGATTTTGAATATTAGTAGGCACTGACTTCCTAACAATGACTGCCATAGATGTGCATAACAGCCGGAACCAACAGCTTAACGTGCTTTTCGAGGCACACAGCAAGCGAAAATTAAGTAATAAAGTAGTAATTAGTAATAAAGTAATCGGGCACAACTGGGACAAAATGCTAGGCTGAATGAATGACGTCAGGTATTACACGAGTTCAAGTGAAATCGTATGTTCGTGTAGGACGTTAACGGTTTTTTTTGTATCGGTTGTAGGTACAGTTAGCGTCAAATAGTTGGTAGCAACCAAACCCGGTGATTCCCTCTGGGTCGTGGAGGTCAGACTCAGACGGCAATCGGTTCATATAAGAACTATCATTTCAGCCATTTGAAGTCCACTGCTGAACATAAGCCAATTGCTTTCCACGTAGATCGATCCTTTGACGCCTGCATCCACCGGCTCCCCGCCGCCCTGACCAGATTGGCCCATCGCGTGGGGGCCCTCTACTAGGTTTGTTGATTCGTGGTCGCCATTCAAGAACATTAACACCCCATCGGTCGTCAGTTGTCTAAAGTTTAGAGCAACCAGATAGGGACTATGGATAGAACTAGGGATATGGTGATGACGGCGTTGGTTGCTACCAAAGCGCCATATGTATTGGAACACGCCCTAACGCTCTTGACAATAGAAAAATGAGTCGATCTTTATGGCATTTAGAAAAGGTACCAACTATACACTAACTGTACACTAAGTAGGTTGGTAGTACATAGCTGTTGTTCTCCTCTACTATTTTATTTTTGCAGTGACGGATGACGCCTGCTTGCGTCACGAGTATGTTAGCCCATGTCGCGTAGGCCGATGACGAGAGGTACAATTGTAAAGCTCACGTTTCATTTACAACTCACGACACGATTTCATTAGCACTTTACTCGAATAGACTGAATTGCTGTACCAACGCTGCTCCCAGTTTATTCCCTCATTAAATTACTTACTTTGAAAAGAATAAAATAAAATATTTCTTTATATTTATCTATAGTAGTGGGTTCGATTCCCACACAGGACAAATATTAGTGTGTAAAAATATGAATATTTGTTTTGGTCTGGGTACTTATCTTAGAACTAAAAAATTGGTGTAACTGTCGGAAATATTTATTTATATTTATTTGAACCGTCTTTTGACCGACCAGTGCTAGAATCGGCATCCCGCTAGTGATGCCTCTTGGTGTTGCAAACTTCTTCATAGGGTGCGGTGGACACAGTGGGCCGCATGCTTGAGTGCCACTTAATGGTATAAAATACAACTCAATTAGATAATATACATACATACATTCACGTATTATACGCCCACACTTCGCCATTTATATAGTTGGTACCACGTAATAGGAGTCGAGCTTATTGCCGCTTACCGGGCACTTTTATGTTCACCAGAGCCTCGTCTGTTGATCGGCAGGTGCACCACTTGCAGTTGAGGTTGGCTTGGGCTCCTTAGGTTCTGGAACGTCCCTTCACACCCTGGAGGATTCATTAGAGATAATCATATTATATTTGTAATATTTTACTGAATGTATTCTTTTCTGTGTAGGGGTGTATATTTACCTTAATTTAGAACTATTTATTTATGTGCGTAACCCGATATGCTGAACCCTCACGAGTTGATCTTCGATCGTTTTCTTACCCGGATGATCTTAACCGGATCTAACAATTGATACTTTTATCGAATCGTACTGTGTGAAATGGACTGAAGCATGCTAATTGTAGATGAACCTATGCTATTGTTTTCCAACTATATATTTTTAGAATTTACTTAGGTACTACTTAAGTCCTATTTTTTCTGTCTCAGGTTTGTAATTTACGCTTGTAATTTACTACATACATCAGGACAGCAATAATAACTACTGCTACCACAAAATATTAAGTGCTCTGCCTCTTTTCTTAATTCGATTTAAGCTAATTTCAATTTAAAACTACATTGAATCTCTGTCATTTGTTTGAAGTTGAGAGGGATAGAGCGTTGTTTTAAATAGATTTAGCACTAAACAGGATTAGTGACCTTAGTGGAGGCCGGCCTTAATAATGTTTTTTTATGAGCTCATCTAATTAGTAGTCGGGAATTTATAAGAGAAAAGAACTAGGAAAATAGGGACTTCATACTTTGTTGGACAGCAAATAGTTTTTTAGGTCATTTTGTAGTATAAAAATGTATTTAATGCAAAAAGTCTTTTACTCACTTATCACGAATCTCAGAAACTACATGTGCTACTCTTTACTAAAAGTAATAAAATACTACCATAATGAAATAGGAAAATAGGAGTCGTGTTTATGTGAAACTTTGTCGTAGTCGTTGATAGCAGTCAGTGGTAGGTAGCAACGCAAAATTTTCTGCTAATCTCCGAAAGGACTTGACAAAGGAAAGGACCGAAGGAACCTTCGCTGACGAATAGCTAATATTACAAGGAGTAATTTGGGTTACTGTAAATTTTCTTTGGGAACTGCAAATGATAAATGTTTCTTTGACATTACTTTACTGAGAAATGGGTTCACGTTAAAATGAGTATATAACTAAAGCGGTTTTTCATTTTACCGCGGTAACGGTTCACTCTAGGGAAAAATTTCGCTGAAATGGCTGTACTGATTTTTAATGGCAGATGTTAAAAAGAAACTACTTAGATTACTTTTTAACTCCTAAAATAATAAAGAACCTGTTTGTCACGCGCACGAAGTCGCAGATAGTCACACATTAAATTAAGTTTGGTTAATAGTTAACCCAGGTTATTTATTTGGAAATATTGATCATCATCACCAATTTCAGAATATTTTGAACCTTATTATCTGTCCGTCGGGTTATAGACATCATGTGTAATAACTGAAGTTCAACCAAATCTGGTTAGACCAGTGAGCAGACCCTGGGCTCTCACCCTAATGCTATTATGATGATGTCACATTATGTGGATAAATATCACAACACTCAAAAAATAGATCGTGATTGACTATAAATATGTAAAAAGCTCTTCATTTTTAACGCACACAATACAAGTATTCACCAAAAGATATCGTCGATCCAATTTTGCATAGCACTATCTGTCACTACGTCAAACTAATTCTGGAAACCCAATAATATACCAAATATATAATTTGCCTTACAAACGATACCAATTAACCTTGCATATTTATTTCCAGAACCAGATTGGGCATCGTATAACTTGGGAATCTTCATATGCATGCGATGCGCAAGTATCCACCGAGGCATGGGAGCCCACATCAGCAAAGTCAAACACCTGAACTTGGACCGTTGGGAGGACTCCCAAGTGCAGAGAATGAAGGAGGTCGGAAACCTTGCAGCCAAAATGAAGTATGAGGAACGAGTTCCGTCTTGCTATAGGAGACCGACCAGAAACGACCCTCAGTGAGTTTGTAATGTTTGCTTAGTTATTTCTCTGTGCGAGTAGCGATAACCTAGTGGCAAGAGCTGTATTCTGTAATTCAGAGGGTCTCGAGTTCAAACCCTGGTTCAAACCTATGACTTTTAAAAAGTCCGTAATTGTCGCTTACTGCTTTCCTCGAAAAGCACGTGAAGCCGTTGGTCCCGGCTGTCATGAACATCTATGACAGACGTTATTAAGAGGTCAGTGCTTTTTTAAAATCCATCCTGACAGCTGGTTTAACCATTTTATAGATGTTTACTTCTGGGTTGCGGAGGTCGTCGCTCTGTGTAATAACTAACATTAAACCAAATATGACCTGTGATCAGACCCTGAGCCCTAAGCTCAAGTTTAGGGGATAATGCTGGGATGATGTGATATTGGTTGTTTCTCTGTAATTATTGCAAAAAAGTATAGCCGCGTCCGTTCAATTAATTAAAAAATAAGCATGACTTTAGACTTTATTTCAAAAGAGGAAGAGCCTATTTTTAATTTTTTTAGCACTATCTAGAGATAGCTTGAACGCTTGCACTGAAACCACTACCACTGCTTCATATTCCGTCTAGTATCCGTTAGGTCTTTAACAACCTTATCATGGCCGATATGTAGCTCTTTCAACACTAAACCTAGCCTAAATAAATTTAAATTAACCATAAAACACAAGCTGTCTTCAAAGGGATACTATTGTATTAAAGACTATATGGCAGATAAAAATGCTTGGGATTAAACTGCCGTTTCAAACAGGCTATTCTAATATGAATGACTTGAAAAAATAAATATTGTTAAGGTTATGTTATATTGCATTGTATAGCTTCACAGACAAATGAAGATTGTAATTCTAGTACCAAACTAATGGACATATTTAAAAGAGCATAGCCTGTGAGTTTCTTGCCAGTTCTTCTTACAGAGCGGTGGCTCGGAACTGGCACTTAGATTCACTTACACTTAATTATTTTTTGTTTTTAAATTGTTTTTTTGCATGTAAGTGAATCTAAGCTTCGTGATTTAGTGTAATATTATTTCGATTGTATTTTTTTTTCATTTGTAATCATGACGTTTTCAAGTACTATGTATAATAGTTTATGAAATAAATAATTTTTTTACTTTTTTTTTTACTTTTTTACTATCAATAGCATGTAATGTGTCCCGGCAATAAAAAGTTTCAGATTCAGTAATATTTTTATAAAGCTTGGCAGCACAATAGTGCATACATATAACACTTTTAATGGGCTAGTCACACAGAACAGAGGTTTCAGGTGGAAAACTAGTAGCAATGTATATTGATCGTATTTGTATTTAAAATATGACTGGGCTCTATTCGCAGTTGACCTAACAATACAATTAATGTTAGTAGAACTGAACTGTATGTCATTAAAAGGTAATGTCGAATCGGTCTAGCACCTACATTATGTTATATAAACTGTATATCTGTTCATTGAGAAATATGGTATGTGAAATTGTGTCAGTCATAAAACTATGCCGAAACTATATATTACAATAACATGAATAACCTTGACCCAAATGGGTTATATTTACCGACATCGTATCAAATATTGATGACATTGATAGTTAAGAGATAGTTTTAGTAAACATTTGTAAAAGCATTTGTTTATAACGTGATCTTTATGGTATTGGTATCTGGCTGGAAAGCGTATAAAAAAATAAATTATTAGAACACCAGTTCTTGGCAGAATACAAACATTCAAAAATAGTTATTTAAATTACTTTGGCAAATGGTAAAAACAAATTAACTCTCTGATTTAATTTCGCCACTGAATATCAGCCAATTCACACGTTTGGTACGATGTATTGTGTTTTCTGCGGCGTAGTAGAGCATCAAGCTTGATCCTGCGACCTTTATCGTCATCAGTCCATCTAGCAGTTTGACTACCGTCTCTTCCCTTCCCTTTTTTCTCCCGAACTATATGTGGTGGTCTTAGGAACCACCCTCATATTGTGCAGTCATCAAATTAGTCGTTCCGTTGTAAGACCATTCGAATTTGCAATTCTCTAGTGCGCATGTGTTCTCCAACTCCTATAGCCCGGGCCTTTTGAGCGGGTCGTGAAACGGTATTTTTCCAGGCAGTCAGGGTGGGTATGCTTGTTATCTTGATACCAGTGTATGGAATGCTCTTAATACTTCTGGACTGGTATGGCTGCTTACATCCAAGACAATGCCAATATGACAAGTCCAAAAGAAATAATTGACACAGATTTCGATTAACGCAAAGTGCAAGTGAATCTGATATTTTAAATTTGATTCAATGACAAATGAACAATTTTTGGTTTACAGAGTCCTAATCGAACAGTGGATCAGAGCAAAATATGAGCGTGAAGAATTTTGCCACCCTGAACGTCAGAGTTACCTCTCCGGCACAATGGAAGGGTTCCTCATGAAGAGGGGCAAAGAAGACAGTCGCTACCAGCAAAGAAAATTTATTTTGAACGAAAGTGAAGACACTCTAAAGTAAGTTAAAAATATGCCTTATAACGAAAATATTAACCAAACTTTGCGTTTTTCGGTAAGTAACAAGGACGGTTCTGTTGATACCTTTTAAAGTTTTACATCAACTGCATCTCTTCAGCTTATCATCATTTCATTCATCATCAGCCTTTCATCACAACCCATCTCTAAGCATTATTACGTGCTATCTGATGCTAAATGCTTTAAATTTAATATTAGTGCTCTGTGTCTGTGACGTCTTTAGAATAAGTGTATAAAAAGAGAACGTTTACTCTCTGGTAGTTTTTTTTTCTTTTAAATAATGGATTCGTGCGTTTAGCACATTGAGCCAGTGTCAAGTAAGAGATATATTGATAATATACAAATCATAGTGAATGAGAATGAGTAGTGATAAAGATGATAAATGGTAAATGAAATACCCTAAACCCCTTGAGACCTCAGTAAAGATGGGAGGCCATACTGAGATCTCACATGGACTTCTTGAGAGAATTTTAAAAGTGATGTTGCACTGTCTCGTTTAATTTACCAACACTCATGTACGTTCAAAAACACTTAACGGTTAATAATCCACCGTTATTACACATTAATGTTCGAAATATGTATCACAATTTTTAGAAAATTAAACAAAACTGCAAACATGACGCTTTATTTTCCGCCAAGAAGTCCTCTCTGGTAGTTAGTAATTGAGTTAAGTAAAAAGAACGACCATCTCAGATGATGAACTCTATGGTCTCACCAGAAAAAGTGATCACATAAATATTTAATTTAATATAGATATCCTTTTGCGTCACTCAATAACGTTGGTTATCTGTTACTATGAGCGTTTATTCTGTTTTGCTGCAACGTTGTAATTGATTATTACAAATCCAGGTATTCCTTTATCATTATTTTGCCGGTGGATATAATATTAAGTCTTCCACTACCTAACCTATATTTGTTGTGGTTGTGCATATCAACCTTATAAAGTCCACTGCTGAACATTAGCATCCCCAGTAGATAACATTCTATTGGAGGTATTTGCACATATTCACCCTGGGCAGACGGGTCACCAGATCGCAGATAAAGTCAGTACGCAGGATCACGCTGCTGCCATCATCGTGATCAGAATAGAACGAAATTAAATACTCTACAAGTCTACACAAATGGTAGGTTGTCATAGCGACGTCCTAAATATTTTTGATATTTATGATTTTTTTCCTGAATTATTGAGCACTTTCGTCCATATTAAAAATATTCTGAAAGATAAGTAAAAGATATTTGGGATGTCACTATTAGGACCATCCTGCATGTAGTCCATTTTCGTACTGTTCTGACTAATAGAATTTGAGTTCATGTACCAACTGTCGCTTAGAGATCAACATTGCATAAAACGTATAATCATCATAGTAAGTAACAAAATACTCGAATTTAATAACCTCTTGTCCCACGTGAGCGTCTACGCGACGCGTTACGAAAATGTCAAACCGTAGACAACTATGGGAACATTTTCGTAACGCGTTACGATAGTAATTTAATGTACACACCTTCACTTGGTGTATGTAAATCAGAAACGATGTGTCTTACGCCCGAAATTAGTAACTTATCTCGGTGCAAAATTGGCTAACTGCTATAGACAAATGAATCGTTTTTTCAAGTAAAGCATCTCAAATAATCTTAATACACTTGAAAATATTGAAACTTTATGAACTATTAAACCTAGATAGGCGTCTATCTAAGATTGGGTTTAATCTCGGATTGCGAATAGGTAATTAATTTCGGGCGATAGTCACGTATCGTATAGCTCCCCATCGACCTAAGACACGATTGTAAAGGTGGGTTTCTAACTTCAAAGCCGTCTTCATCCTGTCATTAAGTAATGTTTTGCCATAAATGTTGCATATACTGTTGTAGCATTGCTTGCATTCATTTTCCACTCATGCTTGTTCAGAAAAGAGTTCAATCGTTAAGGACATATGAGTATAACTGGAAAGTCTTTTACACATACATATACGTCACTTTATTATCTGTAAAACCAGAAGATTTAAAATCAGATCATACAAAAGCCCCCATAAACAGAGAGCTACTTACAGAAAATACTACTTATTAAATAATTATGTTTTTCAATAAACTATCTGTTACGGTTACCTTGTGAACATTGGAAGATTCTAGAACAAAACACAGAAATGTGCATTAGTTGGAGAGACAAATATTTTTCTGAACATTCAGTCGAAGGTCTCTGGCATTAAAAGCAACATCGTTAAAAACCTTACATATAACCTTATATAAAATATAGATAAAAATAAAAACTCCAGTGGCTTACAAAACAAAAATCAGACGATTGAAATCATAATCATCTACAGTGATAAAACTAATAGTAATAAATTGTATACTCTTTGTGATAAAAAAAAATCTCTGCGACCACCCCTCATGACGTTTACATTGCTACAAGAATCACTGTCGTTAAGGCTAATGTCCGACCGGATTGAATAACGCATACGTATTTTATCTTATATCCATACCATTCTCTAGATAAAACCGTTGAAAAGAGATTATGTAAATCGTATCCGAACAACAAGTGTGACGTATGTCGCTTTAAAAGTTCCACGCCCCTTGTGTCGCTTGTATACGTCAAGTGACTAAACAAACGAATGTGCTTGCTTGCTCTACGTGACGCTCGATTACGGGTATCAAGAGATTTGCACAACTCACACATTAGAGCACTAATTATAACAAGCTACGTTTTTACGGTAGGTATGTTCACGTCATCTTGCGCAATGATTTACATTTGATAACTCGGCTATGATATGAAATTGTAGAAGTTCTTATGAAATATTACGAAATGTGGGTAAGGTTATGTAAATATTTTTTGAGGAAATAATGTTACACAAATATACCTTTTCATCTATATCCGATAACAAAATGTTGCAGTGCAAGATATAATTAGAACAAACACAAGAGATAGTACTCAAAACAGGAAAACAATTTTGTACCCGCAATTGACGTCATGCCAATAGCGAGTAAACAGGAGAAGAAACGATTATTAATTAATTTGCAGAAGCGATTTTAAAGTATTGCTGTGAATGCCGTTGCGGCCGACGATATAGTTAATAAAACCACTCACTAAAGTATCTTAGTTACTAAGAAAATTATAAAAAGAGCGGCTAAGAAAAAGAAAAAAAAAATGTTTAAATTATGGGTCTTACTATTTCTAATCGTGCAATCCTGATTCCTGAATATCTGGAGTTGGCATTCGTTCATGCTTTCAATGCTCGTCCCGTATTCCGAACGTCAAAAACGTATTTAAACAAATGCCCTTAAAGCACAAATTTTAATATCAAATCTGAAAACTCTTCAGAGGTAATACAATATTCAGTAGTATAATGGCGTCATATGAATAAATAGGATCATTTCTGCATCATTCATCACTCTTCTTCGCTTAAACATAATCGGAATGGTTCCTAGGTATCATCATGCTTCGGACGATTGCGGCTGTGCCGCCAGTTGTCTGGGACGGTTATTCGGTCGACTGCGAGTCAAAAACATTGGTCGTTGGAGGTAAGAAACGAACGCGAGAGTGACATCTCAAAACAAACAAAAGATTGTTCATAACATACAAAACCTATTTACCATGCAATGCTTACCATTTCATCACATTTCAGAGCATGTTTTTGTCTAACCTTTTGTTATAATCTTAACTTGCGGATTTTTTTTCGATGCATTTTATTTAAACTAAATGGAATATATACAAGATGTTTAGTCACGTATGGTTCAATTTGATATTGGTCCAATGGTTGTAAAAAAACAAATTCGCATTATTTTTTATATATATATTTATATTTACTTCGAATATTACGTCTATAAAATGCTGGAAAAAAACATGACCGTAAACTAAAACCTCTATTTGAATAATTACGAATCTGTTTTTTGCAATCGCCACTGATCGCGAGTTAGACCATACGCAACTAAACCATAAATGAAAACTGTAATATAAACAAATATTCACATCAACTTGTATAACTAATAAGTATGTTGTTAGAGGAAATGCAACGAAAATGAAGTTATAAATGCGCTTTATCCTTTAGTCTCAACAGCAACTAATGCTGGAGTGAGAATGGAATGCGCTTACAATTCCGACATATGAAATCATTTTATATTAAATTCTCGTGCAATTTTTCCCCAGGTACCACGTGCGTGAAAATAAGGAGCCCAAGGGTGTTATTAGGTTGTCAGAGTTAAACGTCAGCTTCGCTCCGTCTAAGATTGGCCAAATGAACTCCATGCAACTCACATTCCTGAAAGATGGCTCCACACGACACATATACGTGTACCATCCGGAACCTGAAGTCATCAGTAACTGGTAAGTACTCCTAACAGTTTTGAACATGCTGGTTGTTCAAGGCTTACTTCGTCTACTTCTTTAAGTTCTAAGTCTTTAAGGCGGACATGAGGTGCCGTCAGTTGCACGGTTTGATTGAGAAGTGGATTAGCTCTCTTTTTCTGACACGCATTGCACAAGCTAACTTAATTTCAAAGCTGTTATTTATGTAATTACTATATTTAGGGCAACTAACAAAACAAACACCAAAAAATAACTATTAATAACTATTATTGTACAGCTCTTTTATTGTTGTTAAAAAAATATATCGAATTTCAATTTTGTGTCTGAATGTTTGACGAATCTAAATAATCATGTTGATCTTAAAGACAATAAAGTATATTTTATTTTATTTTTATTTTATTTAAGTACTATAACAAATACAGTTGGTACTTACAAGCTGTTATACTTAGGTACATGCATTGACACAAAAATAAGAAGAAACACACAAATATAAATACAAAAAAAAAGACAGACAACTGTAAAGTCTTATCCTCCCATTCATCTCAGCCATTCGTCATCGCTTCATTCACCATCTTCGGTCATATATTGTCAACCAACACGCAATCAATGGATTGATTATCTATATCTTTCGGTCCCCTCCCGTCACTAACATTCATAGCTAAAACTCTTTCCATCACATCAACCGATCGTCATGTTGGTAACTAAGGGCATCATAATTTTTCATCGTCACGACTCAATAGTAGACCAACCAAGTCAATATACCTACGTCAGCCAACTAATAGTCTGCATAATCATTTTGCACACAAGAGAACCGTGTAGAAATTATTCAAATTTTCATAGTAAACAAAAAGTAATGAATGCCTTAATTTATAACCTAATCTCAATAATTCCATGACGTGCAATTGCCCACATTTGCGTCATATAGAAGGTATTAATTACTTACATTATATTAATTACTTTTCTTAACATCGCTTTTATGTTAATGGCATTACTATACCATTTCCCAAATTGTTATAATTTCTCATTGTTTTAAATGTAAAACATAGATACTTGGCGATATATTTACGTTGCGTGTTTTTGCGTTATACTATCTGTATATTCGAGTAGGGTCTATCTAGGTTATTTACTATTTTAAAGTTGAATACATTGTATTTTCATCCAGGACGTCATATCAAACAGACCCTCGGTTAAATAGAAAAACAAGAACAATCTAAACAGAGATTTCATAGAAATGTGGCCAAAAATAAAATAATCCTCGCTTAAAATTACATTTTTTTTCTTTTTATTTTACCAAGTGTAGTACATATAGAGATTGTCTAGAAACTTACCTGCAGGCAACAAAACAAGCTTGACCATCGGCGTAGTTTTAAATACAATACATTGGACATGACAAATGTCTCAAATAATATTGAATAATGCGGTGGGATTATCTATCGTACGATTAGGAACGAAAAATAAACATATTTTGATACCTGACCCCAAGTGAACAGGACAACAAAATTATTAAGGCAGTGTTGAAACTAAAATACCAGTTTATTTGCCGCGACTTTATTTGACCTGGCTAATTTAACTACCGGGCAACGACATGTACTTATAAAGTGTGAAACGATTATATAACAATAAACAACTTACCTCAGCCAAATCTTTAGGGGCTTATTACAAAAATTTTAAGTTAAAACAGGTTTAAAACTAGATTGTCTTCATTTTATCAAATAAAAGTAACAACACTAGTTATAAACCTGGTTTAAACTTAAGATCTTGTTTTATAATACGGGCTTAGTATTAGCTTAATGTCAAAACGTAATGTAATACTAAATTTCTTTTCAGGTACACAGCAATCCGGTGCGCACAGCTCCACCTACTTCAAGTGGCTTTTCCCTCAACTCCCCAGTCAGACCTGGTACACCGTCTACCAAAAGACTTCGCTCGCGAAGGTTGGCTGTGGAAGACTGGGCCGAAAACTTCAGACGCGCATCGGAGGCGCTGGTTCACACTAGACAATAGGAAGCTGATGTATCATGACGAACCATTGGATGCTTACCCGAAAGGGGAAATTTTTATTGGTACGATCTCTTTTCTTTGTTTTGCACAAAATAGCTAAACGGTAATAAAACGGAATAGAAACTCTATGGACTTGTTATGCATATACTCGCATGCCTGACGAGCCATTTCTAAACAGTATTAACACCTCTTTCTGATCGGGCGTACTGTCAAGTTCTTGGCCAATGCTGATAATAGCCTTCTCAAAATATATGCCAAAGCGCGGCAACATACTCTATGTCCAGTTTTACGTCACCATTTTTTACCGATACTGGGCGGAAGACGTCGTTTAATCTGGCAGCCTGAAATCTCACCAGGCATCAGCCCAATGCCACTTTAAAATGCTGAGGAAATTTACGGTTCTCTAATGGATTACTTCGTTACGAATTTTATCCTTCAGTATCTATCCTATATCAAGGCTTGAAATTGGGGATCAGCCTTGACTAGTGTCTGGGTTCCGAAGCTCATTACGGGTATGATAATTATAACATTCCTCTAAAGACACTGGCAAATGTTCGACGAAAAGACTTAACGCCTCCTCCTATCCACTTCCTTCTCCAAGTTTTTTCTATCAAAATGTCTTTTCGTGTAAATGTGCTGCATGTCAATAATTTCCAGAGAAATGGCCCGTCATTGCTATAACTTATTATTAATATATTGTTTAAGCAAGCAGTATCCAACACACCAGAATCATAAATCATATTTATTTGCAAATAAAGGTGATACAGGCAGGGGTGTTCACAACATACATAAAATTAGCGCTATTCCATATTTAGCCTCATGGCATGCAAATATACAATAAACAATGATTACTTTATCATAACTGATTAATGAGAATGAGAGAATGTATAATAATTTTCTCGTTTATGTTAGGAAAGAGTTTAACACTTGATTTTTCTTATAAATTGCAGGTAACGAATCCAACGGCTACTGTATTCGAGTGTCGAACACAGGCAATGGCTGCAAGGAAGCCCGATTCCCCTTCCAGCTGGTGACCCCAGACCGGACGTACTGCCTAGCCGCCAGCACGCACGATGAACGTGCAGGCTGGCTGGCTGTCATACAGCAGAGCATTAAGCGGCCTCTCACACCGCAGGACTCTGCCAGTGAGTATCTAAAAACTATAAGTATGCTAATACGAAAAATCGAGAAACTATTCAACACACATTCATCGTGTTGAATAGTTTCTCGTTTTTTCGGGAAATTAAAGTAGCGCGGGAATTGTTACAAAGATATTTTTAATCCATCACTTGCTTACAATAGATTTCCGCAAAGTAACGCCTGAATCAATAAATTATTAGTGAGTATGCTGTTTTTTTTAAATTGTATTTATTAAGAAAACTAATAGCTGTTATAAGAAAATATATTTTAACACAGTTTTATACAGTAAGCAAGCTAATTATAGATTTATTATAAACATTAACCTATTTCTATGAATTAAATACTGTTATGCGATTACAAATTTGACATACCTATACAAGCTAATATAATTTTAAAAGAGATGAGATAATTGATATTTAAAAGTTACTAATGATATAAACAACAAAAATATAAGCGTACACTTTTAGATAAACTATATTATGTCAAGTAAACACTCATTACAATTTTTTTTTAAATACGACACATCATAATGACTACATCCTGGCTGATCGTTAGCAGTCGATACAGACCAGATCATCCTCATCATCATTGCGCATGCCGCCCGAGCGGTTAACATCTTTACAGTACACTCTTACCGTTTTTAATTCCGCAAAAACACAAAACATGTAAATTTGTAATTTTTTTTATACTTGATTGAATATGTATCTAGTGTGTACTTAGGATAAGTGAATGCCGTGTTCGGCTGTAATCGGACTGCAGGTTAAATTATATAGTATTTAGTTTATATAAGAATAATGATTCCTGATTTGTACTCTGTTGCTGTACCATAAGTAAGAGCCCTCCAGACTGTAGCAAAAGCACGTTAACAAGCGCACTCAGTCACGACGGCCTCGCCTAAAAGACCCGAGAAAAGGTAGACAATTCCAAAGCCGAATGGTCCCACACAGTAACGACTTACCAATTTTTTTGGGTGCTGATAGACTGCACGTTATGAGAGTGCTCCTAAGACCGTTTGTGTAGTTCGGGAGAGAAGAGGGGAGGACGGCTCTGGTTGAAAAAAAAATGCGATGATTTCCCCGACGGAATGTATTGATATTACAGAAACTTGATACGTCATCGTAGATAGTTCCCTTATTGTGTCGACAGCCTGCTGGAGGCACGTCGACGGCTAGCTGGCAATTTCAGTAGCTTCTGCTGTCATCAATGGGTTGCTCGCGTGTAAAAGCCCTTAAGCTCTGATAAATAACCGTTTGCTACATCACGGGCCCGAGTTCCGCTTCCCTGCATCTTCTCCCCTACTTCGCACTGTCTTCGGTATTCTTGGTTGATACATTATTGGAATAATGGCGATGCAGTCTTTGCTGTCTCTGTATTTCTCTGAACTCCTGGTTAATAGGCGAAGGGTTCTAATACTATAAAACTGTTACTAATAGACAAAGGCCTTACAACCGATATTGTATAGGCATGAGATTATATACATAGATATATACACTGGTCATCACGAAAATCGACCCACTTGGGTTTTTCGGTTAATATTGGGTGTTTCGTCATCTTGCTGACGCGAAAGATTTGTTCAATAACATGAAACCCAAAAAAGTTACAAAGTATTCAACAAGAACCTAAAAAAACAAAGTAGGTCCATTTTTGTCATGACCAGTGTATGTCGATTAGGCAGGGCGTCGACACAACAGACAAACAACTTTTTATTTGTCGTTTAAAAGTATGTGCAATTCCAAATTAATACTTCTTTATTTCTTCTTTCCAGTCGAAGCCGTGTTAGTGAGAAAAAGGACCAACTCAAACTCGATCAACATTTTCTCCAGCAGGTAGTGGCGATCTACATTTTACAAAATTAAACTTTGTTATTGTATGAAGGTTAATATTTGATTAACTGTTATAAAAATTTAAACATACATCAAAAATAAGGGAAATTATCACCAGAATTTAATTTTACGTTATACGAGGAATATATCTTTTTTTAGTGTCCGACTAATTGTATGTGTTATAAAAATAAACTAATCTTTAGACTTTTAAACCGCATTTTAAGGCTTTTCATATAAGTAGAATAATAATCGCTACAAATCATTTCTTTAAGCATATTTCAATGTAATAATTTAATAAATAAGAAAAATAATTCTATCGATAATAAGTAATAAATTATTGTAATAATCATTGATTAATATCATAGTTTTAGCACAGTGATGGGACTGAATCGTTTATGTGTTAAATTATTTAAATTATGTAAACTAAATTAATTTGCAAGAAGTGTGACTATTTAGTAAGTATTATTTTTAATACGTATAATGTATAATAATTTAGGCGAAGCGCACAAAAATTATAAAAATAATTTAGTCTAATTTAGTGTAAAATCCAAAGTTTGTCATATGAATAATTACGTAGCTTTTCTATTAATAATAATAAGAATCATTTAAATAATACAGCTTATAACTAGGTCAATCAAAATTGCGTTGGAATTCTTTTCATAAACTTGTTTTCTTAATAAAATTGAACTCGTGGAAGTAACACTTGCTTTAGATTCACAAAACGATGTTGATGTATGAAAATTGCTGTTTTTAATTTGAGCGTCTTTTGAGCACTTATGAATGTGAAGTTTACTTCATATTATATAAATTTACTACAGAAGGAAACTTGAGTGAAGCAGAATTGGGCAAGAATCGTAATTATGTACGCGAATCGCGAGTAAACAGGGATTGAATTGAATATAGTTTATACAATAAACATGTTATTAATGCATGGTTGATGCTAAAACACAGTAAGAAAAAAACAATCATGAAATAATTAGTAAAAATAACATTTTTTTTATTAATTATTTCATGGATTAATTATTTCATTGGATGCAAAGTTCTAGATCAAACTGTTACAGAATAAAAATATTACATATAGGTTTCAAAAGTTTAAGAATAATAGTCGACCTAAATCAAAATTCGTAATTATGAAACTTCTTAAAATTATAAAAAAATAATTTAACTGGTTTCAAACTTATAGTAATATCGTTTGTGTAGATACCCATATTAATGAAGCGAACGTATAATGAACTATAAACGTATACCCATGTTAATGAAGACCATTGGTTAAAATATCTAACCAGAAATATTTAATCTAATATATTTAAGCTTTTTAAATAAATACTAAAAACTTTAGTAGTACTTATTTATTAGCATTTCAGTTCTTTTAACAGAGTATAGATAAATTTGAGTAAAAAAATATATTAAGTCAAATAAACTTTTTTTCATTGAAAGCAAATGCTTCTATACAATATCTTGGTAAGTGATAAACATATTGTGTTATGTACACACAGCCAAAGAGTTGGCTGTATATACTCTGGGTTAATACTATGTTCGCTTTTTACTTAAAAAAAGGTAGATAGATACTTTGGACGCTTCAAAAGCAATTGAAAAATGGCATAAAACTTATAAATTTTACCAAAATAGTTCATGTAAAGAAATGACACAACCTATATATAACATAAAAAAGACAATTACATGCAGAAAGCAATACGTAGGTACACTCAGTCTCAGAAATATAGACGAAGTATTACAATCTTACTTTTTGAATGATTGGCGCGTCATAGCACTAAAGCTTCTTCTGAAGTGAAGCGACGAAGGAGACATTATTACGGATGATCTAGTTTAAAAACTCAAATTTTACTTAATATAATGTGTAAAATAAATTAAAAATTTGTTCAGTAATTAAAGGTAGGAACTGTATTTTGGATACAAATAAGACAAGGAGTAACAAGGTTCCTTTACTCGTAGCACTCATTCCGTATGACGTCACGTGTTTATAAACTGACGTTTTATCTAAAAAACCATTTTATATCAGATTTTGTATCACGGAATATTGTAATAATTACATTCGTAATATTTTTAAAATAAAAAAATCGAGTGTTCATCCCTTTTAGTATATATTTTTATATACCTAAATATCATACATAACGCCGGAACTATTCGTTACTACCCATGCAAATAAATATAAGAAAAGTAAAATATAAAATAAAATAAAACGCAAAGTAAGCTATAAAAAAAGTTCTGCGGTGTGTGAGATTAGATAATTATAATTATTATTTTACTTGTAAATAATTTTTATGAATGACGAAACTTTATAATAATACTTAGGATTTTAAATATTTTTTTGTTATGAATTATAACATAATATTTATGCAAATAACAATGCAATAATGTAGCGTCCATATTAAGTGGTATTTCAGTTGATATGTATAGTTTAACTGGTACGTAACTTTATGGAGTAAGTTTTAAGTCATAGTAAGAATGATTATAATTATGTCAGTTATTTGCCGACCTTGATCGAAGTGACTAAAACAATTACACATAATCATTAACTATTTAAAATCACTACATAGTAACAAAGAAAGAAGCTTTCCGCTTTCTGTCCCTATGTTTGCTAAGATCTTTAAAAGTACGCAACGGATTTTGATAGGGTTTTTTTTTATAGATAAAATGATTCCATACGAAGGTTTATCAGGTCACGCGGACAAAGTCACGTGTGGCTGCTAGTTGAAGAATTAACAATGTTTTTATCACAATTATAGAAATTATATGGAGTCATGTAGTCATAATAATAATAATTGTAATGAGTACTTATCATCAAATCTCAATTCAAAACTTGATAATACATATTTCATCAATATAGGATGTTAAATGGCCCTGATCAAAGCCTAAGGCTACGCATTCCACACATCTTAACAGAAGACCAAATAAAAATGTTGGGATGTTGTATTTTTCTTTAAAAAAAAAACAGAAAATAGTAGCACGCAATAAAACGCGCGCAACAGACCGCTTCTCTGTGTGTGTGACCCATGCGCGCACGCTGAAGTGTTTCAAACAAAAACTTTAAAAGTAATGCATAAAATTGGTTTTAAATTAAACCTCGAACTTTTTTTTGAGCTTTATTTACTATAAGGCTTTAAGATTTCCCCTGTATAAAGAAAAGAAAAAATTACCCAAATGCTGTGCAGAATACGAAATTTTCGACTTTGATCTGGAATTTTTTACACCTGTATGTACTTATTATAACCGATACTTCTCTGTGTTATTTTAACATTATCTTATATCATTATTTACATGAAGTAAAATAGTTGAGTGCCTCTCACATTTAATATGCCATTCAAATCTTATTCATGCGTAGTCGGTACCCATTTTCCGCTGATTCTAAACTCCGATGTAGTCTCAAAATATATATAAGATTATATATTAATATTAATTAACATTAATTTTAATCAATTTTGCTGTTATTCTTTTAGGAAAAATTTTAAACTTGTTTCGCATTAATAAATGTAATAATTAGAATGATTCTAAAGCGCATTACATACGTCTAAGACGCTGTAATGTTTTATCTTAAGATAAATTATAGCTTGCTCAGACCATAGCGGCCCCTTTCTTGGCGACGCTCTTAACACCTATCTTTAGAGTTCAATATTGCTCAATTCATGCGTCATCGTGGATTGAACTATCTAAATTATTGCATCGCTCGCCATCGGCAGGGAATTCATTCTCATACCTTATGCGTTTAAAAAGAAACTTTCTGTCGCCAGCCCTTGTGTTGTGGAATGAACTTCCTGCCGACTTCCACCCAATATATTATAGCATTGCATACATAAATAAATACATACAGTTTCCCCGAAGGGGTAGGCAGATGCATAATAGACGCCCACACTTCGCCATTTGTGTTATGCCTATTGTGGCTTACCGGGAATGTTCTGTTTGCCAGAGCCACATCCGTTAATCGGCAGGTACCACTTGCAGATGAGCTTGGAATAAAAAGATGATGGTAAGATTACTATTAATCCATTACATTAAGCATTGGGCTCTTTAAAATGTAAGTTAAACGGTTTGTAAAGGGTCGGCATCGCGCTAGCTATGCCAATGATGTTGCAAGCGACAAAAGACTTCGGTGACTACTTTTCATCAGATTTCTGGCATGTTTGAGTTCCACCTTGTGGTAATAAATACACTGTTTTTTTGGTATATTTTGCTTCATTTCATTGTATGTCTGGCTAATAATTAATCTTAAGATAACACCGTTGTCATGTGCGTTTAAACGTAGGTAAACGTAAACGTGTGTCAAAAAGCTAGGAGCCTACCAAAAATATGGTAGATTAATTGTATTAATATCGTCTTTTATTGTTATGTATACTATATCGGACATTTAAAATACAGGACTAAAAGCAAATGCTTGATAAGCTTAGAATTATGGAGCATGAATATAATTCATCTAGTGTAGTGTTAAAAGTATTTTTAATTAAAGAAATATGTAACATTTATGATATTTAACTTGTTAAGC
Organism: Musotima nitidalis; assembly: GCA_949126915.1. Lineage (NCBI taxonomy): Eukaryota > Metazoa > Arthropoda > Insecta > Lepidoptera > Crambidae > Musotima > Musotima nitidalis. Next base: position 7,017,869 of record OX421429.1, read on the forward strand.
GTATGTAGCCTAATTTTTGTATCAACGTTTTATTTTGACCAATTGCATTTGTAATGAAATACCTTACTTATATGTATGGTTAGATTAAGAATATATATTTTAGTGTGAAACTTTGTTCACCAAAGAAAACTTAGTGATTTGTCCAGCAATATTATAATATTATTCTGTAAGTTTATTTGACACCATAGATCAAGAGGAATAGCAAATGTCAATAATGACCAAGAAATTGATTGTTAATATAAACGAAATTATTAAGAAAACCATAGATGACATTATATGTATTCATGTCAGTTATATATGTATTCAACAATAAATACATAAGACTCATACAAACATAACTTAGGAAAAATATAAATAATATCTTACTAATATCAGAGGTATACAAGAAAATATGTAATCAACGTCGAAAAGATCCTCAGGAAAGAAATAGTCAAATTTCTTAACCAAAATAGTAGCGCTTAACATAATATACATGTCATGTAATAATCAGTGTGTTTGTAGATTTAAAGTACAATATGTGAGACAGGCGGATGTCGACAAAACCATAAGGGGCTTATTACAAAACAAGATCTAAAGTTAAACCAAGTTTTAAACTAGTGCTGTCACTTTTATTTAATATCATGAAGACAGTGACAGCACTAGTTTTAAACTTACAATATATGTAATACACAATCGAATACATAGATCATTTTCAATCTATCTAAAGTAACTAGGCTTAAAACTAGTGCTGTCACTTTTATTTGATACATCGTCTTCATTGATCTTGTTTAGTAATAAGCCCCTAAGAATTTAAATCTGTACCATGTTGGTAATGGATCCTTTAAAATAGGAAAATATTGCTTGAAAAAGACTTTACTTACAGTATAAAATATAGTAATTATGGCAGTTCTTACATACGACGGTAGATCAATTTTATAGTAATGTTTTTTATGCGTTTGACATACCTACGTATATGTATAATACTTAAATGGAATTACTTAGTTTGAAAATTTGAAATCTGCCGTTGATAATAGTTTCGTAGGTAAACAAAATATTTAGCGAATTTAATTGAATACAAAAAAAAGCAATAAAAAATGTTTCCTAGAAAAGGTACAATTTATTTAGTTATTTTGAACATTATATGTAAGTAGGCACTGCCAGATTTTTACCCATATTAAAATAAAGATATTCTTAATAAGGCAATAGTAGCCGAATGCCAGATTTTTACCCATATTAAAATATAGATATTCTTAATATGGCGATAGTAGCCGAAATAAATGCACTTTTGCTTTTAGTCATAAGTAAGTTTAAATAAATTTAATAATACCTTTTTTTACCAAAATATGCCTCGCTTAAGATTTACGTTATGGTTCATTGTAAATAATCGATATAATAATTATTTTTAGTGTGTTCTGGCATAATATTATGTTCTATATTACGTTCTTATGAAATAAGAACTGTTCTTTATAATGTAATAATAAACTTTTCACTGCTATGAAGGTTTTTATTTACCTTCTACATATCTTAACAAATTCGCACTTAAGACTAAGCACGCACGGACTTCATCTCGCGAACAAGAGGGCCTACTCTAATTCAAAGAAAACGAAACTTCGTTATACCTATCTCTTTCACTCTCTAGGCATTAATTACATTATCGAGTGAAATAGGTGGGTATAACGAAGTTTCGTTTTTAGTTGAATTAGAGTAGGCCCTCAGTTCTTCACGTCCACTGGGATTCGGGTCATGCAGGTCATACTGGTCACACATACCATGCGGATCCAGTTCGATAATTTCGAGAAAAAATAAACACGAAGTAATGTATTATACTCTTAGGTATTAGCCAATCGCCAAGGTGAACGAGATCTGAATATTTTGTTTCTTTCCCTTTTACAGATTGAAATAGTAAAACGGTGAAAACTTGCATGAGATCCTTCCATTCACACAAATTTAATGTCTCAGCTATAATCATACCGTACGTGTGAAATTGTCTGCATCAATCCATCTCTTCGTGGCTAAGCGGCGTCACTTTCTGGCTTAGTTGTTTGACGTTCGCTAATAATCAATGAATCCTTATTATATTCTCTATAAAAACTAAATTTGCTGCTTCTCAATTAATTAGTCTCGCACCGCGAAAAGTAGTTAAATATCGTAAATTTTGATTTTCCCTGTTGATTCTAAAACTCCATAGAAACCTATAGTAAACTCTCAACTACTTTACTGGGGTTTGACTTTGACACTGTACTTGACTTGAACTTAACTGTGGCTAAATATGGATGGCGAATATTTAAAGGAAGAAGAATATTTTTATTGAAAAAATTAATCAAACAATATCACATACACAAAACAAATAACTTTACAAAATATGTAATGTTACCTGTCAAAAGGGCGATACATTAGCGTAATACTGCTGCATCTACTATAGCGCTGGTGTTCCTGCACCGCTCGACTGCTGTAGGTTACTGCATAAATGACAAAAATGCTGCACAATGTTGCAAACAACTAGAATTAACAAAATACTGAATGATTTCATACAAACAGAATAAAAATCTAGATACACAAACGTTCTATAAATTAATAAGTTACCAATTTCGTTACAAAATTGTGCTTTTAGTGAAATTCTAATGGCTTCCGTCGCTTCGAAAGATTTTTTTTAGTTATCTATTTTTGTTTGTTTTGTCAGGTTCAGAGGAACGTGTTGCCCTGTCGAGAAACTTTGTCCACTTTGTTGGGTGTCTGGTTACCACTTAGCGACATTGCATTCCTCACCGGTTTTAGCGACAACAACTTTGAATAAAATAAAAAAAATCTACTACCGTTAAAAGTATTACTCGTCCCACTCATTAGTACTTAAGGTTCCTGATTATATACCTACTACATATCATACAAAAATATCAAGTCAAGTAAGTACTGAATAAATAGTTAGACATTTAAATGATTGAATACTAGCTTTTGCCCGCGACTTCGTACGCGTGGAATAGTGACTACCGGCAGATTTTTGGTTTTACCCACATAGTTACCGATCTCGCGGGATTTTTGAGAAATCCCGCTCCCGCGGGATTTTCGGAATAAAAACTATACTTTGTCCTTTCTCGAGTTCCAAACGATGTCTGTACCAAATTTCACACAAATCGGTTCAGTAGTTTAGGCGTGAAGAAAAGACAGAAAGACAGACAGAGTTACTTTCCCGCTTATAATATTAGTAGGATCTTCTCTTCTTTTGTCGTTTGTATGAAACCTCCCCAAAATATAACAATTTTGACATTTTAGAATCTCTCAGAAACAATCCGTAGGTTTTAAGTAGACATCTCGTCATTTATCATTTAACAACAAATATATATGCCTAAATTGCTATATTTAAACAACTTAAATTTTCAAAACTTATTGCTCAAGTGCTAAGATGATATTAACATTGTTTAATTTAGTAGAATTAGAACACAGGTTAGAAGGTTTAACAAGAAATAAAAAGATATAAGTATAAAAAAATTTATATTATATTATAGTTTGTTAAATGTGTATTCGTATATAATTAAATTCTTTGGTTTACATAAGTATATTTTAAGCGTTGTTCATAAGATTTTCGGAAGGGTAACCTCTCATTTCGTAATAATTCTCCTTGTATCCATACTCGCAATATTGCATTGGAGTGATGTCGTTAGCCTCCTCAAAACCTCTGTCATCGTAGTCATTCTCCGAATAATCCTGAGCGTAGTTCTCGTTTCGATTGTCATTCGAATGCAAGTCGGCATTCGATGATTGGCGATTGTTTGATTCATTTGATTGCTCCTTTATATTCCACCTTTGCGATATGGAACAGCCAAGAGAGCCGCCGTGTTGAAATGCGAATGGCCATGCCTGTAAACGAAATAAAAGTAAATATTTAATTATTAAAGTTATCAATAATTAAGACTAGTATATTATTACCCCTAAACGGATTTTTAATTCCGAGTCTTGTAAGCGGGGAGTGAACCCGCCTTTTAGCAGAACGTCATGGACGGGAGCGCTTTGTACCGTGCTTACTCCACGGTATAAAGCGCCTTAATTTTTTTGCATTTTGCATCAACTGCTTAGCATCGGGCAGGATGTAGTCGTAGATAGAAAATTCTTTATTGTAAACCAAATGAAAAATAAAACAAGAAAACAATTGCAAACGAAAAGTTATACAATTGGCGCCCTTATCGCTTACATCGATTTCTTCCAGGCCACCTTTAAGCATAATGACATGTCATATTACAATTTTAAAAAGCAAGATCTGAAAGGTTTTTAACGTAGTCCAAATAAGCGCAATCATATCGCAACAATAGATTGATTTATTACAATTTGTTCTCATAAATTTAATCACACACAAAAATTACATTGATATGCAATGTCCTACTGCTGAGCACGGACCTGCTCTCACAAATCAAGGTGAGACAGATTCTCATAATCCACTATGCGGACCCAGTGCAGAGTGGCAGAGCCAAGTGTGATGCGGCCTGTTGTTAAAAATGTTTAAGCCGATCGACACTCTTCCTTGGCTTAAGGACTCCCACATTAAGTAATAATCAGAACGCCTCAACGTGCTTTATGGGGCAAGAAAGCGCTCTATCTTAAATGCCACACAATCGGAAATCCATCCAAGGAATGATCTCTGCGAACTATGCCAATATTTGGTAATCGTTACCAATCATCTAGTATATATCGCAAATAAAAGATTTAGTTCAAAACGATCCATACGAGACGAAGCTTGTGAATATCGAATTTTAAAGTTGGGTAAGTTTATACTTAAAAAGTTTACTTAAAATAATATTTTTTGTTAGGTTTGTTTCATAATCTCAATTCTCAGCCCATTATCGTCCCACTACTAAACACGAGCCCCCTCTCACATACCAAGGTGCGAGGGAATTATAAATCGCCAAACACATTTAATAGAATATATGTACTTCGATTTCATTTGTAGTTTTCATCTTGTTACCGAATAAAATGGTATATTATAATACGGCCGCCTATATATTTAACTTTAACTATGTAAGTAATTTATAAAATTTATTTCAAGTTTTTATGGCCACTCGGAAGAAGTCGTGAGCGACCGCTAGTGGGTCATAAGTTTATTACTAAAGACCTCCCAGCCAGATGAAATGGCGTAGAGTGTGAAGAGCCAATTTATAGCGACACCATCGCATTTTTTATGTCCAAACAAACACTGCACCCACATGTTCAGAGTATTCACATCAACAGATTGAAACAATAGAAAACAGTATAAGAACAAACGAAAATGTGATGGTTATAGGAAAGGCCCTTTTACAAAGAAATTTTAAAGATATTTATTTATTTATTGAATAAAGAATGATAATGATTAATGATAGTGCTGCAAAAAAAACATTCCCTGATTGATTGAAAGTATTTAACAGTTTCTGTGGGAGATACTGTTTAAATCTCTGTTATTTGAGAATAAGCATAAACTAGTTGTACCTGCCCCTGCCACTAGGCTCTAAAAATTAACAAATCTTTTAAAGGTCAATATACAATTCTACAATAAAATCTCCAGCAGCAATTAAGCCTAAATAATAAATTTAAATTAACAATAAAACGCAAGCTATCTTCAAAGGGATACTATTCTATCATAACTATATGGCAGACAATAATGCTTGGGATACATAATATAACAGTGCCCGCTAAGCGGCAATTGGCGAAGTGTGGGCGTATAATATGCCTCTGCCTACCCCTTCGGGGAAACAGGCGTGAATGTATGTATGTATGTACTATGTTGCAGATAAAAAAAATTGGGATTAAACTGCCGTTTCATACAGGCTATTCTAATATGAATGACTTAAAACAAGAATATTGTTAATGTTATATTAAATTACATTGTATAGATATAAAAAATTAAAAAATAAATAAATAGCTTCCCAGACAAACGAAGATTGTAACTACCCAATTGATAATTTAAAAGAGCATAGCCTGTGAGTTTCTTACTAGTTCCTTACAGAGCGGTGGCTCGGAACTGGCACTTAGATTCACTTACACTTAAATATTTTTGTTTTTTAATTGTTTTGTTGCATGTAAGTGAATCTAAGCTTTGTGATTTTAGTGTAATCATATTTCGATTTTTTTTTGTATTTATATTTAATTTTGACGTTTTCAAGTACTATGTAATAGTTTATGGAATAAAAATATTTAAACTTTAAACCTTTTGAGTCACGAATCCAGTATTCAGGCACAGTGAAAATTCCATTGTTTCTTGTCTCCTAGAAGTCGTATGTCACAACCTCACAGATTAATCTCTCTCTCTATAGTCGGTCCCTCATGTCTGAGGATCGTGGTTAGCATCGGAGTAACATCTGGAGCGAATGATCTGCTTCCACCGGTTCCGATCCAGCGCGTCTTTCACGACCGCGTAGAATTTGGAGGACGATGAGTCCCTCACTTGATCAGATTAATAACGAACGATTAATATAAATATACCTATAAAAAAATCTGGGAAGGGAATTCTGATATTGCATATTTTGAAATGATGTCAATAAAATAAATATTATCATACCATACTGCTAGATGTAAACTCTTAAAAAAATATGTTTCGGTGACATTTGGTTTTGGACAGAAGATTGAAAACAAAGCTTCGTACAAAATTGGGTACAATATAAGACATGCCAGAGCCAATAAGTATATAAAACTGTAATTTGCGTTCAACCATGTTCAAAGCTCATTAAGAGGCAACCGACAGGACCCAAAATAAGTTTAATTGTTCAAACCAGCCACCATTTGCCGATAACATAATTAAACACTTTACATTTAGCAATAATAAGGCCTGTAATCATCTTGTAAACGAGACAAAGCATCATTCGGGAAACAATAAAACCCATGCCTCTTAAATGAGTGAAGATAAATTTATTTATACTCCTAACAGCTGCAAACTTTTGGTCAGCGCAGGATGGACCGTTTGTTGTTACAACCTTTTTTATTCTATCTCCTATAGCTTTTTGGCTTTATTTATGTTTTACGGAAAGAATGGAAGTGACTCTTTATTTTTTGACACGAAGAGGTTTGTTTGTTTACTATGTTTTACGAATTAGAACACACAAGATGACAGGAGGTCGAATTACTAGAAAAAAAATTACTATTTTGTTTTGTTATACACACATACAGATTATAATTTGTTATAGGATTCTAAATTGATTTTAAGTATTTGTAGTTCATGTTTTGAAAATAATAAGAAACCGACGTCCTTAAATACACATGTTATAAGTATTTTGTTCTAGGTTCAAGTACATTTTTATAAATATAATACTGTAAGGTTTGTTAAATTGTTTTATTTGTAAACTCTAGTATGCTTTTCTTATAACGGTTTTTAAAATTCAAGTGAAACGATGTAAGCCTTCGGTCTAGTAATATTTAATTTCAAAAAAGCAAACGAAAAAAAAATGGCATTGAATATATCTTTAAGCAGTTTTAGAAACTCTATTTGAAGTAATAAACCTGTTAAAATTCTGATGAAACGATGGAAATCTTCGGTCTTGTAATATTTCTTTTCATAAAAAGCAAACGGGAAAATTCGCATAGATTATTTCTTCAGGCAGTTTTAGAATCTCTATTTTAAATTAAAACCTGAAATGATCGTATTGTGTTCTTATGACAATAGTGTGGTATGTATTCGTTAATTAATTTCTAATACCCAAAAAACTTTTTTTCTCTACTTTTTTTCCAGATCATCACTTAGCAGTGTTAGTGCCAAACTAAGCGGAGCTTGCACTACTGGAACTAGAGAAATAGCTTGTAACCACATATTTAGATATACCTAATACATAGGACACACCCCAGATTAGATCATATTCATGCGCACAAAGAAAAAAGGTCAAACCTATGACCTCAGAAGCGGAATAATACAGATATACTTAAACTAGTACTAGTTAAATATTCTCCACCTACACCTTTTGGTTACCTCCACTACATATTATCAGTCGGCAAAATATTTCGATACTCAAGATTTTTCAGATTACAATGTGGTACTTAGTGCTATCTGTCGAACAGTTTAGCGTTATTCTTCTAAAGAAAGGCTAAATGATCAGATCAAAAATTTTAAAGTATTCAGATTAAAAAATCCCATATCAATTACGAACTCATGCTTCCAAATTGTCTTCAAGCTAGTTAAAAATGCATATGGTACGGCTTTTTCTACAAAATTCCACTGAAAATCCTGAAATGATTTGTGTACGGGCTGCGGTTAGCTCGTGCCGACACGACGAATTAACGCGGTGACAAGTGTGACAGGAGATATATGGCGAACGATTATGCGGGACCCCCAAAATGGGCGGGGGACTTAGTCAAATGCTCGTTATACTGTGTGACAGATTAGTGTGCGTAGAGGTTTGATGTTATTTATTTGTTTGTATAAGGATTACAACAGTGGGTACCTAGTAAAAATATATATAAACTAAAATTTTATGAGTTGCTCACGGCTCTTACAATTTTCGTAGCGCATAGGTTTTTTCCATTTAAATAGGCTAATTTGACACTATCATACTGATAACAACTAGTTAGATGGTACAGGGTGCTACTTAACACAGGGAATGTAAAAAGGTTTGATGTTATTTATTTGTTTGTATAAGGATTACAACAGTGGATACCTAGTAAAAAAATATTTAAACTAAAATTTTATGAGTTGCTCATGGCTCTTACAATTTACGTAGCGCATACGTTTTTCATTTAAATAGGCTAATTTGACACTATCATACTGATAACAACTAGTTAGTTGGTACAGGGTGCTATTTAACATTCCCTGATATTCCAGTTTTAATAGGTAAAATAACTTTAATAAGAGCTCGTAGATTCAAATCCTGCCAAAGCAAAAGTCTGGTCGAAGGTCGAGATTTTTGTGAGTATGACTGGCAAACGTCTATTCTTATACTTACGTTTGACAGGATATATTATTGGCTTGCCCCATTCCGGTAATAAGAAATAGTAAATAATTTCTATAAATATCGAATATCAAATCTTTATTGCAGACTAAGTGTAGATACAAAAATATTAACGTAGAAATAGCACTTTTCGGACAGAGCAAAATAGAGCGCTGGGGTAATAGGGGGGTACAGATAAACTATCAGGTAGGCTATAAATCGAGACCACCATCTTAAGTGACATAAAATATCTAATAACTTATAGATTCAAGAGCGGCGATAGCCCGGTGGCGAGACCCCTTGCCTATAAATTCAGATGGTCTCGGGTTCAAACCCTGGCACCCGAAGCACCTATGACTTTTCGAAGTTATGTGCGTAATTATCGCTTTCTTCGTGCCTCGGAAAGCATGTTATCCGTTGATCACGGCTGTCACGAACATTAATGACAGTCGTTATTAGGAAGTCAGTGCCTTCTAACAGACTGACAGCTGGTTTAACCACATAATGTTTCCCTCTGGGTTGCGGAGGTCAGACGGCAATCGCTCCACGTAATAACTGAAAATCAGTCAAATCTGGTTGAACCAGTGAGCAGACCCTGGGTCCTAAGCTTAAATCTAGGGCAACCGGGATAATGCTAGGATATGATGACTAATAGACTCTTTTAGATGAACGGCGTCTCAACAATTCGCACTCATGTATTCGTACATATGCATTCCCAATAGAAGATTTTACCTTTATAGGTAAAATCACCACCAGCTTGACTAAGTTTCGGAACACTTTTGACTCACCAAGCTAAGCAGGCAAGCAGTGTCTACAGCAGAGGCGCTCTTAATACGATGCAGCCTTAAAAACTGAATAATATGCAAACGGAATTACCTTTTTACTATTTTATTATCATCAGCGTATAGCACTCCACTAGCTAGTCCAGACATAAGTATGTCCTTTTAACTGAATATCATTTGGCCAAATCCATCGATGCATTTAGATAATGAGCTTAGACTTCAAAATAAGATACTAAAAAAATCTAACATTAAGATGCACCTGCATCTGGTAATCCGAATTTAGTTTACGTGGCGGTCTTAAGCTGCGTGAAGACCATCCCAAGCCCAGTCGTGGGACGTTAGTAGGTTAACCTGATGATGATAACTTATAGTATCAATCGATCCAGCTATGACCAGGTAGGTATGTGACCAGAATTAATCTCACCAAGCTAAGCGGATGCGGCGGCGTGTGCGCAGATCGGGGCTCATGTAGCAAAGCGCGGAGATGCGCAATGTACGACGCTGCCAGTCTCAACGTGTCCAACTTTGATAGCTTCGTGTCCGCTGGCACCCAGGGTAGCGTTGTCTTCAGCCTACATAGTAAATAAACTTGGGTAATAGAAGATTCAGGTATAAGACCCTTCTATATTAATCATTTTGCCAACTAGCATCTTCTACAATAGCGGTAGATATTAGATACAGCTCAGTTGGGGCAGCACTGAGTTTAAAATGTAACAAGCCTAGCGAAATAACAAGTCTAGCACATGCAGGGCCTTTTAAATATAATAGTGACCATGTACAACTATCTCTTTTAAACGATTCTGCCAACATTCAGCTACCAACAATAGCGGCAGATAATTTGATACAGTTTAGTTTAGGCAACTGTGTTTGTAATGTAGCTAGCGAAATTGTTAACCTACACAGACTGTCCCTTTATACTGTGTGAAGTTCTGAGTTCAGTAGAATTTTTCTTAAATGAAACAATACTCTATTATGTGAACTTTACTTCAATGGCACAATATTGATCATGTACTAATCTTGTAAACATTACGACTACGAGTAATCTCGTTCGTCCCGTTCGTTCGATAAAATAAGGCTTATTTCCTTTTTCTTTGGTCTAAAGTCTAAAGTTGCTTATACTCCTACATACTTTTGATATTAGTTTAATAAATTATATTTATTTATTTAATAAGGTACACCAACAGCATCTCAATTTACCTGCAAAATGCTTTAGACAGCACCCTCATCCTAGCTCGTTCGCGTGCATTCGCAGCGTTTCTGTGCTGCGGCTCTTGCGAGCTCCGTCCTAAAATTATAAAATCAAAAATAAAACCCCTACAAAAACAAATAAGAGATCTTTCATTATCTACACGACGTTAAAGTGTTCCAAAGAAACCATATACTTTTCGAGATTAAAACAGTTAGTGATTGAGATCTTTCATTACACGACGGTATTTCATCTTCCTTTACCGCCACTTTAACGTAACGTAACTTTTGTTGTTTTTGATGAATTTTTTGTCGACTGCTTCCTTACTTTGGAAGGCACGCTTAGTCCCCGGTTATCACTAAAGTAACTGACAAGTATATAATTATCTTTTTTCTCAACAAAAGAAACAAAACCCCGTACATTTCATGCTAACATCTTCTCATAGTCATAGTCAGATTTCTTATTAGAAAAGTGGCGCTCCAAGTGCTTCGGAAAGAAGCCTATATTGAAGAAATTAGCTACAATTATTGAAGCGTTTCTTTAGTTGAGTTGAATTTCCTACATTTTATAATTCTAATAAATTTACCACAAATACAAACAATTCTTATTGGTCTAATGGAATATGTCATATCAAAACCCACCAAGTATTGTGTTCTGTAATCTAGACTATGATCACTCGTAGAGCAAAGTGTAACAACAAAAACTTACAGCAATAGAGCAAAGCTTTAAGTACATAATTAATTGTAACGTAAATAGTTTGTGCTCCAAGTAGGTAAAACTGATATGAATGACTTAATGATAATAAATGTAAATATATAATCGATTGTAAAAACCTCTATATACCGTATACGAGTATATCATAAAATTATTATATAAATAACAAAAGAATTAAATTCATTAAATAAAAATAAAAATAAATATATTCTCAAATGGCCGTGATGTCAAAAATATTTAACAATCAATAAATCACTGATTTTGAAAATTGGAATTTCGGATCTTGAAAAGTCGTTTCAAGAGGATTCATTAAATCTGCTCTTACCTAGTGCCTACTTAAAAACGGAATTCCCTTTCGAAGGTAAATTTTATGCAAACTTATTTCTATTTCTTAATTTAACATAGTAAATAATTCGATAATATTAATAGATTTTTTGCATCAGAATTAGTGTGTGTATTAGGTTTTTAGGAAACTTTATCTAATAATCTTTTAGAATTTATTGATTTATTTCATGTTTTAACTATTATTACAATTTTTAACTTGAAGCACTTTAAATTAAAAAAAAAATTATGTCTACCTATCTCTTTACATGTGCGCAAAATTTTACATTAAAGTAATCTTTAAAATAGAGAAGTCCATTTTTTCATTGGAATCGCAATTCTTGTTTGAGGTATTTACTATGAAAATTTGTAAAGCATTACTTTACCAGAGTTAGATTGTGTGTCGTCGAAAAAAAAGTCGTCTTCGTCACCGTCATCCCTCTTTTCAACCGAAGGAGATTTATTCAAACGTTTTCTAGGCATTTTGGTAACACTGATTCACACATTTCAAACACCATCACTAAGGCACATATCTAAAAAGTTTTAATGTCTCTTGAATATTTTAATGTTAAATCTCTTCAGTGATTTATATTTCTTTAAATATTTGATGCGGTTAGATCCTGTCTATACTCTCGGCGTTTGTAATTTGTGAATGCGAGCGCAAGGCGGGCGTCGCATACGCATCTTTGGGCGGCGCTTGCGCACGCCCCTCCTTGAAATTATTTCAAGACCTACCCTATATAGAACATCAAAGGGTTTTGGTTGAAAAAGCTGTTGCTATGTACAGACTATGAGGTAAAGTCGTTGATCCATTAGTATGACTTATTTGTAGTATTAAGTACCTACATACTGTATCATTCGTAATGCACGAACATTAAATTTAGATGAAATAATAAACAGCTTTCGATGTCTGAAATTTGTTGTAGGTTGATAGGTACTGCTGAATAAATTCAGTCTTATATACTTTTGGAATAAATAAGTCAACAGAGTAATTTGGCAATTAATAATCATATTAAGGTTAGTTGAATATTTTTACATAACGTTTAAATAAAAATATTTGAATTGTCTGACTTAAGAAAAATAGTAGACATAAACCCTATATTCGACCACTATAGAAGACGATCGATATGGCGTGGTAGGGAGCTCTCCGCTTCTGAGATTGTGGGTTCGATTTCCACACAGGCCAATCTATGTGTGCATTTATTAAAATATTTTTTCTGGTCTGGGTGTTTTGCTATGTATATTAAGTTGTTGCATGTATTTGCAATATTTATATATATGCTTATCCGTTATTTAGTATCCATAACACAAGTTATTAATGATACTTATCTTGGAACTAAATAATTGGTGTAATTGTCAGAAATATTCGTTTACTATTTATTTATGACTTCTTAGCGGGAAAGCATCATGTCTGCAGTTTGGTTTTATTTTGTAAAATTTGTGATATTAGAACTTTAATGTGTACTAACGGTGGATTATTAATTAGCCGTTAAGTATTTGTGAACGTACACGGATGTTGGTAAATGAATCAAATCAAGGCAACATCAGTTTTCAAATTCTCTCAAGAAGTCAATGTGAGATCTCGGTATAGTTCCACATTTTTACTGAGGAGTCAGGGGTTTAGGGGAGGGATTCTCATTTATTTTGCATTCTATATTATTAATATATCATATTCTTGACTCTGGCTTAATTTTCAAGACGCACAAAGCTATATTTAAAAAAAAACTCTACATGTGTAAATAAATAAATATTTTCTGACAATTACACCATTTATTTAGTTCCAAGATAAGTATCATTAAGAACTTGTGTTATGGATACTAAACAACGGATAAACATATTTAAATACTTTATTTTTTGTAAATACATACTTAATATACAGAGGAAAGCACCCAGACCAGAACAAATATTCATGTTCATGCACACAAAGATTTGTCCTGTGTGGGAATCGAACCCACTGGAGTGAAGTGTAGGTATACTGACCTCCACGCCATATCGGTCGTCAATAGCTTACGCCCCAGTAAGTTTAATATTTTTAATTCTCTGGGCTTATTTGTAAGTTGCAAAAGAACGTCAATCATTATGTTTAATGTTTTCTAATAGAGGCAAAAGCACCTTAAATATTTATTTGTACTTATTTCTTTATTTAATTTATGTGTGTGCGTGTCATGGAATCTGTTTTGGAATCCTGGAATTTTTTTGCGAAACACTTCGGCGAAACAACTGTTTTTTTCCCGCAAGATTTAACATGAAAATACACTGTTTAAACGTTTACTTCCTACTTCATTTCATTTGTAGTAGTACGAAAAATAGGAAATCACCTATGTAAAAAACAATAATTTTTATTTCTATGTACTTAGTAGAATTATGTAGTAGTAGGTATGTAGCAGTAGGTAGATACTAAGAGTTCATTTATGAAGTTTTATTTATGTAGGGTATACGTGGATAATAATATGAAGCGCTCGTAGCTCTGCGGTGCTCGGTGGTCGGAAACGATCACCGAAGTACAGCAGAGTTTACAGAGGTCAGTCCTTGGATGGGTGACCGTTTGTGTGGCATTTGATATCGAGCGCTTCCGTGCTTCGGAAAGCACGTTAAGCCGTTGGTCCCGGTTATCACTAAATGTGGTAGTCGTTAAGCCATGTTAGAGGCCTAATGGGCGGCTTGATAAATTCTAACAGCAGGACGCCATACACCTGCCTTTTTTTTATTTTTTATTTACGTCGGTAACAAAATGCATTTACGCACTGTCTCTGTCTCTCGGCCAAAGGGGGACCGAGAGAGGTGTGTGGGACTCACCACCGGCAGACACGACCGCCAGCAGTAATCCCCACTAAAAATCTTCCAACGACGCCCGCCGCTTGTTGAGAAAGAGGCGGGGCGCCAGTACCTGGGTTGCAGCTCTGACACCCCGCCCGCGGCCAACGTCCCCCGGACCAAAACCGGGAGGACCTCCTCAGAGAGACGCAGTGGACGCGCCCCTCCTACCTCCCTGTGCGACCATAGCGTGTGTGGCCGACTCCGCCCGCCGAATGCGCCCTCCACAGGTCCCTCTTAGTTTCCCCCCCGGTAGTCAGTACTAAGGGCACCCAGAGTCGCCAATCTCTGGGTGTTACCTTTTCCCTAGCGCCTCCTGCGCCCTACCGGGAGGTACTTAGCCCCCCCACCACGACAAGGTGGAGACCAGTCGGGGGGGGCCATACACCAGCCTCCGCCAATCCGCACTGGGTCCGCGTGGTGGAGTATGACCCAATACCCTCTCACCTTGGTATGTGAGAGGAGGCTCGTGCTCAGTAGTGGGACGTTTATGGGCTGATATGAATATGAATAGGACTGGCATAGTAGATTACCGACAAAGTACGTAAATATTAAAAAAATACAAAAAATAAATGAATGATTATAAAAATACATGTACTTAGCATTCCTTAAATTCTGTAAACAATTCTGTAAATAGGTAGGTAGTTAAAAAATCATACTTTCTTATTTTTTGTGATATTTCGATGTGAAGCAATTAGCACCGTCACAGTTCCGTGAACTTGAGCCAGAGGGCGCGCTTCCGTGACACTTAATACTTTATTTGTCGGGTTTCTGCCTGACATGTGCCCCACACTCGTGTCACACTTCCATCTCTTGCTTTATCACCCTGGCTTAGAGTGCCTATCATAATCTTAATGTATTAGTAGAATTTCTCTTCTAGATATTTTTATTCAAATATTTTTCTTATTGCTGCACACTCTTTTAGGGACTACAAGGTCAAAGATCATAGGAATTTAGGTCATACCCGACCTTGTAGACCCAGTGCGGATTGGCGGAGGCAGGTGTGCCGTTTGCTCTTAGATTTTTTCAAAGCGCTTAATAGAGCCTCGAATATAAATCAACGACTACCACATATAGTGACACTTTTCTATAAGGTCAACTATTTAGAAAAAAAAAAATTTACGAAGGTAATAAAACTAAATACTTTATAAAAAAGGAGATAAATAATACTCTGTAATCGGCCAGACTTTAAATTCATAGGGTCATTGTGGCGTAGCGGACCCATGACATTTCGAAGTTATGTAAGTAATCATTACTTGCTACGTGCCTCGGAAAGCACTTTAAGCCGTTGGTCCCGGCTGTCACGAACAGTCGTTATTAGGAAGTCAGTGCTTTCTAACATCCTGACAGCTAGTTTAACCATAAAATGATGTTTTCCTCTGGGTTACGGAGGTCAGACGGCAGTTTCTCCATGTACTAACTGATTTCAGCCAAATCTGATTAGACCAGCGAGCAGACCCTGGGCTCTGAGCTTAAGTCTAGAGCAAACGGGATAATGCTAGGATATGATAATTAAAAAATACTTCTACTAATAGTGAATAGAAGTTTGTTATATATTACGACGAATATTATACGATTATACTTACGACGACTAAAATATCTGAATATTATGCATTTCATAATCATGTAGAGATGTAGGTATCTTAATCTTTATATTATTTTTTTACATGGTTATGAATAAACGTTTTTATTTCTTTCTTTCTTATAGGAAATAGAAGTATTAAAAGCATAAATGTAATTTTACT
The DNA here is from genome assembly GCA_949126915.1 of Musotima nitidalis. NCBI lineage: Eukaryota > Metazoa > Arthropoda > Insecta > Lepidoptera > Crambidae > Musotima > Musotima nitidalis. The sequence goes on from OX421429.1 coordinate 7,034,280, forward strand.
TGCTATACAAAATTTTAAGTATCATGCAACACTCGTATCTTGGGTGGATGAGAATTTGTTAGGAATTGATATCGAGCGATTCTCTGCTGCGGAAGGACAATTGATCCTAGTTATCACTATAAGATTTGGTAATCGTATACACAAGTTAGAAGCCATATCTAGTCTAATAGCAGGACGCAACACACCAGTATGACTTGCACAAAAATATGAAAGGAAGATAAAGGATTAATGCTCTTACTTATATATTTTGTTTGAAGTCAGTAGCGAGCGACTAATTGTTGGAGTGATCAAGTACACCGGTCCCAGTCGGCCGCCCCGACAGAGGTGTTACGGAACTGCTGCAAATAGGATGTAGCCAGGGATGTCAAATTACCTTTCTCAATCTATATATATATATTAGGTCGGGGAAAAAGTCTTTTCGCATAACGTAGGTATAAACTTATTATAAAATTTTTTTGACTGTACTATTTGTGTCTGGCTGGTTTTGGTAACATTAAAAAGGTTCCATTATAAAGAAAAGAAAAAAATAAAAAAAAGTTGTTTCCCGCTATTTTTCATTTGTTTTTCTCTCCGTAAAAATGAGTGAATCTAATGAAGAAATTCGATACATTTTAAAATTTTATTATAAAAAAGGCAAAAATGCAACTCAAGCAGTGAAAAAAATTTGTGATGTTTATGGACCTGATGCAGTGTCAGTAAGAGTAGCACAAATTTGGTTCAAACGTTTTCAGTCCGGAAATTTTGATGTTAAAGATGCACCTCGCTCTGGTCGCCCTGTTACGAATAAAATGGACGCCATTTTTGAAAGAGTGGAGCAAGATCGGCATATTAGTAGTTACGATGTAGCTGAAGAACTGGGAATTGACCACAAAACAGTTTTGACCCATTTGAAGAAAGCTGGTTATACAAAAAAGCTCGATATTTGGGTGCCACACGAGCTCACTCAAAGAAACTTAATGAACCGTGTACTCATTTGCGATTCATTATTGAGACGTAATGAAACCGAGCCGTTTTTGAAGAGATTGATAACTGGCGATGAAAAGTGGATCACGTACGACAAGAACGTGCGAAAAAGATCGTGGTCGAAAGTTGGCCAGGCTTCACAGACTGTGGCCAAACCTGGCCTAACACGAAATAAGGTGATGCTGTGTGTATGGTGGGATTGGAAGGGCATTGTTTATTATGAGCTTTTACCGCCCGGCAAAACCATCGATTCTGATCTTTACTGCCAGCAACTGATGAGAATAAAGGAAGCAGTCGAGAGAAAACGGCCGGAATTGATCAACAGGAAGGGTGTGGTCTTTCATCACGATAACGCTAGACCACACACATCTTTAGCCACTCAGCAAAAATTAATAGAGTTCGACTGGGAGGTCCTAGTGCATCCACCATATAGCCCTGACCTTGCGCCTTCAGATTTTCACCTGTTTCGGTCTCTGCAGAATTCTTTAGGTTCTGTAAGGTTGACCTCAAGAGAGGACTGCCAAAACTATTTGTCCCGTTTTTTTGATCAGAAGTCCCAAAGTTTCTACAGTAACGGGATAATGTCTCTGCCCACAAAATGGCAGAAAGTTATTCAACAAAACGGTACATATATATTGTAAATAAATGTAAATAAACTTTGAAAAAAATGTCTTGACTTTTCATACAAAAATACGAAAAGACTTTTCCCCAACCTATTATACTATTTTCAGGCTCTTTGGGAATGTTGACGTATCGACAGGTTACACTCATTCTTTCTTGAGACTGGAGCGGTTGACAGAAATTTAAGAAATTTTAAAGACATTGCCATAATTTTTGTTTTAAATGTTATAATTTCTCATTCGTTTTATTCGTTACCTGTTTCATTGTATTAGTTTTCGTTTGTTTTTTTGAATTTTTATTGTTCATATTTTAAAATAAAATATTCCGTAGTTTAATTTACAATGTTTAACTTTAACTTTATTTTATCTTGTGTTGTTTACTTTGATTTTAATTTTATTTTATTGTGTTTAACTGTTTATATCAAAATTATGTTTAAAAGATGATGTATGCATGATGTGTTCTCCTGTAACTGAAGGAGCATTTATGCTGAGGCTGGGACCTAGGTGACCTCACATCACATCACATACATATATATCGCACATATATTTCTTTAAATGGTGTATAGGGATCCTTTCCTAAGGGATCCTTCTAATACCTTAGGAACCCAAGCCAACCTTAACTGCAAGTAGTATATCTGTCGATCAACATACGAGGGTCTGGCAAACATAAAAGTTTCCGGTAAGCGGCAATAGTCTCGCCATCTGTAACGTGGGAGAGAATGCCTCTGTCTTCCCCTTAGGGGAAACAAGCGTGATGAAATGTATGTATATGTATGTAGCTTTTAAAAGACGTAAATGTCATTTTATTAATTGTGTTTGGCGCTCTCTATCGGTCAGTTGTCGAATTACAAAAAAGATCTTTAAGCTCTCAATGCATCGACATAAAGAAACTTGTGGCATAGTTAAAAAATTAATGGTTTTTTGACATTTACAATCAATTCTAGATATGCTATAGTATTTTTTTTGTTATAGTGTTCGTATTAAGTACCTCGGAAAGTATCTAACCATTAGTGAGGCATTTAATATTAAATACTCTTATGTGGTAGTAGTTGAGCTAGTAATGTAAATTTCTCCAAAAAGACTGTTGTTAGATTTTTTCAAAGCGCCCAATTGGGCCTGTACTTAACGATTACTAAATGTAATAACATTTAGTAATAACTAATAGTAGTGAGACAATAATGATCTGAGACAATGTCGATGGCAATCATAATATTATAAATACTGAGGCCTCTGTTTATTTGTTAACTTTTAACACTTAATGCGTAGAACCATTAGTATGCAACAATACAGATACTATGGATACTAAAGATAGTATGAAAGTAATTTGAGTCTCCCTGGATTAATTGCCCTTAATTTAATTATGTTAAATCATCTCTTTAGGGCGTAAAAGAGGGCTTGTAAGCATGCGGATGAGATCGATAAAGAATTAATGACTGATTTCTTAGCTTTTTTTTGTGCCTATGGCGCTTCTATAGATCCTGTGGAAGATCAATGGAGAGCACATCTCGGCTATTTGTGCAAAATAAATTACTTATCGACGCAATAGACTGTATTGGGAGTAAGTACGTGGACGAAGCCGCGGGCTGAAACAATATTCAACGTAAATTAATAACAACAAAGTAGTGACAACCCTAAAAACACAGATGGCACATCTCAAAGTATTGAGTTTTACGCTCCGACGAGATGCGATTCGTTTTAAGCGCCATTCTCGGGTGTGACTTACGACTCGCCCGACCCAATGTTTACTTAACAAATATTATTCCTTGTTCCATTAACATGAGTAATACAACCGGTATACAGATATAGTTATTACCAGAAAAGTATTTCTATTGATTTCAATTAAATTTACTACGAGTCGTGTACCTAATATAAGTCACTCCATGTCTCTGAGTCTTAGGGTCGAATAGTTACTTAGTTTAGTCATAGTTAGTTAGTTTTGTTTGGAGCAAATACAAAGGTTATCACATTTCGTGGCCTTTTTTTATGATCCCAGAAAATGCGTTATGCTCCTTAACACCCACTTTTCGCTCTTCCAGCGTCTACGTTTTCAGAACCGGTATGTACCGTTAAGTGGTATTACGAGCACGCGAAGTTAAGGGCTTCTGGCTTTTAATCTTCAGCCTGAGAAGCGTGGTCACCTCGAGAGATAATAATTACACGGAATGGTCACCATTCCATTACGAACATTTTGCACAGATTGGGAGACCTGATCTTCTTCTGGAGAGAGGTGGGCTGGCGGTAGTGATCAGATATGGTCGCAAAGGCTCACGCACAATGGTCCATAGCAAGGACTTAGTGCGGAAACCACCACCACTAACATAGACGATAGAATAGTCACCAAATTTTTTAAACCTTCTCTTGCTTACAATGGATTTTCATTTTGTTGAGCTGTGAACTGTTTTGCTCCATTTCAGAACGAATATTATAATATTTCAAGTGTCAGTGCCAGCATCAAGTGATGTCAATGTCAAAAATGTTTAGGTATGTCTAAATCGTACTCAAAAAACTTGAACGAAAAGCAGTTTATTTATTTTACGATTACATTAATATTCAAGGTTGAGAAATTATTTTAAATTATAATTATCCATGTATACAAATTAAAAAATGTTACCAGGGATTGGTGTTTTTGGTACAGGCGCAATAGCAAAAGTTTTAGTGCCATTCCTTAGGGAAAAAGGATTCTCCGTGGAAGCTATATGGGGAGTAACGTTGCAAGAAGCTGAACTTACTGCTAAAGACCTTAAGATACCATTTTTCACAAACAAAATAGATGATGTTTTATTAAAGAAAAATGTTAATTTAGTTTTTATAGTGTGTGCTCCACATTTGCATGCCCAAATATCGGTTAAAGCGTTGGGTATTGGTAAACATGTTGTCTGTGATAAGCCTGCTGGACTTTGCCAGGCTGAAGCATTGAAAATGGTGCGTGCTGCTCAGTATTATCCAACATTAATATCTATTGTCAATCATTCTTTAAGGTTCCTACCAGCTTTCATCCATATGAAGAAATCTATCCATGAAGGATATTTAGGAAACCCCGATGATCTCACGCTCATTGATGTAAGAGTACAAATGGGCCCTTTAGTAGGAGACACTTACAACTGGTTGTGTGATGATACCATGGGAGGTGGTACTCTAACATTAGTCGGCAGTCATGTTATTGATTTAGTTAGTTTTCTAACAGGACAGAAAGTGATTAAAGTACATGGAGTACTACGTACATTTGTTGAAGAAACCCCCAAAGTTAATGGGATCCGAAAAATTACAGCACCAGATTTCTGTACATTCCAGCTACAAATGGACAAAGGTTTATTGGTAACAGCAACACTTAATAACCATTTACCTGGGCCCTGTTTCAATCAAGAGATCTATGTCTGCAGTAAGAAAGGTTATTTAGTAGTAAGAGGAGGGGACCTGCATGGTAGAATACATAAGAACTATACAAAAAGTATTCCTGAAGAAGAAGGAAAAAGGTCTCATGAAAAGGAGGATGTTATCTATGTCGATGTTGAAGATTTAAGTTGTGCATCCAGTGTTGTTCCTAAGCCATATGTGAAGGGTTTATGTAAGATGATAAGTGCATTAAAAGAAGCATTTTTACCAGTCAAAGAACAAATGGACTGGATTAAGGAACCAGTAAAAGCTGCAGCATCTTTTGAGGATGGACAGAGAGTACAAGCAACAATGGAGGCATTACGTCAATCTAATGAAGATGGCCGATGGATTTCAGTACAACTCTTAACAGAACCTCCAGATCCTAACCCTGCACTGTCAGCAGCAGTGAGAAGAACTGCCATATCTTTACAATAGACTTAACAGTAGAATAAACAGAAATATATGCCATTATTATGTACCTTTTGTTATAGTTATAAGCTACAAACAGATTGTATAATTAGTGCTTCTACACAGAGGTGGTATCATGTTGTAATATTTCAGGAGCAACTGACTTTTTTAAAATATAGAACCATACTAATTTGAAGTGATTGTTATAAAATGTTTTATCTATAACATGATTAATCAAGTAAAAGGTTTGAAAGAATTTCATAAGTTTATAAATGGTATTAAGTGTAATGTAATGTTATCTTCACTTTTAAACTTCTGTGTGGTAGCACCTTTAGTAATCTACTCATAATCTGTGTTGTGTAAACCTTTTTAATGGACACTATGTCTAGCCTGCAGCCCAATTTGGATTTCAGTCACCTACATAATATATTCAATTTGGGCACTTCGAATGTTGAGATAATTTAAAGCTAATGCACCCATTAAGAATGGGGCAAGAAACTCATGTAGTTTGTTTTTTTGACCCTAACATAAGCTTTATTGCTTGCGACATTCCTCTATCTGATAGTTCAGATATAGAGTTTATGGGAATACTGCAAATAAATAAAATGCAGTCAACATACATATAATCACGCCTGTTTCCCCAAGAGGTAGGCAGAGGCATATTATACACCCACACTTCACCAATTATATGTAATAAATGGCGAGCCTATTGCCCCTGACCGGGCAGTTATATTCGCCAGAGCCTCATCCGTTGATGCACAGGTGAGGTTGGCTTGGGCTCCTTAGGTTTTGGTATGATCCCGATACGACCAATTACAGTCAATCTGGCTTTAAAGGCATTTATAATGATGTATGTGTGTTACTGTGTGAAACTGTGTTACTTTTGTAAATAGCTATAAGTTTATAAAACTTGAAATATGTAGGTCATGGAACTATTTTCATTTGATTTTAGTCTGTTGCTAAAAACTCAAAATCAAATAATTTGTGTGAATTACTATATTAATTATACCACTTGAATTCTGTTTCATTATGATCTATTATTGTGATGATTGCTTAAATATTATAATTTAGTTTGGTATCTCAACATTCTGACTGATGCTTCATTTATTAACTTCAAGGGTATCTAGAAAACTACATTAGGGAAAATAAGTCACTTATAATTTATTGTACAAACCTAGATAACAAAAATAGTATTATCTTATTTTAAAATTGTTGTGAATTATTTTCATTATATTCTATTTAATTAGGATAGTATCAATAAAACGCTATTTAGAAGTTCTCTATATTATTTTTAAATTCTTATTGCCAGGTATAAATCCATTTGATTGGAGTTCTCATAAGATTTGGTATTATTCTCAATTTCAAGTTATATATTTGAAGTAAGGTTAGCATCCAGAATACAATGGATAGTGGGTAAGAGCTGCCATATCTTCATAACCTGATTGCAGGCACTTTAATATCTGACTAGGTTATTACCAAAAACAATGGTTTAAATTTAAAGGTTAAAAAAACAAAGACATTTCTTATAACAATATTATAATTAGAAATGCAACAGATAACATCAATGCCACTGCATCCAACATATTACACAATCGTATGGTCTTTCACTATTGTCACTATAAAAGTTTTTAACTAACATAACCAGAAATTCACAGACGCTCAAACTATTCTAAAGCACAACCTACACTAGTTTAGTTTTCAATTTTCGCCAATATATCAGTTTCTTTGAAGAGATGGTATTCTTTCTCGTCGTTGTCCAGGTTAACTTTGGTACCACCGTATTCGGGAAGCAGGACTTTATCCCCAACTTTGACGAATACTGGAATATAGTCTCCGTTATCTTTCCTCGCCCCGGGTCCGACAGCCACCACTTCGCCTTGCAGCACTTTGGACTGAGCTTTTTCTGGGATCACGATGCCTCCAGCGGTTTTAGTGACCGCATCTGCCCTTTTGATCAGAACGCGGTCGAGCAAAGGAATAAGTCGTTTCATAGCATTGGCCATTTTATGGAATTTCAAGCAATAAAACAAATGAAACTACTTTGTGGGTGGACCCTTGATTTTCCTGAATCTAGAAATCTAGAATATTCCGATTACGAAATGATTTCTCACTTTTGCAGCCGGCGTACGAAATGAACGAATGAAAAAGTTCAATTGATTGACATCCGATGTTCATTCATCCCCATGTGTTTTTTGTGTTGCTATGTTACTGCTTTGAATTTCGATTGTTACTTTGTCTTTGGTATAAAAGAATAAATTATTTAAAAAAATGTATCGCACCGAATAACCGAAACTCCAATATTATTTATTAAAAAACATCAAAGTGGCCTACACTATTAGCACTACTACTAATTCTTCGGCCTAAAGGAAGTCCTGCTCTCTAGCGGCGAGTAGAATCATTAAATAGTAAATCATGCTTTTAGTTTCTTTTGGCCGAAGATTATTATCTACTATTATCATTCATATATAGCAGATATCAGAGTAAGTGTATGTTCCATATCAATAAGTTAATGAATCAATCTGTATTTTTTCATTTCATTTAATCTAGACTTTAAATCATTTATATTATTATCATATGTATTTCGTAATATATTACACAAAAATCGTCACGCTTCCCCTTTACGCTAGATGACGCCACTATACAGTTTTACACGAGTTGATGGAAAGTTAGTCATAGTAAAATAAATTATTATGTATGGAGGACAAGTTCCGGAGGCTAAAGGGGATTTTTATATTTTTCTTATAAATATTATACTTTATATTTGTATTGCATTTATACGCGTAGGTTTTATTATGTACTAAATTTGTGGTGTTATTTAATTTTAACGAATATATTTCTTCTTACCCTTTGTTGACCTAAATTTAGATTGATGTTTTTTTCTGTAAACTTTAAAACGAAGGGTTCGACTCCTAGACTGGACAAAAAATTGTCTTGGGCTGGTCATTTCCTATGTAAAAGTTATGTCATCAATGTGACGTATCCATTTACAAAACAAAATAAGTATATAAATAAGTAAATATATTACCCGTATGTCTAGAACCGATGGTACAATACTCGTACATTTTAGCTTAGTTTTAGGCTAGAAGCGCTATGTGAAACCAAAAATATATATGTAGTTTAATTTTATAATATTAAGCCAAATATTTATTATAGGAATAAAATTAGGGCTGGTCCTACAATGATAGGTAACACGTAGGCACTTACGGTATAATTTAATGTGGCCTATCCTTTAATTCAAAGGTTCAATCAGTAAGTTTTTTGAAAATAAAACAAATCTGCAGACATGACGCTTCACTTTCCCGCCAAGAAGTCAATCAGTTAGTTAGTCACGATATTTTCTGATGCAAAAATTGGGATGTTATTAGTTAAGCGCGTCACGTGTGTATCTAGTTATTTATATGTGTGTGTGAGTATGTGGTCGTGGTGACTCTAGTCTCCGGACTCCATTCCTTACTCCTTATTATAATCTGAATGGCTTGTACTACTTATGAAATATTTACAGCCACTCGTACAATAGTGGTCGTTATAGAGTATATAATTTGATGGTTTATGAACTTACATTAAATGTAAATAGTATCTAATAATAATAAAAATAACTAGAAAGATTGTGTTATTGATATTTTGGCATGTACAGTACTTAAAATATTATACACACATGTTAGAAATGTGGTCCGATGAGCATAAGACAAAATCAATTGACAAAAAAAGCAAAATTATACAAAAAGGTTTAAATAGAAAACGAGTGAATGGAACGTAAAAAGCCTTATTGAAGGAATGTGAGTTCTTAAAAAGATCGTGAGCGGGTTCACACGGCTCGGTGCGGACCGAGGAGAGCCAAATTTTGCACACTGATCACGTGTTTAACTGTAGGGCGACCACAATGTTCGTGTATGATTTGTATGATATTGATATAACAAATATAGATGAGTATCTAGACTATCTTATTCCGTGTTATTTTTAATATGCTCAATTACTGATTTCTGAAAAGGAGGTTTGAATTATAAATTTAAATTACCGTTATTACAAATCAATATTCATCATTTCAGCCCATTTACGTCCCACTACTGAGCGCGGGCCTCCTCTCACATATCAAGGTGTGAGGGTATTAGGTCATACTCCACCACGCTGACCCAGTGCGGATTGGCGGAGGCAGGTGTATGGCGTCCTGCTGTTAGAATTTTTCAAACCGCCCAGTAGGCCTCTAACATGGCTTAACGACTACCACATTTTGTGATAGCCGGGACCAACGGCTTAACGTGCCTTCCAAAGCACGGAAGCGCTCGATATCAAATGGCACACAAACGGTCACCCATCCAAGGACTGACCTCTGTAAACTCTGCTGTACTTCGGTGATCGTTTCCGACCACCGAGCACTGCACGGCTACGAGCGCTTTAAATCAAATCAAAAATCAATATTAATAGTTCCGATTTCAACTAAAGATCTCAATTTCATTCTCCAAATGGTTATACTTAAAATGAGGCTTAGTTATATTTTTCCTTTTTCAAATGATAAAAAGGTATGATTATTACGCCCTTGTATGTTAGTGCTGAAGAGCTGTTCTTTGCACACGGACTAAGAAAATTTACGTACTAAGCTCACATTATCTAGTAAATAATAATTTACTAACATAAACCTAACTTTTTTGGTAATCTACACAATATTTGTTATTATTGTTGTTAGTATAAACTATCTAGTTATTTTTTGAAAATTCTACTAAAACATATTAAACCTATCCTAGCACTCATCAGATAAAACTAAAATACTTTATACTTACAGTCCTACTTGTTTTAATTTACAGTGAAATAACCTACTACAAAAGTTAAAAGTTTTGATTTTCAACAATATCTACTGAAACGAGCTAGAAAAGAAAAATAAATACATAAAAAGAAATAATCAATATTATGTTAACTTATATAATGAAATTACTAAATCATTTTTTTTCTCTTTCGACAAATTTGTTTAGTTAGTTATACCTAAGGTGAAACAGGATTATCCTATTCTAAACCGACTATCATTCTTACTTTTCAATTAAGTACCTACTTACTATAATATTACTTAAGTCTATATAATATTTTTTACACTAGTTTTCCTTAGTATTTGTGCATTTCTGCGAGAAACCTTATTTACACATCCCATTTTGCATATTCCCGTTTTCCCACCCATCCAATATGGTCATTGTACTATAAAAAACCTGTGATAATAGCATGCGGATGTTCAAAGCGTACAAAATAACAACAAACGACATTGCGGACCGAACGACTTAAGCACATGAAACACCTTTACGCCTTGATAATAAAGTTCAATTTGATGTGCGGTCAGCGAGATGAGGTTTCTCACGAGATGAACACAGGTGCGCATCCGGATATCTCTGGAACTAAGATTAGAGTTAGTTTGTAAGGAATCCTATAGGTCGTTAAAGTTAGAATAGCTTGTACGTTATTAGTTAGGTATTTATTATTTATTTATGTAAGTAACTAACTAGGTAATATCTGAAAAATTTACAGCTGAATTTTTATTGTCAGGACAAGGTTTGTACATAAGAAAATAACTTTCGTTTGTATCTAATAAAACTAAAAATATATAAAAAGAAACATATATCAGGGCTCCTAATTACCAGCCAAACATTAAGTAAGGCATTGCAAAAAGCACAAAGCACGTTTGTCGCACTCACACCGCAGCCCAGGTGTGCATCCTGCGGAGACTGCATGGAACGATGCGGTCATGTCTGAGGTTTGTTAGAAAATAACGTTTTTTTATTACTTTAGATGACTATGATGATATATTAACAAGTAATGGGCCCATGCTGTTGTTAAAAATCTGACACGCAACCATTTCTAGTATAGTCACAATTCCTAACATTGATTAAAATTTGTTAGTTTTTTTAATGCAGTGTAGGAGCACCTTTAATTTCTTTACGTGATGCAGGACGTACCTATTTGAATTGTGTTTATTTGTTTTTAAACGAATAATAGTGAATACTATAGAAAAAAATTATAGTACGTAAGTATGGTTCTATTCTCCTATCATAATATTTTGTATATATTCTGTAAGCAGTTGTATTTTGCCGGTTTCCAACCACCACCTGAAGTGTTATTTTGGTACCAAATATAATTAATAAAATTGAGAAACACCGAGTATGAATGAAACTTTAACTACTGCAATTAGTGCATTTGATTCATTACTCAGTATCAATTTATTATTTAGCAGTAGCGCTATCTAGCGAGTAAAGGTGAAAGTAAGTTACAGTCTAAAGCATACTTTGAAATATCCGTCCGTCAACAAATTGGCACAATGCTCTCATTACTTTCAATGCAGTGAAAGAGAAATAAAGGAGGGAATTTATTTAAGGTTATTATTCGTAAAAGTCTTAATATTATTTTTTAGCAAAATCGATAATGGAACTTATAGTTGAAACAAAGCAAGGAAGTTTAAAGGGGAAAGTAACTAATTGTCTCTCTGGTGTTCAGTTTCTTACATTCAAGGGTATTCCTTATGCCAAGCCGCCAGTCGGAGATCTACGGTTTTCGGTAAGTAAATAAATAGTATTTACTGAAATTAAACATATACATATTGCAGGAACAATTATTTAGCTACTTAACTTATTTCCATATTTAGTGACAAACAATTGTTAATTGTTAACTAAGGATTAATTCAATGTAGGTAGTTGTTTCTTACACTTAGGTTGTATATAATATACTATCTTTTGCCCGCGACTTCGTTCGCGTGGAATAGTGATTTCCGGCAGATTTTTAGTTTTACCTACATAGTTCCCGATGTAGCGGGATTTTTAAGAAGTTCCCGCTCCCGATGGATTTTCGGGATAAAAACTATCCTATGGCCTTTCTCGAGTTCAAAACTATGTTTGTATCAAATTTCACACATCGGTTCAGTAGTTTAGGCGTGAAGAAAAGACAGACAGACAGAAAGACAGACAGAGTTACTTTCGCATAATATTATATTTTCTGGCAATTACACAAATTATTTAGTTCCAAGTTCTTAATGAAACTTCAACTTGTGTTGTGGATACTAAACAACGGATAAACATACTTACATACTTTTTTTTTGTAAATACATACTTGTAAATTCGTGTTCATGCACACAAAGATTTGTCCTGTGTGGGAATCGAACCCACGACCTTTGGAGTGAAGTGTAGGTATACTTACCTCGACGTTGTATCGGTTGTCAAATCAAATTAAATGAGTACAAAATCCATAATATTAGTAGGATGTACACTAACTATATCAGAATTACTAGATATGACTTTTTTTTTTGTTTTTGTTTGACGTTGGGGCTTGACAGCAAAACTGTTTTTTCGCATTAGTTTACTTTTTTCTGGATAGAGGACGTTACTCGTACCTGTACCCCACTAATTTGTGAATTCAGTTTTATCTATTTACGTATTGCTAGGACAATCTTGCTTAACTACATAACTTTTTTATCATAAATAGAGTTATTAAATAATTCTAAAGCGATGACATGCACAAAACATGGTATAACATGATGACATTGGACAATAAAGAGTGCTCATTCGCTAGTAAAACAGCAGTCTGCATGCAAAACTTAGTTTTGCCAATTAATTAATCAAAATTACAATTATTAATATTATGGTATTCTGCCAGTAATTTATTTTTATTTTGCAATACACTCCTTAACACTATAATTTTTTTTGTCATTAAGCCACTTAGTTAATCTAAGTATTTTGGAATAATGAACTAGTCATGTCGTCTTATATTTTGTTACTTCCAATTTATTTTTGTGAAGTTTAATTTTTGTAATCTTACTGATAAATGTAGGTACTCATTTTGTTGTTTTAGTGTGCACGTCAAAATAATAATAATTGGAAATAAAATGAAATACTTATATTCTTCCTTATTTATACCCTAGCTGGTTTTTTCTTTTACAATATGAACTAGGTACAGAATCCAGGTATTAATTAATTATGGTACACAGGATGAATACAGGACCAGTACTAATAACAAGAAAACGTGTCTTATGAACTAAGTAAATGATCTTTGTTCTCATACTTTTAAAGTCTGGCTGAAAAAAAAGATTATGTGAATATTAACTTCATGTACTTATTATTTTATAATTATGTTGTAATTTTTCAATTTAGACGCATAATATGCCTAATATCATCATCATAATATATTATAATGTAAATAGGTATTACTTTACTGTATTATTTTATAATTATATTAGTATATCGTAGGTACATATAAAAATTTTCAGTCCGCATGATATGCCTAAAATCATCATCATATCTAATATGCATAAATCTAATAAATTTAATTTAAAATTATAAGCATAAATTTAATAAAATTATGCTCTAAATATAATGTTATTATTTCGTAATTATAAAATTTATCAGACCGTATGATATGCCTTATAAAGTCATGGTATTTGTTAGTTACAATGTATCTAACACAGTCAGACACAGATTATAATTTAGATTTCATTCCCTTAAAGTCATAGTGACAAGAAATTTGTACTGTCATGTTACACATGCCACTATTAGGCCGACTGTACATAAAATTATTGAACAGTTAAAAAAAATAAGGTCTTCTTGGCGGGAAAATAAAGCGTCATGTCTGCAGTTTTGTTAAATTTTCTAAAATATGTGATATTTCTAACATTAATGTGTAATAAATAACGGTGGATTATTAACCGTTAAGTGTTTGTGAACATAGATGAGTGTTGGTAAATCAAACGACGCAGTGCAAAAACACTTTTCAAATTCTCTCAAAAGTTCATGTGAGATCTCAGTATAGTCCCACATCTTTCCTGACGACTCAAAGGGTTTAGGGAAGGGTATCACATTACCATTTGTCATCTTTATCACTACTCATTCTTATTTACTATAATTTATATGTTGTTAATATATCTCTCGCTTGAAAGTGGCTAAATGTGCAAACCACACGAAGGCATTATTTAAAAGAAGAGAAAAAAGTTTGAACCATAATTGGTAATTGAGTCGCTCCTGTAGTATAGGAACCAACGACTTGACGTGCCTCTCTAAGGAAGAAGCGCTTTATATTAAATACTAAAGAAATGTATACATTTGTACTCTAAATACAAATAAAGTTGTGGTCTTGATGTTTTCCTTTATATTATACGTATGTATTTACAAAAACAATCCGTCTAACCCATACCACACAATATAACAACAACAAAACAAATTTGTACAAGATCTGCTTAGATTAGGGCTAAAAGTGCTGGGTTAGATGTAAAAGATTATATATTTTTATTATGCGAACAAAAAGAAACACGATTGTATAACACTCTTATATTTAATTGCAGGTACCTGCACCGCCTGAACCATGGGAAGGAATCAGAGATGCAACTATAGATTGCAACATTTGTCCTCAATTCGACAAAGAAACCGCCAATGTCGTTGGCGACGAAGATTGTCTCTATCTGAATGTTTACACTCCAAAGCTACCAGCCACTGACCAAGCTCTTCTCCCAGTTATGGTGTTTCTTCATGGCGGAGGCTTTATCTTTGGTCACGGCACAGACGATTCAGCTCACGGCCCTGATTATTTGATTGAAAAAGATGTAGTAGTTGTCAGCATCAACTATCGTCTAGGAATTTTAGGGTTCTTGTGTTTGGATCTGAAAGAGGCTCCAGGAAACATGGGACTTAGAGACCAAGTGCAAGCTCTCAAATGGATCCAGAACAATATAAGCAACTTTGGTGGTGATCCTAAAAATGTAACTATTTTCGGCTTTAGTGCAGGAGCTGCTTCAGTGGAATATTTAACTTTATCTCCTACAGCAAAAGGCTTTTTTCATAAAGCTATTGCTCAGTCAGGGTCATCTTTACTTCCCTGGGCTCTCAATCACAATGTTAAACAATTGGCATATAACGTTCCTGCTATCAAATCCAAAATAATAAAAGATGATCTTAATTTACTTCAGTATTTAAAAGATTTACCAATTAAAGAGTTGATTTCAGCTTCAATGCAAGTCATAGCATCAGATACATGGAGAGGTGGCATAAATTTCGGATTTGTTCCTACAGTTGAAAAGCCAGGTGATTGGGAGCCGTTTTTAGATGAAAAACCGTATGATCTTATAAAAAAGGGAAAATTCACAAAAGTGCCTTACATATCAGGAGTTTGCTCCCGTGAAGGTCTGTTAATGGTCTCGCATGGAGCTGCGCGGTTGGAAAAACTGAAGTCTGATAAAAAGCTTATTGATTTATTACCTTTTGATATTGACGATGTCGCAAAAGCAGACATTGAGACACAATTAAAGAAAACTTATTTGGAAGCAGCTAATCACTATAACGAGGAGGACTCCTTTGCTATTGATTTCTTTTCTGATGTCGATTTCTTCGGAGGATGTTACGTGTCGACGTTGTTCATAGCTAAAAATAATTCTCCTGTATACTTTTTCGAGTTTGCTTACGATGGAGCATTTAATTACTTAAAGAAGAAATATAAAATAAACCGTGAAGGAGCTTGCCACGGTGATGACGGAGGCTACATAGTTAAAGCTGAAGTGTTGCTCAAGGAGCCATGTTCGGAACAAGATTTGAAAGTTAGAAATCAAATATTAATAATGTGGACAAACTTTGCTAAATACGGGTGAGTTTTAATCAATATTTATTTATCTCTTTCATCCACTCTATACACATTAGAAAAGGCAAAGCGTTTTCTATCAAAACTTTGTTTGTACCTTTGCGTTATGGAATGCTCTGAAATCCAGCTCCTTTGGAGTTTTTTCCAAGAGATTACAGTAGCAAAAGAGCGCGAAACGGTTATTAAAGGGTTGGAAACGAACATATTATTTAGCACTTATCAGCTGTTTGATCTTGTTGTAAAAAAGGGCCAGAAACACACCAGGAATACACATAAGGGTTAAATTATATGAGATAATATTTCTTATAAACATACCTATACATAAAATCACGCCTGTGTCCCCGAAGGGGTAGGCCATATTATACGCCCACATTTTTGATGACGAGCCTATTGCCGCTTACCAGGAACTTTTATGTTCGCCAGAGTCTCGTTCGTTGATCGGCAGGTGTCTTCATCACCACTTGCAGGTGTGATCGGCACTCCCTATAAACTCTTACCTATATGTCCTATATATACGGTTGATATATGTTGTTGGATTCTAAATACCTTTATTTCTACAGAGATCCAACGCCGAAGATCGGTGACTCCATCACTACTAAATGGGAGCCCATTGCAGAATCTGGTCTGGTCTACTTGCACATAGACAAGCAACTAACTATGAAAAACGAGACCGAGCTGTATCCGGAGCGAGCTAAATTGTTTAAGGAATTATATGAGAAATATGAGAAGAAATAAAATTATAGTGTATTTTTTTTATATTTTTCTGTTTTATTTCATAATAATATTCTTGAACATTTCATACAGTGTCATATAGACTAAGCATAGCTAAAAATTAAGCAAAGCTTCTATCACATGAGTAAGTATTAACACATACACTTGTACCACAGATAATTTAATACATAATTTATGGACATATTATGCTACTTTATTTTTGTAAATATATAATACCCAGTCTAAAACAAACATTTATGTTCATGCACACAAAGATTTATCCAGTGTGGTACAAACCCACGCCCTCAGAAGTTGAGTGCAGGTATATTTAAACGCCATGTCAGTCGTCAGTCATCACAGGATATTAGCTAGGTGCAATATGTATTACGAAATAAAAATGCAGCAGTTATATCTTTAGATTTGGGTGTATAGAGATCCTACCAAGGCCTAAGCAAGGCTTTTAATTGAATATATTAATAATTTATTGTCTCTTGATTTAAGTAAAATTATTTTGTTCACATTCCCCTACTCAAAGAGCTTGCCAGACGCGAAAAATAATCTTAGATATAAGTTAAACTGTGTACTACATACTATAAGTACATATCATGATTGTATTAATTTGATTGATACTAACAGTTTTGTTAGCAGCAAATTTATGACTAAAGGTAGATATTACCTTTCATCTAGTTTTAAGCGACAGATAGCAAATTCGCTATCCTATTATTTTAGTATAACAGCCAAGAATTTGGCTAAACATATTGCTTCTATTGAGCAAAGCAGTAGTGTAGATAATAATTGTTGTGTTGACATTAATTATTCTGATTCTATTTCTAATATAGAAAATCATTTAAATTAAGATCTAAGACAACAGAGACAAACTCTGGCATAGTAATTACTAAACAAAATAATGTTATAAACCTGGTGCACCAGAATATTAGAGGAATATTGGGTAAGGAACTAGAAATTGAATTGTTCATGAACGGTAATCATATTGATATTTTTTGCATTACTGAACATTGGATTAAAAGTAACCAGTTCATGTTCAATTTTAATAATCACCAGGTAGGTAGTTCGTTTTGCAGGGAGGGTGCTATACATGGTGGATCATTAATTATAGTAAATAAGAAATTTAGATTCAAGGAGCGCCATGATATAGTAAGCTTCTCAGCCGAACGGATTATTGAAATAGCCTGTATCGAAATGGAGCGGTTTGTTGTATTGAGTGTATACAGACCTCCATCAGCTTCATATGATTTATTTGAAAGTATTATGGATGAAGTGCTGGGAAAAGTTTATAATGCTAACAAAAATGTTATTGTTTGTGGAGATTTTAATGTTAATTTGCTAGAGTGTTCGAGTGCATGTACAAGAATAAAAGCACTTTTTAAATCATATAATTTGATAAATGTGTTTCTAGAGCCAACAAGAATTACAGCCACTACTGCCACTTGCTTGGATAACATATTTACAGATATTATACTGAGTGATGACAGTAAAAAAAATATTAATCAATTAGATTCAGATCATTGTGGTCAACAAATATCTTTGCTTTGTAGAAATAAAACTGTGGCTAAAAGAACAATAACATTTATACCAAAAACCAATAATCGTTTTGAGAGGTTTAACAATAAATTATTATCATTTAGTTTACCCATGGTAGATAAAAGCAATGACCCTAATATTTTATATAATATGTTTTTTAGCGACTTTTGTAGTAGTTTTCAATCAACATTTACTCCCAAAACGATTAAGGTAAATGATAATGCTGCCTTTAGTGAATGGGCTACTCCTGGGCTACATAAAAGTAGAAAGAGACTGTATGAACTGTATGACGAAAGAAATGTTAACAATAGTGAACAATTTCATAATTATGTAAGGAAATATTCTAAAATATTTAGAAAAGCATGTCATACGGCAAAGTCTTGTTATTTGAGCTATAAAATTAAAAATAGTGATGATAAGATTAAAATGACATGGAATATTATTAATAGTGAAACGGGAAGAAATAAGAATTATAATAATAAGTTTAAACTCAACATTGATAGCAAGACGCTTACATCTGACTTAGATATTGCCAATGCTTTTGAAGACTTCTTTACTAATATTCCAGTGTCTACTACAAAAACTTTAAATTCCTCGCCTACTTTAGCGGAGGCTATTTTAAGAGATAATGTAAACATTTGTACAGAAGAGTTTATGTTTAATCATGTAACACCCATAGATATAATTAAGACATTTAATACTCTTAATGTTAAAAAGACTGCAGACCTCTGGGGCAATTCCATCGTAGTTACCAAGCCTATCATTGTTTCGGTGGCGCACAGTTTAGCTATAATATTTAATAAATGTATAGATTGCGGCACGTTTCCAGATTTAATGAAAAATAGTAAAATCATTCCACTATTTAAATCGGGCAGTACAGCAGACCCAACTAATTTTAGACCTATTTCAGTGCTGCCTACTTTTAGTAAAATTTTTGAAAAACTTATTTACAACCAAATGTTAAGATTTTTTAATAAAAATGGCTTAATGCATTCAAAACAATTTGGATTCACTAAGGGTCGCCCCACAACCGATGCAGGTGTTGAGCTTTTGAAACATATTTTTGATGCTTGGGAAGATTCTTTGGACGCTTTAGGTATTTTTTGCGATCTGTCCAAAGCTTTTGATTGTGTTCCTCATGAAACATTGATAAAAAAATTAGATTATTATGGAATAAGAGGCTCCGCATTGGATCTTCTTACTTCTTACTTAAGTAATAGGATTCAAAGGGTTGAAGTTAATGGAAAGCGATCTCAGGGTTCTGTAGTAAAAATGGGGGTACCGCAGGGCTCGATTCTCGGCCCGTTTTTGTTTTTAATTTATATTAATGATTTGCCACATTTGGTAAAGGAAAATCACGAGATAGTATTGTTTGCTGATGATACATCATTATTATTTAAAATAAAGCGATATCAGAACCCAGACGATGTAAACAATGCGATCTCAAAGGTGGTGCACTGGTTTGACGTTAACAATTTATTATTAAATGGGGCTAAAACGAAATGCATTAAATTCGTGACGCCTAACGTCAGACAAGTAAACACCACTATTAAAATAAAGGAAGATGAGTTGACCCTTGTGGATACCACCAAATTTTTGGGTGTTATATTAGATTCTAAGTTACAGTGGGGCCCACATATTGGTGAATTGTCGAATAGACTCAGCTCTGCTGCATACGCGGTAAAGAAAATTCGCCAATTAACAGACGTTGAAACAGCTAGGCTTGTTTATCATTGCTATTTTCATAGTGTTATGTCGTATGGTATTCTTCTGTGGGGTTGTGCCGCAGATATTCAAAATATTTTTGTACTGCAGAAGAGGGCCATACGAGCAATTTATAATCTACCATGTAGACATTCACTAAGGGATAAATTTAAAGAAATTGGTATTTTGACAGTGGCGGGTCAGTTTGTTTATGAAAACCTAGTATATGTACACAAAAATTTTGATAAATTGAGTAAGAAAAGTGATATACATAACCTAAACACAAGAAATAAGCATAAACTAGTTGTACCTGCCACTAGGCTCCAAAAAATTAACAAATCTTTTAAAGGTCAATGTGTGCGATTCTATAATAAAATCCCAAGCAATATACAGCAATTAAGCCTAAATAAATTTAAATTAACAATAAAACGCAAGCTGTCTTCAAAGGGATATTATTCTATTAAAGACTATATGGCTGATAAAAATGCTTGGGATTAAACCGCCGTTTCATACAGGCTATTCTAATATGAATGACTTAAAGCATGAATATTGTTATATTATGTTGCATTGTATAGCGTCACAGACAAATGAAGATTGTTACTAACCAATCGATAATTTAAAAGAGCATAGCCTGTGAGTTTCTTGCCAGTTCTTCTTACAGAGCGGTGGCTCGGAACTGGCACTTAGATTCGCTTGCACTTAAATGTTTTTTGTTTTTTTAAATTATTTGGTTGCAAGTGAATCTAAGCTTCGTGATTTTAGTATAGTTATATTTTATTTGTTTTTGTTATTTTTTTATAATTTTGACGTTTTCAAGTACTATGTAATAGTTTATGAAATAAAGTATTTTTGACTTTTGACTTTTTGACTTTTTAAGAAGCCCAAGCCAACCTCACCAGCAAGAGGAGCACCTGCCGAATCAAAGGAAGAGGCTCTGGCGAACATAACAGTGCTCGGTAAGCGGCAATAGGCTCGCCACCTATTACGTGGGACGAACTATATAATTGGCGAAGTGTGGGCGAATAATATGCCTCTGCCTACCCCTTCGGGGAAATAGGCGTGAATGTATGTATGTGTATGTATATTTTTAGACTTACCCTACTGACGAGCATAAGGATACGGATAGGTAAGCAAGGACCCTATCTTACTTTTCTTAGCTGGCTCCATTTAATAGTATACTTGGCTCGCAACTCGAAGCCAAGGATAGTATTTCCAAATAATAATGAGGTAAGTAGAAAAAATGTGTCGTGTGGCACCGGCCCAGAATATTGCCACCTCTGCCGGTATCCTAATGAATGATGGGCAGCAGCGTCATTCTGCGTAGTGGCTGGAACTGCGATAACCAACCCGCCTGCCCGTGGTGGTTATGGGCAAATACCCCTAATGGAATGTAACCTCTTTGGGAGGCCAATGTTCAGCAGTGGACTTTAATCGGCTGATATCATGAAAAGAAAGAAAGTTAGGTAGGAATCCAACACTACTTTCCTTAGGTCAGTATTAATATTGATTGTAAATGGCTCGTCGCTCCAAGCCAAGGATGAGGTGGACACACTCGGGCATGGAGCGAGGAATGCGTTGATACCTTTACGGGCCACGACATCGCTCGCAGCGAGTGGCCGCTGTTTCATATGAAGATGATAGACTGGACAACATTGAATAATTAATTTATACTTAATATTTCCAAATATGAGGTCAGTAAAGGAGAGGTAGGTAAAGAAAAACCCTATCGTACTTTTCTTAAGTATGTTTTAATATTATAGCTAAGGGGGTTTACTTTTTCTTCTTTTAAATAATGGCTTCGTGCGTCTAGCACATTTAGCCAGAGTCAAGTAAGTGATATATTAATAATATATAATTCAGAGTAAATGAGAATGAGTGGTGATAAAGATGATAAATGGTAAATGAAATACCCTCCCCTAATCCCCTTGAGTCCTCAGTAAAGATGTGGGGCTATACTGAGATTTCACATGGACTCCTTGAGAGAAAATTTGAAAAGTGATGTTGCACTGTTTTGTTTGATTTACCAACACTCATGTATATTCACAAACACTTAACGGTTAATAATCCACCGTTATTACACATTAATGTTAGAAATATCACAAATTTTAGAAAATAAAACAAAACTGCAGACATGACTCTTCACTTTCCCGCCAAGAAGTCCAGGGGGTTTACTTTGAAATGAGATATAGTTGGCTAGATTTTATTTATTTCGTTTTAGTATATAAGTCATAAATATCATAATAGTTCGTAGCATCATAGATAGTGACAAAATTATAAAAGAGAAAATTGGATAGTACGTAGAATAACAGGAGATTCAGATACTGTGGGCTGGGTTTGCAAGCGGAAATTTCAAAGACAAATTTTGAGTTACTAGAACTTGCGCCTGTTGGGGTGTAAAGGTTCGCTGATTCGCGGTCGCCATTTCATTCTGGATTGCAAAACCAGTAAAACTGGTCAAGGACGGCTTCCTACCCAATTATCTGGTTAAAGGGACCAGAAGCCGTTGGATGTAAATTTGGGCCAATCAATAAGGTTAGTACTAATTTTAAGTTAATCACACAGTAACGTTACTCAAAAGGCTTTTCATTACTGCTCTCTTCCATTAACGATTCTCTTTTTAGACATATTTGGGTCTTTGATTATATAGCAATCGTTATACGAAACAGAAATATGAAAAAGACGATTTTTACAAAGTAGAAATATTATTACGACAGAACAATTTACATCACAAAACAAAAAATATTAAGAGGACTTAAACCTCTTTGTGTTTGGTTTTAAAACAGAGGAAAGTATGATTTTCTTTGCCAAGTCTATGAGAGTCGTAAACCTGCGCCACCAGGTCACAGTCTATAGCAGACTGGCCGTCGGCGCCAGCGAGTCGCGGTGTGAAATACTCAGGTGCATCCGAACCTGCCCACGGATTTATACATGCTGTTGTTTTTATGAACTCACTAAATTTATTTACAATTTGTTTATTAAAAATGCTAATAATATCTCTTAACATTGCCCAAAAATAAATTTTAAAAAACCCGCAAAAATAAATAATTTGTATATTTAAGTAATTCTACCTGTCAAAATAGTACAACAGCGTATTGTTGTTGCAGCTACTGACACAGCAGCGCGTGATATATTGGTTAGCTTTTGGTGTTTTTTTTAACTATATAATTCAGACGTTAATTATAGATTCCTTAAACCTAGGTCTTTATGAGAAGAAGTATATACCCTCACACTTTGGTTCGTGAGAGGAGAAATGGTCAGGAGTGGGACATTAATGGCCTGAGGTGATGATTTTGATGATTGGATGAAAAACATTGGATTTGACATTAATACTTTTACGCATTTAATAATAAATAAAATGGAATTGGTTATAACACGTTCGTTATGCTATTTGCTAGCCTTTCTAAATTGCTATGCTCTTGCAGGGCTTCACATGTACACCTATTGATATGTACCAACTTATGTATCATGTAATGTTACATGCAATAAATAGTTTGATTTCGTAATATTTTTATATGACTTTTCCAGCGGCACCATACGTTGTAGAACAGACGAGAAATAAATTATCGCCATGGAACGTGTACGAGAAGCAAAATAATGAGCAAACTTTTGTGTTTCTTTGGAAAAATAATAGCGCTACGGAATAAAGGCTGGAGTACAACGTCAGTTAAATATTCGTTTCACATCTCCGTTTTTTCAACAAATAATAAAGATGTATTTTTAGAATTTAAGACAGTTTAATTGCGAACCGAAACCTTACCACAATTTTGTAACATCGTCCGGAAGTTTTTATATAGATTATTCTATCTATATAAAAATACATAAAAAAGTATCATGCTGTACATATTATGGATCCTTTCACGGCGCTGCGCGTGAGTCGTGATTTGATTCCCACAGAAAGGCCGACTTGGCATCTCTTTCTTCGTATAAGAACGACTAGCGTTGTCTCTTTCCCGCATGTACTATACAGCCTTCGCTGTTGTTGTTGGGGATGACAATAAATTATCTTTCAGTTCAATTAGTTACAAAAATATCCACAATGCACACGACTCGCCCACGATGGGGCCACTAACTTATTTGAGAGCATTTCTTTTATATTTTGTTTATGAAATAAATGTTGAAATAAGTGTTGGCAAATATAATATTTTTTTATATTTGGGTTATACAGTCAGCGCCGACTTCTTGGCGGGAAAGTGAAGCGTCATGTCTGCAGTTTTTTAATACCGGTGGATTATGGATTATTAATGTTTGTGAACATACATGAGTGTTGGTAAATCGAACAAAGCAGTGCAATATCCCTTCTCGAATTCTGTCAAGAAGTCCATGTGAGATCTCACTATAGCCCCACATCTTTACTGAGGGGTCTAGAGGTTTACTTAGGGGAGGGCATCTCATTTTCAATTTATCAACATTATCACCACTCATTCCCTTTTACATGATTTATATATTATTAATATATCTCTTACTTGACACTGGCTAAATGTGCTAAACGCACGAAGCCATTATTTAAAATTTAAAATAAAAAAAACGTCAGCGCCTAATTTGCATAAATTATTATTTAATAAATTATTGGTATAAATTTCTTTGTTATGCTATTGTATGACATAATTTTATTACTAATCATCTCAATGAATTTCTTTCATTAAAAAAATATTTTGAACGTTTACAGGTGTAGGTCGTCGCACGATTTTGTCTGTTGACTACACGTGATAACAGTGTGTCATTAATTTGGAAAAGAACATTGAGACATCGTGTATCGGGCTAACAGCAATTTCTAGGCAACCTTTCATGAAGCCGGACAGGGTCTTAAATGAAAATTGTCTAGACATTTCACATAGCGCCATTTAACTGCAAATTAGGCAGAGTTCGAACTAAGAATCACAATAAGAAGTACATAGGTTTAAATTATGTTTGCTAACCGGGCCTTGGTTCAACATGGCCGCGGTTTTCTGAAAGGTTCTCCGATCTATAAACGTGGATCAATTTATTACGTTTAATTAATTTATATGTTGTGTAATAATAAGAATTTTGACTATTACTTTTATTGGATGCTCTTGTAGATCGCCGACAATGGCCAGTCTAAGCCGGGCTCGTTAATTCGGTGTGAAATACACGGCACGATTTTTTCTAGGGCTGTCAACATTGCTAAATTAAAATGGTTTTACTAGTATTACAATGTACCGTGTTTAATATGGACGTGGTTTGAGCTCCGATTAACATTGGAGACAGCATTATACATACATTCACGCATGTTTCCCCGAAGGGGTAGGCAGAGGCATGTTATGTTCGCCAGAGCCTCGTCCGTTGATCGACAGGGGCACCACTTGCAGGTGAGGTTGGCTTGGGCTCCTTAGGTCTTTAGGTTTTAGGTCGGAAGGATCCCTACACACCGTTTCTATAAGTAATATTTTAAAAGGTGTATAGGGAGGACCAAGATCTGTTGATCTGCTGATCAACGGACGAGGCTCTGGCGAACATAACAGTGCCCGGCAAGCGGCGATAGGCTCGCCACCTATTACGCGGGACCAACTATATAATTAGCAAAGTGTGGACGTGTCGCTGCCTACCCCTAAGGGAAACAGGCGTGCTTATATATGTAGATTTTAAATCTATTATACGAGAAGAAGGTATCGCTTCTGTATATTCATAATATTTAGATTGTGTTAATTCAATAATGCCATTTCGATTGGTCATCACTCATCACTGATGATGATGGTAACCAGAGTGATGTGTTTGATACCGCCCCGTGGGCGTGACTGCCACAGAACCGAGACCAACGGCTTTCCGAAGCATGGAATAGCTCACGACACGAACACGATAGATCTTCATCCAACTGACTTCAGTGAATGTTACTTGGCTTCGGGGATTGTAGCTGACTGCTTAGTCACGTCACGCGACATCACACAACGAATTATTTTCCACACAGACATATAAGGAAGACTAATTTCAATAATTTGCCTGTATATCTGCCACTGCAAGAAAATATTAAAAGCCAATGATTAATATATATGTCTAATTAAAAAATACAATTCACTTTGAAATTCTACTATATTATAAGTAGTCAATACACATTTTTGTATAAATTTTAAACAATAGTGTTAGTTTTGGAGTCAGGAATCGTACAAAAATTGGTAGGATTATTGTGTTCCAAATAGAAAATATTTTACGGGTTTTAAAGTGTTTTATGTAGTATGTATAATCGCGTTTATAGAAGAAAACATTATTGTTCCACTTCATACATATTTTTATTTCGAGTAAATATGAATGTTCAACCCTAGTCAAAGCCGCGGGCGCAGCCTGGTATGCAAGTATTGTATAAGTTTTGATGCAGGTGTAACGTCTAAGATCCCGTGGGAATACTTCTCAGTTTGATGTGTGTTTTGAGATATTGATATTAAGAAAGGATTCGGAATTGCTAAAAAATCATTTACAATAAGTTACTTCTTACCAGTAGTGGCATTCATAACGTAGTTTGGTAGACAGAATATTCATGAAGTTCTAATTAAACAGAGCATTTTAGTTATATGACTAAAATATCGTTATTACTTATCAATGTTGTTGTGTTAACTGTTGCCCTGGTGGCAACAACATTGGGCATTTCTTCAGTCTTAACCATTTGATTTTTATGTACCATGTCGAGTTAGCAATTAGCGCGCTAGTTGCTGTAAGTTGTTTTGTAATTTTGACTATCATTAGAGCTCTATTGAGCAAAACTTGAATAAATGATTTTTACTTATAATTCGTAAATCATCATCATCATTGATCCATCGGGTCGCCGGGGGCCGCTCTCTACTACGTTTGCTGATTCGTGGATTCAAGGACCTTAATGCCTTATCGGTCGTCGGTTCTTCGAGCTATGTGCCGCGCCCACTAACTACCCCTTTACTCGTAAACTCGCCTCGCTATGTCTCGGTCACTCTAGTTCTCCTACGGATTTCTTAATTTCTGATTCTATCACGTAGGGAGACATTTTAATATCACATTATATTCCATCAAATAATTTATAGCTCAAATATATGAATGTCTTTATAAAACGGATTCAGTCCTAAGTACATTATAGAGCCGTCTCAAAAGAAGCTAATTAAAACCAGGTGAGCCTTAGAATAGGTTTCGATTGTTTTAAATCAATACTATAACTGAGTGACCTTCACAAGCGCATCTTCAGGTCACACATCTAATCAAAGAGTCTAGACTGAATTAATGATGATTCATGTATATCGCTTGCTCCGTGGCTCGAAAAGCACGTTAAGCTTTGGTCCAAGTTGTCATGAATGGCAGTCGTTATAAGAAAGTCAGTCAGTCTTCCAACATCCTGTCAGCTGGTTAAGCCATAGAGTGATGTTTCCATTGGGTTACGGAGGTCAGATAGCAGTCACTCCATGTAAGAACTGAAATTCAGTAAGCAGACCCTTGGCCCTAAGCTTAAGACTAGGGTAACCAGAATAATGCTAGAATATGGTACAGTTCTATGTAAATTAATGCGTCGTCTCTCGTCGTCGACTAGTAGCTCAAGCAGGTAATCCTTAGAAAAGATTTAAATAAGTTAAAATTAATTACACACAGATACTATAGCTGAGTGACCTTCAAAAGCGCATCTTCAGCTCACACTATCTAAGTTCTAAGCCAAGACTGAATTAATGACGACTTATATCAATTATAAATCACAAAAAACAATGAAAATCACATTTAGTGACAAGTGTGACCAGAAAATTGCCACTTGCACATAAGTGAACAGTTGCATGCCATATTTGTCCCTTTTCACAATGGATATCCCAATTATCAAATAGCTGACATTTGGCTCGTTCAGCCTACTTGCCTCCGCCAAATAAAATAGTGTATGGTATTGTGTACAATTGTACCCATATTTGTTAACAATAGACCATAACGCGTTGACATCTGGTAGGTCTTCAAAATTGGGTGCATGCTATCGAAAAGCATCCTTATGACTAGACCAGGAAAGAGTAGTTTTCTATTAGATTTCTGTGCATTGAATTTAGAGATTTTTTTGTATGGTTATTTAGTTTGAAGCTTAAGTTCATAGTATTAAGGTTTGTAACGGCAACAAAAGTTTAAAAGAGTATAAAAGGATGATTGCTACTCATGACATAATAGGTCGAGTAAGGGTGACTTTTATTTGCACTTTTTGTGTGTTTTGCCTGCTCGAGCTGACATAATGTAATTTGTTGACAACCTTATTTAGAAACATTAAGATGTATTCGATATTTAAGTACCAATGATCAATCTGCTTCTGCCTGTTTGTTTGTTTATGGAATACAACTTACTTAGGTAACCTACATGTACGTTTCCATAATTTGAAAAAAGCCGAGATGAGTTTCTTGGGGCATTCTTCTCAATCTCGTTGCCTTTTTGGAAGCCTCGTTAGAGTCACCGACAGACTGACTGACTAACTGGCGGACAATCCCCTACCTCCTTTACAATCACGACAGGCTGACTGACAGATCCCCCTAATAAGAGTCACCGGCAGACTGACAAATCTTGACAAATTCTGACAAAGAACTCATTTGCTTTTATTTCTTCATTATGGTACCGCTCATATCTCTTTCATTGTTGTTAAAAAATATCAAATTTTCATTTTGTGTGTGAATGTTTGACGAATCTCAATGATCATGTTGATCTTAAAGAGAATAAAGTATATTTAATTTTATATTTTTTTTTTTTTTCACAATTCACACACCACTGTGACCCAAGACACTGGATTTACCTAGCTGAAATGATGAATGATGATTACACATTTGTGAGCATTGACGAAAATATTAGTTCTGGTAGGTATAGATGTTTTATATATGTATGAAAAAAATATGTTTATACAACAACAAACAAGTACGACAGTAATGTTTATTCGTTATTTAGAATCCATAAAAAGTCCTCAATGATACTTATCTTGACACAAAATAATTGGTGTGATTCTAAAATAATTAGGTTTTGTTATTATTAAATTCGATGGTGTAATAATATAGGGATATAAACGAAAACTTTAATTTGATAAATAGTGGAAGTGAAGCAAGAGCGTGCTACTATAGTGTGTAGCCTAAGGACAACAGAACCGACACAAATAATACTGACGTCTTGCATCTGAAGACAAAACACACACAGTATGTAATTAATTTGCAAACAATTTATGTAGAGTTGTTTTTGTAATGACAAGTCATAATAATATGTAAATAAGTCGGATGATAATAGATTTCAGATAATACAGGCACAATTGTATTTGTAGATCAATATGGTTTCACCCAATCAGCGGACTAACAATTTATTATGTTAGTAATGACTATAATGCCGTGTTAAAAATGGAAATAAACATCACACATTCATACAAGCAGTGGCAGACAGCGGTTGGAGGCGAGAGCTGAAGATAAAGCTCAAGAGAGCTCAAGTCCCGGGTTCGATTTCCACACAGGACAAATCTTTATGTGCATAAACGTAAATATTTGTTCAGGTCTGGGTGTTTTTTTACATATTAAGAATGCAATTTTTTTTAAAGTATGTTTATCCATTAAAGGTACTTACAACACAAATTCCTAATGATACTTATCTTGGAACTGAATAATTGGTGGAATTGTCATAAAATATTTATTAATTTATTTATCTGTTGCTTAGTATCCTTATCACAAGTTCCTAATGATACTATCGTGAAACTTAATAATTGGTGTGATTGTAACAGTAATATTTATTTATTTATATTTCACCAGTAGCTGTAATATTTCATAATCTGGAGTAGACTTAATTCTAGATAACAATTGTTCACATTATAGTAGTTCACACAGAATGTCCGTGACAATATTAATAATCTTATGTACTACCAATTATACAATATATAAGTACATAATATATACGTCATCATAATTTTAGCCTCTGGTTACACTAGACTTTATAATAAATACATACATGCGTAAGTATAATTTATAATTTATTTAAATATGGTGGTTTCCAGATCTAATGATAATCCGGTTATAATGTCATTCGTAAACCAATCGGCCTTAATGATAGCTAACATGTACGTATGACATTTTACGTTTTACGTTATTACGGAACTGTCAATAAAAGACATTCAAGTACCCTCAAAGAAGTTCTTTGCGAGTTGTCAAAATCAATTGACAACCACAAATTTGATGCTGACAGTCGACCTGTGATACCATACGCGAAATATCTTTATATTTTTCGGGGATCATTCAGAAAACTGTCGCAAGATGGAGGCTCCAAATATTACAAATATTAATGATTATCAAGAAATAAGCAATCATACTCCGCTGTCAGCACAACGCTTTAGAATCAATATACCAACAGATAATTCTTTTCAGTCTCTTTCTGATCACGAGTATGACAGCTATCCGTCTCCATCACCCATTCGCAGATTGAATTGCAGCTGTCCTGAATTAAAAATAAACAAGGAAGAAGAAATAGAAAAATTAGAGAAAGAGATCAATGAATTAAAACAAAAGTTATTAATATCAGATAATGAAATACAAAATATATTAGCTGAGAATTACGAATTAAAAAAAACTGTAGCTAAGTACGAGATTAAAATAAACCACCTAACTAATATATGCACATCCACTTCTAAAAAAAACGTTACTATTAGAAAAAGCAGGAAAAGCTTACAAAGAATAAACCTAAACTTGTCTAAAGACGAAGATGACAAAAAAGTGGAAGCAAAACAAACCACAACGATGCTATCTAAGCAAATAGGTGGAACTTCACGTCAGAGAACAAAAGATGTCATTAATAATGTTTTACTGCCATATAAAATAGAGAAAACAGTGAAAAATAAATTATGTATTTTAAGCAATAACAATAAACACAAGATATTAAAATTTATTGAGAATAGTAACATATACACTAGATTTGAATATTGCCACTATATTACTCCAAATGGAGGGGTAAGCACATTGTTGAAAGGAATAAAGAACAGGTTGCAGGAATATACAAAAAAAGACTATTGTGTGCTAATGTTAGGAGAACATGACTTTACAATAAATAGAAATTATGACAAAATAATTAGCGAAATACGAGAATCGCTTCTAGAGGTTACTAATACAAATATAATAATTTTAACACCAACATACATATGTGGTGCACCTATATTTAATTGGAGAGTAGAAATTTTTAATACAAAACTGGATGTTGATACGCGAAACTATAATTATGGCCATTTAATAGATTCTAATAGAAATCTTACATTTGAAATGTTCTCACCACAAACTGGTAAATTGAACAATAGTGGAATGATGAATTTAGTACGACAACTCCAAGATATAATTGTACCTTTAAAAAAATTTCATGATGTTCATAATGGATCACAGTTTTTTCGTATATAAACACCTATATGTCCTACATCAAAATATAGCCGGATTACTTACAAAAGCAGACGAATTAGCCATCAATTTGGATCAGCTCCGTGAATGCGAGAAACCAATCGATGTTATATGCGTGACTGAACATTTTATGACTCCGGACATAGAAGAATATCTGAAAATTCAAGACTACACACTGGCAACCAGTTTCTCAAGGAACATCAGAAGAGGTGGTGCTTGTATTTTGGTTAGGTTCGGACTTCAGTATCGAATTTTAGATGATATTAAAAAGTTTTCAGTAGCTAATTTAATTGAATGTTGCGCTGTAGAGTTAACTGAACATAAGATTATTGTATTATGTATATACAGGGTTCCTGACTCAAATCTGGACATTTTCCACGAAAAGCTAGAGTCTATACTGCATAAGACTTGTGATAAAAAAGACAAAAAAATTATTTTATGTGGTGACTTTAACATAAATATTTTAAATAATGATCTCAAATCACGTAATTTTAAATACCAATTAATGAGTCATAATCTAAAGCTGGCCATAAAACAACCAACAAGATTAAAAAGTGGAACATGTCTGGATAATATAATCCATAACAGTAAGGGCTGCATAAGTGAGGTTATTGAGTTAGGGTTGTCAGACCACACTGCGCAACTGTTGAAATGTCCAGTAAAAAAGACGTGCGCCGTTAGATCTTGGAGTATTAAACGCAGGGACTATTGCAAAGAAAATCTTAATAAATTTGCAGAATGTATTGGCAGCCTTACGTTTTCTGATGTATTAATTTCAAATAACGCTGATGAATCCTTTGACCTATTTGTAGATTTGTTTAAAACTTTCTATGATCTATGTTTTCCATTTAAGGCTATAACCAGGAAAATAAAAAAGAAAGAAAAATGGATATCTCCAGGTATAAAAACTTGTTGTAAAAATAAAAGAAAAATGTTGTGGCGATTGAGGTCAAACAAAACACAAGAGAATAAACAAACATTTAAAAACTATTCCAATAGGCTAAGAAAGGTTATTAAACTAACTCAGCGATCACAAAATAATTACTACATTAAAACAGCTAATAATAAATCTAAGGCAACATGGGATATCATTAACAAAAATAAATCTATACTACCTAACGAACCAATAACGAAAATTAAACACAACAATTATTATATAACAGATCCAGAGCAAATAGCTAACACCTTTAACAACTATTTTGTAGATCAAATAACAGACACCCCGAAAAATAAATCAATCGACATACAATTAAATCAATTCAATTCAATCTTTATAGCACCGATAACACCATATGACATACTTAGAATAATTCAATTGCTAAAAAATACAAATAGTGTAGGAGTTGACGATATCAGTACTCAAGCAGTCAAATGCGTAGCATCGTTTATAGTCGTACCACTCACCCATATAGTCAATACTTGTATTAGTACAGGAATCTATCCACGTAACCTGAAGACGTCGATAATAATACCACTCTATAAAAAAGGTGATAAATATGACATAAAAAATTATAGACCAATTGCATTAATTTCCATTTTATCAAAAATTTTTGAAAAGGTTCTGTA
Source organism: Musotima nitidalis (assembly GCA_949126915.1). NCBI lineage: Eukaryota > Metazoa > Arthropoda > Insecta > Lepidoptera > Crambidae > Musotima > Musotima nitidalis. The sequence goes on from OX421429.1 coordinate 7,067,083, forward strand.
CGATGCTATGTATTCTTATCTAGAGAAAAACAAGATCCTGGTTGACGAACAAAAAGGTTTTAGAAAGAACAAAAACATAAATATGGCAGTTTATGACTTGGTTTTTCCAATACTGTCGAATGTAGATGTCAAGAACCCGATTTGTGCTGTTTATATGGACATGTCTAAAGCGTTTGATTGTGTAGATCACAATATACTATTGCAAAAACTGAGCAACTACGGTATACGCGGTAAGTCACTTAATTTGATCGATTCTTACATTAGCGATAGAGATCAATATACAGATATTAATATAATATGCCCTAAGTCTTGTAAGGAAATAAAGTTTAGATCTTATGCAAGAAAATTAAAGTACGGCGTACCTCAAGGAAGTGTTTTGGGTCCTCTATTGTTTCTGCTTTATATAAACGATTTGCCCAAACACGTCAATCATCCAATGGTTCTATTCGCGGACGATAGCACAGCCATTATAAAATTTAACGTAAAATATGACTACGAAAAAGAAATAAATAGCACGCTTACAGGGATTATTGACTGGTTGAACAACAATAACCTACAAATCAACTTAGACAAAACTAAAATAATGCACTTCACACAAAGAATTCCAATAAAGCCAATGCATATAGGGTATGATAATAATGTTATAGAATCTGTAAATGTCACGAAGTTCTTGGGAATCTACATAGATAGTGATATGTCTTGGAAATCCCACTCTGACGAAGTATGTAAAAAACTCAACAAATTCTCGTATGCACTTTACAAACTTTCAAAAACAGTAAATACAGAAGCTGTACTAATATCATATCATGGATATGTAGCATCCATTATTCGATATGGAATAATCTTTTGGGGCAATTCAACACAACGCGATGCTATGTTTAAAGCACAAAAAAGATGTATTAGGGCAATGTGTGGTTTAAGGACAACAGAAAGCTGTAGATGTCATTTTCAATCTTTAAAAATCCTTACACTTCCCTGTACCTATATTTTTGAGGTAGCAGTTTTTGTAAAGTCGAATCCCAATATATTTAAATTACAAACACGGCCTCTATTTTTAAGAAAACGTGATAGAATTTGTAGGAATATTTGTAAAACTACACTTTCTTTAAAAAATATATCCAATATGGCTCCGAGAATTTATGATAAGTTGCCAACTACAATCAAACAATCAAATATTTCTATATTTAAGCGAAATCTATCTAGACTATTAATCGAGAAGTGCTACTATTCAATTCAAGAATATTTTGATGACAAATTTCTGTGACATTGTTTTACTATTTATTGTGGATTATAGGTTGTTTGATTTTAATGTAATGTTTTTAATATTGTTTACTTAATTTATCGCTTTTATAATAATCATCTTTGATTTTCATTATTTTTTTATTTGACATTTTTATAATAATTGTAAGTACTAATCTTTTGCTTTTAAAATAACTATTCTTATTTTATTTTGACATGTGTTCATTGTTGCTACATTAAATTATTAGTTGTTTTATTATTGTCACTCATAATTGACTGAGTAAGGAAATAATTTTAACTATTATTCAACTTTATATTTGTATGCCTAATACGGTACATTACGGAAGCTATCTATTTATTGTAACTATTGTAAGACCATTATTACCTGTAATGACAAATAAATTATTTGATTTTGATTTTGATTTTGATTTTGACATGTATGAGTATGAAGTATCAATAAACCAAGTTGCATCCCCTATTTTGCGTCTCGTCGTTTACTGTGCAGGTATTTCGTTTTTGAAATGAGGTGCTCGTCGGTGTACGAAAGTCATACCTTAGATTTATTTAAGAAATAAGTCTCGGAATATAACTTTTCTTTTTAATTATAAATGTGTTTTGTTTAGTGTGTGACGTTAGATTATTTATAATTATAATAATGTGAATAGTGTGAATGTATAAAATTTATTATTTACTTATAAGTAAGCAAGATCACTCTGTAGTGCCTACCCTATTTTTTATTTTATATGTTGACTGGAATAAATTGCTTCTAGCATTATGGCTGCCCATTTATTGTTTATGTGATTTGATTAGTTTTTATATTTAGTGTAAAATAAAGTGTTCATTCATGTTAGATGCATAAAGTGAATGAATGGTATGTGAATTTGGAAAATTCCCATTTATCTTAATGAGACGTTTTAAGAATAGAATGCATCACTTCGCAGTGGTAGAATGCCTCCTTGCGGAAACTCATCGTTTATTCTATGTTCGTAAATGCTTATGCGTATATGCTTTGTGTATGCACTAGCTAAGCGTTGTACGCTTGGAATAAATAACATACCTGAGGATAATAAATAAAAAAGTTTATAACACATTTCTATACACAATTCATTTACATTTTATATTACAGGAGACTCTCAAAAAAATCAACAAGTAGGTAACTTAATTACTAATTGCATAAAAAAAGAATATAGTTAGGTTAATAAAAGTATATAATGATACTCTGCATAAAGTTGTTTCTAAAACATAATTATAAATCTGAAGTATTAATTTTATACAATTAATTATTTCTTTCGGTGACATTTTCACTTTGTTTGTTACATGGTATAGAACATTCCTCTAATTTTAAACTGCATTGACTGCTCAACAGGCAGATTTTGGTAATTATGATGTGACACAGAAAAACAGCGCTAATAATAATATTTAGACTAGGGTATATTTAATGAATTTAATTAAAATAATTACGCTATTTCGATTATCCAACATTAATAATTAATTTAATTATAATACATTTCTAAACAATACAAATTTTAAATAAGTAGATATGTTTGTTTTTGCAAAGTGAAGCAATGTCTTAATAGTATGCCTTATTCAATTATTAATATAATAATTATGAAACCTATCTTAAGTTTAGTTGCTCAATTAGTCAAACTTGTATCAATACACCAGTATCAAACCTTAGTCAATTCTTCGGAGACGGGAGTATACTTGAGCCCTGAGTCATTGAGCATGGTCACCACCCAGGCGTCTTCCGGCAGCTTTCCAGACTTCATCAGCTTTACAGCTGCGGCTACGTTGGCACCACTGGTGTACCCAACGTACAAACCCTCCTTCTCACCGATCAGATTCTTGTACTTCACAGCTTCCTCATCAGTCACCGATATCGTCTCATCCATGTATTCAAACTTGAACAAATTGGGAATACATCCATATCCTGATCCTTGCAACAGATGCAACGGTTTCGTTACCTCGTCACCTTTAATCGGCTCTGCACCAGCGGGCTCAATAACGTACGCCTTCAGGCTAGGATTCTTCTCTTTTAAATATTTAGCTGTACCTGTGAACGTACCAGCTGTTCCGACTGTGGCTAGGAATGCATCGACACGTTGTCCAGTCTGTCTCCATATTTCGGGTCCGGTGGTTTCATAATGTGAGCGACTGTTGCTTTCGTTATTAAATTGATTGACATAGAAAGCACCGAGCTCGTCCACCAACTTCAAACCGACTTGTTCTACAGCCTGTACATCTGCAAGCGTGACGTTGCCGTAACTGCCCTCCACCTGTGGCACTCTATGACACTTTGCTCCAAGCGCTTCCATATGGATGGCGCGTTGAGCGCTGTTCCCAACTGACATGGTCACGGTGAGGGGATGCTTTAGAACTGCACACACAACCGCCAGCCCACAGCCTTGGTTCCCCGATGTTACTTCAACGACGTGACCGCCAGGTTTGAGTTCACCCGTTTCCAAAGCTTTGTTGATCATGAACAAAGACGAGCGACATTTGATGGACGCACCGGGATTCATGAATTCACATTTTGCAAGAATTCTCCCTGGACCGGGGTAAATTCTGTCCAAAGCCACAATGGGCGTATTACCAATCAGCTCCAAAGCTGAAGACTTGATTTCATTATCTACTCCGTCGACCGGCATCTTGCTCTTCTGTTGTTGTTAGCGTAGGATAAATGTAAACTTTGATATGAGTATCGGTGTACGGCGCTTATAAAATGTTTTGCGCCGATATACGACCGGTTGTTCATGCACACGAGCCAAGAATTCGAATCAACTTCGTGTGGAAAGCAAACTATGATGTAATGAAGTGACAAGGTCGCGTTGTAGTGCGGGCTGCAACTGTCAGCCGTCCCATTAGCTATCTGAAAGCCATATGAGTAGTTGCGTTATTATTTATTGTTAATTATATCGGTGATGCCCAGTACAAGTAGTATGATGGGTGCGATAAGAATTTGATCTTATCGACTTAGAAAAGGAGAAATTTACCTTAGGACGTTTAATTTGTTTTTTATCGATGTGTTTTTTAGGATAAATAAACTTGTATCGATTTTATTTGGAACATAAGTAACCGAGCTATTGTTACATAATTAAACGGATATTTTTAAAAGTCTAGGTATTCGATGTGCTTGTGTTCTGTTCTAGGCGGCGGCTAGCCTGTAGTTGCATTCAAGACCGACCAACGTAAAAAATAATAAGGGAAATTTTAGTTCAGCAGATGTTTTCTTGTGGCAGGGATGATGATTTAAAAGTTTTATAAGTGAATAAACTTATCTTGTTAGTTAAATGTTCCAATTATAAGTCATATGTAGATGTTTCATCTTTTCATTTACCATAATACAGTTAATAAATACCAAATGTTTGAGTACAAACTCGTAATATCAATGTACGAAAAATGTACTAAAATTCTAAGTTAGTTTAATTTTTTTTAATTTAATGTTTATTCCACAATCAGAACTGAACGTCTGACCTAATACTAAAGAATTTGTATGAAATATTCAATCACGAGTAGTTCTCTTGGTCCTTGGATTTGTTGACCAGTAAACCTACCAAGGACAAGTGATCCTACTAGGCAGGTGCATCTTTTCATACAATGGATCATCAACCTCTTTTGGGTTGTAAACGTAATCCTTATGAGAAATGACTGTGTTACGAAAACTTATCGAAATCGATGTAGAAATGAGAAGGTCCGTAGAAGATTTTGGTCAAGGAAGGAGCAACTTGAAGTGGCAGTAGGCAGGATAAATAGTCGTAGTGCGTACGACCTGATGAAGATCGCGGAAACACGCTATATTTAGGTCGCATGCAAGCGGTAACATTGGAATTCGTCTTTTTCGATATCATGCAACCTTTACGTGTCCTATGATTTGTATTTTTTTTTTAGTATGTTGTGTGATATTGATATAAATAATTTTTCATTTCATTTCTTTGGTGATGATAAGAATAAATATTATTGACTATTGGTTCGCCCGCGACTTTGTCTGCGTGAAATTCGATTATATCGCGCATGTTATCATATTTATATCAGCTGATAATAAATCTGCAAAACAGTTTTACGCTTCTAGCTTAAAAATTAAGACATTCCATACAACTTGATCCCCTGTTTCTAACTTACTTAAAACCTTTTTTCGCATTAAAAAGTAGCCTATGTCCTTTCCAAGGCTTAAGACTATCGGTGTACCTCTCGGTATACCATTTATTTCAATTTGTTCAGTACTTTTGGCGTGAATGCGAGACATACAGACAGATTTACTTTCGCATTTATAATATTAGTATGGGTTTCGAACAACATTACATATCCACATAAATACGTTTACAACTTGGGGGTCCTATCAAACGAAACGTATTTAATTTAAATGAAGCGTAACCAATTAATTACATGGCCTGATAGTCAGTACTATCAATTCATAAATTTACACTGCAAAGATTATTTAAAGGAAAAGATAACATAAATAACTACATTGAGCTATGTGTTTTCAGCATAGCTATTCATACTTTGCGATTACGATAAATTATGGCACATTCAACCGATACAGATAAAACTGGATCTAACCGCATATGTACAGATTTTCGTTTATACGATTACACGCTTGAATAGAGCGCTTAAACGCTGCAGAAATTCTGCAGCAGAATACAACATAAAAGTACATAATTGTATTCTTATCTATCACACGATCTTTTTGACGTTTTCAAGTGCTATGTAATAGTTTATTTCAAAAGAACTTTTATTTTTACTTACTAACTATCTTAAAACTGGCTTTTAAACCTATAAAACAGAGCTATTATAACAACAATAACTTACATACTACGTCGTCGTGTGTCACATGTGCTAGCATAGTGCCACCCCCTCTCATCACACGGGGAGTCATATGAGTCAACGAAGAGAAATCCCACTGGATGATGGGCACGAGCTTCATTCTGCGTACTGGCTTGAACTGCGAAACCCGCCTGCCCAGCGTGGTGATTATAGGCATATACCCTCAATAAAACGTAATGTGAATTTATAAGGCTAGTTTGATGATGATGACCTTACATACTTTTTTGGACAAGATTTTAGTAGATATGGTCTGGGAGCAAGAAAAATATACATACATACTATCACGCCTATTTCCCCAAAGGGGTAGGCAGAGGCATACTATACGCCCACACTTCGCCATTTATATTGTTGGTCCTACGTACTACTGGTGGCGAGCCTATTGCCGCTTTCCGGGCACTTTTATGTTCGCCAGAGCCTCGTCCGTTGAACGACAGGTGCACCACTTGCAGGTGAGGTTGGCTTGGGCTCCTCAGATCTTGATAGGAGCCCTATACACACTATCTTTCCCTTCTTACTGAGATCGAATCAATGTTAATCAAATGTTCATTCATAAGCAGAATTACTAATTATGAAATCAGTATCAATTTAAGGCGCTTACAAGTAGAACAAGTATTCTTTAAAGATCTTCTTTTGTGATGTCCCAAAAATCGTCCACACTTCGCCAGCTATATTGTCCCACGTAACAGGTGGCGAGCCCATTGCCGCTTACGCAGAATGATAATTTGTCTTGGTCTGGATTTTTTCAGGAGTCTAGAGTCAGCACCGAATTATCACACTTTTCTACACTGGTATGCGTTGCCGAAGAGGTTATGTCTAAAAATCCAATAAATTTACACTTAAAACTCGAGTGTACCTACTATGAATGTAATTTGAAAAATAAAATACTGCTGCAATATGTTGTTTTTTGCGTTTGCGCAAAAACTCTCAAGGAATATTTATTAAAATATTTAAAACCGTACGGAACTGGATCAAAAAAGTAGGAATGAGATTTGAATAAAAATAGTACGTCTAAGGCACGGACTCCTTATTAAAAAGTCAAAAATAAAAAGTTGACCTGCAGCCAAAAAAGGGCTCATTTGGTTTCGCAAATCCAATTAAAGGTATGCACCTGCCAAATCTAAACAAGCTTTTTATAAGAACTGAACCTAAGGTATAAGTTACTATAACTTCATAATTTTAAAATTTAAATCATGTTATATTTTAATTAGTATAACTTCATAATATTTAAATTATGACTAGCGGCCGCCCGTAACTTTTTCCAGGTTTTTTTTGTTTTTTGGTTAATTTACTTTGTTGTTTTTTGATTTGAAAAGTATCTAAGTTATAAACTACGTGTCCGTAAATATTAACTGTATTAACAAAAGATAGCCTTCTGCTGCGTGACTGTTCCAAAGGGTTACCGCGGTCAGCCACTTTTTAGCTCTATTAATAACTCCACATTATTTTAGTATTTTTGTTATAAAAAGATAAAAGTTTGCCTTAACAACTTTTAAAATTAATAAAACAAAATGTGTGCATATAAAGGTTTTTTCTATAGTTATGACAAATTAAATTATGATAAAAAAATTTAGGATTAAAAAATTTTTAAATTAGGGATTTAATATATTATGCTTAATAATAATATGGTTTTAGACAGGTATGCTATTTAAAAGTTATACTAAGGATGTGACATTAGTGTTATGCTATTTGATTATTATGCCAATTGATGTATGACAAACGGCTTTAGGACAATCGACATTATGCGAAAAGTTCCGCCCCATTTGGAGTGCTTAAATACTGTTCTGTGTTCTTTAGCTTTTTGAGTTTTTTTCACGTAGAATTTTAGTTATCGTGCTCTCCTACAGCCTGTGCTGTTCTCCACCCTCCACCCTACCCCCCGCCCCCTTCCGAAATTTCCTTGGTACAAAATATATTCGTCCGGTAGAGGGGAAGTCATTGACAATTCGTGGGTTTTGACTTGTTTTCTAAAGTAATTTTCTACTGGTTGACAATACCATTTAGTGTACCTTTTTGGTATATATAATAAATTATTTGTAAAGGTTTTAGCTTTTAAGTTGTTATAAATGAAATAAGATGACCAACCCATTTGGCGGGAAGGTCGTCCTTACGTTCCAACTGTGGTGATTCCGATCATGACTTAGAAATAAAAGAAACTTACTGCCACGTGCCATTGGGCGGTAAAATAAGCTTCGAGGGTTGCCTAAGATATTCTAGCATAATTGTGGCTATTCAAAAAGGCGTCATACAGTTTATTAAGGGTTGGCAATGCGCTACTGATTCATCTGGTATTGTGGTTGCTGCAACCACCTTTCATCAGATGGGTCGTATGCTTCAATATAATCATATGGTATAAAAAAATATACAAATAAATCGACGATTGTATAAATTTCCATTTTTACAGGACCCTGAAATGAAAAAAGCTTTGATCAGTATATCAGAATTCAAAAACCTTGAGTAGGCTTTAAAATGAATCTTCTGTAAGCTTTTTTTGAATTTGTTTAACCCAAAAAGCCTATCATTTAAAATCGTACATTCAAAGCGAGCCGTATGCTCTAACGACTTCGAAAGGTGCAATTTTCTATCATTGATTTCACAACAACCCATTAAGGATATGTCCATGTAGAGTCGGCAAAAACATCTGATCTATCCTGAGGTTGCAGCTGTTCGAGATTATTAAAAAATACTTGCTACATATGAATAGGATTTTAGATAGAGGGGTTTCGTACAATATATAAAAGTCAAAGTATACTGAAATGCATTGGACTGTAATTTGATACGACAAATGCTTGTGGTTTTCTTTCCGGATAGTTAGTTGTAGAAGATTATAGAAAATACTACTATGATAGTACGATAAGTTTTGTTTCTTTTTTTAAAGATATAAAAAGCGATTAAGTATGTGGCTGCTTTGATTTATATAATCTAGGGCTAGAAGAATCTCCTTATGAGCGTAAAAAGACAAAAACATTTTTTACATAAAACATACGAGTAAGGGTTTTAATAGTATGTTACGGATCCCTAAAATCACCACTGTCAAGGTGGGCGTTTCTATTTTTTTAGGAACGATTGCTGTTTGGCGGTTTTGGGAAATGTTGCCAATTTTAAATTTTAATTTGGCAACGAATTTGGACAAGGGCGTATAAAATAATAGAAACGAACCAGTGGATTTACGTTCCGCTAATTATGGGTGTCCCATTTTAAAGAATAGCACCTTTTTTGAATTATTATGAATGATTATTTATGAATAAAGAGCTAAGTCACTAAAATGGATATGATAGGAAATGAATAGCATAGTATGAAATTGTGTGATTGAAAAAACACAGAAAGTATTTAGGTATGTGTGTCTATTCTCGTTGTGTTAGAATATGGCCGGTATTTTAAGATTTAAAGATACGTTTTACGTTTCAACAATCAATAGTAATATAAACCTACTTTAGGCGTGTATATGGATAGTTAACTCTGTGTCTTTTCCAGTAGAAGACTCACTTTTGACTCAGTTTTGGCTTTTTAATTTGCTTTACTGTTCTCGCGCAACCATTTTTGTTTTACAGCAGCCCTAGTAAGCAGAATAATTCTGTTTATATGAGAGTTTTGGCCAGCATCTATCGGCGATGACGTCTATTATTGTAATCCATCTTAAGGTACTTCACCTACTCTGTTATCAAACTCGAAAGGGAAATCATCATATGCCCGTCTCCGGCTGTGAGTAAAGCGGAAGGGTGTGTCAGGTCTTTAATGAACTAAACCATTCATGTACCCTCTTGAGCCTGCTATGTTTCGGAGCCCTGTCACCTGCCTCTTTCATTTCGTCCCATATTCTAGTCAAAGGCAAGGATATATAAAGTTTTAATTTCCCGCAAGTCCAAGCCGTTTTCTTAACTAAACTTAACTAGAAATGAATTCCACTGTATTCTATACGTAGCAGACACAATATTACAATGGTACCTATACTTCTACTATGCCACATAATCCGCTATAAACTATTGGACGGCGCTTTTGTCACGCTCGCTCCCATAATCAGACAAACAAACTTAACTAATATCACAAATAAAGATGAGGAAAATATCAGCGACAGTTAGTATGGTGACACGTGATCTAAGGACAAATGTTTACCAAGGACGCAGACGGCCAGTGCAAAGTTTACTAGACGGTTAGTAGCGGCTGCCCGCGGCTTCTCTTGCATATTGAGATGTGTAATTTACGGTAGTAAAATCACATAGCCAAAAACTTTGTGATTTTATCAGGCCACAGAATAATTATTCTAAATTCAATAGTGCGAGATAAAAACTTATCTCTTTAGCCAAACCTATTACCATCCTTAGAATGGCATTAGTTTTGTATTTTTTTATTGAAATCAATATATAATAAACTTATTAAGAGTCCCCATGAAATTGTATCATATCATGTTCCTTGGCATTATTCAAATTCAATTATTAATTATTTGAGCTACAAGCCTCGTTTATTCATTATGTGAGCCACTTGAATCTTTCAATTATTCATTGTTTGAGCTACAAGCCTAGTCCATTCATTATTTGAGCCACTAGAATCCTTCATAAAAATTATCACTTTCTAAAGTGACATAGCTTATTTTATCTATGTATGTTTTCTCAGTTATTCAAGGACACAACACCAGACAAACTTTTTATTTTTTTATTATGTAAATATATACTATACAAGTGTTCACAGGTGTTTCCTGTAAGTAGCCAATAAACTTTGAATTTAGTTATACGGTTTACACATTTATCTTACTTTTAAACCTTTTCAACTACACCCATTGCTATAGGATGATTTTAAATTTCGGCAGTGTGCCTCTCAGCACCGTTTCAGTACCTATACTCTAAACTTCATACCGTGTACTGTGTTTTTTTTGTGAATATTTTTTTATTTTGCACTTACAAACCGTGTACTAACGATAAAGAAAACAATTAAAAAAAAAACACATTCGATCCTTCGAAAGGAAAATAAAATTCTTACCGTTTTTATATACTTACTATGTTTATTAATGAATATGAATATTTAATCTGGTCTTGGTGTTTTCTATGTTTATTATGCATGTATTTACCAAAATAAAAAAATGGAGTATGTTTATCCGTTATTTAGTACCCATAACACAAGTTCTTAATAATACTTATCTTGGAACTAATAAATGGTGTAATTGTTAGAAATTATTAATTAATTTGTAGTAATGTAGTAACTAAATGTAGGCAAGTAGAGTCGAATAATAGAAACACGTGTGGGGCGGCACCGATATCTTATTTAATTATAAAGACATTAAATAATGATTTTAATTATGCAATTTATGTGTTTGAACGGACACCGCTGATGTTTTATGTAGTCATTTGCATGCATAATTTTTGAACGATGGTATACCTAGTAGATGGTGGTACCTAGGTAGATACAGAATTACTCATAGCAGAACTAGTCATTATGGAATAAAATACAATTTCATTATTACTAGTTGTTAATAGTTTCTAAATATGCGAGGTATTTAACGACGCCTTTCTTTAATTAATATTTTACATTAAGAACAGCTAATTGAGGGAAAAAATTATGAAGAAATTCTTTAATTAAAAATTCAATTGATTAAATAGATTTAAAATAAATAATTGAGCGAAGAATAATTAAAAATTTCTTGATTGAAATTTCGCATTAATTATAAGATTTAATACAGCTAATTAAACTAACAGTCCAAGTGTACAAGCAATAAGAAAAATATTATTGCTTATTTAAATTCTGTACTTGAAATCAACATGTCCCTCAAGTTTTTATTGCACTTACGCACGTGTTCACTATTTATGTCATTTTATGTACCAGTTTATAAGTATATTACTATGATGAATTTGTTTGGACTTCTCGTTACTAAATATCAGCAGTGACGTCACATTAGGTGTTCAAAAGTCGGCGCGCTTTATTTTAGTACAAATTGTGATACTTGCGTTATATATTGTATATCTATATCTATGGGCCTTTCCAATAGATTTCCTCATTCTATATCTACATAATATATCACCCACGTTGATAGGCTCGAAAATATTCAAGGCGACTTTAAAAAATTTGGTGGCCTAAGTGCTTTCCGAGCCCGCGATAAGAACCTACGCATATTACTTCGTCATAAAATCGATATAAAAGTCATCGTCAATCAAGCAACATAATACAATATACACAGGCCACAGCAAATAAATAGACTTTATAAGTCCATATTTCCCTCAAAGATCGAACCACGGACCGCAGAAAAAGATTACTACGATCCGTGGTCCGGTGCGGTCATGCTACTTTGGATTCGTCTAATAAATTGTACTTGTTGTTGTCCTCGTATCAATTAGTATAGTTTTTATGAACATTAAAAGACAAACCGCTGACCGTATGTAGAAGATTGACCGTATGTACAACTATCTAAACAACAATATAATTGGCGACATGTGGGCATACAATAACCAGTAACCAGTTATGTCTCTGCCTACGCCTTCGGGAAAACAGGCATAATATACATAATATACCATATATATGTCTGTATGTATTTCATTGTCCTTGAATTAATCAGTTTGTTAGTAGTTAACATGATTTGATAAAACAATAAGTACATTGAAAGACAAACCGATGACAGTTCGTAAATGATTGCCATATTTACAACGATCTGCAATACTACGCTAGCGTTCTAGACGCGTGGAGCCGGCCTAGAGGCACTAGCCAACCCTCTCATCTCACTTAGAGTCGTAAGAGTCAACGGAGAGAAATGTTACCAGATAATGGAAAGTAGCGTCATCCTACGTACTTGCTTGAACTGCGATCACCAACCCGCCTGTCCAGGGTTGTTTTTATGGGCATCTATCCCAAATAAACTGTAATCTATAGTCTAATATTCAGCAGTAGATTAGATAAATCATTTTAATGTCTTTGTATCAATCAGTTTGTTAGGAGTTAACACAAATGGCACATTATAAGACAACATCCTGTAGCAGACTCGGGCCACCTGTGCACACGGCGTCGTTCCCACACCGCCTCCGTCCAATATTGACACAGATTAAATCAATTCCGTGATGAGGCCGCGTCTCACGTACTCATACTACTCACTGGCTGTTTGCCTTGGATCGTGGTGACAAGACAAATTATTGTGTTTACAATTACAACTACATAGTTGTATTATGAAAGTTAGATCAGTGTTAGATAAATACGCATGTGATATCTTCTGCGTTAATAACGATAATAAGTACTGCAAATTCAGAGATACGCCGCAACAAACATACATAAATACATAACATCACAAATGTTTCCCCGAAGGGGCAGAGGCATTTTGTATGCCTCAGCTCTATTTTCAGCAGCGGACTTTATAAGGCATAGTAACAGAGAGCTTTATAGACAGACCCATGTTTTATATTAAAAAACACTAGGGGTTCAAACTCTGGTGCCGCACCTATGACTTTTCGAAGTTATGAGCGTAATTATCGCTTGCTCCGTGCCTCGGAAAGCACGTTAAGCCATTGGTCCCAGCTGTCATGATCAGCTATGTCGTTGTCTATGTTTACGTTATCAGCTATGTCGAACAGTCGTTGTCAGACACTCCATGTAATTACTGAAATACATCCAAATCTGGGGCAACCGGGATAATGCTAGAATATGATGAATTTTTTTAATTTATTCAATAAGCGCGTATCCCTTTACCCTTAGATATAAACACGTGTTATGACACAAGGAATCAATAAGATTATTGACTTTTCTTGTAACTGGTTTACGATATGACTGTTATAACTTTAATAGGGTAAACAATAGATGCTTCCTATTTTACTAATAGAGCATTAAGTTCACATGAATAAGTCATTCTGCGTCAGTTATTTGAATAATTAAGTCGAGCGTTACTTTGATCCATAGCGCATGTCATTAGTACTTAATGTTACCTTATACAGAGTTTAAACAAGTTATGCCGGAAAACGTGTTGAGATTTTATAAGTCATATTATTTTAGAATTATTTGTAAACAAGCGATAGAACAGTGCTTTCATCATGAGTTGTCATTGAAGCACTTCTTACGAAACTGTAAATTGAATATATATATTTCATATTTAACAAATAGTTTTTGTGTTTACTATTTGTAAAGTTAATGTGCTCTGCCTACTGCTATCCTGTTCTCTCCTTTGCGTCGGGTTGTCGCTTTTAGCGATAAGACCGCTTAGATTGGCTTTACATTTTTTTTTTTTTAGATATTGTAATCTGTAGTTTTTAAGTTTCTTGGCCAATAAAGAGTATATCTATCTATACGTTCAAAATAAAAAAAATGTAGTCATTCATTAATGTCTATTCGCAAATGACTAAATAAACAATTTATTTTTCTTAACGGCTTTAGGAATACTAGTATTTACCTAGCAGCGGTTCTTAACCTTGTTAGTTGAAGACCCAAAGTATTAATGATGTGAAGCTCGCGACTTGTTTGAATTAACTTTAAGGATAAAGTACGCAAAACCTTCCGCGGGATAACCGAACTCACTAACCCATCCAGATACTGCCCGCTACCCGAGTTAGGGTCGCAACCCGAAGGTAAGAAACGCTGTGTGGCTCTAGGTCCTAGAGCCTTAGCAAACATTCGTCTTTCTTCAAGAGAAAAAAGAAGGAAAGAGTTCTTGCTGCTTTTTGGAAACTATAGGCGGAGAATGGGCGTTACACTCCGCACACATTTGAATGACGGTAGCAGTAATCAAATTTTACGCGTTTTAGCAGCAAGGCATCAAAAAGGGGCACTGTATCGAAAAAATCACTACTATGCGGGTTTTATATATCGTGGTCAGAAGCAGATAGGGTCATCATGGATCGCAATATTGATCACTGAATATCTGTTGATCTACGGTATGTGCTAGTCGGTAAGCCATAATAAAGGGTGGTTTGAAATATATACAGCAGGAAGCCACAACACACCTGCCTCCACCAGCCTCACTGGGCCGCATGGTGCAGTATAACATGTATCCCTCTGACCTTCATTCGAGAGAGGCCAGTAGTGAGAAGTTAATAGGCTGAAAAAATTATGATAAAATGACAAGCCAACCTACAGTTTAACGCTTGCCACACGAATCACATTTTTTATGATTCAAACAGATACGCATATGGTTAAGCTTTTATGTACCAACTTTTATTATCACTCAGACAGTGGTATCCATCTCTCTTTCGGTCGTGTTTTGCTCTTCACCCCTTAATATTCGTATAATCAAGTATAAAAGAAAAGTCCTACAGTCCCGAAACTCCTACAGTGCTCTCCGTGTCCAGTATAATTATGCATTCAGGGTGCTGATGGGGCTGCCACGATTCTGTAGTGCATCAGGCATGTTCGCGGAGCATCGCGTAGGCTGTTTTTATGCCACTATGCGTAAAAGATGCTCATATCTGGTGCGCAGGGTTTCTGCTAGCGGCAACAGCATCCTGGGTCGGATCGCTAGCAGGCTGGACTGTGTATATGTAGGTCACGGCTACGCGGTTTCAAGTGGGATTAAGCAGCATTGACTTGCATATAGAAAACACGTTACATTATATAAATTCCCTACTAATATTAATTTATAAGATAAATATTGTTACTAACAAAAATTGGGCCCATGGTCTTGAATAAAGAATTATTATTATTATAATCGTAAATACACCAACATAACAACACATACAAAATATAATAACAAAACAGTTGCAGCGGCTATGGCGTGCAAATGTAATACATAAATGCAGAGTTTCTTTAGCATTCATTATATTAGTATGGGTTATTTTACCTTGGAACGTAGTCACATTTAGCTACAGGTTACTCAGATTGAATATACTACACGGCAAAGTACTTGTGTTTGAGAAAATTATCAATTTCCTGCCTTTGACGCTTTGCAGCTGGCGTTCGCCGATTTTCTATGTCTAGGATAGCACCTGCTGCGATGGAATATAGTGAAATACGACTTTGATATAACTAGTCAGTGTTGATTCAAATTAGCATTTCATTTTAAATAAGTATTAAATTAGTTTTAATTATCATGATGTAATAATAAAGTTTTTAAAATACAATATAATTTAGAGCGTAAAACGGATATTCTGTATTTGGGCTCAGACCATATAAATTCTTTGAACTTTATATTAAAGAACTCTATCAGCCACGTAGGGACTAACTAACACCATTTGATTTTTAACACATTTTGACATTTAATTTTAAGTAGGTTGTTATAAATTAATAAACCGCTGAGTCTAGTAAGTGTGAGGTTGATTACGTTTATTTCATGTTATTTCACTTCGCATATTGCAAGAAAGTATTTTATGTAAAGTATTTTGTACAAACTAACTCTATGATTATTGATAAATCTATATTGCTGTCGTTAACGTACTTTTTTCAACTGTATTATTTAGTTAGTCAATTTTGACAGAATACTGTATTGTTTCGAGTAAGCGCTATGTATTTATTATAATGTGATTAGGATTAGTGTGTGCTTTTTTCTTTTTTAATTATTTGCTTTAGGTACTGGCTGCCCGAGGGCTATAATATTTCGCTTCAGTTTTTGTGCTACCATAATGACGTTAGGATGGAGGATTTCCTGCGTCATTAGAATGTGCAAACCTTGTGGAAGCGATAGCTTTAGCAGTGTAAAGAGTTATGCACAATTCCACATCAAAGTCACTTATAGTAAAATTATATGGTACTTATTTCAAATGTTTTCAGATTTCTTCATTTTCATTTAATCGATATGCTTTTTTTGTAATCTATAAAAGTTTTGTAATTTTATAAAACAAACATTTGACACACAAATGAAAATTGTTTAAAATTTAGATTAAAGTCAGTCGCAGCTTGCTTACATCATCATCATCTCAGCCTATTAACGTCCCACTACTGAGCACGAGCGTCCTCTCACATACCAAGGTGTGAAGGTATTGGGCCATACTCCACCACGCAGACCCAGTGCGGATTGGCGGAGGCAGGATGTATGGCGTCCTGCTGATAGAATTTTTCAAGCCGCTCAATCAGGCCTCTAACATGGCTTAACGACTATCACATTTGGTGATAACCGGGACCAACGGCTTAACGTGCCTTCCGAAGCACGAAAGCGCTCGATATCAAATGCCACACAAACTGTCACCCATCCAAGGACAGACCTCTGTAACCTCTGTAACCTCTGCTTTACTTCGGTGATTGTTTCCGACCACCGAGCATCGCGGAGCTACGAGCGCTTCAAAGCGCTAGCAAAAAGCGGAAAAGTAGGTCGTAAAGAGATTTTTTTTCGCATGTGCATTTTTTTTGTGAAATTATATTTGGTCTACATGAAGGTATACGAAAATATTAAAGAGTCATTCAAATGACATTTTTATGCACTTATGTGGATGAACATAATAAGTCCTACTTTTTTTTAAGTACCAACTGTATTTGTTATGTAAATTTTTGGTGTATGTTTTGTCGCCCTAACTGTAATAAATAAACATGTTGAAAAAACATATTCTGGATATATTTCATTGCTTTTTTTGGCTACGTTATATTTCTTATCAGTAGCCCTAGGCTACCCAGGACTACTTTTGAGAATAGCTCTTACAATACAAATAAAATACTCTTATACGTGAATTTGTATCTAGCTCGACGTAGATTTTCACGTTGCAGGTTTATTTGTTTATATGAGCCCTTTCTGCTCTTAACATCAGTTGGTAGCTATCTGTCATTGAAGATCCCGTTGATATCTATCTCACCGTCAGAGACTAGCCGAAATAAATAAACTTAATATATTTGACGATTGGTTTCGAAGCTTGCATATGAGTTCAAAATTTTAGTACGAATTCTGTCATTTTGACATGACAAACATTGAAATTGTATCTATGTTTATATATTATTGAGTTAAAAATTACAAACATTTACTTTTATTCCTTTGTTTTTATTACGAAGTTCAATGTGATCCAGTCCTAAGGTTTTATAAAAACTACATTACAGCCTAGGATGTAGAGTATTTGTCTACAAGTCTGTCGTTCATTAGATGTCTTGTAATGTCGATTGTATCTGATGTTCTTATTAGCAGAATATTTAATACTAGATATTGAAACTATATCGTTAATATCCGTAGTAATTTATTAATTAGGAACAATTTTCTTGTAGTAGGTAAAATAATAACAGTATTATTTAATTAACATACTTGATAGTTTTTACTAAAATGCTTACTTTTTACTAAAATGCTTACTTTTTACTAAACTATGTTATATTGTCGATTCTACGATATTATTTAAATATAAAAATGTATTATTGTTATTTGAATGTAAGAAATTACTGTTAGCAATAAGGCCGCCCATTGTACCATATATTTGTTTATGCGATTTTATTACTTTTTTTTACATTTAGTGTACAATAACTTTATTGCAACACTTATTCATTCATTCATTCATAAAAAGTCCTACAGCTACCATTTAGGAGAGAAATTCAGTTTTACCACCATCATCACCTTTTTAGCCACATGAGGTCCACGTTTATACTACTATGAGGACTACCCATTTGTTTACCTTCCTAAATTTCTTACTGACACGTCGATTAATCTAAAGCCGCCTTCGTCCATTGGTTTCCCACCGCCTCAATTTATCATATATTTATTTATTTCATATGAAAAGTATATATAATTTTATGCAGTAAGATGCCAACATAAACTCTTTTAAGTTTTACCGGGCATCAGTGTTGTCGACTTAATTACAATACCAATACTAGCCAATGAGTATACAACTGTTGCAATTTTGTAGTTGCAAGTAGTCAATAGTACCATATTTAATTACGTGAGAGACCGCCAAACTCTATTGCAATCGGTGGTTCGTATTATAAAACTATCAAAAATTTGGATTCTGCGCCCATGAAAACAATACAAGCCGTCTTCTAATTCTCTTTATTTTTTAGTAAATACACATTTCTAAAAGAAATACTAAGCCATGTTTTCAATCTGTAACTGGTTTATCTTCTTTTCTCACAAACATAGTACAGGTATGTGATTGGTGGCATGCAGCCAGCAGGTGGCGGTCGTGGTTTCCTATTTGAATCGTGTTAGGTTCCGTGTCGAGGCAATTGCGGCAGCTGCAACGAGGATTCTAGGACTATTTGTTACATAGAAATTTTATTCACATAAAGCAGGAAGTAAATTTTATTACTACATAGGTACATTATTATGGTCGTAGAGATAGAAAGAACTATAGTCTTTATTACTTGTGTGTAACATGCGATTTTTACACATAACGCTCATACAGCGATTTTGTATAACTAACTATGATGACCAATGTGACGTGGAGGTCGGTATACAGTATACTCCGCTCCTGAGGTCATGACTTCTATTCCCACACGGAACAAATCTTTGTGTTTACAATATTTGTTCTGGTCTGGGTGTG
This sequence comes from Musotima nitidalis, assembly GCA_949126915.1. Taxonomy (NCBI): domain Eukaryota; kingdom Metazoa; phylum Arthropoda; class Insecta; order Lepidoptera; family Crambidae; genus Musotima; species Musotima nitidalis. Next base: position 7,086,477 of record OX421429.1, read on the forward strand.
TCCTAATGTATATTAAGAATGTAATTACAGAAAAAGTAATTAAGTATGCTTATTTATTTTTTAGTATCAATAATACAAGTTCCTTATGATATTTATTTTGGAATAAATATTTGATTGTTAGAAAATTATAATTATCATTGTGTTTTATGGCAATATATAGTATCAACTTTGGCAAAATTAAAAAGTTGATGTACATTTTTTAAAGTTTAGCTTAATAAAGCTCTTCTGACTACATCTTGAAACTAAGGCTCTATAGGTAGTGCGAACAGAAGCGATATAGGGAGGGATTGAATAAGAGGACAATCAACTCGTAATTTTATGTCCTCCTGCCATTACAAAATTCGTCAAAATCAAACACAGTAAGTATTTATGGTTTTATAAGTATAAGATGGTTATATTATTTATTATGATTATATAAGTTTTAGTTTTTTTTTTAAAAGCATATTATATGTGTTCAAAACCGAGCGGTGGCTTGGAACTGGCACTTAGATTCACTTAATTTAATTTATTGCATGTTAATGGATCTAAGCTTCGTGGTTTCAGTGTAATATATAAATTATATAATTAAAATATATAATTTTGATGTGTTCAAGTGTAATCGTTTATGAAATAAATATTTTTTGAAGTTTTGGAATGATATACCTAATCAATTAATCATTAAAAACATTAAAAGTCCATAATATTATTTCATATAACCAAACATTACATATACCTCATATCAATTATATTACCAATATAATTTTCACAATTATATAATGCTCGTTTCACAAAACGTTGAATTGACAGAATGGTCTATTATTAATGTGTAGTCCCGCGACGAGTAATCAAGGGTTACGGAAAGAAGTTGGGATACAATTTTAATCGTAGAATAAAGTATAAAACACTTTTGAAATACGTAAAATATGTTTTACTTAGTATGTAATATGTTTTACTTTTTATCTTGGCATCAAATGTCTATTAAACATAGATAGTTCCTATATCTCTGAGCATGAGTTCGTGACTCCCAACCATTACCGAGCTACGTTTTAATTATTTACCGCTCATTGTTGCATTCCGGCCGGCACCTAACGCCTTTCTAACGCCACCTGCCACCTGTCATGGTGCCTTTTTAATCTTATTACTTGCCTTGCCTTATACGTACTCGTCTAGAATTACACCATTACACCCGGTGTAGACGGACTGAACTTATAGAGGCGGCAAATGAATTAATATTTTTCAAGTATAAGGCAAATAAAGTGTCTCTGCTGAGTTATTTACAATTTAATAAAATTTATTTTACTGATTTCCATAGCAGTTTATTATTATTTTTCATATGTGACGTCTCCTCGTGACAACGACTCACTGTAAAGTATTCGAAACATTGTCGGAATAAAATATTGCAATAATGTGAAATAAAAATCTGTAAATAATGATTTCTCTGTATTCTAAATTGTGTAAATACGAATAATTTATTTTCTACATTTAAAGTATATGATGACATGATATCAATTAATTAGTTAAAGATTAATTTCGGATATTACATATAAAGATCTACATAACATTGAAAAGACATGACCAAACCCTACAGTCAAATCGAAACTACTTAAAATACTGTAAGTAATTTTCATTTGTAAAATAATATATGTGGTTACATTCTCCCTTTTTTCGGTTGTCTAAGCCCTTTATTTATTAAAATTTCTTACATTATATTGTTAGGTCTATAGGCGGTCATAGTCCTGCGGTTAATAGACGTGATTTGAGCGCTCTAACGCCGAGGGATAGAGCATAGAGTATATAAATGTATGGAAGAGTTAGTGCTCGTCCTGTCACCTGCCCCGGCATTCCTGGTTGTGATTACCACGCACCTGTGATGCCAAGATTGCTTGTAACCTGTACTAGGGACATTAAATCACAGCTTTCATACTCGGAAGTATGAAACAGGATTATCAGTTGGAGTGTTGTGAAGGATATGCATATGAGGTTTTACTTGATTATAATAATATGTATGATTAGTTTCTTGCAATATTTATTTTTAGAGATTGCCGAGAAAACTACTTTTTTTTGTATTTCTTTTATAAGAAAGAAAGAAAAAGACATTCTGTGACACATGATACATTGGTTTACAAAAATACAAAAATAAAAATTAATAAACACATGTGGCACCGAAAAGGCTTATACTCAGCATATGCCGAGGGGTCACTATGGCCCCGCGGCGCTGGTCTTCCGTACAGAGATATGTATGGAAGAATTAGTGCTTGAACTAGAGACAATTCATCACAGCTTTCATACTTCGAAAGACCAAACAGGATTATAAGTGTGTTGTTAAGTATGCAATTGGGTTTCATTTGCTTTTAGTAATCTATGTGATTACTTTTTGTAATATTTTTTTTTTGGGATTTCCAAGAAAACAATAAGAATTCTATTTTATGATATGAAGTGCTTTTAAGGTAACGGTATTGGAAGTGGTATGGTATGGAATGTATGTGATTACTTTTTCGCAATATGGTTTTCATAAAAGAGTTCTATTTATATCTAAATAACTGCTGAATCATCTAGCCAGCTAAGTCAAAGAAGTTGTGTTATCGAAAGCAAGATCTGGTTTTTATCAGTTTAAACTTGATTCGCAGCGATATAACAATTGTGAAACCCTTGTTGTGTACTATTAAATTGCCATTTTTGCTTAGCAATAGTGATTTCAGTTGTCTTTACCGATAGTTTTCTCATATTTGAAAGCCCAATAAAAAGTGTCCAAACATAGTGAAAATAAGACGTTTAACGACTTTTAAAACGCTATCTTATAAATTAACAAACCTTTAATCACCAATCTCACAAAGGGAACAGGCCTTTAGTCCCGGATCTTTTAAGTGGGGCGTGAAACGGCATTTTAGCAGGCAGTCATGAGTGGGTTGTTGGTTGTTTGCCCGTGCTTTTCCAACGTTATGGAGCGCTCATACTTTTATGGACTGCATCGACTGCTTCTGACAGCCACAACAGACTGATAAACAGACAAACCTTGACAAATTCTGACAGAGAACCCATAAAAAGTATTTGCTTTTATTTCTTTATTATTGTACCGCTCATATCTCTTTAATTGTTGTTAAAAAAATATATCGAATTTCAAGAATGTTTGTGAATGTTTGACGAATCTAAATCAACATTAGGTACACACCCAAGGTGCCATAAAGATTGACACACGTATCTAATATTTATTGTATATTTATCTAATGACGACTGATATGGCGTGGTGGCGAGTATACCCGTACGCCACTCCTGAGGTTTTGGGTTCGATTCTCACACAGGACAAATATTTGTGTGTATAAATATGAATATGATGTTCTGGTCTGGGTGTTTTCCTATGTATATTAAGTATGTATTTACAAAAAAAAAGTATTTATGTATGTTTATCCGTTATTTAGTATCCTTAACACAAGTTTTAAATGATAATTATCTTGGAACTAAATAATTGGTGTCGGTGTCAGAAATATCAATTTATTTATTTATTGTACCCGCTCTTTGGCTGAGGTAGTTCATAATTGGATACCGATCGACTGATTGATCTAGGAGTTAAGTGTTATATTTAGAGTATTAAAAATTAAAATTGTGTAACTTAAACGCTGTGCATCTGTGCCGCTGAAATAGTAAGCTAGTCTCGAGCTAGCAGGATTCTATTTTAAATATATATTGCAATTGGTTCATTCTATGATCTGAGTTATAGCTAAATTTATTTCTACCCATTATTACATTAGTGCCCCGAGCCGCACTTTATCGAAATTTAAATTCATATAAAAGATAAATAATCTAATCTGAGCTCTTATGGGTAAACATTTTTTTATACACCTATATCGGCACAATCAGTACTTATAAATAATAATATTTTCGGTCGTTTTACACAGATAGCCCCAAATTCAGCAGTCATTGCTTTCTACAGGTAGTCAGGTAGACTATGCAACAGAAAAAAAGATATTTTCCAACATATTTACCTACCTTATTGTATTGTAAAGACATATTTATGAATTAAATAATTCTTAGAAAACATCTATGTATATCAAAGATTCAATTAATGAACATTATTTATGAATTAAATTTTCTCTGAAAAATTTAAAATAAACTGTCTTTAAAGATAATTGAATTGATTAGATATAATAATCAGGTGAGTTTGAAATGTATTATTCATAATACTTATAAGTACTTTATCTTATCAGAGGAAGTAAACTATTTAACGATGGATTTGTAGTTAATCCATCGTAAAATAACTATATCTGTAACTTTTTTTCAGGTTGTAGTAAGTTTTACTTAGTGAGATGTAAAAGCACGTTTAACAACAAGAGATTAGCATCTCATACTCAGGCATATATAAGCAAAAAATATATAATTATTACGTTCAACGCATATTGAATTCACCGCAACATATATTTGTCGTAGGTAGTTTGTAGAGTGCGCCATTTCGCAAAACGTCTAGCAAAAACGACAAATTATCGTGAAAATTTTAGATTTTACTGAAAACAAGTGACCTCCAAAATCGTGGGTTTGTTAGGTAACCTTGTGCAATTATCCAAAAGCCCCCTCAAGTAAGGTAAAATAAATGTATAATAATAATAAAAACGTTTGCCATACTTTTACAATTTGCTAAGGCTGAACCCATGGTTGCAGTGGGAATCACTTCCTATGAGTGAAATCAAAATTATTCACCTTAGGTTGTCGATTTGCCTAGTTGTTTTTGAAAATGGCGCAATCTACAATCTGCCAGCGAATCGTATTTAAGTACCGGCGCGCGGCCTGTCCTTTCTAGGTAGCACAGTGCGTGATATAGCTTCATTTGAATACTTATCACGGCGGTGTCAACGATTTTCATACTAAATAGGGTCCTAACAGCGTATTCAATCTCTATAATTGCTACCAGTTTAGCTCCCTTTAGATGTTAGCCAACGTGCTATTTAAGTTAAATGAACCTTGTTGATAAATCTCACTTGTAATATGAACGCAAGTAATCTTAGGTTAATGATTTTAAATGAACTAACACGTAATGCAAAAATGGAGACATTTGTTTACCAACATATCTGTTAACATTCAAATTTAGAAAATCGAACATCGCTTCATACTCAACAAACGTCTCCACAAATCTCCATAAGGACCGATACAGCGCTGCATTGATGCATCGGTTACCCTCAACTTTGTCTTCCTTGACAGTTAAGCTGCAAACAAAGCAAACAAAAAGTTTATTTTACCTGATTTGATAATTTCAGTTCAAAATTTCAAATGTCTATAGTTTTAAAAAACTGTGCGTTGTTTCTATTAACTGCTACTACTAACTGCTAAAAAATAATATTCTGTTAAAACTAATTTAAATAACAGGAACGGATATATAATTTACAACAAATTTGAATAACAGGACATCTATTTTCAAATTTGAATAATTTGATATCGGTGGAATACTGTAGTAAATAGGACAACTACAGTATTCAAATTCAAATTCAAATATTCTTTATTTCTTTAAACAGTAACAGTATAGCATTATATTATCTGTGGCTCCGCTAAAAAAAATAGGAGATGTCATCATTTCAAATCAAGTAGTTTATTTTAAATGTAGTGTTAAGAAGGCAGAGGAGTATGTATTTTATTCAATCAAAATAACGTTTTTTAATTTTTAGTTTAACATTTAGCTAGGTGGATCGACAATATAGGGAAAACGGTTAGAGGCGAAGAGCTGAAGATCGAGATCAGTTACGTGCAATTGGAGGAGTGGACGAAGATACGCTGAAGGTGATGACGCTGATGATGATGATACTTTAAACTGGCAGACATTGTGATGCTGCAAAATAAATTCATAATAATTTTTGTTATAATATTTTGCAGGCTCCACCCACCCACCTCTTTCGCCTTAAAAAAATGAAAACAGAAATAGCCTTACAAGTTATAACTGGCTTCACATAAATTTTTGTCAGCGAATACGTAATTAAATAATTTTATACCGTTACATGATACAACTATTAATTATGCCACAGTTTATTTATAATGCTTTAAAACAGTCATCAAGGCGTATCAGTGGCCATGTATTCGAGACTGGTTAATTATAAGAATATGAGATATCGATCTTAATGTCCGAATAATGTCGGCTAAGTTTGTATTTTATTGGCGTCTTAACGATTTTACTGTAACCATCGTTAAAGTTACAGGGAGAATTTTCTACAAAGTATCTTTTAAGTGCAAGAAAAACAATTAATATAGGTCGCCGATTTGCATTTCTTGTAAAATAAAAATAATTCAAGTGATTGGTCATCGTTAAAACTCGTTAAATTTAATTGTTTTGGTTTTATGGTTATGTATGACTCAATCACGCTTGAACGCCTGAAAATCCTTGGTCCTAATGGAGAAACTCAGTACTTAAATATTCACCAAACTTTTCATATCTCTTTTCTCATTATCTTTAGTGCCTTAAAATATATGTCTGCATATTAAAATATATATCTGCATATTATTACTATCTTACATAAAAACAATAAAAATAATAGGGATCCTATCAAAACTTTAGGAGCACAAGCCAACCTCACCTGCAAGGGCTGCAAGTGATGTACCTGCCGATGAACGGACGAGGCTCTGGCGAACATAATAGTTCCCGGTAAGCAGCAATAGGCTCGCCATATAGATGGCGATAGGTGAGACTAAACATATAATTGGCGAAATGTGAGCGTGGAATATGCTCGTATTCATGTAGGTACATAGATAATAACCATTATTTACTATTATGCGCCGTGTAGCGCTGGCCTAGAAAAGCTCATCTCACGAAGAGTTGTACAAATCGATAAAGGGAAATCTTACCGGATTATGGGCAGCAGCGTCATCCTGCGTACTAGTTGGAACTGCGATCACCAACCCGCCTGCCCAGTGTTTTGATTCTTGGCAAATACCCCAGTTGAAATGAACACAATTGGGGAGGCATATTCAGCAGTGGACTTCAAATGGCTTAAATGACCAATAATTAATGGTATACTAGCGTACTGAACTGAAAGGATTGGTTTTCCGCTGTATATTAAGCAATTTCCCCTGGATTTTTCTGCAGCAGTGGATTATTCTCCTTGTGAATTTTGCCCACGGTTCAATTGTAAATTATTGTTATTGTAAGATCTCAAGTAAAAAAAATACGAATGAACATAATTAAACACTCAGCATACATCGAACTCGGTCATATCATGGATCATTCATAATTCGAAGCACACACGAAACAAATCAAGAATAATTATGGAAATCAAGATATTAAAATTTAAAAATCGACACATAATTTGTCGTCTCTGCATGCGCGACACGCTATTTCTTTTTTATTTATTATCATTTTAATTATTTTCTTTCACGCTACCAATTTGCGAGGGAATACATTTCGAGACACGTGCCTGCGAATTACTATATTACTTATTTCGGTAGATTTATACGGTTTATATATTTTATTATGCTAATATGTTGCTTTAAATGGACTTCAAGGCGATACTGTGAATATTAACGTTTATAATAAGTTTAAATATAACCATAGTAATGGTGTCGTTTCTTATTTTGGTTAATTTTTTTACAGTAAATGGTTGCGAACAAGTGTTGTGCCAACGATATTTTCATACTCATTTCGTTTGTAAATATAGTAGCCGAAGTACATGTAGCACAATAAAAAGTAAAATATAGAGATACTGTGAATATTAACGTTTATAATAAGTTTAAATATAACCATAGTAATGGTGGTAAATCAGTGTTTCTTTTTTTCCTATATAATTAGTGAAACAAATGGAATTAATAAATATTCTTGGACACCTCACACAGGGCTTCCAGTCGCAAATCCGCAAATCTGGTTTTCTAATATGGCATTAGACAAATAATATAGATAGATATTTAAATAGTTTTATTTTGTACATACATCCATACATCGAACTGATAACTTTAGAAGGAAAGTCTGAACTTTTACGAAGCGAGGAAAAATATTGTAAATGTCACGCTAGCGAGTTTATAAGTACATTACTATATATGAAAATCCCAATTGACATTGCACTGCGCTCGACATTCCAACAAGAACTCTTATACTTATCAAACTCAGACGGTTTTGCGTAAAACCTGCCATGGGCTAATTCATGTCCTACTTACATCTTCTCACAAACCAAGAAAAAGTATTAAGGTCCAACTCTACGACCAAGACCCAGTGCGGGTTGGTGGAGTCAGTCGTTTAGAGCTTCCTACTATTAGAATCCAGCCTTATACCACCTGTAACTTGGCTAAACGACTATCACACATAGTTTTAATCGGGGCCAAAGGATTAAAGTGCCTACCGAAGCACGGAACCACTCTATGTGAAATGCCATACAATGGGTCACACATCCAAGGACTGACCTTTCGGTTATCGCTTCCGACTGCCTTATATCGCGGAGCTACAGAACATATAATTAACCTCAAGAGCGATAAGACAATACAATTAAGACCAATGTGGTTCTGCTTTTTTATTTACACAGCAGGGGTCTTATGCTACGAGAAGATCTACGATAGGAGTATTTGAGTAAAATAACTTTCATAATAAATTAGATTAAAACTTTCCAAGACTCTAGTAATTTTAACATTCAACAGATGGTAAGTATAAGTGTGAGGAAACGGTCGTTTATAATCCAGTCCCTAATTTAAGTGTGACTTGAAGTATTTAAAGTGGTATAAAGCTATTACAGAGAGGAATGCCCCGGCGCACCTGTGCGTGATCTCAAACACCTCGGATGCGTTTATATTAAAGTGTCACATTCCACATTAGTTTAATATGCATTGGAGTTTTGTCTCATGTGTGAAGTTAAATATTAATATATGTATTCTCAGAAATATGGCTCACTCCTTTTTTAAGTTAAGTGGTAACTAGTTACGGAAAATTCTTGTTATATAAATGTAAAAGGAGGCACATTCAAGTTTTTTATTTTTTTTGTTTCATATGTTTTGTTTTTAAACACTTAGTGAAACATATGATTTCCTTGTTTTCTAAGAAATAACTTAATAATTTTTTTATAAAAATACATAACATTTTTGAACCCCTATTAGTGTTTTTCGTACTCTTTATTAACGTTTCTGCTTATCAATGTTCCACTACAGAGCACCCCTCTGAGAGGCTATCTCCCAAAAACCGTGATAGGAGTCAGAAACCGGGCAACCACCGTACTATTTATAATTTATTTATTTATTTATTTTATTTGGGATAACAAACAGCTGTCACAATAAAATCTTAAAAAACTAGTTATACATATGTAAAAGGTAATATTAATTATCGTGATGCCCACACCGTTATCCTCGAACTTATTAATTGTGCTAAACGGTATTGCTAATAAGGATCAGTAAGGTATCTTAACAAAACAAAAAAAAAAAGTTTCTAAGCAAAAAGTAACATTGTGAGATGTTCCTAGTTACAAAAATATATCTGGGCATATATACACTACAAATTTATTTGGGCTTATTAAACAAGGTATTAATTATCTGTTTCTTAAAATTGTACTCCGAGTCTGCAAATATATCTAGGTCCGAAAAAAGATTATTGAATGTGTCAGCGAGTCGGCGGAGAGGAGCGCGCGCACCGGCGTTAGTGCGACTAGCCGCCACGTGGAACACTCGGCGCACACGCACCTCCCGCCGGTGCACACTGCGCGGGACTACATAATATAAGTCATTACTCAGACCAGTACAATCGAATAAATTGTTACAAATTTTATACAGTGTCATGGCGCTAAGAAATGTGCGCCTGTCTTCTAGGCTTAGTAATCTATACACCTCAAGAAGATGCGTGTATGATTGACGCTCATTACAATATTTATAGTTAATATATCGTAAAAATTTACGCTGAATTCTTTCCAGCAAATCTATGTATTTGTGATAAATTGGGTTCCAAATTGGTGTGGCATATTCCAGTTGAGATCTAATAAGTGCTTTATAAAGAAATAACAATGTAGAAGGACGCTTAAAATCACATGAAGATCTTATGACAAATCCATGCATTCTGAGCGCCTTATCCCTGATGGAATATATGTGCTGATCCAAGTGAAGCTTTGAGACCAGGACCACTCCTAGATCTCTTACCAGCTGAACTTGTTTTAGATCCAAACCTAGTAAATTATATTTGTTGCTAATAATGTTCCTATTTTTTGTGAAAGATATAGTGATACATTTATGAAGACTAAGTTGAAGTTTATTAAGGACACAATAGTTTGAGAATCTATTTAAATCCTGTTGCAGCAACTCTACATCTGCTTGGTCCTTACATGTTCTAAAAATTTTCAGATCATCAGCATACATTAGGAAATGGGAATAAACAAAACATGACTTAATGTCATTAATAAATAAATTGAATAGAAGGGGGCCCAGTATTGATCCCTGGGGAACACCTGAAGAGACGTTAACTGTATCCGATCCAAAGCCATTAATTACCACCGTTTGCGTTCTGTTACTCACATAGGAGACAAACCAGCGCAATAAACTCCCGCGTATTCCATTAAAAGCAATTTTTTGTAATAGGAGTGCATGATCCACCTTGTCAAAACATTTTTGAAAGTCTGTATACACAGCATCCACTTGTAATCGACCGTCCATGTTTTTAAATAAGAAATCAGTAAATATCATAAGATTGGTGGCTGTCGACCTACGCCTAACAAAACCGTGTTGTTCAGGTATTATAACGTTATGCAGAATAGGATAAATTGCACCGTGCACTAAGCGTTCAAATAGCTTCGACAATGCAGAGAGTATAGATATCGGGCGATAGTTCTCGACGCTGTGCTTATCTCCCCCTTTGTATATAGGTGTTACGTGTGCGTGTTTCCAAACGGTAGGAAAAACGCCTTCTTTCAGACATCTGTTGTATAAAACATGAAGAGGTTTAGATAAAGAGCTGGCTGTTGATTTAAGAAAAATTACAGGTAGACCGTCGGGCCCAGGACCCTTAGACTTATCCAGTTTTCCCAATTCGCCTTTTATCGAGTCTATATCTATGTAAACATCGGAAACAAGTACTGAACAGTTAGCAAGCGTGGAATGCGGCGCCCAGCCATCTGTGTTTAAAGTAGATGGCTCATATACCGAATGAAAGAAGCTAGAAAATAAGTTACTAACCAATATCGGATCATCAGAGGACGTATCCCTATAGTACATTGAGGCAGGTATTGCAGATGTACTTTTGCGGTTAGCAATAAAAGACCAAAAATATTTTACGTGGCTAGGTATACTGTCCTCAACGACTCTAATGTAATTAAAGTAACATTTACTGCATTCTATTTTAAACCTTTTGCGATAACAAGAAAATGTTTCATAATCGGAGATATTATTGTAGGTTTTCCATTTCTTCCATGCCCTTTCTTTGTCTTTAAATATATGAATGAGAGCAGGTGAAAACCACCGAGGGAACCGGCCAGACTTATGCCGTACAGTCGGTATGTAAGTTCTTACTAGTTCATAAATAATTTCGTAAAATTTTTGTACTGCTTCGTCGACCAATAAGCCTCTGAACACCACATCCCAGTCAACTTTATTCAGCTCATTGTTTATCAATTCGTAATCCGCGGAGTTATATTTAAACTTAGTAATTGGACGATAAGCCATAGGAGAAAAATGGGATTTTACGCAAATTTTAGCCATGAACGGTGGATGATAACTATCGGGAGGCAACAACCAATCACAAGGCAGTATAATACAGTCAAGGTTAGATATACATAGGTCGAGAATGCGGTCCGATTTGTTTTTTAAATGGTTAAATTGAAATGAGTTTGTCAATGCTAAAAAAGCAGACAGATGAGTACAAGACGCATGAGTACCAACACTCACCAAACCACAGTCACTATTATCACTATTTATCCATTCTATGTGCGGTAAGTTGTAATCACCTATAACATAAAAAGATTCCACGTTCTGACGTGTAATACTTTCGCGCAGGTTTTTAAAATGCAACTCATAAGTTATATCGGAGGTGCCCGGTGGTATGTATGCAGCGCTAATAATATAACACTTATTGTGACGCGCCGCAGGCAGCGCGACAATGACGTGCTCGATGTCAGCGAAAACAGGACTCGAGAGCGACGCGAGCACCGGTCTCAGTTCTCGCCGTACTGCAACCAAGACACCACCTCCGTCCCGTTTATTAGTTAAGACGTAATCACGGTCACATCTAAATACTACATATCTGTTGTCTATAAACTCGTTATCGGATATAAGTGGAGTGAGCCAGGTTTCCGTCAGGACAATTATGTCGTAGGATGCTGATAAGATATTCATGTATAATGATTGAAGTTTAGTGCGCGTCCCTCTACAGTTTTGATAGTATAACGATACATTGTTAGCCATTTTTAAAATTTAATATTAATAGTGTTAATAATGGAGTAAAAATAAAAGTGTTAAATACAAATTCAGGGGAATATTTTTGCCAAAAATTACACACATCCAAAAAGGCGTTCAATTTCTCGAGACACATATAAATGCTGGAATGGTATTCTAAACAGGAGACAGGATATGATGACGTAATAGTCGAAGTTGCATATTTAATTATCATATTAGTTCGGAGTAAAGTATGGTCAGACGGAGTAATGCTATGAGTATGCCCAAAGTAAGTATTACACATTTGAAAATTTAAAATATAAACTGTAATTAATATAGTGATCATTACGCACAAAATACTACCCAGAATATAGCTAAGATAGACAATATAAAGTAAAATGAACAATAGCGAGAAATACAACAGAAAAGGCAGACCGGTACTATGTAATATTTTGCCCAGTTGTGCTTGCATTATGCTTACCAAGTTTGGATATGTCATTTTGGCACCTGATTGCAAAGATCGGGGATGTGTCGGACATTCTAGCGAGTACTGTTGCATTTTTAATCCACACATATTTGCAGCCATATTTTTTAGCTGAGTCACGACTGTTGCGAAATAACTGTTTATTCCGTAACGTCAAATGCTCGTTCATATATATGTTACGGGGGGTGCCGTGGAGGCCTAGTTGATCAGTTTTGATCCCCTTTGATAAACGAAATGCGCTAAGTACGTTGTCTCTTAGGGTTCGCGAGCACAACTTAACAATAATGTTCTTTGGGCGGCTATTATCCTCTTTGCGGGCATGCTGCACTCGATGAATGGAAATAATATTGCTTTGGTCCAGCCGACATTTAATGGCAGTTCCTAATGATTCCATTAAAGTGAATAAGTTTTCGCCTCGCTTATCCGGTATGTTGCATATTTCTATGTTATTCTGCCGCGCTTGCTGCTCCATTGAATCCAACTTATTCTCGAGATCCGTAAATTTATCAGAAATATTGTCAATGACAGATGGTTTTATTGTTTCAAGGCTTTTCTTCATATCACACTGTTCTTTGAAATGGAACTCACAAGATTCTTTCAAGCTGGCGAGTTCACCCCCAAGGTCTTTGTATTGTGTGCTTAAGTTTGAGATGTGTTCTCGTAAACTTGAGTATTCAGTTCGTAAATCCTTAATATCCTTCTTAATTTCTGAAGTGACGGTAGTCAGCGTAGCCAGTTCCCTTGTAATAGTTAAGTTTACATTATCATTTATTTTTTCAATGTTTTCGGTCAATTCCGTACGAAATTCTATCATCATATTGCTGATTTTGCTGGAGAAAGATTGTTCTAGTTTCTCCAAAGCCAAGGAGAGATCTTCATTTGACCGTTTTCGTTTTCTTACCACGATATTTGGTGCGTCATCTTTATTCGTGACGCTTAGGTCGGGATTAGATTGATGATGCTTACTCGGTGACCGGATCATCTTTACTTTTCACACTTGCAGACTTTACACAAATTAGAAAGATAGGGATGTCTAAACTTAACACCGGGCCGCACTATAAATCTCAAAATGCAATTAAATTTAAGCCTTATTAACCGTATCAGCAAATAAATCGAGTAGCACGTCCGTCTCGGATTGAACTAGTACGAAAACTACTAATAAGAAATAAGATGTTGTTCCCCAAAGTAATCTGGACGTTTTTTCTAACGCCTAATATTCTCAAAAAATCTAACTACTGTACTAAACCAAAGCAATGTGAACTGTAAAACACCTGGTCGAGCTTAAATTAAGGTGTGACATTCCACATTAGCTCATTATGCATCAGAATGCGCACCGCCTCTTCACTCACCGTTTCCCTGAAATGTTTTATCGTTTTTAATAGGCGGTCTTTTTGTATGTTCTTTCATATTTAACTGTTGCAGTTCCCCAATTACTTTTGCAGTAATATTGTAATATATAATTACATTATATTATAACACAATGTTTAATAATATATTATATATGGAAATAACATAATTATGTTAACATGATGTCAATATAAATTAAATACCTACTTATCTCCACAAAAAAAAATGTTTTTTTTAATGATCATGTTGCAGGGGCAGATGAAGATGATAATAAAATATTAAATAAAAAGCTTTACATGTTATCTACACTGATATTTTATGTTTCTAACAGTAAAACAATTTTTTTTTAATATAAACAAAAACACATCTAACATTAGTCTTTAGAAGACAGGGCTAATTTTTTACAGAAAATTCTTTCATCTAGACCAGTGTATTATTTTGTGTGAAATAATACTCGTTAATTGACTTAGACGGCTCTTGCCGGATTTCCGACTTTCGGTAACTCGGATTTCTTGTGCAAGGTGAAAACGTTATTGTAAACTTAAGCATCGAATCACCTTAGGTTGAATAAAATGGCGACAGGTCATGACAACTTTATCTTTGTGTATTCTGTTATTGCCTTATTATGCAGTTGCTGCCTTACGGGCTCAGGATCCCTACAACAAAACGAGATTAACTGATGCCTTAAAAAAAATGGGCAACCCTAGGCAGGCAATGTGCGGATTGGTGTACATGTATGTGAAGTGATGGCGTTCTGCTGTTAGAATTGCTGCTGTTAGAATTGCTGCTGTTAGAATTGCTGCTGTTAGAATTGCTGCTGTTAGAATTGCTGCTGTTAGAATTGCTGCTGTTAGAATTGCTGCTGTTAGAATTGCTGCTGTTAGAATTGCTGCTGTTAGAATTGCTGCTGTTAGAATTGCTGCTGTTAGAATTGCTGCTGTTAGAATTGCTGCTGTTAGAATTGCTGCTGTTAGAATTGCTGCTGTTAGAATTGCTGCTGTTAGAATTGCTGCTGTTAGAATTGCTGCTGTTAGAATTGCTGCTTGCAATTAGAATTGGTGCTGTTAAAATTGGTGCTGTTAGAATTGGTGCTGTTAAAATTGCTGCTGTTAGAATTGCTGCTGTTAGAATTGCTGCTGTTAGAATTGCTTCTGTTTTTTCAAGCCGCCTAATATTATAAGCCCTCCTACTTGGCCTTGGCTTAGCGGGGATAGCCGACACCAACATCTTAGCCTTCCAAAGCACGGAATAGCTACACATTAAATACCGTACAAACGATCACCCATTTTGAAAAGATCTCTGTGAACTCTGCTTTACTTCTCCACTTGATCAGTTCCGTCCACTTAGTAACGCGGACATTTTCATTACAAAAATGTTGATGGTTGTGATTTTCCACACGGAACTCGACAGTCATAACGAAAACGAGTGAAACATTATGTTTATATCTTTGTTACCTTAATAAAGACCTTGATCATCAATCAATTATTTTTAATTGTTTATTCCTAACCACAAACTAAAAACAAACATTTTGTTGTTAATACCGTTGAGCTAATCTGATTATGATAATCTCTTTATCTATCAATTAATATTTATAAGTATGAAAAAATATAAAATGAATGGATAATGAAACTGGCTTTAATTGTTTCTTACAACTATTTTGATTATCCACTTTTAAATAGGGGTAACTTCCTTCTCCCCATCCCAAATAGGACAGGAGCGTGAGATTATGGATATATTTGTGATATTGCAAATGCGCTTCGCTTTGTCGGTCACTCTACTGTCACTTCACTGAAGTGGCAGTGGGCGTGGCACATAGTTCGAAGAACCGACGCCCGATGGGGCGTTAAGGTTTTTAAATGGCGACCACGCGATGGTCCGATGACCTGGTAAGGGCGGCGGGGAGCCGGTGGATGCAGGCGGCAAAGGATCGATCTACGTGGAAAGCAATTGGGGCGGCCTATGTTCAGCAGTGGACTTCAAATGGCTGATATGATGATAATTGTGATATTCACAGAGGTAAAGACATTGGCCATGTCGAAGGATGGGTTCAGACTGGAAAGCCTTATATGACATCATTCTCAGACGCCCCAATGAAAGATAACTGTTTGGTTGTCCTCGCTATCGTTAGGAACATGCCGTAGACACGTGTCTTTGCGAGGAGCTGAATGAAATAGCAACTACAGATCCAGTATTTAAAATAATTTCTAAAATATATGTCTGTTATATATTTAAGTAGCATTAGTTTCATACGCTCCAATCATTTATTTAAATCAGTATAAATGTCGGGACTCAATGTCTAGATGATATATAATTTGTGTACCTATGTGGTAATGACAGTATATTGCAAAATCAAAAGATGAAATATATTTGGGACTTTGCACACAGCTTCTAGCCCAAAACTAAGGCGAGCTTATACAATGGGTAATAGACAACAGATTTAAATAATAACACTATGTATATAAGAATCTTTATTATTACATAATATATTTTTGTACATACATTCATTTAAATAGAAAGGAAAACAAATATGTCCAATGTGGGAATCGAACCCAACTTCTAAGAAAGTATCACTGCGCACTGTCCTCCACGACATAAATCGATGGTCTAACACATAACAAAATCAATTGTTTACGCACAAAATCATCAAAGATATGATAATCATAAATTAGCATAAACTCATCATGCCTTTAGTAAAAAATAATTATCTCAAACATCTGTATACAGTAATATTTAACAATTTTGACAGGCCGAGGTCAGCCGGGCGCCACGGGTTTTTCCTAGAGGCTGCCGCGCAAAAAACGAGACGCAGAAATTTGGCATACGAACGCACGTGAGAATTTGGTTCCATATCACAGTTATTTCAGCCCACTGTGTGCTATTTCAAGGTAGGATAGAGGATAAATTTTGTTCATATTTGATAGGTAGGTCTATTTCTAACAAGTATCGAGAGAAGTTCTAAGGAGTTTGTGGTGATAACTTCTGTTTAATATACGTGGATCATGACATGGTTTACGGGCATAGTCCATCGTCATAGTCCATCCGTCATAGTATTTGTTTTATAATAATTGTAATAAAAACGACATACGTCAATTACATCTATTTCACGAATACCAGTCAATAAAATAATTATTACAATACAATAGAAATAAATGAGTAGGTATATCATTCACTATCTATATCGTCTGCGTTGCATATGTTGCTCTATTGATCCCACAAATTTTTACAATAAGTCAATAATGTCTGGCTGACTAAGTATGTCAAAATCAGCGTTGGCATAGGCCTGTAAGTAAAAAAAATTACGAATTAAAATTGCAGTTATATGTTACTCGTAGTGATTAAAACCGCGATATTAATTAGTGTAACGTTGTTTATTTTTCTATTTCACTTAAAGCAAAAATTGTTAAATTATTACTAACTAATCACTACTCCTTAAAGAAATATTGAGCAATTAGTTCTTTATACTAATCAGTGTACATTTATTGTTCGATATACGCAAATGTATGAATGTTATCGATTATTATGAACGTGTCGAGACAATCGTGATATTTTCCTAATATGTGACACATAAAATATCTGTACTCGTTTATCTGAACTCGTTACTCTGAGACTCTGGTATGGTAAGCCTCATTACGCCGAGGTTTATCACTGGCACACTTTTAACTGGAATACGGCACTACGTTCGACGTTTATAATAAAATAATTATAATATTGTTGATCCTTACAAAATTTAAAATAATTTTAAAAAGAGTCCCAATGGAGGTCTAAGTGGTCATGTTTGTTTATCTTACAAAAGTCATGTTATTTTTTATAGTAGAAACAAATTGTTTTTAATCTCAACATTCTTAAATATGTTTTTATTCATGCACGTGTAATGTATTGGCGTTTCGGTCAGCGTAAGCAAATTAATAAATGAATACCCATATCCGAGAGCGGTAGCCGAGGCGACGACCAGGCGGTCGCACACCTGCGCTTGCGCATCTGAGCGCGTTGCAACCAAAAATATACCCTGCTGGTTGACTATAAGGCTAGCATTAGCGTAGTCTTATAGAAATCTCTCATTACGAATCACGGATGTAACAAACAAACTATTCAAAACTCTGTACCTTCACAGCAAAGTTGGGTTTTATGGCTGTTGGATGACTATCGTGAATCCGCATCGTAACTTATGTTCTCTTTTTAGTCTCCGAGTAAAAGTCTGCGTTGAGCTTGAAACGAACAAAGAGTATGCATATTGCCATTTAAGTATTATTGCAGTTGAACTTGAAAGTCAGGGATTAGATAGGATTTTTGAGCTAGGATCTTTGTAATAGCCGTAAATTAAACGATAAGAGTGTCTTATTTTCAAAATGAAAATACTAAAGAAGGTTAGAAAGGTAATGGTTTTTTATAATCTAGAATTTTAATTTAATTAATATGTGTTACAGCTTTATTATTTTCCTTTAGTTTAGTGTAGTCGACCGATTTTATGAAAAATATAACTGTTATTGTAGATATGTACGCTTTAACATTTTGAGAATTTGACATTCTGTACTTAAACAATTTTTTTAAAATTTCTTGTACTTTAGCTTTCGTCTGGTAGTGTTAGAACTGATTGCTTTATGTATTATAATTTGAACCTCAGAGAGTGTTCCAAAGTTATTAATATCTATATACACATTACTCATAAAAATATCATTATATGCGTGGTTTGGGGCTGTTTATATGGCAAAAAGTGTTAATGCAACTCATGTACAATAATGTTAGTGGGCTAAGAGAAAAAGGAGGACCAGAAATTCTCTATCATAATGTCAATTCTTCATCATTATTATTATTTCGGCAGGATGACGCCCAGAGTTAGACATAGGCCTCATCCAAATCGTCAATCCTCAATGACTGAGCCAGCGCAGCCAAGATATGGAATCTAATCGTATTTCATTTATGTTTTATTCCTGTATTTTCTTAATTTCCTGCACCTAGATAACATCTAAAAATTAAAAAATCCGTTGACCCATAAGAAAATCTTCGGGATACGAAATATTGTGCAAGCTGTTAAAAAACTGCGAGAACTACCTATAGACGTAAATCTGAGTATGAAAAAAACAAACTGATACATAGTTTACTATAATTATTCCTATTTTATTGTTTGTGCACAAGGAGGAGAGTCTAAATATCTGATTTTCTGATAATAACCTATAAATTTAAACAGAACCCTGATCGAAAAAAATTAAGAAATTGATTGTATTATAGTTATAACCAACGTTGCAATAACAACTCACATAAACAGATTTTTTTTAAAACTTACTATTAAACACTGCTATCTGTATTTTTCACATAGAATTCAGCTCTAGTACGATATTAATCCTAGTAATTCCAATTTCCTACAATTTTATGACTCCAATTGCTTCTGCTGACTCAATAGTTCAAGTCACCTAACCTAGATGGCGCTTTACGACACATATGCCCTGTGGTGCAGGAAAATATAACAATTTAGTGTTTTGTTTTCGAATCGACATCAAAATTATTTAAAAAATGGTTGTATAATTATAATTTACAAAATTTGTAATGATTCATTTGTATAAATTGATAAAAAAGTTATATGTAACTTTGTACAATATATTTCATTCTAAATCGCGCTATAGACTTTAATATTGACGCTTGTATATGTACAATCTTTCCCACATGTAAATGGGGTTCCAACCAGTTCAACTTCCGAGGTTACAAACAGATTCTTCGTGATTCCCGCACCTCGTGGAAAGTCCCCGGAGAAAGGACTGAAAGAGTCATATCGTGGCGATATAGGCTGGACCGGCGCTGTAGGGAGGGAAATCTGCGCAGTACCGTGTCCGAAGCGTTGCTCAGAGCAAAGCTAATGTTGTAAGAACTTTCAAAGCTTTAACCAAATGGGGCTTACTCGGTTCGGAACCTCACCTCGTCTTTTTTGTTTTCCTACAAATAATGTTTTTAAAATAATTTTTATACCATAATTTTTATTTGTACATCAAAAGTAGATCTTTTATCTTATCTCTTCCATACATTCTATGTCAGAAATAACGTATATTTTAATAAAATTATTGAATTTTGTAAAAAGAGTACTTCAAACTCTCAAAATAAAATATAAAGTAGTTTAAAACAAAAAAATTACATACTGCCCCCAGAGAGATTTGAACTCTCGACCCCTGGTTTACAAGACCAGTGCTCTAACCCCTGAGCTATGGAGGCTACAGCTTTAAAGTCAAAATTACGATTCTTATTCTTTATATGTACATTGCTTCTGATCGCATGACGTATTTTATTAAAGCGGTTAGTCATAAATTTTAGAAACAGTAAGAAGCATGATATTTTTAAACCTTATTTTACTAAAAGTAATCTCGGAAAACATTCAGCAATGAAAAGAATACAAACGCAATACAATAATTTATTAAATGGTACGGAAATTAATATATTCACTCGCAGTCACACGAAGGTGTCTGCGAGTGAATATATTAATTTCAAAACTGATCTACTTAATTATGATAAATCTACATAAAATTCATAAATAGATATAAAGATGTTCTTAATCCTCACTAAAATTCTAAGGCATCATTCACCTATTACTATATTAACTACCTACATATATTTGTTACCTATTAATTAGCGAATATTATTAGAATAGTGTTAGTATCTAAATTTTCAAAATATTGTTGTACCATTTTTGCATGCAGAGGCTTCCTATAAGTAAGACAGCATTTCGTTTTTTTTTAAATGCAAGTTTTATTGTATATTGTTATAATGTATATTTGGTTGGTTGCCCATGAATAAATAAATAAAAAAATAAATTTACTTACAATGCTATAATTTAATATTGCTCTGAATTATAAATAGGCACTTCATAAAGTATTTCATGAAACCAATATTATGACAAATAATTTAATCAAATGAGTGAGAAAGACATATCAATAATATATGAGGTAAACTTCCAGGTACACAGAATTTGAAAGAAATAAACTCTTTTTTGATTTTCGTTAATTTTAGACCTACTACTGTTCCACTACTAGGCTCAGGCTTTTACTTACAGACCAAGGTGAGGGGATTCAGCTTGTACTTACTGATACAAAAAAATAAGAATATTTATTTTAAAACGGTTATAGGTGGGTAATTTAAATAAGGCCTTCATGCCATCACAGACATGGGCCAAATGTGTCCAAATAGAGCACAATACTTTGCATACCAAGCCCAATATGGCGGCTAGGTAGCCGCTGCATTCAGATCAAACATCGATAAAATGCGAGTGATCGAACTAAAGCTGACTTTTCACTATGTAATAAAATATATATTACATCTTTAGACATATTTATATCCATGAATTTACCGTCATATTGTGAGATTTTTTTTACAGAGGAATATGACGAAAATAGATGTGGGACAAGAAGTAAAACATATATTTATTGGAATATCTTGACCATCTGGAAAAATATTGATAGCTTGAGATATAAACATTCTAATGTAAGTGAAACGGTTACATTAACAAGTATGGTAAACGACAACAATTTATATCTTGAATTGTAATTATAAAGTTCATCTCACGGCTGTGCCACATGGAGGGAAACTATTGTAGACAGAAATCTTTTACTGCAGTTTAATTTGTATTCAAAAACCAAATGAAGTCAGTAAAATTATCTACTACACTATTTAAGACCTTTTCCTTCATGTAGCATAAGAAAGAAAGAAAGAAAATAATTTATTCTGTGACACATGATACGTTGGTTTACAAAAATAAAAATTATAACTGTAAGACACTTTGTATATTATAACATTACATTCCGTAGTGAAAAACAAGCCTTAAAAGCACAACACAAGACGAGGTTTCAAAAAGGTAACAAGAAATTAAAAACAAAAATAAGGTTTTTATGCGTAATACCAAAGAGTATGCAAATGTCACTACGTTTTTTGTTTCAGATGTTAAATGTCAGTCTCAATTTGCATGAAGTGCAATTTGTGCAAAAAAATCTTATTTTGTACTCACAAATGAATTTAGATCCATCAGTCTTATTATCTTATCATTATTGTTTTATTTATTGTTCTTAATGATAAGCATGCAATCATGAATTAAATATTTTATAACCATTGTAATATAGAAATATTTAATTAATAATTGTTATTCGATTACGTTCTGTCTTTTAATGTTTTAAGGTTATTATGAAACCAATGTAACAGCTATTTTTAGACCTACTTTGGATTGAAAAAAAACACACAAATAGATTATGTAAGGTATAAAACTGTTTTTCTAACCTAAACCAATATTTTTACTTACCTTTTTCAAAATTGGTATTGCATTTTTATTACTTACCATCACACACGTTTTCCAAGTTTATCAGCAAACTAAAAATTTAAAATATTTAAAAAGTAAAAGAAAATTTTCTCATAACAACAGTTGCTGCTAGGCATACCATTGAACTGTGCTTAATGTGACCAATCATAGAACTCTCTCTCGTAATATCGACCGTAATAGTATAGCACGCGTTGAATTTTGACCACAAAGTGTTTTATAATCCATTTAGAAACTTATGATCTATTTGAAATAAAATAGAAACGCGTTCTTTAAATCTTACAAAATGGATTGCAATCACCTCGGAAGTCAATAACTTGCACACATAAACTGTTATTGTGTAATAAGAAAACAAAATAAAAAAACGGGATCTGTTTTATTCCGAACCTACTTAACTGTGTAGATTTCATTGGTTCCAAATCTCACATTAATTTGATTTAAATATTATCATCATCTCAGCCCATTAACGTCCCACTACTAAACACGAGCCTCCTCTCACTTACCAAGGTGCGAGGGTATTGGGTCATACTCCACCACGCTGACCCAGTGCGGATTGGCGTATTGAGATGCATGGCGTCCTGCTGTAGGAAAATTTTCAAGCTGCACAATTAGGTCTCGAACATGGCTTAACGACTATCAAATTTAGTTATAACCGGTACCAACGACTTAATGTCTTCCAAAGCTTCGATATCAAATGCCACACAAACGGTCACCCATTCAAGGACTGACCTCTGTAAACTCTGCTTTACTTCTTTGATCGTTTGCGACCACCGAGGAGCTACGAGCGCTTCTTACATATAATAATTCAGTGTTATGTGGTGGCCTTTCTTATCCTGAGTTGGTTTCCTTGCGATAATAATTAAATTAAAAAGATTTAATTCTGTGGTATTGCGTGAAAAGGGGCGTTCAGATGAAGCCTCATTTTAAATTTAAGCAATTTGATCGTTACAGTGATATTTGTAAACTACAAATGCAGGGTGGTGTTTTTTAGACAACAATAATGTAAGTATATCAAAATTACCAGTCAGACCTTGTGGCAAATTTCGACCATAACGTCGCTCATATTGTGATGACGGACATAATAAAACTGCGCTGCGTATCTGCAGACCGGTAACGTACCTCGTGCTTAAAATTGTTGGGTTCGCGGCACATTCTTTCACTTTTTTAAATCAAGATTATCAGCAATGTGCCGTACACATTATTTAATTCCCGTTAACTCGCGAATAAGCTTAATTAAGCGCAAAGATGAAGTAAGTAGCAACGAGAGTTCATTGTACACACACGTATCCATACGTAGAGCAACTGTCTGCTTAGTAGTTCGTGTCTGATTTTTTTAATACGATCACTTGTTCGTGTGCGTCAACCACCTCTATTAACTAAAAAAATCAAAACGCCATGGTCATCAGTTATTTATAGTCTACAGTTATTTACTTAACACGAAATCTAGAAAACTTAGTATAATTATTATCATCATCCCAAGGACTGCCACTAGACCTCCCCCATAGGCTCCCGTGGCATTCTAAACAATTACAATAGAACAGAACAGTTACAATACAACTAAACAATCAGAATGTTAAATAATAATGGCAAATATATAAATTTTGGCTGACGTTAAAGAATATAATTCAGAAAGAATAACATAACCACCAAAAACCGTACGGTAAAGCACTTACGAGTACTTGCGGCTTTTTAATTGGAACCCAATGTACAGCCACCGTCAAATAGTTGGTGGCACCCAAAGCGCCATTTATAACGGAGCACGTCTTAAAGCTCTGACAATAGGGACGTGTGTCGATCTTTAAGGGGCTTTGGATGTTACCAACTATATGAAGAGACTGTACAATACAAGCTTTATCGCATCGCCAGTTTCGCCCTCCCCGAGTAACTGTTTCGTTTTTTCTGATCTGCTTTGCGAAACCTCTCTGATAAGCATGGAACGGACTAGAGTAGAGCTATTTCGACTTATGGACAAGGAACGTCTACATATTTGTTGTATTTACATTCCCCGCGATTTAACTGAAAATCAGGGATAAGATTCAATGGATTGCAAATGTGGGATCGAAGGGAGTTTTCACATTTTATTTCTAGTGATGCTCTCAACATTCGTGTCAACTTTCAGCTCTAATTGAGTTAATTTAACCGGGAAAAAATAATATCAGGAAGTAATGGTTCGCCATCTACCTTGTTGGCTTGAAATTCCATTAAATTGCGCAAATTATTTCAGTAACTTTAAATATCAGCTAATAACCACGCATATAAAACAGTTTCACGCATCTAGTTATAAAAATTAAGACATGCCATACAAACTTTGATTAAAAGTTAAATGATTTTAAAAGTAGCCTATGTCCTTTCTCAGATAGTCTAGAGACTATATGGGTATTAAATTATATTAAAATTGGTTCAGTAGTTTAGGCTTCAAAGCGAGACAGACAGACACAGTTACTTTCGCAATTATTATACTAGTTTGAATTTAAGCATTCCGGAAATGTCCATATTAATGGGATGTATCGTAAGACTTGCCAGTATAAGAGATAGCTTTACCTATTCTGATCCCCGCTAATAAGGCACACATCATAAAGAACCGTTCCATATCCATCACACTGTAATTTGAGATCATAATGTTGTTATGCAAAATATTGTTTTTACTGAATTATTTTTCGAACCTACATGTTGTGTAAGTTTTTAGTAATAAGAATATATATCTTTTTTTGGAATTTTATTTCTGCAACCTTTATATACGACAAAACACTCCTTCCCATCTTAAATTTCATAGAAAATTCAGATATTGAAAAAAAACAATGCAGTAAATATGGAATGTATGCTTTTCTGTATGTTGATTTGGGCTCAAAATTCATTTGTGAGAAAAAAATATGACGATTTCTTAAAATTTATTAGTTTTGAATTTGATATATAATTTGTCATTGTCATTTATAAAAAAATTACAAACTTAAATATCTTTTTCTTATTAATTATTAGTTTTAATTTTATATTATAATATAACCACGTCAATGGACTTCTTGGCGGGAAAGTGAAGCGTCATGTCTTCAGTTTTGTTTTATTTTCTAAAATTTGTGATATTTCTAACATTAATGTGTAATAACGGTGGATTATTAACCGTTAAGTGTTTGTGAATAAATTGGTGTTGGTAAATCAAACAAAGGAGTGCAACATCACTTTTAAAATTCTCTCAAGGAGTCCATGTGAGATCTCAGTATAGTCCCACATCTTTACTGAGGACTCAAGGGGTTTAGGAGGAGGGCATCTCATTTACCATTTATCATCTTTATCACCACTCATTCTAATTTACTATAATTTATATATTATTAATGTATCTCTTACTTGACACTGGCTAGATGTGCTAGACGCACGATGCCATTATTTTAAAGAAAAAAAAATCCACGGCTCTTGATGCGAAGAACGAATACTGACCTTGCGTCATATTAGTCGGTGATTATATTTCTTATTCAATTGTAAGTAGGTACCCTTTATATTATCAGCATTATAAAGTCCACTCCTGAACATTGGCCTCCCCAATGGCTTACATACTATTGGGGGTATTTGCCCCTAATCAACACACTGGGCCCCTGCCCACCCCCCTGATGCCTAATATTCGGTAAGATTTCTCTTCGTCGACTCTTAGGACTCCCCATGAGATGAGAGGGGATGATGCTTTTCTAGGCTGGCGCCACACAGCACACGGCAGTGCATGTAATAAGTATCAGATTTTGTTAATATCTCCTTGATATTTCTCTTCGAGCATATGGTAGACGCTGATGCCGCGCCCGCGCATGCGCAGTAGAGCGCAGCGCACGTCGCAGTAACACAACCCGGGGGTTCTGTTACCGACTGACGCTGTATCCACTTACAACGTTATCTCTCTACAATATTAATATAGGGTTGGCACAATGTTTACCTTAGTTATTGAATTATAGTAATTGTGTATTATTCTTTGACGAAACATGAGTCTTTTTCCATTATTGTTTGCCATGTTTGTTTGCTGTCATAGATTCTTATTAGACAGTTGTTAGCATTTATAAATTCCGTGTCGAATCTTAGCCAGCTTTTCTATAGTGCTAATAGAAATTCTCATATATCATTACAGTCTTTGAACAACAAAAATAGTTTTGAGCCATAGTATGAGTCCAAGACGGTTGTATGTCGTATGTCAAGTATGTCGGTTATCCTCGTTACAAATAGTGTCCCTGTTAGAATCCCCCCGGAATTAGTAGAGAGCGATGCACATTTGAAGACACGTATATCAGTCAGTATTCCTTGTGTTAGCATGTGTGATATCATATAATTCTATTATGGACAATTGTTGACGGATTAGCTTATGTAGAGAAAACTTTTAGCAACTTTTTGACAAAAGTGCTTTACTACATGGCATTCATCCAAACTAATATTATAAATGCGAAAGTAACTCTGTCTGTCTGTCTTTTCTTCACGCCTAAACTACTGAACCGATTTGAATGAAATTTGGTACAGACATAGTTTGGAACTCGAGAAAAGACATAGGATAGTTTTTATTTCGAAAATCCCGCGGCAGCCAGAACTTCTCAAAAACCCCTTGAGATCAGGAACTATGTGGGTAAAACCAAAAATCTGCCGGAAGTCACTATTCCACGCGAACGAAAGTCGTTCCGCCTCTTGATGTATGAAATAGGGCGCATTTTCTGAAACTAACTATCTTTTTAACCAATTCGTTGATATATTTTCAAGATAGTATGATAGTGGTCGTTGAGTAGTTTAACGACTACAATCATACCATCGGTTGTAATACTGGCTCTCATACTAATATCTATACTAAAGTCTACTTTAAATAGATAATTCTAAGAAAAAGTTCTCTAACTTCTCTAAGTACCCTCATTAAGTCTTGTAACATTTCACGAAGGAAATACCTCACCATTTCGCATAATAATTACTTATAAGTAACAACCCTAGTTATGGCTAACATCCGATTGCTAATTTCACGAGACGTCGCGAAAGTTGATGTGGTGTGCAAACCGCCTTGTGTTTTACTTCATAAAGTTGTACAGCCTTCATATAGTTAATTATTTATTATCTAATTAAGCATAACTTATATACAAAAAAGAGACTGTCGCCAAACTATGGGGGGTAAAGGGATCCTACCAACATCTAAGGAGCCCAAGCCAACCTCGTCTGCTAGTGCTGCACCTGCCGATCAACAGACGAGGCTCTGGCGAACGTAACAGTTCCCGGTAAGCGGCAATAGGCTCGCCACCTATTACGTTGTATCAACAATGTAATTGGCGAAGTGTGGGCGTATTATATGCATCTGCCTTCCCCTTCAGGGAAACAGGCGTGAAAGTATGTATGTTGCCAAACTCAACATAATTATAGTTTGTAGGCATCCTAAGCGCCATAAAGTTCGTCCCACGTCTTTATTCTGAAAAGCGTTAGGCGTATTCCGAAATACATATGTCACTTTGAGTGCTACTTACTATTTGACGCTGACTGTACGTACTCTGTAGGTTATGTATCTTTATAGATATACTAGATGTGTTTTTGCCACCGTTAATCTGAGAAAGACGTGACTATGCTTGACTATGGGCCTTGTATAGAAGCCCAGTGTCGTTCAGCGTACCATAGAGAAAGCTATCTTAAGTTATGATAAACTCTGAATGTCCCTACGTGACAGATATCTAGATATAAATTGTAGCGAGACTAAAATAGCTCGCTAAATCTTAACGAATCCGTTGACTTTATGAAAGTTTTGTGTTTAAGTGCTACCGATAAAAAGTTATTAGTTTTGTTATGGTTTATGTGAGTAACTATGGTTTCCTCATTTATTTGTTAAAGTGGACCTTTGTATGTGAGTTATTGTAGATATTGTACACCATTCTAGATAGCCCACCTCTTTGTTGTGTATTGTTCAATTCAATAACAAAATGCACAGGTAACATGATGAGTTTATATGAATATTTATTATTCAAAGAAATATAACTCTCATATAAAACGTTCCGTATTACATAGGTAATCATCATCATCTCAGCCATCTGACGTCCACTGCTGAACATAGGCCTCCCCAATAGATTTCCACATTGAGCGATCCTGAGTCGCCTGCATCCATCGGCTTCCCGCCGCCTTGACCAGATCATCGGTCCATCGCGTGGGAGGCCGTCCTCTACTACGTTTACCGGTTCGCGGTCGCCATTGCAGAACCTTGACGCCCCATCGGTCGTCGGTTCTTCGAGCTATGTGCCCCGCCCATTGCCACTTCAGCCTGCAAACTCGCCTCGCAATGTCGGTCACTCCAGTCCTCCTACGGATTTCCTCATTTCTGATTCGATCACGTAGGGACACTCCGAGCATAGCTCTCTCCATTGCACGCTGAGCGACTTTGAGCTTTCTAATGAGGCCCATAGTCAGGCACCAAGTCTCAGTACCGTACGTCATCACTGGCAACACACACTGGTTAAAGACTTTTGTCTTAAGACACTGAGGTATTTTTGACGAGAAGATATAGCGCAGTTTCCCGAACGCAGCCCAACCGAGCTGGATTCGACGATTGACCTCTTTCTCGAAGTTGGACCTACCCATTTGGACTTTTTGTCCCAGGTATACATATTCGTCGACAACTTCGAGAGCCGAGCCTCCAATAATTATTGGGGTAGGCTTAACATGGACATTCGACATAATTTTTGTCTTGTCCATGTTCATTTTGAGACCTACCCTTTGGGAAGCTCTGTCGAGGTCTTCGAGCATTGTGCCCAGATCCACAAGCGACTCCGCTATGACCACTATATCGTCGGCAAATCGAAGGTGAGACATATACTCGCCATTTATGTTGATGCCGTAGTTTCCCCAGTCCAGCATTTTGAAAACATCCTCCAGGGCAGCAGTGAACAGTTTCGGAGATATGACATCTCCCTGTCTCACGCCCTTCCGCAGGAGGATAGGATTCGTGTGCTGGTCTAGTACGCGTACGGACATGGTGGCGTTTTTGTATAAACTTCTCAACACTTCAATATACCGATGGTCAATGCGGCATCGCTGCAGGGACTGAAACACTGCCCAAGTCTCGATCGAATCGAAGGCCTTTTCATAGTCCACAAACGCTAAGCAAAGTGGCTGGTTATACTCCTCGGTCTTCTGTATAACCTGCCGCAGCGTATGTATGTGGTCCATGGTTGAAAAGCCTTTTCGGAAACCGGCTTGTTCGGGAGGCTGGAAGTCGTCAAACCTATGACCGAGACGGTTCGTGATAACCCGTGAAAACAACTTATAGACGTGGCTCAGTAGCGTGATTGGCCTATAATTCTTCAAAAGAGATTTGTCACCTTTTTTGAAGAAAAGTACAACCACGCCACTGGCCCACGCCTGTGGCGTACGTCCCTCGAGGATGACGGTGTTAAAGAGCCTCTGAAGTACCTTTAGTACCGGTGTACCACCCGCTCTCAGAAGCTCTGCTGTCATCCCGTCTTCACCCGGTGCCTTATTGTTCTTCAGCTGTTTCAGGGCCATCCTAATCTCGTATAGGCTGACGTCCGGGATGTCTTCGGTGTAGTGCCTGGTTAGTTTGGCTCTAGGATCTTTAGCCAAACAAGTAGCGGGATCCTGCGTACTAGTATATAACTGCCCATAAAACCCTTCGATTTCCCTCATGATCTCAGGTTTCGACGTGACTAGATTGCCCTTGTTGGTCTTCAGCTGCGTTAACTGACTCTGGCCAATAGACAGATCTCGTGCGAACACTTTCGAACCCTTGTTCCTCTCTATTGCATTTTCAATACACGTAGTACTGAATCTGCGAATATCAAGTCGCAAGGATTTCGTGATCCGTCTATTGATACGCCGGTAAGAGAATGCATCTGCTGAAGACTGCAATCGCATATGTCGTCGTGCTTCCATGAGATCAAGAGTCTCAGTCGATAATTTTTGGGTTTTATTTCGGGGTCTGGTCTTGTAAAATTTGGACCCCACCGCGTGGACAGTCTCAACTACATAGGTAATAAAACTTGGTAAATAAAAACTATTGTTTACATACATCGCCATGCAGTAAATTAAGCATAATTGTTTAAGCATAAGCATCATTAGGTATGTGAAATAAATTCAGAGCCCTATGAGATGATCGCCCATCTAAGGGTGAACTTCTGTAAATGCTTTTCTTAAATACCGACCACTGCTTAAATTTGAATATATCACAATTGACGAAATCATTATTCAACGTCCAGTATAATAATAATAATAATAATAATCATTTCCGTGATTGAACATGAATCTATTAGTCTGGATGGGTTTTTATATATTTCAAATATGCGGTCACCATCATCATTTTAGCATTATCTAGGTTGTCCCGTTGACCTACGCTTAGGGCTCAGGGTCTGCTCACAGAAATTCCGCCAAAGCTGCTAACATTAACAGCTTTGGCGGAATTTCCGTACATTTTTATATAATAATAAGTATTTTGTTGAATCGTTGTCTTTTAAAGCCAACCTTACCTTTTTTTTTTTTTTTTTGTTTTACGTCGGTTACAAAATGCATTTACGCACTGCCTTCCGGCCAAAGGGGGACCGAAAGGGGGTGTGGGACTCACCACCGGCAGACACGACCGCCGGCAGCAATACCCACTAAAAATCTTCCGACGACGCCCGCCGCTTGTTGAGAAAGAGGCGGGGGCCAGTACCTGGGTTGCAGCTTCTGACACCCCGCCTGCGGCCAACGTCCCCCCGACCAAAACCGGGAGGACCTCCTCAGAGAGGCGCAGTGGACGCGCCCCTCCTACCTCCCCCTGCGACCATAGCGTGTGTGGCCGACTTCCCGGAGGGTCCATGTTTAGACAGCAGGGGCCCCCTGCCCCCGCTGCCTAGACCCTCCTGGCGCTGCTGAGCGGGCCCTCCTGGCCTACTCGCAGCGCCCTCCATAGGTCCCTCTTAGTTTCCCCCCCGGTAGTCAGTACTAAGGGCACCCAGAGTCGTCGGTCTCTGGGTGTTACCTTTTCCGTAGCGCCTCCTGCGCCCTACCGGGAGGTACTCAGCCCCCCCACCACGACAAGGTGGAGACCAGTCGGGGGGGAAAGCCAACCTTACCTGCAAGTAGTGCACCTGCCGATTAACGGACGAGGCTCTGGCGAAAATAACAGTGCCCGGTAAGCGGAAATAGGCTTGCCACCTATTACGTGGGACCAACTATGTAATTGGCGAAGTGTGGGCGTGCAATATGCTTCTGCCTACCCCTTCGGGGAAACAGGCGTGAATGTGTGTATGTTGTCTTGTAACCATATGTTTGATGGCGTTGTATGAAATATTAATAATTTATTAGTATTCTAGCGTTGTATGAGATATCCGTAGATGTTTATTACGTGTTATTAGCTTTCACTCGCTTTATTTGTGTACTTGGAATACTCGCTGTGTTATTATTGTTCTAAGTATTCTATATCTGCAATGCTATTTGTGTTTCAAAGGTGAACCAAAGCCTTATCTAACATAAGAGTCATTGACGTCATGTGATCAAAAATAAAGTCAAAACGTCAATGAATTACTGTGAAATATTTTTAGTATCAATTTGTTACAATTTTAATGACAGTAGCCTTTTATAATAGCCGTGCGACACGATAAGTGCGGCGATTCGAGTGCGCCACGCTCCCATCGGAATAGATTACACGCACTGGCGCGTTCCGGACGTCCGCTTCTAGTCACAAATAACATTTAGGCAGTAGGTTACATTACAGTCTGAGCCCTTTTTACATCCCACTACTGGTCACCGACCCTCATTCACATCATACTCCACCTCGCGGATCAAGATCCGGGCATCTGTTACTAGTCACAAATAACATTCAGCTAGCAGGTTATATTACTGTATGATTCCATTAATGGGCAGAGCTGTATCACAAACCAAGGCGATAAGGATTATGATCATAGTCCACTACAGTTTTGTTCAGCTCCTAGTTACAAATTCAATTTAGGCAGTAGGTTACATTACTGTCTTACTGTTTTAAAATAACCCTTTAAACGTCCTACTACTGGGCACACTCCCATAAAAGCGCAATAGTGGCGGGCCTCCTTCCACTTTGCAAGGAATTTAGATCATACTCCACCAGGGATGAAGTTCCGTACGTTACCGTCTGAGCCCATTGATATTTAATCAATCGCTCCGAATCATGCCAATATAATCCGAATAATGCCACCGAAACAGTTACCCATCGTATGAACGCCTTCGGTAGAGCCTGCTTAATACCCAAACCACGACCGCAAGATGCCGCAGTAGAAAAGCTTAATAAACACACGTTACTATGGTACGACTGTAAATGTTAACTTTTAGCGCTTATTAGAGGCACCTACTCATGCACTGTGTACTATGATTTATGCAAACCACTCACACACCCGTGGGATTTATTTTATGGAAATGATCGAAAAATAACTTTTGTTTAGATTTGATTGTAGAACGCACGTGTGCAAGTATACTGTTTCCTTCATTTGTATTCAATAAAAAATAAAACAAATGACATATAACGTAAACAACGCATATGACTTATATTTTAAATTTCAAAATCGCTGTAAAAAAGATTTTAAGTACGGCGTTGAAAATATTCAAACTGCTGAATAGGTTGTATATTGATTTTATATATTCTATCTTAGTAATGAAGAAAAGGACTAATGATAGCGGGTAAAAGAAAAACTTGCCAATGTGTGATGTACATAAAATCATCAATATTACCTTGTGTAACTGTTATTTTTGCTATGTACCTTACGCTGATAGACGAGGTTCTTCAACTACCAGCAAATGTGGAGTGCCCACTCACCCGATAAAGCTATGATCCTATGCATGTAAGCGGCTCAAGTTAGTTCACCCTGAAAAACAACTACTTGACCATCAAACAAAACTTGCTATTAACGTTATTCAGCAGAAAGAAGGGTAGCTATCAGTTACGCTAATCTGGCGTAAAGTAAACGATTCTACTTATTAACTTCTTCAGATATTGGACGAGCTGCACGGGGTGGCATATATATATATATATATATATATATATATACAAGATGATCGGGTTCCAGTACAAAATTAATTACACGTTTCGATTGCTCCTCGCATCGCAATTTATCAGGTACGCTAAATGGGTGCAGTTGCAATAACGGAACTTTTTAATCGACGAACTGGTTCCGATTGTCGTCGCGGAGGCGTGAGAATCGCGACTGTTGGGTGATTCTCAGGGTTGCGTGACGTCACCGCACCTGTCCATTCGCGACAAAACGACCAAAACCTCCAATGCCGTTGTAATGCAAGTCTGCGCAGGACCGCGATCAAGGCTGGCCACTCATAATGATGAGCGATCGGCTACGATTTTGCACAGACGATGTCGTATCAATATTAAAGATGCGAACAAATGCATTGCAGGATTAACTTATCTGTTTGGAAGGCAAGGATTATAAGTGTACGAAGATTTTTTACATACGAGTCGAGAACACTTGGATGATATATAATGATAACTTTTTACGCACCATTCGAATGTTTTGTAATTTAATAATTTGGTACACAATTAATTGATAAATAGAAACAACATATAAGAAAACACGGGCTTGCTTATTTCGAAAGAAATTTCGCGAAAATCCGTGTGTATAGTATGCAGAGAACATGTAAAAGAGACTGACAAATAATAAATGTGTACTTACATAAACTTAGTACTTAAATAAACTAACGCTCATATAGCTAAAGCTTAAAAGATAAAGGTATAAGAGTTCAGTAACATAAATATGCGCAGCTATCAGACAAGACAGGTAATGCTCCATGACCAGCCTCTTAACAAGGGTGCTATTTTAACGGATAATGAAAGAAAGTGAGTTACATAACCGCACGGCAGGAGAGGCAAAGAAAAATAAATAGAAACCTTTGAGTTAGAGGAAGGGATTTGAGGAAGGAAGAAATTGTTCAGTACCTTTACCTGCCTAAGTTTGATGAGTACCGGGATAATGCTAGGATATGAATCATCATATCTTAGCATTATCCCGGTACTCATCTGTCCTAAGGCAGGTATCTGGTATCTGTCCCAGACTTAAGGGCCCAGGGTCTGCGTACTGGTCTAACCAGATTTGGCGAAATTTGAGTTATGACATGAAGCTACTGCTGTCTGTCCTCCTTAAGCCAGAGAGAAACATCATTCAATCGATAAACCAGCTGTCAGGATGTAGAAGGCACTTAAGACTTCCCAATAACAACTGCCATAGGTGTTTATGATAGCCAGTACCCACAGCTTTACGTGCTTTCCGAGGCACGGAGCAGCAGATAATTACACACATAACTTCGAAAAGTCATGGGTCTGCACTCATCTGGGTCACCTGGGTTTGAACCCTATGAAGGAAGAACCCTGTGAATTTGTAGGTCTCATCACTGAGCTATCGCCGCTATCGCTTTTATTCCTTTACCTGCCTAAGTAAGGAGGAGGTTTTCTATTTATCTTTTTTTTTGAATTTTTAAACTTAGATAATTCTTATATTGTATATGTCTCTAGCACCCTTGTTATTTTTAGAAATAAGCGTGAAGTACTTACTTTATTACTTGTTATATAATTATTATTCCACACCTACATACATATCGGCAGTTGGAATAAATATACAAAAGCAAACAGTTTTGAGAATTTTATACAAAACATCAACATAAAACAGAAAAAAGCCAATGACGTTGTTAACACCTTCGTTAAGGATTCGTGCGGCACGAACAGTATTTCGTAGAAATCCAACTGAGAGCAGCGAATGTTTTTGTGTTTTTTACATATTACTATCTCATTTGTGACATCTGTAACTCATAGGCGTTGTTAATATAACACGCAGTGCTTTGCGTAAGTTTAAGGATCCTTGCGGCACTTAAAGCGGTTTCGTATTGCATCCTTAAAACTGCCAATTTAAAAATTATATAAAACAATATGTTAAATCTAAAGGCATATCTTCTGTTTCAGTAAGCAGAATTAACCTGCTGATTTGAGAGGGCTGTAGCTAGTGTATTTGTTAAGATAAAAGACTTAAGAAACGGATGAATCGGGGTTATAACTCGTGTATAGATCCAATAGACATTTTTGATAACAAATTTGCTCAGATGTACCATCAGGTGGCAATAGAGTAAAATGATGACACATTATGAAGCTTCCCTTCGCCCCTCTGTAGAAAATCAAAATC
This sequence comes from Musotima nitidalis, assembly GCA_949126915.1. Classification (NCBI taxonomy): domain Eukaryota; kingdom Metazoa; phylum Arthropoda; class Insecta; order Lepidoptera; family Crambidae; genus Musotima; species Musotima nitidalis. The sequence continues at coordinate 7,121,989 of OX421429.1, forward strand.
GAAACAGAAAACGTAATGTAAACTAAGTACATTATAAGTGCCTTTAAAAAAACATAATCCACCGAGAACCAAGTACATTTACAGTAAGTTAGGCCAACGAACTATACAACAACAACATGTTATTTTTATTGAGATAATTTATATAAAACTAAACAAAACATCGTTACTATAATGAGATCTAATAATAGCGTAATTAAGTTTTTAGGCGACTCTTCTCTCCGCTATGGCGCCGCAAAAACATGCATGTATCGGAATCAAAAACAAGGAGTGGTCTGCAGTTAATTATGTCATGATGCGAACACATTATGTGGAACCTGCAGTGGAGAATACAACTATTTTAACGTTTATCGGGAATTCACAGTAATTGACTATAAGATATTTTTGTTGTTCGATACGGATGATAATATTTTGTATATTAATTATTATGTATTTCCAAAAGGGTTAATTATTATGTAAAATCTAGCTACTACTGCACTAAGCAAACTCATTGTATCTCAGGAGTCAGGTGAGAATTATAACTTACATTTTGGAACGGGATCGACTATGATTTATTTGTTTTCTCTAATTATTACTAATGGAAATTAATAAGAACATTTGTTTTCGATGTCAAGATACATAATACAATTTGAAGTACAAAGTTTGTATGATTGCTTTGTATTATTATTTATTGTTAGTAACTTGGTGTAGGTACCCAAAATTTTGTGTAAAGTCTGATGTTTCTCTCGCTAAGTCTGTATTATTAGAAATTAATTTTAAAATAGCATAAACAATTAAAAACTTCCAAATATCAATTTAAGGCCAAAATTTGTCAATTTCTTTTAAAATTGGAGAATCGATATGTTTTTGTTTGTCTTGCCCAAATTACAAATGGTATATTTGTGTCGTAAACAGAAGACAACTTAATTAAATAAGGTCGTGTTTGTAAGTGAGGCCGTAAATTATTTCTCACAAAGATCACGTCTAAAATATTGCAGTAATTCTACTTGAGTCGCCTAGAACATTCCTGTTCCCATTTTTTAGTTTCCTAGAAAAAACATTAAAAAAATGTTCATATTTAGATCTGATAACGACAAACAGTGCGAGGAATGAGACGAGATGCGTCGTGGGAACTTGAACAGGTGTCTACGTGCACTGAATCAGTATGGAGTACTGGAACTCAATCATCATTATGCGCATAATCACAGTGTGTCGACTTCCATCTTTTGACGTAATTGTAGGATTTTCATTAGGACCTCTGGGTGGGCCTACTTTGATACGTAATGGTCTGTTCACATATCTAGTTCTTAAAAGACGTAAATATCAATTATACAATAGAACTGTTTAAAGATTTTTTTTCTCATAACTACCGTAACGTACTCGATTATGTGTTGGGCGCTCTCTATCGGACAGTTTTACAATCATAAAAAAAGATCTTTAAGCACTCAATTTACTACACAAAAGGAAAATTGTGGCATAGTTAATTCAATTTTAGATATTTTTAGAATTTTAAGAACTAGATTTGCGAGTTGCTGTGCTAATTTGGTACCGTTTCTATTATGATTTGCCAAGACAGTAAATGTTGACCCTTCGTAACATTTAGCCAAAATAAAACCTCTGTGGACATTTCCCACAAAGTTTGCAGTACTGAGTACATAACCAGATAATAAAAAAATATGCATATAAATATTTATCCTGTTTTCGGAACGAGTTTTGGGACCGGAGTATACTAGTACTATACTAAAAATTTTCGAATCTAAATGATGCGGTAGATCTTAAAAAAAAAAAGTACATTTTAGTTTTATTTTATTTGTTTAAATCGTATGTGTAGGTGCAATTCTTGATATGTAACTGTTGCGCCTCTAAAAATTGTATCATCATCATTTCAGCCATTTAAAATTCGCTGCTGAACTCAGGCCTGCCCAATGGTCGAACGTTCGACGTAGATCGATCTTTCATAATTGTATGGGGATAAATAATAATTCGATATTAAATAATTACAATATTGTAGCTGAAAACAACCATAAGGACAAATCTGCAACATTACCCATCAGTACTGATGATAATGGAATTTATTATTCAACGCACATCGCAATCCCATTAAGGTTTTTCATATCGCCAGCATCCTTGAAGGATAGTAAAAAATGTGAACATGAATAAAAACATGTTTATTGTGTAACAAACGTGTGGGAACCCGGGACAGGTGGGCCGCCCCGGGAAATCTGCGCGGCTCCCGTTGGACGTCGTGGTGATCATTTATCGCACTACATCTGACCGCGGATATACTTGACTTTTTAATTATTTTCTTTATTAATGCCTTTTAGCTAACTTATCAAATTGTTTTCATTTTAAGTACATTTTTTGTAACTGGCGCGAGAAAGAACTAACCCTGACGATTTTCTTGTCCGTTCTTTTAAGTTGACTTTCATAAGAGCTTTATTGAGCAAACTTTGAATAAATGAATTTGACTTTAACTTTAGCTTGTGATGAGCTTCGCGAGAATTAGGTGATGGGAAATAACTGAAGATATACAGAGAGTTCTTGGATGTTTAGAATTTATTATTGAGCTTATCCTAGTTTCGGAAAGCACGTTAAGATGTTAGTCCCGGTTATGATCTGTGGTAGTGGTTAGGCCACGTCAGAGGCTGCATTGGGAGTCTTTAAAAAATCTAATAGCGAGGCGCCACATACCTGCCTTCGCCATTTCGCACTGGATCAGTGGTGGAGTATGACTTTAATCACGCTCACCGTAGTTCGTCCGCAAGGAGAGGAATCCTATGTTCAGTAGTGGAACATTAATTGGCTGAAATGAGATAAGATAAGATAAAATGCTATGTGAAAGTTATTCAATAAAATATACCGATTTTGATCACTCCCCCCGCTTTCTACCTACTAATTGGTCAATAATTTGTTGGTGGGTCATTCAACATTTAAATATTCCATTACGACATTACAGTTGGACAATTAGTCGATGCCTCGGTCGATGCCTAGGCAACTAAGAAGTTGCCTAGGCTTTATAGAAACTAGGATAATACCAGGCATCCTTCTTATAAAATACTTGTTTTAATATTATACAATTTATATCTCCAATTACTTTTTCCATTATTTTTTCAATATATTTTCATGGAACCGCACAAGTATGTGGAACTTTGCCTACATCATGATAATTAAGGCGCATACTGTTCTTACCGAACCACTTATTTATGTTTCAATAAACGTCCAGGCTCTTCTATATTAGGCATCGACCAATTATCCAACTTTAATGTCATAATGGAATATTTAAATGTTGAATGATCCACCAACAAATTATTAATTAATTATTCACCTCGCTTGCAGTTCAACTTTATAAACTTCAAACTTCAAACTTCAAATATTTATTGCGATCATGAGTAGACATAGAATGTTATAAAAAGTAAAGGTACATACATGATACCCTGTTAGGGCGCAGCAACACAATTTTAATATAAAATTACTTACATACTATTTAATTAATCTTATATTATTTATCTATTTATATATTATTATACTCATATATACCTCTATTATAATTTTTCGATATATTTATACTATTTACTTTAACATTTAATAATTGAATTATTTTTTATTTATTTATATTTTACACTGTGTTACAGTTTAGTTCTGTCCTCGAAAAACTCTTTTATATTGTAATAACATTTTTGGGTCAAGTATTTTTTCAATTTATTCTTGAATATATTGAAGCTGGAGGTTTCTTTTAGTTGTTGTGGTATTTTATTATATATCTTGATACACATTACATAGGGCCCAGAATGAAATATAGATAGCTTAGATGTCGGTAGAGCGAGTGCATTTTTATTTCTTAAGTTACGAGGTTGTGAGTAATGGTCTTTATTTAAAGGAAATAGATGAATATGCTTTATGACAAAAAGACAGATTTCAAAGATGTACATAGATGGTAATGTTAGTATGCCAAGTTCAATGAAATGTGGCCTGCAGCTATCCATTCCGTCGATGTTTGCGAGGATTCTTATACATTTCTTCTGCAATTTGAACAGAACATCTGCGTTTGTGCTATTACCCCATAGTATTATTCCATACACAAGCCAGGAGTGTGCATATGCATAGTAAGCAACAATTGCTGATTTTAGGTCTGTAGATTTTTTTAGTTGGAGTAAAGCATATGTGAACCTGGACAGCCTCCCGCTTATGTTATGGATGTGGCATTTCCAATTTAGGTTAGTGTCTATGTGTAGGCCTAATAGTTTAAAAGAGTCGACGCATTCTATTTTTGTGTTATGATGGGTGTAGTTTATTACTATTGGACGTTTTTGATATGGTTTAAACTGCATAATCTTGGTTTTGCTAAAGTTAATTTTAAGGTTATGGTCTACGAGCCACGCTACAACTTCGGAAAGGGTTTTATTAATATTAAAGTTTAAATCTATTATGTTTTCACAGGGAAATATTATCGATATATCGTCAGCAAATAGGATACTTGTTGAATCTATGATTTTTGGGAGGTCGTTAATGTATAACAAGAATAATATACAACCTATAAAAAGCTGTAATTACCGTTTAGTGTTTTTTATATGTCATTTTACCGAAATTTATGTGATGGTGACCTGATATTAAGTACGCCGATCTGTCCATAATCGGTTTCGGAATATAATTCGGCATACAGCGACTCAGGACATCCCTGACCAAACTGCGGTCTTATCTCCGAAAAATCGTTTTTGAGGCTCATTGATTTTTTCCTACTACTTTTGATTTATGGACAATGAGGCAAAGGGTTAAAGTGTATTTCCAATAAAAATCATTTTTTTAAATTTTGCCACCCAAAATTGTAAAAATCATTTATTTACGAACGCGTTCGTGTTTGCGTCACGCACAAAATAAATTAATTTAAATATACTTAATGCAATTTAATATAATAGATTTAAAGCGATTTTTCTGCAACAGAAGAACAGACCGACACAAACCTAAACCTCCATTTTGTCAATCTAGTACTCGTAAAGGACAGACAGACACGCTGATGATCTTGCCACTCAGTTCTACGAACCAGTAAAAACCAACAGAAAAAATATCACAGATTTCAAATAAGTTTGCCTTAAAGTTACAAGTAGTCGACTTAAATAATGACAAAATAGAATAAAATAAATCGCGGAGAGGCATATCAATCTACTTTTATTGCTAAAGCTTATCTTATATGATTGCATCTTACGTGTAAGTAGCATTTCCAGTTGAAATAAACATGTAGATTCGTTGAAACTCCCTCCGGGGCTAGTGGGCATCCGCCGCGTATGATCAATGTTTATTGTGCACTACTGCTTGTAAAACTCGTAATATAACTTTAATAACATCTTTTAGCATAATTATACTCAGCGCTTTACACACAGCGTAGGTAACGGATATAGTAAATTCAACTTCATGATTATTATCTTATTACTGGGAAAATAAAAAATGTAACCAATATTTCTTAATATTTAGGTTGGAATAACTTTGCGTATGCATTATGCTTTCGTGTAAGCATAAAAACTGTTGTGAGATCTATTATATTCAAACAATAAATTGCGTGAAATAATTTTGCAACTTTCGGCTTGGGGAAAAATATTCGCTTCTTTTCTATACCAAAATAGTGTCTACAGGGAAAAAGTTAAAACTGCGCTAGGCAAAACATAAATATTCAGTTATTTCTCTTAAAACTTGTGCACAGTGTTGTGTAAAGTCCTCATATTTACCGGAAGAATATTAGACAGTATGGAGTTAGTTGTCCAGGTGATGATGTCATTATCTGAAACTAGGGACTGATATTTTGTAGAAGTGTTTAAAAATTTCACTATAGAAAGTCGCAACCAAACTCCACATATTTCACTTGGTTCTTATATTAATGTAAATCAAAAACAGTTCATTTATGCAACAAATAGTACTGCATGTCTCATTTGTTTAATCTGCACGGTAAAAATATTGTTCCTATTCGAAGCACAAGAAAAAGACATAAGTAACAAATATAGCTGAGTATCAATGAACAATCCGTTGTTTCTACAATAAAACCTCTGCTTACATTGAGTATGAGAAAAGTGGCATATTCCCATAATTGTCGCAGCATGATCGCAAAACAAAATAAGTCGTGAGAAACCGAAGGCAGGTGCGCGATTCGTTTTTAATGTCTGACTTTTTATTTTGTCAATAATATGAGATGAGACTTGATGAGTGGCTTTCTAGACAAAGACCGTAAATATCCTTTTTGTGGTGAGGTATTTTCAAGAGATTTATTAAGCATTCAAATAACGTAAAATTGATGCTCATATTTGAGTTATGAGCTTGTTGTAACGTTTGACAGATTTGGCCATTGGTAGCTGTCTTAAACTCGGCCACAGGTTCTTAAGGTTCAGTTGTATTATTTTATTGTATTATTTATTGTATTTGGTTGTAGCAGTTTTAAACATAGTACGGCATGGTATGGGGAGCTTTTATTTACTTTTCTGTCATTATTCAGTTATGCAAGTAGGTAAACACCCTAATGTATCATGCAGGTATTGTACCATTCATTTAAATATATAAAAATAAAAAACCATTGCTATAATTCTCTAATTTTGGTGCAAAATAAAGTGTTCATTCATGACTATGACGTAGCTGTAAGTGGTTACTTCAGTCTATTCCATTACGTTTTGGTCTTCCATCGTTTCATATCTTACTCGATTTTATAGATACTTGTTATTACCGCACACAAACGGTATTAATTACGGTGACAGTTGTCGCTAGCCAGTCTTACTCATAAAAAGTATTTTCAACTAAACTCGAGGTGGGCTGAAAGCAGAGGTAGAGGGTTCAAGAGTATACCAGAATTAAATACCAGATAATATACCAGATTCAAATACTTTTAAACGTGACATAAAATATTTCTTTATAAAAAAACCTCAGTGTCTCAAGACGAAAGTCTTCGATCAGTGTGTGTTACCAGTTATGTCGTATAGTACAGAGACTTGGTGCCTGACTATGGTCCTCATTAGAAAGCTCAAATTCGCTTAGCGTGCAATGGATGAGATGAGGTTATCCATAGAAGAGCTGTAGTGACCGACATAGCGAGAAGAGTTTGCAAGCTAAAGTGGCAGTGGGCGGGGCACATAGCACTAAGAGGCGACGACCGATGGGACGTTAAGGTAGTAGGGGACGGCCTCGAACGCGACGGACCGATGATCTGGTCAAAGCGGCGGAAATCCGGTGGATGCAGGCGATCGCTCAATGTGGAAATCTATTTGGGAGGCCTATGTTCAGCAGTCGATGTCATATGCCTGAGATGATGAAATCTCAGAAAAATAAAACGAACGATATGGTGCGGCGGCGCAGTATATTTGTACTTTGCTCTTAACTTTTTGGTTTCGATCCCTCACAAGACAAATATTTATATGAATGTTTGTCTTCGTTTGGGTATATCGCATATGTTCCAAGTACATATTTACAAAAAATTCATGTTTTGACTTGTGCAATAAGGGTGTGCATTGTGCAGCTACATAATGTACACGGTACTGACTTCTTCTTGGAATGGTATTGTAGCTAGCGAAATTATTGGGAGACTTAACTGGTCGCTCGAGCTCACCTCGAATTAAGTTAAATTCAGTGAATCTATAGAAACTTGTCTTAAACGTTTTAGTTGCTTTTCTATTCGGAGAAATGAAACAAAAGCAATTCAATGAATAAATGAATTCTATAAAGAACATAGCGACTTTCATTTCAAAACCTTTAAACTTTCCGATCGTTATATAATGAATAGTCATTACGATCATCATGAGCAATCGCCGAGTTGTACTGAGTCACCGTGGGAAGCTGCGCAGGTGACGATGCGCTGGCGCACTTTACACGTTTACATCTATATCACTTAAGTAAGTTTTGTTTTACTAATTTCTAAGATGGTCTTTACAACAAAGTAGCAGTAACTTAGAATGTTTGACGTACTAGAAACTGAGATTTTGAAAATCAAATGATTTTCTATAATTATCGTAAAACTTTTTGGCGGGAAAATGAAGCGTTATGTCTGAAGTTTTGTTATACGTTCAAAAATTTCTGATATTTCGAACATTTATGTGTAATAAATAACGATGGATTGTGAACCGTTAAGTGTTTGTGAACGTACATGAGTGTAGGTAAATGAAACAAAACAGTGCATAAACACTTTTTAAATTCTCTCAAGAAGTACATGTGAGATATCAGTATAGTCCAACATCCTTACTGAGGACTCAAGGGGTTTAGGGGAAGGGCATCTCATTTACCATTTATCATCTTTATCTCCACTCATTCTTATTTACTATGATTAACATTATATTAATATATCTCTTACTTGACACTGGCTAAACGCAAGAAGCCGATTAATTATATTATTTAAAAGAAAAAGAAAAAAATATTGTATGATACCTACTTATTTATAAGAATAAGACCAAGTTTATTTTATCAAGCTATGTAAAGCGGACTCTAACTTGACTTAACCACATGCAGAGAATACCATATACAAATATAACCCCGACCGAGAAGAGTTTCGTGACCTTTGAAGCAAGAAACGCATGAACATCCCCGTGCCAAATTTCGTGCCCACTTCTTAAGGCCATGATCCGAACCGAGAGGGAATGGGAGGCTGTTGCCTCCTTTTGCGAAGCAGTCATGCTGGCAAAGGTGGCGGCGGAATGAGATAGGCAGAGTGCCTCTCTTCACGGTCGCAGCCTAAAATATTTTTTTATTTTATTCTTAAATGCCTTTCTGATTTGATTAAAAATAGAGAAAATTTACATTGACTAAATTTAAGAAAAAGAAAGAAATTAGGAAAATAATGCACTAGAAGAGTTTTGCCCTGACAAAAGGCTATCGCCAATCTAGTTGACTACGACGCCGTTGATCTAGATGGCCGCAACGCTATCTATGTGCGAGAGCAAGGAGGATCTTGTAACATCCTTTTGGACTTCATATCAATATGATGTACCTATGACGACAGCCTAATTTTTGATCACTTTTGATTTGAATTTTTATTATGACCTTCCATATTATGAGTTAAACTTATACAGCAACATGTCGGAACTAAAAATACGCGGTAGTACTGTGATTGCGCGCGATGACGTCAAGTCGTTTATTGTGCGCGCTTGCCAACCTCCACAATAGCGTTCTGAACCAACAGAGCCGTCAATAAACTGCATATGAATACCTTTGTGATAGTTGTTTGCACAAACATTTGTACGGGTAATGTTAAACAAACATCGATTTGGATTCCAACCACGCGGTGTGACCATTTCGTTACATCATTCGGTGAAAATGTGAATAATCTATCGGTGTCATAGCAATTATTTAATTCACGTTGAATTTGCTTAGGCGAATAGTTTAATATTTTGTTTAATGACACCTCATCCACTCAAACTGCCAGATACGCCCTGATAAAGGTCGCAGTGTCACGCTTGATGCGATCACATTGGCAGTATATATGAGAGGCCAATATTCAGGAATATGCTATGCCTCCTTGGGCTGATGATGAAGACGTTCATACTTTAATGGCTGAGCACGGCTGCGGTGACTGCTTTGTTCATGGCAACCTTGTCCTTTAGCCCTTATATGACTGACAAATTTAATTTTGTTCAAAAATGCGCAGGCGCAATGACATATCATCGACTGAAAAAACAATCCTAATATACTCCTATACGAAAGTAATGTACTGTAAAAAATTCAGTCAATTTCAGATGAGCAATAATGCTACTAAAGTCATGAAAACTCCGAAATTTTATCACAACATTCGTCCATAAACTATTCTGTTATGATAGCGCAGCGCCACCCACCTTAATCGGCTTCCGCAATAAAGGCCTACCACCAGAGCAAGTTTACATGAAGTAGGAGATCAGAGTGAAAGTCTATACTCGCGAGTAACTTTTAAAATAGCGTTTTCAGAGTATATAGGATTGGCCACACGCGTTGCGTTACGCCTGCGATCTGGCTGTGTGCTACAAAATTATTGATTGTAGAATGTCAGATTATAAATAGCCTTTTTTACATGAAATATGCAATTTTTGTTAGATAAAAAATCTGATAAGTGGCAGATATAATTACAATTAATGAGCTTGCCCTAATTGGTTCGAGAGACTACCAAGCTGTCTACGATAACATGTCTATTTCCTAGTAATTTATGAGAAGAATCATAAAATGACATCGCATAAATTGCTTTTAAGTTTTTACTTAATAATAATAAGGTTAATTTAAAAGTTAATCAAAACCTAACAACAGAGTTTTATGTTACTAGCCGCGCCGTTTAAAAGCTTTGGAACATATAGAAGTTGATCTCGTAGTGTTGAGAAGCGGCCTTCTGAACTACTCTTTGTATGTATTACGTAGACAACCTATTAATACTCGTTGGAATAAAAGATTTTCACGGCAGGACCGTCGAGGTACCATTTAGCCAGTCAATGTGGGTTGTACAAGTATGCTTTTCATGGTATGTTACCGACAACCACAAGTAAAAAGACAGACAATTTAAAAAAAAATCAATCAGAAACTCATATTTATATAAATATGGCTTCTAAAGTACTTCAGCGATTAAAATTTATAAATTACTTGTGTAAGGTTTTTTTTTAAATCACACTAAATTATAAGAAGAGTATTGCATAGAGTTAGTTAGCGTTAATATGTGCTATAAAATACCTTTCATCATTCAAATTCATTTCAATATTTCCTAACTTTTTTCTGAGAATTTGTTGAATAAAAAACTATTTATTAAATTACATCTGTTGATACTGGTGTTAATGCAAAAGAAACTTTGTCTTTAAATAGATCAAAAATATCGGAATTTTAGTATTTTATAATTTATGCGTCAAATTCTGTATGTCCCTATGTATGCTAAGACCTTTATAAATACGCAAGGGATTTTAATGCGGCTTTTTTAAATAGATAGTGATTCAAGAGGGAGATTTCCATTTAGTTTGCCCTACATGTGAAATTGATGTTTGACATATAAAAAGGAAAACAATATATTTTTTACAATTTTTTTTATTTAATCAAAGTACCTGCGTACTGTTTATTATCTATGCACTTTTTCCATTTTATAGGGAGTTTATTGATGGAGGCTTAAAAAACTGCGGGAGCGAGAATTAACAAAACCCTTATAGGCGTTTTGGCCTGCCTCATCTACATTGAAATTTTTTTCAAGTAAGAAATTATACAAACTCAAAAAAAGTGGTGATTGGTTGGAGCTCAGTCTGGTGGGTCACGGAGACATTCCAATCAAAGCTCCTCTAGTTTCGCCACCGTCTGATATGCAGCGTGTGCGCAGTTGACGATACGACTCAGAATCGCCTCGTTATTGTGACGGTTAAGTAACGTGACGCAGCAGTCGATGCGTGTTGGTTGGTTTGCTTCACTTAATTGATGTGGTACCCATCTTTCAAGCTTCTTCATTAATCCAATTTGTTTTTAAATTATCCAAGACATATATTATCATTCCCCCAGAAGCCTGCAGACAACATTGACGTGGTTTGAGGTGGACGCACGATCGCTTTAAATTTTTCGGGGTCTCCAGCCGACTCATATAGTTTGTTCTGGAGGTCAAAATTTTCCTAAACAAAAGCGTTGCAAAAAAAAACATATTTTTTTAACAGTGTATCATGGGTACACTTCGTTAATCCTTCGAGCTGTTTCTGCAGCGCTCGTGTCACGATGGAATTCGCTTTCAAAAATAATGCGGTATGTAAAAAAATATATATTGAGCATAGAAAATTAAATGGCGCGAAAATAAATGTTTTTTTTGAATTTTTAATACTTTTAAATAATGGCTTTGTGCGTTTAGCACATGGAGCCAGTGTCAAGTAAGAGACATATATATATATAATATAAATCATAGTAAATGAGACTGAGTGGTGATAAAGATGATAATGGTAAATGAGGTGCCCCCACTAAACCCCTTGAGTCCTCAGTAAAGATGTGGGATTATACTGAGATCACTAATCATCATCATCATCATTATAATTAATAATCCACCGTTATTACACATTCATGTCCGAAATATCACCAATTGTTAGAAAATAAAACAAAACTGCAGACATGACGCTTTACTTTCCCGCCAAAAAGTCCAAATGAACATTCACGTGAAGAACATGTTTTTTTAAAAATAATAATATAATAACTCTTGCATTGAACATTGCCAATAAATTCTTGGCAACGTGGATTGTACCATTTCAGTAGGTACATAGTACATTTGTCCAAATGTTTGTACTAAAAACACATTGGCTCCGTCTGATGTCCGATCGAAGCTTTAATGAAGGTGGGAGAACACGAAACTCGGTTTTGTTTAATCTTCAAACGTCCGACACGCCATTTTAATCGATTTGTAAACTATTACCTTGTAAAATATTTGGTCTTTAATGTTTAGACGATTATTTGGACAACGTGTGTTGGCATTATGTTACCTATAAATGGGTATTTTTTCGAAATCATTAGCTATACTGATACTAATATTGCTGGCATTATGTACAACACGACCTTCGATAGGAACGATGAGCCGTTGGTTCTTATTATCACTTTTGAACAATTTGGTAGTCGTTAAGCCAAGTTAAAAACTCTATTGTCAGTTTTATTTGTAGATCCGCAGGTCAGTCCTTGGATGGGTGACCGTTTGTGTGGCATTTGATATCGAGCGCTTCCGTGCTTCGGAAGGCACGTTAAGCCGTTGGTCCCGGTTATCACTAAATGTGGTAGTCGTTAAGCCATGTTAGAGGCTTAATGGGCGGCTTGAAAAATTCTAACAGCAGGACGCCACACACCTGCCTCCGCCAATCCGCACTGGGTCAGCGTGGTGGAGTATGACCCAATACCCTCACACCTTGATATGTGAGAGGAGGCTCGTGCTCAGTTGTGGGACGTTAATGGGCTGTGATGATGATGATGATGACACAGACCAGACCTATTGTACACAAACATAGAGGTTCATAATGTTTGTCCTGTATTGAAATCGAACTCGCAACTCAAGATTATACGTCTTCATGTCAACAAGAAAGTTTAATGTTTATAACCTCATTGAAACAGTTCATTAGCAAAATTTAAAATAAATCAATCAATCAAATTGCAATCGGTCACATTGTAAATTTACGAGTGCCTATTATATACCTAACTTCAGTAGTGTAAGTCCTGGTATGATTATGCTGATGGAAGGTGGTAAAATATTGTCTTTTAGCGTAATTTTTTAAGCTTTGAATCACAAATTTTTCGCTGGATTCGATTTCATACTAAAGTCCTGTTTGTACCACACGGCGACCCAAAATTAGCTGTCTGCCTAACAAAATTTCTGTTAAAAGAACCTCCCGCTAATTAATTGACTCGACCCATAGCTCAAAAAATTACGCTCGTTTAGCCTTTTATCTACTTCCTATTAGTGTAAAAGGGTTGCCTTTTCAAAAATAGCCGTGATTAGTATCGATATGTCACCGATATTTCATAGAAACAAGGTAATTACTCGGTCAGTGGTTGCAACAAATCGAGCGTGCGTTTAGGACATCCTCGAAATACGCGCTCGTCCGTAAATTGCCCGTGAGAACGCGCCTTTCATGATTTTTTTGTGTAAATATCCGGTGTATGTGGAACATTGGCTATTTCTGATTTTAATTCAAATATAATGCAATTTATTTTTAACCTCCAACTTATAAAAAGGGGTGTTAAAAGTTTGACGTGTAGTTGTGGCTTCATACCTCCTAAACGAATGGATCTATTATGCGGTTATTTTGTTTGAAAGATGATTATTTTATAAATCACTACGAAAAATTGCCCAATATAGTCTTTTCATATAGTGCGAAAGATTACTTCTTATATATTTTTTTGTTAATTTATTTAGTATACTCAAAGAAATTCTCAAAACATTAAAGCGTACCTTTCGCAAGTAACTAACTATTTGTTTCCTTGCGCATTAATACCCTATCCGGTATAGTTCCTAAAGTTTCAATCTAAGGATTAGTTTCTGAGACACTTGAACTTTTAACTTTTACTAGAAAAAAGAGTGGATTTGTTTATCAATTTTGAATCGAGATAGGTGAGTAATTTCGGTCGTTCCGAATTGCATTACTATCAAATGATATCGGTTACGTATCGAGTTCAAATTTAGATAATCAAACGTGATAATATTCGAAATTTGTAGACAGATTAACGTCAATTAATAACAGTTTATTAGAAGTTTTATATAAATATTTAAGTAACAAGAAGAAAGGTACTGATTATAATATCTAAAAATATTCCAAGAAACAAATTCCAAACCTCATAATTGACTAGCGAAACCCGACATTGTAATTCTTAAAACATGATCAATAACAACCGAATTGCGCGCGCGCAGATGTCACGTTTCATGTGACAGCTGTATTGGAACCCTGTTTGTTCTATTGTCCACAAAGTCATACTAATGCTAACAAATTATAAATGCTAAAAATAAGTGTGTCTGTTAGATTGTTGCGTTTTTGCGCCCTAAGCGCTTAATTGTATTTTGATAATTATTTGCGTAGAGTTAGTTCTCCTTAGAATTTAGGACACTAAACTAGTTGACGCTACCAGTACCTAAAATAAACATTATCCTTAGTAGCTTTCATACTTCTTCAGATGTTTAATTAGTTGTCTCTAATCCTTAGCTGATGTACTACTGGTACATTATATATGCAATCTAATTATTGATATGATTCATTAAAAATAACAATAAAAACATTTTTAAAAAGGTATCACGAACAATGTACGTAGTATGTAGTATAACTATAACTTTATATTTATTAAAAAATATCTGAAAAAGATAAAAAATCAAATTATTATAAAATCTTTTCTGAACTTTCAATAACAATATTCCGTGTTAGATTTAGATCTGCATTTTACGAGAAGACAAAAAAAAGTCTATTAAAAGGCAACCAAAACATTAAGTTATGATATTATTTCTGAATACTGTACTTAATTCCAGAAATACCAATTCAGAGAAAATCCGTTATTTCTATGTGTTTTTTTCTATAAAACAATAAAATACCAATTCATACATAAGTATGCATATTATAGGACCCCTTCGAGAGCAAAACCTTTCGAAGTATTTCAGTAATTTCTATTAATCAAGTTTACTTTACGCTAAACAAATTCATTTCAAAATCTTAGACCAGATAATGTCCAACCAAGATGAGTTTAGAAGATCAAAGCAACCAATCAGACCAGTTTGTTTTGACTTCTAAATCGGCTGCTGACATAAATCTTTCACCAGGGCGCTGGCTCGTCAATGCCAACGTATTTTAGCATCTGCCTCGCCATGTGCGAGGGGAGAGAACCCAGGTGAGAGTACTACACATATGCTGCCACGTGGGGTTTGCTCTCTACAGGTGTCGTGTGAATGAGCCCTTTGTTGCCCTTTCCATTGACAAATGTTTGACGTTTGACGCGTATTTTTGGCGGGATTCCACTAGCAAATGAAATAAATGTTTGTTATGAGTATAAACTGCTGATGTTTCTAAAACAAATGCAATAATAATATGGTAGAAGTTTAGAAAGGAGGCAAGATTAAGTAAAAACAGGCAAACAATATCATGTTTTTCTATGCAAGGACTAAGCAAGCATATCCAAATTGTGTAGCTATCTCTTTTTCTTGTTATCTTCTAGTTTCTTATAGCCCTTTGATGATGACATTAAACTTCCAATTTGGGCGGGATTCAACTCGCAACAGAAATAATAGTTTGTCGTGAGAATAAAATGCTGATGTTATCATCATTGCTATTACAAATGTTTATAAAACTAAATTAGTAGGATGGTAGCTCGAATAAATGGTAACCTATGTGGTTCTAAGCAACGACCTAAACGTTTGGGTAGACTTCAATGACTTTTAGGTTCTTACAGCCCTTTGTTGCCTTCAACATTGACAAATGTTTGACGCGCAAATTTTGGCGGGATTCAACTTGCAAAAGAAGGTAATGTTTGCTACTTTTTGTTTATGAAACAAAAATATAATAGATAGTGGTTTGAAAAAAAAGCAAGATTTTGCGAACAGAGCGATGTCGTGACCTGTTTAATTCAAAATAAAAACTGAAATCTATCACTAAAATAGATAATCCATTTCTAGCTATTATGTCTTTCAGATAATTTTTGATTAACAATAGGTAAAAAAAAAAAACAGATTTAGTAAAAAGAGATGTTACCTAATTTGTTCTTAGTAAAAACTTAGATTACTGGACCAGTTCAAACTTGACTATTTATGACTAAATAATTATTAATATTCTTTAGGTTCATATATAACATTTTATTTTATGTACTTCTTGGCACGTATTCAATTGAAATAGCAGTTTTTATGTACATGCCAATAACATAAAGGCTAATCATAAATAAAAATAATTATAAACTGTATAAATATTCCACATAGATCCACTGGCTCCAAACCAAGCATAACTTGCACAATAACAAGTAGGTACTCACAACCGATTACTTTATTAAACACAAATATCTATTTATTCGGTTATCACTAAATGTGGTAAGTAGTCGTTAAGCCATGTTAGAGGCCTAATGGGCGGCTTGATAAATTCTAACAGCAGGACGCCATACACCTGCCTCCGCCAATCCGCACTGGGTCAGCGTGGTGGAGTATGACCCATTACCCTCACACCTTGATTTGTGAGAGGAGGCTCGTGCTCAGTAGTGGGACGTTGATGGGCTGAAATGATGATCTATTTATAAAAATATCAGGTCGCCGCGACCACCACAAATCACTGAAAGTTTTCAAAATCTCGATATGAAAATAGTACAGTAAAGTGTTTCATTTCATTTATATAATGATTTAGAAATAAATCTATTGTTCGAAAATGTTATCAAATTCGTGTAAAAATCGTAGACTGGGACAATAATCATTATTAACAAACGTTCACACCGCGTTACGTCCGTTGAATATTTAATATACATTTCACCTCGAATAAACGCTTCATAACAGCGATTCCCATAATTAAGATTCCCCAAGGAAGTTTCCTTCCCCCAAACAGGTGGTAGATTAAGGTCAGGGAGTTCTCAGTGCGATGGGTCACTGCTCACGTCTTGGTTCCGCATCACGAGAACCGTGTCTGACCGTTGGATCACTTTATAAAAGTTTTTGTCTTTACGGTTTATTTAATAAAAAATGCTAAATGTAAATATCGTCTTTATCAACTACGTCACCTAAGAAAACAAGCTATACGTAGAATTACATTTTGTTTAATTCTGTCACCATAATACACCAAGTTTTGTTCTTATTTAAAATAGTTTATATTTATTACCTAGTTTAAGCGATGATTGTTAAAAAATTAGTAAGAGCTAAGTTTCCAATTTAATCCATATTATTACAACTATCATAAAATACAGTTTACATTTTGTACACATGGAAATTAATTGGCAAACTTTGATGATATTTAAATATTAATACAGGCAAATAATTGCTTTGTTCTTGTGTGGTCGATTGAGAGAGATTGCAGTTCGAATTTTCAAATATTCAAATGGTATCGCGGTAACAGCCGCTTGAGCACACGTGACATTTATATCGTATCCGCCAATCAGCGCGCAATTCCACAAATGACGGCCAATTACGCGAGGGCGTCCCGGTATGCGCCAATTAGGTGTCCGGGCACACCTGGCTCACGATTCGTATGGTCACGCGCGATCGAGCGTTCTGATCATAAATCCTTTCTCAGTGTACTCGTAAGTGCATTGTGCTTTATTATGAGCTGCGAGCCGATAGCAGCCCAAGACATTGAACGGATAATAATATAACTACTATTAACTTATAGGTCAAGCAGATGGTAAACCTTCTACGGTGAAGTGATTGATTGCAGCATGTAGCGAAATGGTACAAGATAATCAGACAGAAGATAAAGATAATTATTTCGATTTAATTGGTATTTGTTGCTGTTGAAAGTTTCTGCGAAGATACTTATTAATAACTCTTATTAAAGTTATTACCTACTATTTAGACACAAACATTCGTAATTTTATCATCATAATCATTGCAGCCATATAAACGCCATATATACATTTTAAGATATGATAATAATTAGGTTCTGTTGCATAACTTTATTTTAAAAGGATTACGTTTCTCCATAATACAACGTATAAAACAAACCTTAATCTATCACAAAAAACTTTGCAACAAACTTTATAGCTGCTAGATATTCGAACTAAACTAGATACAAAGACCTGCGTGGTATACAGTGATCCATACTATTTTTAGCAACAAGTCTGGCGATGTCGTCCCCCTACGACCACGCATTGTTAGTTGGATGCAGCGGCCATAGGCCATCATACGTGGAGCGCGTGAACCGGAAGAACCGATTACCACGCTAATGAGGAAACTGTTACTGCCACGGCCATGTTTCCTGCTCTCGTACCGTCGTCATTGTACTCAATTGAATTATACTGTTGCAGTATAGCTGCAATACGTCTATTTACTAATAAAGCAGAGTTCTTAGAGGTCTGTCTTTGGATTGGTGCCCGTTTTATGCGACATTTAATATCAACTGCATCCGTGTTTCCGAAGCACTGTAAGCTGGTTAACACTAATGTGGCAGTGGCTCAACTAAGTATTAATTCAAAATCAGATAAGCAAGTGAATTGTTACAAAGATATTTTTAATCCATCACTTGCTTACAATAGATTTCCGCAAAGTAACGCCTGAATCAATAAATTATTCAAAATCAGATATCATTTATTCCATAAACTATTATATAGGACGTCAAAATTAAATATAAATGTAGAAAACAATGGAAATATTATTACTGTCTGATATTATTACACTGAAATCACGAAGCTTAGATTCACTTACATGCAACAAAATTAAAAAAAAAAAAAAATATTTAAGTGTAAGTGAATCTAAGTGCCATTTCCGAGCCACCGCTCTGTAAGAAGAACTGGCAAGAAACTCACAGGCTGTGATGTTCTTTTAAATTTATCCATTGGTTTGGTACTTGAATTACAATCTTCAGTTTTCTGTAAAGCTATACAATACAACATATTATATTACTGACAATATTCATGTTCTAAGTCATTCATATTAGAATAGCCTGTATGAGTTATATATAACGGCAGTTCAATCCCAATAATTTTTATCTCTATTTCTATAAAAATGTATATCTATTAGAATTGCAGGTCGCCAGCGCCACCACACAACTGCCTCCAACGATCCGCACTGAGTCAGCGTTGTGAAGCAAGTATGGTCTGAGTTTGTGAAAGAAACTCATGGCCTATTAGACATAGTTAAAATCTTGTCGTTAAAGTCTATGGGTCTTGGGGTTTTTAATATTCAAATAGCACTATTGCAAATTGTTTCAACTAATAATAATAGTAGACTTAGAACAAATCAAAAAGTTTTACGCACATATAACACACTTCATCATTATCATTTCAGCAAAACGATGTCCACTGTTAAACACAGGCCTCTCCAATAGTTTTCGACGTTGATCTATCTTGTGACGCTGCATCCAACAGCCTCCCAGTCTATAGACCGATGATCAGGTCACTTAACTTTAAAATTTTCCGTCTCTTTAATTAAAATCACTAATCGCAAAGGCACCTTCCTATTCTACGGTGCAGTGACGTGTAAAAGAGAGACTAAATAATAACTTAATGGACGGTTAGAGAAAATCAGTTACCTGATTGTCGTGGTCGGTGACCGTGAATCCTGTGATTCACTTTTTGGACTCTCACCGGCCATTCACCAACGCGCGCCGGAGCATGACGCAGAAACGTGAATGGACACGCGAGAGTGCATAGGTACGGAACACTCTACTGGGTTCTGTATACTTTCTCATGCAAGCGTTTTATCTAGCTTTAGACTAAGATGCTGAAGTTTAACTCTAATCATATAAAATGAACGTCGTTCAGTTGAGGTTGACTGGAAGAGAGGTTACCTTTACACTTGCTTTATGTAACTATGTTATAAGTTGTAATGTGTTGTAATAAGGTGCATAAAGCATATCAAGGTATTTTTGGGTACATAAAAACTGTAAGTACCCAAAAAATTTACATTTTTTATTATTACTTTTTGCTTGTTCCTCCGTGATATTATTATAGATGGTGGTAAATAATCACCCGTCCACAAAAAGACGCAACAGAGTTTTTACTGAGTCAGTGCATCCAGACCATTTTAATGTCGATCGTTTACGTGCTTTAAGAAGTAATTCAAGCCCTGGTCCAGGTTAAAAATATGATTATCGTTAAGCCAAGTTAAATGTCTTATCGGCTTGAAAGTTTCACCAAAAGCAGCAACACTCTTGCCTGCGCCAATCTATACTGGTTCACACCTTATTTCCTCTCACCTTTCGTTTCGTTCGTGATCAGAACCCGTGTCAAGTAGTGGGACGGCATGGCCTGTAATGTTATTGCAGAAACAAGCGACAAAAATAGCGTACCCACATACGTATTTATTAATTAGTGAAATTGTGACGTATCTACAGAGAATCTACTAGTATGTTCTATAAATATTATAGCTTTTTATTTAATTGCAATTGTTCTATGGAACCCTCTTGAGATAAAAGGAATCACGCTTCTTAAGCACCCTTAAGAATGACGGTCGACGTAATCACGGTACGAATACTTAAGTAACGATTTCACTGAGGAACTATGGGTTACGGCCACCCTTATAATTTCTTACACTTGGCCAATGGTATAACGGATAAAAAAGAAGGGAAATAATTAACATATACGCATCCTTTCGTTATTTTTTATTTAAATTTATAAAATTACTACACTACTACTTTATTAGAGTATAACTTAGAGCGACGATAGCCCTTTGGCGATACCCATATAATGATGTTTTCCTCTAGGTTGCGGAGGTCAGATGGCAGTCGCTCCAAGTAAAAACTGAAATTCAGTCAAGTCAATCAGGTTAGACCAGTAAGCAGACCCTGGGCCCTAAGCCCATGGCAAGGGGAATCGGGATAATGCTATGTTATGCTATGCTATACATACATATTAGATGTTGAGGAACGAAGTAAAACTAAAAAAACTGATCTTCGGTTTAGCGATACTATTAATTAAATATTTGGAATACTTTAGTATGATATAAGTCGGAGATTGGCATACATGCACTCCACTCGTCTTCGTTGGTCCTATTCACCCAGTGGACAATTATTTATGTTCATGAACATGAATAATTGCTCTGGTCTTGATGTTGTGTTTGATTAATATATATAAATATTATGTTTTCTACGACTAAAACCAACCGAGCCCGTAAGGTCGTAGGGATGTTCTGCATAACCAATAGTACTCTGCTTAGGTTGGGACTAGATGAATTTTGAAAGCTAAAATTATAATAATCATACAATTAAATTCAAAGCCAGTGCAGTGCAAAGCAGTAATTGCGTACAAAAAGTACTCGGCAATAAATAAGGATTGCCAGCTGTATTTAAAAACTTCCTTCGCTACCTACTCAACAATTCCACAAAGACATGTAATGATTATAAAAAATACCTTATAATGAATCACAATGAAAGGAAGTGCGGTCGGTGCGCACGACGTTAAGAAAACTCGCTGTAAAAAAGCATATGGCACCCTTCTATCACGTCACGGAGAGGGAACACTGATTGTAGGTAGGTACTCCTAAGATGCCCTTGTCGGTACGATGCCCATCGCTGGAACTGTCTGTCGGCGCGCACGACATTAAGAAAATTCTCTGTAAAACAGCATAATTATAGCGCCCATCCATCGCGTCAAGGGGAAGGAGCACTGATTGAGTCATGTAGATGGGAACCTACAAAAAACGCCATAAACAGCAGCGATAACTCAGTGGCTTGACCCAAAGACTTCATAGTTGGCACAAAGATGGCATAGTTGGTCCCAGCTGTCTTGAACATCTATGGCTTTAGTTGTTAGGCAGTCAGTGCCTTCCCTGATAGCTGGTTCAACGATAGAATGATGTTTCCTTACGCTTAAGTCTAGGGCAACCGGGATAATGATAGAGTATGATGATCCAAAGCGCCATTAAGATAGACACACGTCTCTATTGTCAAGAGCGTGTTTCGATATAACTATATGGCGCTATGGGTGCTACCAATTAATTGACGCTGATTGTATCTTAAGATGCTCTTGTCGCTACGATGCCCATCGCTGCAGCTGTCTGCTGGAGGTTATATAAGATAGATAAGACATCTTTAAAGATTACATTTTCTTCAAATTGTTACATTGTATTTGAAGAGATTTAAAGTGTTTGTTTTTAATATATTTCTGGTAGTATTCTTATCTATATCTATACTAATATTATAAAGAGGAAAGATTTGTTTGTTTGTTTGTTTGTTTGTTTGTTTGTTTGTTTGTAATGAATAGGCTCCGAAACTACTGGACCGATTTCAAAAATTCTTTTACCTTTGGAAAGCTACATTATCCCCGAGTAACATAGGCTATATTATATTTTAAAAAAAATTAGGAATCCTTACTAAAAATCCAATAATGTAACCCAAGGTGTAAAAAAATGACCTGAAAAATTCCTTACGTAGCGTGCGCAGCGAAAACTATTGATGATAGAACAAAATCATGTACTACGACTTTGCAGAACTCATCATTATCTACAAAAAGTGTCGCGACAGCATATGTCTAAATATTATAGTTACGTCACAGTAAGCGGTTTTTTATTCTAAAAATTTAATTTATATGCCGCCGCTTGAAAAGGCTCTATATTTGTACCTTGGTATTAATCCTTATCTAAAAAAATTACTTTATATTCAAGACGGCTTCAATACCTTTTTATAACTTTTTGAATTATTCAATTCGGACATTTCATTTGGAAGATATCACGAGTTTAAAAATGCAAGTATTAAAAAAAAGTCGCGTGGTTGCCGCTCACCGCGCTCAGCTAGCCAGCATGCGATGTAGGCTCACTGGGGTACGGGAGGGGGGAGTCAATGTAATAATATTATAAAGAGGAAAGATTTGTATTTTTGTATGTAACGAATAAACTCAAAAAGTACTGGACCGATTTAAATATTTTTTCATTTTCATTAGAAAGCTACATTATTAGTGAGTAACATAGGCAAAATTTTAATTTGTAAAAAAATAGGGTTTCGTAAGATATATGGGTTTTTCGGACACAAAGTGTAAAAAATCCACCAGGACAGTTACTCATTTTGCGTACGCAGCCTAAACTATAAAATAAATAAATAAATATTCTTTTACATTAGATAAAACCACAAAATGTGCTAATTAATTGTAGATCTTATAAATATCTACTAAAAAGTACGCGACACACTATACCTATGTATGTCGAGTGAGGCATAACAACCATTTTTTTATTGTACTACATTTAAACGCATTTAATTTACTTAACGCATTTAATTTACTTATGATATTAATCCTTATCAAAATAATCTATTTCATCACTAAGTGCAGTTTATGTAGATAATATTTAGTCTTTGAATGATCAAAATTTGACGTTTGGTTTTGAAGTTATGGCGAAATTAAATTATTACGATTTCTGCTGCACGGCGCCCTATCACGGGTCGAGGCTCCCGGCCATCAGTTTATTTTGCTACCTGAAAATAATTTTACGTCAAATGTTGTTTATAGAGAAGCTTTACAATAATCGCTTTAGTTATCTATCCCAAAACAACGGGTTGCACTCCGGGCCGGTAGGAGTGAAAAATTAGTATTAATTACATTTAAATATTTTCATCATTAACAACTTTAACATCCACATAAAGACAATGACAATAAAGACGACTGCGTCGTCGTAGTGTCGGTGTCTGTGAATTGACCTGGAAATCATTTTGCTTACCGTGTCTTTTCTGGGCAGGCATTTTGTAGCGGTAACCGACATCCACGCGGGCGGAGCCGCGGGCGACCGCTAGTCTATATATATAAAAGAGAAATACCACTCACCGATTTATCGCGAAATCTCAGAAACTGTTACATTTACTAACTATAAATTGGGCAGGTAGATTCCTTATAGGGTGCAGACATAGTCTGCTAAGGACGGATTTTACAAAAATGGTAAATGGAAGTAGTTGGTGTGAAAGTCCTATGTTTATGAATTAATGGTTTGAACTTTAAAATGCATATACATATCTGCAATTTTGCGAGATAGCTCTTTAAAACCTTCTTAAATCTTCTTTTCTCGATGAAGTTGTATTAGAGGGCGTTCTATTAAATAATGAAATCATACTTACAAGCATATAATTCAGCATCGTGAGATTCGAGATCAATTTATCAATTCATAATTCTTACCTTTATTATGGCACGACTACTGTTTCATTGCCCGTCATCCTGTCCAGGCTACGATGATCCAGACACTGAACTGATATTTCTATAAGCACCAATGTGTTTCATACAAAGAGATTTAATATAGTAATAGAGCGGCTATTAGAGACTATTTCATACAAAAACTTTGAGCTGGCGCGGAAGTAGCGCCACCTAAAGTTAAAAAGCAAAACAGCATATTAAAAACAATTAGAATAAGTCTTTGGTTTCATATAGGTTAAAGAAGAATACATCCATTGTAACTTCTGTGATCAAACCACACCATTTTGGATACCATGCCTCAAAATGATCTAGCTACGGAAAAATTTATCTGTGATTCAAGGTGTGTAAAAAAATTGCTAAAATGCGACAAAGTTTCTTCTGTTTTTATACGGAAATAAAATTATTAAAATAATTTAATCTACGTTACGCTATATTACGTTTAAGCAAAACGACAAACATAATATTAGCAAATGGTCAATACCGAATTTAAAATGTTATAAAACAAGCGAATATTCTATCTGCCTGTGGTGGTGGTAGTGGTGTATCTTTACAACACAGTAACACATAACGATACACAAACAAGACAGTAACTAAAAACTTCGTTACTACTAAATTCTGATCAACTACCAGTATGGCGTGGAAGTAAGGACTTCGTAATGTAGTGGGTTCGATTCCCATATGGGACAACAAATATGTTTGTTGTCTGGATGATTCCTACATATTTACAATAGTTGGCCAAGAATGATATTTCTTTCTTGATTTCTTAACAGTATCAGTTTTCATTATTTACACTAAATTCTGTACCAAAACTTTTTCAAATCGGAAAGGGAAAACTGGAGTTTCACTTTTACGAAAATTATATATCTTTTGTAAGACTCACAATACATTTTGTAATGTAAAAAAAAATACTTAAACACTCGGTCATAAAATAAAACAAAAAATAAAATTTGTTACAAAACTTATGTATTTAGTTAGCACTTAATTCTGACGATATCGGTTGTGCTTAACATTGCTGGATTCTGGTGAGAAGACGCATCAATTTCCTTGTGGATCTGTCTTCGGATATATTTCACGAATGTTTTCCTCATTAGGTGTAGCAAATAACACAGTAGAACAGCCAATATTGCCACAATCAACACTAACACAACCGTATCCCAAATTGTTAACTTTTCCATAACTTCATAGTATGGATGTTGATTATAACTGTTGTCCACGTCCATTGTGTGTTATTTATTTAACAAAATTAAAGTAAAATTAATTACTATTCAATAAAATAAAGCTAAAACCTAGTACTTTTGTGTCAGCATACTGATTTGCTAATAAGCAGTTTTAAGTGCCCTGAATAAAATTGTTGAGTGAAGCGTGTCGATTGGCTCGAGTATTGCAACCTATTCCGCTAAATAATTATATGAATATACATACATAATAAAAATAACATAGACGTGTCTGTATTTGATAATTGTGATTCGAATGCGAATATAACAAGAAAAGTGTATATTGTCGTTGAAATCCGATCTTGTCGGTTTCTTCGCCTGACGCGTAGTGATAATATTTTATGTACGGAAGTTACTCTGTCTGTATGTTTGTAAGTTCTCACGCGTAAATCTCTAAAATATTTTTTTAACACAGATAGAGACTTAGAAGAAAGACAGGCTATTCTTGGTCCAGATATGCGCGAGGGTATATAGGGCTCATACCGAGATGTGAGGCGCCCAAGCCAACCTCACCTGCAAGTGGAGACCTGCCGATCAACGGACGAGGCTCTGGCGAACATAGCAGTGCCTGGTAAGCGGCAATAGGCCCGCCATCTATTACGTGGGACAAACAATATAAATGGCGAAATGTAGGCGTATAGTATTCATATGCCTCTGCCTACCCCATCGGGGAAACAGGCGTGATATTATATGTGTATGTATATGCCCCCGCTTTCTTTGGGTAACGCTATCGAAGTCGCTGGCTGCCGTTTGTTTACAAATGCAGTAACTTATTAGAATCTACTAATCCTACTGCAGGGCTGCGAGCTACTCGAACAGAGAGAATACTATTTTACCGGCATTTTATCGCATAAAATTAATTTAAATATATATTTTGCAACCCATAACAACAAATTGCCTTTAATGATTTGTATCCTATCTAAGAACGGATGTTCAAACATAACGATTTGGTGGCACAATCATTTTGTGTTTGAAGTTTGAACGGAATGAGACAAAATTTGGTAAACATGCAGATACCTTAATTGATAGATTTAAGGTCTTTAGGTTTTTGATTTAGGTTTTAGATTTAGGTTTTTGTGTCTGAAGTCTGAACGGAATGAGACAAAATTTGGTAAACATGCAGATACCTTAATTGATAGATTTAAGGTCTTTAGGTTTTTGATTTAGGTTTTAGATTTAGGTTTTTGTGTCTGAAGTCTGAACGGAATGAGATGAAATTTGGTAAACATACAGATACCTAAATTGATAGATAAGATACCCATATCCTAATAATTCCTATGGGATAATCGTACGTATTTAATCTAAGCAAATTGATCCTGCGGGCGAAGCCGCGGAAACAGCTAGTGTAAAATAAAAAAAGTTGTATTTTAAATAAAGCAAGCGTCAATTTACTGAGCGCTACACATTTGGCAAGTTGTTACGAATTTTATCATCGACTTGTGCTCACAGCCAGGCCAAAGTTTCTCGAAACCTGTTCTCAGGCGATTCCTCGGTCAGCTCACGGGGAATGCAATAAAAAAAGATTAACAAGCAAAGCCCGCGACTCCTGCGCAAGGAAACAAAAGGCTTTGTTAGGTTCCACGTATTGGGAGCGGTGTTGTGTTGCCAACTCCTATAGCTAATCGAATTGCTTAGCGAAATCTGATTACTGAGCTATTTCTTTGTTCTAACCGGCCTTCGGACCAATGGGTGGAATTCCAAAAAGTTTGTCCAGCGGTATTATAATTGCTCACGTAATAAAATCGGCCATATAGCTATTCTTAGTATAAAATGTGTGAGACACAAGCTATGTTGATGATCGATCATACTTAGATTATGTTTTTTTATTTAATAATGTGGAAACATTATTGGCATATCGCGTAAATATAACTACTATTGAGCTGAGCTATTGAGTCGGTAATTAAACAAATAACGCATAAAGTTATTTATGAAATTTAGCAAAAATCCCTAGAAAATAATTTAATTTATTAAAAAGATATACGTAGTCAATCTTAGGTAATCAATCAGGTACGGGGTATACATTTTATATTTACTAGTAAGCCTCGTAAAATTTATACGTAATAAAAAGTGTCTTTGAGTTTAATAATGATGTTTAATAAGGGGTAATTAGGAATTAATTACCATAAATAAGGAAACGAGGAGATATAGATAGATAGTTCAGAAACCGGTCAAATGCAAAAAAATAAAATATTCTTATATTGTGGTTTCATTTTTAGATAAAGGACAATCAGCAGAATTCGCCTATGTATTATTCTCTACCTGACTCACGTTCCGTTCCGTTTCTTTAGACTTAGGAGAGCTTTTAAAGAGGATATTCTCTATGGAATATTTTTCTAGTATCTCTTTTTGCTTGATTTATAAACATCTTGTCGAACCTCGCGACCTTAGTGTGGTTAGATGGATCAGTTCAGAGGGCTCAGGAAGGAAATCGGATGGTTTTTAGTCAGTAAAAAACTGACACAGCAGACACAAATGACCCTCTTTGATGATATAACAAACAAAAAAAAAGGTGTGGTTAGATTAAATCCTACAACTATTCTTCTCAATGTGATACTTTTTTACTATTTAACTTGTATGCGCCATTTAATATCATACCGATGGAAACGATCATCCTAGTCAATAGGAGTCCACAGAGGTCATATCTTAGATAGAGGACCGTTTGTGCGACATAAAATATCGAGCCGATTCTTCCTTCGGAAAACACGTTAATGGCTGTTGGACTAGCCACGTTAATCCAAATTAGAAGCTTTTAACTATTGACCTAAATCTTCGATAAAACCTTGATTTTTCAAAAGAAGCCCAACGATACGTTAATAGGATGAAATTATGATAATGATTAGACTTGAAGTTGAGGTGCTAGCTATCAACAATAACGTACATTGACAATACGGAAATATATAACTTTAATAAAATATCATAATTTAATTTACCGAGGGTCAAGAGTTTTATTTAGCTCCCGCCTGCAACGTAGCGGTATATCACAAAACCTATTTATTTTCTGACATTATCAACAATCACATTCATATTTCAGTCAAGTAAACACAAAACCTGAATGAATTCATATCAAAAGTTTTCTTATTAATCACGTACGTTATTTATTATTGAGTTCAATAGTTTAGTTCAAACAGGACTCAAAATATCTACTATTATTTAATGTATCATCGTAAGGTATGTCATGCGTATCAAAGTCTATCAATAAAGGATGCAGAAGACCATGCAAAGTGGAGGTGTATGATAAAGATCTTCGTATATGTATCGTGGTATTTGTTTATTTTGCTAGTTTATACTAAGTCTAGCCCCTTAAGCCTATCACACAGTGAATTGCGGCTGATGTTTACGACTTGCGTAATCGACAATGATCAGAACGCGTGATGGGGACGACAATTAAGACTAATCGTGTCGCAAACAGCTGTTACTTCGCAATCAGCTCATATGAATGGACACCAACTCTGGTGCATGGGTTCTTACCGTATCGTATCTTTATAGGAGCCTATTTAATATTCTCGTTATCATCTTTTACACAATGTGATAGGATATCAGTAATTGTTCTTCAAAAATCTAATCAGTATAAAATAATCATTTGAACAAATTGACAGTTTTATCAAAAGTCACTAGAATTCGAGAGACTTAAATACTAGTTTGATGTTGGTAATAGAAAAATGCTTTTTACCTCACTTTTACATCCGCGCTAATATCATATAGAAATATAGAAAACATATATCTACGCAATTGCCAAATTCAACTTTATTTATTCATCTTTGGTGTATTATGATTTTTAGAATTGTGCAGTACATTTGTAGGAGATTCGGCGCTACTTGCATATTGATTAACATTAACACCACATTCATAAAACTAACATACGAGTATATGAGTATTATTATGGGTTTTTCGTTTCATCCTAACTTTGCTGTAGGGTACAGTGTCCGAGTAATTATCGTTATTTTAATGATATTGGTATTATATTATCATCACCATCGTGAGACATCAAATGAGACTTCGCTTTTTCATTCGTTTATCATTTCAGTTATCACATTTACATAATAAAATTACTGTTCAGTTATAATATCTCTTTCACAATTTACTTAAATATGTCCCGGATCATGGAACAGTCAACTGGTTCATTGCAAAAAACAGCACCACATTTAATTAAAAGAATACATTATAGCAAGTTCCTTAACAACACATGGACGGATGTTGTGTCCCCTAAGGTTATCGGAGGTGACGTAGCGATGGTCATACATGTTGGGAAGAGCCCGGCACCGCGTTGGCGCCGCGCGGGTTATCGCGGGTCACAGCTGCGCCTGCGCCTCAATGGCCAGCTGTCTACTATCGCCCATTGATACATAAGCTACTGAATTGAACCCAGTAAACATGTGACCACATCGCTATTTTTGATAAGCGGGCTTTCTTGTGATGTATTGACCTTTCCTATCAGCCATTCTTAATTGGAAGAAATTAGAGATACGTCCTTGTTGACTAGGTACAGTAGCGACGTGTTTATAACATAACCTAAGTCGCGAAGTATAAACACATTTACATATTAGATACCGTTGTATAATAACCTTTTCTGTACTTTGTCATAATAAGGATAGGTTCAAATAGATAAATAAATAGATAACCATGCCACTACTAGTTACTAGGGTTTGAGATCTTACTCTAATACACGAACCCTTAGGGAATAAGAAGTAATTTTTAATTTTTTGTAATGCCAATATTTTACCATATGCATCAGCTCATTACCATCCCACTTCTGGGCAACATCCTCTGCTTACCAAACCAAACTTGCACCACGCGAAGCCAGGAGGCATATTGACTGTGGCGTCCTGGTGTAAGAATTTGTCAAGCCGCCCTATAGGGCCTGTAATTTAGCTCTACAACTACCACAGTTAGTGATTACCGCTGAACGTGCTTTTCGAAGTACAAAAACACTTGATTACAAATGCCACCGTTATCATTGCCAACTATCTACAACTATCTTACTGAGCGTTGATCGCTTTAATAACAATTTTTAAAACGAGAATGGTATGCTTTTGTTTTTTTGTAGCCTGAAGTCCTATCGAATTTTAATGAGATAAAC
Organism: Musotima nitidalis; assembly: GCA_949126915.1. Taxonomy (NCBI): domain Eukaryota; kingdom Metazoa; phylum Arthropoda; class Insecta; order Lepidoptera; family Crambidae; genus Musotima; species Musotima nitidalis. The sequence goes on from OX421429.1 coordinate 7,152,433, forward strand.
ATTAGTTAGTATTGATTCAAAATTTACACTAAGAAATTGTGATAATCACTGTGTGTTTGTTCGTGACTTTTCTTGACTTAACTAATGACTGAGCAAAGCGATAGCTAGATAATCATGAATTGATGCCGCTAGTGGACACTGATCGGATGATGTTTATCATAATCATGACTGTCAAAATGCAATTTTTTTCGTCGCCCGCGTGTTTTTGTTCCCATGAGAATATCTTATCACACGCACAGTCTACCGATGTGCGATTTCATTTAAATCCGTTCAGTAATTTTTGCGTGAAAGAGCAACAAACCTCCATTCATCGATATTCACAAACTCTCGCATTTATAACATTAGTACGATAAGATAACTTACTCTAATGGTACATTCTGATAGCTGCTGATCAAAACGTACCATATGGCATTATTTTACTGTTTTACTCAAAAATACATTAGTAAATAAAGTTTACGAGGGTTTCTTAGTTATTTAAGGGCAATTTTTCATAATTAAACGTAATATAAAGTAATATAAAGTAAACGTTAAAACTATTTTTCTCAATTCTTCTTTACTCAAGCTCTTCCCCGTAAGGAAAGGACGGATTAGTAATAAGTTATCTTAACAATTACAAGTGCTTTGTCGAAGCCAACATTGAGCAAATAATATTTCATTACATTCTAATGCATAAACATGAGAAACGTTTGTGGAAAGTGTCGACGTTTCACGTTAGAACTGAAAGTGGGCCGTCTTAATGCTGACGTTGCTGGCGCCGAGTTCAATGTGCTAGGATACAGGCATAATGAATATGACAAAATATATATTGATTAGCCTAAGAAATAATACAGTAAAATCATATATAGTGGAATGAATTTAATATGTCCTTATAATTATAACAAGAAACCGACCGAAAAAGAGATGGATTTGAAATGAGTCGATAACGACAGAGGTGAGATGAAGGGAAAATACAACTTCCTGTCTCTCTGTTTGACTCCTTTTAACTGAGGCATGAGAGAAGAATGATGATAAACCAGAAAGACAGTTAAAAACAGCTAGTTAGATAAAAAAAGCAAAGCGTTTTTTTGTAAGCAGAATACAAATAAACATGCAAATACTTTGCAATTAATAATTGTAAAATCAACCTAGTTACCAATATCATAGTGCCAGTCAGCGTGAACTAAAATGGACTACTAAGGAGTCGACGAAGCGGAATCTAATAAGTATAAGTATTATAGTTGGAGTCGCCTCGAACGGCCTTGTCGAGTAACTGTTTCTGGTAGTCGGAATAACCCGGCGCCCATTACTTATGCAAATCGATTTGGCTATAATAATATCTCGGCGTATAATAATATTGTTAAAATTACGTGTCTGTATTTTGTTTTAAAATAAATTATAAAACTTTCCTAATAATTTTGTACAAAAAGTTGTGAGTTGAGATTTTCTGAAGACCTTTTTTACGAAGTAAACGGGTTTAGCATCGTTTTGTCAAAGGTTACTGCACTACAGCTATAAATTTTTGTAACACTTTGGCTTAACATCTTATATCCTTGATTGCTCAAAGCCGTTGGTCCCGGATGTCATGAACATCTATGGCAGTCGTTGTTAGGAAGTCAGTGCCTTCTTAAATCCTGAAACAAACATAAAATAAGGGGTTATCATAGAATGACGACTGATATGGCATGGTGGCGAGAATACCGGAGCCAGGGTCTCCGCCCCACACCGGACACAGTGGTGCGGTGGCGTCGAGACGCTCAGACACAGGCTCTGGGCGCATGGCGGCGGCAGCTACACAGGAGCGCCGAACTACGTGCCGAAGGATCGAGGCGCCGTATCCTCGAGGCGGTCGGGCCCATCTTAGAGCGATGGGTCGGCCGTCGGTGGGGGTCGATGACTTTCTGGCTCACACAGGTACTTTCCGGGCACGGGTGCTTTGGGAAGTATCTGTGTGACGTCGCCGGGGGGGAGTCGACCCGGTGTTGCCACCACTGTGACTGCGCGGAAGACACCGCGCAGCACACTTTGGTGGCGTGCCCTGCGTGGGCGGGGCAGCGATCGACGTTAGCCGCGGCCCTGGGTGGAGTGGCTCTCTCGCTGCCGACCATCATGCAAAAGATGGTCGACAGCGAGACGGCGTGGGAGGCGATGGCCTCCTTCTGCGAAGTGGTGATGTCGCAGAAGGAGGCCGCGGAGCGGGAGAGGGAGCGGGATCCGCTCTCTCTCCGGCTACGCCGTTGGCGCAGCGGGCGGGCCAGGAGGGCCCGTCAGGCAGCGCCCGGGGGGTCTTAGGCGGCGGGGGCAGGGGGCCCCTTCCGTCTCGCCATAGACCCCCCCCGAAGTCGGCCAGTTACGCCATGGCCGCACATAGAGGTAGGGGGGGCGCTGCAAATTGCGCCTTCCTGAGGAGGTCTCCCCGGTTCTGATCCGGGGGACGTTGGCCGCGGGCGGGGTACCAGAAGCTAAAAACCCGGGCACTGGTGCCTCGCCCCTTTTCAACAGCGGTGGGCGTCGTCTGAAGTTTTTTAGTGGGTAGGACTGCGGTGGTCGCGTCGGCCGCAGTGAGCCCCATACCCCCTCCCGGTCTCCCCCTTTTGGCCGGGAGACAGTGCGTAAGCAGCATTTTTTTACAGACGATAATAAAAAAAAAAATAAAAAAAATGGTGGCGAGAATACCCCAATCCCCCGACTGGTCTCCACCTTGTCCCGGTAGAGCGCAGAAGGCGCTAGGGAAAAGGTGAAAAGGCGTCTCTCTGAGGAGGTCCTCCCGGTTTTGGTCCGGGGGACGTTGGCCGCGGGAGGGGTTCAGAACTGCAACCCAGGTACTGGCCCCTCGCCTCTTTCTCAACAAGCGGCGAGCGTCGTCGAAAGATTTTTAGTGGGTATTACTGCTGGCAGTCCTGTCTGCCGGTGGTGAGTCCCACACACCTCTCTTGGACCCCTTTGGCCGGGAGACAGTAAATGCATTTTGTTCCCGACGTACATCAAAAAAAAAATGGTGGCGAGAATACCCGCTCTCCGCTCCTAAGGTCGTGGGTTCGATTTCCACGCAGGACAAATCTTTGTGTGCATAAAAATGAATATTTGTTCTAGGCTGGGTGTTTTCATATATATATTAAGTATTTAATTACAAAAAAAAAGAGTATTGGTATATGTTTATCCGTTATTCTGTATCCATGCCACAAGTTCTTAATGATACTTATCTTGGAACTACTTAAATAATTGGTTTCATTGTCAGAAAATATTTATTTATTATTTTCTTTCTTTACTGAGGTTTCCCTCTGGGTTCAGGGGTCAGACGGTCATGTAATAACTGACTTCAGTCACAATTTCTTTATAACAGTTAGGAAACCCAAGGCCCTAAGCTAGGGCAACAAAGATTATGTTTCATGATGATAATCCTTGATTGCTCAAAAAGCTAAAACAGTCAATAGTAATTGTGTTCCAGATTTTCAGTAGTTGTTTAGGTTACCTACCTACCTAAATAACTACTGAAAATCTAAAGTATATGTAAAATAAATGTAAAATTACCTCTAGTTGCGGACGTCAGATGGCAGTCGCAACGTGTAACAACTGAAATTCAACCAAATTTTGACTAATGAGCAGACCCTTGGTCCTTAGCGTAAGTCGGGTACAACCGGAATAAATGTTAGGATGATGACAAATTATAAGTTCAAAAAATAAATATGAATGAACAATGCCGCGAGAGCTGCTTGTATAGATATAATAACAATCAAATGGAATGGTCGTGACGGCGAACCAGCTGTGCTGTTGCTAAGACATTCAAGTTGTTTGCAGATTCTCAGGTGTTATTGTTTATTTTGGTGATATTCTTTTTTTGCTGTTTTCTAATAGTAACATAAAAAATCTTTAGTGTCTTAAATGTTTTGTTTTATGATAGATAATTTTGTTCGAAAGGCACTGAAATAAACAAAATAACACCATAAACAATAATGTTGTTTATCAAGCATTATTAATAAATAATCTTGAATTCCACTTTAATTGCACTGCATGGAAAATAATTTCTTTGAGGACACTTAATATGAAAATACATTTTGTAACATGGTTCGATGGGAGGTTTTATGCGAATTAAAAATCTTGCGTCATTATAATTAAACACAGGCCTTTATATGCATTTACAAAATAAAATCAACGATTTTAATTTCACTGTTGATGGTGAAAACAAGAAACTTTAAATCAGATTGGAGCAATAATTTATTTTAAAAAACTTCGCATAATACACTAGAAATCCATTATGTTAAACAATATCGTTACGTCAGAGATTTGGCGAACAGGCACAAGTGTGTAAGTCCAACGAGTCATTTAGAAAAGTAATATTTATGTATTACTTCATCTAGACTATTTTTCATGAATGGAGGTTAAACGTTACCTAATATGAAGGAAGTATCGATAGCCCAGTGGCGGGACCCGTAGCCTTTAAATTTACAGAGTCTCAGGTTCAAACCCTGGTGGAGCGCCTATGACTTTTCGAAGGTATGTGCATAATTATCGCTTGCTCCGTGCCTCGAAAAGAACGTTAAGCCGTTGGTCCTGGCTGTCATGAACATCTGTGGTAGTCGTTATTAGGTAGTCAGTGCCTTCAAACATCCTGACAGCTAGTTTCACCATAGAATGATATTTGCCTCTGGGTTGCAGAGGTCAGACAGAAAGACAGTCGCTCCATGTAATAACTGAAATTCAGCTAAAATCTGGTTAAAACCAGACCCTGAGCCCTAAGCTTAAGTCTAGGGCTACCGGGATAATGCTAGGATATGTTGATAATAGCTGCAGAGGAAGAACTTAGCAAAAATACACAAATAATCTCGAAACTTCATCGTCTTTCAAACCAAGGTGGGAGGAGTAATGGAAAGTTTAAAAAAAAGAAAGAAAACATATGTATTTGGCTACACAAACATAGGTAAGAAACATAGAATTAAAATATAATGTCTAACCATAATGGTTTCCACTTAGCTGTCTTATCATGCCTTATTAAGGCCATGACTCTGGTATTCTTTTTTAAAAAGTACAAGTACGTTAGAAGTTTACTTTATTATTCTATTATTTGTAACTAATATGATATAAGGTACAATTTCACGTCTGGATATTGGTAGTGGGCATAATGGACCTATTTTCCAAAAAGACTGTCTAAATTAATATTTATGTTTTGGTAAAACCCCTCAGTAAAGTTGTGTTGTCAACAACATGGTCAGTAGGTATATCAAAATTCGTAGGTTATAAATTAGTAATAATGTGTTATGTATTTAACCTATGTTTACGAATAAAGCTACTGTTTCTAATTGTGCCTCTCTCTCTAGCGCTACTAAATGTCGGCCTCTCGACATTCCTATGTCGCGGCTTACTTAGCACTACATATTATTAGCTTAGCATTTTGTGTGAACATAGTCCATTTATTAGTGTAACGTATTTATGCCCCGAATTAATAACTTTTATTTCTTTCTATTCTATCATAATACAACTGATTCTCGGGACAACGAGAGACTTATTAAGCGGTGAAAGTCTCGTTCGACTTTTCACTCTTTAAAATAAAAATAATATATTTATTCGCCCTTAACAAAATTTACGTTAAATTCTCAATAACATCTATGTTTAGATTTCTATTGTTAACATATTACATACAATTTGTGTTCGCGATTTCACACGCGAGAATCAATAATAGCTTCTTTCATAACGTTAGGTTGTGTTTTTCATGATATTTTCACACCCCAAGGTTTAACTGTCCAAGAGAGCCGTTTCTAAATAAATACTAAGTTGCTTCCTGGCCTGGGGGTCCGGTAAGAAGTCATAAAAAAACAGAGGAATTAAAACCTCATTTTTTTGGCATTGACATGGTTTCTCGAACAAGTCTTTAGTAAGGTGTTAGATTGCTCATGTCAGTGCATTTTTAAACTGTCACACAATGATATTATTACTAAAAGAGCTGTCGCACCAGCCCCTGAAAATTGAGGCGGGCAATTAAGACAAAAAAAAAATTAAATTAAAAGACTTTTATTTCCAGATTACAATTCAATTTGAATACATTCCGCCAAACTGCATAGCAGTTTGTTGGCAGAAAAACATTCCATATTTATATTTACAATTGTCGTAATTTGATTTAGCGTTATCATTTTCTATATCATTCAAAACGTTTGATCTATCTCATTTATTGCTGTTACCACGGATACGTCAGAGGAAGGTGTGTGTCTATATATTTAGTTTTAATCTGAGTACAACGAAGTATGAATATAGCTCATATTTAAGAAAAATATCATTGGTGACATACTTATGTTTAAAATTGTCATTTTTGAGTATAAACTAATAAAACCAATCGTCTAGACTCTAGATCATACACGGAACATAAAGAGGTCATTATAAAATGCGGTATTTACTATAGCAGGCGACCGTTACGGCCTTGCACCTGGCGATGGCGACTAGCTTCGAATCTCGGTCAGTCTCGCTGACGACACACCCGGAACTATATTCATATTAATAGGGTTTTTTATATTATAAACAGCAGCGGTAAATATAGCTTAGTTGCTAAGTCAATAATTCGGTATTACGGATATAAATTCTAAGTTCTTTATATGTACTAGGCTAATACTTTTTTCTTTTAATATTTCAGCAACATTCAGTGCATTAATAGGAGAAATAGCGGTTGAAAATAATAAATGAATCACATTGTACGGATTTAAATCGCGGTTTATTTAAATATTTTAGAATATTCTTGAATTATAATATACTTTAAGAAAATGTCCCTAAACACGGTAGCTCCTAACGATTTTTCCTTGCTATGAAAGCGAGATCTTCACAGCCCAGTAGATATTTAACTGGCGGCGGATTAGGACAGGGTCTCGAAGCACAGTCTAGCACGGTCTAGCACAGTCCTTCTCTAGCTGGACTATACTATGAGACTATTAGACCATTTCAGCATATTTTATAGGGTTAACAAACGCGTCACATGGATTAAAGCTACTATTCTATTAATATTATAATGCAGAAGATTAGAAACAGACCTTACTGAAGGATTTGAAAGAAACCCTTTAAAACTAACTTACCTACTAATATAAGTATTTTGTTTACGGAATAATTAACATCTGTCTCACTTTTTTCGATAATCTTTTATTTAAGTGGTCCCTGACATTTAGAAGTGTCAACAATTTGTTTGACACATGTCAGGAGTGGCGAGTCGTAAATTTGGATATTTACGACGAAAAGTATTATTGAATTTTAAACGCTTACTCTCAGGGTGGGTATGGCAACGATTACGAAAAACATAACTCAAGAACTTTTATCACTCATGAATATATTGTGTTGATTTGTAGAAAGTATAGCTTCCGCCCGTGGAATTTGCCGTGTATCCCTGTTGCATGACAGAGGTTTTGTTTTAGGATGAATAGTCTTCACTGCCAAACTGCTATGCCGATTATAATCTGTGAAGTGGCGGAGACAGGATACAATATAATCTGTCAGTCTGGATGGCCGTGGCCGTCAGCAATAAAATATAGGTCCTGTAGTCATTAATATTCTCGTTAGCCACCAAATTGTAAGCCCATCTTGGTCTTCATGGCAGAAATATATGCTAAGGAATAATTTTGGTATATTACATACCTATAGGTAAAATATATAACAAATGTGAATAGGTGATTAAAGCTTTTATAGAAAGAAAATATATAAACTAAATAACAATATGTATTTTTAATTGCAAATAAGCAAATGCATGTTCCAGTTCACAAAATCAAAATCTTGTTTTCTAAGGACATAGGCTAATCATAAACTCTACGTGAGCAAAGACACAGAAAACAACAAGCTTCACAAGTAAAACATAGGTATAGGCAAAAATTTTATGGGAAGCACATTTTGTTATTTACTATTTCAAATGAGAATCTATACTCAATCAGTAAAACTTGTGTGAAACGAATCCTTAACTGAGATTTATTTATGAGGTGCTCATAAAATTTTGACGAACTTAGTCACAACCCATTTATAGTCAAGTTTCACGTTTAAAGTACCTCGTATTTCTGATAGTTTAATTTGAACCAAGCTATAAAACAATAGTTAAAACTTTTAACGAAATTCATCGTTGTGCTAAGAATTGTATTTTGTGTCGGAGTACTTAAGGTTTTATTTTCTATAGAATGTCTTTTGACTTGTTAAGAAATATGTGTGAAATTTTCTGCTTTTTCATTAATTCCATATAATTACCTTTTTGCAATTACAGTTGAAAACAAAGAAGTTATTTTATAGGTGACAAAAACAGAAATAGGTAGTTACTATTTTATTGTATATTTATTTTTCGAACACATAAATAATTTAATAAAAGGTAAAACTTGTTCGTGTAATAAAAACCCAATCAGAATACTTTTCAATGTGTTACATCTAAAATGAAAATACTGAAACGTAGGTACTTGATGTAAATTATACATGTATGTAAAAGGTAGACAACCGACAAATACACAATAAATATCCGACTGAATTATAAGAGAATTGAGATAAGTTATATGCTTGTCTATAATCAGTATAATAAACATTTGTAACAAATTCAGAATAAATTTTAGAAATGATTTTTGATTTTTGATAATATAGCATAATATATGTAGCCACGGCACATTTGACACTGGAGAATGAATGCCAGGATAAAACTGCGATGATACAGAGTTCCATAGGATACTGAATTGAAACAATCGTTTTCGAGATTTGACGTTTTCATTACATTTTAAGGTCCTAGCCATACCATTGACTGCCCAAAAACTAGGGTTTAGTTTTAATTTAACTGACTTGAAGTCTCTACTACCCTTACGGTAATTTCTTCCTTCCGTCCTAAACTTCATTTTTATGATCGTGAAATATATACATCATTTTTGAGACATTGTATCGTTAGAGGTAGTGTAATCTACGATCTATAAAATGAACGGTGTACATTTTTTTGGTGGTCCAAAAGCAATGCATGACAGCATGATTCGTGATTGTAGCTCGTGAACTCCTCGCGATCGTGACCGGCGCACGTGTTCACCAAACAGCCTTAGGCTTAGGTTACACTGTTCGACGACTTGCGATGCGACTGTGAAAGCTACCTGACATAATATGGTTTTTTTTTACAATAAACTGGCACAAAAGCTTGAAGTTCGATTGGAGGGATGCTATCACAAAAGCCTACAAACTCTTGCAATACCATACAAGCTTTTCGAATACCTTTAGTTTATAGCGCTGACATTAGTCAGCTTACAATTAATTCAGCTAGTTCTCTTCCCTGTCATCTTCAATACTTATTAAGAACATTAAATTAAACTTATGAGAATAAATTTGTAAATCGATTTTTTTCTTTTAATGTAATAATGAATTTTGAATTGAATACGTCTTCATTACAACAATTTGACTGGTGGTAAGTAGTCGATAAATCAGAGCTCTTCATACAGTGAGTAAGTATATTAATTCCAATAAAAACATTGCATATCTCCAAATCTCAATAATGACATCACCAGTAGGTTTTTCTATCAAAAATCTCTAATAAATCTAGTTTAATAAGTATTATGAATAGAATTTTTGGTCGAAATTACACTACTAGATCGAAATAAAAGAAAAATTCGTAGAGGAATAAATTTTCAACTACATCGTAATAATTTTTAAAGAAATATATAAACTTAATTCTAAAATTTTAATCTTCCCGTATTTCATAATTTAGCATACTTTCCATAACACAAAAGTACCACATAATACCCGTTGAATTTCACAACACATAATGTAATGTATCCTAAGCCCAATATACCAAGATCCAAATCGCAATGCTAGACGGACGTGCTTCTCTACACTTACTTTTACCAGGCCACCTGGATATCAAACTTCAATTTTGTTGTATAATAACAATTAGCTTCAATTGTAGTGTGAAAAAATACCTAAGAACATTTAAATAAGTGATTGACTCAGTGTCCATTATAAATAACACTAAGACATTACATAAATTATATGAGATTTTGCGAAAGATTATTCTATTATTAACTTTTTCTATAATAATGAATAAAAAGACTCTCAGGTCTCCTTTATATTTCATCCTACGTTTAACGGTTAATATTAAATTAGGTTTATATAAGTTAATAATTTACACCGCGCTCAATTTTTTAGAGGTAGGAAAACATAATTCAGTAAATACACAATTCTTACCAAAGTTTTCGAAGTAATGTTTACATAAAAATGTTTTTAAATGTTGAATATTTGCCGAAGATATCAATGAACATATTAGAAAAAAGATATATAGGTAAGTAGGGGCAGACAAATGTAGATCTCTCTTTTTTTAACTGGTGTTTTCACAAATTAATTTATTTATTAGTGATAATAATAGAAGTACATGATGATTACTGGTTCTATGAAATATATGTATATATGTTGCCTGCCTTAGACAGGAACATTTCATGAAGAAATGATATTTGAAATACGTTCCTGCAACATTGTACACTGTTTACTGACACGCCGCGTCTGCGACTACTCAACCAATGTGGCAGTTACGTTACACAGAACTATTTGTTCAACGAGCGATGATCCTGCGCAGCAAGACCGCATCAGCCCTGCATTTACTCAAACTAAAGTATAAAACAAAGTACATTTACATAGTCATTTCTGCTTAATATTTAATGTTATAAATAAATAAACAATTTCTAGCAGTTACACCAATTATTTAGTCCCAAGATAAGTATCATTAAGAAGTTGAGCTAAATAACGGATAAACATACTTACATGCTTTTTTTTGTAAATACATACTTTATATAAATATAAAACACCCAGACCAGAACAAATATTCATGTTCATGCACACAAAGATTTGTCCTGTGTGGGAATCGAACTCATCTGAGGAGCGGAGGGCTGCTATACTGACCTCCACGCAATATCGGTCGTCATGTTATACATATGCTTGATATTGCCAAAGCAATTGAAAATTACAATTGTATTAGGAGAAGTCTATGCCTGATAAATTAAATATTTAGTAAGTATCTATCTGAATTTGCTATCCGCTGCTGCGATGAAGCAGAACTGTGTTATCAGACTTATGATGATTTAGGATATACTTATTAGATATAGTTGAATGTACAAACAGGCTATTGTTTCTTGTAGGTTTTTCAAACTTCACACACAGCTTAAGCGCAACTGCTAAAGATACATTCACGTTATCCGCTAAGCAAACATGAGAGAAAAATCTAATTTATTATTTTTTTCCAAAACGTTTTGCATAACCAAAGAACAATTACTTCATCTTTAAATTTATGTACATACTTATTTTTTTTTAAATTTATATTTGTACACCAAAAGCTTTATAAGAATCTACAGACTCGCAGTACCATTTGTCCATGCGGTACAAACTGTAACGTTTTTTTGTGACCTTTTAAGGAAATGGATAGTTGATCGGAAACGATTTCCGGAGTTAAACAGAGGTCAATCCTTAGTGGTCAATCTAACCATCTGTAAGGTTCTAAGCTTAGAAAAGTTAATAGAAAAAGAATATAATATTTCGTTTTTTTTTGCATTGACAGTGCTATATTATATAAAGTTATGAGACAAATTATTTTCTATCCGGATTACCGCGAACAAGTTATTTTTTCTAGTAAAAAAATTGTTTCAGTAATGTAATGTAGTTATAAACAAACTCTGAATGTGGCGAGACTCAAAAAATTACATCATATGGCTTTTTAAAAAGGGCTTTAATCGGGTTTTTAAAGGCTTGCCAACGCCCTGGTTCATATCCCATGGCTGCAAGCGTCCACAAGCGTTGACTACGTTCCATCATCTAGGTCGCATGCTTGAGTGCAATTTGCGCTCAGCAACTAGTTACAAGAATTATTATGTCTTATTCATTCAACATTCGTTGTTAAACCTAATATGGCACATATTGCATACGAAGACCTACTCCTCATATACACGATGTACTAAGAAATAAGTATATTCGTATTTATTTGTTTTGACGACTATCAATACAGTCATATCAGAAATTTAAATGAAAGCAGATTATTTAACTACAGATATTCAACTTTGGATGTGACTCATTCAATTCAAAGCAAGAGGATCACATGAAAAATACACGTGACTATGCATCAGCACCTGTTGAAGTATAAATAGGTCTGATTTAAAAAAAATATATGATACGTAGTTTTTATATTTCCCTCCTCCTATTTTCCTAGTTTTGATATATATTTATTAACATATGATTTTTGTAGGGTATAGGCTACAACATCTAAAAAGCCCAAGACAACCTCACCTGCAGCTGGTGGTGCAGCTGCCGAGCAACAGACGAGGCTATGGCGAACATATGTTTCCGGTAATCGGCAATAGGCTCGTCACCAACCAACCACCACCAGGAACAAAAATTAAATTGATGAAATGTGGGCTTATAATATGACACTGCCTACCCCTTCGGGAAGACGGGCGTGATATAATGTATATATATATGTAAATTATTATGATTTTTCTCGTTTAACAATAATGAACTTTCACCTACCCTCAACCACACTTACATATACACATATTTTTTAATGTTATATAGAGAAGATAAAATTGTTTTAAATATTTCTTAAGTCTGAAACCTCTGTCTTTGCGGAGGGCGCTGATGACTGCGACACTGTCTCTGACTGATGCGGTCATTAACGCTAAAATTGTTTCTTACATAATGTTATGGTTTTAATAAAGATTATTATTATTTAATTATTTGATTTGCACATTGCAAAAAATTTTTTCTATTGGATTCATTGAATTTTCTAATTGTTTTTAAAAAACAAAGCTTTTGTTGTCTCGCTGCTACAATGAGAGACAAGAAAAGATCACAGAATCGCCCACAGTTATCGGTGTTTGTGTATATTTATAATTTTAGCAAAATTTTTTTGTATTCCGATTCTATTATCATCTGATTTAAGCGCAGGTGGCCCTAGGTTTAGTCGCAGAATCATAATAAATGGGCTTCCATTTCTACGAGAAGTGGAGAAATAGCCACTAATATCGTCGTGTGGAAAACACCGTTGAATTTTGATAAACGGAAGTTTGGTTCTATGTTTAAATTTGGTATTCAAATGTTACCCGGTTGTATTAACAAAGTGCTTTTAAAAAGAGATAATTGAGAGTTGTGAGATAACGAATAGTTAGATAAAGAAATAAAGTATATGTTTTACACAGTCATGTTGAATTATTTTTAATGGTGTAACGTCAATTGTCTAACATAACATGTTGTATGCCATTACGTGTATCTCATTCATTCATTTATTTCAGTCGTACATCATCAAATCAGCCTCCTAAAAAGACCACTGCTAAACAAACTTTCCAATTATAAATTTGCCCATAATCACAACGCTGGGCAGGCGAGTTGGTAATGGAAGTTGCAGCCAGTACGCGCTATAACGCTGCTGCCCATCATCCGGTAAGATTTCTCTATATGTCGACTCTTTCGATTCCCCATAATATGAAGGGGGTAGCACTATTCAACAAACACACGGCACAACGGCCCATACACACGATACGATAAAGTATAATAGTTTGTGTGCAGCCAAAAAGGTCTTTGCCCCATTAATCTCATTATAAAACATCAACAGTGACGAATACATACTCTGAGGTTTGTATAAATAACTAATTTTTTTTAGAGTTCAATACCTCACACATTTCAATAAGAAGTTGCCAAGATTATGTCTTCCGACAAATCAGAAATAATATAAAAAAGTTCGTAGCATTGAATGACTGGGACATTGTTCCAAAATAAACGACTTTCGAATTCAATCATTGACCATTACTTGTTGATATTGAATTGTTATTTACTATTAAGGTATAAGTAATTATAATAGATGGATATTTAGTAGGTATGTAATTATAGTATGCGGTAATATAAAATTGACCGAACAAACCATCTTAGAATTTAATGAAAATACAAGTTCCATAAATATGTTTTGAGATTAATACAACGGGCGGCCGCGTGGGGACGCGATGGACCGATGACCTGGTCGAAGGCCTGGGGGAGCCGGTGGTTGCAGGCGGCACAGGATCGATCAACGTGGAAAGAAAATGGGGTGGTCGGCTGTGGACTTCAAATGGCTGATATGATAATGATGATTATGACAACGTTTAATAACCAGATAAATCAAACATATGGCATCACGAAAAATCCAGTAATACTTTCTAAAATTTCTCAATTGAAAGTGATAATCATGAGATAGCTATCATGAAAGTAGACAGCGCTCGTATTGTTTCGTTTGCAGACGCGTGCTCTATCGGAATTGACCCCTCTGACGCTCGACGTGACGCAGATCTGAAAGATAAGCCCGCTGTGCTAGATGACATTTACAATCTTATAAGAATTGTCCGCTAGAATCAATGCAAGACGACCGTTATGGCGTGGTGGCGAGTATACCCGCACTCCGATCCTGAGGTCGTGGGTTCGATTCCCACACAGGACGATGAAATATTTATTCTGGTCTGGGTGATTTCCTATATACATAAAGTATGTATTTACGGAATAATAAAGTATTTATATATGTTTATTCGTTATTCAGTGTCCAAAACACAAGTTCTTATTGATACTTATCTAGAAACTAAATAATTGGTTTAATTGTCAGAAAATATTTATTTCTTTATAATTATAATCTGAAGCGCTTTCTTGTCTTATTTCTTCTCTTCAACTACTAGTTTTAGAAATCAAACTCATTCTGTCCAGACTGTCATCCATCACGCAGATCATTAAAATTTGTAAGTCGTTCCATTGCAAGTCCATGCGGCTTTTGAATCTATTCGGGATATTACTGTGTTTAGCTCCTTTAGCTCCTTTAGTCCCCAGTCTTCAAAGCAGGGTCTGAAACTGCATTTATGCATTTCTTCACGAGTAAATACGCTTTTTACAAAGCCAATTTTTTTTGGACTGCATAGACTGCCGTCAGACAAATGTGGTCATTATGACGAGTCACATTAAAATAAGTTATTGTAGGTTAAAAGTGTTAACGTTTTTAGAAAATTGGTTATATAATTGCATGAAAACGTAACAAATAATTAGGGTAAATTTTTAAACAGAGTGAGCTACAGAACATTAAGGAATATACAGTCAGACACCGAATATTGTCTGCACATGGCGGCAATCTGCGAAGCACGTGCTGCAGGAGACGCTGCCGCGGCTGCTCAATGCGCCCTTGTTTCGCTGACATTTGCTGCGCATCTGTGTTGTGTGATATCCCTACATCTTATAAACGGAACATTCATTTATTTTATTGCCAAGTAAAGGCCAGAGATGACCTTTAGCTTTAGGCGACATATAACTGAACTAAGGTCAATGTGGCATTGTCTTGATGAAATTTGCTGCATGCATGCATCTGTGCTGCTGTGCTTTATTAAAATCCACGGAAGACTTATTGCTTTAGAAGCGACATACAACCGAGAATGCTGCTTTGTCTGGATTATATTTTTTGTGGCTCTGCACAGTCAGCGTCAAATAGTCGCTTTGGATCACGGTATAAAGCATAAAGTCCAGGGATTTTGCTGGGAGTTTGGCATTTGCTGTGCACACACTTTATGGTATCCTACGTATCATCGACGGGAATATGTTTTTCCTGAATATTAGGTCGGGGAAAAGTCTTTTCGCATAACGTAGGTATAAACTTATTATAATTTTTTTTTGACTGTACTATTTGTGTCTTTGGTTTTGGTAACATTAAAAAGGTTCCATTATAAAGAAAAGAAAAAAATAAAAAAAAGTTGTTTCCCGCTATTTTTCATTTGTTTTTCTCTCCGTTAAAATGAGTGAATCTAATGAAGAAATTCGATACATTTTAAAATTTTATTATAAAAAAGGCAAAAATGCAACTCAAGCAGTGAAAAAAATTTGTGATGTTTATGGACCTGATGCAGTGTCAGTAAGAGTAGCACAAATTTGGTTCAAACGTTTTCAGTCCGGAAATTTTGATGTTAAAGATGCACCTCGCTCTGGTCGCCCTGTTACGAATAAAATGGACGCCATTTTTGAAAGAGTGGAGCAAGATCGGCATATTAGTAGTTACGATGTAGCTGAAGAACTGGGAATTGACCACAAAACAGTTTTGACCCATTTGAAGAAAGCTGGTTATACAAAAAAGCTCGATATTTGGGTGCCACACGAGCTCACTCAAAGAAACTTAATGAACCGTGTACTCATTTGCGATTCATTATTGAGACGTAATGAAACCGAGCCGTTTTTGAAGAGATTGATAACTGGCGATGAAAAGTGGATCACGTACGACAAGAACGTGCGAAAAAGGTCGTGGTCGAAAGTTGGCCAGGCTTCACAGACTGTGGCCAAACCTGGCCTAACACGAAATAAGGTGATGCTGTGTGTATGGTGGGATTGGAAGGGCATTGTTTATTATGAGCTTTTACCGCCCGGCAAAACCATCGATTCTGATCTTTACTGCCAGCAACTGATGAGATTAAAGGAAGCAGTCGAGAGAAAACGGCCGGAATTGATCAACAGGAAGGGTGTGGTCTTTCATCACGATAACGCTAGACCACACACATCTTTAGCCACTCAGCAAAAATTAAGAGAGTTCGACTGGGAGGTCCTAGTGCATCCACCATATAGCCCTGACCTTGCGCCTTCAGATTTTCACCTGTTTCGGTCTCTGCAGCATTTTTTAGGTTCTGTAAGGTTGACCTCAAGAGAGGACTGCCAAAACTATTTGTCCCGTTTTTTTGATCAGAAGTCCCAAAGTTTCTACAGTAACGGGATAATGTCTCTGCCCACAAAATGGCAGAAAGTTATTCAACAAAACGGTACATATATATTGTAAATAAATGTAAATAAACTTTGAAAAAAATGTCTTGACTTTTCATACAAAAATACGAAAAGACTTTTTCCCCAACCTATTATGTATTTTTTTAGGCTACATTCAAACGACGTACATTCAATATCTTACAGAGCTAGAAGACCAAAATGGCGTTATGGAATAAAGCCAAAATCTTTTAAGAGCTTTTTACTTTGACTCAATTAGATATCAAAGCAGCCACTGCACACAGGAGGCACCTTCTCTTCTAATAAGTTTGCATAACACGTGTTACGGCACGTCCGCCGGACGCCATATGATAATGCGCGTATTTTTAGCAAAGCAAAAATATGCGTACTTGCCTAATTAATATTCGAAACGTATTACTAGTCACTTGCATATGCTGCTAAGATTCTCGAAACTTTATTGCAGTAAATATAATATGATGCTGAAGTATTTCGCTATAACTAATAAATATGCAGTGTCTAGTGTAATAACATGATGATCTATTCCACGGTCAGATATGTGGGGAGCATAGTATCTTTAGTACCGCGAATCACTGTTAAGTGTTCGATTCGTCGAGATGAGAATAGTTCAATAAACCACGATTCAAATCCGTAAAATGTTTTTACTTTGTTTTCAGAACATTTGTTTTTTCCCCAAAATTACTGATAGACAAATTGATTGACTAGCACAATCCTATTTATATTAATATATTATAAACCGGAAAGTTTGTGAAGTAGCATTGATGTTTGTTACACCTTTACGCAAAAATTAATCTGAATTAAATTTTGCATATAGAGAAATCATGAACAGCATTAAATGTTTATTGCAGAAATATATAAAATTTAATAACAGCATCCATGAACCGGAATTTCACTAGAAAATTTAGGGCACAATAAAAAAAAAAATATGTGTGTTTCCTACGTTTATAACTGTCACCGTGTATTTCCTAGCCGTCTCGTCTACGTCCATACTTCCCGCCACAAACGTTCGTCTGTCTGTCAGTCTGACGTTTTGAGGTTAACCGAAAAAAATGATTGTGATATTTTTAGACATTGCAGACAAATATTTCGATATTTCATGAGATGTGCTCACCTGTGCGAGACACTTTACTATAAATTTTCACACCTATATACATTCTATTCAGAACTAAAATTTAAAGAAGTCTCGAAAGAAAAGCAGATATTGTCCAAGAACTATAGGAAGTAAGTAATATTTCAGTAAATTGATAAAACATTTTATTTAATTAAATTTGTAAATCGTAGTTATAACCCCAGCCTTGCAACTGCTATTTCAACGAATGTAATCAAGTAATAATATTATTATTATTTCGACTTCTGTAAAAGAAAAAATATGGCTATTATATGATTTAAAACGGTATATAAAGTGTGTATGTTAATATGTCCTTTCATAAATTCTAAGCTTCATACATGTCCACCCTATGTAGCGTGGAGATATTTTAATTTTAATTTTAAAACTTGCATTATGCTTCTGACATATTTTCTTACTGACAACGGAAAGATTACAAACTATTTATACAAGGAAGGTAGATACTATTTCCTATATAGCTGAAGTGTAAAAAACTTAAAGTCATGAATATTATAAACTGGCACTTGTTATTATTTAAGCCATGAATATAATAAGTATTATTTTTTATGTAATAACTTTAAATATGTACCCAAAGAGTTTCATTAAGACATTTATCATACTCTCAAAAGTCTCAAAACTGGCGTAAGTAGGCATTTCAACTGAAATTGATATTTGTGGAACTGTGATGTTTGAAGGAGCCGCCACCATCTGCAGTGCAGATTCATCCACCAACATCTTGCCCAAAATCCGGGCCACATGGACGTGAGAACCTTGGTCACATTTGTTCCTCAGTGAAAAGCTGATTGTATTCAATACTATTTGCAAGAAAAACACAGTTTTTTTTAATTAAAAATCTTTGTTAATTAAATATAAATATTCCTGCACATAGCGCCGTCACCAGACCAAGACGAATTTATAACATGTCGGTGACTTAACTCAAAAAGACAATTTTTAACATATTATTATAAGTATTCTGGCACAACTGACTGATCAAACCCATTTAATTTTTTGCATTACATACGCATATTTGAACTGGTTGTGAAATGAAAGTCGGTAATTCAGTCCATCAGCCTTGCTGCGAGGCTGCTGAGATACCTGGGCGAAACGGAGCCGCGCACGTGCAAGCAGCTGCGCTTGCGCATCGCACGTGTGCCTTCTCTCATCGCTACTGACATCACAATATCTTCCAATTTATTCGCCCCATAATACAATGATGCATTGTTGTTACCACTCCCTAATATCATTGCAGTTAAATACTTGACATTTGTTAACCGTTATTTTCGTAAGAAAGCAGTTTTTTGGGCCATTCGCAGTTTAAAGAACAAGAGTTTTTGACGACAAATCCTTACTGATAATACGTTTCACGTTATATAGGATTAATCTAATCAGTGTCAATATTGTCATCATTACTATATCGAGTATGTTTGTTTTTTCCGCTTTTACAGCTAAGACACTCTAAACTAGTGCGTCTTGGATATAATTTGATACCTTTTCGTGGTGGGGGGGGCTGAGTATCTCCCGGTGGCCGGGAAGAGGTAACACCCAGAGGTTGACGACTCTGGGTGCCCCTAGTACCGGGGGGGAAATTAAGAGGGACCTATGGAGGGCGCTGCGGGCGAGCCAGGAGGGCCCGTCAAGCAGCGCCAGGAGGGTCTTAGGCAGCGAGGGCAGGTGGCCCCTGCTGTCTAACCATGGACCCTCCGAGAAGTCGGCCACACACGCTATGGTCGCACAAAGAGGTAGGAGGGGCGCATCCACTGCGCCTCTCTGAGGAGGTCCTTCCGGTTTTAGTCCGGGAGACGTTGGCCGCAAGCGGGGTGTCAGATTCTGCAACCCAGGTACTGGCCCCCGCCTTTTTCTCAACAAGCGGCGGGCGTCGTCTGAAGATTTTTAGTGGGTATTACTGCTGGCAGTCGCGTCCGCCGGTGGTGAGTCCCACTCCCCCTTTCGGTCCCCTTTGGCCGGAAGGCAGTACGTAAACGCATTTTGTTACCAAAGTAAAACAAAAGAAAAAGGCATTGAGATAGCTAAGCTCTCTAGGCAAATGTTACTGATAATTACTAAATTATTCATCATTTCATGTAGATACTTGCTTACTTTTCATTGTTATATTATTTGGAGTCAAATAACAGTAAGTATAGTATCTTTTATTTGTAATAAGACGCATAGCCTGTTTAAAAATCATGAACTGTCTCTCAGCACACTATTGAAACAGTAACTTAGGTACAGTATCGTATTTAATAATTTTGTGTGAAATACCTTAAATATAGCTTGTTCAAGCATAAATACACGTAACAGATTTGTTATGCAAATCAGTAGAAACGAAAAGGAAAATGTAATCTTTGTTATCCTTTATATTAAAAAAAACCTATGTACGCTATGCTAGGCTAGGTTGAACACATGGTGAACAATATCAATTTATCTGTACTTGTTCAACCACCTGCCACGGTAAACCCTGAGTACTTACTACTAATAAGTGCTCGTCAGAACTTCCTATCGGGCCGCGCTTAATAAATCCCTAATTACTGACTTATCTACTGATAGGGCCCATCTGTTCGTATAATACGCTTATTAAACATCGAACGTGATTATTTGCGTTCGTATATTACGCATCTTATTTTATATATTACAATTTTTTTTTAATAAACATAAATAATTAATCCTTTTTTTTAAATACGCATATAATTTAGTTGGAACAGAAGTATCATTATGAACGTGTGTTATGAATGCGAAATTACGAATGTTGTACATACTTAATTACGTTTTACATGTAACATATATTTATGTTCATGCATACAAATATTTGTTTTATGTGGGATCGAACCCACGACCTCAGGAGCGGAGAGGTATACTATACCTCCACGCCATATCGGTCACCAAATTATTGATTGTACTCGATTTGTTTGGTTGATTTTGTTAGCTCATTAACGTCCCACTACTGGGCAGGTTTCTTTTATATTTGTAATAACTCTAAATTACGGTTTTATGGTCAAAACCACATTTGTCGCTTTAAATACCACCGAACATTTTGATCCTAGTAATCTAATTCGTGACATTCAACTTCACAAAATACTAAAAAGTAAAACTCTCAACATATATGTAAATACAAAGTGCTACATTCTTTTTATATCGGTTTGTTTCAATTCATTTCTACAGGCTTATAATCTTAAGTAATACGCTTGCCGCAGAACAGAGTTTAAAATTTATTTCCATAGATAAATATTTTATATGACACAGTATCATAAAGAAGAAAATAAACACAGCGCAATACAAATAAAGAGAATACCCAAACTAGTGTTACGATAAACGTAATGTAATGACGCATTTTAAGCTATATTAAATACGATAATTATCAATACTTTAGTATGTTATCTTCTTTGATTGTTGTCAAAATGCGTACCGAAGTAGACACACCTGCATGCACTCAGTAGGTCACCATTTAACACGTGTAAACTTTTTAGTGCGAACCTTTTTACGCGTACAATAGTAGGAATTACCCCTAATTACTCTTTTGTCTTTGAGTGGTAGAGGTGGGTCTTGCACGTGGTTCTGATGGTACGCAGATGGTGTACTGCCAAGTCTAGGGTATATGGCCAACTTATTTCAACATCTGGAAAAAACATCGTGAGAATATGGCCGTTTGTAATGAATGACGCTAACTAAAAATTCTCTCAGGATTACCGAATTAATTGGACTGTGCACTAGACTTGTGCACAGAGCGATTTTCTATCAAGATTACCAAAAGTTGAGCATTGTTCATATAAGTCTGTTGAGCAGTGTTCAAAAAGTTTGATGTTAAGCGAGCAGTGCTTCAATACATATGAAGCCTTTGATACCAGCTTATTATGTATCATTTCCCTAATCATATGGCCTCTATTAGGGGCTTAAAAAACTTCTAGTATTAGTAGGACGAAGCTAAAAATAATATTTAAACATTTCTATACCTTCACCGCTACCGACAGCTTTCTGGCTCCTAGTCATCTGCAGCTTAGTTTAGCTTACTGCGGGACGGATTTGGGAAAGAACTGTGACTTCATAGATAAATATTTTGTAACATATAATTAAGCAATAGAAATAAGGAACTATGTTTCTACAATATATTAAACCTTATGGGGCTACCAATTAAATAAATCTTACAATACCCAAGTAAGGGATAAAATAGATTCGAGCTCAGGCAACGCAAATTTAAACGCTTATTAAATCGATGGCCCCAAGCAAAAAGTCTGTAATCGAAAAATGCAAATTTTACAGGAGAAATGTTTTACTGTTTTTTGTGAATATCTTTGCAACGCGTAGGAATATTTAAATCATTGATATATCTAATAAAACCTATTTTTTTGTATATTATTACTCTTATATCAGTATAAAATTATGTTTAATCAAAAGCTAATAATGTATGAAAATACATATTACAGGAAACGTTATAAGTGAAACTTTACGATATTAACACTTACGGGATTTTTGCAGTAAAATTATGAAAAACGACAATTTGTAACATTTAATTATGGACTTTTAAAACGTAATTTTCTATGGCAAAGATGACGCGTAATATATTATTACGGTGTTATTGCGGTAATTTATGATAGATACATCAACGGTATTGTTAAATTGCGTTATTTTTAGAGAGAACATTTTTAAAAAACATGTAGCGGTAGCACCAATACCAATATATTTTTAATTTATTTATTGAACGTAAGATTATAAGTTTTGTAAGAAAACAAACAGAAAATTAGTATTCAATAAAGTTTATTGATTTAAAGATAAAAAGTTACCTTCTTTAATCAGTTTGGTAAAAATTAAACTCAAAATAATTATATCAAAATACACAAAAATAATCAAATAACAAAAAAATCTATATTAAAATATAAGAAAATAAATAATTATAACATAACGTTTATTATTTTTCTACTTCAGATGTGCTTTCAATCGGGGCTTCAGTACAAGATAATGATTCATAAAATGGATGGTAAAATCGCGGAATATCCTCACTGTTACATAAACTTAAAAGAACTGCATGCAACGCTTTACTTATTGGAATAGGTTCGTGGTATGCACGTTTCAATTCAAAATTATCTATACTTACAGATCTCAAGATCTGACTAATAGTTTTGAGAATCTTGAGTACTCTTTCGTCCTCTTCGTCTACCTAAGGCAGAACGAGGATTGTCTTTATCAAGCTCTGAATAATCGTCTTCTAAGTTATATTTAAAAAACAATTTTTTTGGTTTTGAATCAGTCACACTAACTTCCATCACGTCAGCCCAGTGTATCACATTATGGTTTTTATCACACCGCCAAAGCTTATTGTCTACGAGTGGTTTCAAATCGTAAATTTCAGACTGATTCAATTCTTTCACGCGATATTTTTCGCCAGTTACCTTTGAATTTAAAATAATACTATAGATTTGGTCAGGAGTGTACAATACTTTATGCTTAAGATTTTTTCCTATACATGCATGCATATAATCCCCCTCATTTTGACTATGTCCTGTTTCGAAAAATCGATAAGTTATGGAAATCTTAAGAAGTTTGGCAGCATAACATCAAAAATATAACAATTTTTATACTGACCATAACAGCCATCTGAATATAGTGAAAATGTATAAATACCTTTCTCTTGTTCAGTCTTGAAAAATAATAGTAAAGCACTTCCTATTTCTGTGCTGCCTCTTTTGGCTGCTTGATAATGCCACACATAACAATATCCTATTTTCCGAAGGGCATCATAAACAGTAAAATTGTAGCAAGGATATTTTCGTTTGTAGTGAAACGTTTCTACTTCAGATTGAGGTATACTCAATACTTTTTGCAGGTCAAATATTGCGATTGTGGTATTATCTTTATCAGCTGTCTCTATTTCTTCTTTTTTTAATAATCTTATCTTTTCTTTTCTCTGTAAATGGAGTCTATGTTTTTCTTCTAGAGTAGCTTTAACGTTTAAATCTGGCTGTTCATAAATTGAGCAAGAAGTGCATTGGTCTTTTTTTGGTTTGAAAATCGAGTAGTAGTATTGGCAGTTAAAAACTGTTTCATATTGTCTCTTTGTCCCCATTACAATATCTGTGTAGTCTTGCTGAATAAACCACTCAGTATAAAAGCGATACATTTTCGTGATATTTAAATTTTCTGAGAGATATTCTGTTTTTGAATTCTTTATCGTATAGTGGGATCCATTTTGAGAAAAAAATCAATATGTGCTCTAATAGTGGCCTCTGTAGCAGTGTTCATTTTATAAGGTCTATTGTCATGCATTCCCCTTTTGTCTTTTCATCCCTCATCGGCTCTCATAACTTTTTCTACTGCTTTGTACACAACTTGCTCTCCGATTTGCAAAATATTCAAAAAAATGTTTTACATACAAGTATACGCTCATTATTTGAAATCAAATAATAGTTAAGTGTTTGTTTCCGGTTGTTTTTACGATCTAAGGTCATTCGTTTAATGGTTTGGGTTTCAACATGTCTACTAATAAACAACCATTGGTGTTCACGATCAGCAAGACTATAAAATTTATCAATTTTTTTTTGTCTTTCTGACTCACTGATTTTTTGACCACAACCGTTGAGGGCGTGGCATTATAGATCATTGTTTGATTAGTTTCTATTGAAAGAGAGAAATGCGCATTGCAAAATAACGCGAGGCTAGCCAAAAACTGTAACGGTCGAATACAGAGTACGGCATGACGATTTTTAAATAAATTCATAAGTATTGTCATATTACGTATATGATTCAGCCAATTATTATCTGCAATAACATTGTTAGTAGCTATTACGACATTCATGTATTTCAAACCTTTCGACAAAAATCCTGTGTTAGAGTTTACCAAAACCATAATGAATTTATTTTACGGCAATAATCCGGTAAACGGATATTACCAAAACAAGATATGAAAAATATTTTTGTAATATTGTGTTACAGTACTTTTGCTGGAATCATTTTGTTATTTTATTTCCGCGCAATAAACATATATTTCATTATATCTTCATACATATAAATAGGAAAAATCTAAAAAAAATTGACACAATGTATTCCAGTCTATAGATTCTGAATATGTCAAAACACGAAAAAGTCCGTAATAGCACTTTACCGACTTTTTGCTTGGGGGCATCGAAATATACATTTATTAAAATAATACCTTAGCATTTTTCCCGGTTGTGCTCTAGATTTACGCCAAGGACCCAGGAGTCTGATCGCTGGTCTAAGCAGATTTGGCAGAATTCAGTACCTTTAATGTATCTACTTTACACGTATGTCTATATAATGTATATATAAGAGCAGTACCTCTTAATACAAACAAATTACTTGCTTAAAAAGAGATCCCAATACCTGGCAGTACTTCAAAGTAACTGAAACTCTATTATTTAATTATTACTATGTACTAAAACCAATTTATTGCATAATAGGTGATTTCAAAATCTGACAGTACTTTCATGCCACAAACTTTTTGTTTTCGTTTTCAGTAGTTTTCAAACCATATTATTATAAAGAGCAGCCGTTAATATTGATATGGTATTAAAAAAAAATATTGGCCTAAAAAGAGACTCTTGGGGAGTGATCGTAATTTTATGTAACTAAAACATTTTTTTATTTCCATTTGTTTTTAAACCATATGACAAGCTGCTGTGAACATTAATAGTAGTTATCAGTAGCTCAGTGAAGTCTGCTATCTGGCAGTGTGCGCATATGGCTACCGGCAATACCGGCATGGCATTCTGGCTGCAATGTGCTGCACAGATTTGCGTACAGTTGCGACTAGGAACAAATGTGGCGGTTCCTTCCACGTGCGTTTGCTCCGGTGAGCGGTTCTACTATGGCATAGTATAATAATTATAGTAGAACGTCTATCAATGATTTTGACAGTTTCGAAAATGAGAAATGTTGTTTGATAAGGGCCTTGGTAGGAAAAAGGCCCTAAGAGATAAATATTGTTAATATAAACTATTTGCGGCTGCCCGTGTCGTTAGATGCGTAAGCCTCAGTAAGGGTAAAAAAAATCCGTAAAAAAGAGTACCTAATAAATTTCGTTCTCTTATGCTGTAATGTCAATTGATGTCAAAACCTCTTTAGCCTAAAACTAGCGTTAGCAATTCAACTTAACTAATGGAAGTTTTTGCTTTAAGTGTACATCCTTAAGATCTTCTACCCGTATTAAATTCCAATTTAAACAAAAGAGTAAGTTTGTATAAAATAACTTTACTTTGACTCAAGTTTTCTGTGAACGAGAATTTTAGTGTAAGTAAAGTTACACACAATGGAGACGGTATACAAAACCGACAGGCTGGCAGGATGGAAATAGTTTGATGATAGTTTTCTATTCTCATTTAACTATGGCTATGGGAAACGTTTGGCGCGCACATGTCTCCGCACCGATAAAGACTGTTTTATGAAATGTTTTACAACTAACACGAGCACGGCTTTCTGAAGAAAGGTGATCGCCAAATGTGGCCGAAACTAACGCTTCCGCCATCGGCAATACTCATAAACTTGAGCAGTAAAACAGTATTGTTTCTGTTTTCCCTATTGATGGGAATTAAACATCTGTTGAGGTGCATTTTTATGAGGTCGAAGTCATTTGAGAGGAACGTGGGATTTCAAAGTCGGATCCAGAATAATTAATTACATTTAGTTTTACAGTTGTGAAAGTTTTGTGTTCTGTTAAATATATTATGCTGCTGCGTCGTTGGATACCTTTATATCTTTATTATTTTACATAATATATTACTTTTAAAAGAAGTCTGAAAAAACAAAACGATTATCAAATATATTTGGATATACTGAAAATTTGTACTTTGAGTTTCGAAATACCGTCATTGTATTCTCTTAGACTTTAGGTTGTTTAACTGTATGTCTATGATACAAAATCAACTTTAATAATTCACGATACAATACGAGAGAACTCAAGTTCAACTAAAACATGATTCCAAATAATTTTAAATAATAAAAAAAGTACCACACATTTTTAGGTCTATCATTATCCTTAGAGATGAAAACGTAAATGTGTTAGGAATTTTACAATATTTTTAAAATTATTATAGTTTAAAAACACAAACGTGACTCTCTTCAATTTTCTTTTGAAACTTTTCTGTCGTCCTAAAAATAAGACGTAGATTAATGGTCACCGGTCAAAAATCATGCGTAGTCACCAGTCATCTCCCTAATCAAGTGGCTGTACAAAGAGTTACAAACTAACTACACTGATCCGGTTTGATGAGACTCAATATAAATTATGCAGGTAATAAAAATCTACAATGCGACAAGCGACAAAGTTGCCGTCTGGGATTTGAGCACGCAATTTCTCAAAACATTGTCGCATCATTTTTCATTGCGTCAATCAGGGCGCTACTGTGGATGTGACTTTGACTGGTCAGGGGTGACAACATTTCATAAGCTTTTATTAGAAATTATTAAATAAATGTATCTGTCACGTCAAATATTTTTTAATTTTGCTTCATACTTTGTGTATCATTTTTTAATTGTTCTTGTGACGCGAAGCTACTCATAAAAGTTTCCAGAATTGAGACTTAATAGATCTTTCATTAGAAATTATTAGGAAAAGCAATCTGTCATATCAATTACTTAATAACTTACTTTTATTTTTTAGGGTGCATAGGGATCCTACCAAGATCTAAAAACGAGATCAACGGACGAGGCTCTGGCGAACATAACAGTGCCCGGTAAGCGGCAATAGGTTCGCAACTATATAATTGGCGAAGTGTGGGCGTATAATATTCTTCCGCCTACCCCTTCGGAGGAACAGGCGTGAATGTATGTATATGTCACCGTAAAATTGTAAATAACGTTAAATTATAATCTATCCCGCGATATTGTAATCTGTCGAAAAATTGTGATCAGTAACAAACTGCTCACAATTTAACGCATTATTTTTCGATAGATTATAATCTATCGAAGACAAACCGTCAGATTGTAAAATGGCATGCGACAGAACGCACCTCGCGCTCTGATTGGTTGAACTTCATGTTCCCTGCTCAGCCGCCCGTCGTCGCCATCTTCGGTCGTTATTAGTCAAATTCATTTGTTGTGAAATGTAAACAAACAGTGTTTTGGTGATTTAAAACAGATTTCGTGTTAATAATAATAACGCATTGTATTATAATAAGTTGTAGGGAGTGTTAACGGACCTGTGATAACCTAAAGAAACTACAATTTTACGGTGACACATATATGTTATTTTTTAGAACATTATTTTAATGCTCTGTTGACGGGAAGCTACTACACCAATTGCCGAAATATAGAATTAATTGATAGCTGATCTTTATATCAGTCTAGTTGAATTTGAGTAATGTGTTTAGTTTATCTATGAGAAGTCGTACAATTGCTCATGAAAAGAAACTATGGCGGGAAATGGAGAAACGACTAGTTAATAAAAAAAACATTTTTTTTTTCTGTATTAATTTTTCAACCATAAATAGTGAAACATTTACAATATCCATAGCAGTTGAAAAATTTGTTTAATGTAAAGATATATACGATCATTTAACGCAAAGCAGTAATGCTTTGCGTAAAATACCTTCAATTTTCAGATGTAATTCTTAAGTTTATTTCTCGTAAGTCGAAACGTATTCTTAGTAACTCACTAAAATATTAAACCTCATGTCTTGCAGATGACATCCCTGATAAGACTGATAGGGCTGTCTCATCAACTGTTAAATAGAGTGTGAGGCAATGAATATTTTTATTGACGCGTCTGACGAGTTTACTCGTTCTCTCGGCATCAAACTCTTGCACTTAGCAATTTGAACTGTAATGTCTCGTGTTACAGCTAAATTTTCTTAATACAATTACACCTAAAACGTTTGAATTAAAGTACATTCTAAAATTAAATACATAGAGGTTGTTATTCTGTGCTCGACTCTCAGCTAAAAGTCAACAAAACTGAAGACGAATAATCAAAATAATGGTCGAGTACAAGATCTGCGTCGCGATAAGTTCCTCTTGTCCGTTTCTTATGCAAATATTAACAGTGAGGCTATCATTAATCAGGCGAAATGCCAAGGGACTCACAAAAGAAACTGAAATGTTCCGTAGTTACACGTGCACTCGTGCATTCGAACCGTATCCATCAAACATATTTATAGAACCTCTTTTTTATTAACAAAGTGAAGTTAATAAATGGCAATCAAGCAACTGAATCAGTGAGTGATTATGCATTTTTTTCACAGCGTTAAAATGGCAATCTGTCACAGATTTGTTCCTTGAATGGAGATGACGAAGACTGAGCAGCTTTGGGAGCTGCTTCCTCGTCGGTAAAGGACAGACTTCGATCATTTTAAAGGAAAACTACTACGATTCGATATGAATCTATTTTATGAAGATATAAAACCAGCAACTATCTTTTTGTAATATGACTTTTGCTATTTAGTGCATGATTGTTATATTTCAACACGTTATTGTAGAGTGTCGACTCCGTTGGGTTGTTGCGACAAAATATAATCACAATGACAGACAGTTTATTGCAACCTCTTTTTTCTAACGTTGATAACTATCTTTACATAGTTCGCCTTACCCTATATCCCTACACCAGTACCCTATGTCTATGAAAGCTTATAATAAACTGCTGGAAAACTTAAGACCTCAAACAAATATCAAAAAGTTTACACATTATTAACAAAATATATAATTGCATTATGCATGAATATTTCATTTAAAAAAATTTAATATTAGTTCATAATATGTAATATATAATGCAATTGCATTATATGCATAGGTATATTGCAATTGCAAAAAAAATCATAACTATTCAAGCGAAACATATTTTTAAAAAGATATGTAAGAAAAAAAAAACTTTGCACAATTATGTACAGTGGAAATGGATCTTCCCTTTTTATAATTATTAAAAACTAGCGGTCGCCCGCGGCTCCGCCCGCGTGGATGTCGGTTACCGCTGCAAAATGCCTACCCAGGAAAGACACGGTCAACAAAATGAATCCCAGGTCAATTCACAGACCCCGACACTAACATGGACGACGCAGTCATTATCCGCAGGCTTCATAGATTGTCTATATGTGGATGTTAAAGTTGTTAATGATAAAAATATTTAAATGTAATTAATACTAAGTTTTCACTCCAACCGCAGTCCCAGAGTGCAACCCGTTGTTTTGGGATAGATAACTAAAGCGATTATTGTAGAGCTTCTCTATAAACAACATTTGACGTTAAATTATTTTCAGGTAACAAAATAAACTGATTTGTTATCGGGGTCGGGAGCCCCGACCCGTGATAGGGCGCCGTGAAGCAGAAATCGTAACAATTTAATTTCGCCATAACTTCAAAACCAAACGTCCAATTTTGATTATTCCAAGACCAAATATTATCTACATAAACTGCACTTAGTGGTGAAATAATTTACTTTCATAAGGATTAATAGCATAAGTAAAATAAATGCGTTTAAATGTAGTCCAAAAAAAAATCAAGATTTTTAAATAAAAAAATGGTTGTTGTGCCTTACTCGACATATATAGGTATAGTGTGTCGCGGTCTTTTTAGTAGATCTGTATAGGATCTACAATTAATTCATACATTTTGTGGTTCTATCTTTTATAGTTTAGGCAGCGTACGCAAAATGAGTAACTGTTCTGGTTGATTTTTTACACTTTGTGTCCGAAAAACCCAAATATCTTACGGAACACTATTTTTTTCCAAATTAAAATTTAGACTATATTACTCAATGAAAATGTAGCTTTCTAATGAAAAAACTATTATTAAAATCGGTCCAGTCCCTTTTGAGTTACTTCGTTACATACAAAAATACAAATCTTTCCTCTTTATAATATTAGTGTAGATGTAGATAATAATAAGAGATGATACAGAAATTGCATGAATTTAAGCATAATATTTATGCATTAAAAATAGCGAATGTCCTTCGTACTATGACTAACTGTAAAAAGTTTACCTTAATTACTTACGTATTTATATTCATTACAAAACTACGTAGTTGATGTATCCATTAACTTAAAAAAGAACAGGAAGCTTGTCACCAAAACCAACAAGTCCTACTTAAAAACAACCATTCACAATATTTACAAACTACCAAAAAAGTCAAAAAAACCGCGCATATGTTTCGCAGATTTTGGAAGTTAGCTGCCATCTTATCGCGGTACCAGATTCGTGAAATTTCAACTTTTTTCAAGCTCTTAACAATGTGTTATCAGTGGCTCATAAATTGATAATAACAATAAGCTTGCAGGGTAGCTTGTTGCATGCTGTTGGTGGGTGGCAACACCACAAACGTAAATCCGATTAGATTGGTAAAGGGTCGAACGGCGGCTTTTCTAGTTCACTGGAGTGGACCCTAAGGGGCTAGCATAACTCTTGCCTCTAGCTTGCCTTCTTTAGCTGTCCAGGGTAAATTCACTCCACCACGCATAATAGAAGAAAAAGATTCGTAAACCGATGACTTCAGTGTTGACGAACTATTTTCTCGGACAGTAAGTAGAAAAAGATGCACATCTGTAAACACCCTGAAGCCAAAGAGGTCGATGTTGCGCTCATGCCTTATCAAAACGGCAACTTTGGAAGGAGCATTTATTCAATTCCGGCCTTTTATTTAGATGAAAGCAGTTGATTTTATAAAATATGTCTGAGTCAGTTAGGTTCTCAATGTAGTTCTATTTTAGTTAAAGTTAATCTATTACTTTAAATGTTTATTTATTTTTAACATACCAAACAGTGTCGAATATTTTATAAAGGTTTACATACATTTATTCGCTTAAATATTTAGGTTGCGCTGGCGAAACCGTGGTGAGAAGCTACTCATAGTTTCCAATCATTTCATCAAATGCCTGTTTCCCCGAAGAGGTATATAATATGCCCACACTTCGCCAATTACATTGTTGGGCCTACGTGCGAGCCTATTGCCGCTTTCCGGGATCTGTTACGTTCGTTAGAGCCTCTTCTGTTGATCAGCAGGTGCACCACTTGCAGATGAGGTTAACTTGGGCTCCTTAGATGTTAGTAGGTGCCCTATACACCGCGTTTCCATTGTATGTATCCATGTATTATATTTGTATGGAAACGCGTACGCTGTTCTGCGTGTATTTTATTCGTTTCCGAAATGGATGTTTTCTATGGACATACGGTGAATAGAGCTGAGTAAGTGTGAGTAGTCTCTATTTGTAGTCGTCGGTACTGACAACTAGAATAGAATAAAACAATTATTTATGGACCTTATTAATATCAGATAATTTCACATACCATCAATAATTACTAGAACAATATTAAGAGCTAATAATAGTAAGGGTTTACTTAAGCTCATAAATAGAAAACTAGTTGTAAAAACATTGTCATAATATTCATTCGGTACATATATTCCGCTTATAAGACACTGAGACAGTGGTCCCAGCACCGCTGATGCTCCTGCTTTACCTCTAAACTCCCCTGGCCATAAAATCTAAGACTAATAGAACTTGCTGTGTATATGGGGTAGAGTGATGTGGTGGGCGGGCCGCCCGAGCCGCCTAATGTCCGCGACACGTGCGCCGGCACCGATTTAGACGGACGCCCACCACTAAGGATGTGTCTAAGAAGAAATTATGCGTCTAATATATATCCCTACTATTATAAACTACAAAAGAAGATTAAAGAATAAAAGAAACACACGATTAAATTAACACATAAGAAGGAACATATAAACAGTAAATATTATACAATTATAAAAATTATTATTGAATTTGTGATAATACTATATATAATACATATATTTTTGTTTGTAATGAAGTAGCTTACGAACTAAAGATACGATTTTTGAAATTATTTCTATTATAGGAAGCTACATTCTTCGTAAATAACATAAGAAATATTATTGATTGATTTAAATTGAAGGATCCTTTCGAAAAAAAGTCCTGTATACCGTGTAGAAACTTGTTTGTTAATTTGAAGTACTAAACTTTTGAAATAAATCTCTATCACTGACAGGCAATAATCCACAACCCAAGGCAATAGAAGCAAGAAGTTTATTTTAACAATTCATTTGAATCCTTTAAATGGATTATAATCATAATAGCAAGGGCGTAATATCATGATGTCATCATTACATTCTGCTGCAGAAACATCGTTTCATTGACATAATTAGCAAATTTGGATTAGTTTCCAAGGATGTTAGCCTTGGGTTGAATCTCGTCGTCCCTAAAACATATGTTTTATGTCAGAATCATCATATTCCAGTATTATCCCAGTTGCCCTAAGCTTAAGCTGAATTTCAGTTATTACATGGAACGACTGCCGTCTGACTTCCGCAACCCAGAGATAAATATCATTTTATTGTTTAGCCAGCTCTCAGGGTGTTAGAAGGCACTGACTTCCTAATAACGACTGCCATAGATGTTCATGACAACCAACGGCTTAACGCTTGTTCCGAGGCACGGAGCAAGCAATAATTACGCAAATAACTTTGAAAAGTCATAGGTTTACACCACCAGGGGTTTAACCCGAGACCCTCTAAATTTAAAGTCTCGCCCCTGGGCTATCGCCGCTCTCATCATTTATTAATCTATCGCAACATTTATATCACGTAAACTACAGACATCTTTTATTTATAGTTTTTATTTTTAATAATTATGTAAGTAAGTAGATTATTAAGAGTTATTTGTAATTTATATTAATTATACTATTATTAAAATTTAATTTAATTTCAATATTATTAGGAATTGATAATGTCAAAATAAAAATGTCAATTCAGATATGTAAACTCGTATGTACGAACTTAGGCTATGAATAAGGAAATATTTATAGCCTAAGTTCTCATAAACGATTAAATAAACGAAAGCACTGAGATACTGTTACCCAGAAACAGTCAGAATCTGCTGAGCCACCTCCAATTATTTTTTATTATTTCTAGTAGTAACATAATCCTTAAGTTATCAATAATATAATTGTTCGTTCATTTACCCCAAATCTGTGCCTATTACGTGTAAGAAATAAAGGACTTACTTATTTGTTGTATTTATTTAATAACAGCAGATGGATTGCCTAAATGTTTAGCGGCCAGCCCTATTAGTAATGATTACAATGGTTCATTGTGAAGACCAGGCATGTGTTACACATATGAGCAACTTTTAGTTTCCTACTTGCATTATTTTTATATGTATCCCATAAATGTCTGCAATTTAGTTAGGCAGTTATGTGTTGATATAGGTAAATGAATTATATATTAATAACATTAGATAGATTTTGCCACAATAATGTTACTCCATTTTATCAGATTATAAATTGTAGTTTTAATAATTATGAGTAAATTTTGTAGCCGGTCTCTTAGTTTGAGAGTATGTAACAGTTTAATTTAGTTTGTATACTTTTACGTTACTTTTGCTGGTATCACCGAGAAATTGTGCAAGTATTTATGTACAATTCAACATAATATATTTGTATACATTGGTATCCCCGTAAACCTTGTAAATAAAAAAAAACGTGATAACTTGCAAGATTTTGAAAGTTTTTATGATCGATATAAAAAAAAAGTTTCCATTGTAACAACCACATATTCAGATTGAGATTTGTATAATAAAAATGTGAGTAAAAGAAACCTATAACTTGAGATAACAATAAAAAATTGCAGCTTCTTTAACAATACTTCGCAAACTCCTGTCTCCTTTTGCTCTTAAACGCTACCAAAACCGCCCATTGCGTATCAAAAACGAAATTTAGTAATAAAAAGTGTTAGTTTATTAGGGAGTTTGCATACGGCATTGGCAGCTGTAAGGGCGAGTGCACACGCAGCTGGGCGCGGTGTGAAAAACGGCGCGACGCGATTCACAGACGCAACTGTTCGTGATTTTAGTATAGGGGAGTATAGGGAACACCTTGCTTGGCAAATGTGCGCCAGAGTCCAACTGCAGTACTTTTGTATTGTCGACTGCCGAAATGCCCTCATCTGCCCATATGCTCAACCAGTCCGCAGTCAATGAAATTTCGATCTGATTTTTTCAATACAAATAAACTTAATTAAATTAAATTAAATCAATAATTATATTAGATACTACAAGAAACGTTGAGATATCATATTGAAAACGCAAATGAAATCCATGAAAAGTGTTTTGTTTACTATGTAGGTATAACAATCACGTAAATTTATAATAAATCTATTTTTTATTATTGCACTCGATGAATGATAATTACAAGAAAATAGCGGAATTAACACCAGATTGTTTATCGACGGAAAGCAATAACATATTAAGATTTTCATACATTTATGATGATTTTTATAAAATCATTCCTATCTAAGAAAAATAAAATAAGTGTATGTCTTATGCCACTGGAGACGATGCAATAACTCTTACAATAACTCGAAATACCTCTTATCGGGTCAGAAGATTAGAACTAACAAAACTCAATATATACATGTGCCCAGAAAACGCAATATTCGGGCTAGCGTAGATATTATAATAGAATACAAATTGTGTAAAATTTACGCTTTCAAAAGTAATAAAAACAATTTCAAACAATTAAAATGTTTAAATTACATCGTGTAGAGGTAAAAATATTACAAAAACTGTATATTGATTTAAGAAATATTTATTATTTGGGAAATATACAGTATAATATAACTTATCTATATGCTTATCTTAGAATAGAATTTGTCTCTAAAATCAACGCGTCTTGGTATGGTACCAAGACTGGTATTTCGTTTTGAACGGGTCATCTTAATTTGTTGACTGAGAAATACACAAGCCTTAGAATCGCTGCGCTACGCGAAGCTAGGTTAATGTAGCGATAAGTAGTTTTAAACAAAAAAAAAACTCGCAACACATCCTCATATGATGGAAACGCACCCTACGGCTTGTGTATTTATCGGTCAACAATTAATTAAGATGGTCTCGCACATCGTTAGAGGAAACTCGCACATCTCTCGAAGAAACATGGTACAAACAGACGGTGTGTCGATCTCCACTGCCCCTGTTTCCTCTAAAATACAGGTAAATTTTGCAATGGTGTATTTGGGACATAACGGGACATTTGATATTAATATAAAACTATGTTCAACATAATTTAAGTAAAATTTTCTTTACCCTTAAATTTTATTAAAGATTTTTGATACACTTTAAGTTCTTATGCTTTTGGAAAAAACTATAAGACCTGACGTATATTATTGTAACGTCATTACAGTCAGATGATAAATAAGAAGTTCATCTGATCAATAGCAGTCTCATTCAAGGAATGCAGGTCAAGAAATCAATGACACTGTACTCTTCTCGTCATGTATTTTCGTATGTATCGAGTTCGCTACGTTATTGCTACATTTAGAATGTATCACACATTACAAACCAGTAGTAACAACAATACCAAATGACAGCTGTGGGAACAATAGGAACTACCGTTACACAACACATCTGCATTTTTTTTATTCAATTTAGATTCAAATTGACTAATCATCTTTATAAAGTACACTTTTTTGTTCGAATGAAGAAGTTTCTAAACATTTATTTTAATTTAGAACAAGCATTGAAAAACTGGATAAAATATTTTATAAAGCGAAGCGAACACAGAGCCTTCAGAAGTGTCTAAATGACATGGCAGTGAATAATTAGGTCATAATTAATACTAATTTAGTAATTATTACCCTTTTGTACTAAAATAGTAGTAATTTATTTTGATTTTAAAATAGTAGTAATTTATTTTGATTTAATTGATTCATCATTTAGACCATTCCTAACATACCAATGTGAGGCGGATTCAAGCCATACTGTACTATGCAAACCAAGTGCAAGACTCTAAAAACTTAGCTATTTTAACTTCCTTTGTAGAATCTTGCTAGGAATTTTTATGCATCGAAACGACTATTAATTTTATACAGTTGTACGAAAAGCGCTTAATATTAAATAATAGACAATGTGTGCGGATTGGCGAAGGCAGGTGTATGGCGTCCTGCTGATAGATTTTTTTTAAGCCGCCCATAAGGCCTCTAACATAGCTTAACGACTATCACATTTAGTGATAACCGGGACCAACTTCTTAACGTGCCTTCCGAAGCACGGAAGCGCTCGATATCAAATGCCACACAAACGATCACCCATCCAAAGACTAACCATTGTAAACTCTGCTGTACTTCGGTGATCGTTTCCGACCACCGAGCACCGCAGAGCTACGAGCGCTTCATATATACTATAGTATCTGTGCGTAATTATCGCTTGCTCCGTGGTCCCGGCTGTTATGAACATATATGGCAGTCGACATTTAGGAAGTCATTGCCTTCTACTATCCTGACAGCTGGTTTTACCATTGAATTATGTTTACCTCTGGGTTGCGGAGGTCAGACCGAAGCTGTTCCATGTATTTACTGATTCAGCCAAATCTGGTTAGACCAGTGAGTAGACCCTGGGCCCTACGCTTAAGTCTAGGGCAAGCGGGATACTGCTAGGATACTCTTTCTTGATCAAAAAATTAAAAACTACAGATAACAATATTGAAATAAAAAATATAGTATCTACAAATTGTATTTTTATTTTCTAATCTCTATTATTACATTTGTAAGAGAAAGTTGAAGCAAACAATACACACTTAATAAATATCCAACTTGAATAACCTGTTCGAAACAATTATTAGGAACCAACCAACCGATATTCAATCATAAATAATTGTTAAAAACAATTAACTGTCAAAAATCAATATAGTTTCGTACATCATTATTCTTGCGGCGTGAGCGACTTGCTTCATACATCACTGTGTAAAGAGCTATTGTCTGTTTTTCGTGCAGGCATTATATATTTTTTCCAATTGAAGTTGATAATTTAACTTCATATTTTTACAATATATGAAACCCTGTGTGTAAAAAGATCCTAAATAAGCTACGTATCCTGCCCAGCATCAGGATTTTTTTTTATTCAGACTATACCTGGGAAATAATGGGAAGCCATGATTATTTAAAATATATTTGATTAAACACTTTATTTTTTTTGAGTTCTTTATGTTAAATAACGTCAGCACGCTTGCACCACACAGAAACGTGAACGCATTTCATTGTATGCTAGCTACTATTTGCAGATTTATTAGCACCAAAAATGAAAATCGTTTCTCAATGATAATTTTTAGGCAATGTATCTTGTGGTGATGTGTAGAATGCGTAGCCATTGGCTTCGATCAAGGTCTTTTTACACCTTGTATATTAGGTTGGTATTTAGAGTTTGTTTTAATAAGCAAGCAAATTTGTTTGATTAGTCTTTAGTTGTTAAATTATTTACGTTAGCCCATAAAGTCTTTCCACGTCTTATTACAACCTACTTGGCACTTGGATTTTACACATAAAATTACAGTTTTGCATGAAATTCTCAAGAAAACGCTACTAATGGGAACTTACGTGGAATTTCAGTAATGAGATTAATATATTTTTTTTATTTTATTAATGTTGACATATCAAAGGATAGCTCGACAACGATATATTTTTAAAAAAAATCATTGTTTAAATGTCATGTTTGTGCAGATGCTCAAGTAGGGCTTCAGTCCATGACATTGACGCTATATACCTAAGTATATTAGCATGAGTCTAAAAGTTCTGTATGAGATGTTCAAGAATACTATTATAATAAGAGTATATTTGACGACCGATATGGCGTGGAGGTCAGATACCTGCACTTCACTCGAGAGGTCGTGGGTTCGATTCCCACACAGGACAAATCTTTGTGTGTATGAACATGAATATTTGTTCTGGTCTGGGTGTTCTCCTATGTATCTCCTGTTATATAGTATCCATAACACAAGTTCTTAATGATACTTATCTTGGAACTAAATAATTGGTGTGATTGTAAGAGAATATTTATAATTATATTTATTTATAGTTTTACAAATTTAAAATATAATTAAAACAATACAATTTTTTTTTAATATTTAAACGTACGTGTAAAGCTGTCATAATTGATTGACAGGCCTGACATTTTAACATGATTAAAAATGGGCATACTACTTGTACTGGATACCAACTCTTCCGCAGGCAATTTGACTTTTACGATAGGACCGTCGCATTTCGTCGCAAAAGAGAAAATTCCTTGGAATTTGCATTAATTTTTATCTGTTTCTGTCAGCAACCGTAATGATTATAGTTTATTATTATATTTATACATCAACAACCATTTACTGAAGCTTATATATACCACTTACCTTCCTATTGAATAGTCTTGGAAATATAAGTTGAGCCTTTAAAGTTTACTCTATTCTTCACTTTTTTTAAACCCACAAGGATATTGAAATGTACGAATGAGACATTTAAAAGAACAAGGACTCCTAGGGCCCAACTCTTTCTATAAAAATTGGGTCAGCTGTATAAGTTTGAAACTTTAACTTAAAAAAATATATACACTTAACACTACTTATATGAAAATTTTATCTAAATAGTAATGCATAAGTATGTACCTACATAAGATATATTTTAAAATATCAAAACGATTAAGTATATTTATTATTACCAGAATTGCAATGTAGATATTGTATTGAAAAATATCTAATAATATAAAAGAAAATAACGTACGAATAACGCACAATGCACCGGCATCATAGACCCATAAGAATAGACCATCTTACAAGCCAACAATACTAAAGCATGTTTACAAGTCCCCAAACATCGACACAAGAGCGGAAAGAGGACAAATAAACCAATAATGCAGTCAAAACTCGCACAATAAGGCCATATCGCATCATCTGCAATTAGGGTCACGAATAATTGACGCCAAAGGTTTAAAGGCGTTCCTTTCACCAAAAAACCCACAATGAGACCCTTATGCGGCCCAAGTGAATCAAGATATCGCGCCTTACACCTGGGTCTGGCCCTAGTTCCACAGTTTAACAGCACTCGAAATACTTAATACAGCTTCTCATGGCTCATTGGGTTTTTGAATAAGAATAATGGTTGTTATTGAATATTTGCAATTGCAATATGTTGGACTATTGAATTCCCATCGATTTATTGTTACAACCCAAACTCGAATAGAAATTTTGGGTATTTTACAGAAAAGAAAATTGGTTCTTATAGAAAAATGCTTGTCAACAATTGTTTAGTTCATACATTTTTCGGATAATTTAAAGATGACCAAGAGTCTCTATAAATTATCCAAAACGTCGAGGTACAACAGGACTTTAACATACCCCTGAAGATGACGTGCTTTTTTGTACGAGTCTAAGATAATTTTAAAAAAGGAACCTTTGTCAGAATAAGTTACTGCACTCGGCAAAAACAACCCCTTCTGTTTTCATGAATTATGTTTGTTTAACATAATTGATTCTGCAATATGATAGAAACGACGTAGGTACCATTAATTAATTAATTAATAACCATGTATGATGTCCAGTTTTTGAAATGCGGTTCCATTTGGAGTCGGTTTGTAGCTAAATTTCACCTTCAAATCGATAAGTTCTGATTAAGTCTGGAAAAGTTTGGTATACAGATAAAAATAGCCTTAGACATAGATTACTTACGTCTTATTCTGGTTTGCATCTTTTTTATTAATTACGTATACGGGAATCTTTGAATGTACAGGGATCCTACCAAGACCTAAGGAGTTCAAGCCAACCTCACCTTCAAGTGGTGCACTTGCCGATCATCGGACCGCTCTGGCGAATTAATCGCGAATAACAATGTTAAGCGGCAATAGGCTCGCCACCTTTTACGTGGGACCACTATATAATTAGCGAAGTTTGGTCGTATATTATGCCTCTGCCTACCCCTTCGGGGAAACAGGCGTGGCTGAATGTATGTATGCATGTATGTGAAATTTATTAGTTGTATTTTAAATGAGCTTGTCACATCTATTATTTTGAACTTAATAATTTTTCCATGACGAAATCCCTCCCACTAAATCACTTACGAATCATAATCCAATGCCTATTCACCGACGACAACGAATGAGCAAAACGAATCCGTCTAATGGTCCTATAGTTCCTTTATGACGACCGAGTTAAGTGCCATCAAAATAGCAGTTCTCTCCCACGCCGTGTCACAACACCCTATATGAAAGTACCAGTTTAACGGGACCTCTGATTTTCCATCGTTAATACCAAAGAGATTTAATAGTTGCGTCAT
Organism: Musotima nitidalis; assembly: GCA_949126915.1. Classification (NCBI taxonomy): domain Eukaryota; kingdom Metazoa; phylum Arthropoda; class Insecta; order Lepidoptera; family Crambidae; genus Musotima; species Musotima nitidalis. Next base: position 7,193,253 of record OX421429.1, read on the forward strand.
AAATAGGTCTTTCTACAATGGTCGTAGAAGTAAGGGTGAGTCTAACAATCATGGTCGTGCGCAGGGTCGGTCAATCCGCATTGATCCCCCAGACTTATTACATTCGCGATTGTGGGAAAATCGTCTAAGCGCTTGTTATAAATCTGTGGGAGTTTTGTTTTGATCAAGTATATAGATAAATAACTTAAATTTATCATTTTGGAGTTATAATGAATATACAATACAGATCTACTTTGACATTTTGCTAAAGTATATTACTACTTTGGAACTCTTGGGATTAGACCGAATCCCAATAACACAAGAATAACCTAATTTAAAATTTGGGTTCGTAAACTGATGTTTTAAACTTTTATTATGCCTAGCTAGATTGACTATTAGGCGGCTTAATATAATTGATCTATCAACAGGAACCACACAATTGCATTAGCCAATCCGCTTTGGGTCAATGTGTTAAAATATAACCTGAACTCCTTTTATCCTTTAATTTTTTTTTATATTTTGAACTTTGCAGTTACAATGCTATATATAGTTATAAAACTATATTAATATCATTCATTCAGGCTACCGCGGACGGGTTGAAATTTTTTCGTAAAAATTTCGTCCTTTCAACCTGTATTATGAGAAGAGGCCCGTTCCCATTAGTGACACGTGAAAAGGCTGAGATGATGATACAAAAGTACATCGAGATTTTTTTCAATTTTATATATAAATTATGCTTATACAACATGTAACAGAATAAGGGTTACACCAAGAAAGTAGTTTGTTATAAATCGGCTACTCAATTGATTAAAAATATTTAAAAAATAGGTATTTTTTTTAAAATTTTTTTATTTTTATTTTTTGTTTTTTTTTTTGCGGCACTTTTCGGTGCTAAGCGATGTGTGCGTGCGTGTCTCTCTGTGTGTGTAGGTCGGTAGGCTAAAGCGCTAATATGTCCATACGATTTGCCCTCGATGAGTATAACTAGTAACTTAAATAAACCATATTTAATTAAATAAAAGTAAAATTATTTTGCATGTTTTTTAATTATAATTAAATAATCTAATTGGGGTGTCTGAGGGTGTGCGTTAATTCTGTGCCATGTTGTATATAAAAAAATAAAGGAATCTTAATAAATACTCTATATAGTAAATTTGTGAACACAGTTACATTCCATGAATACAATTTATAAAATACAATGTAAAGGCGTCACGTGACCGCCACGTGGCCGCCCCTTCTCCCTCCTTCTCCTTCGCCCCCTCAGTTCATTATTGCGATTGCGAAGTATTTGTTCACTGCACGCGCGCGTGAGCGGACGTCTGCATTATTAAATGCCTTTTACGCTTATTGCAAATTAAATCCCCTCCGCCTACATCGCCGCCATGTTATTAATCTCTAGACAGGGTTAATGGATGTTATGGCTATATCAAATTCATTAAAGAAAAGGGGCAATTTATATTATCAAAATGTATTAATCACTTTAACGTGAAAGAGGCGGTAACCGCTATCTTTGTAATTATATATTTAAGCCGAAGTAAGAGCTGTGCTTATTATGAGTAAAATTTAATGACCTCTTACTTTAAACAGGTGTATTTGGTTTCCATTAACATGTATATCTACGGGCCGCTAAATTAAGATACTGATTATTTCTCTTAAATACGAAAAGATAATTGCCACCAACGACGAAATGAGTTCCAAACCTCTGTAGGTATACATACATAAATCACTTACAACGGTTTCGATAAGATACAACCGGTCAAGAGCGAGTTGTGCTTGCTCGATGTGGTATTTTTGATAATGTTGCGGAAGCTTTTACATATATTATGTCATTTATATTAATTTTTATTTTTTATATAATTTTTGTCCATCATGCTAAAATGTAAAACTTTAAACTTACTCGAAAACAAATAAAAAGTAAAAATATTTTGAAAATAGTAATCACTGTGCTCGCGTCTTCGCCAGTTTAGGAATTTATAAATTTAAGAAAAATATATAGCATCATGTCAAATGAAACTCTATAACAATAAGACTTTGGTCCATATAGAGGAATGATTTTATAAGTTTTTAGACCTCTATATATACTCCTCCTCTGTATGAAATCTGAGCACGAATACACTTAAAAAATTTTGAGACAATACAAGAGTATGAAAAATAACAGTAAGTAATATCAAAACTATACAAGTATTTTTACCATCTTAACTTAACGATTACCATTTCTCATATGAGCAGCCGACGATACTAATAACTTAATATATAAAAGACTACATAGTTGTGTAGTATTTTATGTAGCACTTTTAAAATTTTCTCAAAATCAGTAACAGTCGGTTTCAAAAATGAAATTAGCTAGAAATAGCGCATTTGTTACACACTATATGTAAGCTTCTAGCTTTTTCTAGCTACATATCGAGAAGTAAATATGTATATCAATACTTATGTTATTAACATAATAAATATTTTCTGACAATTTCGATAATTATTTAGTTCCAAGATAAGTGTCATTAAGAACTTGTGTTATGGATACTAAGTAACGGATAAATAAACATAAACACTTTTTTTTTGTAAATACATACTTAATATACATAGGAAAATATAAAAGCTCCCGATAAGCGGCAATAGGCTCGCCACCTATTACGAAATATTCCTCTGCCTACCCCTTCGGGGAAAAAGCCTTGACTATATTTAGGTATGTATACATAGGAAAACACCCAGACCAGAACAAATATTATAAACATTAATGCACACAAAGATTTTCCCTGTATGGGAATCAAACCCACGACAGCGGAATATGGGTATACCACCACGCCATATCGGCCGTTATTATTTTAATGCTCGTAATATATGAACAAATACAATTAACGTTCACTAACTAATATGTTAACATATAAGTATTTTTCAAAGTGTTTAACGTGTTTCTTCCCCGTGACCTCTGGCATCACAAACCGCAGGCTCTCACGGGTCGCGCGACCAGCCAAGGTTCTCATAAGAACCTACTCCCACGATGTATGCCCAACCAATTTTTACCACGATTTACTTTTGGAATCCCATCACTCTCACGACTCGTGCATTCCATAGTAATCGTTGAATAGTTTCATACTCGGCCACGGGCTAATTTAGTCTCATTATTGTAAAAACTCGGCAATTGGACATTTAATTCCACATTCATGGAATTTTGCCGGGCTTTGTTTCTCCAATAGTGATGTTTTAGCTGTGATGCCGACACCCTATTACATGGCAAAGGTATTTTAAAACTTCAAATAGATTAATATTCACAATTTTAAAACGAAATGTCTAAGTAATAATCATCGTCTACAACGTTTAAAGACAATTCAAATATGTTTTATTTTATTCATATCAATTAAGTTTATAATTTTTTTGAGTATAAATACTGGAAAAAAATCCGTGCGAAAATCTCGGTAAGGTACATGCAATATAAGGTACAAGTAATCACGCAGGGCGCATCACTGCCGGGACGCATCGCGAGGTGCGCGCTTCGCTCCGCCGTAATTATTGACCGACCTGTGACCTGCGAGCTCCCACGCCCTCGGATTCACACGAGAAGGCCACAGTTCCCATAGGAAAGTCATGGCGAGGCCCAAATATTTTTCAGACGAGACCAATTAGGTCACTGTTAACACGGCATTTTTGGAAATAAGTGGGAGAAACGAATTTTTGAACGCATTTTTTTACATAAATTACCTTGATTATGTGGTTTTGTTATTCTAGTGTTAATAAGTACCAAACGTATATGTAATTGAGCTGCATGTGTGTTGAAGTGTTTAACGATTTTGGTTTTTTAGATAGAGTTTGTACAATTATAAGTTCTGTGTATAAGTTGTCGTAGTTACATAAATTATAACATGAAATTTATTCCAGTGCATTTAAAAAAATAGTAATTCAACCTTCTTTTAAACTTAAATCAATAAAGAGTTATTGGTCAGCGGAAATTGCTTGACATTAATGTTGTTGTACCTAATATGTAATTTATATGTCATTGTATTAATGACATGATATTACCTCCAAAACCGTTGTGAAGGACTTTGTATCTAGTAAGCATTTTACTCATATCAAATAATAGAACATAAGAGTATCAGCACAAATGCGTGGCATATAATAATATTAGATACGAGATAAAGCGTTTGGACTCAACGCACGCGGCGGCACGTGGCGGGAAAGCGCGTAATGAGCCCGCACCTGCACGTCACGAATTATGGGATTTCACGCGCCCTCCCGTGGGACCGGAGGGAATTGTTTGCTCTGTCAATATCAAAGTAATAACGGCCAACCGATATCTCCGAACTTTTATGGCTTTAGGCTACACTATTATGCGATATTCTCTGCACACTTTATTGCTTTAGATCTTTGGTGGTCTTAATTACCAACTGTCAGCTTTAATATGAATGAGGTCACGATCTTGCAATAGCAATACACCTTTGCGAGAACGACAGAATCTCTTGGAGTAATTGCGATTGAATTAATTTAATTAATTGTTCTTTCCTGTTTTAAAGTATGAATTGTTGTATGGAAAAATAAGAGTCGTTTCTCCTTGCTTTGTTTTGAAAAGCACTTTAACCGCTAGCACACAATGAGTCGCCTTATATTGTATTGCACGTTGATCAATCGGGATCGAGTGATCACGCGATGGGAGCGGCACGCGTCCGGCACTCCCACGCACGCGCGGGTTGCATTACACCCTGCTTCTAATACTTTTACCTTAATGAGAACACTAATTTGTGAAAATTGACGTAGGGGTACTTTCATTTGCACTCTACTAATACCCAGTTCCCAATATACAAATGAGTATCATCTTACGTAAAGAATTTACCGATGTTGTCAATTAAAGATTATGTAACTGTTTCAAATTTAATATGGACAATCGAGCACAGGAACTGGGTTCTAGCAATTTCTAAATATCAACAAAATACACAAGACAAGAAGTATATGCATTTTAATTTTCGATATTGTACAGGTAAACAGCAATATTAAATATATTGTCCACAGTGCTGTCAAAACGTGCTTCCACGGTTACCTTTGAAATTACGTGTACCTTTATGGACTCGCTTTTACTTAAACATTATTATTTTGGTCTCACGTACGCTTGTCAATTTAGGATTATTTCCCAATCATTGTATCTTCGGCCTCCGACGGCGCAATCGACAGAATATTGTCTTAAGTTAACAGGTAAGATCCTTTGTCAATTCGGACAACAGGTTGAAAGAAAAAATCTATACCCACGTAAACACCTGAGTATCCGAACTGGCGACATTTAGTAAGGTGTTTTTACAGCTCCGGTTAAATTATATGGGACTTTGAGGGCAAAAAAGTGACAAAGTGATTTCATTTCAACGTCATGTTGTAAAATTAAATTCTTTCTTTGAGAGGGCATTTCAATGTTTAAGTGTGAAATTAACATTGTTTTGCTTGTGTAAGCACTTCCGTTGGAGTTTTGTTTAAGTAGTTCCAAGCAAATTGTTATTGGCTTAAAAAAAAATATATTGTTGTTTATTGTATTTAAGTACAAAAAGACATAATCATGGATGGAGGTGGTCACCAGCCTCAAATATTAGAAGTAAGATTTTTATACATACATAATGTCACGCCTCTTTCCCGTAGCGGTAGGCAAAGGTCACATCCTTCCACTTGCTATGATCTTGGCACTCACTCTTAGCTTCATTCACATTTATTAACCTGCTCATATTTGCCCGATGGTTTAGGGTACTTTTGACCTGCCCTTTCTCCAAAATCTTCTTGATTTGGTCATGCAATGTCTTACGTAGTCTTCCCCGCCCAACACTTCCATTCACTTCTCCATCATAAATCATTATCATCTCAGCCTAATAAGGTCACAAACCAAGGTGATAGGGATTCTGGTCATACTCCACCACATTCTTCATTAATCTATGATAATACCTACATACATACAATACATTCACGCCTGTTTCCCAGACCCTTCTACCCCTGTACGCAGAGGCATATTATACGCCCACACTTCGCTAATTATAAAGTTGGTCCCATGTAATAGGTGGCGAGCCTATTGCCACTTTCCGGGCACTGTTATGTTCGCCAGATCCTCGTCCGTTGAACGGCATGTGCAACACTTGCACGAGGTTGGCTTGGGCTCCTTAGGCCTCCCCCCCGACTGGTTTCCACCTTGTCGTGGTGGGGGGGGGCTGAGTACCTCCCGGTAGGGCGCAGGAGGCGCCAGGGAAAAGGTAAGGGCCAGGAGGGCCCGTCAAGCAGGGCCCCTGGACGTTGGCCGCGGGCGGGGTGTCAGAGCTGCAACCCAGGTACTGGCACCCCGCTTCTTTCTCAACAAGCGGCGGGCGTCGTCGAAAGATTTTTATTGGGTATTACTGCTGGCGGTCGTGTCTGCTGGTGGTGAGCCCCACACCCCCTTTCAGTCCCCCTTTGGCCGGAAAGCAGTGCGTAAATGCATTTTGTTACCGACGTAAAACAAAAAAAAAGGGCTTCTTAGGTCTTGGTAGAATACCAATATACCTAAAGAATCCATGATAATGGCGATTTAAAAGTCATCATCATCATCATCATCATCATCAGCCTATACTAGTCCACTGCTGGACATAGGCCTCCCCCAAATCGCGCCATTTTCCCCTGTCTTCGGCTTGCCGCATCTAGCATCTGCCAGCGACCGCTCGCAAATCGTCACCCCACCTGGCGAGTGGACGTCCTACACTACGTTTGCCAAGTCGCGGTCTCCACTCAAGAACTCGTTCACCCCATCGGTGTTCGGTCCTTCGACAGATATGGCCAGCCCACTGCCACTTCAGCTTGCTAATCCTGTATGCTATGTCGGTGACTTTGGTCCTCTGTCGGATAACATCATTTCTGATTTTATCTCTCAGAGAGACTCCGAGCATAGCACGACTGATTCGCCAGTTCAAGCTCGCTGAGCGACCTTGAACTGGCGAATCAGTCTTACTGTGAGTGTCCACGTTTCGGCACCGTAGGTCATAACAGGTAGGACGCACTGATTGAAAACTTTCGTTTTCAAACATTGTGGTATAGGTGACGAGAAGACTCGACGGAGTTTCCCAAACGCTGCCCAGCCAAGTTGGATCCTCCTTTTGGCTTCCTTCTCAAAGTTGTTTTTGCCTAATTGCAGAATCTGCCCGAGGTAGGTATATTCGGAAACAACTTCAAGTAGGTGGCCATTCACGACAATAGGTCTCGGAACAATGCGGGCATTGATCATGACTTTGGTTTTATCCAAATTCATGCCGAGACCTATCCGTCGCGAGGCTGATGCCAAAAGTAGATATTGCAAATGTCTATGTCACGGCGGAAGACAAGCCAAGCCAAGTGAAGTAGCGCTAATAAGTGTCGCTTAAAAGTCATTCAGAAACCATTTTTAACACGAATTTTAAGTTTTTTTGCTTAAATTCAGGCGGATAGATCATTTTTACATGGCGACAAGGTGTAACATTAAGTCATTTTTAACCGTCATCGGCAAATTAACGAATCGTTTGAGGCCAATTTATCGGAACACATTACACGTTAAACGTTGCCACAAAATATTTAAGTACAGAAAGTTGGCTTTGAAAGCGGCCAATAAATGTAATAATGATAATAAAGAGGCAATGACAAAGAAGCATACTTAACGCATCAAGCGCGTGTATATAGATAGAGTGGTGTTTTCTATGATGAGTAGAGTTATCTATAGTTTTACTTACACTTAAAGGATCGCGTCGGAGTTTTGGCGCACATACGGGACGCATCGCGGCAATATTTTATTTCCAAAAACTAGTGTAATTTCAATTTTTTTATGTAATGTACGATGTACACAAATGTCGAAAAGTGACATATTGCAGTGAATTGTGATTTTCCGTTCTTATTTCCAAACTTTTGGAAACCTCTAGTATAGTCTCTACTATTTTGCTGGGAGTATGACTTGACTCTGACTTAACTCGACTATGACGGACTTGACTTTGACTGTACTCAATGACGAAAATGCTGTATTTCTTTCTTTCTTTATTTTAAATAATGGCTTCGTGCGTCCAGCACATTTAGCCAGTGTCAAGTAAGTGATATATTAGTAATATATAATTCATAGTAAATGAGAATGAGTGGTGATAAAGATGATAAATGGTAAATGAGATACCCTCCCCTAAGCCCCTTGAGTCCTCAGTAAAGATGTGGGACTATACTGAGATCTCACATGGACTCCTTGAGAGAAAATTTGAAAAGTGATGTTGCACTGTTTTGTTTGATTTACCAACACTCATGTATGTTCACCAACACTTAACGGTTAATAATCCACCGTTATTACACATTAATGTTAGAAATATCACAAATTTTAGAAAATAAAACAAAACTGCAGACATGACGCTTCACTTTCCCGCCAAGAAGTCCAATGCTGTATTAATGTGTTAAAACTTGATTAATTATATTACTTGACACTGACAAATACTTTAAACAACATATTATGTCAAAAATCATTATTATATGGACCTAAATTAATATTGTCTATTATTAAACTCTTGGTTGTGGATGTCTCTTTAAATCTATCTCTGTATAATAGCATATGAAAAGTATCCCCATAGGTTATATTGCCGGGCAATTTAAAACAAACTTCATGTCGAGAAGATATGAAGTGTCATGTCAGAGGATGTATTGCATATCTCATGTGCACATATTATACACTTTTCTTAGAAAATAAACCTTCTTAATATATAATATACTTAATATACACCTTAGGATTCGGCGCTGGATACCACAAACGCGTGTTGTCACTTACGTGAATCGTCATGTAATAAACCTTTACTCAGTTGGGCCCATTTACGTTTAGTATCATTTAAGGGATGTTTAATTAATTCCAAAAAAGAACTGACCGTAACCTAATCAGTAATCTAACAAAATATGTATGTGACGAATCGCGTTAGCGACATCAGGCGTGGAGGTCAAATTTTAACTAGACGACCTTCTGTACTTTACTGTTATTTTGCGACGCTGCGGTCCAAATAACTCAAGCCTACCTGAGATCCGCTCCGGCTATGGCTCCAAGGTGACTCGTGACTTTTTGTACGTGTTTTTATAGCCCTGCAATGTTATAAGATTCGGACCTTTGTGGTTATATTATAGTCCTATCTATTTTGACGAGTCCGTATCCAAATGGCAAACTGTCCAATTATTTTAATGTTCGTATTTGCTTTTACTCGTGAACTAGAAAATTGATAGAGACGCGAATTTAATGTGCATATTCCTATTAGGTTCACTAAATAGCTACCATATTTATCTATTCATGTCAAAATTGAAAGCTTATAAAATGATAACCTGAATTTACACATTTGTGACAAGAAGTCTTATAAGTCAATTCGCTTAGAGAAGGATAAGCTCTTGAGGATTAAGATATGACATTCGACAAAAAATCTTTTAATTTGCTTATTTCACAACAACATCGTCTTCAACAATATTTTTTGTTTTGAATATGTTTTCAAAGAGAACTTATCTGTTTATTTTCTTTCCCTTATGTCAATTTAGTTTCTTATTTCCATGTCTTCTATTGGGACGCATATCTATGCTTGGCAATCTTGCTATCTGTTGCTCATATTCACCGCATATTCGTTAGAGCGATGGCTATGCGCACCTGATTCGTTCATATATGAGAACGGAGCGCGTCACAAAGAGCGGTTTTTTGTGACTACGCAGACTCCGACTATAACCCAGTGTGGTCCGGGCTGCGTGTGACCGCGACAAGTGGATGCCGTCACGTTCTGCCATTGTTCCCCGGCCTCTCCCCGCACCCTGGACTTTTGTACCTATACTCCATTTATTTGATAGTGGACTAAATACGTAGGTAGAGTTTAGTCGTAAATCGCAAAATAACTTAGATACTTTCTTGATCTTTGAAGGATCTATAAAATATATAATTTTGTAGGTTCACGTTAAGGGTTAAACTTTTGTTCCAAATAAATGTTATTTTTACATTTGCTTAGCTGAATTCCTGTTAAACAATAGAATAGACAATTATAGATTGCTTTTTATGTAAAATACTGTATACGTAAAGTGCCAGCCATTATTGTCTACTGTGGTTCGAATTTTTATACATATACATGAACACAGTAAATATCTACTTTATACTTATATTGTATAATATACATCGTATATTTAGATATAATCGTAAACAACATATCACTTTAAAAAAAATTGACGCTTCAAAAATTTAAAATATTTGATATATATGATTTTTGACTTATTGTACGACAAGTTTTATTATTACACAAACCAAAAAAATCTAAAATTGTGTAATTTCCACAGCAACGAATAAAGTGCTAGTTAGTCGCTTATTTGCTCCTTCATTTTATCTTAAAAACATTTTCATTCAAAACATTTATATGTAAAATTATTTAAGTTATCACTTTGCTGATAAAATGACACCTGTGCGTTTACTAATAAGATAAAGAAAAGTACTAGTACACTTTAAGTACAAGTGTACCGAGGCAATGTAATTGGGCGACTATACATTATTATTTAGATAACGTTTTGTTAGTCATAAATGTAGTACATTAATTTATTATTCATAAAAAAACATGTAGTTATTACCTTTCGAGTTAAGACCTATTGTAATTGGATTAAAACTATCATTGATTTTCGGTTTCCTTACCTAGATCAATAAAGAATAACTTTTTAACAATTTCCGCGCAACCACACAGTTACAAAGTTATTTTATACCTTTACTCACAATGAATTTCCGCAAAGTAACGCCTGAACGAATATAATATTTAGGTAAAGAACTTTTTCTCTAAATGAAAAAGAACTTACTTATAGTTTTTAGAAACAATAAGTTATCATGTAAACTATTTACTATAAAAAAAAAGTTTTCTAATAACTAAGTTTTGTATAATTATGTACACTATGAATAAAATATTTTATAACACAATAAGAATACTTACAACAAAAATTTCTAGCAGAAGGCCAAAATCAGTGAGTAAGTACCGACGGCTGTGTAGAGTAGTAACAGGTCACTTTGATCTCTACATAACCGAATGATTATACTCAAATATAAAACCTACGCTATCTTTTGTTGACCCCGACCACACACTACTTAGCAGTAGCTTGTTATTTGTCATGAACAGTTACAATTGATTATTTTATTTAAATGTAAAACAAGTACCTAATTATTAGTTTATTAACAGGATATACGATTTTAATCAACACTTTTATTTCTTTTTGTCTTTATAAAACTGCGATCCTAGCATTTTTATTATTTCTCTCTACAACAGCGTGAGCTTAATACATAAGTGTGTAACAAAATTATAACATTGCATATGTTTGTCATGGAGGCTACTGCCCCGTTCCAAACATTTTTTAGAGGTCACCATTAAAAATATATTGACACAAATATATTGAGTAGTACGATGCGAACAATAATACTTTAAAATCAGAAATAAACAGCGTAACAGACAGGACAGAGTGCATGACATGAGCGCAACGGCCTTTAACCAGGGCCGCCCAGCGCCGAGCCGAGCGCACCCAGACGCCGCCATGGGAAAAATCAGGCTTTGCCGCCCCCGCCCCGCGCGCCTATTGGGCCGCCCGGCCCCGCCCCGCGCCCCACCTGCGCTTATAAATACTACGACAACAAGCGCTTCTCCTCATTCCTTACTCGCGATCCACGTCGAACGCACGTCGCGCGCTCGCGTATTACAGTTTACCCAGTGTACAGACGTGTTCAGTGAACTCACAATGAAAGCGATAACAGCAGTGTGCGCTACCGGCGCCTCCGTGCCAGCCATTGCCAGCGGCCGCATTCAAAGGCACCGCGACGGTGAAAACGCCGAGATCCAGATGTATCTATCGAAGCTCCGGGACTTGGTGCCGTTCATGCCGAAGAACAGGAAGATTTCTAAGTTAGAGGTGATTCAGCACGTGATCGACTACATCTGCGACCTGCAATCTGCACTGGAGAACCACCCCAGCGTGGGCCAGTTCGATGCAGAGAGCGCGCTGGGCTCTCCGTGCGCCACCGCGCCGCTCCAGCTCCAGCGGCGCCCGCTCGGACCCCGGGCAGCACCCAACACCATCCTCCGCATATCACCCGCCACCCAGGAACACAGAAATCACACGGTAAGCATCTATTCTATACTGTTATTACGTTTGGAAATGAAATAATAACTTTAGATCGATTTGACAAGGAAAAAAATAGTTTGTAAGTAATATTTTTAACTCTACAATTTACAAACTCGCTGATAAACTACTTCATTCGGAAATTTTAAATACAAATGTGTTAGAGAAGAAAATACGCCAAATTTCGATCAATTTATTCATGTTCTCATTATTGTGGCGCCACTGTGAGTTGGCAAGTTAAAGAGACACTATTGCATAAAAAGTAAATGAAATCTGTTGCGTGGTCGGTGTTTTTGCGGCGCGCACCTGCACGTTTCGCAAGCGCGGGAAGGTAAAAGCGGAGATGCCGAGTTTCACAACACGTGGCCGGCTAATGGGTCGGTAAACAATCGATCAATTAGACGACCGCGACCTACAACTTCATTACGACTTAATGTAAAAACAATACTCATCTTGAAGAAAAAATCTTTGCATTATTTGCATTAGCATAAATTGTGTTTAGGAATTATTCCTAAATAAATTGTTTCAATAGCTAGACCACATTGTAGCAAACGTTACTATCTAGATGATAAAATCAATCGACGCAGTAAAAAACTTGAAAAAATCTACTCTGTTATTCTAATACCGGTTCGATCACGGCGCATAACAGCGTTATGAAATCGTAGAATCCGTAAACGCTCAAACGCAATCATAGCCGCAGTTCACGCATGCGTGACGGCTGTTTTGAATTTCAGCCTTGAAGCACGGCCACCTGCGCCGGCGCCGCATAAACGGCCGTGTACTGACACACAATCTGAATATTCAACACATATTTATATTGTCTCGTTTAACATTCCACTAACACCTGTGTCTTTGTGTCGTCATATCCATTTAAGTACCATTCAAAGCAGACTAAATTAATCCTTTTCGCTTCCAATTTAAAGGTCACTACGTAATTCAATTTACTGAAGACAAAACCTTAATATTACATGATTGTGTCGCAGCAGGTGGATCGCGAAAGGATTTATTTGTGCGCCTGCGTCTCCGTGAGGCGGCGCAATGCGCGCTCGTTAATACTTGGTCGCGCCACGTAAATTTAATAACTGCCACTCGTTGGGAACGGGGAAAACTGAAAACAACCGTGATTTAGGAGACACTGCATGCTGTGCTCAATTCACACAAGTGACACAATGACGACCGGCCACATAAAATAATAAGATATTAACTCGCAAACCGCACACCTGGTCGCATAGATTGTGCAGTTGGTCGACGCGACTATAAAAAGGTCACAACACTGACATATCAAGCGCACAAACAATCTTAAATATCACTAATGTTAGTTAAAATAATAAAAAAAACGTCAGAAATATAATTAAATCTATTGACTGTAAATATTTTAAATTATAAAATCGAAATAATGAAGCTCATTTATTTCATCTTAAATTAGCTGTTTTCTAAGCTACACGTTTTGACAGTTGTGTGAATTAATCGTCAATGCAGACAAACAACCCGTCGGTATAATTGGCCGCAGGCGCCGGCGCGATGTAGTGATATCGACCGATATTTACTAATAACGCCTACAAACAATATAGGAACTATCGGAATGTTGACTAATCGGACCGCATTCCTGAATCTAAATGCGAAGAATTCGATCTCGCAAGGACATTCGGATTTGTTGACGCTGTCGTTCGCTGAGCTTAATAAGGAGATTTTTGGATATTTTTGGAAAGAGAGAGGTTTTGTCGATGTTTCCGATCGTGCTGATATCAGAGAGTCGTGAGGCGGCATTTCACGGCGGTATCTGGCGGGGCATCGGCGCCGTGTGCCACAAAGCTCCGTCACGAGCATAAGCCACTATCGCGGTCGTAACGTAATTGTAGCCTGCAGCTGCCTCGCCGCAGCTCTCAGGGGCCGTGGGACTCACTCACTCCGCGTACTCTTTGTCGCGTTTATCGAAAACCACGACTTCACTTTGTATTTTATAACACCGCTCGCCCTTTCACCTTCAGTGATAAATGCCAGTGTCGACATGACTATCGACGTCTGTTTGACTTCTCGTACAGACTGTAATAAGCTGTAAAGTATCATAATAAGCGCCATTTGGCATGTAATCCGTCGCGGTTGCACCCCTATCTATTGTTGTATGAAAGGCATCACACCCTATTTATTTATCAGTGGCTCACAATTTTTTTGACAATTAATAAGAAATAGTTGTTTGGATGAATTCGCTTTAACTTCACGTCAATATCACTTAGGCGTCCAATTACTGACCCGCATGGTACAATTCAGACTCAATTAAGAGCCCCTAGAGACAAGAATCTGAAATCAAACGCACATATAAAACATCGATTGAGCTTACCAGATGGCACCTTCAAATCATCTTTCCGTATCTGGTTTGTGCGTCCTATGCCACAGGATTGCGCCTACGCAGAGCACGGCGGCGGGCGTCGGACAGGCGACGCTAACGAGTCGCCAGGTGTTTGCGCCCACGCTCGTTCACTTCTCTGAATATCTTTGTCTTCGTGCACTCGAGGCATAAATCGCGTATACGTGAAAGTTTTACGAGCACCCTTACGTTTCCACCAACCGGTCCACAACTTAAGACGTAGACATTGCATTACGACCGCGAAATATCAGTACAAATCTCTGCACACGTGCATCGATTTCGCCAATAGCTGGGATTCCATCGACGGATCGATCGAGGGCATTGTGCGGGTAACGGTCTCTCGCAGCTGCGTGTGAGCACACGTGACGGCGCCGGTGGCCGGATAGCTAAATAAATGCGATGTACCTATTCATTACCCACGACAATGCTGTTCTCATAAAGGGATTTCACGTGTGCGCTCTCGCGAAGTCCCGATCCGTTCGGGACATGTGTGCTCTCCCTTTGGTATGTCCGTAAATAGGGTGTGGCCACGTGCGGCCGCTCAGCTGTATCGCGGATGTGCGCGGACGGGAAGCAGTAATCCAACACTCTCTGATACTCAGAAACCAATACTGAAACAATCGGCAAACTCCCTTCCAAATACGGCCATGAACGGTAACTGCAATAGAATCTTTACGTGAGATTTATTCGTCGTCAACAAATATGTAGTCCATCCGCATCCTCGCATGTGCCCCATTAGGGTGGCGAATAACCGGGCCATTATTAGGGCACTAATGAATTAAAACACTGTTAAAACAGCGCATATGCGGTGACAGATGGCCGGACGCGGGTCGGATGCGCTTGTGCCACCCGATACACAATTATCGCAATCAGTAGAACATAAGACAATATAGACCAATAAATTCTCAAAGAAGTTTTCATAGAGTAATATTATATTAATATCCTAAAAGACTAATCCGACATGCTATTCGTAGGTATGACTGTAATATATCCCATCAACGAGACATGTGCGCGCGCATCTGTGCAATGATTGGTAGCTGCACCCTCTCTTTACGATTACATGGGTTCACCTTCTGTTCCTATATCAAACAGAACCCTTCATTAATAAATTGATACACCCACTTCATTAGATTATTTGAGTGCAATGCTAATAATTGTATTTCTATTGTTTCAGACGCCAGACAAGCAGAACCATCCTGACAGGCCGTCGTGCTAAGTGATGATTAGGTTAAAAAGAGACGATTTAATTTATGGTTATAATAAAAATATACCTCGGGCGGGCTGCAGCTGGGCAGCAGCCGGTGGCCAGTGCGGGACTCGAGCCGAGGCGGTGGAGGCGCAGGTCTCGTTCCAGTGAACATCATCTTCCGATGATATCCTATGCACGATCTCGTTACGATCAGTAAAACTTAACTTAATATTGTTTTGTGGCATTATGCAGAAGACTAAGTGCGTTGCAATGCAATCAACCGTCAGCGTCGACCCGACGAGACGGACTGTTTTGTTATATTTTATGTAAAAAGCTTTACTAGTTATTAGAACGAAGTATGTACATTTCATGTTTGTAAATAGGTATGTTGAGTGATATGACGAACACCTTTTGGCAATCTAACAGATCCCTCGAAATGACAATTACTCATCGTTGCCTCCATAACTATGAACTACCTATTAGCTATACTATCAGAAAATTAATTATCTTGCAGTAAAATAAACTCTTTGTAAGTGAAAAGTATTTGAAAGTAATTAACTTTTAGTCTCTTACTTTTTAAAACGATGCTTCCAATTATATCAAAGAAAAGAAGTGAATCAATTTTAAGTTGATTTACGTTTATAATTTTATTATTCTAATTCTAAGTTATAATTTCTTGAGTGTGATCTTGCATGGCGATTTTGTTTCTATAAGTTTATGAATTTGTAAGTGCAGAACGCAGTCCTCTATTATTAATTTATATTTTGCGTTGGGCACAAAACTATATATTCATACTGTAAATATTGTATGTAATAAAAGATGATATAAAAATTAGCAAAAAATTATGGATTATTTAGAAGTTTTATTTGAATGTAAGGTGAAGATGCTTTAATTATCTTATATAATTCTTATTACGTATGTGTATTATACTTTAAAATAGACTGTTATAGTTTTAATTGCGGGATGTGTTACTAATGTAGTGAGACGAATTATGTTCTTCAACTTTTAGTCACTTCCAAGAAAAATGTTACATCAAGACGTTTTGTACATCAATTTATTGTATTCATGATATGACTATTAATTACAATATTGGCAAGTGACTAAGAGCTGAAACATTTTTGTAATGAACTCTGTTGCATTATTGTCTATTTCAAAACTAAATAAATGTTCGGATACATTAAGTCACAAATTATCATAATCAATGATCTTTCACAATTCATTCGTCCATATTATTTTGTTTAGTTGTAAAATGACGCACTGATTTTTTTAAGAACCTACCTACCAACAATGAGACAGAAAATAATTAAAAAATATTCACATATATCTATTCTTTTATTACCATTTCCTAACCTGTGATTATATTTAATAAACCTATTAAGTATTTACTTATACCTATGGAAAATGGCACGACCGAAATACTCTACAGTCTAAAGTATTTTAGTTCTAGAAGATAAAATACATAATATTTTTCCGTACAAACTAACACAACTACACTCCAACCTTCAACAAGATTTTTTTATTTTTTGCCTTTACCAAGAAATAAGTAAGTACTCTTTAGAAGTAGGTACATAGATTCTTGAGTTAAACAAATAAGTGCAAAGGCACTAAGGCGTGCTATTTACAAAAATTAAGATAAGATCACGTCACGAAGCCAATTATCGCAATACAATATTTGATCAGCTGCGTGTACTTCATTCTGCGCAAGTCTTACCAAAATAGACCTAATCATATACACGAGTAAGGGTGGTTATGCGTTGACGTGTGTGGATATATTCAGTACTGACGACTTTTTACCTTGCTATCTATGAGTTAAGGTTTAAAGAATGCTCGCTGGTTGTAAGCATTTTGTTGGCAAATATTAACCTTCTCAGTTCTTCCATACATTACGAACAATACGGCTAATTGCTGTACTTTAATGACTATTGTTCTTATGATATTGTATAAAACAACATCAAAAATAAGTCAGACATCAAAAAGCAATTGCGACCCTGCCAGGATTCGAACCTGGAATCTTCTGATCCGTAGTCAGACGCGTTATCCGTTGCGCCACAGGGCCAGTTGACATCTGGGTCGAAATTAAACTTTAAGCCACAATGCGTGTAAGCTTTCAAAGTTTTTCTTGGAATGCCAAACTTTTTTACTAAAAAAAACATCAATAAAAAATTACTAAGAAAGAAAAAAACAGATGATGTTCGTAACAGTCAGATGAAACGATAACGAATTCTGTTTTGGTTGTTGACCTCTATTGACATAACTGAATATACGTTTTTCACAAATATCTGATTTTTTTTTATACATTTTAAAAATTACCTACTCATAATAACTTTGATGATATAGACATTTACCTAGTTGATGAACACTACATTTTGGTTAAACATAATGATTTCGATAAGAACTTAGGATCAGTATTTGTCGATTTTTAAATTACTTGTTCAGAAATCATCCTTATCATTAATTTTCTTTTTGAATATATTTAAATCATGGCAATTATTAGCATCGTGCATGTATCATCTAATAGCTTATATTTTTTTTAAATTAGAACCTTTTTTGTGCAGCTTGAAAATAATAGGTCACAGCTGATTGCCACTCATAATTTTTTCTAATTTATCATCGCTGTAAAGTTATATTAAAACAAAAAAGAATTGAAACAAATCATAATTTGAAATAGGTAAAAAAATACTGTGCCGTGTGGTACCGGCCTAGAATATTGCCCCCCCCCCCCCCCCCCTCTCATCTCACAGGGGATCGTAAGAGTCGACAAAGGGAAGTCTTCCAAGATGGTGGGTAGTAGCGTTATCCTTCGTACTGCCTTGAACTGCGATCACCAGCCTGCCCAGCGTGGTGATTATGGGAAAATAGCCCCAGTGGAATGTAATCATTTGGGGAGGCCAATGTTCAGCAGTGGACTTATAAGGATGATATAATAAAAAAAATAGCTTATAAATCAATTTGCAAACTAGGAGCCCACATATGCAAATCCTGCTGAACTGGTTGGTTGTGGCCACTAGTGCTCTTCATGTACCCCAATGAGTGCCAGATTATGTCAGAGCCGAAAAAAATAAAAATTATTTTAAGAAAAAAATAATTTAATGTCTATTCAGTACACTGCCACTGTAGCTATATAATAGGTTGGGGAAAAAGTCTTTTCGTATTTTTGTATGAAAAGTCAAGACATTTTTTTCAAAGTTTATTTACATTTATTTACAATATATATGTACCGTTTTGTTGAATAACTTTCTGCCATTTTGTGGGCAGAGACATTATCCCGTTACTGTAGAAACTTTGGGACTTCTGATCAAAAAAACGGGACAAATAGTTTTGGCAGTCCTCTCTTGAGGTCAACCTTACAGAACCTAAAGAATTCTGCAGAGACCGAAACAGGTGAAAATCTGAAGGCGCAAGGTCAGGGCTATATGGTGGATGCACTAGGACCTCCCAGTCGAACTCTCTTAATTTTTGCTGAGTGGCTAAAGATGTGTGTGGTCTAGCGTTATCGTGATGAAAGACCACACCCTTCCTGTTGATCAATTCCGGCCGTTTTCTCTCGACTGCTTCCTTTAATCTCATCAGTTGCTGGCAGTAAAGATCAGAATCGATGGTTTTACCGGGCGGTAAAAGCTCATAATAAACAATGCCCTTCCAATCCCACCATACACACAGCATCACCTTATTTCGTGTTAGGCCAGGTTTGGCCACAGTCTGTGAAGCCTGGCCAACTTTCGACCACGACCTTTTTCGCACGTTCTTGTCGTACGTGATCCACTTTTCATCGCCAGTTATCAATCTCTTCAAAAACGGCTCGGTTTCATTACGTCTCAATAATGAATCGCAAATGAGTACACGGTTCATTAAGTTTCTTTGAGTGAGCTCGTGTGGCACCCAAATATCGAGCTTTTTTGTATAACCAGCTTTCTTCAAATGGGTCAAAACTGTTTTGTGGTCATTTCCCAGTTCTTCAGCTACATCGTAACTACTAATATGCCGATCTTGCTCCACTCTTTCAAAAATGGCGTCCATTTTATTCGTAACAGGGCGACCAGAGCGAGGTGCATCTTTAACATCAAAATTTCCGGACTGAAAACGTTTGAACCAAATTTGTGCTACTCTTACTGACACTGCATCAGGTCCATAAACATCACAAATTATTTTCACTGCTTGAGTTGCATTTTTGCCTTTTTTATAATAAAATTTTAAAATGTATCGAATTTCTTCATTAGATTCACTCATTTTTACGGAGAGAAAAACAAATGAAAAATAGCGGGAAACAACTTTTTTTTATTTTTTTCTTTTCTTTATAATGGAACCTTTTTAATGTTACCAAAACCAGCCAGACACAAATAGTACAGTCAAAAAAAATTTATAATAAGTTTATACCTACGTTATGCGAAAAGACTTTTTCCCCGACCTAATATTTGCTTTTTTACAAAACTGAAAATCGAATTCCAACCTGTTATATAATCATCCTTTATTTATTTATACTTAACAATTTAACTTATTTTTTAATATGAATACATAAAGATTAGTGCTATTTTTATTCTGATCCAACAGACAAACTAAGCGTGTAGTTTTGTTGGACATCATCATATGTTCTAAGCGACATACAATGTACCTTTTAATTAATTAATATGTAAATAATAAAATAGCAGCCACTGTAACTATTTTGTTATTTTTATGTGACTTGCTGTGTTCCGTCAGAATAGCATGAAAGCAAATATAACTTCGATACAAGTGATTTTGATAAATACTGCAACGCGATGTTGCGACACGATGATCTACAACAATTGCAACCAATAACTAGGTAATTAAAAAATCAAGTATCTATAACTTTGTTTTCGATAATTTGTCTAAAAACATTTCAACATGAACCATAATGCATTTAAGATTGTCTTTAAAATGAAATATACATTACATTTTATCTTTATTGTCATGAAAACAAAATATAATTTTAATTGTGGTTTTTTATACATCGTTATCAGAAAATACAGGTGTTTGCACTGCGAATCACTTTAGCCTTCTTAGTACATACACATAAACCCGTTTATTGTAGGTATTTTAAAGTGGCCTAAAAACAAATCTATTGTTTTAATAAACCACTTGATTGATTGTGAAATATTTTACAGGTTTTTTATAGGTATGTAAAGCACTTTCTGACAGGAATACTGGCAGACCAATAACTTATTTTGGAGGGGTTCATTATATAGTTCATGATTATCTAGCATTATCTGTCTGATCTCCGCAACCCAAAGGGGAACATCATTCATTTAAACCAGCTGTAAGGACTAAGGACTAATAGAAGGCACTGACTTTCTAATAACAACTGTCATAGATGTTCATGACAGACGGGACCAACGACTTAACGTTCTTTCATAAAGGAAAAGGATAACCACGAGATAGTCAATACTATCTGATAGAGTCAATACTTTGCTGATGATATATTTTTATTATTTAAATTAAAGCGATATCAGAACTCAGACAATGTAAACAATGCAATCTCAAAGGTCTAAATCTAAAACGAAATGTATTAAACCCGTGAAGCCTAACGTCAGACAAGCAAACACCACTATAAAAATAAAGGAAGATGAGTTGACCCTTGTGGATACTATCAAATTTTTGGGTGTTACATTAGATTCTAAACTGCGGTGGGGCCCACATTTGGTGAATTGTCGAATAGACTCAGCTCTGTAGCATTCGCAATAAAGAAAACTCGCCAATCAACAGATATTGCAACAGCTAGGCTTGTTTATCATAGCTATTTCTGTGGGGTTGGTCCGCAGATATTCAAACTATTTTTGTACTGCAGAAGAGGGCTATTCAAGCAATTTATAATCTATGATGTAGACATTTACGAAGGAAAAATTATTTATTTACTAAAATTAACAAATCTTTTGAAGGTCGTGTACGATTCTACAATAAAATCTCAAGCAATATGCAGCAATTAAGCCTAAAAAATTTAAATTAACAATTAAACGCAACCTATCTTCAAAGGGATACTATTGTATCAAAGTCTATATTATTATGTCAGATATAAATGCTTGGGATTAAGCTGTCGTATAGGCTATTCTACTTAAAAATGACTTAGAACATGAATATTGTTAATGTTATATTAAATTGCATTATATAGCCTCAGACAAATAAAGATTGTAACTAACCAATTAATAATATAAAAGAGCATAGTTTCTTGCTAGTTCTTGTCTTAAAATCTTATGCAATGAAACGTAAAATCATTAGTATTGTGGTACCGGATTAGTTAATTAACTAACTAACATTTGAATATTAGGAACGATGTTTGCTAAGCTTTTATTTATTAGCTATTAAATAGATTTTTAATTATATTTTATATACAGATAAGGGATAGGATCTTACATAAGACTTGACTTCATTTTAATAATAATTTCTGTTGGTAAGTGTATGTTTTTCATTTATCGTGTATGCGTGCCAAAAAAAAGGTGCGATATTATAAAATGTTCTTCTTTTTTATTTTAAAAATTTTATGCACTTTTTATATCAACACAAACAAACACATTTAGTTTGTCCGGTTATTCATGGTTTCACATAACAAGTCAGTGAACTTTAGCATATAACAATTGTGGAAAACAAATTTAAAAAGATAAGATTAATTAAATGTATTGTAGAGACGTCATAGAGCGTCATATATGATCTCTAACCTGGATGTTGACCTAGAGAGGTGGCGCAGGCTCAACAATGCCATGTTTTTTGGTTAAGATTATACGAACACATTTAAAGTTCTGGCGCCAATGTTAAAAAAGACACATCGTGGTACTATTTTATTTTCCAAAACCAATGTAACTTCACGTTTTCATGTGTAAATATAGTGGATTTTTAGACATAACTTCTTCAGTAACGTACAAAAGTGTAAAAATGTATTGTATTTTGCCGCGTTGATTCCTTAACTCCATAGAAGCCTGTAGTAAAGTCTCTACTGCTTTACTGGGGTATGACTGACTTGACTTTGATTTTATGACGAAAACGCTGCATTTATGCAAATTACTTTATTTATTTATTTTCTTGCCGCCGTGCCGGTACCGGCCTAGAATAATGCCACCTCCTTTCACGGGGAGTCGTAAGAGCCGACGAAGAGAAATCCTAACGGATGATGGGCAGCAGCGTCATCCTTCGTACTGGCTTCAATTGGGATCAACAACCCGCCTGTCCAGCTTAGTGATTACGAGCAAATATTCAAATTGAATATAATCTATTGGGGAGGCTAATGTTAGGCAGTAAACTTTATAAGGCTGGTATGATGATTTATTTTCTTGACACTGGCAAATACTCTAAATGAGTAAGTCCATAACTAAGGGTCACTCATCCAAGAACGTTAACTCTATGTTATCGCCGTGCACTTCTACTTAGATCATCATATTTTATGCAATATAAGTTTTATAAAGGTAGTAAATCCATTTCTATATTAACATATGTAACACATTTCTGCATGCTATCGAATGATAACACGTGAAGTGAAGTGGCTCTAGTGGCTCCAATGGTAGAGCCGTGAAGAATCGCATTTCACGCGCTCGCAATATGCCTGCGGAATTATTACGTTCTCTACTTTAAGAAACTAAAAACGATTATGCATTATTCTATGCCCGTTACATATTACTGAGAATGGGAATTCTCAATATTCCGATTATTACGATCTTATTGCTAGCTAGTTATATTAATAAATTTGATGTATCTAAGTGCTTTTTGTAGTCATTGTTATTGTAGTATTGTAGTCGTTTCGTTTAATTGATAATGTTTTTAAAACGTTTCGTACTTATGCACGTAAGCCCTTCATAGTTTTTTTTTTAAATTTAAAGGTATAAAAATGCGGTTCTATAATGTGACTTCTCTTAACTATCTTCATGGCACAAGTACTCTAGGACATGACAATAGCGCCCTCTATACTTAAACTGAGACGAGATTGCAATTTACATTTTAGAAAGAGGTTACTACTTATTCTATGTAACTATTTTAAAACACAAGACCAGCCCACAACATCTAGAATATGGCAGTTTTCCTCACATATGCTCATAAATTTATATTTTTCTAGTACTGAAATTAAATCCACGACCAACCTTACTGTACACTAACTCAAATTGTGCCTACCTATATCGTAGACTTGAAGCAAGATTTTGGAGCAAGCTGAACTATAAGGAACATTTACTATCACTGCCACAATTATATTCTTACCATCTAACCCCGCCTTTGTGTTATTTAACGTATATCGTCACATTTTCCTCCAAAACTGTAACAGAAAAAGCTATAGCCAAGTACGTACGACGGAAAACAAACACGCGGAAATTCCACCGTAAGCGATACGGCTAATCTTTATGGTTAAGTGTATCGAGCACTAAGATATAGCGGTACTAGACAGGTGCCGCGGCAGGTGCGTGCACCGAGCCAGTGTGACCGCACCCGCGCTGATAACTGATAACCGACCCACTGATAACACAAATCTCTGATAGTAGCACTCAAAACTGTCACGGATATTACAAATCGGAACAGCAGCGGTACTTTGAGTAACTGTTTCTTCTCGTAAATACTGATGCTTTACAAATGCTTTCATTTGCAATTGTGACTCGCTCCTATTCATGTACTGGTTTTAGGAATTACACTCGTGATGTGCAGTCTTTCAGTAGACGAATCAAAAAAATTGGCAGTACATTCCTTTGCAAGACCTTTTGCCTTTGTTTTCCAGCTTCTATAGTCCCGTGTCTTATACTATTTCACAAGGGGGGTCAGAAGGAATTAATGCAGGCCGTCATGGGTGGATGCGCTTGTTACCATACTTATCCCACGGTAATAAAAGCTATATATGGTAATGTCCGATAACCAATTTTGTTAAATCTCATGTAGGTATACTTACACAGAGCAAAAACCTTTCCTTCCTTCAAAAAAGTCTGCACTATCTTGAAACGCTTCAAAAATCTAGGCGTAAGAATAATAAATACTGCTTTAATAGAAAAACTTTGAAAGTTCTCCGTGTTTTTAAAAGTAGCTAATAATTTGAACTACTCTTGGGCTGTCGTATGTAGGCAGAGTTTATAGTAACAAGTTAAGTAACAAAGCTATGAGCTTCAGAGTTACAATAAAATTTATTGGAAATTATGCAAACTTTACTTGCAGACTTATTACAATTGTCATATTATATATAACTGATTTGTCAAAATATATCACGTCAGCTGCATCTATTTCTGCATTCATTATATAATTTATCACCTTATTTAATGACTGCACATAAAATGTAATGTCTCATGATAACATTTATTTTATATTCACTGATTTACTTAAGACATTGTTGTCCACTTCTGTCTACAGTACTGAGAAACAAAGTAACAAGAGAATGGACAATAATAATCAATAACGCACATCTGTTCCAAAGTGTATGTCACAATAATCAACGGCTTGACCACTTGCCGTAAACAAGCGTTGTATCGTCAAAAACACATTTTATGTTGACAACTTATATGACTTGGACATTTTATACCCGTTGTTCGATCTTAAGTCCTTCATCATATCCGAGCATTATCCCGGTTGCCCTAGACTTAAGCTTAAAGCCCAGGGTCTTCTCACTGGTTCAACTAGGTTTGACTGAATTTCAGTTATTACGTGGAGCGACTGCCGTCTGACCTCCGCAACCCAGAGGGAAACATCATATGGTTAAACCAGCTGTCAGTCTGTTAGAAGGCACTGACTTCCGAATAACGACTGCCATAGACGTTCATGACAACCGGGACCAACGGCCTAACGTGCTTTCCCAGGCCCGGAGCAAGCGATAATTACGCACATAACTTCGAAAAGTCATAGGTGCGCCACCAGAGCTCGTTCCATCCTATAACAAGCACTGGTACTATTTATAAAATTAGTTTTTCGTCTCTCCTATAAAGTTTGCATGTACGAGCTATCGCACCTATAACGAAGATATGAGTTTAAAAAATCACGTGGATATATATAAAAATGTATTCAAGTTGATTAAACAAATGTTTTGTACAGAGATTACAAGCTCAACCTTTCCTAGTTTGAGACAACATTATGAAAGTGATCATCACAGCCATTAGAAGCCTGCCATGCTAGGGACATCGATTGTTTTACGTATGATCGGTTTCACGTCCTTTTTGAAGAGCCTCATGATATATAAAAATCATACATATAGTTATGTATAAAAGGCAAAATACAGTGTACATAATAATTATAAAAAACCGAACCTTTAGCAGCCGTGATAAGAATTGAAATAACATAAGAGTTGTGTAAGTCTTAGGCTCTGAAAATGTCAATTGTAAACACATTACGAATTATTGTTATACATTGTAAGTTATGGTCACGTACACACGAGTTGCGTTTCTCGAAAATTCAAATTTGCTTGTTACCGCGGATTATTGCAACAGGCGTAACATCGTGGCTAACCATAACAATGAGCCGTTGTTGGACGGGACTTGGCGGATTAAGGTCTCATCACACAGCGGACGGGGACGGACGTTAGAACTTTGGGAATAAAACCACGCGACGTGTCATTCAAATGTCTCTAGCAAAAGCAATATAAGGTGTATGTTAGTCGTCGGTACTCTGTCTGTAGAGACACTTTCTACGTACTTACGTACTTTAAAGGTAATCTATACTAGGGATTCCCAAAGTGGTCCATATCGACAACAAATATTGACGTTGTCAAGTTAATCTACTTAACTCTGTTTTTCTCTCTCTCTTGGTGACTTGCCAAAGTAACTATACTATGGTTACATGAAGACAGAATATGTGCCACTGTAGTGGACGTGTGTAGAGTACCTAGGCGTCTTCTTTAAAGTATTTCCCGCGTTAAAATCTTGTAAAGCTTCTCTGATATATGCCTTTTTATAACATATTCAAAATTACTGAATTGTTTTACAATATAATCTCTAGGAAAAAGCTCAGAGCTATTCGCCCATGGGGAAGCAGTGAGTTGCCTGTCGCTCAGTAAATAACCAGCAAGTTCAGCCAGCAGCATTATAACTTATAAGATTATTATTCACATACTTCAATTGAATTTAATGTATACTCAAGGTATCTCTGGAGCAGTTCATCATCTCAGTCTATTAAGGTCCCACTGCTGAGCACGGGACTCCTCTCACAAACCAAATTGAAAGAGAAATGCGTCATACTTCTCGACGTGGATTCAGTGCGAATTGGGTGTATCAGATATGCGCATATACTCCAAGTTGTCGTCCCGCTGATCGTATTGTGGCCATCACTTTAGCCAGCGTATGCGACACCAAACAATGCTATGGTTATATTACCACTTGTGACCGTAATTTTGTCCAAGGCTGCCAGATAACTTGTTTCAAATGAAGTTTTCCTTGTTACTTGAAATATTAGATGCTAATTCGTATATACGTGTTCAACTCTTCAACTCCTTCTAATTTCCACGTAAATATCTTAATTACTCATATATACAGGCAACACTTATCTCTGAGTATGCAAATCTTGCAATCGAATTATACATAAATTGTTTATACAAACGCAATATAGGAAGAGATATAATATAATACTCGAACGTGCAAATTTTTTGACATAAGTCTTAAAAATTATGGCAAAAATTATAACATCACTATTTTTAAGCAAAAAACAACTGTGCAAGACAATAGGATAACTTAACACTGCTGTCATAGTTTGACAATCATGCAGTGCAGTGCTAATCTGAGTTTTCCTTAACGGATATGGTCTTTTTGGGCAGCCGTATACCTTCTAATCAAGTGATCCTCTCGTTTTTCGCATCAAAATAAAAAACAAATATTTTATTTATTTGGTTTCAGTATGCATTCAGTCTGTTAAATACTGTTAAGTATGCATGGTTTACTCAATAAAAGGTCCAAATAAAGTTCAGTAAAATTTTATTATCACGACACAATTAATTAACAAACATTTTCAATTACCCTGTTTCTATATCTCACTCCGATAATAAATTACTTCAACTTATCTTAAGGCCGCGTGTTACCGGCCTAGAATAATGCCACTTTTATCATCATCATCACTTATCTCACCTCAGTCATCTCACATTGAGTTGTAAGTGTCGACGAAGAGAAGTCCTACTGAATGAAGCACAGCAACGTCATCCTGCGTGCTAACTTGAACTGCGATCACCAACTCGCCTTCCCAGCCTGGTGATTAAGGGCAAATATCCCCAATAGAGTGTATCTATAAGGTAGGCTGATGTTCAGCAGTGGACTTTATAACGTTGTTAGTGGAAAGCCAATACCGTTTTCTTCTCCTCTGTACCTTGGGCGGCCATTAAAAATAGCCTACATTATCTACGGCTGGCAGCTCATAATTTGTACAAGAGATAACACTTGTTCAGGTGTTTGCACTCTATGTACCGGGCGTACTACTGACCTCTCATACATATATCTTAAACTTGTTTTTTCACATAATCAAGGCCTAAAAAGATGACCTGATTGACGTTCATCTAATTGTCCATGACCTGCCCATATGTAGAACAGTGTCATTTAAGGGAAATACCGATAGCATTGCACTGCTCTGGTCACAATAAATCCTAAAAACTTTATAGGCGAATCATGCTCAGAACACAAAATTATCTCTGTTTAGTGAAATTCCAATTTTTTTTTTGTGGAAATAAATTAAAAAGTTTTGAACGCTTTCGCTGTTTTTAATTCCTTGCGATCATCAGACTTTTATAATTCATCAAAATATCAACATTTTTAGAATTATGTGGAGCCGTACTAAAATAAAACTAAATACATACATACTTACCTTTTAAAATTTTCTAAAAAATCTTCAGTTACATAGGCGCAAAAGTTTTAGTCTGACCTATTTTACATTGGTGGAATTTGACACTTTAATTTTCTGATTTATATTTTAGCAATATCAGTGATTTCCGAATTTATTTTATGTATCTCCTTATTTCTCGATCTCAAAGTGATACCCCAAGCGTCCTCTCCACTCTTCATTGTTTGCTGTGTGATTCTTAAGCTTCCTTAGAAGACACTAAGTAACATATATTTCATTTCCATAATTCATTTACTGGTAAAACACATTGATTATAGAATTTTATGTTTACAGATTAGTATTATATTTGTCATATTTAGCCAACAAGACAATCAATGTTCAGGTGTATGCACTGAACGCACCGGCCGCACTTTCCAATAACAATATTACATACCTACTTATTGCGACTAATTTATTAAATAGCTGATTAAATGTTAATCTAAAAGTTGATTAGTACATCCGCCTGTTGTTTTTCTTCCTTTATTAAATACTACTGTTATTCTATTGCTTTTGTTGTTTATCTATTTAACGGGTATCAATACGGCTTAAATATACGGTTTACTATTGTGTGATAAAAAACCGTAAGACAAATTATCATTTCAAAAACATATAACTTTAAAAACAACCGATAGACAAAATACAGGTTCCGCAAATGTTTTACTTTTCAAATACATATTTCACTAGTCAAATTATTATTTTAATAATGTTTATTTGACTAAATAATTCGTTAGTCAAATTGATGGTTTTACAAAATGATCATTTTTAAGAAACAAACGCCTGTTGTATGTTACAAAAGTAGTAATTTTGAATAATTTTATTGAAGTATCGGGGGTACTTTAATAAAATTATCCAAACTACTATACTATTTCGTATTATTGCACTGTCTTTTAAAGTTAGTGTGTTAAGTACATAGTTAAGTTAGTTCAGTTAAAAAAAACACACTGCCTTAACAAACCGAAATAAGTAAAATTCGGTTCTGGCACTCGCCGGCCGCTGCCGAGGCTCGCTCGTTGCGCTTGCTAGGCTCAAGCGCTGTAGTCGCAGTTCTAAACTAACCTAGCCATTTTAATTTAGTTAATAACCTTTTGCATGCATTTTGTCAAATGTTATTTATGCTATACGTTGTTTTGCCTACTAAATGTTTTTAAAAATAATACCTTATATGAAATGATGTTTTGACATAACAACATTTTTTCTGGTAAATAATTTGTCAAATGAATAGTTTGTTGAACAATAGTTTGTAAAAGGTAAATTTATCAAGTATAATTTTGTCAAACGTTGTTTCGTAAGTGAACATTTGTCAATTGTTTTTTGTAAAATGATTGGACACCTAAATAGACACTACCTTAATTCTGTTGTTGTCTGTCGTCGGGCAGTCGCCCGCCACCTCAGAAATATATGAGGTTGTACCGAGGTTTTCAGTTAGCATGTAATTCAAACCTCTCAGATGTACTGAAAAACATAAACCCAGGCACAACACAAGCGCAGCGCAGGAATATCTATAGGAAAAATAATACTAAAACTAGCATAGTAGAAATTGTAAAACTATTAGAACTTTATGAGTAATCCTAGAATATATATTATTGAAAGTAAAAAGACCTTTTTCGTCACTCAAAACAACGCAATGTTCATTAACATTGTAGAAAAACAAAATTAAAATGAGGTCACAGTACAAAAATTACTGTACGTGAAGTAGACACAATGCATTGGACTAAAATTACTCAATAATATTAAAATTTTCAGACAACGAAAACGTAGGTATCCACTTAGTATTATGTTTATTCAACAGAAAATGCGTACAGTCATACCCAGCAAACTTATCCATAATTTAATGGGCAAAACTTCGAGCAGGCACTCCAAGCGCGAGTGACTCGTTAACCTTTCACGTTATGCCGAAGCATTTATTATTCATGCCATAAGTAACCTTTTCACTCGAACCATTTTGACTGCGAGAGTCAAAACAATTATTATTGGTAAAGTAAAACTTTACTGACTTGAGGATATATTATATGGAAGATTTACTGGCTCATGAACAAGTAGAAATGTAATTATATTATAATAATGTTTTGCAGTCGCACTTACAAGGAAAAAATATAACTATATTTATAAACGTGTGTAAATTTACGGAAAGTGCTATTAATATAAAGATATGGAATATAATAATAACTCAAAACATATAATATGTATTGTAGTTACAATATTCAACAAAGTATTACTTAAACGGAATTTTATTCAATTTACAGCCAAATGTATCCAAACAGACGGCCAAGTGAAACACTGGCAAGGATTTAAATATTCAAAGAGTGTAAAGGGCAACTCGGTGCATATTTCCCCCAGGACCGAAGAGGTCGTATACATTAAAAATTCTCAATCGCACTTTGTATATGCACGTATGTAATAATAATATTTTTTCAAAGCAGTGTGGCTATTGAGTTTAACAAGATTTTAAGCAGCAGCAGCAAAATATATAAAGAGAAGTTTTTGTTTAGTAAATCTTTTACGGTTAATGAAGTTACATGTTAAAGACGAAAACTACGTTCACAGTATGATAGAAGATATTTCAATATAGCGTTGATTAAATAATTTTGCTAAATTAATGCAGTCCCTTTGTGAGCTTAGTAAAAAAGTTTTTTTATGTTTATTTCTGACAATTTAAAGCCACTACCAAAGCTGGTTAAAATTTGAACTAATTTATATGTTTCTTACAGGATTTTTTTTCTCGTGTAAATAAAAACAATTTAAAATAAATTAACTGTCCTTGCTCATTTGTTATTAACCTTACAAAACACGGTTCTCCATGGACAATTCTATTGTACCCTGGCAATAGTCAGCCAATTTACAGTTTTATGCATTTTAAATATATTATTTCTTCTTTTATACATACTGGTATTATTCGTTTGTTTAAGTATCAAGTACTTCATATTATTTTTACTTATAAACAGCATTAATACAGTTCATCGCAAAATCTGTATGCAATACAATGCACAAATCAAAAAGGAGGCGAGTGTGGCAACTCTTCCGGTATAGTTCCCTTGTTGTGACTCTGTATACCGCCAGCAGCAGTGCGTGACTTGCCATCATTTGCAATTCGTAATGGACTTTGTATTGTGAGATTATTTGAATTTGGTGGTGGTTGTTCATATGGTTGGTATATGGAGAGCTGAGAGTATAGGAATTTGGAATGTCCTTACGTGATAACATCGTAAATCAAGAACCGTAGAGTGACCGACATTAGCAAGCTGAATTGGCTGTGAGCTGGGCACATAGCTCGTAGAACCAACGACGGATAAGGTGTTAAGGTTATTGGACCATCAAACAATTGAGTTCACAATAGAAAAAAACGTGTAAATTACAATGTTCAAAGATATATTTTTTTGTAACTTTTTTTACCTAGTAACTGACTTGTTAATTCTTAATTAGGCTACTACATACCAATCAACCGGTACTCCGTAGTATTTTCGGAATTGAATTCAAAACCAAATTCAGCTCGATCGATGAGTTACAAACTCATTAAAGTTCAAAAAGTAGAAAATTTGATAAATAAGCATGCCAATAAAAATAAAATTATTATGTCAAATTAATGCCGTCACAAACTTCGCACTAACCAAAAATAAACATTATATGTTTAGTAATTAATTTCGCTATAAAGACGCATGTGCGTGTCATAATCGTAAAGCGTACTTCTGTTCTCGGACCGGGAATTTCTCGCTCCATTTAATATGTTTTAGTAGTTCACTTACACTTCGGCTGAGTAAATAGGCGGAGCGCGGTCTTCACTTTCAAAAATATCTCCTTTGAGTAACACATTTGTGAAACAAATATAAACGGACAAAAGTACCGTATGTAACGCGGGCAAGTGAATGCTACTGGATAAAAATAAAGCTTTAATAACTGTCAAAAATTTTCAACAAATGCGATGTGGCAGTCGTGGCCGAGCGGTTAAGGCGTCTGACTAGAAATCAGATTCCCTCTGGGAGCGTAGGTTCGAAT
Organism: Musotima nitidalis; assembly: GCA_949126915.1. NCBI lineage: Eukaryota > Metazoa > Arthropoda > Insecta > Lepidoptera > Crambidae > Musotima > Musotima nitidalis. The sequence goes on from OX421429.1 coordinate 7,225,610, forward strand.
CCTACCGACTGCGAATGTTTTTGGACATTTACTTTTTGTTTTATTTTTGTTGAAATTGCGAATGCAGTAATGAAAAAATATGGTTATAACCTTATTACAATTATTGATGTTATTATTCAATGTTTTTGTATTTGTAGTTTTTACTTCAATTTAAAGATAAGGTTTTAAGAACTTATTTTCAATTATAGGCACCAAGACACATAATATAATAGCTGACTGTATCTAATCTGAAATCATTTGCTGCCTATTTTCACTCCAATTTAAAATGTCACAAATAGCTAGCCTAGACCAAAATAAACGGCCCTCACGTAAGCGTAACAATATCTCAAAGTGAAATAAAGGTTCATTATATGAAATTGTGGCGAGCAACAAAAGTATCAGACCGAAGATGGCAGCGCGGTATCTGATTAAAGTTTGCACGTGCAAGGCCTCCGGCGGGACAGGGGACGCGGGACGCCGGAGCGGGACGCGGTGGGACGCGAGACGCACTTTATCAACTGTGAGAGTGGACTCAGAAGAGATGCTATTGATCTAACTGAGAATCGATTTCACTCGGTATTCAAAGGCTGTTTTTGTTATTTGTGTGACATAGATTTTTTTTAAACGATATGGCGCGAATCTTATCTCAGCTTCAAATTAGTTCTTTGCGCAAAGGTCGTGGGTTCAATTCCCACAAGACATATATTATTATGTTTGTATATTGACATGGACATTATACTTATTCTGGATTTTTTTATGTATTAAAAATAATGTATATATAATGTGTATCTTTTTAGTTTTATATCGTTGGGTCTTCGTGGATTTTTTATTTGTTTACATCGTAAGAAGTATTCTTTTTATTTTAATCCGTCATGAATATATTCATTTTATCTCAATGAATTAGGTGGTTTTTGCACGAAAAACCAACAAACATACATCCATCCATCCTTACAAACTATTTTGTCAAAAATACTAGTAGAATTGTTATAATAATAAATACGGATTTCTTCCATATCAAAACACACAATATTTTCGATAACATTTTCCTCTTGCTCAACTGCTACTGTAATGAAAATCTGAAAAATAATAATAAATAGCCTTTTGTTCGACGTAAACGTAAATTGTAAATAGGGTGGGCTGAAAGTGATCCATTTTAGAGATAAGTCCACCTTCGTACTCTTTAAATTATTTACATTTTGTTACCATGTTTTTTACTACGTAGTGCAATAAATAATAAAAAGAATAGTGCATTAATCAGCTATAAAATTTATAATGGATATAATTGTGTTTATTTTAATTATATCTACTAACAGTTTTGCTTGCGTCGTCGGCTGAGGAGTTGCAGGAAATGGTGACTTTAGTTCAGGATTCTTGAAAAGCAAAGGGAATGAAAGTTATCGTTAGTAAGATGAAAGTTATGGTTTTTGAGAGAGAAGACGAAGTGACAGATTGTGAAATTTTAATCGGAAGTGAGAAGGTCATCATCATCATCATCATCATCTCAGCCATCTGACGTCCACTGCTGAACATAGGCCTCCCCAATAGATTTCCACATTGAGCGATCCTGAGTCGCCTGCATCCATCGGCTTCCCGCCGCCTTGACCAGATCATCGGTCCATCGCGTGGGAGGCCGTCCTCTACTACGTTTACCGGTTCGCGGTCGCCATTGCAGAACCTTGACGCCCCATCGGTCGTCGGTTCTTCGAGCTATGTGCCCCGCCCATTGCCACTTCAGCCTGCAAACTCGCCTCGCTATGTCGGTCACTCCAGTCCTCCTACGGATTTCCTCATTTCTGATTCGATCACGTAGGGACACTCCGAGCATAGCTCTCTCCATTGCACGCTGAGCGACTTTGAGCTTTCTAATGAGGCCCATAGTCAGGCACCAAGTCTCAGTACCGTACGTCATCACTGGCAACACACACTGGTTAAAGACTTTTGTCTTAAGACACTGAGGTATTTTTGACGAGAAGATATAGCGCAGTTTCCCGAACGCAGCCCAACCGAGCTGGATTCGACGATTGACCTCTTTCTCGAAGTTGGACCTACCCATTTGGACTTTTTGTCCCAGGTATACATATTCGTCGACAACTTCGAGAGCCGAGCCTCCAATAATTATTGGGGTAGGCTTAACATGGACATTCGACATAATTTTCGTCTTGTCCATGTTCATTTTGAGACCTACCCTTTGGGAAGCTCTGTCGAGGTCTTTGAGCATTGTGCCCAGATCCCCAAGCGACTCCGCTATGACCACTATATCGTCGGCAAATCGAAGGTGAGACATATACTCGCCATTTATGTTGATGCCGTAGTTTCCCCAGTCCAGCATTTTGAAAACATCCTCCAGGGCAGCAGTGAACAGTTTCGGAGATATGACATCTCCCTGTCTCACGCCCTTCCGCAGGAGGATAGGATTCGTGTGCTGGTCTACGTGTGATGCGTACGGACATGGTGGCGTTTTTGTATAAACTTCTCAGCACTTCAATATACCGATGGTCAATGCGGCATCGCTGCAGGGACTGAAACACTGCCCAAGTCTCGATCGAATCGAAGGCCTTTTCATAGTCCACAAGCGCTAAGCAAAGTGGCTGGTTATACTCCTCGGTCTTCTGTATAACCTGCCGCAGCGTATGTATGTGGTCCATGGTTGAAAAGCCTTTTCGGAAACCGGCTTGTTCGGGAGGTTGGAAGTCGTCAAACCTATGACCGAGACGGTTCGTGATGACCCGTGAAAACAACTTATAGACGTGGCTCAGTAGCGTGATTGGCCTATAATTCTTCAAAAGAGATTTGTCACCTTTTTTGAAGAAAAGTACAACCACGCCACTGGCCCACGCCTGTGGCGTACGTCCCTCGAGGATGACGGTGTTAAAGAGCCTCTGAAGTACCTTTAGTACCGGTGTACCACCCGCTCTCAGAAGCTCTGCTGTCATCCCGTCTTCACCCGGTGCCTTGTTGTTCTTCAGCTGTTTCAGGGCCATCCTAATCTCGTATAGGCTGACGTCCGGGATGTCTCGTGCGAACACTTTCGAACCCTTGTTCCTCTCTATTGCATTTTCAATACACGTAGTACTGAATCTGCGAATATCAAGTCGCAAGGATTTCGTGATCTGTCTATTGATACGCCGGTAAGAGAATGCATCTGCTGAAGACTGCAATCGCATATGTCGTCGTGCTTCCATGAGATCAAGAGTCTCAGTCGATAATTTTTGGGTTTTATTTCGGGGTCTGGGCTTGTAAAATTTGGACCCCACCGCGTGGACAGTCTCAACTAGCCCGCTACTTAAGTCGTCGACGGACACGCAGTCCTCTAGACCTGCGAAGCGATTTTGAAGCTCGATCTGAAAGTACTCGGGTTTTGAATATGGGCAACTGAGGGTCGGAGCGTAGACTTCATCAGGCGGGACCTTTCAAGCTTGACATTTATATTCAATGTGCCTCTTACAATTCGGTGATCGCTGCCGGTTTTCACCCTAGCGATTACAGAGACATCATTGAATATTTGCCGCTTAGTGGTCATGATAAAGTCTATCTCATTCCTCGTGAAACCATCAGGGCTCATCCAGGTCCATTTTCTCTGCGGAGGTTTCTTGAAGAAGGAGTTCATCATAAAAAGTCCCTCCTTCTCCATGAAATCCGCTAGCCGCTGGCCCCTTTGGTTCCTTCGCCCTACTCCAAATTGCCCCACTTTCTGCTCGTCACCACTTCGCTGGCCTAGCCTTGCGTTGAAATCCCCCATAACAACCGTGTAGTGAGTTGGTGAAGTATGTATGGCGGCAGAAATGTCGTCATACAATAACTCTACGTCCTCATCAGGGTGTGTCGAGGTCGGTGCGTAGACCTGAATTACCTTCAGCGAATACCGTTTGGTGATTCTGAGTATTAGGTACGCTACCCTAGTCGACACACTCTTTATAGACACGATGTTGTTACGGATGGACTTCCGGACTATAAAACCGACACCACCTTGGGACAGGTGGTCGCCCACCCGGTGGTAGAGCAGATTGCCGGACTTGAGGATTACCGTATCCTCCCCCTGTCTTCGGACTTCAGATAACCCGATAATGTCCCAGTGCAACTGCTCTATTTCCTCTTCCAGCTCGTCAATCTTCTCATCAGTCCTCAGTGTGCGTGTGTTGTAGGTTGCCAGGTGCAGAAGTCGTTTAGGATGGTAGCCGGATCTCTGCCGGTGATTCTTTGCACCCCCTGCCCCGCCGTTACCAAGACCGCTACTGTAATCTGGAATAGCGGGGCCGCCGGGGACTGGAGGCCGTTTGTGTGTATGTGCCATTCTATTAGGGGTATTTGCCCGTAATCACCACGCTGGGCAGGCGGGTTGGTGATCGCAGTTCCAGCCAGTACGCAGGATGGCGCTGCTGCCCATCATCCGGTCCTATTTCTCTTCGTCGACTCTTACGACTCCCCATGAGATGAGAGGGGGTGACGCTATTCTAGGCCGGCGCCACACGGCTTGAGTGAGAAGGTAGAACAAGTAAATGAGTTTATATTTGGGATCGAAATTTACGAGAGATGGAAAGTGTGAAAGCGACATCGATAGAAGAGTGAATGCTGGAAACATGTTGAATGGGGCACTTCACGCCTTTGTAAGCAGTCAGAAAGTATCCGAAAAGGCACGTGTAATATTTTCAACGTGCTCTGCCTGTTAAAGGGTTAATAAGTGTAAGTGTTTAGCTTCATGCTAAAAGTGTGTGCCAAGATCGTAACAAGTGGAAAGATCTGTTCTTTGCCTATACCTACTGGAAAGAGGCGTGACATTATGTATGTATGTATTTACTATCTGTTCATAAAATATAATACTATCTGCTGTAATTATGTGCCTGCTTCTGTGCGTAGTTAATATTTATCTTTTTACAAATTGACAGAATCATCAATATAAAATTACAAGCTCTCGGTTCTGCTAGATTTTATGAAAAATTAACAGCAATTTCTTGCCCGATTCTTGACCGCTTTTGCTCCTCTTGGCAGTATTGCTATATAGGTGAAGGCTTAATTTAATTTAATAATTTTCCGTATTGTTTGACTTTGATCTTTTTCTGCAATTTTTAAATAATGTACATAATTGGCAATTGCAAAACTAAAAAAAAATCGCATTCATACTTGTGTAGGTTACATCCTTATTCCTATACCAGCGAATTCATTTTGAATTTTTGGCATGTCAAATGTACTTATATAATTATATAATGTTTGGATTTTCCTGTAACGATTCATGGCAGACACTGCACCATGTATATACAGCTAATACGCCAGTCAACCTATTCCAACATGAACTCTTCAGATTTTTTTTTTTGACAATTTCACTAATTTTATAGTTTCCAGATAAATATCATTAAGAACTTGTGTTATGGATTCTAAATAACGGATAAACCTACAAAAAATCCCTTTTTGCTCCGTAAATACATACTTAATATACATTACAAAACACCCAGACTAGAACAAATATTCATGTTTATGCACACAAAAATATTTCCTATGTGGGAATCGAACCCGACCTCAGGAGTGGAGTGCGGATATACGCGCCTCCATGCCATATCTTATTTTCTATAAATACTAATAAACAGATCGATGTGCAATTTATTTAAGTACGTATTTTGTAGTTGAATTTTTCCACTATGTATAATGATTTTATAGTGAAGATTCATGTACGAGTATACAGCCATAGCTAGCCAGCAAGCCATGCCATTACCCCATGATTGGAGGACAGGACACTGTCTCATTAACCACGTGCACCATACCCTACCTGCTCTGAAGATAGGGTTGACTCCGCCAAAACATTACTCTGTTGTTACCTATTTTCTTGATTTTTATTTTTTTTATATTATTATGCTTTTGATGTATCTACTCTTTTTATGATTTTTACTTTAGAAGCATCCAATGTATAAATTTGATTTTCGTTTAACTGCATGCATGCATTAGTACTGGTTTATTGTTTAAAACCTATATAAGATTGTTAAATTTTTTTTGTTATTGTTGTATTGTAAAATTGTAATCAAACATTTTAAATTTCCGTAACATCAAATAATAGTAAGTTCATGGGGAATTAAATTAAGGTAAAATAAAATATTTTTGGAACGAGAATAAGAGTATGTGTTATGGAACAATATGTGATTATTTATATGAATTACGAAATATATAACGCGATGGTTTGGAAGGAGTACCAAGTCCCTGGCTGTCATTTATCACAAGTTACACATGACTGGCGTTTCTTCATTTTAGAGTTTTCATAACAATGAATTACAATATTTTGGTTCGGTAAAATACTGTGTATAATAATAATAATATATGAATAAATATATAATAATAATGTATAATGAGTAAATTATATAATAATAATGTATAATGATAATATATCTATGATATGAAATATATTTTCAGGAATATAAACTCATCAAAAACTGATTCCGAAACGCGTGTACAAAAATTATCCCTAGACACCCGTGCACTCTTAGTCTTGTTATATCATCTGATTAATAGACAACACATTCAAAACACACTTAAACAAGATTATGTAGAAAAAACAACACCGCCCTAACAGATAAGAACACAATTTGCGCTGGAAATGAAACAGTAAACCGCATTAGTTGGCCAACTGGCGCGGGACACCCCTAGCTTCTCGGGGGATTACTACTCTGTACCAGGGATTTAAGGTTTCATTACTTTGGCGTCTCTACCCCCCATGTACACCAGTAGCCCCTACTATTGGATCTAATGAGTCGCATTGTAAATGAAACAATAGTTTTACAAATGAAAATGCCTCAATTCATCCTGTCTGCGTGACCTACAATTTATCGCCACCAACCTGGTAATTGAACAATTATAACATGTAATAAATCAAAGTATTTAGAGAATATTATTTTCTAGGACAAAAACTACTCGTGTGTATTTTCAAGGTTTCAGTCAAATTGGTTGAGCGAATTAAGCTTAAACCGCTTCGCTTTTCAATTGGAATTTATAATAATTTAGCACTTAAAATAATTTGGCACGGCTTAACCAACTGGATAGTTTGAATTCGGGTGTCTTTTGACAGTTCGACTATAATAAAAAATACTTTCAGCAAAGCTATTCCTCTTACGCAACTCGTCAAATTCAATGCCAATAATTCGTCACTTTTAATGAATATGTTGAGATGTGTGAAGGTCACTATATGATAAATATTTATTATTTGTTATGGAATAAACATAGGCATTCATCGTCATTGAAACTGCCTACGCTGTACAGGAAAAACATTAATTGGATAAATTGATTTACTTTTAACTAAAAATAGTATATAATTTTACAGTGAAACATAATAGCGAAAAACTTTTACGCATTTTAACTACGGTCAAAAGTCATAAACTGTTAAACAAACATTTAACTTCAAAAAGTATTCAAAGGTAGTTTATAGAAACAAAAGGAACTGAAAACGGTCAGGACCTCTTTAACATAAAATACATAAATAAATAATAATTTATTCCATACTTTTTAATGTAGCGAAATTCTTAATAAGAATCGAGTTTTCGCATTTAAAAGCAAATGGTATAAGTTGAATTTTCCCCTACGGAATGCTGAAGTCAAAGTGAGAGTAGGGGGCTAGGGAGCGTAGCGAGGCGAGACCTCTAATGTACAAATATTGCGGGCGAAATGAATATATTCGACCCCTCTCAGGACCAAAGAACACCCTGATTAAGTCACCAAACTTTTTGGATTTATGAAGAGTAGAGCTTTGATGACGATTTATTTTTTATAGAAGGTGTGAACAAGGCGTATCTGTATGTTTATTATTGTTTCATGATATGGTAAGTTGACTGATAGGTAAACTTTAATCAATAAAAAGCTTTCTGGAAAATCCTGATCAGCTCCGAACTACACTCATTCTCGAAAAAAACATTGAGTCATATTAAAAAGCAGTGAGTTAGTGATTTCGTACTTTTCTGCTGTTATTTAATTTTATTTATTATTATATTACAAAACTAGCAGTCGCCCGCGGCTCCGCCCGCGTGGATGTCGACTACCGCTGTAAAATGCCTACCCAGAAAAGACACGGTCAGCAAAATGATTTCCAGATCAATTCACAGACACGGACACTAACATCGACGACGCAGTCATTATCCGCAGGCTGCATAGATTGTCTTTATGTTGAAGTTGTTAATGATGAAAATATTTAAATCTAATTAATACGTAGTTTTTACTCTTACCGGCAGTCCCGGAGAGCAACCTGTTGTTTTGGGATAGATAACTAAAGCGATTATTGTAAATCTTCCCCATAAACAACATTTGACATTAAATTATTTTTAGATGACAAAATAAACTGATGGTCGGGAGCCCCGACCCGTGATAGGGCGCTGTGCAGCAGAAATCGTAATAATTTAAGTTCGCCATAACTTCAAAAACAAACGTCCAATTTTGATCATTCCAAGACCAAATATTATCTACATAAACTGCACTTAGTGATGAAATAATTAATTTTGATAGGGATTAATAGCATAAGTAAAATAAATTCGTATAAATATAGTACAAAAAAAATCAAGATTTTTAAATAAAAAAAGGGTTGTTGTGCCTCACTCGCCATATATAGGTATAGTGTGTCGCGGACTTTTTAGTAGGTGGTATAAGATCTTTAATTCATTCATACATTTTGTAATTCTATCTTTTATAGTTTAGGCAGCGTACGCAACTGTTCTGGTTGATTTTTACACTTTGTGTCCGAAAAACCCAAATATTTTACGGAACCCTATTTTTTTCGAAATTATAATATAGCCTATGTTACTCAGTGATAATGTAGCTTTCTATTGAAAAAAGAATTATTAATATCGGTCCAGTAATTTTTGAGTTTATTCGTTACATACAAAAATACAAATCTTTCCTCTTTATAATATTAGTATAGATTACATTGACTCCCCCCCCCCCCCCGTACCACCCCAGTGACGCTTACATGGAGCCTACATCGCATGCTGGCTAGCTGAGCGGCACCACGCGACTTTTTTCTAATACTTGCATTTTTAAACTCGTGATATCTTCCTAATGAAATGTCCGAATTGAATAATTCAAAAAGTTATAAAAAGGTATTGAAGCCGTCTTGAATACAAATTATTTTTTTTTGATAAGGATTAATACCAAGGTACAAATATAGAGCCTTTTCAAGCGGCGGCATATAAATTAAATTTTTAGAATAAAAAACCGCTTACTGTGACGTAACTATAATATTTAGACATATGCTGTCGCGACACTTTTTGTAGATAATGATGAGTACTGCAAAGTCGTAGTACATAATTTAGTTCTATCATCAATAGTTTTCGCTGCGCACGCTATGTAAGGAATTTTTCAGGTAATTTTTTTACACCTTGGGTTACATTATGGATTTTTAGTAAGGATCCCTAATTTTTTTTAAAATATAATATAGCCTATGTTACTCGGGGATAATGTAGCTTTTCAAAGGTAAAAGAATTTTTGAAATCGGTCCAGTAGTTTCGGAGCCTATTCATTACAAACAAACAAACAAACAAACAAATCTTTCCTCTTTATAATATTAGTATAGATATAGATATAGATAATACATAGCATGTTAAAAGTTGCATACTTTAAACCACCTGAGAGACACCTGGTGAGAAATCTGATAAATTTAATTATAAAAGGACAACTTATGAAGATTTAGCTCCTCAATAAAAAAAATATTAGTATGTCAAGTACTTTAATAAAATATATACTTAAGTAGTTTCGAACTAAACCGAAATTTTTTTAGAAGTTCAGAATAAAATTTATAACTAATAAAAAAAACTACAAATAATCGCATTGATTCGGTAGCCCAAGGGATGTTCTATCTCTGGACTTCCGCTTAACACTCGTTTCTGGGACATAGTGTCTGTTCTACGGCATGTTGTGATGCAGCTTGCAAATTGCATAAAACAATGTTTGTCTCCGAACATAGCCAGTTGGTCTCGAACGAACCAATCGCATTTACCAAGTCCCAAGTGTCCCGCTAATATTCCATATGGCGCAGCGCTGAGCGCAATCTATAAACAACCATTTATTGTAGACCTTTGAAACCCCGAATATTCGGAAAACGACAGTAACTTTTTTACTAGTATAAAAGGGTAAGAGAGTTCTAGTTATGTCAGATTAATATTCATAGTATTGGTAGGGCGGAGAAGTTGCGACGCCATATGCATGCATTAGAGACGATGAGCCATTCGTACATTAGTGACTTTAACCTTTTAATTTGTACAACTGGTCACTGCAATGGCATTGTTTGTTGCTCTCTTAAAAATATGACGTTACATACATTTCTAAAACGATGTTTTATACAAAAGATAATCATTTATATTTCGAACCAACACACACACGCGAATTTCCCGATATTATAATATAATTTGATGTTACTGATCAATGTGAATAGCTGATTTGCATTGTAAATAATGTAAGGTAATCACGTAATTGTCTAGAAAAATATTTTAGATTTACAGAGAATCATGTCCTATAAAGTCATTACATGCAAAATCTTGCGATGAATTTATTTTTAGGTTGTGTTATTAGTTGTTCACCGGTTATAGAAAAACAGATCCCCAAATTTTTCTACGTTCATCAATAGCATAGCGTTTCTACATCTACATAGACAATAAGTTATATAGGTTATTTAGAATGCTAAACACATTGAAGTTTCACTATCTAGAAGCATAACTGTTAGGGATTTTGTATTTTTCTGCTCCTATTATTTATGGTTATTTATCATATTACAAAATATTACTGTTATATGTTAAAGAGTCGTATACTTCAACAACTAAGGTAGTGGCCTTACAAACACTTGCGTCTTTTTGTGAAGCCTTTGTCTTGTTACACTATAAGTTTCCACTAAACAATATATTATGTTTGTCATCAATTACGTTCAACATGTTCTGTACGAATTCAAAATTGTGCAAAGACTTGGTTAGCATGTATTTTTGTGCACTAAAGTTATAACCCTATTTAGTCTCACCAAATAATAGATACATTGTTTTCATGACCGACGGCAGTCAACGTGTTTCGCAATCATTATAAATGGTGCAAAAATGTGATGAAAAATATAATAACAAAACATAAATAAAATGCTTCATTGCGTTTCTGAGTACGCATAACCGTACCAATTACAACAAATGAAAATACCTGATAAACTGTACCTAATCTCACATTCGAACATGCAGAATTATCACAAACACAAAGCAAGTTAGCAAAATATTACAATGACAAAGATGTACTTCGAGATAATTTTGCTTGGTAGGTAAGACTGTGTCGCAATGAACGTGAGAGCGTTTGGAAGGTATCTTGTGACGGTGCGTCGCCGGGTCGAGTCGCTGGCGCCGCCAACTGACCCAACAGAATGCTTGACGTGATTCAAATTACAACAATATGTTTTACATAATATAATACTTATGTAGGTAACTGCTCGCTACGGTGCCAAACACAGCATGACATTTCTTGTGTCTCTTTGCATTCCTGCTATTGAGTTTTAGCCGAATAAAATTTATGTTCTCAATTTTGTAGTAAGTTTGGAGTAAGGGAGTATAATTTTTAAGTATAATTTTTAAAGCAAAAACATACTAAGTCGGAAAGATCAATATTTAAAATATATCATTGCAGCCATCCATGACGCCGATCACAAACTAACGAGTAAAGGGCTCGTAAAGGGGATAAACATATATAAAAAACGGTCTTCCCGAATTCCATACATTTGTTCATTGATTTTTTTAAATAAATTTGTATTATCTGACATAAAGTTACAAAGCTTTTTATACAAATGTTATATACCAAGACGACTGAGTGTTAAAGATTTTAGTTACTTTGAAGCAAATGAGTCAAAAAGCGATTGTTTGTAGTTCTCACGGGCGTCCCACACTTCGCACCTGACAATCCTCAAATAGGACTAAGCCGAGTTCCGACAATGTTCATTCATGTTTTGAACCACTTCTTTGGAACATGGAAATGTCCCTTAAACTCGTTATACCTACAGACGTATAATTAATACATGAAAACTAAAATATTTTAGCTGCTTAAATATTATGCTAAGCTAAAGAAAAATGTACTGGATACAAAAATCGAGTTAGGGGTTAACATAATTATTTATACTCTGCTTGTACTGCAGAAATAATATGAAATGTCTAGTTGAAAGATAAATCAAACGAAATGTAAGATTGAGATTAGACTATAATATTTTCTTATCGAAAGGACATTTCCCGTTTGTGTTTTCGTACAAGTTGTACAGTTCTTAAAAAGGGGCATCATATTTAGATTAATTCAATTCCCAAAAATCTTTACTGTAATAAATACTTGCTTTTATACTATATAACCAATGTATGGTTGTATAGGGATCCTACTAACATCTTGGGAACCAAAGCCAACCTCACCTGCAAGTGGTGCAGCTGCCGAGCAACGGACGAGCTCTGGCGAACATAAATGTTTCGGTAATTCGGTAATCGGCAATAGGCTCGTCACCAACCAACCTCCAACAGGACCAACAATTAAATTGGTGAAATGTGTGATTGTATGTTTGTTTTATAACCAAACATTTTTGATCTCTTAACATTACAATAAGATAATAAAATGACTATGACGCGTCTTATTGAAAAATTTAAGCATTTATATCTTTTTTGATTCAAATAGGGCTTTATAAATTATTTTATAGATCATCGTTCAATAAATGAATGAACATGAAATAACTGCATAATTTATTAAATGTATGCATATTCCCTCCAAAATTTATTATTTTATTATGCCTAGTCCGTTTTTTACAGAAGTAAAAACGTAAAAAAGTTTTTACTTCTGTTATGAAAGAAGTAAAAACGGACTAAATACGAGAATAAAAAAATAATTCATAGAGCTGGCAATGTTACTCTATAGCAATCACGCAGAAATAGAAGTGTTATTTTATTCGATGAAAAGCTTTCCTGTGACGATGACTATACGATGACATTCGTCGCGGCTTGCTGACAACTTAAAGAAACTCGACAAATGACTTCGCAGAAGTTTTTATATTCCGACATACATTTTTGTTAAGTTCTTTTTTATATTTATTTTACTTCTTCTACTGCTGTTATGAACCATAATTACCTTACTTACTAAATGTATTAATTAAGCCATAGCGAGTTCGTTGTGCATCTTGTAAGTTTTCGCTGTATAATAAATAAAAAACTGTTTCATATAGGAATATCCACGATTAGCCCACATCTCGTTACATTATTATATCTCTTAGAGTTTTTTTATGAAATAATTTGTCGTGCTTAATGCATGGATTTTACATTTCATTGCTTTAATTTTCTTAAAAACACTTTTCGACCTGATAATCTACTATTAAAGTTTAGTAGGAGAGTTTTCCCTATTTATTATGTGGTCTTGCAATAGTACCTTAATTGTTATCATAAATATATTTTAATTTCTGAACACATTATGTGATTATTATAATTATAAAGCTCACATCCAACCAAAACCGCCGCAAAAATAGGTTTGTAGTTTAATAACGTCCTTAGTACAAATTACTTTTGACTGATTTTTACTAAAACATATACACTGAATTTTCTGTGCGTGTTACCTATAAAATATTTAATTCGTTTTTCCATTAATGAATCTCTTTTTATGTGGTATCTAAATAGATTGCGGCGAGGAAAGTCCTTTGGTAAAAAAGAAATAGCGACGTGCTGAGAGCCTTAGTTAACATATCACGATAATTTATGTATGATGCTATTGGCTCTGTGAAATGTTTTATAGCATGAAAAATAGTCCAAAGCCATCATTATTCCGCGACATGACAAGACGATTCATAAAAATACAGCGTCTTTAAAATGAGAATCTTGTCCTATGGAATTTTAACATAAATTTATTGTTATTTTACGTTATTTAAATATTACCAAGATCTCGTCTGATGTTTTCCAAATGACTTAGTTTTAATATTTTTAACATGCAATTAGTAATAAGCGTAGATACTTACTTAATCAAAAATTAGACAATTTTAGAACGGTACCTAGTAATTTTTCTTGCGGCAAATAGAAGGCCATTATTCAATTTATTTTTTCTTAATAAATGATCTAGTAGATCGGTAGACTTATTTACAGTTTATCTAAAATTAAATAATGTAAAGTGTAGACTTCTATATTATAGGGTGTATAGGGATCCTACCAAGACCTAAGGAGCCCAAGCCAACCTCACCTGCAAGTGGTGCACCTGCCGATCAACGGACGAGGCTCTGGCGAACATAACAGTGCCCGGTAAGCGGCATTAGGCTCGCCACCTATTACGTGGGACCAACTTTATAATTGGCGAAGTGTGGGCGTATGATATGCCTCTGCCTACCCCTTCGGGGAAACAGGCGTGATATTGTGTATGTATGTAAAAATGTACATATTATGCTTAAAACAAACAACTTTTTATAGGAGAGGAAAGCAAAAACATTGTTTCTTAAGAAATACAATATCCAAAGCATTTGCGTAATATTTTCTCGATTTTCTCTTTCGACTCGCTTCTTAATTAGGCTACCTGTGTGTACCTAATTGATTTATACTATAGGATGGAAATAAGGCTAATGCCTTTATCGCATAAGTACAAAAAATGGAGTCAATCCATTAGCGTCTTACTACTGGGCACAGGCCTTTAACCAATGATTGTCGTACTGTTCCTACTAATCTCACAAACCGAGAAGAGAGAATCAGGATGCAACGCGTTTGAACTGGGAATGACAGCTTAGGTTTTTTCAAAACCCCTGATAGTCTAACGCGTCTTGAGGTTTTTTAAAAGAATCATTGGGCACCGAATTCGTACCTCGCCTAGATAGGTATTTAGTTTTAATCTTAACGGAATTTTAAACATGTAAAATAATGACCTAGCGCTTGTTTGTAGATATTTTACTTAGCTGTAGACAGCATACTACTACCTAAACATCAACACACATACATAAGAGAAATGAATGTTTAGTACTTATTATTTAAACAAGTAATTAGTAGTTACTTGTATATGTATATAATATGTAGATACAGTGTTGTTAACATACTTATCACTAATTGGATAATGTAAATTGTGTAGCGGCAACGCAGATCAATACTTTTGCACAGACAGTAGCGCCTCTAGAGGGAAACCCGCGCACTAATTGGTATTCGAGTTTCGACGCTCATGCGTACAATTTTAATTAAACTCACAATGCTGGATAGAAATTAATAGAGGTTTAAATAAGTGGTGTAAAATTCTTCCTATTATTTTAAATTAGGTATGTGCAACATCATGTAAACTTAAAAAAAAACTATGACCTTGCAAAACGACTAGGTTTATCTCGAGGATCCTTGGAATTTTATTTTGCGAAGCAAATATTTGTTCCTAATTGAGCAGTCAATTTATACCTTTACAGTCATGTAGTATATTTTGATACTTAGTTAAAGTATTCAATACTTTAAGAAGATACAAACATCCACGACTGTTTCCCCGAAGGGATAGGCAGAGGCATATTAATAGACCACATTCGCCAATTATAATATTGGTCCCACGTATTAGTTTATTGCTGATTACCGGGCACTGTCATGTTCGCCAGAGCCTCGTCCGTTGATCGGCAGGTGCACCACTTGTAGGTGAGGTTGACTTGGGCTTCTAAGATCTTGGTAGGAGCCCTATGTATTAATGTTGAAGATCTTCTTGAAGGGTACACCCTTAACCGTCCCGTAACTCCCGTCATCCCGTCAACATTAATTTAGAAATTCCATATAACCACAGTTATTACTGTACTGTAATAGAATTCAAAATAGCTTAGATATTTATAAATTCGCCTCTAAAGTATTTTCAAAAAAGTTTTTAATCACAAACTTTAATAAATATTTGTCTATGCTTACATTATGCAATTTCACCTAGTTACCCAAGAGGCCCTGTGGCGCAACGGATAACGCGTCTGACTACGGATCAGAAGATTCCAGGTTCGAATCCTGGCAGGGTCGCAATATCCCTTTTTGATTTTTTAATTTATGGAATCTTTTTAATTAAAATATAACACTATATTATAAAAAAATATATTTGTCGATTATTATACTGGCGATTAATACTTTAAGTTACATTTTATTTTGTTCTATTTTTCACCAGTTGGAAATAAATTTTTTTTAAGATAAGACAGATTATCATGTCACATCACATGTGTCGTAACATTGATAAGCCGAGATATTTACGACACTTTTTTTGCTAAAAGAAGATAACGCTTTTGAGCCCATAAAATATCAATTTTTCGATGAAATAGAACATTTATAAATTATGTCCAAACGGAGAATGATCTTACAATAACTGTTCTATGAAAAAGGTACATATTTTACTTGTTTATTGGTATGGAACATATTTTATTGCTAAACCTTTCGGTTAGTTATGGTTTTTGAAATATGAAAGTACCGGCGGTAAAGTAGTAAGCGGTTGAACATATCTACAAATATAAACTTCTACTAGTATCACAAATAATATAATACTGGTTTATTATTAGTGTTAATAAAGGACTGTAGTTGTTGTCATATTATTATGTACGTATGAAGCTAGTTGTAGACAGAAAATTCTGTAATGTAATTAAAAATTTACCGAAATGATAATACAAAAAAGTTCGTAAGGGTTTATTCTTATACTCATCGGCAGGGAGACTGCTTTACATAACTTGAATATATATATATATATATATATATAATTATTTTTTTAATATGTATTACGTAGAATTTGACGTGAGCAAATATGGATAAGGACCCTGAAAATCTCGGGTGCGTTCGGTGCATAATCATATAGTGCGTTTTAAAAGAAACTTTCTGCCCTTGCGTTTTGGAATGAGGT
Source organism: Musotima nitidalis (assembly GCA_949126915.1). Taxonomy (NCBI): domain Eukaryota; kingdom Metazoa; phylum Arthropoda; class Insecta; order Lepidoptera; family Crambidae; genus Musotima; species Musotima nitidalis. The sequence continues at coordinate 7,242,383 of OX421429.1, forward strand.
CCCTGGCGAGGTTCCCAGGGGATTACACGGTCAACACCTCGCTGGTGAAGCTCCTAGTTTTTCAAGCGTTCATAAGCTGCGGTGAACACTTTCCATTAGGTGGAACAAATGCTTAAGTGCCACCGAGTAGTAAAAAAAAAATCGGTGACCAATTTGATGATTTTTTTGCCTTTATTTATGGATTTCCTGAAAAATAGTGGTATAGTTTTGAGAGGTTCACCATGCAAATGATTTAAATAATAATGTGTTGCGGTAGGTAACCACTTTCCTTGAAGTTGGCCATATGCTTAAAAAGAAGAAATTGGATGCAAAAATGTAATATAAATCTCCTGGTAACTTTTTTAGAAATCACATCAACACGATAGACAGATCTTTCGACATATAAAAGTTGGCCTAAGAGAATATGTCCAGTAGCACAATATGTAATATATAGTAAGTAATTAGACAATTTTACAAACAATCTACATGAATAATGAATAGTTAGTACCCGCATTGTCCACAAAAAAATGTGTTATCGTCGCTCTAAAACTATTTGAGTCCTCGTATCGGGATGAGGTCAAGAGCGCGCTTTCCGCCGATAACGCGCGATAAGCACTCTCCGTATCGCTCCAGCGTTCCGTTAAACCACATTTCTTTGCTGTTAAACTGTTAACAAAAATTATCTACTTTTAATCTGTCAGAGTAACTTTCAGTATTGCATCACTAAATGTTACATTTAATACTCATATTTCGAAAATCATCTATACTTCTATATAGATAAATAAAATTGGTGTGTCTCTTTGTAATATTAAAATAACCGCTTTTTACTAAATGCTATAATATATAATAGCATATGGAATACAATAAAATTGTTGTGTGTCTGTCTATCTATTTAAAACGGCCTAACAATTTTGGCGGGACTTGTCCATTTTATTTTAGTATTGTAGTTGTAATTGTAGTTTGTACACTCGTAATGTTACTATGTCACATAAAATGATTTTTGAGCATAGACGCATTTACTGCACATGGATTATGTTAAAGATAAAAAATTTATGATAAAATATAAGCCCCCTTCGTTATGCCAACTTGGATCAGGTTGGAGATAACTTTTCTGTTTGCCAATGAAGATTCCGATCTGAAATGTTTTATTAGCTTTTAGCCGGGCCGTGTTATGAGCCCGGCAAACATCCTGCTCTTACGCAAATATTGGGCTAACTCGTATGTTGTCACTATTCAAAGTTGGCTGGACAGACATGACGGACCTGTGTTAAGCGTTTATCTTAGGCAAACTATTATTGAGATTAACTTTTCCTTTTGTATTGGCAAAAGAAGTCAGTTGAAAAAACACAGCATCATGCAGATGTTGAAAAAACATATTGAAAGATGTTTGATTATTGGGTCTGTCATATCTTCGTCATATCTTTTTTGTGTTGATTTATAAGACACTGATTTAAAAGTACACTTGAAGCGTTAGTAAAGAACTTAACTTTAATGTTTTATGTCACTTTACCATAATTATGTATATGTATTGTTCTCGGTACCACCAAAATATATTACGAGAAGTGATATCTCAAATTGACAGAGAGGGCAATGTAGTGCTAATTAGGATTATTCTTCTTCCTTTAACGCTTTAATGTACCTTCATAAAGTGATGGATTCTGTACTTCAAGTATTTCGCAAGTGCCGCAATGACCGTATATATCACGTGAAAACCTTTTTCGTCTCGTCACATATTTAAAAGAAAATAGTAGCATATGTACAATAATAGGACATGTTCCTTAGTCTAAAATCTTAAACGCATCTAACTAAACTATGCCTTAATGGATCTGGGCCTTTAGCTACAATTTTATTTTATATCAGGTTTTTATATTATTTTAACCACTTGCGTGTTGGTCGAAGATAAATTAAAAACTACTATAATGACTGATCGTTGAAAATATTTTTTGGTTACACGAACTTTACCAAAATAAAACTGTATCACTTGATTTTCTGATCTAAGATTATACAATACAATTGTAGTTACTATGAAGACAACATAAATATTTATACAATAAATTAGTAATTAATATGGCATAACTGCAGTGTCTTTACAGATATAATTATAATAACAGGAGATCAATAAACCTACACGCACATTATGCATAGCGTGAACTTACAAAACGCATTATTATAAAAATATAAACCCTCATGTCAACATGACAGCCGAGGGAGGCGTCAAGTGGTCCGCCTTTCGAGTGCTGTGGAGCATTTCATTCGATTAGCATTCGCACCCCATTACGTCGAACTAATGTGAATACTAAGATAGATTTGTTATGGTTTTATCTCATATGTGAGCACTCTTATCTCTTGTGCAGATAAATATTTTAAGCTATTTGTAAATGGTGAGAATATCTGTTCTTTAAAAAATGTCGTTAATTTTACAAATCCTTTGCCCTACACCACTGGTGTGATCGGAGTTCTGTTAATATTTAGTATAATAACGAACACATGAAACAAAAAGAAAAAAAAAACTAGCAGACTTAAGAGAAAAGAGTCTCTTCAGCAGGAGCGCGACAAAACGAAACAATTAGAAGAAAATTTGACGATTGTATTATATAAATTTTTAAGATTAGAGATACAGTCAGTCACAGGTGAAATCTTTTAGCAGTTTTGAACTGCACGGTCAAGCCTGTTACGACTTACCTTTTTGATAAAAAATATCCTGTGATTTAAATTTATATTTCATTAGCTCTTCAAACCGTATACTTATTTAATAACATTGTTGGAACTAGGACAAAAATATTTTGTTTATATGACTAGTCCTAGTAGCGTAAGCTTAACTAATACCTATCTACATCTATAGCAGTCATGCATCTATAAATTGAGAGCTATCCAGGAGCTATCGTGCCTACCTAACGAGTCAAGTACGAGGGAGAACGAGTAGGGTTGAATAATTACGCAAAATTTAGAATACACATTGGCTATACGGGACTCACGTTTAGTAAAAAAGTGAAGCTGCAAATCACTAATAAAATACACAGTATGAAATTTTTCACAGATGAAATCACTGTGACTAAAGTAGCAAAACTTTCAATGCCTAATTATAGTACGAGTCGTTTTTATACAAGAATCTTGCCGTTACTAAGTGAAGGCTATAAGCAATAGGCTATGGTGAATTATTTCCAATCAAGAGCGACTTGCGACGCTATGAACAACATTTGTTGACCACTATACTATCTATACTAACAAAAACTGTTAAAGAAAAAAGATTTGATTGTTTGTTTACATTAAATATAAATAAATATTCTCTTACAATCACATCAATTACTTAGTTCCAAGATAAGTATCACTAAGAACTTGTGTAATGGATACTAAAGATAGGATAAAAAAAAAAAAAATTATACATACTTAATATACATAGGAAAACACCCAGACTAAAACAAATAGTCATGTTCATGCACACAAAGATTTGTCCTGTTTGGAAATCGAACCCACGACCTCTGTAGTGAAGTAGAGGTATACTGACCTCCACACCATATTGGTCGTCTTATCTAATAAATAGGCTCCCAATCTACTAGACGGATTCGAAAAAATATTTCAGTGATAGAAGGATACATTATTCGTGAGAAACATAACACAACTTATAATATTACCTAATCTGTAAAACTAAATCTCAAATCTTGTAAAAATGTAGATCACGCAGGCAAATCAATGATCAGAAGTTAGTAGAGAAGAAAGTGACTTTATTTTTATCTTGTAACACTTAAAATGAAAGAACGTCTTCATAACACCATACCTACATAATGCTGCATGCATTCAAAATGCAGAATAACAACATTTCCATCAATTTGTGAATAGTATTCGCAATAATCTGATTTGATTTGCTCTATAGAGAATGTAGGCACTTTATTTCTGTTCTTATCTTGTACACTTAAAATGCAACAACGTCTTCATAACCCCAAATATAATTCTTTGTGAACCCTATCGTCCTGGACGGCACGTGGCGGGCGGTCGGCCGCGTGTCGAGGGAGGCCCTATCTAACGACATGGACATTAATCAGTTAAGTGCTGTATATGGAGTACTGATCGAAGGGAACACGCATAGCCTGACTACTGAGAGCCTATAGAATATTAATATGAGGTGTGCTGTGGATCATGCATTTGTTCCTGGGCTTTTATTGGCCGGTATTCAGAATAAGAGATATGGTTGTGGTGTATAACTCATTCACTGTAGTTTAAGTTGTTGCTTTTATTGTAAATTAAAGTACCTACTAAAGATTTTGAAATTGTCATATTTCTAAAAAGTATCATAATAATTTGATGATTCTTGTTGTAATGTTTTTACTTGTATGGCGACAAATAAATAATAAATATCATTGTAAAATCTGTGTCTACTCACACTGTGTTTATGCAACGACTATATAAATGAAGTATTATTAAAATATTTTATTATATTCAAATAATTACAGAATATACATACATATAGGCGTTGTGTATTTTTATTAAGTATCAACATTGGCAACAAAGCCATGTGAAAGACACAATCAGGCGGAAATCCAAACGCATTTCCGGTGGCGCACGCGCCACTGTCATTTCCGGTGTAGCCATGAAAATGGATCTAGCGTGGCGGGTCGTGTGTGGGAAAAGCATATCGATTCATAAAAGTTATGTGTACAGTAATCAAGTACTATTAGGAGTTAGGAGTATTCAGCGTTTGTCGTGTAGACATCGTAGTTCTGAGTCTGTCCGAAACTTACCAGATCATACCCTGAAACGAGTTGTGTTGAGTTGTTTCTAGATTTTTCAAAAAATTATACTTATTTTAAACCATCACTTGCCATTATTGTCATAGAGTGATTTCATATTTACATCAGCAAGGCATACCGCCATGGAAGGTGACATCGAAATCTTGTATTGTCAAATGAAGCATTTGACCAAGAAAAAGAGGTTTGATCAATATTTTCGTTTGTTTGCCCGTGTTGTACTACGTGGCTTTGTGTATTAAGTATAATGAGCCCTAGAGTAATTATTTACAATCTATCTTAATAACGGGACCAAAAGAGACATGTTTTGTGCAGCACGTGTAGTACAAGTAGACAACTTTCCAACAGTTGTATTGGTTTTTTGTCGCGATCTCTTTTAACTGTAAAGCAACATTCTGTATTCAATTAGCATTAAGTTTTGGAACTAGCAATGATCGCAGTTGGCGCAGTAACCAGCTGTAGGTAATCATTACTGGCCCCCGATAAGGACGGACGTTCAAAGAACGCTGTCAGCCAGAAAAAACTGTACTAGTGCGAATCAGTTAAAAATACGAAGCGTTCCGTAGCATTGTAATAGAATTATACGTTTATTAAATTGGACCTAATCGTTTCCATTTTTGGATATCACATGGTTATAAAGGTCTTTAAAGTTAATTGTATATTTACATGTGACGGGGTATCATGTCGCGAGATTGTTCGAAAGGGTTACTGTGGCCTCAGGACGTAGCAGGCTCAAGAATGAACATGGATGGTTTTTAGTCACTAAAAGTCTGACACACCCTCCTGCTCCACCCTCAGCTGGAGAAGGTCATTAGATGTTTTTCCATCCGAAAAAAAAGGTTACACGGGAATATCGGTTAAGGGCACCGCAAAATTTACTAACACATAAGTTATAAACTATAATTAACTTATTGGCCACTTCAATTTATTTTTTAATTGTAATATGTATAATTAATATAATAAGGGCGTCTTTTACATTGTACTACGAAGATAAGTCTATATCGAAACTGACTCACACTCTCTGTTAAAAATGTTAACTCCCTCTTATCCATATTAAACAGCCGATCCTTAGCGACGGCGGCGGCTCAACAATAAATAGGGTTCAGCACTATTCGGTAAGCGATCCCTAAAAGTTAAAATTTACGAAACATTACTAAATAAGTAAGTAGTAGTTTTGGTTTAAAAAAAACACACACAACAGTTACGTTAAGTCTTAACATGTTTAACTATATTTTACATAGTTCTAGTATGTTTATCTTTCTCATAGCTTTATTTTCTGTTTCTACTGTCCCTGGAATAATTGACACAGTTCTTATGTATGTCTGTCACGTGAATATCGTAATTTGAATCGATTTTACCCCATTGTTTACCAAAATTAGACCACATAGGTACATCCTCACTTTGGCAAAAATAATTACGTTAAATATGTGTTTTTTAACCTGTGTATAATTGCCTAAATATAAAAAGCTATAAACCTCGGTGGTCGAAAACGATCACCGAAGTACAGCAGAGTTTACAGAGGTCAGTCCTTGGATGGGTGACCGTTTGTGTGGAATTAAAGCCGTTGGTCCAGGTTATCACTAAATGTGATAGTCGTTAAGCCATGTTAGAGGCCTGATGGGCGGCTTGAAATATTCTAACAGCGGGACGCCATACACCTGCCTCCGCCACTCCGCACTGGGTCCGCGTGGTGGAGTATGACCCCATACCCTTACACCTTGGTATGTGAGAGGAGGCTCGTGCTCAGTAGTTGGACGTTAATGGGCTGACATGATAATGATGGTGATGATAAAAAGCTAATAACAGAATTGTTATATTTACATTGAATAGAGATCCTTTCATACAACATCTCAGGTACTAGCCAGTATTTTGTGGTCATATAAATGTGTAAACGAGAATCTCAAACATTTATAGAGTACTACATGACTCATGAACTGTGATATTGTGTATTTTTTACAATTACTGTATTTTTAAAAGGAACTGTAAAAAATATTATGACCGATATGACGTGGTGGCGAGTTGGGTTCGGTTCCCACACAGGACAAATCTTTGTGAGTATAAATATGAATATTTGTTCTGATCTGGGTGTTTTCCTATGTATATTAAGTATGTATATGTACACAAATGTATTTTTGTATGTTTATCCGTTGTCTTGTATCCATACCAATACGTGTACGTTCAATTATGAGATTGTTTTATTTTTACAATTATCGTTGCTTACCTCACTGATTAGTCGTGGTATAACTAGCTTTTACAGCTTAATTTATATCGTGTTCATTAAATCTATGCCATATCTAAAATAATAATTTGAAAGAAACTGGGCTAGGGGTTGTCTCCCGCCGACATGTAGATAAAGAGGTTAGAGAGATTTCTTAGAAAGCAATTAAGAAGCATGAAAGGAACCTTCCATCACCAAAGCTAAATTGATTGAAAAGGTGGATAGCACAATAATAACCAAAAGTCTCTTATATTAGACATTACCTATACCAATTTTAATTTCAATAAGAGTTTTTCTGTTTATGATATCGTCCTCCAACATAAATAAATATCCATCAATCTTCCCAAACTTTCCACATCATAATATTAGTAGAATATTCGCGTACAACATAAAGCCCCAGGAGTTTGTACATCGTTTTCCACTCGGGCCGGATCAACGAAATTGGCCGAAACGTGCTCGAAATGCACAAATATCCGCTTCCATCGAACTCCCTCCAATGTTTGTGTTGAAATATCCCTTACTATACTAATGTTACTACCGCCCGATCGATTTTGTAAGAACACTTTATTTTACAATGATATGTCAAAGTTTTATAACTTTTTTTACGTTAGCTACGTAATTTTGTTAATCTATTGGCTGTCTCACAACTAAAAATTAATTAATATATAAACGAAAAATGTACGGAGAATCAGACCCCGCAGTTAAACCGTACTCACGGTTTTGTGGGACTATGTTATAAATAAGTTGTTATAACCTGTACTTACTGAATAAATAAATAAATAATAATAAATAAAATGAAAGTGTCTATAAGTAAAAAGTTATTTATGTCATCATAAACTATTACATAGCACTTGAAAACGGCAAAATGACATATAACTATACTGCAATCACGAAGCTTAGATTCACTTACATGCAAAAAAAAATTAAGTGTAAGTGAATCTAAGCGCCAGTTCCGAGCCACCGTTCTGTGAGGAGAACTGACAAGAAACTCACAGGCTGTTTGTAATATCATTATCACAGCTTATATTTTATTTACTTTATATAAACCTTAATTTTGTGTTATAAAATTTTGGACTCGTTATACACAGAGAGGTTGATAACATATCATAATATAACACATATCAATATTAAATTATAAGAAAAATTTTATTTTTTATTTTTTCATAATTTTATCCAAACCAATTGTTTAACAGATAACGAGGCTTTGTCCGCATTATAAGTATGTAACTTTAAAGTCTTATTGCTACACTGATACATCCTTGAAATGCATATGTAACAAACATGCATACACCAACTTTTCAAAGTACAATATCACCTTTTATTAGTGTGACACAAAAAAGGATTCATAGACAACAGATCAATCAACTCCAACATGCAATTAGGCAAATTAATTCGATGTCGCCGTGTAAATCATAGAAGCCAGAACAAGTCAGACAGCTGTCGAGCCCTCGGCAATCTAATAAAAAGGTTTCATCGAGATTAGTTAGTACATCGAACTTGACGGCACCCGCCGCCCCCTCGCCCCCTTAGCGCACACGTGCACTGCAATCGATGACGTTTCTAACTTTTTTGGTTTCGACTCGTGTCTTTTGTAAAGAATATATTTTAAGCGCGCGGCGTCCATTTTGGCTAAGAGCAGTTTCACAGAGATATGACTAAACACGTTGGGAAACGTGTAAATCTTAAGTGTATGTGTAAGACGAGCTTCTTGCAAATTCACGTTTATTCGAGCAAACTTCAGTGTATTTGCAGTATATGAGATGAAATGTTTCTGTAAGTGTGCTTAATTACTGGTCTATAGTAACTGGCGTTTTCTCATACAATAGTTATGTGTTCATAATTTACAGATGCTTTTTAAATATTTTATTATAAAAAATGTTGTTTTAATATGATAACTAAAATTGTGTGATTTCAGTGACTAGTGAATAAATGATATCAGTATCTACCATTAGTTTCAAACCAAATTCTGTCGCAGCAGTCAGCGCACTCATATTGTTATATTAATCATATTTCTCGTACTTAGCCATCAATATTTCTTTTCGCTGCAGGGTACTATTTTGAAGGGCCATAATCGTATTACTTTCGTTATATTTCAATAATGGATTTATACAATACTAATTTACACGACCCAGGACAGTCCAAACTGGATAAAAATATCCTTTTGCCGAGGAATCTGTAATCATCTCTATCTATACCAAAATTTATCTGAAGCGGTTAAGCGAAATGACATAACAGACCAAGCATTTTTTACATTTTTAACATTAGTATAAATTATTTAATTTTTTATCCAAGTAAAGCAAAATACATCCTAGAAAAATGAGGCAATGTTACACGCTTTTTTTTTTAACGAAATAAATAATTATCTTTTTTTTATTTTGCTTACTTTAAACACAGTTGCGTCAAATGTAAAATATGTAAGTCAATTTCTTATGGATCTATACAGACTCTAGCGCTAAAATTCGGGATCGTTAATGTCGTCCAGCTTTCGCCCGCAGTATCGCTCGGCTAACTCTAGTTCTTAATTTTTTTCGGAATGGAAAGGAATTCCATCTTTAAAAAAATCATAAAATTCGGCTCATATGTTACTACACATGTACTGTATACGAATGTCAAACGGAAGTCCATACATAGTTATGCTATGATTTTTTTCTGAATATTTGAGTATTTTCGATCCGGACTACTTACAAATATTTTTAATCGAAGAAAGTAGAAAAAATCATAACTCGTAAACTATAAAAAATCACTGAACATACATGGGGTTTATTCGTGTACCCTCAAGAGGTGTTCTATCTCGTTTCTGGAACATCCTGTATATGAGTAAAATAGTTACAGACCTAAAGACAGCCCAGGGTTACTTTTACAATATTGAAAATTAAAAAATACTCTATTCTACTTGCTTTCCAATCCACCCATTCAACAGTAGGTGGAATCTTGAGTAGAAGTATTTATGCATTAAACTCGTAAGTTGGTTCTCGCGACAATATTACTAGACTAGTAGGAGTATATGTAATAATACTCCAATTATTCCATACTTATAACATTAATATGATTTAGTAGTACTAGTAGAAATACTTAATGCCATTAGTGTCGACTATCAATATTCTTTAACGCTGGGTGGGGCCATGATTAAGTTACGTGACATGCACCAGCCAATTTGTTTGTACTGAGACTTCGCCCCATGACGCCATCAGTGAAATTGTATTACTCCTAATTAAATTGACTGTAGCAAAACATGTCGTATTTGTTCGCAACCCTCTGCTGTAAAAAGCCAGACATTTTTGTTCATAATGTAATAATTGAGTTAAAGTGAAATAAAAATAATATGTTTAAAATTTCTGTATTTTTAGGTACAATTAATTTTAACTTTATCTAAACCATATCATTTAATTTATTAATTTTAATAAGTTAATTATAGGAATCAGTTTTGTGCCATAAATTGTAGTCTTCATATAGTAGGTACCGCTGATAAAGTCTTTTATATAATAATATAAACTAGTATAACCTTTGTTTGGGCCTTTGTGGCCTAAAATTGTGTTAATAATGAAAATATGCAACCAAACAAGCAAACTCACACGTCAATTTCAATAAAAGGACTTTTTATTAATTTAAAATATTTATAGGACGTCATCGTCTTTTGGTTAGCTAATGTTCAAGGTCATTAATCTGTGGCTCTAATAAGTTGCCGTTATACAATAATAAAGAGTATAAAAACCAGCACATACTTTCAGCTTTATACAGTACCTATTTGTTATTCTCTAATCTCATTCCTCTCTGTAACATAACAAATTATATTTATACACAACGCCTGTCGGTACCCACTTAAAAGCTCGCACTCCTTAATATATAAATAAGTTTTCATCGCTTTATACTAATCATAACACGGGCGAGATAAAACAAACACTCCGTCATCGCTCAATGAGGAAATATTCAGCATTATTGTATAATAATAAAATAAGGCAGGAGCTCATAGAAGTCATATGTTCAGATTTCTATGCAAAGCGAGGGAGAGCTGATATCGTCATACCAAAAGAGGTGGATATAAAAATTAAAATAATTCTATTACATTTTGAATTACAGGGCACTGTTAAGTTCGCCAGAGCTTCGTCCGTTGATCGGCAGGTGCAGGTGAGGTTGGCTTGGGCTCCTTCGGTCTTGGTAGTATCCCTATAACCCCAATGATGATGATGATATTCAAAATATGCTTGACTAAGTAATATCGTCGGAGATAGTGCAAACTTTCCACGTTGATCGATCCTGTGCCGCCGGTATCCACCGGCTCCCCGCCGCCTTGACCAGATCATCGGTTCATTGGATGGGTGGCTGGCTGCTCCCTCTGCTACGTTATTTTGTATATAAACAAATTCAAATACCAATGTTGTAATGTATTTGTTCTCTGAGAGATTCGAACAGAGATCCTTATATGCGGAGTTAAAAAAGCAAACTGAGCTCCGCAGTCGTTTATATGGTGTAAAATATTAAGATTCAATTGCAATAGCAAACGAATTATTAGCATAAAAAGTTGAAATTGAATTAATTTGTACCTTTACAAATCTCATCGTTACAAACAATGAATAAAAGATTTTTATTACATCATTATGTGAGAGATAATTTGTTTACACTCTACACAAATTAGAGTTACTCAATGCAGGGTCTTAAAATTTATCAAATAATTCCTTTATGATATCACGCTTTTACAAACACTTTTTTAAAGAGTTGAATATTTTTAATTCCTTCACCAATCAACCGCCTACGCGGATTGTTCAATTACTAAACACAAAAGTTTGATCTCATCATTAATCAGTCAACATTATGAGTTACTCCATAAACTAACCACAACATTTTTAACAAGGCTACGCAACGAGGCAATAATTCGATTTGCAAGTAAATGCGGGATATGGTCTCAGAGGTGTCTATTCAGTTTTTATGAGAGAATATTATTATATAACGCCGGTAGATGCAGGCTCTAATGGTGAATAATAAAGAAAGCTTATTCATTTATTTGTTGAGCAATAGACTTCATGTGTATAGATAATAATGATGATGAAAATAATCTCATTAGTAATCTTCGATTCGCAACTGCGATGCACTGAAGCCACCTCTCTTCTGATTTATGCGACAACGTAGGCAAGTGATGACGACATGGTATAGCTACGGTTGTCGCGTCACCGGGTTGTCGCGTAGCATTGTTGCGTAGCGTTGTCGCGTAGCGTTGTCGCGTAGCGTTGTCGCGTAGCGTTGTCGCGTAGCGATGTCGCGTAGCGTTGACGCGTAGCGTTGTCGCGTAGCGTTGTCGCGTAGCGTTGTCGCGTAGCGTTGTCGCGTAGCGTTGTCGCGTAGCGTTGTCGCGTAGCGTTGTCGCTTAGCGTTGTCGTGTAGCGTTGTCGTGTAGCGTTGTCGCGTAACGTTGTAACGTAGCGTTGTAACGTAGCGTTGTAACGTAGCGTTGTAACGTAGCGTTGTCGTAGGACACCGCGGTTTAATGTGCATATATATAAAAAATCTGATTAGATTTTCTTCGTATAGAAAGGTTAGATTTTCTATTCTTTATTTTTTATAACACAGTAAGTTGCTGATAACTAAATAAATAGTTAAACCCCAACATAGAGTTTTTTAAGTATATCTTTGTCAAATTAGTGTTTATGTAAATTGTGGAGTACATCTAAACAGAGCAAGAATCCCGGCGCCGGCGCGTGGCCGACGCGTAGATGTGATTATGATCGGGCTTGATTAATCGCTGCCGGCTACTGAACGCCTTACGTACGCGCAATGCATCTTACAAAGTTTAATTACGAACAACAATAGATAATCAGTATTTTTAGATAACTAATAGAGATAAGACAGGTGCAATAGAAAATGTGAATGTTCAATAAATTAAAGGACAATGTGTATTTTGTTGGCGCTTTTCCATTAAGCCGAGGCCTACTCAATCGTGGTTTTGTTAACTACTTTTTGCTTGAAATATTAAATGATTCGAGAGATGCGGAAAATATTATTTACGGCTTATATTATTTCTTTTTTATTGTCGACAAGAATAAAATTCTTATGTTACATACCTATAATTTGTTGATATTGGTTCAAATAAAAGTGATCGTCTATTTTATATTTCTGCGTACTTTTAAAAATTATTCTAAACAAATAATAATTATCAGATTCTGTTATAGAATTTTCATATATATTTTTTTAGTTTTGTAATTATTAAGCTAATGTGCAGGCAAACATAATATCACATCTGGGTTTGCCAATGCATCCCTGTAATGAACATAACCTGATGAAACCTTAGCCCGAAAAGTAAGACGCTTACAAATAAAAATGGAACATATATTACTTAACAAACCATCATATAAGGCGAAAAATCTATGTCTAGAATAATAAAGACTTCACTGTCGGTCTTACTTCTTTTAAGTGTGTACAATAAAACACGTGTGGGCGCATATAAATCACTTACTGACAATGCGTCACTGTTACACACAAACACGACTCAGCGTGTTCCCACATTTTATGTCTCATTGCGGATCAATATAAGAAGGATATTTTAAGATTAAATGTTTTGTCCTTAAACTGCCTGCCACACGTGACCCTGTTTGCGTGGAAGTATAGTTAAACACAGGATACACCTTGTGCCATTTTCTTGTCCGGAGTAATAAATATATAAATTATGTTTGAATTGGACAATTAATAATTTAAAAAAAACTGTGATAAAAAGAGTTTTTTTTTAAATTATTATATTAAGGCTATTTGTCATCGAATCTCTATCTTTATGTAAATGATCAGTGCTGGTGTATTTGCTCCTTGATATAGTGCTTCTTTTTTTAGCCACTTATCAGTATGGCTATATTTTTTGTCGAATATGTATGTCGAAGAATCATAACTTTAAATTTGCTTAAGAAACGAAATATATAAAACGGAACATCTGACAATATAATGTTACAATCATTGACAATTTTTGCAATTTTTTTCTTTACGTCAAGTGAAAGTCTGATACAGATCTAGCGATTTTTTAACGAAAGCAGTGTATGTATGTCTGTATGAATCCCACTCCAGCAACATAGGCATAATCTGCACCAGAATTACGAGGTGTCTATTGGTATCCCATCAAATTGATTTGTGTTTGTATTTATAAGCGCTGACTATTAATTCGATGTAGAACACACTTTCAATGACTAATACCGAACAGCGGCTACTTCGATTGCGACTGAATTGCTTGAAGTAACAATTTGTTAAACTAATTGGAATTTAAAACCAAGAGATAAGGTCGAAATTTGAATAGAATAATTAAATTGATAGTTGTTGGTTGTACCACAGTAAAACAACGTTGCATTGAGTAAAACCATTTTTCTTTATATATAAAACAATGACTTGCTTTAAACAACTAACTGTAACAAAACCATAATTTTATAACTTGTTAATCTAACAATGACCACGTCTTGACAGCCATAAAGTTTATTGGAAGACGATTTTGGGAGAATCGACAGATACACTTCGATTCGATAATAACTTTCGTTGAGTCGCAGCTTGGCAATCTCATTTTTTTTTCACACAACCATTGAATCACACCACGAACCATATAGGAAAATTAAAAACGAACCAAATGATCAAGATCTTATTAAAAGTATCAAGGAAGTAGCGGCTTGTAGATGAAAATTAGATACTAGTATAAAACTAATACGTGTACAAGAAAGTGAGAACGATTCCATTAATAAAGTATCTACTGCATAGCGTTTTACTATAACTATTTGAGTATGGTGGTAGATCGCAAGTGGACCGCAGCTGTTGACGAGCAGACAACAGTTGTCGACGGCGTTTGTCTTGCGCCGGCACAACTGCCGCGTCCATATTTATTACAACTAGAATTTTCCTTGAAACTGGTAGCTAAGTGCCTTGTCCATCATAATCCTTATTTACAACAAAAGCGTCAAGACTGTAAAAAAGAATTATTAATAATATAAAACTTATTAAACAAATTTACAAACCCGAAGAATAATTATTTCAAATACTCAAATACTCATTTATTGGTAATACAACATTACATGTCACAGAAAAGAAAACATACATAATTATTAGAATTATTAAAATTAAATTAAATCACAATATTATGAGGAATTGATAATGTCAAAATAAAAAAATGCCAATATCAGTTGAATCAAGAAATATAAATGCAATTAATAAAAATAAACGGTTAATAATTATGATAATTAAAATAAAACAAAATGTCATTAATCATTATCAGAAGTTAGCTTTTGAATAGAGAACTAAATTATAACTTCACTTGAATCAGAGTAAGTGCCAAATAACATACATCATCTTAGCCTTTACATATACCTCTACTAACTACAGCCATCCTCTCTCAAACCGAAGTGAGAGGAATTCAGAAAGGTTTATTCAGAGATTCTAAGCTACAGCGAAGGATATTTATAGATTTGTGGCGTCTTGAGCTAAGCCGGAGCTAAGTTAAAAGCTCAACGACGGCCACATATGTACTATGATAACCGGAATCAGACCAACAGCTTACTGTGCCCTCGTGCTAAAGTGCCACACGGTCACCCATTCAAGGACTGTCAATTACAAGGACTTTATTCTAAATAACACATAAACCTAGGTAGTCCTTAGTACCGATGGCTACTTTCACTATAATTCCATACATATATTACAATTTTTTATTAAACATAAGATAGTTCCCAATTATAAAGCTAAATTTATTTAAAACAACAGAAGAATAAGAATCCACACCGATTATATTAAAATGTTGTAATATTTATGTAACTCCCATTCTCTACGCATAAAAACAACATTCCTTTAAGAAATGATGAGAAATTAGTTCAAATATTTTAACATAATGAATGAACCTATCTGAGGCGAGTCGTTTACATGATTTTTCCGATGCCTACAACACGGCTTTCCCTGGCCATGCGCCCGGTCAACCATTTGTCTACACATTCCTCTCTGGCAACTAATATATCATAACTATAAGATTGATCGTGTTGAATAATAAAGGAAGACATTGACAAAGGTTGGGGGAGTTGTTAATTCATTACTAATGTTCCTATATAATTATAGTGCGAAAAGAATACTAGACGTTTTGAAGTGCAAAACATCAGGAGTTAAGTTAGGAAAACATGTGTAAGATGCATCGCAATAAACCGTATCCAGTATGTTCCGAAGTCTATTCCGCAAATAGTATGGCGCCACACCAAAGTGTTGAAGATGCCCTGCGTACCCTCTCACTCGCTGACTTCACTGTTTTGCTTTATTTCCACCATCCACATGACAAGCCAGAGCCACATCCAACAAGCCGCAAACTTCACAAAAAGCAGTATAAACTTCAAACTGTCTTACACCGAGACAACTAATCTATTTTAAACTTAAATACTGATCATTTCTGCTACAGGAACTCTCTTTCCTTTGATACAAATGATGTGATGAAAATTCAACCATTAATAAGCCTGTAGCGGCCATAACGGATAAAGTTATCATATATCATAAGAACTATTATCTGGCATCCGAAAAAGAACAGCCGCTATGTCTGAAGATTTATTAATGTTCTCACTACAGTGATTTCAGGCCGCAAACAAGGCGACTATAAATACGGGATAAAATATAATATAATAGTAACGCAACGTTCGGTTTTGATGAATGGTTTTGGCGTGAAAATCATAAAATGGCGCGATAATGTGAAGATTGGTGCGCGCGCGCCGCGGCCGGCCGCCGCCGGCGCCGCGCGCTATCCATCACGACGGAGACGCTCAGTTTCCTCGGAAATTACATATCATTTGCATATAACTCTGCAACGATACACGATGACTGCTTAAATTACGGTCTGCTCTATGCCACGTAAATTCTACTGGAACGTTATCCATTATTTATGTATTCTCACAAATGCACCTCATTTTATTGTAATCTCAATAAGTCCAAGACATGAACAGAAATCTTGCCTGGCAGCAATGTTGACTACACGTATCGATCACAATCAATTTCTGGTTTAGATACTTACGCCACAATCCTATAAGGAGCCAGTGTTATGGCAGATTCATTTATTATTATAAGCACCATAGCATAGCTGGAGACTGTGCCTGGGACATAAATCAATACAATAAATAATTATTGCTGGGATCTAGAAGTTTTACGAGTTATTTAAGTGTATAAGAGTATGTATTCGTTAGTTAAAGTCGCAAACACTTAAAAAATATTTTAATTAGGTCAGCTCAAAGATCAATTAAGGTCCATAAGTTACTTAACCCTGGCAAATTCAATTGCGATTCTTAAATTCATTTGTGGAGACGCTAATATAGAGCAAAGAAGATAATAAAAGTGTCAACTTTATATATAATAATTAACATGCAATACTGAACTGACCACAATAAATAAGTACCTCACTCATTAGGTAGATTCGCCATTTGGTGGCTCAAATGGTGAACACAAAATGAACTCTCATTCCAAAACAAGAATAATTATATTTATGTGGCGGTTGTTAATTACCCATCACTGAAGCCGTTTATTTAACTACTGACTTTTATGAACTAAGGTAAAGAATACTATTCTAAAACGTAAAAGACGCATAGTTCCCTCCAATTTATTTGTGAAGATTTTCCTCCGACAACAACCCCTGATATTTACGTCTTGTCTGTAATGATATATGAAGGCGATTTCCCCTGTGACGGCGGCGGCGCGGCCGCATCCACGTTTTCCAGCGGAAGTGCGCTATGCCCGCATTAAGCCAACAACTGGTGTGATTTTAAAGGAAAAACGTCCAGATGAGCGCAGTATCTTGTGACATGAACGAAAATAATTTGACGCGCAGCCGTTCCTCGGGCGACATACGGCGACACGTGGCCACGATATATTACAAGCGGGCCGCGCACTAAAAATATTGTGTTGGCAAATTAATGGGCATTCCCGACGGTGGGTAGTGGGATGAAAGGAAGTGCCTTTTATATGTGAAACGTTGGTTTTGTATGAGAGCGCGCAGCAGCCGGCGACACCTGTTCTCGCGCTTTGGTCGCGGCGGACGAAGCAGACGCCTGCGCGTGCGCTACTATACTAGTGCAGGTCGCTCTTTTGCTCTGCTCTAGGGCTACCAAGTCAGATCCAACTATGAAACAAATTCCAAATTATATCTCTGTGGCTATATGTGTATATATGTAAAGTTTAGTCATTGGAATTCAAACACAACCAAGATGATGCAGCAATAAAACCAATTAGATAAATTAATTCAGCTACATTATACATTTCACTAACCGTATCGCGCTGAGAGCGAAATATTTGTACTCCACTCTTGAGAGCAGATCTTAAGGTAGTGGATAAACACAGAGCAAATATTTATGTACATGAATAGTTAGTGGTAAATGGCGCTGCGTAAGATGTCCGAGAACATTTATTTGTTTCCAATTGCCTACTTTGATACCTCCCTACGGAGTGAAAACAGTACAAAATCAAATTGACGTTCCTAAGTATATTTTTAAAGATTATCTTTTTAAAAGCTTATCTCTCTTGATCACGAGTTATTTTTGGCTATTCCTATATATATAGCTTATGGCCAGTAGACCCCCTAAATTACTCGCTAGACCTTATAATAGGAAAGCATTTAAGCAAGATACTAGCATGTTGTTTAACAACAATTAAAATGAATGGTGCCAGTAAAAGATTTACTCTCAGAATGTTGTATTGGGACTTTGATATAAATAATACAAATGCGAGGAAAACATTTTGCCTATTAACATCTGAGATGAAAAAAGAACATTGTCACGCAACGTCACTAAGTGACGTGTTCATTTACTGTTCAGTTAAAGCCTTTGATTGTTGGTTTCTAACATAGACAAGGTAAGAAAGTTTGACCAAAAAGAATGGGCTGAGTTGAGTAACCATACTCTTCTTACTATGGGGTCATCCATAAATTTCGTAATTTTTTAGATTTAGGATCTCTTCCATCCCCTTGTCCCACCATGTCACTCTTTGTCAACCCCCTCCCACCCCCTTAACGTGTGACGTAATTTATGCATAGCCCCTATGTCGTAATCCTTAATTCAAGGCGTGAGATCTTAATAATTATGGAGAAGGTCGAATCTCGATCAGAATGTATTTTTTCTGATCATTGTATGAAAGACCGTACTAGATGCTTTCCTCATGACTTTTCTTGGAATTTCTTTTTAGCATCAAAAATATCCTTTAGTCTGTTCTTATTTGGCATTATTAAAACCTTATGTTGGCAATGTTATATGATATGATCTAAGAGTAAGGGCCTGTTTTACAATGTTTGGTTTGGAGATACTCGATAACTAATCTTACAGTTTTGTATGGACTAGCTGTCAAGTAAACGATAATGGTAACTTACTTGGACTTTGTGAAACAGGCTCTTTTTAAGAGAAAGATTTTCCGCACTATGTACTATCTCAATGTTACGGTATTGTCGTCAAAATAATTCTCCTGGTTAGGTTGCGGTAGCCCTGCAATACACAGAGGCGGATGCGTAAAACGACACGACGTCACTCTCTGTTAATTGGCTAGATTAATATCCTGGAGGCCAATCGTGCAAAATTATCAAAACAACTTCAGCGTCAGTGAATGAAAACATGAAGATTACGTAAATATGAAGGTACAAAAACCTTTTTTAACTATATTTATAATGGAATTCAAAAGAAGAGGTAATTTCAAATTCGTTTTTTTCATCTAAACATATGTGATTTTCTCACTAATTATAAACCTATATTGACTTATAAAATAAATAACAGTTTTATTTATATTGTCAAATTATACCCATACACATTACAGAAAACACCCAATTCAAAATTATAAAAACAATGTCGTTAATAATAAAGATTATTGAAAACAATTATGTATCGACATAGGAAGTCTGACAATATTTTTCGAAAGAGTTCCGACGTAGAGACGTCTAATACGCCTATTCGTACGTCGGATGTCAGCTGGATATTCTGCTGACACTCTCTCTAGCGGAGCTGCTGCCATTCAGCTCCGCCAGATAAACTCCTTGACATCCCCAAGTTGCCTGGTGCCTGGTTGAGATGCCTTAACCGGGATTGGTATTCCACCAGACCCGGTCAGCTATTTCATGTGCTCCATAAGTTTTCTCGATGTTTTGATTCGCTGAAAATATTCATTTTTCTGAAATGAAATATAAACCAAACATAAAAGGAAACATATGTGACTACAGCATATACATTTGAAATTGAGTTATTCGAAGTAAAAAAGTTATTACGCACATACCTAAATTTTATTTGTCTAACATTAGAACTCAAGAGTTAAAATTTCTGTCAGGGATACTTTATAAATGAGAGTAATAACTGTTTGTGCCTCTAATATGGTCTTCAAAACTCAAAATAATTGCATATTTTTGCCACTTTTATTGGTTTTTGGACTGTTTCAAGAATAAGAATGACAGGCCATAAATATTAATTGGAGCACTGAAATTTGGTATAACGAATCTGTTTGTCCGCGCTAAATGAGTGGTTATTATGATGAATAACAAGGAGGCCTGTTACCCTGCAGCATGTGCGACGTCTTAAGCGTAGTCAAATGACATTATACGAGTAAAACTCCTTAAGACATTCGAAAATTGCTTAAACGTTATATAATGTTTTATATTGGGATCTAGACAGATAGTGATGATTCTGAGAAAAAATTCTTAATTTGACCGAGCTAAAATCAGCACCATCATCCTAGCCACTTTTCACATTAAGCGATCCTGAGTCGCCTGCATCCACGGACTTCCCTCCGCCTTGACCAGATCATCAGTCCATCGGGTGGGAGGCCTTCCTCTACTACGTTTACTGACTCGCGGTCGCCATTGAGGAACCTTAACGCCCTATCGGTTCTTCAAGCTATGTGCCGTGTCAATCACTAAAGTTCTGCTATGGATTTCCTGATTTCTGATTGTACACGTAGGGACACTCCGAGCATAGCTTTCTCCATTGCACGCTAAGTGACTTTGAGACTTTCTTATTAGGCCCATAGTCAGGCACCAAGTTTCAGTACCGTACGTCATCACTGACACACTGGTCGAAAAATTTCGTCTTGAAATATTAAGGTATTTTAGGCAACGTTATTCACAACATTTAAATTATCATCATCATTTGAGTGGGGCGACGCACGGAATCCTTTTGGAATTTTCTTGCGGCAAACAGAAGGATTCTTTCAAAATAACTGATCTTGGGTCGAACAGTTTACAGTGTCTCTAATATTAAATAATGCAAAGTGTAGATTTCTATATTTCTTACTTCACAAGTACTTAAGCATGAATAGTCGGTTAAATTCATCAAGCAAGAAAGGCCTACCTCAGATTATAGTAAAGAGTATTTTGTTGTTAATTCACGGGATTAGAGTTATAACGAACACGGATATGAGCGCGATAAATAAAGTTGTAGCAGTAGTCTACAGTTGTAGATTTTTATTTCTATACTACCAGTCGTAGCATGTTATTGATTTCTCTGTCACTTACAATGCAACTGGACAGAAAAGTAAAGTAATGGCAGCAAGATTGCCGCCCGTATATGGGAGAGACGTATTACTTTTTTAAATATTTTGACTATGTGTTAAGGGCGGGCGTCGCGGCGGCGTCGGCGCAGTATAAATACGTGGCACGTGCGCGCGCAGCTGCCCACCACGTGGTCGCCTCTTTACGCACCTCGCGTAAAAATAGATCATTGTCTTCTACTCATAGATAATTATTCAGTATCTTGCTTTTGGAATTGTGGATTTGTTGTATTTAAATTTACAGTCGTTTTTATCAAAAGTGTTTTATCGTAGCATAGTTAGTTACATGTTGGTATTCAATGCCATTGCCATTGGGCCAAACTTAAAGGGTAGAAACTAGAAGTGAAATATTATTGTGATTTTTTCAATATAATAATATTTCACTTCTAGTTTCTACCGATAGAAGAGATAGGAGTTGCTAGAGAGAAGAGCAAACTTCTGGTGTCTGCATATAAAATACGTACATATAAACGGAACATCACATTAAGCACTACGGAATACACATTTTTTTTTTGCATTTTGGCCGACTAAATCTTTCTTTAAGTAACAAAATATTTCAGTAAATTTCTTCACTCGATCTCTGATTATTTAATCTAGTGACATCTCACAAACGCTATAATATGTGACCACCACCTTAAAGTTACATTTAAAACATACCAGCAACAGCTGAGATGAGGTACTGCTACCCCAGATTGTTCAAGACAATTGTCTCACACGTTAGCCCCGCCCACAGGACAGATAAAACACCACATCAAACGTCGATTGTAAAATTGGCCGTTTATTTGGTAACCTGCGGTAATGTAGCATCTGCGCACTGCTGTACTGCGAGTGCTATAATTTACGATGTCTTAAACGCGTTTGATTATTTATTTTTCTCTTGTCTTAATAAATATAGCTTGGCTACCAGATCACACAGATTTCACATGTTCAATATTTTGTATGGGATTTGGTTCTGTCTCATTGGCCATATTCGTTCTTTCGCTATTTTATTATATACCTACTCGATTAATAGTACCTTACAATGAAAGCAACGAGATTTAAATGTCGAATGGGGCTTTATCAGTTGAGCTCAGAAATATTTTTATAGACTCTCGTATAGTGTTTTGATTGGGTTTACGTTAGTAAATATGAAATCGGCGGTGTTTGAACTTGGTTAAAACTGGTTCATTCAATTGAACCGCCAACCGATTGGCTAAGACCGCATCAATCGCTCAGCGTCTACCAAGTTTTTCTTAACAGTCCAAAGCAGAGGCATAATTTAAATTTTCTCTGTTTTGTTACATCAATTAATTATATTACATTAATTTTTTTAGTTTTGTTACATTAATTTTGTTACATCCTCTGAACGTAAGGATAAATATTCTTTTGTACCCTATCACAAAGAACTAGACTGGCTGAAAATATATAATTATTTAAGTCTACGACCGTGCTCGCCTCTAAGTGGATGCAGCTGAGCCCAATCTGTCATCTAGTCTGCCTGCTGTCTTCTACGAGCAGTTGTTTCACATTGACCTGACATCCTACATATTATACATTTAACTATAGTCCTCCCTCGATGACTCGTTGGGCTTTCTGTCTCAAGACTAGAATTATGCCGAATTCGTTATCAATGTCTATAAGAAAATACCGAAGATAATGCAGAGTGAAAACGCCTTTCTCTAGTTGTTTTTTAATTAAAACTAGCCGTCTGGTGCGTGCGAGTACGGTAGTCCTGTAAAAAAATTTATATGTAAAAGTGATATAGGGTTGTTTACACTCTATATAAAATTCTTATAAAAAAGAATTTTATGAGTTCAGGTCATACTCCACCACGCGGACCCAGTGCGGCTCCGTGGTTTCTAGTATGTGTGTGTGACTAAAAATCATCAATGTTCCTTCGTGAGCCCGTTATGTTCCGGGGCCTTTTTTTACTGTGGTTACAAAATGCATTAACGCACTGCCTCCCGGCCAAAGGGGGATCGAGACGGGGTGTGGTACTCACCACCGGCAGACACGACCTCATAAAAATTCACTAAAAGTCTTCCGACGACGCCTGCCGCTTGTTGAGAAATTGGCGGAGGGCCAACAAAATACCTGAGATGGAGAGTCTGACCCCCCGCCCGCGGCCAACGTCCCCTGGGCCATAGCCGTAAGGATCTCCTCAAAAAGGCGCAGTGGACGCGCCCCTACTACCTCTTTATGCGACCTGTGTGCGTGGCCGACTTTTCGGAGGGTCTGTGGTTAGAAGACCCCTTCCTACCGCCTCCTAAGGCCCTCCTGGCACCCTCCACGGGCCCTTCTTAGTTCCCCCCCCCCGGTAGTCAGCACTAAGGGCAGCCAAAGTCTCTGGGTGTAACCTTTTCCTTCGCGGCTTCTTCGCTCTACCGGGAGGTACTCAAGCACGCAAAGTCAAGGTGCAGAACAGCCGGAGGGGATGTCCCGAGGCCGCAGGAACCCTTTCGAACAATCCCGCAACCCCAGCAGCGTGTGCCTTGCTGTTAGAATTCTTTAACCCTTCCAATGAGGCCCATCGGCATCCAAAGCATGGAGCGCACGATGTCAAATTCACATACACGATCAGCCATCTAAGTGTCCTTTGCTTATCTTCGCTAATCGTTTTCGATCACCTTACTTCAGTGAAGCAACGAGTCATTATCACACCCTATAAATGTCCAAGTACCTACTGGGCTCAGGTTTTCTCCTACAAACCATGGTGTGGGGAATTCACACTTATATTTGGTTATTGTTTCCGACCTCCTTAGTACCGCGGAGCTAAAAGAGCTTCTAATACATGGTTTGTAAAATAAAACTAAATAAATTGAACCCAAAGCATTTCAGTATTTATGCTTCCTGATCAAGGTTTATAAGATCTTTAAGCAAATTAAAAATAACAAATCATTTATTCTCCTGTCGTCAAAAAACACTTGTGAACCTTAATGAAATAAAGAAGCGCCCCTACACTAGTACAGCAAGCAACTCGTCAATATTGCTCCCCTAGACATTACATTGAAATAGATAGCTTGGAATGTTCTCATAATACCTTAGTAGTAAGATGAAGTAGCACTAAGGAAACATTCCATTACAATCCAGAAAGTACCTATGTTGTGTAAACGTAGCCCAATCCTGAAAGTTAATAAGAGATATATAATAATAATAATAATAATAATAATATTCTCTTACAATCACACCAATTCTTCAGTTCCAAGATAAGTACCTATCACTAAGAACTTGTGTTATGGATACTAAAGAACGGATAAACATACTTAAATATTTTTTTTTTTTTTTGTAAATACATACTTAATATACATAGGAAAACACCCAGACCAGAACAAATATTCATGTTCATGCACACAAAGATTTGACCTGTGTGGGAATCGAACCCAATGAATATGTCTTCCAGCATGCTATTCCTCCCTACATTCTGTTTTTCCATGTCATTTAGGCTACCTACTACGGGAAAAAAAACTAACTTTGACGATTTTCTTACCCGTTCTTTTACGATCAAGCTCCCGCCCGCAGTGATTTGTTTTGACTTTCATAAGAGCTCTATTGAGCCAAAATTTAATAAATGATTTTGACTTTGAATTAAAAATTATGACTATTTTTATAATTTTTAATAAATGGCAGTCATTCCGGATATTGCGGTCAAAAAAAAAAAGTTTACTTGTAACCCAAACATATAACATATTATATATACACGTATTATATTTTCCACGGTAACAGAATATTTATATACGAGTACTTATCAAATATTATATGGAACCCTACCTGAGAGCACGTATATAAACAAATAAATGTCAATTTAGCTCCACTTACCTAAAGATTTTCTTTTGTTTTACATAACTGAATACACTCCCAAATGTATTTACGAGTATATGCATTTTGACTCTACAAAAGGAAGACCATACGTCTCTCAAGCTTACTTCCGTCGCGAAACAGTTCCGCCTTTAATAAGTTCCCCCAGTTCCGTCCAAAGCGGGACTTTAAAGCACGAAAGCATCAGTGATACACTTCACTCCGTTATGAATAGCGTTCTTAAGGCCTTGTCGTCATAAGGCGAGTACTGTAACACGATACACTAAAGAAGACTTTAATAAGTCAGCCCATGAGATTAAATAAGCACTTCACACTTTGCTTACTTCCAGTTTAAGTGAAATTTCCATTTACGATTTCTGTAGGCTTTGTGTTCTATATTTCGGTAATTTTACTTTAGGCGTTATTTTGCTATTGTACTTAACACATTTAATTATTCGTCGATTGTCCGATATAATAGAAAATATTAGGTATAGTGATAGTTTTATTTTTGCATTTATTATCTAATGTCAACATAACTATTTCCTTTTCGAGTTTTTTTAAGGTGTCTTAAAGGTTAGTCTATTTCAAATAATACATATTAAGCCTAGACTATATTCCTGGATATCAGACGGTGGAGCATACAAAGAAACCATACAACTCAGATGGTGCAAGATTTTTTCAAATTGTGATTTCATACAATCGTTTATAATTATGTATCATATTATGATTATAATTAAAATCAAGAACATTGACACTTTTTTAAAAACGTAACATGGTTTCGATAAAACGCGAAGCAACTTGTAGAAACATGCAGACACATACAATTATCCCGAACGAAAAAATGCAGAAAGCAGCCGCGACAGGCAAAGGCAAGTAACAATTGAACGGGACTATAAAGCCGCAAGTTGGTTTGACATTTATGTCTCGTCTCGTCTCGTCACAGATCGACAAACGAAGCGCCCGTGCCCGCCTGCCTCGAAATACCTTTGCACACGTGTGTCGGATGCCGAACCACTCTTGGATGATTCTATGTCTGCTTAAACTCATTTAAATCTTTATTTGACTTCTTTAAAATTAGCTCCTCACTAGATACATCTAACAATAGATAACAATTCGTAACAGACTAGCATGAAAGTATTTTATCTTAAATATCTATTAATTAAAACCACACCATTTACTGATGAAAGTTGATAAAATTAATCAAATTCATGATATTGTCACTTTGGGAAACATTTGTTCAGGGATCGATATTATGCAGTGTGTGATGAAAAAATCACCCACGTCCTAAAAATATGAATTTGGAACAACATTTTGATTTGGGCACTATTAGACATTACTAAAGCAAATGCAGCATTTACCTGTTTAAAATTAAAATTCAAATGTATAAATTTGTATACCAGATAGAAAATTGTTCACTGTAGTATTTAAAGGTAAACGGCACGCGACACCCCCATGAAAAGCCAGTCTCGGGTCGGCCGGCGATCGATACGTTCCGCCATTTTGAATTTTCCGACCAATGCCCGTAGCCATGGAAAGCGGTTGCTATGGCAACCCGACGCTGGCACTTGAAGGGGAAAGTGACTTGGGGAAGGCCTTTAACTATACATACAATAGGTATTGGTAGCTATGTACTCTGAACTAACAATATATTACTACAGACGGCAATAACGAATATAAATATTGAGTAATAAATTACAACATAATATTTTTATTTGTAATTTTTAATGTCTAACAGTTTTAAGTTAACACTTAAAGCTAAAAATATTTATGGAATGATTGCGATAAACAAATAATAAACAAAGTTTAAGTAACAAACAAATTTGTTGATTAAACTTAAATGAAAATTTATCATCTCATGGTATTGGCATCAAATAGTCCTAAGGCCAGTCTTCGTGTCCTAATCATAATCAAAGTGAGTGGTCATAATATTAGTCTATAGCGTCTTGGTATCTCAAATGTAATATCTTTTACTTCCACTTTCGGGAAAGAAGTTTTGTTTTAACTACCAACTCTTCTTTATTTTCCTTGTAAGATTTTAAATTAAATAGTATTTTTTTATTTTATTAAAATAATTTATTGATTCAGGCGTTAATTTGCGGAAATCCATTGTAGGCAAGTGATGGGTTAAAACTTTGACTGTCGTTTCAGCCGTGGTCGTGAAGACATCGTTGTTCTGAGGCTCCTCTCTTACCTGAAGATGCCCTGTGTAAGGACAAAACACGTCTCGTGTTGAATTGTTTCTCGATTTTTCGGGAAATTATAGTTGAGCGGGAATTGTTATAAAGATATTTTTAATCCATCACTTGTTTCATTTTAAGTTAATAATTAAAGTATGTTTGGTAGTATAAACGACGAAGTACTGACATTAACCCAAAATAGCGCAGTGATATACGTTCATAAAATGAATTTTATACATTTAACATAAGGTAGAAAATGAATAGTTTCAGCCTAGGCTGCCCGTTAAACCATCGTAGAGTGTTAAAAAAATCTTTTACCGCATTTTTGACAGTTAGCTTATTCCACTTGTAGAAGATTAAGATCAAGTATAGGAAAAGGATTATATTACCTATACAGTATGCTTACAAATCTATAAGTATAAGTTATTATCAGAATAATGGAAATTTTGCTCATAATGCTCTCACAAACACGGTGCACTTAATATTTTAACATCCGTTGCACCGTATAAAGCAAATTCTGAGTATTGTCTATTTCGCAGCAACGCAACACAATGTTTAGCCAACAGCCGCGCCGGGCCGCTCATTGGCAGTACCCTTTTATGCTTTTGCAATACTGTATGGTACAAACAACTTCCTCTTCTTTCAAGAGGCTCTTTCAATCCGCTATACGCTTGCTATACGCTAGTTAACATTGTTTACGTTCGTTTGGTGAGGCAGACACCTGCGACCTACCTGCGAGGTCGGCGAAATCTAACAAGCATGCTTTCGACAGCTACAGCGGGAAAAAGCGCTTTACTGTCTTTTTCGTGTTTTGCGAGAACCTCAAATTAGGTTTTATTTCTCCAGATAGTAGAGAATTGCTCCACAGTTCTCTACTGGGAATTGAGCGTATGATATTGTTTATCGTCATGTTTAGTTAAATATGACTACTAGTTGAACAGTATAATGAATACTAGTCAGTAATCTTCTTATATAAATAAACTAAAATGACTGCACTGATTTGAATAATTCTTATTTCAATGTTCTCGTGTCGGGATAAAGTTTGTATACAATTAAAAATAATTATAGATTTTTTGAAAGGTATGAAAAGAAACGTTGACTGATTAATAAGGAAATAGCAGTATAAAAGTAACGGGTCAGCTAGTACTTATAGAAAAGGCAATACAATGTTAAAAGCAATATATACCTACTTATATAAAACGCCATGGACCTCGATTAATTATCTTAATTAATTTAAGAATAGAGGCTAAATATAAAAAGTCAGATAATCATTGAATTTTTTTATAGAAATGCTTTTTCTATAAATAAATATTTTCAGACAGTTTTGTTTATTTAAAAAGTATGGTCTACATGACATATACCTCCTTGTAAATTTTAGAACTTGGTTGAAAATAGTATCTACTAGCTGAATGCAGAGTGATCTTTATCAATTCCTGGATTTTTATTAACTTGCCATTTGTCCTTAAATTGGCAAACTCAAGCTTACCACGCAAGAGGCAAAGTTGTTAAGGCGCTGAAAGTCGACAAGCATTAGATCTAGCGTTGAAAGCGCTGACTTGGTAAAACTGCTTTCGACTTTACAGTTTCCTGCGTTTGTTCCCGAACAATGGACTATAAGGCTGCGCCGGCGCGGCCGCGGTGACAGCCGATGCGCCATTCAAACCTCCAGCCGCACTGGCCCAGCTATTCGGAGCATTGTAATGCACAATGCTGGAAACGCTTACACCTCTATTCTATTTAACGTCTAATGCACAACATTTTGGTATTGTGAAACGAAACGTGTTAATAGAAATACCCAGCTTACAATAATGTAGTTATAGGCTGTGACTACATGTTTATCTCATAGAGGTCCAGTAAATTTACGTCGCTTTTGTTTGCTTTACCTAGCTACCTATTCATATGTTTGTCTTTTTAGCGTCACGAGTTTTTTTAATAATAATAATATATATAATATAATAATAAAAAACTTTATGGAAGGTGATAGAGGTCCTCAGCCCCCCCCCCCCCCCAACAGGTTGTCGTGGTGGGGGGGCTGAGTACCTCCCGGAGGCCGGGATAAGGTAACACCCAGAGGTTGGCGACTCTGGGTGCTCACACATGGAAGTCCGGAAATATTATTATGTTGCCCAAACCCGGGAAGAACGTGCAAAATGCCGCGAGCTACCGCCCCATCACACTGCTGTCCGCGACCTCGAAGCTGTTCGAGAAGCTCCTGCTCGCCCACCTGACTCCACACCTGAGACTGCGTGAAGAGCAGTTCGAATTTCATGCCGAACACTCTACGACGCTGCAGCTCTCCAGAGTACTGCACCACCTCACCGTGGCGACAAATAAGAAGGAACACACAGTTGCAGTACTCCTTGATATGGAGGAGGCATTCGACCGTGTTTGGCAAGAAGGTCTTCTGCACAAGCTGACGACGTCCAGCGCGCCCAGAAGAGTCCTGCAGGTGATAGCCTCGTTCAGGAACAGAAGATTCCGAATAGTAGTCTCCACCGAACGCAGAGCTGAAGCCGAAGTTCCGCAGGGAAGCTGCCTCTCCCCGCTCCTGTACGCGCGATACACCAACGACATCCCCGTCACGGAAGGAGCTGTCGCTGTACGCTGATGACGCCGCGTACTTCTCGTCGTCGTACAGGAGCCGATTCGCGATCAGAAGAGTCCAGGAGACCCTGGATGCCCTGCCAGCATGGCTTGAAAAGTGGCGGCTTACGGTGAACGCCCCCAAGACTCAGGCCATGGTGACACGCCACTCGCATCATTACCCACCACTACTCCACCTGGAGGGACACGACGTCAAATGGTCCAATCAGGTCACTTACCTCGCGGTCACGATTGATCGTGGCCTAAGCATGAGCACTCACTCAAGACCGCGCGATTCCTCTTGCGACCAGTGCTCAACTCAACGCTAGCATTGAGGACGAAGCTCGGAGTCTACAAGATCTACATTAGACCCCTGATTACCTATGCAGCGCCAGCCTGGTACGCACTGTTAAGCCCCACAGGCAAGAAGAAGCTGGAGGTGCTGCAGAGCGCCACCCCACGCCGCATCGTTCACGCACCACGCTACGTGAGGAATGCCACGATCGCAAGGGATTTGCACATGGAGAGGCCTTCGTGAGTCGCCTGGCGGGACCGATGATAAAGCGGGCGGATGCCTCAAGTGACGAACACCTTCGTGGCTTGGCACCGCTGCACGCTCGACCACCGGATGCCAAGGCTTATGCCCGAAGCCTAATCCCTCGGGAGACCTAGGAAGTGACCTGACGCCATCTAGAACAAGACACCATGCTAGCTGAACGCCCCAGGGCTTGATCGCAGCACTACCGGACGTGACACCCCCGGACTTTACTATCGGCTGAATACAGCCATTCCAACGACGCGCCCGTATTTACGGGCGCCGCAAGAAACCGCGGCCAGGGGGCACTGCCCCGATCCCGCGCCGAAACCCCCACAAGGGTTTAGTATGAACACACCACGATCTGGGTGCTCTTAGTACTGACTACAGAGGGGGAAACTACGAGGGACATATGGACGTCGTAGCCGGCGGTAGGCCAGAAGGGCCCGCCAAGCTGCGCCATGAGGGTCTTAGGCAGCAGGGGCAGGGGATCCCTGCTGTCTAACCATGAACCCTACGGGCAGTCGGCCACACACGCTATGGTCGCACAAGGAGGCAGGAGAGGTGGGTCCACTGCGCCTCTCTATGGAGGTCCTCCCGGTTTCGGTCCGGGAGACGTTGGTCGCAGGCGGGTGTCAGACGCCGCAACACAGGTACTGGCCCCCGCCTTTTTCTCAACAACCGGCGGGCGTTGTCGGAAAATTTTTAGTGGGTAACTGCTGGCAGTCGCGTCTGCCGGTGGTGAGTCCCACACCCCCTTTCGGTCCCCTTTTGGCCGGAAGGCAGTGCGGAAATGCATTTTGTTACCGACCGTTTACAGAAAACTAAGACTATTTCAAGACTACTTATATTATCAATAGACTTCAGTAATGTTGGTAATTATGCAATAAATTAAGTTTTTTCCAATTTACTACAAAATTCATGAATTTAATAGGTGTTTAATTCAATACGTGTCAGCCGTTTTTTATTTTACAGATTAAATAGTTACAACACATAAGTACACGCAATGATTAGTCGCTCTGAATCATGATAAACAAAGGACTAGATAACAAAATAAATTTGCGAAAGTCAATGACGCTTAAAGTTCTCGATAGAAATCGCTTACAAGTTACATTACACCCACAAGCACTACTAAAGGCAGAGTGGTGGGTCAATGACTTACCTCGACTTATTAGAGCTCAATTTGAAATAGCTACCCGTGATCGATGCGCCCACTGATTACATTTTCTGACATTTATTTTGCTCTTATACCGTTCCGCCTCGCGATATGGTTGGCTTTAAAGACTTTAAGATACGATACCTGCTCAGAAACTTTAAAAAGGGTAGCAAAAAATACTTCACAATAGCTTTACGGCCACTTAAATGTATTCTTATCTTTAGACTAAAAATGGTTAAGTGGTCAAATATTTATAAACCGATACAATGCAAGAGCTTTGTGTACTTTATTTAACATTTCTAATAAAGCTGAAAAAAGCTATTGATTACTAATAAACCCAAGGAGAAATATGTCGTGACAAATCAAAACAAGAAACACGAAGCTCTGACTTAAACATGAGACTTCATAAAAAGACCCTTCGGTTCATGCGAAAGTGACAAACGTAGCAAATCGTCAAACAATGCTATGAATAAGAGGACAGAACAACAATAGTCTTGCTGTATCGTCTGCGAGGCGTAATGTTATGCAGATTGCATTTAGCCGCGCGGGTGAGGCAGGCCGCGGCCGCACACGTGCGCTCGCCTCCAAAGATCATTGACTTTCAACTCACAGGTGTCGCTCTTGATGCCGAGCCATACTTGCCACTGAAACAGTACGGAGCCAGATTCTAAGATTCTCATTACCTACAAAAATATCCATTATCAGATACAGTACGACGTCGGATTCTCGGAGTCTTATGAGGTGATTTTAATACGTACTAATATTGATTCCAATTATATTAAAAGCAATGAAGACCCAGTTGTTATGATCAGCTTACAGTTGTCTTTCTTAATGCCTAGCCAAACTTACAACTGATAGAGTACAAAGCTAGCTTCTGACATTCTCATTACCTACCACAATACCCATTAGAAGAAAACAATTTGATACTATTCCCATACATGTATAAAACACAAATGAAAACCCAATTGGTATGATTATCATCTCAGCCCATCTTTTAAGAACTAAGGTGAGAGCTTGTGAATGAGTATGTAAAATGTATAACTCTAGTCTAGAGCGCTCGCTATTAATTAATAATTAATTATACCACAAGTTGTAATATGCCTACTTGTGATGATGATAGTAAGATTTCCATCGGGGAAGTAGATAAGAGACGAAAACACATAAAAATAAGATATCTATGGGAGTCCCCCCACCTAATGTTAACATGTCATAAAGTACACTGCACCTGCATGTACTGTGGCGAGGCTGTGCGAGGGTGACGTCATCGACCAATACCTCCCGCACAGAACTACAGACCTTATACGGAGCGGCGCCGGCGCATACCACAGACAAACAACTATACTATAGATCCTATCCTATTTCATAAAACACTCGCTCGCTCTGAGTGAACTCATCGTAAATAACGATTTATAACAATACGCTTAAGTATTTCATATACAATTTATGAGACATTTCGCACTCGAAGCGGTGAAATCTGATCTGAGTATGACCAGCACTGTCGATAAACTAACAAAAGACAGCAGTATAACTGATGCTGATTAGGTTAACCTTGTTAGAAGTAGGCCTATGGAAAACAGCTAGTCTGCTTATAATATCAAAATATTGGAACTGTTCAAACTCTTGCATTTGTCAACAATAATCTTATCTTTTTTTTATGTCGCACTCTCTAGAGTTACACACGCTTTTTGTCATTCATTATTTAAATTGATTTCATATAGTTGTAACGTAATTGTATTGAAGGAGATGATAATCGGTAGGACCAAGAAAAACTTTACTGCCACCCGTTAGTTAAACGTGATTCTCTTGCCCATTTGTGTGTGTAGGTATACCTTCGCCAAAGTTTTCTTCGATAGGGATGCTTTAGTTTTAGATATATTATTGATAAATATAACTAGGTTTACCAAAAAAGCAATGAAGTTCTTCTAGTTCAAACTTATGTGTAAAATGTATTAATTCTCAGCTGATTGAAAAATTAGTACTTTTCCTTTTACACCATTATCAGAGTCAGCTATACGCAGATGAGACAACCCTACAGCACTGGTTTTTTGTTTCTAACCCCGCATGGAAAGTCGACGTGTCCTTAAATCAACACTCATCAAGCTCGTTGATAAAAGAAATCAGTGCTTCGCATCGGCCAGGTTGCGCTCCATATTTGGCCAGAAAATGCACATTTTTATAGCCGAGCATAAAAGGCATAAGAATCCTATATGTATGCCAAAAGGAGCTATAAGAACTGCAGTTACCAAACATAGAGGATGAATCAGTAAAAACTTCTAATGAGGGAAAGATTCTATGGAAAAATATGGACATATTTTGATCTGGATTTTTTTTAGTAAATATTTATGAGAGCTCTCCATAATGGGATCGCGTGTATAATATAACATAAAATAGTCAGTGATTTTGCAAACTGCTGTTGCTACTATGAGTCACAAGATATTCCAAATTCGGAGGACTAATGTTTCAGATCATTTCCACCCCCGGGCTGTAGTCACACTACCTACTCAAAATGAAGTTTTGCATAATCAGTCGTATACAGCTGTTACTCTTAGACTTATGTAATTGAATCCGCCCAGGTTATAAAAGGAAGTAAGGTCATAATAGATGTTACAAAAAAAGTTTAAATAATTTACTTTTAGAATATAAATGAAGCGCCGAACACCCATAATTCCTAATTAGATCCAGTAAAACAATTCATTCCTAACTAGAAGCTAACAGAGACATGACAAATTCATCTTATCCTTGCACCTGAATTATTTTGAAGGCTAATAATATTTTATTGACATTGTAAAGAAATTCCTATTTATGTCATACTGCCCACGTACAGGCACTTCGTCAAACTATGAAATGTGCGATTTGTCTCCAACACGTGTGTGGATATCTGCGGTCAGAAGGTGCTAGTTATCTAGTGCAATTAGCCTCATTGTATTTAAGCTAAAATAGTATCTATTGCAGTGTGTTATGGTTTTCTTAGATATTACGGTGTCGCCTCGGACATGTTGCTTTTCAAATCAGTGTTATGTACCGCCAGTACGGCGCCTTTTTATCAACCTGTTACGAGCATACTCGGACCATTAGTCACTGACCACTGATGCCGAGCCAGTTGCTTTGAAATAGCTGATGTCACTATAATGGAACTATTAGAAGACGTAAGGAAACTTTTGTTCTTTTGACTTTATTTGTGTTGATACTTATACTTGATGTCTCGAGCTTGAAGAATATATAAAATAAATAAATAAATATTCTCTTACAATCACACCAATTATTTAGTTCCAAGTTAAGTATCATTAAGAACTTGTATTATGGATACTAAATAACGGATAAACATACATAAATACTTTTTTTTTTTTTGTAAATACATACTTAAGATACATAGAAGAACACCCAGACCAGAACAAATATTCATGTTACATATATTTACAAGTATTTAGTACAAATGTGAATGTTTATATGTTTGTTTCTTGATCATGCTCTAAGCTCGAGCGATGTTAGTGAATTATAGGGATCCTACCAATATATTAAGAGCCCAAGCCAACCTCACCTGTAAGTGGTGCACCTGCTGATCAACGGACGAGGCTCTGGTGAACATAAAAGTTCCCGGTAAGCAGCATTAGGCTCTCAACCTTTTACGTGGGACCAACAATATAATTGGCAAATTAGGGGCGTATAAGCTTAGGGTATAACCGTATAAGCTTAACCTTCGGGGAAACAGGCGTGATTTTATGTATATAAAACACGTAGTTTTACTTAGTTTCGTGTCAAATTTTTATGACTACTGAAATTAAATTTTGTATAAAAAAAATCTAGTTAGATTAAATCGTAATATAATAAACTGATCTTCTGAAAAACACTTGATTGTGAATCAAAAACATGATTCAGCATCCGTTGTTAAAATTTGGCGGCTGACTAGGTAAACATTTTTCCTTTGCAATAGGGTTAGATTAAGGTTGGAAATTCCGCAATTTTGGAACCCAGTTAAATTCATTATTCTATAGACTACGCAGACATATTTCAGAGTACGAAGCCAATATGAAGTAAATATTTAATTTGTAACTCAATGGTACATAATTTATATTTTAAATTTTCTCTGTCATTAAGAGACAACCTGTAATAATTTTAAAATATGCACAAGAAAACTGGTAATTTTTATTTTTTATAATTATTATAAAAGTTTGAAAACATTTAAATCTTTTCAATAAACGAGGCAATATAAAAACTTGAATGCATCCTATCTTCCTAATTTAAATTCCAACCTAATCCAGAAAATTATAACGACATCGAATGACTCGTCAGATTCTTTATGAAGACAAAACTGCCTTTATTATGGAAGGTTCCGTACCATTATTATATCACTGAGACAATTTGAGTGTATCGTGCGTTTTACGTATTTCTCGTAAATTGGTAACATATGCATTTTCTTTAAAAAGTCTGCACTTGATACCAATAAAAATTCTCAAAATACACCTATCTTGCTGGTTAATTGCTATACGAATCCCTAAAAATCATCTTATTAACAAATCTTTGAAAACTTGACGTCTCAGAGGCTTTTAAAACACAACAAAAAATACAAACGTTTCTTCAATACAAAAATGCACCTGAGAATGAAGGCGGATCCATTCGACTAATATTACGATTGGGGCAAGCGAAGCAACGCCGAAAACGCATCGATGTTAGTGTTCATTGCTGGTTTTTACGTTGATGAAAAGTTTCAAGACGTAGAGAAGGCAGAAATGAACAGTGATATTGAAGAAGTTATAGTGTAAGGAATCTCAGAAAGAGTGAGGAAGTCCCAGGTAGTGGTTATTAATTCGTTTAGTCCGGGACGCGCCCACGTTTTTTCGGTCGGCGGCCACACAGGTGCACAGTACTCCTAATTTACTATTCCGATGGGATACCGGGACTTTGGTACAGCAAGGTTTATGCCTCTTTGTTAGTAAATGTTCCGTGTCACTGTGTTAGATGGGCGCTAACACGAAGCAATTATCCAATCTACGGACTTATGTTTGTTGGCATCCATAATCATGACTCAGGATTTCAATACGTATAATAATAAATTCTTCATTTCAAACAGCACATTATGAACCGCGTATTCTTGCATATCCACCACGACAATGTGTAGTCGTTGTTGGCGCTCTAGAAAAAAGCCTTGTATTCTTCAAAAGAAGTGCTATTCGGCATAATTACGGCAGCGGTTTTTTATTAATCAATGAATAACTACAATTATTACAATGTTCTTTGTGTAATGTTTATTTGTGGTTGTTGCTCATCTCATTTTCATATTACCGGCAGAATGCTGATGTTATAAGGCTGTATTTGGGCTACTTTTTAATCCTAAATATAATAAAGATACATATCTACATATAACATTTATATCTATATATATACAGTCATAAGTCACCAGTCATAACAATAACCCGATAGTATTTTCTTATAACTTTAAAACAATATACCTACAGCGAAGAATATTAGTAGCAATTTATGAATACATAACAAAATTGATTAAGGTATGTGTCTACAACTAAAATATTTTGTAACCGGATTCGGGCACAAGACCGACTTATTTACGATCCAGCCAATTAATGACGTCCATATAATTGGGTACTTGCTATAAATTTGAGGGCAGTCCGCCCATTTGACAATTAGCCAGTCTGGCTGATAATAATATGATTAAGTTATCTTTGGTTTGTTTGAACAACCTAACTGACAATCTAGCAGATTTTACTGTTAATAGAGTTAATAGAAATATGTGATTTCTGGATTCATCAAACTATTAAAAGGCTGAAACGAATTTCATGTGTTATATTCGGAAAAAAATACTAAAATAAAATCGACTGAAAAAATAATCAAAATCAGGGGGAACAAAATAGAACGTAAATAAAAATTACACATATAAATTAGACATAAGATAATCCTATTCAAGAAAAACATAGCCAAACGTAACTAAGTCCCGCTCATATTATATTCAGACTTACACTTAAAAATAATCATATATACCTACGTCGTACCGTGCTGTGGTACACCGTAAAAGTGTCATCGGACAATGGAATGCTAATCGTCTCACGTAACTACGGGAAGCGTTCACTTACAAAGGCTGGACACCACTTCGGGCAAGCAATAAAGATGGCGCCATTTTGAATTCGTATTGTGGGCGCAAGCGCACGCCGCCTCGGGAGGTCGTATCCGGCGCCGGACATTTACATGGACGCGACTAGAATTTAGTACCCTATAGAAATCTGCCCAAATCTGTGGATTTGGATCTTGTGGTTCTTCTGGATTGTGGATTCTTAGAGTTAATAATAATTGTCATCTACCTCATATGTTAACTTTTCACTTTCTTCCTCGTAACAAAACGTATGGTCTCTATTAGCTTCATCATATGCTAGCATTATACCTACCCCGGTTGCCCTAGACTTAAGCATAGGGCCTAGGGTCTGCTCACTGGTTTAACCAGATTTTCATTTCAGTTATTACGTGGATTGACTGCCACCTGACCTTCGCAACCCAGAGGGAAACATAATTCTATAGTTAAATCAGCTGTCAGGATGTTAGAAGGCACTGGCATCCTAATAACGACTGCCATAGATGTTCTTGACAGCTGGGACCAACTGCTTAGTGTGATTTCCGAAATACAGAGCAAGTGATATATTAGGTCGGGGAAAAAGTCTTTTCGCATAACGTAGGTATAAACTTATTATAAATTTTTTTTGACTGTACTATTTGTGTCTGGCTGGTTTTGGTAACATTAAAAAGGTTCCATTATAAAGAAAAGAAAAAAATTAAAAAAGGTTTTTCCCGCTATTTTTCATTTGTTTTTCTCTCCGTAAAAATGAGTGAATCTAATGAAGAAATTCTATACATTTTAAAATTTTATTATAAAAAAGGCAAAAATGCAACTCAAGCAGTGAAAAAAATTTGTGATGTTTATGGACCTGATGCAGTGTCAGTAAGAGTAGCACAAATTTGGTTCAAACGTTTTCAGTCCGGAAATTTTGATGTTAAAGATGCACTTCGCTCTGGTCGCCCTGTTACGAATAAAATGGACGCCATTTTTGAAAGAGTGGAGCAAGATCGGCATATTAGTAGTTACGATGTAGCTGAAGAACTGGAAATTGACCACAAAACAGTTTTGACCCATTTGAAGAAAGCTGGTTATACAAAAAAGCTCGATATTTGGGTGCCACACGAGCTCACTCAAAGAAACTTAATGAACCGTGTACTCATTTGCGATTCATTATTGAGACGTAATGAAACCGAGCCGTTTTTGAAGAGATTGATAACTGGCGATGAAAAGTGGATCACGTACGACAAGAACGTGCGAAAAAGGTCGTGGTCGAAAGTTGGCCAGGCTTCACAGACTGTGGCCAAACCTGGCCTAACACGAAATAAGGTGATGCTGTGTGTATGGTGGGATTGGAAGGGCATTGTTTATTATGAGCTTTTACCGCCCGGCAAAACCATCGATTCTGATCTTTACTGCCAGCAACTGATGAGATTAAAGGAAGCAGTCGAGAGAAAACGGCCGGAATTGATCAACAGGAAGGGTGTGGTCTTTCATCACGATAACGCTAGACCACACACATCTTTAGCCACTCAGCAAAAATTAAGAGAGTTCGACTGGGAGGTCCTAGTGCATCCACCATATAGCCCTGACCTTGCGCCTTCAGATTTTCACCTGTTTCGGTCTCTGCAGAATTCTTTAGGTTCTGTAAGGTTGACCTCAAGAGAGGACTGCCAAAACTATTTGTCCCGTTTTATTGATCAGAAGTCCCAAAGTTTCTACAGTAACGGGATAATGTCTCTGCCCACAAAATGGCAGAAAGTTATTCAACAAAACGGTACATATATATTGTAAATAAATGTAAATAAACTTTGAAAAAAATGTCTTGACTTTTCATACAAAAATACGAAAAGACTTTTTCCCCAACCTATTATATGCACATAACTTCTAAGAGTTCTATGCCACCAGGGTTTGAACCCGAGACCCTCTGAATTTGAAGACAAGGGGTCTCGCCCTCGCCGCTCGAATGGTCTTATTAGTTTATATAGGTCAAATTTATTTATAAAACTTCCTTACGATTTGTAAAGGTGTAAAATTGCGAAGTAGTTACCTGTGTTTTTAACACTATTAATTGATCAGTCAGAGAACTAGTATCTATACAATATCATATGTTTTCATCCACCAGATATAAGCATCAGGGAGATATATTGAAACTAAAGCAGTCCTTCAAAGAAGTAAAGTTTTACTTAACATTAATTACTTCTTTAACTGTATAGTATTGAAATATTTATTAATTATATATTACCATAGTCACGTCTTCCTTAAAATAACGCAGTTGAAACCGCGAGCACAGCTAGTTTATAAAAATAAAAAATTAAAAAATGTCCACTGAAGAGGAGCGAGGCTGCAGAGTTGAGAAACGGAGAAATATTACCAACCAGCTTTAATGGACAGGCAGCCTTAGTCTACTATTCTTTAGTTGTCCGAAAGAGATTAATTTAAATAAGTGGTGGATGACCGTTTCGTTCCGTATTTTGAAAGCCAGTTTCAGATATGACTTGTCTTCAAGTAATTTTATTGGACATTTTGTAAAATTAAAACAGCAGGACACCACACATCAGCTGAGGCAGTACGCATTGGGCTCGCTAGGTGTCATAGTCTGACAAAAAATATCTAACCATCGCCATCTCTTTGACAGGTGTTTAGCTTTCAAAGAACTGAAGCAATAACCTTCGATGGTTATCGAAGTTAAAAGATCGTGTATATTATAAACTACACGAATTATCCTGACTTCTTTTCAATTTGTAGGCCTTACCCAGTAGGTAATAGTCTATCTTCATCTCCAACATTTCTTTTGAAACAAGCAATTAAGATTCAGAATTTTATCCTATAAGTGGTGCACGAACAAGTGCAGAATCAGCGACAGGTGGCCCCGCACGTGCCCGCTTGAATAAAACGCAATGAATGTCAAATGTCTCATCTGAATTCTAAAATGGAATCTTAAATATTATAAGCAACCTTCGACAAATAGCACAAAACTCATTTCCCGTCAACAGCTCCATACATACGCCATTACGAGTCGAGTGAAATTCAAAGATACTTTCTGATTCCATATCATTAAGATATTTATTGCGCTCGGTTCCCCCAACGTTTAATTTTAGCGACTATGCTTGGGGTCATAAAAGTTAGTTTCGACCGAATCTGTGCCGTTCCGGATCGAGGGTTAATTCGCCACCCTCTATGACTGCCTGACTTTTCATTATCGAGATGTTTTATTAAAGGAGGGCTGACGTCACGTCTGAGGGACGGGCTAGGGCTTTCTCACAACAATTATCACAGAAGATAGTCATGGATTTTATGCTATGTACTGAACAATCATATAATGTTTTTTATTATCTGCACCTCATTACTTAGACAAGAAAATACTTTCACCATCACCATAAAACAACGTCCCACTACGTAGGGGCGTTCTTATAAGAACTAAGCTGATGGGGTTCAAGTCATCACGAGGAATCAGTGCGATTCCGCGTGATGACTTCAATCACTCTGTCATTCTTGCTTTCAAGGTAGCATTAAAATGTGTTGACTATTTTTCTTTTAATTGTGTATGTTTCTTCAAAGATTCCATTTTTTATTTCATAAAGTCTCATTTGTTCTCTAGTTAGGATTCTATTGTTGATTGGAAAAATAAAAAAAATAAATTTCAACCCTACCAGAGAATTGCGTTTTGAATATTGCGTTACCAGCAAGGAGGGGTGTGCTGGCGGGAATGTTTACTCTCGGATTGAGGGTGCATATTGCATTCCTATACACTAGCAGAATGTTCAGCAAAGTCGCGTCCTTCTGCTTTATTGCAGAACGTGCTTTTATTTTCTTAATTGGCTAGTCTATTATATGTTTGTGATAAAAACTAAATTTATATTGATGTCATCACCTGGATCACCAGCACCCTAACGATTTTCTCTTATTGTCTAACAAACCATCGGTCATACTGTCTGAGGTAGTCAAATAATAATTCTATAAAGACTATAGTAATCCGGTTCGGTAACCTCATAAGTAGGAATCGACTG
Source organism: Musotima nitidalis (assembly GCA_949126915.1). Classification (NCBI taxonomy): domain Eukaryota; kingdom Metazoa; phylum Arthropoda; class Insecta; order Lepidoptera; family Crambidae; genus Musotima; species Musotima nitidalis. The sequence continues at coordinate 7,284,093 of OX421429.1, forward strand.
CTGTGAACTCTAATAGCTTTCAAATCTATCTTCAATCTTTATATATCCTCAGCAATGCATATGGCATCCCTAGTACTTAAAACAAACGCTTGTTCCGAAGCCAGGTGACGGCTGTAGCAAAGTCTGCTTAGTTTGAATATTATAATGACCATTCCAGCCTACTACCAGCCCTCGACTAGCGTGTGTGTACGGTTATGGATGTACAACACGAGAAGCTTCCTTCACTTTCTCAATGAATTATTAGACAGTGGTTACTGCTTCTCATTACGTATCAGGCAATTCAAATAAAGTTGAACAAAATACGAAAATTGCGCGATTTGACATTATTCTCCAATATAAACCCCATAACAATTATAAAACTCTTGCAATTATAACCAATGCGATGACACATTATACCATTCTAGGAGTCCCGTTCTGATAGCATAAACAGAGTGGTGTAGCGTGAATTACCACGAATCTTTGTTTGATAAACATCGCGGACAATGAGGACGCCACGCGCCGAATCTAAACAACGTTTCACTTCGCCGTTCATTGTGATTCACTGTCGCCGCCATGTCACTCGCTATTCAATCACCATGATGTCAACGTAAAGCTCTGAATTCAGCTATGGAGAACTGGCAAAAATTCGTATGGTGATGTTGTTAATTATACATTTGCCCGAAAGAAGACATAAGTACTTTTCATATGTTTCGGCATTATTACTACGCTCTACCTAACAGACAATGCAATCCTTAAGTTATAGCTGTCTATATCAAGATGGAATCGTGGTGTGGCATTACTGATCCGCATAAGTGCCATTTTACGGCACTGCTATAAACCCGGTGAAGTGAAATATGTACATAAGTTGAAAGAGAAATTGGAAGTCGGCTTAAGAGAGAAACGATGTACCAAACCTTTTCTTTGCAAGTTTGCACTGTATAGGGAAGATTACTAAAACGAGCGTGCGTTCAAAGTGAATAAATAGATGAGAGCTCTTCAAAACAGTCCCTGCGTCATTGAAAATCCTCAAACGAATTTTTTACCTTAGTATTTCCAAAAATGCGAATAAAAAGCAGAACCATCCCAGAAATGAGTACAATTAATTTTTTATAATGATTGACTTTTAAGACAAGTATTACTTTTACTGGTTTTTTTCACTGGATGTAGAGAATTCAGCGCAAAACTAATAGAATTAAAAACACACTAACAGCTAAGGCTGCTAAAATTAACGGTTACGTAAAAATACAAACAACAACCATTCAGAAAATCCTTGACGTCTTCAAACAACTTCCAGGCAACAGCACGAGGCTCTTTAAAAAGGGCGTGAAACGGTTTAAATGGTCGCCCACGCGCTTGTGATGCAGCTAACGTTTCAAGCGTCCATAGAATGCGGGCAGCAATTTCAGTGCCATTATGGTATAAAAGAAGATAATGATGCGCGCGAGTCATGTAGAAATTCTTTCTGTCAATTTATTCATATTTATGAATAAACTTTTTTCGATCGGGCTTATAATTTTAGAATGAATAATACAATGACTAGAGTTTATATTACATAATATTTAATTATGATGCCTATTAGTTCATTCATCATATCAGCCTTATAAAGTTCACAGCTAAACATTAGCCTCCCCAAGAGATTAGATTTTATTGGGGGTATCGGCCCATAATCACCACGCCTGGCAGGGTTGGTGTTCGCAGTTCAAGCCAGTACGCAGGATGACGCTGCTGCCCATCATTCGGTAGGATTTCACTTCGACTCTTAAGACATCCCGTGAGATGAGAGGGAGTGGCACTATTCTAGGTCGGTACCACTCGGCACCTATTAGTTCAATAATCGACTTTAATGTTACTGCTAGCGGTTCGACAGTCAAAGCCACTAATAACACTAATCATGGCGAAAAGATCGCAATCAGCACTGCGCTAGAGCCTTTAATTGTTCTTGTAATTGTAATATTACACAGTAGCATTTAATTTTATGCTAATAAACATTACTGTTTATTGGCATATTATGCTACTGTGTTAGATTCGTGTCAGAATGGTTGAAATATTGCAACATTACTGTTCTAATTTTGCTTGAATCAAAAAACATCGACGTCTAGCCATTTTATTATTTAACGAATGCAAGATCATTTATTTATATGGATTCAACCCATACTCTACTTAATGGACCCAGTGCGGATAGGCGGAGGCAGCAGGCCACGCATGGCGTCCTGCTGTAAAATGTTATTAATCCGCCTAATATTGCTTCTGATTTGGCTTTAAGACTACTTAGTTCACGTTCAAGAATAGAACCAACCCATAGCTAGGGTGTCGTAGGAGACGGCTAATGGTTACCCATCAGACAAGGCTTCCTGCCTTCCAACATGCGCCACCTAGCATTACGCTCAGTGCGCGCCGCATCGGTGCCTGGGGAGGTACCGACCGCTTCAGATGTCGCCTTTACAGTAGCAATACTAAAGACTATTACAGGGAGAGGTTAGTCGGTTCAAGCCCGAAATAGCCACACACACCGGGTGTGTGGTATGCGGGGGCATTAATTATCTCCCACCGAGGGGGGGTAGTTCCTTGTAGTTTTATGTTTTCTGGAACTCAAAAAAAAAGAAAAACCCTGTTCAGTAATTGATTCTGAGCTATATTGATAATACGTTATGCCACTCGAACAGATTCTAACAACTTATTAAAAAATCTGCACCGCATAGTTTCATCATGTTTGGCAGTTTTAATTGCCGCCAGAGTATTTCGGCACTGGAAAGATATGTTTTTTGGCATAAAACATGGCAATCTGCTTTTAACATTTTCTTAATTATGTGAAAAATCGCATAAAGTAAATTATATTGTAGTAAAAAAACTGGCTACTTCCATTCTAACAGGCTATTATTTAAACACCTAATGAAATGGCTTTGTGCCTTAACAATTCTGCAAGACACCTGAATCTCTTTCGTCGGGGATTTAAATTGTTGAATGTATTTTTGTACTCCGAAGAGGCGACCCATTGTGGTTCGTCTTTTAATACTATTTTGTGTGCCGCTTTACAATGTGTCCGAGACGGCGGCGGCGACTGGCGCGGGCGCACCTGAGTATTCGGCTCGGCCGCGGGACTTGCTCTTTATCATGACAAATATTTATCTGTGTTGTGGCGTACACAATCGTTTGTCGCCGGTTGTACCCCGAATTAGATACGTTTCAACAGTTACGTTTTATTTTACATTATTATTTAGATTTTTCTGAAAAAAGTATTTTGCAGGATTTAATCCTTAAGTATGTACAAATTATCGATATCAATATTCATGACGTAAAATGAATTGGGATATATAAATACATAATATGTTTTTGGACTTAAACGCTATTAATAAGACGTATAAATGTGCGACTACAAGGAAATCAAATTCATATTCATTTATTCAAGTTTGGCTCAAAAGAGCTCTTATGAACGTCAAAACTTAAAAACTAGCGCGCCCATTCACTGCGGGCGGGAGCTTGATCGTAAAAGAACGGGCAAGAAAATCGTCAAGGTTAGTTTTTTCTCCCGCCAGTTACAAGAATATGTACTTAGTAGTAAAACAATTTGACAAATCTACAAAAACATGTGTTCTGCAGTCACATGATTTAAAATAAAAGAAGAAAATAACTTTTTATTTTAAGTTATACGAGTATGAGTACGAATAAACATAGTAGACATGAGCAGACCAGTCCTCACTGGTGGCACCCGTTCACGAGTATGACGCATGAACCAGCCATCGTTTCGCTCAACCATATTTTAGGGAACGCAACGACCCGACGCATGACGCCACCACCGCAAAGACATTTGAGTGAGCATGACATACTCAAGCTACAGGATAAACTAATTTTAACAAAAATAACATTATATTAATTAAATGTGCTGCAAACCACAAATATTTTTGGTCTTATGAAAGATATCATTTACAGCAATTCAGTCTTAATATCTATATAATCATTTGAACAATACTATGCGTTCCTAATCAAAAACATCATTTAGGAGAATGATAGGACAACAAAAATTGTGTGTGCAGCTATCAGATTAAAAATAATATTAACTTATCTCAGTTAGCTAAATCTTTAATTACCTACAAATAAAAATAGTAGACAAGAGCAGACCAGTCCCCACAAGCAGCACTCGTTCACGAGTATAAATTATTAATTTATTAATTATTATTAATTTATATAATATTATTATTAATTTATCTTACTAATTATATCAATCAATACTTTAAAAGTATTTTCTTTAGTAACAGTAGCATCATTAAGGCAATAATTGTAATAAAAAAGCTATTGGCGCAAATAAGTTTTGTTCTCGGATTATTTTACATTAATTGTCATATTTTATTTATACCGTTAGGCTGTGTAGGGTCTTAGTCCGCAAGGTCACAAGAAACAATAGAACTTCAAGTTATCAATGAAAAATACATAACAGCTGTAATACTTCAAATAAGATTCACCAGCGCTATACGCTTTACATAATGTCCAGGAATATTTTATGTAGCCGTTGTGTTTGTGTATACCGGCAAGAAATGCAGCGGTCACTTATGTTTAACATCACGGCCGCCCGGTAGCGGAGGCTGCGCGGGCGCACAGTGCACGTGTGCTGCATCAACTTCCATTCCTGCCCTTTGCACATTCATAAACAGGTGAGATAATAATCTGTAACAAAGAAGTTTCTTTTCCGCATCCAATACTTTGTACTGAATATTTGAGTACAAATTTATTATTATACTTATTAATAAACAGATCACTTCCTTAAGTACAGCGAACACAAATAAATATGTCGGCTCCTAATGATATTTAACAAACGCATATGAAAGTATACGGTACTGCGATACTTGTATCAAAAGAAATAAAACAAATACTTATCTATTTTGTTTTGTTTATTCGATAAAACGCAGGGATTTATATTAAACAATTCAAAAAGGGAGTAATAACAAATTTATAAAAATTAAGAAATAATAAATAAATAAATAATAATAATAAATAAATATTTCTGACACTTACACCAATTATTTAGTTCCAAGATAAGTATCATTAAGAACTTGTGTTATGGATACTAAATAACGGATAAACATACATAAATACTTTTTTTTTGTAAATACATAATTAATATACATAGAAAAACACCCAGACCAGAACAAATATTCATATTTATACTCACAAATATTTGTCCTGTGTGGGAATCGAACCCACGACCTCAGGAGTGGAATGCGGGTATACTCGCCACCACGCCATATCGGTCGTCAAAAATAAGTCGCGAATTGTAAATATAAGTATTGGGGAACCAACCAATCCGGTCGTTTGCAGTCAGCAACAGCATTGTCGAGAATCTCGAGTCGTCGTCCATCGTTGTCACAAGTAGATCACAAGTTTGTGTTACAGTGTACTCTAGCGTTAAAAGGTGTAACAAAATACTTACAAACATTTTGCTTTGACTACTCTACGCTAGAGGGCCCTACTTTCCATTAACCACCCAGCCTATTTTTTCTTCTCATATTTCTATGCCATAGACAAATCATTTTTTTGTGGTAGCAACACTACATGTGTATAAAAGCATTCGCCATGTTTTAAAATGCTCTCACTTGATTGGTCATTCTCAATAGGCTCCCTGCGCAAGTTGACATGGCGCGTTTAACATCGGCCATCTTTAAAGTGTTCTGTGAAACGGGGATTGGAGTTAATAAATTTATCTCGCTGCATCGCAGCGATCTGCTAACTAATATATCAGGTAATTGTTGACTCGTTAAGTATTTGTTATAAGTTTGCGATTTATAATTCTATTTGCACTAGGTATCTCCACGTTATGCTATTGTGTGTAATGTGGTCGTTTTATCGGTGCTATATTAAAAGGGTACACCCATTCGGAAGCACTAATTCCTTTCTGTTTTCGTTAGTTACGTGACCCAACAATGCTTTTTTGTAAAAGTATATTATGTTGAATTTTTAAACCTTAGTGCTAACCTAAAACTTTATTTCAGAAATTGGGTGAATGAAGCCGGCATAATGTATCTCTACAATTTAACATTGCAAGGCGCTACAGCCATTACGCATGCCGTGCATGGTAACTTTTCTGGCGGTAAACAGCAGGAAATAGTTATATCACGTGGTAAAACATTAGAAATTTTACGGCCAGATCCTAATACTGGCAAAGTGCACACTCTCATGAAAATGGAAATTTTCGGCATAATTCGATCTATGATGTCATTTCGATTGACCGGAGGAACTAAAGGTGAGTGAACTTACTATATTAAATACATAGTTACATGTCAATGGTCCTTCTAACCTTAAAAAATGCATTGTCTTGCTCCATGGTTTAATATCATTTAAACAATGGGTTAACTAGATGCAAAGAATGAATGCCAACATGTCGCACTCTTCAATCCACAAATGAATGTTGGGATGTATGATGCTTGGCACAATTGCCCTTTAAATTATGTATTGCAGTCACATCACATCCAAATTCAATTATTAGCGTCCAGCCAATTGTGAGACGCACTAATGTTATAAAATCTTTTGTTTTAAGATTACATTGTAGTTGGGTCAGATTCTGGTCGAATAGTTATACTGGAGTACATCCCTGCGAAAAATATATTGGAGAAAGTTCACCAAGAAACATTTGGAAAGTCGGGATGTAGGCGCATTGTACCTGGACAATACTTGGCCATTGACCCTAAAGGAAGAGCAGTTATGATCGGTAAGACTTCTTTCAAACTCAATTGTGCACTTAGTCTATACACTAACTCTAAGGGATATGCAGTCAAGTATCCATGATGAAGTGCAATTAGCTGATTTAAGGATAATAATACTATTTTATAATCAGCTAGCTGCACATGCTTTAAAAACAATTATCATTATCTTGTCTAATTTATTGACATACGCAATATTAATATTACAGGTGCAATAGAGAAACAAAAGCTTGTATATATTCTAAACAGAGATGCAGAAGCCAGGCTCACAATTTCATCGCCACTTGAAGCTCACAAGTCCAACACCTTGGTGTACCACATGGTTGGTGTTGATGTTGGGTTTGAGAATCCTATGTTTGCCTGTTTAGAAATTGATTATGAAGAAGCAGATTCCGATCCTACTGGTAAGCCTGTTTTCTAATCTAAAGTAGTGCAAAGCCAAACTTTAAGCTATAAAAACCCTAATCATGACTTAACCAATTAAATTAACCAATTAAATAAACAAAATCCTGCTTTCATGTAACACTTCACATGTTTGTGATTATTATGAGGTCCGTGTTTCTGATTGGCAGTGACGTCAAATCCTCCTTGTATGAAATTTTGTATGACATCATGCTTATATTTTAAAAAGGAACATGTACTTATGTATTATTTTATTTTTTTAGGTGAAGCTGCACAAAAAACCCAGCAAACATTAACCTTTTACGAATTAGACTTGGGCTTAAACCATGTTGTCAGAAAATACTCCGAACCTTTAGAAGAACATGCCAATTTTCTTATAACAGTACCAGGAGGCAATGATGGCCCTTCTGGAGTACTTATTTGTTCTGAAAATTATTTGACGTACAAAAATCTGGGTGATCAGCATGACATCAGGTGTCCAATTCCTCGAAGGCGTAATGATTTGGATGACCCTGAAAGGGGAATGATTTTTGTCTGCTCAGCTACGCATAAAACCAAGTCGATGTTTTTCTTTTTGGCACAAACTGAACAAGGAGATATTTTTAAAATTACAATAGAGACAGATGATGACATGGTAACTGAGATCAAACTAAAATACTTTGACACAGTCCCAGTTGCATCTTCAATGTGTGTACTGAAAACGGGATTTCTGTTTGTTGCTTGTGAATTTGGAAACCAGTAAGTATCATTATAATAAACAAATTTTCTGCATGTCAATATGTGAGGCAACTTATTTGTCTACACTAATGACACATGCAAGATAAACTCTTCTCTGAACCAAGGTCAGCCTTTTTATGAGGTATGTGCACACTGATATGAGATGCACATTCTAAACTTTTCAATGCAAAATTTGTCAATTTATACAAATAAATAAATGGTCTGGTGTCTTATCAAAATATTTTCTTTATTTCAGTTACTTGTACCAAATTGCACATTTAGGAGATGAGGATGATGAACCAGAGTTTAGTTCTGCTATGCCTTTGGAAGAAGGGGACACATTTTTCTTTGCCCCAAGACCCTTACGAAATTTAGTATTGGTAGATGAGCTTGATTCTTTATCTCCAGTATTAGGTAAGTAAAATTATCAAAACAATAATTATACTATATAAATGGATTATCATAAAGTGTTTTACAAATATTGAGTAAATTTCAGCTTGCCATGTTGCTGATTTAGCTGGAGAAGATACACCCCAAGTTTACTTAGCATGTGGAAGAGGACCTAGGTCATCCCTAAGAGCTTTGAGACATGGATTAGAAGTAGCTGAAATGGCTGTTTCTGAACTTCCTGGTTCCCCTAATGCTGTATGGACAGTCAGGCGTCACAAAGATGGTATGTTAATCTGAGAATGAATATGAGAGAAAATATTGTATTAATTTCTCAAAAATTATGAGTAAAAATAAATGCAGGAGCGTAATGATTATACCATTGGTCCGTGTTACTGATATACTGTGACGCTACCATAACCACTTATGAGTGCTCCTTTTTTAAAACAAATTACTAATAAAACCCTGGTTGTTTGTCATACATAAACACCAGTGGTTTTTCTTTTCAGGATCCTCTATTGGGCGATGAACAAAATGAGATGTCCGACAAAGGCACAGGTAGGCAACCACGTCCACACGTATCATCAATGGAGGCTGTCATCAGGAAGAATTAACTTTGAAGCTCTATACATATTATAATCTCATTTTACCTTGTATCTTTTCTTTGGTTACAGAGGAATATGATTCTTACATCATTGTGTCCTTCGTTAATGCTACACTTGTATTATCTATTGGTGAGACTGTTGAAGAAGTAACAGACTCAGGGTTTTTGGGAACAACGCCGACCCTAAGTTGCCATGCTTTAGGCAACGACGCTTTGGTACAGGTGTATCCTGACGGCATCCGCCATATCAGATCCGATAAACGTGTCAATGAGTGGAAAGCACCAGGAAAGAAATCTATCGTCAAATGTGCTGTCAACCAGAGACAAGTAGTAATAGCTTTAACTGGTGGTGAATTGGTTTACTTTGAAATGGACCCTGTAAGTATACTTCCTATTTGTCTTTTTATTGTCGACGTCTTGCGTAAGACTGCTTTCGGGTGGTCCTGCGTAAAAGTGGTGCGTAGCTGTATCAATGCAGTGATGGGCCCACAACGTCGTAGATCATACCACCCTCCCTTTATGGTAGAGGGTGGACTCGGCATATTCCATAGCCAAGCTGGAGTCTGTCAGACCGTGAAGGCGGCAAAACCATGCTGTGAACAAACATTAATTTGTACTGTAAAAAAAATCCTTGTTATTATTTTGGTTATAATAAATCTATATTTTGCAGACTGGGCAACTAAATGAATATACTGAAAGAAAGAAGCTTTCCACTGATGTGTCTTGTATGGCATTGGGGTCTGTTGCTACTGGGGAACAGAGGGCATGGTTTTTAGCAGTTGGGCTTACTGACAATACTGTTCGAATTATATCATTGGATCCTTCGGTAATTATATATTTTTAAATGACATACATTTAGTAACATAATTTTTGTGATGATAAAAGGACACCACTGAATTTTGATTATAAAAACCCAAAAATGCGTTATTCTAAAATTACTGAGTGATTGTTACTTGTAATTGTATTTTTATAAGTAAAATACGAAATAAAAAGTTTAAAAAATCTTGTTTTAGGATTGCCTTTCTCCAAGATCAATGCAAGCATTACCAGCTGGCGCAGAATCACTTTGTATTGTTGAGCAACCTTTTGAATCTGGAGCAAAATCTGCATTACATCTCAACATAGGGCTTAGCAATGGTGTCTTGTTAAGGACTACCTTGGACTCTGTCAGTGGTGATTTGGCTGATACAAGGACAAGGTATTTATTTACCTTGCTTATTTAGTGTTTTTATTTTGTTAATCAATGATGTAAATTTATTCGCTCCGTGTTTCATCTGAAAAACATTGAAGAACCTTTAACCAGATCTGAGATTTTGTGAAATTTATAAGTAAAGAAATTTCATCCTAACTAAATAATTTATAGAAACATTTGTATTTCAGGTATTTAGGGTCGAGACCAGTGAAATTATTTAAAGTAAGAGTTCAGGCTGCAGAAGCTGTGCTTGCTGTATCATCGCGGACATGGCTTGGGTACCACTATCAAAACCGTTTTCATTTGACACCACTCTCTTATGAATGTTTAGAATATGCTGCTGGATTTAGTTCAGGTAATTAAATATATACTTATGTTCTAGTTTAATTATGTATTGTTCGACGAATTGCGAGGTGATGCTTTCGGGTGTCGCCTTGTATAAGTGGTGCGTAGCTGTATCTATGCAGTGATAGGCCTACGTCGTCGTAGATTATATCACCCTCCCTTTACGGTAGAGGGTGAACTCGGCATATTCCATAGCCAAGCTGGAGTCGTTCAGATTCTGAAGGCGGCAAAACCATGCCGTGAACAAACTTTACGCTAAAGAACTGTAATGTAATACTATGTTATGATTTTTCACAAATTTACTGTACTTTTTATTTTCTAGAACAATGTGCTGAGGGTATTGTAGCCATTTCTTCAAATACTTTAAGAATCTTGGCACTTGAGAAGCTTGGTGCTGTATTTAATCAAACTAATGTACCACTAGAATACACTCCTAGAAAATTCGTTATCAACTCGGACAATAATCACATTATTGTGCTGGAAACTGATCATAACGCCTACACTGAAGAAATGAAAAAGCAGAGAAGGTAAAATAATTAGTTTAAAATTGCGTTTATTTACTGTTTTCTAGTTAGTTCATATAAATTCGAATGATGACAAAATTACACACTTCCTTAATTTTATGTAGAAACCCCTGCAGTACTGATTGCTTTTAATTCTTATATATTTTAGTACCTCAATTAGTGAAAGACTAATATAAAGCTATTTTTAGAGTTCAAATGGCACAAGAAATGAGAGAAGCTGCTGCTGGCGGAGGCCCTGATGAGCAACAGCTAGCCAATGAAATGGCGGATGCTTTCCTTTCGGACATATTACCTGAAAGTGTATTTTCGTCTCCAAAAGCAGGAGTTGGTAAGTGTAATTTACAAATTATTAAAGCTGCCATGTTCTCTGGGCAAGAGCAGATTTTGCTTACAAGCAAACTGTCTCTAATCGAATATGGCTATATCAAATCCCTGCATTAATCCCAAATGATATCTTCTGGTACATTTGATTCAAGTATGGGAGACATAATAATTGTCTTAAGAAATACTAGTTTCACTACTATAAAAAAACTACAAATATTATTTTATTACTGTCAGTGGTTTTGTTAAAAGAAAATAAGTACTGTACATTTTTTATATGAAAAGCATTATAAATAAAATTTACTATTGTTTTCTTTTGTGTAGGTATGTGGGCATCACAAGTTCGTGTGGTAGATTTATCAGCCGGTGGAACTGTATTCAAACTGCCTCTGGAGCAAGGCTCTGCAGCCACGGCAGCTTGTGTGGTGCGCTGGGCGGGTGCAACCGGAGCCTCCAGCGGGCCGCATCTGGTGCTAGCGGTGGCTACTCATGCGTTGCTTTCTCCGCGTGCTTGTTCAAGCGGATCCCTACATGTATATAAGGTTCGCAAAATGCTAGTAAATACTTAGCTGAAATGTAATAGCAATCATGAGCACCTTGTCATGATGAAGAACATGATGTTCACATGACAATTATATCATCACCATAATAATATAAATGTGTCAATATCAAACATTTCTATGATGAAAAAACCATTCGCTCCTAAATTTCTTCTGAATTTATTTGAAGATTACTTTAACCAGATCTGAAATTCACAAAACTCAAGTTTACTTTGCTCATCTTAGAATTTTGTCTACATTAATTTGAATGTGTTTTTAGATTTACAACACTGGCAAATTGGAATTGGTTCACAAAACACCTGTAGACGAGTATCCTGGGGCGCTCGCGGCCTTCAATGGGAGACTCTTAGCAGGCGTCGGGCGGATGCTGAGGCTGTACGACATGGGACGACGAAAATTATTGCGTAAATGCGAAAACAGACACATCCCCAACCTAATCACAGACATTAAAACTATTGGCCAAAGGATATTTGTAGCAGATATTCAAGAATCAGTATTCTGTGTTAAGTACAAGAAAAGAGAAAATCAGCTGATTATATTTGCAGATGACACAAATCCTAGATGGATAACAAATCAATGTATTTTAGATTACGACACTGTTGCTATGTCTGATAAATTTGGAAATATTGCCATTATGAGATTGCCACAATCAGTCTCTGATGACGTTGATGAAGATCCAACAGGAAACAAGGCATTATGGGACAGAGGTGAAAATAATTTCTTAAAGAAAATAGTATTAAAAAATGGGCTGTTAACTTATAAATAAAGCTTAAATGTAGTGCTCACGGTTAAGTTTTAAATACAGTTAGTGTGATTTATTATTAACCACCCTAAATTTCAAATGATGATACTAAGTTATCACACATGCTAGACTTATGAAAATTAATGATTCTATGAAATTATCTGATTTCTACTAAAAAATATGTTAAGTGATATTCAAATTTTCATGTCGAACTTAAGTTTTTATTATTTTTAGGTCTACTTAATGGCGCCTCACAAAAGGGAGAAATAGTAGTTAACTTTCATGTTGGTGAAACAGTGACATCATTACAAAGAGCAACTTTAATACCTGGCGGTTCGGAAGCTTTACTCTACGCGACTGTCAGTGGATCCTTAGGAGTACTATTGCCTTTTACATCCAGAGAAGATCATGATTTCTTTCAGCATCTAGAAATGCACATGAGAAGTGAAAACTCGCCTTTATGTGGACGTGATCACCTTTCGTTCAGAAGTTACTACTATGCTGTAAAGGTAGTTATCTATTGATGTCATATTTTTTACTGTATCATATTTTTCAACAGTAAGTCAACAGTCTCTCGTCTTCTGTGAGTGACTGTGTTACACTGTTGGCAGATTAGCGCGTATTTGTAGAAGCGTTTGTGTCTACCGTTATGGAGATAGCTCGCTGATTCTGTGCGCGCAGTTCTTGAGAGTCGGAAACGTCTTGTCTTCGACATTTCTGTAGTATTTAGAACAGACATTTCTTCAAATTACAGAAAAACCCGTCAATGAAAATTTACCAACAGAAAACGCATATTAGGCAAGATAGGGAAATTTCTATCATACTTAAAAACACGCTAAACATATGTTTTAATTATTTTCTCAAGTTCTCATTGCACTTATTTTCTAGCAAAAAAATATTTTGATCTGTAAAAAGAAAAATTATGTTTTGCTATTTTTAAATTGTTTCAAGCATGATTAATAATGACATCTAAAACCCTTTACAGAATGTGATTGATGGAGACCTCTGTGAACAATTTAATTCTTTGGATCCAGCAAAACAAAAAGCTATTGCGGGAGACCTAGAGCGAACACCAGCTGAAGTTTCTAAGAAACTGGAAGATATTAGAACAAGATACGCATTTTAGTCTTTACAAAAAGTGCGTATCGCTTCTCATAGGAAACTCATAAGAACGCTGTGTCGCTAATTTTAATTTTAAGAATAAAGCATTAAGTTAAAAAAATATTTTTATTTTCGTACCAACCTAATCATCGTCCAGTTTTCAAAAGCCCAAACAGTTTTCGTTCGTAATACGAATAGATATTCGTATGACGAACGATAGACCTATCGATAGTAATTGATCCATTTTATAATTTTTATCGAAACCAACATTTTCACCATCACCAGTTTCAGGAAAAAAATGTACTGGCTAGTCTGGTGAACCGTTAGCGTCAGAACCCCTGGACCAAGTGAGATATTTTATGTTTGGAGACTATCAAGGTTCAATACCTTTTTGATACTATTTCATACCTAAATTAAATTATCTAGTACCTCGACGAGCAGTGAAAAAACATGAAAAGAATGTGGCCAGACATTCTGACGTCAGGTTGTCTGGACCATATTTTTTTCATATAGTTAGAGACAATATATCTGAATTATTTATTTGTAGATTTTTAATACCTTAACATATATATTTTTTTTAAATTTTATGGCGTCCCAGAAAAAAGTTACGGATGAATGAAATTATACTATATGCATTCTCACTCTGAATATGGGGTCATGGGGGTCCCTCCCCCTGGGCTGGTGCAAAGACTTAGGAGGACCACTAATTGAACGTAATGATTTTATTCATATTTTTGTCAAAAAATAATAAAACATATTTAAAATTGTTTCTGCAAGTTCATTAATTTCATGAAATGGTAAATAATCAGTTTCTCATTATTCTAGTGCGTGTGTTTTACTGAAAGGCGGCTTCGTGACTTATGCCTACTTATATATTTTTTGCAGGAGGGAGATTAAAGAGCATTAAGCTTACTAACATAACCTAAGATCTTAGATAAATTCAAACAATGAAATCAAGTGTATCGTCGTGACCACACTGATTTTAATGCTCTTTAAAATAATAAGAGAGCCACCATTGATCTGATCTTATTTTAATTTAAGACATCGATAATTATAAGCCTTTTTTTATATTATATGTATACACTACTTGTCAGTGTGGCGACAGCAGAAAGATATTTTTCTACGTAGCGCAGAATTAAATCGTGGCTAAGAACTTCAATGGATTCTCCTCGTTCATAAAAACGTACTCATTGATGTAAAAAGGCGTTTCGGAAAAAACCGTAAATAAAAAATTGATTTTTTAATTTAAATTCATGTATTTTGTCTGTTTCTATTTTGTTTGTTAAAAACCCTTGTTAGCCCACCTCTTCACTATTGCAGTGTTTTGCGTCATACTACCCCTCGACATACCTCTAGCTGTTATGACAAATCATTCACCTTGTTTATGGATTATAAATATTGAAGATGGCAATACGTACGTGTGTAAGTACAACTAATTATGTGTTAAGTTTTTTAAGTGTACAGTAAAGAATAAATATTTGCAAGTGCAGTACTTACGTACATTTAGAAAATACGTACTTTTTACTTATATTCAGTTAACAAAGTATCGGGAATGAATGTTTTGTTTATAGTTAAAAATTAAAAAAAACGGTTTTTTTTGTTGTTGTTAGATTGGTACAATTGTTCCTCATTTTGGCGCGGAGTTTAAGTTTCTTGTGTCATTTATATTAAAAACAGTGCTGTTTTAAGTTTTATAATATCTAGTGTGTATTGTAATGGACAAAAACATCGAACAAAGAGTTTGTCTTAAATTTTGCATCGTCAATGGAATTCCGTGTTCGGAGACACTGATAATGTTACAGTAGGCTTACGATGAATAGACTTTATCAAAAACACGTGTCTATGAGTGGTACAAAGGGTTCAAAAACGGTCGAGATATGATGGAAGATTTGCCTGGATTTGGTAGGCCTTCAACGTCTGCAACTGAAGTTCCTATCGCAAAAGTGAAGGAAATAGTGACTGAAAATCCTTATTCAAGTTTGAGAAAGATGGCCACCGAACTTTCTGTATCTCACGATTTTAACTAAAAATAAATAGTTTGGGTATGAAACGTGTTGCTGCCCGGCTATTACCAAAAGACCTGAATTTTCTTAAAAAATTAAATCGCATGAGAGTTGCTGAGGACATGCTAGAACGAGTCAATACCGACCCAACAATTATGAAACACGTTGTTACTGGTAACGAGACGTGCAAACTAGACCAACAACTGAACCAAAACCGAAAAAACCACGTCAAAGTCTGTCAAAAGTCAAAATCGTGTTGACTGTTTTCTTTGACTATCGCGGTGTTGAGCACTCGGAATTCTCGCCGGAAGGTCAAACGGACAAATAAAGAATATT
The DNA here is from genome assembly GCA_949126915.1 of Musotima nitidalis. NCBI lineage: Eukaryota > Metazoa > Arthropoda > Insecta > Lepidoptera > Crambidae > Musotima > Musotima nitidalis. The sequence continues at coordinate 7,299,995 of OX421429.1, forward strand.
ATTTGACCGTTATGCGGCGTTTAAGAGAACAAATTCGACGAAATAGGCCAGATTTGTAGAAAGATAATTCTTGGACTTTGCACCACGATAATGCGCCTTCGCACAAGGCCATCATTGTGAACGAATTTTTGTCCAAACACTCAATAAATACCATCGAGCAACCACCATATTCACCAGATATGGCTCCAGCCGACTTCTTTATTTTTCCTACACACAAATTACCACTTCGTGGCACCCGTTTTCAATCAGTAGAAAAGATAAAGAAGAATTCAGGTTGAGAACTGACCTCAATTCCGGAGAACAGAAGAAAACAAAATGATTTCATGATTGAATTATTCTTTGGCGTAAGTGTCAGAAACAATTTTCTGAAGGGGCATACTTTAAAGGTGATAAAAATAAATTTTGATGAAATGAATTTTGCGTATTATTGATTTTTTCCCGGTACTTCGTACTTAAGTTCTTAACTTGACCACGACTATGTGACCCTCTCCTGGCGCCAAAGCTGGATCCACCCTTGGTGTGGATGTATGGATGTTTGTTACGCAATCACGCCAGAATAGATAATATTCTGGAATAATATTGAAGCTACTTTTTATCAAATCACACTAATGAGCCCTGTCTTGAGCCATCTTTATCCAGTCATACATAATAATATATTATGTATACTGCAAATTCAATAGCAATTGAATATTTGTTTTTTACCTAAAAAAAATTCTTCATCCGTAACTTTTTCCTGGCGTCCCATAAAATTGGAAAAAAATATATATGTTAAGGTATTAAAAAGGTATTAAATATCTACAAATAAATAATTCAGATATATTGTCTCTAACTATTTGAAAAAAATGTGGTCCAGACAACCTGACGTCAGAATGTCTGGCCACATTCTTTTCATGTTTTTTCACTGCTCGTCGAGGTACTAGATAATTTAATTTAGGTATCAAAAAGGTATTGAACCTTGATAGTCTCAAAACATAAAAAATTTCACTTGGTCCAGGGGTTCTGACGCTAACGGTGAACCAGCGTTAGCTGCCTTACCACTGAAGCGGAGCGGAGAAATGGACAATTAACCAATGAGATTTCATAAAATCATCGCTTCTCCTGTCCGCGTTTTAGGGATGACGATTTTTTCTGAAAAAGATCGATTTGAATCATAATATGATAAATCGATTCATAAAAAAACCGGTGTGCGTGTGGACTGAGTGATCTTTTCAAAAAACTCATCCAACCACAACCAAATTATAAGAGGATTTAGGAAATAATTGTGAAAACTTCATAGTAAGATAAAAAAATTGTGAAACATAAACAAAGAAAGTTAGAACTAATTAACTGGATCACTCAATCTGGACACCTGAAGAATAAGCCATAACGCATATCCAAGAATATACAATCTATGTGTTTATGATTTGCATTTGAAATAATTGTGAAAAATTTGTGAAAGCTGCTTAACAAATTTTCGATTCGTTTCAATGACACGTTTTCGATTTAGAACAGATTTTAAGGATCACTCAGAATGCACTATGTTCAGTTGAGTGATCTTTTAAAACACCACCTTATACTGCAAAATTATGAAACAATGTCATGTTTATTATAAATTAGGCTTCTGGGAAAATTTGTGAAACAAAGATCGTGACTGACATCTTACTGATTTAAGAGAAAATGAAAATCTTATTTTTTTCGATCGTCCCAACTGAGTGATCCTTATCTTGAACTTTATTTAATAAACCGCAACTTATAGGTAGAAGGTAGGTAAAATGTAAGTATATGTCAAAATGATATAGTAAATACACTCTAAAAACGTGTTTAAAAAAAAATTCCGAAAACTCTCGGTACTCAAATAAACCGATATGGTCACCCTACTAAACGTTTTCCTTCAGAATTGTAAAAAATTAGATATCTTTTAAAATATATCACTTACAGGGACGATCAGTTCGTTAGATTTTAGAGCAACATTTTTCACAATTTCTGAGGTCACCTATAAGTTGCGGTTTATTAAATAAAGTTCAAGATAAGGATCACTCAGTTGGGACGATCGAAAAAAATAAGATTTTCATTTTCTCTTAAATCAGTAAGATGTCAGTCACGATCTCTGTTTCACAAATTTTTCCGTTCTTGGCTCGCATTAGGTTATATATACCTAACTTAATAATAATACAACATGCTGCAAATCATTTATTTTCTTTATTATAAGCTTTTACAAAAAAAGAATGTTCAAATTCTTTTACTCATAAAAAAGTATTTAGCGGTTTTGCTTTAGTATAATAATGTCATACACTTACATATTTAATCAAAGATCTCCGTGTTTACACAAGATTTTACAAAAACAAGAATATTCAAATTTAACCAAAATTAAACCATAAGTTATAGGTTTTACGTTCTTTTTATCGGGAAGCTATCCAGAAACTTGTTTACAGCTTAAGTTCGTAAGTGATGAATGGTACATAAGTGACACAGTATTTTTCCACAAAATTATTTAAAATTATGACCCATTCATTACACACAGTAGGTACTAACTACTATATTTCAATAGCGGACATCCTATAAAATATTTTTAAATAGTGTTACGATGTATTACGTAGGTATGTCCATTTAATTTAACGATAAAAAACGCATTTCCGCTTTTAACTATAATTAATAATACAATGTCAAAATCTCTTGTCAAAAAAGGTTTTCCACCCCTGAAAATTTATAAATTACAAAATATCTAGAAACGAAGGCTGTGGGCATGTACTACGTGCAAAATAATGAATATTTTGTCTTGGATAAATCGTCCAAAAACGTAATTTGAGCAAGTTACAGCAATTTCAAAAATGGCACGACTAGCGTGCCATCCGCACTCAAAGAAAAGAAATCAATGGCACGCGTGTCGTGTCATCCGCAACGAATCGGTACAGTTAAGAAAATAGATAATATGTATAGCTTACAGATCCAATGCTTACTAAGCTTTTTAAAAACAAGAGTGTCAAGTCTACTGGGATCCAAGCGGTGCCGCTCATCACTTGCGATGTTGCCGGACAAGAAAAAAGACTCTCAAAAGGAACATGATCCCACGATACTCAAATACATCATGGCTCAATAGCCAGTACATTTTTGTTCACTCAATAGTGAATGTGGTGATAAATAAAGTTAATTCTTCGTTCAAACCCTGACTTTCCTGTGCAAATTCCTTACGTGTAGAGAGTTGCCTTTTTACAAGCAACTTGTGAAAATCCCGAATTCCTGTTTCCTGTTTTTTGTGGAAGTTGTTGCTGTGATTTAATATCTAAAATTGAAGTATTTATTCTATATATTACTCGAGAACAGGCTACATGGTCAAAATACTGATTTAATAAAAATCTAAAATTAACTACTATATTATTATGTCTATTTTATATTAACAACTAAGACAACACCGTAATGCTACGGATACTTTCAACTAATTGTTAAAAATTTTATGGTTTTTACTAAAACAGAAAAAATCTAATGTCGATTTTCAAGGGTGAAATATCGATTTATTTGGTCCAAAGAATCGATTCTTCGATTAATTGAGAATTTTAAAGTGCTGTCAAAAATAAAGCCAAAGTATTTCGTTTTAGCTGTGTATTCGATTCCATGATACATGATCCATCATACATGACCTTGGAGAGATGAAGAGGAAAGCCTACCGAGCATTCCACTGCAACCAATAATAACCGCTTGGGACTTCAAAGGATTAACAAGAAGCCCAAACGAGTCCGCCCACAACTTGATAGCTCTTAAGTCAGCATTAATAGACTCGATGGATATACAAAAGTCCGCAACATTGAAATGTTGGTAAATTTGTAGGTCGTCTGCGTATATGTGGTAAGAAGATATAATTACCTGAGTTAGTTCGTTTATAAGAACTGAAAAAAGAAGAGGAAACAAAACTCTTTCTTGTAGAACACTAGCAGATAGAAGAGACCATTCAGAATATGCATTATCGCACCTAATTCGTAGAGAACCACGCTACCACTGAGGGGTAAATATTAAGAGAGGACAGGATAGCAAGGAGAACATCAAAATCAACGGAATTAAAAGCGCTGCTGAAATCCATAAGAACAACAACAGTCAGCATTTTGTAATCTATAGCATGGTGAATCTCCTCTGTGACATTTTATAGGGCCGTGACAGTACTACGACCGGGCCGAAACCCGGTCTGAAATAGGCTTATGAGATCGTTTCATGACAGATAAGCAAAAAACTGACTGTGGACAGCGCTTTTAAGGATTTTAGATAGGAAAAGTAAAAAGTTTATTTTCTCTTTGATAGAATACAGAGTATCCCTTTGAAGACAGCTTCCGTTTTATTGTTAATTTAAATTTATTTAGGCTTAATTGCTGTATATTGCTTTGGTTTTTATTGTAGAATCGCACATATTGACCTATTAATGATTTGTTTATCTTTTGGAGCCTAGTGGCAGATACAACTATAATAATTTACGCTTATTCCTTCTCCTTATATCCTTTACATTATTTCTTTTATAGAGATTTGGCCACTGCCCTGCCATTGACATTAAATAACCATACCTTACACTAAACTGTAATTACCTCGATAAAAATCTCATCTTAATTATATAAAATAAAGGCCAAGCCAACCTCACCTGCAAGTGGTACACCTGCCAATTAACGGACGAGGCTGTTGCAAACCTAGAAGTTCCCGGTAAGCGGCAATAGCCTCGCCACCTATTACGTGTGACCAATAACACAATTGGCGAAATGTGGGCGTAAATTATGGCTCTGTCTAACCCTTCCGGGAAACAGGCGTGATTGTATGTATGTAAAATTGTCTACCGAAATGCTTTGATACGAACGTTAGTGGAGTGATTGACTTGTAATATTTTAATAGGACTACTTTGCTTCTTGGGCCAGGGGGAGATTATAAATAGACCCAGAATGAGACCAGATAACATCTCATTCCACACTTATATGACTTAAGTATCCAGCTTTGGTCCATAGAAACCAACAACCAACTATTATATAGAGATGCGTACGCATGACGTATATAGGTACCTAATCAGTTTTCGCGACAAACGGTATTAAATGAAGACAAAGTGATTTTATCATTGGAATACTTTAAGAGTGCGGCGCTGTACACGGATTATGATTCTCCTTTCACTGTACACGGCTGATGGAAGTAAAACTGTATAAATGTGGCCAAATCCAGAAAAGTCTGGTTGGATAGACAATTACATTACATATACATAAAAATTAGTCAAAGATAAGATTTTAAGAACATTTATAGGAAATAAAACGTCATAATTATATGCAAGTGATGGATTAAAAATATCTTTGTAACATAACAGAGAAGAGTCAACCTCTCGTTTCAGCGTTGGTCGTGAAGACATCGTTGTTCTAAGGCTCCTATCTTATCTAAAGATGCCCTGTTTCAGGGCGAAACACGTGTCGTGTTGAATTGATTCTTAATTTGCGCAGGAGTTACAAAGATATATTTGGACGTAGTTTTGCAAAATGGATCCAGCCACAAACTTACTTTTGAGAAAACAGGAGTTTTAGTGAATTTCATATAGCATAATATGAAAACTTTACTTTGTTTTCGAATTCCTGTTAAATACCTACTAGGTATTGTTATCTACTTCCTGTCTAGTACCTATTGTTTTAATAAGTTAGACATTTATGACAGTATCTCAAAAAATCGTTTTTGTGGGTTGGATCCATTTTGCATAACTACGTCCATTTAATCCATCACTTGCTTACAATGGATTTCCGCAAAGAAACGTCTGAATCAATAAATTATTCTAACTAAATTAAAATAATCATACATAACCTTACCTACTATATTTTTCTTTTTACTTCATCTTCAGGATTGATATGCACATTTTAATTGCAACACTTACGTAGGTAAATAAGTCTAGAATATGATTCGCTTCAAAAGTTATTTCTCTCAACATGATATCAACTAGCTCTCATAAATACTACTTTAAACGTTTGCATAACCTACTTTATAAATTTTTAATGAAGATAATATGAAATGGTAGCGTTCTATAACACCCATGAGGTTGAAATATCTCCGATCCTTTATTTTAATCAAATAATACAGAGAAACATGTAAGTAAAGTTTTGATATGCGTCATGCATGTTATGTTAATCACCCATCCCCAACTTCTTTTTAGTCCTTGTGGCCTGAAATGCAAATTGGAAAAAATACCACGGATCGTCACGTGCACGTGAAACAAACGTCACCATGGCTACGATATCGACCGGCGGCTTTTCAGAGGCTTTCGTCTGAGGCTCTCATTCGTGTCACGCACGCTGAAATGGCTGAAATAATCAAGGGACCTACATTTGGTTCGGTTGTATACAAAGCCGCTTTAAGATCCCGCTGTTATTTAAAATACGTAAATTATCGTATGTTACAAGTAGTGTATTAAATACCGTTAAGTTATAAAAATGATCGTTATCCGTGGGATAGGAGATAGGCGGGTCCAGCGACGAGGCACAATGAGTGAGCGCGCGAAGCGGACCGCGACGGACGGCCAGCGATGCGCGGGCATCCGTTTTTAAAAGCACTCCAGAGCACTCATTAGTCGGTGCACCGTAACTGCGTTGCGGTTGGAAGAAACGCAGTATGTGCAATACGGGACATTAGAAAGTGTAATGTATAGTGTGGTGCGATGCTGTCAGTGAGCAAGCCATCGTCGCTAGTACAACAGAAGAAGGAGCAGTGGGCGCGAGAGAGAGGTGCGTGGTTGTTGTGGTGGCGAGGTGGGCGCGCGCTGTAACCGCCGGTGTCTGCTCGTTGTGGTGCATGTTGTGCAACGTTTTTACGGTCGTGGTTCTTCAAGGAGATTTAACTTATGCTAGTTGCCTCCACTCGCATCTTTGATACGTATACTTGCCGCTATCAGTGCAGCCGACTTCGACACCCGCGCGTGAACTGAAATTAGAACGGATTTTAAAATTACACAAGTAAACGGTGGTATGTAGATACATTTTTATAATTTCGATATCAGATGTGAGGAGACTAGCTTTCAGACTTATAGGCCACCACTATTTTTATTTTTTACTTTAACTAAGATTATTTTCGTGACTGGAACGGCTTGGATCTTTGTACATTTGTTAATAAGTAGTGTAATGTACAATAAATTAAAACCATCGAGCTGATCTGAACATGCCAGGACTTATAAGGGACTTAGTATAGTGAATCTGCAATGTATAGTGAAGGTTCTAGTGTTATCGTAAGGTTGTACTAAAATAAATACTATACAAACTTCTTAGATTCGTCTTGACGAGGCATTAGTTAAAATCTCGATGGAATTCGGTAGGTACTTATACCTGGACATAATGTGAACTATGACAGAGGACATTAATTATTATTTATAGCTGAACGACTTTCTGACCACATACATTATCACCTTTTGTGTAAAGGTCTCAAAGGCTACTTTGTCCTCTTACAACTTGTCGTCTCTGGCAACTTTCCGCCTACAACTTCACCTACAATTTTTAAAACTTGTAGGTGAAGTATAGTTCACGTACAATTTTTAAAACTTGAACAAGCTAATGATTGTTGATGACAATTCATAAGTCAGTACTTTTACATAAAACCTTTAAGACATTACCTTTTTTACGTTACGTTTATCTCATATCTACATAGAAACAGACAGACGGGTAGAAGGGAGGTACTTGTTTTTATAAATACCACTCTAACTGGTAACATTATTGTTATAAATTAGATCCCATCTCGTCAAATATTGTGTGCTTACAGACTGTAAACAAGAAAAAACTTGTTACATACCGATTACCTAAACATTAGCTTAGTTACTTTTGCTCTTATAATATTCAGTAACATAAAGTCAACACAGCAATACGTTATAACGAAAAAAAGACCATTATTTCTTAAGTAGAGCTAACAAATTGTTACCTTTTAACCCGGTCAGAACAAAGGTTCACTTACCACGCTATAATTGGTTCTAAATTTTCCGACCCCACGCCGGAAAACACTTTACGAGCGTTAATAACACTACGAAACAGCTCAAAAGAGGCACAACATCGTGCTGCAAAATGTATCTCATTTTATAATAACATTCCGACTACTGATATGGCCTAGAGGTAGAGCACTCCGCCCCTAGGACAAATCTTTGTGTGCAAGAACATGAATATTTGTTCTGGTCTTGGTATTTCCTAAGACCTAAGGAGCCCAAGCCAACCTCACCTGCATGTGGTACACCTGCCGATCAACGGACGAGGCTCTGGCGAACATATCAGTGCCCGGTAAGCGGCAATAGGCTCGCCACCTATTACGTGGGACCAACTAAATAAGTGGCGAAGTGTGGGCGTATGCCTCTGCCTACCCCTTCTTCTTCCTACAGGCGTGATGTATGTATGTATACTTAGTACCTATACATGCACAAAAAAATATTATATATATTTATCCGTTATTTAATATCCATAATGCAAATTCTTCATTTGGTACGTAGGTACTTAGAACTAAATAATTGGTGTGATTTTTATTTACCTAGTTATTTATTATTTACCTATTTCTAAACAGACTGCCCACAAATAGTTAATAATGGTTACACAATTGCAACAAAACTTACAAAGTGGTGTTAATACCAAAATAGACATATTAATTTGCCATATTAATTCAATTCATCTTTCTCTACATCTTATCCGCTCATAAACGACCTGCTTCATTAAAACTTAATAAACAACATGTTTATCAGATAAAAGAGGAATATTGTTTATGTTCACTCCACCTCTTGAAGGTATGTGCATGTAGAAACACGCTAGATAAGACACAACTATTCCGCAGTCTCATTTCATTTTACAGATTCAGCACTGTCTTGCTACCTAAGGGACGGCTTGCACAACAGTCACTTATCCTTTTTAGCGCTAAATCTATTTAAAACATCGTGCTGTCCCTCTCATATTCAAACAAATAACTGAAATGCAAAGACATTTTAAATAAAATTTAGCTTAAATCAAATTAAGAACTATTGTGCAAACCGGCCCAAGTCTTACATTTTATCAATAACCACGCCCGTTCCTATTTTGACTGGCAACGGAAAATCTATTTGTATATAGTGTTAAAATATGAGAGCTTTTAATAAATGCTTATTAAAGTAATCTGGTACTTATAACTATTTTTTTTTTTTTTTGCTTTCTGCATTTCTGTTTGTTTGTTAAGGCTAATCTCTGAAACCACTGTATCGATTTTGACGTGATTTTCACTTGCAAATAGCTAATAGTAGGTATATGGAGATATATAACTGGAGTATCTTTTCATCAAACAAAGTAGTAGGCCATGGGGAACAAATCGCGGGCATTAGTCTTATTTTCCAACGTGTTCTGTTTCCCTCAGTTCAGACGATCGAGGTAACAAAGGTATTGTGTTATGCTTATGCGCCCTGTTGCCTGCTGTTTTTTTAACAATATCAAACCGAAATATAAACAAAGAGAACTGACAATAATAATAAAATATTATTTATTTATAAACTAACAAGGTACATGTATAGTATTACCGACGATGAATAGATGAACATTTATTGCTCAGAAACAAACAACATTATTTACAATAGGTACATCACAAACAGTTCAAAAATAACTAGTGAACATAGTTTCCAACGGAAAAATATTTTTTTAAATCGTTCCAGGTGGCTTGAGAGATTAACTCTTATAAACATTAAGTACGTATTTATATATACAAAAAGCCTATAAAAATGGCATGATGTAAAGCGGCTCATTGAACGCTACCATCGTTAGCCATCCGTCCGTAACTGCAAAAAAACGTTATATTAATGTAAGTGCTCATGCCTTACGATTATACAACAACTTGACTTGACGCTACATTGAGTGATTGATCGTAATCGAATATACCAACTTAGTGTATTGTTTAGATTACACTACCTAAATATATAAGAAGGTAACTGACAACAGAATTTCTTGATTCAGGCGTAACTTTATGGAAATCCAAATTGACTTGTGACATTTGCCGCGCAACTGTACCCTCCCGGAAAATCGAGAAACATCAGAAAAACTCAACACGACGCGTGTTTCGCAAGGCGTCTTCCAATAAGATTATTTGCCAACCTCGGAACCACGACGTCGACACGACAAACGCTAAAAAGAGAGTATAAACCAAACCATATTTAATTACTGACAAAAGGTACCTGTTGAGAACTAATTTCCTGACAAAATTAACTTACACAATGGACACTTCCTCCTGTCGAACAATTGAACAAAACCTTATTTATTTCCACATTATTATATTCGTTCGTGCTTTGTCGGCGCCTGTTGATTCAAGGGTAACCATGCCTGATGGTCACAATACTCACAATAATGCCTCATAATGGTTTATTCAAAACCTGATAGGTACCAATACGATCATGCAATGTCAATTAGGTTATATCTTTTTACTATGTAGGTTGATGACATGTCGTCCTTTGACCCGAAACCTTGACATCACACTACCGTGCTACTCTACTATAAGTAAATGTTACTCACATAGGTTACTCATAATATTACCTAAAACGCCTGAATTTATCAAAAAATCCTGAACTGTATCTTCTAATGTACAGATGCGTATGTAGTGTTCCAAAGGTCATTAATAGCGGGCGAGCAACTCGTCCAATTTTTTTTTTGTATTATAAAGTAGCCTACATTACTCCTTATAACATTGACATCAGCTATCTGACAGTGAAAATTCCGTCCAAAATTGATCTACCTTTAATAAATTAATTTTTACGTTAGAAAAAGACACTTAAATTTTGTATATTTTTATCGATGGATGTATTGGGAATTTTGCACTTAATTAATGACTCGTTTCAATTATTATATATGTTTTTTAAACACAGTCTTGTCTATGTATTGTTACGTACTTAGTTCTAGGTTAACCTCTCACTAATCCTTGACGAGAAGTGTTAGCTTAAAATTAAACATATTATTATCGCGATTACTCATAATTGTAATACTTATAGAATAATTAGAAACGGACATCCCCTGTGGATGATCATAGATGTACAAGCAACTTAACGTAACCTTAAATAATGGGTGAAATAGAAACATTCTCTTGTGGAAGCCAAGTTGTGTGCAGAGAGCGTGTCTGGGCGGCAATAATACGCATTAGTTATACAAACAACACACATACAACAAATTAGTATGACAAGGAATTATTGTTATGATATTTCAATCGTCATCTCAGTCTACCAAAGTCTAACCACTGGATATGGGCCTCGTTGAGGGCTGCCATACGTCCGGGATTCCCCGGATTTGTCCTAGTTTGAAAGGCGTCCGGGGGCCGTTCGATAGGGAATTTAACCATACAACCATTAACCATATATTGCCCAAATGTCCGGAATTTGTGCCGTGTTTAAATGGCGTCGGCAATTTAGTTGATAGCAACCCTAGCCTCGTCTCACCAAGTTCACGTCATACTCCACCACGCGGACCCAGATTAATGAGAGCAGGTTTGTCTTCTTTCTTCTGCTATTATAGCTTGATTACAGGTAATGTGTAGTTTGTTGGAGAATAATAATCAAATCTGGCATATTTTTTTGCATATCAAATAATAATAGATAGTATGAAGAAAATATTACGAGGTTATTTCCATTTCTACTATAGTAATTACAGATGAAAGAAAATAAAGAAGTAAAGGTGTAGAAATAAAAACAATCACACCTATAAAAATATCTGTATTTATGCAATAAAATTGTATGGGTCCTGTGTGAGAATCGAACCCACCTTCTCAGGAGTGTAATACAATAAACCTACGCCACGCCATGTCAGTCCTCGAACGGCCATATTATTACATGACAAAGAAACTATTTTAAATGTACCTAAGTATAATAACGAACGAATTTGAGTTTGAATACTTGATACGGCACGCAGTTACGCAATTAATTGTTTCTACTTTTGCAGTTAAACATTTTGGTATGTTCATAGTCTTGAACACATACATATTTATAAACTTTCAGCTCTCCGTTGACTGCTTACAAGAAAGTAAGTAGGTGAGGTAAATAATACTAAGCGAACACAAATATTATAATTTAAAGCATAAGTAGGTATGTAGTGTATCTGTCGTACCAGGGCATCTCAATTGATATAACTTAATTGTGATGAAATTTCTTTTCCTAAGACTTCCAAATAGTTAGGTATATGTAAAAACCAGAAATACAACAGCCAAGGAGAGATCTTGTGCCTTTAGTTGTACTTATTTAATATTGTCTTTGAGAATTGTGTTAAGCTAAGTAGTCAGCAATCGTTTTCTAATCATAAATTCATATTTTATCAAACTTAACTAGTTAAGTTTGATATAATATGATTACCTTAATGAGATAATGATGAACCTTCTTCTAAATAAATTAATGTTAACTTCTATACTTTTAAGGTTATAGGCAGGGTAAGTTATTAGAAAAATGTCTTTAAAATATGCAAGAGAAGGAGTTTGAAAGGCCTAATAATTGCCAGTTTTAGACTTATTCTTTTCTAATTTCAGTGTACGCAGCTTTTTTAATTTTAACCCGATTACTAACTACTAGATATTTGCATAGAACTTTTTGCTTTATATCTGCCAATAAGTAGTTTAGATCAGCTATTCTAGTAAGAATCAACAGTAGTTGCGGCTATCAGATAGGTATTACCTAGCAATTCATGGCACTTTTGAACCGATTTTACTTTTAGATCTTTTTCTCACGCCATAGTTGAGTCCATATTTTTTGAATAGGCTAAACTATTCAGCTCAGCATATCCGCTTGTCCAGAACTTCCTTATGAGTAAGAAGTATGTCTTTTGTATGTCACCAACGTACAGCTCCCACCTATCATAGGTCCCAACTATCAAAGTTCCTAAATTAACTGACCAAAATATTTCTCTGTGTGTTCCCCCTATCTGTCTTTATTCGTTGATCCTTCCTACCTAGACCTAGCTACCTATGCTACTAGAGTTGGATCTTCGATATGGTTTCCACAACTAAAAATTTCCCCGGCGGAAAAGTAAGAGTGGAGTTCTCGGTAAACCTCGCTCGAACTGTTAAGAAATCCAAAATAATAGTGCAAGCGTTGCCTTACGTACTCTCAACTTTTAACTCAAATCTCTTTATGTTTTTCTACACTAGAGATGTAAATTTGCCTAAGCGTCATCTCACACATTCATAATTAAATATTAAAGAAAGTTTCTACGTACCGAATTATATTCGGATTTCTTGAAGTAGATATATTGAAATTAAATTAAGAAATAATGTTTGCCAAGCTTTTGATGGATGCTGAAATAATTTAAACATAAGTTTGTTAAGTGGTAAAACATGTCAAAATTAGATTTTATAAAAAAAATTGATAATAGCCGTATGGTATTCAAACCCCGAAAACCTTATAAGTACTTATTGCATCTAAAGCACTCTATCACAAGTTTTATTGCCCTGATTTAATATTAATTTAATTGTAAAATAGCCCTATTACCTATATCCCTCTTTTTCGATAAGTAACTTAAACGCACTACATTGAACCCCAACATTAGCGTGTCATAATCGGTAATAAGTAATAACATTTTATGTCTTTCGTGTGACAATAGGTATTTCACTATAATAATTGAACGTAAAAATAGCTTCCTAATGTAAACCGATGCAGTTCACATAAATGACTATTAATTTTCCTTGCATGATATCGACAAAACTCGAAACCCCTTTACGAATAGGGGAACTTCATTATTTTTTTACTTATGGAATGTAGGTAGTCAATCCTTCGACGACTGCTGTCATGGAAGGTCTTGTAAAGTTAGATCGTTTTTTTACTGACATCAATTATTGGTGAATTGATTTTTATATCAGTGGTATTGCTTACAGAGGAGATGTCACATCTTTTTCTACCGTGGGGATCCGGTGAGCGGTATACGAACCGGGTGCAAGTGCGCAATCAGTTTACCAGCAATCTCGAGTTACACAAGCAATCCTCATACGATTATCAAGGACCGATTGAGAGGCAAAGGAGCCCAAGCTTGCCACCTATTCATCACGTCGAACCTGACAGAACTGTTATCGGTGAAGAAAGACGATCCAGTGTACTGAATCGAAACATCCCAAGTGCAAAAAGGTTCGCGTTCTATGATGAGGACGGTGAGGGCGACACATCCGGATACTGCAGCGAAACTCTAAATCATAAGAACAAAAACAACATTTTGCATGACGTTACGAATAATAATCGCAGTCCCGTTGTAGCTTGGGAACAAGACGGAAAAAACAATAGGTAAGAAGTACTTTAAATCGTTATTCATTTCATCGTTACACATCCATATTTACCGTGTCTGAAGCCAAAAAATAATGATATCTCTAAATTTATCAAATTAAAATATCTATAATCAAGACTCATAAAAAAAACTAAATGAATTGCCTAGTGCTTGACGGATGCTAGCTGATCAGTTTTAAGTAATAATAACTTTAAATAAGACTCGACAAATAGTTTAACGGTGCTTTGATAGAAAGTAATTTCAAGCCGTTGGACGCTCTATCGTAATGTTTTGAAATTGAACTTATTAAAGTAGAAATTGAAGATTTCTAGAAAACAAACATTATAAGTGTTTGGTATAATATTTTAAGTATTGCATTACGTCTTCAATTAGTAAAATGAATGCGTACACGCTTAGGTAACATACAATGGAGCATAGTTTTTATTTTAAATAAATTTCCTAGTAGGTACCATTTTTATATAAAAAGACGAATTATGGGAAAACCCCTATATTGGCGTTACTGGTTTACCAACTTAACATTATACCTAACTAAAATGAGTGATCAGATCATAATACTCGTATAAATTACCGTTTCTTACTTCGCATATCACATACCTTTTTATTTTCATATTAGATATTTATAAATAGGGGCTTCCGGAGCCGGGACGGCCCGACTTGCTGCCGTAGAATAATCCCGGAAATCATGCCTAAGTGCAAAAGTGAAATCAGGTGGACGAAATTTTCTGTCTTTCAGCATTTATCTATCTTTTTTTTAAGAGAAAACCTTAAGTGAAATTTTTAATTACTGGTGATTTTAAATGCGTCTACCTCACCCTTTGCCCAGGAATTATAAGGTGAAGTAAATAATTAAAGTAAAGTAAATTTAAAAGTTCTTTATTTAATAAACTAGCTACTACATAGCACTTTAAAATGTCACGAAGCATAAATTTACTTACATGCAAAAAAAAAAAAGTTAGTGGAAGTGAATCTAAGTGCCAGTTCCGAGCCACCTCTCTGTGAGAAGAACTGAAAAGACACTCACAGGATGCTCTTTTAAATTATCCATCAAATATAATATACAATATTATAGAACACACTCTGAATATTTGAAGATATTGAAAGATTTACCAGAATCCGTAACCATCCCATCACAGTCAAGTAAGTATTAATGTAAAACTGAGCTGAATTTGATGAATAGGAGATGGTCACAACAATAATCTGGTTGACTTTTTATTCTAATTTATATGAATACAAGTTAAAAATGTTAAACCCAAGCTTGTTTGTCTGACAAGTAATCATTTACATCATAATACCCCTTTTGAAGAAATTGCTTTTTAACCACAATTTTGAAAGTTGGCAACGGTAGATTAATTATTTTCTGTGATATTCTATTATAAAATGTGACACCATTACTCAAAACTGAATTATTCGTTTTGTGTTGTCGACAATTTGGCAGTGAGTGCTTATTTTTATTACTAGTATTTAAATTATGTGTTTCAAATTTTTTCATGCTTTTGCCTACACACCTAGGTACATTATAGTATTGAATTCATACGTAACTTTTTAAACATATCTCTTATTATATAATTAGTAGAAAGCCTTTTAAAAACTTGATTCCGTTTTAAATTCTACTTATGTTATAGGTACACATATAATAAATAATGGTTTGTAAGACAATACAACAATTGCCTACAGGAATCGCATGTTGAATGAAGATAGATCAGGGCCGAACGATGGCACGTGGTCGGAGCGCAGTCCCCGCAGCGCCACGGGGGACGAGGGCCGGCTGCGGTGGGGCGATCGAGGAGTCGCCACCGGCCGCCTCTGGGAGCCCACTGCACCGAACGCACGCCTGCCACAGGTATTCAAAGAAGCCTCCTCCTTCAAAGAATCATCTCAGCTCATCAATTCAAACATCTTTATTTGCTTTAAGTAGAGTAGGTACCTATACAAATTTGGTCTAAAAATTAGAATTACAGGAGCTTTACCTATTTAGCCGTATAAAAAGGCATGCAAACCTTAAACATATTTAAACAGCTGATTTATATAAAAATGGTAATTTGTGTTCATACTTTATGATCTTATCAATTGAGTAGAACGCCTTATCCAATAATCCATTCCATTTACGCAAGGATGATTTAACAAGACTACGATCTTTGAAGCAATTTGGTAGTTTTTTGTAAATGGACTTACACATGGCATAGCTTTTCTTCAAATACTTCAAGTACTTTAAAAAAATTTATAAGTAGATATAAATAATATAACAAATAAATTTAATAAAAATTAATTAAGGCTTGGCTTACAATACTTAGAAGTTGTAATCATCGAGACTATGACTTAAAGTAAACTTAACACACAAACAGTCTAACAGTCCAACCTATTAAATTTGTTTCATCACTGACACCGATGCTTCTATTCTAACTCCGCTTTCACGATTACTTTAAAAGTGATTTTTCATTGTCAAATTTCCAGAACACACATTTACAGTAGCTTTCCGATACACGTCATTAACTTTTCGATCTATTTCTGCTGCGTCGGTGCCACCGTGGAGCTCATTATCGTAAATAACACGTTTATTTAGAAAGATAGAATATGACCAGAATTGGTACATATTGTTTGCGATTATGTGATTTTCTTATATAAAAATATAACATACCTACTAGTTAATTGCAGAATGGGGGCATTCTAAAAAAAACAGCAGGTATTGCAGTTTTTTGTTATGATTACACAAAATTTTATTTCAGATGTCAAATCAAAAGAAAGGCACTCCTTCGTGGGTAGAACGCGGCTTGAACATGATAGATAACTCTGCAGAAGTGCTTGTCATTGATCAAAGAAGTTCCACCAATTCAGGATTTGACTGTGACAGATCATCGTGCAACGGCAGCGATGAGGGCAGGTACTTTTACTTACACTTATGACTTTTTGAATATGATTTGTGTGAATATTTATATACCTTCATATTTGATCAAGTTACACACACCACGACTTTTTTAAATATTGCAGAACTTTCCTGAGGGGACAAAATATTCCGTTAGAGCCAGAAATAAAAGCTCAACGAGAAAATAAACGTATGAAAGCTTTAGAACTGCAATCAGCAATATTAAGCCAACTTGAAGATCGTGAAAAACAAAGGTTAGAAGAAAAAGAGAGAAAACTAAGAGAGGAGAGACTAGAAGAGTTGAGAATAAAGCGCCAGCAAGAAGAAGACAGACAAAGACTGGAAGATGAGAGAAGAAAAAATGACGAGAAACAGTTATTAGAGCAAAGAAAATTAGAAGCATTAAAAAAAGCACTCGAAGATGCAGAAAAGAAAGCTAAACAAGAAAAAGAAAAAAGGTTTACTAGTCACAGACAAAATAAAGTTTATAATAGTAACTTTAAGAACGATAATACCGATAAACAAACTCTAGAAGAACACGAAGCTAACGTTATGTCTGAATCATTAGATGTTACTGAAGCGGTTAGCCCTACAAAAACACACAGAACCTACGATGTTCATTCAGCGAAAAGTGTGAAAAAGGATTGTAGCTCCCATCAAACAACAGAATTCAATTCTCCGCGTTCAGTAGGGCCTAATAATTTAAATTTATTTATACATAGCGTTCCCCCCCTAGCTATATCTGACAATCAATTTAATATAGTACCACTAGGTATAAACAGTAATAATGAATTGCTGAGCGGACAATCAAGCAGTCTACAGTTCGCAGTATTAGTGCCACAAAATTTATCAAATAATTTATGTAGCGTATCATTAAACTCACTTAATAATATGAATGAACTATCAGACAGTAATGGTAAGGTTCTAACACCAAGAAAATATCGAATAAGTAGTAATTTAATTATAAAAACCAAAGATGTAGCAACGCAGACAGATTCAATATATTGGAAATCTACGTCAGATAAAACTGTTGAAACAGATGGTACAGAAAGAAATATAGATAAGGATTATCCCAATATTGACGAGAACGCTCCACAAGATAGCCATCATAGTACTTTAAAAAAAGATAGAAGATTCAGATCAGAAGAGCGTTTTAAAAAAGAAATAGAATCTCGTCCGAAGTGGGGCGTAAATAGGCCTGCTGCACAGTACAAAAAGCAAAGTGAAAAAGATCCGTTTTATAGTCAGAAAAGAAAAATGCGTCAAAAGTACAGATCTCAAGCACGGCAATATTTGTCACAGTCAAGTGAAGATAGTCGATCTCCAAGCCCCCCAACTAGATCTGACAAAAATTCTGATAACAGTATAAAGCAACGAAACTCGCTAAGTCAATCTTATTGGAAAACCAAACGAACAAGTCAAGACTTATCAAAAGCAAACAATCCGACTGATCTCACAAATAGTGTAGCTTTAGAATTTGATCATATAGGAAACACAGACACTGACTTCATAGATAGAAAATCACCTAAAAGGTCACCTAATAAAAGGATAACCTTATCACAAAAATTCATAAATGACAAATACGGAAACAGGAAGTTGTGGACGGACGATTTAAATGAAAGAAACGTAATTGATAACCGTAAAAAACTTATAGACCAAATAAATCTAGCGAAAAAAGATTTTTCAGACAGAAATGAGGACCAAGACATAGTTAAAGGGAAATATTAATTACTTCTAATCATAAATTTTATAAACGTTTATATAAAAATTTATAACCATAGAATACAAGTATAATGCACAGTTAGCTAGTCGTGCAATAAAGTAGTCAATGTTAGGTTACTAGGCTTATTATTGATTAAACTGTTTCTAAGCAGTAGAGTTACCTAGTAACATCAATAGAGAAAGTTGTTAGCCAACATTTTTAATCAACTTTTGAATAGATAGTTATAATGGACGATTTCTTTGACAAAAAGAAGGATGAAGCGCTGCTGCTGGATCTATCCAAGACTGTTATTAACACTGCCGAAGAATTTAGAGCAGTTTTGGACAAAGTACCCGATTTCAAGACAAGGCCTGAAAAGGTAACATGGACTTTTAATAAAGCCAAAATAATTTCTTCTACATTCATAATCCTATAATCAAATTAAAACAGGTTCGTGCAGAAGATATTAAAATAAGAGATAAACGAGAAGACCGCAAGACAAAAACATCAAAAAAAGAAATACGAGCTTATGAAAAGTTGGGAACTCGTGGCTACGAAGAAAAGCAGTTTACTTTCATGGACCCCATACCTGTTGAGATGAGGGGACTCAAGTTTGAAGAACTATGTGCTGTCCCCATAGAGTGGCGCATGCTTACTTCCATCAGACCGAAGTCCAAGTTGGACGAGGAATATTTTAATAGGTACGTGTGCGTAAATATAATGTGTCTATTTTTTAACAATTTAGAATGTTAAGTTTATTTGACGTGAAACCAGTAGTAAAACACTTAACAAAGTATTTTCTTTGTTATGCCTTGATAATTACTATACCTACTATAGATGGATAATTACTATACCTACTATAGATGGATAATTGTGCTATTGTAAAATATTTGTATTTTCCTACCTTTTTTACTAGTCATTTTAAAATTTTAGATTGATTGAGCTCGGCAAAGCAGAGCTTAAAACCAAAGCCAGAGACAAAAGAGAACAATCAAAAACAACTATGATAAGAAAAACAAAAAATCGGACCGGTGTTACTGAAACGAGAATTGTGAATTGCGCCGAATGTGGTGAAGAATATTGCAATGGTAAGTTATACTAGTGCTGCAGTAGATACATAAGTATCTGCTGACCTGTAAAGCCATTGCAAGAGTATAAGGATGTACAGTCAGCGGCAATCTGTTGGTACTTGATAGCAGCCAAAGCGTCATTTATTTTGAAACGCTCTTGGACTTCCGACGTGCGTGTGTCGTACCTACTTTAATAGCTTTGGATGTTAACATTTTAAAAACTATATTATGACGCTGACCGTTCCAATTAAAAACGTTAAAATTTAGATTTGAGTTTGGAATATAGTAAAAATAAACACAAGCGCTCGTAGCTCTGCGGTCTCGGTGGTCGGAAACGATCACCAAAGTAAAGCAGAGTTGACAGAGGTCATTCCTTGGATGGGTGACCGTTTGTGTTGCATTTGATATCGAGAGCTTCCGTGCTTCGGAAAGCACGTTACCTAAGCCGTTGGTCCCGGTTATCACTAAATGTGGTAGTCGTTAAGCCATGTTAGAGGCCTAATGGGCGGCTTGAAAAATTCTAACAGCAGGACGCCATACACCTGCCTCCGCCAATCCGCACTGGGTCTGTGATGGAGTATGACCCAATACCCTCGCACCTTGATATGTGAGAAGAGGCTCGTGCTCAGTAGTGGGACGTTAATGGGCTGTGATGATGATGAAACACAACCAAATAGTTATTCATAATCATAGGTACCCTATATTTAGTAAGCAAATTTGATACTGGTTCTGTAAACTTAATTTCAATGACTACCTATTAAATTGTATACTGTTTATACGCATCATTTGTCATGTTTTTCTAGATTCTAGACTGTAATATGTTAAAACTCAGCACTTCTAGAGTTACAACTTACACAGATTTCTTTAAACCAAACAGAAAAAACTCCTAAGCCTGCCATTATAATAAACTTTAGTTTAATAAAGAAATTTTAAATTTTTGTAATGACTATATAGGAAAAATGTGCGCGATCACCAACTACGACATGTTTGCGCGCCTGAAAGTGGAAGTGGAAGCGAAGAGTTCGAAGCCGGCGGCGGGCGCGGCGCAGGCGGGGAAGTCCCGCCGACCTCGCCGCCGCACGCGCCGCAAGCCGCGCAGCAAAAGTGCCGCCACGCTACCCGCTACCAAGCACAGCCGCAAGTCGGGCGCCAAGAGCGATTCAGAACTGTAAACTCTTTATTTTACATGCATTACTTACTCACCCCAAATGGGGTGAGCAGAAACATTCCTACAACTATTTAAAAAGGACTAATATACATAGTTGCAACAAAGTTCATTACTAGCGCAGAGATCTTTATTTAGTGCCCGGAAAGCGGCAATAGGCTCGCCACCTATTACGTGGGACCAACAATATACTTAAATGGCGAAGTGTGGGCGTATAGTGTGCATTTGCCTACCCCTTCGGGAAAACAGGCGTGATATTATGTATGTATCTCTATTTGAGCGGTGACTAGCATTTCGCCTACATGGACACCAGACAAGTTCCATACTCTTAGTCGTCTTCTACGTGGGGTGGGAATCATTATTTGGAAGTGCCGCAACCACACAACACTTTAAGAGTAGGTACCTTCAATATTAAAGGCCTATTCAAACCTGAGCGGTATTCCAAATATGTTCCGGGGCCGTGGCAACTATTTCGAACAATACCTCTCAATACAATAACAACTACCGCCTGCGGTAGAGAAAACCGAGGGGGTATGAGGAGAGATATACTACACTATTCACACGCTTCGCTCTAGGCGCGGAACTTTATACTTCTACCCACAGCAACAGCAATTACCGCTCAGGTTTAAATAGGCCTCAAGGCCCTTTATAAGTCTGTATTTTTTATATAAACTAATCTTCATAAGTAGGTTACATTATAATACTCACGCAGTTAATAAGTTGCCTTTGCACCGCAGTTGCTATAAACTGTACTGTCAGTTAAATTCGTAAAATTATTCAACTATTATATTCGCGTAATAACTAATACCGCAATGATTAATATTTAGCAAACTATTTTCTGTATTAGCTCTTAGACATTAAAGTTACAAATGCCAAAGTGGTAAGATTAATCTGTGGATAACTATGTGGGCAATACCAGTCTGTTTTATAGACAACACTCTCTATTACATATTATTATCCAAAGTACGAATCTATGTATGTTGTAACTTGTTCATATCAGTCCAGAATATAATAATAATATTAAGTACCCAAAGTGACGTGTCTCAGGTCGAAGTAGAGTTCGAGGATTTCGCTTAAGATAACTAAGTTTATTATGATTACTTGTTTACTTAAGTAAAACCCTCTCTCATTAGGTCAGGTTAAGTATCTATTTATGAGTATTTACTAGAAAAAGATTATTCTGTTCATAATCTTGCTGTTACTTCCTATGAAATGAAATATACTTACCATTACTTAATACTAAATATATATTATTGTAAGTCTCGCTTTAAATAACCTTGGGCGCTCTTCATGTCCATCAGTGCCTTATTGTACTTATTCATACAAAGTAATGAAGGAGCACGCTTTTTTTAATGAATCACATTTTCCTACTGCATATTTGTATTGATTTCACCAATGTCTAGCCTAGTCATTAGTATTATTCTTAATATAAGTTTTTATAAGTTTATACATTTGAATCTCAAATTTTATGGTAAAGTTTGATATTTATACAATAAAAATATTGAAAAAACAGATACTTATTATTTATTCTATTATTAAAGTAAATATAGGTCCAATAATAAAAAGAAAACCAATTTCAATTTCTCACTCTTTATTGATTTTAAAAAAATATTGATATCATATATTCATTATATTTAGAGCCTATATAAATCAATAAAACTCTCAATACATTAGAGTGTTGGCAATATTTTAAACCTGGATTTCAGTCACAGGCATAGATCGATCCTAGATTCCTATGCTAGTAACAACATGAAGCCAAAAATATTACTTTATTATCTAGTATACCTACTAATGATATTATTTTACGAATTAATTTAACTTCTACAAATTCACCAAATTATTATTCGCGTTATTTTAGGCCCTAAGTACAAAAAAATAATAATATTTTAAATAAAAACAGGAAGTGTTCACTTCACTTCAATGCTAAATAATAGTGATCTCTCTGGATTTCGTTATAACAACATAACAAACCGGAAAATCCAAAGAGATAATAGGGAATCTATAACAGGTGATAACATTCCCCTCCTTACATATGTATATATCACATGACGTGATTGAATAAATATAAACGTAATGAAGGAATTCGTGAAATAACAAAACTACTCTAAATAAGAACATTTTAAAAAGATAAGTCTTATTGGCACACATTAATATATTGTATTCACATGCTTTTGTTACATAATGTAACACAGCCTATGTGCTTGTGTGCTCATTTTGCAGATACGCTAAAATGATACTCGTTCATCATTTACTTGAAGTGAGAATTCTATCAAAAACAGACATGTATGAAAAGCATACATAAACGACACAGCCGATGATTATCTTAATATTGAATTTATTGTATTGAATCTATTTTTCATCTAAGTCGAAATATCAAATTGGAGCTCACTCACTCTTACCCTATTATTTTACATAACTTTGCAATGAAGAGACATTTAGAATTTTCAATGATCATTTATACATAATAATGTCAGCGCTATTCTAAATTTTTAATTATTCTTAAAACTAGGTATATAAAATAGGAATCTGCAATAAAATAGCAACACAGGTGCTTTCTAGACATTATTGACGAAGATTTACATAATAATGTACTATCACCTCAGGAACAAAGATATGTTTGTGTTGTGGCAAAAAGATTGAATTACACAAATAATATTTTTCCGGACGGACATATTAATAATAATATGAGTAGTGACAAAATCATATCTAGACATTAATATTTTTGTGAAATAATGAAGATAAAAAATCTTTACTTTGTATTTCTAATAATGCATGCCGGTATTGAGGCTCTGCTTATACATTGGTCCAATTTCAGGTCTCATCACAATTTGTCATGGGTTAATATTAGTTTAATTTAAAAAGATATTAACACTTAAAATGAGCAAAGCATAATGTATATACTTGACAGGGAGAGTCAGAATCATAAGGAAAAGTAAAAATTGCACACACATGGAATGAAAGGAGAGTTTACTTATAACTACAAGCACCAGAATATCCTCAATAAATATGAATTAAGTATCAATAACTATAAGTATATTATATATTTGCATGTAATGTAAGGGTATTCATACTATACTATAACTATTATGAAGTCTAAGAACATCGGTTCATATAACAATTAATATTACGACAGTAAACATATTGCAGATTCCCTAAAGGTCATTTCCATGTTCTTTGAACACATTACAAAATTATGACTCAAATAATTATTATGATAAACAAAACATTATTATGCTTTTGAAGTAAACTATAAGTATTAAATTATAAAGAAAAACATGTCAACATTAGCTAGATACAAAATAAAATATGAAACTAAAAACATGGACGAAAAATGACTGAATGTGAACATTTAAGATACTAAAATAGAATTTCACACCCTGTAAAATCACAACGCTTAAACTAAACATGAATTAGTAACCAAGAGTATGAGTAATATTGATGACACAGTAGTTGTATACAATATGAGGTAATTAGAATTATGTAAGAAATGTTTTAAATCGTAATTTTGAATGTAGTGGTAATTTTATCAGGTGTGATTGGCATTGAGCTAGGATCAGGCACCCCCGAGGTGGGAGGCCCCTCTGCTACCTCTCACTGGTCCTTACGTGCCTTTTTCTTGCCCTTCTTTGCTACCTTTGTATCAGTCCAAGAATCTGGTAACAAAAGAAAGCTTACATTATTAGATAACTTTATAGAGTGCGAGCATTCTTTTAAAAATCATTACTAAAGGAATTTCGCGCAGATTAGCGTGGCCAGGTGTGTGGCGTAGGTTCCTTAGTACTATGAACTGTTCTGCTATAGTTCTAGTTATAATAAGATCCCATATTGGGAAGGATAAATTACCTTTAATGTCCCAAAAAACAAACCCGTCAAATCAAAACTACAAAAAAAATGCAAATAATATATAGGTACAAAAATATTTAACGCGTTATCTGATTAAATTCGTACTTTTACTGGACCCATATTTAAACGAAAAACTACATAATAATTTGATAAAGGGCTGTTTCTATTCAATTAAGGACTACTTTCAGGCTAACCATGTCAATCTTGAGTTTTTGGAATGTAAAAATAATAATTTTATGTAATAATAATCTGAAAATGAGTTTCAAATAATAGTTTCTTTAAATTCAATCAAAATAATTTTTAAGATTTGCACACTTAAATATAAGTAGTTTAAACAATATAATTAAGTAAGTTTTGACGATATAATTAACCTTCATGTAAGCAAGCAAATAAATCTATTTCATTTCCTTCATTCATTCATTGATTCATTTCATTTATTCATTTTATTTCAGTATATATATAAGTGTACCAAAAACAGAGCCAACGGTTTAGGGTCGGTTCATATCTGACGGAAAAAGCGTCGAGCGTAGCGTAGCTGTATGCGCGACGCACTAACGTATCATCGGTTGAGTGTGCACGTTCTTAAGTTTTTCTATACATTTCTCTGTTCTGGCGTTACGCGACCGATAATAAGCGACGCATGTTCCGTCAGATATGAACCGACCCTAAATGTCTATCGAAATATGAAAGGTTAATATCAAATGCTACACAAGATCTTCAAATAATATTAAAATTAAAAGAAGATAAAACTATTACCTCCAAGCTCATCAAAAACAGGAACATTTGGTTTGTCCTCAGCATTGTCCGGGCCATCAGAGGTATCAACTGGCTCAGGCTTAGGTATATTCTTGGCATTGGCAGCAGTCTGAAAGATAGTATCAAATAAGCTTAAAATCTTCAACTCCTAGATCCCAACTCTAGATAAATTAAATAAAAATAAAGTAAAAGTCCTACCACCAAGCAGACCCAAGCCTGGACCTACAACAGTAGGCTCCAGATGTCAAAGTCAAGTTGATGATGTTTATGTGAAATGTAGATCAAGAGGGCACAACCATGGGTTGGTGCTAGTATTCAGTTAATTAGATTCTTTGTTCCTACAAAGATAGTTATTAGAAATTATCTCCTGATAATTAATACTAGAGTTTAATTTATTTTAAAAGAAAAAGAAAGCAAACCTTCCTTAATAATCTCTGGTTACTACTTATATTAAAGACAGTGTTTCGAAGGATGGCACATGTCTGATTTACATTTATCTATAAAAAGTATTATACCTCATTGGCCTTCTTCTTAATCTGTTTTTCTTTGTTTTCTATCTTCTTAGTGCTTCTTAAATCTTTGACTTCGGGGATCTCTTCTTCTTCTTCATCCTCTGGGAGCACTTCTTCTTCGGCTTCTACAAGCGTACCCTGGTCACGAAGCTCAGCCTGAAAAGAGCCAAACATATTAATGGCAACACAATTAAACCTAAGACTCATAAATATTTATTCAGATCCATTGTTAAAATTTCATACTTTATCATAACATTGGATTGCTGTTTGTCTGTTAGATTCTTAATAAATTTGCATGAATTGTGCTGTCTAAAGCTTAAAACCAGTATAATTACTTGCATGTTATATTATAAGACCTGATTATGATAAATTAAAAGGAAGCAAAGTAAGAGTGCGTAGTGAAAGGAGACCCATGAACCAAATTTAACTGTGTTTTAAGGTACTCAAGTTCCAGTGTAACTATTTAAAACTGTTCAAAAAATGTATTGTATGCTCAAGTAAAAGTGGTTTTAGATAGTATTTTGGGCTGGCTTACAATAAAGGTAATTAATTATATAGATTTAGTAAAATATTACCTCTTTCAAGACTCGTTGAAATTCCTCAACCTGTGCCTGCAAAGCGCGGGCTGCCTCTTCATCTAGATCGGGTCCCACAGCGCTGACCAATTTAATGGTTCCCTCAACAGGGTCTTCCTGAGAGACACGAGCAGCTTCAACATCAGCATCTTTCACAACCTTCCTGCCCTTTTTGGCCGGGCTATCCTTCTTTTTTTCTTCTTTCTTTTCCTCTGGGCTCTTTACTTTTTTCTTTTCACTCTTTTTGGGAACCTCCTCCCATACTCCTTCATCAAAGTCAGCAGGCTTATCTGCTTCAGCTGCAGTCTTGCCCTTTTTACCTTTCTTAGCATCTACACCAGCTTCTTTCTTGACAGGCTTCAACTCTTGTTTCTCTTTGGGCTTGGGTTTCTCTACTTCTTTCACTTTTTCCTCTTTTTTCTCTTTCGAGGCAGCTTTTTTAGAGGCTTCTGACTTTGTCTTTAAATCCTCACTCGCAGAACGGTTAGGTGAAGACTTCTACAATCAAAATTTTGTATCAAAATTATTACTTAAATTATAATTGTTTTAATAGATTACTTTGAAGTATTACTTAGCAATTAAAGTTATTAGATGTTACACATTTCTGATCAAGCAGTGACATAGCGTTCCAGAAAAAATGAGCATATGGTATCAAGATATAAATAAAATGAGCACAACGATTACTATGTCAGGTGTGACGTGAATGTTATATATTGTTGTTTTCACTGACCTTGTCCTTCGTTTTCCTCTTCTTGTTTGACGATTTTCTATCGTCTACGACAAGCGGCAGCTTATCAAATTGTGGCTGTTCCGCTGAGTGGAAGCCAAAAACAAATACTAATGCTGCACATACTAAAACAACTGCCACTGCCGCCACAGGAAAAAGGAACTGTGTGTTCGATACTTGCGTTAATAATTCCATATTGCAATATTATTTTAAAATTCAATAAAGGCACTATTTTACATATAAACGTGCCGATAAGGTTTGATAATGTTGAACAAATTAACTCCTCAATGATAAAAGCAGACACGGAGACATGATGACGCGGCTGTGACGTGCCAAAAAATCGCGTTTTGTTGGGAAAATGTTGCCACTTCCTAGCAAGAGTAGCAAGCATTGACATATTAAAATTGGTCATTATTCATGAAACTAAATAACATGAAAGTGTTATTTTACGAAAGTATTGAAATTACGTTACCAATAGTGATTTATTTTCGCTTGAAAAAATAGGTAATTACAATATTATATATTTTTTGTTTTAACCAACTTTATGTTTTTGTAACATTACCGGTAATGTTTCCTTTACTTTAAGAGAAAAACATAATAATAATAAGAGTTCATATATTTTTTTTATTATTCATTTTAAAAGAGAAAAGGTTAAATTAAATTTATGTAAAACTTAATATTTTTTTTGCATGAAAATGGTATACATGACACCTTGCGCTCGTACGTAGTTGCGTTCTTTATAGACATTATATAAATTTATTAATGTATTACGTTAATAAATTTAGCAAGCTAGCTAGGGTGTAACCCATTAGAATCGGCTGGATGTCAGCTTTTGCCTATTCGGGAGTTGAGAACTATCATGTCAAAACAGATCAAGATGTCAAGCGGACTTCTTGGCGGGAAAGTGAAGAAATCCATGTGAGATCTGATCTCAGTATAGTCCCACATCTTTACTGAAGACTCAAGGGGTTTAGGGGGAGGGCATCTCATTTACCATCTTTATCACTACTCATTCTCATTTACTGTTATTAATATATCTCTTACTTGACACTAGCTAAATGTGCAAACAGCACGAAGCCATTATTTAAAAGAAAAAAAAAAGATGTCAGGCTGAAAAAAAACCTCATGCTTGCATCCTCATGTTTTTGATGGATAGCTGAAGAGTGACGACCTTTCTTTCAATTAATTTGGGGTTTGCAAATTTTTGCGCTTAAGACCTTCATCATAAGGTAGTAAATAAATACACATCACTGTTCTGTGCATATTTCCTATTTTTTAAAATTTTGTTATTGTTCCTTTCTGATTCGTGAACATGGAGGGAGATAATAATGATGTTAAAAGTAGAAAAAGACATAAAAAGAAAAAGTCAAAGCCTGCTTCAAAACTTGCTCCTGAAAATGATCTTCACGATGAGAGTTTTGATAAAGAAAAAAGTGAAGATAAAATTTCATTGAGAGCTTCACTGAAGTCAGATCAAGCCGATTCTGATTCAGATAATGACAACAAGCCAAAGAGGAAAAAGAAAAAAAAGCAACTAGCTATACCGGCTGAAGGAACAGGCAATAAAAATAAAAAATCCATTCGTCAATCCAAACGAGAGAAGTTTGCTCAACGTCAATCTGAAAGCTTAGCACTGGCTAAAGATCATATGAAATCAGAATGTCTGAGCTACCTATCGGAGTGGAAACACAATAGACAAAACTGGAAGTTCATGAAAGTAAAACAGTTGTGGCTTTTTAAAAATAAGTTTTTTGATAAGTTAGTACCTAATGAATCATGGCCAATGCTATTAGAATATTTTGAATCAGCTAAAGGCAACATCCGTAATATGTTATTAAATGATGCTAATAATATAATAAAACAAATGGATGACTGGATAGAAACAAACAATAGTAAGGAAGATAAAGAAAAAAATGAAGATGAGTCTCAAGATTCAGAAAAGCCTAGTGAATCAGTGTATAAACGAGCTAGGGACTTGATACAGTTTTTGCAAGAATAAAAATTATTTTGTCTAAATATTTTTTTTAATAAACGACTGTTGTAACAATAATAAATAGGTATTATTTCATAACATTTAAGCCTTGATCTTGGCTTTAGTATCTTCAGTGGCATACTGTTCTATCCACTTGCGCAGTTTGTCTGTGTCTTGCAATCCAACCAAACGCTGTTGTACTTTGCCATCCTTGATAATAACCAAGACCGGAACTGAGCTAACTTCATAGTCTAGTGCCAAGTCAGTTTGTTCATCGATGTCAACTTTGGCGAGAATTACTTTACCCTTATTTTCAGAAATAATAGATTCTAATCGAGGGGTGAGTAGTTTACACGGATTGCACCATCTAGAAATAAACAACAGGCATAAAATTTATAGATTATTGAAAAAGATAGTTGTACAAAGTTCAGGTACATAATAAAATTTATGACTACTTACGTAGCAAAGAAATCTACTACAACAGGGACTTTGCTATTGATAACTTTAGATTTGAAATCATCTGTGCTTTGAATTTTCATGATATCCCATTTTGCCGATGTTGTCGAAAATGTTTTCAGGCTGTTAAATTTATTCGAAATTACAGAATTTCGTACGATCAAATTGGTAATATTTTTAGTAAACATTTTTATAATTTTTTACTTTCTCAGTTTTTTTCAGCTATTTCTCACCTTGACACTTGACAGTATTTTTTTTTCTCTTAAATATGGACTCACTTCACTCGTTTAGAATTTTAGAGTGTTTGCCAGTGTTAAGTAATTAATTAATCAAGTTATTTGCACATAGTCATAAATGCATCATTTTCGTTATTCAGAATAGTCAAAGTTCAGTAAAGCCTTCTGACTTGACTCGACTATGACGGATTGTGGGTACTTCGACCCCACCCTAGTAAAATAGTACAGACTTTATTAAAGGCTTCAAGGGAGTTTTGGAATCAACACGGAAAATTACAACTCCTTGCAATATGTCACTGACCTACATTGTCAAAGAAGTAATGTCCATATTTACACATAAAAACACAATTTTAAACTGGTTTTAAAAAATAAAATATTACCGCGATGTGTCTTTTTCCGCGCTGGCGCCAAAAAAATCAAATACATATTTTTTCAGTTGCAGTCCTATATTTAAAGTAAAATATTATATCTGTGTTTGTTGCTATCAATGCTTGCTCAATTCGTTGATTCAACGATTCAGAAGCCATGATGCTACCAGTAGATGCTTCCTATAGTAATCGCAAAACATTTTAGTCTGTGGCACCAACAAAGTTATCTATGTGTATGTACACGAGTAATCTGTGCCCGTTTTAATTCAAGTGTAGTGTGTGAATGCAATTTATTTCTATAAATTCATTCACCTAAATGAAGACTAGATTCGCATTCTTTCTACTATAATTCATCTACAGTTGTGTCATATTTATATAAAAAATGTATGGAAGTGACGATCATAAAGAGGTTTGTAAGCCACGATTTCTATTTTTCTAACCTCTGTACAAAATCGGCCGTATATGAAACAGATTTATTATTCTTTTAATAATTTTAGGCAGGATATGAATCCTACAGTGATTATGAGCCGCATACAGGAGATCCACAATACGATTTGGAATATGATAGGTCATATAAGATGCCTGATATGGTAAGCTTTAAATCTTTTACTAATTTTTGTTGTGTGGGGCTACCCAACCATTAATGTTCTCTATAACTATTCTGCTTAAAATATTTACAGGTTAAAAAGTTTCTTGTATACTTTCGCAACATGATAAATGAGGGAGTGACATATGAAATACTTAATCTCTATGAGAACACTTTTCCTAAATTAACTGAGCAATATTTTGACACCACTCCCTGGCCAAATGAGAATGATGTTGCTCCTGTAGTGGACAATGACCATGTAAGTACTATACCCTTACTCAAGTTTATTGATTGGTGGTAATATAATTAAATTTACTAATATTATAAACTTCTGACTACTGTGCGCACAATACAACCGTGGGCTTATGGCCCATATTTTCACAATAGAAATACCTTCTTTAAGTTTTAATAAGAATTAACTCACATTTATAATGTTACTAAATATGATAATTGGCAGTTTGTATGTTCATGACATGAATTGACTAAATTTGCATATTCGTGTAGCTAAACGTAAAGGAATTAATATCCTGATTTTCTGTACAATATTTAATTTGTTTTGATTTTTGCATTATTTACAAACAGATAATGTTAGTTTACTTGTATGTTACATCAAGCCTTTGAATAGTAAATGAAGTGACATTATATGATTGTTTGTTATTATAAACAGACTACAGAATGATGAGGTGTAGATCAGAGTATATGGGTAACTGTAGTATCTCATGTAGGCTTCTATGTAAAACATAGCATATTAATTCAAGTTAAGTTGCTCATCATTAAAATCATAACGTGGCAAGTTATGTGTGCACCTACAGTTATTAATTTGTTATAATATGTTTTAATAATAATTTGAATTTCAGGTGTTTATGATCCTCTACAAGGAATTGTATTACCGAGATATCTATGCTCGCGTGCCAGGAGGCCCTAAGCCAGAACAGAGATTCACATCATTTTATAATTACTGTGACCTGTTCAATTATATACTGTCAGCTGAGACACCTGTACCACTGGAACTCCCTGATCAGTGGTTGTGGGAACTTATTGATGAGTTTGTGTACCAGTTTCAGTCCTTCGCGCAGTATAGGTAAGCAACAATTAATTATTATTATTATTAATTAACAGGCAGGCAGTTTGAAAACTATTTTGTATGGTTTATATGATGTTACATACAATACATCAAGTCTTGTCACGGTCTTTTACCATATTTGGTCCTGTTTTTACTAACACTGGTGTTCATAATTACAAATATTACTCTTCGAATAGTTTTCTCCTATGTATTTACAAAAAAAGTTTATGAAGAATGTCAATTATGTACGAGAAATTAGCAGGCTTTGAGATAGAATGGGATTGGGATCTGGAAAACTTTACCTACTTCTATTAGATTTATTTGTAATCCTTTTGTTGCAAACTACACTTTTAAGTAAAAACTATATTCAAATAGTGCTGATCTGTCTTTTACCAAATGTCCCAATATTTAACCATGTTCTACTATATGCTCGAGGTATATTATTACAATAAGTAAATATCTATATTTCCTTCCAAAATCTTTTTAAAAAAAATCATAATTTCAGATCAAGAACATCTAAACTGAGTCCAGCTGAGATTGAAGCTCTTAACACTGAAAACAAGGCTTGGAATGTCCTTTGCATCCTTAATGTGTTGCACTCGCTGGTGGACAAATCTAACATCAAACGTCAGCTTGAGGTGAGTGGTTCAGTAATTATTTTATAGTCTGAATGAGATGCTTAAAAGATGTACATGTGCTTGATTAATATGACAAGACTACAAGACACAGTGTATTATTCAAATTAGATTTTGATCTATTGAATTTGTGTGTTTTTTAAGAAGCACCGATTTATGTTATATAGTTTACCCATACTGTGAACACGTACTGCTAGCGAAAAACTGCCCGCCGTGTATCTAGGGATGCCAGAATGTTTAGAAGTAAATTCCCCCAAATTGTTTACCATTGCATTGGAGGATATTTTGTGCTGTGCACTTGAAAGGACGAGGCATCAACGTCAATGGCGAATACATCTCTCACTTGAGATTTGCGGATTATATTGTTAGCTGAGACTGTGCAAGACTTGCAGTTTATGCTTATGCAATAAAAGAATGTGCAGCTATGCAATTTATGCAGTTTAGGCTGATTGTTCTGCATGCATCAGTTCCTGGATGAACTTGGACAAGACAAAAGTCATGTTCAACAATCACGTACATCCGGAACTGATTGCAGTAAACCGTATTCCTCTCGAAGTCGTTCATGAGTGTTATGACCGACGGTGCCGAGACGTGGACATTAACGGTACGGCTGGTCCACGTCTCAGCACCGTATGGAAAGGGCTATGCTAGGTATTTCTTTAAAAGATCGGATTAGGAATGAGTTTATCCGTCAAAGAATAAATGATAAGCACGTAGACCGATAACCGTCGGGGTAGACGTGTTCTGCAGTGGAGACCACATCTTGGTAACCGCAGTGTAGGATGCCTTCCAGCTAGGGTGGAGCGACAACATACTCAAACGGCTGGCAACGGCTAGAGAGGAAGAGCTGAATATCGAGCTCATTGGCGTGCCATTGGAGAGGCCTATGCTCCGCAGTGGACCAATGTAGACTGATGATGATGATAAACCTTATGAGAAACCGACATCATAGCTTAGTTTTAAGTTTATCTCATTTTCACATCAGTCTAGTCGATTTTATAATCGATATTGAATTTTCAGGTATACGCCGCTGGCGGCGAGCCCGACTCCGTGGCGGGCGAGTTTGGGCGTCATTCGCTCTATAAGATGCTTGGATACTTCTCGCTGGTGGGACTCCTGCGACTGCATTCGCTGCTTGGCGACTACTATCAGGCCATCAAGGTAAGTTTTGGGCATTCATTACTAAAACCTTGTATGTTGGCTGTGAATTTACGTAGCCGACAATTTATTGCGTCCTATTGTTGTTGTTTGGTATACAAACAAATATGCGTGATTCCACCTGTATATATCTATATATAAATCCTCAAAGTTTTTATCTATTTCTTCAGAATCGGCCAAGTAGTCTCATTGTAATAATATTAGTTAAATGTACAGACGCATTTTATCTGAAGACATGGCACAAATTCAATACACGTTATTTACATTTGCAACACACGCACACAGCATGTGCCAGCATAATTTTTTTTTATTTATATAAACTTTATCGCACAAATTAAAAAAACTGTACAAAAGGCGAACTTAATGCTGCAAGGCATTCTCTACCAGTTAAGGTAAGCAGAAAAGTATGAGGCAGTACGAACAAGAAAACATATAAACTTACATAGAATTAAATATGTGTTATTAATAAACTACTCAAAAATAATAGTAATTTGATATGTAGACTCAGATGATAACTCCTCATGAAAGTATTTTTTAGAATGTCAGATCTCAACGTTCTACTATGTACATCGGATTTGGATATTAGGTGATGCGACGCTGTGCCAATGCAATCAGCACTATCTTCCGCTCTATTTTCAAAATTTCTATGCTTCAAGAGTATATAAATACAAAACGTGTGACATAATTTTTCCTACTTTTCTAGGTATTAGAAAACATTGAGCTTCACAAGAAGTCTCAATACTCGCATGTGCCAGCATGTCAGATCTCAACGTCCTACTACGTCGGATTTGGATATATGATGATGCGACGCTACGCAGATGCGATTCGCACCCTCTCTTCCGCACTGCTCTACATGCAACGCACCAAGCAGCTGTTCTCGACTCGTTCGTACCAGAACGACCAGATCAATAAGCAAACAGAGCAGATGTATCACCTCCTTGCTATCTGTCTAGTTCTTCACCCACAGTGTGTCGACGAGTCTATACAGCAGGTGAGTTAAGATATACACTGTACGTCCTTTTTAGTAATACATGCTATATATTATAAAGCGAATTAAATTAGGAATCCCCACAAAAGTTTCAAAAATGTTACTCAAGGTGTAAAATCTATCAAAATAATATATAAAGAGCAAATATTTTTGTATGTCTGTTATGAATAAACTCAAAAACTACTAGATGAATTACGAAAAATTTCACCATTAAAATGCTGCAATATCCCTTAGACAGGTTTTACTTAAAACAAAAATAGGGATCCTTACTAAAAATTCATAATGTGAGATGTAAAGTAGTTACCCACACGAAGCGAGGGGTGCCACTACTAATTAATAAATAGCTAACGAAGCGGCTTGTTTTGCGACGCTGTTTACTAAAATGAAAACAATTGTTCTGCAGGTGCTCCGTGAGAAGAACTACCATGAGAAGATGTTCAAGATGCAGTACGGAGATTTGGGCGAATTCGAAAGCTGCTTCACGTTCGCCTGCCCCAAGTTCCTGTCGCCGTGTCCCCCGCCCATTGAGCCCGGCTCTAACTACGGCAGGGATGCTGTTAAGCATCAGACTCAAGTCTTCATGGATGAGGTTGGTGAATATATATATTAAAGAATAGTTTTGTTAAACATACATACATTCACGCCTGTTTCCCCGAAAGGGTAGGCAGAGGCATGTTATACGCCCACACTTCGCCAATTATATAGTTGGTCCCACTAAGGTGGCGAGCCTTTTTCCGCTTACCTGGCACTGTTATGTTCGCCAGAGCCTCTTCCGTTGATTGGCAGGTGCACCAATTGCATGTGAGGTTGGCTTGGGCTCTTTAGGTCTTGTTAGGATCCCTATATATATTCCACCCTGTATTAATATATATAATATATACAGGGTGGAATTTTGTAATGCCACCTGAAGGGGAAGTACTATTAATACTGTAGATTGAAAATTTTAATCAAAGAAAACATTCCTTCATTTTTGAAAAGAAAGAAAACTGCATTCAAGATTTTTAAAAATTCGCTTGCTGCATCCGGTAGTCGAACTGACTAAAATCTGTGAAAGTTGCATCCTGTACTTTTATTGCATCGATCATTAGGGTCAATTATAAGGATGAAAATAAATCTCTGTAACAAATTTCATAAATTTTTACGAAATTTTAAAATCTTTGTATGCGTTTTGTTTCTTTTTTAAAATAAAGGAATGTTATCTTTGAGTAAAATTTTCTATCTACAGTATAAAGAGGACTTCCCCTTTAGGTGGCATTACAAAATTCCACCCTGTATATGCATTATTATTATCTATCAAAATAAATCCCTTTACAAAATAATGTAAACGATTTAAAATACCTTTTACAACTTGGCATGGCATACTTATGACTGATATGTCGACTGATGACTTTAGTCTGCCCGAATCACTGAAGTGTTTAAAACAACAGCATGAGAAAATATTTTATATAACACAAAAAATATTGTCTTGGCTCTCGAAATGTTGATATAATGTTTATCAATTGTTATTATGTAATTAGCATTACTAAAAGCTCTGCTTGGTTTCTGGCTTGTACTCTTGTTCCAGAGAGAGCCTATATTTTTTGGATAAAAAATGACAATAGTTATTATTATGTCCTAGGTCCGCCAACAGAAGATGCTACCAACAATCCGGTCCTACTTAAAGTTGTACACCACTCTGCCTCTTGCTAAGCTCGCCGCGTTCATGTCAGCGGCTCGAGGTAGCGAAAGAGATGCCACTCGCGAATTGGCGGCACTCGCCATACACCTGCTGGCCTTCAAGCATAAAATGAAGAACGTCGTTTGGACTAAGGGGCCTAGCGGACTTGATGGGAACTTCCAGAGCGGCTCTGAGGTAACTATTGCTTACTATGGACCCACTTACCGACTTTATACAGTCTGCACCTATATTTGTAATGACGTTAAGCTGTGCTATAAGTTCTTCAGTTTATTTTTGATGTTTATGACGTTGGTGATAATTTAAGCGCTCGATACTCCGCCGTACAAAGTGGTACAAAACGATCTTAAAGAGGTCTCAGAGTCCATGGAGGGGTGACCGTTTGGGTGGAATTTAATGTCGTGCACTTCAGTGTTTCGGAAGGCACGTTAAGATGTCAGACCCGGTTACCACAAGATCTGGTAATCGTTAAGTCAAGTTAGAGGTCTTATTGGTCGGTTTGAAAATATCAAACCTCAAGACGGAAACGGGTTTTCGAACACTGCCAAACCGGACTGGGTTCGCGTGGCATAGTATGAAATCCTTCCCACCTTTTTGAGAGAAGGCATGTACTGAGTAGGGGCGAGTTAAAAAACCAGGTAATGATAATTTTAATATAAATACTTTCCATACGGCTTTTTACAAGTATTGTTTTGTTGCAGTTGGATTTCTACATCGATAATGACATGATTCACATTGCCGATACCAAGGTGGCTCACCGCTATGGCGATTTCTTTATTCGGAAACTTCTCAAATTCGAAGAACTCAACCGTAAACTTCACCATACAAAAATATAAATCCTCAATACAAAACAATGTAACCTGGTTTGTAAGAAATAAAATTAAAATTATATATTTCATGTTTTATTCACAATTTAGTTACATATGATACATATTTTCTATTTCTCTTTGTAATTCTCTTGGGCTCCTTGATTTCAATATTTCTTTGTAGAGTTTCTGGGACCTCATTTCTAAATTGCTGCCAAGGGTGTTCATCGTTCAAAGCATCTTCAACATTCATTTCTTTAAGCCAGTTTTTATAAAATGTTGAATAAAAGTTGTATGATTTTACAAATACTTCTGGTACCTTTACATTATTTTCTTTAGCCTATATAGGAAGGGAAGGACCAGAATTCATATAAATATTTCTTTAAATAAGCGAATAAATAATAAATTTCGTAATAATCATAAGTAACATACTTTCTCAATTTTTTTCTCACATTTCACTTGAAATGTTTCAAGATGATTTAAAAATGTTCTGTTCACTACAATGTTCTCTACCTTTACTGCTTTCATAATGTACAAAACATAATCAAAGTTATACTGCAATATTGCACATTTCAAAAGAGTTCCTAGGATCTCTATGTTAATTCTGAAAGAAAAAAAAGTTACGAATACACAGTTAAGCAAGTGATGGATTAAAAATAACTTTGTAACAATTCCCGCGCAACTATAATTTCCTGAAAAATCAAGAAACAATTCAACACGACACGTGTTTCGCCCTTACCCAGGGCATCTTCAGGTAACCTACAATTAGTAAGGATGAAAATCAAGTGATGTCAGAAGATTTAACACTGAAGATTGTCTGCGACCTTTCTTAGACTCAAAAGTAGCCTGAGTTTCTGATAATAACATCAGCTATCTGCCTGTGAAAATCCCCAGCTGTTTCAGAGATAAGCCACAACAAACAGACACCAATTTTAAAGGGAGTATCCCTATACTACCATCATCTAAGAAGCCCAAGCCAACCTCACCTGCAAGTGGTACACCTGCTGATCAACAGATGAGGCTCTGGTGAATGTAACAGATCCCGGTAAGCGGCAATAGGCTCGCCACCTATTACGTTTTACCTTATTACATTGCCCTCTAATCTTTCAGTTATATTGTTGGTCCCATGTAATAGATTGCGAGCCTATTGCTGCTTACCGACTTTTATGTTCACTAGAGCCTCGTCCATTAATCGGCAGGTGCACCACTTGCAGGTGAGGTTGGCTTGGGCTCCTTAGATTTTAGTATGAGCCCTTATTTTGTATAAGTTTCAAAAAAAATTACTTTTATTATGGCAATAGAAGTAGACACTTCAATTTTATTTATTTTTATTGTATAGGTAACTCAACAAGTCTAAAAGTTTAGGTAGGTCTCTTAAGTGATAGATGATGCTTAGATATTTACTATTGCAACATTATTCTTCTGCTTTATAGGTGTCACCTTTACTAAATATGAGCAAATGTGTGTGAATTTATAAATTAATCACAAATATCCCAAGATTGTGCTATACTAGATATGGCCAAGTATCACTTTCCAACAGGTTTTTACCTGGTTTTGTTCATGTTTTAAGGTAAATTATATTTTCTGGTTTAACTGTAAATAAATACAGTAAAAAGAATACATACTTTAGTTGATTTTCTCTCATTTCTTCCAATAGTTTTATAGCACTTTCTTTTGATTTGCAGGCTAGAGCTATTACTCCATATGTCATAATATTAAATTTTAATCTTTGCTTCTTGTCATATTTGTAGCGTTTTTTGCAAACTTCGTTTTCTTTTTTAATTATATCTTTTAGTTCCTGTAACAGTATAATTTTTTAGTACAGCATCATTTAGTTGTAAATAAATACACAATTATCCAACTCTCCCATTATGTGTCAGTTTTAAATAATTTAAGTAGGTATAGAAAATATCAAACTTATCCTCTAAAAAGCTCTACAATCATACTGATTAAGCAACAAATTCTGTAATTATAGATGAATTTGTATATACATGTGCAATCAGCTCAGATAAGGTAAGCAATTTATAGTTTTTCAATTTACACATTAAATACATCCTTTAAATTATCAAAAAAATAATTTTTAGGAAGCACTTTAATGCAACATACTTCAACTTACAAAAGCTCCATCATAATCATATCTCAAACATCTTTTTTTAATTAAATTGTTATAGAAATCTATATCTTTTTTTATATTTAATGATTTCATTTTTGCAAGTAATTTATCTTCATCCTCTCTTGTATTATCTAGTAAAGGTATGATTTGAGTAAATGTTTTAATGTCAGGTTTTATTGAACAAGTTTCCATTTCTTTGAGGAAGTCATCAGCACCCCCAATCACAGCAAATTTTTCCTGCACTGTCTGAACTTCTTGTAGTGCTAGTACAAGCTCCATATTTATCACTTTTGAAAGTAAATTTGGGACCAATCTTGTCTGTTTCGATATATTTTTTGTTAGATTTATACATTTGTCATTTTCCCCTAAATTAGTAACATCTGTACTATCATTACTATACTCAACTAGTTTACTATTCACCGATTTCTTAGTTTCTGTATCATTGATTTCATATTTAACTAGTTCACTATTGACCAATTTCTTACTTTCTACACCATTTGCATTAATAATTGTGATTTCAGGAAGTGGTAAAAGAGAATGTGAAGATTCAATTGCTCTTGTGTCTGCTTGTATTGTGCCAATTGCAATATCTTGACTAAGATATTCTATCAACTCTTCCATATCAGACTTTGTTCCTAAGCTACACTCTTTCACACATTTTAACATGAGGTTAAATGAGTACAAATTGGGCTTTTCTCTCAATTTTAACATTTTCCTCCATACAACAAGTGCATGTCGTAGTCCAGTGGTTTTATCAGATATACAAGCATGAAGTAAATGATTAAAGGTGTGTACTCTGATTTTAATATTCTTTGATGTCATTTCATCAACAATCTGGAATGCTGTTTGTAAATCTCCACATCTTCCAAATGCTTTGATCATAGAGTTGTATATAGTTAGATTTGGCTCCACTCCCTTTTCTATCATCAGTTTTCTTAAATTACGAGCATTAGTCAACCCATCTGTAGCCCATGGGCTACAAGCGCAAGCATGGAACAAACATGTATATGTGTCACCGGTAGGTTTTAATCCCCTTCTTTTCATATCATTAAACAATTTAAATGCTTTTTTAGTGTAACCTACATCAGCACAGGCACCAATCAATATATTATAAATGTAGTTCTCAGGTTTCACTCGGTCTACAGTCAGCATTCTGACTTCTAATACTTTTATAGCTTCTAAGATTCTTTTATGTGATATGTATTGTTTAATAATATCAGAATACTGTTTAATTGTTAGCTTTTGTGATGGCATTGGTATCTCACTAAGATATTTCTCTTCTTTGATATCATCTTCATCAACCAGTTTGTGCTCTTGGCTCTTGTTATTTATAGAAAGAGTACCAAAACTGTCGGGATCGCCATAATTAATTAAGTTATTTTCCATTTTATCCCGTTCTTTATTCATTAGATTTTTTTGAGTTAACGCAATAGTGTTTGAACTTGATCTGCAAGTTACTACCATTCCGCTACTAACATTTTTTGCCAATCTTAATAACCGAAGAGCCATCACAGAAACTATAACCTAGTGAATCTAGTTACTTAATCCATGGGTTCCGGACGTATTCCTATAACTCTTTGAAATGCGAAAGTACAAAATTTAACAAAACCAAAACATTCCAATTTATAACCTAACTTTTGTTTGGTGACAGTTGACAGACGACTCCGATACATACATACAAAAAAGCTATACGTACTGACTACATTTTAATATATCACACGCTAAGAATGAAAGTGGCGCATTTTAAAATTAGAAATTTTTAAATATAGACGAAATTGTGTCGGTCTCATTGACGATATTCTTGTTCTTCAATCATATTTTATTATGTCAACATTAAGATAAAAAAATCGTTGGTCTTTTCTACCTTAAATACAGTATACTTTTTAGTGTCATTTTATATATGTATTTAAAAGTCAAAAAAGTCAAAAGTCAAAAATACTTTATTTCATAAACTATTACATAGTACTTGAAAACGTCAAAATTATAAAAAAATAACAAAAACAAATAAAATATAACTATACTAAAATCACGAAGCTTAGATTCACTTGCAACCAAATAATTTAAAAAAACAAAAAACATTTAAGTGCAAGCGAATCTAAGTGCCAGTTCCGAGCCACCGCTCTGTAAGAAGAACTGGCAAGAAACTCACAGGCTATGCTCTTTTAAATTATCGATTGGTTAGTAACAATCTTCATTTGTCTGTGACGCTATACAATGCAACATAATATAACAATATTCATGCTTTAAGTCATTCATATTAGAATAGCCTGTATGAAACGGCGGTTTAATCCCAAGCATTTTTATCAGCCATATAGTCTTTAATAGAATAATATCCCTTTGAAGACAGCTTGCGTTTTATTGTTAATTTAAATTTATTTAGGCTTAATTGCTGTATATTGCTTGGGATTTTATTATAGAATCGCACACATTGACCTTTAAAAGATTTGTTAATTTTTTGGAGCCTAGTGGCAGGTACAACTAGTTTATGCTTATTTCTTGTGTTTAGGTTATGTATATCACTTTTCTTACTCAATTTATCAAAATTTTTGTGTACATATACTAGGTTTTCATAAACAAACTGACCCGCCACTGTCAAAATACCAATTTCTTTAAATTTATCCCTTAGTGAATGTCTACATGGTAGATTATAAATTGCTCGTATGGCCCTCTTCTGCAGTACAAAAATATTTTAAATATCTGCGGCACAACCCCACAGAAGAATACCATACGACATAACACTATGAAAATAGCAATGATAAACAAGCCTAGCTGTTTCAACGTCTGTTAATTGGCGAATTTTCTTTACCACGTATGCAGCAGAGCTGAGTCTATTCGACAATTCACCAATATGTGGGCCCCACTGTAACTTAGAATCTAATATAACACCCAAAAATTTGGTGGTATCCACAAGGGTCAACTCATCTTCCTTTATTTTAATAGTGGTGTTTACTTGTCTGACGTTAGGCGTCACGAATTTAATGCATTTCGTTTTAGCCCCATTTAATAATAAATTGTTAACGTCAAACCAGTGCACCACCTTTGAGATCGCATTGTTTACATCGTCTGGGTTCTGATATCGCTTTATTTTAAATAATAATGATGTATCATCAGCAAACAATACTATCTCGTGATTTTCCTTTACCAAATGTGGCAAATCATTAATATAAATTAAAAACAAAAACGGGCCGAGAATCGAGCCCTGCGGTACCCCCATTTTTACTACAGAACCCTGAGATCGCTTTCCATTAACTTCAACTCTTTGAATCCTATTACTTAAGTAAGAAGTAAGAAGATCCAATGCGGAGCCTCTTATTCCATAATAATCTAATTTTTTTATCAATGTTTCATGAGGAACACAATCAAAAGCTTTGGACAGATCGCAAAAAATACCTAAAGCGTCCAAAGAATCTTCCCAAGCATCAAAAATATGTTTCAAAAGCTCAACACCTGCATCGGTTGTGGAGCGACCCTTAGTGAATCCAAATTGTTTTGAATGCATTAAGCCATTTTTATTAAAAAATCTTAACATTTGGTTGTAAATAAGTTTTTCAAAAATTTTACTAAAAGTAGGCAGCACTGAAATAGGTCTAAAATTAGTTGGGTCTGCTGTACTGCCCGATTTAAATAGTGGAATGATTTTACTATTTTTCATCAAATCTGGAAACGTGCCGCAATCTATACATTTATTAAATATTATAGCTAAACTGTGCGCCACCGAAACAATGATAGGCTTGGTAACTACGATGGAATTGCCCCAGAGGTCTGCAGTCTTTTTAACATTAAGAGTATTAAATGTCTTAATTATATCTATGGGTGTTACATGATTAAACATAAACTCTTCTGTACAAATGTTTACATTATCTCTTAAAATAGCCTCCGCTAAAGTAGGCGAGGAATTTAAAGTTTTTGTAGTAGACACTGGAATATTAGTAAAGAAGTCTTCAAAAGCATTGGCAATATCTAAGTCAGATGTAAGCGTCTTGCTATCAATGTTGAGTTTAAACTTATTATTATAATTCTTATTTCTTCCCGTTTCACTATTAATAATATTCCATGTCATTTTAATCTTATCATCACTATTTTTAATTTTA
This sequence comes from Musotima nitidalis, assembly GCA_949126915.1. NCBI lineage: Eukaryota > Metazoa > Arthropoda > Insecta > Lepidoptera > Crambidae > Musotima > Musotima nitidalis. Next base: position 7,343,541 of record OX421429.1, read on the forward strand.
TAGCTCAAATAACAAGACTTTGCCGTATGACATGCTTTTCTAAATATTTTAGAATATTTCCTTACATAATTATGAAATTGTTCACTATTGTTAACATTTCTTTCGTCATACAGTTCATACAGTCTCTTTCTACTTTTATGTAGCCCAGGAGTAGCCCATTCACTAAAGGCAGCATTATCATTTACCTTAATCGTTTTGGGAGTAAATGTTGATTGAAAACTACTACAAAAGTCGCTAAAAAACATATTATATAAAATATTAGGGTCATTGCTTTTATCTACCATGGGTAAACTAAATGATAATAATTTATTGTTAAACCTCTCAAAACGATTATTGGTTTTTGGTATAAATGTTATTGTTCTTTTAGCCACAGTTTTATTTCTACAAAGCAAAGATATTTGTTGACCACAATGATCTGAATCTAATTGATTAATAATTTTTTTACTGTCATCACTCAGTATAATATCTGTAAATATGTTATCCAAGCAAGTGGCAGTAGTGGCTGTAATTCTTGTTGGCTCTAGAAACACATTTATCAAATTATATGATTTAAAAAGTGCTTTTATTCTTGTACATGCAGTCGAACACTCTAGCAAATTAACATTAAAATCTCCACAAACAATAACATTTTTGTTAGCATTATAAACTTTTCCCAGCACTTCATCCATAATACTTTCAAATAAATCATATGAAGCTGATGGAGGTCTGTATACACTCAATACAACAAACCGCTCCATTTCGATACAGGCTATTTCAATAATCCGTTCGGCTGAGAAGCTTACTATATCATGGCGCTCCTTGAATCTAAATTTCTTATTTACTATAATTAATGATCCACCATGTATAGCACCCTCCCTGCAAAACGAACTACCTACCTGGTGATTATTAAAATTGAACATGAACTGGTTACTTATTTAACTCATTTCACCAAAATTTTGAAATCGGTCACTTTCGTTCTCAGCGTGCGATATCATATTTTTCTTTAGATAAGTATGAAAATGTTTTGACTTAATATAATTTCTTCCAAGCCAAAACAAATAAAAAAGAAAATAGCTATACGTCAAATTTGACAGTCTATGTCATAACCATGTGGTGCTGGCCTGTGTATAGAGAAAAATATTTTAAAAACAATTAGACAATAAAACTTACTTTTCTTATTTAATTCATAACTTATTTTTACCGAATTCTCAAAAAAATGTCTATGGAAGAGGACCAGATGGAAGTTAGTTCGAGCGAAAGCGAAGACGGAGACGATGAGACTAATGATGCTGAAGATGGTAACGCAGATCAAACGCCGAAAGCTTACTTACCAGGGCAACCGCTAAAAGAGGATGAGCAATTAGTGTGTGATCAATCGGCTTATGTGATGTTGCATCAAGCTCAGACAGGTGCTCCCTGTCTTAGTTTTGATATCATTCCTGACAACTTAGGTAATGACCGAGATCAGTTTCCAATGACCACTTACTTAGTTGCTGGTACTCAAGCTTCGAGTGCACACCTCAACAAGTATGTATATAAGTTGTTATTTTCTAGTTGTTTGTTAAGTATTTGTGATTCACAAGTCTTAAAAGTGTAAATATTTCAATTAATTAATGAATTTAAATTATAATATATCCTAACATTAAGCTATGTTTATGGTTTCGACTCTTAGTATTGTGGCCATTTTAAACTTACTTACTTCAGCCTACCCATCTTATTCCTATAGTTTGTTTTTGACATACTTTTTTTGTTTCAGTGTACTTGTGATTAGGATGTCGAACTTACACCCCTTTTCTAAGTCAGAGGACACTGAGGAGTCTGATGAGGATGAGGCAGATGACGAAGAAGATGAAGATGAAGAAAAGAAACCTGTAATGACTGTTGCATTTATCAAGCACCAAGGATGTGTCAATAGAATCAGGGTAACATTGCTATCAAATATGTATTTTTGTAATAAATTTTCTATTTTCTTGGACATCTTACACAACGAGACGTAAATGTCATTTTGTCAATTTTACAGTAGAAAAGTTTAAAGTTTCTTTTTGTCATAACTATGATAACATACTCAATTTGGTGTTTGGCGCTTTCTATTAGATAGTTATTGAATTACAAAAAAGATCTTTAAGCACTCAATGCACCTATATAAAAGGAAACTTGTGGCAAAAATAACAAAATTTTGGACTTTTTAAAGTTTACATATTTTACAAACAATTTGTACAATACAGTGGACCCCCAGTAAACCAGCCCGTCTTATTCGCCCCCCTCTAATCCGACATGCTTATCACTGTTTAATGTAGGAACACAAACATTGTTTTGGAAAAGTTTTACAAATAAATTGTTAAACAGATTGCAACTTGTACACGCCACTTCATGATAATCTTTTAATTTTGAGCTGTTATTTGTCGAATTGCAAGGTATTCTTTATCAAAAAAACAGGAATATAAGGAATTTGGGGTAGTGCTCTGTAATCCCACAAATTTGATCTAACACTGCCCAGCAACATGTTTGTCGGATTACTGGGGGTCCACTATATATATATATATTTATGGTTTTTTGCAGTATACCTTATACTTAGTATTACATAGCAAACAGCCACACAAGACAAGGGATTCGTTTATCCAAAATTATTTTGACAAAATTTTATAATTCATACAATTTTAGCGAAAACTTTTTTTACTTCATGCAACATACGGCTGGTCCACTGAAGAACCTAGTATGAGCAGCGGACCAAATTTTACAGGAGAGCGAAAAAACATATTCTCATTTACCCTGCTGAGGCGCTTAAAGATTTGAATAACTTCTGATGTTTATGTTATAGATTAGTAACTAAACTATACTTTATGGAATACAAAAACATATATACTTATAAATAGCAAGTTTTGTGCCCCTTACTAACACTAAAATGGAATTTGTTCACATAGGTACCTCATAAAAACCAGAACCAAAACCTAGTATGAGTACTTGCTAGGTAGTATTATGGTTATCAGCTGTCTGCTAACACCTCGAAATCCTTTTTAAACATAGTAAATGTAATGAAAAATAAGTTAACAACTCAATTTACATATTAATTTTAATAAAAAGAAAAGAACAAAATACGGTATCACGAAATATTATTCCTCGGAAGTGCGTTGTTAAGTAGATGAAAGATCCAATGAGCTATCATTGACAGGTAGATTATACCAGAAACTTCGTCTTGATTCAGGCATCAGAGGCACTAGTTTTTTTATCATTTCCTCTTTTATGTTTGTGTTGTCACACCTGGTGGATTATTGATCATTCTAGGGGTATCACAGACACTGAATCGTTTCATCAAAAAATCCAACTCGGTAAATTGAGATTCAAATCTGAAAAAGAAAGAATTGTAGTTGAATTATATACCATATAAGTAAAAAGCAAACTGTTAATTGCAAATTTTAAACATTTGCTCATATATATTTAAAATTTAGCGTACTCTTTATTTAAATAAAAAACAAACCTAGTTTTGAAGAGACGATTTCTTGAACCTGCCACAAATTTGACTTCTACTACTGAATTTAAATTAAAATCTTTCAAAGGCTCATTTAGACGAGGTGTCCTTTTTTTTAGGCCACTCTTGTACTTTTTCAAGTTAAAGTACCTTTATATTGCTTTTTGACATCATAACGACGTCTTTAAAATCTTGGAAGTCAAATATATTTCTTTGTCTCCGCATCCTGAGCTCAATATCTGCATGAACCAAGCACGTTTGTAACATTCGGGCACAGAAGCAAATGATGTGGATGGCTGTGGCTAAAGCAATTCTAATGATCTATGCGTGCGACCATGCTTTTGTGCACTGAAATAAAAACAATAACCCAAAATAAAAGCACGTGCAAAAAAAACCCAGAATATTAGTGCTAGATACATTTTGCCAAAACACACACACACAAACATTCAACATTAGACATATAAAGTAGTTTAGTTTTTAGCTGGTAAGGTGCCTGATTATAACGTTAAGTAATTAATTTGTGCACCATCTTACTATGAAAACCATCAAAAAATTATCAAAAATCACTACTTAAATGTGGTGCAACCGCATACCAAACTATTATTTACGTAAGTAAAGTTAACATACAAAATCATTATAAATATACCAAATATTTCATTCAAACCGTAAATACATGCCCTAAACCATTAAAACATAAATAAATACTTACCCCATTTCATCAGAATGGTTATCCTGGTTGGCAGCTGCGGCTAATATTTGTTTCGATCGATAAAATTGTAGCTGTCGACTCATTTTTTAAATAAATCGGTACCACATTTTACGGAAACTTGCAAATTTTCAACATGACCTCACGAATTAAGCGCTGGCGCAGTATCAATAGCGCGGAGAGACTGGCTACGGGTGTGCTTCCCGCCCGTGCAAGACTCTTCACCCTCTTACTAGTTTCTTATTGGTCGACGGATAACTTGAAAAATATTTCCAATTCCTAGTAATGCACATTGACCATTTTCAAACCTAGTAAGTACACGCACTTACTAGGTTTGAAAATGGTTAATGTTGCTTGCTAGGTTTTGATTTTGGTTAACCCTTATTCAAATATTGGGAAATTATTTCCCACTTGACAGTACCGTAATAAAAAATCCATTTGATTAAGGGTTAAAGCTAATTCGAATTGCACTTGCTAGGTTTTTAGGAACGCGTCTTTCCGTTGTCTTATGTAAAATTGCAATTTCTGTCTTTACATCCTATGGAGACCCTAATTTTAAGGTCATTAATGATAAAAAACAAAAATCGGAAAATATGTCCCTTACTAGGTTCTTCAATGGACCAGCCGCATAGTATCATAGTACTTTAATTACCAAGGATAAAAAGTCATTTGGTCTTTTAACAAGTGTTTTACAAACAATCTTTGACTAAATAACATTTAGTTAAATGATTTGTTTGGACATAAAATTTTAAGACTAAAGTAAGTTAGACCACACTAATGAAAAAAATTGGTTAGGTTGGAACAGCGACCAATCAACCATGCTGAAACAGATTCAATGGTTGATCTTTGAAATGGCCGACTTTTCAAAGTCTAATATACAGACTTTTGGCGTCATGTCAATATTATTTGCATTTCCCTAGTGCATCTTTAATTTCAACATGATATCATTATATCTTTGTTGGTACACAAACAAAAACAAAGTGGAAATGTTTCATTGTTATATTTGTTATCATAAATTGCCATGTGTACTGTCATTTATGTTTTACATCTACCCACCATCAAGTACTAGTTGGTATTATTGAAACATTCACTTGGAAAACAATAGGTTTGGTAAGTAATAATTTGGCAAATGAAATTATATGATACATTATTTGGGAAGTAATAATTTGTCAATTTTTTTTTGATGAACCAAGAGATTAATATTTGTTTTCATGTCTTCTGTGGAAATCAAGTCTACAACCTTGAAGAACACTATGGTGTGGAGTTGAGTTGTTTTTATTACTTTTTTATTTACAATAATAATATTATTATTTTTACAGGCCACCAGTTATAAAAATTCAGTTTTAGCAGCGAGTTGGTCTGAACTAGGCAGGGTGGATATTTGGAATATAACACAACAACTACAGGCTGTTGATGATCCTGCTGTGTTAGAGAGATATAATTTAGAATGTGTCAAGAATCCAGAAAAACCATTATTTTCATTTAATGGACATCAACAAGAGGGATTCGGCATTGATTGGTGTCCAACCGAACCAGGGGTATGAAGATTTAATATTTATAAATAAAAAAACAAACAGGTTTAAGTAAATTTGCATTTGCAGTAAAGATAATCTAACTTTTCTTAAATACCTTTCCAATAATGATTAACAAGTCTAAGATTTTGTATGAATTTTTAGGTATTAGCTACAGGTGACTGTAGAAGAGACATTCACATATGGAAACCAAACCAAGCTGGTACTTGGGAGGTGGATCAGCGCCCCTTAGTCGGTCACACTGGTTCTATTGAAGACATGCAGTGGTCTCCAAATGAAAGGTATTTATTTAGGTAATTGCTCAATTTTGGTATATTTTCTATTGGCTCAATATGTATTAGTTTTATTTTGTTCAAGAAATGTATTGGCTACATGTTCAGTTGACAAGACAATTCGTATATGGGACACACGGGCAGCCCCAAATAAAGCATGCATGCTGACTTGTGACAATGCTCATCAAAGCGATGTGAACGTAATTTCATGGAATGGAAAAGAACCATTTATAGCGAGTGGTAAGATATTCATAAAAGTAATAATGTAAGCTGCAAAATTTATAAATCTTGAAACATAATTTTAAATAAATAATCTATTTTTAATATAGGCGGAGATGATGGTTTCCTTCATATATGGGACTTGAGACAATTTACAAATAATACCCCAGTTGGTACCTTCAAACACCATACTGCACCTATAACATCTGTACAATGGCATTGGACTGAACCAAGTGTACTTGCCTCTGCCGGTGAAGACCATCAAGTAGCACTATGGGATTTAGCTGTTGAAAGAGATGATGAAGAAGTTATTGACGAAGAGCTTAAGGTACTTCAAACAATTGAAAGTAAAAGACAACAACTTATGTTTCTAATGTGTAAACTAAAAAAATATTTTTCTGTGATTTCAGAACCTTCCACCTCAGCTACTTTTCATTCATCAAGGACAAAGTGATATTAAAGAATTGCACTGGCACAAACAGTTGCCAGGAGTAATGGTAACTACCGCACATACTGGTTTCAATATATTTAAAACTATCAGTGTATAAAAACATGTACAAAATGTACTGTAAGTGTATCGTCAGGTTAACAATAAAACAAAATTCATTTTATGTTTTTTTTAATTTCCATGATTTTAAAATGACGGTCAAAATATTAGGTCGGGGAAAAAGTCTTTTCGCATAACGTAGGTATAAACTTATTATAAATTTTTTTTGACTGTACTGTTTGTGTCTGGCTGGTTTTGGTAACATTAAAAAGGTTCCATTATAAAGAAAAGAAAAAAAAAAAAAAGTTGTTTCCCGCTATTTTTCATTTGTTTTTCTCTCCGTAAAAATGAGTGAATCTAATGAAGAAATTCGATACATTTTAAAATTTTATTATAAAAAAGGCAAAAATGCAACTCAAGCAGTGAAAAAAATTTGTGATGTTTATGGACCTGATGCAGTGTCAGTAAGAGTAGCACAAATTTGTTTCAAACGTTTTCAGTCCGGAAATTTTGATGTTAAAGATGCACCTCGCTCTGGTCGCCCTGTTAGGAATAAAATGGACGCCATTTTTGAAAGAGTGGAGCAAGATCGGCATATTAGTAGTTACGATGCAGCTGAAGAACTGGGAATTGACCACAAAACAGTTTTGACCCATTTGAAGAAAGCTGGTTATACAAAAAAGCTCGATATTTGGGTGCCACACGAGCTCACTCAAAGAAACTTAATGAACCGTGTACTCATTTGCGATTCATTATTGAGACGTAATGAAACCGAGCCGTTTTTGAAGAGATTGATAACTGGCGATGAAAAGTGGATCACGTACGACAAGAACGTGCGAAAAAGGTCGTGGTCGAAAGTTGGCCAGGCTTCACAGACTGTGGCCAAACCTGGCCTAACACGAAATAAGGTGATGCTGTGTGTATGGTGGGATTGGAAGGGCATTGTTTATTATGAGCTTTTACCGCCCGGCAAAACCATCGATTCTGATCTTTACTGCCAGCAACTGATGAGATTAAAGGAAGCAGTCGAGAGAAAAAAGCGGGAATTGATCAACAGGAAGGGTGTGGTCTTTCATCACGATAACGCTAGACCACACACATCTTTAGCCACTCAGCAAAAATTAAGAGAGTTCGACTGGGAGGTCCTAGTGCATCCACCATATAGCCCTGACCTTGCGCCTTCAGATTTTCACCTGTTTCGGTCTCTGCAGAATTCTTTAGGTTCTGTAAGGTTGACCTCAAGAGAGGACTGCCAAAACTATTTGTCCCGTTTTTTTGATCAGAAGTCCCAAAGTTTCTACAGTAACGGGATAATGTCTGCCCACAAAATGGCAGAAAGTTATTCAACAAAACGGTACATATATATTGTAAATAAATGTAAATAAACTTTGAAAAAAATGTCTTGACTTTTCATACAAAAATACGAAAAGACTTTTTCCCCAACCTATTATCTCCTACTCTTCGTTCGTTCTTACCATTGCTAAGTTCACTAAGTGCCTTATAGTTGGTCTACCATGTGGACAATTCTGTAAAACGAAAGAAACCAATTTTAACCAAACATAAAAGGGAAAAAAGCTATAGCCGGTGGTGAGATACATTGACTGCGAATTCAGAGGGTCTCGGGTTTAAACCCTGGTCGCGCGGGACCTACGACTTTTCGAAGTTATGTGCGTAATTATCGCTTGCTCCATACCTCAAAAAGCAAGTCCCAGTTGTCACAACTGTGGCAGTCATTATAAGGAAGTCGGTGCCTTCTAATATCCTCCTGATAGAACTAAAATTCAGCCAAAATCTGGTCAGACAAGTGCAGATCATAATTTTAAGTCTAGGACTACTAGGATAATGCTAAAATTGTAATAGTAAAAGAGAAAAAAAATATTTCATTATTTTAGTGAAAATTAAAAACTTACCCATGGTTTCTCAATTTCTGCCATATGAGTGACAAGTTTCCTCATATCAGATTTGCTTAGAGCTGTCCCAATCATAACAGATTTTCGGCATGCCCTGGATGCAAACATCGCTCTTATTCTACTAGGCCTGCAATACTCAGAAGAAGATTCCTGAAACAGCAAAATTAAAATCTAACTACTAGGCCTATAATACTACGAAAATAATTCCAGAAACAGCAAAATTAAATAATCATTTAGTTCCAAGATAAGCATAATTAAAAACATGTGTTATGGATATAAAATATCGTAATAAGCATGTTTTTGTAAATACAATCTAAAAATATTGATCGACATAAAAAGGACTTTAGCGATGTAAACGATGCCCTTGCAGAGCTGCTTCGTTGGTTTACTGTTAACAACTTACAGCTAAATGCTAAAAAAACGAAATGTATTAAATTCACTGTTCCAAACGTAAGGAAACTCGAAACAAATATCATTATTGACGGTCAGAAACTAGATTTAGTAGATTCTACTGTTTTCTTGGGAATAACTATAGATGAAAAACTTCAGTGGGGTCTACATATTGATACTCTTGCTGGCAAACTTAGTTCCGCAGCTTATGCTATTCGCAAAATTCGCCAATTAACAGATGTTGATACGGCAAGAATGGTATACTTTAGTTACTTTCATAGCCTAATGTCTTATGGTATTCTTATGTGGGGACTAGCAGCAGATATAGAAACAATTTTTATTTTACAGAAACGGGCTGTAAGATCTATTTACGGACTAAGCTCACGGACAACTCTTAGAGAAAAGTTTAAAGAAATAGGTATCTTGACTGTTGCCTCTCAATACATTTATAATAGTATAATATTTATAAAACGAAACATAGAAACCTATAACAGGCGCTGTGATGATCACAGTTTTAATACTAGAAATAGAAATAAATTATTAAATCCATTTTTACGCCTGCATAAAATTCGAAAATCGTTTATGGGGCAGGGTATACAATATTATAACAAAATTCCAAAAGATATTTTAGATTTGCCTTTTGAAAAGTTTAAGCAAACCGTTAAGACATCACTTACCAAGAAAGGGTATTACACGGTTAATGATTACGTTAATGACAAAAACGCTTGGATGTAACATTTACAATGATAAAAGTTGTGTTCTGCGGCCCTCTTTACAATATAACGATTACTTACATACATTGTCTATGTAATTTTATAATTTTATTAGTTCTGTCTCCCTTTTTTTTTCAAATCTTGTGACTGCAGAACACAATTGTTTTAATATTATGTATTTTAATTGTAACTGGCGGGAGAAAAAACCAACCTTGACGATTTTCTTGCCCGTTCTTTTACGATCAAGCTCCCGCCCGCAGTGAATGGGCGCGTTAGTTTATAAGTATGACATTCATAAGAGCTCTATTGAGCCAAACTTGAATAAATGAATTTTTAATTTTAATTTAATTTAATCATATTTAATATACTATAAGAAACACCCAGACAAGAAAAATATTTTGTGCATGCACAGAAATAAGTGTGGGAATCGAATCTAAAACTTTTCATACAGGTTTTTTGTTCAATAATAATGCATTGAATGTCCTTATATGCATATTTTAAAAAAAATCTCTTACTCTTAACATAAATAATAGTTCTTCAATATCTTCTTTTCCAAATATCCAGTTCTTAGACATTGGTATAGTTAAGAGTTTAACTCTTTTTGTAGGTGGTGCATTTTCGTCTACAATAAAAGTGAAACCATTCTTCTTGAAAATTTCTAAATTATCCATTAGTATTTGTTCATTGACTCCTGTCAACTCTAAAGATTGTGGTCTATAACAAATAATGTTTACATTACAATAAAATTAATGAAAATCTATAATACTTGATACAAAAAAGATGAATATATTTATAACATTTGGTCATTAAAATTGTAGTCACGATATTCACAATATCTTGTTTGTTTTCGGCCATCAGAGATAATTAATTTTAAATTTATAGCAAACTACAAAAAAAGAAATACTTACACTACTAATTTTTGGTTAGTAAGTTCTGTAGTCTTTTGTAACATTTCAAAATTGTAGATTTCATCTGTAGCATGTTGATCAATGATAAATAGGTCATCATTTAAACGCGTTATGATAAAACCTAAATTAAATTGACCAATAATTTCCATATTTAAAAAAGAATCTTTTGATATTTCCTTAGATAATTCTTCCTCACATTTTTTATTGTGAACTGGGTTAATGGTACTTTTGAATTTAACTCTTTCAGGTGCAATATTATATTTATTCTCTTCAAATATATTTACTAATTGCTTTACATGTTCCATAGATGTTTTTAAATTTACAAATCTTCTAATGTTTTTGCCAATATCTCCTTTGTCTGTCACAACGTTTGTACTTATAGACTTCACTTTTTCAGCAGGATTATTAGAACTCGCACTTTTATTTCTACAAGTATTTGTATGTGATTTTAGCACTACTATATCATCTACTGTTCTAATTTGAGTGTTTGGCATTTTATCAGATTCTAGATACATTATATCCTTTATTGCGGTCTCCTGTTCCATGTTTAGATCATCTATAGTATTTAATTGGTTTGGTATTTTTTCAGATTCAAAATATAGTGTATCATTTATTGGTGATTCCTGCTTTAGGTTCAAGTTAGACTCTTCTAACTCAATATTTTCAGATGACTTATTTTTTGGGGCTACATCATATTCCCTCTGAATGTTCTCTTTTAAATTATCAGGTATGGTAAATGAAGTTCTGATCTCAGGTTTGTCATACAATTTGGTAGATTTTGTTGATACAAAATTTAGCATAGTAGTTGATTTCCTTTTTAAATCTAGCTTGCTTTCTTTGGAATCTATTGAAGGTTCCTTTTTTGATTTATTATGGAACTGTTGCAGTAATGAGTTAAATGAATTAGGTTTTCCAGTGCTTTGATCTTGATCTTTAGAACCAAACTTTTTAGTAAATTCCTGAGACTGTTGCATTTTTAATGTTCTTGGAATACTTTCAAACAATTTGTGTAAAGAGTTTTTTAATACTTCCAAAATAATCTTTTCTTTTGTCAAAAATATTTTTCTTTTATCAGGTGTCACATTTACATCCACAGTAGCTCTTTCCATGTTAATGTTTAAAAAAACAAAAGGATATTGATTTGGATTATATTGTCTATAAGTTTCGTTTATAGTTTTTATTAATTTGGTGGGTTCACAAGGTCTAGAATTAATGTAGTAAAACTGTCTGTCAGTACTGGAGCGTCCACTGCCATGAGCACATGATGATATGTATCCTGTCAACTCAATAGGCTCTGGAACATTTCTATGCCCTTGCGATTTTTGTGATCCACTATATGTGTCTTGAGAATTTTTAATATCTGTATCATTTGAATCTTCAGACAAATTTATATCTACATCATCTATAGTTTGTTCTTCTGTCTCCTCTTCTTCTCTTGATAAACCCTTAAAAATGTTTTCTTTGATGTTGCTAACATATTCAGGTTTAATTTCTAAAATACTATGTAACTGCTTTAATCCAAATAAACAAATTAGGTTGTCTTTATATGACATTGAACCTTGGGTTGCTACAACAATGTTTTTATTGTTAGCATTAGTTTGATTGCTGCAAGTTATCCTAAAAAATAATCATTGTTATAAAATTGATAAGTCTTAAGGTGATTTCAATTATTTTCTGATAAGTAACTTACTTCACACCACGAGATATTAAACAGTATGCATACAAAAGTTGAGTCATTTTGTTGAATTCTCTTTTGGCATTTTTATTAAACTCTTTTTGTCTTACTGGTAATGAGGAAAAGAGATTTGTCAAACTCACAGTGGTTCCAACTAGACGTGAACATGGTGACTTTTTGACTATATTTCCTTTGTGATCAAATTCTAGTTTAGTAGCTGTAAAAATAAAAATAGACAAAAGTAGTGTCATAAAGTGACTCCAAAAAATGTATATAAATTGGTTTTTCAGTTGTAATTACTTGCCATACTCAACACTTTGATGTCTTGTTGTAATAGTTAAATCAGAAAGTTCACACAAGGAACTTAAAGCTTCTCCTCTAAATCCGTAGCTGGACAATCCAAGCAGGTCAGAATAATCTTTTAATTTAGAGGTATGATATTTCAAAGCTGTAACCATTAATATGGGCTAATTAGGTGCTTAAAAACATTAATAATTACTCGATAGAGGCATAACTAACTGTTTTATATTTGATTTATCAGATGTGAAGTTAAGGTTTGGTTGAAATTTTTTGGTTTAATCTCATTTGTAAAGATTTTTATCATGAATATTTATCTTTTCTACGCTATGCATGTACCAATTTCAGTACCTTTTTCATAAATATGTCTGCTTATAAACGCCTACATTAAAAAGCTCTTCAAAGTTTATTAAGTTATGAGTAAAAAGTTTGTAAAGGTAAATATTTATGGATGCTTCTCAAATGTCTCATGCATCGAAAAAAGGCAGCAAAATTTATATTCAAGTGACCTGCTAGATTGCATGATTTTGCTCACAGAAATCAACGAACATACTTCAAATTCTACACAGGTAAAAATTAAATAATTTGTATACATACTGAGGGCTGCAAAGTTATCTTCTGTGACTCCGCTACCATTATCCAAGACTTCTATTAACTCTATGCCATAGTTTTTTAATCTTATATCAATATTAGTTGCACCTGCATCAAGAGCATTTTCCACTAATTCTTTTACAGCTACTGCTAAGCTAAGTACTACCTTTAATCAAAATTTTACATATGTAATATAAAAATAAGTAGGTACTAACAGAATATTAATATCAATTAACACAAAATTAATCGCTAAAATACACACCTGTCCAGAACATATTTTATGTACGGTATCTTTATTTATAGCTTTTATGCAGTTTGAGATTTTATTATCCATGATTATTGTTTTGATTTATAAAAGTATTTATATAAAAAAAACTGTGATTTGTGAAGTTTTTTAAACTAAGTTAAAAGAAAGTTTTTTAAACATAATAATAATTAATACAACCTATTCTAAATAATTTAAAAACGAAACTAGACTTTATTTTTTCTTTTACATAATGACTTTGTGCGTTTTGCATATTTAGCCAGTGTCAAGTGAGATATATATTAAAAATATATAAATCAGAGTTATTAAGAATGAGTGGACTTCTTGGCGGGAAAGTGAAGCGTCATGTCTGCAGTTTTGTTTTATTTTCTAAAATTTGTGATATTTCTAACATTAATGAGTAATAACGGTGGATTATTAACCGTTAAGTGTTGGTCAACATACATGAGTGTTGGTAAATCAAACAAAACAGTGCAACATCACTTTTCAAATTTTCTCTCAAGGAGTCCATGTGAGATCTCAGTATAGTTACACATCTTTACTGAGGACTCAAGGGGCTTAGGGGAGGGTATCTTATTTACTATTTATCATCTTTATCACCACTCATTCTCATTTACTATGAATTATTTATATAATTAATATATTACTTACTTGACACTGGCTAAATGTGCTAGACGCACGAAGCCATTATTTAAAATAAAGAAAGAATGAGTGGTGATAAAGATGGCAAATGAGATGCCCTCCCCTACATCTCTTAGAGTCCTCAGTAAAGATGTAGGACTATACTGAGATCTCATATGGACTTTTTGAGAGAATTTGAAAGTGATGTTGCACTGTTTTATTTGATTTACCAACACTCAAGTACGTTCACAAACACTTAACGGTTAATAATCCACCGTTATTAAACATCAATGTTCAAATAATCTCAAATTTTAGAAAATAAAACAAAACTGCAGACATGACGGTTTACTTTCCAAAGTTCAATTTGAACAATAACTGTGAACAGATATGGAGTGAAGCCGTTTCGTAGACGGTTTAATTTCATTATTTATTGAACAAAATCCACAGACTTATCCTGCTCCTGATAACATTAACATCAATTAATGAATTACGGTTTTATGCAAATAAATATGCAAGACGACCGATATGGCGTGGAGGTCAGTATACCTACATTTCACTCCCTCTGAAGTTCGTGGGTTCGATTCCCACACAGGACAAATCTTCGTGGCATAAACATGAATCTTTGTTCTGGTCTGGGTGTTTTCCTATGTGTATTAAGTATGTATTTACAAAAAAAAGATGTATTTATATATGTTTATCCGTTATTTAGTATCCATAACACAAGTTCTTAATAATACTTATCTTGGAACTAAATAACTGGTGTAATTGTAAGAGAAAATTTATTTATTCTTTAATACAATAGATTGGACGTTTATGTTTTGATTTTTACATATAACAGTATGTGAAAATATCATGTACAAACAGACATATGTGGTCAATACTTACCGCCACATATTCGTGCAAAATATTTTATTCAAGTAATAATCATCTGGCTTTGATATCGAGGATGTTGGTTTAATGCACGGAACAGAAAAAACTAGTGGAAGTGCTAAGTAGGCGTATCGCGCGTGTCACAAGTAGGCGCTGTTACGCTTACTTCATTGAGTCAAGCCGCAGTTGTGTTCTGACATCACGTCGAGTTGGTAGTCGTTGCGTTCCCTTGATTTTAAAAAATACGCCGTATTGTTCCATTTTATGGTGCAAAAATGATAGTAGGAGAAAAAATCTTATAAATGGAGGTGTTTCGTACCATCGGTAAGTAATATTTTAATTGTATTCTAAGAAAATTATGTAATTTCAGTTTACACGTTATTTAATTGAACGACTAGCTAAAATAAACCTTAATGTATTTAAATAAAGTCCATTTTGGCTTAACTGTATTAGGCAAGTCCATGTCGAATGTTCTTCGCTACATAGTTAATGATGTAGTCAGGTGAAATACTGATATTATCGATAAATGAAAATAATGTATTACGATATATCGATATATATATATATATATATTTCCTGCGTCCAATCATGTCACTGATTTGATGAAAGCAATTGTCGAAAAATATATAAATGTTCGCATACATCATTTATTAAAATTAAAAATAAAACTTTCAAAACGTCAGTTTTTAAATAAATATGTTTTATTTCAAGGACAATAAAATAAATTTTAAATAAACGTGTTTTTCATTCTATTCTATTTTCGATGTAGGTATAATAAAAGTTATTACAAATTTCTCAAAAACTTCATGTTTTTATCGAACGTATCTATCGATATCGCTTTCTACTGCAACAATCAAAGCGACACCCTGCACTGGCAGACTAGCAGTAGAATCTACGTCTGTGGCGGTAATGACAACCTTATTACGATTTTAATAAGGGTTATAATTGCTTCAACAAACAACAACACCATCTAGCGATACTTTCTCAACAATCATAGGTAGTTTGAATTTAGTTTAAAAAATGTTTTAAGTATTTTTCTTTTAAGCAAATTAAATCTTATTATAGTGGATGAATGTATATTTTTCGGTGTAGAACAATTGACTTAAGCTAATTTTGACTAAAATAAAAATGACCAATTACGCTCATTGTTTATCTGTAGTGTAATATACGGTCAATGGTTTATTTGTGTGGGTTTGGCGACAACGGTCTTCATACTAATTTTGTCACTTACCATTTCCACTAGTTTTTTCTGTTCCGTGGTTTAATGCTCTAAGCCGAGGATATTTATACTGAACGTACCTATTATGCGACCGATTTTCATATCGAATGGTGTTCGTACTGAACGCATTCAACGCTACTGTCACCATCCCGTCTGGTTGACACTGTCAGTCAAAATGACAATTAACAAATTTCATAGCGCTGTGTTGATGACCGCTGATGTTTTGCGTTTCAAAAAAGTTACAATACAATTTTATGCAATATAGTTTATTTGTGGTAAAATAATAATCATTTGGTTAATAACTAATTAGCAAGATGTCTTTAAACACAGCCCATGCTGATCATGGAGTATTGATACACGCAGGAGAGTGGTAAGTGAGTCATCGTATCAGGTACACTATCTTTTTCTAGAAAATCTCAGAACTATATTACTAAAGTTACAAAAGACACAAAAAATTACCTTAAAAAGTAATTTACGGGCGCCTAAAACTCATACCACTTGGATACTAAATAAAGGGTACAAAATAAAGTCTATTCTACTTATCTAATTAGAATTGAGATAAGCAAAGCCGCTCCTAAAACTATTTGTATATTGCTAAATGATTTGTGTTGTTTGATACGAATGATCTTGTCACGAAGAATAATTAAATTCTTCGTGACAAGATCATTATAAAAGATCTATAATAATAAAAAAATAATTAAAAAAGATCTATTTGCTTTACTAAAATTTAATGGAAAGAACTCAGACTGATATGAGCTTTGAAATATGTGTCTGTTTTGACTGAAGTATTTAAGAACAAAGTAGTAGTTAGTATAATAATCAGTTAAGGATTATTTATGAGGATATCTTTCCTCGCCTATCTCTATGACTATGGTTGGTTAAAAACATGATATTTTACACATTTAGTATCTTTGCCATAATATCAAAATGAATGATAAATAAATACCTACTTGATAATGTATGTAAACTTAATATATTATACAAACATCTTACTATTTTAATATAATTTTGCTGCAGAAAATATTAAACTATAAGTGGTTCAAAAAATGACAATACAAAATTACACAAAGCTATAAAAGCAATAGTTTGACTCTCAAAATAACTCCAATCGCTATGGGAGAGGGTATCACTTACACATACAAGCATAATTATTACATATAGGCTAGGTAATGTAATGCCCATAATAAAAACCATTTAAATACAGTCCATAGGTAATTTCTTTTCCACCCACCAAAATAGTTTAATTCTATATAATCCAAAGACTCTAATTTATCTAAATCCTACTAACAAAGTAGACAAAGAAAGATTAACAAGTACCACTGTAGACAAAGAAAGATTAACAAGTACCACTGTAGATTATTCACAATCTCCAAATGTTTCATTTTTGTAAATTTGTTTCATCATCATCTCAGCCTATTAATGTCCCACTACTGAGCACAAGCGTCATCTCACAAAGCAAGATGTGAGGGTATTGGGTCATACTCCACCACGCTGTATAGGTGCGGTAGGTAGTGCGGATTGGTGGAGGCAGGTGAATGGCATCCTGCTGTTAGAGTGCTGCCCATTAGGGCATTATATTAGACATGGGAACTACCACATGTAGTGATAACCCGGACCAATTGCTTAACAACATGGAAGCGCTCACCATCAAATGACACACAAGTGGTCACCCATCCAAGGACTGACCTCTGTAAACTCTGCTGTACTTCGGTGATCGTTTTTGACCACCGAGCACCGCAGAGCTACGAGCGCTACATTTGTTTAGCAGATATTTAAATAATATTTTTCAATATCCCTGACTTGGTTTTGGTTCCCAAAACCAACCAGTTTTTTAAACGCAACTGTACAAACATACTTAAAATTTATGAGCATAACCAATGTTAATGAAACAGAAGATTTTAAATTTAGATTTTGTTTTTTTTATATCACTTTCAATTAGACTTAGTTCCTGAGTAACGTTTTTATCCACAAGGTGTTATTTGTGCTACTATTATGTCCAACTGAGTGTCACATTTTACTTATGTTCCAGTATTATTTTGTTCTCTGACAATGTCACGGTTGAGTTCTATGGGAATGAGACACCAGAGTTTAGGGGAACCAAGAACGGCCGTATGTACCTCACCACCCATCGGATGATTTACAATTCAAAAGTCAATTCGGATCCAATGAGGTCTTTCAGTTTCCCATTTATATCGCTGCAAGATGTGAGTATAGCTTCACATTTGTTTTTTTAAAAGTTTTATGATAACATGTTATGTGAAAAGTTGTCATGAAAAACTACAGTAAAAATACAAAGTTATTTCTGTTATTGATAAACTAATGCATTCTCATATTAGAAACCATCACACCCAGAGACAATCTATTGTTTGCTGAGTTTAATCCTCAACATAATAATATATAGTTTCATAATGTTTGATCATTTTGATTGTGTTGCATCTTACATCTTTTAGTGAGCATTAAGCACAATATTGGCATTAATGTTTTTGCAATTATATTACATTAACCTGTGAAAATAATGCAGTGCTATCTACAAGTCTAATAGTTCTTATTAGGAATTTTTTTTTAACATTTCTGTATTTATTTTAGGAATAAATGATTTTTTAAATTATAATGTTTTTTAAATGTTTTTTGGTAAACAATTATTACTTTTACGTAAGGCTACTGTAGAAATTTAGGTGTGGGATAAAGGATTCTTGCTTCATGGTTGATCAGATCTGTGACTGTTATTATGTAATTTCGCAGGTTGCTATAGAGCAGCCCATGTTCTCAGCAAACTTCATCAAAGGAAAGGTTGGAGCTCAGCCTAATGGAAACTTCATTGGCGAAGTAAAGTTCAAGCTGACATTCAAATCTGGAGGAGCCATTGAGTTTGGCCAAGCCATGCTGAAAGCTGCCCATCTTGGTTTGTTGCTTTGTTTTTTTACAATAATTAAGAGAACCAAATATGTAATGATATATGTTTTAAAGTCTAGAACCACTTAGCCCTAAACTTAACCCAGTATAGTTTTGTGTCATAAATTGGAAAGGTCAATGAATGGGGGCTAATCATGTTCAAATCCTGCGCCACTATAAGTATCTCATTAGTTGGTAGTCACAGTACACAGTACAGGTAGGTACACTCAGTAGTCACAGTCAATGTAAAATAAAGTCAGTTAGTCAGGAAAGTCATATCCCAGAAAAGCAGTGGTGACTTGACTAGATCTCTAGTTTTTACATGGAAAATCACAATTCACAAAAATATTCTACTTTCCTACTCTAGTGTACGTTGTGGAAAAAGTTTTTGTTAAAACAATTATTTAATCTTATAATAACCATTTGTCACACAAATGTAAATTGGTATTTACACTAGTTTAAGACAATTAAACAAACATCGATGTTATTTTTTCCGCGTTTTTGCTAAAATTTTAAATGGTAATAAATGTGTCCCTCAGCTCAGCGCCATAACAGCCCTGGAGCGCCGCCGCCGCCGTACTCACCGCCCACGGGCCCGTGGCACGCCGCGCCGCCACCCGCGTACGCTCCGCCGCAGCAGGGATACTACGGATGGGTGCCACCCTATGCGGTGCGTGCTTTGCGGTTTTTTGTTTTAACCGGGAGTGTCATCATCTTAGCGTTATTCCGGTGGCCCTATACTTAGGGTCAGCTCGCTGGTTGATTCAAATTTGGCTGAATTTCAGATATTACGCTGGACATGGACCGGAGCGCCTGACCTTCGCAACCTTGAGAGAACATCATCTATACTAATATTATTCTATAATTATATTACTTATACTTCCTAATAACGACTGTCATAGATGTCAAAAACAGCCGGACCGAATGCTAATGCAGTTTCACTGGAAGCAGTCGCCTGTGATTTAACGTTATAGATTCGAGCATTTTATTGGTGACGTAGGAAGACCCAGCATTACATTGAGCAAAATGATACAATGTATATCATTTTGATACAATCTATATCATTTTGATTCAATCTGTATTATTTTGATACAGCATGGAACACTAATAAACTAAATTCTCAAAATCTAATCTGAAATGTTACATAACAGGCGTATGGTCGCCATTCAGATAAGCAGACTTATGATGTTATGCTCAAAATCAAAAATGTTAAATTGCACCTTTACTGTTACAATGTTAAATTCATGTCATTAAAATAAACAGATAGTCAATCCGAGATCAAACTTATCAATGGTATAAGGATTTTTTAGTTGATCTTATGAACCAAACCTGGTTACTAAATTCTCTATAACCAAGACTACTTGGGGAGGTAGTATTGTAATGTAATGTTAGCACCTTTATGCCACTCAAATAGACAGAGTCAATCTAAACTACAGCTAACTAAAGTGACAAGTAAACTTTCTAACTTAACATCCAAACCTGTCTACGAAATTCGCTTTAACCAAGCCCTACTACTTGCCATTACCATTGTATCTTGTAATGTTCATGAAATAGTGCCCTGTTATTTTGTGTTCAGTAAAGTCAATGTGAAGGACTTTCCACTTAAACTCTCCTGTTGTACTGTCTATATTACAATTTATTGCGTAAACAGATTTATTTCTGGAAAAGGCTAAAGTCATAAGCTGTTGTAAACAGAAAATCGAAAATCAGAAAACAACGATTTTGCTAATAATTTCAATGGTATGAAAAGTTGAAATAATAAAATGCAACTTGTAAACTACAGACGTTCCCGGACCAGCCTCCACCGAACTCCGTGTTTGTGTCAAACATACCGCCGCCGTACCCCGGCGTTACTGGCGCAGCATACCCTCCCGGGCAAGGCTTCTCGGGCAGCGGCGCCGCTTCGCCAGGTGGGCCTCCCGGCTACCCAGGGGCGGGAAATCCGCAAGGATCAGGGTATTCTGGATCTCAAGCTCCGGGCTACCCCTCCGCCCCGCCCGGCTACCCCGGGGGCTTTGTAGCACCGCCTGGAGGATTTGCACCAGGAGCCCCGGTTGACATGTCAAATCGGGGTGAGAATTGCTTGAAAATCTATTTCTTAAACCATTAGTCCTCTTACTAAAAAACGTTTTATAGCTGTGGATTGACTTGCTCCCGTATTCAAGAACAAAACTTTCGGTAGTGTTTGAGAACGCATAGTATTCCAACTGTGTTCTGAAAACAATCGTGATATGCAACATTTTCTGTTCTGTTGGCCCAACATGCGCAACATGAAATATCTCGCGTACGAATGTAGATAAATTATAGATATCGACAAACTTTTTTCTCTAACATGAACGCCTCCACCGATAAATTCGTCATAGACTCGAGTAGACTAACCTCCACTAGAATCATAAATTTTAATATTAAATTGTTTAGCGTAGCAACTACTTGAATAAAAACCGAACAGAGTCAAACCTTCCTTAAATGCCCATAATATACATTGGAGTTGTCACACGAGGATAATATAAATGAAACAAAATATTTTATTGACCTATTTCATTATGAATTGGATTACTTACTTTACGAATTTCAAACAACCAATATTTCACGGTATGTAGATGTAGATCAATGTTCTTGAATACGGGCACTTAATGCTATTTGGTTTTGACTCATTTCAATTTAATGTAAAAAGAAAATGAAATGGTCTAATTAAATACTACGGGGCTTATTACAAACAAGATCTAAAGCTAGTTCTGTCACTTTTATTTGATAAAATGAAGACAGTGACAGCACTAGTTTTAAACCTGGTTTATTTTTTGATCATGTTTTGGAATAGGGCCCTACATTGCTTAGCAACGTTTATTATTAAGATGGTAAATGATTTATTGACATAACTTTTGATCAAATTAATGACATTAAAAAAAATTACATTATAATGACTTTTTTCATGAGAAGGAATGCCGAGGCTCCTAACTCCTCCGTGAGTAGAAATGTGGCTTTTTAGATTTTATTTATTTTCGCCTTGACATATTTTACTACTTAGTAGATATTGATTATTTTTTGCAAGTATGGCATTATCGTTTTACTTAGAAATTTAATTTTGCGAGTAAATACTCAGCTTATGTTGTTGGAAATAGTTGTTGGCGATTTAATTAGATGCGAACCGTAAGTTACAAATAGCCTTTGTTGTGTCAATTTGTCAAGTTATGTATTTTTGATGGTACGGTATAGTTGAGTAGAAATGGTAACATTTGCAGACGCCAAGGCTGCTGAGGCCGCGCAGAGTGCGTACTATGATCCCAACAAGCCGCAGACTGCCTACGTGCCTCCCCCGTACAACGTAAGTATCACTTAATGTGGCGTCATACAGGCAAAGGGAATTTATGGCGGCATTTTATTTCAGAAACCTATTGAATTAAAGTTCGGAAAATGATGAGCAAATCGATATTTTAAAATACTGCTTAGGGTTAGGAAGCGGGGTCATCAATCTTCGTGAGGTTTTTGTCACAAGCAATTGAAGGTGTAAAATTACGGGATTATTCTTCCGCAACCAAAACAACTCAACACGACACACTGTATCTTCATCATTATCATATAGGTCCTGAGATCCTAACCTGTTTGTCATATTACCCTCGCGTGGGTAAAACTGGTATTTTCAGAGAGTAATGAGCTGTTTGCTCATCCCCCCCCCCCTCCAGGTTGTTGTCTGAAATGCTGAATTTCTAAATTTAAATCAGTGTGACATTAAGTCGTAAGGGGTGACGGAACAGAAAGAAAAGGTTAGGAACCACTGATCTGGGCTATGCGTTGTCCCGGCTGCGACCTTAGGCGCTAGGTCCACTTAAGTACATCTTCAGGTAGAATGTTTGACAACCTCAGAACAACGACGTCGACCCGTTATCACACATTTAATTTTGAACCTTCCGCAAAGTAACTCGTGAATCTTTTTTTTAGCTTTGTACATAAGTAATTGCCGCCTTAACGTCCCTTTTTCAGTTAATCACCACGACATAGAGATTTTTTGTTTCTTATTTAGTTTATGTTGGCCTAACACTAGAGGCTATCAGTATGTCTTACATTGTTTTAAAAATAAATAGTATAGATATCTATAGAATATTTAATTCAGGTTAATTGCTTTTTATTAAAAATGCTTAAGTTTGTTTATTTTTATCAATAAGATCTCCTCTAATTCTAATGCAAGGAAATGGAGACCTTGAATAGTATATTTGTTTCGATCTAAACTAATATACGATATAAGTAAAGTATACTCTTTACTTTTAAATCTGCAATATATGGACTTATGTTTCAAGCATTACTTTTCTTTAAATTTTGAGATATTTATATACCATACTTTAGGTTAAGAATTTCTATTTAAAATCACCTGAAAAGTAATGTATTCTGCTGAGCACTTTCCCTTTATATTCACGTAAAATTACTTCATTTAATGTATCTGATAATACTATATCTGCTTGTTCTGAATTTCCAGGATCACCCCCCGACCTATCAGGAGTCTACGTCAAAGAAAGAAAACTAATGCACTGTCCCCATTACCACTTGCCTAAGGAATCTGCGCAGGATGATCAACTAGCAAATGTATAACTGTATTCACAATAATTGTTTGTTTGTCATTTATTTTTATTCGTTAATTGAATG
Organism: Musotima nitidalis; assembly: GCA_949126915.1. Taxonomy (NCBI): domain Eukaryota; kingdom Metazoa; phylum Arthropoda; class Insecta; order Lepidoptera; family Crambidae; genus Musotima; species Musotima nitidalis. The sequence goes on from OX421429.1 coordinate 7,367,188, forward strand.
AGATTCGTTTTTTAGAAAAACTGTCATTAAAGAATGTTGTTAAATACTTCAATGAATTTGGGCTCCGTTGAAGTCGTATTGTGTCGTGGAAATTTACAACGAGCTACAAAAAAAAAATTAGTAAATTTATATGTGATTATGCGTTCGCTATGCAATCATAATATAACCACGTTAAGACACTATCTGCTATAAGTTAGCCAATGCTTAATTACGACGAAGCGAATTAATACGACTCGAGCAGACTGTTCACGAAGGTTACGGACAAGTGACAGCTTTACACGAACATAATTTGTTATAAGTCATATTAGCTTAGCATACAAACATAATGATAATAGCAGTAAATTTCACTGTATAGGTTACAACCTACTGTTCATTTTAACAATAAAATGAATGCTAAGAGAGATTGTAAGCTCAAAACAAGGAGTCATCTCATATTCTGAGCAATAAAGTATACTGTGTTGAAAATATTTTGTAATCATTTTAATCTAATTTTGAATAGGCTAGATAAACGAATGGTTATCGTTTCAAATTTTTCTAGCGGGTTTTTTATGTTTTACTTTTGGAATATCAGTATATTATTATTCACGTATATTATCAATAATTGTACATTCCAAATCACTGTTTCATTTCACAACAAAAAATGTACGCAACATTTAATTAAATAATTATATGTACATTTTAAAGTATTGCAATAACAATGTATTATAATATAAGGTAAATATGAAAATATAAAACAAAATTATTGTATAAAACAATTACTATTATTATTAGTTACAACTAATAATTATCTGTAAATTAATTTTTATAGGTAAGTAGGTTTTTATGCTTTTTCATTGATAAGCCACTTAATATAAAACGCTATTTTTGAAATCATATAATCAATCCTTCACATTGTGAGTTTTAAATTATTGTAATCCACTCTTTATATTCACGGAAATAATTGAGGAAATTAATATAGCTTTTGCCGTATTGCGTACAATACTTGCACTAGAGAAAGTTTTTAGAGCTATTGGGCAAAATTAAGGCGAATTAAAAAGCAGTAACAAATCTGTGAAAGCATTGTTATATATTTTGATTAACCAAATGCAATTGTGTAGATAAGTACTCGATGCCTTTAACGCCCCCACAAAATTCATAAAATTAACGAAAAACGTCATATTGAAGTGCGGCATACGTCTTCATTTTTAATCTCTACATCATCATCATCATTTCAGCCATCTGACGTCCACTGCTGAACATAGGCCTCTATCTCTACATAATTAATGCTTTATTTCAAAAATAACAATGAAGAAGTCTTGATTCGATTGTTTATTATAGTTGATTATTTGTTATATAAATAGGATCTTTTTAGTTAAAAGGAGAAAAGTCTGCGCCTGAAACTGAAACCTACGCCTGGAAATAGTTATAACCTTTATTAGCAATTCACTTTGAGGTAACGAAATCTGTAAGCAGTCGGAGTCAGGAACATAGATTTGTTGTGTTCATTTTACTATATGTAGACATCGTTTGCAGTACTACAATAAAATGTCGGTAAAACTATTGTATGTAGTACAGTCGGCAGCATAAGCGGAGGTTCGCTTTGAAACAAGCATCACGCCTTCAGTTTAAAGCTGTCGACTGTATTAAAGGGTATTTGACAATATTAGATTTTGCATGTTCATTTACTAAATATTTGAAAGAATTAAAAAAAAAAAACATATTTAATGCTTTACTTGTAGATAATGCCTTTATATAAATTAATTATTTTAAATGTGCAATATGTATTAAAAAAATAAATACTTTTGCCATGACATTTAAAATTGATTGCAAAATGAGGCTACATTGATTGTCCTTATAAAGTCCATTTTAAATGAAGCTTTTTGAAAGCGTCAAGTAACCGTCAACCCTACTATGGCTGATCTTAATCAGTATACCTACCTAATTGTTTAATAAATTTGTAACTGATGTTTGAATTAGGTCCGTGTATTTATTGTCGCTTTAAATAAATAGCTCTATGTACACACGTTGATGAAATGTTTCATTTCCCTATATATACAAAGTTCAATGTTTTTTATCTCTTATAGAGGTAATCCGGAGTCTGGAAAAATGAGATAATAAATGTTTAGGGCGTTGATGCGATTGCCCTCGCTGTTATGTAACGTCGAAGTGCAAAAAATCGCAGAGGAGGAGCTATCACCAGAACTGCTCGCGCGTTGGCTTGAAAGGGCCCAACGATGAACAATTGATCGATTGCAGTAACGTCTGGAGGCACCCTCAAGTGGCCACTGGACTACTATGGGAATAAGGTCCAATCTGACCGCATCGGTGCAGCGGCAGCACCGATCCCTCTCTTATAGACTTGTGCAGATACTGACTGGACATGGGTGCTTCGGACATTTCTTGTACAGGACCGGGAGAGAGCCGAGCCCCTGCTGTCACCAGTGGGGTAATGCCTATGACGCTGTCCCGATAAACTATCTGCAGCGTAGTGCTATCCTCGCATTATGTAGACCGGATTTTTCGCTGCTCCAACCACCCTGACCAGGGCAAAAAAAAACGGGATAAGGCCCTGTCTCTTGTTAGTCGTTCCCTGGTGATTAAGAAAAGAATCTTCTAAATAAAATAAGTAGGCCCCTAAAGCCGACCGCAGAGGTGTCGTACAAAGTTCCCCACGTCTTCGCCTCTAATACCTAACTACTAAATACATATTTTATATGAAATGAAGGGAGTGTGAAGGCCATATACGGGATTTTATATGGAATATAATAAACTAAACCTCTAAAAAAAGCTTTTTTGATCATCAAAAATACTGAGTGAGCATCTAATAGGTGATTAGGTGCTCAATCAGTATTTTTGATGTACAAAAAGGTTAGGTTAGGTTGGCAATTTATTAATTTTGAAGACACGTTAAATAACACCCATTTTATATTATATCCCGTATATGGGCTAATATTATATATATCCCGTTAATCCCGTAGTAAAAAGATAGTGATAGTGACACTGAGCTCACCCTTCAGCTCTTCGTCTCCTAAAAAGTTACAAGCTTTTGAATATCATTTTAAAAATATGATTATAGCTACCCGTGTCTTGGTTTTCGTGTAAACTAAAAAAAAATACTATATTGTGAGATTGTATACCCTACCGAATATATCTATGGTTGAAAAAAGAAAGAAGTCACTACTGTCCATGTAGAATTGTACCAGAGAAAGAAGATAAAGCGACAGCTGTCAGTATTGAAAAATAGAAGATCACCAGAATGTAAATTCTCCGTGTCACATTGGCCACTAAAAATCCAATAAAAATAGAAATTTCACAAATTATTCCCGATATGTGCCAATTTAATATAATACTATAGCCATTATATCATAAAATAGCATGGGTGAGATATTTGTTTCTACTTAGTTTAGAATGAACAAAATGTTGTATGTAGCACCGTTGTTGACAGCTTTGTACAAAAAGCCTGCTGTAGTTATTTGTACTCCAAAAGCCAGCCTCCGATATGCCAACTGCCATTCATAACATTACGACACTACCTACCTTTTTAAATCGATCCTACAAAAGTTCAATTGCAATGCTTTAATGCTGGAGCGCAAAGGCGACACTTGAGTGAACAAATATAAACTAGCAGGCATTGAACTTTTGTACAAAGTTGTAGGCACAGTGACTATTTGAACTAAGACTAATGCATCACTATAATAATTGTGTTATGACATTCCTAACCTTCAGTAATATTTTCTTTCTCTTTAACTTCAGTGTAATTTTTGAGCTCGGAGCAGATTCTGGTTACAACACCAGAAGTACAAACTTAACATGAGCAAGTACAGTGAGTAGCTTTAGACACTTATTGGACATAAACTTTTTACACTACACACTATACACATTTTCGTTGATTAGCGCGCGTTTTTAAAAAGACTTTGGTGACCAGTGATTGGTTTTTTCAACATTGGTAAGTATCTAATGTTATGATTGGCAGTTGTTAATAAGGTTGGCTACATTTGTCTTGCAGTTAGTTCTGGATATTCTCTTTTGATTTCAGATTAACAGAGACCAATGGCTCCCTCATTTCACCCCCCGTGTACGCCATCTGCGTCTTGCACTCCCGTAAGATGTCATCCCACTCCGCCGCCATGTCAGAATCCGGAAAAATGTTTGAAAAAAACTATATCGAAGGGCATACGGCCATGTATGAGTGCCGTATCGATCATGTCAACCAAGTCGAAGTCGAAATGTGGCAGTTGTGGTAAATTTAAAGGATCAGGAAATCCCAGGAACGTGGCCGCCGTTGAGAAGTTTCTCAGGCGCAAAACGAAAGAGGCTAAAATGAGAAAAAGAGATAGGTTAACTGGAAGCCACAGCTACACGAGCTACGTGAGAAGACAAGGCACCAAGCGGAAAAACAGTGCCTGCTGCGCCGGTAAGGGGCATCGAGGCAGACTAAAGAAATCCAAATGTGTCATCTTATAATCAAATTTTATCACCAAGCCCTATTAAACATAACTTAATAAATTTATTTGTCTTTTTTTACCTAGTTTAAGTTTACTTTGAAGAGAATAAATCATTTCTACCCATGAATTCTCCCGAAAGAAAAGAAGCGATTAAAGAATATTCTTTGACTTCAAACACCGTGTGCGCAGATTTAATGAAAAACGGATATCCAGTATCCAGTAGTTTTAAACGGTCGGATTTCCCAAAAAATAATTTTATAAATTTTTTAATCCATTACTCGTTAATCTCCATTAATCTGTATCTTTTACTCAACAAATTGATTGTTTTTAAGGAGTCTCTTCTCCGATTAAAGCGTAACCAGTAACCCTTTAGATTAGTAACCCTTTTATGCACAAAAGATCCGACCTAAGGGTCAAAGTGCGCCACGAACAATCTGTGGCCCCCGTGATACGATATGTATAACCCTTTAGATTATAAATACTTAGTTCATATTATTTATCCTGTTGGAGCGTAATACAGATGCCCGCAAATATTTTAAAAATTTTTTGGTGTGAAAGACCAGCCAGCTATACTGCGCTAAGTAGAGCGACACTTTGTGTCAGAATTTTACTGACTAAAAACCGCGGGTTCAGGGAACATTATGTTCCGCAGTTTTTTTTTGTCGGTGACGAAATGCATTTACGCACTGCCTCCCGGCCAAAGGGGGCTGAGAGAGGCGTGTGGGACTCCCCAGCGGCAGACTCGACCGCCATCAGTAATATCCTAAAAATCTTCTGACGACGCCCGCCGCTTGTTGACAAAGGGGACAGAACCTGGAGGGCCACCTTCTTGTGCGACCATGGCGTGTGTGGTACCTACACTTCGCGGAGGGTCTATAGTTAGACAGCAAGGGCCCCATGCCACCGCCTCCTAAGACCCTCCTGGGCTTTCTTGACAAGTCATCCTTGTGCTCCCGCTGCGCCAAGGGAGTAGCCAGAGGGAGAGCATATCCCACTATCTCCACCATTTCATCCATACAATAGTTCGCGTGATATATTTAGCAGCGAGAGAATATTCCGGGATTGGGGTAACTCTTTCGAGCAATCCCGCACCTCACCGCCTATGACGACTAAAATGAGTGTTCTGCGTATCTCATGACAATATTCATTATGTTTGCCTTGCACTTGTACTTACCGTACTGTACTACATTAGTATTCAATTTATTTATTTATTTTATTTATTAAAATGATCACCAACATAATAAACATTAATAACCAAAAAAGAATTAACGATAGCAGTATTTAGCTCAATGTCATTATAATTATAGGCGAAGACAGCATGCAATTAAAACAATATAAACGAAAATTCCTAGTAAAAGTTATAGTTTAAAAACACAATAACAAAATAAATGACATTATTAAAAAGCTAAATTAAAGATGTCATGAATAAAATAAGATAAAAATGTCAATCACACAAATTGTGGTCATGTGAGGAGAGACCTCTTAAACCCGCGAATGCCACCCATGAACAAATCGAGGTTTACGTACGTATTTATCTTTTGCGATTATGTAGAGTTGTAGACAATAGCAAAGACCTAGTAGATTAGTACCTAGTAGGTACACATTTAAGTCAGTAGGTATATATACCAACTTAACTGGAATCTATTTGAATGTTGTTTATTTGTGAATATTTTAGCCGTATACGGGTCTGCTAAGGGTCTGAAGCCGTGCGTGTCGGCGCCAACATGCAGCGCGCATCGCCACCGCCCGCGGCCGGCGCCCTGCCCCGATCCAGACAAGTGCTACAAGAAATGCATCAAAAAGAAGAGCAAGTGTCCCAGTGCTATGGACACGGTTACCCGAGCCGGCTCCCCGTGCGAGTGCGCTAGGGCGCAATCTAAAGACTCTAGGGTTAATCAGAAAAGGGGATTCAAAACTCATAAAAAGCGTATTCGCAAAGCATATCAGAAAAACTCAATGGAATCGCGATGGCGTAAAAGAAGAAAATGCTGTGTAATTTTATGATGCATCGTCTGTGCATAAAATAAAAGTGAAATCATCTTAAAATATGTTTATGAATACCTAATCCGAAACTACATAATTCGGAAAATGCTGCGAATTTACACCTCATTACTACCTAATGGTACCTACAGTTATATAGCTTTTATATTACCTATTCAAATAAAATAATGAAAATATGTTTTTTTGTGTTTACTTTAAGCTGTTGGGAGAGAGGATTTCTCTATTAAAAGGAAGGTTTTCCACCGGGCGGGTGGAAGTGCCCGATTCGGAGCGCAGACTTCATCAGGCGGAACCTTTAACACTTGTTTTATTCAATATGCCATGCGAGCGCTGCCGGTTTTCACCCTAGCGATCAGAGAAACATGATTGAACAGTTGCGGCTAGGTGGTCATGATAAAGTCTATCTCATTCCTCGTATGAAACTATCTGGTCTCATCCAGATCTATTTCCTGGGCGGCAGCTTCTTGAAAAAGGTTTCTTCGCCCTAGGCCAATTCTTGTACTGGAATACTCCATAAAAACGTTGTAGTGAATTTGTAAAGTAGGTAGGCAGAAATTTCTCTCCACTAAATAACTTTACGTCCTCATCGGGGTGTTTCGAGGTCGGTCAGTAGATCTGAATTGCCTTCAACGAATACCGTTATTCTGAGTATTAGATAGGCTACCCTTTGGTTGGCACTTTTAAGTCACTAGAGATTTGGACCGCCAGACTATAAAACCGACGCTACCTTGGGACAAGTGATCGCCCTTTCTGTGGTAAAACAGGTTCCGGGACTTCAGGATTACCGTGTCCTCCCCCAGTCTTCGGATAACCGAAAAATGCTCCAGTGCAAATGCTATATTTCCTCTTCCAGCACGTCAATCTTCTCGTCAGTCCTCGAGTTGTAGGTTGCCAGGTGCAGGAGTCGTTTGAGATGGTAGCCGGTTCTATGCCGGTGATTCTTTGTAACCCATGCCCCGCCGCTATCGTAATCTGGATTAGCGGGGCCGCCGGGGACTGGGGGCCGTTTGTTTGTCTGTGCCATTTTCTATCACAGGGGTATTTTCAAATTTCTATATGCACATAATTACCACGCTGTGCAGGTGGGTTAGTGATAGCAGTTCCAGCCAGTATGCAGAATGACGCTGCTCACCATCGTCCGGTAATATTTTCCTTCTTCGGCCCTTACGACTCCCCTTCAGATAAGAGCGGGTGACGCTATTCTAGGCCGGCGTCACACAGCACAAATACCTACTAGCTTAAAATTTAACTTAAAACTATTATATTCGACTGAAGCGTTAGACAGATGCTGGCAAACGTCTTGGACTTTTTTCGGTGTGGTAGACTAGCCAGAATTACTACGCTCTGTACGGTCCTTACCCGACCCTTATCCCCTTTTTTTTAAATGGGAAATCATCAAGTCTGGGTGGAGCGGAAGGATGTGTCAGACTTTTACTTACTAATTACCATCCATGAACCCTCTAGAGCCCGTTATTTTCCGGGACTGCGGTAAGTCTTTCGAACAATCCCACCTATGACTGCTAATGCATGTAGATAAGTAGGCATCTAGTATTGATTTAGGAATTAAGTATATGAAAGCTTTTTCCGAGATCTATTTTAATGTTATTTGTAAATATTTTAGCTGTATACGGGTCTGCTAAGGGTCTGAAGTCGTGCGTGTCGACGCCAACTTGCAGCACGCATCGCCACCGCCCGCGGCCGGCGCCCTGCCCTGAACCAGACAAGTGCTATAAGAAATGCATCAAAAAGAAGAGCAAGTGTCCCAGTGCTATGGACACGGTCACCCGAGCCGGCTCCCCGTGCGAGTGCGCTAGGGTGCAATCTAAAGACTCTAGGGTTAATCAGAAAAGGGGATTTAAAACTCATAAAAAGCATATCCGCAAAGCTTATCAGAAAAACTCAATGGAATCGCGATGGCGTAAAAGAAGAAAATGCTGTGTCATTTTATGACGACGCAATCCGTGTGCATCACATAAAAGTGATATCATCTATATGTTAATGGTAAATCCGAAACTAGATAATTTGTGAAATGCTAGAAATTTATAATACACTCCATGATTGTTCCCGATTTAAAAGTTTTATATTATCTATTAAAATAAACGAATGGAAATACGATTTTGTGTTTTCTTTAAGCTATGGACACACTTTGGGACTATTGTACTGCAACACATATTGTCAGCGACATCCGGTGAAGTGGAGCGACGCTGCGCCTGGACTTCGCTCGACATGTCTGGCAACATTAACTTGGCCTGACAATGCCACCAGATATGTCAAGCGCACACGTCATATTATCCATGTTGCCATGACGAGACCATAGGCTATGCTAGGCATAAATGTGGGTAATTGACACTCTAATAAAATTCTGTCAGTAAATGACACCTATGTAACTAAGAAGTATTATAATTTGGGATATGCTATTTTATTTATATCAATAAATACAGATGAAATAAAAAGTCAATGAATTACACTGCAGATTATATTTCCATCATCTCACATAATAATATACATGTTGTTCACTCTGATAATAGCAGTAAAAACAATATGATTTAGACTTTGGTTTGTTTATTAATTAAATTATAAATAAAAATCTTACTCCTGAACACATCGAAATACATAAAAGGAGTTTATAATAAATTAATTTGGTCCCAAAATAAATATGAAATAATTTAAGAAAAAAAAAACGTAAATTATTACAAATCAACAATATAAAACAAAGTACTGTTCAATTTTGGCAATGGTTAAAGGACTCTACTTATATTTATCATCAATATATTCTAAATGAGCGTACAACTGCTCATTCAGCCATACCGTACTCGAGCACACTTGCTATTAGTTCCACTCAGTCTACTTTGAGACTTATATTTACATAACATCATGCATCAAAGAAAACAAACATAAATCATCACCACAGAGACATTATGTCGTAAACGGGAACTAGAAAATATATCTAATTACAAAATTACACACAAAACTACACCAAGAATAAGTATGTAAGTATGCATATTGGAATGTATAATGAACATTAAAAGTGGCTCTTTGTGAACGGCGACAGCTGTCGGTGGCCGTTAATGTCGGCTGGAGAGATGGAAACTTACCGGAACTCTTACATGAAATGAGATCACGTCATGCTTCAGAAAATTGACTATTTGTATTTATGTTTTAAATACTAAAGTTGGCAATAGCTTACACCATAGTTCTAAGTACATTTTGTGCAATATGTTTTGAAAGTAAATGCCAAAGTAACCAAAATGCATTATTTAAATATAAAATAAGTTACATATCGATAATAGATAATTACTGATTTAATATTAGTTACATGACAGTTACACTCTAATAATCTTAATATTATATGAAAGTTTTAAGTAAGTAAATATTGAATTGTATTGATGTCTTTTAAACAGTTACAGTTCATCTTATGACTAGATTGAGCCAGTTTTTTCCTACAGTCCACGATTCATACAGAACCAGAAGAAAACCTGACACAATTAATACAAAACGTAGGAACGAAGAATTTCACAATACCAACGTGATCAGTTAAGAAGTTTAAATACGGCATAGATTACAATAGTACATTAATCTAGGTTATAATTTCTAGTTGTCCTGTTTTTTACTTGCTTACATCTAATTTTCGATTAATAATATTCGTTTCTTCGTTCGAACCAGCACTAACGTGTCCAAAACTTCTAAGCTTATAAGGTCAGATGGCACTTCATACGCTATCGGACACAGCTCATCCCCGCTTTAAGGTCTGCGCTATGAACTTATTTTGTCGACAAACCACATCTTAGAACGTAACTACCCACACTTTTCGACGTACAGATTCACTTGATTGTTTTGATAGGAATGTAAAAGAAAAATACTTTCAAGTTAAGAAAGAAATTAGGAAAGAAAAGAGAATTTATGTAAAAAAAAGTTGGGATTAGAATCTACTCTCGAAAAAAAACTGTTAATTATAACATTTACATGTTTCGAACGCCACTAATGACAATTTTCATACAAGAATCATTGTGACATAATTTTTAGATAATGTTATTATCATTACCGAGAGCCGAATCTAGGGCCCGTGGGAAATCAAGTCACGATTATATAGAAAGAAAATATTTGTCCCTATTGGAACCGTCGATTGTGAATCATGTATTGTTCTTAAAATAATAGCAATGACAAATTAAATTAAAGATTATTGCATAGGCAGAAAAAGAAACCAGAGGGTTTTAAACCGCAGTTAAATAATAATTTCAATTTAATACCTTGGAAGGGGACGATTTGTAAAATATAAGTCTATTTTTTAATAAATATTTCTATTAGTTTCTAATCCCTATGGATTACAAATATAGTTAAAGTTTCGAGGGGCTTAGCCTCTTTGGCGTTTTTTCGTGTTATGTAATTGTAACATGGATTATTTATGAATCCACTACGGTCCGACACAAATTCACTCTATTGAAATGTTTATTTTAAATCGATAAAACTCTTGATATTGATTATTATTTCAGAGGCATTTTTTTACACAACTTTTTTAAAATAATGAATGTTTAATTGAGATTTACAAAATGGCAAATATGATTAATAATAATTCGAAAGGTTGTTTGTTTTCGTCCTGCTGGTGTTTCCCGGATGTTACAATACAGGTTATAGAAAGTATTTACTTCTTCTTAGCCTTTTTGTCAGCCTTCCGCAGCGCCTTGAGTTGCTTCTCGTGGGCGTTGCGAAGTTCCTTCAGGCGTCGCTTCATTCTTTGCCGGTCGTCGCTCGGTAGACCGAGCAGCTTCAGGTCTGCCGAGCCGAGCGCCAATAGTAAAGCTCCGTCCACACCGCGAGCCGCGAAAGCTGCTGCGTGCCTGTCTAGACCTTCCCCTAAGTTCGATACCCATTGCCACACCTGTAAAAAGAACATAAAATATATACCTTGTTTTACTCGCTCGTAGCTCTGCGTAAGGTGTAAGGAAACTTTCACTAAAATTAATCAATCATTCAGAGGTCAGCCTTTGGATAAGATGTCGAAAGATGTGGAAATTGAAAATGGGCTAACATCGGGTAGATTGAGAGAACTGGCAAATATAACGGCTTAAAGCTGACAACAGGGCCTACCTCAGAGCCTATTTGGATTCATACTAAGTATTTATACTGCTGGTGACACATTTAACCATACCTAGGATGTGCAAACGTCGTTGTATTCGTATAGGTTCGAAGTTGAAGCTGGGTCGTCTCGCATCTGCCGCAATATGACTGACAATTCATATAATTTCCCATTTTTACTACTCTCAATCTATTGAATAAAGAAAGATCAATAATAGCATTGAACACGGTCGATATACGGTGTAGAATGTACATTGGAGATATCTGCCCGTAATCACCACGCTGGGCAGGCAGGTTGGTTATCGCAGTTCAAGCCAGTATGCAGGATGACGTGGCCCGGTTATTTTACGTACTTTAGAGTATTTTCTTATCAACCAGTGAAAATGCTAACTACGTGAACATGTTGAAACACGCAGCGGCACGTGTTGTTTTATGTGTTTGCGTGATTGCAAAGCATGCTACGAGAGCAAGTAGTTAAGTGCGAGCGAAGGATGCATACTTTTAGAAAAACCGTAAAGTAATTGTGGTACACCGGGTGTACGGTGGTCCGCTTGCGGTTGTAAGCCGCCGCTCGCCACTCGTACAGTAAGAGGAGGGAGGGATGAGATGCTGTACCAGGGAGTACCCTGGCCACCAGCGGAGGGGAAAGGAGTGCTGTACCAAGGGGTCGCCCTGGCCACCAGCGGATGGGAAGGGAAGGGAGTGCTGTACCAGGGGGTAGCCCTGACCACCAGCAGGAAGGGAAGGGTCGGGAGATTTAACTTTATTACCGGAGTCTCTTGACACATTGTAGCCACTGATATAGTTGTAGCTCCAATTTGTATGAAAATGAGAGTGAATATAGAAAGGCGCGGCTACCTGCTGCTTGGTCCAGTGCGGCACGGAGGCGGCGTGGTGCGCTGCGGGCGCGGCGGCCGGCCCGAGGCTGCCCTCCGACGCGGCCGCAGACAGCGGCTGCCACGGCATCTCGCCGCCGACTACGCAAGCCGGAGCTTTTTTCACTACAAACACGCGACACCAATAAGACAATACAATACACACCTGCCTAATTTTGTATGCTAATGGATTTTATTAAAGGTGAGGCCACAAAATCGTACTTTTTGACTGTAAGTCGCGTAAAACTATTCTTCATCATCATCATCACTGCCCATTAACGTCCCACTACTGAGCACGAGCCTCCTCACACATATCAAGGTGCGAGGGTATTGGGTCATACTCCACCACGCTGACCCAGTGCGGATTGGCGGAGGCAGGTGTATGGCGTCCTGCTGTTAGAATTTTTCAAGCCGCCCATGAGGCCTCTAACATGGCTTAACGACTACCACATTTAGTGATAACCGGGACCAACGGCTTAACGTGCCTTTCGAAGCACGGAAGCGCTCGATATCAAATGCCACACAAACGGTCACCCATCCAAGGACTGACCTCTGTAAACTCTGCTGTACAATGGTGATCGTTTCCGATCACCGAACTCCGCAGAGCTACGAGCGCTTCTTAAACTATTCTTAGTCTTTCAAATATGCAAACGTCACCACTGAAATCCGGTTAAGCAAACAACTCATTTTGCGTCGCGCTGTGGTAAACTGGACTTAAGTATGAAAATAATGGAGAATCTGATGTGCGCTTCCACCCTTGCTGTTGCTGTGGCGGCATATTGGGCTGATAAAGTACAGGTATTACTGTTAAGACTGCTTTGTCGTCGACAAGACAGAAGAAGTAGTATGAAGTAGTAGTATGCAGTTTATTACTTCTGCAATTGTTTCAAACCCGGACTTGTCTACTATTGATCTCACAAATGATAACTCATATCAACCAGACAAGTCAGTTCTATTTTGCAGCAGAAATAAACTAAAAAAATATATTAAAATTAATAAATTTATCTATAAATCAAAAAAACAATTAAAACATTTTAATAGCCTGATGAATAAATGCAAGAATATTAAATCTAATCTTAAATTAAGAGAACAATGGAAGTTGTCTGAGCTAGAGTTAAAACAGTGTCATTCAAAATACTATACTGACACAAAGCACTTAGAATCAAAAATACAAAATTTGCAATTTGAAATTCAGTATCTAACTAGGAAATATGAATTGTCCCTTAAGGACTACAATAAATGTTCTTTAACAATAGATAAGATACTTAAAACCTCAAATGATAACACTGAGCGCCTTGATTCTTTTATAAATCAAAACTCTTGCAACGACAACTGCTTGAGTTCTCCACAGTGTGTTCCTTCGGTCTGCATTGACACCAAAACCTTATGTGGAAGCTCCCATACTAGTGTCAGTGCAGAGCAGCCATTGTGTGCATCAATTGATGTAACATGTTGTACACAAGGTGATGTACATAAAAGAATTATGTTCAGTGATGATATTGGTAGACATATGGGCTCAAAATTGAATTCAGAGTCTAAGGGACAATCAGTTGTGAACTATTGCATGCCATCTGCAACATATGACAAAATTATGGAAAAAATTTTAAATTATAAATTTAGTAATGAGAATACTCTTATTATTTTAGTGGAGAATAGGGGTAACGTTAACAAAAAGGATTTAATTGAATATATTAATAATTTATTGTCTCTTGATTTAAGTAAAATTATTTTGTTCACATTCCCCTACTCAAAGAGCTTGCCAGACGCGGAAAATAATCTTAGATATAAGTTAAACTGTGTACTACATACTATAAGTACATATCATGATTGTATTAATTTGATTGATACTAACAGTTTTGTTAGCAGCAAATTTATGACTAAAGGTAGATATTACCTTTCATCTAGTTTTAAGCGACAGATAGCAAATTCGCTATCCTATTATTTTAGTATAACAGCCAAGAATTTGGCTAAACATATTGCTTCTATTGAGCAAAGCAGTAGTGTAGATAATAATTATTGTGTTGACATTAATTATTCTGATTCTATTTCTAATATAGAAAATCATTTAAATTAAGATCTAAGACAACAGAGACAAACTCTGGCATAGTAATTACTAAACAAAATAATGTTATAAACCTGGTGCACCAGAATATTAGAGGAATATTGGGTAAGGAACTAGAAATTGAATTGTTCATGAACGGTAATCATATTGATATTTTTTGCATTACTGAACATTGGATTAAAAGTAACCAGTTCATGTTCAATTTTAATAATCACCAGGTAGGTAGTTCGTTTTGCAGGGAGGGTGCTATACATGGTGGATCATTAATTATAGTAAATAAGAAATTTAGATTCAAGGAGCGCCATGATATAGTAAGCTTCTCAGCCGAACGGATTATTGAAATAGCCTGTATCGAAATGGAGCGGTTTGTTGTATTGAGTGTATACAGACCTCCATCAGCTTCATATGATTTATTTGAAAGTATTATGGATGAAGTGCTGGGAAAAGTTTATAATGCTAACAAAAATGTTATTGTTTGTGGAGATTTTAATGTTAATTTGCTAGAGTGTTCGACTGCATGTACAAGAATAAAAGCACTTTTTAAATCATATAATTTGATAAATGTGTTTCTAGAGCCAACAAGAATTACAGCCACTACTGCCACTTGCTTGGATAACATATTTACAGATATTATACTGAGTGATGACAGTAAAAAAATTATTAATCAATTAGATTCAGATCATTGTGGTCAACAAATATCTTTGCTTTGTAGAAATAAAACTGTGGCTAAAAGAACAATAACATTTATACCAAAAACCAATAATCGTTTTGAGAGGTTTAACAATAAATTATTATCATTTAGTTTACCCATGGTAGATAAAAGCAATGACCCTAATATTTTATATAATATGTTTTTTAGCGACTTTTGTAGTAGTTTTCAATCAACATTTACTCCCAAAACGATTAAGGTAAATGATAATGCTGCCTTTAGTGAATGGGCTACTCCTGGGCTACATAAAAGTAGAAAGAGACTGTATGAACTGTATGACGAAAGAAATGTTAACAATAGTGAACAATTTCATAATTATGTAAGGAAATATTCTAAAATATTTAGAAAAGCATGTCATACGGCAAAGTCTTGTTATTTGAGCTATAAAATTAAAAATAGTGATGATAAGATTAAAATGACATGGAATATTATTAATAGTGAAACGGGAAGAAATAAGAATTATAATAATAAGTTTAAACTCAACATTGATAGCAAGACGCTTACATCTGACTTAGATATTGCCAATGCTTTTGAAGACTTCTTTACTAATATTCCAGTGTCTACTACAAAAACTTTAAATTCCTCGCCTACTTTAGCGGAGGCTATTTTAAGAGATAATGTAAACATTTGTACAGAAGAGTTTATGTTTAATCATGTAACACCCATAGATATAATTAAGACATTTAATACTCTTAATGTTAAAAAGACTGCAGACCTCTGGGGCAATTCCATCGTAGTTACCAAGCCTATCATTGTTTCGGTGGCGCACAGTTTAGCTATAATATTTAATAAATGTATAGATTGCGGCACGTTTCCAGATTTAATGAAAAATAGTAAAATCATTCCACTATTTAAATCGGGCAGTACAGCAGACCCAACTAATTTTAGACCTATTTCAGTGCTGCCTACTTTTAGTAAAATTTTTGAAAAACTTATTTACAACCAAATGTTAAGATTTTTTAATAAAAATGGCTTAATGCATTCAAAACAATTTGGATTCACTAAGGGTCGCTCCACAACCGATGCAGGTGTTGAGCTTTTGAAACATATTTTTGATGCTTGGGAAGATTCTTTGGACGCTTTAGGTATTTTTTGCGATCTGTCCAAAGCTTTTGATTGTGTTCCTCATGAAACATTGATAAAAAAATTAGATTATTATGGAATAAGAGGCTCCGCATTGGATCTTCTTACTTCTTACTTAAGTAATAGGATTCAAAGGGTTGAAGTTAATGGAAAGCGATCTCAGGGTTCTGTAGTAAAAATGGGGGTACCGCAGGGCTCGATTCTCGGCCCGTTTTTGTTTTTAATTTATATTAATGATTTGCCACATTTGGTAAAGGAAAATCACGAGATAGTATTGTTTGCTGATGATACATCATTATTATTTAAAATAAAGCGATATCAGAACCCAGACGATGTAAACAATGCGATCTCAAAGGTGGTGCACTGGTTTGACGTTAACAATTTATTATTAAATGGGGCTAAAACGAAATGCATTAAATTCGTGACGCCTAACGTCGGACAAGTAAACACCACTATTAAAATAAAGGAAGATGAGTTGACCCTTGTGGATACCACCAAATTTTTGGGTGTTATATTAGATTCTAAGTTACAGTGGGGCCCACATATTGGTGAATTGTCGAATAGACTCAGCTCTGCTGCATATGCGGTAAAGAAAATTCGCCAATTAACAGACGTTGAAACAGCTAGGCTTGTTTATCATTGCTATTTTCATAGTGTTATGTCGTATGGTATTCTTCTGTGGGGTTGTGCCGCAGATATTCAAAATATTTTTGTACTGCAGAAGAGGGCCATACGAGCAATTTATAATCTACCATGTAGACATTCACTAAGGGATAAATTTAAAGAAATTGGTATTTTGACAGTGGCGGGTCAGTTTGTTTATGAAAACCTAGTATATGTACACAAAAATTTTGATAAATTGAGTAAGAAAAGTGATATACATAACCTAAACACAAGAAATAAGCATAAACTAGTTGTACCTGCCACTAGGCTTCAAAAAATTAACAAATCTTTTAAAGGTCAATGTGTGCGATTCTATAATAAAATCCCAAGCAATATACAGCAATTAAGCCTAAATAAATTTAAATTAACAATAAAACGCAAGCTGTCTTCAAAGGGATATTATTCTATTAAAGACTATATGGCTGATAAAAATGCTTGGGATTAAACCGCCGTTTCATACAGGCTGTTCTAATATGAATGACTTAAAGCATGAATATTGTTATATTATGTTGCATTGTATAGCGTCACAGACAAATGAAGATTGTTACTAACCAATCGATAATTTAAAAGAGCATAGCCTGTGAGTTTCTTGCCAGTTCTTCTTACAGAGCGGTGGCTCGGAACTGGCACTTAGATTCGCTTGCACTTAAATGTTTTTTGTTTTTTTTAAATTATTTGGTTGCAAGTGAATCTAAGCTTCGTGATTTTAGTATAGTTATATTTTATTTGTTTTTGTTATTTTTTTATAATTTTGACGTTTTCAAGTACTATGTAATAGTTTATGAAATAAAGTATTTTTGAGTTTGAGTTTGAGTTTGAGTTTGAATATTAGCTTCATAGCCGAATGCAGTGTAAATTCTGACCCAATAAACGCGACCCATAGTTTAAAAAATTAAGATAGTTTGGCTTCACCCTTAGTGATTAGCATTTAAATTACTATACTTAATTGATATTGATCAGACTTGACATACAAAAAAAATACATGCCATTTTCCATTGAAAAAATTCAATTATAATAAATATAATGTGTGCGAGTACGATAAAATGTAGTTAAGTTTAAATAAATCCACCACCACTTTCTACACAAACATTATGCATCAAACTTATATGCGCTTTATTTATAATAATACTTATATGGGTAGTGAATTAAAATACTACGTCTGTTTTCTTTGACCATACATAAATCACAAATTAAGAAATATAATCCAAAGAGCATAGACGCAAAGTTTTGCTATTGCCGCAATTTACAGGTTATTTTCTACTTTGGAAGAAGAATAATCGGCAGTATCTTTAATTACCGCTATCTGTAAAATAGCGTTTTCTTGAGTGCCGAATTACAATAAGTAATACGCATTTAAATTCAATACAAATTAAGATTGGCATGACCAGAAAAAGCAAACAAGGCCACAAAAAGCATAAAAATATGTTGCAACTGGTGGTTATTATATTGCCAGACAATAATAAAGAAAAAAGGTACAATATATCATAATATGAAAACAGTAAAAAAATCGCATAAACAGGTATGTAACAAAATTGAAATAAACAGTGAGACATCGACTTACGCACCAGTTGACGTGAGTATATTGGAAACGATTGTAATCCAATAATACTAAAATTTATTTCAAATAATACCAAAGAATTTTAAAAGTTTTTGTGTCGAACTGTAACAGAAATTTGATAAGGTACTTTAGTGTGAAAATTATTTACAATTTAAAAAGAACCTCAAGAAAGGAAGCCTCAATAAAAGGTACGTACGCAAAGAGCGCTACAATAAAAATACAAACCTCGAGCATTCGCTTCGCTAACCGCCTGGCGTATTTCGTCGACGAGTTCGTTCGTGAGTTGTACTGGGTCCGGATGACGGTCCATCCCCTGTGCCCCGTGCGGCGCGTGACCCGCGTGTGGAATGTGGGTCACGTGGGTAATCTGTTGCGAGGTAGGCTCGACCGCCAGTCTTCTCTCGCGCTCGGCTAGCACTTGCTTCAGTTGCTCGGCGAGTGAAGCAGGCGGACCTATACGACATTACAACCGCTCACCAAAACTAAACTAACACAACTAAGCTTATGTTATTGTTACCATAATGATACGTTCTGTAATAGTGTTGGCTAAATAAAAATTACCCAGATAAATAGCCCAATTAAGTGCATATTTTATTCAACAAAACAAGTGAGTTCATGATTTCGAGATAAAGATGTCGAGCAACTTCGTTTGCGACCGTTTGTCGGGGTGACGATGGAGGGCCTAGGAAGCACGTCATGTTAGCGTACGATAAGTCACAACGTTTGATCTCGATATTTTACGGGAAGTAAATTTAATAATTATGATAAGATAAAAAAAAGGTTACCTATTTCAAAATATTGCAGGCAGTGGGAGTACAAGAACATTTTGTTTGGGTAGGAAAAATCGAGAAAACATTTCTTTTAAAGAGTCTAAGCCAATTTTATAAGTGAGCTATTTTCTAGAAACAACGCAATTTTTTTTTTTTTTTTATAATTTATTTATTTAAGAACTCATAAGACAACTTTCTATTTGACGATAGGTAGATGGTTAAATTCAACACTATTACAAAAACCTCATACTGAGCACACACATGATTACCATTTCTTATGAATGTGGAAGCAACACACAAAAAGTTAGAAGCTCGCAAACGTGTGTCAAACTTTGAGTGAAACGAAAACCACTTGTTCAACTTAACTTGAGACATTCCTGGACCCAGACATATCCATCTTATATCGGAAGCTTAAAAAGTTAGATTCTATTCCAGACAAATACAGTCAATATTCGACAAAACTTAATCAATATTCAATATAAGAAGTCTACAATTTTATACCATTATATTTTAGTAATGTTTCGCCCATTTTTAAAGACCGCGCTAATTGAGGCTTTGTTATCTAAGAAGTTTCTTCTAGCTATCATAACGTTAGAATAGTACGACCTTCGAAATTTAATCAGCCCATGGATTCAGGTTTGTCGTGTTAGCCTACGAATAAAATGAAGAAACTACGAGGGTCCCGTTTGTTCTATTGATGATAACTAGTAACACACAAATTATTGAAACGAATCAGGTGTCTGGAATAGAGAAAAATTTTTTCTCGCCTCATGTCTCAGCTTAATTTGAGCAATTCTCAAAGAGCACGCATATATTGTGAGGGACATTAAATACCTGATAAAGGATGCAGCCTGTGATCACGCGAGTATACAGCGTCATCTGTTGCGCTTCCTATGGAACTTCCACAACTTTGCCGTGTATCTCTCTGTAAAAAAAAGAAAATAATCACTATTTATGTTCGCAACATTTAATTACATTAAAATGTACTTATTGTTTAAATAACCCTCCTAAAAGGAATCGAGCAATGATATACAATTTTGAGGTAGTTGAATCTACACTATCGCCTACAAAAGTAATAGTTATTATTAATAGTGTGTTGCTGTGATTATAAAAAAATGAAAGTCAAAATATATTAAGTGAGTAATAATATCATGTTTAATTTAATACCCTGCACTACTATCAAGGTAGACAAAGATTTTTTTATTATCTAGCCCTTATCAGACATTTAGTTTTTGACCTGATTAACAATTTTCAAATCAAATTTAATTATTTATTTATTCTACACAATAGTACAAAAGAAGTCTCTATAAAAGACTTCTGAAATAAATAAACAAATATTGGTTATATCACATAAAGATCAGATAAGGCAAGTATCACGATTTGTATTGAAATCGAGCGTGCGGACTTTTTAATACCCTTTTTTTCGAATGGAAAATCATCAAATGACCGTCTCCCGCTGTGGGTGGAGCAGGAAAGTGTATCAGACTTCTACTGACTTAAAACCATCCATGTTCCTTCTTGAGGCTGCTATGTCCCGCACGTCCTTGGTGTGACACGCCCCGACTGTAAATAGTGGCGGCCAATCTCGACAATTGGTCGGGGTTCGGACACGCGAAGAATATGCATTTGCGTTTTCTTGTATAATATGTATACATATCTGTAGGTTGTATAATATAAATGTAAATACACACCGTAGAGTGACCGGTGAGAGGCGGAGCGCCCGATGTTGATTCACTCAACGATTCGTCAGCAGAATCGTTATAAGAATCATCTAGCCCGTCGTACTGTAAACAAATTTTATATAATTAACATTTGAAAATCAAAGTATTAAGCGTATATAAGAGACGAGACACATTTGGAAATGACATTTAGAATTGTAATCATAAAAGTTACAAAATATCATCATTAGACAGATCATCTTAATTTTATTACATATATTGGGTTTATAGCTTTTGATTGTTGTAGCTGAGCATGCCGTTACAAAACTCACAGCAATAACTGTAAATAATACGGTAAACGAAGATAACCTAATGGCATAATAAACGACACATTATATAGCATTAAAATAAAAGTAATATCGTGAAAAAACTCAAATCATCATGCCACATAGAGCGACGCCTCCACCCACCGAATACCCGACGCTTTGGCGCGACCAGATCATCACTCCATCGGGTGGAAAGCAGTCCTCTACTATGTATGATAAGTGGTTGCCATTGGCGTAGATTCTTCGTTTATTGACCCCCCCCCCCCCCCCCCCCCGGTAAGGGTTGCCACATACCGAATGAAACCCAGTAGTACATATGTCAGATTTGAGTTTTTATAGTCTTTTCTTCGTTTACCGTATTATTCTGATTTGTCATCAATGTTAATCAAACAAGCAGCATGTTTAATGAATTAATTTGTTTTGGTTTAATTCGTCATCGAAAAGGATTAGTTCTTATATCAGGATCTTCTGTTGTGATGTGCCGAAAATCGTTTTTTAAGTTAAGTTACTATTCCGTTAAGAATGCGGCAAATGCCACATGCAAACGGTGCACTCACGGAGCTTGCGTCGATGAGACAAAGCGTGCGCGTGCGGTATACTCACGAAGGTCACGTCGATGAGACATTGCGTTCGGTATACTTACAGAGCTCGTTTTGATGAGACAATGCGTGCGCGTGTACCTCACGCGTATACTACGTAAGTATACCTACTTTCAGACCTACTTTTGATGAGACAATGGCGCGAGTGCGGGTATACTTACGGAGCTCGCGTTGCTAAGACAATGCGGCGAATGCGGCGCGTGGTGACGATGCCGCGCCAGGTCGGTGCGCGCGCGGTGTATAGAGGTGTCCAGAAGGGCGGCGCGAGGCACGGCGGCATCAAGTTCCCGAGTGGCTCCCGCGTCGCCACCCCCGCCAGTTAGCGGCGCTGTGGCCGCAGAGTTAACGCTACCGCCGCTCGTTGTCGATGTGGTGGACATTCTGGACAAACAATTTACTGTATAAATATGATTTAAGATATTTAAATATCCTGCAGATATGATTTTTAGATTTGCATAATAGGAGAGTAACTGAATTTTTATATAAATAAGCGTAATAAATATATCAAAAAAATTGTACCGCTATAGATAATTGTTACGTGACGCCATAATGAATCATAAAGCGTTTCGCTTCATGTTGCGTTTCGATATTACCACAGACAAAGATTGGATTAAAACCGTATTCATTACTTTCCCTAAAAAATATTTTTGGAGACTTTTTTTTATATTTCTATGATTTTATAAGGTTGAGAATCGCCGGCAAAAGCAATTGTCGTGTATAAAAAGTGAAGTGATTTTACACAAGATCAATTATAACCGAGAGCATTTTCTAAAATATAAATATAATAAAGTAGACTCTACAGAACTAACAATCTTTCAGAGGCGACAGTAGTCGCAACTGGCACGACAACAGGCGCAGACACAGGCGCAGTCACAGGCGGCGCCGTCACCACACTGGCAACCGTCACTTGATTGACGGTAACCACATTAGTGACGGCTGCGGCCGGTGGCGGCACGACGCTGGCAGGTTTGACGTCTGAGGCTGTGACGTCACCGAGGTCGGGCGGCTCTCGCCGTTTGTCAGACTTGTCCACTTTCGCGTACTCGTCTTCTACGGGGGAGAGGTCTGAAAGATCGCTGTCGGAACTCCATGGATCTGTTAATGAAAAAATAAAACATGTAATTAATTGTATGCATTATAAATTTTTGCTGTATATAGAATAGAATAATAAAAATGATTCTTATACACGCTGTCAAACTCAAATAATTTTCTTTCATTAACATAAGCACTTGCTCTTAAACAAAGCCAGCAATCGATGCCGAATTATAAGCGATTGTGATCGAGTACAGGTAACATGCAGGTTTAATATTTATTTCTTAAAAAGATATTAAAATAGTTATAAAACTAACCGTTTATAAGTAACGGATCAGGATCGGGTCGGCGTGGTAATGGCGGAGTTTCTCGTCGCGCTGACGGTTCGTGCGGCAACATTACCGGCAGACCAGCTTTCTTTTGGGTTTCCTGAAGGAAAAAAATACTTTAACTGAAATTTTTACTAGGAACAGCCTTAAGTTGATCGGCTGCCTCGAAACCAAGGGAAAACATGTAGCCAAAACAAACTTTGAGGCCGCTTAATTGAATTTTATGTTAGATGCATTATATAATAATTTACTTTGGTTTTTCGCTTTACACTCAGGTGTATAGGGATCCTACAAAGACCTAAAGAGCCCAAGCCAACCTCACCGGCAAGTGGTGCCTGCACCTGCCGATCAACGGACGAGGCTTTTTGGCAAACATAACAGTTTCCCGGTAAGCGGCAATAGGCTCGCCACCTATTACATGGAACCAACTATATAGTTGGCGAAGTGTGGGCGTATAATATGCGTCTCCCTACTCTTTCGGGGAAACAGGCGTGAATGTATAAATGTATGAATGTACTCTAGTTAACAAATTGAACAGTTTGGTGCGAACGCAATAACGATCACCCTGGAATATTACCAAAATACGCTCTATGTATAATAAGGACATTGCGAAAGCAATGTTACGGAATAACTTATTTAGATAGGACAGTAATTCTATTTTTTTTTGTAATCTCCATTCAAACCTCTAGTAAGGTTTCCACTACTTTAATAGGGTAGGACTTTGAAGGGCTTCACTTTGCCAAATGCCAATAACGTTTCTTGTTGAGTTCATGTGTAAATAACTTGATATACCATATTACTTGACAACGGCAAATGCTTTTATACGAGTGATACCAATTCCTACTATAAAAACGTCTGCTACTCTAATTCTACTCACCAGCAGCAACACCTCTAGACGAGCCACCCTCTCGTGTAATGCTCCCAGCGCCCCCGCATACTCTCTGTGAGCGTCTCTCAGCGTCCCGCTCCACCACTCTTCTCTCGCGCGGACCATGGCACGAGTTCTGCGCCATTCTCGTAACGCTCGTCGTGCCTGCAAATATATAAAAAATTAATCACCTGATTAGTCACTGAAATAAAACCCGAAGTAAGTAAACAGATCTATCGGAAAATCGGAGTGACTAATAAGCAATTTGATATGATTCCTTTCTAACTTTTGAACAATAAAATGTATCTAGTAACCTTTATATTATATTCAGTTACTGCCATTTATTTTTCAGTATACTGCCGGTGTCAATAGACAATTGTGTTAAAAAAAATTATGTAAAACAAAAGAAATACTGGCTGAATTGAGAACCTTATCCTTTTTGGGAAGTCGGTTAATAAGAAATGGTTAATAAAAGAGCCTTTTTTACAAAAAATTCAACTCGACTTAATTCCCAAAAAAATGCCCAGTGCTGTCACTGGATCGGTGTTCTATATCATCACATCACTACTGCTAGAGCTTTCTATATTCAGATCCCGTCAAGACTCACCTTATCATACTTCCTCTGCGCACTGGCGGCAGTGTCGGCAGCGTTTGCGAGCGCTCGCCGCAGCGACTCGTCGTGCGAGCGTTGTTGGCACCACTCGCGAATGCTAGCGCTCACTTCTTCGCTGCTACTGCCACCGTTCTCCAGTCCGACCAACTGCAACAAGTATTTTCATACTAACATTATAAAGAGGAAATATTTGTTGGCATTGAAACTATTGGACCAAATGCTTCGTTAGAAATCAGAATAACTTAGTGTTTTCCATGTAACGGCATTTGCTGTCTGATTATTTACTATTTAACAGACTTGTCACGGAAAGATTTTATATAAGCCCTCAGCTCTCATAATCTATGGTCATCGGGCAACTCTGCCAATAGAAAAACACCGGTAATACGCTACTGGTTTTATCAGCAGTATGAGATTCAAGTCATTTACACAGCATATTCCCATCGACAGCCCCCCTCTGGCATGAGTTCTCATCATTGGGCTTTCAAGCTTTTCTATTAAAACTTGTTAAAAATTTTAGTTATATAATAAATTTCAAAATCATCTATTCGGACTACCGAGCGCGTATTTTAAGAAATGCAAAGCAGCATGCTTGTTATAAAGAACAGAATCCTTCTATTTTATCTCAATCATATAATTAGACAGTTATTTAATTGTGCATAAAAATGCATACTGCATACAGTTTATTGAGTACGTATTCTTTTACCAATTTCATTAGATTGTATAAACAAACTGATACTATTCGAACGAATCAAAGGGATACTATAAAATAGTATAATTAAATTGGGATTAAACTGCCGTTTCATATAGGCTATTCTAATATGAATGACTTAAAACATGAATATAATTAATGTTATATTATATTGCATTGTATAGCTTCACAGACAAATTAATATTGTAATTCAAGTACCAAACCAATGGATATATTTAAAAGAGCCATAGCCTGTGAGTTTCTTGCCAGTTCTTCTTACAGAGCGGTGGCTCGGAACTGGCACTTAGATTCACTTACACAGTACACTTAATTATTTTTTAATTTTAAATTGTTTTGTTGCATGTAAGTGAATCTAAGCTTCGTGATTTAGTGTAATAATATTTCGATTTTTTTTAATATTTTAATTATGACGTTTTCAAGTAGGTACTATGTATAATAGTTTATGAAATAAATATTATTTTTACTTTTACTTTTAAACCATGAACCCACCTCTTGTAAGAAGGTCCGTAGCTCGTTGATCTCTGGATGCCTAGCAGGCGCCGGCGCAGTTTCCACAGGCGGATGCTGAGTCGTTTCCTCTTCCTCGACTTGTTGACGCCTTTGGCGCTCGCGAGAAGCCCTAAAATATTCATGAATCAACGTCATTTTATTATAAACATACCAAGCCCAGGCCAACACTTGAGGTAAACTTTGTTTAAATTCTGTGGTCCTAACTAAATCTCGCAAAGCTGCAAGTAAGTAAGCTGCAGTCAAATAGAGTACAGCTCCTCCCTTAAGAAATAGGGTAGACTTAAATAAAGCTAAAAGAAATAGAAAAAAGATTTGCTCACTATATAGGTTAGTATATATATAGTTAACCATCTTAGCTCATTAACTTCCCACTACTGAGGGCCTACTCTAATTCAACGAAAACGAAACTTCGTTATACCCATCCCTTTCACTCGAAAATGATATACCTAGAGAGTGAAAGAGATAGGTTTACCGTTTATAGTTTCGTTTTCGTTGAATTAGAGTAGGGCCTCTAAGCACTGGCCTCCTCTCACAAAACATGGTGAGAGGGGTATATTGGGTCATACTCCACCATGCGGACCCAGTGCGGGTTGGTGAATGCATGTGTGTGTCGTGTTTCTGTGAGATTTTTTAAGCCTTCCAATTTGGCCGAAGTCGTATATCACTCCTTTTTATACTATGTAGATTAATAATATACCTCTCTTCTCGCTCCTTGTCAGCGGCGAGCGACTGTCGAATGAGATGGGCGACTTCACTGTTGTCTGGATCCTTTTCCCTTCCAATCAGGAATTTAACCGGACCACAAGTGTTCCGGAGAACTGATGCAGCGTAAGCTTGTGTTACTCCAACCTAGATAAACACATTACTTTATTCATATACTTTATTATAATAATTCATTGAATACCCCACACAACGCCATATACTTCACTAACACTAAGAGGGCCTACTCTTATTCAACGAATACTAAACTTCGTTATACCTATATCTTCCACTTTCAAGGTAATATACCTATATCGAGTGAAATGGATGGATATAACGAAGTTTCGTTTTCGTTGAATAAGAGTAGGCCCTCAGGCGTATACCTGAATATTGTGATTCTGTCGTCAGTAAACTATTTTTAAATTATATTACTAGCCGACTCTAGTTCAAGAATTTATTTTAAGACAGAAAACCATACATATTACCATCACGCACATCCTTCGGAATGCTTAATTTGAGACTTTATCAATACTTATGTTATGTAATGAATAATTAGAATCTTCCTTCGAAGAAAGAAGAATCATTCTTCTTTCATTCAACACCTCCATTTACAATTACGTAATATTTAAGTAATTACTTGGTTAGTAACTATTTTATTGTTATTTGTTATTGTGATGTATGTAAATAGTGGGTAGTGATGCCACACATAAGATTATTATAAATGTATGTAAGGTTAGTCTGAGAATATACGCCTTATAATGCAGTCGTGGTTTTATTGTGCATTCCCAGATGGATTTGTCGTGGTTGGATTGTTCTAGATTCACTTCAGTTATCACAATAGTATAAAACAAAGTCGCTTTTCTCTGTCTGTCTCTATGTATGCTTAGATCTATAAAATTACGCAATGGATTTTTCATGCCCTTTTTTAATAGATAGTGATTCAAGACGAAGATTTATATTATGTAGATCACGCTGACGAAGTCACAGGCGGCTGCTAGTCCTCACTATATAAATAAAAATTCATTTATGATGTATTAGTAAAAGGAATGTAATAGCCTTGTAAAGAAGGTTACTTTGTAGTTTAAACTGGTATAAAAAAATTACCAGACTCTTATTGTCGACCTCGATGATCTGATCGTTAACTTGGATGCGCCCGTCGCGTGCTGCGGCGCCGCTTTCGGTAATAGTCTTTACGAATATGCCGAGCTTTTCCAATCCAGCGTCCGCTCCGACACCCATTCCTATAAAACGAAAAAGCCACTATATTGTGTAAATTGAAACCAATAAAAAAAAATCTCTCATAATCACACCAATTATTCAGTTCCAATATAAGTATCATGAAGAACTTGTATTATTGGATACTAAAGAACGGATAAACATACTTAAATACTTTTTTTAATGTAAACATATACTGAAGCGCTCGTAGCTCTGCGGTGCTCGGTGTTCGGAAACGATCGCCGAAGTACAGCAGAGTTTACAGAGCTCAGTCCTTGGATGGGTGGCTGTTTGTGTGGCATTTGATATCGAGCGCTTCCGTGCTTTGGAAGGCACGTTAAGCCGTTGGTCCCGGTTCTCACTAGATGTGGTAGTCGTTAAGTCATGTTAGAGGCCTAATGGGCGGCTTGAAAAATTCTAACAGCAGGAGGCCACACACCTACCTCCGCCAATCCGCACTGGGTCAGCGTGGTGGAGTATGACCCAATACCCTCACACCTTGATATGTGAGAGGAGGCGCGTGCTCAGTAGTGGGAAGTTAATGGGCTGTGATGATGAAATATATACTTAATATACTTAGGAAAAACCTAGACAAGAATATTCATATTCATGCACACAAAGATTTGTCCTGTGTGGGAATCGGACCCACGACCTCTGGAGTGAAGTGCAGGTATACTGACCTCCGCGCCATATCGGTCGTCAAATGGTCAGCCAGAATGGCTTTCGCTTTGCACTTGTGAAATAACCGTTGCCTGCTTTAGCCAGAGATAGTGCATGTTCAATCATATTATCGGCTAGACGGTTGCAGTATAAATTAGTAAGACTAGAGGTACGGTTTAAAGTTACATTATTAATTGTCAGAACTCTATAGTAGGGAGTGGTCATATCTAGACGATATTGATGCTTTTATTCGATTACAAGATACATTTAGTTAAATTTGTATCATCAATGCACATGATTCAGAATGTCATTACATATCGCGTATATCTAGAACAGAATAGCCATAATAATAATTTTAAAAGAAACAATTTGCTCAATATTTTCAACTTAATCTGTAACAGTAGTTAAGAGGACTGCATAGTAATTTCCTTGAAAATCTTAATCTAAGGTTATTGCTATCGGCAGCTACTACAACAAATAAACCTATTCAAATTACGTATATTTCTATCGCATCCTATTCATTCTCATTTTGTCTTCTGAGTCATTCATTCTATTCCGTTGACAAATGAAAATGAGAATGAAATGGATGCGATAGAAATGTAAGATATGCGATATAGAATATATAGACATATGCGATAGAAATATAAGTATAGCAACTATATATAATTATAATCAGACTTATTAAGCTTAACATATAAACTCCATACCAATAATGGAGAGACCAAGTCCATCAGAAGCCTTGAGTAGTTCCACGGGAAACACATGCATTCTCTCCACTCGCTTCTCGAGCTCATACTCCGCCGAGGCAGCCACGGGGTCGACGTCCTCGTTGCGACGATCGTATTCGCGTACTGAGTGCGTTGAGAATACGCGCATTGGGTCTAAACTGAAATTATTAATTAACACAGCGTTTAATATGTAAAAAATAGGATTGAATTATTGAATTTATATGCAAAAAGTTGATGACTCTATTAATCTGTGACTTTTGACTGACTATATTATGTGGTTTTCATATAAAGGGCGTGTTTCACAATGTTCAAAGTACACATAAAACTGTATTTTTACCTGTCAAATATGTCCTAATCAGACATTGTGTAATCTGTGATTATCGCTTCCATTTCGACTATCATTATTCGGTTTATTCAAGAGTAGTGTCTTGACTTGTCTTTGTACAAACGGCTTGAAGGCAATAACTTGCACACGTTAATATTGCACACTATGAACATAAGCACTAAATCTACCTAAACATAATACCGATATCTACTTTAGCTCGACTACTTGATCTAAAGCTGGGGATACACATGCCCGTAGCTTGCACACTAGCATACCAGCTACTTGCACGTGCCAGCTATTGTCATGTGTATACGCTAACTGGCATGCCTGTAACTGACATACATGTAGCTAGCACAACATTTGAATTACTTGCATGCCCGTTGAGGGAGGGGACGCGGGGGGCCGCGTGAACAGTCGTGACAGCTACGGGACACGTAGCCATAGGACACCTACACGATTTTGTTTAATTCACTTCGATTGTTATCCATTTTTCGCGCATAAGAATAGGTACGAGTGACTCTCACGAACTGTCCTGTGTATATGCGATGGTAATACTGGCATGCAAGGCATAACTTGGATGCCAGTATTACTTGCCAGTAACTTTCATGCCAGCTACTTTCCCAATTTACTGGCATGTGTATCCCCGCCTTAAAGGAGCTACTATACTATCGCTGCACACTGCATTATCTACCAAAATTCTATCTGTACACGCCCTGCTGAATGTTGTCGAGTAACTGTCAAAGTAGAATTAAATTTTAATTTTATTTAAATTTTAAGACTTTTATTTCCAAATTACAATTAAATTTAAATATATTCCGCCAAACTGCATAGCAGTTTGTTGGCAGCATTAGTAAAGGCGATAAGTAGTAAAGTAGTAAAGGCGATAGTCATAGATTTTAAGTTACATAATAAGAGGGCAGTTTCTGATTTACCTGAATTTAACTTTGCTATTTTTCTTGACAAATACTGGAGGGTAATAATCGTCGTCTTCATCTTCTTCTATAGGCGGTAGACCGGCGACCTGAAATGCAGAATATACATTTTCAAGCTACATTGTTATTACAGCATTTTTGTAAACTATTATATTATAGACACAATAGAGTATTCAATGTGAGTTAAAACAACCGCCTAAACTTACAAGCACCCAGGAATTAACATTGTTCCGTCTTTTCACCTACTAACTGGTAAAGCATTTAGAAATGTTTACTTGGATACACGTGCGCGTGAATTCTAAATTATGGTAGCAACAACGTATAAAGCCTCAAAAAAACTCTAAAGTATACTCTACAAGTTACCGTTTACCGCACCATATTCAAATATCTTATTATATTTTACAGATATTTAACTCGATGATGTGAGAATGTACCTCCGTATAAAAGTGTCCGTCTTCGAAGTAATGTATCCCGTTCTCCTCGGCAAGTTCCCGTAGTTGCATCGGTGGATAGTGGTCGAACACAGTCGCGGGGGGCGGGGTCGGAGGCGAGCGGGGCGCGGGGGCGGCGGGGGGCTCGGGGGGCAGCCGGCGATCTCCCCCCGCCAGACCGCTGTCCGCTTCAAGGGATACGAACTCGTAGCTCTCGTCCACTGACTGCATACTGGAAGAACCAATATTCTATTACAATCACTGGATTGGCACTAGCAAGCATTCTTATGTTACTAACCCACGCGTAATTATATTTTATTTATTCGACATAAAACACGCTGCTTAAGGTTCGGAGATACTAGGGATACTAGGTAGTTATAATGATGATAATTTGGACCAGGGATGTTGCGAACATTCGCATCCAAAAATGCGGAACTTTAGACATCTGCATCCGCATTAATCAGTACGGATATTCATGCGGATTCAAATATTAGCAAGTAGCGACAAAAAAGGGCAGGGCCTGGCGGTTGGGGCGCGTGTCGGTCGCACTTGAAAATGTCCAGTGGGAGCAAAGAAATGAAGACATGTGACAAGATTAGACACGTAACAAAAATAAGTACTTTGACTACGTTTGCTTCAATTACTAGATTTGACTACGTTTGATTCAATTACTAGAAAAATATTGATTATTAAGTTATCACTTTTTTAATTCTTCATTGATAGACTTTATTTACATAATATCTTAAACATCCGCATCCGCGGATGTGAGCTTTCAAAACTCCGCTTCCCCATTCACATCCGCGGATGTAACAAAATTAGCATCCGCAACATCTGGTTTGGAGTATATATATATATTTTTAACTCACCTCTCATATGAGAGTACGGACTGGTAGCTGTCGTTGAGTGAGACGCCATTATCGTGAGGCAACGTATGCGGCGATAGCATCGCGACGATCTCCTGCGCCTGCTCATCTGACAGCAGAGCTTCTTGCCTATAACCAATTAGTCAGTTACAAACTATTTTCACACTTGTATAGATACGAATGTTAATAAATGCACTGCACGTTTAGTTAATATCAGTAGAGCTTTCTAAAATAATATATAACTGTTACCACCTGGGGAGCAGGCCCCGGATGCTAAATCAGTCTTTATGTCCGGCCCGGATTAAAAACATTAACAGCTTATGTCTTATTCACAATAAGAACCTGCGCTGCGCTTAGGCTGTATCATGTACGAAGCTTTCCCGTAAAAGTAAAGGGTTCTTTTATAGGGTGTGAAAGGATTTTTAGAATGTCGTTAGTGCATAAATAATACCTTTTTTGACTAATTATTTTTTACGGGTGTAAATCATAAAATCATAAAATAAAATGAAATCCTCCCACAGTGGGTGGAACGGAAGGATGTGTTAGAAACGTTCATAGCGATGGGTCGTAAATTGGTGCAAGAGAAAAAAAAACTCGCTAAACATCATGGTGACAGTTGCTTGAATGAAATAATGTCATCATCACTACTACTTTCATTGGTTTACAAGTTCGTATTTTAAGAATTTACAAATATTTTACGGTAAAATTTATTTACTCAAAAGAATTTTTAACGTAATTGTAATAAAATTAATAACTCATTTGTTTTCGCGCCATTCAATTTTATGCTGTGTACTCAGATGCCACTGTAAAAGAAAACACGGTCCGTTTTTGGTTTCAACGCTTTCGTTTTGGAAATGTTGACCTCCAGAGCAAACCTAGTAGACGGCCGTAGTTGTCAAAGAGGAATTGAAAACAATCGTGGAAGCAGATCCATCTCAAAGTCAGAGTTAGCTGCAGGCTTCGGTGTAAATGTAAACTATAAACCATGGTGTAAACCATCTTGGATAATTTAAAACAAATTGGAATAGGCAAGCTTGAAAGATGGGTACCACATGAATTGAGTAAAGCAAACCAACAAATACGAATCAATTGCTGCATCACGTTACTCAAAAGTCACAATAACAAGGCGATATGATAATCGGAAACGCTCATTATAGTGGTTGAACTCAGGTGAACATGCCAAATCTTGCCCCAGGCGAAAGTTGACCCAAAAAAGATACTTGTTAGTATAGGTGGTGGTGGACCAGCGATAGAGTCATCCACTACAGCTTTCTAAGATCTGGTCAGACGATTACGGCAGATCTGTATCGCCGACAACTGGAAACCATGATGGAAAAGCTTGCCATTAAACAACCGAGATTGGTCAACTGGTCTAGCCCACTGCTGCTTCAGGACAACGCTAACCACACACTACACAACAGATAGTGGCGGAAGTAGAGAAGCCAGGATTGGAATGTCTCCGGCACCCATCATACTCCCGGACCTTGCTTCAACCGATTACCACTATTTTCAGAAAGAGAATAATTTCTTAGTTGAAAAAAAAAACAATTCTGATGAGGCAGTCCAAAACGCCTTTAAAGGTTTTGCGAATTATCGCTCTTGGAGTTTTTTAGCAAAGGAATCAATGAACTCCCAATAAAATGGCAAAAATGCACAAATAATAACGGTACCTACATACTTTGATTAAATATTTTAAAAAAATTGTAAAAAATATTTCCTTTTTCCATGTGAAACATTAGTTTCATATGAAGAGACCTTATATATATATATGTATGTAACGTATAAATACAAATAAAATCAAAAGATCACCAAACGTATGTCCACACGCAATCTGATTTAACTTAGAAAAGTATAAATTTTGCTATTTAAATTACGATTTGTCTGGTCCGGAAAATTTTTGGACATTGAAACATGCAATCTTCATCATCCTTATTGACAAGTGTGTAAAGCCTAAATTAGTGAGATTGTGTTAAATTTTTCGTTTCTCTATAAAAAATGTCCAAAAAACATAACAAAAAGCTATGAGCATACTTGCCGACACGCAAACCAACATAAGAGATATGGTATTACAATGTTTAACAGATCTACACAAATACACAAAAAGTATGAAAATATATAGCAGCGACTGCTTACCTAAGTTTTTTCTCCAGAATACTGCAAATGTGATCAGGCAATAAGCGTTGTGCGGACAGGTCGCATGCAAATAAAAAATTACATTTAACAATATCAAGCATAAGACTGAAAAAGATCCAGTAATACACATATTATACCATAACTAAGTAGAAAGTCATGCAACATACAAGAAAAAACGTAGACTAAAGGAAAACAGTAGTATTTGCCAAGACACATTAAAAGTAAGTAAAGAAAACATTTTATAAATAAAAAAACATGTCAATAAAAATACTTAAGGGTCCACTATTTAGAAATAAATTTACCACATTACTTCATAGCACAATGCAACATTAAGCAAACTCTTTAGGTTCTATGCATAAGAAATTTTGCTTAAAATCTACGAAGCAAAATTGGGAAAAAATTACATTTTAATGTTTGAAAATTGTACGCAGAATATTATCAGTCATCGTAGTACACATTGTGTATGTGTATAGTATAGCTAAAGTAAGTGCACGTTAGTTTAAATTGATGATTAGATGGTGCATGACTTGAGTATGTATTCCCTTTTAAAGTGAAATGTATGTTATGTATCGTAAGTTCGTATAAAAAAAAAATCTTTTTATTCGTTTTCTCTTGATTAACACCGAATTACACACCCCAAACTCAAAAAGTTATGCAGTTCTTACGCAATGGGGAAGAGCAAGTTTCTACTAAATAAGCCACGACCATAATAATGATGTGAAGGACCTAGTTAAGAATTACATTGCTTAGATCACCTCGTTTTTTTATACATTTCGTGGGTAGGCCTGTGCATTTGCTATTTAGCAGTAAGTATGTGCGGGTGAATTACGCAATATTCCCTTTAACTCATCCTGGTAAGCTGAACGCATGTGTTGTGTTGCAAACCGAAGACTATTGTTGTACTCACCCAAGGCTAAACAATATATCAGCTTCGTCCGGAGTCTTACTCAAAAAGTTTGGCTGTCTTACTTAAGCTGTATCGAATGAAGTAATCCATTAGCTGTATGATGAATAATGATGTGGAAAATAGATGGCATTAATTAACTAACCTAGAGCTCAGCAATATCTCTGCCTCATCCGGGGTCATGCTGTCAGGTTGCTTGGTATCCCCGTCGTCTATTTCCCCGTCGTCCCACCGTGTGGCGTCGGTTGCTTCGACGCGAGCCTCGCCCGAAGCATTCTCCGCCTCCGACACGCTCCATTGGCTGGTGGTCGATTTGTCGAGCACCTCGATGGAGCCTTGGCTGGCCTCGCTTACGACCACGCCAGAATCCTAAGTGGTTATATAACAATCTTTTATGATGAAATCTATAATTCAAAATAATTGAATTGTAAGTAACATCAACACCTGAGAGTTAAAAAAGATTTATTACTTCTTAGATACTTTTTGCAAAGAATAAAGATGGCGTGAGGACAACTCCACAAAAGATAAAGGCAAAATTTACTTTTGTGTTTCAAGTACTTTTTCCATAAAGTTATAAGTCATTTTCCATAAAGCTAAAGCGCTTGTAGATCTCGCGCGGTATCAGAAATCGATCACCGAAGTAAGTAGAGCCGATGGCATAATTTGTCTACCATCGGCTTTATTTCGGTACAAAACTGACCTGCTGTAGCACGGAGAGCGTGTCCGGATCGGAGCGCGCGCGCTGGTCGTTGGTGAGCGGCGGCTCGCGGTAATCCGCAGGCCGCAGCCGCGCCACCACCTCCGGTGAGGGTTCGTTGAAACCACCCTCGTCGGACACGCTCGAGGCGCGCGACCCTCCTCGCCGCCCCGGCTCTTCCGCATCCGCCTCTGACGACTTGCGACCTCCGCCCACTGTAAGTCCAATCGCGCAATAGAGACATTTATTTTCACGATTAAATTCGATTAGATTCAAGAAAGATTACTCACAATCACTATTGAAAACTTGACAGCTGTCTTAGCTTGCACTATAATATTTTAAACACAGCATTTATTATTACATGTCAACTATAATAATAATACATTATTTATGCAATATTAACTTTGTATGGTTGGTAGTCACGTCTTTACACTTCAGCTTTTAGCTGGAATTATTTTAAATAATGTATAATGTAAACGGAACTGTGGAGTCAAAATATACTTATTGTTCTTTTTTTGACAGTTCCTGTGAGAGACGCAAATAAGACCGCAGTACCTTTTAAATTAACTTCTGCTTTAGGCAACAAAAAAGCTACGTTGTAAAAAGTAGGACACTTCAATATATCGGTTTACGCATTATTTAATACGTCTCAAGAGCTTTAAGCTTCCTGTAGTCTGGATAATAAATTACAAATTCGTTAGGGAGAACTGGTGTACTTAGCGCAAATTTAGGCTAATGAGTTAACCTATTTTTATCAGCACTCACTGGCATCACGCAGGATGTTGGTATTAGATAAACTTGGCAGGTAAATTATAATTAGTAAAACGAAAACGGGGAGCCGATTGTTTAAGTTTCCTATCGCGCACGATTTAAATTCTGAGAATAGAATTTTCAATTAGTTCGTAATAAAAACTGCGTGCATTTATACATTTAATCCGATACGCTGGCGATTATTATTTTGACGTCTTTTCATTGTTACAAGAGTTAACAAGTTACGAGTAAACTAATTTGATGTAAAATTCCTAGTTTTTGTTATAATTTTGAAGATGTAGAAAGGAGCATCCGGAGAGGACGTCTCAGAAGATCAATTAGAGACCAAACCTTCTCCAAATAACTGGGGTTCATAGTGGAAAGAATAGTTGCTAGCACCCAAAGACCAATATGTATCGGAACACGCCCTAACGCTCTTGACAGCATGTTAAGATGTGTGTCGATCTTTATACATACATACATACATAAAGTCACGCCTCTTTCCCGTAGGGAGAGATCACATCCTTCCACTTGCAACGATCTTGGCACACACTTTTAGCTTCATTCACCTCTTAATAAACGCCGTATGTACGTATGGCGCTTTAAATGTCACAAAACATATGACGCTGAATGTATGACACAAATAATAAATGCGAAATAAGCAAAAGAAGTATGTGATGGATTAAAAATATCTTTGTAAAAATTCCCGCGCTACTATAATTTCCCGAAAAATCGAGCAACTATTCAACACGACACGTGTTTCACCCTTAAACAGGGCATCTTCAGGTAAGATAGGAGCCTCAGAACAACGATGTCTTCACGACCAACGCTGAAACGAGAGAAACTCTCAATGGATTTCCGCAAAGTAACGCCTGAATCAATAAATTATAAAAGAAGTATGCAAAAAACGAGGAACGATTTTTTTTGCGTCTGCCGGGGACAGGGGTCTGTTAAATCATACCGTAAGTTGTTGTTTATGGCACATACTTATAACCTAGAAGTTTTTGAAATGTGCGTGCAATACTGTATTTGAAGATCTGGTAGTTTCATCCTAAAGTGGAATTTAGATTTAATATTTTAACTGGGATTTGTAGTTTTTGCGTTAGATTTACTTAAAAACACTACAAGCGAAAGAAATATTGGTTTGTCAAACATGCAGATTTCAACAAAAGTAAATCTAGAAATCGCCTTTGAATTTCTCACTGTAAATAAGAAAAAAAACTTTTGTATATGATTCTTGACCGTTTTATTTATAAAGGTTATATGTAGAATGTGTATTATATTAGGTAATAAGACTACTAAGAATAGTGTAGCGTAGTGATTTTTTTAGGAAGTCTTAATTTGTATTAAATTTAGAAAAGAGTTATTTAACATCATATCTGTCCAACTAACTATTTAACCAACTATCGTTGTATGAATTTCCATATAAATTTTATAACTGCATAAGATGTTCAACGAATTTTTAACGCGATATGCAAATTGCACTATACAGAAACTATGCGTTGTCAAAAGCAAGTTCTAATCTAGAACGATAAGACCGACCGGGCAACAACGATGTATATAAGCTTATGCAAAGCAAGCATTCACAATAACCGTTGGTTGGAACGATCACGCAATGCCAACCAAGTGGCGACCATAGCCACTTTACTAATTATCGCTCGGCCACTCCTGCCCGGAAAGTTATTGGAAATTAGGTTTGCACTTCTGTAACATAATAAAACCATAAGAGGAACGAAATTCCTTCTAAGTGGAATGGTGATTGGTTATTTTATGTGACATCAATTCCGGAAAGTATACTATATCAACATATAAAAGAAATTAATAATAAAATGTTTGATAATTTTAAAGTAAAGACAATATATATAAATGAACTTAAAATATATGAATTAAGAATTCTTATTTTACCGTGACTAATAGTAGATTACGATTTTGTACAAGTTATGTAATGTTTTCCCAATATTATTACCTCTCATCATCATCATCTCAGCCATCTGACGTCCACTGCTGAACATAGGCCTCCCCAATAGATTTCCACATTGAGCGATCCTGAGTCGCCTGCATCAATCGGCTTCCCGCCGCCTTGACCAGATCATCGGTCCATCGCGTGGGAGGCCGTCCTCTACTACCAGTTAAATGCAATGTAAACTTTAAAAAAATTTAGATTAGACTCGATCAAAAGTAAAAAATAATTTTATAAACATTAACTCATTTATTATTGCCGTGTTTCTTGTACAGAAAATTGGCAAAACTAAGTAATCCTATTGTATTTGCCTGTTTCTCAATCATAATAAATAATATGATTATTCAGTGATTTTCTACATTTCAGTTATCATTATGTTGAATAGTTTAAAAGCAAAATATATTGTTCAGGCGTGAACGAAACTATTAAGGTTTTATCAAATCTGATATGTTTATAGAGTTTCACTACGGACGGAATCATAAAAAATGGATTGTATAATATTAAGCGATAAAACCCACAATTGGAGCTGACAACCGAAACTACCTTCCTAAACAGGCCATGACCAAGCTCAAGAAGTAACATTTAAGGTGACTGGGTCATCCTACGCAAAAAAAAATTAAGGTTATACTTTATAATTATTATTATACTGTAACGACTAATAAATGCTTAACAAAGTTATAAAAGAAACCATAATCTCATATTGCTCATCACAGAGGATCATAAAGTCTGCAGTACGTATAATATTATTATGGTAATATATATTTAAAAATTATCATAAAGTGCTTACTTTATGATAATTTTTAAATATATATTACTATAATAATATGATGCCCCTTAACGGGTACTATAAACCTATATGTTCAAGGTTACCTTATTTTCTTATTTTTAAAGTACTTGACAGGTGAAAATATTAATCAAGTGTATAACAACTGTTGGAGAGGTGGGTTTTGTATTAATTTTATGTTGAGTGTTAGATAAAGCAAAAGGTCACAAATCTCGCTCGCACAAAACAAATTAGAGAATGAATTTCTAAATTGCTCCGAGCTTTGTGATGCAATGTCAACTTATAAAATTTAAACTTATAGAATGCAAAGAGGGCAACTCTTTGCATTTCTCAAAAAAATTACTTTGAAGTATGTTAATCAAAAGGTACAAAGAGATGGAAGATGTATATTGCAGCTGGATTCATCATTTACACACATTAATAACTTTCCAAGATTTACCTTTATTTACAAAACGTTTCTTAAATCGGAATGTCTTTTCATTTTAATGTTTCAAAAGCCTGTTAAATGGGACAGGAAATAACGCAGTTACGATTGTAGTATATAGGTTAACTATCAGGAGAACCAGCCATGTGTTAAAAAGGCGTAAAATGTTCGCGTCGCCGCATGCAACAACAATAAACTTGGAAGGTGTTTGTAACTAACCGAGGCAACAGCCGCAGAGGCGCATGCTTGGCGTGCGCGTGCGTTGGCGTTGAGCGCGCTGGGTCCGCCCGGCCGGCGCATCACGGCGCCATCCGCGATTGAAACCCTCTACACTAACGCGCACGTTTAATTCCAAATGCCGAATCTTGATTACATCCAACTCATAGCGTCGCAATATTCCAAATTATATAGAAAATTTATATAACGGGACGAAATTGGACCCAATACGAGCATTATTAGCTCAATTCAGAAAGTATATGTATGTACAAACATAATGTGTTGGCAACTAAACGACAAATTAATGTGGCTACGAAAATGCCAGACAAAACATTTTTACAAAAGAGACACAGGTCACGCTACAATTGAAACTTGGAGGTCAATTATTTCGGGAGTACCGAGACGCTTAGGAATTTTTGAAGACTTTTTTCTCATCTAAGTGAAGAGCTTAACTCATTATGGCACACAATAACAGTATGTTTTTACTTTGAAAGAACTAATAATATAGAATATATATTTCAAACAATGTAATGATTAAATAATCATCTCGAAAAGACTGGTAACGCCAAGAACCATATTTACATACAATTGTATTTAATTTTCATATTTATACATAAATACACCATGTCGACAAGGATCTTAAATAAGGAATTGAATTCGTTATTCATTATTTGCTTACTAGGTGACATAAGTACTAGTACACAGAACAAAAGCTCAATGAGCAAGAATGTACGAGTAATAAGTGACTGACATAGAATTGTTAATAAAACTCAAAGTAAGTATGAAAGACAGACGATCAGATAAACGGACAGTGTGTGTCTTATTAACTCACACACACACACCGACGTAGTTTAGCACAATCGCATGTTTATTTTGATGTTTTCAACACATCGAGAAAATGATGTACGACCGCTGACAATTCACGCACACACTAACATTTGTACACATGTAATTCACTTCAGTGTCTACACATAAAGGTGACACGTCAACTGAATAATACTGTCTTAGAACGGATGTCCCGGTAGATATTGTAAATAATTGGAAAGGGAGCGCAATGCGAGCAGGACGACGTCGCTCGGGTTACTGCGTCGCGACGGCGGAGGCGGCGGCGGCGCCGGAGCATCTAAATCGGGATCGACTCGCAACTCTCACAACGACTCAAATACCTTGACTTCCTCAATATTACATTGAACCCGTAGACCACGAGACTGCCAAACATACGTCAATATCGCCACCCACTAAAGGTTAATTTACTCGTACTTCCTATTATATAGCTTCAAGATTATACTTAAGCCTTATTAAAATCTAAGTTTATTTATGATGAAGTTGAAGTCATTAAAATACAAATATACTTTAATTAGGCTAATAAGGACTTTACATTACAGTTACAAGACATTATATTTGTTAAAAGAAAAGATAAAATGAAGATAGGTCAGTGATAAGTTTAATTTCGCCTGAATTTTGTTTAAATGGTAACGTAGTAACAAAAGATACTTACGTGGCGAAGGTGAAGTTTGAAGCGATTGTGGCGGTGAGGCATAGACGTGATGATGCACCGGAGAAGCGAGCGGGGAACAAACCACTTTATTGGGTGCGCTCACACCTGTTGGGGTCTCAGGTGTTGACGACCGCCGCTTAGTTTTATCTTCCCATTCCGGATCATAATTCACAGCTTCGTATCCATCATCTTCTAAACTAGTAGTATCTGGCTTAGGCGAACTTCGAATACACTCATAATCTTCCGGACTTTCCCGGTCATGGTAAATATTCCTTTCTTCTTCTTCGTAGCTTTGAGATGGCGTTGGTGAAATTGGTGTTCTGGTATAAGAAGAATATTGTGAAATATCAACGCCATCGACGACACTGTCTGATGGAATAATCACACCATTCTTGTCAGGTGAAGGCGAACTTGAATGGTCCTGGTCAACGCTGACCAAATTATTATCATCAGGTGGTGCTAGCGGAGACTTTGGAGATCTAGGTGGAGGCGATTTTTTTAGTCTAGGGGCGGGATCCACCGCTGATGGCATTGGAACAGTTGGACTCGGTACTGGCGATATCCTCTCGTTTGGTTTTACATTAGAATTAGGAGACTGTAAGTAGTCATACATTTTTGGTGACATAGACTCATCATTTCTTCTGAGCCCGGTCTCATTTTCAACTTCAGGAGATATTGAAGATCTGACTTTGGGATATACTTTTTCAGCCACATCTAACTTTGGTGAAATGGTTTCTACATTACTTTTTGGAGATGGAACACTGTCTCTTCTCACAGCAGGTGAAGGTATCTCTGATCTTGCGGTGGGGGACACTGAGTTATTAGATCTAGAAGCTGGTGACATAGATGCCACGTTTTTTACAGGACTAGGAGACTTTGCACTAGGTGAAACACGATTATTTAAACTAGAGGGAAGAGTAGTAGGACGTTCCACTTGGGTATCCCCAGCGCAAGGCGATAACGGGGGAGAATACACTCGCGACGACACAACATATTTATCAGTCACTTCTGGTGATTTTCTATCTGAGTAACCACTCGGATACCTAGAATCTGACTTAGAGTCATGTTCTAGTCGAGATGGACGAGTTTTGTTAAAGTGGGCAGTCCAATTTCTTTGCTTTTCAATGAGCTCTTTGTTAAATCTTCTGTCCGGTTTTTCAGGTTTAGGTAATACGCTTGGCTTTGCCGGTTTAGGTGGCGGCTGTGAGCTACCATTCGCGAGGCGATCACCGTTGATAGTTGGCACCAAAGGCGTCGGCGTTATGATTCGCCGCGGTGGACTCACGGAACCAGCAGAACTGGAGCGAGACCGCGCAGGCGCCGATGGCGGGCCACCTCTAGTGCCCGCAAAACTAGCTGCCGCAGATGGTGACTTTTCAATTTTAAAGCCACGATTTTCCTCTCCTAACTTTTCAAATAGGGCCCGAGCAGTGTTGAACCGTGACAGATGGCTCTCTGTTCTAACGACAGTCACGTCAGCCCCGCGCATCTCTTCTTCTTCTTTCGACAGCATTCCTTGAAATATGTTAGCGATTTTCGATACTTTGGTTCCTGAATGTCTTTTCTTACACTCCTCCATGCTATCCGGGTATGCCCGCTTTAATCCAATCTGAAATTGAAATTGTTCAATGTAAATAAACTGTCGTGTTGAATTAATAAATAGGGCTACAAGATAGTTGTACAAAAGTGATAAAATGCGATAAGCGTGTGCGAAGTACGCACTCGCAGGCACAGGTGTATCGTACGGCCGGCCGGACACAGGCGCGCGCGCCGCCTCGCGCGGCTCTACTTACTTATTCTCCGTCTAATTTAGCTTTAGATAGCGATAGCGCTGATAACGACATTATGCTCCTATATGAAAACATCGTGAAATTTTATGAACATAAACTAGAGTCAGTTTGGTATAATAGCTAACAAGTACATATTCATTTAGTCTTCAATTATTATCGGAGACGTGCCTATTCGTAAAAAAACCAAAACACATTGTTATACACAACCTACTATGTATACAAAATAAGAATAAAAGATATGTAATTTTGTCGAATATTATTAATACTAAACGAAAATTGAATATCCGCAGATAAGATAAGAGCTCAATCAGGAAAAGTAATTACCGACAAGTATTCACTGTTTCAGTTCGAATCAGAAACCACCACCTAAACTCTTTGTTATTCAAAGATGATTCATAATCAATATTCAGTTTTATTTTCTTTAATTTTAGTATTAATTGATATTTCGTTAGGTAACAATCAATGTCAAGTGGCTGATATATGTGTGGCAGAAGTTACAGAAGAAATTTGTTGGGGTACTCAGGTCCTAGTGCAAAACGCTCAAATATTTGGATGTTGTCCAGGTTGCCAAGAGCCAGAGCGTAAGTAAAAATTCATATTAGTCAAAAAATCTTTATGCATCAATCGGATTTTATAAAACCATAGTATATCTCCGGGTGTGTGATTTACTGTGAAAGCGCAAAATACAACTTTTAAGGAGAGCTAAACAAGTATGCAGACATTGTTGCATAGTTTGATGTAAATGTTAAAAAAAATTGTCCCAAGGAAATTATTTATTTATTAAATATTTCATTAATAAATAATGTCATCTCAACTTCATACATCAGTTTCTAACAATTTTGCAACTTAATTTATTTATAATTTATTAATATACATATTTTATTTATGGGACATAAAATAAAGGATATTTCAATGCTATTGATGCAAAAATAAATTGTTTATTTGCTGCTCGCATCAGTATATCGATATAGCTAATAAATGATAGGAAGATGAATAATATAATGGTATAAAGACAAAATCTTGTAATTAAAACAAAACCAGCTTGTTTGCAGCTTTCCAACCACCAGTTCTGACATTGGAATGTAGACCACCTTCCAATTGTCTTGAAGATGGGCGGTTTGCACCAGTGCAGTGCAAAGGCGATATGTTCGTGGGAAGGTAAATAATAACGTTTTGGTCACCAGAAAATGGTAATGATAAGTCAGAAGAAGTGGCGCATATGAATGTTTGATTGCACGTTTCTTATAAAATACTGCTATTTTGATATTTTTTCCTAGTCTCATTAATTCCAACAATATTTACTCAGATCAATTTAAGATAACTGAGACAATCATTTATTTTTTTCTTATTTTTGAGTAGTTTAAATAGCGTCAGTTTTACCCAATGGCCATTAATGGCCTCGTACATGTAGACCAATAATTATATGCTGACAAAATAATTTTCACAGCTGATATATTTTGTTTTGTTTGTTCAACACAGGTGTTTCTGTTCAG
Organism: Musotima nitidalis; assembly: GCA_949126915.1. Lineage (NCBI taxonomy): Eukaryota > Metazoa > Arthropoda > Insecta > Lepidoptera > Crambidae > Musotima > Musotima nitidalis. Next base: position 7,411,552 of record OX421429.1, read on the forward strand.
ATGAAAGCGGGAATAGAATATTTGGGCAAATGTGGAGAGCAGATGCGAGTGAAATGAATTGTGGTAAATATTGAACACTTTATCCAAATATTATGGAAAGTAGTTTTTGAATGAAAAGTGTGTGCCGTATCTTTTTAAATGTAAATCTTATAGGTCATCATAATAGATATTATGATATGACACCAAACTATTTAGTTTCTTCGTATGTTAATAAAAAAGGAGAATAAATCTATATATATATATATACCCCCCCCCCCCATTAGCTTCCAATGAGACCGATTGCAGACGGCCCACATCCAATCTAAGAAATAATTTACAATAAGTTTTGTTTATTATTTTGGTAAAATATGTACAATGGATGGTTTATTTAGAATGAAAAATAATAAATGCATATAAATAGGGTTTCATGTAAGTAACACATTATTCTTTCTAACATGAACTCTGTCATGTTCAGCTTTTCCCGAAGATAAAAGTAAAACCTCTTTTTTATAGATTTTGCAATAAAATAATCGATAACGTCCATTAGATATTACATATTATTATGCATCTTTCTGTTGAACAGAGCTGTTAGTGACGAGACAATTATTTTTTATTATTTCCTAACCAACGTTTGTATAGATTTAATAGTAATCGATTAGGTACAGAAAAATTAATGCTAAAGTGGACTCATTAAATAGTATTTCAATCTAATGGGGTCCCACAAGTGCCATTCGCGATATATTTTTTACTTTTATGGGCAATTGTTATTGAAATTTTGAATATTCGAAAAAAAAACATTTTCTTTTCTAGTTTACAACACAACAAGGGCTGTTGTAAGAATAATATATGTAACGTTGATTCAGCTTCATGCAACCATATAATTAAAATAACAAAATATATGTAAGTGTAAGTGAATCTAAAGTCGGTCCAGCAGTTTCAGAGCCTATTTAATGCACACAATTAAATATTTCTCTTCATAATATTAGTATGATAGACCGAATTCGAATTCAATGCGGTTTTCAATTTATGTTATTTTTGGGTGTACCACCATCATCTTTGGAGCCCAAGCCAACCTCACCTGCAAGTGGTGCACCTGCCGATCAATGGACGAGGATCTGGCAAAAATATAGAAGTTCCCGGTAAGCGGCAATAGGCTTGCCACCTTTTACGTGGGACCAACAACACAATTGGCGAATTATGGATAATATGCCTATGCCCCTTCAGGGAAACAGGCGTGATTGTATGTTATGTTAATGAACATGGAACATCAAGTGGCGGAAGGGTATAGTACCTAGATAAAAACTTAAGGAACAGTGTTATCACCTTCATAAGTTGCGATCATTATTTCAGTCTTATAAAGTCCACTGCTGAACATTAGCCTCCCTATTAGATTACATTCTATTGGAGCTATTGGAGGTATCTGCCTATAATCACCACGCTGGGCAGGCGGCTCGGTGATCGCATTTCAAGCCAGTACCCAGAACGACGCATAAGTTGTTCATATTACCTTTACCCAATACAAGTTGTATTTATGTACTATTTGTTACACAACTTAATAAATGTCATGGTGTTGTTTATCAAATAAATACCTCAACACAAACTTATTTGATTACCTGGGAAATCATTTTGCTGTTGTTTTTCAACTGTTTTTGTTGATTAAACATTAGAGTATTTTTTGCATTATGCTATGCTGTACTAAGCAGTATAATGTTCCTCAACTTTAGATATGAAACAACCACACACAAAAATGTTCACAATATTTTAAACTAAAATCACAAAAAAAAGGTAAAGCTTCACATCACAATTTACATAAAATCAACCAAACTCCTATTTTTCTTTATTATTTCGAACTCAAATATTTATTTTTCATTAAAACCATAATTTTACACAATACTAACATGTCAAAATAATCTGACATATTTATAAACAAAAGATAGAAAAAAAATAAAGCCATAAATGAAGATGATTATATTTTTAAAGAGTTCAAAATACTAGTAGATTTGTTTACCGATTCGCCATAGGGGATAATCTTGCTTCAGCAGTACCTACTCAATCTACGTATACTACATATTCTTGAGATAAGTGATTCTATCTATCATAAGAGTATTGCATAAATGAATCAATAGTTTCGGCATAACACCTAAGAGGCTTTATTTACGTCGTTAATGCTTGTACTGTTCTTGTATGACGTCTCCAGTTCTTAAGTCTTTATAGGTTCACTGCCAAATGCAGACGTCACTTAAGTATTATTCAGGGTCACAACACAATAAACGGCTTTAAATTATTTACATTTCATCGATTACATGTTTTATGCTATTTTGTATAGCGGTTGTAGCTACGCAATGGCTTGGTGGTCAGTGACAATCACCAATGTACAGCAGATTTCACAGAGGTCAGCCCTTGAATGGGCGACTGTTTATGTGGCATCAAATATCGAGCACTTCCGAGTTTCGTGTGGATCTTTAAGCCTTTGGTTTGGTTCTCGGTTATCACTGTATGTGGAAGCTATGTAAAAGGCCTAATTGGGCTGCTTGAAAAAATTCTACAGCAGGACGCCACACACCTGCTTTCACCAATCCGCACTGGGTCCGCGTTGTGGGGTATGAGCCAAAATCCTCTTATCTTGGTTTGTGAACAGAGGCTTGTGCTCAGTAGTAGGACGTTTGTGGGCTGAAATTTTGACTTTTTTGTATGACAGCGTGCAGCAGACGTAGAGCTGAACTAGAGGCAAGTGAAATCCGAAGTGTGACACTACACTGCACCAGAAATGGGGACTACGAACCGTTGCAGTGCGACGATGGAATGTGTTGGTGCGCCGAGCCACGAACTGGCCAGCCCACAGCTGGCCCTGTACCTTCAGACGACATGAAATATCTACCATGCTGTACGTATTATCTATTGTTGAAGATGTAGACTATAGAAGTACAGAAGTCCTCAGTAATTTATATTAATGGATCTTCTGACCGGGATTTCGCCCATGGTTTACATTATTGTAGGTATCGTAGGTATCATAAATTTAATTCCATATAGCTTATGTTACTCATGTGAAGAATTTAGTTTTCTGTTAGTGAAAGAATTTATCAATACGGTCTATTGGTCACGGGCGGAGTTTATTCAATACAAGCACACAAACAATTAAATCTTTCCTATTAATGTATGATGGGCTGTGGTTGCTGTAAAATACTACATTATGGCAGTATTTATACAATTATGTACAACATAACATTCTGTAATAATTATTGAAATGGCAATCAAAAGTCGAAATACCCGACTCATAACACATCTGATTATTCTTATCTAATAAATTAGATTTGATTGATGTATGAAATAAAATTACTAAGTAAGTTATTTGAAGCTATTTACATCAAGCAAATCTTTAATGTTTAGTAAAATTTTGATTTATGATTGATCATCAGACAATATTTAATTATATTGGCTTTTACATAATATAGTAATTTAGAGCTAATAAATAAAGCAATTGACTTATACCACACAGCATGACAAAAGAAAAACTATTAGGATGACAACGCTTGAGTAAGAAAATATTGTTTCATGCACCTGTACAAACATATTGACAACATTCAGTGAAGATTTTAGATAATCCCCTTGCAGGTTTAATCTACTTTTTAATTTTTATTGTGACTTGTTATAATGACCACATCTTGCCTAATGGTAAGCAATCGATACCGTCCAAAATGTGAGAGCGATCCATACCGTGGCATAAGAACGGTAATAACTCATAACGGCTTGCATAAATATCGTTCCACGCCCCGTTTAAAAGACCCGGGAAAATAGGAGCTGGGAAACACTCAGAAAATTTCTAAGCAGAATAAATTAATTAATTAATATTTTCTAACCATTACACCAATTATTTAGTTCTAAGATAAGTATCATTAAGAACTTGTGTTATGGATACTAAATAACGGATAAACATACATAAATACTTTTTTTTTTGTAAATAAATACTTAATATACATAGAGAAACACCCAGACCGATGTGGGAATCAAACCCACGACCTTGGAGCGGAGAGCGGGTATACTCGCCACCGCGCCATATCGGTCGTCGAATGGTGTTTCTCTGGGCTTGACAACTTTTCTAGTTCGAGTGCTGATATTCTGTACAGTATAATGATGGTTCCTAAATTTTCTAATCTTCTCCCGACCAGCCCGTGTAGATTGGGAATGGATTCTTAGGGCGGTAGACAAGTAAAAGCAAGCAACAAGGTAGTTTTAGAAATAAGTAAACCCATAACATTCATGCATTCGAATAATATTAATTGTTAGCTAGCACATTGCTTTACGTTTACAAGCAACGTATATTTCGCCGAAGAAATACTTCGAAGTGTAAAATAAGAAAAAAAGAGAGCTGTTCATTCATCAACAGGAGAGCGACCTAAATGGAAATCGATTCAAAGAATGACCTACATAATGTGGGTTGTGCTTTGTATAAGTGCGGGAAAATTTTCATTGATGCACTGTTTGACGTCACGAGAGGGCAATTACCTCTCTCGAAGGTGATTGAGACTTAGTTTATCAATTATTGCTACGAATAGAATGCTAATAATGTAGAAGAATAATTATTTTCACTTAATATGAGCGCATAGGTCAACGTTTATGAAGTAAGTTATATGCATGAATCATTGCAATGCCACTTTAATATCTCAATGCCCAGTTTGTTGTCAGACTACTATATTACTAGATATTCTATTTGCTCGTCAAGTATAACATTTCTTATTGTCATACTTAAACAATGTCTAGTACCTGTATGTAGGTAGATATATACATTATCAGAATCAAGATTATTTCTGATACTCTTTATTAGGTATTAGTAGAAATTTTTCATGTGCTATCAATACGTGAGCAATAATTACTTTCTTTCTCTTTAAAAAAAAATAGAAAGAAGTGCGAAACGAAGTAGAAGTTTACCAATTTCAACAAATCAACAATAAAAAAATAGATATTATTGAACATCTCACAGCTCTTCTATTCCCAAACTAAGCATAGTTCATAAAACGGATACTAAACAAAAATAAAAATACTTTACTTTAAAGCATATGAATGTAAGAATCATAACTAACAGCCAGGCCAAATAATCTAATGAAACTTCTTTCACAGTTAGTTTGGACGATGGTGACAACTACCTACGACAGTGTGAGAGCATCGTCCATTCCTTGGCAGTGATAGAACAGGAACAGAATGATCATGGCACGTCATTCTTAGGCAACCCCGTCACCTTTTGCGACTACGACGGGTCTTACGGCTCTTATCAAATAATTAATGGAATGTAAGATATTTTCTCAATAATTTGTAATAAAATTTGTGTCTGTTTTACATCTTAGTATACCATTGGATAAAGTTATGAAATGCAGATCCAACAACTTATATAGGTTATAATGGCAATTTTAAAAATGCTTGAAAATTGTTAGTTGGTACCATCAATAAAGTAAAAGCCTTTTTTTATATTGGGATCGATTTGCATACATACCTACCTCCATTTTTTTTATCAATAAAATAAAATATTTGAATTGAAAAATGCATTTTAATAATAATGCAAAGAGATTAATAAGATTGTAACATTAAGTAATATAAGATTTTTATATTCCAGTGCATATTGTACGGGCCGTGATGGTGAAATTATGGGAGCATGGCAGACTATGGCGTCTGAAATGGCGGGCATGAATTGCAGTAAGTGATTTATTTTGATCATGCAGGTTACAATTATTGTGAGACGTTTTGCAAATGAAAATAGAATCATCTCAATAGGTAGGGTTCCCGACGATACTGTTAAAAACAGTATTATGGGTATTCCGCTCTTCAATATTTTTTACTATTCTATAAAAATCGCCATCACATCCCAAAAGGAGGATTGGATTCTCAAAAAGCTACGAAGATAAATCAAGATATTATGTCAACTACATAGATTTTACTTGATTACAAAAAACTTGAGCTTTTTTATTATTTTTAGAATAATCGACATTTTGCGCATAAGACATTTTGCGACTAGACATATAACACTTGAGAAAGAAACAAGAAATTAAAAAAAAAAATACATTGTACAAAATATCAGGAATGGCAACCTTACGAATCAGTACGAGAGAGACACACGATGAAGATACCATAATACTTTATCTTAACATAAATATAGCTTGCTTTACAATCCAATACTGCAAAGATAAAATGTTCCATAAAATTTTATGGAAAGCTATATTAATCATATACATAAAATATTATAATACCGTGTTGTTCAGCGTATTGAAAGAACTAATATTGCAAATGTTACACATTAAAGATATAAATATATCATATCATACAAATGTATGAACAGTCCAGTCAGTATAGTTATATAATCGAATGACGACCGATATGGCGTGGTGTCGAGTATAGCACTCTGCTCCTAAGGTCGTGGGTTTGATTCCCACATAGGACAAATCTTTGTGTGCATAAACATGAATATTTGTTGTGGTCTAGGTGTTTTTCTGTATGTATTTACAAAAAAAAAAAGTATTTATGTATGTTTATCCATTATTTAATATCCGTAACACAAGTTCTTAATAATATTTATCTTGGAACTAAACAAGACAAAATAAAACAAAAAAATTTGATAGTAGATTGATATTTCTCTAATAAGCGTAAGAGATTTGACTAATCTATTTATGATATAATTTTTTCAATTAAAACTTTATAGCATTGCACGTGATAGGCTATATTAAAATATATGAACTATGCAAAGCTGCAGTAAACAGTTAGAGCTATTAAGAATATCTGGAATTCCTTTCTAGATATTAAATGTTGCTATTGCAGCATAGCAATAGATGCTATCGTAAAAAGTAAGTTTTATCTCATCTTTGCTATCGTCATAAAGCATGATATAATTCACATAAAAATCGTTTCCGTCAGTGATACATTGTTAACAGCAATACATGTAAACTAAAATGCTAGTAAGAACCGTAGTAACTGGAACAGTTGCATTATTGGAACGTGATAAAGATGGGAGGCATCTGTGGACATGGACACCGTTAGCATTGGACGGTCAACCACTCGCTAAGTAACTGCACAATGTTCACACTCAACCATTTCTTAAACTCCACGTCTTCAGAGATAAAGTTCATTATTAGTTGCTGTAATCTGATAGTTTATATGCCTTCTGCGGTCCACAGTACTCTCGGCACATTCGCGTTGTTCACATCGGCTGACCGACCGGTTGGTGGCCGTGACCCTATTCCCGATATTATAGCTAGTAGGGTTGCTTAATTTATATCAGGCAAAGTGTAACAAAATACACGTACCTGCTTGTATCATATTTTACTTTGTTACTTTTAACCTGATTTAATTAGTGACCCAGGTAAGCTAGCTGTGCCTATGGCTTAGCCTTTGTAAAAAGTGTATTTATTTCTTTAATCAAATCATTATCCCAAGTTAGTAAGACATCGGGATAAGGATCTCATTTTACACGTATATTGTATTGAAATAGGTTAATATTAAATACAGGTGGTACGAACAGTTAATAAATTTAAATATGAAATGTTATGCTTTTATTCGTGATCCTGTGAATATAATCTATTGTAAATATATCTATTAAAAGTATAGCATAGTTAATTACTGTAACATAAATATGTTTTGTATTGAATTGGTGACAGCCCTATAACCATTTCCTCTATCCCACTGTTCTACAGAATGGAATGCGGAGATCGCGACATATGACCGTTTAAGTCATCTATGGAAACACAAATTTTATTCTACACTTTCATTATGTAAATTAGCCATTGTTTAAACTAACAACGGAAAAAATCCCATTGCTAGCAATTGTCTTTCAAAGCAAGAATTAATAGAAAACTTTTTTTCTATAAAGGTAAAATCGTGGAGGTTTTATATACTATGACTTTTCCTTTGTACGACTATAACAGTCACATAAATAGATATTAGAGATCCTGATTTTTTGACTATTACATGGTCTAAATAAGGGCAAATGCAATGGCAAAACTTAAAGTAGAAGAAAATACGATAGCATCAAAAAATTAATTGGGTAAACTAAATAAATTCAGCTTGTTTCATGATCAGATACATGGATATATTTACAGAGGATAAATATCTTAAATAGATATTTATAACTTATTTTTCGAAAAATGAATTATTATTCCTCGAACAATTCATTGTAAGTAAATATATGCATTTATAATAGTTATGTTATGAATGCAAATGTAGTTAAGTCTGTCGATATATTTGCATATCACATTTTCACACCTAAATCTGAAACCCTGTCCAACCGAGAACATTCCTTATACCATAAAAGCTAGCGAAAGCTAAGTAACTGTAAGTAATGTGGACAAAGCCTAGAACTAACGGGAATATAATAATATTTAAGTGTCTCAAAGCATCAGATGCTCTGCTGTCTCTATACCAATGTACGATAACAAAATAATTACAGCAGTCTCCTTAACCTTAATATAAATATCTAAATATAATGGCAATATAGAACGCGCGATGTGTGGCGCCTACCTGTGTGGATCTCTGTACCCACATACCTGAACAAGTATAAAAAAATCTTGTATCTATTAAGCTACATCTTCATTGATATGTGAATATGTTAAAATCGTATGCAGCAAGCAACTGCCAGTGTTATTTAAAAATAATAAGAAATAGAATATTTCGAATGCCCTAGATTTCGTAAAAATCTAAATTAATTTTAACAATGGTTTCTTCATCTAATGAGAGACGCACAATTTGCATTTAAGTGCTCCACATATTATTACCAGCTGTGGTTTACCATACAACAGTTAAGTTTACTTTCGCGATAACATTAATCACTTATACATTTTCTCGGAAAGATTTTAATTTACATAACATAAATCAACAACCTGCTCATGTGTTTCAAATACTTTGCTGCAAGATTGCTTTCATTATAGAGATAAGAGAATGGAGAGAGACATGGCTCTAAATCTCGTATAGGTGAACATTCTTATACATATAACAGCACGCAGTCAAAAGTTTAAAAACCCATATGTATGTAAATTTAAAGAAGTTAATGTAACTTACGTATATTTTCGTAACACAATTCAACAACTTTTTTAAGTCATCATCATATCCTAACATTATCCAAATTGCCCTAGACTCATGCTTAGGGCCAAGGGTCTGCTCACTGGTCTAACCAGATTTATATATAAATTTTAGTTGTTACATGGAGCGACTGCCGTCTGACCACCGCAAACCAGAGGAAATCCTAATTTTTAACCAGCTTTCAGGGTATTAGAAGGATTCCTAATAACGACTGCCATACATGTTCATGACAGCCGGCATAGTTTGGTTTCTGAGCCAATTTCACAATTTTTGTATGACAACTTTTGAGATAGAAATAAATACAAGGCCTGGTATTAGGTATACGTGAAAAATCAAACCAGATAATTGCAAAAAGGCTAACGTTTGAAATTTCATATGTATGTAAAGGGGAAGACAATGAATATTTGATAAATATTTTAATATATCAGTAATATTTTTTAGAAATTTTGGCCTGGATTAATTAAGCTATTATAATTAGATTACTATCAGTATAACATAAGTGTGAATTTAATAGTTATAATCAACTATCAAACAACAATGACGCAGATTATGCAAAAATCATTCTTTTGAAATCGCCGAAAGTGGGACTGTGAGAATAAAATTTTGTTTTACTAACACAATTTAATTAAGATTTGCGTGGATCTGTTCTTTGTTTCTTTTATAATTATTATTCAAATCGGTACATCAAAGTAACGTGAGTTGTACTCATAAATCATTTCCGTTGCGTAAAATTATTTGAATTTATATAATATAGTATACGAGTGTACACGGATCCAACCAAAACCTTAGGAATCCAAGCCAACATCATCTGCAAGTGGTGCACTTGCCGATCAACGGACGAGGGTCTGGCAAACATAATAGTTCTCGATACGCGACAAGCCTCTCCACCTATTACGTGGGAGCAAAAATGTGATTAGCGAAATGTGGGCGTATTATATGCATCTGCATACCCCTTCGAAAAAACAGGCGTGAATGTATGTATATTAAAATATGTTTTATTTCAGATTGCGCACGCGACTCATTCCTCTACTACCCCGAAAACGGCATGATGGTGACAGAGATGTGCCAAGGCAACGGCAACTATGTCCCCAACCAGTCCGCGGGCGGCGTGTTCTACTGCGTTGACACTGACGGCTATCAGGCCACGGACTTCTTAACTGCTTGGCCTACTGACATGTGTCGATCCTTCGTCCCTCAAGTGTCATAACTTACTTCATTGTTACAGCAAAGGGCATATAATATTTCTGCTTAGAAGAGACTGCAAAATTCAATCACATAAAAAATATTTGCAAAAAAATACTTTCTAATTTATATTATTATAGTTTTAATATACATAATGTACAAACAAACCGAAACTGTAAGTATTCGTTTTAATGTGAATTTTTAAATAAATTTGCACAACTAAGCCATTGTTTTGATTATTTATTTCACATCAAAGGACTGCCAGTAAAACAAAAGTCTCTTTGATAAAACCTTAAAAGTTCTGCGTTAAATAAAAAGCTTTACAAAAGGAAATAATTATTTAATTGATGCTGATTATGACGTGGGTGTAATGTATTTTCGGGTATCAGCTATCGATTGTTTCATTGCCGATTGCATTTTATTCCTATTTTGTAGAAATACGCTGTTTTTATTGATACTTGACTTCAAGGTAATTGATTGAAACTAATGTAATAAGGATGCAACTGGAAATGATTGCAACTTTTTGTTAGCATCGATTTTACGAAATGGAAACCAGTTGTTTTCGGTCTTGTAATAATAGGTGATACGTATTTCAAACCGATTTGTTGACCAATGAAGTAAATTTGTTTACTTAAATCAGAGTAACTTATAGTATACTTAATTTAGTAGCTTATTGTGATAACGTTAAGCATAAAGTGTATGTAGAGTGGGATCGACTTATCAATAGTCTAGCTTAGACCGTCCAGAATAAACAATCATATAGCTTGAGAGTGTTTGGACTACTAATATCCCTCTAATATACTAAATGTTAAGGTTTGTTACGATCTTCCAATAGACTCTTACACCACGCAATGAAGGCTGAATCATATTGGAACGTACATATTTTATAACACAAAAAATACTTTTTTCTGCCAAAAAAGCCTCGGTTTCTTAGAGGAAAATGCAACATAAATTTTTCCTTCATGGGTATACAAAATGAGTGAGAATAAAACATCTTGATTGGATTTAATTATATTAGTCAATGGCGATTGGCATTTCCTGACCACATAGACTCATAGCGTTTAACAATTACAATTTGACTGTTATATAAACGGTTTCTGCTTCTGCCACACTAATTAGGTTCCGAAAAATAATAAGAGCCATATCGATTGAGTTTTATTTCTGGTCGCTTGGCGGGTACTAAATATTTATGTAGGTATACTTATGTAAACAAAGTTAGGAAAGAGAACTATCACACTGGCATGAACTTACTTCTATCTTTATTCGAAATTTTATTATCATATTTTACAGAATTATCAGTACAGATATTTATTTTTCTTAAAGCTATTTTTTTTTGTTAGGAGATAAGATACAAGATCTACTCTGGTACGAAAGAAAAAGTAAAACTACGTAAACATAAACTTAAAGCGAAGTGTAATTTTAATTACAGGTTGCCACGGCATACAATTTGGACAATCAATTTCGTTAATTGCAATAAGATCTAAAGTTAGCTTATTTTACACCTAAGTATGTAATATTTTTTTTATCTAACTGCTGTAACATTATTGTCTTTTATGTTAAATAATTAAGGAAAGGTTTCCAAATAGCCTTATTAATATTATAGTAGGGCAGGAATCTTAAAATGTCGATGGTAGACACATTGGTGTTACGCAACATCGAGTGTTTCGACTTGGAAGATTAGGATATCGAATTGTAATGGCTACGAAATCGATTAGTCATAACGGGCGTTGCTATATTTATTTGAAGTTGTACACTTTTTATATCAACTGCATAGGATTTTCTATGCTTACATTTGATAGAACGCAGTGTCAATATCAACAACTTGTAACTAAAGCCACTTTGTGTTTTCTCATAAGGATCGCTTATTTTATTTTAAGTATATGTAACTACGAGTATGCTTTCAATAAGCATAATTAGTATTACTTCTACAAGTATACTTCTATAATTTTTAATTAACTTTATACATCGTATTAATGAAACCTATCGTTAAATGCCATTCAAGGTAAGTTTTCGATATTGCATCCGTGCCGATATCGCGATATTCGATACACTGTGCTATCGAATATATCTATCTGACGTATAGTTTCTTAGAATGCGACAGTAGATGTTCTAAATTTATATAACACCTAGCGCATGTAGTATTAACGTCGCGTTCATAGCAAATTCAATATCTCTAAAATTTGTGTTCCGTCGAAAATTAATTTTGTAGATATATCAAAGTTTATTAAGACCATCATAGCCCATTACCTACTGAGCACAGGCCTCCTTAGTCGAACCAAGGTTATAAGAATATTTAAAAGTAGTTATAGTAGTAAAAGTAGTACAAAATGACGATATCATAATTTAGGAAATATTCCTGTGTTTATTATAACAATATTTAAGAATTTGACATCTGAAGACACTGTACTTCTACGAACTGTCTTAAAATTTATTATAATTAAGAAAATAAAAATCGCTGTTTCGAGCATTTGTGTAGATAATTTGTGTTACACGTTTTTCGTAACTTAACTATGAATTCATTTGATGTTTTTTTACCATTATCAGCCCGTATATACAATACTCATCATTTCAGCCATAAAGAGTGCACTCCTCAAAAGTTTATTATATTGGGAGGGTTTTGCCCATTATCACCGCGCGGGGCAGGCGGCATGATGATCGCAGTCCACACCCGTACACAGGATGACGCTGCTGCCCATCATCCGGTAGGATTTCTCTTCGTCGACTCTTACGACTCCCGACTCCCCGTGAGATGAGAGAGGTTGTACTATTCAAAGTACTACACGGCATATTGGTATTGCTTTGTTGCTCTCCACAATTACTTACATGATGTTGGTCACATGGTACATGATGTTGGTCACATGCGGATGACATGGTGCTCCTCTGCCCGTCTGTGGGCGCTTTGCGTAGGCTTTTGTGTATTTGTGAGTCATATGCGGTGGCCCATGGTCTCACGTACAATGTATCAAAGAGCGAGTTCATGGTATTTAAGATAGGCCCAAATTAACGTGATATACCTCCCGTGATGTTTTGTGGTACCCCTTTGAACAGAGTATATAAGTATAAGTACCTGGGTCACTGGGTCACTGCCAACTTGTCTGATGATTTAGACATTGAAAGAGAGCGTAGAGCTTTATGTGTGCGCGGCAATATGCTGGCTCGAAGGTTCGCTCGGTGTAGCCCTCAAGTTAAATTAACGCTGTTTAGAGCACACTGTCAATCCTTCTACACCTGCGCCCTTTGGGCTAAGTACACGCGGCGTGCATATGGGGCATTGCGTGTATAATGACACTTTCAGGATATTGTTCGCGCTGCCGCGGCACTGCAGTGCGTCCGCAATGTTTGCCGAAGCCCACGTAGACTGTTTCTACAGCATTATTCGCAAGCGCAGTGCTTCGCTGCTGGGCCGCTTGCGTGCCAGTGCGAACACCATCCTGAAAGTGTTGGCTGACAGATGGGACTCGCCACTGCTAGAGCTGTGGCTAAGCCTGCATTCTGCTGTAAAGCCTAGCAGATTGTAGTTTTATATTTTTTACTGACCTACCTATTGTAATACTAACATTAGCAAATAAGAATAATTGTTACTAATACTATGGGCTCTGCCTGAAATAAAAATTATTATTATTATTACAGTACCCTGTCAGGCAACATAGACAGGCTTGCTCTCCACCGTTTATATTTGGAATACAGTAATACATATTTGCTATTATTTAGTATTTGCATCAAGCTCATCGTAGATTTCCACTACACAACGTCGCATCGTGTTTATGTCTACGAGCCCATAAAGCTTGGTTAAAATTTACGAACGAATATGAAGTAAATTTTACGCACCGGCCAACAACAAATTGATTAGATGTCCTCAGCGTGTAGAGCATAAGTCCATGCAAGGCAGGCGCGCCGCCCGCTCGCTGCGCGTGCGCACCCATCTGGAACACACGACTTACGTTACTGACATGCTAACACTGGGGTCATATACATGTTAAATGACTCGACATTGAAGCTCTATTCTAAGTTACCTTTGGCGACAAATTGACTCGAAAAGTATTGCAACGATAATTTCTAATGACGACGAGTTATTTTTTTTTAAATTTGAATAAAATAGCTAACATTTAGTTTATTTTGTATCTTATCATTTACGTAAGTATACACGAGGATTACGGAATAAGTTAAAGAAAACGATATTGTTTCTATTCAATAAAAAAATACCCTCTAGGCTAGTTAGCTAGTTAAAAATAGGGCTTAACACATTGGGATTAATTTAATTCAACACGTATTCTAAATTATTTTCGAGTTCAGTTATAAAAAAAGCAAATGCATTTGTTCCTTCTTATAAAATCTTCAATGGTTAATTGGACAAACGTGTTGGTTGGTACTCAGCAACTAAAATAGGATGTAAAACAAAGAGCGATGAAAGCGCCTCCGATCGCGAAATGCTGAAAAAGTCATTGTGAAACGAGTCAAGAGTCGTTGAAGGGCGATACGAAGGGTTCGGCTACCCCACCACTTGGACACGACATCACCCCTCTCGACGGCACGCGAGAGCGCCGGAGTGATACATAAGTACCGCTTACACATGGGACTATAAATATATTTTAAGTCACCTCTACATCATGTGTAGTCAGTGACACTACATAATTTAAGTAAAGTAAAATAAGTAAGTAGTTAACCCTTTAACAGGCAGAGCATGTTGAAAATATTCATTGGTTTTCCACCTTAAGTTAACCGCATAAGGTACAATATTGAATTTGAGATAATAGTAGTAGTAATAATGGGTAAGGAGGAAAATTTTTACCAGAAAAAAAGCAAGCTAAACGCAAATACAATACGCACAAAATACTAGAAAGACTATCAGCGCGTCCATCCCCAGTAGCACAGTGGTTTGAGCAGTGGACCAGTTACCTTAAGGTTTTCGGTTCGATTCTTATCTGGGATACCGCAGATGACAAAAAAAACATTACCGGGTTTTTATGCTATAAACATAAATAAAACTTACGTGTCTGTAAGTTATGTCAAAAGAATTTGTAATAATATAATATAGAAGCACATGGGTAAATGTATATGAAATTAGAACAATACTTAATAACATACCAATTATTTTTATTTTGTTTGTTATCTATTCTAACAGAAATTTTATTTTTAAAAGATGATATTATGACAAGGAGTAGCTACTCCTTGTATAAGCTTATTTAAAGAAAAAATATAAAAATCTGGCATTTTTTATAACTAAGCTGTAAGGATGAGTAGGACACAACTACAGTAGAAAATAAGCAATAACATATCAACAGCATCTGCCAAATTATAAAAACATTCCTGTGAAGACTGAATCCAATTGAAGATCAATCTGAAGTGAAAAAACTTTAATAGCATTATAAATATATATAAAGCTAAGCCATTAAACACCCAGGAACTAACATAATTTGGCAGAAAAGTTAATATTGTTTTATGCTACTAAGGTCCAATTTGTATGAAAGAAAATGCAAATTGATGTGCATTCCCACAGGAATGATCATTGCATACATAACTGAGTTTTCACATGAAAAAAATTAGGTTGATATCTATGACTGCGTGAAGTTAATTAATAGTTGATTGAAGGTCATTGGGAGATGTAGACTGATCTGTCCAATTTCAAACAGGAAATAAACAACAGGAAACAGGAGTTGTCAACCATTCTATGATAAACTATTTGAATGGTTAAACAGGTGTACTAATTTAAGTTTTGTACTAGCCTAGTAAGTATATAGTCAAACATAACTAACATCATGTTGTTCGAGTATAGCAAACCCATATATAGGTCTAACTGTGTTTTGAGTGACGACAGTTTAAAGTTTAGTGCGACGGTCTTATAGTTCTCCATATTTTACATAATAAAAATAACAACAAGATAGACATGGTGCAGAAAATTTTTAAAAGTTTGGTTTTGTTTTCTAAATCAATACAATTGATGCTTGGTGACTTTCCACTCTACAGCATCAATATGGACATTATATGTAGTTACTTGGTCTTGTCTCTGAACCATAAATAATTTGTATTCACCTTCATTACAGTTTTATTTAACATACGAAAGTAGTTATTGATATATTATATTGTAAATAAAAACATAGGACATAGTGTTAATAAAAAATAAATTGACATAGACATTGTCAGATTACATACATAAAAATTATAGGCCTGCTCTTTTTTTCAGTTTTCAAAATTTGCATTTTAGATGTGTTATATAGATAAATTTCAAAGAAGTGTTAATTTGATAAAATAAATTGTTAATGTGACATTTAAGCTATCAATAAAATATTAAATGGAAAGAATCATCATTGCCTCTGGAGAAAACAATATGTAAATATTCTATTTAAGTACTGTAATTATGTATATTGTCATTATTATTGATTTATACATAAATAAATACAGTGTTACCATGCATATTATTTTTTAACTCACATATTCTAAATCTCACATATTTTGGGCTCACCTTGTAAAGGTAAGAAGCATAATTATACCTTTTGAATAATGCAATTGCTTTATGCCTGGGTGGGGGGCTGGGATATGGTGGGGACTAATGGGTTTAATTGATTATTATATATGTCTACACCATGAAAATCATAGGCAAGTTTCTAAGAAGTTATTCAAGCAGAATTGTATAATTCAACTACAGTAAACAATATAATTAGGTACAAGAATAGAAGAAAGTCTATAAGTTCACTTGAACAGAAGTGCAAAAATATTGCTATTATAAAATTAATACAATTTGACTTCTCACAAAATAGATTTTAGGAAACATATGTTTTAATTGTTTTTTTCCTCAATTATGAATAATTAAATTGTAAGGACTCATAAACTTAAAGGACTCGAAAAGGCAAACAATCAGCTATTTTTGTATATGATCAAGACAACTTAGATGTGTTTTTATGAAAAAAAATTACAAGTTTTTGTAGGAGGTATCCTAAAATCTAGGCTTGCAAAAGCCTTATAGAAATATCCTTGAGATTGTAAATATGATTAGAGCTGTATTACCAAATTGAACCTATTCGTTTACCTAATCTGTTTGTTCCACTTATTGCATTCTGATAAACTGGAAACAGGCACAAAGATAACAAAGTAAAATATTAAAATAGAGGTTTGCATTATTTTTATAGCAAACTTTTCGCGTTATATCGACAACAATTACAGAACCTAACAAATTGAGGGTCGGTAAATGAAAATGGTACTGACCTTACAAAAGCGTCACGTTTTCTCCAGCTCGCTGCAATCCGGTTTGCCACATCAATACCAATTTGTACCACATATTTGACACTGAACACACAATGTTTCGTATATTTTTAAACTTTTTAATAAAACACGCCCTAAAAGATACACAAACAGTACTTCTATGCTAGATTTTCAATAAGATACCCTCGATAAACGTCAATACCGGGATGGAGAAACTAGCCTCAGAGTCAATTATTTGGATATAAAAGCTACGTCTCTGTTTTCTGTAAACACAAAATATAGATTGTTTATTTCACCAGATTTTTAAGTGATATAATAAGTCCTGTGTTACACAAGGCTTCATTTACGAATAAAATAAAATCACTTTTTATTTGTCTGTCTTTCGCTACGCTTGCCTCTCCTTCCTTCCCATCTCAAGTTCCCAATTGAACTAGTGCTGGGAAGTAGTGAGAAGTGACAGTGGGTGGAATAAAAAAAAAACCTGTACCTTATTTGATACTAGTTGAAAGTATTAGTAATACGTTGGACGCAGACACACTTCGATGTATTAATGATATTATACTGTATTGATTATAAAAAGGATCAAGCGTCTCTTTTCTTTCACAGACATTTTTAATCAACAAAAGTCATGAATGAAGCTCTCCCTAGTTCTGTGACGCCAGGTGGACGGATCGATGACCGAAGTTATGTATGTGTATGTTAGTAATATTGAACATCATGCGCTTGCGAGCCGTTGAAGGCACAAGAAACCGAAAACGGCCAATAAAAATCCCTTTAGTTTGTGAAAGGAGGCTTGTGCCAAGTTATGATGACAAACCAGAGGCAAAAAGTTAAATGATAAAATAATGACTTTTTTTAATAAACTACTACTTTTTTTTACCAACTATCTTTAAAGCTTCTATATAGGCTTTACAGCGCTTGTAGGATAGGTTCAACAATTTGTATTAAAATTACAAATTAGCAACACTTAAAACAGATAATGGATGCAATGTCAAATAAAAGATACAATAAAATAAATTTTCAAATAACGATTTAAAAAAAAATAATTACCGTAACATTTTATTGGAACTCAGCCGTTGCAAGTATTATTGCATAAAACGTCAACTGCATTTTTGCTAAATTGTTCTAAATATATGAAGTAACGCGCTGTCACCTTTATATTTATTTATTTATTAGGACAAGCAAGAAGAAAAAAACTACACAAACATAAACTTATCTATAAGTCACATTAATTCAAGGTTGCTATGGCTTGCAATGTGCACACTAAATTTAATTAATAACTTTTTAATATGTTAAAAAATAAGTACCAAAATATAACAGCCGTACTTTTCCAAATATTCAATTAAAAGCGGAAGCATCACTATAGTTTTACTTTTTTATTATTTTTACTGGCATGTATCAATTGAATGAGCCACTTTTTTTTAAAACTAAATAAAGTAGTATCTTCTATTGTACGTTTTTATTCTGCTGAGAAACAATTTCACTCGCGACGTACGAATATCTAAGTAACGCGATTTCAAAACATGAAGTATTGTGTTTAAAAAATAAACAAGAAGTCTATTTTAAATTTAAGTGATCTCCAACCTCGCTTTCAATAAATTTCTGGAAGTAATAGGTTAGCGCATACATCAATAAGAATCGGCTATATTAAGTAATAAATTACCGTGAAATTTAAATCCACTCCAAAATTATGGAATCTTACATCATGCTACGTTGAAGTTTCGTAATTTTCTTCATTAGTGAAACCCAAACCCATTTTACAAATAAAATGTTGTAGATAAGAGATTACAAAATGAATGTAAAAGTTTTTTGGCGCATATATGTACACACTTGCCACTCTAATTTAGACGGATGATTTTAGATACCTACCGAATACTAGAGGGCTTTTGTACGGAAATAGCAGGTAGTTATTCCTCCATATTAGTAAGCCTTCTTCAAATCAAAGGCGAAAATATTTTGCTTGCTTATTCAGCAATGTCACGACGCTAATCATACTCTCATAATAATTATTATATACCTACTGGCGATCGTACTTCTTTATAGTCGGTCTCTCATGTCTGAGGATCGTGGATTGCATCGGAGTAACATCTGGCGCGGATGATCTGCGATCGGCGATCGTACTTACTTTAACTGGTCGCTAACGATGATAAAAGTAAAGCAGAGTTCACAGAGGTCAGTCGTGATCGTTTGTGTTGCATTGCATTTAATATGTCGCAGCTATAATTAGAAATGGTGGTGGATATTCGTTAAGCCATATTAGTGGTCTTAACGCCACACACCAGTGCATTTAATATTGCCGAAATAGACACTCCTATTTTTCACTAATGCTTTCCATTACAAATTAATATTAAGATTATCATATCTCACTTTTTTTAAATGTTATTGTATATTATAAAAGCCATGTGCAAAGAAATAAGTAAAACACAATTTTAAATCATATAATAAGGATCGTAAAACTAGAAACCCATGGTACTGCGTATCAGTGGCTTAAGTCTTAAAAAAAAACGTGCCAACATCGTTCTGTTTTTAAAAATGGCTTACGTTATTTATTTGAAACAAATTGTAATAAATTTATATCTGCCTATGTTCATAATAGAATTCCCCAAAAGTGTCAAACATCCTAGATCAATAGAGCAAGAGTTTTTTGTAAAGTGTTTTATATATAATAATGATTTATCAAAACATGTTGACATATTTTGGAATAAAAACAGACATTTTAAAACTATTTTAGTTTTTTTTATCATGTGTCTTTATTTTTAGACTTTTTATTTTTTTTTCTCTTTTTCAGTTTCTTTTTTGGCGGCTGTGTTGGTTCTTGGTTATCTTCTTCACCACCACTATAACTTATAGTAACAAATGCACCCAATTTTCTCTTCTGTTTTTTGGTTCGAACTTCATCTATATGCGAAGAATCTTCTTCATCTGTGTTTTCATCCACTATGTCTTCATGCTCCTCATCATTTGTTCCAGTTTCATCTAACTCTTCTTTTTTAATAAGATGATTTTGTTTATTTAATGCAACTGAAGTTATCCTACACCCAGCATTATTAACACAAAGCTCTGTCAATTTTGAGTCATTTACTGACCATACTTTTAGCTCACCCGAACTGGATGCTGAATATAACATGTTATTTTCATAATGTAAACACTTTACTCTTTGTTTGTGTGCAGGAAATGTTAATGCCTGTGTATCAGATACCAATAAAGAAATAATATTACCATTTTCTAAGCCAACAAATAGCTTTTCATCAGATACCCATTGTACTGAGGTAGGCTTTGAGTTACATGTCATGTGCTTTTCTACTCCAGCTTTACTTATAGTCCAAACATCAACACATTGCTGATACACTAAAGAAAACCTATCTCCACCTGGAGAAAACTTTATTTCAGTTGGCAATGAAATCCCCTTACTGGAAAGGTTAATAGCAAAGGCTGGTCGTCCTTTGATTAGGTTCCACGTTCTTAGTGTTTTGTCACCGCCAATGCTCAATGCCAACTTGTCAGATGGATGGACTGCGATAGCAGTAATAGGATGACCTGGAATACAGAAGGTAGACATTTAGAGGTTAGATTTTAACTTTTAAATTTTTAGTACAATAAATAGTTTTCCATACCCTATGTTTTATTTATTAGTATTTAATATTATTATTTTAAGTAACCAAACACCCTACGGTGTTAAACTTACGGTCTTAAACACACTAAGTGATTGCCAGCGACTGTGGGCCTTATTTCTCTAATTTGTCATACTTATCATATCCTAGCATTATCCCGGTTGCTCTAGACTTAGGGCCCAGGGTCTGCTCAATGGTTCAACCAGATTTTGACTGAATTCCAAAGATTACGTGGAGCAACTGCCGTCTGACCTTGGCAACCCAGAGGGAAACATCATTCTATAGTTGAGCCAGCTGTCAGTCTGTTATAAGGCACTGACTTCCTAAAAACAACTGCCATAGATTTTCATGATAGCCAGAACTAACGGCTTAACATGCTTTCCAAGGCACAGAGCAAGCAATAATTATGCACATAATTACGAAAAGTCATAGGTGCACCACTAGGGTTTGAACTCGTGACCTCCTGATTATATAGGGAAGGGGTTATTGCCGCTCAAAAACTAAAAAACTGTTAATTTGTCATACTCGTGGGGAATTAAGAATATATACTGTATATATACAATTTTTACTTTAATAGGTGTACTAAAAAAACCAAGACAAAAATAGTAACTTACCACCATGAGCTTTACTCCATATTTTTTCAACCTGCCAATTGCCAGTCCTAGTAACAATAATCTTTCCATCATCACTGCCAGAGAGGAGATGAGTGGCACCATGAGTGAAAGCTAATGCGTTGACAGTGCCATCATGATTCATCAACACTGTATGTTCTTTTCGTGTCTTAAGATCAATCACGACCACTTTATCATCAGTGCCCCCAGATGCAAGAAACTTTCCGGCAGTTGAAATGGATCGAACTGATGATGTGTGCGATTGAGTAGCGAAAGTTTGCTTAAATTTTTTCACCTGAAAAATATAAAACACACATATGCAATACTTACTTACCTCTGATAAATTGAAAAAGTATATTATTATAAATGTAATTATTAATAAAAAAAAAGTTTACTTCATTTTCAGAATATGCTGCGTAGCCCAACAAAAATCCTTCGTATGTACCAACGATTAATTCATCCATACTACTGAATATTTAAAATACATACATATAAATTATATTATTTTTTTAAAACTTATTTTCGTTTCAAAAACCACAAATTGAAATTTAAAGGTTTCACAAAATTCACATGTGATATTTGACGTTGACACCTTTTTTTGTATTGCTTCTCTTGCACAGAAAAAGCTAAAGTTTGTACTGCCTATACCTTCCTTAAAATTATCGATTAAAAAAGTTCTTTAGCTATTAAATCTAAAAGAGCCACAAAATGAGCTGATGTAACACAAAAAATTCTGTTTTGGAAAAGACTGTCCGTGCACCGACACACCTCGGGCGTCAGCGAATACGTACTGATGCTTGACTTTGCATTTTCATAGTCATAATTATATTGCTCTGTTTTGCCGAGAGAAGTAACATACAAAAATGCAGAATCTTCACTACTAATGGATTGACATAATTAGGTTACACATTGTACAGAGGTTCCCTCTTCAAAACTCTCCGTTACCAATTTCAATGGATCTAAGAATTCTTGGCATGAACGTCCGCGGTTGTCCATGAGTATTAGTTTAAGGGTATCCTCAATAAGGTAAAGTTACTGACAACTAATTCAAGAAACCGATGACGAAAAACAGAATATTTCAAAGTTTTCCCGATAGTCGGGTATTTAATCCAACAAACGTTCAAGGGTTCCATTTCATAGAGACCTATAACTTTACTAACACTTGCATTATTTATTAGGTCTCTTATAGAATTAACGACCACTTTGTGACTATTCCATTTGTTTTTATTATCTGTTTTTCAATAAGTGTTTCATTTGTATCTTATGCCTGACATAATTTATGTCAATTATACGCACTCGTTTCGGAACGAATAGGTACTACAATATGACAATAAAAAAATGAGTTGACAGCGTCAAGTACCTATTTATCCAGATGAAAGCCTTTGTAAAAATCCAATATATTTTCTGCTAAAATAGCCAATGGATAGTACTATATTAGTTTTAAGTTAGATCTCTAAAGTATTTTGTGTTAGTTTGACTAAAAATATTATCATTCTGGTCAGTAAGTCGAATGTTTAGTTCATACCTATAATTATTCTGTGTGTGTTGTTGCGCTATCGATCTCCCTAAATAATGACAATCTAAAAGGCTGATGTTTGTTTTGATGCAGGATTCCCAAAAGAGGACTTATTTAGACATCTACAAGATGGATCTGGCTGAAACTATGAAGAGTGTGTTGGCGAAGAGTTCAGGTAGTTCCGGCGGTGGCGGCGCCTCGTCGAGCTCTACGACGCCGCATGGTGCAGAAGGCTATGTCACCGAGAAGCTGTATATGCTGCTGCAGTTGTACTTACAGAATAAGGGCTGGAGTCCTAGTATAGAACTGCTGCAGTGCTTCAGTGACCTAAAGGAATCCTCTATGCTTCCTAGTGCAGCTTATTTACAGTAAGATTGATATTATGACTATGATATTGAAATATTTGTTTACGTTCCTGGAATTTATAGACATTTCAAGAGGTAGGTAGATATTCTTCTCTTCTTAATAAAACTATGCAATCATCAACCCTATTTATATAAATTTACTTGTTTAGTTTAGTATAGGCTGTTTTAAAATTCCAATTCGTCAATATTACTCATGGTAATCTCAATTACATTTTATCATTGGGCATTTTTTTAACCATATGTAGAGGAGGCATTGTATGTGCTGACATAATTATGAGGTTTGACTAACCTAAGTAATTTTGGAACACCACTGCACTAGCTACTTGTAAGGAAGATAATCAGTTTACCTTTTATAGAATATATAATTAAAATTCTGCTGCTTCCGATAATCAGTTTACCTTTTATGGAATATATAATTGAAATTCTGCTGCTTCCTCCTACTCTATCAATAATTTTTTGCAAGTAAAAAAATATTAAGCTACTATCTAGAAATGTTTTGTTATTTTAAAGAAATCAACAATTAAGTTTATTTTATTTTACATATCTTTTTTATCAATTTCAATAGAATATTTATAACTACAACCTTTACAGAAACAGAGCTTGTGGAGGAATAGTATGTTTTTGTGATAACATCTTCGTAATATGAACCTTATTGTGGGAGGGGGTATTAACATTTTAATTAATATCCCACTGCTGAGCACAGACCTCCTCCCACAAACCAAGCTGAGAGGGTATCTAATAATATGCCTAAATTACTTTTCAGAATGATGGCTTCCAGAGTAGGATTAGATACACAAGGAAGACTGATACTCCGTGAAAATGGCAAAATTATTTTACCTTATGAACACTTTGCTAATGCGGTTATGTTGAAACACATGAATGGACCCCATGGGTTACATCTTGGATTAGAAGCTACTGTTCGAGCTGTGAGTATAATTTTATTATATTTTCCATACCAACTATTACCTGGTATAGTTGTTCTAAAACTTCCACCTTAGGCTGCAGAGACCGTTATCCATGATTGAGCGCCATCTTTTAACACAAAACAATAACTTACACTCATATGTACCAAAGTCTAGGTAATGGGGGAGGGTTTTCTACGGCTGGCTATTACAGCTAAAACTATGAGCTTTTATGAAATGTATTGATACATCTTTTGAACCCAAACAAACAGTGTCTGTTCAATCATAGTATGAATAAATTATATGGTCTGCCTCAGAATTTTAGCTAATTGTAACAACAACAGCAACTGTAGAAATAATGATCCACCCATTTTTTGTTTTTTATTATTTATTTATTTTTTTGCATCTCCTTGTTGCTCTTCTTACTGAATAGATTGGAGGATATTTAGAATAATAATTTAAAAATTAAAATGATGTAATAATAATTTAATTTATTAATATAGAATAAATATATAATGACAATGTATTAAATATATAAATGAATTAATGAGTGAATAATAATTATTTTGTATTTTAACATGCAATGTAAATATAAATATGGAGTGTTTTTCTGCCAACAAACTGCCATGCAGTTTGGCGGAGTGTATTTAAATTTAATTGTAATTTGGAAATAAAAGTCTTAATTTTTTTTTTTTTTGTACTTTGTCTTATCAATAATTACATTTAAATAGTCATTTTGTAACTTACTGCACTAGCATTTTAGTGCAGTAAGTAAGTGCATCAAAGTTTTAAAATTATCAGCTACTTCCAAGGCAGACTGTTCACAAGCCCTATATGATGAATTACACCTAGCTTTTGTTAAAATTGCAGGTATTACTTTATGTCTTCAGGCAAACACTTGGCACCTCACAGATTAACTAATAAGTTCTTTTTTCTTTGCAGGTCGTAGAGTCATATACAATTGGCAGAGAACAATTTGGTATGGAAAAGGAATTTATCATTGAAGTAGTTCAGAACTGTCCAAATCCTGCCTGTCGATATTATAAAAATCAGCTGGAAATGACACAGAAATCTATTCAACAGCATCTATCCCAACAGCCCACTTATATACCAGGTAAATAATACTCATTGGAATGTTTATGTGAAATACTAACTTCCAAAAAGTATTTAATTAATAGCTTTTTGGTACATTTACTGAATTTTGATAATATCTGGACGGTATAACCTTATATTTTTGAATATATATTAAATGTCAATACCATCTGCCTTTATGAAAACCAGGATATGTTTCTCATGTAAATAACTTAATTTTGATTCCAAATAAATATTCAGCAAAATAGTTGCTATATGAAAGTCCTTATAATAACTTGACGATCAGTAATAATTCTGGAGCTCTTCTGCAATTTATTTTATTTAACTTGTTAACACATTTCACTTTTAAATTCCCAATACTTAGATTGCATGCAAAAACTTGAATAGTATGTTTTAAGACTGCACCTTCTTGATGTCCACAGATGCAGGAGCATCAAACTTGTCTGATAGTCAAGCCGTAGAGCGTTTGCTGCGCGGCTCTGCACTAGGGCAGGACTACCAATTGCCGCTCGCGCCGCATCTCGCCGCTCTCAGTGAGTTGTTAAGTAAAAATCTATTGCTTTATTAAATTAATTATATAGACCATTCGGCTTTTGGAATTCTCTGCCGCCACATGTGTTTCCCATCTCCTGTAGTCCAAGCGGAAACAATATTAACGCAGGCTGTCATGAGTGGGTACCATAGATATGTAAATGATTTGTGCCAGGTCGAACTATCGGAACGCGTATCGCCAATATGAAAATTAGAAACTAACAATTTTGACAGATCAACTTCTCGTAGTGAAGTACCACGAATAGCGAACGACAAAAAACTGGCATATTTAGTTTTAATATTATTTTGTTGCTAAAACACCATTTTTAGTACAATCAAATATTAGGTCCTTATATGAAATTGGCGTTTTATTGAACTGGATTCCAAATTAAAATTTATTAAGATTTAAAGCTTGTCTATTCGTGTTCTGAATGTGATAATTTATTTGTTTTCGCGCCATTTTATTTTGTTTTGACATCGTTCTGTGCTCAATCGGGATTTAAATACCGCATTTGTTTTTAAATACGAGTCCCATCATGGCACGAGTTTTGCAGAAACAGCTCGAAGAATAAATGACGTGTACTCAGAAGCCACTGTAAAAGAAAACACGGTACGATTTTGGTTCCAATGCTTTCTTTTTGGAAATTTTTATCTCCAGAACAAACCTCGTGGACGGCCGGAGACCGTAGTTGTTGTAATTGAAAGCGATCGTGGAAGCGGATCCATTTCAAAATAGATCAGAGTTGGCTGCAGTCTTTGGTGTGAATGATAAATCCATCTTGGAGCATTGAAAGCTAATTGGAAGAGTGAAGAATGTTAAAAGGTGGGAACCACATGAATTAATTGAAGCAAACCAACGAAAACGCATCAACTGCTGCTTCGTCACGTTACTCAACCGTCACAATAACGACGGGATTTTGAATCGCGATTGATGAAAAATAGCTTCTATAGGATAATCGGAAACGCTCATCACAGGGGTTGAACCCTTTTTTTATTTATGTCGGTAACAAAATGCCTTTACGCACTGCCTCCTGGCCAGACGGGGACTGAGAGGGGAGTGTGGGGCTCACTGCGGCAGACGCTACCGCCAGCAGTCCTACCCACTAAAAATCTTCCGACGACGCCCATCGCTGTTGAAAAAGGGGCGGGGGGCCAAAGTATAAAGCTTCTGACACCCCGCCCGCGGCCAACGTCCCCCGTATTAGAACCGAGAGGACCTTCTCAGAGAGGCGCACAGTGTTCGCGCCCCCCCCCCACCTCCTTATGCGACCACCGGCGTATGTGGCCGACTTCGCGAGGGGTCTAGGGTGAGACAGTAGGGGCCTGCCCCCGCTGCCTACGACCCTCCTGGCCCGCCCGCTGCGCCCTCTGCTGGTCCCTCTTAGTTTCCCCCCGGTGGTCAGTACTAAGGGCACCCAACTTCTGGGTGTTACCTTTTCCCGGCCTCCGGTAGGTACTCAGCCCCCCCACCACGCCAAGGCCAAGGTAAGATGACCTGTTCGGGGGCGAACAATGGTTGAACTCAGGTGAACCGGCCAAATCTTGCCCCAAGCCAAAGTTGACCCAAAAAAAGGTAATGGTTACTGTTTGGCGGACCATCGTTGGTGTCATCGACTACAGCTTCTTAAGATGTGGTCAGACGATGACGGCAGATCTGTATTGCCAACAACTGGAAACAATGATGGAATAACTAGCCGTTATCACCATCAAAGATTTTGTTAATTTGAAAAATGACAAAAGTGCATTGATAAAAATAGTTTTTCTTTTTCCATTTTAAACATTAATATATGTAGGGACCTAATAGGTAATAAAAATCCTTTATTGCACAAAAATAATTTTAAGTATTACATTAGGCATATAAAATAACATGTACAAAGGTGGACTTATCTCTAGAAGAGATCTCTACCAGCCAATCCTAGCAGTTGTAAACTAAATAGTTATATAGTTAAATAGTTAGTGTACTATAATATTACAAGTTCTAGAAGAATTTCCGCAATGGGAATGCTGCAAATCACAATATATTTACGTTCCGCTCCGTTCCGTACACGTCCCCACACCGCGCACACGTCAAATCATGCATTAGTGTTATTCGTGCTTGTGTTATTGGTGTTTCAATGCTACAGTAATGCCACGCGCTCACCACTGTGTTATATTTCATGATTTTATTGTGGGTACGCTGGTTTTACAGTAAGGAGCGCTCTTATTTTGTTGGACTCCATCGACTGCTTTTCATCAGGCAGGGTGTAGGCATTATTACGTGTCACATTAAATCAGTCGATGAAAGAAATATCTTGTGAAGCTTTATTTCATATTTGTACGACAACAGACAGTTTCAGTTGCGAAAAACATCGGACGGGTGTATTCAAAATAAGCTGTTTCAGCACCGGCAGTTTTTGATCTATGCTATTGTTACTATACACTCATGTTATAAAAAGAATGCATCGAGAATTTGTATCTGCTAACATTGCAATAGCTGCTATCGGTTACATAAGGCTGTGTCCCCAGTAGGCAAACTTTTAGCGGCCGAAAGAGTTTGCGGCTTACCGATTTAGTACGCCCTTCCATATATTTGAAATGGAGTGTCTGCTAGTCAGGCAGTCTTCTAGTTTTGCACTCACTATACGCAGTTTGCAGCGTCGGTCTCTCAGTCTTGCAACTCAGTCGGCCGCTAACAGTTTGTCTACTGGGGACACGGCCTTAGAGGTAGTTTATAATGCGTAGACTCGAATCAAGATAAGTTGTTGTAGCCTGGTAGCATTTGCTTCTCGCTTTTTTGAAATGTGAAGCATTGCAATGATCATATTATCTTGCTGAAATTTAAGCAGTCGATGAAAAATTTATCTGTACGACAACAGGCAGATTGAGTAGCGAGAAATCGGACCGGCGTAGTAAGGTTAAGCTGTCTCGGCATCAGCAGCTGCTCTGGCATATGGGCCGTGACTTGCTGCACTAACCGCCTTTTAGACAAGTACTCGTCGCACTCACAAAATGTGTCTCTTATGCTTTATTTGTATGGTTACAGGCAGTTTGAGTGGCGATAAGTCGGACCGACGTAGTCAAGACAAGCTGTCTCAGCACCAGCAGTTACTCTTGCATGCGGGTCGTGGCTTGCCGCACCAGACGCCCCTAGACAAGTATTCGTCACACTCGCAGTCCCGCGCTGCTCCCACGCAGCCCGCTGAGACCAAATCCAAGCATCACTACTCCGATGAACATAAACTTACTGACTTTTTGAGGTAAGTAATATTATTTTCGCGTCATTTTTACATATTAGGTCGGGGAAAAAGTCTTTTCGCATAACGTAGGTATAAACTTATTATAAATTTTTTTTGACTGTACTATTTGTGTCTGGCTGGTTTTGGTAACATTAAAAAGGTTCCATTATAAAGAAAAGAAAAAAATAAAAAAAAGTTGTTTCCCGCTATTTTTCATTTGTTTTTCTCTCCGTAAAAATGAGTGAATCTAATGAAGAAATTCGATACATTTTAAAATTTTATTATAAAAAAGGCAAAAATGCAACTCAAGCAGTGAAAAAAATTTGTGATTTTTATGGACCTGATGCAGTGTCAGTAAGAGTAGCACAAATTTGGTTCAAACGTTTTCAGTCCGGAAATTTTGATGTTAAAGATGCACATCGCTCTGGTCGCCCTGTTACGAATAAAATGGACGCCATTTTTGAAAGAGTGGAGCAAGATCGGCATATTAGTAGTTACGATGTAGCTGAAGAACTGGGAATTGACCAGAAAACAGTTTTGACCCATTTGAAGAAAGCTGGTTATACAAAAAAGCTCGATATTTGGGTGCCACACGAGCTCACTCAAAGAAACTTAATGAACCGTGTACTCATTTGCGATTCATTATTGAGACGTAATGAAACCGAGCCGTTTTTGAAGAGATTGATAACTGGCGATGAAAAGTGGATCACGTACGACAAGAACGTGCGAAAAAGGTCGTGGTCGAAAGTTGGCCAGGCTTCACAGACTGTGGCCAAACCTGGCCTAACACGAAATAAGGTGATGCTGTGTGTATGGTGGGATTGGAAGGGCATTGTTTATTATGAGCTTTTACCGCCCGGCAAAACCATCGATTCTGATCTTTACTGCCAGCAACTGATGAGATTAAAGGAAGCAGTCGAGAGAAAACGGCCGGAATTGATCAACAGGAAGGGTGTGGTCTTTCATCACGATAACGCTAGACCACACACATCTTTAGTCACTCAGCAAAAATTAAGAGAGTTCGACTGGGAGGTCCTAGTGCATCCACCATATAGCCCTGACCTTGCGCCTTCAGATTTTCATCTGTTTCGGTCTCTGCAGAATTCTTTAGGTTCTGTAAGGTTGACCTCAAGAGAGGACTGCCAAAACTATTTGTCCCGTTTTTTTGATCAGAAGTCCCAAAGTTTCTACAGTAACGGGATAATGTCTATGCCCACAAAATGGCAGAAAGTTATTCAACAAAACGGTACATATATATTGTAAATAAATGTAAATAAACTTTGAAAAAAAATGTCTTGACTTTTCATACAAAAATACGAAAAGACTTTTTCCCCAACCTATTATATGAGTCAATAAAACTTGTTATTATATCCTATTGCCATTAACCATGGCAACCTCTCCGTAGATTACATGTGAAAATGAAACAATTTCCTTTTTTATGTCATTAAATTTTTACAATATTTTATCACATATTTCCGATAAACAGCGCTCCTTTATTATGGCTCTCTTGAAAACCTCTTAGATTGCAGATGGAGTCAGAAAGTGTCCGAAAAGACACGTCTGGCAGTTCATAGTGTAGTGGTGTGTTAGTACCTACACTAATGTATGGAAGCCAATGTTGATTATGGCAGAAGAAACATGAAAGTAAGATTATTGCAGTAGAGATGAGAGCACTCAGAAGTATTCTTGAGTGATAGGATTAGGAATGAAGTGATAAGGGTCGAAGCTGGTGTAAAAGAAGATATAGTGACAAGAATTGAGAAAGGTATGCTTAAATGGTTTGGTCATGTTGACAGGATGAATGAAAGTAGACTAACGAAAGTGATTTATGATGGACAAGTGATTGGAAGTGTTGGGAGGGGAAGACCACGTAAGACCTTCCATGACCAAATTCAGAAAATTTTGGAGAAAGGGCAGGTCAAAAGTACCCTAAACCGACGGGCGTGTATGAGGGGGTTAATGAGTGTGAATGATGCTAAAAGTGTGTGCCAAGATCGTAGCAAGTGGAAAGATGTGATCTCTGCATACCCCTACGGGAAAGAGGCGTGACATTATGTATGTATATTTTATATAATTTCTCATATGTTTTTAGAGCAAACTTAGAAAGCCTGGAGTCTTTATCGAGCGGCGGCGGCTCCACCCACTCCGAGCGAGGCTCATCGGCGACTGCGGGCGGCGCCGGTGTTGCCAGCGGGGCGGGAGGCGCGTCGGGGGCAGCGGCGGCGGCGGGAGGGACTGGGGCGGCAGCGGGGGGCGGCCAGGAGCGAGTGGTGCGCGCCTTTGCAGAACTCGCCAGGAACCTGCAGCGGATGCGGCCCTGTGTTCGGCCAGCTATGTGCAAGCCGTATGGCAAGCAAAGCGAGCAGCTGCAGAAAAGTGAGTGCGCGAATAAAACTAATAATTACTTGGAACCAGCTTAGGGTCTTTACGTTCGATAATCGGTTATCAATTTTTGTACGAAAATAGAACGTTTTTAATGCACTGGTTCAACGCACTCGTCCCACAAAAAGTGGGTCGGTCGGAAATAAAACGGTGCGGCTCTAAAGAAATTCTGAAAATTTAGTGAACCTTTGAACAACTGTTTCGTCATTGATACAACAAAGGCAAAGAAGACTTCATATGCCTGTAATGTTATGCCCCACGTTGGGGCCAGTAAAAATGACCAACACAGCATACCCACACGAAACATTAAAAAAAGTGCACTATAAGTGTTCATCTATATTTGGTTCTAATTTTAGAAGGAATGGTGCCGAAGGAGAAAGGTGAATGGAGACCGAACCCTAAAGGGGAAAACCTCATTCAAAAGTGATAGAATGTTGCCGACGGTATCAAATGTATATACAACTACAAATTGTTGTTTCAGTTTTGCTGGACACGATCCAGCTGGTTCAGTCGCTTCGCAGCTACTTACCGCCGCCACACATCCAAGTTACTTCTTGGAAGAACGACGACAAACTTCGGTGAGACTGCTTTATATAATGTAACACCATCCAATTCACTCCCGACATCTGTTTCCTGAGTTTGATGTGGTTTACCATGCGCTTTTGTGCTTGGAAAGTCACGTTAAGACGTTGGGTCTCGATTATTACTAATGGACGATAAGCCATGCTAGAGGCCTTATTAGGCGGCTTAAACAAATCTACAGGAGGCCACTGGGTCAGCGTGGTAAATTGGCCTTTATGACTTTTACTTTGGTTCGTGAAAGGAAGCTCGAGTTCAGCAGTGAAAAGTTAACAGGCTGAGATAATGATGTGTTCCTCAGCTTCTATACTATAGTCCTACGTCTTTTAGCGGGGTCAGAAATGGCATAAGTAGGTTTGCTTGTAACTGTGCCTGTTCCACAGTATGTAGCGCTCTGATTTTCGTACTGTATCAACTGCTTACCATAAGGCAGAATCATAATGACGATCTCACTATTTTCTGCATTAATCTGCATAACGTTATTATTTGGATCTGTGACATTAAATATATTTCATCTAAATATATTTAATGTAGTATAATGTTTAGAGGGATCCTACCGAGACCTACGAGGCTCTGGCGAACACAACAGTGCCCGGTAAGCGGCAATAGGCTCGCCACCTGTTACTTGGGACCAACTGTATAATTGGCGAAGTGTGGGCATATTATATGCTTCTGCCTATCCCTTCGGAGAAAAGGGCGTGAATGTATGTATGTAAATCAAAAATACATTTCTGGTACAGTGATAAGCAGTGTTTATCAGTAAAGTCGATTATGTTTCTAGTAGTTCATCAAATGTCCTGTCATTGCTACTAAGCTTTTCAGTCCAACGCACATAACCACCAAATGCCCTATCCGTGATTTTAGAGTATGTTATTTGTATTGCTAGCTGTCGGTCCTTGGTATTGCTGCTAATGATTTAAGTAAATTACGCCTACGATAACGCAACTTACGTCTCAATACTTTTCTTCCAGTTCAAACAACATGGAAGAGATAGAAAGCCGCAAGATAGTGAGCGGCAACTAGCCGTCGGCGTCTCCCGGGCCTCCCTCGGTGATGACCTCTCTCTTCCCTCTGGCCGCGGGTCGTCCGCGAACTATGCCACTCACCTTCCACGCTATTACGACTACATGACGCTTCCTTTTCTTAACCAAGTGCTAAATATGTGTGGTTTTACAGAGACGGTTCGACGGCATAAAACAATTACGCGTGTTTGTAGATTTTTTTTTTCACTCAGTATGAACTTACTTGATTAGAGTATTTGCCAGCCTCAAGTAATATTTATAAATGAAGTAATATGCCTTTTTTATTACTTAGTTACAGTCAAACTAAAGTAAAGTAAAAATAAAGTCCGTCAATGTCCTACCCTAGTAAAGTAGTAGTTCTATGTAGTTATGATATCAACACGTAAAATCACGATTCACAGTAATATGCGACTTTCCTACGCTTGTGTACGTTGTCGAAAAAGTTCTGTCTAACAATCCACCATAATTACACATACGAACTAGAACTAACAGTTTCGGGAAATAAAATACTGACTAAGTATGTCTCATTCCCCGCGTTGGCGCTAAAACTTCTTGGTTACAATTTAAAACGATCCAATAGACGCGAAGCTAGAATCCCGCGATGCTTTTCAACCGCGCTGCCAAAAGCGTCACTTTAAAACCACAATATATATATATTATCTTTAAGGTAAGTAATGTTTACGTTCTTAAGTATCAGTTCAATCACAATGCAATCACAACTATCAAGTTACAAGTTTGAGACTGAAAAAGTCTACCTATGAAGCCTTTTGCTAATGTACCGTTATTAGTACATGTTAGGTGTACAGTTTTTTTTTATTTTAGGAATAGCGAATTGTTGGAGTCGATTCACATTAAGAAAGTAGCGCACTATTATAATTCTTCTGCTCTGCTCCTAGTTTATCAGTACAGCATGACTAACTGTTCATGGCTTCAAAAGCTTTGGTAAAAAGTTTTACAGACGGCCTCCTGCCTCACACCAGCTCCTCGGGAATGCTGCGCATGAAAGACACAATTAAGAATTTTATATGAAAATCGCATAAGATGTGCACTTCCTTGTACATTCTCGCGAGGCTTGAAACAACAAGGAGCGATAAATGTTACATTTTCTTTGATTTTACTTGAGAGCTTCGGCCACATTGTTGGGGCTTTTCTTTTAATGCAATACCAGAGAAAATATATAAGAAAAGACAGTCGCTGTTCCAAATCAAAGTTTTATATATCCTCATTGTATTTATGTACAATTTTATCCAATGCGCATAGATCTGCCTATTTGAATCGAACCTAACAGTTTGCAAACTCAGTTTTATAATGTTTTTTACACTGTGAAATGCGTTAGGTATCAATTTTATTCGATTCATAAAACAATGAGTACACAATTCGCTTGAACTTCTTATATGAAATTTCTTTTTAATCGTTTACAAGTGATGTAATTGTATATATTTTTAAAGATAGACACGTTTAAGGCAATTCTTATATAGCTTGTCCGCTAGTGCTCTACCGGGCTGATTTAAAAGAATGAGTTCTTGGTGAAAATAAATTTGGAAAGTCCTAATATTGTGTGCATGACGCCGTAGTGCCGCGTAGTCTTGAGCTGGTGATTTTTCTTGCCCATACAGTCTTTTTTATTGCCCGTAGTACAACACTAGCGACCAAGGTATCATCTGGCTATTTTATTGCACAATCCTATTTTGTTGTAATAGGTTTTATTTCATATTTACTTTTGTTGAAACTCTTTTATTTCTTGTTGGTGTTTATTGCGACATTCATAGTCTCAGTCATATTAAGTCCAGTGCGCATTACTATACTGATTTTTATGTTAAATGTTTTACGACTTTTTTTAGTTATAATGTCTTTATGGTTTGTATCTTATACTATTTTATTGTCATAAGTGCATTATTTACACTGTGATAGAAGGTGTAATAGGAGTAGAAGTAGGCCTGAGCAGAGTCTTGACACGTAATATAAGAGAAGGCAATCTAAATTATTGTATAAAATTAATTAAATTTGGAATTTAAACGATCGCTCTATGTATGAAAATTTAAAGTTTTGTCATTGATTTAAATAATTTGGATTATTCTATGGTAATGAAACTGTTTGATGTTGGAAATGTTGTTTAGATTTGAATGTACAAGTATTATTTTTAATAAACTGTATGGTACTGAGCATTTGGAACTAGTGTCTGTACTGTCGCAGCGGACTTTGACCCTTAAGTCGGATCTTTCAAGCAAAAAGATAAGTGAATAATGCGTTATCTGTTGGCTAATTTCAAAAATTACTTGCCGCAATTTTTACTAAAAAGTAACTATCAGCAGAAATAATATAATTTACAGAGTATATCTAGAGGACAAATACGAGGTTAGGTTAATTTTGTTGTACCTACTTATAATATTGTCAAAGGCAAAAGTTTGATTCAAAAAGCAAATCAAGCTCTTATGAACGCAACCTATATAACTTGTATTCAAATGTAAACAACGTAGTGGTAAGTGTGTGTGCGCGTGTTTTGCCGCCATGTCTTGTCTAGTGGGCGGTAGGCCGGTAGTATCTTACGAAGACTGCAATTGTTCACGTTGTCTTAGCTATTGTTGCCTGTGTATGTATTTAATTAGGGTTGGTAAGTTCGGCGATGCGGCAATATTGCAAATTGAGTTTAATGGGTAAAGAATCATTTTGAATTGGTAGCGCTAGTTTGGAACATATTGCGGGGAACCGGTCTAGCCGACTTCAGAAATACAACCTAATATAAACAATTTGTAATATTGTTTCTTTTGGAAAGTAGAGTTAAGTTACGTTTGTATATGGTTTTGTGTTATGTTAGATGTACCTTATACAGATAGTAAGTGAAGAAAATGGTATTTACACAGCTGGGGGTTAAAATGAAACCATTGTTCTAAATGATTATATTTAGTTTAATACCTTAAAGGATCATATTTGAAACTTGCAGTAGACTAATACAAAACCATACACAAAATTTATATTTTCATTATAACTATATACTGTATGCTACTTCCAAAACATCACTTATAATGTGAAATAATAAAAAAGTATCTTAAATAAGTTTGTTAGTGCAATAAACAGGCAAAGCCTAATAAAAATTTTGTATCTTAGAACTAGAATTCTAAATTATTATCTAAAATTAACTTTAACACTGCGCGTTGGGAGAGGTTGTATTTAATTAAAAACAATATTTTGCGGTCGTCTTAAACTATTCAATGGATTGTTTAATAAATCCATTACTTTTGTTAGATTTGTATGTGTAGCTTTTGTTGATTAGTGTGTTGTGGGATAAATAATTTGTTTGTTAGTCTACGCCAATGCGGTTAAGCGACCCCAATCGCGCTTTATTATAGATACGTACATTCTGTCCAAAAACACGAGGCTATTACATTGTCGACAATTACTAACAATACGCATAGTATTTATTAAGTCTGACTAAATGACGGCCAATAAACTTCTCAAAAAGTATTATAAAATTTAACATGAATCTCTCTCTGTATTAGATTAAGATTTCTAGTCAAAAATAAAACGATTCACGTGCACATAATTGGTGACTAACTGCGGTTAAGTGTGTATTAAAATTTGACATTTGTTCGTTTGAATTTTCTAACCTATTCTTTGGAGTATTTCTAGAATATGATTTATATCCTCAAAAATGATCTCACCTTTTTGATAAGCTGCATTTTTGTGGCTACCGGCTGACTAATAATAATTAATACTGTAAAATATGTTTCGTAATACGTACCTATCGAGGTAACCGTCGCCTGATTGCTCTTTATGTCGAATCATTTAAAAATAATCAGGCGAAGGCACTTAAAGCTTCACTCAAAACTTAATAGAAAATCGTAATAGGGAGGATCCCGATTACGATTCTCACGCCCAGGAGATTTTGTAGAGAGCAAGGGACGTAGACTTTGACTGCACGTATATAACATAAGTCCTACAAAACATGTTAGTATTTCTATGTATCGATTCAAATATGATTTAATAATCTCGTTTATTGCGAATATTTCAATATATGTACCCTAATATTCAATTATTTATTGTTTAGTTAAAAATTTAATAAAGTTTAAATTACGCTACGCACAATCGTGACTGTCTAATATTGTCATAATTATTTACTCGGTTGATTCGCTCAACCTTGATATAGGCTGCTATTTATTTTGAATTAAGTATGTATGTGTTTTGATCACTTCAAATTATACCTATTATTATTATTTTTGGCATCTGACCCCTGTGATACAAATGTATTCCATATTTTGCATTGAAATTATTACTACTACATAAACAATATTATTTAAAATAAGTACATAGATGGGATTTATGTATATTTTTAGTGAATTGGTTTTGTTTGGATATACATAGTATAAGAATATGAAACTGAATTTGGCCTTGCCATGTAATTATTTATTCGCCATTATAATTTTATCTTTATCATGTAAAAGTGGTAATATAGTGGTTCGAAAAATGCTTAGAAATAAAATATATGACGAAAATAGAATTATTTTATTGCCCCCGTCCACCCTTTGTTAAAACTGGAAACTTTGTTAAAATGTAAAAAAAGGTATCAAATAAGTATGGAACAAATATTGTATATTCAAATCATAATTTATTAAACAATTTATAATATTTTCATATATTTATTGCATCACATATTATTAAAAATCGTAAGAAAACAATAAATTACCTAATGATTATATCATACAATATGAAACAATTAAACAGAAAGCACCTTTACATCTAATTATAAAAGATTTCAGTACATATAAATCACATCAATAGGAATAGTAAAATGTGGCTAATCTAGAAAAAAAATATATCGTGACCCGATCGTTAAATTAGCCAGAACATGTCAGATCAGTGTGCACGATTTATAAAATGTCTCTGTTGATAGCCAATTCTCGACAAATTCAGTCCATGTTAAAACACTTAGAAAACAAGACCAGACGTTATTTTATGGCTTAAAAAAGCCTTGCATCTAATGCTGTTGGATTTTACAAAGCTTATCGCAGGAATATTATATGATCTGGTGACTTTAAGAATCAGGCAATGATAGATAAAAAGCAACACGTTATGATAATAATCATGTAATATTTTACATATTTCTATACAAATTTTAATGTTGTTAGTTCATATTCTATTGTCTTTTTATAACTTGCGTCGACAACACTACTCATACTCGATGATGACTGCCGGTAAACTCAATGTACCCAGAGTTTATAATAATTATGGTGACAGAACTATAAAAAAACGGCTTCCGTACCTATTAAATAGTATACCTGAAGCCATTAGAATGGAAACAAACAAAAATAAGTACAAAACAAATTTAAAAAAGCATTATATTGGTTTAAGTGAAAAATTGTAAGTTATTTATATATAAAATTAGTTGTAATGTATAAAGTAGTATAAAAGAGACTGTGACCCACAGACAAACCAGTCAAACGGTTTTGTGGGATATGTTTTTATATAACTTGTACTATTTAAACGAAATAAACGTATTATCTATCTATCTATCTATCAATGTTAGAAAAAAATTAAGATATCTGACAAGTCTACGTCTGTTATACCAAATAAACGACATATTATTTCTCAAACATTTATAAGGGCGCATTCTCATTGTTCCGTAATGTTAACAACAAACACAGCTCGTCACAAACAACATTGTCCATGAGTTGTGCGCTTTGACGTGATAATGTTGAATGTAGGAACTGCCAAAAACATTAATCGTCTATCGATAGTACATAGATAGAGAGAGTAGATAGTACGGTATCTGTACGACAAAATGGAAACTATCAAGCCCTCTAACTAATTGTATATATACCAAACAATCAAAAACATACAAATTCAAACTTAAGGAATAGTTTCTAAACTTCCGAAAATGTTATGAAATTATTTAAATGGTGAATACAGACCATGGTTCAATATTAAGAACAACTGGGAATTTCACCCGAAATATTCCATAACTTTCTGTTGTTCTTTTGAATAATAGCTTCGTGCGGTTTGTACATTTAGCCAGTCAAGTAAGAGATATATTAATAACATATAAATTATGTTAAATGAGAATGAGTGGTGATAAAGATGAAAGGCAAATGAGATACTCTCCCCCTAAACCCCTTGAGTCCTCAGTAAAGATGTGGGACTGTACCTACTGAGATCTCACATGGACTTATTGAGAGAATTTGAAAAGTGATGTTGCACTGTTTTGTTTCATTTACCAACACTCATGTACGTTCACAAACACTTAACGGTTAATAATCCACCGTTATTACACATTAATGTTCGAAATTTCACAAATTTTAGAAATTAAACAAAACTACAGCCATGACGCTTCACTTTCCCGCCAAGAAGTCCGTCTGTTTATTTATATTTACCGACTTTCTGTTTTAGTAGTCATGAAATCTTATGTTATGAAATTATTTATTAACATATAAAAAGTGGAATTATCTTCAAACGCTTGTTTTTTGTTTAAAAAAAGTATGTTACTAAGTATTTATTAAATAATAATTATAGACTGCTTTGTCCTTAAGGGACTGGAAGGTACGCACTTAAATAACTTGTTTTTTTTAATATAAAGTGTGAGTAAAAGAAGTAAATTAAGTTGAAACCCTTATTATGAATCAAGTAGTTTCAAATTTCAAATGACAATAACAAACTTTTAATTATTTTCCATCGGTGTTAAACAAGTTTGATTTAGTAGGCAACATCCAAAACTAAAATAATATTGATAAGGTATAAATTTATAAAAACAATAACAAATTTATTATTTAAGCCATTATGGCTATAGAAGTCTGTCGCGTCCAGTCGAGACGCTAAAAAGATACAGAAATCTAAGATGTGACTAACACCTATTTTCAAAACAAACAACTTTTGCTTAAAATATCTACCTGGGCTTCATTCTATGAACGTTACTAGTGTAAACCTTGGTAACAAATTGCCGTTGTAGCAGCATCTGTCATTGATATATAATTTTATTTTTAAAAAATTGTTGCTAGTCTGTTTCTCTTTTCACTTTTGAGAAACGCAAAAATTTACTCAATTTGAAAATAAATTCTGTACTTAATAGAATGCTTATAAAATAGTACACTCAAGCAAGTACGAATAAGTATTTATTTCTTAAAAATTTACATTAAATCAACATACATGTTTACAAGATAGCCGTGTAACAATTAGCATTTGTATCACCCTGTAGTTCCTTATCACAAATTCTACTTTTTATCTTTATTTTTGCTGAAACGGCGTCTGCGCAACGGGCTTTAAAAGGTAATGGCGGGCTAGGCAAAGCCCACAACACTGTTGTAAAATGTATGAATGATGACCACGCAGCGTTTTTGCTTGTTAGTAATCACTAGAGCTAATTGGTCCGCCGCGCAGTCAGCTACATAATTATAAAAAGTAATTTGCACGTATAAAACAACGTTAAGCTACATAAGCGAATCTCGATAGCAATAAATACAACAGTTCTTTTAATGTAAAAAATAATGGAAGGCTTCTTCCTTTAAATCGTAATCGAATAACATTGCTAGAAAGATTCATTTAATTTATCCTTATAAAGGATAATACACTTGATATTTCCAAACATTTGTCATCTAAATAAAAAATAAGCGCGGTCCCAACTCATTGACGGATTAGGCGATTTGTGCGCCGGTTGAGTGAGTTCATAACCAGACTACGGACACAAACTATATCGTAGCACAAACCTTTTAAGATTATGTCACGAGAGTAGTACCTATTAGTATTTGGAATATTGACAACGGAAGTGCTGGATATCAAATGACCCACCAACGGTCATCCAAGGACGTTCTTAACTTCAGTGATTGTTAACGAACACTTAGCGAGCGTTCGATGTTTTTCTTTTAATTAAAAAAGAGGGACCACTACAATAAGTTACAGTTATTAAATTGATATGATACAAATAGCAATACATTTATACACACATCTAGAGAAATTGAGACAACGTTTAGATATT
Source organism: Musotima nitidalis (assembly GCA_949126915.1). NCBI lineage: Eukaryota > Metazoa > Arthropoda > Insecta > Lepidoptera > Crambidae > Musotima > Musotima nitidalis. The sequence goes on from OX421429.1 coordinate 7,452,750, forward strand.
CGAAGAAAATTGAATTAAACGACGACACTGAAATTTTTTATTCTCAAAAATGTTATTAGTATTTTAAAAAAGTTTTGAGTTAAATTATGAGTCTTACAATTTTTATTCTCATAAATGTTATTCGATGTTAAGGTGTGGGTTTCATTTAAAGTAGATTGTTTATTAAAACTAGTCTTTAGCTATTCGTTGATGAGCGACACTTGTCTTGGATGTCTTAAAGACGAGGCAGTTAGAAGTGGTATTTTGTTAGTAGAGAATTAAAATTACCCTTATGTTACATTGCAGTTATTATAATTCAATGGTCCTCGAATAATAAAATTAGTTATATATAAAGAATATTGATTGATAAAGATACCATTGCCAATATTGACAAACCAATGGGAAGTAACTGGCCAAACTTATAGCAAATGACATTTACGGACTCAGTACATAGAAAACATTTTGTATTCACAAAGTACAGGGAGGTATCTAGCTGTTCTTTAGTACTAAAACCGTTGTTTTTTATTACATTTAAACATAAAAAATAAGTATACCTTCGTATAAAATAAGAACGTATATTTTGCCATATTTATTATTATTAACGACTGATTTACAATGAATAGAAAGGAAAAATGAGGTCTGTGTCTCCTCATATTTCTTTATTTCTTCATGCGATACCCGGCCATCTCGCACGAAAATACTATCTTTTAATTACATCGAGATAATGCCAGTTTAGCTATTTACTTTAAATATATGGAATCGAAGATTTACTTACACTGAAAAGATTTTTCATGCAACATATACCCAGCTATGGACATATAAAAACTTCCTGCTGTGTAGTACAAAATGAGCCCGCACTCTGATACTATATTTTGAAGAGCTGTCTGGCCTTTGGATACGAATGTTCGTGAACTGAGAGTATTATAGAGGACGATTACTTTAAAGTTTCTGTCAGACCGACGTTACTCGCCCGTGTACTTATATAACACATAGTATAATTGAACTTGGGTATTCCGATAGTAATAACGCAAAGAGAAAACAACACTAAATAAAATTAGATACATGTTGCATGAATAACCGCAATATAAAAAAAAGTTCATGTTTTTCTTGTCATCAAAATTCCATGGGATTTAAATGCTGTAGGTACGATATTAAATCAGACGGAGCCATTTCAGTACCAGTATACAACTTGAATACTGTTCAGACTTAGACATCATCAGGCTTTATTGGCAGTGGTGTGAACACGTAGACGGAATCATCGAGCCAGTAGTATGCCTGTGCAAAGTCCCCTTCGCACAAGTATGGCACGCGCGCCCACGATCGTAGCTCAAAGCCCACGGTACGCATGAAATCTGTGAACGAACGCACTTGCGCCTCGAAACCGGAGCCTTCTATCGGCAGACGTTCTTCTGGCTTGTGGTCTGCTGTTACTATAAAGCAAAATTATATTATTAAGATATAATAACAGTAGAAGAATTTACAAAAAAGGCGTCAAGTGATGCCCTTGCAGGGCAGGTCAAAAGTACCCTAAACCGACGGGCGTGTATGAGGAGGTTGATGAGTGTGAATGAAGCTAAAAGTGAGTGCCAAGATCGTAGCAAGTGGAAGGATGTGATCTCTGCCTACCCCTACGGGAAAGAGGCGTGACATTATGTATGTATGTTGTGTCCATAGGCGCTGATCACTTCCATAAGGTGGGCCGCAGACTGAAGTTAACTTTAAGATTTTCAACTGAGATAATGTACTTAGGCGTATACTTGGACAAGCAGATGAACTGGGCCAAGTCTACAAACCAACCAACCAGACCATAAACCAGAGATAGATTTCTATATGAAACAGCCAGCACAGGCATTGCTGAAACTCGATAGGTAACCGTAGGAGCATCAAGTTCTATTACGGAAGCCACGAGCAGCCTCGTTATAGTTTCGACTGTAACATCAGAAATACGACTGTGTCATGACGAAATGTTCTATTATAGTATAAGAACATTTAAGGTGGTTGTAGTCTACCGGTTGAGCTTTCGGTTTAAAGCCAGTTGTCAAAGAGTGAAAATTTTGTCTATATTTAGTACTTCGTAAACCCACCTTACGCTACTTGAACGTAAGTGTCTTCATTTTAACACGAGGAGTTGACTAAAGCTTTTGATCTTTAATAAAGCAGAGCAATTTTTTTCTAGTATTTCTACCTTAACTAATTGCCCAATGGAAGGTAAATATTGAGTATAACATATTATAATATTTGTTTAAATATGAAACTTATTACCTTCTACATAAGGTTTGTAGGGTAGCACAAGAGCCAGCAGTAGAACACCGCCGGGCGCGATGGCGGCGCGCGCCTGCCGCAGCATGCTCCGCGGCTTACTGCACCGGTCCAGCAAGTTCAGCATGCACACGCACTCGAACTGCTGCCCCCGCCACCAATCTTCTGTATCCAGGATGCTGTCGATGATCAAGGATCGCAATTACCTTTCTGTAGCATTGGTGCTACTTTGATTGCATTTCTGGGATTAAAAAATATCGGTCCATTTCACCACCGGCTGTCATGAACATCTAAGGCAGTAGTTGTTAGGAAGCCAGTGCCTTCTAATATTCTGACAGCTGGTATAACCATAGAATGGTATATCCCTCTGTGTTGCGGAGGGTAGGTGGCAGTCGCTTCGTGCATGTAATATGTGAAATTCAGTCAAATCTGGTAAGACCAGTGAACTGGGATAAAGCTTGGATGATGATGATAATAATGACTTGTTTATTATCATCGTAATTTCAGCCATTAGAGCAGCTCATAATTTCAGCTATTAGGCCTTCAAAATTATTTATGAACACAATGGGGGAATATGCCGATAATCAACACGCTAGGCAGGTGATCCTAGTTCCCCCCCGAACAGGTCTCCACCTTGGCGGGGTGGGGGGGCTGAGTACCTCCCGGGGGCCGGGAAAAGGTAACACCCAGAGACCGACGACTCTGGGTGCCCTTAGTACTGACTACCGGGGGGGAAACTAAGAGGGACCTGTGGAGGGACCAGGAGGGTCTAGGCAGTGGGGGCAGGGGCCCCCTGCTGTCTAATCATGGACCCTCCGGGAAGTCGGCCACACACGCAATGGTCGCACGGGGAGGTAGGAGGGGCGCGTCCACTGCGCCTCTCTGAGGAGGTCCTCCCGGTTTTTAGTCCGGGGGACGTTGGCCGCAGGCGGGGTGTCAGAAGCTGCAACCCAGGTACTGGCCCCCGCCTCTTTCTCAACAAGCGGCGGGCGTCGTCGGAAGATTTTTAGTGGGTATTACTGCTGGCAGTCGTGTCTGCCGGTGGTGAGTCCCACACCCCCTTTCGGTACCCCTTTGGCCGGAAGGCAGTGCGTAAATGCATTTTGTTACCAACGTAAAACAAAAAAAAAAAAAGGTGATCCTAGATAAGACCAGTACGAAAGATGATGCTGCTGCTCTTTATCTAAAACAGACTTAACAGTGAGTAAAATAAAGAATTAAGTAGCTCACATGTATCCTTTGTTAGCCAGCGATTTCCTCATGCTGGCGGAGATCTCGGTGGCGTACTTGGTGCCGTAGAGGCGCGCGAGCCTGCGGCTGACCTCCCCGTCGCCGGCGCCGATGTCCACCACGCCGCCGGTCTCGCGCCGCCCGCTCTTCTGCAGCAGCGCACTCGCCTGCGCCTCCGACAACACGAACATCGAACCTCGCCCCAGCCATCTGCAAGTACAATTAAATTATCCCGACATTATTCTTTCGACATTATTCATCATTATTATTAGGCCGTGTGGCGCCGGCCTAGAATAGCGTCACCCCCTCTCATCTCATGGGGAGTCGTAAGAGTCGACGAAGAGAAATAGGACCGGATGATGGGCAGCAGGAGATCTCCGGGGCAAGATGACATTATTCCCGAGATGTTAAAATTGGGGTCAAACGCGCTATGGATGGGCCTGGCACTGTTGTTTACAAATTGTATATTAAACGGCAGGGTACCTGATGTCTGGCACGAAGCCGTAATAGTCCTGCTCCATAAGAAAGGAGACATTCGTAAACTGGATAATTATCGCCCAATTAGTCTCTTATCTCACATTTATAAACTTTTCACTCGAGTTATCCTAAATAGACTAAGCAATAAACTTGACGAATATCAGTCAAAGGAGCAGGCCGGTTTCAGATCTGGATATGGCACAAACGATCATCTGCATACACTGAAGACCCTAATAGAAAAGTGCCATGAATACCGAAAGCCAATCATCATAACTTTCGTAGACTACGAGAAGGCGTTTGACTCCGTGGAGGCCTGGGCGGTTGAGAGGGCTCTGGTGGACTGTAGAATTGACGAGAGGTATATCCAGCTTATTAAGCATTTGCAGTTGCATGGAACGTCAACTATCAGTCTCCACAAAACTACAGAGCCATTCAAGCTGGAGCGCGGTGTGCGTCAGGGCGATACGTTATCACCAAAATTGTTCAATGCTGCCCTTCAAAACATCTTCAGAGAACTTGATTGGAATGATAGAGGCATAATGGTCGACGGAGAGAGGTTGAACAATTTAAGGTTTGCGGATGATATTGCCCTGGTTGCAGATAACGTCGACGATATGGTCGCTATGATCGGTGACCTACAGAGTGAATCAGCCAAAGTAGGATTAAAACTGAATAAGTCAAAAACTAAGATCATGACAAATATCCCGGAGGCGGAAAATTACAATCTACCTGTAGAAGTCGTCGGTCATTACATTTATCTGGGCCACAAAATCACCCTTGGTCTGGAAGATCAGGTGGCAGAAGTTGAAAGACGCATCGGGCAGGCTTGGGCGGCGTTCGGAGCCAACAGCTTTATCCTTCGATCAAAAAAAATCGCGCAACACCTAAAATCTAAGGTGTTTGATCAGTGTGTCCTGCCAGTCTTCATGTATGGGATGGAGACTACAACGCTGACTTTGAAGTCAGCTGAGAAACTCAGAGTTGCACAGAGGGCAATGGAGCGACTGATGCTGGGTATAAACCTGATGCACCGCAAAAGGAATGAGTGGATCAGGCAGAAAACGAAGGTCAGAGACGTAGTGGAGGAGATAGAACGCCGGAAGTGGAGATGGGCAGGACACGTTGCTAGGATGGACCACAGTCGTTGGGCGAGGAAAATTCTAGAGTGGAGACCCCGTGCCAATACCCGAGGCAGAGGCAGACCACCACGGAGATGGGTGGATGACATCCGTCAACAGGCGGGTGTAAACTGGATGCAGAAGGCGATAGATAGACACGCGTGGAGAGCTGGGGAGGAGGCCCATGTCCGAAGACGGGCGCAAAACGGGCTGATATAGATAGATAGATAGATGGGCAGCAGCGCCATCCTGCGTACTGGCTGGAACTGCGATCACCAACCCGCCTGCCCAGCGTGGTGATTACGGGCAAATACCCCTAATAGAATGGCACATACACACAAACGGCCCCCAGTCCCCGGCGGCCCCGCTATTCCAGATTACGGTAGCGGTCTTGGTAACGGCGGGGCAGGGGGTGCAAAGAATCACCGGCAGAGATCCGGCTACCATCCTAAACGACTTCTGCACCTGGCAACCTACAACACACGCACACTGAGGACTGATGCGAAGATTGACGAGCTGGAAGAGGAAATAGAGCAGTTGCACTGGGACATTATCGGGTTATCTGAAGTCCGAAGACAGGGGGAGGATACGGTAATCCTCAAGTCCGGCAATCTGCTCTACCACCGGGAGGGCGACCACCTGTCCCAAGGTGGTGTCGGTTTTATAGTCCGGAAGTCCATCCGTAACAACATCGTGTCTATAAAGAGTGTGTCGACTAGGGTAGCGTACCTAATACTCAGAATCACCAAACGGTATTCGCTGAAGGTAATTCAGGTCTACGCACCGACCTCGACACACCCTGATGAGGACGTAGATTTATTGTATGACGACATTTCTGCCGCCATACATACTTCACCAACTCACTACACGGTTGTTATGGGGGATTTCAACGCAAGGCTAGGCCAGCGAAGTGGTGACGAGCAGAAAGTGGGGCAATTTGGAGTAGGGCGAAGGAACCAAAGGGGCCAGCGGCTAGCGGATTTCATGGAGAAGGAGGGACTTTTTATGATGAACTCCTTCTTCAAGAAACCTCTGCAGAGAAAATGGACCTGGATGAGCCCTGATGGTTTCACGAGGAGTGAGATAGACTTTATCATGACCACTAAGCGGCAAATATTCAATGATGTCTCTGTAATCGCTAGAGTGAAAACCGGCAGCGATCACCGAATTGTAAGAGGCACATTGAATATAAATGTCAAGCTTGAAAGGTCCTGCCTGATGAAGTCTACGCTCCGACCCTCAGTTGCCCATATTCAAAACTCCGAGTCCTTTCAGATCGAGCTTCAAAATCGCTTCGCAGGTCTAGAGGACTGCGTGTCCGTCGACGACTTAAGTAGCGGGCTAGTTGAGACTGTCCACGCGGTGGGGTCCAAATTTTACAAGACCACACCCCGAAATAAAACCCAAAAATTATCGACTGAGACTCTTGATCTCATGGAAGCACGACGACATATGCGATTGCAGTCTTCAGCAGATGCATTCTCTTACCGGCGTATCAATAGACAGATCACGAAATCCTTGCGACTTGATATTCGCAGATTCAGTACTACGTGTATTGAAAATGCAATAGAGAGGAACAAGGGTTCGAAAGTGTTCGCACGAGATCTGTCTATTGGCCAGAGTCAGTTAACGCAGCTGAAGACCAACAAGGGCAATCTAGTCACGTCGAAACCTGAGATCATGAGGGAAATCGAAGGGTTTTATGGGTAGTTATATACTAGTACGCAGGATCCCGCTACTTGTTTAGCTAAAGATCCTAGAGCCAAACTAACCAGGCACTACACCGAAGACATCCCGGACGTCAGCCTATACGAGATTAGGATGGCCCTGAAACAGCTGAAGAACAACAAGGCACCGGGCGAAGACGGGATGACAGCAGAGCTTCTGAGAGCGGGTGGTACACCGGTACTAAAGGTACTTCAGAGGCTCTTTAACACCGTCATCCTCGAGGGACGTACGCCACAGGCGTGGGCCAGTGGCGTGGTTGTACTTTTCTTCAAAAAAGGTGACAAATCTCTTTTGAAGAATTATAGGCCAATCACGCTACTGAGCCACGTCTATAAGTTGTTTTCACGGGTCATCACGAACCGTCTCGGTCATAGGTTTGACGACTTTCAGCCTCCCGAACAAGCCGGTTTCCGAAAAGGCTTTTCAACCATGGACCACATACATACGCTGCGGCAGGTTATACAGAAGACCGAGGAGTATAACCAGCCACTTTGCTTAGCGTTTGTGGACTATGAAAAGGCCTTCGATTCGATCGAGACTTGGGCAGTGTTTCAGTCCCTGCAGCGATGCCGCATTGACCATCGGTATATTGAAGTGTTGAGAAGTTTATACAAAAACGCCACCATGTCCGTACGCGTACTAGACCAGCACACGAATCCTATCCTCCTGCGGAAGGGCGTGAGACAGGGAGATGTCATATCTCCGAAACTGTTCACTGCTGCCCTGGAGGATGTTTTCAAAATGCTGGACTGGGGAAACTACGGCATCAACATAAATGGCGAGTATATGTCTCACCTTCGATTTGCCGACGATATAGTGGTCATAGCGGAGTCGCTTGTGGATCTGGGCACAATGCTCGAAGACCTCGACAGAGCTTCCCAAAGGGTAGGTCTCAAAATGAACATGGACAAGACGAAAATTATGTCGAATGTCCATGTTAAGCCTACCCCAATAATTATTGGAGGCTCGGCTCTCGAAGTTGTCGACGAATATGTATACCTGGGACAAAAAGTCCAAATAGGTAGGTCCAACTTCGAGAAAGAGGTCAATCGTCGAATCCAGCTCGGTTGGGCTGCGTTCGGGAAACTGCGCTATATCTTCTCGTCAAAAATACCTCAGTGTCTTAAGACAAAAGTCTTTAACCAGTGTGTGTTGCCAGTGATGACGTACGGTACTGAGACTTGGTGCCTGACTATGGGCCTCATTAGAAAGCTCAAAGTCGCTCAGCGTGCAATGGAGAGAGCTATGCTCGGAGTGTCCCTACGTGATCGAATCAGAAATGAGGAAATCCGTAGGAGGACTGGAGTGACCGACATAGCGAGGCGAGTTTGCAGGCTGAAGTGGCAATGGGCGGGGCACATAGCTCGAAGAACCGACGACCGATGGGGCGTCAAGGTTCTGCAATGGCGACCGCGAACCGGTAAACGTAGTAGAGGACGGCCTCCCACGCGATGGCCCGATGATCTGGTCAAGGCGGCGGGAAGCCGATGGATGCAGGCGACTCAGGATCGCTCAATGTGGAAATCTATTGGGGAGGCCTATGTTCAGCAGTGGACGTCAGATGGCTGAGATGATGATGATGACATTATTCTTCAGCACTTTTATTGACATTAGAAAAGTTTAGTCGTGAACTTGCGGTTTTTTAGATATACAACTTGCTATGCTAGGCTGATGTTAAATGGGGTAAAGTAGCTAGGCACTATATTCTGTACGTGCTCACGTAATGTAATGCTCAACTGATTGTAGAGTAGCTCCACGATGGTTATAGGTAATCGTTCTATGCAACTATTAATTTTGTTATCTAAGTTAATTGTCAAAATAACAAAGTTACCAGACGTTCACCTTCTAATTTAGCCCATGGTAAAGAACTTCCTTGAAAGCTATTTGTAAGGCGGTCGCGACGGAGCTAGGCAACAATAGCGCAATTATCCACTACCGTTGGTCGTGTGGTGGTCGGGAGGTGCACCGCGCGGGCCGCAATTACCGGGAATAAAACACAAAGCGCGCTGCGGGCCTCGACCAGCTCAGTGCGGCAAATTGTGCGCCCGCGGCGCCCCATCCCCCCGCGCACCGACCCCCGCGCCCCGCCGACGTCTTCATCGCGCCCCGGGCCAGCGGCGAAAGTGGATAATGAGTAGTAAATCCAACTCTCATTAGCTGAGACCCAACGTCGCAACATTCGATACGAATTCGTCTTCGCCAGGTAAAGGGATAATCGTCGCAAAGCTCGAGCTCTGTTATTAGCCGTAGTACCATATATCACGCGGCGCAATACTCCGGCCCCCGGCGTCCGCGCCGCAATTACTGCACCGCAAACAGCGCACCTCGTTCGGCCACAATACCCTATTAGGATAACGTAACGACGTCTCCGGAACAAACCAGGGAATTTGGAGAAACCTTGCAAAAATTTTACTTTCCGAAACACATTTTGTTTAGATTTTAAATAAGATTGCAAATAACACTCATTAAAGGTAAACGAAACAGGCGATAAGGAAGGAATATATAAGGGATTGGGTTTGCTGAAGATGATATAAGTGCTAAATTTCTTATTCTGTAATGTCACTTTTCGGTCATGATTTGTTCTTTCAAATAGGAAAATAGTTTGAACACAACACAACACTTAAAAGAGTGATGTTTTAAACCCTTTTAAATTTATTTTCTCAGATACAACTTAACGTAATGAGAGACGCTTTCATGTCAGCTGATCGTTGAGGGTGCAGCGAAGGCGGCCGTGGTGCGATTAACGCTCGGATATCGGGCGGTGGTGCGGCGGCGGCGGGTGGCGCGGCACTCGCTCGTTTGCGGCGCGGCAGCCGCTGTCGATTGATTGCTTTATTGTCCCGTCGCGAATCGTCGTCGCCTCGCCACCGCCCGAGACGCGCAATACATGATACATGAAGCGGCCCTCGTCCGCAACTAATGAGCACCGGCCCCGCGTAATTGTCACCGGCCGCGTGGGATTCCTACTTGACTCGGCCTTCGATTGAGTCACAACAAAAACCAACACGCGAATATGACGTCCGCCGTTACTCTCGCCGCCTTTACTCGGCTGCGGATTGATTTATTGGGACCATAACCGACTTGAGCATTGTTGTCGGGTAGCCTCTCGACGTGCAAAACTTTAAAGTTTAAGGTTCTCCGTGTGGCTTGGAGGAAATCTGTATGCATTAGGTCGTTTAAATTGTTCCAGAATGGAATATTAAATGCGAGTTGCAGTTGGAGGCTATAAAACCGTCTTACCGGGTATTTACGTCGCTTTTTACGCGATCACTCGTCCCATAACATTCGCGCTCGGCTCGCGTGTACAAAAAGTGGGATATACGGAATTAGGGAGATGCGAGAAAGAAACGTCTGGCGAGTGAAGTTGGAAATTGCGCAGCAAGGGGTGATGTGTAAATCGAGTCGAAGCAAGTAGGTGTAGGTGGAGATTCCCGTGTAGGGCAGCGAGTATCTATTTCAATAGAATGCGGTGGCTTGCAACAAGGAATCCGATGCGGTTATCGACGACGGAGGTGAGAGATGTGTCGCCGGACAGGGCGCGGGGGCGAGGGGAGGCGGTGCTCGTATCGCGATTGCATCGGAGAGCAAACAAGCGGGCGGGGTGTCGCGGCGGTGGCGGCGGCGGCGGCCGGGGGCGCTCAAATCATATTACCCCCAGCCTCACACCCGCGACGCCACACACGTCATTTGAGTGTGCGTCGCTATGGCGACGGCCCGGGCCGTGCATGATATTAGTACGTGTGCGGCTCATCTCCGGCCGTTTAAACTTAACGCCCGCCCGCCACTGTAGCCTCGCGCGGGAAATTAAAACCGGCTCCGGACCGGAAGGCGCAATCGACCCAGTGTGCCGCACCATCCTTACTTCTGGCTAGTGAGAAGTAAGGATGGTGCGGCGGTGTGCCTCACACCCTATCATTTTAGTTTGGGTTCCATATTGTAGAACAACTTCTACATTAATTTAATTTTATGAATATTGTGCTGAAGGCCTCAGCTTCCGCCGTACTATGGACCATTGTTTATTTACTATTAACTTAGTAATATTTTAACATATAGAGGACTATGAACATTAATTAAATTCCCATTTACCCTAATGCAATTTCATAAAAAGAAGTAGTAAGCATATGTTTTTAGCTCCTGGGTGATAACTGATAAGTGTTTGCTCTTTTCTAAAATTCTTATTACTCTCTAAAACAATTAAATCTTTGTTTAGTCATACCTAAACGCATTGATACGATCCACTGTGACTTCAGCTCAGTACTCTAAAGTAAAAATGGTGACGTATTGAGCGTACCTATTTGTCTACGTAAATAAGGCAACACTAGGCGCACATAACCCCGCAGGAGCTAGAGAACTCCTCCCCCCGTATGTAGATAGCTACACGTTTGCTTTGCTGAGACATTGTCGCTTTCAGGCACCTCATTAGAGCGCGTCCCATGTGAGCGAGCCTACCCACCCCCCTAACCCCCCACTCACGACGGGTGAACGCCAATTCTTTTTGTGCTCGCAAACTCCACTGGATAATTACACTTAGATAGTAAGCTCGAGCTTTTTCTTCTAGATAGGTAAAGACGAACAAATTATGTAGGTACATGCTTATATGATATTGATATGATGCTTATTGTATTTGATAACGTCTCGAGTAATACCTAATTCAATTTTATATTATCCTTCGTGGTAAGTTTCAGGCGATTGTGTCACGCGTGGCATTATATTAATACTTGGTTGATCCGTCATTTTTTAAATCAGCTGTTTCTTCAACCAAACTCTTCATCAATAATTTTAGCGCGTTATTCTTTTCCATTTATAATTAGTAGGTATTCGATTAATTAATTTTCATTTAGTGTTTTAATTATGAGAAAGATGGATTTCAAAACCATAAATTATTTAAACGTGTCGATGTAACGTATCTACTCTTTACAGCAAGGAAGCAGTTTAAAGCACTTTCCAAACCAAGTTAGTGGCATAAGCAGCAAAGTCACACCATCAACGTTTACTGTGTGGGCCATATGAGGTGAATGAGTTGAGGGAGTAAGTGGGTACATAAACCAAGTTCAAAGTTGGGCGACTATATTAGGCCGCAATAAAATAAAGCTCGATGGCGTATAATCGAACGTCACAGCAGTAACCCGGACCACTCGAAGAGTAATAAACTATAAAAAAGTGGATAGTAAAATGTATAAACAATGAGTGTACGGCCAAAACGTTTTAGTGTTAAGAGTGGGCCCATAAACCGTTGACACGCACCCGTAAAATATTAACGATAGCTACAAGAAAAATTACGACTATCTACGTAGGTACCGATTTTCGGTCGCGAGGACGCGCTACAAATAATGGCGGGACCGAATTTATACGCGGACCCGAATTGCCCCGATTGAATATTTTACCAGCCCACGAATGCGTCCGACGATATTTTTCTATTTCACCGCCCATTTTTACTATCAATTGCTTAGTTTCCCTTTAATATTATTCGTGTGGCGACTCAACCGTTCACACTACGAAGATCGGTTAAAGATATTAAGTACCTACTTATATTTACAACAGCTGTTTTTAATCAATTCTTATTCTTTTTATATTTCTATGTTAATATCTTTGTATCTACACTTGGTCTGCAATAAAGATTTGATATTTGATATCTCCTTTCTGTAATTGTACATATTAAAAATAATGATAACTAAAGAAGAGTTAAATAAAAGCTTTATCGTGGTTAATCATAAATCACTGAATACAGTCTCCTTGATATAAACATTTATGAATTTTGCTATAGTTACAAAGGGCTATTATTTGTGGGTTTAAATACAAATTAAAATTTAACATTCCACGAAAATTTAATTTTCTGTTAACACTTGAAACTTTCATACTTTTCTGCATTTAACTCTATTTCAGAAAAACTAGGTCCATTGTATAATACATTGATAAAAGAAAATTGTGTGATTATTCTCCTAAAGAAAATTATTTTATTTTAATTAAGCACATCTATGAATTATCAGCATAATGTTACAAATTCGTCGTCACCACTTACTAAGAACTTATGAAGAATAATGTTAGACGTTTAATTAAAACTTTGACAAATTATTTGTTAGTATCAAAAATTTGCAAGGCTTCATTAAATAATCTAATTTCATAATAATTTTTATAATTGGCCACACTTTTTGCAGAGAAAGAAGCTATTGGTACCAGATATGAATCATTCTGAGACCTGAAGAGCTGAGTTTACATTGTAAGAATTATAGTAAGAATGTTTGCGATGTCGCTGACGGTTATATGTTTAGCGTTTCAAAAACACAATAACCTTTAAAAGGTGTAAAGGCGTGGGCTCAATTCGAGTCCCTGGCAGGGTTTAAAATAACTTCTCCGAGACGAATGGTTTATTGCTTATTGAGTAGCTCTGACGAAACGCGCCTCTGACGATAAAACTGGGGTCGAGTGGAATCTCAGTCAATATCGGAATATACGCAGGGCGACATTGAAATTATCGCTCGGTGGGAGGTGCGCGTCTTCGCCGATGAGGTAAAACAAAATAAGAATAGCTGAAACAATGAGCATTGTCGCGCCCGCGTCGCCGGCTCTGAGCTACACTGGGCCCGTGACCAGGCGCACGGTGCGTGATGCGCCCGCGCAGTGTAGAGACGTTCTCTTCTACCACACATCGATTGATTTCATACTATGACTAAAACTATAATTAAAAGAAAATAATATGGCGGATACAGAAGGACCGATACGGAAAGAAAATTATGTAATGTCATGTCATTATTATGTAAATGTGGTTAACAGATAAGACAATATTATGTTATGATGCATAGATTATATTATCATATCTTACTTACGTATTTCGTTTTATTAGTTTGATCATTTTGTTTGAAACTATGTGCTGTTTTATGTCCTTCACTGCTAGATAGGCTTACCTTTAAACTAACTGTACTGTAAAAAGTACTAAAATAAATTTGGGATAAGAAGAACGTTACCCATACGTAGTTTCGGTGGTAAACGGGAACATGGGGTATGCAAGCAACTGAAGTAGTGGTCAAGCGGTGCTACCTTATCGAAAATCGTCAACATCGATACTCGTTATGATGATCGCAGCCCTAGCAGCGCGGCGGGCCGGGCGCGCGCAGCGGACGGCTCGTTAGCGCGCGCACCATTGGCCGAGCGCTGGGGGCGTGGCGCGCGACAAACTGCGCGCACGCAAATAGCGCACCCGTACACAAATTAAAACAATAAAATGAAAGTAATAAAACAAAGTGAGTCCCGAAGAGTATCCACTATAGAGAGGCTTAATGGCCGAGCGGAGGCGGCGACGCGTCGATTTATTGAGCACAGCATCTTGCTCCACCATGAAATGGTCTCACCGAAATTCAGTAGCTTCACTTTAAATTTCAATACTTAATTTTAAATTATTATATTACTTTTAGATAATGAATTAGAATATATAATATATAATCCTGAACACTAAAATTTACACGTAGGTATCACGCATCAGCCAAAGCATTTTACTCACAAGCGTTTGCCTGGTAGACAGTCCGTTGAAAGCTGGCATTATAGCTGTCAAGTGCGTATAATCAGATATTGTGGAACAGACCCAAAGTAGGTAATAAGTAAAATATCAAGAATATTTTCAAATATCCTTAAAAATATTTGCGTGTTAAGGGGATCCCTTGCATACCAAGACCTGAGGAGCCCAAGCCAACATCACCGGCAAGTGGTGCATTTGCCGATAAACGGACGAGGCTCTGGCGAACATAACTGTGCCCGGTAAGCGGCAATAGGCTCGCCACCTATGACGTGGGACCAACTATATAATTGGCGAAGTGTGGGCGCAACACGATTACATTAGGAAATTGACAAAGACCAAAATATATACGACGCATTGAGGTTGGGTGATGCCAGAATGGGCTCAAACTCGGTTTTCGCAGTGAGTAGACCCACTGCTCTGGTTTTCAGCTGAAGCCAATTGTCGTGGGACAGAAATTTCAACTTGAAAATATTTTGTTCTTTGACTGACTCTAGCAAAATAGCTTTTAAGTGCTATCAGAATTGTACTAGTAATGGTTTAGCAATTTTTTGATAGCAATAAAAAAATCCTAATTTTAATTATATATGTGCACGATTATTCGTTTATTCCCTCAAAAAACGCTTTGCATTGAATTAGGCATATGATTGTTTATAACTTGTATAGAATGTTTTTTAACCGTCCCGTTTACCACCGTAAAATTTCTAATCAGCATGGCATATAGAAAATAGCTTTAAACGTGACAGAACCGCGGCAGGAAAGTGGTGCAGAATATAATAAAATAAGTTCACCATTTGACTCTTTATTATAAAGGCCTTTGTAAAGTAATCCTTATACTAGAAAATAGACTGAAATCTCGCAGTCAAATTGCTTCGGCGGTTTTTGGAATGGTCAGAACCGCAAAAAACGGATAGTTTTACTATGTAGCCTTGCAACCTACGATGCCATTACTGAAACCCATAAACACATGTTCATTGTAACTCTTACCTACTGTCAACCTATCTTAAAACGGCATTTCCTTAGCTAACATACAAAATTAACAATTTGAAAAGGCGATGTAACTTACTTATTTAGTAACAAAAGCGCTACCAGAATAGCTGTAAAAATCCTCAAAGATACTCAACACAAATTAAACTTTAAGTAGATCTGTAGACGCACGAGGGTTAAGAGCATCATAGATAGTAGTGGTCCAATGAGCCGCACAAAAACCTTTGCCATTAAGACATATAAAACAGCTTCATCATGTTTTGATTGCTGAAAGGGCAGTGGGGCTGGACATATTAGTCGCAGAACCGATAACCGTTGGCGTAAACGAGTTCTTGGGTGGAGACCGCGGAAAAGCAAATGTAAGGCGCTCTCAGACTAGGTGGAGCGACATCTTTGTCAGGTGACTGTTGTAGCTGTATTGGTTGGGAGTGGCAACAGATTGGGCAACCAATGATGAGCAATTGGAGAGGCCTATGCCCAGCAAATATGGGCTGATGATAAAAATTATGATCATGTTTGGAATAGCTCTTCGGAAAGTTCCTTTCAATTAATTCTGTTTTTGCACGGTACTGTGTGTTGCATAACTTGTGAAGTCTCATACAATTACTTACTGGAGTTTAACTTTGTGGAACATCTTTCGTATCGGAACAAAGTATGCATTACTTAAGACATTCTCTACATTTAAATAAACTAATAGCCTGTTAATATTATCCTGATCCAGCATTTTGCATGCAATGCTAAAGATTTTCTTGTAGTATGTTAGGAAGCTTTAGTAAGCAAGTTCGTTATAATGTCAAAGCAATTTTCACAGCAAAACTAGCTGAAGGTTATACCATTAATTTGCAACAGTCATAGCTGAAATGGAACCTTTGAAACCAAGTAGCCGTGTCCCCACCTAACCCTCTCCTCGCTGAATGAGGAAATTCTAGCGCGGGCACCGGTAACGAATGTCGTCTCATTTACTAATGTGTCACATGCAGGCGGCGTTGTTTCTGCGGAGGGGGGTGGGGTGGTGGAAACGAGATTGGGAAGAGGGGGGGGGGGCGCCGGGCGAGGGTGACCAATGGCGGCGCGCTCAGCTCGGACGATGCAACGTTAATTACGTTCCTGCTCTGGATCTGCGCTACGTTCTACGGAAATTCATGTCTCGGCAGATGCGGGTAGCGGATATAGTTATGTGAAATTCCACCCGAGTACCTACATACTTTACTCGGCTTATATACTCGGAGATTTTAGATTGCGGAACACGTAATGAATGAGGAAGTCATTTCAGCTTAATGTAAAATAGGTTTATCATCATAATTACATCGCCCTAGCCCCTAATATTATGGAAGCAAAGTTTATGAGTATTTTTTTATGCTAAAAATTAAATTAACATACAGATAGACCATGACCTGAGGTAACATAAACGACACTGGTTTTCCTGGTGATATATTTTCAAAGAATAGTTCAACTTTCATCTGTAAATTTTTTAAATTTTTGCGAAGCATCGGTTAGCTGTTATTTAAGCTGGCTTTACCAATATACAAATATAACCTACGTTTTGTTAATTGTGATGTAATTAATTAAATTTAATAGCATAAAACTAATAGATTCCATGTACACGCTAAAGTTTAATATTTTTTGTATACAGTATCTCTACTTATGATAAATGACAAAGAAAATATAAAGCGTAAACAGACGAAAAATTTTTCACCCTATTTTCTAAATTTTTTGTTAAAAACCATAAGTAAACTCATTGAAATTTACATAGGATAACATCCTAAACTTATTAAACTGGCGTTTCCTAGAAATTAGGCAAGCTTCAGCATGCCGAGCATTTCATCGGACCGTAAACAGATGCTTATCAGGCAAGAATAAACATTTGTCGAAGAGCGTGATTGTGAAAAGGATCATGATTACACTAGCACGTAGTTAGCGGAGGCTTCATTAGAGCGGACGGGTGCGAGCTGGCGCCGGGTGGCAGGGGGAGGACTCATCTCGGCGGGTGCATCGCTGGCTGCGCGCGCAAACAAATTAAAACGTAAGACGCGCCCTAATCAATAGCCGACTCCGCCGCGAAGCCGAATTAACTCGCCCGAATGAAAAAATGAACAAAATTATATTCGCGCGAGAGGTCCCCCCCCCCCTCGGGCCGCCCGCTCGGAGGAAATTGCTTTTCTTTCAGTGGGCGCACACACGGCCGCCGACTACGCGGCTACGTGAGCGCGAGAGGGTTAGAGCGCCGACACACACAATATTATAATTTACGTTTTCTCGTATATCGAGGTGTAAGTAGGTACTTTACCTGGGCGTTTCGCGCCTGCTCAGCCCTCGGCTCACGCTAAATCTGAGCTTTATACGTTCACTTGACGCGACGAGAGCAATATTAGTTTCGAGCCAACTCCTTCCCTACTACAGTATTTATTAACGTTCCACAAGCATGAAATATTTTTTTTCATTATCTGTCTATGAAAGTAGGGGTAACTCTGTAATTTTCTTTGACTGAATCCTGATTGGTTCTTTTTAAATTAGGGCAATCGTTAATTTACTTTTACGTCAAACGTTTTTTATGTTATACCTACTACAGAGGGAAATAAAGTTATACTCATTAGCAATATCTTCAAACAACAAAATTGTCATATACCCACACGTAGCCACAGTATAATAACATCTGACTATGTAGTAGGTAGTTACCCACCCTTCAGCAATACATACCGTAAGAGAATCTCGTTTCATTAACGCTGGCTTCTCTGTAATCTGTTCTCTGGGCGGCCAATTAACGCGTGGGCGAGTTGAGCCGCCCGCGCGCGCCGTCCGGCCGGCCAATGGCAGCCGCGTGGGGATTAATTAAGTAAGTTCCAGTTTCCCCTCACCTCCCCCCTCCATCCCCCACCAAACACCCCGCGACCCCGCAGGAGTCTGCGGACACGCCCGGGAAAACTAACCACCTAATGAGGGGAGATGACCTCCGGACTGTGTGCTTTGTCTATGTACCCGCGCCGGTCAGGGTTGACGACGGACAACAAATGAGCTATCTCGCTCATTAACAATCTATAACGATGACTATGCTGATATCAAGTTTACCTTCTTATCTCATAATGTCACAACTGCTCTTAAAACGCTCATTTAAAAGCAGAACCACGAATTAGATATGCTATATTAACTGTTTTTTTTGGTATTGGAATTTCCAAGTACTTTGTTTTAAAAAAAAACCATAACCTATAAAATAAATAATTATTTTACGAGAGTTTGTCTTTTGGAGAAGTTGGCATAATATTAGTGTCCTTAACCAACCACTGAAACAGACATCAAATTTAATATTGTTTTTTTTTTTTTAATTTTGGGCGATCAAACTTCACTGCTATTAATCTGACAGTACCATGAAGTTTTAGATTAATAACAAATTACTTTTTATAAAAAAAACAGATTGCGCTAATTAAAGAAAACTATGCACAGTCAACCCTAGCGGAAACTAAGTTTGTTCATTTGTGTGTAAGTGTCAGCCTTTTGTGTTTGTTATGTAAGTGGTGTCGTCGTCACGCTGTATACCGGCGTCCTATCTAATGTTAGCGAAGAATACCCCACCACCATCTACTCCACTAGATATATAGGGAAAATACGGTGTAGCTTTTAGGAAACATGATATTAATGAGTTTTTATCTTCTGACATCAGCACTTCGACTTGCGAAACCAAATTTATCTTTACTTGGTAAACCATTTAATGTAATGTGACATGCAATAAATTACTTGATTTAGAAGAGAGAAAGATTTGGTTATTTAAAAATTTAAGAATATTATTTTTTTCTTTATAAACTTAAATGTTTCTACATTTTCAGTTGACTTATAAGTATTTTCTAGTCACGCTTTTCCACTAATTTCTGATTTGACGAGAATGACATTCACAATTACGTGGACGAATTTTGTTAGTATAACGCTTTAATAAAGTCAGTTAAATAAGTCGACAATTGGTTTTCGTTGACCCTAGAAATGAGTTTTTGATCACAGTGAGCTATTTGTGTTCGGGGTGAAATAAGATTTCAGAGACAATTATCATTGACTGACAAATACGTAATTGCAAGTAAATCTAAACGGTTTCGGCCTAAGGACGTCCGCTGCTTAACATAAGCCTACCCTATACAATTCTAGTGGGTCTGATGTTTTATATATTTGAAATTGATTTGTATTTGTACATGTAAGAACTTAATATAAAGGTAGGATTTGAAAATACATTGCGAAGGTATAACGCAATGCAGCAACGAAGTGTAAGATTTATGATATAATTTAATATGGTAAAGGTAATATTTAAGGCATAAAAGATTTACCGATGTGTTTTCGTAAGTTCACATATTTATCTTGACTAATGAAATGACAGCCTTTCGGCTGGGAGTATTGCCATAAATATATAATGTGGGACAGGGTATGAAAGAGGAGTCGGAGGTCAATTAAACAAGGAGGTCGTGCGTCGGAAGTGTTGACGGATGATAGGCGAGAGGGCGCAGGAGGGCATTGTTTGCGCTTGGAATGTAGGCCGGACTATGATTGAACACTATCGACATGGCCCTCCTCATATACGTATCTACATTATATCGATTACATTATCTTTATATAAAGTAACATCAAGGTTTGATTTAGGTTTTAGATTGGGTTTTTAGGTAGAAATAGCGTTATTTAGTATGTAGCTAGCAAGAGCTTATTAAATTCAATGCCAATGAAAAGACTGATCAAATCAAAATGTTTTGTGCATAGAAATAATATTTTAGTAGCACTTTTGAACAATACCCAGGCGTATAGTAATAAAGGAATGAAAGTATACAAAACAATGCTCAAAGAAGCTCAATATTCAATGTCAGGGCTGCAGTCAGGTTTGATGGCCTCACTTTACATTCCATTGAGTCAATATTCGTATAACCAACCAAATTACCAGCAATTCAAAATTCGTACAATATTGAAAAGTAAATGTCCCCTTCAGCATTATATATGATTTTTTTACACTATCACTTTTTCTTGAATTAGCTGATATTGATAACACAAATAAAATAACGCAAACACGACTTGGCGCCGACGACGCTTCAAGATTTGCACGAAATCACGGTAATCTAAAAGTTCACCTGAAATATACGAGGAAAACCAAATAGCGAGATTGTGCTGTGATGTGATATTTATTGAGGCGTTCCTACCTCCGGCGACGATAAAATTATTATAGAAGATCTCAGGCGGAGTTGTTTTATTAAATTTAAACATACCTTGTAAACGGCTGGCTTCAGAACGAACGGTAAATATCAATGATTGTATCTGTACAGTGTTGATGCTTTCTACGAGAAATATTTTTCGCCAAGATTTGATTTAAGTAACAACGTTTTATTACTACATATTTACATAACTAAATTTTGCAATTACCTATATTTAAGAAAGCAATCAATATTAATATCTAATCTAACTAGAAAGAAAGTGAGCGATCACTTCTTTGGATTTTTCACGAATTTAGTTTTTAAATGTTGTAATTGTGTGACAAATAAGCTTTTTTTATTCGTTCTTTATAATAAACGGAAAAGTAATTCTTTCATATTTCGCTGATACTCGTTATAGAAAATGAGACCCTGAAAAGACAATGGAATAGATTTTGACCAGGAAATCTCTTTTGACAGAGTGTCAAAGGCGACTTTATCATTTTTCAAGTAATGGATTTGAAAATATACGTTTTAAAAATAAATCATTATTTATTATGTTTCTACACGATAAACTGTAGGTCACGCAAATGCAACAACTATTCAAATAAAATTTAAATACTTACATGATAAGGTATGACTATAAACTATAAATATGAAAACGTTTTTCTCATTATTATTGAAAGCTATGTTATTTTCTTATGAATAGGTAATGTACTATAAATTGAATCATAATAATCGTTATAATAAAGAAAATATTAATATGGTGCCGTGTGGTGCCGACAAAGAATAGAGCCACCTTCTCTCATCTCATGGGGAGTCGTAAAAGACGATGAAGAGAAATCCTACGGGAAGATGGGCAGCAGCGTCATTCTGCATATTGGCTTGAACTG
Organism: Musotima nitidalis; assembly: GCA_949126915.1. Lineage (NCBI taxonomy): Eukaryota > Metazoa > Arthropoda > Insecta > Lepidoptera > Crambidae > Musotima > Musotima nitidalis. The sequence continues at coordinate 7,474,075 of OX421429.1, forward strand.
CGATCACCAACCCGCCTGCCCAGCGTGGTGATTATGGGAACTAACATTCTATTGGTGCGGCCAATGTTCGGCAGTGGACTTTATAAGGCTGAAACATTTTTTATACTATAAAACGAAAAGTACATAAAATAGTAGTAATTAATTTTGAAACCTATATCATGTTCTTATGAGTAGGTAAGGTACGAATAATCGAATGATGATAATTGTTATTATAAAGAAAATATTAAAATGATGTAATATGCTTTTAGTTCATAATCGTGTTGTTATGAAGAGGGAAGTTAAAAAACATGATCATGTTACTAATAAGATAAGAAAAATAATAGTAGAAATTCATATTCAAAGCAGTATTTTAGTCGTATTAAGTTACGATAAATTAAAAGACAATAATCATTAATAAAAAGCACACATTTATATGGTAAAGTGTAATTTCGTAACGTGTATTAGAAGAGAATAAAGTAGTAGGTAATTGTAATTAAAATAATAATATATTGAAATGCTATGGTGAATTCTGTTAGTAATAATATAAGAAGTAGAGAAAATAAGTAGTAGTAACTGTTATTCAAAACCATATTGTGTTGTTATGAATAGGTAGGGTACGATTAATTTGAATTTATTTGAATTTAATTTATTTCAGTCTTACCATAACTTATTTTACTAAGTTGTTTTGCAATAATAATAATAATCTTTATTAGCAGAAAAATAAATGTGACAAGGATATTTGTAAACTATGGCTTCTGCACTAGGCTCGCAGACCTGTGTTGCAGCAGTCAAAAAGAGAATAACAATTAAATGATAATAATTGTTATCAGAAGGATAATATTCATTTAGCATGTAACATTTTTTTAGAAAAGCAAAAATAATAAAAAATTCAAATGTTGTTACAGAGAAAATATTTATATGCTATGATGGATTACGTTAGTAATAAGATGAGAAGTATATAGAAGTAGTAGTAACACAGCGGTAGTATATAAAAAGAAAGACATAAGGAACGTCTAAGAATTGTACGATTTAAATATGAAGCCGGGTTCATAAATAAGTTAACAGCAATGAAACTTTTATGGGCCATATTCTTTATCTTGTTTTGAATTTCATCAGCGCGTCTGCTACACTCTGCTTTTGTTTGAGGTTTTTTTATCTGAGATTCAACTGTATGTACTAAGGAATAAAAATAACAATAACCAGGGAATCTAGAAAGGTAATCTAGTGATTTACACAGTGTGTAGGTTATGTAAATTACGTAATAAATCATATTGTTTTAAATTCAATTTCAAATATGTAAGTAATCCTATGAATGGATTAGTTGGCATGTATAGAACTAAACGATTAACGATATAATTTTGCAATATTTTGTAATTGTTACTAGAGTACGTATATAAGACTAGTCTTATATTTGACATAAATAAAAAAAACGTTGTAAAATTATATTATGATCATAATTAATGGTAACGAAATCGTTTTGCCTGCATTTGATCATTTGCTCTGCTATTGTTTGTTTTTTTGGAAGATTTACGTCGAGAAAATAAGAAATCGTATAACCTGCCTTGATCTACGATGCTGTTTGGCAGGTACGTTGAAGACAGCCAGTTAAGGCTATGGCTATTCGATCGTTACAGTAAAACGTCAGAACAGCAGTACTATGAAAAACTAATGCGGTCTTTTAACGTAAATCTGAAAATAACTACATCCCTTAGGTAATTAAATTCAATTATAAATTATGGTCTCATAGAAAAACAATAAAAATATGTCCAAATAATAGACACAACTATACAATTGACATCTATTAATAAATAATAATGAAAGTGTACCTGGATCGAATTGCCCATAACGGGAACATAATTTACCTAAAAGTGGTACGGGTTTGACATAAAAGCAAATGTTAAGCTAGAGTTGTGCTATAACGGAGATTAGTAGCTCTCGAGCCTTCGGAGAATCAGCAGTGGCCCATAATCGAAGGAAGCGTGGCATGTGGGGGTGCCAAAATAACTAATAGTTTTCGCGGGGGCGTGTTAGCATTTTTCTTCTGCCGGTGACGGGCGGGGGGTGAGGCGCGGGTGGCGGGGAGGGCTCGGAATAACTCTCTTTCAGAAATAGCTACGCGGATCATTTATACTTCATCGGCTTTGTTAATAACGAAACGTGGAGGTGTTTTGTTTTCGTGACGTAACTGGCTCAACGAGGGAACGGGCGAGAAGGGTAATATTGATTGGTAGAAATCGGTTTATGACAACCGTTTTATCGTGTAGGTTGGTATATCTGCCTACCCCTTCGGGAAACAGGCGTGAATGTATGTATGTATGTTCTTATATTATTATACCAGTCAAAATCCTGATTCTAATTTTTGCTTAGCCGTAGTTGTGTAAAAAGTATCCTATTTCTAGTTAGTATTTTTATAGTACAAGTTTAGTATAAGGCTAGCTAGCGCATCATAGATGCTTTATACATGTCACCGTAGAGTTAACCTTACAGAGATGCGTAATTTTTGCTCATCAATGTTCTTGATGTAAAAATGCTCTCAATGTAAAAAGACACTGAGGGGTGTTCGTCATTCAAAAATAAGAACTGAATTTCGCATCAAAAACTTTATGAAATTCTATCGAAGATGCATTTGTTCAACAATGAGCGCAAAATGTAGATGAAGAATAAATAGATACACAAACTGTGCAAATCTTACTACCTAAAACATATTACAACGATTACTCATCGAGTGAATAAAAAAAAGCAACGAATGAAAATTACTAACATAGTTTAACATATTTTTTTTTAAATTTTCCCACTTTCACAAATAAACATAAAATATAATAAGAAATGACCAGAAAAGATTTCAATCACTAAGTTATATTTTAACTGATTTGACGTTTTTCACTTCGCTTCTCTTACGGATTTCGACAGTCGATTGTTGCTTCTAAGGTGACAGTTGAGACAATTAACAGATATAATTAAATATTTAAAGCCGGAATATATGTTAATAATATATTTAAAGCAATTAAACTTATTGATTTATCGACATCGACACTTTACAGATTTTCCGCACGCGTTTAACTCTTTTACTAGAAGTATTTAACAGATTTTGCAGTGTTGTTAATTAACTTTATTTTCTAATTGGTTTTATATTTTGAAATACAAAAGAAACGGAAAATCAATGGTCACATTTTGCAGTAATAAAGGAAGTATAACGAGTTTGCCTGATGCCTATCTAATTATTTTATAATCGATTATGTTCCTATTATGAACTGAAAAAATGGTTTTCACAGGTTCGCTATATTCGTTCACATTTCTTTATTATTAATTTAATAAGTGTATAGCTTACGTATTGATTTTGTAATGTATAATTTAAAGAATTTACGAACATTAAACTTTTGTGATTAAAACCAAGTTTAACTACATGATGTATTAAAAATAGTGAGTCTAAATAGTGAGTGAGAATATGAGAGTGAATTTTTCAACTGTCACTATATCAGATTTATTTAACGTCGTTCGTTGTTGTTGATCCCAAAATTAAATACACAAATATGTAATACATTTAAGAAAATGGAACTTTAAAACACAATCATTTTTATAATATATATTATATTTTTATAATACAACTAGTTAAAATTGTCTGAGGTTGGAAGACGAAATTGTCTAACTCAAATCATCGATACAAGGATTGTCTGCTTTGCCCCATCCCTCATGCTCAATTCAACAACAGTTTTACGTCGCGATGAGTAGAATGGCTGCAAATAAAGTGCGTTACTGTTCCTTGATGGCTGCGGCGAGTTTAGCGCTTCATCCTAATTGTTTAACTCTGATCTATTACAACTATTTGTATTTTTATATATTAGGTCGGGGAAAAAGTGTTTTCGCATAACGTAGGTATAAACTTATTATAAAATTTTTTTGACTGTACTATTTGTGTCTGGCTGGTTTTGGTAACATTAAAAAGGTTCCATTATAAAGAAAAGAAAAAAAAGAAAAAAAAGTTGTTCCCGCTATTTTTCATTTGTTTTTCTCTCCGTAAAAATGAGTGAATCTAATGAAGAAATTCGATACATTTTAAAATTTTATTATAAAAAAGGCAAAAATGCAACTCAAGCAGTGAAAAAAATTTGTGATGTTTATGGACCTGATGCAGTGTCAGTAAGAGTAGCACAAATTCGGTTCAAACGTTTTCAGTCCGGAAATTTTGATGTTAAAGATGCACCTCGCTCTGGTCGCCCTGTTACGAATAAAATGGACGCCATTTTTGAAAGAGTGGAGCAAGATCGGCATATTAGTAGTTACGATGTAGCTGAAGAACTGGGAATTGACCACAAAACAGTTTTGACCCATTTGAAGAAAGCTGGTTATACAAAAAAGCTCGATATTTGGGTGCCACACGAGCTCACTCAAAGAAACTTAATGAACCGTATACTCATTTGCGATTCATTATTGAGACGTAATGAAACCGAGCCGTTTTTGAAGAGATTGATAACTGGCGATGAAAAGTGGATCACGTACGACAAGAACGTGCGAAAAAGGTCGTGGTCGAAAGTTGGCCAGGCTTCACAGACTGTGGCCAAACCTGGCCTAACACGAAATAAGGTGATGCTGTGTGTATGGTGGGATTGGAAGGGCATTGTTTATTATGAGCTTTTACCGCCCGGCAAAACCATCGATTCTGATCTTTACTGCCAGCAACTGATGAGATTAAAGGAAGCAGTCGAGAGAAAACGGCCAGAATTGATCAACAGGAAGGGTGTGGTCTTTCATCACGATAACGCTAGACCACACACATCTTTAGCCACTCAGCAAAAATTAAGAGAGTTCGACTGGGAGGTCCTAGTGCATCCACCATATAGCCCTGACCTTGCGCCTTCAGATTTTCACCTGTTTCGGTCTCTGCAGAATTCTTTAGGTTCTGTAAGGTTGACCTCAAGAGAGGACTGCCAAAACTATTTGTCCCGTTTTTTTGATCAGAAGTCCTAAAGTTTCTACAGTAACGGGATAATGTCTCTGCCCACAAAATGGCAGAAAGTTATTCAACAAAACGGTACATATATATTGTAAATAAATGTAAATAAACTTTGAAAAAAATGTCTTGACTTTTCATACAATAATACGAAAAGACTTTTCCCCAACCTATTAATATGTATGTTTGTTATGAAAAAACCAAAAAACTACTAGATGGATTTCAATAATTCTTTCGAGATTAGAGCGCTATATTATTATTGCGAGCTTTTATTACTACATTGTAATATAGGCTATGTTTTATACTAAATAGAAATAGGATTCTCTATTAAAACTTAAATAATGTAAGTCATGGTTTAAAATATTTAAGGTATAATTACCGAAGCGAAGCGATAGCACGCCTCGAGTCATGAACACAAGTATTGTCTGCTCTGCCCCATACCTACTGATTAATTCAACAACAGTTTTAGGTCCCGATGAGTAGCATGGCGTGCAAATATAGTGCGTTCATGTTCCTTGATGGACGCTGCCAGTTTAGCTCTTCTTCTAAATTGTTTAACTCAAATTATCGATATAAAGATTATCTGCAATGCCCCATCCCTCCTGCTCAATTCAACAACAGTTTTACGTCCCGATGAGTAGAATGGCATGCAAATAAAGAGCGTTACTGTTCCTTGATGGCCGCGGCCAGTTTAGCGCTTCATCCTTTCAGCCCAGGAAGCAATTTGGATGGAATGGCTTATGAGATGGAGATCAAGCCCTCCCAGTAATAAGGGAAATCGCCTATAAAGACGTGTGAATCGTTTTGTTTTGTTTGATAACATATACTGATTGTTTAATATAAAAAAACAAATAATATTAAAATTTAGATTTTAATGAACACTGGTTTTTTTTAAAAATGTTTTATGGTATTCTGCAATTTTTTGTTTAACTGTTTTATGTTAATTTGGTTTTTGCATTACCTATATCAGAAGGTATAACAATTCACAAATGACGTATAAAACTAACAAACTAAAATAAAACAAAATACCCTGACGACAGTCTTCAGAGTATTGCCTGTAATAATATCTGAGAAATTAAACACAACCTCGTTTGTTGACTAGGACTAGTCATTTGGTTGGAAAGGTAAATTTATGTACGGGCTCATATAACCAACAGAGTTAAAGAAACTAATTTCCTTACCGCATAGAATTATGTCTTAAACGACTCGGAACTTACACAGAATATCAATATTTCGCTACAGACAACATTACCATGAGCAGTTATTCTCCATCACCGCTTTATCATTTCAGTTATGTACCGAGTATCCCCTCCTCGCGTTCCCGGGCGTTGATGAATCGCCGCCCCTGCCTCGAACGCCCGGAAAATCTCAACCCTTTCGCTGCTAATTACCACGCCCGGAACTGCGACGCCCTGCCATTGGCCGCGCACCGCGTCGCACCGCGCTTTAATTGGTCCGCGTAATTAACGTTCCGTAATCGCCAACCGCGTCGCACGAGGGGCCGACTGCCTAATTTGAATTTTTAATTACTCCTCGCGTTCGCCGGAGCGTCGCGTCGCCGATTGGCGGAGCCCTCCGTTTACATAGAAACAATGCCTATTGTCTTTGCATTGTACAATCACATTTTTTTCCGTACAATCGCTCGTTATTTACTAAACAATGTGCAATTACAATGGTTCGTGCATATTTTAAATTAACAGAGCCGTTCCAGTAAGATTGAAATCTCTTAATTAACAGGTATTTATAAAGCTATTGACTAAATTCTAGAAACATTTCCTATTCAATTTAATACGTGTCTGTAATGTGCCCGCAAGCTTACATTTAAATTGCGATTTCATAATAGGTACTCTAAAGCAGGCAGCTCAGTTATTTTAAATGACCATTAGCATACCTAATGTTTGCGCGAGAGTGCATTTTCCGCGTTCGTGGCATTGCGTCTGAGCGTCGGGCAAGGCTAGTGTCACCAGACTACTGTAGCTGAAAACTGGGATAAGACAGACAACATATTGTAGAGGATGACCACTTAATTTAGTATATCTAATTGGTTTTTTCAGGATTAAATACGTATATACCTTTCGGACCCTGTACTCACACACATTGCCCCTGTCCATTCGACGATTTCTTCTCCAGGGTTTGACCATTTCATTGCAGGTTTTAATTCCTCTAGAATCATTATTGTTGGTCTCTGGTTATTAGTCGTTATTACAAGTTAGAGGCGATGAACTAAAGTCCTTCTAACTTAAACGAGGGAGCGGAGGCCGGCGCTCAGCAGTGGAACGTTAATGCTTATGATGGCTAAGATGATGAACGCATACTTTGAGCCGCCTATTAACACAAAAGAGAATCTCTATAGAAATTCCTGCTTACATGAAATGTCCTGAAAAAAAGCAAAAACAGTTGGCAGTACGAATCGTAGCCTAAATAGGTTATGGTATGTTGGAGAGCGGCTCGGGAGAGAGTTTTGAGTGGTGCAAGCCGAATTAACTCATTAGTCGAGCACACTCTTATCAGACCGTCTCGGGGAGATGAATTTTGAACAGGCCTTTGATCCGTATGAAGATTCTAGGGTATTCTAGGGTTTAGGCGGTCTATGTATTTTACAGTGTGTATTGTTAATTATTCTCACACTTCTTTTAATTTAAACAAATCCAGCACTATTTCATAATTTCTTAAATTAATTGTTATAACATCAATTAACCTAATACAAATTTCATAAAATTTTCATCAAAATTCGAAAATGCAGTTATGCACCAATGCAAATTGGTGTGGGGGGGGCCCCCCCCCCCCACACCAATCTCTACATTTTCCCTCTCTACATCTCTACATTTTCCCATTACTGACATATTCGATTGCTGTGCTATATTTTTTTGTTCTGAATAAGATCAGTTATAAAACAATATTAGCTGGATTGCAGACTAGCTTCATGTAGCAAGAAAACTTTGTCACGTGAAACCTTAATATAACTAAATTAACTTACGAAAAATGTCCCGTTAATATCAAAACTAGTTGGCAGTACGAACCGTACGTAGCTTAAATGGGGTAAGGTATACTGTGGTGCGGCTGGGGTAGGGAGGGCTCAGTCGAGTGGCGCATGCCGAATTAGCTCATTAGACGTGCAGAGCCTTAAGCGCCTTACCAGATTTAAGGCTGGCGCGCAGACAGCAGCGGCTTGATGCACAACCTTGTGGAGATACTGATTTATTTTGTCCACACTTTTACTTAGCGTATTTTACTTATTATGGTTTGTCTTTTAGATAGAAGAAGTACATAAGTACAATAATTTTATTATTTTGAAAAAAAATACTGTAAAGTTTTACTTATTTTATAGCCAAACTAATAATAGTTTGTTAAATTTACTATCGAGCTAATAACAGTTTGATACAAAATTTAAAACCCTTACACGATATCTAGATGATGATTGTGTGCTTTTTAGTGTGTAATGTAACCACTTGTAATGGCGATAATACTATGTATTAGGATTTATAATTCGCTATTTAGAATATATCTATCGCTATTAAACCGTAGGGACAGATTTAATTAATATTTAACAAATTATTTTTCAAAATATAAAATACGAAATTATTTTAATTGAAATCACATATTACTAAGCAAGGTTTTTGCCTACCTGAAGTAGTAATTATGGGCGTGATATTATGTATTCCAATAATCTAATGCTGATGATTTTTGCGTACTTTACCTTGAGTTTCCACTTAGGGTAAAAATAAGTTACGTTTAATTATTGCTGATCCTTACGTTTTGGGCAGTATTTATTTTAAATGGCAGGAGAAGAGCAACACTAATTTATTTACAGGAGGTGGATAACAATAATCACTTCAAACATTCTACTCCATGTGGTATTTCACAACAAAAGCGCATTGTTAGCATAAAGTCTCGCACCTTACTCTCAAATAGTGCGCAGTGAAGAAGGTTGGTAGCGATTAGAGAGGCGATAGACAGTGGCCGTAAGGAGGTGTTTATACGTCGTCACGGAGCGTGAGTGACAGTGAGTGACGCGCCCGGCCGCGGTCCCGCCTCGATAAGGTAAATGAGATGCTGGGCAGCGCGCGCGCTTCTCGCGACTTAAATTAACGCGGGTATAGCTCTACTCCTTCCATTCCCTAACAAACCCCCTTGTTACCCAACAATTTATCCTAAACGAGCGGATTTTCCACGGAGATTTTGCTGTTTTAAATGTTTTCGAACTGTTTCGCTTTCGTACAAAACGATGGAGGAGAGATAATGTAATAGGAGAAATAAGGTATGGTATGTTAGTCGAGAGTTTAAGAATGACATAGCAGCAGTCATATTTTATTCAAACACATAAAATATCAATAGGTAAGGCTAAATTCGACTTTTGTAGGTTTGATTTTTTATAAAAGAAATAAAGATCTTTCAAAAAAAATTTGTGAAATTTCAAGATAGCTCTATATAGGTTGGCACAATTCTATAAGTTTAGGCTTTAAAAAAAACTACGACTATAAATGGGATAATCAGTATGACTTTAGACTGAGAGTGCGCGATTAAAGCGATCAACACATTTTTTCTCAGCTTACTAAAAACGCCTTGGAACGCCTTGTTGTTGAATGTTTAAGTCATCATCATGAGATGAGTTGACAAGAACAACTGATCCGAAGTTATTGCCCTGAGTACTATAGATAAAAAGCGCACCGGGAGCATTTTTTATCCGGTGGAAAACGGTCCATTTGCGTTTTTTGGTGGTTTTTATTAGATTTCGGGTGAGGTTCCAGTCGGGGCACGGGTCAGGCGCGCTGAGACAATGGCGGCGCGCGCGTCGTGCAGCACGCTTGGTTCCGCGTGCCGGCCCGCCATTCAGCGCTAATCGCTTCATTCACCGCGAGAGAGCGCTTTTTCCTCGCGCCCGATCAGTCATGCATTCCTCACTGGACACTACGACTGCGAACTTTGATAATCGTTCACATAGATTCATGAGATAATTATCATGAACGTGTGCCTGGATTTTATATTCTTTCAACGCAATAGATCACTGCAAACCACTGCGCTTTACTTTTTGCTCTAAAGCTATCCATCTTCAAAAGGAACTCAAGAAAAGAAGTTCGTGATTTTTGATTTTACGGTCATCAGCAGTCACTTCAGCTAAGATGCGCATGTCATGTCAGTTTTGTATGACGTCTTGTGATGACACAAAAGTAGTACTAACAAAGATAGTCGTCACTTTGGACGCTTTAGGTATTTTTTGCGATCTGTCCAAAGCTTTTGACTGTGTTCCTCATGAAGCATTGATAAAAAAATTAGAATATTACGGAATAAGAAACTCCGCATTGGATCTTCTCACTTCATATCTAAGTGATAGGATTCAAAGGGTTGAGGTTAATGGAAAGCGATCTCAGGGGTCTGTTGTAAAAATGGGGGTACCGCAGGGCTCGATTCTCGGTCCGTTTTTGTTTTTGATTTATATTAATGATTTGCCATATTTTATTAAAGAAAACCACGAGATAGTTTTGTTTGCTGATGATATATCATTATTGTTTAAGTTAAAACGAAATCAGAATTTAGACGAAGTAAACAGTGCGATCTCGAAGGTGGTGCACTGGTTTGACGTTAACAATTTGCTATTAAATGGGGCTAAAACGAAATGTATTAAATTCGTGATGCCTAACGTCAGACAGGCAAACTCTACTATTATGGTAAAGGAGGATGAGTTGACCCTTGTGGATACTACCAAGTTTTTAGGGATTACTTTAGACTCTAAGCTACAGTGGGGCCCACATATTGGTGAATTGTCGAGTAGACTTAGCTCTGCAGCATTCGCGGTAAAGAAAATTCGCCAATTAACAGACGTTGTAACAGCTAGGCTAGTTTATCATAGCTATTTCCATAGTGTTATGTCCTATGGTATTCTTCTGTGGGGTTGTGCCGCAGACATTCAAACTATCTTTGTGCTGCAGAAGAGGGCTATTCGAGCAATTTATAATCTCCCGTGTGGACATTCACTAAGGGAAAAGTTTAAAGAAATTGGTATTTTGACAGTGGCCGGTCAATTCATTTATGATAACCTGGTTTATGTACATAAGAATACTGATCAATTTAGTAAGAAAAGCTGTATACATAACCTAAACACAAGAAATAAGCATAAATTAGTTGTACCTGCCACTAGGCTCTAAAAGATAAACAAATCTTTTAAAGGTCAATGTGTACGATTCTACAATAAAATCCCAAGCAACATACAGCAATTGAGCCTAAATAAATTTAAATTAACCATAAAACACAAGCTGTCTTCAAAGGGATACTATTCTATTAAAGACTATATGGCAGATAAAAATGCTTGGGATTAAACTGCCGTTTCATACAGGCTATTCTAATATGAATGACTTGAAAAAATAAATATTGTTAAGGTTATGTTATATTGCATTGTATAGCTTCACAGACAAATGAAGATTGTAATTCTAGTACCAAACTAATGGACATATTTAAAAGAGCCTGTGAGTTTCTTGCCAGTTCTTCTTACAGAGCGGTGGCTCGGAACTGGCACTTAGATTCACTTACACTTAATTATTTTTTGTTTTTAAATTGTTTTTTTTGCATGTAAGTGAATCTAAGCTTCGTGATTTAGTGTAATATTATTTCGATTGTATTTTTTTTTCATTTGTAATCATGACGTTTTCAAGTACTATGTATAATAGTTTATGAAATAAATAATTTTTTTACTTTACTTTACTTTACTCTTAACTGGCAATCTCACCGTTACTGGAAAGGCTCTCACATTTAGATCCTCATTCTAAGTGTCAGTGCCTTGCTAATGTTTATCACAATAGCATCGATATTTCGGGCAGCTAAATGTTTTTCTCGTAAAGGGTGACTAATTATTCAGTCAGTCCTCTAACAGAAGAGAATAAGAACCTCAATAAACAAATTCGTTTTACATTCCTGGGAGCACCGATTTATCGTGTAGTGTTACAATTGCACACTGGGTGTAAGAAATAGATTTCCTTGTTACACAATGCCGGCCAGTGCGAGTGATTCTCCGCGACTAAATCGTGACAACATATTACCCATGTTTTGCTTCAAGAGGAGCATATAATAAAACCATTATATGTTTCTTATTTGTATGAAAGTTAGAAGACATAACTCAAATCAGTCAATTACGATTTGGAAAATATATGACAATCTAATTTGGAAATTATAATCAAATACAGAGAGTAAAGTATAAAGAACGTTATTCTAGAAGATAGTAAAATGAGTAATGCAATGATTGGACGAATGATTTTAGAAAGGGCGAAGGTTCTGATTCTGACCTATGACAATTTCAATTTTCTTTCTGGTCTATCTGCATTACGGATTTATGGAATCATCAAGCTAGTTAACTAAAAGGATACTAGCTGGTATTGAGCCACATTCGCCAGTAGCGGTGACTAACTTACTAGCTCTAATAAAATGTGTTACTATGATTTTTTTATTTTGTTGTTAAATTAAAAGTTACTATGTAACGAACACGATATTACTCTTCCATGTGCTCAAACATACCTACTTATATTAAATCGATGTATGAAAGGTGAGAAAATTAATAACCACACCACCGCACCGGGCGGCGCGGCGGCGATGATTTCTCAAGATTATTAATTGAGGCAACTAGGTGCAAAATTGTTCCCAGCAAGCGGAATGATCAGCAGATATGACGGGGTCATACATCGGTGGGACAGGGTGCGGAGAGCGCTGCGTCGTCGGCGTGATTAGCGCGCCGGGTTGCGCATGCGCTCCCTTCTTGTAACTTAAGCCGAACGCAGTAACACCGCGCCGCCATAACATAATTAAAAATGATTTAAGGCATTCGCTCCGGCTGCTTTGTTTCGCGCATTATGTTTCACTTGTTCGCGTCGCCCGTCGCGCGCGCAACCTCCATTTTAACGCGCCCGCTCTTAATTCTGTCACAGTTTTTATAACCCTTTTGTTTTTATTAATTCCCTTTCGGCTCCGGTAGCGCTACGCTTCTGAGAAAACTGTTTTTGACGTGACATTTCGTTTGGGTCGCGCCAGGGTCCTGCGTTAATGAAGCGTCCTATTTCGGCGCCGAATAATTTTAGAGAAATATCATTTGGGCTAATTAAAACCCGTATTTGAATTCCAGCAGACCATTTTTAATAGGCGAATTCATAGAAACGGCCAAGTTAGGTTTACAGGTCGTCAGAACCCTTTAACATTCCGAATAGCGTTTATTTTTCTTTTGCGGTTACTAAGAAAGGACTGCAATATGTCGATGGCAATGCACCAAACGAGTTGGTAATAAAATCGTGAGAAACAATGGAAGAGTGCGTCCAGTACTTTTGAGTAAGGTCTATTAGTATTGACGGGATTAACTTCGGCTTGTTGACACGTTTGCGGCCGTCGTCGTTCAATTGCCCGGCAACCGTGTCCTCACCTTCAAACCAAAACATAATACTAATCACGGTCCATTCGGTGCTGACGACTTATTGTAATTCGAGTATCTGTGTTTTTTTGAGCACGGTGCTTTCAATTTGGTTATGATATATCAGTTGAGTATTAACATTATGCATGAAAATGACAAGAGAATATAATCCCTATTGGATACTTTAGTAAAAGAGATAGAGTGACTTGAAAATTTTGGCTTGGCTTTTTTAGGGAAATCTTAAATATAATTAATGCAACACAAACTGTGTAGTTGCAAATTGTTCATTTTGTAATACGAAAATTCTTATAATTTCCAAAAAAAAGAAACTTTGACCTGGAGCGTCTCATATTCACTTTTATGTCGCGTTCCCTTGGGTGGTGCATTGAGATTCTTAGCAGTTTTCCCCAAGAGATGGGTGGCTTTTCAAAAAGGTCAGCAACGCACTGGCCCTTGGTATTCAAGCAAGCGTCACAAGGCTGCTGGTACCGTAATGATGAGTGTCTCCTTGTGGTGTGACACAAATTAAATAGATTTATATGGAACTTTCCAGATGCAGTGTTGCCACTTTTTATCTAGTTATTCTCAGCTTCTAGAGCTCACGCGGAGGAAGTCACAAGCAATAAGTAACATAACCGTTACTAACATAATAACTTTAATGTTTAACCATATTGGTAACACGACGTCATTCTAATATCGGATATATTTAGCTTGTTAAGTTTTATAGAGTTGAGTAGTGATGCGATGTTTGCGGTTGCCGCTAGGTGGAGCGACGATCCATCATGGCGTCGATCTATCACGGCAGAGACAACTCAGCCAGTCTGTACGTACTATTACATAATGTATGTTGTTATATTACTCTTCGTGTTCGAGTTTGTTTCCTTTTTAACGTGATTCATTAGAGGTTCATATTGGACCATTCTTACTGTCGTCGCTTTGTTTCATACGAAAGATAACTAGGTGGAATTCAGAACAAAATAACCTTTGGTTTTTGTAGATGTATATTCAATTAAGGTACATCAATGGCGATCGCGAACCAGAAAACGTAGTAGAGGGCGGCCTCTCACTCTATGGACCGAAGATCTGTTCAACGCGGCGGAAAGCCAGTGGATGCAGGCGGCTAAAGATCGATCAACGTGGAAAAGTACCCCTACTTTTTAAGCTGGATTTTAAATGGCTGAAATTATGATGTTGACTCATTATTATTAATATTTCAGACTAACGACGCACACCCCTTATCTTTTAGTACAATACTAAAACAGTTGCTGATCCTTAGTAGCCCTGATCCATAGACTAGCTGCAACCATCATTCTTCGGCCCACTAGGTGACCGGCAAGTGTTTGCCATTAAACGGCTTTCCGCCTGAATGGCCATACGTTTTTCTCGGTTTGTGCTGTGCTCACTGACACTTCAACTGTGCAATCTTATTTATTTATATTTTTAAGCTTTCATATTTTTTTTACATATAGTTAAACTTAAGCCAATTAACAGATATCACATATAACTATTCTTAAGAGCTAAGCCGACGAATTCACAGGGATCGAATCCAACACAAGGAATGATTCGACAACGCGGGAAACACTCACCATTGCTCTTTTGTCAAAAAAGCTATGATGTATGATATTTTACATAATTATCAAATAAATATTTTATTAGTAAAAGTAAAAGTAAAAGTATTATAGCTACAAAATACCCTACAAATAGGAATATAAAATTTCAAGCGTTTTGGACATATAAGACTTTTAGATGGTGGCTAGGCTTCCTTTTTTTTACCACTACAAATAAACTGAAACACGAAGTAGTCCTTTTGTTATTATTTCGCTTTTAATATAACTCAATGTGGTAGCCTAAGCCGAATTTGGCATGATGAATAACCATATGATATATAATTAATGACCGCAAAGTTGATTGACCAGAATTGATCACGCGATGATTACTTTAGGGACAAAAAGCGTCCATATTTAAAATAAAAATTAAAAAAAGCTATGTGGAAATGTTGGGCATGCATAATAAATAATTAACCGTCATTAATTCGTTGTTTATTACGTTTTGGTCTCGCGAATGCAACATAGTGGAAGCGTCGGCGTTTAATTAGTTTTTTGTCGGACGGGGCGGGCTCGCCGACGCCATCAAATTACGATGAGTCGGCCTTTTGGCTACCGGCGGAGGCGCCGCGGCATACTAATTATACACTCGTTACTACCGTGCTGCGCCCGAGCCACCGCCGACCATCACCACGTACCTTCACGTGTCGTGTCCATTGCACTTTGGATGTGGAATAAGAGAGATTGCTGCGGCTGCCTGCGTGTCGTCGATGACTGTCAACTTTTTAGTTGGGGAGAAACAAATGCATATTCTTGGACTTTTTGGCGGGAACGTGAAGCGTTATGTCTGTAGTTTTGTTTTATTTTCAAAAATTTGTGATATTTCGAACATTGATGTGTAATAACGGTGGATTAATAACCGTTAAGTGTTTGTGAACGTACATGAGTGTTGGTAAATGAAACAAAACAGTGCAACATCACTATTCAAATTCTCTCAAGAAGTCCATGTGAGGTCTCAGTATAGTCCCACATCTTTACTGAGGACTCAAGGGGTTTAGGGGGAGGGCATCTCATTTACCATTTGTCATCTTTATCACCACTCATTTTCATTTACTATAATTTATATGTTATTAATATATCTCTTACTTGGCACTGGCTAAATGTGCATACCGCACGAAGCAATTATTTAAAAGACATAAAAAATGCATATTCTTAAATTAATATGGTTGAACATCTCTACTATGGGTACTAGACAACGGATAAACATGCAAACATACTTTTTGGGAATATAATACCCACCACAAAGACCAAGACAAATATTCGTATTCGTGCACTTAATTATTTTCCCTGTGCAATAATCGAACCCACGTCTTTAGGAGCCGACTGCAGGTATACTAATTATTACCCAGCTCCACGCTATGTCAAAAGGGTGCCTTAAAAATCTAACCAGCCCAGTTGGAAGATAATTTACATATAAATTTGCGGCATTTGACAAATAACTTTGCGAGATGTCTTATTTAGGATACTTTATTTATATTCACTCGAGGTTGCTTAGTTCGGTTTCCTATCCTCCTATTCCTATCTTAAGATAACAAGGAAAAAGACCTACCTTACCTATGACTGTTGGCCTGTATGTGGCTTAACGCAGTAACTCTCAGGACTAGAAAACTGTAACTTGAAATTGGTATACAATGTCACGCCGCCAACTTTAAATATTATTAGGGTAAATCTATACGCAGAATGAAAATTATTATTTTGTGTCCTCTTTGCAATTATTGCAAGTTAGTGAAAACTATTATTTCACTAATAGATTTAGCCAAAATATATCAAAAAATGGGTACTGCAACAGATCTCAAGAAACTAATTTGTTGTCGCGATGAGAAACTACGCTATTTACAGAAGTAGAAACGCTTAATACAATTAAAATTGTAATAGTAGAGTTAAATCCATACGACACCAAAACTTTACAACGAATCTCGTAAAGATAATCAACAAACATTTCCCCAAACTTCCGATAAGAGCGTACCGAATAGGGAAGGGGTGCACGCGCACTTGAGTGTCGACAATAAATTCCATCGATAAAATCGAATGCGTCGTCGTCGGGCGGCGCGGGCGCGCCCGGTAATTTCTTAACGACGTACGGCGTAACCCGGTGGCGACGCGTGCGCATATGCATTTTATTTCTCTTGCTCGCATCAAGCGGCCGACACCGAAATAATTGTCCACCACTCAGCATAGATGGTAATCAAGGCGATTATTATGTAGAAGAAGTAAGGCGATTATGATATAGATTGTCTTAATGTAACTTTTTTTGAATGAACATAAAAAAGCACGCATCAGCTAAAGTGGAATAGATTGCGCGAGTTACATCAAAACAAGAGCAAATCGGTGACTCTTTTCAAATCATTATTATTTATTTTAATTTCTTCTTTGTCTTCAAATGTATTTTATTTGCTTGTAGAGTAAATTAAAAACTTACAATAAATATTGTTTACCAGGAAAGTCTTTGATAGGAAACCATCCTTTAGTTGATTATTGACAATGTTTCCACAACGTGACTCATCTTAATGACCACATCTTGCTTGATGGTAAGCAGTCGATGAAGTTCAGAAAAATTAGAGCGCTATTAAAATTACATCGTGGAGTAAAAACATTATTTAATTATAACACTAATTACATGGTCCTTTTGAAATGGTAGAATTCCATCATTAAATCATTATATTCGTGTATTCCTTATTAAAGTTCCTTTTGATACTGAATCGACTGCAAGTTTCGAGCTGTCGATGTAAACAACACAGAAGGCTAAGAGCATTGCTCTTTTCAATACAAAGAAAACTATAATTACAATCGAATGTAAGGAATTAAAGAACCCGTTGATGAATGGAGCCTTTCATCGTGTTGCCGGTTGAGTGTGCCCTTTTGAATGTTCAGTGTTGAATGCGTGCCGGTACTCGGTAGCCAGCGAACCCATTGTTGCCGATCACGGTGACCGAATAGGTTTCTTACTAATTACTGACATCTTGTAGGGTATGCGCTACTTCCATATTGATTCGATAGTTGATTGAAGTCCTACTTAACGTATGCTTTTTCATAACTAACTTTTTAAATACTGTATTCGATACTTGATTGCAAATTTTGTCTTGTACGTAAATATTGTTATTAGAATACCCAAAATCATTAATGCCGTGTGGAATCGGCCTAGAATAGATCTCACGGAGAGTCGTGAGCGTCGACGAAGAAAATCCTACCGTATGATGGAAAGCAGCTTCATCTTGCGTACTGGCTTAAACTGCGATCACCAACCCGCCTGCTCAAGGTGGTGATTATTTTTGCATTTGCATTTGCCCATAAATTTGCATGGAAACTACACAATAGTTTAGTATTGATATTAACAATAATTTATTTTTTCTGTAGCACCCTTAATTATCAAGTTTCTTTAGATTCTTTTAGAGTGTAGACGAAATATTTGTTGAATTATCATCAATAAATTTAATTATACTCATAAATGTATGATTTCTTAGTAAGGCAAAAGCTACCTTTACTCCACTTTTATTGTTTTTTTTAATGTCAAGATTTATTAATTACATAAGTACTACCACATTTTATAAGAATTCTAGGGTTGTCGAATGTAATACACAAAGGCTATAATTACCAATATTTGAGGCTAGGAAGTGAAAAATTAGATCAAAGATATTCGGGACACTGAAAAGTATACATTCTGTACCTACTTCTCTTCGCAATTTGTATAACTTCAATGGTATTACAATTTATGGTGGTATTAATAAATAAATAAAATTATTTTTAATTTAGAAACGGCTAGTCGCACCAGAACGAACAGGAAATACCGAGCACATACTTAATATGAAAGTTGTGCAAAAATACCGTGCTATCGATACTATTAAACTAATTGGTCCGACACGAACATTGTAGAAGTAATGTTGCATTGGCATTTCCCATAGGTAATCTATCACTGTCACATACAGGGAATTGCGAATTCTTATTGAAATAATTAGTTTTAATTACGATTTCAATTACATTACGTTAGTCGGCAACCCTAAATGGTGACGGTCGAGTGCTAGAGTACGTGCAGCTATGTTATATTATGTTTAATTAAAAACATCGAGAGCCATCTATAGATTAGATGGAGCGGTCACAAAAAGGGTTACGTTACGAGGGATCAGACGAACACCTCGATTCGTCACGAAACACAGCTTTATTTTTATTTCAAAGAACCCATTGTTAAAGTTAACCGAATTTGCTGTACAATAAAAACTGGCTAATTAAGAAATGTTCGAGCTGCCGTTAAAATTTTTGGCCTTCTTTTGATTTTGCCTCCGGAGTTTTATGTTATCTGTCTTGGTATGTTCAAATTAATGCGGTAAGGGCCCGAGTGTCCGTTAATACTTTATGGCCGCACGAGCGTCGGTAGCTTACGATCTATCAATTAATTAATAAATGAAGTGGATATGGTATGAAAGATATTTTAAAACCTTGTGCATTTTTCCGTAACCATTGTTAAACCAATATACTTATCTTCAATGTTATTTTAGTCTCAATTAACTCTTGTCAAAGCAATTATTAATTGGATTCGGCTATAGATTTTTTTGATTAGAATATCGAGACGTTCACCGGATGGTAAGTGATTCGCCCATAACCAGTACCATTACAAGAAAACATTGATTATCACGAATTTGTCATCATCTTAAATAAATAAACATTGCTTAACATGTTTTATCTACAGCGCAAATTAAGATGGGAAAACGCTGTTTTACTTACAGCAGAATATCTAGAATTGTAGGACAACTAGGTGTCTTCTAAGACAAAAATTAAATAATGAGGTAGTTAAGTCCACATTAACTTTAAGTAATATCTATTTGTATAAAATAAATATATTTTTTATTTAAAGCTCGAACACAAATTTTCTCATAGCTAGATATTCTCTAAGTGCTCTATGGGTTAGGCTTTTCCATTAAAATAGATGATGTATTTTAATGTTAGATAGTAAATGATACAATAATGCTGGACGCCTATGAAAAATGTGGTGTGGTGCGCGGTTGCGGTGGTCGGTGATCATTGGGCGATCTAGTTGACAACAGGTAGGGCGCAGGGGTCGATATACTTGCATTGTGCTTCTAAGGTAGCGTGTTAGATGTGCAAAACAAAATCAAAATTTCCTAATTATTACACCAATCATTTAGTTCCAAGATGAGTATCATTCAGAACTTGTGTTATGGATACTTTATAACGGATAAACATACATAAATACTTTTTTTTTTGTAAACACATACTTTATATACACAGGAAAATACCCAAACCAAAAAAAATGTTCATGTTTATGCACACAAAGATTTGTCCTGCGTGGGAATCGAACCCAAGACCTCAGGAGCAGAGTGCGGGTATACTTGCCTCTACGGCATATCGGAATCGGAAATCGGAACCGTATGACTATATGTATGACCGTAGCACTGTCAAAAAGTTATTAGTTATTTTACTAAACATATGTAGATTGGCCACTAATATGGTGAATTAAAATGAATAGCTTCACTAACCCCTCGTGGTAAGCTTAGTACCAACCTAGGTTAGGTAAGCTCTAGTGATACGATTGGTTTTACCTCAGTACTATATCGGCAAATTTGAACTCGGAGGTGTGGTACACAGTAAACGGAAAGCTCAAACGACAGGTAAACGCTTTGAAAAACAACAACTGGTGACTAATTTTCCGACACAGAATACATTCCAAACAGTTAGACTTATTGATGCTATACGATTACCACTTACCTTTAAAACTCATCTTTGCAGATAAAGTTGTCAGGTTTCTTTCAAGTCAGTACGAGTTATTATGTTGTCTGTCATGTCGACTTTGTAAGGAGAAGTAGGTTCGATACCAAGATTCTCGAGTCACCTACTTAGTAACTTATATGGGTGTGCTGCATTTTCATTATATGATATTGTTCGTCGTGCTGATACAATATAGAGTAGAGGTTAGCGACTTTAAAAGAGCATCTCGATATTTCTATATTGTAAATTAGATCTTTAAAATAAGTAATTATCGTGTACAGTAACAAGCGGTATTTTGTAATGCATTCGTCTTAAGTTAACGTTCATAAGAGACTTAGTGAATAATTTATTGATTCAGGCGTTACTTTCCATTGTAAGCAAGTGATGGATTAAAAATATCTTTGTGACAATTCCCGCGCAGCTTTAATTAGCCGATCATTAAGATTTATTGAGCCAAACATCTATAACTTTTTGACTTGACTGTTGAATTTCTAGATTCCCATGTGCTTGGTAGTTTTTTTGTGGTTTCAACTGACACCTATCAACTTCTTTTGTCGACCAATAGTTCTGTTTTGTCAAAGTCCTTCTGAGCTCTTGAATGTGCGATTGTTTATACTTACGACGTTAAAAATTCCCATTAAATGCCAATACCCGATAGATAATCTTTTTAGTTTTTAAGGGAGTAAGAGTGGATTTAAATTGTATTATAGTCACCTAACTAAAGCACATAAAAAATAGATAATATGGCCGATATTTAAATGCTACAATCACCTTCAAATATAAAAATAATAATTGGATCCCATTTATAGAGTCTTAAAGTCTTTGGAGGGAAGCAAAGCGTATTTATTATTAGAAAGAACTAGCAGTAATGTAAGAGGAATGTGATGAGTGGAAGCAACGTCAGCGTTACGTCTTTGTCTTGGTGGCATGGCTGAGTCGACAGCTCTCCGGGCGCAACGTCGCGAGCGCAGTTGCGATTCGCGAGTGCATCTCGGTGCATAATTGCGCGGCCGCAGTCTAATGTGCGGTGTCGAGGAATGTAGCACTTTCCACGTTAACGAGGCTGCGGGCCCGTCACGCCGCCGCCGCGCCGCCGCAACGTCCGCCGCTTTACTTCGCACACGAGTAACACCTATTTGTGGTGATGCTCATCCTATTTTATTACAAAATTTACGATCGCCAAGATTTATGCACCTACTTAGTTAATAATGTGGCTACCGCCCGAGAGAATGGACATTTTTCGTATTGAAAAGCCACCGGATCACCGGTGCGTCGACTTGTGACGTACGCTTTCATTACGCGAGGAAATAAATCAAAATAATTCAGAGGTGAGATAGCGAATGAAAACTCAGACGTCCCGCGCGGCGTGCCCTTTGATTTATGCCAGTAATTTTCCGGCCGGTTACGTAAGCAACTCGCGATTTTTCCCCGCGCTCACACCGTACTTAATTAGATAATTTTCACGAAGACGAAAGCCTTTATTTTGCCTTCCGAGATTTCACACTAGAATGAAACTTGTGTGTCGATTTTATCTGGAGAACTGAGTATTTGACACAATTCCTTGAAAAGTTTAAATAAGTTAAGTAATAAGATTATTCTGATAATTTATATAATATAATAATAACACTATAATACCTATATACTTATAACAGATTAAATAGAATAACAGATATGCTAAAATAAATATTCTGAAGGTGTTGAGGGAAAAGCAATTATGTTTGTATGATGTTAGTTAGTAACGAATTTTAATTTATAATAAGAGGATTAATAAAAAGGTACAAGCTGTGAATTAATGTAATCGGAGGAGGACCGACCGGTCCTCGGCATTCTTCGACTGTTTTCGTATTAATTTCTGTCACGGACTTAATTGCTCACCTCTGGCTTAAGCTTTTTAATAAATTCGAGGACAGACAGCGAAGCGCGAGGCGACCAAAAAATCCTCTGACGGAGACCACGCGGCCCAAAAAAAAACGTCGGATTTTAATTTATAAAAGACAGGACAAACGATTAATAATTTATTTGTATCCTCCGTTTCTTGCGCAGGAGGGTTTCGAGCGTTAAAAACAACCGTTAAAACCGACGACTTTGTATACCTCGCGTTTAGCCCGAAATGCCAATTGCGGGTAGACACAAGTATACAGCGAGCCGGAATGTCGCTTTAAAAAACTCCGCAAATAAATAAACCGCGTCGCACGCACCGGCAGCGCAAAAAAACATCCACCATATTCGATTCTTTAATGTGATTTAAAAAAAATAGAAGTAAGAGAAGGCTCGCTCCGATTGAAAATGAATGAGGGCGAGCGCGATAGTGGAAATTAGCATTGAGGTAGGATTCAGGAGCGGCCTTTGTGCGATCATATCGAGGTGTATTCTTTGCGCTTTTTACGGCGGCGGCGCGCCGGGCGTGTCTTTTCAGTCCCTATTACGTATCTGTCGCCTTTTTGTTGCCAATAATTACTACCGCGCTCGGCAATCACGACCGGATACATTTTGGGCATCCGAGATAAAATGGATCGAGGAGGACAAAGATACTAGATAAGTTCGCCAATACCCCTTTTTACTTGCCCTCGGCTACCCCGTGACATATCGGACACTCGGACAAAATTAAGGCTATTCCAATAGTAAATTGCGTCTTCTAAAGATAAAAGGGAGAGGTTATTTGTTTTCTTTACTGCTTTCATCGAATACTAATTTCAAACTAATAAGTCAGCTAATGTAATTGATTATAGAGACCGTTGTAACGATGATGGAAATGCCCACACATCAGCAAGAGTTGCGAGCACATACACCGGCCGACATATCTGGAAACTAAATAATTGAAATCCGAGCCATTAGAGAGATTAGATCGTGAACGACGCTGACGTAGGCCAGGCAGCGAGCTTCATAAATTAGCGATTACGCACACAGCCAATAATAACGGCAACAATGGGATTGAATGCAGATGAGCGCTGCGCGGTCCGGCCGAGCGCGCGCCCGCGATCGACATTTGTATGCGATATCTAAGCGCACAATTGGATGCCGGCGCGACTCTTCGCGCTAATGGTACACTATCGAGCAATCGCGCTGTTTGAGAGGTGCCCACCGTGCGCAGGACCACACTTAGCGGCGGCGATAAATAAATAATGCAATTCGAGTATCGTGCGATATTATATCACGTGGATTTCAATATTGGTAAACTACCAAATGCACCTGGCGGAGGTTTTCTCTACACACAAAAATCCACATATTTAAGTGTAAGGCGAATAAACATTGGTTCTCATTTAATTTTAACTGAGTAAAGCATCAGGTCAGAGGATTACCTCTTCATAACATTGAGAGATATCACGACGAAAGTATTTTATGAGGTTCTGAAATCATTTTACAAGATGACTCATAACTTAAGTTGAATTAGGTTTTAAATGTTGTTCGCTTTATAATGTTTAATGAAAAAATTACCGTATTTAGTTTGACTTTTTTTCATTTCTAATCGAAAGACGAGAAGAACGAGAAATTCACTTCACGGTGATTCACCTAAACAATTCATTACGTTGCCAAGTAAGGAAAATACCTCATTGCACTGCGCTTAATACGCCAAGATATCAGTTATAAAGTGATACTGGGGATACGATCCCTAGAAATATCGCTAACTAATAAAATCAAAACCAAAAGTGGCTACTTTGTGCAAAACGTTTTCTATTACATAACGTAATTATTACGAACTAGAAAAAGTAGATCTGTTGAACTCCAAACTTTATATGATGACAAGAGCTCTAGGGCCAGCACCCACAGCCTCCTCAGTGCCTAAAGTTCTGATGGTCTATATTATGAGGAGCTCTATACGACAGATTGGTATATTTTATTAACATTTATATCCTAATTAATGACATAATCCAAGTATAATTGTATTCTAAAATAAATCTTATTTTACAAAAATAAAGCGTGTAGCTCTTTTCGTGTGTTTATTTATGTAGGTTCATTAAAATTGGCAGCGTAATAAAAATTTGGCGGTATCGGCGTTGGTACCTTATTAACGTTATTAAAATATAAAAGCGATGAAGAAGCGATCAGAACAACGAATCGCACCGTAATGGCGGCCAAAATACAATTATACGGTACTTTCGCATTATTAACTTGCGCAGTTTAAGAAGGCCGCGATAATTAAAGCCCCCAATAACGATGTTAATGTTTAATCTGAGACCTTTATGGGAATATTTGCATTTTGAGGTGGTTAATTCATGCAATGTCACAGTTGTTGCGAATATTTTATGAAATTTCTTATTAATTTAATGCGAGGGAGATAAGTAATTGACGGCCCGCGCAGTTTATAGTGGTAATTAATAACGATAACGTCTGGCCGGGTGAGATAACACGCAGTATGTGGATAGTCGATAAATTGTTTATGGAACAGTCAACTTTATAATGTAATTAAAGGCAATGAAATGATTTTTACAGGACCACTCGTATATCTGTCTGTCACAGTAAATATTCTCCGAATCTAGTGCTAAGTTGAAATTTGGTATAACTATCAATTTTCGTAACACAAACGTGAAGGTGCAATGTAAAAAGACGATTTAGTTTTTTCTTAGATTCATCTGCAAATGGGCTCACATTTGCAGTTGAAATATGTGTGAGAACATGTCGGCAACTATTGCAGTTAAGTTTTGTTGGATATCCACTTCGTTCGGAATCCTCTTCACACGAGTTCAACTCGCTCTTGGTCCGTGTTTTCTAAACTGATGAAATTGACAGCAAAATAATAAATTAATTCATACGAGGTATTTAACTAACTTAAAATGATAATAGAATGTCGCTTCTTAGTTTATTGAAATATATTTACAAACAGTACAGTACAAATATTTGTGTGCATAATGAGATGTATGAGCGTTTTATTTTTGTCATTTAGTTCAAAAATTAAGCATAAGTTACATAAACTTTTTACTTTTTCAAGGGTTGATATCAAGGTTAACAAACGTTTATCCTTTCCAGGGTCATAAGCTATCTTCATACTAAATTTTATTACATATGAAGATAGCTGCAACGGTTTAAACTAAAGGTAACAGACAGTTACTTTCGCATTTAAAATATCACTATGGATCACGGCATCTGTAAAGAGGCACACGATAAAGACGAGGCTACTAAAGATTTCCTCCTAATTTACAACGGCCTGTGCTTATTATGGTTTGCCATATTATAGGTATGACGGTCCGAGCCAATGTCGTGACTTCAATTTCCCTGCATTATTTCCGACATTGGCGTTATTACGACTCCGAATAAATGAACAAAAAGATAAATGAGTTTGTAGCTGATATTACTAAATAGGGTACGTAGTTACGGTACAGTTTACAGTTGCAATGTGTTAAATAATAGATAGGTACTAGGTTTTGACCACGACTTCTTCTGCTTGGAATTTAACGTCTCTTGTATCTTTATAACATATTTCAAAAAACACACTCACTTTTGCAATGACAATATTTGTAAAGATAAATTGTAAGAATTGTACAACGTATTCAAATTTGAACTGAGAGTAATTTTTGCAATTCAGTGTCAATAAAATACGACAACCCATTGGGTCATTTTCACTACTTTCCCATAAGGAATCCTTTACATAAATTCAGGAAACACTTTTAGTTTATTTTGTTATAATTTCGTTTCTAAGAGTACTTTTAGAATTATTGATTAAGATAAATTGCTTTTTAAAATATCTTATACTTGTATAAATATAAAAATAGACTTCTAAGTTCGAGAAAAGTGTCGGCTACTGTTAAATTCTTGAAAGGGTAATGAAACGCCTGTTTCCCCGAAGGGGTAGGCAGAGGCATATTATACGCCCACACTTCACCAATTATATACTTATATACCTATTGCCGCTTACCGGGCACTGTTATGTTCGCCAGAGCCTCGTCCGTTGATCGGCAGGTGCACCACTTGCAGGTGAGGTTGGCTTGGGTCCAAACGCCTCCTGCCGGAAGCTTTACGCGGGGGTCGTGAGGTCTATGGCCCTTTATGGGGCCCCGGTGTGGGCGCGTTCCTTGCAGCGACGAGCAGCTCAGTATCTGAACGCGCCCCAAAGGGTGGTGGCCATAAGGCTGATCCGGGGCTACCGCACGATCTCCGGCGAGGCTGCGAGTCTCCTTGCCGGATTGCCGCCATGGGATCTCGAGGCGATAGTTCTCACGCGCCTTTATGAGTGGCGCGTGGAGATACTACGTCGGGGAGAAACTCCGCTGCCACGGCAGCTCGATGCGCAGCGGATGGACTTTCGGCGCGATCTCATGGCGTCATGGAGAGAACGACTGTTGCAACCCCGTGCAGGGCTCGCCACGATAGTGGCGGTAAGTCCCCTCTTTGAGGAGTGGCTAGAGAGGCGCCACGGCGCGCTCACCTACCGCCTGACGCAGGTCCTTACCGGGCATGGCTGCTTCGGTAGGTTCCTGCACAGAATCAGGCGGGAGGAAACGTCCGGGTGTCACCATTGTGAGGATCGGCCGGAGGATACAGTGGAGCACACCATCGCGGTCTGCCCTGCTTGGGCAGAGCTCCGATGTGTCCTTGTAGCGGCGATCGGCGGCGGCGATCTCTCGCGTTCGGCCTTGGTGGAGGCCATGGTCCGGAGCGAGAGAGAATGGGGGGCCGTCGCCTCCTTTTGCGAAGCAGTCATGCTAGCAAAGGAGGCGGCAGAGCGAGAGAGGGAGAATATCACTCGTCTCGGTCCCAGCCGCCGCGGTGGACGCCTGAGACGTCGGGAGCCGCGAGACGACTCTCGGCCACCGTAGGCGCTGGCTTGTGGGCGGCGAATAATGGGTAACTCGCCGCCCGTCCGTCTTCCATAGACGACAAGCCGCGTCGATGGCGCGTTCGTGTTCCACGCGCGCCTCAAAGAGATGTCAGCACACCGAGGGGCCCCATAGGGGCCAAGCCTGCCGGGGTTGCGGGATTGTTCGAAAGGGTTACCGCGGCCCTGGTGTTACAGGCTCAAGAAGGAACACGGATGGTTTTTAGTCAGTAGAAGTCTGACACACCCTCCCGCTCCACCCACAGCGGGAGAAGGTCATTTGATGATTTTCCATCCCAAAAAAAAAAAAAAAAAAGGATCCCCGTACACATTGTTTTGCAAAGACAATGCGTATTTATTAAAGTTTAATCTCAAACCGATCATAAGAGGTACAAACCATTTGGAGAAAGTCTATACGATCCTCATATTAAGGTAAATGTCCCAGATTCCGTTAAATTTTGAACTTCGTCGGATTTGAACGTCTGGTACGTTAAAATGGGTAGAGATACTAAAATAATTTTTACATGAGCATTGAATTTATTTAACATAGCTTATGAATTATTCGTCTTATTTTTAAATATATACATGTAAGTACACATAAATCCAAAGAAATATAAAAAATACTGAATTGTACTAATACCCGTTAATCGTGTAGTAGTAAGCGTTAAAGTGTCCTAAAATCCGTTACTTTTTTCATGCGAATTTGAACTTAGTTGCTTTATGTTAAAGTTCACTAAAATACAACGTTGGGGCTGTGGTAGATTAATTATGATAGTTTATATTTTCTTTAGGAAATAGTTTAAGGCCATTTTATTACAATGATTAATTAAAACATAACATAAAAAATTGTTCTGTTTGCTACAATAATAATGAATTATACTTGTCAGAACCACAAAAACGAAAATCATAATATTTAGTTTATAACTTTCCTAATCTACAGCATAATAAAAAATATAAAAAAAACCTTTTCAAATAAACAATTAGGCTCACAACAATAATCAACCAGTCTCTTAAATTTTAACTCAGTCTATGAAAATTATCATTTAACCATTAGTAAACAGATTAACTTAAAGATTAGAATAACTCTTTGTAACGAAAAACTGAGACCAAAGTAGTTAAAGTAAGTTGACATCATATTCAAACCCAAAGATTAACAACACCTAAGAATGTACGTGATTTACAATTTTATCTACGTAATAGTTTTAATATACCTAATTATTATGCAGATATATTTTACAGATATTTCAGAACTCGGTATAAAAATCTCTTATTCATCTTGCGAGTTACAGTACGAACAATGAAACGTTATTTGGACTGGCAAAACTTTCGCGCGAAGTGTGTGATACCAGGTTTTACAAGTCACACACATTGTATGTTGCGGGACTGTTCGCAAGGGTTACCGCGGCCTCGGTACGTAGTAGGCTCAAAAGGAGGAACATGGATGGTTTTTAGTCAGTATTAGTCTGAAAAAATAGTCACACATTGTATCATGTCCAACTTTTCGCTGTTTTGGCATAAGCGACAATACCAATTTTTAATGTCTGCTGCTGGACTATCTACTAATTTATTCTCAGATTTTTTGTTACCAGTTCCAGGCTTAGCTTTTTTTTATCTTTTATTATTTTCCTCCTTTTTCTTTGCTTTTTTATGTGAAAAAATTTGCCACCTGTCCGATAGGTAGGTAATTTTACTTTACTCTTTGTGCTGCAGCTAGGGGTTTCTGGCCAGAATAAAGCGCTTTTAAACGGTGTTGGCACTATCAAATCTCCACAGCATCTTGTTTTTGATTGCTCTCCTCTGCGTTATTATTTGATGACTCTTGTGCGTTTGGTTCGTGTGGTGGAGTGGTTTCTCGTTGTACGTTATTGGAAGATGTGCCAGCTATTGAAGGTAATATCGTCTTGGTTTTATTCAGTATTTGAAGATTATTATCTGTTGGTGTGATATAAACAGTTTCTTTGCTTGAAAATGCCATTTTAGTGGTTGGTAAAGTTTGTGTCCGTCTGCATTAATTCGACTTCAAATTCCGAACAACTAGGTGCTGATAGCTGTAGTGTAGTATTTAGCTCGACAAGACTAAGTAACAAGACTTCTTTATTAGAATGGCATGATGATGATGATGTTGACAACTGTAACTTTGTGTTACTGTGATTAGATAGAAGTTTATGAAGATTTTAATGGCACGTTAAAGAAAATCATCGATCTAGAAGTTCCAACTAACGAACCTGTGCCTACAAATTTTGAGAATTTAGGTCAAGTGATCCAGACAGTGGGATCCGACCCTATAAATCTCACCTCATGCAAAAACATGAGATCAAGCCAGTGCATGAGGTGAGATATATAGGGTCAGATCACACTGTCCCCGATCTTATCAATTTTTTAAATGTCCTTCTTCTGTTGACAAAATTGTAGCCGGCCCTCCTCCATCCTATTGCATATATATTTATTTATTTAAAATAAAAAATGTACAAGGCATATCGCCCACGTATTTTATCGTCTTACTTTTATACTGCCTAGATGCAGCTGAAATCGAGGCTCCTTTATTTACTGCATCTATTGCCTTTAATAAGGCCTCCTGCTTTTCAGTCATGACTAACTGAAAAGAAAACGTAGTTACCAATTATCTAGTCCCAAAGTAATTGTCATTAGATGCTTGTGTTACTAGATAACGGATGAACATATATAATATATAAATATTAGAAAATAACTGGCTGGTCCGGGATTCGAACCCGGGATCAATGGTTTCGAAGTAAGGGATACTGAACATTAGACCAAACGGCCGTCGAAGGGTCATCGAGCCCAAATGATTCGCTAGTGCACCTTGTTCTATAATTTGTGCCATTGTATTGCTTGTGTCAAGCAAAGCAAAGCAAATCACCTCTGTACTTCTTTCGGTTCTGCCACTAATATGTCACATAAATTCTGAGATTTAAAGAAAAGTCAATGCAATTAAGTTAAAATGACACTTAAACTGAAGTAGCTAAGAACTATGACGAATTTAGGCACACTTTTTGAACTTATGTCCCAATAACCGACAAAACGTATGCAAAAAATTTAGCTAAAATGACACTTATTGCAAGGACATATGGTGCATTAACGGTTTTTGGTGCATCGGCTACTACTAGGTAAATGCGTGTACCAAAACCCGATAAAATAGTATATGATTTTAACGGGTATTGGGTCAAGTAGCAATTTGTATGTACCTATACATGTGAAATGAATTAATAATTACTATTTAATTAAATTTACCTCGACCATTAGGTTATATCGCTGCATTATTATTTCAAATATAATAGTAAATTAAAACACTTACCCTATGATTAAAAGCAGCAGCACAGCAAGCTAAGTAAGAACACCTGATGGGTATGTAGTTTTGTAACAAAACTTTGTACAAATGATTATTTTTCGAGCTCAGCACTTTTGAAGTTTTACAGTAAAAACGCTATTACCGTTACGGTTAGGTGGTGCCATTCTAAATATGAAGAATATTACTAACAAAATGTTTCCATTCAAATAGTTAGTAATTCTTATTAGTAGAAAACAGCAAATATAAAATTCTTACTAGCTATCGGCTAATGGGACGTTAACGGCAATAGGGACATTTACCTTATTTCCTAAATATTAGTAAGTAAGTAATAATATATTAAAAATAAATATATTGAAACGCTAAACTAATAATAACGTTTTGTTTGACATAAGCTACTAAAAACTTTCGGGTTTTTTTTAAACACATTTACAATTTTCAACTGTAGGTAATGTTAGCCTTATATAATCCTCAAAACGTCAATATACATTCGTTTGGTTAAAAAATTGTGCCCCGTCGTATTAAATTGAGAATATTGAGATATCATGCTTGTAAATAAGGGAGAACTTGATACAGAATTTAACGAACTTCGATAGTCAATTGCTTTCGGTCATATTTTGTCTCGACACTCGTGTCAATGAGCCAGCCAGACGACAGTGAAAGACCTTTGATTTGTAAGATTACCGTGGGTTATACCCATCATACTGATGTTTTACATATAATTATATATTATGGATTTTGATAATAATGCTTACTTACTATAGAAGAGTTCCAAAAGCAACTTTAATCTTACCTAGAATGGGCATTTCACAAGCATTTTATGACAAGAAACGGAGATTTTAGAAATTTTGCAATATATAGATTTACTTCTTCAATAGGAGCTAGTTAAAACTTTTTTATTGCTTATTATATTGATGAAATTTGATTAGTAGCATCCTATAAGTCTATTTCAGGTGTACCTATATATCATAATTGTTCTTCAAAATGTCTTGCAATTTAGTCAAACAAAAGAACAATGCGTGTAAAATTGATCAAGCAATGCCAGTTCTTTTTAATTCGTTTCAAGCAAAATAATTACAGGAACTACATAATTGCAGGACACAGTCATTTATAAATCATGATCATATTGATAATAAAGATAATTTCTCAGCATATATCGGTAACGACAAATTTGAATCCATTGTGAAATATTCGGACCGGAAAAGTCAATAGCGTTGGCGGCGAGCGCTTATTGAGTCATTTATCCAAACTATAAGCGCAATGATTAATATCCCGGATATTTAGCTGAAGGGGGCCGGCGATGAGAAAGGGAAAAATGGATCACAGTACTAAGGATGTTATTCTGTGAAATATTTGCAATCATTGGACATAGGTGTTGGAGAAGTTATACATCAACTGATCAAGTCTAGGAACTAAGTTAGCTTACAGGGAGTAATAATCCTGTTGTTTATACAAACTGAAACACATTTTACGGATTATAGTCGCAGTATATTCTCCCTGCTGTAAAGTAACAGTTATATTTGGTCACTTGATCAATATTGAAATCTGCAACGTCTAGTGAAGCGCGTCTAACTATTTTAATGGTTCTGTTTTGACAAATCTCAATGCTGCGTCGAAAATTAAGTTATAAATGAAATTGTTAGGACATTATGAATTTTGGACATGATAAAGTAGTATAAAGAGATAATACCTTGTATTTGTACTGTTTTGACAATTCTCAATGCTGTGTGAAAAGAAAATATTGTAAATAAATTTGCTGTTGATGCATTAAGAATTTTGTATGCAATGAAGTAGGTATAGGAGGTGTTCTGTTCAGATAAATGAAACAGTATTCAAGGACATTTAGTTGTTTAGGCAATAAATTTTAGAATTAGTAGGCGGTATCTTGTGGGAATAGCATCGTTCTTCTGAGGATACTATCGGGAGTAGTACCACGACAGCTTCGACTGTTGCGTCGAGTGGCAAGTGATAAATAAAGCGTAATTGAAAGACGGAAACGGCCAATGAGTAAATCTCGTCCGTCAATTTATTTAAATTATTTATTAGTGGCCGGCTATAGACACCCGCCGCGATCGCTTACAGCCGTTCACAGCTCCCGGACGCGGCCAATGCTGCGCAACCACATGCCCGGGGGATATCGAAATCGCATATCAATTTATATTAATGATAATTAAATTAATAAAATAATAATTATCAACATTCATAGTGATTAACATAAATTTGTTGCCATTTGTTTGCACAACGCCATTAATATTATTACTGTGGAAGTTTGTATGTTTTTATATACTATCGTGTTATAAGGGCTTCATTAAAAACTTGATAAACGCATTGTATACTTTTTTTTTCAAAAGAGAACATTATACGCAAAATTCGACTTAGATTATACACAAATAGAATCAGGTTCTTTGAGAAACAGCGGATGAATACTAAGGCAATGTCACATTATCGCCTCTGTAGGAAATCAGACATGTTTACGCAGCATAGCACAGGTAGGTAGACATGCAAGAAAACAGTGTCACGGCAGTAACAAGATTATAGGTACTAATGACAGTGGCAGATAGGTTGGAGTCGCCGTTGTGTCTAGCAATAGTGGGGAGAGTGATGGCGGTTGAATGGAAGTAGGAAGATTTCCTATTTAGCAACTTCTGTATTAGTAGGTACGTAGATTAGCTGGTACACTTTCTTTCTGAAACTATTTTTTCCAATTATAAATGTTTAATTATTGTAACGACTAACATTTGTTTTTAAGTAACTTCAATTTTTATTTTGCCAACCATTATTCTTCTTCGGCTTATAATCCAAGCCGATCCAAGCAGATTTTTATTTTTAGTGATGCTAGAAAGCTGCACATGGTTAAAGTATATATTCTTACGGTATAAATGACACTGAAACCGGAATGCTAGGATGAAATTACGTTGAAACATTATAAATTACTGGGAAATTGGGGGTTTACAGCTTTTTCTCTAATGACTGCAATGAAATGAAGCAAGCATCCATCTTCACCAAGACTCTTCTTCGTTCTGTTAAATTTATTAAAATGAGGTAATATATAAAATGTTATAATGTCATCGATATTGCGTTATCGACACGACCTCATCCAGGATCAGTCGAGTTTGTTAATTTGTGCACACACAACACAATGGATGAGGAAATAATGCGCAGCGTACATACATACAATCAACATACAAATGTACTCGTACAAAGTTTGTAATTGGCCTAATTGGACGAATCTGGACGCTTAATAACTGGCTATTGTCGTTATTCGTACAGTTCAAAGTTTATGACAGACTGATTCATTAGTGCTTGGAAAAAACAACTGTTTGGATGCATATGTCGTATAGTTTGATATGCTTTGCCTTTAATCTAAAACAACTTCAGTTTACATTTGTTAAATGCATAGCACTTCATTAAATTATTTTCCGAAGTTCAGCTGATGAATTATGATATAATATAATAAATTGCGATACTGTGAGGTCATCAACATCAACACCTACTGTAAATATACTGCCTGCCAATAATTACTATGCATCAAATCAATTTAATACACGTGGTATATACGATTATAGTTAGGGTTAGAAAAACACTAATATTGACTTAAAACATTTAAAGCAAATAAACATATTAGTTCACTTAATTATAGAGAGTTATTGAAATTATGTCATTCAGGAGATATTAATAACAAATACTCACAATTTCAAACGAGCACAGATACTGACAACAGCTATTTAATAATGAAATATTTTACCCTTAAGGGCTAACAGCTAGTTGTTAAAAAGAAGGAAGAATCTTAATACTTCACCCTTAAGGGCTAAATAGCAAAGTTTCGAAAAACAGCTAGTCACAAATAAAACGATCATCACCCCAAAATGTCGCCCTTAAGGATTAATAGCCAGTTGCACTGTAGGATTTTCTGTATGTACCTTTATTTAGCGTCTCTCATGAAAATTAATTGCAAGTGATTGGCGAGCAAGCATTGACGTCAGACGGAGTTTTGACTTCAAAAGAAACAATTTATTTCTTTATTTTCATACAATTTTTATTTCTAACCCTCGATTGACTTGATTAATTGGTTTATATATTTTGTCTTACTTATTTTGTTTTCATGTTAGTCAGAACATTATGTTTGGGAATAAAAGAAAACCTTTTCAAAAAATAATGTCGACGCGATAAGTTTTTAAAACTTAATTAAGATTCTGCTTATAAAAGTGTGTGTGTTTTTTTATGATCGAAAACGCAATTGGCACTTGTATTCGCATTAATAATAATATGTGTATAATAGGTTGGGGAAAAAGTCTTTTCGTATTTTTGTATGAAAAGTCAAGACATTTTTTTCACAGTTTATTTACATTTATTTACAATATATATGTACCGTTTTGTTGAATAACTTTCTGCCATTTTGTGGGCAGAGACATTATCCCGTTACTGTAGAAACTTTGGGACTTCTGATCAAAAAAACGGGACAAATAGTTTTGGCAGTCCTCTCTTGAGGTCAACCTTACAGAACCTAAAGAATTCTGCAGAGACCGAAACAGGTGAAAATCTGAAAGCGCAAGGTCAGGGCTATATGGTGGATGCACTAGGACCTCCCAGTCGAACTCTCTTAATTTTTGCTGAGTGGCTAAAGATGTGTGTGGTCTAGCGTTATCGTGATGAAAGACCACACCCTTCCTGTTGATCAATTCCGGCCGTTTTCTCTCGACTGCTTCCTTTAATCTCATCAGTTGCTGGCAGTAAAGATCAGAATCGATGGTTTTGCCGGGCGGTAAAAGCTCATAATAAACAATGCCCTTCCAATCCCACCATACACACAGCATCACCTTATTTCGTGTTAGGCCAGGTTTGGCCACAGTCTGTGAAGCCTGGCCAACTTTCGACCACTACCTTTTTCGCACGTTCTTGTCGTACGTGATCCACTTTTCATCGCCAGTTATCAATCTCTTCAAAAACGGCTCGGTTTCATTACGTCTCAATAATGAATCGCAAATGAGTACACGGTTCATTAAGTTTCTTTGAGTGAGCTCGTGTGGCACCCAAATATCGAGCTTTTTTGTATAACCAGCTTTCTTCAAATGGGTCAAAACTGTTTTGTGGTCAATTCCCAGTTCTTCAGCTACATCGTAACTACTAATATGCCGATCTTGCTCCACTCTTTCAAAAATGGCGTCCATTTTATTCGTAACAGGGCGACCAGAGCGAGGTGCATCTTTAACATCAAAATTCCCGGACTGAAAACGTTTGAACCAAATTTGTGCTACTCTTACTGACACTGCATCAGGTCCATAAACATCACAAAATTTTTTCACTGCTTGAGTTGCATTTTTGCCTTTTTTATAATAAAATTTTAAAATGTATCGAATTTCTTCATTAGATTCACTCATTTTTACGGAGAGAAAAACAAATGAAAAATAGCGGGAAATAACTTTTTTTTATTTTTTTCTTTTCTTTATAATGGAACCTTTTTAATGTTACCAAAACCAGCCAGACACAAATAGTACAGTCAAAAAATTTTTATAATAAGTTTATACCTACGTTATGCGAAAAGACTTTTTCCCCAACCTAATATATAAGCTTCGGATATCTCACACATCGTCATATAACCATTAAACTAAGTAGAACTAATGGTTAAATGGAGGATTAAAAACTCAGTGGCAGAGTAAAAAAAACAGTTACATATCCATTAATAATTAAAACTCAGCCATATCTGGTAGTCTAGAACACAACCAGGAAAAATGCTAGGATAATGATGCTGACTTACCCGTTTATATCAGTGACGGACCAGAAGTGCTTGAGCACCGCCTTAGCCAGCAGGTACCAGATCTGAGTCCACACCCACGTCGACTTATCGATGGAGGACGAGAGGAAGTCCTTCGTCTCATCATCGGGGTCCAGCTGCACGAACTTCTCCCGAAGCTCTTCATCTAACAGGCTGCTGTCCACTCTGTACCACTACAACAACAGAAAAGCTTTTAAGTGACATCCTGTGGTGTCCGACAGTGTGCTGAGTGGACACCGTTTCAGTACATGGTTTAATGTTGTACTTTGCTTGTGTAAATTTAATCGTTGCTTTTTCTGTGTACTTAATTACTATGTTTATTGAATACTGAATACTACTGAATAAATTTATTTTCTTTCTTTCTTTAAGTAATGAATTGTGTAGACATGTGTTGTATAGACAAATTGATGAAATGTGTCCAGAACGAAATATTTAGAATTGTGTGTTTTAAAAGATATAGGATGGGTCCAACTTATAACTACTTGTACTTAGCTTGTATGATCCTACCAAATGTTAGGAGTCTAAGCGAGCCTCGCCTGTCGATTTTAGGACGAGGCTGTGGCAAATATAAAAGTTACCAATAAGCAGCAATAGGCTCGCCACCTATTGCGTGGGACCAAAACAAAATTGGTAAAACGTGGGCTTATAATATTTTTCCGACTGCCCCTTCGGCAAAATAGGCGTGATTGTAGGACCCAACTAATGTTTTCAAACTAAAAAAAGGTTTTTCAAAATAATTTTAGTTTGAAATCATTGAACTTATATAGAAATGTTATAAGGAAAGAAAATTGATAATATCACACAATTATTTCCTAATTAACTCTACCATTTGAGATCAGTACCCGCTTCCAAAGTTATGAGTTCGATTTCCATGCAGATCATATATTTGTGTGAATAATATGCATTTACAAAAGAAAATATCATAATGTGTTTGTTTATCTGTTGCTTAGTACGTATAATCCAAAGTTAATCGATGCAGGTGGGTTTCGCAGACGAGACAAATCAAAGGAGTGAATGTGGAGCCACTTCACAGATCATGGCTCACCTAATCGCATGTACACTGTGCCCTGAAACATGCTCGCGGAAGCACCTGATGGCCGCTTCCACCCGTGCTATTGCTGTGGCAACATATTGGGCTGACAAAGTATAGCTCTGGCGAACATAACAGTGCCCGATAAGCGGCAACAGGCTTGCCACCTATTACGTGGGACCAACTATGTAAATGGCGAAGTGTGGGCGTATAAAATACCTACCTACCCCTTAGGGGAAACAGGCGTGGATGTATGTATGTCTGTAAATATAGACCAATTCTAACTGTCTTGTCATCGACTTGAAAGGATAAGTATGAGTTTTGCATACTAATCCTAACTAAGCAGAAATTTTACTTTGGGTGAGATGAGATGAGAGACGCTGTGTAAGATGTCCAAGAATATTTCAGACTAAATCAAAAGTCTTACAAACTCGTAGAGGACATATCGTCTGTTTGGTCAGGTAGGTACATAATTATTATCAAGGAGCATACTCTTATGTTTGTCCTCTATTCACG
Source organism: Musotima nitidalis (assembly GCA_949126915.1). Lineage (NCBI taxonomy): Eukaryota > Metazoa > Arthropoda > Insecta > Lepidoptera > Crambidae > Musotima > Musotima nitidalis. Next base: position 7,512,081 of record OX421429.1, read on the forward strand.
CTACACTGAATATTTTTTGCATAGTATATGTGATGGTCACATCTCACGGTATATCGACAAAAGATGGACTATCGAAACTACAAGATGGGTCGGACCACCATCGGGAAAAAGAAACGCAGGAAGACCAGTAAAACGGTGGGCTGATGACATTATACAAATAGCAGGAAAAGATTGGATGCAAAAGGGGAAAAATAGAGAGCTGTGGAAGGAAGTGGAGGAGGCCGCTACCCAAATAGGGGTCCATATCTCAAACTCAGCAACAAAATAACACTCATACTAACCTTATTATAAGTGAAAATACTAACTATAACTAACAACTTTTTTAAGTGTAATTGCATAATGAGATGTGGAATAAATGGCTTTATTATTATTATTATTATTATTATATGTGATGGAATGACTGGAGTGACTAAGGTTAGCTCAGGTGAAGTGAAAGTAGGTCAACAAAATAGGCTACATATGTTATGATATTTAAAAATCACATTTCGCAATATTACTTATTGCTCGTTGTTGTGTTGTTGGAATAAAGGACGTATTACATTATGATAAGGACTTTATAGCATTAGTTCAGCACGCAGTAGGTGTGCTCAGAACTTCGCGATAGTAGGTTGTCAAAAACGAGAACCGATGTTAAGCAGAGATCAGTTCTTGGATGGATGATCATTTGTGTGGCATTTAATGATGGTGATGAGCTATTTTAATAAAATAGAATAAGGCAATGCAACTTTCTTAGACTTTTAAATTGTAGACTAAGTGTTTTATGTAATAAAATATTGAACTTGGTAGAACAAGTTCATTTATAAACGCGTATTTTTTGTTATAATTCTAATCGTTTAATCTACCTCTAAAAATAATCATCAGATTTGCAACAATTTGTTATGTGAACGCATCTATTTAGATTAATTAATTAAACTAATTATTTAATTATACACATTTATTTCAAACAAAAATAATTTCAAAATAAATATTTAGATATTACATTACAATATTATCTAAATATCAGTCTAGTGTTTCGGTGAATAATACAAAAAACTTCCTTCAGTTTTGAAGTTTGGAAAAACGAATTGGCATCAGGGCATTTACATAATGCTAAAATAAACCATATAAGTCTGCTGTGTAATTAGATTAAGGGTGTCTTGCACATCGGTCACTAATCCTGATTAGGGCTAAATCTATTTCAAACATCGTTCTATCCGTCTAAACTTTCAAACAAATGACCGAAATGCAATGACATTTTTAATCAAGTTTAGCCTAAATCAAATTTAGAACTGTTGTGCATGCCGCTCGACACTCTTAGTAATGCATGATACAGATGCAATAATGGTAGCTGAAGCGGAAGAAAGCAAATATTACTTTTGTAGTAGGTTTTTAGTAGTTCCTCTGATTTACTTAGCTACTTATGTTACTTATATCGTAAATCTTAACAGTTTTCTCTGATTAGCGTTTCATATTTCGATAATATAGATGGACATATATATGTAAAGTTAGTAAATAGCTTATTGCAATCAGACCTTACCTACCATTTCAGTTGTTAAAGAAATGCATAACGACGAAAACAGACAATTGCAATTTAATTTAGACGCAATCGCGATAATACACCGCATCTTAGTGACGTGATTAAGAAAAGGCGCGTTTTTCTTGTGACACAAACGTAAATTGATGTTTAACAACCTCGGGCACCGTGTTCCTAATGAAACATCATAAAAAAGAGTAATCGAGTGCAAATAAGAGAGGAGTATGAAAGGAACGCGTATCTCGTCACCCGTTGTGTGTTTAAGCCAACCGCCGCCGTCTACAAAGACCCGGCCGATGTTAATTTCACGCTGCCTTGAATTAACATTTCTTTACGCCACACCATAATGACGAATTAAAAAAAGTTCTCGCCTCTACATGCCGTAATGACGAGCGGTGGCTGGACGCAAGCTCATCAGCCAGACTTAATTAATACTCGATGTGTCTTTATATTCAAAAGACCCAACCGAGCCTCTGATATAAAAAAAAAAAACAATCGATGCGGCGGCGTATGCAAAGAAGGGTTCTGGAGATTTTTTACTACAGTTACGCAACCATTTTGTTCTAGGAGAATATTTTTTTTCGCCATAAATGTTAATCGTAGGAATTTATTTCCTTCCTTAATAACATACTTAAAATACGTAAACGTGACTTTCGAGATCTCTAGCTTGACGTAATATGCTAGAGATTCTATAAATAGTAACCAGGTAGTTTATGTATAAATATTGTGTAGTTTACAAAATTTATTTTCAACGAGTTAGTATTTTCAATGTAATTTTCACTTTAGTGCCACGATCCACTTTTGATAATAAACAGTTTTTATATTAAATGTTATTTAAATAGTCCTAATACTATCAATGTAAAACTTCAGGGGGCTTATTACAAAATAAGATCTAAAGTTAAACCAGGTTTAAAACTAGTGCTGTCACTTTTATTTAATAATATTAAGACAGTGACATTAAGTGATTATTATATTCGTAATTGCTTTAATACTAAAGCATGCCTTGAGATTGCTACTGTTTCAAGTAGCGCACATGAACTAATTAATAAAGGGTTTTGTATTTGAAGCTACGGACCCCAAATAATTGTCTAAAACCGGTAGTTTAAACAATCGTCACGGCAAATCTAATAACCATTGGTATTGTATTAGCCTACGTCGGCACATCGGGTTCGATCTTGAGGATTCATATCATGTGACAGACTTTTTGTAGAGTCATCGGCCTAACAAACCTTATTGAAGCCACTAGAACTGAGAGGCTCGTGTTCAGTAGTGGGACGTTAATGGGCTGATATGATGATTCATCTGTGATTTTGTCTAATTTCCTGAGTAAGTGTAAGTGTATTCAACAAAACAGCTATGCCAATTAAATTTGAGTAGCCTAATAGAGGTATAATATTTACACAATAATATTTCAGTAGTTTTTAGAAAAACTAGGCTAAGCTTATATTAAATTTGTTTGTTCACCAGTCATAGACGCGACACATTTAACAAGCCACTAATATTTTTGAGGTCGAATATTAAACAGCAATAATTCAATAGTCAAAATAAATTGTGATAGATCACCATAGTTAAACAATACAGGAAGCCAAATTTTATAAAAAAACAAATCACTTAGAAATGATAATGTTATGATAATCTTAGGTACTGTAATCTGCTTTTCGACAAGTTGTTTTTTAACGAAAGAGGTCGCGAGGTGAATAAATCGTCTTCTCTTCACTATTCAGACTAAACGTATCAAACCTCATAAAAAAATCAATATCTAGAACATATTTTACGACGAATCCGCAAAAAGTATCGTAAAAACCGAAGGAAATAAATATTTATTACCGAATACTGATAGCGAATCACGTTGGTGATTATGCAATGCGCCGTCTTTCCATTTAAAATAGCCTGCATCCGAAGTACGGTATTCGACAAGGCGAATTCTCTAGACAGAATACAAATCGTGGAAAATTTCTGAATGTCGACCTCTTCGATGACATTCACAAGTTTAACAGTTGATTGAATTAAATCAGGACCTTAGGCAAATAAGAACAAAACTCTCACACATGACTGTACCTCCTATACGCCAGTATGCAGCTTATAAAGCTCTGATTTTTTTAAATTAAGAAGAAGTTACCTTAAAAAACTAAAGTTATTAAGATTACATTATTTCACGAGTACTCTACCCACAAGCTTGAGTGTTGGAATTATTTATTTTGTAAAAGAATAACGTAAGAGGCTTCACGGAACCCAGTGATACGAATTTAAGCCAAAGTTGTTGTTTTCAATGACGTAGACTGAGGATACTCTATTATGTTTATTTATGTGAATCATGTTTAGGATTCATTTTCAGCTCGTGTAAAGTTTGATTTGCATGAATAACAATTTCTTTATTTTAAAAATCTACCTGTTTAAGAAAGACAAATCGTGAATGATTTATTCAGCCATTGTTATCGAGGCCAAATGGATTCGTGCGTATTTTTTTGCTCTATGTGGGTTATCGTTTTTCGAACCATCGCCATCCGTCTGAATGATAAAGCGTCAATTCCACCACCGTAAACGTTTCGCTCTTGTCATTCGGTCAGTCATAGCGATTGAATGGGTTCATTATGTGCCGTTGACTCGTTAGCGCGCAGGTCAGGAAGGTGCATCCATGGAACGAATGGAGGGATGCAGGTCCTTTATCCGGAGGTCGTTCGCCCCGAGCTAATGAATCAAACCTCTTAGTGTGAGCATATTGTCAATACGGAGCGAAATATTAACATTGAACTCGCTGCGGCGCACAATGCCAGATTAATTCCCATTTAAATGTGTGAAATAAATGGTGGACACTCGGACAGCGACGTATAAAAGGCTGGTCTCGAATGATGTTCTGCATTCAAGCTTTTCTCGTGGCAGCTGCGAATAGGTCGCGTCGAAAACCAGCGTTGTACAATTTGTCGTGATGTCCTTTATGCTTCAATCTTTCGCTATAATGTAAAGACTGATGATACGAAACACTAGTTCACGTTGTATTGCAAATTTGTGACGTGAGTCAATTTTGTAGAAAGGTTTTAAGGTAACATATGAATGAACTAGTTAACCGTCAGGAAGGCTCCAGTAAGTATAAAAGATAGTGTGCCCGGGCTAAGTGGCGCATGGGCTCCGCCCGGCTCCCGTGGGATTTGCCGGTAAGCGGCTAGGAGCTTGTTTGCCGGGCGCTCCATTAAAATGGGATCAGCCGGGATGCAGATCGCCTGGACGTAGCGAGCTAGACGGGATATTTGTACGAATTAAATAACTTCGTTTTATAACTCCCTTTTGCATTTTACCATATTTCATATATCAGTCGTGTAAAGTATAAATTATTATTTATACTACCAAAACCTCGAAGGAGTTATTTTATTGAATATAAGTATAACATATTTTTTTGTACACGTTTTTTTTTGTGTTTGTTTTCTGTTGGCATTATTATGCCTTTGAAACTATATGAATAAATATACCTAATTGTGTGGACCAAAAAAATAATTTTATTCTTTATTCTTCTTTACATGTAATATATCTATTGTTGGAGAAACCATTTGTATGTTTAACAAGATAGTGTATAGTTAAGTTTCTACAGTAGCCCGCGGCTTAGCGTGGTCCGACCAATTGACTCGGTGTCTTGGCGACAGTACGCAGTATATAAACTGTATTAATAGCCCAGAGCCAAGATATACGAGTGTGATTGTAATAGCCTCAATTAATATCTAACACATAAATTATAGCAGCAAACAATTGATTTCGATTAACACTCGACAAAGCTTCTAAACAATAAAACAGTATATCAGAAGTGAATTAACTATACATTGAAGATTTGTATGAATTTGATGTAATGGAAAACATAGAGTTAAAGATGTTATTTATTTTTGGAATTAAAATACAATACTTCGTATTATTACATGGTATTAAAAGTAATAAACATTTAAGTGTTTACCTATCAAGGGTTTTGATCTATAACACCAGACACAATTGAAATACTATAGTTTCATGTATCCCAGGAGTCGTCCGCTACCTTACAGGTTAACAAAGAAACGATACCACCTTAAAATTTTTATTTCTGTTTTTGGCAATATAAAATTAACACATTCATTACTAACATTTATGAGACAAATATTGTTTCTATAAATAATGGGCATAGGGTCTGAAATTGAGAATTGTTATTAAAAGTAATTCTTGAACGAATTTGCGAATATAATTTTGTCTGTTTTTAATTATAATTAAAAACTGAAGTCTAAAAGACCATTGAGATGTTACGAGTACGACTCTGCCCATTCTTGCAATAAAGTTAATGTTTTGTTAACATTGTTATTTACATTATTTATTATTATTACAAGAATTTTAAAAATGTTGTTTTTTTTCTTCTTATTAACATGTTTTTGTTTTTGAATGTTTAATGATTTTGGTAGCAGCTTTAATGCATCTTAAACTTATATCAAATTAACAGTTATAAAAACCGGCCAAGTGCGTGTCGGGCCACGCGCAATATAGGGTTCCGTAGTCACCCTTTGCCATAATGTCGCTATATGAACAGGTTCAGCTATTCCCCGATAGATATCACTACTAACGGTATGAATGAAATTTTAATACAAAAATTTATTTGATTGTCGTCCATTACTCGAAAACCAGTAAAGCCTACTTAGCCGTGATAGTTTTCCTTTTAACTTCATTATATATACTACTATTGTGAATTTTTTCAGCCACTCTGAAAGTACCGTTTACCTGGTGGGGGGGGCGGATACTGAACTCTATCAATTTTTTCCACTTTAAAGCTTAATGTTTCGAAAACGGATCCCTAAATCGAAAAATGGTTTTAAGAAACTCGTATTACTTTTGAAAGACCTTTCTAACGATACCCAACATGATAAGATAGACTCGAGAAAAAAAAATCATTCCTACTTTACGTGTAGGGGAGGTACGTTACAAAACAATATTTTTAAAAATTTTATTCTACAGGTTTGTCGACGTGATTAATATGTATACCCACACCAATTTTCAGCTGTCTAATGTTAATAGTCTCTGCGCTAACCCGCGGACGGACGGACGGACGGACGGACGGACATGGCGAAACTATAAGGGTTCCTTGTTTACTACGGAACCCTAAAAAGTAACAATGTGTCTGACATACAAATTTATATTGTAAACGATTTCGCTTGTTTGTTTGTCTGTTTTTGTGTAACCTTTTTATGCTAAACTAAAGATGAAATTTAGTATGAAAATAGTTTGAGTATCTGGAAAGATTATAGAATAGTTTTTTTTTTTGAAAATCATGAGCAGATTATCAATCATTTCTCAAATATCATTTTAAAACTCATTAAAGTTAAATAACATATTTATGTTTTTAAGTTTGGCTCAATAAACCTCTTCTTATGAACGTTACTTCAAACTAACGCAACTATTTACTGCGGGGTGGCGCTTGAGTAGACATGAATAGGGCAAGAACTTTGATAACTTTTATCCTTCCGCCATTACTTAATATTGAACACAGTAAAGATTTAGGATTGTACGACTGGTTGTGTTCTGCAGTCACTAATTAAAAAAAAAGAAAATTGACACATCTTAATAAGACGAAATATCAATTACTACTTAATAAACATAGTAAATATGGCAGCACATAATTATGGACTGATTTTAAATACTTGACATATAGAAATAACTAATAAGATTTTTCTATATAGAAAAACCTAGTAAAAGCTCAGGTTGTTTTTATCCCGCAAAAATAAGACAAATATATTCTGAATGTTGTTCTATAACCGTTCTTAACAATGGCTGCACGCGAATTTTTATTCTCAAAATCTCAATAGAAATAATTGTCAAAAAAATTAAGCTCACGATTACATAATCAGGGAAGCATTTAATTAAATTGTACTTTAGACTTAGATGTATAGATATTACACTGTAGGAGACAGTATTAATAACAAATTATATGCAACTTAATGTTTAGTACCCACACTAAAAATAAATCACTTACTTATTACCAATAAACGTACTCTATTTATTCGGCCTGAATCTATTTCTTTACATCTGGCAGGACGCGGTCATTATGATAATCAAATTAAAACAAAAAGACGTGTGGCACTCGGATATTGCCGCGGTAAGGCAATAGCATTTTTTATCAACTTATGCTATTATAATTATTTATTTGTTTTATTTATGCCGTATTTTTTCTAAGCAAAACTTGAAACTCTGAACAGGCATGAGTCACCAGATTGCGGGGCAAAGAAGGGGATTATGCATGTGCAGTAACGCCGATACAACCAATGCCACCTAAAGGCGGGTTGCTGAACTAAAGAGACAAGCGTGATTTTTCAAAAAGTCATTAAAAGTTCTGCTATTTATCGATAGATGGATATATCACCGCTGTGCCGGTCGGAGTGGGGGTGGGGGGTAGGGGGTAGGGGATGTTAGGTATTTTTCGTTACGGAATTTCTGGATTCGGTCTCCACGCTCAAGGCCCGCGATAGAAGCTATGCAATATATACATATTTTATGTAAACATTTTCGTATTTTAGTACTTCTCTGTCGAGTCTTTACCACCAAGCTGTTCTATGGCGTCACGAGCGGCCCGGGGCCACCGTTGCGTAATTGTTTTAAACTCGTCTTTTAATTGTTCTATCGGGGGATGCGATTTATGGTCCGACGTGATCGCAGCCATAACGCCATTCACATTCATTTGCACTATTATTTCCGCGTCGCCGCGCCATGGGAATGCACCGCCTACAATTTTAATCAAAGATCATTCCGTTCGAGTTGTGCGTTGGGCAATAAAATTAACATTTAGTATTGAATCTATCGTTTTTATGACACGGACCTCTCCTTGCAAATTTCAAATGTTTTCTGTTCTTACTTTCTATGATTTTATCGAGACGTTTGAGTGTTGATTGAGTAAGGACGGGTGGGTGTATTATATTCTTACGACACGACTAAAAGACGTAAAGTCTAGCTAGATAAATATACTCTTAATGACATGAATTTTCTGTAGCTCAAGCAAGTAAAGTCTGACTAATGAGTACGGGCCTTCTCCAGTTCCGCCATGCGGACGCAGTGGCAGAAGTGTGGCAGCCGCCTAATAAGGCTTCTAACATGGCTTGACTGTCCTAACTGTATCTGAGACACGTCTGCGCTCGATATAGGATAAATTTTGACTTTGACTTTGATATGCCCCAAAACCATTATTTTTATCCCATAAAAATAACCTACATTGAACAAAGGTTTTATTTATATTCCATACATTTAATGCATTTACTCAGTGTATCTTATACGTTAGATAAGCATAAATAAATAATGAATGAATATTTTCTGACAAACTCACCGATTATTTAGCTTCAAGATAAATATCATTGAGAACTTGTGTTATGGATACTAAATAACGGATAAACATACATGAATACTTTTTTTTGTAAATATATACTTAAAATACATAAAAAAAACACCCAGACCAGAACAAATAGTCATCTTCATGCACACAAAGATTTGTCCTGTGTGGAAATCGAACCTACAATCTTAGGAACGGAGTGTGGGTATACTCGCCACCACGCCATATTAGTCGTCAAAGAATAAATGCTTTGCAAAATCTTTTGCTACCATCAACTTACTTTTTCAATTGAAAAATGTCCAAACTGGTATGAAAGAATGCAAATCACGTGGTATATGAGACAAAACGTCATACACAACGTAGGCACGCGTTCGAAAGATTTACGAGTGTATTTAAACTGGTTTTACATTAACCGAGCGACCGATTTGATCGTAAACCGGCCGTTACGTCTCTGCCGCGGGAAGACACAGAGATAAGAAAAACTGAGAAGTAACGCGGATAAACGACACAGCAATACTTGTCTTTGAACTGTACCTAATTGTTTCGTATGACATGGAAACTTTTTCTAATAGCAAATACAATTTTGAAAGTTAACTTCAAACCTTTTGACATAGCAAACAAATGTATGATAAGTATAAATAAAAAAAGTCAGAAAGTTTAAAAAACTGATATGAAAAATAAATTCGGGGACATGAAAAATATGCTATTGAGCTTTTGAGTTTATGATAGGTTTATTGTCAAAGACTTCAAAATCAGGTGTGGTAATGGATAATTTGCAGTATAGAGTCCTGTAATATCGGATGGATCAGCTTTTGCCGTAAAGTGGAGAAAGGCAAAGACTAAGTAAGTAAGTCACAAACCCCTAATTGAAAAAACAGCAATTTCTATGAAAACACAAAGAATTTTTCTTTTTAAGTTTCATAAGAAGTGACATGTTTATCCGCATTTTGTACTTCATTTTGAAATAAAATATATGGAAGTGAACCCAATAGAATTTAAAGATAGATTCAGAAGAATTAGTCTCTGTTTGTCATCAACAACATATAAGGAATGTTGAGGCAATGCCATTGGATGTTTTAAATAATAACTGGTTGCGAAAAGATCCCTGCAGCGTCGGAGACATACGCGGCTGCCACCCAGGCGGCTTAAATTAACTCCAGGTTAACCGAGGGTCACTTCTGTTGTGACGTGGCCGCATCATTGCCTGTTTTAAGACTACTTATTTTAACGCATTACTAAGAATTGCACTTCAAACCAGGTGTGAATAACGTAGAAGATGCAAATTGTATTAGCGTTAAAAGCGAAGGTAAGCTTAACGTTTAGGTTTTAGAAGAAAATGAATTACTTAAAATGCGATTACTAAGTATGAGTGTTGTTATATAGCAAATAATATAATAAAATCTATGGCGAGCATTACCTTAAGAGTTTAACGATAGATTTTTTTTTTATAATGTATCTAATCCAACAATGCCTCACATAAATATTTTCTACATTTCAACAGTAAATTCTGGAAAAGTTATACAAACGTCAAACATCAAATTACAAAATGCTACACTACATTGTATAAATATTTTGAAAGCATGGACTTAACTACCTTTTCATCTTTTAAATGCTTTGAAACCTTTGACAATACTCTCGTTTTTAACAATGGTATTGTTGAGAGCCTTCGACAAAGCATTGTCGGAGTGCTGGATTTGTGATTCAAGACTTTATTAGCGTCTAGTCTGACTTGATCTACAGCTATTATAGTTGTATGCCCGTAACCATTGTGCTCACGAGTAACTGAAATTATAACTTCATTACTAATTTTAAATATTGCTCAGCATTGGAGTGCTGATTACACAAGAAAAAGTGAAAGGCGAATGAAATTATCTTCCAAAAGTGACAATACATTATTCGGGACGCCTCAAAATTTGGCCGTCAAAAGCCAATCGACCGGCGTCTGTTGATTGAATTGATTGAAAAAGAAATGGCGAGGGGGAAGGCGCGTCGAGTCGCGAGCGGTATTTTTATGGGCTGTACGGGGCTCTGAACGCGCTGGCGACACATTCCCGTCGCGGCTGCGTTTTTGCTGCGCCAACTTTCATTAGACCCGCGTCGTCCGAAGCGTTTCCTTTTAATAAATGAGTTATGCGTTTATATCCAAGATGGCCGCCGCATTATCTCCTGAGGTGTTGAGAATGTTATGATAGCCATGAGCCTCGCTTGTTGGATGCCTCTAAACATTGTTTCTTTTAAGCTTCGGTAATGCGACTGAGTGGGAAATGTTCCTTTGTGTCGCTACATTAAATTAGAAAAGCGTATGCAAGTTCGACAATTTAGAAGATAACCCATCCATGGGTTATATAAATTATGTGACTGCTATCAGACAATCAACTTTCCAGACTTTTTAGAAATTCACTTCCACATTTGTATGCCATTTAATCTCCGAGTACCATCTTCCAAACCGAATGGTAATTCCCTGGAGGAATAAGTTGACATGAGGTTGTCAGCATGGAATTCATCAAAAACGGCACAGGTATTTTATTTCCACGTTCGGCAGGCACGTACTGCTTTTTGTCGACTGTAAACGTCCTCCAAGCTCGCAGTTGTCAACTTTCGTTGTATTTATTTACTCATTCATACATTTCTTGTTAGTCTGACTTAGTGCGTTTACAAGTTTCAGCCTCCTCTATCATTTGCCATTTCTTAAGGTTTCTTTACCAATTATTATTTAACTCTAAGATTAGTAAGCAAAGTAAAAATTCCATAAGGTTAAGAATTGTTATTTCTGTTCGAACATTTAAACGCCAAAGCTAAGATAACTTCTCCAGATTGGTTTATTTTTAATCGAGATTTATATTCGGTGCCTCTTAGGAAATAAAATAATCACGGCGGCGTCCATTTGCATACAATGGTAAAATAATTTTACGCGCGTTTCGCCGCGCTTAATTCTACTTTTTTTCGGCCTCCCGCGTCCTATCTACGAATCAAACGAACTGCTCGCCGCGTGCCCATTTAAGTGTTAACATTTTTTAGAGGTCTTTCGAACGGTTATTTACGAATTGAATATTTATTTTTGAAAGAATCGAGCTGTCAATGGCCCTATAAACGAGCGTCTGAGTTTTGTTATCGAAAACCTGTACCGTGTGCAATCATTATAAAGTTGGTAGCGTGTAAAAATGCTCCGGGAGTAGTTAGCGGTCATAAAATGCATTACCCCGCAGCGTCTGGGGAAGCAGACTGCGTGGCGATGGCGAGTTCCACTTTGCTTCCCACCGGTCTGGGTCGCGCGGCGGCATGGCGAGGCGCCGGCTGCGAGGGACTTATACGACACTCTAATGTCTTGTGCGTAACTAAACATGCACAATGCTTATATAACTAGATGCAACTAAGTGTATTTACATTCATGTTATTGGTTATAGACTTTATATTAAAGCTGTAGTCATGGCAACGTTTTAGTTCTGAGTATTCTAAATGAAGTATTTGGGTTTAATTGCAAATCAAACTAAGGTTCTTATGGCACCTGAGATTTTTCCGGTTATAGAAGTTCAAATCAATTTTGATTATTAGTTAGTTTCATGTCAGTCGTTTATTGCACACGACGCCTATGAAAAGTTTCACTAAGGAGGGGAACTATAAGATGTCCGAGCTTACAAAGAAGTGATGAGGTTAAAAAGGTTCAACGTGGTCGCATTAGCGGCGGGTGGTGTCTTGTGCAGTGGGGCAGACTGCGTGGCGAGGCGAGGCGACATACGCGCGGCGCCCGGCTCCCGGCCCCTTCTCGCAGAGTAAGTGTCCAACAACACTACTCATCTATATCGTACGTACTATTCGGGTCAGACAAAACAAACACATAGTCAGAAATGTAGGCATATATAATATTGATGCCGGGATGTACGATCTAGCGGCTAAATGGATTGTAATGTAACCGAAAGTAAATCAGATTTGAATAATGCCCGTCCCACTATTTACATTCAACGCAAACATCAGCCGTCATAAATTCAGCACAAAAGTGCGAGCGACGGCCGACTAGCAACAAAGGAGCATGACTTTTCCCGCAAAAAGATGATCCTTAATCTGATTAAATCTCCATCGCGCCGGACGTCGGACCGTGAAAGATTAATGAATATTTGTGCGAGGATTCCTGGCGTTGGGTTGGCACGTAGCGCTGTCATAATCATATTAGCTGCGACCGGTCGTCTAGGCACGCACGACGCGTCGCCGCTGCGTTCGGCGTCAGGGACTTTCGTGTCGCTCGACGCTGCGTCGCACCTTCCGTATGCTACACATTTTACGACGTGTCCGAATGAGAGATGACTTTATGTGCTATCCGTGTCCCTACGGCTAAGCTACCTGTACTATCTGAATATTTACTAATCTTCTCTTTGCTAAGACTCCAAATATAATTTTGACATATTTTGGCTTCAATATTTTCTTATTACCCAGAGCACATTAATTATACCAAGTCCAAAGAACAGTTTATCATTGACTCTCTTTCGGTTAGGTACTTAAATATGAAGACCATATAAATTGTCTTTTAAAAATGTTTGTGTGTCCATATACGACTGTGAAATACAGACGATTGAGGCCTATTATAATATGATAATAACAGGCCCATTACCAACGCCGGGGTACAAAGTAATACTCATTTTAATTTTTAATCCAGCTCTATGTACATAAAGTAGCGATTACAGACATGGCGTCGAGGTACAGGAGATACACAACGCGTTAATATAAGTGTTTTCATCGTATGAATTAAACATTGGATTCTGCTCAGACCCTTTATCTTAACTCGGATGGGTGCATCGGACGCATTATACCACGGTCTGAGCTAGATTTTTATTACCCAATGGAAAAACTTCTGGCTGCCTAAGCAATGGAATTAATGGTCAATTAATTATTGTTTACGTTCTTATGCTGAACTAAGCGAATGACATTAGACATGACAATATAATGAATTCCGAGAATGATCATATTGCAATCCTTTTTAATAAAATAATTAAGAAACAGCAAGTGGAGTTGTTACTGTAAATCGTTAAATTGGTTTTTATGATGACAGTGATATCTACGATTTTATATAGCAAGTCATTGGTGATTCGAGGAATATATAAGGACATATTAGCTTACTGAAAGTCAACTTAGCATTGAAAGAGTATTCAGAAGTGTAATATTTTGGAGCGTTATGAATAAGTCACACCTGCAGTCATTATCGGAGCGAGTGTTCCTGTGAAACTCGCAAATGGCACTATCGTATTTCGAGTGTGCTCAATAAACACAATCGTAAAAGAATCAATTGTAAGGCCCGAAAGAAATTAAACGTGAGAATGTATTGTTTCATATGAGCGTGAACAAAACGAAAATTGTTGTTTGCGTTAACCAGCTCTCAGCTCGTTTGCGACCTGCTTTCGAGGACATAAAGCGCGTTAAATAAAACTTTTATTTATGGCTACAAACACAAAATTGAAAAAGCACACCTCATGCGCTGGCCGCAATCAAACTTTGGCGAGAATTAATTTCTTGAGCACTTTTATGCCTTACCGTTTTGATTATGTACAAAGGTGTAAGTTAAAAGAGTTTTATTGAAAACCAAATATTCATAATAACATTTTAGAAATTACTCTTTTCCAATACTTGCATCATTTAGGTTATTGTAAAAGAGAAAGGATAATAATACTGAACAATCAACCAAAACCACATTGGCGTGCCGAAAAATATTACTTTTACTATTAATAGGAACAAACAATAAATAATTGTGCAATCAATCTGAACCACCAAGAATAACCTAAATATTATGGTGTTTGCGGTGAGCAATCTACCAACGGCTACAACACGACTGAGAAAGGTAATTAATTATTTGATACATCCTGCGGCTCGCTGCAATAAAGTCGACTCATTAATGATTCACACGAGCAAACAAAGAACGCGTGCACTGCTCACATTATCCGCCATAAGACATCATAAACGGGGAAACCATCATCTGGGCTTATAAAAAATTCATGCTCATCTCACATTTCGGCGCCCCTCTTAATTTCGCGTAAAGGTTCTTCTTGGTTCGTGTAAAAACTTCGGGTGTCTTTTTATGACTTTTACTGCGGTATAATTGGGGAGGGGCGAGATCTCGCGTCCCCGAGGTGACATAAATACACCCCCCAGGTCCTCGCTTCCAACTACCCCCTGTTTAATCTCATGTAAGACTATACGCCGCGCCGAGGAAGTAGTTCGTATTAAAACCAAGTTTCCCAACAAGCCACCGATTCATACATATTCAAACGTCTCATACGTTAAGAACCTCTTCAAAAACTAATATTGGCAGGTTTTGTACTCTTGTTCGGGGCACGGGTTGATGTACGACACGTGTAGGTAGGTGCAAAAGTACCCTGTATCACTATCAGCGCGGGTCCCAAGTGGGTGCGTCGCAAATGGCTTTTGTGTGTTACTTTGCGGGTTTCGCTGCAGTGATCTCACGTTACCGATTCACCTTTAAGGTTTCATAAATGAGCGAGAAAGCATATTTATTTGAAACTATTGTAACATTATGTTCTAAAATCTAAAATTATTCATGGATATGAGTGCCTTAGTAGAAATTTTATTTCCTATATAATTCCAATGCAATACGAAGATGCACCACAAGGTGTATAAAAGAAAAGTAAAGTAGGTATCGAAGAATCGGCAAATACGATTTCAATTTTAGAGGCAGCAGAGATGCGCCGAGGTGGCGCGGCGAGGCGGGTAGTCGCGTGCATGTATGTATTTATTTGCAAATTTCGAATAGCTTTCAATATGTAGAGGCGCTGTGACTCCCGCCTGTCGATCCACTCCAATATCGTTCCTTGTGAGACGTCACACGGCGGCGGTGTTCCCGGCGACGCCGATTGACTCACGGGAGCCTCGCCACCTCCTGGCGCTACATGATAGATGAGACACAAAAAACATATTCGTAATTGAGATTTCTATTACGCAAATTGAAAGCTAGGTTTTGTTTGTTTAATATAACGTGAGTGGAGCGGCGCACTATCGCGTTTCGGAAGCGGCCACGGACGTCAATTTGTATATTGTCATTATTAGAGTTGACGCGGAAAATTTGGGCACGTTCATCCATCATGGTGTGACGGGCGGTCGGTCCGATATCGCGCCTAATACGTATTGATTTCCCACTTAGAGTTTTTCTTGGGAATCGTTGAGCTCCACCCTTCCGCCGACCGAAGGCCTAACGAGCTGTTTGTCCTCGAATGGGGCAAATGTCGCCTCACACTGCAATTATGTCACCACCAGTACGGGCGGTAAATATTCCAAATATAACAACTGGTATCTTAACAAAAAAAATAAGTATGTTAACACGTCTTTAATAATATACTTTCTGACTACCGCAATGAAGAAGTAAAATTAAAGTAATATAGGTAATCAAATTTAAACAATAATAACAGAGAAGTATTGTTTAAACGACTCAAGCACATAATTAGACACCCGTTTTCATTTAAGTAGTATATTATATCCTTACTGAAATAACTTTTCGGGTTATGAATAAACTTAAAAGCTGTAGCGTGTTATCTGCGTACCTGAGTATAAATAATGGATATTGTTAGCAACTCGCGTGATGTACACACATAGGTAAGTATGGGTACTTACATACATTTGCCTAAATGCTGAAGAAAAAGATTGCGTCACCAAGGTCCCCGGTGGGGGAGGGAGGCGAGAACAATGGTTTCGGTTCTCACACGTGTGGAGGATTATTTGCATTCGGAAATAAAGAGAGGAATGATAAAAGAAAGGCGCGAGCGAGGTTCTGCCGCCCGGAGCGGGGTGTGGGAACCGGGGGGCGGGAGGGGCGCGGGGAGTCTTCCGAGGGTGGGGGCTCGTTACGCGAACAATGGAGAAATAATGTACAGATTGCAGTGAGCGATGCGCCCGCCGCGGCTCAGGTGTCTCGCCTGTTGGACATCACGCCTTCACTATCACAGTATTGCAAATGCAATTACGTTCGATACAGGCAGAGTCAAAACACCTACCTTCTTAGTTGATATAAGTAACATAGGGACAACACTCATTGCTACTGAATTTACCATTGCAATTAGTGAATGTTCGACAGTACAGTTAAAAAAAATATCTATTTACCTTTTCTTCATACTGGCTGCAAGATATGTATTTCGTAAGAAAAACATTTCCAGTCATAAAGCTTTCCGAGTTGCATTGCTATAAGTACAAACATAAAAGCACGTAGCATTTAATTAAATGTGCCTCATATAATAAACACACTACACTCGTTATAAAACTGAGCGATATGCTTATATCAGAGCTGTAGAGAGGAGTAGTAAAACTGCCATTAAACAGAGATGCCATCTGAGGCCAAGTGTAAACCGTAGTTTAATGACAACAATAAGCTCTGCTGGGCGAGGCCGAATCGTTTAATAAAGGATGCCTTCATAGGAAGCGCAAGCAATCACAACACAATCACCCCATCCTTGCGTGACACCGAAAACGTCCCCGCTCATAAGTATAAATTAATCCATTTAGAGCGAGCGACCGGCACCGGCCGACTGACGATTAACGGAAGCGTCTACTTAACTAATTTATTCTCGGGTGGTTTTAACAGAATGGATAGCAGTGATTACGGCCGCTCGCCACGATCTCATGTGACGCTCCGAGCAAAGATGCTGCGCGTACGCAACTCGTGGCCATATGTGGCGCAATCAGACGCAATTTGCAACTCGACTGCTGAGAACTTACAGCGGCTGTCCCACACTCTTGTGTAGTCATTATCAGGGAATCGTTCCTTGCAGAGGACTTCGTATTTAATCTTTTTATTTTCAAACGTGACTTCTAAACATGGGATGTAAATTTTATATTGCTGTTTTTTTTTCGAATAGACAAAATAACTTTATTATTTATTTATGTTTATAAATGATTAGATGTCTTTGTAGTAAAAGAATAGATTCTTCGAAGTAAAAGATGCAAAGATGGAAAGCAATGCGACGCTATCTATGCCACACAAATACTACAAGGGGTGAAATCTTTCTTTGGTCAACCTGATATGTATCTGATAAACCGTCTTATATTATTAAAATTGCTTTTAGAAAAACTTATGCAAAAGGAATAAATAATAAAATATATTTTCATCTGCTAGACAAGTTGTAATTGCATTAAAATACAGCCCTAAAGTACTCAACTCTCAATCTATAGATTGCTTCTTATATACTATAACGAACGATACTACACAAAAGTATATTTTGTAGGCAGTGGAGTAAAGAATGTGATCCGAATAAGCCGAACGAGATATGATAGCGAGATATTTGTAATCCAGCTAGCTCGCGACATTTTAATAACATTGATCAAATAGAACAAAAGTATGTGGACCGAGCACTCGACAGAGATGAAAGTTAAAAGGGTCGCGGGGGCGGAGGTGGCTGAGGGGGGGAGAGGGTTGAATGTCTTATTCCCTCCACAATTCAGAGGTATTTCGTGTTCTTCATACGCAAATATATCCTCGTTACGTAGGCAGTAGCACACGTGAGCGGCGATTGCGTGCGCGAGAAGAGAACCCCCTGAAAGCAATGGGTGAGGCCAGATTGAGGGAATTGTCCCGGGATGGAAAATTGGATCCAGCAATCAAACGGCTCCCAACAAGCAGAGTCGTTATCGTTTTGCTTTGATTCGACGAAACAATACGCCCGCTTATCAATAGAGAAACAGATAGTTATGATTGGGGATGTAGTACAAAGAACAATGAGACGTATATATTTACCTACTATTTTTATATGCCACATAATGCTTTACCTAGAGTAAATTTAATGTTAATTCTGAATTATAGTCCAAACTTTACTTGTTTCATTATTTTAGACTTTATTTTATTTTTTATTTTCTTTGCTTTTTATTAATAGCAAATGTTCTACTAATTTCGGAGGAGCGTGGGTTGTTTTCTGCGATACAGTTTCATTTTACTGCGGAAAGCATCGTTTCCAAGTTGTACTATATACATTATGTTAATGTATTTTTTTTAATAATGTATTTGTGCGATTAGCACATTTAGCCAGTGCCAAGTTAAAGAAATATTAATAATATATAATTCATAGTAAATGAGAATAAGAGGTGAGGTGAGGTGATAAAGATGATAAATGAGATGCCCTCCCCTAAACCCATTCAGTCCTCAGTAAAGATGTGAGACTATACTAAGATCTCACATGGACTTCTTCAGAGAATTTAAAAAGTGATATTGCACTGTTTTGTTTCATTGACCAATACTCATGTGCTTTTACAAACGCTTAACGGTTCATAATCCACCGTTACATATTAACAAATAATATGCAGACATGACGCTTTACTTTCCCGCCAAGAAGTCCTATGTTAATGTTCCTAATCGACTTTTTTAAATTTGATTTTGATATAGCATATTGTCAAGGCATTAAGAGGAAGAATCAGAGGAATCAACTTTATTTAATCTGTGAAGTTGTTGACTGCCGGGGGACAGCTAACACTAGAATTTCAATAGTCTTGATAATATACTGCCTAATTAGGTGCCAAGTAACAATACAAATTAAAGACTTCGATTGAAAATAATGTCCACGTTCATAACGCGAATGGAGATTAATGCCATTTTATCTCTCTATCTCTGTCTATCTCTTAACATTTACTTACGTAGGTCAATAAGTTGGTTAGATACGAATGTGGCATTTTTAATTGCAATGTTATTCTGATCAATTTAGTATGAATCCTTTTATCTAGAGAATTAATTATCTTGGGAGTTTATCTAGATTAAAGATTGCAGACGATCTCCACGGAAAATGAAATAATAGTATTTTTATTGTGTTTAGAAAACGACTGCATTTCTTTTTGAGTTAAAATTTTCCTCTAAGTATACAAAAGATCTTATGAAGTAATCATACATCACGGATTTAAAATCTATTTTATGTACGTTTTTTTTTTATAAAATAACTTGGTTACTGCAGTCGGTATTCCATTGATACGAAAGTTTAAAAAAAGAATTGTCGGCATATTTAATGGTACGCTAGTCTATCTTTATTATATTCTTCCCTAATAATATTTAACCAAATCCTGCCAAATAGGTTTCTCCTGTCGTCTGTCTGCCTTACGGACTATGGGCCCTATGACCGATATTACGTTTTAAGATATAACATGGCCAAAAGCACATTACGTAGCACGTTGGAAACATCTTAATTTGCAATATGTCAAAATTACAAATTATGATGATCTGGGATGAATTTAATAATGTACTGTGGTATAACTTTTATTCAGTCTAGATCTCGAATCGCTTCTTATTGTTGTGAAACACATTTCGAGGTTGTTTATGTTTTAAGGTGTTTATGAGTTTGTGCTATCTTATCATGGCTATATCATTAGTAATGATTTAATAAATGACTGTTTATATTCGGGGCTTGTAGCGACGATAGCTCAGTGACGAGACCCATAGATTTCTAATTCAGAGGGTCTGGAGTTCAAATCCTGGTGGCGTACCTATGACTTTTCGGAGTTATCGCTTGCTCTTTGCCTCGGAAAGAACGTTAAGCCGTTGCAGGGAGTCATTATTAGGAATTCAGTGCCTTCTAGTATTCTGACAACTGGTTTAATCATTTGACAACCGATAAGGCGTGGAGGTCAGTATACCTGCACTTCACTCCAGAGGTCGTGGGTTCGATTCCCACACAGGACAAATCTTTGTGTGCATGAACATGAATATTGGTTCTGGTCTGGGTGTTTTCCTATGTATATTAAGTATGTATTTACAAAAAAAAAGTATTTAAGTATGTTTATCCGTTCTTTAGTATCCATAACACAAGTTCTTAGTGATACTTATCTTGGAACTGAAGAATTGGTGTGATTGTAAGAGAATATTATTATTATTATTATTAATCATAGAATTATGTTTCCCTTTGAGTTGTGGAAGTCAGATGACAGTCGCTTCATGCAATGACTTAAGTTCAGCCAAATCTGGTTAGATCAATGAGCTGACCCTGGGCCTTGGGCTTGAGTCTGGGGCAATCGGGGCAATGCTAGGATATGATGATGATTGCTTATAGGTATCGGGCTAACAGAAGGCTATTAAATAGTTTAATCAGATATTTTGTGGAATTTAATAACGAGTGTTTCTGACACTGTATTACTGGTGGCCTAATTGGGTGGTTTGAAAAATTTTAACAGCATGACGCCACACTCTTGCCTACTCCTATCCGCAGTGTTTGCGTGGTGGAGTATTATCTGAGTTCCTCTCACCTAGGTTCGTAAAAGAAGGCTGATGATGAATCAGGTTTTGATTCCTTTCAATTTGTTCTAAACAATTCTATTATCCCATGATCTTGTTAGTGTCAATGTGGGCTAGGCATACATACAGGAATAAACATTATGTACGTGTTTTCGTAGTGTAAAGTCTAAAATTATGTTTTATCAACTAAAATCACTTCAAAATATCACCACAAATAGTCTAAATAGGGACACTTGTGTAGGTCACTTACAACCCGAATGGTTCAGTTAAGTTACATTATAAGAGTTTTTGACATACAATTTGTCTCACAATGAGGTCTGCTTAGGAGCTCATAGTGAGTGTGCGCTTATTTAAGTTCTACAGTGAGGCTACTTACTGAAAAAATAATTTCAAATTTATAATTTCATTTTTTTTTAACTTAATGCGAATATAATTAACACATAACTGATGAACCATGAAAGATTATGTCCAATATGCCATTACCTATTAAAAAGTAAAAATTACAGTTAAGCGTTTAATATTATCTGCATGTTTATAAAAAATATGTCATAGACATTTTCAATAATCAATTTTGTGACTGGTCACATTTTAGAATTTTAGTCTATAAAAAAAATAAGAACAAATTTAAAAAAATACACTTAGTATGGGGCACTTTCAGTAAGAGAATCACAAATTCACACAACTCTGTTGTATATTTTGACAGCTTGAACGTTATTTATAGTAAACTCATATTAAATCAAATAATTTTCATATTTTTATTTGTGCATAATATCCAAAATCAACAACTGTTTAAAAAATTAAGAAAATATGAACAGCAAAGTGTGGCAATGAACAATAGCTAGCTCATTTAGGCTCCAAATAGCTAAAATAATATGTAACATAAGAGAAGTGTGGAATAAGCTGAGAAAAGCATGAGTCCCAAACATTCGCCAGCACTTTATAGCTGATAGTTTATTTTGTATATGTTTCTTGGAAACAAAGGCTTATTATTATAAAATGATAATAATCAAGTACATGTAAATTAAGAAGTATAGCATGTTTAGCATTAAATTAAGCTGGAACTAAATGACTTGACAAAGGACAGCCTCATAGGGACATGAAACAGTCAGATTGTCGGGAAATCAATAGCTTGTCAGGTTAAGCTTTTAATCACCACTGACATTACATTATCTATTGGGTGGGGGTCTGATTGCATTCCATGTTTTTCATGGAGCCTGCCTGCAAACATAAAGAAATATTATTTTTTGTGACAATAACACCAATCATTTAGTTCCAAGCAAAGTATCATTAAGAACTTGTGTTATGGATACTAAGGATACGCATACATAAATAATTTTATTTCTTTTGTAAATATACCTATACTTAATATGCATAGGAAAACACATAGACCAGAACAAATATTTATGTTTATGCACACAAAGATTTGAGAAGTGTGGGAATCGAACCTACAACCTCAGGAGTGGAGTGTAGGTATACTCACATCTACACCATTTCGGTAGTCAAAAAAGTACTTTTTGATACTACATCAGATCTTTAGTTCATAATAGTTATACTTATTGCATACATACATGCAATTACGCCTGTTTCCCGAAAGGAGTAGGCAGAGGCATATTATAAGCCCACAATTCGCCAATTACATAGTTAGTCCCACGTAATAGGTGGCGAGCCTATTGCCGCTTACTGGGCACTGTTATGTTTGCCAGAGCCTCGTCTGTTGATCGGCAGGTGCTCCACTTGCAGGTGAGGTTGGCTTGGACTCCTTAGGTCTTTGTAGGATTCACCCTATTCATCCTATTATATTTATACCCTATTATACTTATTGCTTATACTTAAAATAAATAGAAATGAACAGACATCACATAATTTGTGTACAATATCAATATAAAATAATGCAGCACTTTAATGTAAACTATAAAATGTTCAATGTTTCAATTATGAGGAATACTAAATATTTAACCATCACACTACTTGTTTACTTCAAGACCGATGAAAAATTTGTGCAAAAATGATAGCAATTACATGAATTACTATGTAATAGGCTTTATTTTTTTTTATATATCTTATGTCAACCTTATAAAGTCTACTGTTAAGCAGTAGCCTCCCCGATAGATAGCATTTTGTTGAATAGTTCAAAAAAGTTGTCCTGAACAAAATAAAGAAACGAAACATTCAAGGTGGTTTAGTATGGACAGTTAAATTTCTTCAATCAATTGATTTTTATTTGCATACTAAGTCCGTACAATTGTAGGTGTTTCCCAATTAACTGGGTTCCTCAGACTTAGCTACGCTAACAGATATTGCATATTGAACTTATAACCTAACTTATTCATGTTTCTGCAAAAATAAAGGCACAGTAAATAGGTATCAGAAGTTAAAACTAGTCATTAAGCAGCTGACAGTCAACCATTAGGTGTCATTTATCAATAGGAATACAATTGTATGTGTGTAATAGCTGGAATGAAACAGAAACAGTAATAGCCTGTAAGAAACTTACCTCGGCTTTATCAAATTCTTGTAGGTATCTGTCATTTCTTTGTTTTTCGTACAAAGCTCTTGCCAGTGCACTTCTAGGTCTATAGAGCCTGTTTGATGCCATATTGTTGTCAATATGATTTAAAGTTTTAGTTGTAAAGGTCTTCTTTGTTTCCTTATTCAAAATTTCACGGTCTCCATTCCTTCCACAGATTTGTTGAAAACCCTTTGTATGATAACAATACAAATGTGACTTTTTACATACAAGTGACTCTTGAGCTTCTATCAAAGCAAGTATAGTAAAAATCTGAATAAATTGCATCTATTCAAGTAAACTAACAAGGAAACTAAGTCCTTCAAGGAATCACTATAACCACATTTTACACATAAAATGTTGTATAATTATCAGCATTACATTGGACGTATCTTCAGCTGATTATCACATATTACTTATTCTAATAAAAAAGCGTACTGTACATGGGTAATTACTTAAAAACATTGAAAAATCTACGTAAAACAAAATCAAAACATTGTTTTGCTTGCTGGAGAAACGTCAAAGAGTTTTTCGAGTCTACAGGTAGAGGGCAGTATTTTGACATTAATGCGTTTACAAAGCTAGTTTCAAGTCAGCTTAAAAATAAACAAAGTAGTGGTAGCTTAACTTTCTTAAAATGTACGATTCCTTTATGTCCAGTAAGATTTAAATTACAACAACAAAATGATATATAGTATCTGTTTTAAGAAACTATCAATGTAAGCTCAACACAATATATTGAAATAATTATGTTTTTGTAGGTTACCAAAGAGGAATTTGTAATTTGTATTTTTTGAACCCTAATCTGTCTTGATGACAATTTTACTTTACGATGTTATAGTTCTAAATTGTTATATCTATCATGTCGTAATCTGGTTTATTAGAATTAAATTGAAAAAAAAATAGCTATATACTCTGTTAATTTGTGGGGTACACAATACTAACAATTAATAAATATTTCCTTTCTTTTAGGCTGACTTATGTATAATAATAGTGAATAGTAGATAAATAGTGTATAATAATTCTACATATGTATATTTACTTAATTAGGTAAACCAACAGCATCTATGTTTTACAATCACAAAAGTACACTTAACAAACATCATTTCTGAATCAATTTAAAATTTTTATACTTACACAATTAGATTGTCTTAAAAATTAAATAAGTATTATAAAGAACCCTAAATATGATTTTCTATCAAATAGTCATTTTAATTTGGCGTGTTGTTTTGACTAAAATGGATATATCGTTGTCTTCTATGTACTCGATTTTAAATAGTAATTAAACCACATTTTGCGGATTTCAATTGCGGTTTCCTTAACTATTTTTATTCAGATGTTTCGAACACTTTACGGTCATTTGTGGTCACGGGGACACTGAGATAACAGTTACAGGTGTCTTCCGTGACCACGAATGAACAGGTACGTAAGTTGACAATTAATCATTTAAGTGTAATAATTACGAACACAAAATTAAGTAAGTACTTACTTAATTTAAATTAAAAAATTACAAACCGTTCTTTGATTTGTTTCAGCGGCCACTTTCGCAACAATCTCTCGGAACACAAAGTGCAGCATGTTGCTTTCACTAGTCAATAAGTTATACGAAACTTAATAAATCAGCACCCAATTCCCTTTAAAACCACTGAAGTTAAAGTAACTATTAACCTGGCTGAATGTAACACTTTTGCTGATAGCTACACTAGTGCTGGGAAATAAGAAATAAGATATTATATCGATTAAACAGGTTCAAAATCCGAATCTGAGTTTAGCCTTGGCCGTGACCGACCGTTCACTGTCCATTTATCGAGGCGCTCCGGTTGAGTACCTTTTGTGCCGAAGCAGATCAAATGTAATACTTTTACGAAAATGTAGAGCCATTGATCTTTCTTAGAGTAGCTAGTGGAGATATAAACATTAAACACATTTATACATATTTAACTTTCATGGAACTGTAGGAATAGGTCAACATTATTTTGCGCCTCCTTATTTTTTATTTCGTCAGAAATTGATATAATTAATTTGTATGGGTGTAATTTACCAAATTTAAGATTTATTTAATTTAATTTAATTAACATTTCCTCAGTTATTATTTATTTATTTTACACCTTTTATAAACAGACAAATTTATTAGTTCATATTATTTAGGAAATTGTAGAGTCTTAGCCATTTAGTTGCGGAACTGATCGAAACAGTAGGCTCAGGTAGGAACATTAATGGTTTTTAGTCAGTAACAGTATGACACACCCTTCCGCTTCATCCACAGCGAGAGAAGGCCATTTGAAGATATTCCTCCTAATTCCTAATTTGCCTTAGTTTTTTTGTCATAGGTAATTTAATTTGTCGTTATGAGTAAAGCATATTTTTATTTGGCATAATAATAATGTGCCATCATTGTTTTTTGGCCTACCGTTTTACTAAACAATAGTATTAACAATATTTATTGTTAATACTATTGTTTTATTCATAACTTTGATATGCATCGAAATTTAAAAAAAATCTAACACACAAAACACTTTTTCAGTGAAATAAATGCTTAGCTAGAATTTATGGTTTGGAATAGTATGCTTATTAGCTCTTGTAATAGTTATGACTTTAATAAAATTGGTTAAAAAGTTATAACTCGTTATTATTATGCGTAACTTATGTTAAAAATTTCACCAATTCTTTCATTACGACGAGGACTTGGGTCATCTTCTTTATGGACCTGTGTGGTTGGAAGCACCTCGTCTCTTTCTAGTTGAGTTATGGCGATTCTGAACGCTGAATAACTTTAGCATTTATTTCTCACTACCTAGTGGCTTGATGGTTTAATTTTAATTCCTTTTTTTTTAAAATTAATTTCATCATCATCATCATCATCACAGCCCATTAACGTCCCACTACTGAGCACGAGCCTCCTCACACAAATCAAGGTGTGAGGTGTAAAATTAATTTAACATTAATTAATTTAACTTGATTTTTAACAAATTATTTTTTATATCGAAGTAAAGGCTGCTGTAGAATTTGAACTCATGTGTATATAAAATGAGACGGATTAGTCGTAAATTAAGTAAATGGTACGTAATTATTAATTATAATACTTACTCACATAAAACAAGACGTCGTGAAAAACATAAAAAACTGGTAAATAAATAAATGGTTGAAGGAACATTGCAATATCTTTATTTCTCGTGTACCTTACAAAGTAGAAATACGACTCTATATAAAATTAATACCTATGCTCAATCAATTATTTAAATAATTTTGCTTGATTCAGCGTTTTGATATTAGAAATAACTTATATGTAATCTACTAAACGACGTGTGCGCATGTGTGTTGCTTTTAGAGCTAAATAATTATATGTACACTAATAACAATATTAACTAAACGAATATAAATAATATTCATGATTATCACTGTCGAAACCTAGATTGGTTTGCTAAGATTATCCTTTTTGTAAACTATGCAATAGATTAAAAATACTTTATCGGTGATGGTATTAAAATTGTTAGTTTCTTTAGTTGTTCTCTGAGTGAGCTCACAAGGGCTGCTTTATATGTTATAAGTTATTGTTAATGTGTATATTTTGTGAATTTATGTAATTAATGTTTATGCTGAATGTTTATCGTATTAGGTATGCAACACCTGTAAAGATAGATATAAGTTTGGATAAAATAAATAAATAAATAAATAATAAGAAGTTATTGGTTATTGCATACCGGCCAGTTATTATTGTATGCCGCATAATACTGTACAACTTCACGTTTATTTTCATTTTGCAGTACATATAAACATTAAATTTACAGTAAATATTAGAATTAAGTCAATAAATACTCACATCCTCTTCAATGTCTGGTATAATCAATTTCTGAAGATGAGACATCACTACTTTTTAATGTAGACTACACTTAAATGAAGTATAATTAAAAACATTAATGAATACTAAAATGCACTATGAACGTAGTTCCTTAATACGGTTTGCCTTGAAGTGAGCGATAAACAAAAGGTTTATCTGTCAAAATGATAACGAGTTTTTCGACGTGATGTGTGATAAAAATGTATTAGAATAGACTGAAAAAACAAAGTGTTTTTAGCTCACTTAGGTAATAATATCAGCTTAATTAACAAATGTAAGTCAAAAGGAATTGGCTTCTCTTTATTTTTATTTTTCAATAAAAGAAATGTAAATGAATTGTCAATTAAAGTTATGTATCTACTACATAAGATACCTGATTAAAAATGATATTTCTAGTTCTATTTCAATAATTATATTTTTACAACATATTTTCATAATTATCTCAAACATTACAATTAATTTATGTTAAATATATTTTATAACTTAAATGTCGTTGAAATAACACCAGTGAAACAAGGAGACATATTAGCCTAATTATCTTAACATATAAATTAGGGTTGGCACAAATAAAATATTTAGTTAAATTTATTGACGATCACCCTTATTATAACTTAATTTAAAGAAGAGAATAAAGTAAATTCATAATTGCAAAGGTTCAATATGAGTTGTCGATCATAGCAGATCGCCGCAAGCGTTGAAACGATGCTGCGACGACGCCGTTTAGCCGGCGCAAGCGCACGCGGGAAATTTAAAATAATTACAAGCCATTCGAGAAACGCAACAGCCAGTGTTTTGAGATCATTACTTATTTTTTAATTCCGAAAAATG
Organism: Musotima nitidalis; assembly: GCA_949126915.1. NCBI lineage: Eukaryota > Metazoa > Arthropoda > Insecta > Lepidoptera > Crambidae > Musotima > Musotima nitidalis. The sequence continues at coordinate 7,540,274 of OX421429.1, forward strand.
GATTTTAAAAGCGAACACTTAGCGCCTATTGGCTCAATACAGGCATAAACACAACTATTTCTCTTGTGTAATTTTGTTAAAAATTTGGACAGACAATTTGGGGTGTGCAATATGGTGGGTTGAGGCAGACGATTTAATTTAATGATGCTAATTTTGAACAATGGCTACTTAAATGCAGTTGTAAGATATTGAGTACCTATTAGTATTCAATGGAGCTTTAAGCTGGAACAGTCATAAATCTTACAGAATTCTCTGAACCTCGTTTATACATTAATTCTTTTTCTTACCCTATTTTACCGTTAAAGTTAAAATGTCTTTAAGTCTTAAGTTTAGATATCCATTTGGCTAAGAGGGAAACAAATAAAATTTTGAAATTTGAAGGAACCTTTCGGAATATTCCCGATACTGTCATTTATCGTCGCAAACTATTTTATCAAATTAACAACCGTCTTAGATTTTATGTGACGTAGATTCATTTGATTATTGACTATTAAAACTAAGATATCTATGAACTCTTACGTAAAGAAATTTGATATCTTTTTTTAAAGCATCTCTCGCGTTTGGTGTGAAATTTTGCAAATAAAAATGAAAAATGCTTTACATAATTTATAGATTCAGGTGTTACTTTGCGGAAATCCATTGTAAGCCAGTGTTGGTCTCGAAAAGAGAATAAATTAAGACGACCCGAGTTTCGCCCATACAAAGGACATCTTTAGGTAAGATATCACACAGCCTCAGAAGAAAGATTTCTCTAAGAAGAACGCTGAAACGAGAGACTAACTCTCGAGTCACAAATGTATTAGAATCATCACTTGAAAAATACTTTGTCAAAGGGGGTGTAGGACTCACCACCGGCAGACACGATTGCCAGCAGTAATACACATTAAAAATCATCTGAAGACGTCCGCTGCTTGTTGGGAAAGAGGCGGGGGATGGTTAGACAGCACCCTCTGCACCCTCCACAGGTCCCTCTTAGTTTCCCCCCGGTAGTCAGTACTAAGGGCACCAAGAGTCGCCAATCTCTGGGTGTCACCTTTCCCGGCCTCCGGCCCTCAGGCGGCTACTAAGCCCCACCACGCCAAGGTGGAGAACTGTCCGGGGGGGAAATGGCTAAAGCCTGGAATGATAATGATCGAGACAGGTGGATGACGGACAACTGAGATATAAAACGCAAGGAAGGGTAACTGAATGCAGGGCAGGAGATGATGATGATGAAAATAATACCAACATAGTAGTAAAATTTTCAAAGGACAAATAAAATTTTCAGTAAGATAAGACTTTGATATTAACCCGATGTTAATTGGTATTCCCTTGGTGGAAACCGTATAAGATTCCTTTCGATAGTTTTTTAATTGTTTTATGAACACATCTGACAGAAAAAATCTAATAGTTTCCATTTGTAATAAAAATAAATATAATTAAAAGTTTTTTAGGTTTTAACTCTTGAATGTACTATAATTTTTATTCCCATATATTAATAATAAAATTTTGTTTGGAGTTTATAATTTTTTTCTATTGCTAAGTATATTTTCAGGACATTTAACTTTTGCTCCTAAGGACCTAAGTTTGTCATGATGGGATTCGGGAAACTTCTGGAAGAAAAAACAAAATAATATTTCAATTGTGTCTAGATACCCTTGTCTAGTCCTTGAAAAGTTGAAAGATTCCTGTTAAAATACTTAATTTTTGAGATGAATATTGGTTTCTTAACGATATAAAAAATTGTTTTGTAGATCAATATGTGTATACAAACACTACCTACTATCAATATTTTTATATTGTACAATTGTATAACTGTTGTTTATGTATATATATAAATATGTACGTTTCTAAATGTTGAGCTTAAACTTAAGTACCCAGGCAATAAACATTTATACACAATGAAATCACAAAAAGGTGGATCCATTTCTATTTAGCTTTGCGGTTTTCCCCCCAAAACGTTCAAAAGGTTCGTCTGTCTGTATTACCTCAATTTTATTTAAATTAAGTTATCCAAAAAGATCACATTTAGTGCAAGGTGTGTTAAAACAAAACCAAACGCTCGGCTAATTTGAATCCGCGCTTGTAGTTTTTGCACCTCAAACCGCATTCTCACAGACAGCGGCCCGGGCCTGATGCAGTTCAGTTCTGATTGGATCATTACCGAGTTCATCATACTCCGCCGATCCACCGGCCGCGACAGAGATGAAAATACTATTTACCCCCCAACACGACAGAGATGGTCGCCCACCGCGAGCCACATCGTTCAGAAATTATTTCATATCATGACCATTGGAACTTTATTGCACTACGTAACTAACAATTGACATTAGGAAATGCAATTTCATATTGATTTCGTAATATCCACTCGTCGTTTATTTTTATCAATGCGGCAAATCTGTCTATGATTTGCGGCTAACCATCCGAGGGCATGTTGGTTGTTTTCTTGCGGCTTCACGTTCCGAGAAAATGTCATTAAAAGCTCGATAGGGGATTAAGCCGGTTTAAATTTTCACGTAGCCCGTCAGGAAATCGGTTTAGCCGTCACAAAGGGTGGGAAGAATCCGAGAAATTATCTTTTCAACGGAACAGAAAACCGCTAAACGTGCAATTACAGCGTTACAGATGGGGGCATTGAGTTATCAAAAAGTAATAAAGCCTTGGTGGTAAGCGGAAGGTGTCGCTGCGTCACGTAGCCAGCTCGTCACTGGTTTCGGTGCACTCATCACGTTTCTAATAATTTCAGCGAGCATCTGTTGTCTTGTGCAACCGCATTTATTGCTGTTAATGCTCGCCTGCTTGCCTTTAATTTAAACCAGTGCGAGCGCACTATTGACTCGAATGTTTATCAGTGGGTATTCAGCGTACGTGCGTGACGAGCGAGGATAAACACCGCAGCTGATAATGTGCTCGCAGAACTTTTACCAATACGTTTATGGGCACAACGGCCTGATCTATAAATTACCAAACACATTAACGTAGCTGATTAATTAATATAAATTTATTTACCGCACCAAAAATGACCCTGTTACTTACATAGTGATAAATTTTAATCAGATCTGTATGGTTGACGGGTTTCACAGTCAAGTTCTGATCGATTGCTTCTAGTAATTCACGTGGCGTTACATAGACCGCGGCCATTACGATCGAGATGGAAATAAATTAAACATAATTCGAATAATCGAGCCTCGGCCAATACAATAAAACAAAGGGAAAAGTACCTCTGTGGCCGGCAACGCCCGGTATGAAGGATTTCAATTTGGAACGTGATGAGGCAACATTTTCATTTACGTACACGTCCCGATTTACCGGCAGGAGTTCGAATGAGGCTTCACTCTGATTTCTGTGATTACGGTCGTAGAATAGGATGGTTTTAATTAAATTGGTTAAAACTAATACAATTTATATAGCGTTATTACTTTCACGTATACCTATACAATGAGGTGGACGACAGTAGCATATTGCTCCTGGTTCAAATCCTGGTATGTGTTTTCCTGATGTTATACTTTTCCAAAACTTTCGGTAGAGTCTCTAACTTGGCTTTACTCATATAATGTATTGTGGCCTTAACGTGCCTTCAGGAGTATGGAAGTGCTTCTTCTTCTGCTTGATCCTGGTGATGGTCTTGCTACCTAATCTCCCGGAGCTAATTGTAATTCATTCTGTCACATGGAAATTTTGAAATATATATATAGTTGCTTCACTTTACAATCGGTTTACGCCCTAAATAATTTAAGAAAACGTAAATAACATAGTGAAATTTATGTTTTTTTCAAAGAGTAATCAAAAGTATCAAAATTCAAGACTATTTTTAAAGATATAATTTTTTAAAAGTTAATTTAACTTATCGTGTAACGAGTATCCTATCACATTGAAGTTGTGTTGCGTCCAGCTTTCTGGCAGTTGACACCTTCAACTTTATTTGTAGTAAAATTATGTCCTTTTGCAACTTAACAACATTGTGTAGTTCGGCAAAGCTTCATACTTTAACATTGTAAATTTAAGTTTTCTTTTCTCCAATGGTTTTTAAAAGAGTAAAGTGATTTTTATTGATACTTTGAGAGACTAACTCATGGACTGCTAGATCACCTTTTTCATGCACTAAATGTGTTGTTTGCTGGTATGGTAAGTAATGAAGGTGCCTTGTGCCCGTTCGAGCTCATGCAGGAACGTCACGAAAAACTAAAATAGTTGATATTTAAGAAGTAATACAAGATATTTTGTTATGATTTGAAATGTTTGCATTTACAATGCTATATATAGGTTTAAGATTTGATTTAACCATAGAATGATGTTTCCCTATGGGTTACGGAGCTCAGACGGCAGCCGCTTCATGTTATAACTGAAATTTAGCCAAATCTGGTTTGACCAGTGAACAGACCCTGGGCCCTAAGCTTAGGTCTTGGGCAACCGGGATAATTCTAGGATATGTTTTTTTCGCTTCATAATATCAAACTATTCGCGGTGTCTTGGATGAGAATCGAAGCTACACGACCTTTGGATAACCAAGAGTTGGACCGGTTATCCTATAAGTAATACAAGATGATATTCTTATGCTTTTTTAACTTATAAATGTTAAAATAAGCGTGAAATAAAAATATTTACGAAACAACATAAAATAGAATACCGTCCTCTTCTAAATTAATTTGTTTTATTTACGTTAATTATCATTTAACTAGGGGTATTGTAATAAAATACATTCACAAGACTGACGTGTATGAATTGATTATTAGTAATTTAAATGGACAAATGTATATAGACTCGCTCGCTCGGTAGCTGTGCCACAAACATAACCCGACTCGCCTTACTGCTCCCTATAACTCTCGCCTACTTGCAGTAAACCTATCACTTTATGAATTTACAACACATTTATTTATTTCCCAACAAATTACAAGGAAAATAATAATGAGCTAAAGTCATATCTCATTACTTAAGTTGGAACTCATCGTGTGCGGACAGCTCCAAGAGAGTCGGACGCCACTGTAGGCTTTAAAAAAGGCTGTTATTTTTTCAACAGACAACCAACAAAACGTCTTAAGCATATGAGATAAGACTCAATTTGAAGCGAAATATAGGCTTTGTACAATTCAGTTTTCTGTAAGATGCAAAGTACGGAGGCGTTCGTTAGTCAGTTCCATAATTAAAATTATACTGACGGTTTCTCAATAATGCGTTGTAATGTTGCCGAGTGAGAAACTTTTTTCTAGATGAAATTAAAATTTATTAATGAGTATTAGCAATTCAAGAAAAAGGTTTCATGTTAACATTAACGTTTCAAGGTAAATTAAAACCTCCTTTTTATCAACAAAGAACATTCAACTCTACAGAGAAATAAATAAAACAATTTAAATATCGGTGTAATAAAAATATCCTTATCATTTTAATACAGTCATAATCAGTACAAATTCTTGATTTATGAAAAGTATTTCACGTTGTCGGGTGGCTCGAAAGAGCAAATAACTCCATATAAATATCGGACCATTTAGATTTCGCAAACAAATTGAGGTGCATTCCTCAAGGCGAGACCTGCCTTGAACGGGCAAATAATTAAACTGCCTCAATAATTACTCTGGCGCTTAAAATGTAAATGTTGTCGCCTCCAGTATCTTCAGCGTGTAATATATGCGAATCTGGAACAGATAAGGGCAGAAGATTTACACGGGCCAGTGCCATGTGCTCACACTTTACCGTTGCGATGCTTTGCCTGTCGCATTGCTTTGTTTTTTTAATCTGTCAAGCGGATAATGGCGCGAAATGTGAACACATGAGAATGGAGGTGCGTTATTATAAAAACACTTTTTAATGAACCTCTTGAGTTCTTATAATGGATTTGGGTTTTTTCAAGACACGATTTCATTTTGGTCGTTTCAAACTCGGTCTTAAAAAACGATCGGTTGGCCTCTTTCAAATACTTCCATACTGGACAGATCCATTCGCTTTCCTTAACTTTTACCATATCGCCGATCCTCTTTATCGGTGTTAATCGCATTTCGTCATCTAGCACGTAAACGCCATGGATAGATAAATATTTATTTACACCATTAAATAACTTTTTACTTGAACATACTCATACAACACTGCTACTTCAACTGAACAGGCATGAAAGTGAAGCAGACATCTCTAGTTTGACATTTCGTAGTGTATCACAGAGAAAACATCCAGTAAAGACATTTTCACATTAGGCAATCCTAAGTCTATTTATAAGGTCCATTCATTGATCGTGTTTTTACGAAAATAAAATCGTGTTTGAAACATGGAGGGAGAAAAAACTTTTGAAACTATTGTCATAAAATAAGAATAGTAAAGATATACAAGAAAAAAATACATGTTAGTCGAAACGTTTCGTTGGAGTGTAACCACAAATACCACGAGGTTATTGTATACTAAAAGATAAACAATATACCGTCATGGTTGTCCTTTAGAGTAAATTAACCTAGTAAGTAACGCTAATTTGATACAATATATTTTCTGAATTATAGCTATACAATGAAAGACTTTCAATCTTAAAGACAAATAAACATATTAAACCCCGTTTATTTGTACACTTTTTCTCATGAAAGCAGTAAGTAAACACGGCAACCAGTCAGTGAAGATGACAACAAAAGGCAACAAATCCTCCTTGTCCACAAGATCCTTCCGTGATTTAATACAAATTATTATTAGAGCCCATAAATAACGGGACACCGGACCCCGGTCTCCTTAATAAGTAATAAAGGGGTCATCGTTCATAGTAGGAAGAATTAACTCTCGGACATATGGCGGCGTTATAGTAGGCCTTTTAGGGGACTGGGACGTGTTTGGTTTAGGATAGAGTCTTGGATCTAATATTCTATGTATTTATATGAAAACTCACATACTAACATATCACCACACACAAATCTCAATAGTTTATATAATTTACTTAACCTTTAATTTCTTTAGATAGTACGTACGATACATTACATACATATACATTTAAAAAAAAGTCTTCTAGGGGAGCGGGGGGCACGTTGTTACAGGGGTAAGAAGTTACACGCATTTTTAACCGAAATTATGAACTCTTTGGTAGACGTAAGTGGACTCATTTGTTTCCTTATAACATCGTGCGTTGCATAAAAACAATAAGTGACCCACCGATTGGCATCCTGCTAGGTTGTGTGCACGTGTCTCGATTTCGAACAAGTAAGTAAAAAAATCCATTTCGATATTTTTGATTCCTGCTGTCTATATTTGTTATTCTCTATTTTTTTTTTACCCTGAACGTTTATAATGTATCAAATTTTAATTTGCAATAGCGTTTTATTCTGCTATTAATATCCTCTAATGGCGACTTTAATTTTAATTAAAAAACATACCATGGGGCAGGTTGTTACAATTTTTGGGGGTAAGTTGTTACATGTAACAACTTGCCTCAGACATTGTATTATCGGTCATCTCTACTTGACTATAATTTGGAAATTACAACGTTGTATATACTTAAATTTCGAATAAATGGCGGTAGTATTCTTTAGTATGGCGAGAAAATGAAGCTTTCGTTCCGACAGGCAAGGATGCGCCCGCTTTTTAAAAAAATGCTATGTCTTTAAATTATTTTTTAAGTTCTAATTACTCAATGTTTTTTTTAGAATGAGAAACTACAAAAGAAAACCGGAAAGAGGTACAACTAATTAAGAAGTTTATGAATCTGCTGCGGCAGAAGTACCTACCTATTGCAGAATAAAACGAGCAATCGTAAAGCAAGTGAAATGTTTAATTTGTGTCCAATGTCCTTATCCAGGTATGGCAGAAAAAACTAAAACAACGAATCTTGTTCATTGGGTTACATATTCTATATGTAACTATAAATTTTATAACAATGTAAGTGTCTTGAAAATGTTAGATTTAAGTTTAACTAAAGTGTCAAGCTAAAAAAGTATAAATAATTTATTAGATGTTGATATTTACTGAGATTTTTTAATTCAGTAATAAAAAAGTGTTTTATGTAAGATTTAAGAAAGATCCAGCCAAAGTTATGTGATTATTACTTCTAAAAATTCAAAAATTACTATATATATATATAATAATTACTCATAAATGTTATAAGACTGTTAAGAATGATCTCTTTTGTTTATAACGTTTTGAAATAATAAAAAAAAAAATTATTACTGATGATTTTGTTTATTTACCTACTGTAACATCGTGTCCCGAAGCTGTAACAACTAGCCCCAAATCAGGGGTAAGATGTTACAATCGACTTATTTGATTAATTGTCCATTGTGAAAAAAAATACGTAAATTTTAATATTTTTCCAATAATATTTTACTAGCTGAATAGACATACTAACGATGGAAGCAATCAAATGGATAAATTATTTGATAGCTTTTGTGATATTGGCAATTATCTAAAATTTGTAACTACGTGCCCCCCGCTCCCCTATATCATCTTTTTAATGTTATGAACTCTCCATAAAATGAATAAATAAACCCTTATTATTGTGTAACTTCATTATCTTGTATTAAATTTAAGCTCAAGCCAACCTCACCTGCTGAGCAATAGACGAGGCTCTGGCGAACGTAACAGATCCCGGTTAGCGGCAATAGGCTTGCTTCCTATTACGTGAGACCAACAATATAATTGGCGAAGTGTGGGCATATAATATTCCTTTCCTTCCCCTTCAGGGAAACAGGCGTGAAAGTATGTATGTATAATTTACATACATTTTATTATATAAAGAAAAAATTGTGATCCAAACAAAAATATATTTTTTACGCTGGCATAAAAAAAGTAATAACGTTAACGAATAATAAGGTGGACGATATTATTTGACATATAAAAAAAACCTTAAAGCAACAACTTTCACAATGTTATTGTATCAAGAATTAAGCATAAAAACATGTGAACAAAAACCTTTTGACTCATATGGACGTTGAAGTTATTTTGCAAATCAACACTTCGCACATACACCATTAAAATGAGGACTTGACGATGTACAATCAACACCACTAAGAAAATATACATTTCAGTAGCACTAAAAAGTTAAAATTGTGTTATGTGCCTGGGCAATAAATTAATGTCGTTTAATTATATATTAATAATTACGCCCGCCCGCTTGACCTACATTTATTTTTTGGGTTAAAAAATTGCTTTAAGAAATTCAGTAATTCCTAAGTAACTATCACTAAGAACTTATATTACCGATGTCAAAAAACGGATAGACACACTTAACAATATTTTTTGTAAATACATTCTTCATATCTTTTGAATGAACTAGCCTTACTTAAAACACCTCAAAAAATCAAGTCAATTTTTTTTGAAGTTTAGCAACAAGAAGCATAAAGAATTAATTAAAAAAAAAAATTATAAAAATATGTACCATGAAGAACAATTATATGCATTTACTAAAAAGCTTTGCTTTCATTTTTTTGCTTTTCGGGTGCTCTAAATCACTACGTAGTATAAAACATAATAGCTTTCCTCTGTCTGTCCCTATGTATGCTTAGGTCTTTAAAACTACGCAACGGATTTTAATACGGTTTTTTTATAGATAGAGTGATTTATGAGAAAAGTATACGTCAGGTCACGCAGACGAAGTAATGTAAGAATAGGGCACAAGTTCTGCAAAGGGCTCAAGATTTTAAGCTTTATTATTATTATTATTTTTTAAAATTTATAATTTTTTATCTTTAATATGAAATTGTTATTTAACATTAACATAAGTCAAACTGTTTTGTCTAACACTAATATGAAATTGTAGCTCTAACCAAAACTTAGATTATGTGTTATCGAAGAGCGGTGTCTCCTGACACAGGCTTATTCAAGCTTAAAAGGAGGCACCAGCTACTAGATATTCTAATGTACCAGGTTGATTATGAAATAAAAAGAAAAAATATTACTATTATCAAGATAACTTGAGCGGTTTGTGAGTATGGAAGGGGGGGGGCTTTAGACGTGTCTACATAACCATGATAGCCTCTGTACGAATTTATTACTGATATACTACTCGCATATCACGACACGACTCGGGGAACAATAGACAGATCTGGTTGATTGCCTTGTTATTTCGCACAGTCTGACGTGAGCGAGACTGGTATTACTATTCACAGAATATTTTCATTAAAAGCACATTGTCACTTTTACAGTACAGTCATCGTCATGTAGTTGGTAACATCCAAAGCGCCATAAAGGTCGACACGTCTCTATTGTCATGAGTGTTAGGCTGATTTCACTGTTTTCATATGTTAGGCGCTAGAACATCGACGCGGATTCGTGCGCACGCGACCTCGTATCGTACTGAACACACGTTTCAGAGCACTGCGGGCGTGACGCGCATGGACAGTCCGTACCGGATAGCTGTGAAACCAGCCTTAGATAGTGTTCCGATATATTAGGGCGCTACTAACTATGTATTTGAAGCTGACTGTACCTATTGTTGAAGTGACAGAGTGGTTTTAATGAAACCGATTCCGTAAACCGGTTAAAATATAAAGCAGGGTAGTGAGGATCCTAGTCTGTCGACGTTGAGGAATAGTAAGCCATTTAAGCTGGGAACGATAGGAAGATATTTGGTCATATTTCCGTAGACAAAAAATTATACGAATTGGGTTGTTTAAGAGGCGATCCGATTTCAGTAATAGGTCTTTGTTTAGAACAGAGAAGCATACATAAGCATAATCAATTAAATGAATTATTAAAGTCTGACCTTCTAGAACTAGGAATTTATATTAGATAGGAAACACTCAAATTAATACACATATTAGTATTCACAATTCATGTCCTGTGTGGGAATCGCTGCACCTCCCACGACATCAGGGGTTCGTCAACTCGACACGAACGACTAAACACAAGTGTGTCCAGTTGGTGCAGAGGTTTGTGTGTCGTGGGTATTTAATACTTAGACATTATCAAAAAATTAAGCAAATACATTTGCAAATAATTTCAATGTGACTGCCATTAAACCAAAAAATAAAGTGCTTTAAGCTAGATTCAACAATAAAATTACATATATCGATAACGACCTAGTAGGTATAAGTAAAAATGATCGTTTAAAATATACTTATGATCCAAACTCAATTTTCATACAAAAATCTCTCAGTACATTTTATATTCCTGCTGTAATAACATTTCTATATATAGGTGGATCATTCAAGTTAAGTTAATATTTTCCACTTAACATGAATTGATCAAGCTGTCATTAGTAAACGGTATAATTATACAACAACTCAGAACTCCAAGCTAGACAACATAAAAAGTAACTTAGCATATTTAATGGGAAATAGACCCATTTAACTAATTGGTGTAAGTGTGATAAACTCGAATATGGTTACCATGTCATTATGCAGTGAAGTAACAATTTCGAATTGACTAGTTTTTTTTTGTATCGACTGGTGGTAATTACATTAGATCCTTAGAGCGTACTTTCCGAGAAAGCCTTTTTTGATGTTACAGCAGGACTTCTTGAAGTAGGGTCCACGGACCCCTAAGGGGTCTGTAACGTGAGAGCCAGGAGTTCATGGGACTTAGTTCATTCTTATGCAGTTGTTCACTCAGTTTGTTTAACTTTTAAACACATTTTATGATACTCTTTATATAGTAATAACATGTTAAAAAGGCCACAGTATATCGGTCTAACTCCAAAAGTCGAGGATCGCACTTAAATGCACTGCAGCACATACTGAGTGGAGTCTTTTATAAGCATATTATATTTAAACTTATTTGTAAGAAATGTTTTCTGTTCTTTGTTTAATATTTTATTTCATTTCATTTCAAATATTTCTGGGTATCATGGTTCTGTTGTTTTCTATATATTCATAATAGACAACAATAAAACTACTACGTCTAATCAACTAATGAACAACAAAAAAATTTTTTATCTTTATTAATGGCTAAACGAAATCAACGCATACAAGCAAATATCAGTTTAGGTTATAATTGTTTCAAGATTCTGTTTTCCCCATGAAGAATGAATAATCAACTCATTCTTCTCTGGCTAAGTTCTTAGTTATAAAAAATACAAAAGAAAGTGAACAAAAGAAAGTGTGCAGAATTAAGAAATTGTAAAATATTTTCTCCAATACTGTAAACGCCACAGATGTACTAGAAGTGGATCCCAACATAAAATAAATATACCAATAGGAAAATCCTCAACATTTTCATTTCTCGATAATATAATCCGCGAGTCATCAGTGCGTAATATTCCGTTGCGGTTATGAAACTCTTGATACGATGAACGAATATAATTTTGATGAGCTCAAAGTCGAAAAGGGTTGTAGGGCCACAAAGGCTGTATAGCAGGTTCGCCCGTAGCCGTTACCGCGCTAATCGGCGAAGTGCTGGCTCCTAAACACCGCTTTTGCACGTCCGCCGGACCATAAATAACAACTCTATGAAAATATAAATGTTTCCCGTTTTTTCTATCGTTTTCCGAGTTTCGTATTTTTTTTTCATAGAGTCAAAAGCTTGAACAGACCACTTTCGCATTATGGAATTGCCAAAACTCCATACGGATTTCTGTACCAAATGGTCGTATGTCAGTTTATTTTTAAAGTATTATAAGCTTGAATCCGCTGAAATACAGTTCATAATACCGTAAAGGGTAAATGGAGTTTGGTCGTGCAGAAAATGCGATCTAACAGCGAGCGTAGAAATGAGATATTTTGGCAGTATTACGCAAATTGGATAGCTTTCAACACTCGACGGAGTATGTATGTACCGAACTTTCGCAAGAAAATTGAATTAAAAATATTAGATATAAGTAAATATACAGAGGTCGTAATGATGCGCCCTATTCTGTCTGCAAAGCGATACATTTCATTTAAATGCAACGTTTTCATCTTATTCAAATGGGTTGGTTGAGGTAAGTTTTCCAATACGTAAATAAAATGCATATTGCAAGTACATATTATAAACATATAAGTATGTGTGTATAGTTACATAGTGTTAACTTACAAGAGATTATGATGTAATGATTATATCTCACCGTGCAAAATTCATTCATTCATTCGTTTAATCAAAAGAGGTTGATATCTAAAACCGTTTCACGCCCCACTTAAAAGACCCGGAAAGATATATATATATAAGACCTGGAAAACACATGCGCTCGCGGAGAACTGCGCCGGTCCTATAGAAGAACGCATTATCAAGTTATTAGTTCAATTGTAAATAGTCTGAACAGTATGTGGGTTGTTCCTAAAATCAGCACGTGTAATTCGAGAGAGGAGTAGAGTGTGCGGTATTAGAGCAGAAAGTTCCTTAGAACCCTCTTCTTAGTAAATTCGGTAGAAGACACTGAAAGAAGCAATGTCACTACGCAGCTGGAGGCCCTCGAGAGCGGCTGTAATCTCAGCATCCTTAATAATGCGTACCGCTCGCCCTTGCTCTATCAAGTGCGACAAGGAAGTATTTAGGGGAACCGTCTTAAAGATAGGAACTAAACTCCATACTCGTTTGCACAGACCTGGGTTTATTGGCATTAAACTCGATCAGAAAGTAGTACGTTTTTATTCAAATTATCAAAAATAACAAATTACTTTGAAGCTTTGTTTTTTTTCCATAAACATCTAGTCGTCATTCTTGGTCTTGTGATTGTAACCAACCTTTTTATGCAAATTATATTTTTTACCCTAATTTTGCTTGTTCAGTTTTAGGTAGCCTGCTACGAGTTATTTTATTCGATTAGTATGACTCGTTGTTAAAGTTTCTAAACGCAATTCAATTGCATTTTTATGGAGTTAGCCCAATATATCTTGGTTCATCCTGAAAGTTTTTTTGTTTTACTCATAAAACCATCACTTTATGGCGTATAAATTTGTGATTAAATATTTTTTTTATAAAATTTTTTTTTCGACACTTCATAACTAATTTATGAAAAGTTTGTGAAATAATTATACTTCATTATTTAATGATTTATCAAATTATGTGTTTGCTAATAAATATATGCTAAGTGAAACATTTTGATAGTGTTGTGGTGAAATTATAGCATACCATTTAAGCAATATCCTGATTGTCACATCACACTTTCACAGCGTTCCACACCAGGAGGCTTTTAATTGGTTAATCTCTTATCTCCAGTTGCTAGCTAGCTAACTGGTAGACAGTATAGCACAAAGCTCTATAATTTATAACGAATCATAGATAAATACCATATTTATAAAAACATCTTGCACTGAGTTTTGCCTAACTAAAAATCTTTCAGCACAAAGAAATAACAGTTTCCTTGGGGGAAACAGGCGGGATTGTATGTATGTATAATACTGAAGTACGAATTTAGTTTGTACGGATTTTTTGTTATTGTTACAATTTGCGAAATATGCAATTCATTATTCACTGTAAAATTAAGTGGTAATCATGAAGTGTATTAAAATGTTTTGACTTCAAGCTAACTGAAGTAATTAAACGCAACGGCGCAATAAAACAAATAATTAATTGTGTAAAAATTATTAATGTAAGATAAAGTCTGCAATAATTTAATGTATGTATAAAGGATGAAGAGTATAGCAATGCGTTTCATCAATACATGTTGAGTTGCAACCATATTAATTATGTAGGACTTCGACGGAAACCATGCAAGCCACCACTAATAGCCAACGTCTTCTAATGATATTGTTTCTTATGTTAACGTGATTTACATACTAAATGAAACACGATTTACTGATTAAAAGTCTCCTTTTTTTTGAACTTATTTTGCTCCCGTGTTTGGAATACTTTATAAGCATAGTTCATGATTTTAAGACAAAGTAAGATCGATTAGTAATAATTCATGTTTCAGTAACGGTAGTTTGTGTGTGGAGGAGTGACTTTGTCTGTGATGACACGTGGTCTCATTCTATTCGTGAACATGAATCACCAGAAAGTTTTGAATACAAATATAGTAATAATAAACCACGATTAAAATCCATAAAGTATGTTTTAATCCTTTAATGATCTTTTTTTTGTTCTACACTATAGTTAATTCACCTGTTGGTAGGTATTTCTAAGCAGCCTCGGAATCAACAGAGGCCACACAAAAAAGAAAACCGAAATTATCTCCAAAAAACGCCATCTGTAATTTTTGATAATTACGCATAACCGGACTAAAATCGAACTACTTGAGCGTGGGACGCAAACACACATACATATATAATTGTTTCTTATTAAAATTGACGTTAATCTTTTTTCGGAGCAGATTCCGACGAAGGGGCAACATCGTATTATGTTTAAGAATCGACAGCTATAATTTCTGTTCAATCAAGATTTAATTGTTTTAATGAGGCTGCATGCGTGAATAGCCGGCCCAATTATTGTTTATTTTTAATCGCCTCAAGTGGTTTTTATGTTCGCAACCAAGCACGCATGGAGGCCCGGAGCGATCATTTTCATTATTTTAATAATGTAAACTACCAATAATAATTTACAGTGATTTGGGGTTAAACACGTTAAGAGATATTTATGAATTCCTGGCAAGGTCCAGGCAGGAGTGAGCTCTGTAATTTGATGTTCCCTCTATTGAGTTGCGCTAAGATGTTTTAGTTTCCCTCAATCAAGGCTGGTCGGCTCGTCCCGAACGTCGAAGAGAATGATTTGGACTCTGGGGCGATTAATCAAAATACAAGAACACTCACACTCGCACGACCCATCCAAAATAAGAAAAACTGGTGCTTAAGTAAACGTGTTATTGAGCATTCCAAACACACATTAAATTTATTAACCGATCCAGTAACAAGTAGTCTCATACAATTTTTTATTGTTTTCTATCGATCTCACAGAAAAAAAAGAAAAAACATATTATATTAATGAACATATTTGTCAGAATTTTAATTCAGCAGCAAGTATTTTATTGCTGTCTATATCTATCTATAATTCTATTAAACTATACAATTACTTCTCTTAAGGTCGATAAGTATTATTTACCGCCTATACAGTAAATACGTAATCCAATCATTTAGACCATTTTTCCACTCAGTCTACCAGCAGTTCATTATAATAGAGAACCGGGGTTATGTAGATTAGCACCAGCCAGATGTTGAGGTCACTCAAAACCAACCCAATTAGCTTTATGTTAATTAATAATTTATACAAGTACGCGTCTACTAGCTAGAGCAGTGGCTGCCACATTAGAACAGGGCCCTAATTCTGCTGAGCAATGCAGTTTTAATGACTACAAAGTCGATGAGCTTAGCTTTTAAGAATTTAAGCTAAAACTTTATACATGCTCTTAACGATAAGGCAGCCTTTCTTTTTTGAATTTCGCTATTGTTAATGATGCAATATTTGTATATGTAAGCAATATAGTGTATATTATAACACGAACTGTTTGATGGGAATGATTGTTACAGCCGCATTTGAAGAATAGATGAGAACTATGTAGTCATTCGAAAGTAAAGCTAACCACAAAGAACTTAAAACAAAATTTACAATACGTACAGACAACGGCAGCGCTAGCTAGCGTCGAAGCGGTTTATTTCAGTCGAATTGAGCTTCTCGTATGTTTCGTGGAAGCCAGTAACAACTAATTACAAGAGTGCTGTTTATTTAAAGTTATAGCGAGAAATATAGAAAAAAAATATTACCTTACATTGAAATTGTAATTAAAATGAATTGAATTGAATGAAGTGAGGCACCACACCACAGGTATTTGTGCCACAAAAAACATAAATATCCATAGTAATGACGATGGATGAACAGAAAGAAACGTTTCGTGCGAGCTATTCTATATGTTTACATTTATTCAAAATACTTTTAATTGCAACTAATCATTTCATGCGGAGACCATTCACATCGATTTGAATCAATTTTGTGTAAACATGTGCTTAAAACACAACGTGGGCGCGGGAAGTAAGCTAAACAGATTTTTATTGTTTTAAGGCCGTATATTTTATCTTAAGTTATATTTAGATTGTCGTCAATTCAATGAACAATATATATTTTTTTGTAGTAGTTAGTATGACAAGTTAAATTAATCTTAAGATAACTTCGTTTCAAAAGCTATCGAAAGCTTCGTTTCAAAATATATAGTTTATGGATGGGTTCCCATCTGTAGTATATCGGTGAAGCTTAAACTTTACGCAAACTGGTACTTAATATATCAAGCTTTACCAAACAGATAGATGGTCGTCACTCTTATAAAATAATACTATATAATATTTGAGAGGTGTGTTATGATCCAAGTGTGGATTAGCGAAGGCAATAAAATGGTGTATCGCTGTTGGATTTATTTGAGCTGCCTAAGAGGCCTTTCTCGTTTGATTTGGCGCTTACCACATACAGTGGTACCCGCAACCAAAACGGCTTAAAGTGCCTTCGTAAGCACGAATGCTCTCTATATCAAAAGTCACACAAACAGACCCACTGATGGATTTTTGTAAATGCTTACTTATCTTTAGTGCTCGTTACTGACCACATAGACTCCTAGAGCCACGAGCGTTTAACAGAATAATAACATTATTAAGAGCTCCGTTAACCCTTAGTGGTAAGCTTAAGGCGCTTGCGTTACTAGTGCCCCTCTGTAGTAAGTATAGCGGCAAGGCTTCGAGCTCAGTAACCACAAATGCAGAGCATACTGATACCTTAATTATTAAATATAGGAATACCTTCTTATTCCTATTATTCAAGTATTGTAAGCAGCATTCATTACATATTGATCTTGACTCTTTCACCAATATTTAATAGCCTATAATTAAATAAATCAAAAATCACATCTGATAATCTGAGATAAAGTACAATAAATACATCCTTTAGGTATCAGCTCTGAACAATTATCAGAAATAATTTTAAAAGTACCTACTGATACTAACATATTTTATGTGGTGGAAAATAAACTATTTAATATGGTATTGTGTGTATTGTAGTATAATTTTATATATTTCGTTGCGTTCAAGACAAGACAAGTTCAAAAAAGTTTTGTTGACGTTAGATTTCGTAGCGTATTAGCAACAAAACAATGAAAACAAAAGATTAAGTAAGCGCATTTGCGCGGGGTTTCTACTAGTTATTAAATATTACTTTCAGGTGACCGCACGGTGGCATTTGTATCGTCTCACAGCTACATAGAAATTAGAATAATTGCTTGCACCATCTTATTCTACTTTAATCGATAATGCAAAAAAGCATTTTTTCGCCAAAGGGTGAATGGGGTAGAAGGGTAAAATGGGTCTCGCGGAGGTCGCGGCGCGGGGAGGGGAACTAACTAACAAGTTAATCCGGCCGCGGGCGAGTATGAAGTTTATATCACGCTTTGCATTATGCTTCATTATCTCAGTAATTTTTGCTTTGTTATGCTGCGCGCGTAGGGCTGCCTCTCTAGGAAATTTTCGCACTTATATTAGTTATTAATGATGTACTTTTGTTTGATTAAAATAATTAAGAAATAGTAATCATAATAATCTCTACAGTTTATAGTTGTACAATATGTACGTGCACAAATATAAACTGTAGAGATGAAAACACATACGAACGTGTACAGGCTGTGATGATGGGATGTCAAATAGGTTTTCAAACGTTGGGGTCAAATTGATGATATAAAAAAAAATGTTTCTCTTTGACTTTAAGAAATATATTTACTTAACTATAGTATCCGGCGGTAAATATTGCATATTGGACGCACGAATCAATGCATTGCCGAATAAATGTATGCGAATTTCTATCGTTCGTTCCATGTTATCGTTTGAATACTTTAGGCATAGATTAGTTTTAGTTTAAATAGCAATTATGCGAGTGTTTATTTGTATTATTTTGGACAAGTGCGAGTCCTGAAATGTTAGGTCAAACTGACTTTTAGTTTCCACACATCTTTTATAAAAACTTTTCTGTCAATCATAATAATTATGATTTTCCAATATCCGAAGATATTTTCAGCTTACAGCCATCCCTAAATTACATTGCAGGTGAGACAGTGCGTCGCCTGGGGCGCTCCTCCACGTCGCTGCGCCGGCGCAGTCCCCCGCGCCCCGCCTCGCCCCTCTGAGACCCGCGCCGCCGTAGATCGATCATTCGCGTAACCGTCAATTAACTTATTATGCCACAGTCTAGCTTGTGTGTATACTAAAACAATCGATATAAAAGGTGGTATAGCACCGCTTTTAATAGTTCACTTATTAAAGTCCTATTGCTTTTATTGCGCATTATATCATATATAAAATACTCAGCTTGCCCCTTAGCTTCACTCTAAAAATAGAAAGATCTCCTTTATAAATAATATGATTTTTTAAATAATGTAATTAAACTTCTCTTATTAAGAGTACTTTTAGAATAAACACTTTGTGTTTGTATATTACTTAATGAAAAGTTAAAAAGATACTACCGTTTTTAGTTTTATTAGGTTCAAACAAAAAGAGATTTTATGGTCAGGTACATTGGCCGCCTAGAAGCCAAAAATCATAACACATACTCAGATCATATATTACATCATATATTACAGTGAAAACAAATAATGTCAACGGACACTTCATATGAGAACCTATAAATAATATTTAATATTTATTTTTAGTTGTTCTCCCTAAACATTTTTAGGTTCAGTTTAATGAGTGCTAGTATCGATAAGCCAGTCATGAAGTACATGATTCATCGCCAGGTAAGTAGTTTTAACAAAATTGCAACTACTATAGTAAATCGGATTTAAAAATAGAAATAAATTATCGCTACCAACACAACAACATACATCAACAACAATATTAAGTAGGCAGACTTTAGTGATGTTAAGGCAGCATGATCTTCGATCTTAGACCCCACACTTGACAGCACGCACATCGGAGCATTCGTTTTTTATAAGTATTGAATGTTTGATGCATTAGCCGAATTTACAATAATATAATTTTTGAGTTAAATCAAAATATATTTAAATTTATATATAAGTCGTCAAAATTTCATTGCAAGTACGTAATTAGCTAAGTTCTCGATAAAGTACGATCAATCGTTCGTAGCTGAAACCTGACTATTATGGTCAACTTAGTTCTTAAAAATTGTTGTTAAAATATTTTAACTTTACGTCACAAATTTTTAGTTAAAGTTTCTTAAAAATTGTAAAGTCTTATCTTTTAAATCTATAAAAATGAGGGAAATTTAAGTGTCTGTTTGTAGTTAAATAAAATAAATGCTTTTTATTAAATGCATTAAAAATATTTTGCTGAATTTTTCTGACTGTTTGTTCTCCAGAATCTCCGAAACAGTTCGGGATTTTTAGTGGGCAAATAGCCAGTTACTTATAATTTTGTCACTGAAAATTTGCCTAAGTGGAACCACGTTTTACCCAAAAAATAACAAAGTAACTAGGTATATCGCCAGATATAGGCCAGGCGGTTGAAGTCGCGGGTGGCTATCTAATCAAAAAACTTAGTAGTTGCATTATTTCGCACTGCACAAATGGCTTCATAGCTTATAAAAATATTTCAGCTCTGCGTTAAAAATATAATGTAGCTAAGTAGCTAAGCATGGTAAAAGTAATAATTCCATATTTAGTTTCCACTTTAAAGGATTAAACTAAAAAGTGGTTAAGTAAGGTTGAGTAAATGGTTGAACGTTTTCCGAACAGTTATTACTTGTTGTACTTTTTACGTGACACAGAAAGGCTTATTATCTACTTTGTGCCGCCCTAGGTGATTATTAAGAATAAACACGACTCACACGAGACAATTGTGGGGCGAAGGCAGCAAACAGCATTAGAACAAAATTGCCCATTTTACTAAAAGCGGGCAAACCTCAATTAGGCAAAATTGTAATAGTGACTTAGTAGAAATGCTTCGTCCATTAGAGGAGTTAATCTCGATGACGGAACACATTATGTTAGTAACGAGCAGTATCTATTGAAGGTATCCTGCGAACTGTTCTGATCATACCTCTTTGGCTGGGTTACGTCCAGAAGCATCTTGAGGATACCAACAAAAGCTTGTGACTATTTATAGAATTATTTTCAATATCTCTACGATTGCCCATAGGTAGCTGTAGATTGGTCGGCCTCTGGTGGACATAGGACAATAAGTTTACAATGTAATCTAGTTTAATAACTTTGATAAAGGATTCATCTGTAATATCCACTTTTACATTTCACAAAGTGCTATTATATAAACAGAAAAAAGATAATATCTTTTTTTATGTCTACAGAAAAAAACGTGATTGATCACGTCTTTTGCACTAATAAACAGTGAAAAAAATGCTATGTGTTTTCAAAGTACCTCAGAAAACGTACCCCGAGCGTTGGGCTTTATAGGTCGTCTTAAAACCATAATTGTAATTTTAATAGCGATAGCATTTGACATTCCTTATATAGGCATTTCATATTCATTTCCGCGATTAAATCCGCAGTTAATATAAACTATCTTGATCGTATTTCATAGTACCCCTCACTTGTTTTAATCAAAACAGCCAACACTTTGTCACTGTTACTCATTTGGCTTTAGAGTGGGATAAATAATCAAAATGGTTGCCATAGAGCCGCAGTAGGTCTGTATATAACTGTCCTGGTAATCGTTAGGCCGTGGTGTGAGCTGTATAAATGACTTCAGTCCCGAGGCAATCCTCATTTCGTGATGCTAATACTTCCGCATAGGTCATTTTGAAAATTAAATAAGTGGGTATAAGCGGGTTAATTGATCTCAGACTGCAGAATAAGAACATATGAACCTCATTTGACACAAATGTACAAATATTTT
Source organism: Musotima nitidalis (assembly GCA_949126915.1). Taxonomy (NCBI): domain Eukaryota; kingdom Metazoa; phylum Arthropoda; class Insecta; order Lepidoptera; family Crambidae; genus Musotima; species Musotima nitidalis. The sequence continues at coordinate 7,561,828 of OX421429.1, forward strand.
TTTAATAACGTGGAAAGACAGTCAATCATTTGTTTAGAGAATAATAACGACTTGGCGACAGTTTTAATGATTGATGAACTTTCCTGATTTATACTAGAGGTAAAATCATAAAAAATAATTACTAGCAAAGTAGGAGGCACTTGATTAGCGTTGATAGTCAGTCTTGATTTTATACATTTAGAGTTTTTGATAAATTTCAAGACATTTTAAAGTATTATTCATATTAATTTATTATCACATAAGCCACAAGAAGTTCACTGGTAAATATGGGCCCATCTCAATGTTGATTGATCTTTAGCTGCCTCCATCCACCGACTTCCCGGCTTCTTGTCCAGATAGCTAATCGGTCCATAGGCCGCGTCGGCGCCGTCTACTAAATTTTGCTGGTTTATGTTACTTTAATTTTACTTTTATAAAACCTATTATAAAAAAAAATATGGGCCGTTAATATGGGCACGGATTGTAATATATTCGTTTCTTCGATTCCCGGAACTTCGTTTTATATATTTAAATTTACCTAGTAGATACTATGGAAATAAAATAAGTTTGATCTGGCTTTTATTGAACACCGGAGTTAGTTTCCTTCTTCTCACAGTTTTTATTTACAGAGTGAATATTTTGAAGAATAAATTTATGATTGTGATATTTGAATCCTCTGATTATATTTTTGCGTACCAGTTACTGGTGAAATATGCGGACTTTATTAAATATAAGACCACTTATGTACCCTATTTTATTTGAAATAAAAAAAGTCTTTGTCACTTTTGTTGTTAAATATCGAATTTTTTTGAGTGAGAATCTTGCATGTTTTGGTCGTGAAGTATTGTGGCATTTATATTTAACGTAGCAACATATTGTTAAATTTAACATAAGATCTTTAACGCTAGAAGGCAAATATTAGGAAGCGTTGCGGTACACCGGACGGGACAATAAATCGCGGTGAGAGATGGCAGCCATATCTGAGCGGCTAGGAAGTGAAGGTAACTAAAGCAACTTTGATACGTGCGAAACGGCTCGTTTGTGCGCCGGCGCAGCGCCCTGGGATCGCAGCTAAGTACTGCGCGTTTGTATGCGCTCCGTGATCGGCCAACACTCAGTTAATTTTCAGAGTGCCTTGAGCGCTTCTATGCGGAAACACCCAGAGATGATACTGAAACGTTGATTTGACAGCGGTCTTATAGCTCAAACGCCTCAATGGATAACTGTCGCTGAACTAATAAGAGGCACGTAAGACTACAATGTATCAACAATAATGTGCCGTAAGAGGATAATATTGATGTTTGTCCCGCGGCTGTGATTACTAATTTTACGAACGTTCTATGGGAACCGCTTTGCATTGGCAATAAATACGATGCACTGACACCTCAGTTTTGAAATCTAACCGCCTATAAAGCTCAACTTGATCGCAATGATAGAAAATTAGCAACATCCTGGTAAGAGTAAGGGTGAGGTATGGTTGGCCGGCGGCGGGTGAACATGAGCAATACCGGCGCGTGCGCAGCGACTGTCGCGCCGCCTGGAGCTTTCGCGACAACCACGCGTAGGATTGTTCGCTGCTATATATCGGATACACAAAGCTGTTAATATTAAGCTGTTTAAGAACTGTTACTATCCGTACTTATGATGGATGGAGAAGACAATAAACTGCATGGATTTTTTTTGTTTCCTTTTTTGTTCGAAACGCCGCGAGGGATGCATTCCGCCCCACGCGCTCGCACAGGACGGTCGCCTGAGCATTGGCGATATTTTGATTTATCACATATAATTATCGAATAATCCGCTTTGCATCTCACGTTACGATAATTTAGTCCCATTACATCGGGTTCTAAGCGGTGACCGTTCGCTAGCCGCACAACGATTGATAATAATCGCTCGCGAAGTATAATGGCGTACACCCACGGGTAATTATTGTTGTGCAGTCGTGAGTTCGTGAGCCGGTGGAATGGTGGAATGCATCTCCTTCGGGGGTTGAGCAGTAAAGCAGCGCTGCGGCGCGGTGGCGGCGGCGGCGCGGGACGTAACCGATCGCCGCGCCGCGCTAATGATAGTGCGGCCGCGCGCTCTCGCGTCCTCTTTAGCCGATCCCGATAAAATAATTACCAGTATTTATAAGTGCTCACACTTAATCGCACCTCGATGCTAGTCATTACCGTTATTGCGTGCTCGTGCACTTAAAGTTTCCTGGTGAAAACATCGAGGACCTGCGATAATTAAATCGTAATTGGAGCACACAGCTTCATTGTGAACGATACAAACGGGAATTTCTGAGAATGTCAATAAAAATTTGCACGTGAGACATGGTGCGGGGAGACAATGAAGTCATCGGAATCGTCCGCGCCTCGGGGTGGCGTCGGAATGTAGTGTGGCGATGCGAGAGAAGCCGAGTTGCATTGACGTTTGGTCACGGGGCATCGACGAGACTCTGCTGCGACGTTAATGGGCTGTGGTGGCCGTCGGCTCCGTTATCCCTCGTAGCTAATGATTGGCCGGCATTAAGTCCCGGCCGTTCCGTGCGATTATTGGATCTAACAGATAATTTTATATAGCATTGTCCTGGAGCGTAAAATTTTCTGTTGTTATTACGGTCCGGGCGGCACGCGCGCTCCGCCGAGAGCGCCGTATCGCCTCATCTCGGCAAAGGGTTGGGAATCACGAACTATTTGGAAATACATAGTTGATTGCTAATCGATTTGTAGCAGCACTTCAGACTATGCTTCGTAGTTGTTTATTAAGTTTTTAGTTTGTATCAGCGCTTACGAATTGCTAATATAAAGTACATTGTAGAATTCACATCGGTAATGGGTCTACAATTTTAGGATACATGTCTGATTCTAAGTGCTATTGCTATAATCAGTATAATATATAGTGGCAATACGTAATGCAATCCTAATGCATCAATCTCGGCACATTAAACGCTAGAGCCCAAGCACACACAGATGCAACGACAGTAAAACGATATTATAAAGAAATTATGAATACAAGTATCGCAGTGAGGCCGCTCGCACCTCGCGAACTCACGAGCGCCATTCTTCCCGCGATCGTAATGAGCTCTCTAAATCAAACAATAGCATTAAAGTGTCAATACAGCCTCGATAACACCTAGCCGTTTTCTTTTGCACTCGGAATTATGGCTATAAATCCGTAAGCGGCGCATTTACATGCCGCGATTGTTCAAAATGACGTTTCTTATGTTTGTAAGTACTGTTGAGAAATTTGTTTATGTCTAACAAATTATTTTAACTTTAATCTCCCATACTATTTATTCTTTTCAAATCTATCATCAGTAACGTAGATTATGTTGCTAAGTAAGGTAAAGGAATAAATAAAAGAAAACTATATTACGGTAAGATATGGCCGTTAGATTATATATGTTACACTATTAGAGGTGCACAGAAACCTTGCATAAGCCAGGTCCCAGAGACATGCTATTGGACTCAGTTCTTCAGCATAGGACAATCACATCAGCTATTACGTAATAAGAAATTTTTTATTTATTGATTTATACAACAATCGTGAAAAGGACTTTAAGTAAAGAAGAGTAGTGTTCATAGATTTAATTAATGACCTTATATCCTATTTGCTCTAAATTATCGAACTAGCTCGTAGAGGCGTGGAGGTCAGTATACCTGCACTCCGCTCCTGAGGTCGTAGGTTCGGCTACCACACCGGACAAATCTTTGTGTGCATGAACATGAATATTTGCTGTGGTATAGGTGTTTCCCATGTAATATTAAATATGGATTTAAAAAAAAAATTATGTTTATCCGCTTTTTTGTGTCTATAACACAAGTTCTTAATGATACTTATCTAGGAACTAAATAATTGTTGTTATTATAAGAGTATATTTTTTTATTTATAGCAGTCCTCTATCTTGGCTTAAAACATACAGTGACAGCCGGGACCAACGGCTCAACGTGCCATATAAGAATTAATCTCTGTAGTACTGCTTTACTTCAGTGATCGCTTGCTTTACAACTTGTTACGAAATATTTGTACAAAGTTTTATTACATAAGCCTAAAAAGGTTTAATGGGTATTTTAAAAATAGATAATATACAAATAAGTACTTCTTTTTAACGCTATTACCCTAAGACGTAGCAAGTAGAAATAACAGTTGTATTGGGTAAATACCAGTGTAACGTGGGCTGGTATTTGGTTGGCCGCAAAGTGTCTGAATTATGCAGTTAACTCCTGACTGGGGCTGAGCGTTCTGACACCCCGCCCGACCTTTGCAATGCTGGATTATCGCTTATTAATGCCACCAAATTACCGTTTTGTCTGCCCGTGTTAATGTATTATGGGTATTGTTTTGTACTTACCCAATGCCCGTTCTAAGCTTTAAACCTAGATTAAATTTTCACATGAAGCTATGTGATCAGAAGTATTTGTTTCAAAGATAAGTAAATTCCTAAGTTTCTTTGATATCATAAAAACACTCTAGACCAATCTCTCCTTAGTTTGGGACTAGTTACTGTGTAATGCCACCATAAATTTATAGTGACAATAATTATTACAGTCCATTTATATTCTTATGGTCAGAGGATAGGCGAGACTGGCCAAGAGCATCACTGGCCTTGCGATAATCGAAATCTGGGGACACACACTATATAGCCTCAGCTTTCCATGAGAGATCGTATTTCATAGGCCTCCCCAATATATTTCCTCGTTGATCGGTCTCGTGCCGCCTGCAATCACCAGCTCTCCGCCGCCTTGAGCCGATCATCGGTCCATCAAGTGTACGGTCGTGGCGAGGTGGGAGGATCGCAGCTGCCATTAAAGACGGTCGTTAGGCTTCTTCAAAAACCCATAAAATTACATAATTTTTTTTATTTTTATAAGAAGAGAAAATTTACCGAGTGGTAGGTTTTATTCCGCGGCCTATGGATTTGAAAGTTACTAAAATATACCAAGACTAATCAACAAGTATATTCACAGTAGTTTAAATTTCATAGAAAGAAAATACATCAGAATTTTCAATAAAACGTCACACAAAAAACAGGAAGTCTGGTCCGACAAACGTATTGCAGAAAAGTCTAACAAAATGTTACAAAGTCAATTCAATGTCGTCTCAGCAAGGGTTGGAGATAAACACGCAGGGGTCGAGATCGAGAGCTCCTATCGCACAAACATGGGGTGTGCAATTTGTATTTGTATACATACGTGTACTGACGTTACGTGCCTCTTGGGTACTTACAGTTAGCTTCGCGAAGTCAGAAAATGCTGGTGCATCTTCAAATCATATCTTAGGACACAATAGTACAGAAATCTTTTTTAATAGCGTTGGTTTAAATAATAATAAAAAATTAGCTAATTAAATAATTAGCTAATTAAATTCGTGTTCAAGTAGCTTTATATTCTATTTATTATATAAAGAGATAAAGCATATTATTATATGCTTTACCTTACAAAAATTTAGTTAAAATTATCTAGTGTTATCTGTCTACCTATCTAAAAAAAGCAAGTCATTAATAATAATCTAAACAATAAAAATAAAAATCATATGACCATAAAAAGTAATCAATAAGAAAACTTCTGCCACACCAGTATAAAAAATGTATCACTCACACCTTTCCATATTGACTAGTAATATAAAATCATAATTTTCTCCATATAATTGTCGAATATAATGGAAAAAGTCTGGCCGGTGTTAAGGTATAGCTCAAGCCACTGGATTCTGGCTAAAATACTCCAATATTATTTCTGATTAGCATTATTCTTTATAATTTTTTTTTATACAGAGATCCTACCTAAGGAGCCCAAGCCTGCAAGTGGTGCTCCTGCCTATCAACGGACGAGGCTCTGACGAACATAACAGTGCCCGGCAAGCGACAATAGGCTCGCCACCTACTACGTGGGACCCATTATATAATTGGCAAAGTGTGGGTATATAATATGCTTCTGTCTACCCCTTTCGGGGAAACAGGCATTAATGTATGTATGTATGTAATATTTTTTTTTTAATTTACAAATTCAAGGAGATATAACAAAGGTTTGCATTCATATTGAAAATTTGTCAGAATCATACAATTAAGTAGTTATTGAAGTTTAAACTAACTAAACATTAACAAATTTTACGCAAGAGAGGTTTCAAAAACATATAACGACATAACAATAAATGAAGTAAACTTGGGCTTTAATTCTATAACTTCCTATCTCCCGACAGTCATCCACCACTTCATAGATTTTAAATAAAACGAATCACCTACACACTTCTGCACTCGACTATGTAAAGAATATCCGTCAAAGACAAACTTGAAATATCATTAACGAACGAATACAAAAAAGGATAATAAAACATTAGCCTCTTAAACCCCGCTTTTAAAAATAGTCCAAGGCGCCTGCTACGTCAGTGGCCACGAAACTTGGTAATCCTTACGGAGCATGGTAAACAGTGGCTGGTTCATTAATCACTCCTGAGCTACCAACTTGGACTATTCAACTTGGTACTACACCTGACTGCCGGTATTTTCTTATAACTTTTAAGCTTTGTTCACAACTTTGATGGACTTTGTGTTTTAAGTAAGTTGAGTAGTAATACATCTCGGGCTTATCGCGTTGCGCTCGCTTTGTATCGCGCAATGAAATTGTCGAAGTTTTAATACCTACTTTTGCTTCCGAGATTTTTTTTAAATTTAGTCATGGAGTATGCTTAAGGTTTGTTCATTGTAATTGGAAAGGATGAAAAGTTATACCGGGATGGAAATCTTATTCTAAGGAATGGTATTTCCTGATGGTTTTTATTAACTGTTGCCCGCCGTTAATTATATAGTCTACTTACTTTGCGCAGCGATTAGAATAGATAGTGTAGTATAGTTGATTTAATCTACAGTATTGACTGAATGACAACAAAGTATAGGGAATGAATGATTTGTTTATGTTTCTAAATTAAAATTTTTGTTCTTTTGGTTGTTGTTAGATTGACACAATTGTTTTCCATTTTGGCGCGGAGTTTGAGTTGCATCTGTTATTTTTTTTAAAAACAGTGCTGTTTTTAGTTTTCTAATATCTAGTGTGTTTTGCGAATTTCATAATGGACAAAAACATCGAACAAAGAGTTTGTCTTACATTTTGCATCGCCAATGGAATTTCGTGTTCGGAGACACGGAACAGAAGGCTTACGGTGAATCGACTTTATCAAAAACACGTGCTTATGAGTGGTACAAAGCTTCAAAAGCGGTCGAGATATGATGGAAGATTTGCCTCGTTCTGGTAGGCCATCAACGTCTGCAACTGAAGTTAACATCGCAAAAGTGAAGAAAATGGTGACTGAAAATCCTCATTCAAGTTTGAGAGAGATGGCCGCCGAACTTTCTGTATTTGTATTTGTGGAATGAAAATTCTTGGATTTTGCACCACGATAATGCGCCTTGCGGCACAGGGCCATCATTGTAAACGAATTTTTGTCCAAACACGCAACAAATACCATCCAGCAACCACCATATTCACCAGATAAGGCTCCGCAGGCAGCCGACTTCTTTCTTTTTCCTACACTCAAATTACCACTTCGTGGCACCGTTTTCAATAGGTAGAAGACATTAAGGAGAATTCGTGGCGAGAACTGAACTCAATTCCGGAAACAGCGTTTAAAAAATATTTTGATAATTGGATTATTCGTTAACGGTACTGTATCGTTTCTGAAGGAGCATACTTTGAACGTGATAAAATAAATTTTGGATGAATAACAAAAACTTTGTGTATTATTGATTTATTCCCGGTACTTTCTTGACAGAGTAGTATATCACAAATCAGAGAAACCACAATTATTTTTTAAATTGTGATGAATTGTATGCTTTCTTTGAGAAATAAGGAATTACCTATATGTAAAAAGCTATATGTAAAATTATAGAATGTATTCTATTTTTACATTGTTTGAAACTATAAAGATAGCTTGATTTTAGCTAAATCGGCTTAGCAGTAGAAATATAACAGACACACAGAGTTACTTTCGCCATTACAATATTAATAAGCATGCTAATCAGTAAATAATCCTTTCACCATGACCAAACAGATTTGACCTCTATTTACAACAGATTTGGTGCAGAGGAATATTATGTCGATATCGTTCAATAATTGATACTACATAAGTAAGCAGTACAACAAGAAACAGTTAAAATTAAATTAAAACATGCCTATTTGGTTGGTAGATTGCAATAACCTATATAAGTTGTAAGCCGAAAGGTAAACACAACCGTAATAGGAATTGATGAAACGCCATACGCTTAGTTTGAGATCGTTCAATTGAAATATTATGAATATTTATTAATCATCGGCAATCTCCATCAAGTCCGCCTGCGCATCGAGGAGCCCCGTTTCAATATAACACGGAATTAGTTCCACCTCATAGACGACTTGAGAATTTTTATCACGGCAAAAGCAATCAGAGCGCCAATAATTTCCCTCATAATGACTCAGAAGTCGTAAAATTTGAGCATTGCGCCAAAATGGTGGCACCATTAAAATTCTCTCCCCATCGTTATAACTGGAGTTATCGACGGGTGCCGATCCGGGACAATCGGCATTTCCATCTGGGATGGCCGTTAGTTTTCTTTTTTAAATCGCGCGTTAAGGATTTGGCGTGAATGCGTGAAGGGTTGCTTTACCCCCTTGCCCCCTCCTCCCCCTCATATGTCCTCATCTCCGAACGCGATTTAGAGCCGAAGCGATTTTCCCCTAATAAATAGCAGAGTTAGCAGTACGCCTCCTAATACTAATTCGATGATCTTGTTTTATAGTTATTGCCGACTCCGGCCGTGTTTGGGTACGGTTTGACCGTTCGTTTTTGTCTTCCAAGTTATTTTATCGCCTATATCCATAATAGTTGCTATTCTAAGCGAGCGCTCTTGATTCTTTATTACATATTAAAGTCGGCAGCTAGCTGCTTACAGCTTTACTTATGACTTATCATATCTTACGATGTTTGAGTTAGATCTTAGGCCTGTATTAATAAATAGCAGTCAATTATGGAAGCGCACTTGACCTGCCACGTATGATACTAAATTGATAAAGGATTTACCGCTGAGGTTAGATCAGATCTCTTATGTGCCAAAGGTCGTGGGTTCGATTCCCAAAAAGAACAAATATTTATATATGCATGAACGTAGTCTTTTGTCATGGATAAATATTGCCTTCGGCGAACACATGAAAGAATTGAACTGCTCACGTATTTCTAGATACAAATACTACAGATACGTGTATTGTAGCAATAAGACATACGTACTTATTAAAAGAAATCTTTTCCCCATTTAAAATTGAGCGTGTTCCAAATGTTCACCGCTGCAAGTTTCCTGTATGTAAAATAATGCGACCGATATATCTCTAACCTCGGGTGAAAGGGTGTGTATTGGGGGTGTACCCCCACGACTTATCCAATATAATCAATAACTTAGTAAGATCCCCTTTGCATCCGTCCGTGTGACAGTTTCTCCAATCGAAGGGTTGTTTTTTTACTTTTTTTTGTTCAAACACAGTCTGATTAGAGACCTCTTTTGAAGTTCACCTCGTTTCACGAATGACTAGAGATGTCTGTAGCTCATTTTCGGTAATAAGTGTTTGGCTTCTACCCCGGCTTCGCGTGCGTATGTAAATGTTAGTGGAATTGGGAAAATCGTTTATCTTTTGTCGTCGGAGAAACTAACAGTTGTGCTCACTTATTTATTTAAGTTACTGTTTATATGCCGTGTTTGTTTGAGCTTTTTAAAGCAATATGTATTTTCAATAAAATTGCTGTAAAAAGCTATTAATATTAAATGTTCCGGTTTGAAAGGCCTCAAATATGAGTTCATATTAATTACCATCCCGAAGATACTGACATATGTTTATCCATTGACTATGGGTACTATGGGTACCCATAGTGCAATTCTTTGTTTGCAGTCCGGTTAAAGCTATTTGTTGTTGGACTGGGTCAACTGTAAACCAATTTGAATAGAGTAGCTTTAGCGAGTCTGGTTGATGTGACCACGTAGGTAAGGAATAACACTACATAGTCAAAGTATAAGTACACATTCAGTGTAATTCATTTTACGCTGATAACCAAAGCATTTAACTAAAACGGGTGTATAGGGTTCCTATAAGGATCTAGGGAGCCCAAACTAACCTCACCTGCAAGTGGTGCACCTGCCGATCAATAAACGAGACTCTGGCGAAAATAGCTGTGCCCGGTAAGCGGCAATAGGCTCGCCACCTATTAAGTGGGACCAACTATATAATTGGCGAAGTGTGGGCGTATAATATGCCTCTGCCTACCCCTTCGGGGAAACAGGCGTGAACGTATGTATGTTAATTAAAACAGCAACTTTGCTGTTAAGAGCTGGTTTTGTCGTTCAATAGAGTATAGGCGTTTGTAGCTCCACAACATTTCGATACCTCCTACGTATAATATGTTAACTAAGAAAATGGCATATTATTTTTTTCCATAAAAAAACCTTGATTTTTAAAAAGAGATATTTTTATAGAAATAAGCAAAAATGACATTTTCTTAGTTAACATATTATACGTAGGAGGTAGCGATTTGGTGTTTCGAAGCGATCACGGAAGTCTAGCAGAGTTTACATTGGACAGGTGTGGCAAGTGACATTAGGCGCATTTGTACTTCGAAAGGCATTTTTAGGCTTTAGTCCCAGTTATCACTAAATGTGGGAGAATCGCTAAGCAAGTACCTAAAAGGCCCTATTGGACGATTACGATTCTATTGAGGGTATTTTCCAATTTTGAAAGAGGCTAATGTTCAGAATTGGACCGATATGACAATAAAACGTTAAATGTGATAGCAAAAATAATAACGTACTTCAATTAAATTTTTAACTGCTGTACCATAGTCTCATTATTATTATGATCCCAGCTACAAGAAATACTCTTCTGAACATAGTCCTACTGAAGTTTCCACGTCGATTGATTTCGAGCCGCCTGCATCCACCAGTATTCCGCTGCCTAGACCAGATCACTTGTAAATTGTTTGCTAAGCAGTCGTCTACTGTTTGTTTTATTGCACGCGACTGAAGAACCTTAACGCTCTCATCGTTCGTCTATGAGTGTTTTGACAACCGATATGGCTTGGCGGTCAGTAGACTGCTCTCCGTTTCTCAGGTCGTGGGTTTGATTCCCTTTTACCCTCTCAGCTAACCCTAAGGTAGACTGGTAAATAATGCGTTCGGCATTTAGTTCGTCTTTGTAATAAAAATATAATATACTTGTAAAAATAATATATATTTATAAACATAGGAAACACCCAGACCAGAGCAAATATACATGTTCATTCATGCACACCAAGATTAATCCTGTGTTGAAATTTATTTATTTATTCTTTGTGTGCATGAATGAACATGTGTATTTGCTCTGGTCTAGGTGTTTCCTATGTTTATAAATATATTTCATTTACATAAGAAAACAGTATTTATATATGTATGTGTATCTGTTATTAGTTATATAGTATCCATAACACAAGTTCTTAATGATACTTATCTTGGAAGTAAACACTTAGTGTGAATGTACGAAAATTATTACTATTCTGATTATTATTATGTGCCCGCTAAGTTTAATAATAGTAACAGTATTTTTTTTAGTTATAGTTTTAACCAGCGCAGCACGTGAATACTTGACAGCGCATCCACTGTTGAGTGCGGTCTATTAAAACAGGTCTAATTGTTGAGTACATACTAATCCAATCATATTGGTTTGCTTTCTGAGATTATATGTTAAAGGAATATAATAAACTAAACCTCTAAAAAAAGCTTTTTTGATCATCAAAAATACTGAGTGAGCATCTAATAGGTGATTAGGTGCTCAATCAGTATTTTTGATGTACAAAAAGGTTAGGTTAGGTTGGCAATTTATTAATTTTGAAGACACGTTAAATAGCACCCTATGTTAAATGTATTAGATTTAGCAAGCTGTTGGTTCCCCTAAAATGTAAAAAATAAATAATACCATTTACGCTATTCAAATACATCTTCATCATTCAATAACTGAAATTCAGTCATATCCGGTTAAACCAGTGAACAGACCCTGAGCCCTAAGCTTAAGTCTAGGCCCTTGACTCTAGGGCAACCGGGATAATGCTAGGATATAATGAAAATACATTTTCATAATTTTAGCCATTTGAAGTCCACTGTTGAACATAGGCCTCCTTAATTGTTTTCCACGTTGATCGATCTTCTGCCGCTTTCATCCACCGGCTTCCCGCCGCATTGACAAATTTAACGCTCCATCTGGTGGGATGGACGCCGCCATTTCCTACGCCTGCTGGTTCGTAGTCGCAATTGAGGAACCTCGAAATAAATACTTAATAAAAACACATTTTCGCATCAAATCGCGGTTTATGGTATTATCCTGATGTTTAGAAAACTTTACTGTGGTTACAGGGAGTACTGTCAGGGACTGAGATGACTGGCGTCTTCATAGACAAAGTGACAACTTCAAAACAACTGTCACTCAAATTGTGCAATAAACCGCCATTTAAATCAATAAATGTGTTTTATTTTGATAAATTTCAAAATGTTTTTTTTCTTTCATATTAGAAATGTCGCAACATCATTATTCCACTATCAATTTCTGCCTTGAAGTCATGCCAGAGGCCACAGATTCTATATTCTATTGAGATGATTATTGTATGTGTATGTATAATACCTGGGCAACAACTTTGAAAGACTATATATTATACTGTGACTAAGATCACATTACTACAGTGTATTCTCCTGGAATCGGAACTCGGAACTGGCACTTAGATTCACTTACACTTAATTATTTTTTGTTTTTAAATTGTTTTGTTGCATGTAAGTGAATCTAAGCTTCGTGATTTAGTGTAATATTATTTCGATTGTTTTTTTTTCATTTTTAATCATGACGTTTTTAAGTACTATGTATAATAGTTTATGAAATAAATATATTTTTTACTTAACTTTACTTTACTACTGTCTTTATCCCAAAAAATAACACAGTCAAAGTGACAGCACTGTGCTGTCACTGTCTTCATTATATCAAATAAAAGTGACAGCACTAGTTTTAAACCTGGTTTAACTTTAGATCTTGTTTTGTAATAAGCCTCTCAGTGTCTGTGTTATATTTCGCGACACAAACACTAACGTAGTTACTCCCAATTTCATCTGTCAATGAGGGTCTCTTCAAAATCGATCCAGCTGTTTCGGATATTAATCGAAACAATGATTTTTTTATATCTGGACTGCAGCTATATATAAGATATCTTTAGAGTGTTCTCATCTGAGAAAGCAGTGAGATAATTTATCTGCCTCCAATAAACACTGGCCCAAGTGATGTTGGTAATTATTTATTATTGATGTAAAATTATTTTTTTGAAAATGCCCCCCTTTGTCACTACATCGTATATAATACAGTCGCTTTCCTCTCTCTGTCCTTATTTTTTTAATTTATTTCAGATCACCGACAATTGTTACATCAATTCTTATCTACTACATTTTACAAAATTCTTAGCTTAATGTTCAATTAGTAACAGGTGAACATGAACTATGATGCGTTTTTTTATTAATAGATAGAGTGAATCAAGAGCTGGGGTTTATATGTAGGTCACGCGGACGAAGTAACGGGCGGCAGCTAGTAATAAATAAAGTAAATCCACGACCAAAAATTCACTCGGCATAGTATTCATTGGTGGTATTGATGTTCATTCATACATAAGTCAATTGGATACTTACTTTTTTTCTAAGGTATCTCGCCGATGGAAGCTCTGAAAAAATTTGAGGTTTTTCGAAGAAGTTATTCATTGCCTAATCTGTTTAAAATTTGCTGCCGCACCAGTGTGCCCCAGAAATATCTACAGATTTAAATTGTATTTGAATATTAAGGTTATAACTTACCGTCCTAGTCTTCTACTCAAAGTGATAAAGTACTAAAATTATCAGCTAATTCTAAGGCAGCACATGCATACAAGCTGTAGAGAAATAACCACATTGTGTCTTAGAGGAGCGACGCTAGGCTACTTTTGGTGTGTCGCTTTTGATGGATGGTTTTTGATTTGTCCTGTGGGGGAATCGAACCCACGACCTCTGGAGTGAAGTGTAGGTATACTGACCTCCACGCCATATCGGTCGTCAAAATAGTTCTGTGTGTGATTTATAGAAACAATGTTTCCTTATTTCTTTGGAATTATGCTGATATGCTGCGTTAGTCGCTTTTGAATTTGATATCTGTCTCCAGACCATGCTCCACCTAATATCCTGCACGGCGTGTCCAAACATCTCGGGTCGAACCCTTGAATGCCGCAGATAAGCAGTACATGTAGCTGAGCACTGAACTTATCTAATTTAATGTCCCATATAGAAGATTGGTCGCTCACATAGCACAAGCGAATAAGTGTTCTTCTTCGTCTAGACCCAGGATTTTGAAGATAGGATGTCGGAAGGTAACTAACTCTACTGTTTGATAGCTTTCAAATAGGTCGTAAATTCGAGAAAATATAAAAATATTTATGTGCACAAACTTGATAAGTGTTTTCGATGTATATAATTAGAAAAGTATTTAAATAAATTTACCCATGTGAATTCACCAAAAAAGTCTTAAAAAGGTGGGAATCGAACACACGACACGTCGTTGAACCGAACAACAAACATACCGTCCTCAGACCTCATTGTATCTCTGCCATCCTTTGTAAAATATTTTTGCACTTAAAATGTGATAAATATACAGGAACAAAAAATTGTAGAGATCAAACTTGACAGTGCTTTAGCTCTAAAAACTATTGTTTTGTTATTAGAAATACTGTCTTAGTGACGTCACAGATAATTAGTAGAACTAACTAGGACAAAATAAAATAGGTAAAATTAACACAAAGTACACAAATAGAGTAAAGAAAAATGAAACTCCAGTATCTGATAAACTAACTTTGAGTTTATTTTTACCATTTACACTTGACAATGTATTCATAATCTGTTGTTGACTACGGTTGCATCTCGTAGGCGCGTAGCACGCGTAGTCGCTACGTACGCGTCAGACATGCCATCAACGTAAACTAATTGCTACGGAATCTATGGACATTGAGATGTGCTACCAAATTAACAATTCGGTTTTCATCGACAAAAGTCTCCAGCTTAATATTAAATTACCTTAAAAACTTATTGGAAAAATGTAAATTAATAATAATAAAGCACTTTTTAAAAGTAGAAAATTGAACTTAATAATATTTTACAGTTAAAAACTTTTTGGAATAATATGAATTGAAGTTAAAAATAGTGTACATTATGAACTTTTTGGAACATAGAAAATTCAAATGAATACAAATTTACAGTAAAAAGCTTTTTGAAACATAAAAAATATTGATTCATAACTAAAACTATTTCGAACAGTATATATTAGAAACAATGAAAATACAATCTTATATGGAAAAATAAATTGAAATTAGTAGTTATTATAGTATCAGTAGTAATTCACATAAAACACTTTTTGCAACTATGCATAAAAGGTAAAATTCATTATAATTTGCAGTAAAAACTTTTTGAAACAATATAAATTAATATGAGTTTAATTTCAAAATATTTTAAAAGAATATGTACAGAAATTTATTATAATTTACAGTTAAAAACTTATTGGAACACTGAAAATTAATTTTGACTTGTTTTTTTTAATGAATTAATTAACAACAGTACCTAGGTATACACTAAATAAATGGCGGCGTTAAATGGTTCTTAGATTGTAAGACCAATTCTTTTGTCCATAAATAAGCTGGAAACTCTTGTCGATGTTACAATATAAATTAAAACCTTATGCGCATTACAATTACAGTTTGAACAAGACAATCGAAAAGTGTGATCGTATAACGTTACAGTTTCAACATTAGGAACCGGTATATTTTACTAGTAAAGAATTTTTAAAATAATTTTTAAGTATTACAATACGGTTATTAGGAACTATGATAGACGTGAGTGCTACCTTTATTATAAACTTATAATTTCGCAAACAACATACTTAGCTTAGGACGAGGAATTGCAGACGTAAATAATCGTTTCATAACAAAATAGTATAATTATTAAAATATTTAGTGTGAATTTACAAATGATAGAACTAAGACAAAAATAGCCTACACAACTAAACAAACAACATGCCCGTGCGGCACTAGTAGCTGATACAACAGACTAATCCGAATAAATCTTAAATATTAAAATTTGTATTCGGAAAGTATAGTGAAACTCTAGATGCGATAATATTGAAATATACATAGGAACCATGATTCATTCCGCGGACTCTCGACCGCGGAGACACAACATCGCGCTACGACGCACGCGACATGAGACGACACAACGCGACACGACACGCGTGCGGTGCGATACGACGCGACACGGCGGGACGCGGGTAGACGCGATGCGATGCTATACGGCGCGTCACGATAGGACACGCCACGATACTTCCGATACAAACGGACCCAAATGAACCCTGCGCAACGCCGACTGCGCTCGACGCAACACCTAACTAAACTAGGACCTATGCAAAAAGGACTAAAATTCCATTAACGCAACCAAACAAAATAGTGTCGTAGAACGCGCGCCTTCGCGAACAAGCGACGCCCGCGGTCGCTGCGTCTGCCTCTTTTATCATTTCCTCTTCAAAGCTTTGAGAAACCGAGTCTGGTATATAATAATACTCATAAGGTGTACCTCCAACAGAATTGGAAAACGATTTCCACTTAGAAATCAATAAAAGCGCATCAATATTACTTTCTTGTGAGTTCTCCCAGATGAGATACTTCGATGCGACGCTGCACTCAGTGGAGTGTTTCTCAATATGTGCTCCAATAAGTGGCGAGAGACGAGACAGACGCAGCGGCGGGGTCGGCTTGCATCTACACATACATAACAAGAACCGCCGGCTACCGGTGGTATAAAAAATTGCACTTTATAAAAAAATCAACTCAATGTTGTAGTAGGATCCACTCGTAGATAAAATATTGTAGTACACTCCGCTAGATAAAATGTAAATATGTAAAATTTTTAAATAACGTGATCTGTGCCATCGAAAATATAAGGGACTCCACGCACACTCTAAAGTTATGAACTTACATGTCGGAAGGCAACGCAGGCGCCGCCTCGCATGTACCTTCATGCCTTTGGACTCACTTATGCCACTACTAATAATCATTACAATATCAATAAAAATTCAAGAATCACACTTAGTTCCAAAATAAACTCACTTGTATGCGAGGTAGGCTGAGCGCTGGCGCGCAGCCCGAGTTTCGAGTTCGTTCGTTTTGGAAAAGTTGCTACGATAATAATAATTATAATTAACTGTTACCAATAAGCCTACGCGGTGTCGTCGCGTCTCCGCGGGCGTCTGGCGTTCCTGTCTGCGGACGCAGCGCGCGCGCCGGCCGCGACGACGCGCGGCTCTGGCGGCTGGGCGTGGGCCCGCTAGAGAGGACCACCGCTCTACTGCCTAACATACGTACTAACTTCGCTTCACGTTTAAAAAAATCATATACGTATATCACTATATATATCTTCATACATTTACGATGCATCAGGAACTTCTTACGAGAACGTAGTATCTATGCCTAAAATTAGAACGATTATATGTATGTATTACATAGCTTTAAACAATAATTAAATCGTAATTATCAATATCGATAATATTATATGCCATAAAGATAGGAACTTGCTTTCCTGGGAGTTGATGTTAGTGGGTAGTCGCGGCGGAACGGCCGCGCCGACGAGTCGCGCGACGATAAACGTATATAATAAAACCTGTCTAACGTATGATATGCATGCGGAGTCGCGGCGCGGCCGGCCGCCGCCGCCGCCGCCGCCTCCCAGTGCGCGGCGAGCGGCGTGGCCACGGCCTCATTAACCTATACTTAAACGTCTACAAGCTTCAAATATAACTAGGAAAGTGTCGCTTCCGCGACATTCATTAACGTAAAGAAGCGTTAAGAGCTAATAGTGAACTGCTGCGTTGTCGGACAACGAAGAGAGCGAGGAGCTCTAATAGTAGTAACTATACATTTCGTGTAGGATTAGTGGCCGGCGCTCGCCAAAGGCATCTCAGCCGGCGGCGGGAAGCGCGGGCCCGGCACGCAGAAGTTGGCGCCAGAGTCCTTGGGGGCATCCTGGGCCGCGCGCGCCGCCAGCAGCGTGATCTGGTTCACCACGTCCTCCATCTCGTGCGTGAGCTGCTCGGGCGGCGGCGGCGGCGCGATGTTGCGGCCGTGCGCCTCGGACTCGGCGTGGCGGCGGAACTCCAGCGCGGTTCGGAACCGCTCGTTGGGGCACGCGCGGCACTCCAGCGCCGGCTGCACGACTCGGATCACTCCCCGGGCGGCCTCGCGCCCCACGTAGCAGGACCGGGCCTGATGCGCTTGCAGAGGGACCGGGGATGGGAACGCCACTTTGCAGTGCTTGCAAACGTAGCACAGATCGAAATCGAGTTCCCTTGCGCCCGCCGGGGGCTCCGTAGCGGGGGGAGGTAGACGCAGAGTGGATGCGCCCGGGTCGGCTGCTATATGACGGATCTGCTCTAGAGTTGTGGCTGGTAGTTGCAGCACGCTGGCTCCGTTGCCGGTCTCCACAATAAGACCCTGTGGTTGTGGCTGCACTGCGTTTGAAATTCCACCTGTAACAAACAATTTAATCATATTAGCGAAAAGGAATAATCACACTTTTAAACACAGGAGTCAAAACTTCGGTGTTAATATTTTGCATTGCATCTTTTTAATAACTGTGTATTTAAAAAAAACCGCAGTTTATTTGTCTGTACATTTCGCAGTGATCTCGAAAAGGTGTGAAGAGACGTACGTACGGTATTCGAGCGCTTTAAAGAGGTTAATCCACTTATGGCGAGGGTCAGCCTGCAGCCGTGAACTGACCCTTCGATCGTTACACATTCGTTTGGTCCTTCAACTTTTGTCCTTGTAGACAGAATATTGGTTGGATTTTGGTAAAGATTTTTAAAACTTTGGATGGATTTAGTAGAATTTTCCTAGTTTTTTTAAATTTAATTGATTGACGAAACGTACTTTTCAGCCACGAAACATTTAAAGGGCAGTCTGATATATGCCGAATTAGTTCTTAAGCTCTCGAGCTGCTATTAATTGGCAGAAGAATATGATATTACGGTGGTTTTCGAATCGTTCAAAGAATAAGCTTACAAAGTCAAAGTCGAAGTCAAAACTTTCTAACACTTATATATAAATAACGCACCCCTTCATTTTGGACAGGAGCTTGAGTGAAAGAAATTAGGCAAAATAACAAGAAAGAAAAAAGCCTTTCAGTCAGCATCAAACTTACTAATATAGTAAAAATGTGCTAAAATAACGTATTGATCAACGTTTTAGTTACAATAACAATGTGCTAAAGTCACCTTTGAAGCCGACTGTACCTACAAACACTATGGCACAAAGAAAAACTAGCACCTAGCAAAAATTAAATTTAAAAGCATTCTAATTCACGCAGAAAAACGGGCGTTAAATCACGTATAATGTTTAGAAAGCGGCACTGAGCCCTCCAAATTGGGTGTTCCATTGTTCTCGATGGTCTTAGCACCAGATAACCGCTGTTTGCGTCCCAGCGGCCGATCGTACATGCGTGATGCGTTTCTAACGAGCCCCAACCGCCTCTATAATTGATTCGGTGGCTGTTTTATGCGTCTTATATTCACGAATGCATAATACATAGAGCTCCATCCAGTTTTATGCTGCAGCGATGTTGGGTTATTCCGGAATTGAATGATTTTTTTGCAGCTGAGAAATTCGACAATATGTCATTGCTTTTTGTACAATATTTGTAAATTTTTACTTAATCATTTTTAAAACAAGCGATTTAAAAATGTTCATCTTTTTTCGTTGGCGCAATGCCTATCTTACAACTACGAGTATCAATCGTTTTACGTAATGATGTACTGCCAAGTTAAGTTAGACACCCTATTAAGTATGTTATATGTAGTCTATCGTATAGTATATATATATATTATAGTATAGTATATCAAGTGGCTAAATAATTTCTATCAGCAAATCGCGACATTCCCGCAAATCCGTACTGACTTTGCGTAGTGAAGTATAACTTAAATATCTCGCACCTTGGTTCGTAAGATCAGATCCGAGGCTAGTACCTACTGAGACGGTAATAGAATAAAATTATATGGCTTGTGTTGTCAAGCTTGGTGTTTACATGTGTGTATTGACGGGGTTTGATCTCAGTGCCTACTCACATTAAACACACTAGTTTTACCGATAGAATACGTCGTGGTGTACTTCAACTTCACATAATAATACTAGTTAGGAGATTTGAAAATGATTCAGTTAGCAAAAAGAAAGTTCTCGTCAAATCAGATACGAACGGATCCAGATCAATCTAAGGCGGGGTCCGGTATAATTCTGTGCGAAACGGAATGTAGCTTTCAATCAGAGTCTCAACAATCGGTGGCCTTATTGCTTATTGGCTGGTTGTGTTCGCATTAATGAGGCCCTGTGCGAGTCTTGGCCGTATGCATGTCATGCCTTCTCATGCTAATAGTTGCTATATGTTCAGATTATTCCACTGTTGCATTAATGGAAAATTCTTTTAGTGTATGGCATTACTTCAGAAAATACGAATACTTATATGGTTCAAGTTCAAATGTATGCTTAGGCTGGCCATTGCTAAACCAGATATTCTGCCATATCTTTAGGATTGAAAAGTGATGTAGCTAGTGAAATTACTGGGCATGTGAAGCTGAGAACAACTGATGAGACTTATTAAATGTTGAGCGCAGTAAAGTGCTAATCAGCATTTTTTAATACATATATTTAATGCAGTATAAGGATTTTTTTGTCTTCAAGGATAATTTTTTAATATTCAATAATATCTTTGTTCTCATCCTGATTCCGTAACGAAAGCTATAATTACGAATGCAAAATCTATTATATTATCATAATCTGGCACATAATAGCACCAAAATTAGACCGCCGCCACACGTTTCTTACTAATTCCAATTCTCATGACTGTATAATTGTATGCGGCAAAGTATTTATCAGGCGACGTCGACACAAAGCCGGCGATGTGGCCCTGACGTTAATTCGCAACCCTTTCTGCCAATTAGTATCAAAATAACCACACTATTGTGCCACACATAGCACCTAACCACTTAAACAATAAAATGATCTTGGACCTTAATGCTAACACGTTTGAGTTTAGTATGTCCTAGATGCCAACAGATCGGGTTGGTCACTTCGCCTACTAGCCAGGTTTTAAGTCAAAGGGCTTCTTAATCCGGACTTGTAGGTCGTTACGCGATATTATAACGCGGTCCGAGTCGGCTATTTCTTTGCTCATTTACATCTCATTAAGGAAGCTATTGGGTATAGAAGAGTTTCGTTTAAAAGGATTTAGCACATTTCGCTTTACCCAATGTTACACCTTATAAGTGCTGTGGCGATGGCAATTATTCATTATACGTTGCCTAATTTTTTTACTCACCATCGCTTTTTTTATTCGAACATAAAGAAGCACATATTTTAGTTAGTTTCAACAACCGCAATTCAATAATTTGTTACAGTTATGAGATAATATAGAAAAGTGTCGCTAAAAATTATTAAGCCCATTTCGCGAGCCGTATGTTACATGCCTTATAAGGTAATGTATTGGTAATACATTTCATGTTTCCAATTTTTCATTCTTGTGCTTATGCATCTCATATATAACATTTATAGTTTAATTAGTTTCTGCAACAGCCCAAACTGTAGTAGATATAAGATAATATCTTCCCAGAAAATTTCCAATTGTGCACAACGAAAACGACGCCAAGAAAAATGTGATCAGATCCCGGGAGTTCTGCCAAATCCATTGTCACAGTTACATTTCCTCCCTCAACAGGTTTAATCCTTAGTTCGATGCGACGTGTATTAACTACATCAATTACTTGGTTTCCCTATTCGGTAGCCCTTAAGGCTTCAGATGGAGCGATACACGACGCCGGTGATGGATGATAATTAAACTAGATCGTCAGTCTGACCTTGTTTGCTCTTTAAGGAGGCGCTTATGTCAATTTGATGGGGCTCTACTGGATTTTCGTTAACGGTCCCTGGACGTGTAAGGACAGTTGTTGAGACTATCTGTACATCTGGATTTAACTGTACTTGATGATGATTAACGTATTAAACTAAGATAAGATTGTTTTATTTAAGGTTGATTATTTCAATCGTCAGAAATGAATCGATCCGAAAACTATTATATGACGTTTTTTAAAAATGTTATTATACATTTAATGAATAGTGTTTGAGAACTCTACTCTGAACGTAATTTTAACCAACAGGATCTACGTAATTTTGTCTTTACTTAGCGTTCAATCTATTTTTGTATCTTTCATCAAATCTACTCATAGTTAAGACGTGATAGCGAGACGCATACAGAATTATTTTCCATAATATAATTAGCATAGATTTACAGATGGCGATTGTTTGTTTGCTGAACACAAAATGCCATTTCATTAATATTGTTTATATATTCCATTTATTCCAGACTTATTATACATATCAGATACTATCTGTGCAGCCAAACTCTTAGCTGAAGCTCACCCGTCACAACCAATCAAGTCTCCAAATCGGTTGAGAACATCGCGAATGTATTTCCAAGCCCGGGCGTATTTCTGGATTTCAGTTCCCAGTAATTTCCATACAATCTGTATCAGCTCTTCAATCTGGTGTGCATTATGAGGCGTGCGTATTCCGCTCTCGTCGGGACTCCGGGAGACAGCCGGCCGGCCGGACAGGAGCGGGGCCTGTCACTGTCAGCTAAGCCAGCAATTAGACTAACAGCTTGGCGATGAGCTCGCTCGCTTCTCCTAGTTAGATCCTAAATGTTCGCATCAACGGTTTCTTGTTTGTTTAAGATTGCCTTTAATTTACATTGTTATCTATATTAAAAGATCGATATAACTCTCTACTAACGTCAGACTACGTCTACTCGACGTGGTATAGTTTAACTATTAATGAATCCGTGATCAATTTTCTAATTATAAATATATAAATATTTTAGAAGAATTGAAAAACAATTTATTTTAAAAAAATCTTTATATTTTAATAAGTTCAGTTTTCATATCTTATTAACAGGTTTTTATGTTTTGCAGTAATTTTGTACTTACTTTTACATACCTACTCAGTAGATTTTGATGTGTCAGTTAATCAGTTTTTTTGTTCTTCGATTTCCTTGTACATTATCTATATTTAGTGTCTATTACACTTACCATAAAGAAACAGTCATCCATTAGCTCTAACGTTATCAGACAGTAAACATTCGATCTTCGTGTAACTTAAGTTGGAATTATGTCGAATACACGAGTTCTATGTATCTCAGTGGCTCCTTATCATCTTAACATAAGTCCCAACAATGTAAGTAGGTGAAACCCTAGGTGTCAGTCGATTTCGCGGCGCACGCGACTCGCGTAATGTCGCCAATCGGCTTTGTAGCGGGCTTGTCACGTAATCGAATTATCAGGTACCGGTGAATGCTGATACAAGCCCTACCGTCTCTAAATATCTTTGACATCGTGCTGTTTATGCGACCTGTTGTTAATGATTATTTGTTATCTGTTTTGAAAGGATTTGTATGTAAGTATCGCGTTAGTTGTAAATGTATGTAGTATAATCTTATGTCATCAATAGCGTCGTTCTAGGCATGAAGCAAATAATGGATACTTTCTAGGAGAACAAACTAGAACTTTGTAAATACCCAAAAAAGCAATTATAATACTTCAATGATTATTTGAAATCTATGTTTATATGTAAGTTTCGCGGTAGTTGTATCTGTATAGAACTTACGTACTACAAACGAAAATAGATAGCTATTGCATAGCTTCTATTCGGGCCTTGAGCGTGGACACTAAATCTAGTAATTCCGGAAAGAAAAAAAAAACCTAACACTCCCCACTCCGACCGGCACAGCGGTGATACTTTTTAGTTCCATCTATCGATAAATAGCAGAACTTTTTCATAAAATATCTTTGCATTAAAGACGATCTGTTCAAAATCTTATCCTTGTATATTTTTCCGATTTTCTAATGCCAGTATTATTTTTAAACCACCAAGATTGACTTATATACAATCTAGAAGTTAGATTGACGATATCAAATGTAAAAAGTGCATAAATAAAGAAGCGTTAAGGATAATGATTTACTTAGTTGTTTTCATCTGCTTAAGAATTGTAAGTGACGTAACAAGGAAAAGCAATGAAAATAAAACACATTTCACTTCAGGAGCGATTTCTACGGCCATTAACCAATAATGCCTTCGAATATTATATCCATCATGTGAACGCCCTCAGCCTCCATTACGGCAGCACCTCCCGCTCCCGGCGGAAATCTTACCGCATTCAAATATTTAATTACTTTAGCTCTCGATCGTTTATAAATTCGGCCGGGAGTGCTATCATAAAACGCGCTAATGCCGTATAATTAAAATATTCTCAACAAGCCGTGGCGTAATGGCACCTCCGGCGACGGTCTCCTTCGTCGAAAAAAACGCATAAAAAATTACATTCACCCCAGAGGACTCACCCCTTGTGTCGGGAAAATCGATTAAAAAGAGGAGTCGCGGGGTGAAGTGGCGGGGGGAGTTTAATATATACGAAAAAATGCACGACGCCGCGGGAGCGAGGGAGGCCGGGAGCCCGAGGAGTCGGGACTTGCCTTCAATTTTTATAATTACGTTCATACGTGAGCCCCGCGCCGCCGCCCGCGCCCAATTACTTATTTAGAATAGTTTTCATCCCGCCACGCTCTCCCCGATTGCTTTTTAAATTTTAAACAATGTTATGAAGCGGATCTCAATTCAAATTTCTAGCCGCAGATGCATCGTTCTCGCGAATCTCTATCTCGCCGCCGACGCCTCTGACGAATCGCTCAAATAAGGCATATTGTAACTTTTTCGTTTCCGCGACAAAATCAATTCCCATCAACGATGGAGCTCCAAAGTTTTCCACACACACAGCAATCAAGAAAAGAAGGAGGCAATAAGAACGGGATAACCGACTGAAGGACGTTATCTCGGGAGACGGTTTGCAAATGAGCGGGCGACACACACTCGCGCGTCGCACTCACACATGCGCTAATCCCGCGTCCACACATGCGTACCTACATTTTATAAATAGATATCGCTTTTTTTATCCGGGTACAAGAATAGGGGGTTGCCACCCGGTGGAGGAGGACCCCTGCGGGGGACGTGTTGGATTTCAGATTGCTCCGAACTGCAAAAATGAGGGATGAAAGAAATATAGCTTAAAACGCAGATATTTCCCGGCGTCTTAAGGTGGAGGGGCCGGGGGCCGGGCGGAAGGGAGTGTGTGGAACAAAGTAGAGTGGCGATATTGGAGCAAAATGAAACGGTAAACGAACCGTGCGCGTCCGATCTAATGCGAATTTATAATTTGGACATTGCCCCGCCGGCACTCTTTGAACTCCGGAGGGTGGCCTTAGAGGTGAATTCACAAAGAGTGCGGATGTGATTTATAAATAAGGGGAGACGTGCGCTGACCGTTCGTTTCTGTTAGAGGTTTTTTCCATTAAGCTTTTAGTTCGTTAATAGGATCGTGCGCCGGTCGTTTTGGCACGACGAGTGGTGTTTAGGCGTATCCTCATTGCAGGTTAACGCGAGTGTCCGCCGACCTAATTGCCGTCGCGCCGCGTCTAATCGGGAACGGGATATGCGCCACTCTAATTGCGACGGATCGCCGCAGTCTCCGCGCAGACCCGCCAAGCCGCACCGCAGCCATCACTCCCCGAAGGAGATGTCCGCGCTCTATAAATACGGCGCAGATGCACGGCGCTCCATCAACATACAATGCGATCTCATTTGTATAATGTCACCGCTCATACCCGGTTCGTCAAGCCGATCCCCATAGGTAAATAAATATTATATCTGCCGTGGCTTGAATGCGGAATATGCGCTTGTACTTTTTATCCGTGATCCGAGGCAGAGAAAGGAATGTCGCTTCTGCACGGCTTCATCACGGCCGACTTTATTACCACGGTTAAATGCGACAATGCAAGTCTTGCTAATTCGCTAATGAGGTATGTAGGTGTAGCGCGGGCGAAATAAACGGTCCTCTTCTAACTGCTCGCATTACTGACGTCTAGATAAAAAGTTTACTGCTACAAATGATGCAATAGTTCGCTGTGTAGACGGAGGCGACATCTGGATAGATTTACAATTTGTACGTGACGTCACACTCTGCGAAGAATCCAAACAACGCTGTCTTTACGGGGAAAGTGAAAATTGCGTACGTGAACTGGAAGAAAAAAATATTAAAAATTAATCAAGAGCCCGGGGCGGGAGCGGGAGTAGAGTGGGGAGCACATGTGTCGACAAAAAGCCTCCTCCCGAAGCGACCGAGCGGCCGGTCGGGCGGGCCGGCCGGTGTCCGCGGCGGCACGTGCGTGCGCGTTACGGCCTCGTCCGGCGCCGAGTTAAAAGTTCCGCCGGACAAACAGAGGATTTGTCACAATTACGGCACCCTGCGCGTCCCTACTTGATTAAAACCTAAATCACGTGACGTGTTTACAGCCGCGCCGGAGGTGTTTTCAATTTGCCCACTCCTCCGGCCGCCATTGGCGTTCCGGACACGTCCCGCAGCACCTATCTGGGGGCCTACGTTTACAATTTGCTGCGAATTAAATTATTGACGACCTAATCGACATCCTCCCGCCCCCCGCCGGCCACGTCTGTTAATTATTTTTAAATGTCGCGCCCGAAATCCGTAGAAGATTGCGATGGCTCGCCGATTCGCTCCGCTAGCGTTTCACCCATAAAAACCGACGTGCAAAGAGGAGATTAACATTTGAATTAATCGGGAGATTAAACATAATGAAAGAAAATCTCATTACGGGCCGTATAATGGCGGTGAGAAATATCGCTTCGTGAACGGAAAGGAAAAACGGGCAACGAAGCAAAAGAAAAGGCGCGCGAAGAAAATTAAAAGCTTCAACGAAATTAAAAAATGTTAAAAAAATGTAATCGACGCCGTGGCGTTAGGGGAAGCAAAGAGCGCGGGCGCGGGCGGGTTCCCAAGCAAATCTTCAATTAAAGACGAGCTACGGAAAGTCTCCATGTAATTAGATTCTCTCTCATCTTAAATCACGGCTCGGCTGACACCCAGCTTGTTTAATTTGTAATCGAGACTTGTTAGCGCCTTCTTTTAATTTCATTTTCTCATCTCCTTCGTTGGAGAGCGCGAGATTGAAATCAAATTAACTCTAAGATTTCTCCGAGTCCGCAAATAGCTCTTAATGTAATATAGACGAACCATTACATGTAATTAGTTAGAAACTGATCAATTTCCTCAGACCTTCGAGATATTGCAATGTGTAGGTAATGAGAGAGTCTTCATTATTTATTGATTACTAGCTTTAGTCATCTACTCCGTCTGAGTTGACTTTAGAATGAAGCAAAATTGGTGTCGTTGCCTGATTGTGTGGCAAATCAACTAGTATTTTTGGTTCAAGGTTTATAACTTTCATATCTCATAAACTACTTCTAAAAAGGGTTAACATGCACTGAATCTGTTAAGAATTTATCATATTATTCCACCTTGTACCACTCTAATATCTATTCAAAATGAAACGCGAGTGCAAAGAGTTTTTCCTAGATATAGACAAAGAAAAGTTTTGTTCTAAACAGCAGCTTGTGACCCAGAAACAATACGTCTCGTATAAGACAACGATCCACATCGCCATATACCCACGACCACTTAACAGCTACGCTCTATATTGACACTTATTACTAGGCATCAAGGTGCGTGCTGACGTCAAAGTGTAACTATTGACATGTGTCTGATTTTACCTCCTAGTGGCCTCCGTTCGCATTGCGTGCGCGCATGAGAGCCGTTTCCGTATAATCAACATAATATTTCGTGTTACGTACACGTTTCCAGTACTGTTAGACTATGATATACTATACTCGCATAAAACTATTTGCATACGTTTACCAAACTTTTGCGGAACCGAATACCGTGACAAAGGGAAGGCAATAGTTATTGTAAAGGCTTTTCGATTACACTGAAAATAAATTCTATTCTATCACACTACTAAAATTATTTGATAAAATTTGTTACAGCTTTTTTCGTCTACACCTCCTGTGGTTAGGTTTTGTTATGGTTAGATAGTGATTTTTACACCATTTATAGAAAAGAAAATGATTTTTTTATTTAAGTTTTCTGTACAATGATAAAACAAAATTACTTAAAAAGTTAAAAGATACGTAGGTACTCCGTATTCCACGCTTATTATGCTTTTTATTTATAAGTGGTTGAATGTCTAAAATTCTTGAATAGGACAAATAGTCATGTGCAAGAATATTCATACTTGTACCGGCTCTAAGTGTAAATTTTATGGGTAAGTATGTTACTCGAGTACTCATAGTATTAGTTCTGCTTAATATGAGACAAGACGGGCGGCGCCACGTTAGATGTTTGTATTTGTTATATACTTATTTATTAAAAAAATGTGCAATTTACATTAAAAGGAAAAATTAGGAATATATAATAAGTTGCCTTTTACTTTAATTGACCTTAGTTTATCAGAATTTAAAAGTAAGTTGTTTCGGTGGCTCATACTGAAGTGCTTTTATTCAGTCCAGGAATATTTAGACATTAATATAGAAAAGAAGTTATGTAACAATTCTAATGATTTTATTTGAAATTTTATTGTGACCATAATTTTCAACATTTTTTGACATTCCTACGCCCTGCGTTGGCAAGATAGTAATAGAACTTTAAGAAATTGTTTTAAGATCCCTGCAACATTATCTTTTATGAATAAATATTTTCATTTTCATTTTTCAACAAACGAAAACTTTTAATTCAAATCAAACTGTAAATTTTCGTGTTTCTCACGATTAAAAGGCAGCAAAGCCGACAATTAACATAGAACTTCCTCGACGTTCAAACTTGAGGAAACGACAATCAAAGGCGACGCCAACCCTCCAACGGCGGGTGTTTAAAGCTCGAATAATTAATCCCGGGTGTCCGAGCGCCCGGGCGTAATTAACCATCTCGCCTTGTAATTACCCACGGTTAAACTTGTCGGGAGTTGTCGGAAACTGTCGGGAATTACCCGAAGTGGACAGGCTAGGCCAATTAGCGCCGCCCCTAAGGAGGGTGATTAAGCAATTAATGCAGATGGGCGGGCGGTTCAAACTGGGCTCCCATTTTCCTGTCCCGGGTTTCCGAGGTTTACCGTGGGATTCTCCGGATTAGCAAGCTTTTGATGTTCACTTTGTTTTTTGGAGTATTTTAATTATAATCGAGGCTTTATGGTTTGTGAAGTGTTTCTTTGATGTTATGAATAAACGAGATTAAAAGTTAACTGCAAAGATTGAGAAATTGAGAGAGGGTCAATGTCATTGATAATAAATATTGTGTCGGACTTCTTGGCGGGAAAGTGAAGCGTCATTTCTGCAGTTTTGTTTTAATTTCTAAAATTTGTGATATTTCGAACATTAATGTGTAAGAACGGTGGATTAATAACCGTTAAGTGTTTGTGAACATACATGAGTGTTGGTAAATCTAAAAAAGCAGTGCAACATTACTTTTGGAATTCTCTCAAGAAGTCCATGTGAGGTCTCATCTTAGTCCCTCTTTACTGAGGACTCAGGGGGTTTTAGGAGCAGGCATCTCATTTACGATTTATCATCTTTATCACCACTCATTCTCATTTACTATGATTTATATATTAATAATATATCACTTACTTGACACTGGCTAAATGTGCTAAACGTACAAAGCCATTATTTAAAGCAAAAAAAAATTGTGTCTTGACGTGGTAGACGACAACGTAAGAACCGGTGGATTGTTGATCGATGATGACGATCAAGTCACCAGAAAGGCTCATGATCAATCGAGGAAAGGAAAACTATTGGCCTATTGCACATACCAAAGTGGACTTCTTGTAACTTTGAAAACAATGATGGTGTGTCTTGATAGTGTAATAACATAACTGCTAATAATCTATGAATCGAAACAGCAGACTTATGAATCTCAAACCAAAATATCATCTCGTCTATCTTAAACACATAAAGCTTAAAATATAATAATTATTCAACACACCTTTACATAATAACGAACTGCCAACGACTTGTTAACACCTGTTAACACCATGACCTCAATCCTTAAACCCCTTTGTAATAATTACCCAAAACCTCAGCAGCTAATGACAGAGCGCCCGAAGGGGTGAAGTCATTAATTAAGAGAAAGCCTCGGAATCTTCTTACAAACAAAGTATCACCCCTCAACCCTTCCGACCTTATTAAAGTCAGACTTAATTCAATAAAGCGGTGTAAACTGCGCAAACAGACGGCTGAGAAAGGGTTAATTTGCATGTCGGTGTTTGCAGGGTTAACCACCGCTTCGTTAGGGAGGAGCAATTAACAATAAACGATGGAGGGTTGTGGAAAACTCATGGGAAAATTGGCCCAGGTCAGTTTCATGGTTTTGTTAAAACAGAATGCCAATTTGTTAGAATAAACGCTAGGTTTTTGCCGATGTTTTGAATACAAACCGTTACATTGCAGACCAAAGTAGATGCTGTTTTTAACTATACATATTTTATATAAAATTTTAACTAGATGTTTTCTTTTCTGAGTATTGTGTAATTTCCTGCATATTTCATTATTTTGTATTTCAACTATTAGAGCATTTATATGTACGTATGAGTGTTAAGTGTGCGCAACTTATTCAAATATAGATACATTTACTTTACAAGGCAATTATATTATCAATGTCCATATAATAATCCTACAGAAGCAAGTTTACATTAAAAAAACACTTTTTAACTTCTGTTACGTCATAAATTACAATAGTTTTTGACTGTATAACATTACTGCGTCCTTGTGACCTATAATTAAGCATAAGAAAACTTTTTGAATCGTAGTAAAAAAAACTAAACGAATGTCCGAAAGACAAATGAAGCGATGTATGAGAAACACGCGTGTGGGCGTCACTCATGCATTCATAATCCACTAATTTGTTGTTAGAGGCCGGTAAAATTACAGGCTACCAATTATATTAGTATAAATGAGAACGTCCCACTGTTCTACACGTACGAGTATTTGTATGGGGTGAGACGAATGTAAACTTATTTTTGTAGGTTATACTCTAAGGTTCAGTGTAATTTTGACACGTTTTATTTTGAAAGTAAAAAATAAACACTTCGCTTTTAATAGCACTTATTTGTGTTTTGAGTTTTAATTCAATATAATGTGATTTATGTAATTTATGCCGATTATGCTACGTTAGAGCCCAAAATAGTTGTTATAAATTTAATTATTGAGAACTGGTTCCGGGTTGTAAAGCACCAATCAATATATAAACAATAAAATTCAAGTATCTAGGTTTTTGAGCAATCTCCTGAACCCAGTAGTTAAAAGTAATATAAACTAAGATTACACAGATTTTTTTTTCATAAACCTTATTACTTTACCGGCTAAGTAATTTTTAAATAAGTGGAATAAAAAGTTTACTTAGGTGCGAGCGTGAGAATCGTCAATTAAAAAAAAAGAACAATTGTCTATGCTGATAATTATACGCTTATTGCTCGTTCACGCTTTTTAAATTGAGATATTTTACCATAAACAACTGTAAGCGCCTCCTATAAAATTATAAGTTTTTTTTCCGTCACGCCTCTTGCATTTCATTGATGTATTGATATGATACTCGTGTGTAATGAGCAGTAATTAATACAGTGCTTCAGTAGATTGTAATCAGTAAGTGGATAGAATGTGTTACTGTGTTATTTACAAGACAGTTATCACCTTTTTGTAGCCTTTTTTTTACATATTGATGACGGAGGTAATTGGTGTGTTTGAGGTTATATTGGTATTTTACGATGGAACATTTTTATTTATGCGGTGATGTTTATCTTTGATTGTTAACTAGACCACCAAGGATGGCACGTGTGGTTTTTTATTAAGTTAAATTGTTCGTTAGAATGGTAAAGTGCGCATTTTTGTGAATTTTCTAGAGTTTTTTGAAATTAGGATTAATAGATTAATATCTGGCTTATATGACTAAAAAAAAGTTTACTGAATTTTTTAATCTTTTTTTTCTCTTAAATATGGACTCTATTGTTTGTATTTGCCAGTGTCAAGTAATATTAAATATACATTCACGCCTGTTTCCCCGAGGAGGTAGACAGAGGCAAATTATACGCCCACACTTCGCCAATTATACAGGGTGTCCCAAAAAATAGTGTCAACTTTTTTGGGACCTGTATAGTTGGTCCCGCGTAACAGACGAGGCTATTTCCGTTTACCGGACACAGTTATGTTCGCCAGAGCCTCGTCCGTTAACCGGCAGGTGCACCACTTGCAGGTAAGGTTGGCTTGGGCTCCTCAGGTCTTGGTAGGATCCCTTGGTAGAAGTAATATTATTAATCAAGTTATTTTTCTGTATGCACAATTTAAATGTCAAGTTAAGTCCGTCATATTCGAGTCAAGTCAGATTGATACCCCAGTAAAATGGTGGAAACCTTACTGTAAAGGCTTCTAGGGGGTTTTGGAATCAACACGGAAAATCACAATTCACATAATATATCACTTTCCTACATTTGTGTACATTGCCAAAAAAGTTATGTCTAAAAACCACCTATATTTACACATAAAACTCGAATTTATACTAGTTTTGGAAAATAAAATACTGCCGCAATGTGTATTTTTCTGCGTTGGCGCCAAAACTCGTTTTAGAGAATAGGCAAAGATTTCATTCAGTTTTTTTTAAATATTTAACAATTTTTATATTCATTTCGTTTACATATGTTGTCTCTGATATTTTCTATGAAATATCCTCTTTATGAACAGATGCCACTGGCTTATGAGATTTTCTGAAATGTTTACTTCTAAGTGATACCATGATCAATATGTGACAATTGAAACAACATTTTCTTTAAATGTTAAGTAGTTATTTAAACAAGTTGGCGTTGGCGTACCGATTTCGACAAATTCTTAATAAGTTGAACGCCATACAATTTTTCCACGTCTTGTTCAAGTTTAGACAACTGTCATTATTTTCAACTCTATACCATGGTTACATAACAACTTAAAATTAGTATCAATCCCTATTACGTCAATCGATTGAGCCCTGCACAAAATTACAACTTTACATCGCGGATATCTATGGCTTTTTCAATGGCGGCTAGGGCAAGCTTGCGCCGGATCCGATCAAGCGACGCAATTTTTGATTGATTGCATTGCTTAGTGTACTGTAACCAATCTTATTGAAAACTGCATTGTGCAGACCACTGTAGGCCAATGCTGCGTCGGACGCCTTGTCAAACGGTTTAAATTGAAAAAAAGGGGACAACCCTAACTGATGTGACAGTTTTATACTTTAGGGGTTCATTATTTTCGGTTTTTAACAGAAAATTGCTCTTAGCGTGAGTGCCCTTTTAAGTTGTTCTTCCTTGACGAAATCTTGTGTTTTTTTTTGCAATAATAGTATTTTTTTTACGGATTTAACCGCGGTTATGTAATTCCTGGACGCGGAGTAATAACGAATTAAGTATATAATTATAACTATATAACTGGCGAAGTTTAGGCGTATACTTAATATGCCTCTGCCTACCCCCTCGGGGAAACAGGAGTGTATGTTATGTATGTATGTATCAACAAAAGTAAGTAATTTGACAAAATCCGTAGACGTAAATAAACTAAACAAACTGCCGTTAATCGGAACACGAATTATAGTTAAAAATGTACCTACTATTGAACGTTAAACGAGTGGTCGCTTAAATAAATAACAGTAATGTAAATAAAAGGAATTAAAAGCAATCAGTCGAAAGAGGTGATGATGTCGACAAAACGCGGTGGCCATTGAGGGCCTGTCACTGTCACTGTCAACTGTCGATGTTTTTTCAATTTAAATCGATAGAGGATTGATTTTATTTAACAAGGAAAGGGTAGGAAGAAGTAAAAGATTCTATTGAAACGACATGAATACCTAATAGTCAGTGCGTTTACCATGGTTGACGTGGTAAAATTATTTGGTTTTAAGGGAAAAGTTATTTCTTACCTAAGTGATTAAATCTAGCCGTAATTCTATTATAAACACTGAACTTTGTCTGTTGTTTCACGTATTAACAAATAAACCGATTTTATTGAAATTTGGCACTGAGAAAAATCTGCAGTGGTCCTGTGAGACGCCATAAACAAGCGAATGCTTCAGGCGGAAACTTCAGTACCTGTTTCGTCTACTATGGATAGATGTACTCAAAAATATTTGGCATTATGGGATAAAGTTTACGGTCAAGTATGTTGAAAAGTAAGTATGTACCTCAATAGTATTTGATTAACGTCTTTTACCATTGTATACTTATTTAGTAACTTCTTGTTTCCCTAAAAATACACAGGTACACCTGTATAGATCCACCCTGTGTCTAACTAAACACACAAGGTCTTATTACAAAACGATGTCTAAAATTAGACCAGGTTTTAAACTAGTGCTGTCAGTTTCATCGATAAGATGAAGACAGTGACAGCACTAGTTTTAAACCTGGTCTAACTTTAGACATCGTTTTGTAATAAGCCCCACAGACTTTAGGTGGACTTGGCTAATATTAACCGACGATCATTTTTATTCGACTTTCAAAGGAATGTAAACATTGCCGAGAAAACAACAATTAGAATAGCTTATATAGGCACATCGCCGCGAGCGCCCCGTCGGCCACCCCACGACTCCCCATTATTTTATCTAATCAAAAAGTTTTAAAAGGAAAAATTATGCCGGCCTTTATTATGAGTCAACTTTCCTCGCGAGGGGAACACGGGATATATTTTTAATAACGACCCCCAAAAGCAAGTGAAAGACATCGCCATTTTTTCGCGGCCACGACTTGGCGTAATCAAAGTGTGAATTGTTACTTTTTGTGAATTAACTTTTCTATATATTTTTTTTCTTTCAAGGTAGCAGATTTACAATACTGGAGCTGTTATTGCGCAGGAAACTGCTTG
Organism: Musotima nitidalis; assembly: GCA_949126915.1. NCBI lineage: Eukaryota > Metazoa > Arthropoda > Insecta > Lepidoptera > Crambidae > Musotima > Musotima nitidalis. Next base: position 7,596,742 of record OX421429.1, read on the forward strand.
GTATTTATTGACATGCATAAATATTAATTTGGCCTTCTAGATATTTTTTTCTTGTACAGTTCTAATGTTTGTGAAAAACTATTTAACGTCTTAGATAGACATAGGATAAACACAATTAGTTATAATTACTTTAAGTTTTATATTGCTCATAAGACATAACATTATACTCCTCAAATGATTTCATGAATAAAAACTAACTGTCCTTTTCCACGTCTCTATCTTAATTTTTGACTAAGCGATGATATTTTGATAACATTAAAGTTATGCAAATAAAATTACAATCAAATACCAAGTGTAAGATAATTCAAAGTTATTTTTAGTAACGATAGTCGACAAAATATATTTTACTTTATTAAGTTATTATCTACACGCAGCTTCAATTTCAAAGACAAATTTCTGTGGCGATAAACTTCGACAACAAATTTCAATTGAAAGAAAATCATTTTCTGATATTGTACAAATTCTTGTAAGAAACTAAAAAAGGCTTATAAGAAGAAGAATGCTGTTCTTATTAGAATGCTTATAGTGAACGAATTTAAATAAATTTCACTTTCATCTAACATTTCGTTACTTCAAAGGCGTCCGATGAGGCCAAACATTTCTATATAAATTAAGGAAAAGATGCCTCGAAAAAAATGAGGGTGCGACTCCCCAAGCAGTTTCTTTACTCAACATTTTCAGTAAAAATGCTTAGCAGTTAGGTATAGGGGAAAATCATGTCTTTGCATTTAAGTATAAGGGTTATTTTGGGGTGTACTTGGCTGAGTGTTAGCATAATATTTTTTTGAGGCTGTGTTATTATTGCACCTACGCGTAAATCAGCGCTTGAGGCAGCATTTTTTAGACAAAAAGATGCAATTATATGCAAAAGGAGAAGGGGAGCATCAGCGTCGCTAGACACGTCCAAATCTCATTTGGGATATCATTTCAAGACAATGTTTTCGTATTGAATTACGTTGATGGTGTTATTATACATTAAAGTAGTAGATTACGATTACAAATAGGGAGAAAGAGTATTAGGTAAAAATCTCACGTTACAGTTGCAAACTAGCTGTACAATCTCTCTCAGTAACTGATCAATTTAGTACTTTGTCACTATATCTAGAACGCTAGTTCGGCATGTTTCAACCGCATTATTGAAACACAATTATGGACACGACACAGTACCTACCTACTTAACAATATTTTTGTGATCTTATAAAAAAAATATTAATCTCTGGTTTGGTTCTAGTTAATCTAGCCTAAATTCTATACAGGGGGTCCCTCCTAATAATACTATTCTTGTACATCTCACGCACACAGCGCCAGTTCTCGAAAGTAATAAATGTGAATAGTAATTTTTTTACCGTATATATTTTTTTTGTATTTCACTCAATAATAGTCGAAAACCAAAGCTATATTGATTTTCATAAAATACTGTCATCTATTGGTTACAATGTATAAGCTTCTTAACTTTTATGTTTTTAAAAGTAACTAAACAAAGTATACTGTAAGCACGTGGCCTTATGAATCACAAAATACGACGTACGTACGAACGATCGAGTATATTTTGTTCTGAAAACGCTCCCCGGGTGATATAACACAACATAAATATGAATGTCAGATAGTTCAAGGCCACGTAATGTGTTCTGGATTTCTCTTACTATATATGTGCGGATGGACACAGAGTAACTATTGACATAATAGAACTTTTTTTTAAAAATGAATTATTAAAATTAGAAGCAAGCAAGAGTAGCAAACAGTGGTTATGTTTACTTAGTACATGCCAATAAATAAATGAAAAAAAAACACACACACAAAGGACTTTACTATTTTTTTTTATCTATCTCAATATCATCTGCTTATTTTCATTTATTTTTCAAAACCTTTATACAACATATAAACGCCGCACTACGAAAACCTCGCTATACCCATATCTGGGTGCCGGCGGGTCACTCTTTATATTAACTTAATATGAATATCATTATTTTATTCACACATAAGTTATATTTATTTTAAATATTGTGAAAGCTTATGGTACTTTAATATAAAGTTCCTGTAACTCAGTTGGTAGTTTGTTTAGGTTTAATGGGATAAAATAATTTAAGTTTTGTGCCGCATACACTTACTTTTGGTAATTTTTAATTTGGAATTTAATTGTTTTTCCGATTCTTTTGTGATTCCGATCTGGTTTTTGTTATTACACATTATTTTTTTAGGCATAGTTAAAAGCTGAATTTTTTTTCCATAAGCTTCAGATGTTAACCAATTTTGAGCCTATTATAACATTCGTTAATGTATTTAATATAATATAATTTAATAACATTTCTATCAATTTGTCAACAAGAAGGAATTATTGTACTGATATTTTTAGGCTTTGCCATCAACATCTCCGTATTTGCTTAGAATTTACATTGTTTTAGGAATTACGCAGCGTTCAATAGGTATTTGTTTGGGGTCGGGAATAACATTTACATAAGTTCCCGAATGGTTTCTAGAAATTACCGAAGATATCAGCCATCGATTGACTAATGCGTCTGTTCCATTATTTATTTGTGAAAACACGTGATGTTTTTTTTCTTTTTAAAGCGAGCACATATTTTAACATTAGTGTAAGTTAAAGTATGAATAAAATTTTAAGTTTTAGTTTGTGACTCATAAGTAGGGGTTAAATTCTTTTCCATGAAGTTAGGTACAGCGTTCATAAACCTACTTATAATCGCTTACAGAAAGTCTTTAAAGGAAAGGCTTTTGTTTTGCATCATAAATAATAATTAAACGATAATCGAAGTAGAAACTTCACAAATCTCTTATTCTTCAGTGCAACAAAGTTTATAGTAATCTACCCAGCTCAATGTTATATTACATATTAACTAACCCACGGCTATACTGGCGTAAAGTTCGTAAGTGTCTGTCCTAATTCCGTCATATTTGATAAGAAAAGGGACGAATTTTGACTAAATAATTTAATTTATAAGTTAAGAAAGACTTATTGCTTCAGATGAAATATAACATTGAGAAAGGAATTTTGCACATCAAATATTACGTTGCTATAAAAAGTGTCTAATATTTTCAATATATAAAAAAAACACAGCTCACAGTGTACCGGTGCAGTAAAGAACTCGGGCCCCATACCGCGCTGTTTCACTCCCACAAAACACATTTCAGTAATCACCTTATAAAGGGATTACTATAAATAAAAAGGAAAAAGGAAATTAACCGCATTACACGAGGAAAAATTCCCGTCCCCTCGCAATATGTGGGCTCCCACTGATAAAACACTTTATGTACGCTTTTCGCGTAAATGAAACAATGTGTTATTATGTATTCCCGTCAGTTCCGTGCTAAATGGATACGGGAGTTTCGGCTTTATTGTTTGGTCATAAATTCTCGTGTAAGACGCGGTATGGTTTGATTAGGGCAGTGTTTGCTGAGAAATAGATACGATCTTTGTGTATCAATATATGTAAATGAACAGCGCAATGTTAATATGATGTATTTATGCCGAAACTATAACTGAAATTGATAGATTGGCTGTTATTATATTATGTTTTTATTAAAGCCTTGTTTACATAATTACTTCAAAAAATGCATTTGACGAATGATTTGTGTAGACGCGGGACAGGCAACATTCAAAAACTCAATTTCATATACCTTTCTATTAATCTGGCAAAAATATATTGCATAGGTACTTACTTCTTTTTAGCAATGAGTATTGATTCAAATTTAATCCGATAATCTAAAAAATAACATGCATAGTAATTATAAGTAGTTATATTGGTTATTATCTTGGAACTAAATAATTGGTGTAAGTGTCAGAAATATGTATGTATGTATGTATGTATGTAATATGTATTATAAATTTAAAGACAAGCTCATAGAAAAAATATAGTACTTAGGTATAACCAATTCAATAAAAAAAAAGAAAGAAACAAAGAAATTTCCTATGAAGATGTTTACTGTGGAGTATTTACTCCACCCATTAAAAGCCAGTAAAAGAAAATATAAAACTCGCATCGCATCTCAAAAATTCGTGAAATGGCTCGTAAATTTACGTTATTAGATATTATTTTAGTAGGTAGGTACATCATATTAGAATCCAGTAAAACCAATAGACATTAGGAGCACGGCCGTATCGCCATTCCATGCGATAAAAATAATCAAATATATTCGTTCCATCTCATTGGCGGCATCTTAAACGATTTTTCTGGTCCGTTTCTTGTTAGGGAGAAGTATAACTCCTCATTTTCTCTTTTTATCCCCCTGCTCATGACGGACAAAAAACGAGGGTAGCCGCATATCCTTATATCCCTGAAGGAGCCCTCGTGTGTGAAGATATTATTTATAATATATTAATAACTTTGTGATCACATAAGCTTGGGTAGGTACTTATTAAGATAATACGAGTTTTGCCGCAAATACTTGTAAGTGAGGTAAGAAAAACCACCATATGATTTGCCTAGCTGACGGGAACAGGGCTGTTATGTATCCTTGAGCTTACTTTTTTACATAATAATATATTGTATACCAACTTTACTCAGTCGATTAAATAGTTTAATTAAGATTGCGCCCATTGCTCTGATGAACGACTTCTAGTGCGCTTTCCTAACTCGTAATATGCACTGATTGTCTGATCCATCATTGCGGACCAGCATCATAAATTGTTGGCTTCAAACGTTTTTAAGTATTTTAGAAAATTCCAAGTCTTTTAATAATAGTAAAATGCCTTAATTTTGGTTGCAAATAGCAATTTCTAAAATTACTAGAAGAATACCTAAAAGTGCATAAGTAGTACAATATTTTCCTAACAAAATTACTTTTGACGAAACTTGCAGTTCATAGCAAAAAAAAGATTGTTTATAGAAAAACGACAGCACCGCGAGAACAGCTCTCAGATTGATCGAGAAAATTAATTGAACTACGCTCCGTTCCGATTTATGATTTGAACAATAAGTGGCAGTTATTTTTATGGCTTCCAAAAACGACGAATCGATACATGTGACAAAGCATAATTTATTAGTCTGTGCTCGCTTAATTGCACTAAAAAAACGTGGTGTGAACGCGCGTGTGTGTGTTAATTTTGTATGGGATTCGACACGCTGGGGCCTGGTTTATATTGGGAGCGGTAGCTAACGACCAGGAGAAATGGACTCCAATATTTTGGTTTGGTCTATTGGGTTTAAAGGTTTCTTTAAGGTTTAAAGACGTCTGTAAGGTTAAGAGATTTCTGTTGGGTTTCAAGGTTTTTACAGTCAAAATTATCTCAATTTCATAATATTTTCTGATCTACATAATAATATGTATGTTTTTAATTACTTTTAAGCCAATTCAAATTAATTCGTTGTTTGCACCTACAACATTCAGTGCGCTCAATGAGCTGACATATTTTCCCCTTAGATGTCATATACAACCTTAACTATGTGTGCCTTGAAACTTTTAGTTACTTGTATGGTAAATAAATAGGTTTCAAAATCGAGTTTACAATACAAGTAAAAAATAGGTTCTAAAATCAAGTTTACAAAATCGTCTTGTTATTTTATTAGTCAATAGTTTATACTCGTACGAGTAAGCAAAAAAAAAAAGGTTTGAAAATCTAGCTCACAATATCGTGTCTTTATTGTTTTAGCAAAATATGAACGGGCTCTGTACACATACAGTGACCAAGAAGGGGATCCACGATTCCACCCAGAGCGTCTAACCCTCACGTCACATAATGAGGGGGGCACAGTGATATAATGCAGTTTTTTATTGCCGTCTCCTTATACCCACAAGTAAAAAAAACGCTCACAACACACGCGCATTATACATTTTAACTATTAGTGTTTTTTTCGTAGGGAAGGGTTCTGAGGGGTGGTGGTAGGTCTGATAAAAAATTTACGTCCATTCGCATTTCGCGGGATGCTCGCTCATTGAGACAGGGCTTACGAGACGGTTTTTGTTATTTTACATTCATTGGGTTAAAGTTGCTCCAGTGCAAAAGCAGCTTTCAAATTAAGCTTAGTTTATTTTTATATGTTGCTAAACTTATTTAATTAACATCAAAGTCCTGAGTGTAAGCCTCTCTCTCAAATCAGTGTGATATACTTGTAAATGATTTATATTTGTTACGCATAAACCGCTGAGCTGATTCTCTTACATTTAATTTTTCTTAGGAATAAATCTTGATAAAATGTGTGCTTACACTAAGTTAACATTCACAAAGGATTCCTATAATTAATGTAGCATGAAACTATTCAAAGATTGTCTGCCATTTCAATTACAGTCAAGAATTAGGAAGACTGAGTTCCTAAAATAGTATTTTCCGTTATGCCATAAATTCATGACAAACTGAAGCTATTTAGAAATGCAGATTTCAAATCAAGTTCCATCCGAACAAAGAGGTTCTTGATTCCTATTCTAATTTAATTCGAGCCGGTCCGCGTCTGCGGCCAATGTCTTATCCCCAGGTAGACTCCTGCTTCTAAGAAAAAAAATATATATCTCATTCTATTAGAAATCCCATTGTTCGCGCGAGGGCACGTCAGCACGCGACAAAAGGTACATTAATTGTAATATCCGATTAAAAAATGCCATTTAGCTACGCGAGAACCGTCTTTTGTTTGAGTAGATTGAATTCAAAATTACGACTGTCGCTACCGTCCGCCCGTAGGGGAACATAAAAAACTCCACTCATAGATTATTTTAAACAAGACGCGTGGGTAGTTAAAATCAGCAATATTTTTTCCTTAACGTAAATGTTCGAAAGCTGTGACTATAAAGATATCAGATTACCCGGGAAAGTGTATCTAGTAAGATACTGACAAAAACTACGAGCACCGAGAGACTGCCGAAATATGAGGATCCAATTCCATAAACCACATCGGTAGAGGCCGCATGCGAGTTATGTCTGAACGTGCTTGCCCATAGTAATTAGATATTACGCAGCCCGGCTAATCGTAACTCGCACGGGTGTTGTTTTACCCAAAAGGGGGAATAAATCACGCGCGCAACACGACGGCAGCACCGCGACACAATATCAAAAAAATTACAACAAAAAAAGAAACAATATCAGCGTCCGGAACAAAAGAAATTATACCGCGCAGATCCAATGCTGGAAAAAATCGTTATAATAATAAAATAAAATGGCTAAATACAAAGCGGTATAATAACGGGAGAGAACAATGACTCGCGTATCCTGTGCTCGAATGAGGTTTATTTAGCTAGACATAACTTTTTGGCATTTCGCGCGCCAAAGCAGCTGTCATCCTGTCACTTTAATTATTATTTCAAACAAATTTTGTATGCTGCGCGCTTAGAATGCATTATTTTTGCATAATTACGATTGCGTAACATTGTTACAAAGTATGTAAAATTAAAATATCGGGGTTCCGAGCTTATGAATTTGTGAAATCCGAAAGCATACATCAAATATACACCTCTTATGAAAAAGATGAAAAACATCACTTATGTATAATAGAAATATTGCAAGATGATATGTGTGACGCCCTGCGTATAGGCATATTTTTATAATAACACCGCCGCGGCCACAGATGCACTATTAATCTCGGACGAGTAGTTATTAAATCTCGGAAGAGTGGGACGATGTCGTCTGACGTATTATTAATGGAAGTGTATCACGGGAGCCATTAGACACGTAATTAACATCGATCGCCGACTAAAAAAACGACACCGAGTACTCGGAGGAAAAACGAGAGTCGCGTCACTCTCGCGACGAATAAAAACGTCATTAAAGATTGATCGCCGTAAGGAAGTATCATTAATATTATTCAATTAATAAAACGCAATTTCGCCCCACGAAGGAAAAAGCAATTAGTGGCTAGATTGCGATCCGTCAAAACAACTGAGTCGAGTGCTGAAAAAAAATGGCGAGAAGCATTCATTAAAGCTAAATTCGCGAGGGGTGAATACGTAAGGACTTTTTTGCATAAGACGGTGGCGTCCCTATTTTTTAAGTTTTTTTTTGTTGATGAAAACAAACTATGTGGGCGCTCCTAAGCGGTTTTCGACACACTTGCACAGTGTTGATGTAAACGGAGTTTTTTTTTAATTGCACCCGTAATGACTGTTGTTATGGTTTGATGGTGGAGTAATGAGTGAAGTCGCGGCGACATTTGCATGTGATCGCGGGGTTTTTTTTCGTCCTCACTTTTGTTCGCAAACTTTTTTCGAGTGTTTTTTTTTTCTATCACGGTTTATGGCGCGCGATACGGCTTTATTTCGAGCTTGTGGTTAAACATTTCAGAAGCTTCTTGTTTATGGGTAAGGGGTGTTTTATTGTTCTTTTAAGCTATCATGGAAAATTAGCACAGCGAAACTGCATGCTATAGAGTTTTTTTTTACTAGAGTTAGTAAACGTATGTATAAACTATTGTAGAAAGTTTTGGTAGTATAAAGGTTTGTTTGGTTAAAATTTATTAATGGAAAACAATAACCTGAATCTCTACAAAGATCAAATAGCACTACAAAACTTAAGATTTAACATCACATGCGGGGTTTAAGGATGAATAAGTGTTTTAACTTATTATTTTTATAACGCGTTACACCACCCCTTATTTATTGGAAGATCAATAACATATCCATAACTTAGAATCTTACAATATCAAACAAGACGTCAATATTACAGATCTTCGCTCAAAGACACAAATAAATGATTTTCAAAGATGTTTGAGATGTATAGCACAATTATTGTAATTTATTAAATAGCAATATATATTTCAACATTATAATATAATATTCAAATACTTTTATACCCCATTCTGATAGGAATCTGGATGGGTCACAAAGACTGCTTTACGATCAATTGATTACAGATTCATAGAGCCACATTCTTTTTGGGTAAAGGGCCTTATAACAAACGAGTTGACGTGCCGACAGCCCCGATTTGGTATTAGCAATCATTAAATTGGAAATAACGCTATATCGGCAATACACGGCTTTTCTTTTATAAATATCTATCACGTGATCCTGGTGCCGCGTCGTGTCACGAACCTTACCGAAACGATGGAAATATTCAAATGGCGATATAAAAAAGACAAGTTAGGTAGCATTTAAAAAGCTTGTTTGTTTAGCGATGAATCGCTTCTAGACATGATATAGTGCAGGGCGCATCAACGTCTGAACACAGTGCAAACCTACATTTGCATCACTGATAAGCTTTAAGGAACACAGCACAAAGCTGAGGTTAGGTAAGCGCGGGCAAGCGCGTAAAATGGTATTGCAGTTTACTTTTGCGGGATAAAAAAATGATCAGAAATATGAAAGGTTTTTAGGAAATAGGAAAACATGGCGCTCGCTTCAGGCAAGTTTATGTAATGGGACAGTGAACGGCGTATCTTATAGGACTGTCTGATAAGAACTAAAACACGAACTACTTTCTAAACTTTACAGTTAACTTGGTAAAATATTAGATTCTAAATTTGTTATTGTGACAAGATTTGTGGCCAACTTTTGATTTATAATTTTTATTTCTGTCCTACCTAATTATGTACATTTTTTTTCCAAACTTTCTTGATTTTTATAGAGTCTAAAATGTTAGGTATAACTACTATTTTTATGAGTATTTTTTAAGTCATACAAGTTAATTATATTTAGAATAAATATAAATATATTTTAGACAATATCGTTTCGTTCATAAAGCAGAGGCACGTGTATGCAATAAATATTGTACCTAAAGTAATAATATTATTTATTACAAGTAACATATTTCTATAAATTGCAAACACCGTTTATTCAATTAAATATACACACATGAATATTCATATAAATCAGCATTAGGCTTCAACAATGCCATTTATCGAATAGCAATTTATTTGCTTATTTATTGAAATTTGTAACGCATTTAATAATTTTAGTTGCTTTTATGTCGCACTCTGTTTTAATATGCCATCCCTTTTTGTCATACGAATTAAGAGCGAGAAGCATGATCACGTTCTCAATAATGCAACTGATTTTTTATTGGAATGGAAGTCATTGATAGGATTTTTAATGGTTTTAAAAAATGGCGACAATGGCGCGGAGCGGCCATTATTTATTGCTTGTCGTAAATTTTAGCTTAAATTAAATCGACTTAGAGCTCGATATCCCTTTCAGTAATGACATTTTTTTATGTTTCCAATAATTTCAATAAATCAATTTTCTAAATGTGTTCTAATTTTTAATATGCATGCATTTTTTTCGTACGAGAAAATAAATTCAAATAGTGCTCATGATATATCCGAAAGCACAAAGAAATGCGCCAGCTAAGTAACCACACCTCGAGGTGCCAAAGACAATGATAATTGTTCCACGTGAAATATGTGTTGCCACTGACAAAAGGGGGCATAGAGAAAAAAATACATTTTTCATTGTGCCGTGGGACCATTCACTACAGGTGTGGGGTGGGCGCGCACAATGGCGGGTATCAATGGACTAAACGAATATTTTTTGCGTAAAAAAATATTAGGTATTGGATTTGGAAAGCTCTCCATTAATTATTTTTAACGCGGCCGACGGGCGGTGCGGCCTGACGTGACGGGCGAAGTGACAGTGGGTGTTGCTTATTAAAAAAACAACACCATATAGATCTAACTGTCTTTGTTCATGCGTTTAGATATTTAAATAGGTTTACGGGCTTCTTTCTACGTAATATTAGGTCGGGGAAAAAGTCTTTTCGCATAACGTAGGTATAAACTTATTATAATTTTTTTTTGACTGTACTATTTGTGTCTGGCTGGTTTTGGTAACATTAAAAAGGTTCCATTATAAAGAAAAGAAAAAAATAAAAAAAAGTTGTTTCCCGCTATTTTTCATTTGTTTTTCTCTCCGTTAAAATGAGTGAATCTAATGAAGAAATTCGATACATTTTAAAATTTTATTATAAAAAAGGCAAAAATGCAACTCAAGCAGTGAAAAAAATTTGTGATGTTTATGGACCTGATGCAGTGTCAGTAAGAGTAGCACAAATTTGGTTCAAACGTTTTCAGTCCGGAAATTTTGATGTTAAAGATGCACCTCGCTCTGGTCGCCCTGTTACGAATAAAATGGACGCCATTTTTGAAAGAGTGGAGCAAGATCGGCATATTAGTAGTTACGATGTAGCTGAAGAACTGGGAATTGACCACAAAACAGTTTTGACCCATTTGAAGAAAGCTGGTTATACAAAAAAGCTCGATATTTGGGTGCCACACGAGCTCACTCAAAGAAACTTAATGAACCGTGTACTCATTTGCGATTCATTATTGAGACGTAATGAAACCGAGCCGTTTTTGAAGAGATTGATAACTGGCGATGAAAAGTGGATCACGTACGACAAGAACGTGCGAAAAAGGTCGTGGTCGAAAGTTGGCCAGGCTTCACAGACTGTGGCCAAACCTGGCCTAACACGAAATAAGGTGATGCTGTGTGTATGGTGGGATTGGAAGGGCATTGTTTATTATGAGCTTTTACCGCCCGGCAAAACCATCGATTCTGATCTTTACTGCCAGCAACTGATGAGATTAAAGGAAGCAGTCGAGAGAAAACGGCCGGAATTGATCAACAGGAAGGGTGTGGTCTTTCATCACGATAACGCTAGACCACACACATCTTTAGCCACTCAGCAAAAATTAAGAGAGTTCGACTGGGAGGTCCTAGTGCATCCACCATATAGCCCTGACCTTGCGCCTTCAGATTTTCACCTGTTTCGGTCTCTGCAGAATTCTTTAGGTTCTGTAAGGTTGACCTCAAGAGAGGACTGCCAAAACTATTTGTCCCGTTTTTTTGATCAGAAGTCCCAAAGTTTCTACAGTAACGGGATAATGTCTCTGCCCACAAAATGGCAGAAAGTTATTCAACAAAACGGTACATATATATTGTAAATAAATGTAAATAAACTTTGAAAAAAATGTCTTGACTTTTCATACAAAAATACGAAAAGACTTTTTCCCCAACCTATTATATTAGTAGCTTTTATTTAATATAAGTTCCAATTATAAATACTTACATCACATAAGATATTTTACTTATAAAATAGCCTTATTATCATTTGTTTTTATCGATAACAATGGTTGTTTAGGCCTTTTCGGCCATTGTTGCTGTGCCCAGTTTAGATCTATAGAGAACGCCACTTGCTAGTTTACCTCCAAGCACTGCACTTATTTGGTTACATCAGAGGAACCAACCCATTCATGTTAGTTTTTGTTTTAGAGGCCGTGGCTTAAAGCTCTGGCGTCCAGCTCATACCTAGTTTGAACCTCGTTGACAAATTACAATAGTTTACTCAGTTGCACTACCAGAGTCTTAAGATTAACACAAGCGGTTAAAAGGACTATTAACAATAGGTTTTGGACTTTTATAATATCTTTAAAAGAAATTTGTGTCTCGGCTTTCGAAAATCATAATTATAACAAGCTATTGTTGGCTCGCCATAAACACAATGCGTAATAATAATTGCAAAGTTATAGGTAGGCATAAACTCACTCTGCACTTTTTTGAAACGTTGGCTTAAATATTCATAAGACTACAAAAGTTGTCTTTTATTTATCAATAAAATTCGTTTTTAGATCTTTTAATTTTATTGCTTAGAATTTCCCTGCATAAATATATAATAAAATCTGGTAAACATAATTAACATTGTGAGGACAGCTGACCCCTAAGGATTACCAGTCTTTAATATTTTGTAATCCCTACAATAAGGTCACAATGACATTTTTTTAATTACAATATTGCAAAAACAAGAGTGTCGCAACACAATGATAGGTTATCGATCGAATCATTTGTTAAAATCGGCAGCTGCGAGCGCAGACGCATCCAAGTGTAAAGTTTGCAGTAAAAATAGAATAGTATAAACTCTTAATATTAGCCAATTCTCTGGTTTATCATTTACAAAGGTGCGTTCAAGCACAAAGTTGATATTGCTCCCGACGAGCATTGCGAGAAATAGTACACTGACATGTATTAAAAAAAAGAACTTTAAGATATTTTAGTTTAATGTAAAATCAGTGATTATTTGAATGCAGTGTCATTATTGGTTAACATCACGACACTTAAAGCATAAATAAGAAGAGCAATAAACTTGCCGAGTTTTAACGCCTTCTGTACTGTACTGTTATTTTACGAATGTAAGCATCTTGAATCTTAACTTTAAATAAGTTGTTGTAAATATAGAGCGAAATAATAGCATGGGTATACAATAGATTTTATTAAGATCTGTCTCAACCAAGTTGCAGTTCAGTAATAAAAAAATTTAAAGTCTTAGGAAAATACTTAATGGTAGTTTCCTAATAGCTTTTTAGCTTGTGGTTGAATTTGCGGTGTCTGTGATTTTTGAACCTTAAAAGTACAGGTTTTTTTGTGGAAATAAAGTAGTGTACCTACTAAATTTTCTCAAAATGAGTCAAATGTGATTTTGCCTGGAAAATACAATATAGTGGCAGAGATAATTGTAATTTAATAATGAAACATAGTAACCAGTAATAGGTTTGGTTTATATAGACAAGGGCTGAGATTAGCTACTACTCTCACTTTACTATGATTATTTAACAAAAGACAACCCTTGATGAGAGGCGAAATTAATTATATCCACGCGGGAAACGTTACAATATATATTTTTTGTGCTATATACTATGAAAAAAATAGACGTACTTTCTGCAGAACTTATATTAAAAAAACAACCTACTTTTTAAAGCTTTGTGGTAGGAATACTAATAGGATGAAATATGTGTGTATGTTTATTATAATAAACTAATGCTATTTTTGGAAGTATATTATTGCTCCTTTTTCTCTTTATTGCGGTGCCTTTAATGTCTATGCAAACCCTAAGGTTGACTGGTAGAGAATACCTAATGACATTAAGTTCGCCTTTGTATATAAAGGTATGCGATAAAGATTGAATTACCCATGCACCCGTAAAAACGTTTCTAAAAAAAACGTTTCTAATTCAGTTCAACAATTTTAAGGCAGTATTAGTTAAGACCTGATTTCAAACCTCTCCTGTATACTACAGAAGTGCGCACTTGAAGCTCAACACGCGGAGTTAACGCGACTGTTATAAATTTGTTGCGAATATTACTAATATGTACTTAATATACTTTAATAAAATACTACATTTTAAGTGGAACCAAAATTAAGCATAGTCACAACAAAACATGATATAATATAGTTTTAAAATATTTTGTTCATTTTTAGCAAATAATATAATACATTTTCATATATTTAAATATATTCCCAAGTTCAAGATCTCTCTTTATTCTGACTCGTGTCGCGCCATTGAATTTGCGGCGTAACGTCACATCGACGATCGTTCAAAACTTACAACTGTCATAAAAATCTTCAGGCAAAGACTATTGGAAAAAAATAAACAATAGTCCTATTTTGTTACCTGAAAAAATAAACAATGCTTAAGACAACGGAGATTTTACGTCACAGACTTGAAATAAAGGACAGTCGTTTGTTAAGGGATTATATGCCTCAAACAAGAGTAGTGGAACCACAATTGTGAGAGCACAAAGAATAAAATGAGTTCAGGTAGCAATTTCTGTGTTCAAAGATTTTATACAACGGATTGCATTTAAAAAAGTAGATTTGTCTATTCCCGACCTATTACTCCTGAGAATAAGGAACGGTATGACACATTGGTAAAATTGAAAATTAGTGACAGTTTGTGAAGTTCCGCGAAATGTGGCAGTGTTTGTCGGCGGCTTTATCTTCGAGCACAATGTTCTTGGACCAAGTCCGCTTTGTGCCGGGCGATAATCCTAATGGGGAGGTAAAACTAATTTCGCTAGGGAATCGAGTAAGAATTTGTCGTGGTCTGTATTCAAACACATTTCACGCTCGACTTTTCTATTGAGTTTAGATAATATTGATTGTTATGTGTAAAAGAAGGTTATCATCTCGAAATATCTGTCTGGTCAAAAAACAAAGGTGTTAAATTAAAAAAAACATTGAATTTACAAAACGTGGATATGTAAGTCAGAGGTACACAGGATGTGGGTCTACTTAATAAAGATTGGACAACAAACAACCTTAGGGGATGAGGAGATTCCGCGAAAGTATTTGAATTAGATAACGTTTGTTCAGAAGATGTTAGTTTTAGATTATTCCCTATAGAGGTGTAAACTCAAACAAGGGCCATAGGCATCCTTATTATATAAATATCGATCCTATCTCCAATCACCAGAGTGAAATTGGAACGCACTGTAGCCGTGACTTCGGCAAACCGAGATAAAATAAATATTTTAGGGTGGCCTCGCCCTAAACAAACAGGTTCAAGATTTGCTGACCGTCGATATAGTTTCAATTTAATATTTCCAAATTTCATCACGAAGGCCGGTGTTGAAAAATATTCTTTATTATTATAACCTTTGGTTATTTTTTTACATACATGATCTTTGCTACTTAAATCCTTTTCTATAAACTTAGCGGCTATCTATGTTGTTTATAAACGTTTTTTTTGTCCAAATCTAAAGATATGTTGACTTTTTCTAATCTTATTTCATAGTGAAAGGCAGAGACTTAATCTTAACAACTAATTGAAAATTCTCTTCAAGTAATAGTTGTATAATTTCTTCTGCTATTGGAATTAAAGCCAGCCGTCCCCTCAATCCTGCGTCAATCGTGACTGCCGAGTGGGTCTAATCAGATAAATGAGTAGTTAACTGAGCTAGCGGTTTCGCAGTTCCTATAATTAATATGGAGTTTATTCTGCCCGAGGCGAGTATCAGCTTTGTTATCAACAACTCAAAGTATTTCTTCATTATAACGACTCACCTAACAGTGTCTATAATGCTTAAGGTATTAACTGTTATTTTTTCTATAAGTTTATTGTTTTGACATATAATATTTTTTTAAAGCATATTATTAGTTTATTTTAATCCATTAACGCTTAATTTTTATCCATTATCCTTGGTGTGAAATATTCGGGTCATACACTACACTCGCATCACCAGTTTTTGAGGATGGATGTTTGTTACTCATTCGTGCAAGAACGGCTCAACAGATTGTGATGCATTTTTAAGAATAGATAGGTAACCACGGGATAATTGAGATTTAGAAATAGAAATTTCCTAAGGGAAAACACAGAACCCATCTACACTAATATAGACGTGAGCAGTAGCTTCTCTTAATTAATTCTCCCGGTAACATTTCGGATTAGTTTTAAAGCTTGTTATACAAGTGTATTCACGTCTTTAGTAGGTAAATCAGAGAAGTTTGAACTCCGTGGTAACTGCTTCAGTAACGAACGCCTGAGTCTAGAAGCACTATAGAGCGAAAGCTTGCTAGGGAAAGCCAAGTTAGACAGAAACACAGCAAGAATGTTTCAATCGCCAAGATAGTAGGTATAGTAGCTGATAGGCATACAGAAAAAGTAGAAAGATCACAATATTTTATTTGTATTCTTCTAATGAGCAGAAACTAAAGCCCAGTCGAAACGAGCTTTTTCTAAGCAAAACATAAAATACGACAAAACTAATATCAATCTATCATTATATGACAACAGTCCCAACGAAAATAATTTTACGAAAATTGTAAAGAGTATTGTGTTTCATAATTAATGAAGCAGCCTTTTCTCGGTAACAAAATATTCCCGATCTTAGATTTAGATCGTCATTACCCGTCTCTTTGTGCGACATTCTTTTGCGCCCAGGTGTTCATATAATTACATTGTATAGAGTAAGAGAGGAAAGGAATGATACACGAGAGCCTGGTGAAGAACGGGACGGAAGATAGCCCTTGCGTTGATTGATAACTGTGACAAAAACGAAGCAGATGAAAAATAATAATTATTAAATCTATTGTTAAAAGGTGTATGAACTTGGGCAGGGGTGCGGTTCGCTCGTTTACTTACCTAAATCATGCAGTAAGTGCCATCTGCTTATTAACAAAGATTTTAAATTATCTTGTTAGTTATGTAAGTCAAGAAATATATCTCGTATCGTATCGTGTATATCTTCTATGTACATATGTATCTTGTTCTTATTAATGACATCGACGCTAACCTAAAAATAATAGATGTTGCTCTCGGCTTTACTCTCGTCATCAAATCCCATACTTATCAGGCAAAGTGTAACTTTATAGGGGCAGGAGAATACTTAAAAATCAGTTTAGTAGTTTGAGAAATAACGTTTCAATAAAAATACAAGCAATTTTTACTTATTTTAAATGATGGCAAATTTTTTCAACATATATGGAATAATACAATACATACGTTTTTGCTTTAAGTTAAATGAGAACTATTACGAATGTTACTATTTTCGTCGTCACCTCGCAGAGCAATATTTTAAATGCAAAATAAATGTTGAAAAAAACGTATTTAACTAAAAAATATGTTTAACTTCTTATACAACTACAAAATATAAGACTAGCACGATGATGCCTTAGTAATGTTACAGATTTAAAACTGCAAATAGACAACCCTACAAAGTACAAACGGCTGTGCAGTTTGCTTTCAATCCTAGACAATAAGTGCGCGAGCGCTGCGCAGGTAGATACTGTATTGCCAACCTTATTTTCATTCGAAAATCCTTATTAAAACCTTTAAGTTTAGCGCAATAAGGGTAATTACGAAAAACCGACTGGTAAATTTAACTTTGTATAAGTTTTTATACTTTTCATTAGCTAAGTTCGCGCTTTATGGATCACGATCGAGGGACGAACGTGTCTTATTGTTTCGTCAAATACATGAGAAATTTTGTCAATAAAAGCTGGGTGGTATACATATAGTTTTTTGCTCGATTTCAAAGGTTTTCGAGCATTGTAATGTTTGATGAGCTGTACCTATGCTGTTTATTTAAGGGCTAAGCTTATTGGCGCATATGGATTTGGTGTGTTTGTATAACGTTCCTTAAATGCGATCGGAAATTGAGGAAACTGTTTTGTATGCAAAGAAGAATAATAAATATTAATAAGTTTAATTATACAGGCTGTATAATAATGTTGTTTAAAACTATCAGTAATATTTTAAAAAGATAATTATGTTTATTTTGTACCTTTGGCGTGCTTGTTTTTGTCCAGTCCATAGAATGTTTTCTAAATGTGACAAATTAAAAAAACTAACTTTGAGTTAGATAATTTTTCTGAATGAGTACTGATTTAATATCTAACTAACAAATGATAAATATTTATAATTCATAAGTCGAAAAATTTTCAATTTGATATAAAAGAGTTTGGATAAGAAATAATTGTGTTTATTTACAAAATAAATTGTTTCAAGAAATGCACAATTACAGTTATTTTTTAAAACATACTTGAATCAAAGGTACGAAGGCACTTCCCATTTTAAGACTACGTCTTGTTATTTAAGAATGTAGGTGCTTCAGTCATGCATTTACAATAGTTCCCGAAATTTGCGGCCCTTTGTCGGTCTCTGCAAGGCGGACGGACTCAGGCCCACACGGCTTGTTTTACAAATTATTGTTAATTATTAGTATTGGTCTCAAGACCCTTTCCGAAATCTGTAGCCAAATCAATTCCGAATAGTAGTCGGAGGAACATTGAACGAATTTTTTTTTTTTATGGAACAAAGTTTTCTTATGTTGTCTGTAGCTATAGTTAAGACATTAATACTTATGTTATTACTAAAACTAAAGGCTATTTTAGTAAGTTACAACCTTACTATGAGAACGCAATTATTGTTCTGATATAGTATGAAAGTGTTCTGCTACTTCTGCGGCCGAGCAAGCTAACTAGGAATTTGAGTTAAAATCGCTCCTCTCGATAAACATATTTTTGACACGAATAAGTTTTTAACCTTACTACTTATAATAATAGAAACGTATGAGTGGAAACTTTGACAAATGAATCTATTTTGTGTATTGTTTACCGTGATATTATTATTAATTCCCCTCTTAAGTTATTCTCAAGTCTATACAGACAAAGCTATCCGAATAAATGCTATACTTTATATAATCTTAATTACAGCCACATAATACCATTTATCTCCCATACCGATCTGCATTAAACAAATCAATTTAATCCAATTAAAAGCATCGGTACATGTTTTTTGTTCATCTAAAAAACAAGATGAGTATTATTAGATCATTCGTGAAGATATCGATTTAAAGTTTGAGGGTCAATGATAGTATCTGGAGATAATACGTCAAGCCGTCCATCGAGTGTCGTGTTCTTAGAAACGTATTTATACTGTAATCTAATTTAATTTTACTCTTGACCTTTGCTTGGGCTTACTTGTAAGGAGAAGTAGTGTTTGGTGAGTCACGTGTTACATTCCGTGCGATGAACTGTTCCATATCATGAGAACTTTATAAATGTTAACAAGCTTCATTTTACTCTCAAACTCAAACTCAAACTCAAAAATACTTTATTTCATAAACTATTACATAGTACTTGAAAACGTCAAAATTATAAAAAAATAACAAAAACAAATAAAATATAACTATACTAAAATCACGAAGCTTAGATTCACTTGCAACCAAATAATTTAAAAAAAACAAAAAACATTTAAGTGCAAGCGAATCTAAGTGCCAGTTCCGAGCCACCGCTCTGTAAGAAGAACTGGCAAGAAACTCACAGGCTATGCTCTTTTAAATTATCGATTGGTTAGTAACAATCTTCATTTGTCTGTGACGCTATACAATGCAACATAATATAACAATATTCATGCTTTAAGTCATTCATATTAGAACAGCCTGTATGAAACGGCGGTTTAATCCCAAGCATTTTTATCAGCCATATAGTCTTTAATAGAATAATATCCCTTTGAAGACAGCTTGCGTTTTATTGTTAATTTAAATTTATTTAGGCTTAATTGCTGTATATTGCTTGGGATTTTATTATAGAATCGCACACATTGACCTTTAAAAGATTTGTTAATTTTTTGGAGCCTAGTGGCAGGTACAACTAGTTTATGCTTATTTCTTGTGTTTAGGTTATGTATATCACTTTTCTTACTCAATTTATCAAAATTTTTGTGTACATATACTAGGTTTTCATAAACAAACTGACCCGCCACTGTCAAAATACCAATTTCTTTAAATTTATCCCTTAGTGAATGTCTACATGGTAGATTATAAATTGCTCGTATGGCCCTCTTCTGCAGTACAAAAATATTTTGAATATCTGCGGCACAACCCCACAGAAGAATACCATACGACATAACACTATGAAAATAGCAATGATAAACAAGCCTAGCTGTTTCAACGTCTGTTAATTGGCGAATTTTCTTTACCGCATATGCAGCAGAGCTGAGTCTATTCGACAATTCACCAATATGTGGGCCCCACTGTAACTTAGAATCTAATATAACACCCAAAAATTTGGTGGTATCCACAAGGGTCAACTCATCTTCCTTTATTTTAATAGTGGTGTTTACTTGTCTGACGTTAGGCGTCACGAATTTAATGCATTTCGTTTTAGCCCCATTTAATAATAAATTGTTAACGTCAAACCAGTGCACCACCTTTGAGATCGCATTGTTTACATCGTCTGGGTTCTGATATCGCTTTATTTTAAATAATAATGATGTATCATCAGCAAACAATACTATCTCGTGATTTTCCTTTACCAAATGTGGCAAATCATTAATATAAATTAAAAACAAAAACGGGCCGAGAATCGAGCCCTGCGGTACCCCCATTTTTACTACAGAACCCTGAGATCGCTTTCCATTAACTTCAACCCTTTGAATCCTATTACTTAAGTAAGAAGTAAGAAGATCCAATGCGGAGCCTCTTATTCCATAATAATCTAATTTTTTTATCAATGTTTCATGAGGAACACAATCAAAAGCTTTGGACAGATCGCAAAAAATACCTAAAGCGTCCAAAGAATCTTCCCAAGCATCAAAAATATGTTTCAAAAGCTCAACACCTGCATCGGTTGTGGAGCGACCCTTAGTGAATCCAAATTGTTTTGAATGCATTAAGCCATTTTTATTAAAAAATCTTAACATTTGGTTGTAAATAAGTTTTTCAAAAATTTTACTAAAAGTAGGCAGCACTGAAATAGGTCTAAAATTAGTTGGGTCTGCTGTACTGCCCGATTTAAATAGTGGAATGATTTTACTATTTTTCATTAAATCTGGAAACGTGCCGCAATCTATACATTTATTAAATATTATAGCTAAACTGTGCGCCACCGAAACAATGATAGGCTTGGTAACTACGATGGAATTGCCCCAGAGGTCTGCAGTCTTTTTAACATTAAGAGTATTAAATGTCTTAATTATATCTATGGGTGTTACATGATTAAACATAAACTCTTCTGTACAAATGTTTACATTATCTCTTAAAATAGCCTCCGCTAAAGTAGGCGAGGAATTTAAAGTTTTTGTAGTAGACACTGGAATATTAGTAAAGAAGTCTTCAAAAGCATTGGCAATATCTAAGTCAGATGTAAGCGTCTTGCTATCAATGTTGAGTTTAAACTTATTATTATAATTCTTATTTCTTCCCGTTTCACTATTAATAATATTCCATGTCATTTTAATCTTATCATCACTATTTTTAATTTTATAGCTCAAATAACAAGACTTTGCCGTATGACATGCTTTTCTAAATATTTTAGAATATTTCCTTACATAATTATGAAATTGTTCACTATTGTTAACATTTCTTTCGTCATACAGTTCATACAGTCTCTTTCTACTTTTATGTAGCCCAGGAGTAGCCCATTCACTAAAGGCAGCATTATCATTTACCTTAATCGTTTTGGGAGTAAATGTTGATTGAAAACTACTACAAAAGTCGCTAAAAAACATATTATATAAAATATTAGGGTCATTGCTTTTATCTACCATGGGTAAACTAAATGATAATAATTTATTGTTAAACCTCTCAAAACGATTATTGGTTTTTGGTATAAATGTTATTGTTCTTTTAGCCACAGTTTTATTTCTACAAAGCAAAGATATTTGTTGACCACAATGATCTGAATCTAATTGATTAATAATTTTTTTACTGTCATCACTCAGTATAATATCTGTAAATATGTTATCCAAGCAAGTGGCAGTAGTGGCTGTAATTCTTGTTGGCTCTAGAAACACATTTATCAAATTATATGATTTAAAAAGTGCTTTTATTCTTGTACATGCACTCGAACACTCTAGCAAATTAACATTAAAATCTCCACAAACAATAACATTTTTGTTAGCATTATAAACTTTTCCCAGCACTTCATCCATAATACTTTCAAATAAATCATATGAAGCTGATGGAGGTCTGTATACACTCAATACAACAAACCGCTCCATTTCGATACAGGCTATTTCAATAATCCGTTCGGCTGAGAAGCTTACTATATCATGGCGCTCCTTGAATCTAAATTTCTTATTTACTATAATTAATGATCCACCATGTATAGCACCCTCCCTGCAAAACGAACTACCTACCTGGTGATTATTAAAATTGAACATGAACTGGTTACTTTTAATCCAATGTTCAGTAATGCAAAAAATATCAATATGATTACCGTTCATGAACAATTCAATTTCTAGTTCCTTACCCAATATTCCTCTAATATTCTGGTGCACCAGGTTTATAACATTATTTTGTTTAGTAATTACTATGCCAGAGTTTGTCTCTGTTGTCTTAGATCTTAATTTAAATGATTTTCTATATTAGAAATAGAATCAGAATAATTAATGTCAACACAATAATTATTATCTACACTACTGCTTTGCTCAATAGAAGCAATATGTTTAGCCAAATTCTTGGCTGTTATACTAAAATAATAGGATAGCGAATTTGCTATCTGTCGCTTAAAACTAGATGAAAGGTAATATCTACCTTTAGTCATAAATTTGCTGCGTCTTAAATTTGCTGCTCTCGACCTTATGTAACTAAAAGCTGGTACAGATTTTTCTTCTCTATTTTATTTTCTCGGCTCGGATATTTATTTACTCTAAAAATGTCCTATCATCAGCCTTATCTAGTAATTAGTGACATGAAAAACTTATTACCTTTCCGATCGATTACCTACCTAGTCGCATTCTGAAGAAAATATATATAAGTATTTTTAATGTAGCCAGAACCATAAATTTCAGGTTAAATATAATTTATTCATTCCATCGTGTTTTGTATAAGTTAGAATATTGATTGAAACCATTAAAAAAGTAACATTCTCTAGGTTAATAATTTTTAATAAAAATAGAAGTCGATTAGTAAATAGGACTTTTAAAGTCAATTTCATGATGTCTTTAAATAACTTCGGTTAAATAGGATGATCGTACTTATTAAATACTTTTAGGTCGTGTGACCTACGAATATTCGAGTCGATTACAATTCGTATGTGCATACTTTTTTATAGTAATGTAACATTGCAGTGCTTATTCAAAAAATAGCTACACCACCCAGCTAATATCTTGCGGCATACTATCTGACAATGCCCTGCCTGCACACCTGACTAATCGCTATGATCTTTTGCTATGTCTTGCCTTTTTCGGACCTGTTAACATATCGATGTCGCGCCACTCATCTAATGATAGTAGATGAGTTAAATATTGAATATGCAGTGTATTATTTTAGACAAGGTTCTCGGGCGCGGGTCGGCTCGCCATGCAGTCTGCAGAGGCACTTTACGAGCCACCGCTCGCCTGTTTTATAGGCTACCTCACAACGAAGCCTCGCTCAGCCTCCCATTCACTCCTAAAGAAATACACTTTTTTATTGCTCTGTCACTTTGGTAATTTATTGACAATGAACGCACGTGCATTTCTATTAATATTTTATGTCATGAGTTTTTATGCCAGGAGCATTGTTGGGGCGGCCAGTTTTGTTTTATGTCCAGTGTGGATGCCTACTTAATTGTCCGAATTAAATGCTGCGATGCAGTTGCGGGCTCGCATTGCATCGTTCCTGGGAGGTCGAGTTATCGGTAAGGTTATTTACATACTAACAGTCACTTTGTCATATGTCCAAAACGTCAGTGAGCTTAAGAAAATGCTAAGCTTTATATATTTTTTTTAACAATTTACTAACAATATGGAAGTTAGTTCTGTCAATCACGCAATGAATATTGGGAAAGTTTCGTAGATAGTTTTTAAACTTTTTTTTCCCGGATGGAAAATCATCTAATGACCTTCTCCCGCTCCGTTTGTCAGACTTTTAATGACTTAAAACCATCCATGTTCCTTTTTGTGCCTGCTACGTCCAGAGGCCGCGGTAACCCTTTCGGACAGTCCCGCAGCAGATAGTTTTTAACCTGGATTTAGAATCAGGAGACAATTTGTACATGAGGAGAATCGTTATTTCGAACACAATTAACCGCGGGTGTAGAGTTGGTCAAACAAAGGAAACCATAAAAGGTTGCTTACTAGTAATGTGAGCTGTAAATAAGTTTTTGATATAAGTGTAATGACACTAACGAGTGAACGGTTGCGGTCGGTCCGGGCCCGCGAACAATGGAGGCCCTGCTCGTTTGCCTGCTACATAGTGAGAATGGAAAGCTAAGCTTAATTGTATGTTTGAATGTTAATCGAAGAGGGGCTGGTGTCAAGCGGCCATAAAACATCTCTCTGTCGCCATAAAAGTCGTGTGCGGTTTTTCGTTGACGCGCTTTCGAAATTATATCCCGAATAATGACAATTCCTTCGTAACTCGTCTCGAACGATATTCGTTTAGAAAGTATTTCTGTTTCGCCATAAAGGTTTTATTTCTTAATTGGCCTTTGTGTAATTTATTATGGCTTTTAGGGCTCTACGATACGAGTATATTCTCAAGACGGTATTGAAGAAAAACTCTGCTACATATAAATGAATTACATATTCAAAAATAATATTTTTTGAGTTAGTGTCAATAAAGCACATAGTTGAGTGATTTGTTATATTGGTTTTTATTGTACATTCTACCAATAGCAATTATGAATTACTTATAACATCGGTCCATATATTAATATCACAAAAGCGTTCAAGAGGTAAATAAGAGTATGGTAAACTTTTACCAAAAAGAACTATTAAAATTCGTTGTAATAACTTTCGAAAATCCCAAACGTATTGTCTTAAAGAGCTTCACAATATTTTCTCACTAAAAAGAGGACGTTTCATCAAAAATATCCACACGTCGGCCCCACGCCGGACAACACCGGGACCCATAAATAAATCCGGACAATGCAAGGAGCACCGCAGACTATTCCATATAATTAAGAGTAACAGTCAGTTATGGCCACTAACTCACTGGCCACATGCTTCCAGAACAATACTCGATGTCTTTGAGAACTAATACACTGACAGACATAAGGTATAGTCGACCTTAACTCCCTATTCACAAAGGGATTTTTACAGTTCGCATTAATTGAGCGCAATGTTGTATGTATCCGTACGCACGTCATCATCGAAGCATCAAGTGTGGTTTACTTACACTTAAGTCAGAAGGGAATTTCTTTTCATATATTGAAGATGCAATACAAATCGTACTTACTCGTTAGTTAGATGAAGAGGGTGATGAGAACTTACCTGAAAAACAAAGATGGTATTAGATGACATTGTATTTTTTTTAAATAAATAAATAAACATGTTACTGTTTAAGTTACTATGAAGTAAACATATGACAACTATAATACAATCAACTGGTTGTAATAGTTCTTTTTACAACTCATGATTACTTTACAGCTGACATCCAAACTAGAAAGATTAATTTGTATTTATTTAGAATTTATTTCGCTAAGAATGTAAATTCCTTATTAGTATTAGTGAGTTAATGAGTTATAAGTACTTTTAGCAAATTATAGTTTTACAAAGGTGTTATTAATAGGTGGTATTGCGCGCGGCGCGTAGGGGCGGCGGCGGCGCGCGCGCATACCGCTGTTTTTCACCAAATTCCCGCACGCCCTCGCGTAGGCTCTAATTGCGTTTAATTCCTACTTCGTGCCTGTTTAAATATAGCGGCGGAGGTGTCCAAACTATGGCTACAGTGCTAAACCATTTTCACAAAGTTGCTTTTCTGATAGTAGATGATTTAAATATTGAATCTGCAGTGTATTTATTTAGACAACGTTGCCGAGCGCAGGTTTTTCACGAAATTCTCGCACGCCCTCGTGCAGACTCTAATTGCGTTTAATTCCTACTTCGTGCCTGTTTAAATACAGCGGCGGAGACGATCAAACTATGGCTCTGGCTCCAGCGCTAAAACATTTTCACAAAGCTGCAAATTTTTAATTGAACTGGTTTGTATTTTTGTGTTAGGTTTGGTAAAAGGTGAACTAAGAAATAAATCACACAATACGTCGATTTAAGTAGTGTGGTGATGCATTTAACAGCTCTTAGCTTCTTAGCTTTCTAGACATTAAATAAACTTGTAATAATAGGGATATGATGATATGAATAAAAGAAAATAATGACATACACAACGTACACGCGTTTATTAAAACAAAAATCCTATTAAAATAAATTATTAACATAAATATTTAACACAATATTGATTATTTTGCTACGATGCTCGTCAATAATATATCTAAAACATACCATTACATAATGTTGTAATCAGGAGAAGAATGTCAAAGCGAATGAAGAAAGTACTGAGCAAATAACCGGCGGACAATGTGAACCGGGAGAGTTGGAGATTGATCACAGGCGAGGCGAAGATAGGTCTGATTGAGAGCTAATTGCGGCTCGCACGCTGCGGCCGCGCCGTAACCTGTAGAGATGGGACTCTCCTAGTTTACCGAGTCACTCGTATGTGAATTCGAGTTGCAAAACAGAAAAATATATTAAAGTTAGTGAAAATATAACACTGCTTTCTTATTTCCAAAATATACTAGAAATGGTATAAATATAGCACTACCTTCTAAATGTATGCTAAAACAGTAAGAGATCAACGGGAACAATGAAGAAAGGAGAGGAACCGCAAGCAAGGTAGCCGAAGTAGGTCTGATTAGAAGCTAATTGTAGAGAGACTCCGAATATACCGAGTCACTCGTACGTGAATGCGGGTCGCATGAGAGAAAAATATACAAAGGAAAGTAAACAATAAGTTTAACACTACAAGTATTAACATTAAGAGTAAGGGGTATCCCAATGGAAATTATGTATAATTGCAGAAGAGTGAAAAAACTTTTGACTGCGATCTGGTTGATGTTCGTATTATGCAGTATAGCCGTACAGCAAGTAATTGCTTTAGCGTGTCACTCGTTGAGAAATATAAGGCAAACAAAACACCTCGAGTCACTCGTAGGAGTCTAGTCTCATCACTAGTTTGCCCGCCTCTGAGAGGAATGCACCTTTTTCTGTGATTGCTTCTCCAATTATGGCCGGTAGATATCAAGTATGCACTATGGAATGTAACACAAATGACTTAAATTATAAACTTTTTCTTTTGTGTACAATTTGCGTTTTCAATTATTTTATAGATGCTATGTTAAACAACCTATTCTACATCACATATTTAACATCTTAAATCATTTTGTTTTATATATTTTTTAACAATTTTACTAGAACATTACTTACAAGGCATAAACCAAGCAGTTGTGTGTTTTGGTAAAAATTGTACAAAACTTTCTTTTTAAATTAACACGGTTAAGTTTTGGCAATACTGTCTAATAAGAAAGTATGATTTATTGAATGGTCCCCCAATTGATTTCAATGAAAAAGTGCAGTCAGCAGCCAGCACTAAAAGCATGGGAACGATGTAACGAGCTCAACTTATTAAGAGGCGAAGCGTAGAGAAATATCTCACGATCCTTGCTCATTACAAATTATGGTCGCATTCCACATCAGCCTCCATTACTCTTGATACGAAAACACTCAAATGGGAAGCAATTAAAATGATATCACAAGCAAAAACGGGTGTGATGTAATGACAAATTACGATTGACAAAAAACTCTTCGCGCAGAGAAAGCTCAAATTTCTAGTAGACATTGGCAAACCTGATGGAAAAACGTAAAAATCTGTTATGGAATCAGTTATTTGGAGTCACTTCAGCCTCGGAACAGTCACGACCGTCATTAGTAGGTAACTGTATGACATGGTGCCGATTTGAAGTAACAGAAATGAATAAAAAGCATCGTGTCACGAGAGTTCAGGCCGCTCGGCCCGCTGACACGCGTGGCACCTCACAACACAACAACCTTTGTACTCTCGTTACCTACGAGACGACCACCCGATAAGAATAGAGACAGGAATTCCACAAGCGCGCGCCGATTTAACTCCTAGGTGAAAATAAAAGAATTGTTTATAAAGCCAAAGAAGACGACACAACAATGGATGACGCTGATAGAGCGAGACTCGGCGGTGCCTCAACTGACTCGATCTAAATTAGAATTTACCAGTCAACATTTAGAGTTCATTAATTTAAATACACAACTAAAACATGTGGCATTAAGGAGATGATAAGGAAAGTGGGGGCGTGATGTTAGAGCGGGACGGGACAGTGCGAGCGAGAGGAAAGCCGCGAGCGAGGGTCACAAGCGTGATGTCAGGTCAGCCACTTTTGCACCTCGCCATAACAACGCGTCTCAAATTATTATGGACGTTTGATAAGTGTCGGGAGATTGCGGCGTCTCGGTACTTTATGATGTTAATTAAGTGTTTACGCTAGTCGCAGTATTTTATAAAGTTGTTGACATTGGGGAGAGGCGCGTTTGTGGCGGAACGTTGCTATGTTTTTTGTTAAGGAATTGTCACGCGTTTTCGACACTCTACTTTCACCGAACGTTTACAAAGAGAGCGTTGACACTGGAACACCAGATACTGGAAAAAAGACAAACATGACCAAATTGCTATCTACTGCCTCGTACTTGTAGATGAAAACTAATCCAAACAAAATAAAATCAATTCAAACAACACAGATAAGATAGCTTCTTCATTCAACGTATTTAGGCTAAGAAGCAGCTTTTAAATAGCCATAATAAAACAAAGTTAATGTAATAACAGTTTATTGCAATAAAAGCAGTTATGACGTTGGCCAATAAACTTCCCAAATCTCAGGCCGTTTTAAAATAGCTCAAGATTAGGGATGAAAGACTTGATCTGAATCTATAACATACAGTCTCTTAATGCTTCTTAATGTGTGTTTTACGATTGTTACACAAGATGCGAGCAGTTTTACGTCGGCTAAAGCGATCTCTATCCTGCGTTATTAAATCTTCTGATGTTCCGAAACATCAAATTATGAATGAGGAATAAATCAGCGGGGTGGTCGTAAAATGCTTTATGTTTTGTTCTGACGGCCGATTCGATTACACTCACAAATTGCCCCAGATCGGAGCGGACGCAAATTTTTATTATGCTCATTGGCCTAGACATTCTGATGATAACATTTTACCAGCTCTGCATCTACTGATTTGTAAATAAGTGCGGTCATTTGTGTCGCGGTGCTGCGCTGGGCCCACTCGCTTTTTAAATGGACAACTATCGACCTACCTTATACGGAAATCTTCTCCGTAGATACCGTTTTTCAAACAAGAGTTATTATACAAAGACAGTTATTTTAAAATTTATTTAGTTTAGAATATTATATCGGAAGAATATCTGAGATCTAGCTAATAGTATTGCAGTATTCAGCGGAAAGCCGCGGTATTGAATTGTCGAAAAAGGTTAAGCAGAGTTTACAGAAGACAGTCTTTGTATGGTTGAACATCGTGTTAAGCCGTTGGTCTTACTTATCAATTTTCAAGACAAGCTAAAGACACAATGCGCGGCTTGAAAATTTCTAACAGCAGGGCCCTACCCTGCCTGCTGCAATAGACTTATGTTTCAGATGTTTTTGTACTAGTTGTTTGAGTTTTTCATAAATAAATAGTTGTAGTTATGGTACTGAGTTTACAAGCTACAATAAAGTTAAAACAATCTTTTAGATATTACTTTTTATTCGGTATGTAAATATTATGTCATAATATTATCGAAAATTATATGAAGAATTTCGTTTCATGACTTCAAATCTCGTTTGTGTCAGGCCTGTCAGTGATATTAAAAGCATAAAAATACGGATATGAGTCAGCTGAATACTCAATATTGGGACTTTGGTGAAATCGCACCATTTTGGAGATAAGACATCGCTATTGATGGGGAATCATAAACGCATTACCGCTTAATGAAACATTATGAATGGATGACGTATTTAATGTATGGGGTGCAGTCGGTTTGTGATGAATGTATGACCGATGACTGGCGGTTACTGCGACTTCGAATCCCGGTTTAAATCAATAACACTAAACCTTGAATTAAACCCATTATACTATAGACGCGTTTTGGTTACAAAAAGTCACTTTTTAAGGAAGTCTTGAGCTTTAGGTCTAACAATCAGTTGGCACCAAGTTCAAGTCCCTCCGATATACCTACTACCTGAACCCACTTGTAATATTCTTTGTTAATATTCTTTGGAAGGAAAATACGTACATTCACGCCTGTTTCCCAGAAGGGGTAGGCAGAGGCATATTATACGCCCACATTTCTTTCGCCAATTATAGAGTTGTTCCCACGTAATAGGTGGCGAGCCTATTGCCGCTTACCGGGCACTGTTATGTTTGTCAGAGCCTCGTCCTTTAATCGGCAAGTGCACCACTTGCAGGTGAGGTTGGCTTTGGCTCCGAAGGTCTTGATAGGATCCCGATACACCCATAAATATATATAGTGATAATTTAATGTGCTTTTTATAAATTATAAAAGACATAGTATTGACGAGACGTTAAGCACTTAAAAAGTTGGTTGATAATAACATCATCTTTCGCGTCGCATCGTTCATGACTTGGATTGAAATTTTGATATAAATAAAATTTAAGCAAACGACTAGCCGAACGAGAGGTTCATCTAATACTAAGTGACACCAGACCATAACCAGTAAAGTTTCAATAGGAAACTCCCCGGTACGCACTGACCTGGAGTTATCACCCCAGGAAATCAGTTCTCATATTATATACAAGAACTTCCGACACAATATAACCTTCAAAGAAACATATCATTCAAAATGATATTTTTTCCTCAGACAGCACTCCCTGATGGGGCATTGTGAGATTGAAATTCATCAGACTGATTAACCTACACATTACCATGTCGAGAAGCAAAAAAAATTGACTCAGTTCCTTAAAACATACAAACAATTGGAAGGCCGAATAAAAAAACCGGTGATCGGA
Organism: Musotima nitidalis; assembly: GCA_949126915.1. Lineage (NCBI taxonomy): Eukaryota > Metazoa > Arthropoda > Insecta > Lepidoptera > Crambidae > Musotima > Musotima nitidalis. The sequence continues at coordinate 7,627,697 of OX421429.1, forward strand.
CCCCGGGCACAATGACAACTGCATGCTGAATCAATCACAAAAAACGGAATCCGAACAAAAACAACAATTAAAGAGGCTGCGCGGGCCGGAGAAATATTTAGAATACATCACTGGACCGCTCTCTAGGCTTTTAGAGATCCTTTATGGGCTGTTAAAATAGGCTGCCTTAGTTAAAACTGTATATTAATCGATCTTACTTAATTAACGTTTGATTTAAGTAATCTATAAAACAAACTTGTGTTTTAAATCTCAAATACATTGAGTATAATATAAAAGATTTGATTTAAGATTACTGAAAAATTACTGTTTGTTATATTATTTCTAAAAAAATATTTGATAATTTAAAAATGCTTTAAAACCTGCTATTTGAAATGCTTTAAAACATCTCATTTTAATTTTTAAGGGTGCCATAGATTTATATGGCCAAGTTTTACCAAAAATATTGGTAGATCATTGAAGGTGTTGTAAGTATGATATAGAATGGCAAAGCCGTGGTATATTTTGTACAGTAATGTTTAAAGCTTCCCTAATGTATGGTTACATCGAGGGTGAAAGTGTTTATAATCACATCGAGGTTTAAACGGTCACTAAAGTAGTTATTAAACATAAAGTATGTATATGGAAATAAAAAGTGGACCCATCAATATAATACAGCAGTATGATTTTCTTATTATTTATTACCTACGGGCCCATCGTTGTCTTGTAAGCCACTCTGAGTTAGTTGCTTTTTTGTTATTTTTTTTAATAGTTTCTTATAGTTGTACACGTGTCTCGATGTCGTCTTTATTGGTTTGTTCCAATTAATGGCATCTTAATGTTATTCCAAGAGAGAAAAAAATCTCGCCTTGATTCCGTATTATTCTTTCGTGACCCATCATCATAAAACCCCTTGATTCTATAAGAAAAATGTAAATTAGTTATTTATTATAGTAATAGTTATTATAAATTATAGATTTACATAACTATAATAAATTTTTAATTTACATTGTCTTATAGAATTCAAATTTAGTTTATTATTTTAGGACATGATAGGACCACAACACAATGGAAATATTTGGAGTTTGTTCTTTTGGAATATTTAGATGCGTCGTAAATTATTTGCTCAGAACCAAATCGTATATTAGTGGCTGAATTTTGGTTAACTCCAATCAAGGGGCTTTTCGGGCTCCTTTTAAATGGGTCACGGCCAAAGGCAGATCGAGAACAATTCGATTTTGGTTGAGTCTTAAGGCTGTTGTCTAGTCTTCGAAAGAAACAATAATATTGTTTATTTATGTCTGTTAATTCCGAAGTCAGATGTGCTACCAAATGTCCCAGTGCGTCCCAGTACTAAGCACGGGAGTACTTTCACAAACCAAGGTGTGGGATATCCCTGTCACACTCTACCACGTGAATCTAGTGCGGATTAAAGAAGCCAGGTCATGACGTTAGATTTTTTTATGGCCGCTTAATAGGGCCTTAATCCACGAACGACTTTATGTGACTTCCGAAGCACAGAAAAATTCGATATTAAACACAAATCCGGACTGATCTCAAAGAATTCTGATTTATCGTTTCGGAGCTACGAGCGCTTTCCAACAAATTCTTAAGTGTAAAATTACAAGTAACTAGTCTTTATCCCTACTAATTTAAGTTCACAAAACAGAACATCAATTTCATATAATCAATTCAATGTAGAAATTGAATACGCAACATTCAGTATGAAATTTATTGTAATGAGAACGGATAAATGGCGTTGTTAGAACAACATCTGAAAATCCGTTTAATTTACAAATGGTTGATCAGCGCTCGCGCAGGGTTGAGTGATTGAGGCTGCGCGGGCCTGTATTGACAGCACATTCTATGTAAAGTATGAAAGTCGGCCCTGCGCCCTTGAACGAGCAGAAACGGCGCCCGGTGGATGTGGCAAATTATGAATAAAAAAATGGCACCTAGACTGATTACTAAAATATATTGAGCGATTTGTCTTTTATAGTAATGTGTTCGACTCGTGAATAGTTAACTGAAAGTTTCTGGGTATGCTGATACACTGTAGCGAGGTCACCTGGTATCTAAAAAATAGTTAGTTGCAAGTTTACTGCAGCGCAATCAGAAAAATCGAAAGAAAGTTTACTTACCAACTTTATAGTTAATTTATAAATACAAATGTTACTCTCATTGTCTGTACGTATAGATTCCTGCCGATTTCAATAACATTTGGTATGATGAAAGACAGAATCACTAAGAATGCAAAAATTTTATGCAATAACTATTAAACTAAAAAAAATTATAATTATAAAGGAAACCATGTTATTCGGCCAACAAATACGTTCCAATATCATAAAAGCTTAAGAAACATTTTCAAGCATACGTTACTTAGCCGACTTTGATGAGATTTGGTCTAAAATGCTTAAACAGTAAAGATGGACTTAAGCTGCTTTTTGTCCCAAAACAATCAACTCCTCCTGTAAGTCACAAAGAAAAAACAGCTAGATGCAAAACGAGCTCCTAATAGAAAATTAAGAAGCAAAAACTATGAAGAAAATGCCATATCCAAAAATGGCACGCCAACCTCTCTCGCAGCGGTCATCCCGCAGCTTTATAAAGCTCCAGTGCCTACGCTCTGATTGAATTATGGTTCCACTATACCTGATTAATGCGACGTCGCCACTGACGTACTATTGTCTGCCCGATCTGCATCCACAATAAGAAAAAAGGTCGGAATGGGGAATATGTGTACCAGCATTTGTCGGGCCGGTTCGCGAGTGCAAATGTTGCTTTACCTTGTTATGAACTTTGTTTCTATTATATAAACAATTGGTTTGTTGTTTTAATGCGTTTATTGACTCACAAATTATTCCTTACTTCAATGCCAATGATAATTCTACCACAAGTCATAGAACTTTTGCGACGAGCAAGGCGCCAACTAGATACATTGGTATGAACGTTGCTTCTATTATTTTATAAATTTGGTACGACATGGTTATTCTAATGAATGTTTTGCCTCACAAATCCTGAGTCTTAAGACAATTCTGCCACAAGTCAAATCCTCGTAACCATTACGATGAGCCAGATGTACACTTCGCTACACTAGTATGAACTTTGTTTCCATTATTGAATATATTAAATAGAAGATCCCTTATCACAATGCCAAAGACCCAGTTTAATTGCCCAGGAAACATATTAAACATCTTATTGAACTAAACATGGAGAGGTCACATTATAATCATGTAACCATTTCAAAATACCTTAAAAAAGTATTATCAAAATGTTCAAAAATTATAGTGTAGGAAAGCTAGATCTCACGTTCAAGAGCACAAATGGTTTTAAAGGTTCAATGTAAAGTTCGATCTCATAAGGATAATGTCAAGAGCAAGAACAAGGACCACTTATTACCGAAAAGGGGTTCATTCGGCATGATGTTCCGACAAGAGTGGCTACTTATCACAGATTACATACCTAAGTATGCTTGGGTAGGTACGTAAACTATACCTGAGATTAGGTAAAAGGTTCTTAATACGCTTATTAGGATTTTTATTTTCTTAGTATTTTACTTTTATCAGGTATTATTAAAAAAAGGTTCAACAAAATGTAACGAGAACAGCAAAAATAGACATTGCAGGCGACCTTAAATTTATTATAAATTTAAAGAAATTTCTTTCAAACAATTGAGAGCTTGTAGAAAAAAAAGCAGAGGGCTTAGTACAAACTTTAAAGTATAAAGTTATGTGTAGTTTATATACTAAAGTATCTCCTTGTCAATTATATAGACAGCCCACTTGATGTTGAGCGTCTATATAATCTTTTCCATTTAGGGTAGAAAACATAGCAGTTGAAAAATGTCCATTGTTGACTAGAAAAGGTGTAAAGGTCTTTTAGATAATGTCTTCTTAACTATTGGACAGTCGTGCCCTATGGGGGTCATAGATACCGAGATCTAATCTTGTTGGTATCCTAAGGACTTGAGCCTACTTACCACGAGACGGTTTATTAGAAATGTTATTATAATTAGAGATAATATTAGTTTCCTAGTATCACTAATATTATATTAACTCTAGTAGCTCCTCGCTTCGTTTTGGTGTCTATTTATTAAATATTTTACACCTTAGGTTACATTATTGGAGTCTTTGTGGGGTTCCCTAATTTAAATAGCCTAATAATATTAGCCTAAGTTACTAATATAGAATGTAGCTTTCTATTAGTGAAAGAATATTTCAGATCGGTCGAATAGTTTTGGAGCTTTTCATTGTAAAGAAACAATGAAATGTGATGTATGAGTATGATATATAACTAAAGAAGCCCTAAGTGCCATCATAAATATTCCTTCTAAAAACAAAGTGTCAACAAACTTGATACACATAATCTGTTATACCTATATAGGTTGGTTTCGGCGGACCTTTTCCTTAAACAAACAAAAATAAATGAAAATTCAAAGGCCAAAATATAAACGATAAGAGGATTAAGGTGGAACGGAGATGACATTGGAAATTAAGGCTGTTTTCTTTTGTAATTTTCTCCCTTCTCGTCCGGCCCCTGCTTCAAGAGGGGGGACATGTTAAAAATGTATGCTTCGCCTCCCCAAAGGGGCCGTCGAATAATTTTCAGTATGTCCGCGTAGACTTTATGGGTAGCAGACGTGAGTGTCGTGTGACTTTGATTCTTATGTCAGTATACTACTACAGGTGGTCATTTTACAAATTGTTTATCTCCTTGAAATTTTACTTAATCGTAAAAGTTATTTCTTTTTACACTCTTGACAACAATGAGTGGCGAAAAATATGGAATCTCTTTTGTCCTTTTAGAAAAAGAAAAAAAAAAGAATAAAATGTCTGAGAAAAACGTTGAACGATTCTTTTTCTCTTTTGCAGCTAAATTTAATGATACAGATACGTTTGTATCTCTAAAACAAATCTCACAAGCACATACAATAAAGTAACAAATAAGTCCATAATAATTATAAGAAAAAAAATTAAATCCTTTAATAGTAAGTTGATTAAAAGAAGAATTTAAGTGGAATTAACGTTTTTATTCGCCTTAATTAAACTCCAATCGCTGTTTGGTCCTGTAATTGCTGTATTGTTGTTACGTCATAAATATTCGAGAATATTTCGAAAAGTTGCGGTTGGAAATAGCCTAGGGGATAGAATTACAATTAGCTTTGTTTTACTACAGTAAAAACGAAGCCAGGAAAAACTATTTTACTAAAATATTTTCATTGCATTTATTGTATGTGTGATACACAAACCATCCTTAAGATTTTCTTTATGAATGGCATCACGTCTATAATATTTTACTAACGATTCAGTTGAAAATGGCTTTAAAACCGTAGATTCCGTTCTTTAGGGTGTTGATGGCTTATATTTACCTATTAAACGTTAGCATAATACTTATGGGACTCAGTTTCATTTTATTGTTATTATTTCATACTAAAAGATTTACATAGAAACGGATATAATAGATATTGTTCTTATAGTTTCGACCATCTTTTGTGTTATTTCTATTAAATGTATGGATACGCAATATAGTGTTTAAGCAATATAATTATATTTTCAACACAAGACTTAATGCAAAAATATGTTTTTTTACTTGCTTTAACTATGAAATATTAATTTAGGGCGGTTTCAGAGATGACATCTGATGGGCCGGATCTGACAAGCGGCAATAGGCTCGCCACCTATTACGTGGGACCAACTATATAATTGGCGAAATGAAGGCGTACAATATGCCTCTGCCTACCACTTCGGGAAACAGGTGTGATATTATGTATGTACGTTCTCTTAATAAATATCCTTAATTGTATGAGACTAAAAGAATGTTATAATTATTTTAATCTCATATCAAGACTACATTGTATTGCCTTTAAGACTGAAGCATAGGTGGCACGATTAGCACCGCGTCTCCGCGACTACCAAGAGCCGGGCCGGCCGAGCTACAGCGTAATTAAAGTGATACGCGGACAAAAAGCGCGTAGTCGAAACGCGTGCGTTCCTCGCGTTTTTGTCGCGTCCAAAACACGCGCGCCCGACGCCCCGACCTGCAATAAATTAGGCCGAGTGACGAAAGCCGACGGCTAGCAGAGGCGTTGAATAAAAACATTAAGGGCTGTTTGAAATAATCGCAGCGAAAAACGCCATATTGGACCGTTTTGGTGGTGACAAGCCGACGTGAGCCGATGCGCCGTTCTTACTGGCCCTATTGTGGACTCGCCGAGCCGACGGGTTCTTGACATATTATTACACCTAGTGTAAGATATCCCACTAAATCATTTCTGTTATAGATACCATTCCAATCTAAATTAAAAAAAAAAGAGAAAATTCATATAAATCCCTGTGCCTTTTTAAAAATTACTCTATCCCCATTTAAAAAGTCGAAATAAAAAAAATTATAAATATACCCAGATTTTATACTGTAAAACTTTATAATGAATATGTAAAATAATTGCGCAAGTGGACCGCGTAAACCATGAATATATTAAATTAATATGAAGTATTGCGTATTTAGTACATAACAATGTCAGCCTTTGAAAGATTTCATCTTTAATTAAACAGAGACAATACAGAAGAAACGCTTAGGTACCTTATTGAAAAAAAAACACGTCTGGTCATTTTTATTACAATGCCAAATACTCCTATTAACACTACACTATAGTTGGCACTCCGTAACATAAGTCAAAGCGTAACACAAAATTCTAATTTCCCCATATTTCAAACTATATTTATATGAATATCAGCTTCTGCCAGATGGAATTAATTTTGTGAAATATTGTCCTCCTTGCGAGAATTTGATATTTTCTCGCTTATAAATGTTTATTGAAGTGTATTTAAAAACGTACAATACTTTCATGCGTGAAAGGGTAATAAATATCCACCTTATCTAATATATGAATTTCTACCTCTAAAATTTGCTGATTTCCTTTAGTATCTGTATTTCAATATAAATATTACATAAACCTCAGTCTACAGTATCGGTATAGATACAATATCTATATCACATTCAGACATATCCTTTTAATATATTTCATTCACGCAAATGGACTGGTTAGTGCATCTAGAAATGTTCTTATTCAGCCATTACCTAGATCCGATCGCTACAGAACCCGGGCCGGGGGGTTAGCACAGACACGGAATTAGTATTCGAAAATGCAATTTCAGTGCAAAGCGTACATAGGGGCGGTGGGGTGGCTAGGTACATATCCATCTTGTTAGCTATGCGCCTGGATGCGCCGGCTTCTGCAAACACAATAAGAACCTTCTTCCCACCCAGAAGGGGGTCAGCCACCCCGCCCTCTCTTATGGAAAACTTATTAGAACGCCCTCTAGAATCCTTTTTCCTACGGTAAATATTTGAGGGAGAAATTAAAATTTGACAGCGGACTTTCTACGAGATGCGAGGCGTCCTTTGGCCAAGTCTATTCTGTATGCCCGTACGTGATACTTGAGGCGTAAAATGAAATTTAGATTGAGTTTGGACAGCCGGGGCCTCCGCGCCTTTGTGAACGTAAATAAATAAGTGTGTCTATGTAAATGTAGGTGTATCACATCTCATATGATCTTTGTAAGTATTTTTACTTTCAACCGGATAATTTCGAGCTTGTATTGAAAATTATATCGGGAGAGTCAGATAGCATATCTCATTGTATCATTACTATCTTAGTATAAAGTTTCATCAAGATTTACTTACCTGATGGTTTAGGCGTAAAAGCTTAAGAAACCATCACTTTTTAATATAGGTTATTAGTAAGGGCTAAGAAATCAATAGACATGTTAGTTCAATACTGAAGAAACCCGAACAAATTAAACGTTATGGGAATTTAAAAATCTATATTCTATAGAAGAATATACTAAAGCATATTAATAATAACACATTGCACTAATCAACATGAATTTTGATGCGTTGAAAAATATTCTACAACAATAATTTCAAGTCATCATCAGGTGATCGAACCAACTAAATTGTATAACAATTCCTGTGCATAAAGTACAATATAAGTTTACATTTCAAAATAATCTACATACTTAAACATAACATACCTCGCGAGCAAACTTTTAACAAGCTCTTCTAAAAGTATCAACTTTTTAAGTACCATACAATTGAAAACATTAAAACCATTTCAATTGCCTCTCCACAATTATACTTCAAAGAACTTTAGCGCACAATCCCATTTTTCTTTGAAATAATCTTGGTGGCAGTGCTCTCCTCACATACTCCTATTAAGTTGGATTTCAATTTCTACTTTTACAAGTTTTAATACGTGCTCCATTCAAAAGAGCTACCAATTTTCCTGCAGAGGCGTCTGAAGTTGTGAAAGGTTTCGGAGCTACGTGGATCGGGAAATTTGGGAAAAACATTTAATACTCTCGTGTAAATATGTCTAGTAATATCTCATATTGATAAGTTATGCTTCTTCTTGAGATTTTTATTAGAGATATAGCGCCAAGAACGGCATGCCAGCTACAATTCGCGCCTAAGATTAAAATATCGATACTCTTACATGTCATGAAGGAAAAATGGTTTGGGTGCCCAGAAAAATCATACTTCTTAAAAAAAATACCAAGCGATATAGCGCTAACGACCTTCATATCGCTTCTAAGATTTAAGGTTCAAATCTTATTGGTCAAATATTAAGGATAAGTCGTCTGGTTGTCGATAATATTTGAAGTAAGTATACAAAAGTATCCTTAAATTTATCCATTAACACTCAATTGCGGTAAGCTGTGTGACAAATTGATTTTTATTCCAATATTTTAGGCCATACCAGTGGTTTATTCATTAATAAAATCTTTCAAGACTTTCTCCTAAAACCTACGAAGACTGAGACCGTTAATTCACATTTCGTGTAAACAAACCACCACGAAGGACCAAAAGCAACAAACAATAATTCACACGTAAAAACCAATGTAGTGAAAAATGAGAATGTATTTTGTAACAAATGAGCACATTTGCCTCCACCTCCATAGGATGTTACTTCCCAATGTTTCATTTAAAGTAACGTTTATCATCTTTACTTAAGACCGCTTCATTATTGTGTTTACCTTTGTTTGAACTAAAATCTTGTGTATTCATAACTTGATGTAGAAATTATAACATAAAATATGGCAAACGATAATGACTAGAATTGAGTTTGATAAAATTATGTTGTATCGTTTTTTGTGCTGTAATTTACTGTATATCTAATTTCGTCTGCATATGCATAATAATATATTGTTTAAGCAATAAACACATTTATATTTTCCGAATGCTCTTTCTGTTATTGAAGCTTTCACTACGATGCCTTAATTACGAGGTATTATTTTCACATAAACAAACACGTCTTACTCACGATGTGTACTTTCATCATCTACTTCATTAATTATTCTTATACCATTACCTAACTAGATAGATGAATTAAGAAGCCAAGTGGTTTAAAGTATTTAATAAGCCAGCGATTGGAAGCTAAGCTTTGACTAAGATGCCTTAATTACCGGTATCAATTTAGCATTAACTCCTCTACTTTATTTATAAATTTTAAACCATTGTCAAAAGAACTAGAAAAAGCCAAGTGTTTCACATGACAATAAAGTATGTAATAAATAGACCTAGCTATTGGCGGCTGAGCTTTCACTACGAAGTATCAATTGCACGTTAAAACACCCAAGCAAGGTATGTGCCAAACGCGTTGACTTTACTTATAAAGCTTATACAATTACCAAGAGAACTAAGGAAAGCCACGAGCTTCATAAGACAATAAGGTATGTAATTAGTAAAGCCAGCGTTTGGAGGCTGCTCGCTGGGCGTGGCCGACGCATGCGCTGTTTTAATTACGGCCTCATCGACGCCTGCTAATGAAGGGGAACGAGAACGCCCAGTGGCCGGAGGTAGGAGAGAGCGATCTGTTCAAACAAGGGCGAGAATTGCCTTTATACCTATTCTTCGTGTTCTACCGAGTTATCTTCAATGTTCTGTCTTATATTAAGTAAGAGAAAAGGCATATCATAAGCTTTGTCTATAGCTTGTCCCTCGAAGCCCTTAAGTCTCAGAAGCTAAATGACCGTCAAACAATAGGTTTTCTATTGTATTTGGGACCGATGGCAGTTAACATGTTAAAATCTAATGTCAAATTAAAAGTATGTCTGCAGAAATTTGTAATTAATTCTGAACTTTCTAGTAGCTAAGCTTATTTATTATGCTGCTTATTACCCATTTTCAAATCAGCAGCATGATGTGACAGAAGAAAATAAAATAAAAGAATGTTTTAAATGAGACTTTTTACACGAGTGCCATGATTTATTTGACAAATAACGGTAGGTAATAATGTCTTGGGGTAACCTATGAGGAAAAATACTGAGTTGGCAGCCGCACATTCAAATGAAATGGGCTCGAAATCGCAGATATGGAGGCTCTATGAACGAAATAAGGCGGGGAGGCATTAACGGGGGACTTAATGTATACACACTAAGGTATATAGGCCGCACTCACACAACGATAAGTTTTGTTTTCCTGTCTATTGAGCTTTCTTTAGTGAATAAGATGCGGATGTTTCATGAGCTCGGTATGGTTTGGGTTTAGTCAGAAATTAAAATTAAATTAAGCTTTGTTGTATTATTTATTATTGAAACAAAGTTTGTCTGTGTGTCAATGTGAATGTAAATTTGTTGTTGTAAATATCCATTTATTTTTCCTACTGGAAATTGTCGACCAATGACCTCTACGCAGAGTAGGCAGGTCTATTATCAAGTGTAGCGACGACTAGATAAAATATGCAGAAGTTGATGAATCAGTATGGATGGGTCATTTAATAATATGTAATAGATTAAAAATATTTAAAAAATACTTTACACACTGACTTGTCTGTGTATATTGTGACAATAACCTTTTTTTTAAAACTGCATCGATTTGGAAAATATGAGACAGGACAGGCATCTATCTAATAGTACCAGATATGAATTAAACTTATTTTTGTCTATAGAACGAGTTAGAGTAATCTCGGTAGCTTTACACTGTTCCTATACTCACTAAAAATATAACAGCCACCTCAATTTTTCACCACTTTTCCCTAGATCGAACTAATCAGCGTCCAAAGAACGCTGTTTATTTTGCCATTCCTACGGCAAAAGAAATATTTGGTGGAATACCTAAATAGTATGATTTAAATAAAAAATTGCAGCACGGTGGAAGGTGACGGCTTCTATGTAAATTACCTCTTCAAAACCGCGTCACGTAGGAAGGAAGGGTGAATATATTTTTGATTTGTTCTTGGCTAGGCAATTTTGTCTCAATACTTTATCTGTTGTAATGATTATGGGAGCCTACACTTCGTCTCGTATTTCATTAACCACCGATATTTTATAGAAAAGAAACCTTTCCAAGCAATTCCATTCTTTCCAATAGAATATAATACGACATATTTTAAAAGCGTTATTATCGTTTTATAGGACAGTGTTTACGATAAATCTGTTTAACCATTTAGTTATTTTCACTTTTTTTTCTGGACTTCCTGGGTTGTTTGTCAATGCTTCGCAATAAGTACTAATACTACTACGACGACGTACGTACTAAGTACTTATTGTGTACTAAAACATTGTCTTTTATAAATTTAGTTTAACCGTTATGGCTAAACTGTCATACAATACAATCACATGTATTTCAGTACTAGATTTATATATTATGTACTTAATTAAGTATATTACAATACTAGTATTATGCCGGTTGTGCCCTAGCCTGAAACTTGGGCCCAGACTCTGCTTACTATTGAGCTTCCGTTAATACACGAAGCGACTTGATCTCCGCTACCCAGAGCGACTCCTCATTCTATGGTAAAACCTAATTCTAATTAATTAATTAGTTTTTATTAAGGCCAGACACGAAATACACATATCTGATGTCAGTGAATAACCTACAGTCATATTCAAATACATTATCAAGGAATCAATCTACAATCTCACCCAAAACATATATCAATTCCAATTCCGACTTGATATGCATCTTGTGAGTGTAATTTTTCTCACACATTTTAGTATTCAAGCCGCAACATACGCGGCCGTACATATAATACGTCCCGACGTATGATATACGACTATGTGTGAGTAAAGATGTAGAAAACTCGACGAAGGGAAATGAAAAAAGTCGATGATTGGACGTCATTCCTCAGGGAATAAATTTCGCGAAGGGCGATGGGAGTTACACGTGTCACGTTCTGGAATTGTCAATTTGATTCGTAATAAATCATATTTATGTTAAATTCTTATTTTTATATAAAAATGTGTATTGAAGTTTTTTAGTCTATAGGGATCCTACCAAGATCTCAGGAGCCCAAGCCAACCTCACCTGCATGTGGTGCACCAGCCGATGAACGGACGAGGCTCTGGCGAATATAAAAGTTCCCGGTAAGTGACAATAGGCTCGCCTCCTATTACGTGGGCCCAATAAAGCAATTGGGGAAATGTGGGCATATAAATATGCCTCTGCCTACCCTTTCAAGGAAACAGGCGTAAATGTATGTAATATTTTAAATAAAAATGTGTATGAAGGTTTTTTAACGTCCCTGAATAAATTATTGAAAGAACATAGTTTTAGTTTAAGCAAACTTTGTGTTGCATTTGCAGGCTTTTAAAATATTGTAATAATAAAAACTTTTACTCTATTTATTTATTACCAAAATAAGTATTATTACGAACTTGTGTTATGAATATTAAATAACGGATATACATTCTTACATACATCAATTTTTTTGGTAATTATTTTATAGTTATTGAATGAAAAATCATTTTGTATTTTAACACAAGGACTTAAACTCTGGGATTACAACCGCAACTCACAAACTGTAGGTATGCACTTACTATTTTTTATTAAAACAAAAAGTGGTACTGCTTTTGTTGCAAAAATTTTACTTAACTTTACTTTTACTTTACAAGCAACTAAACATACAATTTCACATTTGTAATATCAGCAGGATAAGATGAAGCCATCCTTTTTTTTACTGATTTCTGCCTCCAATACCTACGCTGTTTTCATCTTTGAAATAATTAAGGTTTACAAACTGTCCCCTTTATCTTCCCTCCGTACCCTATCTCCGCCGGAGCCCATTTATCTCGGAAACGTCACGGATATGTGCCTTATGTCCAGCATGCTCAATTTTTTAAAGTATTATAGAATTAATAGTTCAATGGTTTTGTCATCACACTTTACTGTCATGGTGATCACAAATAGTACATGGTGTACAAAAACTGATAAAAATGGTCTCGCAAAACGTAATAATGGTTTAACTGCGAGCACAATCTCACACTGAGATAAACATAGGTTTTTCTTAGTGATTTAGAATTTGTTTTTTTCTTTTAAAAAAGTTGAGAAATATGTAATTCCAAGAAGCAGTGACGTTGACAGTTCAACGCTGACGTTTCCTTTTTTTGTTAAAATCCACCTAACAAAACAACAACTATGTGTGTGTAACCGCCACACATTAATGTTTGAAATATCACAAATTTTAGAAAATAAAACAAAACTGCAGACATAAAGGTTCATTTTCCCGCGAAGAAGTCGACGATTCCTTTAATTTCATACATTTAGACATGTCAGTGTCGACAACGATCACCTTGATTAAAAGTTTATTGGTGCCTGTTTGTTTATAATTAGGTAAAATTTTATACCAGATCAATAATTATATAGATAAAAAACACCAAAATACAATAATCACAATTTCAGTGTAAAAACATTTTGAATTGGCAGAATACTATACTAATAAAGTATTGCGGGCAAGAAAACAAATATAGCATACATTTATAGCAACAACCTAAAGTACGAATTATTGTTTTGTTAGTGCTAATCAAACTCAGAAGCTAACTCATAAACCCGGTTTGAACTTTAACATTTCGTAGGTTAACTAAACATGATTGCAGAAAGTAACGAGAACGCTACTACTTCGTACTTACTTCCCTCCACGAAGGCAGCGAGGCTGGCTTATCTCAGCTTATTTACAATCCTTTTCATAACAAAATTAATTTTCGTGTTACCATCAGAATAATTTATGGGTTCGTATAAGCAATAAACGTATACCGATAACATGTATTTGCTTACGGTCGTTAAGACCGTGGATTTATCTAAAAGAACAAAAATGTCCCATGCTAACCCTGCGCTCGGCGTCGTAAAGAAATGAAAAGGACAGTCGGGCACAACCACCTTACCCGTTCGCAATAAGAGCTACATTTCTGGTCTTTACTGTATCTGTACCACAGTCGTATAGGACAACAAAAATACTTTATTTATATGCTAATGTAATTTATATGACGCTTAATGTCTCGTGGTTGGTAACGCACGATTCTTTCTGTAGATCTCTGTACGGGAAATTAGGGTTTATGTGTGGGTAGGTAAGGGGGACTTTGGTGTGGTACGTGTGGGTTTGGCATCGATACGTTTATGAATGCGCCGTAGGAGGCAGCTTCCAGACCTGCTTCCTGAGTGGAGGGAGGGGGTAATCAATAAAGTTAGGCGAGAAAACGTTGATTATACAACTGAATTGCGATGAAATGTTGCATATGATGCTAAATGGGTTTTGTTTTACTTTTGTAAATGTAATGAGTTTTTTTAAGAACCTGTTTGGTGATACTTCACGCAATAATATTCGGGCAGCTGAATGCAAGTTTGTGTGATTTATCAAGAGTGCAAGGAGTATAAGAACAATTTGGATATTGTAAATGAGTTCATATATCTTCCAAGTAAGTTCTCTTTTCGTTAAATATTTTAAAATGTCAGTGAAATGTCAGTACTTGAATGAAAATTGTTTTTTGGCACATTGTTTCAGTGATGTTATAAAATGTAAACGATATGTTAACTTTTTTAATTTAATTTAATTAATTAGTGTATTTTAAAGTTGTGTCTCGTGCCAAGTCCTATATTTACTTTTTTTACGTATTATTTAAAAAAAAAACATTTTGAGTGTTAAGCCTATAGTGATGAAGTGATGATGTATGATATCTCAACGTTATATTAATTATGACTTTTATAATTCATCTGGCCGTATTCCGACCTTAATACTCAAAAACTAAACTAAATTAAAAATATTACGACAAGCATAG
This sequence comes from Musotima nitidalis, assembly GCA_949126915.1. Taxonomy (NCBI): domain Eukaryota; kingdom Metazoa; phylum Arthropoda; class Insecta; order Lepidoptera; family Crambidae; genus Musotima; species Musotima nitidalis. The sequence continues at coordinate 7,642,723 of OX421429.1, forward strand.
AACACTTTCGATCGTCAGTACACACTGTAGGTACCTATGCAATAGCAATATAAAACTCACTAAGAGCCCGCTAAGCTCAACGCATTAGACATTCAAATTAGGCGAAAACAAACCGCGAGTGATGGACATTCCATCTGCAACTTGTATGGGATTTGCATAAAAATCCCGGGGACAAACTCCCGCTTTGGATGCAGATACGGATTGCACCGGGATAAATACGTGTATGTAATATAAAGTTAAAAGGGAAATATGGCGAAGCTCGGCTAACGGACAGGCGAGCAGAAAGTTTGTAATAAATAATGTATTTTCTTATAGTTTTCTTGGGTATATGGTACTGAGTTATTTTGTTTCAAGTAGGATAATTACTTATAACAATTCTTTGGGCACGTATCCCGACGTGGCGAGGATTCAATAGAGCGCCTAGTAGTACAGGGCAAAGTTGAAAGCACCCGAGCACGAGGTAGATGATGATGACCCATGAGATGGACGGACCAAATCAAAGCAGCCGTGGACAGTGCTCTACACGTGTACCAGGAGGGCCAACATCAAAGAGGAATGGCGGCGATTTGTGAGGCGGGTCACTGCAACTGAAGTGACGACCACGACCACTCTGCCAAGAGTGTAACGACGAAGAAGAAGAATTATAACAAAGAGATATTAAAAATGTTTATGTAGATATATTAATTTTACAGGTGTATCTGTTCTCCTACTATTATCATTGTCTGCAAGTGGTTCACCAAACCACTTGCTGGTTGGTTACCGAACGAGGCTCTGGCAAACATAGAGGTCGGGAACTTCTACTTCCGTAAGCGGAATAGGCTCGCCACCTATTACGTGGGACCAACAACGTAATTGGCAAAGTGTGGGCGTAAATTATGCCTCTGTCTACCCTTTTGGGGAAACAAGCGTGATTTTATGTATGTATAATATTCATTTCAGCCTACATCTCACTGCTCGGTATGACCCTACTCCCGCAAACGAAAGTTTGAACTTTTCAAGTCTTCTAATAGGGCCAATAACTTGGATCAACAAGCTTGCAACAAACTTGGACCAAGAGCTCAACGTGCCATCTGAAGTAGAGAAAGGCTCAATATTGGATATGTCACACAAATTTTACTCATACAAGCACTGACTTTTTTTTGAATTCTACTTTTATTTAGTTATCCTTTCCGACGACGTAGTGCCGCGGAGCTATGACCGTTATAATTATTGAGTAATAAAATGCCTTGAAATTGTTCAGCTTTTTAATAAGCAAAGTTACTTGATATAGGCGGAGAGTGCCGTACAGTGCACATTATATGCAGATGTCAAAACAACACCATAATCTTTATGTTACTTTAATAAAATAAAATATTTTTAAACAATTTAAAAGCAGCCGTACAGTGGTCACAGTTGTCTTAAAGAAACACCTGCGAGACCGAAATGGCGTAAATTATAGAATTTAGTTCCGTCTCGTTAGGAATTCGAGTTATAAAATATATCGTTTTGATACTCGGTTGACATTCGATTGTATGGATTATGAGACACTTTTAAGACTCTAGGGGCGACATATAACTAATAAATTACAAAAAATTACAAAAAATTACGACTGCCTCGTCTGAAGACGAAATGGAAACATATGGAAGTATGTGAATAGACAGTGTCAATCGAATTATTCAAATCTAGTTCAGGAGTTATGTTTCAAAAGTTATGGAATATAGATAATCATATAGACTTGAAACATAACTTCCTTCCTTCCTTCTCATTACATTTTACAATTTATTTACTTATATCAGAACTTGTATTTCGAATGTAACTTTTAATGTAGGGCCAATTTTCCGCATGGGCTCAGCCTAATCAATAAGCTATGAATTGTCATAAAGATTTATTGTGAGGGTGTATAGAGATCCTACCAAGACCTAAGGAGCCCAAATCAACCTCACCTGCAAGTGGTGCACCTGCCGATCCACGGACGAGGCTCTGGCGAACATAACAGTGCCTGCTAAGCAGCATTAGGCTCGCCACCTATTACGTGAGGCCAATTATTTATAACTCATAAAAGCACTTACCAACACCGCGAAAACACCCAATGAATAAATATTTTAAAATGGAACTTACCTGAAATAGAGAAAAATATAATTAATTTAAAAATATTTTATATAACTTAAAATAGTATAACTAACTAAATAACTGTAAATAGGAACACTGTATCTTTTGAACTACTTCTTTCTATTTTAATTATTCAGTTTGTTTCCGATCTTTATTGAAAATTTTAAAGTATTTTCATTTTCACTAATATTAATTAAATATACGAAAATTAGCTTATTTGTAACGATTGCACTCCCAAATTACTGGATATAATATAGATGAAAATGCGTTTTTAGTTTTGCAGATTCTATAATAATAATATCTTCAAACATTTCACACAGCGCCATCATACCTATACGAATGGACTATGGGGTTTTAATAATTTAGATATATTTGTGGGTTAATCCGACGGCCTTCTGAGCCAAAATCGGATATGATAACCTCATAGGTATGTTCTAGAGTTAATTAACATTATTAATATACTCTAGGAGACATTCTTAACACTATCGAATGATATATTATTGCTGTCTCCAAAAGTGATGTACAAATCAAAAATAATTGTAAGGTAAACGCAGGTATTACCGACCCTGTTAAGACATTTTTAAAATCGATGAAAACTTTTAAGTATGGTGATTGGCTTCACACAAAATTTTTTATTTTTATATGAAACTTTTGTTTGTAAAGTTTATATTTAAAGGACTAAATTGCCCTTATTAGACAATAATCTTGAATTAAAAAATAATTAAGTGAACAAGTCTATTGTTTGTATTACCGACCCATACGAAAGGCTATGAAGCTATTTACCGATTTTTATGAACCTATTACCGAGTGTAAAAACAGTCAGGTATTTTGTTTAAATAAGAAGAAACACCTGTGGTGTTTTTCTTTCTGAAGTTCTTTTATTCTACCTTTCATACACAAGGGTAACTAAGACACTTCCTTGGAAAAGTCACTGACACAATGTCATACGGCCAAGTCTTATTATTTAAGCTCTAAAATAAAAAATTGTGATGATAAGATTAAAATGACCTGGAATATTATTAATAGTGAAACGGGAAAAAGTAAAAATTATAATACTGAGTTTAAACTTAATATTGATAAAAAAACTCTTACATCTGACTTAGATGTAGCCAATGCTTTCGAAAACTTTTTTACTAATATTCCAGTGTCTATCACAAAAGATTTAAATTGTTCGCCCACTTTAGCGGAGTCTATTTTGAAAGATAACGTGAATATATGTACAGTAGATTTTACGTTTAGTCATGTTACATCTATGGATATAATTAAGACATTCAATACTCTTAGTGTTAAGAAAGCTGCAGACCTCTGGGGCAATTCCATAGTAGTTACCAAGCCTATCATTGTTTCAGTGGCGCACAGTTTGGCTCTAATATTTAATAAATGTGTAGATTGCGGCAAATTTCCCGATCTAATGAAAGAAAGTAAAATCATTCCATTATATAAATCGGGCAGTACAACAGACCCAACAAATTTTCGACCTATCTCAGTGCTGCCTACATTTAGTAAAATTTTTGAAAAACTTGTTTACAACCAGATGTTAATATTTTTCAATAAAAATGGATTAATGCATTCAAAACAATTTGGATTCACTAAGGGTCGCTCTACAACCGATGCAGGTGTTGAGCTTTTAAAACATATATTTGATGCTTGGGATAATTCTTTGGACGCTTTAGGTATTTTTTGCGATCTGTCCAAAGCTTTTGACTGTGTTCCTCATGAAGCATTGATAAAAAAATTAGAATATTACGGAATAAGAAACTCCGCATTGAATCTTCTCACTTCATATCTAAGTGATAGGATTCAAAGGGTTGAGGTTAATGGAAAGCGATCTCAGGGGTCTGTTGTAAAAATGGGGGTACCGCAGGGCTCGATTCTCGGTCCGTTTTTGTTTTTGATTTATATGAATGATTTGCCATATTTTGTTAAAGAAAACCACGAGATAGTTTTGTTTGCTGATGATACATCATTATTGTTTAAGTTAAAACGAAATCAGAATTTAGACGAAGTAAACAGTGCGATCTCGAAGGTGGTGCACTGGTTTGACGTTAACAATTTGCTATTAAATGGGGCTAAAACGAAATGTATTAAATTCGTGACGCCTAACGTCAGACAGGCAAACTCTACTATTATGGTAAAGGAGGATGAGTTGACCCTTGTGGATACTACCAAGTTTTTAGGGATTACTTTAGACTCTAAGCTACAGTGGGGCCCACATATTGGTGAATTGTCGAGTAGACTTAGCTCTGCAGCATTCGCGGTAAAGAAAATTCGCCAATTAACAGACGTTGTAACAGCTAGGCTAGTTTATCATAGCTATTTCCATAGTGTTATGTCCTATGGTATTCTTCTGTGGGGTTGTGCCGCAGACATTCAAACAATCTTTGTGCTGCAGAAGAGGGCTATTCGAGCAATTTATAATCTCCCGTGTGGACATTCACTAAGGGAAAAGTTTAAAGAAATTGGTATTTTAACAGTGGCCGGTCAATTCATTTATGATAACCTGGTTTATGTACACAAGAATACTGATCAATTTAGTAAGAAAAGCTGTGTACATAACCTAAACACAAGGAATAAGCATAAATTAGTTGTACCTGCCACTAGGCTCCAAAAGATAAACAAATCTTTTAAAGGTCAATGTGTGCGATTCTACAATAAAATCCCAAGCAACATACAGCAATTGAGCCTAAATAAATTTAAATTAACAATAAAACACAAGCTGTCTTCAAAGGGATATTATTCTATTAAAGACTATATGGCAGATAAAAATACTTGGGATTAAACTGCCGTTTCATACAGGCTATTCTAATATGAATGACTTGAAAACATAAATATTGTTAAGGTTATGTTATATTGCATTGTATAGCTTCACAGACAAATGAAGATTGTAATTCTAGTACCAAACTAATGGACATATTTAAAAGAGCATAGCCTGTGAGTTTCTTGCCAGTTCTTCTTACAGAGCGGTGGCTCGGAACTGGCACTTAGATTCACTTACACTTAATTATTTTTTATTTTTAAATTGTTTTGTTGCATGTAAGTGAATCTAAGCTTCGTGATTTAGTGTAATATTATTTCGATTGTTATTTTTTTCATTTGTGATCATGACGTTTTCAAGTACTATGTATAATAGTTTATGAAATAAATATTTTTTTTACTTTTACTTTACTTTACACTTAGTTACCCTGGTCCATGCTGTTCTACCGAAGATTCAAAGAAAAGTCGAGCACTGCACTCAGGATCTTCGGTAGCTACATTTCCTAATCCGATCCATATCATAATCTTTGGTGCAACAGGTACTGTAATTAGTTTAGGACTCTTTTGATCCAGAACAGAAAATTTAACCAGCGATTTCGGCGTTCTTCATGGTTTTAATATTTTAGACGATAGACTAAACTATTTGGTACCTCTGGTATTGCCAAAGTCCATGAGCGGTAGTTACCACTTACCATCAGGTGGGCCGCCTGCTCGTCTGTCGCTAAAATATTTAAAAAATAAGGCTGGTTGAAGATGAAATAAGTACTTAATCTACATTAGTCACAGCTGAACTGTAATGTCAGCAATAAGATGATGGGGAGCAAATGATACAATTTTATGGTTTATCTAAGTAATTATAATCCTATTTTAACTAATCAACATAAGAACAATCATTATCACATTTGAAATTTCTTCTTCTTCACAACATTGTGGCAACAACAAGATTCACAGACTTATACTCATACTATTCAATGTTATAGCTGCTTCTGTGACTTGATTTTGGCTTGTAACAAGATTTTGTGCAACTCGTTTGGATACAGTAGGATGACGTTTAAAAAAAATAATATATATATATATATTTAATACAGTAATCAAACCAATATCTGCCAGGTACACCATTTTTAAAAGGATTTGGACGCTCCAAGTTATGAACTAGCTTGGTCACAGATTCCAACAATTGCTGTTTTGTAACAGGTAACCCAGATTTGACAAGATAGTGAATCCAATCAACAAGCTGTTTTTCTTCATTTAAATTCAGTACCGGCTTAATACCACATGTTTCGTTATTATATTTTCCATCCCGTTTGTCCCGTAAAGTTGTTTTAGGAATTATAAATTTTTTGGAAGCTTCGTAAACACTCATACCTGCATTTATTGCTTCCAGTGCTGCAGTGAGTTGTGCTGTGGTGTAAGCTTTCCTTTGAATTCGCCTGTCCATAGTTCTGCTACAAGAATTTTATGTGTTTTGTCTTCAAAATTATTTTTGTTCTTTAATAAGCTAACATTTTATATAACTAGTGTAATGTCACATAAATGACCACGATTTGTATAGAATCGGTAATAGCTCCCCCTAGCTACTATCACCGTCTCATATAGGTCGGTAATATTCGATAAATACACAATTACGAAACGGTATCGCCGACTCTTATAAAGTAGATAATATGTATTAATTTGATTTTTGTAGCCATAGCAGAGATTTTAAAATAATTTAGCAAGTAATATTAATAAATGCGCCCATTGTTTTCCAATAAAAGTATTTTTATAATGTTCCTTTTTATTAACAATGAATGATTAAAGTTGTAATTGGTAGTAAACATAAAACGATAAAATAAATAAACTAGACCAAATTGTATAGATCGGTAATGGTGTGTTACAAAGGCTGATTATATTAGATTAAAATGAAATATCAAAATAGTTGCTTTATTGTCAAATATCGACGAGAAAGAGTTGAAACTAAATCGAATATGCATCGCAATCACCGACCCATGAGTCGGCAATAACTTCTACTATTAAAAACATTGAAGGTATTACCGCTCTATTTAAATGTTAAGTTTTATAATATTAAATCAATTAAACTTTATAAAATACTATACGAAATTAAGATCTCACACCTAAATTAATACATTCAATAATACGGAACAATTACAGGTTTCGTATATTTCTTAAAAAAGTCCTAAAATAAATTTTGATGAGCTTACCTGTAAGAACAAGGACTTGTACCACAAGACCGGCAAAGTTTGCTATCGTCACAGAAACTAACCAATTTCGTCCCTTTAACGCGATGCCACGCACAATAACGTAAGTATTTGTGATACTCAGTGAACGAATGTGCATATTTCGTCAAATGTCTCTAGCATAAACCGTTCAGGTAACGTAAAAATTGCAGTTTAATGGAATGGATCGGTAATACCTGCGAATTTTCGTTGGGTCGTTAATAGCTGCGTTTACCTTATGTAATTTGAGACGTCTTCTCCAATTAAAATTACCTACATTAATAAGTCCTGTTCATTGTAGTCTCGCGATTTTGAAAGTCTTTTATAACACGCTTTAATTAAAGCAAAAAGGTCGCAATTACACACTGCCTCAAGACAACAAATATCCCGTAAAATATTCCACTGTTTACCTTCAATAATTACTCGTAAGTATTCCTTTAATTGCAAACAACCACACAAAAGTTCAACGTTTTTGTTTTAATAGTTTGTTAATTGTAATGGTATGTCGTGAGGTGGTTGAGGTAATTGAAATGCTGCATATTTTTATGTTATTATGAATAATAACAATAAGGGGACACTTTATAAATGTCGTTCTGACAGTATAATGTCACGTGTTTAATGATCATTTATTTATTTAATTATCTTTTGTTTTTATAGTTGTGTAAGGATTCTGGAAAGTTCTCTTAGCATATTGCGCATATTTTAGCTTTAATTAATATCTACAGTAAAACTTATTATGAATCTTTTAACTGTTCATCTTATATATCTCAACTGAGCTTATTGAAACACATGTTATTACAGTAATTTACATAGCATTGGGCTTGAAAGTTCGAGAAAGCGACTTTATCGACTAGAAGTTTAGGCAGCTACAGCACCCACGCAGAAATTAGTAAAGAGTTTTTAATTTGGCGGCAAAATGTCTAACACTGCGACGTAAAGTACCTATCTAGATTCTAATTAATTTACTAAACAAAAAGGTATACAAACAGAAAATTAAGATGTATTGAGTTCAAAAATTTAAGTTCGGAAAGTCTAAGTAAGTTTTTGTTAAAAAAATTCCAATAGGTTTAAACACCCTCATCCTCATCAGCATGGCAACATGCAAATTCAAAGACAAACAATTGCAAATATGTCTGAACACTAGGTAATTATGACAAATCATGTGTAATACAAGTTTACATACAAACTAAGAGACGTATGCGCATAGTGAAATAACAGTAGTAAAATAAATCGATAATAGTGACCGATTAAGCGCATGTCAAATCTGCATAAAGTCTGTCTGGATAACCCATTGGTTTTCCTAACTGGATAAAGTGTTATCTAGAAGTAACTCTTTAGATATTGATATCAGATTAAAATTCTCGCTATCTTATGCGTAGGTGGGATATTATATCAACTATTGTGTGCAGACGACATAAAAACAATTAATCCATATTAAGCTAAATCAACATAAAAATATTCAAATACCACAAGTATTTGGGCCTTTAGCATAAGAAGTCGGAAACCGCACTTGAATTCGGTCTGCAGTACCCGTGTGTAATTTCAAATACTCCTATATATATGTCCATTTATCTTGGGTAGATGGACATCACTAAATACCGGCAGATATAAGTTATTTCTACAAAAAAAATTGACGTCTGGTATTTTTTTTATCCTTTTCAAAGTGACTAATTCAAAGTAAATAATCAGACAGTGGTCAAAATTTGGTTTTTATACTTCAAAGACACAACGCTAAGATATCTCTCCTTTCATTTCACTATGCTATGAATTGCTTTAATATTTGCATCACGGCGAATTTAAGAAGCCATAAATTTTTGTCATTAGGATAATAATAAGAGTCGGGTGTCGCGGGAACAGGATGTTATAATGTCTTTTGTTCGTCTCTTGTCACTCGAATACCAATGCTCCTCACAGTATCAACATTTTTTTTCCAATTTCAATGGCCTCTGTGGACATAACGAACCTTTTTCATTACGCATAAAATTGGAATGAAGTAAGTAATGAATTTCTTTTTTTTTTCTTATAAAATTTTCGAATTCTTTAAAACACCTGACAAATTTGAATAAATACTTTTTATTTACTTATTTTTATTGCATTTTTATTGTAATGACATGTTGTGTTTGCATGCTATTGAATAAGACATACGTACGACCTATAAACATTTCGGGTCAAAGTAATGATAGAATTCCTTAAGAAGCTCTTAGCCTATCGGATTAGCATTCAGCTTAGAGTGTTCACCATACCAGTGATCACTGAGTTCAAACTTCTCCGGTAAATACTCACTAATATGAACTAATATAGGTAGAAAATAGTGAGAAAAGCTGATCCTACAAAAATATTTACTTCTAATAGGGAAACTATTTTAGACTGGCAAAAAGATTAGGATATATTGGCAAGTAATGAATTTAAATGACACGTTAAAATCTAAATACAACTCATTAATGCATAGAGTTTACTGTACAAAAGTAAGTTAGTACCAGTAACATTATAATGCAAAGGTTGTGTATGGAAATCGTAAAACCAAAGAAGTGCGTTTTCTCTAAACTATAAGGTCAACGCAACGGGAGGCAGAATCAGTAGCGGTCATTATATTACTATATTAGAATAGCAAAAACTGTACGCATGTGAATGCGCTCTCCGTGGCGAATGTTAACGACAGAAGGAAAGTCCCATAGCTGATTTATGACGCGCCTGATAACTTATTTGATCACTTTATGATAGCGAAAAGTGGTAGGAAAGCTCATAAGGCACGTCTATGCAAATCACTGCTGTTGTAAGGTGCGGTTCTCATTGGCGCAGTAGATTTAATTTTCTAATCTACTGCGCCAAAAATATGTACCCTTAAATATCATTTGAAGTATAGATTCAGATTTAACAAAAATTTTAACCTTTGTTAAGATTTTTTTGAAAGACAAAAAACAGTTTGATTGGTATTAGGTTATACGTGGCTTGAATTACCAAGACTAAAAACTTACTATGAATAATTATGAATATAGTAGGCATTAAACTGCGCTGTCTGGATTAACGGGGTGGTATGAAATCCTTGCTGATTGCCACAAACCTGTCTCAGTAAATTCTGGGTTAGCATTATGGATTGTCACCTACACATCCTCCTATTATGTAAGTGAAAATCTTTTACGGATGCGTCAACTATTTAGTCAATTACTTGTAAATTTTCTTCTTTTTGAATAGCCAGCAGAAATTTTATTTGAGAATCACGCGGTCCATTTATTTCTCTTAATAACTACGATTTAGCAAACTGAATAAATACGTCATAGTAAGCACAAGGAATATTATTTTATAAACACATGACTCTAATAGCAGATTTTTAACATTTTATATAAAATATAATGTATGTAAAATATGCTTATGATGACATCTAGTAAAGACTACACTTTATACGGATGTAAGGAAGAAACAACGACAATGAAACGTAACAAAATGATGCGCTTGCGACTCCTAACGGAATAGAAATTGCCACAAAGCCTAGGAGGTCCAGTAAAAACGGGAATCAGATGCAAATACGAGAAGTTGAAAGGTAAATTGCTTTTTAACAGTTGACACATTAGGCGAAACGGGCGCGGACACTTCCGTGAGAACGTGTGAAGTTAGTGCGCCAATGAGATATATTATTCATAAAGTATATGAAAATTCGTAAGGTAGCTAATATAGTTGAATTTATTAAGCAATTTGACCACGTGCTGGGTACCGCGTGGTTTGGCGTACCTAGATAAATACTGCAATTTACCCATGCGTGACTTATGCTGTTTAATATTACCCCATAATTTTTATTTTTAACTAGTTTTATATAGTGTTAATATCTATTCTTTTCAGGTTCCATACGTCCGAAAGACGAAACAAATTCTTTATTGTTTGTCTGTCACAATAAATTTGCTTTGAATCTACTATTGGAAGAAAATTAAAGCAAAAATATGCGATGTAGCAATGGCTCTTTCACCTTTCTAGAATATTATTCACGCGATTGCGACTCGAATTTGTTTGCTTTAGCGTGAGATTTACCTTAGTACGGCCAACACCTAAAAACATAATCAAAGCGCTGTAATGAACGTGAGGTTCGCCCGCCATACAATCCCACATGACTCATTTAAGCTTAAAAATAGCATTATATATTTTAACAGCATTTGCGGACAACACGCATATAATAAGAATAAGTTGATTTAAATAAAATGTGTGCGTTGGCATGCCAGTTGCACGGTATCTCGCCATTGTGTTGGCAAAACGACATCAAAAATCGCGGGTCGAGGGTTTCTTAGAAATGAGTAACAGCTGGTGTCGATTACCTCTGTTTCTCGGTTTTTGTTTATTACACTCTTTCACTGATCAAAATTTTAAAAAAATCAAACATAGTTATATATCAATCTAAAAGCTCAAAGAAGCTTTCGACTCAACTAATTTATATGGGTGAGGAACCTTATACTCCCGAAAATCTGGTATAAGGAAGGTAACCCTAGGATTATCTAGTTTAATAGAAGATTTAAGCAGAATATAAGACCTGATCTGGGATGTGGTGGGCTAGCTGATGTAAGCTAAAATGGCCTTAACAGCTCACTCATAACCGTCCAATGTAAGGAATACGTGCGGAAACCTAGACCACTAACAAAGAACACTAGATTAAAATTATTTCATTAAAAAAAAAAATTGTTTTTCGGTTTTAGGGTCCCGTAGTCAAAAAACTAAAACGGAATCATATTAGATTCATTCTCGGGCCTCTGACCATAACTTTTATTTTTAAACAGCCAAAGATTAAAGGCAAGGAAGTATCATCAGAGAATCGTCACAGTGATTTGTTAAGAAAAAACTAAAATCAATCATTATCACACTCATCGCCAAGCTCCTGAATTTCTTTCAACACCGCGGGAAAGTATGAGTTTTTTAAGTTGAATATTTGAACTAAGGTACTTAGTTATATAATTGGTTATTGTAACGTTTAACTGCGTAACATTGAATATTTTAACATTGAAAGCTTAAATAAAAACGAATAGCGACAGATAGCTGGTTTTTGTTAAAAATAGATACCTACTTATACTATTAACGGCATCATTGCAGAGTAGGTACATGAAACAAAAGAGACAATTTATTTACATTTCTTATAGTTTATTTCGGAAATAATGGCTTGAGATAAAGAAGCCATGGAAAAGTATCATAAGAAATAGTAAAGTATTTTGTAACTGACATTTGTCATCTGATGGAAAATGTGACAATGACAAATTATAGAAATAAGTAATTGCTATCGGAATATAATAAACTGAACCTCTAAAAAATACTTTTTTGATCATCAAAAATACTGATCTAGCATCTAATAGGGGATTAGGTGCTCCATCAGAATGTTTTGATGTACAAAAAGGTTAGGTTAGGTTGGTAATTTATTAATTTTGATGACACATTAAATATGAGCCATTGCTATCTAGGACTAATGCTAAATATTATTGCAGTTTTAAGTTGATATCTAAATAGCCGTAACGGAATTTTTTCACAATACTTTTCTGCTAGTTTTATTATGCAGAAAAGTTAACCTAATTATGCAAGAAGAAAATTAAAATATTGTAGAACAAAATGACTTGTTTAAAATATGGAAATTAAATTGTTCTTTTGTAAAAACTAATGTTTATTTAGTAGCATAAAAAGTTTTAAGTTACTATCACGTGTCTGTCATCACTAAAATCATTGAAGCTACTGGAATCAATCTATTTAACTGATTCATTCCAAACTGGAAGGTCAACAGTTTTGTATAATGAATAACTTACTTTTGTTTAACAATTTGAGAAAATTTAAACGCATACATCTACTTATTTTATTCAGGGCTACAGCAGGTAGGTATGGATAATCTAAATAACATTAAACAATGAATTGTCGTATCGTGCCTCACTGCGTAAATATACAAAGTAAATTTTTTCCGCCGAAAGTTGTAGAAAAAATGTCTTTTAAGTATTCAATGACTGCCCTCTAATCACGTACATTGACAAAGTCACCACAACCCGTTGTCAATTCAAATGTCTTTAACGCCAAGGTTTTCATAAACGTGTCATAATTTACGTGCAATGTTAATTAAAGATCTGTTGGCAACTTAGCTATCGAGGTCGTGTAGGAGCTGAATAAGTTTGCAATTAAAACTGCTTGGGTCACAAGTGAAATCTGACACCGGCTTGCCCTCAAACCATGGATGCGTGTAATTGAGATAAACGCTTCAATTAAGCGCTTGACGCAACTGTTAATAGTTTAGATACTGTTTGCTAACGTGAATTAATATAGGTTGTTACTACTCGCCGCTTAGCACGCTCAAGTATAACGTTACCTGAGTAATGAATAGAGCTATATATAATTACTTTTGCGTTGTAAAATTATGGTAGAGTAATACAGTATCCTCGTCTCTTTTTAATTTCGGTGTACAGGGATCCTACCAAGACCTAAGAAGCCCAAGCCAACCTCACCTGCAAGTGGTGCACCTGCCGATCAACGGACGAGGCTCTGGCGAACATAACAGTGCCCGGCAAGCGGCAATAGGCTCGCCACCTATTACGTGGGGCCAACTTTATAATTGGCGAAGTGTGGGCTTAAAATATGCATCTGCCTATCCCTTCGGGGAAACAGGCGTGAATGTATGTATTTATGTCTCTCCTTATTAACGTCCAACTACTAAGTTCAGGCCTCCTCAAATATAATAATTAGATAACGATAAGAGGGATTCAAGTCTAAGGTACGTCACCACGCAGACCCAGTGCGTATTGGCATATTAGAATATTGGGATCAGCAATAGACGGTTAAAATGGAAAACTGAGCAACAACAGTCGATGCAACGTGGGCCCCGTCGAAACGTCATGCATATGAAAAGGTAAATTTCTTACCTTATATGACGGCGGTAATCACCGTATCAACCTATTATAAGAGCGATAAATATTCTAGTGTTTATTACATTTTTACATATGTTTTTTTTAATGATAGTTATTTATTTTACCATATTGAGACTTTCACAGAAATGATCATAAGTAATAAGAAAAGTTCTAAATGTCAATGCACTGCGTTTTACACCCCGAACGAACAATCAGTTAAATTTAAATGTTCAAACCAGAACAGAAATTGCAAAAAGCGTAAATTATATAAATATCTGCATTTTGTCGTATATCGAAAACTAATCAATTAGATTAAGATTTTGACAATTTAAAGCAAAATTTTAACATAGCAACCGTCGTTTACTTGTTTGGCTTTTGTTTTCTATCTATGTCAATGTACTCAATTGAAAACAACAGTCAGAATATAACAATAGGAACGAAACTAAAAAACAAAGCCTAAGTATAAAAACTCTTACAAAATACTTCTTAGAACGAACAAGCGTCAATTGTCGCAGGACGGGCGGCGGCGCAGTGGTCGGTAATGAAATCATGAACGAGGCTGTTGCAATCAAGTCTCCGCGTACTAATTAAGGCTAATTACCGTCGTAAGGTCCTCCATTAAACAAATAATTAACGTGTAACAATGTAAACGGGGAATCACGCGACGGTGACTGGCACACACAACCGCGTCTTCCCTATTGTCAGTTGGTTTTTGATACCAAATAATTAGCAGTAAACCATTTCGATAATTACTAAGGGTAATGAAGGAGTGAATACGCTACGCTCCTACGCTACTACATGCAAGAGGAAACTGGGAAATTATAAGGTTACAAATTACTACTGCAATGCAAGCCTTTTCTGTGTTATTGTTTTAGTATGGGACTTTGTCAAGTTTGAACTGTAATTATAAAATTAAGTATAGTATAAGCTCTTTGATACAATTCGAAAACAAGACAGACTGACAACCGTTTATTGAAAATTGAGTAACTTTTAGATAATTATCTATAAAGGGTTTTGAGTTAACAAGCTTAAGTGGCATTTGGCTGGCCATATTAGCCTCTAAGCCTTTTTAAATTCGTTGCTTTTGGGATACACGGGTTCTTGTGTGAAGATCGTGGATGGGCAAATGTAGTACAGGGTCCCATTAGACTAGGTGAAGCTATGGTCTTCGTTGGGTAGCTGAAAAAAGCTGGAACATAGTAGCAACAGGATTCAATATCTAGTATCCAGCAGTTCTGCTCTGGTTTACTCTATAGCAGCCTGAGCTGATGATGATTCTTTGTTTGTACTAATTATAATTTATATAAATAATAATAGTCAATACAATGCGTAATGCTTCGAATGTATGTTTTAATAAAGAAATTATTTCTAACAATTACGCCAATTATTTAGTCTCAAGATTAGTATCATTAAGAACTTGTGTTATGAATATTAAATAACGGATAAACATACTTACAGAGTTTTTTTTGAAAATACATTATTAATATACTTAGAAAACGCCTAGACCAGAACAATTCCTTTTCATGCACACCAAGATTTGTCCTGAGCGGGAATCGAACCCACGACCTGAGACCATGAGCGGAGTGCGGGTATACTTGCCACCACGCCATATCGGTCGTTGATTCTCTCTCCCTGAAAGTGTCGCCGCGGACCACCTTAAGCAGGTTCTCATTGTTCGAGTTCAGTGGGAGTAGACAAGGAATTGAGACACGCAATACTTGCACAGTCTTTTCCAAAGTAGGTCTGTGTTTACCTCTAAAACACGGGATAGGCGCCAAGAAACACACACATCTCAATGAAAACTAACACATAGTATACTTGAAGGCATCGTCAAGTGTTTATAAAGCGATAATTAGACCCATACCGACTAGAACCTTCGTTAAAACGAGGCAATTAAGTCAGTAAGGATATAGACAAAACACCAAAGACATATCGTAATATTTTGCACAAAATTGCTAATTCTACATCTTAATAATTGCCCGGAGATCGTTAAAATGGACAGTTATGGGCTCTTTGTATTGTTTACAACAGTATAAATAGCAAGTAGTGTTTAGTTAGTCGTGTTCTTGTGGGCAAACCGCTTAGATTTGTAGGACAGCGGAATTAACAGTTTTAATATCTAGTTCCAACACACGGGTACGTTTATCAAGGTATTTAGACGTTTCTTGATACTTTGTCCTCACTATTCATGCCAAAAGCAATATTTCGAAATAAGAGTATCATATTAGGTAAATGCAAAAATTTAAATTTATATATCATTTTTTAATTCAACCAAACACAATTTCCATATCACTGTATAGTATTTGTCATTGTCATACTATCTACCATACTTCTAATAGCAAAACTATTTAAACGCTTTAATACAGAACGTGTTAATTTTTTTAAAATCTTTTAAGATAAGCTTGAATTGGTAAATACTAAAAGTAAACAGTACGAATATTTCGATCAAACAAATATAAGTTATATATTTTGACGGTTTGAGCCGATTTCATATCAAACTAGTCTGACCTAGGTCATTTAGTTTTAATAGTTTTACTACTTACTTCTCTATGAAAGTATGTCAAAATAAAAAATGCTATATTCAAAGTGGGCTTTTATGGAAAGCGAAACTACATACTAAAATTGCAATTCACAAACTAGTAACCTCTAAATGAATAACCTCTGTTGAACATAAGTAGTCACAGTTTGGGCAATAGAAGTTTTAAAAGGAGCTTATTAAGGATGTAGGTCCACAAATCACTCAAAATCTTAGCCACTTAGCGGTGCAAACTCTCTCGTCAGATGAATGAGTGGCTATAATTCAGTTTGCATCGTGGCTTCACGAGTCGTGACGATGTGGAATGGAAGGCATCTCGATAATTAACTGCCTATTATGTTGGGCTGTGGTGGAATAGCTGTTTAGCTTTTTAGCGCTCGGGGGATCTTCGGCATGCCTGTCTCAGTACTTCACTTGAGGGAAATCTGCATACAACATCCGTGGTAATGATAACTTGAGATATTATCCAGTACAAGTTTTATGCTTTTTTGTTACTTTAATATTTTAAGTTAGCTTATATCGTAGATATGCGAATTGTTTTTTGCGAATTTACTTAACAATTAAAAGACTTACTGATTGCGAAATGTTATTACACACTTCACGAATATTTTGACGACAAACTCCATAAAAAGCCTATTCTGATTTATTATATAAGATATAAGTTAATGTTATATATAATAATAATATTGTATAAATATTGTTTTTTGTTGATTTTATATATGTGTTTTAGTGAGTTTGTTAGTTTATAGAATAATTAAGTACGTAGTTTTGTAATATGTTTAAGTTCCCTCTCAATTTGCAGTGCCCCTACGGGGTATCAGTATTCATTGTATTACTTAGGTACCTACTTGTTTACTTGATGCAATAAAGATTTATGATTTATGTTAATTGTACTTTTTTATCAGAAGATAGAATCGGCATAAGCATACGGCCCTTTTCAGAAGCTTATGCTGTTATCTCTTGATTTCGCCAGAGTGCTAATTCTACAACCAAAAGGTACGGGGCAGATTGTTTTTCTAAAACGTACCGTACGGGCTCCTGTCATTTCTAAGGTGTCTTTGTAAGATGATATGTCTGCCAATGGCGAACGGTGCGCGTTAACGGTACATTACTTATTATAAATAGATAAAACAGGAGACAGGGAAATTTCTTGAGGAAACCATTTTACGTACTTATCATAAGACTTAGCATATAATAACTCAAATCTTAAAAATAAATTACGCTTGACCAATCATTGTCCTTAGTGTTCCTTTATGGTATATTTACATAGAACCCTTTACCAAACGTCAGTTATAATTTAACGAGGGACTCGACGACTCGTTCATCTGATAATAAGACAAATAATACTACCAAAAATTCAAAAGACAATAAAACCCTGATTAAAAACTAAAGTTAAGCCACCCAGGGATAACTGGTTGAGAAGAGGTCATGAATAAAGAAACTAAATCCGAGGGGAATTCAATTTTGATACACTTATATTGTGAGTCCCGTTGCTTTGCTAAATAAAAGAACTGGTTCTTAGGACAAAGGACCCTTATAAATGAGGCCAGCATATTGTTTGAAGGACCCTTTGAGGGCCAAATCTGTAACTGCGTCAATATGTTTTAATGGGAACAAATTTGATAGTTCACGTGGAAATGGGACAGGCGTCATCCGTCGCAAAGAGTGATTCAAAAAAAGTATATTTCACAAAATAACTTTGTCTTCAGTCATCATCATCATGTTAGCCGCATAAAGTCCGCTGCTGATCATTGGCCCCCCCAATAGATTACATTCTATTGGGAGTATTTGCCCATAATCACCACGTTGGGCAAGCGGGTTTTTGATCGCAGTTAAAGCCTGTAAGCAGAATGACGCTGTTGACTCTTACGACTCCCCGTGTGATGAGAGGGGGTGACACTATTCTAGGCATAACTTCAATAGCTAGAAACAGAACAACTTTCTTTATACTACTGTCATTAATGATTGGATGAAGATAGAGTAAATAATGTTTTAAAAAAGCCATCTTCATTAAGACGTAACGAACTTTCTACTTAAAAGACAAGTGTACCTAGCATTTTGTAGTTTTAAGATGTTAGTCAGATAACATCAGATGACAAAACGAAACTCGACTAATATTCCTCCTTACCCAATGAACGACGAGAAGTCGGTGGAAGCAAGTGGACTCCTTAAGGATGAATGAAATGATGATGATGATCTGTTGTCTAGTACCCAAAATAAAGGCCTATTCTCAGCAGTGGACATCAAATGGCAGTAATGTTGATAATATGATGTTGATCCACTATCTAGTACAGGCTCTGCTTACTTTGAGGCTAGAGTTCGTCGTGTGAGATATCAACCGATATTATTATCGATACGAATCGAACTATGACTGGACATGTGTCATATTAATTCCTTCAATCTATCCGGTGTCGTTAAGCAGGATATTCGAAACAATACAAACAAATCGCGTTAGACAAGAGCTTCCTTATTGCGTCAAGGCGTATCGGCGTGGAATCGTTCAATCAGATAACCGCTCACCAATCCGTACTATTTAGCGCTCGCAATAGGCTCAATTAGGAGCAAGCGGATATGCGGGCCCCTTCCTTGTGGGTGACGAGAGCGGGTAAAATGCCGCCGCTTTAGACTGACATTCAAGTTCAGATGCGATGGGGAGTTTTATTTAGTTTTGAAAATAGATATTGTACTACATTTACATATATTTATGCCTTCTCTTTGAGATGATAGAGATCACATTTTTCCACTTGGTATGTTGCTGACCTATACTTTTGGCTTCATCCACGACTATTAATTGTACTTTTTTACACTCATACACTGCACTAGTACAATTAAAGAAAGAAAAAAGAAGAAAGCTTTTATTGTCTACTAAACATAAAAACCGATGAATGATAATTGTGAATTTGTTTTACCAACACTGGATTATAAGTGACTTGTCTGTCTTTAATCCATTAGTTTCAGTAACTGCGATCGTCACTAAAACGTAGTCACTAGATGCTAAGTCCCAAAATAATATGCCTTATACCTTTCTCGCTTGCTTAATAAAGTTAGACCGATTTAAAACTAGTAGGTACTGTCACTTTCATTTGATAAGATGAAGACAGTGGAAACACTAGTTTTAAGCCTGGTCTAACTTTAGATGTCGTTTTATAATAAGCCCCATACAGTTTAAATCCACTACTACTAAATATTTTTTATATTTCTCCGAAACATTCCCAGCCTAAGTTTACTCGTGATACGGTTCGATACGGTACGGTACAACCGAAATCACTAAAAAATAATTAAATGGTCTCATTGCTCTAAGCCAAAAGATAAAGTAACATCTTAGCGCCCCGCCACCGAAGAGGGCGCACTGATTCTTCTTATTAGTTGACTAACAGTTTCGGCGACAGAATTAACTGCTTAGAAGCCAAACTGAGATTTATTAAGCGCTTTATTTAGCTCGTTAGATGGTTCGTTAATAGCTCAGTAATTAAGCATTTAGTTTGAACATGAGTAAATATAAATTCAACCACTTAATCATATAAAAGTTACGATGAAACAAAATGTGTTTATGGTATCATAAAGTTTTAAACAATCAATTGTTAGGGACGAAATGCTGTGTACTTGTTTAAAAGTACTTGTATAATTTTGCTGCATAATTATAACTAAAGTTAAGTAGCGTTCACAGGTGTCAGAGCTTGGATTGTTGACCGTTTGAATAGCTTATAAAACTACTTTATCTGCACCGGATTCCTTATTGTAGAAGGACCCCCTAATATGCAAAAAAAAGTTTCCAATGAATCTAGAATAGAGGAAACGATATGATATGACGCAGGACAATAATAAAATTTGTACGGAACTGGCACTTAGATTCACTTACACCTAATTTTTATTTATTTGCATGTAAGTGAATCTAAGCTTCGTGATTTCAGTGTAGTAATTTAGTAGTTTTTTTATATATATTTTGTTTGACGTTTTCAATTGCTATGTAATAGTTTATTACTTTCTACTTTTACTTTACTATACTGTAAGCAGCATATAAAATATAAATTTTATAAAACATTCCAATTTTCCAAATTCCAAAATACATCTCTGTTTCTTAAATTATTTTAGCAATGGTAACTGTCCTAACTTGAATATCTGTCTAGAAATCGAGCTTAAAAAGCGCTTCAATCCATTAATCCCAGCCACCACGAAAAGCTCACTCATTAGGCATGTGGGCGGTTTTAAGTAAATTCTAAGAGCAGGAAGCCACATATCTGCATTCATTGAGATCTCTTGCGTGGGGATAAACCTTTAGGCTTTTTAGATTTAATATTACCTACTTAATGTGTTTGATTTAATTATTTGTTTTGTGATTGGAAAATGATTGAAAAATATTATAATCAAACATAAGGTTTGAAGTGCCGACAATAGTTGTCGGCACTTTAAACTCAATCACAGTTTGGCAGATGTAGAATATTGTTCCTTGTATGTTTATTTTGTGGAAATAAAATAAAAAAGTGTTACAGGTGATCGTGATCGGTTATATCAATAGAATTTTGTTCATGCAGGCCTTTGGTCCCACTATTTATTGGTACCAAATACTCCTAGTAGGAATAGAAATAATTAAATCAATATTTTATCAGATGACGACCGATTTGGCGTGGTGGCGAGAATACCCGCTCTCCGCTCCCAAGGTCGTGAGTTCGATTCCCACGCAGAATAAATCTTTGTGTGCATGAACATGAATATTTGTTCTGGTCTGGGTGTTTCCTATGTATATTAAGTAGTATGGATTGAAAAAAAAATGTAGTTATGTATGTTTATTCGTTATTTAGTATCTATAACCCAAGTTCTTAATGACACTTATCTTGGAACTAAATAATAAGTGTAATTGTCAAAAAATATTTATTTATTTATTTAATCATTTCGGGCAGATTCGACTAATACTTTTATAAAAAGCAAAAAGAGCTCACACCTCTATACAAAGACTTTGGCTTTTATAACCAAATCGAATAAACAAGTCAGAAAGGGTTGGAGATATATTGAACTATACAAAATAGCACTTGCAAATTCGGGATACCGACACATCGTGGAAATTTCCCATCACAATAAGTAAGTACATAAAATCACTACAACACCGACTGTGCATCATAAATATATCTCACAGTCAAATATTAGGGTAATTTGTGACGATTTCGTTACTGATTTAATATGCAAGGAATATAAAGCACATAGAGAATCGATTATTGTGGTGGCAGCTGCAAATCAAGATCTGACTATCAAAGTGTGACAGTGTGTTGTTGAAGCCTTCATGGCCAGTATTCATAAGAAATATTGAAGGATGATCTGTCTTCACTTAATATGTACGTAACTTTGCGTTATCTTTATATTAACATATTCAAGTGTGGCTGTTTTCATTACGACTAAGTAGAATGATCTAATAGATTCGGAATAAACAGTGGAACTATGCTAATTATATTGTTGTGCAATAGTGTGCTCTGAAGGTGCCTCATGTCACATTTATGTAAATTGTAGGTAGAAAATAGAGCTAAAATAAGTATTATTTATTTGTTAATTTCCATCAAAACAACCATAATTACAGAGAAAGTACTTAACCTAATACAATGATGCCAAACTCTTTACAACATACCTTTTATTATTGGATACAAAATCCTCCACTTCTATACACTTCTGTACACGTTTTGTTTTTGGTAATTGCATTTGTAATTAACTGTTCCGCAATATTCTTTATTAAAAGGACAATTCATAATCTGCTGAAGAACACACAAGCTGGTTCGAAATTCGGCTAGGGACTGGAGATAGACGGTGGTAGGTGTTAGATGATGCAGAGAGAAGCCAAAAATGTTAAATACCTATTAACGGTTATAATTTCTATATTTGATTAAATTACTTAAAGCGAGATAATTAGTCATTACAGTGTAGAGTTAGCTATTAATCTGTATGTACGATCGAACAAAATCTTTTCTTCGTATAGATTATACAAAGAAATTTGCATTTTTTTGTTATCTTAACACGACAAAACTTGGTGACAAAAACTCTTAATCATTATACATACATATTAATGTAGAGGAAAAACCCCAGATCCTTGAAATTATACCGGCTGTACCATAGACATGAGCGAAAAGTGAAAATATTGAAACGTTTAAGTTGTAGATGAGTTCAGAAAAGGCGTGTCCTAATATGGAGATATGGCAGCCAAGCCGTCAGCCTCGCCTCCTTCAACCCACCCACATGTCATTATTAAATGTTTCATATCATGAAAATCTTGCAACTTTAACAAATAACTGATCACTAACTGATTGTTGTATTGCCGTTATAATTATAGTAATTTATTTGGAGGTTGAGAAGTCACCTCCGCTGTTTTAGCATTTTTGCCCCATTCGTGTCCCACAACGTTGGCGTCGTCAAGGTGACCCTTATTTGCTTATTCAGACATTTATAATATCATAAAATTATACTAATGTAAACTTTTTTCAGAACAACACAATGAAGCATTGGTCAGTTAGAAAATGGTATGGTGAACGGTTGGCTTAGCAAACAATCAAGCTTTTGCCAATTTATTGTGTTATAATAGTTTTCAGGCATTAAGCGAAGAGATCTTATTTTTACGAAATAATATGTTATATTACGTTACTTTAATTGCACTTCTTACCCGATAATATAAAAACTATACAGTCCATAAAGTACTTTATGGGTCAGCAAGATGTCGAACTCCCACATACCCTTCACAGGCTGCACAAATGCAAAATCATGACCCACTTAAAAGGCAAAACGAAGAATGTGCTAGAAAATTCTAAAGACATTTTATGTGAGAAATTAAATAAATATAAAATAAATAAATATTTCTGACACTTACACCAATTATTTAGTTCCAAGATAAGTATCATTAAGAACTTGTGTTATGGATACAAAATAACGGATAAACATACATGAATACTTTTTTTTGTAAATAAATACTTCATATACATAGGAAAACACCCAGACCAGAACAAATATTCATATTTATACACACAAAGATTTGTCCTGTGTGAGAATCGAACCCATGACCTCAGAGTGGAGTGCGGGTATACTCGACACCACGCTATATCGGTCGTCAATTAAGTCAATAAAGCTAGACATAAATAAGGAATCACACAGTCACTCCATATAGTACCTTTCTAATCACCTATACTATATATCTAAATACCGATAGGATCAATTCTTTACACGTAAACCACTTATTATGAAATCTTGTACACAGAAAACTGAAATCCTGGGCTACTTTTTATCCTAAACAGTAATAAGGTTTCTGCGGGACACGCATACGAATTGGCGGGAATAATCAATTTGTGCACTGCTCGAGTATGAATCGGAATCAAGTAATTAAACTGCAGCCACGAGCACGAGAAATCTAATTACCCGCATTTGAACTGTTTTTGTTTCTTTGTTGGTGTATCTATTGTAATAGCAATAATTTGGTACTAGATATCCGTTTCGCCTACTTTGTGGTCCGTTCGGAACTCAAGGAACTACATAAATGATCTTCATGATGTCTTTAAATCATAATAAAAAAATCAAGTAATTATGAAAAGCTGGGTAAAATAGGATGGATAAAAATCTTTCCCATCTCATCCCTCATCTTAAAAATCCAAGGTAGCAGTCTTGTTTTCAAAGAGGACGTAAGCATGATCAGAGTGCCGGACGTCGCCAAATATAAAAGCGTTTAACAATACCCGCTAAGTTTAGTTTATAACATTCTCTAGCACCTACTTGGTTATCACCCTTGCAAGCAGTTCTCTTATGTTATTTTGCCCTCAGATGATAAGATGGGATGGGATGGGATGGGATGGGATGGAATGAAGATAGGATGGATCTTAAGATGGGCTCAGCATTGGTAGATCTTTAATTCTGATAAAACGTTATTCCGTAGGGAAATTTGTGTCAAACTCATCATCATCATTAAGAAGCCCCCACCAAGTGGAGAGGGATACTAAATATAGAGTGGGGTAGTGGTCGTATTACTTGTTAACTTCCAACTTTAATTAGTTACGTCAGCAGTTATTTTTTATTAACTCATACCATACATTCGCGACCCAAATTCAGAATTTTATTTCTTGATTTACTATTTGTTGTAATTCAGTTTTCGAGTTCTTTCATTTTGATCAACCAAAAAGTATTTGACCTATTTATAAGAAAAAAGAAAAACAAAAACAAAGTAATGAAAAACCGCTGCAAAAAAACCACAATTCTCTATTGTCAAGAATTATAAACACAATTGATGACATGTCGTACGGAGTGCCTTTTAATTTTCATTAATTACCTTTAATGCCACATTGAAGCGATGAGTGTATGCATAAGATCTTAAGACATAGTCGTCAGGCCAATAATTTCGCTAAGCTTGTAATCGTTCATAATACTCGACTGGAGTTAGCTGGGTAGTCGTTATGTAATTATTACCTTCAATCCTGTCTGTTTTTTTTTTATAACGGTTTGCTATCATAAATTCTAACTGTGGTAGTACAAATTGTGTTGTTCGAAATCATTTTTCACTTTTTTACGAAATATGCGCTATTTTTTTTTCTTTTCTATGTATTATGAAATCTCATGCAACGGTATACCTAAGATGGGCTAATAATGTTACAAATTATTAAAAAGCAAGTCTTTAATAATTAGCAAATGAAATAACCTCGAACCAAATATAGTAATAAGATAAGACGACGATATGGCGTGGAGTATACTGTAGTGGAGTATACCTGCACTTCACTCTAGAGGTCGTGGGTTCGATTCCCACACAGAACAAATCTTTGTACGCATGAACATGAATATTTGTCTGGGTTTGTCTGGGTGTTTTCCTAAGTATATTAAGTATGTATTTACAAAAAAAAAGCATTTAAGAATGTTTATCCGTTCTTTAGTATCCATAACACAAGTTCTTAGTGATACTTATTCTTGAACTAAATAATTTATTTGATTGTAAGAGAACATTAATTTATTTATAAGCTTCATTAATTATATGAGAATTATAGCAAGGAACAGATATGCTAATACATTTAAGTAACTAATGTCTGGAATATTGCAATCTGATTTGTGAAATATCGCGAAAACATATTCGAATAGCTAAATTATTGATTATTGAACATAAGTGTTTCGTAACTATAGCAGTATACTTTTTTCAGATTCAAGTAAATGATGACCGTTAATTATATCGATATGACTTTGTACAGGAATACAAAAGAAAGTTATTAAAAATTCAATGAAGGGTTACTCGAATGGAATGTCGAGTGACAGCGTGACATGTTACTTGAATAGCGACTCTAGGTGTGAGGCAATAAGGTGCGTATGAACTGTCATATCAGATTTGTGTTGTAGCAATTAAGGTAGCAAGAGTTACCTATATTTAAACGATTATGGGAAATTAGCGCATTAACGAAACAGTATAGACGATATTCCTTATTAGAAAATAACTTTATTTTTCCTTTGTGTTGCGTGGCAATAAAAATTGTGTGCAAATAATTGTATGGTGCAGGTAAGATTAATGAATTTTGAAAATAAAACTAATTTTGTGGCGTTGTCTGCCCGACAGTGGACAGTGGCATCCACATCAATAAAGTAATATTGTTAATGTTATGTTATATTGCATTGTATAGCTTCACAGACAAATGAAGATTGTAATTCTAGTACCAAACCAATGGACATATTTAAAAAAGCATAGCCTGTGAGTTTCTTGCCAGTTCTTCTTACAGAGCGGTGGCTCGGAACTGGCACTTAGATTCACTTACACTTAATTATTTTTTGTTTTTAAATTGTTTTGTTGCATGTAAGTGAATCTAATCTTCGTGATTTAGTGTAATAATATTTCGATTGTTTTTATTCATTTTTAATTATGACGTTTTCAAGTACTATGTATAATAGTTTATGAAATAAATTAAAAAAAATTACTTTACTTTTTTTTAAAAGATCGATCGCTAGCGGGTTTCGTAGAAGGCGTCTAAGGAGTTGTACATCATTTAACAAGTTTCATCTAGATATTTCTGTGCCAAAAGTGAGCTTTGCTACATAAAACCTTGGTAGACGAAGAGAAATCCTACGATAATGGACAGCTGCAGCGTCATTCTATGTAGGTACTCGCTTGAACTGCGATCACCAACACGCCTGCCCAATATAATGGAATCTACTGGAGGAGCTAATGTTTAGACTGGACTTAATAAGGCTTGATGATTTATATCTCAAAAAAATATTAGTTTTAATTTAATATTTAAGTAACTCCTCTTTTTGTAAGTAATTGAACAACTTCCAATATAAGTAATAAAGACATAAGTGACGTCATTACATAAATAAGATAGATACGTACTTACAAGGCAGTGTGGATAATGGAGTGATTGTGATTGTATAAAAGCATTCCTATGGAAAGTTGCCATTAGCTGCTGATAGAGAAAGTATGGCGGTTTTAGCTCGAGACATTGTTTCAAACGGATTGAGACAAAGAAAATTTTAGCATTAATTTGGTTTTGAAATCAATATTTACCCAATGTACCTATGTATGTATGTAAGAAAGGCGTTCTGTAGAAGATAGAAGATAGATAGAAGATAGATGAAGTTATTTGTTAGTCGTTTGGTGTGTCATCCTGCGTACTGGCTTAAACTACAATCACCAACAAGCGTGGTAATTATGGGCAAATACCCCCAAAAGAGTGTAATCTATTAGGGAGGCTAATGTTCAGCAGTGGACTTTATAAGGATGATATGATGCTTCTTAGATAACATACTATTGGGAACTGAGTTTTAACCTAGCCGATATACTATGGACGTAAATGCACTCGTAAAATCAGCACTTTAAGCTAACGACGAGTGGTTAATAGGGATTATATTACATTGTTACCACATTGCTTATAACTTTAAAATGTAGTTTTTAATATTTGGAGCTTTAAAGCAAATTATAAAATAAATATTTATGACACTTACACCAATTATTTAGTTTCAAGATAAGTATCATTAAGAACATGTGTTATGGATACTAAATAACGAATATACATACATAAATACTTTTTTTTGGTAAATACAGAGGTACTTAATATACATAGGAAAACACCTAGACTAGAACAAATATTTATAAGTACTTATACACACAAATATTTGTCCTGTGTGGGAATTGAATCCACGACCCCTGGAGTGGAGTGCGGGTATACTCGCCAACAAGCCATATCGGTCGTCAAAAAACTGATTAAAAGTATGAACATAATACGCGTAGATCAAAGGTTCATAAAAGATAGCCTACGCCTCTGTGAAAATTGCTAATAAATACTTACATATATTTAGGTACCTTTTTCACTAGAACGCCAGAATTTAAGCAAGAAAAACAGTTTTTTTCTTGTCATCTTGATTACTCTTTCATCATCACAGCCCATTAACGTCCCACTACTGAGCACGAGCCTCCTCACACAAATCAAGGTTTGAGGGTATTGGGTCATACTCCACCACGCTGACCCAGTGCGGATTGGCGGAGGCAGGTGTATGGCGTCCTGCTGTTAGAATTTTTCAAGCCGCCCATGAGGCCTCTAACATGGCTTAACGACTACCACATTTAGTGATAACCGGGACCAACGGCTTAACGTGCCTTCCGAAGCACGGAAGCGCTCGATATCAAATGCCACACAAACGGTCACCCATCCAAGGACTGACCTCTGTAAACTCTGCTGTACTTTGGTGATCGTTTCCAACCACCGAACACCGCAGAGCTACGAGCGCTTCGATTACTCTTTACATTTTCACAATGAATTTTTATTCACTAGTAAAGGTTTATGATGATTTTGTGTCATTTTTTGCGCAACGTTGATCGCAAGGTAAGTCAAAAAAAAACACAATGCGACATAATATTTATGTCATTTTTCGACCCATCATAGGCATCTTCAGATAAAAATCAACAACCTCAGAACCTCAGAACAACGAAGTCTTCACAACAAACGCTAAAAAGAGAGTAACCAAGGAAACTAAACCATGGGATAATTATGAGTGGTTAACGTGACGAACACAAGTATAACTTTAAACGGTTAGTACTTATGAACAACTAAGGTTTTTTATAAGAGTTTAATGATCTAAATCTGCTTCATTTTAATTATACTGAACCTAATAGAAATATAAATAATATTATTAAGATTTCAATGGTTCTGAACTATATGTTTTAGGTCGCATAAACAAGAATAAATGAATTATTTAAAAATAATTGAGAACAAAAACTTTGTATTGGAATTGATATTTGTTTTATGTACTTTACTTGAGTTCTGTAGCAGACTTCGCCAATTCGCCGTCGCGCTAGACATTTAGACAGATTTCGGAAGAGAATAGTTGTTGTAAATTATCATATTTAAGTGAAATTGGACAGTTGGCCATTATCCGCCGGTCGGGCACCGCAGGAGTCAATGTTCTCGAACCATCCGGATCTAATTACGTAGTGTCATTAACATCGCGGAGACGGCACGTCCGCTTTGGGAATGGAATCGAATCATTAGTAGTTTGATTACAAAAAAGGCTTAATAGAAATATAATAACGCGGGCCGGAGAAGAAATTGTAAAAAGATTGTAGAGCGTACCAATAATTGGTGGTTAGTTGTCGATACGGTTCCGAGCGGGGTAATGGGATGGGACGCGGCGACGTGATTCCGATGCGTCGACATCAACAAATCGCAGATCGATCTTACACGAATGAGAATTGACCCCTCCTTATCGCAATTTGACTATTATGTTTTGTTTTCAAAAGTTCCAATTGTAGGAATAAAGGTTCCTAATCTGTAGATTTTTGTTGATTTGCTCAAATACATCGAAACGTCACTTGGTACCAACTGAGGTCTCGCGTTGCAGTGCTAATCAGGATTTCTCGTAAATGGCATTATATTAATTAAGAGAAAATTTATCATTTACCATCAGGATCTAATTTCTCTCTTCAGGGCATTCGCCGATAGGCTTTTGTGATATCATAAGACGTTTCTTTATATTCTTCCCCCAAAAATGGACATTTTAAGTTTTAATTTTATAGGAAGTACCTATTAGTCTGAGATTTTTTACTTAGTATGTCATTTTTTATATTGATTATTTATCTGGTGGTACACGACTTGCGGGTGACTAAAAAAAATACAAAATCATTTGTGTCTGGATACTTAGTAGATGGGATTCAATTTTTTTGTCATGTGTTTTCTGATATACCTACTTTTGAAAACTAAAAATATTTAAACAAACTAATAAAAATATTTTCTGTTATTTTGTAATATTTAAATTTTCTAAACCTTGTGTGATTTCGAGATTTGATGAGTAAGTGAGGTGGATTTTGAGACAAAAATACTTCGACAACATGCACAACTGTAGAAAAGTCGCACACATTCGTGATTTCTTTGCCTGTTGATTCCAAAACTACATAGGAGTCTCTAGTAAATTCCCCCCTACTCCACTGGGATAAGGCTTTGTTTTCACTGTGACTAAATTAATGACGAAGTGGTGCATAATATAAATTTAATTAAGCTACTTGATTCATCAAATTACTTGACACGAGAACATACTCTAAGAAGTAATCAAATGAAAGAACACTCATATAAAAACATTAAAAAGGGCTAAACTATGCAAAAGTAGAGGGCGGTCTCGGTAACTTTATATATTTATACAATTTGCATAAACTTACTTTATTTGAAAAACTAATTTTCAACGTTCGTACGAGCGTAACGCTATGTCCATTGAAAGTGTAATAAAATATAACCTCTGTTTTTTTGACTTATAAAAGGGATAACGTGAAGAGGTCGTTCGGACGGTGACGTTGTTTTCAGAATAGTATTGTTCTTTTCCAGTTTGCTGTGGTTATGTCTATGTATCTAATCAAATACTCAATACTTACCTCAAATACTGTAAACGCAATTTCTTGCGTTCAATTACAAAACTACTTGTAAACACGTAGTTACCGTGAAAAGGGTGTGACAAATAAAGCAATAAGCTCGGTAAGCGGCAATAGGCTCGCCACCTATTAGGTGGGACCAGCTATATAATTGGCGAAATGTGGGCGTATAATATGCCTCTGCCTAACCCTTTGGGGAAACAGGCGAGAATGTATGTATGTGTGTAATTTTATTTTTACCGTTTTAATTTAGCCGTCTAACGCTAAGTTATTAATTTTCGCTTTTTTTTTAAATATGTCAAGATCAAAAGTGGTCACCGCTGCCTATAGACGCCATTAATATCTCATTGCTGATCCTTTGAAGGCAGTTCCACACTCATGCAGCTTTTAGTAATTAATACCTAAGAATATTCTTAATAATAAGCACTTCCGCAACTATTTACGTGTGGTCTATGAGATTTTGTAACCTTAATTATGCTATCTACCTATATACTAAGGCCATTCGTTACGTAGCGAGTTAACCTTACCAGGATCCTTCAAAGAAATTTGAAAAAACTAGATAAATATCTTTCTCAATTAATCGGAAATAATTGGATAACCTATTTTTGCGTAAAGACACACAAACATTGCCGTGTAGTACCGGCCTAGAATAGTTCAAATTCAAATGCAAATGTTTTATTGCTTGCCACATTGATGCACGAGTATATAGTAGTATTTTTTAAACTAGGTACAAAGATCTTAAAAATATAGCACCCCGTAAGGGCATCGCAGCTGCTGAGAGGACTCTACAGTAATAATATAAGTGCCCCCCTCACATCTCATGGGGAGTCGTAAGAGTCGACTAAGAAACTTTACCGGATTATGGACAGCAGCGTCCTCCTGCGTACTGGCTTGAACTGCGATCACCAACCCGCCTGCCCAGCGTGGTAATTATGGGAAAATACCCTCAATAGAATGTAATATATTGGAGAGGCCTATTTTCAGCAGTGTAGTTATGGAGGTTGATATGATGATGGCATAAAAACAAACTCGTCCCCGCACTTACTTACAATAATCAGGATTGCCAATTTTTTCTACAAACAATCTTCGTTTTATTGTCTTGTTTCAGTAAATGATTAGATAGCCTAATTCATAGTATCCATCGCTCTTTACTTCAAATATCTTCAACAAAAGAAAGAATATTTAGAATCTGTACCCAAAAAAGACAAATACAACCTATGAACATATTTATTTAAAAAAACATCATGAAGAATGTATTTCTTACGCACAGATCAATTTCGCCCTTCAAATTGATCAGGCTAGTTACCGACATGATATTGGTGGAATCGAGAGAAAAAAATCTCTTTGTTAACCCACAAAAATCCTTGTTTTCTGCTAAGCACGTCTTATATATTGTGCTGTACAAAGAAATAATTAGTTGTTCTGGTAACGGGGTTTTTTTCATATAATTCATTGTGTTCGTGTAATTTAATATTTTTTGTAATGAGCCCCTGAGATGTGAGTGGGCGATTCGAACTTGGCTCGGAATTGTTTGGAGGTTTACGTATTTGAGTAAATTTACATTTTAATTGTGGTAGAAAAAAATGTTCACCGTTTTCAGTTTGGTGCAACTGGCTCGATTAAGAAAACGATTGTTCATAGCCAAATTTGATATTAGAATGGGCAACATATGTGCGTTAAACTTCAACTTGTGTAAGTAGGCACAGATTCTTCGTTTTATCAAAATACTTTTACTGAAACTACGTGGTTTTTGGTATAAAAAGTAACAAATATTCTTACTATATAACCGATTAAAAGGTCAGTGTGCTTCGCAGGTTCACCGTGACAAGAAAATAACCTATAAATAAATATAAAAATAAACTATAGATATCCTTTTCTATCAAGTCATTAAATTACCCTTTTTTACGTAAAAATAGATACATACATTTTCGCATTTTTAATGATAATGGGCAGTGCAATGCAATTTAAGTATGTAATTATAACAACTGCTAATGTGTAAGTCTGCATTTGTCTGCACGTGGTTCAACTTCTTTGCATGTAATTCTATGAGATGACATTTCTCCACCCTTGTTCTCTTGCTGCTATATACAAATGCAGTCTAAACTGCCCTTTGGACTAGCCCTTTTTTGTATAAGGTTTACTGAAAGATGGCAAGAAAAAAGAAAAGACTATCGTTCGAAACCTAAAGCGGAAAATGTATAATTTACGATAGGCACTTATTTCACTGTTAACATTTCTATATCAGTGAGTCACATTAGGGATGATTACCTGATAATGAATTACACTGTTTTAATAACCTCATTTATTCATAATCGTACGCTCTAAGCTAAGGTTACCTGGAAGAAATCGCTGTAAGCGATAAGGCCGCCCATGGTATCGCTTTTCTTTTGCAATTGTTTTTTTTTTAAGTATTTTATATCTCTATCAATAACGTCGTTAGTTATAGCATCCTAGCTAGCATACAGAACACATTATATCAAGCGCTTCTGACCTACGTCAGAGTAAAATACTATGTCACTTGGAGAATTAACCAACAAAAAACAATCTTCATAATATTTAATTTGTTAAGGACCACAATATGTATACTTATTAGATGTAAGATTTCTCGACAACTTACTCATCTCCGAAAAAAAATTTTTTAAGTAAAAAACTAATTTATTTATCTTATCCCAAGCCAACCTCACCGGCAAGTGGTGCACCTGCCGATCAACGGACGAGGCTCTGACGAACATAACAGGTCCCGGTAAGCAGCAATAGGCTCGCCACCTATTACATGGGCGAAGTGTTGGCTTATAATATGCCTCAGCTTAACTGCCGGGAAACAGGCGTGAATGTATGTATATAACTAATTCACCAAGTGATTACAGCACTGTCATAGTGTAAGATCATGTCAACTCATAAATGCAACTGTTTTTAAATACGTTATTACATATTATTAAATACTTTACCAAGTTTGATCAAGATTTACTTACCAGTAAGAGATATACAGAGATCAGCCTCGAAGATTTGAAATTGAATTATATTTTTTCCTTACTTTTTATGAATATTGTATATGATAAACCTTGTAGGAATAGTATTGAGCGATTAACTGAGTTACAATTAATGAGTTAAATAGGTAATACCTAAAGGTGGTTAATTTTATATAACAATGAAGAGGGGGAGAATTCGACCGTTAAACGGTAAGTCATTAATGAAAACGTTGGCGATAAAATACTCGTAGTAGAAAATTTTACAGCCTCAATGTTGGGGAATTCATTCCTGATAAAGGGGGAAACATTACGAATCAATTGAATAACAAATGATTCTCTTGTTCTGATCAATTAAAAGGAATATTTAAAAGTTTGTGTTACTGTAAGTCGAAAAAAACGCTTTTATACGCACTGAAGGGGTATCTGCGCTCATAATGACCACTCCTTCAAATTACCACCGGACGTAAAATGTCCATTTCCAAATAGGTTTTGTTATTAACAACTACAAGGGTTTCAAAGGCGGTTGGCATTGTGAGATGAATAGTTCTCCTATACACTGCGGCCTCTCTCCTTGTATTATATGACATTTTCTCATCAAATATTTAAGTACCTACCAAGTTCTGGTATAACTCAGTAAGCCACATACTAAGTTTGCAAGCTAAAAATGTACCCACCTATTTTTCAAGAAGGAAACGTTATAAAATCGGTTTCAAAGGTATGTAAGTGGATTCCATTCTGGTACATAAGAGCTCTAGTGATGGGTTTTATGACTCTTAGATGTGATTATATCAGTTCAGATTGGTTTAAATTTATATGTAAATTTCTACACAATTCTTGAAGTCATACACAATGATTCATTATTTGACACTGTACATACTTACTTGGATGCGACAGTCATTTATTTTTCATTTAAAAACCTTTTGCTGTTAATTTCAAAACAAATTGAGTAGAAAACTAAATGTAGGTATCGTATTGATCTGTTGGTAAAGATAAGTAATTTTTTAAGACAAATTATTATGTACAACACAATTGGAATGTATAGATATAATATGATTGGTTGAACTTCGCAGCAAGCCGTCACAATCATTTACTTTAATAGTTCAAGTATTTAAATATGCATTACTAGCAATCTGTTAGCTATGCATTAAAGAACCTAAATTTTAATATATAAACATTGCAACGCACCACCCACGATGCGGAGATGTGTACTTTCAAAAGGCGTTTTTTGCCCTTTTAACGACCAAGGCCCAAAGCTTTGAATGTCTCATTCCTATAAAACAAAGAGCTCAACACATTGTTTTAGTTTCCCTCAGGTATTTCTAACTATTGTACGTGCCATTGTATGTCTGCAACTTTGAGTGCAATTATTTTTAATGCTCACCTGTCCGTAAGTTTTCGACAATTACCTACGTGAAGTCTCCTTGCTGGAGACGCCCGATGAAAAGATAGGATCTCGTTTGCCCATACTTTTTGTTACATCACCTTTGCATTTTTAAAACAAAACAAAAAATAAAAGCAACTTAGGATAAAGGAACCAAGGAAAAAATAACGAAAAAAAACATAAATCAATAATATAAATATTGCATTTATTTCAACGAATTCTGCAAATATAATAACTGTAGGTAATAATTATAATAATACTATTCAGTTTACAAAGACTTTCAATCTTTCACATTGCGACGTTTGTACCGTCTCAACATAACCAAATACTTTTACTGTCTGGCACTGGACTTTGTATCAAACAACTAAAGAAAACGTTCATTTTTAATAACAGTAAATGCAGATCGCAAGTTATTAGTTAAAATTAAATTATACACTTTAAAAATAAAATAATGGAAGTCGTATTGGAGGCAAAGTGAATATCAAGTATACGGCAGCGACACTGACGCTTAATACAATAATATCTACACGACGAATCAAAATTATAATAAAATCAAAGAACAAAAATAAATACAAACATAACAGAAAAAAATATAAATGTATAATAAAAAAATGAAGCGATATGCAAATAGGCATGCCCTAAATCCGCACACGGTCGGTATACACAAGTATAGTAAAGTAAATAAAGTTCTATTATATTTGCCACCATAAAGTGAGATATTTACATTTGAAAGAGCAAAAGAGAGGTATCAAGACGGTAAGGCGAGGTAAAAATTTCCACATAAATAAATAGAAGAAAGGCGACACCCGCAGCGCGTGCGCTGGCTTGCGCGTACGCAGGGGCGTCGCGTCGCACGAGCTGAGGCGAACGTTCCGAAACATTCAAATTTGAAGAAAATATTTGCATATCGCCTAACTCCCCAATACCGAACCCCTATTATGTTAATGTCTTTGAATAGCAAAAACTGCAGCCCGGGACCCCCCCGACATCAAACAAACATATTATCATGTAAAATTCGACAAACTTCTAATGTTATGTCTGTATGTACTTTTGTACTTCGAAACTCGCACCTCTGTTGCGAGCTCTTTTCGAAATATATAAGATACTAAATATTTAGATATACAGTTATATCACAAGTTCTTAAGACGCATCGACGAAACAAAACAATATATTTATTTATATCTACCTATATAAGATAACTATCGTAATACATACTTATTACGAACAGTGATCGGAGACAATTTTACAGCGTTCTATGATCATTACAGCTAATAGTATACTGGTACAGTTTTAATTATATACAGTGGAGTTGAGAGATAATAATTTACAAAACACTTCCATCTTAAAAGGCACCTTATTTAAATAGTTATATAGACTTCAGGCTTCGCTATGACTTTACATGATAACTAAAACGTTTTAAATTTTCTAAAATATATAATTTGGTTTTCATTACAATCCTACAACAATCGACAAATCACTAATATCTAATAGGAGTTTTAAATATGAACAACTAGGAAGAATAACATTATGCAACAGATTACTAGTCTACATGGTCGACGCGCAATGTTGGTTGTAGATGGGTTCGCGAAGCAAAATGCAGAAAGTCAAAAAAAAGCACGATAAATCTAATAAAATATCGAAAGACATTGAAAAGAAACTTCCAAGAAAGTCTTCTGATTGGCG
This sequence comes from Musotima nitidalis, assembly GCA_949126915.1. Classification (NCBI taxonomy): domain Eukaryota; kingdom Metazoa; phylum Arthropoda; class Insecta; order Lepidoptera; family Crambidae; genus Musotima; species Musotima nitidalis. The sequence continues at coordinate 7,679,032 of OX421429.1, forward strand.
TCATTTAAATAATTGTTTATTCATGTGAGGCGAAATGCATACGTCAGATCGGTCCCATTAGATTGGGACGTCCTTGACGCGTCCTACCGCCTACCATTGTTTGGTTTGCATTCGAACGGCGACCGGGCGTAGATCGAGGGTCCGTCTGCTCACCTCTCACTGCCATCCGATTCGACTAAACACTAATACCAATCACAGTTCGTCGAAAACAAATCTATGGCACCCGAGTGACGGAAAAAATAACCCATTTCACACCAATTTTAAGGTTACATTATTATCGGAAGATTGAGAAATGTTTTTTACTGTTTCGGTCAAGTTGCCACGCTGCGTGCTATAGATACTCGGTAATTATTTGAATTACAAAATAATTTCTGAGATTGAAATAGGCGCGTACGTGCCTCTATTAGCTTTCGAGCGAGATAAACAGAATATTACCCGTTTATAATAAAACCATTTGTTTATTTCAAATTCTACATTAGATGTGCTGTGATTTATCGTTTTTTGATCCTACATAACCAACCAACACTGCGTGTCGATATCATAAATCTATTTCACGTAACACCTAAGCTATTTACAAAAGGACTCACTAAGTAGTAGGAAAAAGAGCAACGATTGTCACGGCATGATTAGTTTAACTCGACTTTTGAATTCAATATAACACATTGAGAAAGTATTTTGTACTGAGTCGAGACAAACTCGCCGCTGCGAGGTTCTACACAATTTGGCCTAGCGTCGCACAGCGCAGTGGATGGAGCGCCGGGCGGCGCTAGGGCGGTCAAGTAGTGCACTCACCGTTGCCGGCCAGCTGCGGTCGCAAGAAGGCGCTGTGGAGCTCGCTGCCGAGACCGCTCTCCAAGCGCGCTGCCATTTGCATGAGCGCGAGCGTGCTGTCGTCGTTGCTGACGCCGATGGCGCCGCTGATGCCGGACCCAGCTACCGCGCCGCTCTCCAGCCGAGCACGAACCGTCGCTATGTGACCGCGAGTGAACACATGATCTTGCACTGAATACTTGTGACTGTACTTGAAGTCACACACGCGACATTCCTCCGGCGGCGCTGCGTCCGAAACCTCCGATAGCCCAGCAGCTAATCGCGCCTTCTTTTCTTTGGCACGTGCGTTTTGAAACCAAACTTGCACCACCCGCTTTGGCAGGCCTATTTCTCTTCCGAGCGCCTCACACTCGGCCATCGTTGGCGTTTTGTAGTCACCGAATAATGATTTCATTATCTTAACTTGCAATGATGACATTTGAGTGCGGTAGCGTTTGCCTGGAGGTCTCGATGATTGCTGCTGGCCCGGCAGAGGTGATGTAGGCTCGTCTTCTTCATAAAATTCCATCGTCTCCGAAGCGGTGTCAGAGCGCTCGTCCGCATCTGAACCTGGCCGTGACAGATCGACAGGTTTGCTGAGATCTAGAGGTATTTCAGATTTTCCATGTTCTGGTCGCCTTTCACTACATTCATTATCGCCACCATTCTGTTGAGCAGCAGCGTGAGCTTGCAACTCACTTACGTATCGTTTCATCGATTCTTCACTGTACTGCTTGATAAATTTCTCCATGTCTGAGTGAAAGGGCGGAAAAATAGGGGGCAACATGGGAGCCCCCCCTTGGGAAAAATTTTGCTGTCTATCACTTTGTTGAGAGCCAAAACTAGGTGTTGATTCTGTACTTAGTTCTTCGTCAGGTAGAGCATCTACGTTAATTTCTCCTCTTGCACATTGATCTGCGTGCTTGGTACTCAAATGACTTTCTAATGCACTTTTGACCTTGAATAGAGCAGGACAAAATGGACATCGTTTATTTATGACCTGGGCGTGAGCACGAAATTGGCCTTTTCTCTCTCGTGCTCTAGTGTTTTGAAACCAGACTTGAACCACTCTCTTTTTTAACCCTACTTCACGTGCTATATTCTCTAGCATTTTTCGAGAAGGGTTTGATTCTATTTGATATTTCTGGTATAAATAGTCTAATTGCTCTGGTAAAATCGTAGTCCTCAAACGTTTGTCTTTTGGTTGCTCTCCTGTATCAATTTCCTCAAATTCATCAAATTTTCTTTTTACCACTTGCTGATTTAAAGCTGCCACTAATGGATGCCTTGAGTCATCGTTCCCAAGAGACGCGTTTAACTGTTGCAAATGAGCATGTTGCTGAAGGATGCCGAATGGAGAATCTGGCGGATATGTCGGAAATAAATTTGGGTTCATAATGTGAACTAGCTGATGTTCTCGCCATAAATCGAATCTAGGGAAGACTAGGTTGCATTTATCACATTGAAAATTTCCATCCTTTTCTTCGCGAGTAGGATGAGAAAGCGGTGTTACTGGCGTAATAGGTGTCGGAGGTGCCGGTGACACCGGATAATTAGGGGCAGCTGGAGTGGGTGTTCGAGGAGGCGCAGGAGATACCGGCACATGGGGTGTGTGGTGTTCTACTATGCTGGAATTTGAATCTTCACTGCTCAACGTTGCAGCAACTTGTGCTGCCGCTGCCTGCGCTTGAGCTGATCTCTTGGCATCCTCTTCCTTAAAACAATGAGTCTTTTGATGTCTTATTAACTCATAATATCGCTGGAAAACGAGTTGGCACTTCTTGCATTGGTAGTTAAGGCCAGGAGTTCGTTGAAACCTATTTGCATCATCTGTGGCACCTGCCGGTGGTTCTGCTGCCGGCTGATTTTCATACACTTTTCTGGCTTTCTGTCTTGCATTTTGAAACCAAACAACTATCACTCTAGGACTTAAGCCAAGAAGTTTCGAAAGGTATTCTAAGTCATCATCTTTTGGATAGGCATTATTTTCGAAAAATTCTTGTAAAACTTTAATTTGATAGTCTGTAAATCTAGTTCTGTTGGCGCGTTTGCCAGAAGACCCCGAGCTGTTGGATCCGTTCGAGTTGCCCCCGGAAAGTCCGAAATCGGCTGGTCCCCTGCCAGGACTCATGCTGCGATTCGGGGTCAAAGGTAGGACGTTCGGGGGCGCGGAGTTTGGGGACGTGAAATTAGGATTCATTTTTGGTGGAAGCATCGACGGATGTGGTGGTTGCGGTATACTCGTCGCAGGAATAGAATCTAATTGAGATTGTATTAAGGAGTTCAACGACATATGTGTCGGAGTGTGAGGTCTAGACATTTGGTTATGTTCAGAATGGTTCATACTTGGGGCGGGACTTTGAGGAGGCACTTGAGGAAAGATAAAACTTTTATCTTCTTGATGTCTATCTTCGTATGAAATATATTTTTCTTCCATTGTGAGTTCATCGTTTGGTTCCGATTTAACCTCTTGATTTTGAATCACAATAGTTTCATCGAGTTTTGCTTTTTTTTCCGGTGGAGGCTTGCCTTCATCAGAACTGACAGAAGTGTCTAGGTTTGTGACCTTAGCTTCACCTGTTTTTTCGTACTCTTCAAGGTTTAACGTTGTAGATGGAGGATTATTAAAATTGTAAGGCGAATCCTTGTTGCGTTGGCGTTCCTTGAAAAGTGTGTTTCTGAACCAGTGTTTTATCACTTTAGTAGCTAGTCCAGATTGCTTGGCCATTTTAGCAATGGCTTCATCACTCGGCGAATTGTTGATATCGAAGTGAGCTCGTAAGATTTTTAATTGTTCATCAGTGATACGAGTTCGAGCTCGTTTTTGTCCAGCAGCAGCGTTAGCCTGTAAACAACATTACACTTTAACAAAGAACATAGGCACGCTTTTTTTTAAATTTAGATTACCTAAACAAAACAATATATGCACTCAGGACTAAGAATTTTAAAATATAAGAAAAGGCTTAAATCTTTATTTTTTTAGTAAAACTGCTTCTACAGGTAAATCTAAGTTACAACAAAAAGGTGTTCTGTGCCCGAGTCGTAACAATAGACCCTCTGTTGCTTTGTGCAAACAGATAGCTAACGTTAAATCGCCCTTCTTATCTTACTATCGATGGATATACTTCTCATTTACTTTACATTACGTTACGGTATATATTTACAACATACTCCTTCATACTTTGTCTGTGTGTGTGTGTAGTTAGTTATTGATGAATTAGATAACAAGAAGCAACATATTTGAAAATGCTTTGAAAATGCCACAGATGTATGACATGCATATATTTTAACATGGTATTTTATGTACGAGTGACTAGACAATCGATATTTTAAATTTGGTAAGTAACAGTGGCCAGCCTTTACTGACAATAATGCAGGTGATTCAAAGGATTCCCTATAATCGCTGCACTACGCCCTCACACCCAGAGATCAGATTTAAACACACTTTAAGGATAAAAACATGCCATGTCATTTTGCGTAACCATCTAGTTTTTATGGGCATCTGACACTGCGTTGGTACTTACTTCTGTATATATATTTTAATAACTCAGTAATTTATATATTTTTAAATGTTGTTGTATACCTATATGATGTCGCAAATAATTAAACCACGTTATTAATATGGCTATTAACAAATATTTATTATTCAAAAAAATTCTCAATGTTATATAAGTAGTTCAGCTGGGTATTAAAAAAATTATATTGTGTGTAAAGTATTTGAAACATTATGTACTTAAAAAATTTTGCAATCTAACGATTCGTTCTACTTTTTATTGTAAACAAACAAAAGAAATATGCGGTGCCACGAATTGTTATAATATTAGTATTATACAGATTCATATGAATCTAATGAGATATTAATACTTATCATACCTAACTGTCTAAGCATGGTAAACATTATTAGTAATTAGTAAAATTAGCATAACATTAATTTAGATGTATTTAAACTTCAAATTTTACTAACCTGCTGTTGTTGTTGAATCATTTGTTGTTGTTTCATCTGTGCATCATGAGCAAATGGCATCGTGTCGAAAGGTGGTGGCGGCAGCATGAGTGGCACCAGGGGAGGTTGGAGATTCATCGCCGCTAGAGCTCCTACGTTCAAGCCTAGGGGAAGACCCAACGACAGCATCTGAGCCACCATCGGGTGCAGCTGACCCAGCTGCTGTTGCAGTTGAAGCATGTTCAGAGCAGCTTGCATCTCCTGCACTTGCGCTGCCAACAGCGCGCCAGCCTGAGCTTCATTAGGCGTGTTTCCGTTCTCACTAAAACTTCCAGCTCCATCGCCGCGAGGTGACGGTGACCTGTCACCTGTCGGCGCGGGCGAAGCAGCGCGAGGCGAGTTCGGCGCACCAGACTTCCTCTCATATTCAGATTTAAACTGCTCCGCGAACTGTTCGAGAAACTCAAGAGGAACTTTGTCTTTATGCACTTCTTCACAATGGGTCTTTAAAACAAACACACTAGAAAACTCCTTGTTGCAATGTTGACACGTTGATTTCGTTTCACCGTCCGGCGGTTTCTCTTCGGGCGGCGGTGGCGGTGGACTCGGCGCTCTTGCCATTTCCCGCTCTTCTTGCATCTTTCGCCGCTGATTTTCATTGTATTGCATGACGAGATCAAAGCCAAAAGTCTCTAACAATTGCTTATACATTTGTGAGTTTCGTTTAGGTGGATTACCCTTTGCAACCATCTCGTCTAGTGCCGCTGCCTCAGCGTCACCTAGTGGCGAATGCGCCCGCGCATCGCCAAACGGGCATGAGGTCGCACGATGTGCGTCGAGTAACTCACCGGTAGGAAATGACGCGTGGCAACGATCGCACGAGGCGCTACCTGCGCGCGGGGACCGCGGGCTACCTGGCCGCGCGGGGGGTGAAGAGCGCTGTCCCCCACTGCTAGTAGACGAAGGGGATGTATTTTTTGGCGACAAAACGTCTTGTAAAATTTTGGCGGGGTCGTTCCTGTCCGGTTGCTCTACCAAAGGTCGACTTAGGTCCACGTGGCCAGCCGCGGCGAGCTCTTGCAACTTTCCCGCTCGAGTTTGATGTAGTACTGACCTCATATGAATGTCGAGTGTACTTCCCTGCGTGTAAGCCACTTTGCAAATGTTGCATTTGTACCGTTTTCGGTCATCCTCTTCACTGGACGTACTTTTAGGAGTGAGCGTCAAGTTAGAGGGCGCAGAACCTGCTCCGGGAGATACGGGAGGGTTGTTATTATTCTGTTGTTCTTGCATCGCTCTTTTCAGTTTGTGCAAATGACTCACGCTGTTATAATGAACTAATAAGATATTCTTTTGTGTGAATGATTCTTTGCACACATCACATTTGAATGGTCTATTAGGGTCAAGATATTTTTCCATTGGGTATGTAAGTTTTTCGCCTTTTCTATGCAGAAGAGTTTTGTTATGTGCAGTCAAATAAGACTGGCGTGTGAAAGCCACTTTGCATCGGTGGCATTTGTACTTTCTGTTGGGGTCATTATAAGAATCTTCGGCCATGGCTTGAGAATTCAGGTAATCCTCTAAAAATTGTTGATCTTTATAAATAATCGAGTCGTCTGAATTCTCTGCATCGTTATTAACAGATTCATCGGCAACAGTCGCACTTGAGTCCCTGTCTTCAGTGTCTGCCATGTCATCGTCGGGTGTTCTCAAAGCTTCTTTGCGCAAAAGTTCAGCAGTCACCGAATCTAAAGCAGTCCCCTGATTAGATTGCAATAAGGGATTTGAAGCCAGGCTTCGTTTAAAAGCGTTCAGCTCATCTTCAGAAAGTTCAGAGTGCGATGTTTCAACATGTTTTTGAAGTGCTAATACAGACCTAAAGCTGCGACCACATAAGACACATTTAGTGGCATCTCGTATCACGTGGTACTGTGAATGCAACTGCAACTTCTCTATAGTCTTAAAGGCCAGACTACATTGATTACATCGGTATTTGTAGACGTGCTTTTCAGATACTGACATGTTGGCAATGGAATTGCGGGCATGAGCTTCTCTAAAATGATTTTGGAGAGCATGAGCTGCCTCAAAGTATCTATTACAACCTTTCTTCCAGCATACGTAGCCCGGGCCTTGTGGTGTTTGTTTTAATTCTAAATGACCGGACTCGTTTTGATGTTGGCACAGTTCATCGACATTTCTAAAAGTTCTATTGCAAGCCAAACACCTTTCTATTTCACCGTCTACGCTACCCTCTGAGCGTGGCGACGAAATCTCTCGCTCATCTTCTCCTTGCTTGGATTCATCTCTCTGTGATTGAGCGCCGCCATTCAACCAATGACTTTGATCGACGAGTAACAATAGCCTTTGCAAGCCTTCTGAATTGACTGAATGTATTTGCATGACATGTCGTTCAAGAGCCGGTCTTTCTTTGAATGCGTCTTGACATAACGGACATATGAAATGTCGTACAGTGTCACCATGTATGGCAGACACGTGAGCGTGCAGCCGAGACTCGCTTTCACAGCTGAAGTTGCAATAGGGGCAGGCGTGCGCCCCTGGTGTTTCACGCTCCTCTTCTCTTTCAGTAGAACTTGCTTGTGGCTGCTGTTGCTGTTGTTGCAATTGTTGTTGTTGATGTTGTTCCAAAAATCGCATCATCTTCTGCTCTTGAGTTAGTTCAGGTTTCTGATCGATAGGCTCCTTGTTATCTGTAGACAAGAAAATAAAATTGTAACTATTTGTTAACATCAATGTAAATACAAATTAAAATTATATTTAGCGCACCACTCAGCCGGGATACTGAAACACGAATGGATATAAATTTGTATCCAAAACGGCCACAATGTCTACCTATATCTACGTGAGATTTATCTACAAAAAAGATTATTTCTATAAATGAAACCCACTATTGTTCGGTGCAAGCGTTTGTTACTTTTCTGAATTGAAGTTAAAAATAAAATTCTTCTCTTTTATATTATTAGTAAGAGTCGTTTTGTTTGCGACGTCCCGGCAAGACAAAGGTATCGGCTCTATCCATCCCGTACGCACACATCTATACACGTTAACGCTAACGTAACAAGTATATTGTAATTTCGCACACAAAGGAGATACAGGACGAGCAAACAATCATTGTTCATTATTACAAAAGGTTTCGAATATTTCGTTTCGCATCGGATCAAATGCATACGGGAGAGTTGACGTATGTTGCGGTGGGTGTGAGCGAGACAACTGTATGAAGGATATGTGAGACTGCAATTATTATTTGACCAGGGATAAGTCCGCAGCAGCGTGTGAAAGAAGCTGGCCTGCTTTGTTTACGCTTAAATAAGGAAGGTGAATGTATGGAGCCGAAGATTCGTTAATGTGACGTTACAATTAGGTATGCTTTATTAGATGAGCTTTAAGGGACCGCCAATTTGTAATTTTATTTAAAATTCATGTTAGATCGAAAAAATTATAGATGAAATATTTTATGTTAGGATATTTTACAGACATTTGAAAAAGAAAAGTTGAAATAAATATGATCGTTAAAATACAACAAAAATCGAGGGTGCTTTAAATCTATCTTGTTAATTAAAAATTAAAATTTTCTCACAGTCCAACAGACATGAATCCCAGCCCCTGTTTGAGAACCAGTTCTATAGTTTTAAGCGTTTAAAACCGTTACATCTAATGAAAAGAAGGGGCATAAGTAAATCCAAGTGAGGAATAATAATCATAGCGCAACTGACCCTAACATGAGTCCAGAGTGACCAGTGAATGTAATTATTTATGATGTTGAATCGCCGACCCACAGTCTGGTAGGAGCATAGAACAATGGCCAGGTCCCTTGTCTACACAAATGCGATCTCCGACGCTTTTTGTCAATGGACAAAGGGTCTTTTCTAAGGAAACACCACATCGTTATAGCGTCGTAAAGTAGGTATTGTACTGTGCATTTTGTTTTGCAAGATTTAGGTCAGGATTTTTACAATGTGGCGTCAGGGATACAATGGAGCTTAATGTCGCCATTGCGTTGTGTGGATAAAGTTTCTGATTTAGGAGTTATTCTCGATGATCGGCTCACTTTTGAACATCATATTGACAAAATAGCCAAAAAAGCCTCCTCATCCCTGGGTTTTGTTATCCGTAGTAGTTCTTCTTTTACCACCATGAAGGCCATTAAGGTACTTTATTGTGCTCTTGTAAGAAGTCATTTGGAGTACGCCAGTGAAGTGTGGAATCCTAATTATGCTGTGCATTCAAAAAGGCTGGAAAAATTACAGAAAAAATTTACAAGGTATCTAGGTTTTAAATTTAAAATTCCATATCTTTCATATAAACGGCGCTGTGCGAAATTTCATTTACTTCCTCTTGATGTGCGTAGAAACATTTTTGATCTGCGTTATTTATTGAAAATTGCTCAATCCAAAGTTAATTGTCCTGAACTTCTGTGTCAACTGTATATTAATGTACCTCCCCGACATTGTCGTCCGAGATATCTACTCCATGTTCCAACCCACCGTAGTGTTTATCGTGGAAACTCCTACTTAATTCGCGTTAGCAAGCTTTTTAATTCAACTAATAATAATCATTCTGATACCCTCGATATCTACTGCAGCAATATATCTATAATTAATAAAATTCTGTCTGCAGACTACTTCACTTAGTATAGGTTAGTGAATTTTTATGTTAACTGTTTAAATTGATTACTTATTAGTTTAAATTAAAATGTACATTTCTAGTTAATGTTAGCCAATTGTTATATGTGGAGGCTTGTTATTGGCTTTTAGAATATATGTTTTAAAATTATATAGCAGTGTTAGCTGTAAGCCCCCCAAAGAAAATAAAATAAAATAAAATAAATAAATAAATTAATGTGTTATTGTCTTTTGCTCATATTTTTTGCGTGTTCAACAGTTCCAATTGCATTACCTGTCCTTGTAATTGCACATTTTTATGTGTTTACACTTTTGCAGTAATACAGATTAGGAGGATTTTAGTATGCAGAAATGTAAACAACAAAACTAAGTATGCGTCAGTATAAAGGTGACGGTTTTTTATAAGAGCCGGATATTACTTTTTTTGAGTAGTGTAATTTTAATTTCGCAGGTTATTGATCGTGAAACCAGTTTTACTGTTCATTGTATTAAAAATGATAAAATAATACATGAACAAATAAATAAAGAACTGTATCAAGTAAACGCTGCGTAAAACGTTCTATGATTTAAAACAGTTCAAGAATTCAAAGGTTAATATTATAAAAGTCGATCGTTTAAAAGCGCCTTCTCAATAAGGTGAAAATAAGTAATAAGCATAAACATGAGGTGCACAATGGTGTAAGCCAGATTTCTTTCGCCTCCACATTTATCTGTGAGTTTATCGTATTTCACCGTGGCCATAAACATGCGACGGGCGATGCGGCCGGCGACATTGTACGATGATGTAGCAGCCTCATCACAAGGGGGCAATCATCCTTAATGCGCGATGGCCACATACGTAATGTGAGTCATTGTCCCGCGTGCGGTACTTATGGAAAATTCGCGTTCTCAATTCAAATCTTCTTTCCGTCTCCCTCTCTCGCGGGGCGGAGCCGCCTCCGACCAATGACGGCATCTCACTGTGGCGACACCGTGTAAGGCGTACGTTATTAAAGAAAACCTGTTCTAATGTTGCGCGCTTAAAATTAAATTTTGTCCGTGTGTAATTATCTCATTATTGTGATTACGAATTCTTTGCTAAATGCTCATCGCCGTAAATGGAGATTGCTCCTTATATTGAACATGGTTGAACGGTCTCGCGGCAAGCGTTAATTAAGCACCTGATAACTAATATGATACACACTTATTTAAGCATATACTTATTAACACGAAACAAATTGTTTGTTTATAAGCACTTTTTATAAAAATAGGTATAGTTTATAAAAAACGCAGAACAAAATTGATTAAGGAACGAATCGGATTAAATTGGAAACCGATAGTGACGTTTCGAAATCACATTCATAAGTCAACTCCGTATTACTTTATCGGCTTGGACGACGGTAATGGTTTTGGTTGAATTAATTTTAATGGGATTTTTATGCTTTATAGAATAAAATGTTACGAAATGTGTTTAGTAAAAAGTAATAAACAATAATATACAATTTTCTATATATTGTTTTGTGTGTATGGTTTATCGAATAGCGACATCTATTGGAAAATACGCACACCCCTTGAGCTGTGTGCGCGAACGCAGTTTATGATCGGTTTTGCTGTTACGTATTGATAAATAGTTATGAGCCCAACTATAGTTATCTGTCAATGTTTTCATGTTTGGATAAAATTATCATACAAAAGATTACAATGTTAGGGTTTGTACATTCGGTAAAAACAGAAGAACTAAACTGTTCTAGATTCTGTTTGATAAATCAGTTAAAGATTTTTTAGATTTTTCAAAAAGCTGAACAATTTTTTTGCTGTATTTAGTAGGGCTCTAAAGGACAATAATTAACAGAGTACCTACATAGAGTACCTACTATCTCAAGGAAGTTATATCAACAACAATAAAGTCGTCACGGTTGGCATATCATTCGTTGACGAAATAATGCCTTTCCTTATTACAATACGACTTAAAAGACAAATACGACTAGTAGAAAAAGACCTGAGATCAAATGATCACCTATAAAGAACTAAATTTACATCTAATTGTTAATACTAACCATTTTCTTGTTGATCAAATGGACTTGGCAACTCTGATGGCTGAGGAATGACTTGGAACACTTCGGCAACATCAGGAGTTGGATCTTTCCCTTCAGAACGTCGTTGCAGCTGATGAATTTGTTCCATTTGTAAATGTTTTACTGATCTCACATGCTGGAGTAGAGGAAGCCGATGAGGGGCGCCAAAACCACACAGGGCGCATCGGTAAAGTCGGGGTCTTTCGCGAGGAATTCGAGACGCACCATCTCTTAGGTGTCTCAAAAGCAATGCTGCAGCTTCATGTCTTGCTCCTGCAGCATGAAGTTGCAATTTATGTGCAGAGTTGGAGTAGTAGTCGCATGCGCAGCATCTCACTTGTACGCCTCCAACACCAGCACCACCTGTTCCTACTCCACCGCAGAACTTCAATTTCCATTCATTCCTTGGTCCACCCTCTTTTACATGGTTCACATGTTGTAATCTTTGTAAATGTTTATCAGTCTTGCAATGCAGTTGGAAGTTGGCTTTTAAATTTGTTTTATACGTGCAGAGCTTACATACATAGTGGCCAGCAACCAAAGCCAAAATTTCTTGCTCTCTTATCTTAGTGCGATCTTGTGCCAAATGGTGACCAAGAGCTTCAAGAGAATCGGTTGAAAAGCAATTACATATGCAACAGTGGAAAGTCCTTTCAGGCTCGGGATCCGCTGGTTCAGGTGGTGGTTCCATTGCTTCAGGATTCAATCCAACATCAAGATGGGCACCTAGCTCAGGCGGTGATGGCCCGGGTCCCCCCGTCATCAATTGGATCATGAGGGCCTGATTGTATGCCATATCAGCGAGTGCAGCTTCTGGGTTGGGTGGAGGGGCATCGCCACTGCTGTGGAAATGTAATAAGCTTTCCAATTGTTGTTGGCTATGTTGTCGATGATGTAAAGCAGAAAGTGTCTGCATATGTTTCACATTTTGTTGTAATACTAACATGTTATGAGTGTGCTTCTCGGATGTCATATGTATTCTAAGATTGCGTGCAACATTTGTTTCATAATTGCAAACGTCGCATCGAAAAGTAGGCTTTGGCTTCTGACCCAATGGCGAATGATGTGGGATAGGAGGCTTATGAACACCTGGAGGTGTATGCTGAGGAGCTGGTGGAAGATTTCCTTCTCCAGGATTGCCACCATTCTGTAGCTCTTGCATATTGTTTAAATGTTTGTCAGACTGCATGTGTATACTGAGATTTCCTTTTGTGGTCGTCGAGTAATTACATACTTCACAACGGTAAGGTTTATATCCACATGTGTATGTTTCTCCTCGCGCTAGTCTAGGATGAGGTTGACCAGCTATGCAGTAAATACAACTTGTTTCAGCTTCTGGGTGCTTCTCTTTCATATGAATTTCTAGTGTTTCTTGATATTTATAATGCCAATTGCATTTTGGACATTTCAATGTTTTGCAGGAATTTCTGCTGTGCATACCAGCTAAGGGACCGCCTAATCTTCCAGAATTTAAAATCAATTCACACTTCGGGCAATCTGCACCAGAAGGTCGGCCACCAAGGTGATCTGGACAAACTCCTATCGTCGTCCCAGAAAGGAAAGCTGGAGGTGTTGCTTGGAATGGTGGAGAAGAATTTGGACTAATACGTGGTTGTACTGAAGCATTTATCGTATGAGGATGAGCAACAGATATAAGAGAATGTGGTTGTATCATTGATTCTGCAATGGATCGCGGTGGTCTCCATGCATTCGGACTGGGCCTTCTATCATCACACGAACCATTAGGTAACCCGGAATCGATATCAAGGCACATTGAGTCTGGCCTTTTATCCATAGAAGAACTTGATAGCTCTGACATATTAGCAGGGCTGTCTGATACCGGAGCACGTTGTGGCGCTGCCGTACCCACGGGTTCCAAAAATGAGACTAGAGGTTCTTTATCTTTCCCGACACATTGAATGATGGCTGAAGCGTTTTCTCTTGATAAAGCGTCTCTCTCTGAATCAAGTAATGACAAACTATGGTCTGATTGTGCGTGTGCTACAAAAGACTTTGCGTAACCAAAACTCAATTTACATATAAAACACATTAAAATCGGTTTCACTGGAACACTGACAGGACATTCAGCCAGTGGCGAAGGCGGCCTGGGTGTGTCCTTTCCCCCTCGAAAACTAAACACTCTATAGCTGTGCATCACTGGAGCATCAGGCCTCACCCGCGCTCTTTCAGCTGCTAATCTGCCGTATAGCGCTCCATACAACGAATTATTTCTCGAGACATAAAATGCGCTCGCAATTTGCGGAAAATCAAGTCTCTCAACGACGTTGCTGTTGCGACTGTCTACTATGCAGCCGGGTTCTATTTTAGGCAAGTCCGAAAGACTAGTCTCGCCTTCAGAGAGTTCGGAATCTTCGATGATGTAGGCAGAACCATCAGGGTTGTAGACGATCTTTCCATCAAAGCGTTCGACGTCAGAAGAGAGTGGTGGTGAGTCTCTTCGTGAGGTGAGGTCAACGGCGTCCGGGGCGGCAGGAGGCGAGGTGGGGGCAGGTGCAGACGAGGGAGCCGGTGTAGGAGCGGCGGGGGCCGCTGGAGCGTTGCGTGGCTCCTCCTCGGGGCTCATGGCGCCGTCGTCGTCGTCGGGCTCGAGCGCTGCTGAGCTCTGCGGGTCGTCGCGTTTGCGGCGCCGCTTGCGCTCCGGGGGCGGGCCGCTAGCGGGGCCGCCGGGCTGCAGCGGCGTAGGCATGGCGCCGGGCGTCAAGGGCCGGCATCACATGCTCTCCTGTAACAAACACAAACCTATATTAGTACTTTGCCAAATCAAGAAAAATAGGTGATAGTATAGACAAGGGTTAGGTATTGTGTGGTGAGTATGTCCTTCGTCTGTCTGTTATGTTACCTACCTAAGCAATTCTGAATCACATATTCCTGTTGAATGCCAACAATAATACCTATAGTACCATCGCTTATTTCTCACGGACCAGTTTCACCTAGTTAACTAAAGGTGATTGCTGAATAGCTTGCACTAACGGAAGTTAGGTGGGGCGATCGCTTATGTCACCCGTTTTGTTTTGTCGTCATACCCTTTGTGATTTCAGTATTGATTAAATTGGTAGTGAAGTACGAGTAGAGACGACTAAATTATTGATAGTACTAATATTACTATTTTATTAATTGTATTAGTAAAATAATACATAGTAGATGTCTGTTGCTTTTTTTTAGTTTTACTGTATTAACCACTTTTAATAATTATGTTTATAAGCAAAATATTATTTATATTACTTAAATTTTGTTTATCGCATTCTCATGGACTTCGTTACATATCAGACGATAAAATGAATTCCCACAGACGAAGTGTCTCATAATCTAAGTACACACAACTAGGTACTCAAATTAAAATATATAGTGAATAATCGTTGCTTATCTAACTGTTATTTGCGCAAACAACTGCAATCAATTTTTGGAAATGACAGCTGTCAGCGGTGTCAACACTGACACATTTACAATTAAGAAACCAACAAAGTTTGGACTTGACAAACATACTCAGTTGCTGCTCCTTAGTAAAAAGTCATTGAAATTTATAACCTTTATCGTTCGCAGTAAAGCCTATTTAAAAAATAACATGTCGTTGAAAAAAATGTGATGGAAAATTCGTTAAAAACGAGATTATGCCATCATCTCCGTTATCTAGTATGTTATCATTAAGGTATCAGAAATACAAGTGGTCACCAATATATAACGAGGACGCAAATAACACATTGTATTTAGTTGACAGATGAAATATATCACATGACAAGCCAATCAGATAAGCACTTGATTATTAGACTGAAGTTGGTAAAAATGTTTATAAAAACTTATCATATTAAAAACGTTGATCAATCAACATCTAATAAGATTTAGTATTCCAATTAGAACATACTTTCCTTAAAATATGAAAGAAAATTAATGTCACGAATTTTAGGAACAATATGACCAGTACTTAGTAAATAGTGTAACTCATTAGTCAGTCTTATTAACGGAATATTGTGAATAAACACCGCGTGATTGATACATTATCAGATTATTTAAGACATAGTCAATTCACCGGAATCCTCGCACAGGATGTAGACATAACGATAAATTAAAAAAGCAATATCTTCAGAAGACCTTGGATTTTTAATTGGACAAACAATTTGGTGCGACTGTGGAAGGCGCACCTATCAGCATGTTTACATATTAACGGTCGTGAAGTCCCTTGAAATTATGATAGATTATATCAAAACGACTCGATAGTGTCAATATTTAACGAGACTATGGCAGTTATTTTATGTGAATGAGGATCATTGTTCAACGTAAACCGATTCACCTATTTAATATCTGTAGTGTTACGACTGGGGTCGTATGTATCATCAAGAATCCTAATACTGGATTTATTTTATCTTTTACTTGTTTGGATTATTTTTATTATCTCTTTATTTATTGCGTTATTATTATAAAGTTTCAACTACTACCTAATTGTGAATATTTTTGACATAGTTGGAAAAAGAAGTACAGCAGAGAGAATAAATTTATTCCAATTATTTGCTACAAAAACGTATTATACGTACCTACTATAGATTGCAAATACTGGCCGACATCTACTTTATATTGAGTTTCTTGTACAAGAACTAGACAAAACAAAAACCATTTATTTATAATTATTAAACTCTGAAATATTGTCATTGCATTACAGAGAAATAAATGTCACTGCGTAAATGTACTTGATGGTACCATGCATATGACATAGTAAATAAGACCAATTATTGCGTATAATTATTGTGGTTCGTCTCTAAAGCAATTTGTAGATCATTTCGCTGTGCTAATGTGTATGGAAATTATGCAAAGAGCCGGTAATTACAGCCGAGGTGAACGTTCTGTAATGCTATAATTTGTTTCTAGCTATATTTTGACCTATAAGTAAAGTATATAATGCCTAAACATATTCGAAAAATAAATGTTTGATTGATATTATTAATAGATTCACTTATTGATTTCAAGCTAACGATAATGTACCTACCTATCATTTAATTGGTGTAACAAACAAAGCATTCAAAAAAGTAATTTAAACTAATAACACTTTGAAAGTAAATGTTTAGGTTGATTGGCGCGGAATCGTGTCATTATAAGAAACCTTGCGGACACTATCAAAGGTAAAAATGGGCTAGTAATTTCTGTTTTGCAAGTGCTGTCAGAAGTGGCACCGAATGGCATAAATGTTTAATACGATGGCACGTGCAGTGATTCCCACCATTACAATCAGTGTTGTCAATTTCCACCAATACCCTGATGGTCACTGTAGAACTAATTTCCGATAAAAGTACACACAAACAAACTTAATACGCAGTTACTTCCAGTGCAAATTATACGTGAATACGTATGAGTGTGTGAGCGTGAGAAAACTACGGCGGAAATTATGACTTGTGTGTGCACCGACACTGACGCAATTTGCGTGTTCATACTGAACGTTTGAGCACACAGACACATAATGGACACGCACACACACAACTTACCCGCATCAGAATACTCTCCTACAATAGTTATCAAGTCCGTCATAATGAAGACGTGCGCTTTTCAATTCATTAATGAGGCTCCCACAATGTTATTGATAGGATGATAGGAACGAATGAATACCGCTTTTGTCAATGTCCAATTTATGAACAGTAATCTGCATGATCACCGGCTAATCCAACTTGTTTATTTAAAGAGAAAGCTAATCAATAAGAATTTGAAAGGGGCAATACCAATGACGACAATGAATTCAATAGAAGTGAAATTAAGAATACTGTAACCCGCAAAGTACTACTTAAAATTTAACACTTATGTAGGTGTAACAATAATTTAGACGTTAGCTTTCTATAATCATGACAAAATTAAAATCCTGAAATAATTGTAGGTGACCATCGTTTTGTGCGAGTATTGAGGTTCTTATCTAGTTGATGATCAGTATAATACCGCAGAATCAATTGTAAAGTAAGAAACTATATCAATAAGAAACACCATTAAGCGTGAAACACCGACAAGCCGGTACGTAAAGCAAACAGCGAAACGCCAAGAGTGCGGGATGCGTCAATAACGAGAGACGCGGTAAACTACGTCCATATTAATAATCGCCGGTTATTACGGAGGCCCTCATTAACTCAGCGGCCTCTCGCCCCACGAAACCGCAGAACACTGCTAAATAATTATCCTCAGACTGCTTTCTTCACGAAAACATCGTAAAAGCGCATTAAACAACATCTACTAAGTCGGCGAGAGGAATTACAATAAATAAGGTATTAAGCCGGCGATGTCAGCTTCAAAACGAAAATGTCGAAAAGCGATTAATGGAAATAAAATTGAACGAAGTAGAAGGGAACGATTTACTTAATACATTGATAATAAGTACATGGAATGTATGTAAAATGTTGTACGTAATGGAGGTAGTCTCGTTAGACGTGGGAAAGTTGACGGCGATTCGGATTCCCTTGCTACATGGTAAGGATCTGGTAAGACAATGTCCACCGTTAGGGCTTAAGTTTAAGCCTTCATTAATGGTAATAGTTCTGAACCCGCCGATGGGAATGGCTCTTTTTGCAGTGCTGGTTGAAGTCGCTTTGCTGTAATGGCTATGTTCAACATGACTCAAAGCCTACCACTCAGGTAAGAGGGCAAAGAAGTTCAAAGATAAGTACCATTTGAATCGAAATTAGATACCATTAGTGGTCGGAACTAATAAGAATGCAGGTGTTGAGTTCTAATCAGATAAATGGGGATAAACTCAAAACACGATCTTGAATATAACATTTTGTATTTGAACATACACCTTACATTAAGTATATTATCATAAATATTGACATACCTACAAATTGTAGCCAGAGAATGTCATAATATAATTCTCTTCTCAGTGTCTGTTAATGAATTCTTACTAGATTGAGCTTGTCTCACAAAAACGACATCAGAAAGCAATAAATCTTTAATTCAACAACAAGTGGCAAGACAGTATATGGAGTATATGGAGAAAAAAGTACACTAATTACTTTTTAATAAACAGACAAACGACAAAGAAAGTTGTAATTAAAATGCCTCTCTAATTCAATTCTGAATGAAATGACAGAGCAAAATCTTATAGCCGGTTATTGAAGATGGTAAGTACATTCGTGTTTTGTAATTCTAGACTTTCGATTCAACGGAATATTTTTAAAGTTCTATTAATTACTATGGCTTGGTATTTTTTGACTTGGTTAATTCCATTAAAATGATGAAATTTTAAGGTAAAATAATAGAAACAACCCAAAAGATGCAAATTTGTGTTTAACTTAAATTGTTTATAACTTAAATTGTCTATATACCTGTGTCTAAGCTAAATTGACCAGCAACAGACGGATACTTAAATTAGTGTTTTTGTGCTTTTATGAAGAAATCTATTTTTGATTCCTAGAGGACACACATCGCGTGGTGCAGGTAACCTGGCAGGCGCCAATCGGCCCAGAACCTCTTAGGAACCTTCAATTTTCGCCTGTAATTATTGCGGACCCTTCGATACTTATTTCTATTTTTTCTTCGCTTAATTGTTGCAGCAGATGACTTTTTTGTCGAACCATCTAAAAGAGAGCGGAAAGGCATCAAACGTAGTTCGAATTTGGAAATAATTATACATAAATAGTCCCTTGAGCGGCCGATTAAGACAATTTCCGAGGCAAATTGCCGCAGACGAGTATAATAGCACACGCGCTCTCCGTCATAAATAAATCTGGATTACGTTTCTGTACGAGATTAAGATTGATTCGATCTCGATGCTTTCTGCTATTAATGTCTACTTCGGATAATGCCTTGATCGTGTTAAAATTTTAAAATCATTATTTCGTTTTTGTACATGTGAATTGTACGATAATTACTATGGACAAATTGCTCGTAGTCATTAAGAAGGCCAACGGCTGGATGCGATCGGCTTGTCGTAATTAATGATCGATACATGTGAAATAATTAATTAGCGGCTGGACTCGGATCGGGCGTCTGGCCCTCGGGGCTTAGTACAAAAAACAATGACGTGCGGTTTCGGCTGCGCCGGCGCCGCTGCCGCTGCGGCGACATCCGCCGCTCTGTATGTCTATAATTTGGGATACCTCGAATTAGCTTTAATCTTATTTCTCCGAGATGAGCGTGACGTCGACTCGTCCACGTGGAATGTGTCATTATCATTAATGATAATTTTAATGATCGTCAAGTTTTTATTTTTATAATTATTTAATGACTTACAATCACTTCGATTGCCTGGGGTGTCGTTACTGTTGCGTTAACTTGCGTTGTTCTTTGTCCGCAACGGGGCGACCGCAAATTGCTGGCTCATTTCTAACTTTACTTCTCTTTACCAATCAACCCTTTGAAACAAGCATGAAGAGTTCTAGACAATGTAAAAATGATATTTATTTTATTGTCGCAGTCTGCTCCACTGGCATATGTTACGCATATGTCAAATGTCAACGAACGGAATCTTGAAAATTCTTAGAGAGCGGAGTTGTGATTAGAGTTGTCACTCTGTAATTACCGGCGTCGAATCGTAATGTCGGAACAATTACCTGGAGAGCATTAAGACGCAAAGTTTCAATCTGTCGCGTAATGTGTCGACTCTTTAATGGTCGCGCGGGTGCGGGACGAGGAGGGCAAGTCGTTTTATGTTCACTGGCGACTGTAAAATTAGCTTACTTTAACTATTATTTAATGTCATTTTAGGATGGGAATGGGGTGAGCGTTACTTACGAACATAAACTGTGAGAATCTAAACCAAGCCGTTGACGGAATTTGAATAGATAATTGTTTAACGTCTCTGGTCCATTGTGGACTGTTAGCTAAATCACGGTAGATGGTGTTAAATTATTGTCTCATTGTTAGAGAAATTTTCGGGGAAACCATTCGCGGTCTAGTAGTTTAGTGCAAATTATATTTAAATTGAGTTGAACAAATATGTTCAAAGAGGTTGTATTGTCTTTTTCTTGGGCATTTCTCTTATCATTTCCTTAAGCTGCTCCAATACTTACCATACCATACTATACCATACCATGTCAGCCATATTACGCTGGCCCACACTCTTTAATCTCCTCTTTCTGGACTTGGACTTATGTTACCTAGATACTAGAGTAAGCTGAAACCGGCTTAATACTTGGTCTTCTGGTTTGTATATAGACTTTGCAACAATGTGTCTAAATGTTTTTATTCAACCAATTAGACTCTCCATACACGTAAATCTGTTTAAAATTATTATTAAGAAATAAAGATTTCACACCTACATATGCCACGTTTCGTCCTTAACGTTCCTTCGTCACCAAGAACCTCGAATCCTCCATACATGTCTATTCGCGATTCCTTCTACAGTACGAACGCATGTGGGATTACTGTCTGATTTTCTTGTCAATCATTGTATGCTTATACTTCAGTTAGTTGATAATAGACAAGCTGATTTTTCTTACTTTCTTGGTTCATACCGCTTGGTTCATATCGGAAACTATTGCTAGGATTGGCTGCAAAAGATATCTTATAGGAATAAAATCACCCTTGTGTTTGTTTAATGTGTATATATGTTTTCCTCAGCAGCCTTTGTTAACTTGCATACTTCGTGTTTCGATTTTTTTAAGTGGCAACACTTGAGGATGCATCCCAATATCGGATGAAAAATCAATAAATAATGAACGTTCTCACGATTTCCACGATGCAGGCTAAAATCGGTGTGAGAGCTCTAACTGGCCATCGGGATGCGTGTGCGCAATTAAAACGAAACCCACAATCAGCCGCCATGTTTGTACACGGCCAATGTTAATAGCCTTCTGTAATTACATACCAGTATCATGGCATCGTTGCTTCTTGGAAGGCTGATCGAATTAATAGAACCTATTTTGGATAAAGTATTGCATGATTAGATTTAAATAAATATATAGTTCACCTCATATTTGTCATGTTATTACTATTAGTACACGTACACTAAAGAAACTGATTTGGATATTTCTCATATGTATGCGGCAAATCCTACAAAGGTATAAAAAATGTGATAAGGCAAGCAATAACAATGCGCGACACACGAGACTTTCATATCACCACATTTCCATTTATTCTATTCGCGGAACTAGAGAGCCCAACCTCCCTGTCGTTATATCCGGGGAAAGAATATCTAAATTCAATTACAAAAAGGCTTCTCCACGAGGTGTGCTGTTGCACCCGCGCCTCCTCCGAAAAGGGTGTATAACAACTCAATTTCCCCATATTATTAAGACGGGGCACGAGGGTAGGATGGGGTGGCGTGGAGTCGAGCACAAAAAGAATGCTAATTTAAAATTCTTATTGCTGTGTTTGTATGCGCGCGCGCGTTATGTATCATTCCAACAACAAAGACGGAGGAGAGCCGACCGAGCGCGTAATTCCAATCTAATATTCAATTTAAATAGTATGGAGCTCAATACGCCAACTTTTACTCAACACACTAGTCGAATCCGTCTTAGAAACTAAAGGAACTAAATGCATAATGCAGTGACAAAATTGCAACTCACGCATATTTTGCTTTTATGGTTTTACATACATACATACGCCCACACTTTGCCAATTATATAGTTGTAGTGTGGGCGTATGGTTTTACGACCATATTAAATGTTTTCTTTTTACCGAAAGAAAATTATATGAAGTAAAAAGTACCTATTAGTTACAGTCGTATTTATATAAATAGGAAAATTACATTCATATTATTGATTTGCATTAAGTGTTGCTCAAGCTATGGATGATAAAAAATATTAATTTCCCATAACTGTTTTAATTCCTTTAATCAAATATAATTGCTTCATTCCCACGGTACAAAGAAAATAAATTTCACTAGTCACAATAAGCGCTTTCCACAGACATTTCGCGCTTAAACGGGGGCCAATAGTCGGCTAATGTTAGAATCGTGATGTATTAGCGAACGGGCCAAAGCTGGTCCCTTGCGGAACTACACCTTATTGCTCCTAATGTTCTAAACCCTGATATTATCGCGACTCTCCTAAATCTTAGGGGGCTGTTTCTTCTTTACACTTCATGCTTGTGAAGATTTTCTTACAGGACACCCTATGTGAAACAAAAATTCAATTCTGTTTGTTGAAAGCTCTTCACTTAAAAGGAAACATCGATTGTCATTATCATTATCATCTTCACTTAAAAGGAAGAGAAATATTAATATTTTTAAAGACTCTCAACTTTTTTATGTATGACTAGCTAAGTAGATACATAGTAGAATAGACTCAGTTCATAATTAAGAATGTCAGAACACAGTATGTCAATTTTCAAAAATATTGAACATTTCTCACTTTGGGTATCTGTTAGCTATATCAACACAGTTTGTAACTGGAAACATGATGTGTATGAAACAAGGACAAATTTTTGCATACCAAAACCACAAAACTTGGCAAGCTTTCTCAAGTGCTAAATGTTAAGTTCGTATTGTTTAAAATCGAAGCAGTAAAAGTCAAGGATAGTAAAATCAATTTCATGTCGTCACGATTTAGGAAGATGGGCGATAATGGATTAAAGGTTTGCATGTGCGGAATGTCTAGGAAATTACAAAATAAATCTGCCTTCAAAACAATAGCAAAGGTTTTTATACAAATATTTAGCTTTTTGCGTATAGGGATCCTACCAAGACCTAAGGAGCCCAAGCCAACCTCACCTGCAAGTAGTGCACCTGCCGATCAACGGCCCAGGCTCTGGCGGCCCGGTAAGCGGCAATAGGCTCGCCACCTATTACGTGGGACAAACTATATAATTGGCGAAGTGTGGGCGTATAATATGCCTCTGCCTACCCCTTCGGGAAAACAGGCGTGAATGTATGTATGTATTTAGCTTTTAGATCTTTTCAAAAATAATTCAATCATCAGACTTTAAGGAGACAAGCTTAATATTTAACTTCTTCTTTTGTATTCATTTCTGGTTAACAACATGTTAGTTTTTTGACAAAGTGCAATAAAAACCTGGACTACAGTTAAGTACAGTGTATGTATGTGGGCTTTATCGATCCACCACCATACATCGCGATGGGACATTAACTAAAAAGATATCATACCATTGATTATCACCAATTTCACTCAAGTTTTGTACCTACATATAGAAAATTTACATGGCTTAGAGTTTGCTGTTATGGGTTGCATAAGTAGGTAATAATTGTAAAATATTGTGTGCATGAACATAGCTATTGCCTTTACTCAGTGTGTATGAATTTACAAAAAATACCCCAATGTCGAGCATCCATAGTAGCTATGCTTGGCTAAAGGCTAGATAGCACTGCAGGTATGAGATTTCTGAGAATATGAAAAAAGAAAAAGTAGGTATATCCTTTAGATGCATGACTCGACTGAATAAAAAACTGTTTTATCGGAACAAAAATCAACCAGCTGTGTAAGTTAATTGAAAATATATTCAAACTTTGTATTTGCAGGATACTTTACTTGGTAATGCATCAAATATTGCCCTTATTAACACAAGTATGACGTGAAACAGGACTGCATGGGCATGCAAAAACTGGTTTGGATTTATTCCAGTCTCATAAAATGCACATCAAAGATCTATGGAGGTCCAATTACACAGTGGCGTAATGAACTATTGTCGCTGGTTGTCGCCTAGTGGTGAAGTATGATTTTTAGCGATTGTTACTGTGTGCAGAAAGCGTGCGCAGGCTGGCTGGCGTCTTTAATAATTTGCTGAACGGCGCATACACGCCTGTGCGCTTACCGGAACCCTTTATTGAAACGAGTTCTGAATAAAATGTTATGTGTAACAGAGAACATACTCGGATTTGCCAACCGTAAAGGTTATCAACGCACTCGCGCGCAGAAAGTATTAAGGAGTCACATTATTGTCGCTATAATTTACAGATAATGCATTTTAGTATATAAAAAGGTGTGAGAGTATCACCTGCTCGAAAAAATAAGTGTGTACTATCTGGGTCAATATAAACACTATTTTAAAGTTTATAACAATAATTATGTAAAGTAACAGATATGGTTGATTCCATAAATATTGTACTTTAGTATGTTTGCTTAAGGACACAGTGGGTTTGTGCAGGTAGAATCCTTTGCTATAGCACCAAGCGACCTGAACTTATAAGACTACTGCACGCACACACACGCGAGCCACGTGTTTGATGACCAAGGACGGTAAGCCCGCTCTTTACTCAAAGGTTATAAGTTCTAATCTTAGACAGGCGAAGACATTTGTTTTGGTTTGAGTGTATTTGAGAAACATATTTTTAGTACTTTCAAGCAAACAAATAACTAATCCTGTCTAGGAATCGAACACTTAACAGTTTGGTAAATTAATTTATTTCCAAAATCTGCATAAGTATAGGGCAAGAGGCCTTTAAGACTAAGTGAGCATTTTCTCCAAATTATTTATTATGTATGGAACAGATCGACTTCAACACATATTCTTCAACATACTACTGGCTGTTATTAAGCAATATCTGGCTTTTAATCCCTAACCAAAACTGTGGGTAGGGATTAGTTGCCATATATCGCTTATGAATATAACACACAAAACAATAAATTATAAAAACCTACAGTATCAAGATAAACCCGACATTGTCGTGTGATAAATGATCAGATTTAAATTTAAAAATGAAATCTTCGTCCCAGAGCAACCTGTAACGAACGCGACGAATCCCGTTTATAATTATAATTAATATTCTCACAGTATTAAAGTGGTCGACGGCAAAAAAGAGATTCGACGCGAGAATTAATAACAAACAAATGGGCTACCTGCGGTGTTTTTTGTTAGCCCCCACAGGTAAGGCAACGATGATGAAAGGAAATCATACGTGTCTGTCTTACATTTTAAACAATATTGTCTGATTTTGACACGCATGGGTTTTTTCGACTAAATCCGGAGTTCATTCATAGGAAGCAGACGGCAAAAACGCATACTCCGCTACTTGTCGGCAGATGGCGTTAAGTGCCCGAGGTGCTAAAGAAACAGTCTCCAAACCTGTTTTTGTGCACATCAAAATGTTAAATCAATAAAAATCTTCAACGTATCGAGTTTCTTCACCGTCATTCGTAATAAAAAATAATAAAATCTCAAAAGCCGAATTGGAAACCATTGGAAACGAGAAACCGACCATTTGGAATCCCGGACAAAGGAGAGGAACTCTTTAAACGCGATACCGTAATGACAAAACAGAAATATTATTTCGATTAAACGGTGTGACAGAGTCGGCTCGTTCCCAATATTAATGGGTGTGAAGGAGACAGGAAACAGTTAATAATAAAAATATTTTATTTGTATAATGGGGTAAAACACCCCCGCTGCGGGCTGTTTGGTTGGGACTGCATCCATCATCATTATATTAACTGATTTAACACTTTAGAACAGATTCCATTGACGGTTGGTGGTATATATTTTTGTTCTGGGGACCAAATATGCTTGAGTACTCAGCTCATTGTGAATTATTTATAAAATAAAAGAATACTAGTGATATATCATTCCACAACTTTCATTTCTAAGCTTGCAAGGCATTGATGATGTATGGAGTCGTCAAAGCTCTATTGCGAACAAGAACTGGACCCAAATGGCCATGCTGGGAAGCCTTCTGACCCGCTATGCTCTCGGTCCTTTTTGGTTTGATTCCGAGACCATTAATTACATTACATCCACGCAGCATCTGGACTGAATGACGCTTATCAATTCATCACGCGATTACACAGCCAACACTGCCCGAAACGCACTGACTATGACATTTCAATCCTTACAAATTATCGGTGTAACTTGTTCAACTAATCAAAACAAGAAAAAAACTAAATACGCTATTTTTGGAACCATTTGCTCTCCCTTCTGGTGCAACCACGACATATATGGACAGCGACCATATTAATTTATTACATAAGTAATTGGAAACGTTTTAGAATTGATTTTATTTTTCAACATTAATTGACATGTTCATGATTATAAATATTCAAGTAAACTAGCCTGTATTGAATGAACAAAATGCCGCATTATCAGTCGAACAGACCGATCAGGAAATGCAATTAAACGAAATGATGCATGTCGATATTAAAATAGGTATTGATATGCAAAGTTGTTGATTACAGATGCGGGTGGGGCCTGCCCGTCCCATGCTCTGTTTGTTCACAAATTTTTGTTCGCTAATCAATAATGACCCCAAATCCAATTACTATTCAAGAGTAACAATGACGTTTGCCTACAATAGGCAGCTCGTCTCTTGTTTATTTTACTACCGATTGTGATTACGACAATGTCCTACATTCGACTTCGATCACAGGTTACAATTTCAGCTCAGCATTGCCGCTTATTAGTAACTGTATTGAGTTTAATTACCTTGAGCATAATATTAAGAACAACTAACATTGAAGCTGAGGCTTGTTCGCAATATTGATGTCATAGAATTAAAATCAGGGCATGCATGAGAAGGGCGCACGCGCGCACCGCGCCCGGATCTAACCCAGCAATTATCGTTAGCGATAAAAGTTCACGATAAAGCTCATTCCGCTAATTACTCCCTAAAGCTAAATGAAAGGCCGACTACGTTTTTGCCATCGACATAATTTAATAACCATATTAACCGGGCTGATGCCATAGATAGCCAGGAGCCTCGGGCAATCCTCGCTAATACCTTTATAATGTTGAAACTCAATAAAATTCCACAGAAAATTCAGAATCGCAGTCACATTGCGGGGTCAAAGGGGAATGACCACGACCCAGCTAATGAATCTTAGATGTCTCCAACTGGAATCACAGTTGTTCAGATCACATTCGCATTACAATCAATTTAAAAGCCTCGCTGCATATCAGCGCTATGATATTGCGTTGGGAGTTGCCGTCGCGTGTGGCAATGTCGCTCCGAGTTGCAATTCAATGAACGCTGAAAATATTTGCTTGTTCAGGCTAACTTCATTACTGCTCATATCTAATCAAATCAGCTCTATATAGTCGAGCGCGTAGTTCATGCAATCGGCTTCGTACCAAGGCAGAAGCAATGTGACCTTGCAAGGAATGGATCTCATTAGCATCTCGTAGCTTTAATTAGGGAGACACGATGCGGTCGCCCACGTCAACACGTGTGGCCAATCAAATTAGAGCTAGAGCAGACAATGCGACCGAGTCGAGCGTACGACCCCACGACAAAGCGTTTTCTCGCAATCTTCGATCACCGGTTTAAGGGAGTCCCGTCTCACACGTTTTATCTCCGATTGTCCGCACTTAACGTGCACTTTACGCCGAGTGGCCCCTCCAGAGAAAATTGAAAGCGATCGCTTTCGCCGGTATCTTATCTGTAGCGTTAGACTAATTAATCGATGTAACGCGACGAGCTCGTCGTTAGAGGTAAATAATGTTCTTATTGAGTGGACCGGGGTGATTTATCGTTGTGTGTAGACAAAAGTATCGCGGGCGGAGCAGAGCGAGCACAATGCAGAGGAATGTCGCCGCGGTGTGGTGTGCTCGTGCGACTCGTGAATGTGGATTATTAATAACCCGGGCGGGGCGGCACGACGCGCGCGGCGCGACGCGATGCGCCCGCGCACTCCCGCCCGACCACTCACTTCGCCTCGAGCGCCTCGCTTCCACCTGTACTGCGAGATACCACTGCACTGGCAAGTCTTCATTTATTCACGGCATCTTTTAATGACTGCTATCCCAATCTGCCCGAAACGAAATTCCGCGATATTCACGGATCAATCACCAATACGAAAATCTCGAATAAAATTCACCAAATTATTATTTGGCTGGTACACCCCGCATCATAATCTCCCCTACGTGTTATTCCCGCGTCTCCTCCAACAATGCATAACAATGGACACGGCGAGGATTATAACAAATTCCCCAAATTGTGTGGGTTCATACTCGCTGCCAACAATAAGACAAAATACTGGATAACGTCACATGTGTGTACAGTTTACCGCATTTGGAACTAATTGGTATATTTCATAATGTTGCAATAATTTGATGTAACATCTGCCATAACCGTCAATAAGATTAAAAGTAAATAGATGATGAATTTTCCATACAATTTCATGCAACAATGGTTTGGAATTATATATTGCCTAATAGGTAACATGACAGTCGTTTTCACCTAAATTAATAGAAAAATACTTAGATAGCGATTTAACAAAAAATAAGGGCATTGATCGCAAGCAGTAGCTCGTATAAGATACTTTGTAATAAATGAAAGTGGAAAGGGCAAAGAGCTTCTTACGGCGCGTCAAACGGAAAATGCACTATGAAATTAGTTTTCACGTTTTGTTGATACCGAAGTGGATAAATGGAAACATTTTTTGTGGCCCCGAGTGGGCCCTGTGCCGACCACGTCACGTCCCGTAAGTACTTTGCAACATCGGAATTAAATCGTCACACAATAACTAATGCCCGTGCTATAGAAATAGAATGTCATAAAACTGTAACTTTGTTAGGTACATGCAAAGTTATTTTACGATGCAATCTATACCATTTTTTAACCACTACGATTTAATTTGTTAACATAGACAAAGTATAGTAATGATTTAGTTTATAAGTAAGTGATTTATATTTCTTAAAGTTGTAACATTGCAGTATTTCACTAAATCCTGCATTATTATAAGTTACAAAATAAAAAATCTAAATTTTAAGTGCAATCATTTGTCTACTTACTTTTGTTAGTTGGATTATTTATTTTCTGTTTCACTTTATTTAAGATATTTTTTTAATGTGATCAAATCACGATTCACTTTTTGCCTGTCCACTTACATAGTGGATGTCGTGAGTGACTCGATTCGTTACCGAAACATAATTAGTTTTACCGTTACTGGTTACTTTAAATTTTCAATGGGTGGGTATATTGATTGCTGTCCAACAATGAGGAGCGTGACAAGTCGATTGTTTATTTTCCCAATTTTTAACGGATACGGGCAAATGTATCTGAAGTACGGGTTTACCATTAGAATTTTTTGATGTTGCGACATAAACGTTAAGTAATTTGGCGGACTAATCGAAAACACAAGCGGTGAATATTGGAGCATTTAAAAAATCCAAATTTGCGTCATTAACATCTACCGGCGCTAATTGCTCGTTGACAAAAAACCTCCGTTTCGTGTAACACTTATTAAGAAACGCGCCTCTTTCTCAAAATTTAATTATCAACATTAGGTTGACACCAAAAGCGGTACGTCCAAGAAATTAGGCAGGCGACTGACGGTTGTTTGCGAAACTATTCAACAGACCTCCACAATTTCGTTTCAATTTGTAGAAAGTTGATAATTGCTAGTTCCAATACCAGCAGCGCCGAATTCAAATTTGAGCCGAAAGTGCTTAATGACTTTTCTGACGAAATCAACACTTATAATATCCCCTTAAATCATTTAGTTGACAGATATACTCAAATACAAGTGATGAACTTCAATATTGTTCAGTATACGGCCACGTCCTCCAAATTCAAAAGGGAACAATACAACAAAATCCTTTTACTATGACATCATTTTTCTCTTCTATCTTTTTGACAGTTTATATTGAACGACTTTAAAGTCGAACATTTAGTATCACTGTTAAGTATTTGAGAAAATAATATCATTATTATGTACGACTGTGTTCGTGACGTTTGAACAACATGATGAAACCGTTAAAACCTAAAAAATAAATTAACATGAATGCTCAAAGACAAATAATAAATTCAATTCTCATGTCAGCAACCACGTAAAGACTGTCAAATTATAGCAACATCTATTTGAAGACGTACCACTCCGTGATTGTTGTATTAACACTCCGTCGACCAATCGCATCGCCCTGGAAACTATACCCATCTTCATAAAACACGTCGAACATTTAACAGACGAACGCTAATTTAAGTTTTACACTGTAAATGTAAGGTTGAAACTGGCTTGAAAGATTGGCATTAGACGACAGCCAGTTAATAAGTCGAATAGCTTTTACCAGGTGTCCGATAAATGGAAAACTACTAATTAAAGTACTTAACTTTGCAGAAATTTAAATTGAAGATTGTGCACTTGCACATGAAGAGTTTAATTAACCTGACTGTAGACGCAACCAGCGGATTGTTTTCTTTTCATTAGCCTCTTAAAAGGATTGCGATTGATTCGCTGTTTAGCAATAACTTAAATTCCCTATTTGGGATACATATTAGAGGAGTTAATCCAAGTAAACATCAAAGAGACGTATGATTAGCGGATCACTTGAACATATTGTACTTACATAAGTGGATACTAATGGTATTAGAGGCTAGCAAGATATAAATAATTGTGATGTTCGTTTTAGCACTTCTTTGTAAACACTGCACAATGTATCTATAATAGAAAAGCTACTCTTGTTAATGGATCTTTGTTGAAAGGGGTCTGATGTCGCTAACTTTAAGATTATAGACCCAATGATTACATGACTTTTAAACTTTTTATTGAAGCATTAGAAATGACCCTAATGAATGTTGGGACAAAAGAATTATTTACGCTACCTGAGACAGTTCCGAATGTACACTGTTACTTAAAAGAAGATGTAGAAATGTGGGTAATGATGTAAAGTGAATGGACAACAGGGTAATTACAGCGTGCGACGTACTCTTTGGTGCGTATCGCTATGATGCGAGTGCGATGCTAATTGTCAAACTTGTTGGAACAACACGGCAATTTGGTACATAGTCTGACAACTTTCAGACATTTACCGTATTTTGTGTAACATAATTGAGACACATTCCGTTTTATTGTATCTCTTTAACGGCAAAACTTCTTAGACAATAGGATCTAGTTTAAGGTAGCTCTATATTTTAATAAAGATGAATATATTTTGAGAATCATTAAAATTCCTTGCATCGTATAATTACATATGACACATTCTAACATTAAGACACCCACACACGATCTATGTTGTGGCTTTAAACTTGTATAATTTGTGTTAAGGCTATAATATATGATACTTTAGGGATCCCTAGCGCTCCACGATCCGTACATTCGATCGTTAATAAAATTATCAAAATCTAAACTGGTTTTATGAGTATAGCTCGTGCGTCTGTTCGAGCTTCGAGCTCGTGTTTCGGTTAGGCTCTCGTGCTGCTTATGAATGGAAATGGATTTTGGTATTTTAAGTGTTTATAAAAGTCGTAAATAAAATATCGCCGCGTGATACTTCCGTCGTTCGAATATTAACTTGACCAGCGCCGACGTATCTCGCTACTGGATTTAAATTTGCGTCTAGAGAATCGTTTAGAAAGCTATCTGTTATTCTAATAATTAAGTATTCAAAAGAAGGAAGGAGACTATTATATTATTTACAAGTTTGTTGGTATGAATTCATCAATTTATAAAGGAGTCAGCTTTATAATAAGGTAAATAGTTTTTGCGATAGTAAAATAGGTTTGGTCGGTAGCACAGTTGTGACTTGCGTCACACCGTGATTCAGCCTCGAGACCGCTCCGGTACAGCCGGGGCCGACGGCGAAGCTGTAATTATTCCGAGCACACGTGGACATGCTTTATGACTGCGCATGGACTGCCTTTTAAACGTACACCTTTTTGTTTTATAGGTTAACGACTCTATGTCTATTAATCGAGCCTAAAATAAACGACATTAAAGTCAATAGGATAGCTTAAGTACATTCTCGTTAATGTTACAACAATTATTTGAAAACGTATTGCAACTTTTATATAAACATACGAGCGAACACGGATGATAACAACGGCTATAGTGAATCATTTGCCAAAATTGTGAGATCAAAACCTTTGCCGGTCGATGCATAAGATTTTGTGGAATCATTTGATTGAGAGCAACCCATGATCATCAGCAATGGGTAAATAAATCTCAACGATACACCTACATCAATTTCAAACATTAAATAAGTTGTAACCTTGTTATTAAAGACTGACAATTCGGATAAGTCACGATCTTGAAATATCATATGCTATTTGTTTAGTTTAAATCTAAAATATAAATATCAGTCAGCTTAAATGCAAAATTAATATTGTAGTTTATATTGGTCTCGTATATTCGGACACCAAAATCTTGGGCCGTAGATAATGATTGCGATTCGGACGTAAAACCGGTAGCCGGTAAACATAGCCTTAGCGATCTCACACAAGACCACAAGATTTGTATAATGTTTACAAAATTTCCTCGACGACATTAGCAACTGGATGAGTCAACTTCACCAGGAATTTAAGAAGTTCACTTCAAAATGTGCGATTGGCAGATGATATGATGGATGAGACTGGAATATAAACGAAGTAGAAATATCAGTAGGCAGCTTATTACAATACCCCAGTCACAGTTGTTCCATCCAAATAGCAATAGTTAACATTCCTTGGAGCGTTAATGTTATTGAAAACAAATAAAAATCAATTCAAACAGTAGGTGTTCTCAAATTAAAATCATAGATGTTCACATGTCTCTAAAGGAAGAGAACAGATCAACAACTCTATCGCGTTCTCATAAGGTTTGTAGTTGAATTGTTACATGACAGCTAAGCAGCATCATGTAATCAAAAACGACCCAAACTTTTTTGCACTCTCAATCTTAGACATAAGGTGCGTAGTCGCGTGTTAGTGGTCATACATCAAAATAAACTTTTACACAGTCATGAGTTTCGACAAATGGGTCCGCTTGCAGTGATAATGACAGCGTAGTGGTGTAAAACCGGTAGGAAGGTCCATCTCACACCGTTACTTGGCAGTTTCTGCTTATAAACGATGCGGTAACAGCGATTTCAATCGAAAAGACTTTTAATTAATTTTCTAGTAGATTATCGAGGCGTTATTGTATGTAATGGCTACTTGTTCAGTTATATGTACTATCTGTTTTGGTTTGAAAGCAATGTTAGATAGCATTTATAAATTACGTTTTACGTTTAAGGCGCAATTTGTTAAGTCAGTGGAATAAATGATTTTATGACGGTTCAAAATTAGGTTGATTTATTGTTGCGAAGGCTATTCCCAGGCTTTCATCTTATCCAGTTCAAGTGATTGAACTTTAAATATTAATAACTATCTAAAAGATTAACTGAGTATCTATCAAATCATATTAACACATTATTACAAACTAAGTACACATTTACATTACATGATTTGAATTTGCGTAGGTGTACGCGAAATGTGTTCTATTAAATTATTACTTCACTAAACTCTAAGTCACGTTACAGATAG
This sequence comes from Musotima nitidalis, assembly GCA_949126915.1. Lineage (NCBI taxonomy): Eukaryota > Metazoa > Arthropoda > Insecta > Lepidoptera > Crambidae > Musotima > Musotima nitidalis. The sequence goes on from OX421429.1 coordinate 7,712,569, forward strand.
ATAAATTAGATAAAGTGATTACGGATTAAGATACCGCTGGTTAGAAACTACTAATTAATAACCACCCAAAGTCGCCTTGAACTTTGCCGTACCGTGAACTAGACAATAGATCTTGTTATAAAATATCTTCACTTACACAAATGGACGAACAATCAAGACGACTAATAAACCGGCGTATCTCAGTAATTAATCGTAACGTTTGATTGATTAAACACATTAAAAACGAGCACGATTCCTATTTGAATATGAATTCTATTAAAGCGAGTGACATAATACAATTTTAATCTGAGTTATTGCACAAAAGATATGAGACATTTTGGTTTTGGAAACAATATGAGAGCTTCATACATTATGCATGGCTGTTAGTCTAATGGAAAAGTTATTGGAAATTTATGTTAAACTAATAACAATAGTTTAATTGTCAAATAAAGGTTAACAATATAAAATTTTTGAGTCCAATATAATTTATGGTTACTAGATACAAATGATAAAATATATCATCTTAAACGGTAAAAACAAATATTATTATAATATCTACAATTACGATTGCGTCAATTCTTGGTAACCATTGAATAAGTTCAACCTTTTTATAATATTATTACGATCTGTAATAGCTTCTTAGGGATGTCAAGCATGGCTTATAACGTAGAGGCGAGGAGGTACTTAATGTTTTAAGTGCAAAAATGACAGTGCTTAATGAGTGATCTTAAAGTCACCGTAGCTACCTCGAGCAGTACATGAAAGTGGGTAAATGAATTCCCACTTGACAATATTTGTCAAGGTAACAAGGTAAACGAGGATATTTATCGACATGAGGTTGTCGAGTGGGCAACCCTTTACGCTCTCGCACCCGCGCACGCCACAGTTGACAAACACGCGCTAGTGATGCGTAACGCAAACTCCGATGTCGATATTTACCAAGCGACAGCAAACATCACTCGATATTTGTCCAACTCGCAAGCTAATGGCGCTGCCCGTGTTTACCCTTCTTAGATTCACACGAACGCTACTGTAATTAAACGAAATGACACCAAACCGAGAAAGTTAAGAGACTTATACAAATAAAACGCGAACATCTCCAAGAGTAGCACGACTGGTATTAACATTATATGAATAAAAAAATAATGAGGTTCAAAAAGCAAAGAAAAGGAACGTAAAGCCATAACTTCATTTTGAATTCCGTTCGGTATGTTCCCGTCTCACTCTAAACGCGCCCAGCAGGGGGCGCCATCGTTCTCACCTCACGACGCGAATGGTAGCCGGTCTTTAATAAGTATCGATAAAATATGTCGATAAAATATGAATATAATATGTATAAATATTTTTAATACTTATATCCTTATTAACTACTAAAACGCATTCCTTCTACTCGAATAGGTATGCGTCTTAATTTTTATTATTGGTTTCAAACACTTTTTTTTCAATATTGTGTTTAATGTCGGTTTTATTTAAATAAAGATTCTTCGATTGACATAAAAATATCTTAATAATTTCATCACTAAAACATTAAGTATTTTATTTTATAATATTTTATAAAATAACCGAATTTTTTTGGTACATTACGTGGCTTATTTGACTACATACGAATTCAAAAAACGTATCTAGAAACAAGTTTTGAAATTCAATTTGTATTTAGAAAACGTTCCTCGATTAATTGCGTACAAAGTGTCAAAGGGACAGCACTAATTAATCTCACCGTGGTGTCCCACATTAATTAAGCTGGTTTAGGTTGTCAATTAATGAAATTTGATTCTAATGTAAATCCAAATAGGGTGTACAATAACCCTTGCTTGCATGTTGATCGTGCAGGCAATGAGATATCGTGAATGCTATCCAAGTGTGAGGTCCATATTTCGAAATTTATATTTTTATCTTTTTCAATGTTTATTTTTAGTCATGATCATGTCATGAGAGAACTCATGAAAATAAAATGTCATCCCACAACAATGAAGTTGGAGGACGCAATTAATAAAAAGCGTAGTTTTACACGATATGATCTGCAGTTAACTTGAACCTTCCGTGAGACTCGGAATTATGTTTTTGTCATCGTCAAAATTACGTAACGCATAAATATGACCGAAAACAAAATCGTTGGAAGAGCGTTAGTAAATTATGAACGGAATGACGGGCGTAAGGTTTAATGTGGATACGACGAGTGACAGAAACAGGCTTTTCTTCTATACTAGAAGTAAGCTTTAAGCATTTAAATAGGTTTCGTTCTGTGCATTTATGAAATTACAGTACCAATATTATAAATCAGAAAGTTAGGTACTAGTAATGATTATAGATTTAATTAAATAAATGTTGTAAGTTTTGAAAATAAAATGTAAATAATTTTTAATTCAATAACAATTATAAAGTGCAGCACAGAACTGTCATCGGTAAGGAGTATTGTACGTCGGTTGTCGCTGTCTTACCACTTTTGCCTAATCCATTGAACCTTTTTTAATGAATGGAGATTGATTAGATTTTTGAGAAGGCCCTTGGGCGCTATTATATCTAAAATCACACCAGAAAAGAAATTTACAGCAGCTAAAGTTAAACTAAACTAAACTAAACTTAGTTTTAGTAAACAGAAAAACATTTACACTATATACTTAAGCTCAACTAAAATCATCAGCTTATCTACATTTTACCAACAGCAATCAAAACGTGATTGTCGCACTCTTCAAAAAAGGGACTTAATTGTGTTGAGCGAGTGTTGATGATATAAATAGTAATTACGGTGCCATCCTGGGGTTATTAAAGTGCACTTAACTCAGCCGTTTGACATAGACACGCATAATTTGGACATGGACACATCCTGGATTTACCTGGCTGCAGTGCAATAAAGTGGATGTTTAGCTTACAAATTATACTCGAAAATATTACTTCCTAACGAAACTACGTTACAGAGGGCTGTAAACATAGACTGGGTGTCTTGGTTATGTAAGATGTCTATATTTTCAGGCAACTACGCTACTGACTAATAAAATTAGCCGGTAAATGTTTCTTACAGAAATCGATCTCAGTATATAAAGCGAACGATGCGTCTAGACAGATTTTGCTAGCATTCATAGGCAATGTGAACTTATTATTAGGTTTCGGAATGGAGGAGGCAGGTATGGGGCATTCTGCTGTTAAGATATTTCTGCTTTCAGCTGCCCAACTGGACCACCGCAATTTAGTGAAAATCGGGACCAACAGCTTAACGGGCCTTCTGAAGTAAACAAGTGATCACCTGATGACCTGGTGATGATGAGAATAAGTGACCTCTTTGATAGCTGCTCCAATTCGATCATCGATTGTGGAACTCCAACAGAACTGACTCCTTAATTAACGCAAATTTAAGCTACTACTAACATTCTTACTCTATGGAATGTAGAACCGTTTTCTGAAGAGGTATTTAATAACTGACCCTAGCGAGTTTACATCGAAAGTAGTCGTAAACCTTCCTTTTGAATTGTAGAAACATACCTAAACTGCTGTTAATTTAATCTGTAAGCACAAAGCGCTTTATAACATCACGCATTTTATTACTTAGGTACGCTAGCACACTTTTGGTTTTTAGTATCATATTTTAATGCGCAGCGTATTTACATCAAACTTTTATTAAGAGGCCATTAAAGCCAGTACCACACCTGTCTCTACAAGGAGCATTTAAGGCGGGATGCTCACTAAAATAATTATCGTGGGCATCTTTTGCAGCAGTCGACGCCCGGGGGTGCTATTGTTTTAAGATATTTTTTATTGCTTTTGGCAACCCTGAACAATGGTCCGGTTTGGGAGGGTAAGCCTGCGTTCAGATTTCGCCCGTGGCTTTAAGAGGACAGGACGTTTGAGCATCTAACCTTTTTTGTTTTTAATAACTTTTAAGCTTCCTTTTTTAAATTAAAGCTCTTAACTTTATTTCTTTATTTAAAAGAGTTTTCATTACAAAAAATCTCCTATTTATAATATTATTTATAACTTAAAGCTAAGCAAATAATGAGGACATTTAATTCTTTATTATATTAATTTATGGCACAAGAAGCCATTTAATTAGCAAATTTTAATGATGGACCTTTATACCTAACTAACTTTATCAACGAATAAATATCTGAAAATTTTATTACTTTAAGATATTAACAAAATTAAATTTTACACTTTGATACGGGTAATTAGGGCTATTAAAACGAAGGATATTAAAATATAATTAAACCATAAACAAAGATAAACAACAAAACAAGCCGCTAATCTAAGTTTTACAATTAGTCGAAATTACTTGGTGGCTATAAGGTTTTAATTGGGGCTATTTTTAATTATCAGTGGAATTGGAAAAAAACTGTAACATGTTTTGTAGCTTGTGTCAATAAAATGATAAATAAAAGTGTTTTTTTATTTTAATATATAATTACCTATAATTAGATATTTACATATTGATTATTATTTTGGTATGGGGTCACAACTTCTAGATCGTATTTTGATGAGTTCTAATGTTTTACAACGTTATTTTTAAAACTGTAGTTCTTTGCAAATTGGAAGCAAGCTATAATTTTATTTTAGTTTTACCCCTTTAACCCCTTGATTGATATAGAAGAGTTACATTTAAAAAAAAGTATATAAGTATCTTTTTCGATTAAATAAAGGTGGGGTTTAGTTACATCTGTATCCAATTTTTCATAACATCATACTACGAGTATTATACATAACGAAAATAACTTCATAAAATATTAAACCATAGGTTTAATAAAAAGTTGAATGAATGTGACATTTATCAAAATATCTTCACAACTCGCAACTATATGAAAAACCAAATCATGTGAAATGAAGCATAGTTACATACTCTATATACTAACAAAAAAAAAATGATAAAGAAAAACTTGCATTCTGAAAGCTACGAATGGCAGCCAGAATGAATGGCACATCATAGTTATTTCTGATCGTCGACAATGAGAGGAGCGTTCGTAACGAGCCTTACAAATGTCCACCACAGCTTCAAGAAACACAAAACTTAATTAAACTGACACTGCGCATGCATAATGAAATGATTCACGCACTCACAGATACGGCCAGTGCACACTAATGCACATAGTCGAATGAGAGTTCATTAAATGCTAGTATTGTTGCGGATCCATTTGACTCCTACAGTCCTTTTATTGAACTTGGAACGATTTTTAAATTGGTATGAGAAAGTGCAAAGAACTTGTTGTCAGTTGAATTTGTGAAATATTCAGTAATAATAACAAATATGTTCGGACATAGCGCTATCTAGGCTCAAGATACTCGGACCTTGTACTTTTAATAGACAAGGGACTTATTTTTATACAAATAGCCAACTTTCCAAGTTTACGCTACCGACATTGTTTGGGGAACTGAAATCACAAACTAAGAAAACTAATAACCCCAATGTAGGTAAACTTCGGTGTCATCATGACGATGAAAGATCTGTATGAGATATGTAGTAAGTAAAATTACTTGTTCGGGGTCCTTAGTTTAGGTTGTAAGTAAAATTATTGAACTAGCTAGAGGACAAAACTTGGCTTTTTCTAGCCCTATTCAAATCTAACCTCATCACGTTAATAGGAGCTGTATTGAGTCAAATTTAATTACTTTGTGCAGTCGCTGTGATTATAATATCGTCTTTAACTTTGATTGAACTAAAAATTATCATATAATTGATAAGAATTTATAAGATGCGTGAGGAACATAAGTAATTACCTAAATTTCATGTCTAATTGTTATGTACTGCATCTACCTAGGTACTGTGTTTGTGATATCGTCCATATTAATAAGACAAAGGGGACTTAGTAATATTATAAATAATTTATAACGATTGATAAAGTAACAGAAAGACGTGAGTAAAATCAAGTAAAGAAAAATATCAAGATTGAGCATATTGAATATTATTTGAATGCCTTGATCTATAGATAATATTATAAGATACTTAAATGAAAATGAGTAAATTAAAACTCAATAATTCAGTTTATTGAGTCTCATTTTGGTATAATAATGTGTCTATCTGATGATCTCTATCTAGAATAGATACACTACAAAAAATATATATTACGTAGAAATTAATTGTGCTAATAATTGGGAGCGTACATCTGCTGTGTAGCTAATATTTCAGTTAATTACAAAACAAAAACAAAAAATAAGATACTTTAAACACATTATAAAAATTAATGGAACAAACAACAATTTAAAATTGTTGTACTAGTTGTTGTTAGTACAGTGTATACACCACCTTAGACATTTGCAAATGCCATGCAAAAAATAAAGTTACGGCCCCGATACGATAAAGGCTTTTCTTGGGTAGCTTTATGGACGAAGGAAAAGTTTCATTGTCTGGAGTTTAATTAACGGATTATATTAGCTAGATAAGCTCGAGGTCTTTTCACTCGAGACATTTTCACATAATAGGAACGCTCAAGGTTGGACTTAAAGTAGCGTTAAAAATAATTTTCATCTTTTTATATTAATAGTGGTAATACCACGAACTGGAGTTAAGTAATTGGGGATAGATGAATTTAACAAAATCTTTATAATATAGTACATTTGAAGATACTGTTCTATGCCATGTAGTACTGGCCTAGAATAGTGCCACCCTCTCTCGTAAGAGTCCACGAAAAGAAAACCTAGCGGATGATGAGCAGCGCCGTCATCCTGTGTACTGGCTTGAACTGCTATCACCAACCCGCCTGCCCAGCGTGGTGATTATGGAATTACCCCCAATAGAATGTAATCTATTTGGGAGGCCGATGTCCAGCAGTGGACTTTATAAGGCTGATATGATGATAATGACACTTGAAGGAAGTAAAGTTTCATTGTCTGGAGTTTAATTAACGGATTATATTAGCCAGATAAGCTTGGGGTTCCACTCGAGATAACGTAATAAGAAATCTCAGGGTTGGACTTCATAATTTTCATTATAATATGAACTGAACTAACTGGGAGCAGATGCATTTGTAAAAGGTAGTATACACAGGTACACTTAACGATGACCTTGTTGCCCTTCACAATATTTTGGTGAACTTTACTAGATTTTACGTTCATGCATTGTCTAATACCCATAGCACAAGCTCTTCTTTGGTTTGGAGTTAGAAGCGCTGTGTAAGATATCCAAGATTTTTTTAATGTGCTACGTTATGATGACTAAATCTTCCTGATGGCAAGCAGTCGATGCAGTCCAAAAAAATGAAGGCGCGTCATACCGTGGAATACGCACGGTATAATGCAGTATAGTACACATGACTTCCTGCTAAAATACCTTTTCACGCCCCGCTTAAAAGACCCGGGATTATAGGAACTAAGATACACATGAGCCGGCAGTTAATTCCAGAGCTAAATGGTCTTACACAAAAACGACTTACCAAATTTCGTGGTTCGTGTAAATATTTCTTTACTTGTTGATATTATATAGATTACTTAAAATAACGTAAAAGTGATCTGACTTCCTTACGCCCACGTAGCCAATAACCTTTTATCGTATGAGTGACCATAGATTATTTAATAGCAAACATTAAAGATAACGGTTTGGACAGAATTATCGATAATCGCTAATTATTCAAAGATAACGTGTTTTATTAGCGCATTGGAGTGGCTTGACAATAAATGTCTACTCAAGCTGGTGTATTCTCGTTATTAAGTTTTAATAAATAAATTTATAATACATATTAGTTTTTAGAGGTATTTTTATAAGTAAGTAATGTTTAAGATACTATTAAATATGAAAATATTTGTTTTATGTATGTGGTACACACATTTAATTTTAAAGCAATATTTTTGTACTTTTCATGACACATTTGGTTAAATTAGATATACTAGATTCTGGAGAGTTTTGCTCGCGTTTGGGTTTTCTATATTTTATCTACTCATGGGTGGAATTTCCAAAAACACGTAACCAAAATACTAAAAAGTTTCATGTTTCCTGATTTAATAGATGCCTAACCATTTTTCATTAGTATTTCTGCACATTAACAAGACGAATTTCCAAGAATATTTTTCTAATGGAGGTTTGCTTTATAGAAGACCATTGACTTCATATCATACGTCTAGCTTTAATAGATTACCTTGACTTCGGAGACTTAACGTGAGCCTCGGAAAGCACGTTAAACCGTTGGTCCCGGCTGTCATGAACCTCTATAGCAGTCGTTTTTGGGAAACAATAGAATGATGTTTCCCTCTGGATTGCGGAGGACAGACGGCAGTCGCTCCACGTAATAACTGAAATTCAGTAAAATCTGGTGGAACCATTGAGCAGACCCTGGGCCCTCAGCTTAAGTATACGGCAACCGGGATAATGCAAGGACATGATGATGACTAAAATAGAAGAAAATAATATAATAGCATTAATTATTGAATAACCCCAAAAGTGAGAATGTCGGAAACGACAATACGTTCATTATCAGTAGATAACTGGGCAATATAGCGGCTGATTATTAGTTGTAAACACAGCGATATTATCAGTATGTTTGATATTTTTAGTTCAAATAATTAAAAAAAAACTTACATACAATCTCGTCTTTTTCCCCAAAGGGGTATGTAGAGGCATATTAAACGCCCACACTTCGCCAGTTATAATGTTGGTCCCACGTAATAGGCCGCTTATCGGGAACATTTGCGATTGCCAGAACCTCGTCCGTTGATCGGCAGTTGCACCACTTGCAGGTGAGGTTAGCAAGGGGTTTTAAGATCTTGGTAGATACATATACACCCAAAACCAAAGATCCCTGTATACCAAAGAAGAACCTAAAGAACTTTTTCATGTCGGGTTGCGTTTTTTTTTAGTTAAAACTATGATATCATCTACGAGTAATTAGAGTAGTTGAATAAAAATACTATTAATCGGTATAATTTAGTTGCCCTTTGGTTGTAAAGTTTTAACTAAAATTCTCTTTTATACTTGTTTTTAACAGCACTGCGATTTTAACATTTTTAGAAGAGACTCCCAACAAGGGTCTGCTACATAGATTAGTCCTTATTTTGCATGAGCAGCATGAGGTAAGATAAGAATTAAATAAAACTTACTCACAAACGAAATAAATTGTAACCACAACTAAAATTCTATAATTGACATAATATGTAAATGTTATGTCCAAAAAGTTATTTTTTATATTACTTTAAATTTATACTTATGTCACTTTAAATTCTCACTGAATAACTATTTAACTTTCTGCCAATCAGAGGTATCTAAACTGTACACAGTCATATACAGTAACTACGAAAAATCGTTTTTACTGACATCGGAATAATTTATCAGTAGGTACCTAATCGTCAAAGTAGTTTTTGTAAACAAAGTAAGTAAAAATATAAGCGCATCCACGGCTCGGCGCTGTGGTACAGTCAGCATAATAAGCTTGGAAGCATTTAACTTTATATGGTGGGTTTAAAAGTGGTTTCTGCAAGTCGTGTGTGATTTTTATTTGGTCGGTCGTACGAAGCGGGCAGTCGGTCCCCGGTACAGTCAGCATTGTACAGTTGGTTACATCCACAGTGCCGTAAAGATCGAGACACGTCGCTATTGTCAAGAGCGTGTTCCGATATATATTGTTATTTATTTAGTTATGAAGTATATTGTATTATATATTATTGAATGTCACGCCTCTTTTCTGTATTTATGTATTTTTTAATACAATGTCCTAAAAACTGTTCAAACAGTTTAACTGTATGATCAATAACTATACTCTATATAAATATAGAATATTACAACCCCCTCTCATCTCACGGAGAGTCGACCAAGAGAAATCTTACCGGATAATGGGCAGCAGCGTCATCCTGCGTACTGACTTGAACTGCGATGACCAACCCGTGGTGAATAAAGATAATATAATGTAATCTATTAGGAAGGTCAATGTTCAGCAGTGAACTTTATATAGCTGATATGATGATAATGATTTATTTTCATTTTATACACTTGGCGCTTTGTGTGCTACCTATTTGACGCTGACTGTACAAGGCGGCCGGTTCGACGGCTGGCCTTGGGGAACCAGTCTCGACTCCGAAACACCTCTCGGCAATTATTCAATAAGACAAAGGCATCATCCCGCCCGTTTACGCGGCGGGGGAAATGCGCGCCAAATTTATTTCACCTAATTAAACAATGAGCTGAGGTTCTTTTGTTTTTTGACGAGCTTAATGACATTTTAAATATTTTCAAAAACGCAATTCTAAATTTGATTTTATGACCTGAAAGAGACGCGTTTTTCACTTGAAAGGTCAGTACTTATATTAAGTGTAACGCATATTACGAAAAATATAAAAGAAAATGTATTACGACTGTTTCTGATTCGCGCAATTAATTCTGAAAAAATGGCGCAGCTAATCAAGTTCGGAAAAAATGGACTACATTAATATTCTTATTAATGACCTGCACTTCGCATTTAAACATCTCTTCAGGCTCCCACAAAATACCAGAGTAGCAGGTGAGGCCAAGATGTCAATTGTGTTGAGTAGGCCACTACTCTTGGTTTAATTAAACATGTTTACAACAGTGCAAATAGCAACCTATATTAATTGTCATGGTAAATAAATAATTTATATTTATATAAAACCTGATGTCCTATTATATCCGTAGGCCAGCAATTGGGATGTAAAATTGTTATTAATTTTTCAATAGCAGCATCCTTCTGCCCTGCACCCAGTTTCTCTAAGGTGAGCACAGGATATGTTTTCCTTCCAGTCACTTCGGTCATCATCATGTTTTTCTATGTATATTAAGTATATATGTAAGTATATATATATATGTATATATTATACAAAAAAAAACGTATTTTTATATGTTTATCCGTTATTTAGTATCCATAACACAAGTTCTTAATGATACTTATCTTGGAACTAAATAATTGGTGTAAGTGTCTGAAATATTTATTAATATTATTGTTATCATTCGTCATCAACTAGTCCACCCTTTTATCATTGATCAATCACATCATTACTCACCACTCAATCAATTTCATCAAAAAAAAAACCAAAAACTTCCAAAACTGTTGCAACTCAGTAAAGGTATAGCAAAGTCCTTATACAGGTATAGTTGAAAGCTCCTCTTACAAAAGTCGATGACTTACCTAGAATACTTAGTCATACGAAGAGGCAGCTATTTCGAACGCACGTGCGCACAAAACGAGCCCTCTATTATCGAACAACAAAAACCTCGGCACGGGCCGCTGAAAAATGTACCACGAAATTTGATATGGTACTACAGAAATTTATCTTTCATTGAGACTAGTGATGTTAGGAGGTTCTAGAAAGTATCGATATGGATTTGAGATAGCTGAATAGTAATACACGAAGGTAGGTATAATTGAGTTTTCTATATGGGTTTCTTAAAATCAAGTTACGCTTTTACAATTTCAGGATGTTAGCTTTATTTATTCATTTTGTTTATTATTTTTCGTGTCTCATGATTTTCCGTCTTAAATTATAAGACGGCTGATAAAAAGATAACCTTTTGAGTTATATTCGTGCTTTCTCTGGCACAATAGAAATAATATTGATTATTTCTTAACAGATGTTAGTTGTTTTTTAAATCAGATATATTAAAAATAGTTAAGTTTATTTTACAAATCAATTAGATACTAATGAGACGTGTAATTCTTTTTAAATAATTAAAAAAATATGTATAAAACACTAACTATAAAATATTATGCAATTATTAACAAATTATAATAAAGACTAGCTTGTGCCGAGCTTTTTATATCAATAATAAAATTGCTTATCAAGCCACCAACAAAGTACCAAATTGCATAATATCGTTTTTAGTATAAAAAAAATTAAAATATTATATTGATTTTGACCCTACAGAAAAGCATCGACAAACGTATCGACATTCTTCCAACAGGCCTACAATTCAGCATGCCTTCGCATCCCTTTGTAAACTAGGCGCGAGCCGAACAAAATATTTCAAATGCAAATCGTGCTAACGCCATGAATGTAATAGTTTGTCGTGCTCTGCGCACGCGTCGCACACCGGAAACAAATTATCATAACCATATAAGCACTGATGGTATCGACGAAAATCTTATTGAAGTCACACAACGCTGATAAATTGCGCTAAACGAGAAAAAGGAGGCGAAATGCGGACCGTTGAGTTCACTCAAAAATTTGTATGAATTAGACTGTTGTCAATGAGGAGTGTCGGTTTTTGTCAACGTCTAACTTAGAAACGGTTATTGTATTTAACACTAGTATCCGGCTGCGACTTTGTATACATGCCTAAAGACCGCCGCGCTGCGCGGATGACCATAAAATAAGGTTATTCATACAGTATTGTAATCTCTTTATCTTCACAATATATTTTCTAAATAAAGGAAATATACTGAAATGGTCACACTTCTCGCATATTGTCTATATTTAAATTTGTATCATGTCAACAAATATTTTTGTAACCAAAATAAAACGGATCGTCCATACAGTTCAGTGTTATCTTAAATTTAAGCATAAGAAAATGTAAAGCTATTGTAATTCAAACAAAGAAAATATAGCGGTACACTCTATTTTAATTTCTAAAAAGTTTAAAATTTAAATAAAAGAATACTTTTTTATTCATAATCCACCAATTGGATGGAACATAATATGTGATTAATTCTGCGAATGCCACGTTTATTCCAAGTTCGGTAAAATCTAAACGGATTTTCAAACGGCCCGAGCGGAAATATAGGTTGAATTGAATTTGAAAAACGAACATAATAACTAATACAAATCGATTCCACAGTGAAATAGTCGTGAATGGTCACACGAGTGTATTGAACGCTGTAACGGCTCTTCTGACCAATGGCTACGATAAATAAAAACAAACAAGAAACTTACGTCAACAATGAATTCTCCGAGTGCTAGAAAAATCGTTTAGGTTTTCGGGCGTGACGACAAAGGAAAACAAATACTTACTGTCTCAACTTTTATTTACTGATTTACGCAAAAAATGGTCACAAACTAAGAAAATCGCAAGAAATGTGATTCCGATTGAAAATACTAAACAGAAGTCAATCGTTTACTTATTCGAATCCAATTTAAAAAAGGAAACAAAATAAGAGCACCTTAAATTTCTTGAATTTAGAAAATAAATTCGAAAGATGTTTTATAGTCGTTCAAATATAATTTCACGAATTATTATTTTTGATTTCTTTAATTTTGGAATCAACTACCTACTTAATAATTATGGGATATTTGTTCAACTTCTACGATAAAAAAATATGAAAAGAAAACAAATCATCAGTATTCAACCATTGCAGATTAATCAGATTCGACCTGCAAAGCGTCAGGTCATCATGCCTTGCTGTTGTAGACGTTGTCTATCTTAGAATCGGTTGAATGTTAAACACCATTGTGGTGACTTGCTAATGGAATGTATTTGGGTGACGAAATGACGACAATGTCCTCACGGCACACGAGGCAGTGGCACGGGTGAAAACTGTTTTCCACTATGACAGTTAGCAAATTGTATCCTGCTTGGAATAAATTTGAAATTTATTCGAAAAATCGATTTTTAAATAAAAGAAAAATACAATGTGGGTATTGAAACTTTTTACAGAATTAAATAAAGCGCTTTTTTGTTACTGTTAACGAAATAGCTACTCACAAAGTAATATTTAAACTATATAGTCAAGAGGTCTAATATTGCAAAAACATCTTAAATATAAATGTTGATTTTATGCAATAAATTAAGTTCATACCCAAAAGAAATTGGAAAACAATATTAGTTTTTTTTTAAATATTATATTCAGATTATTATTTTATTTTATTATAAATTACTGAAATAAATAATATTTGGATAATAAGTGGGAAGAAAAAGCTAAACAGAAGTGGTACTATGGGCAACGATTTCTAGTATTAACTTTTGTGTAAGTAATGTACTAAATGTCTATTAAAGGATGAACAATAGAAATAATTAGTGTGTTAAATTTACATTTTACTTGTTTTATAAGTTAAGTTATAAGTTTATAAAAATATTTTGTAACAAAAAAGGCTCAAATTCTTAACACCAAGCTCGAAACTGGTTCTGTGATGGTCGAATCTGGTCAATATGTAATGTCTGAATATTGATGATGTCAAAGGACGCTTGCAAAATGAAACAATGAACGGAACAAAATCATTGTATTGTATTGTAACAAGCTTATAGGGCAACATGAAAAATAAGTAAAAATAATCTATTGAAGTTCTACCCCCTCTTGGACGTTGTCTTTATCACTTGTCCATCTCAACAAGCCGTCACGATGGCCCTTATCTTAGAGGGTCGCTGATGAATCGCGCGGCGCTTTCCCATAGCGCTAGTGCAACTACCGCCCGATAGATGGCGCCACTTGTTACCAGGAAAAATGTTACCACGCTCTCGTACGTTTTGTCTACGCCGAGGTCAAACTACGAATTTACGCTTTTTTTTTAATGTAAAATTTGAGCTGAAATCAAAAGTTTGATTTATTAACGAAATTTAAACGATAATAAAGAGTATTTTTGCGAGTCGTTTAGAAATTTAAATACTTAGGTACATATTATAACACGTGATATAATAACTTATGAATAAAATACGGGTAATTTATAGTTGATGTTATCTGCTTTCGTTCTACTAATCATTGATTTTTCCATTATTTTACTTTTTGTGGTTAAGAATTATAAGAAATATAAAACCTTATTCGATAAAGAAAGAACATGAAGTTATACTCGGGACTGAAATAGTTCACATAGATACTTGAATGGCAGGCATATTCAAAAGAAAGAATACTAACTAAGTAGTATGTATATATATTAAAATCGGTTGATCAATTTATCGAAATCCCAACGGTGGCCGGAGATATTTTTTTTATAAACAGGTAGGTACTTGGGGGAAGGGATGTGATATTATTTTATTTCACTAATCTTTCATGTCACGCTTATTTTGTTACAATCTAAATATTGTTTTCTTACATGTTTTTTTTATATCAAACAAAATTAAATGTTTTTTTTTTTTGAACTCGTAACATCCCTAATTTTCCGTCTATTATTTTACAGTAATTATGAGTATTGTTTATATATTCTACAGTAGATATACATACTATAATAGCAGTATACTAGTAGTAGTACTAAGAAGTACAATACTGACTAGGTATTTGCCTACTCCGCATCATAAAGATTTCTCTGGCAACTCAATCGTTTTAATATTTTTTCAGGTACGTAAGTATAGAAGCTACCTTTTTTTAGATTATTTCGTATTTGCGATATAGATTAATATGTATTTATACCAAATAAGGCTGTGTTTTTCTGTAGTACCAACTTACAGTGACTTTTAATTAAATTTTGTAATTGTTCATTAAATCACAATATGATTAGTTTTTCTCACAATATAGAAGACTTTCATTTTATAAAATTATTAATAAATAATAGGTATATTTGCCAACTTACTGCCAGTATTTTTTTCTCTTCTTATTTAAAATTTTAGTGTTTGTAAATATTTTTATAAGAAACCTTTTTAATGACATTCTTTTATTGCCTTAGGATTTTTTCATATTTTTTTAATGAAGATACGAGATCGGACACGGAAATAAAATTACCAAGAAAAAATGATTATATGAGTTGATAAATATCAAACGCCAATATGTCCTTGATAAGTGAAAAGGAGATATGAAGCATTTTATTTTTTTTCGTACAATCTATCGTTTTAACAAAAGCTTAAGGTTTATTTTATCTTACTTGCTGATTTTAAATCCCTGGCAACATTTGTATATAACATGTTGGTAGAAAAATATGCTATAACTGCTAAATCTGGTTTGGACATACTAGGTTTTGAACTACATCAGTGGACATACCGCATTTTGAAAAAAATGCTCAGTTGGACTTACCTGATTTTGAACAGACCTGTCATAGACTGATACTAGGGTCCGAACTCAGGGAAGCAAAAAATTAAATGCCAGCAGTCGTGGCCCACGCAGTAGAAAACAAAATAGATCACTTACGATATACTACACTATTATTAATATATACAAATAAATGTTTTATAAGCGTCGCCCCCGTAAGCCCTGGATTACTTATCCAGGGCTTCTGGCCTCTTTTATTATTTAAAAGTAGGTACCACAAAATTTTGTATGTACTCAAATGAAAGCAATAATAAGAAATTATTTATCATTTTATTTATTGAAAATTTAGTTAGCTTTTTGGCTTAAACTAATCACAACTAAAACTAAACTATTAAAATAAAAGCAATTTATTTATTTTAATTACACGAAATCTGTAATTTCTACGTTTTCCATGTCTCCGGGATCTACCACACTCTCTGAATCACTAAGCATTGATTCGTTGTCTCTTGTAAGCACATATTTATAATAAGATAAATTTTCAAAGTTCTGCCATTCATTCCCATAATGTTTTTCCAAGAGCTTCGTCACATCATTTAGTTTAGCTGCTTTTACCGGAACTTCAGTTGGGATTGAATTCAGTAAGAGCTCATTCAGTCTCTTTCCGCGTTTTGTCAAAGATTGTTTGTCACAAAGGTCATTTCTGTAAGAAATTTCACCGTAAACGCGAACTGTATGTCTATTGACTTTCTTGAATATAATTCTCTTACATTTGCTGATTTGGAAATGCCAAGATTGCGTCGCTTTGAGGAACTCTTTAGTTTTTTCTTTCCAGTCATATACTGGTACTTCAGTCGATAATTTGTGAATAGTTGCGTGTTCTTGAATAACGTCTTTATATTCGCTGGGCTTGATAATATTCTCTTTTTTCATAATAACTCTTTCTGTTAATGCGAACACCCTATCGGCGGGCAAGAAAGAATGGCCTGTTACGGGAAAAATCATTTCAATGTCTATGATATTGGTGGTTGTCTCAAGCAGCCATTTCATAACCATGCATATGATTATCGAGTTTTTATTTTGCCCGCCACAGCCGTCTGAAACGAGCCTTATTTTTTTAACACCAGTTAGGTCTGTTGTATTCATACAATGATACAAGGCTGAGCAAATCTCATTTGAACCCTTAGCTGCTTCATCTTCAGTCCAAATGTACGCTTGGACATTCTTAGGTATTAAGGTTGTATGCGAAGAGCCAATTACGACTGTAAAATTATATAAATAAAGTTGTCGGGAATAATACGTTGCTTGGTCTGGTATCTTCGGTAGCGGAAGATTTTTCTCGCAGTCGAATGAGAATATTTTCAGGTCGGGATCTTCGTCTTGCAACATTTTATAAAAATGTTTTGCACGCAGTTTGTGAATTCTATGCTGTATCATATATTCTTGTTTTTTGGCTTGTGACTTCTCAATTTTAATTTTTTCTGTAAGTTCGAGACACAGAGAACATACGTCTTTCCTCGGGCTACCGAATCCGATATTAAATCGTGTGTTAAATATTTTTCTGAAAAAACTATGTGTGACGCCGAATCCCGGTAGAGCCTGGTCGTTGTACATTTCATACATTTTTTTTATATTTAACCCGGGTTCAAGGTATTGGCGGACTTTTATCTGGTCTCGACAATAGTGGGATTCTAATGGCGTAAAACTTTTTATAAATTTTGTCACTGCTTCTCTTTTTGATGCAAAAGCAAATTGTTTCCTGTCGCCTCCTCTATTTTCTTTGGCCAACCCACCAGTACTAAAATGCCTCTTAGCTACTCCCTCGATCCTGGACGACTTAAGTCGAGTAGCCCCCAAGAAAGTCTTTTTACATACTGGCACTGGAACACTTGTAGAAGAATTGGGTATGAAAAATTTTACTGAAAAAGATCTTGGATTTTTAATCCCTTTTCTGGGCCGATTGCGTTTCACTTTTGTTACAGTCATGTGCTTTATGATATAATTGTCTTGCTCATTTTTTGAAGTACTAACATAAAGTTTCTTATGAAAGTAAAATAAGTCTCTACTTGTGAGTAACATACACTTTAGGCTTTTGGAGTTATGTCTGCAAGGTGGTTTTTTTGGTAAACCCAGTGCTGAATACCTGTAAATAATTTAACATTAATATAATATTGCAACATGGACGCTCGAATTTGAATAAATTAAGGAAGCCTTTTTTAATATTGCTGTACAATAGAATCCTGCTAAAATTGTGGCTTCTATTCCAAGCTCGCAAACTCGCAACACATAAAAAAATAATTCCGTTTACTAACTCTATCCATTTTACTATTTATATGAAATTTAAAGATAGGTTTTAAGCCTAAATCTCCCACTGTTAAACACAGACTTGTTCACAAATTATTATCCATACTAATTTGTATGTCAAGTTGTATGCGGCTCTTTATGAGATAATATACTACTAATATAATCTGAAAAGTCTTTCATCGAAGAGAGCCACAATATTCTTCATATGATTGCGTGCAATAGCTATTTGTAAACTTTGGAACAATAGCGGGTACCCAAATATAATCCCACCCATCGCGGAGTTCGGCCCTGGCTAAGCACCCATTTAAAACAATAACAGCAACGTTATACTTACAATTTCTGCTTTTTGTCTGCTTTCTTTTGCTGAGTCTTTATGTTACTCCTCTTACGAGCTTTATCAGGCTCAACATTTTGGATATTTGAGCTCATTTTTACTGTTTTAAACAATTAAAATGAATTTAAATTGCAATCAACAATACACGCGCGTGAGTTCTAAAACGGTAATGGCGGCCATGGATGGCCGACTGCTTGACGCTGATTGGCTTGTTCGGACATACATCATTTTGATGCAAATGACCATTTGGACCTACTGGCTTTTGAAAGGAAACCGAACCTTTTGACAGTGTTTTTATAGTAAAAATGTGGACATATTTGTAAATGAATAAAAGTGATCGAAAGACAATTTTGTTCGCTATATTTTATAGAACAAATGTCAAAAATTTTTATAGGGTGGACATACCGGAGTTTGATATTTATCAACTCATATGACCTAAAATAAACACACCAAAAAATGTGAAATAAGATTTAAGTAATAACTTAGATACTACATTGGTTTTCTGAAATATTGACGTTACCTTATTTAAGCTATTTATTTAACCTACTTAGGTAATTAGGTCTGACTACTTTTGTAGATGGTACCTTAAAGATAGGCAAAAGCTCAGTTTTGTATAGTCTGTTCGGTTACTTACGCGGGCCACTTGCATGTAAATTCAAACATTTAATAAATATATTGATGCCACAGATAGAAGCACTGATTTAAGCTTATTTTGAATTTTTTGTTGATAATGTTCATATTAAGTATGTTTAATTTAAAACGTTGCCTGTTTCATTTATTTTTTAACGATTTAATTATAAATACACATTTCTCTAAAGATAAGCATACCATTGTTATTAATGTTACTCGCGCTCAGTTTTTGCACCTACACACTAAAATCAATTATCTTGATATCGGTACAGGCCTGTAATAAATTAAATACTGTTTGTGATCACCGATATCGATCTTAAGTCGTGTTGATTAATGGTTTGATCTGCTCCGAATATCGAATGCAGGTCGTAGCCATACAGCGGGAAAATGATTGCGGGGAGCAAAATGGCCGTTCGTAACTAACAGGCGGCAACGCAGCGCGCGCGACGCTTGCGCTTCACTTATTTATACATGAAGTGCTTGTTTTTTTAATCAAAATAATATGATTTACCCTATGCGAGGATTTCTATATTAAAGCTGATGATGTAAAAGATGGAGTTATAAATTAACAAAAATTGCATTTCTAATATCTATTAGCAAATAAAACAGTTTTGTGACAAATAAAATTCTGTGGTAAACTGTACAAAGATCTGAGCATGATTATTAGTTACTTAATTTAAGTGAGCTGTACCTACTTTAATATTTGTTGCAATTGATAATTATAATCAATTTCAAGGAAATTATAATTTATCCCTATAAACATTTTTCGACAGAAATAGATCAAAGTATCAAAACTTTGCGCATCTTTGTGAGATAAGCTGTATTGGTTTATGAATACTTTATTTGCAATTTTAATGTATTACTTAGCTTATCCATATTTCTATTAATCGGATTCTGATTGAACAATAAATATTCTGATAAATAGCACCGGTTTTGTTTTTTAAATGCAAAATCTAAGAGTCTTCTCCTAATATCACTAATTAGAATTATGTTTTTCAACAATAAATTATGATAAATCTATAAACTAAAAGTACTTAAGGTAAATTATACCTCGAAATAGTTGGAACACATTTTTATTGAGAGAGCACATACAACAATACTTTTTTTAATTTTAAGTACCTAAATAAATTAACTTTATTATCTCAAATGAAAATAATATTGGCAAATATTTTGTTTACCTAAAATATTTCACACAATCTAATTGAAGATGCCTAGAGACTCTAAAAGCAACATTAATAAGTGGTACTCAAAATCTTATTAATAAGTCTCGACGACTTGATATTTAAGGCTAAGTAATTAGAAGCTTCAGTCTAATTAGAGACTCCAATGTATTTGCTTTCACAGTTTTGCAGTGTAAGCAAAAACTACGGCTCGCAAGTGCTTGAAAAGTTTACAAACTTTAGGTGACTGACAAAATTATTAAAAATATCAAAGATTAAACTTAGTTTAGGCTTACTAATAGATTTTTAGAATAAGATAAAAAATATTAAACAATTTCAAACTTTTGACTCACAAAAGTTGCATTGAAATTTTGAAGTCCAATAATTGTCTCCGGGTATATTCTGTTTTCGAGTAAAATTCCAACACAGCGTGTATCCAAATCCTGATGAGATTTTTGTAATTCACTTCCTATCGGATTCTAATAAGAAAACTTATAAGTAAATAATAACCTGTGAGCATCGCCCGCAGAAGACTGCTATACGAAAAATTGCGGCATAGCACGCACAGTCACTTCGCACTTGTCCAGTATCCGAAATTAACAAACAATAGCACTTGAGGTGTCAGTCAAAACACAAGGAACTATGTAGTTACACCAAAACACCCACTGTAACCGAGGAACTAAAGTTGTGTTGGTGTTGAACGTTCGGATTGTTGTTGGCGCGACGCGCGCGACACAGCACTGTCAACGTTCGCCGGCTGACTGCGCTGCCGGTCGCGGAGGCCCCCCGCTCGCGCGCGCGCGTCCCCCCGCGCGTCTCGGGGGCGTGGCCACGAGCGAGTCGAGGCGAGGCGAGGGCTTAATTACGCTCAGCGGCCGAAGCGAGACGGCTATAGCGAGTGGGCGCGAACTATTAGCGCGCGGAGAGCGGGACGACGCGCGTCTTAAGTATTTTGTATAAGTAATGAGGGGCGCGGGGAGCAGGCCGCATCTCCCGCCAATCTTTAATGGTGATTACGCCGCCGCCTATGTGCGCCCCTCATTAACGCCGGACCACGCCTCGATTTAATTAAGCTCGCGGTTTTAATTGTTAAAACAGCGCACGAATCAAATGTTTTTTGAGAGGATACCTCAAGTTCTTATCAGATCGTTGTTCGCGGCCAAATTGTTTTGGTACGCTAATTGTCTCATCGCGTTGACAGACAAAGCACTTATCTGCATGTTTACATACCTACAAGTCTAACCTTATTAGAAACAAGAACACTACAATTTTAATATCTTCTTTATCTTAATCTTCAATAAAATAAAATATTAGACAGATAAATTCGAAATAATATGTAACTTATCCCATGTTGTAAAAATGTCGCAAACACAGATCATCAACAATAGAAAAAAACATTTCACGAAATACCTATCATATAAGCAGTTCATTTCTTAAAGAAATCGGTTATTACGTAGATATCTAAGATTAATTGTTTTCCTTAATAAACGTGAAATTCACATTCAACAGTTACTTATCAATTTGTGAACGGTGTCATTCACAAGCATAATAGGTAGGTACATATACCTACAATGTTAGGTAAAATGACCGCGGAAGGGTTGACTTGCATATCTACTTACCTAGACATTAAACTTATGCATAAGTAAAGCTACGCCTACAATTATAGTTAGATAAAACTTGAAATGATTAAGTTTAAGTATTATTCTTTTAGAATAATAAATTATTATCTAACAATCACACCAATTGTTTAGTTCCAAGATAAATAGTACTAAGAACCTTTGTATGAGAATACTAGCTAGGTATCTATATAACTGGCAAACATACATAAATACGGACTTTAAAAATGATATGGCAAACATAGATACTTAAATACGGTTTTATTTTGTACTTAAGTGATATGAACTTAAATTTAATTAGCGGTGAAAACTAAGTTCCTGAAGAGGTAAAGACTCTAAAGACCAACCAGTAATTTCGATTTTGTAACAAAAACTTACGTATGTACTTAAGAGTATAACCGACTTTAAAAATAATAATTAATTGAACCTTATTTATAACAACTGGTTCGCCCGCGACTTCGCCTGCGTGAAATACTTATAGCGCATGTTTTTACCTAACCTAACATTATAAAATAGTTTCACACTTCTAGCATCCAAAATGCAGACTTTCCATACAAAATTTGATCCCCTATTTCTCCCCTTGTAACCTTTTTTCGCAATTAATATATAAACAAAATTTCATTTTAATCGGTTCAGTAGTTTTGGTGAGACAAATCGACAGACAGAGTAACTTTCTTATTTATAATATTAGTATGGATAGGCAAGTAATCTCAATCCTGTAACATTTTTGTTAATGAGATAACTCTTGTTATTGTAATGAAGATTATTTACGAAGTGGTTCTATAAATTTTGTGTCAATTTGTTAAGACTTTTAAAGGTCGGCTGTTACTTATGTTTTTAAATACCTAAGTATTGACTTGACATCGTTATGTTTCATTGCTGTCAAGCTAAAATTGCTATGATCTCGTGAATCACAAAAAAATTCTGTCTCAAAATCGACGACAAAACTAGTAGGTATATCGTTCTATCATTTTTAAACTATTAGTAAAGTTAAGTAAGTGCTTAAAAGGTACCTATTTATTATGAATAAATCAGACAACAGAATAGTTTGTGAATGCTACAAAATATTTAAATATCTCCAATTGGGGAACATTGGCGTTTTATAAGTAATTTCGGCTCTGCTTTTCACTAAAATTTACGTTTCATTTCTCGTAATATAACTCTAGAGGAAACTCGTATAAATCTAAAATCTAAAATTCTTAAGTACTTATTTATTTATTTACTAGCACAAATAGTTAGCTTATCAAAAACACGGAGATATATTTCGAAAGTAGCCATAGGTAAGTACTTAAGTTAGTAACTTTTAATCCACTTAGTAATATTGTGTAGAATTCTAGAAGTTTTTTTCTCAAAATTAACACATACAAATATTTTTTGATTAGTGAGGGGTTACTTGCCATGTGACTAAACAGCTAACAGTCGAATGTCGACGACTCGTAGTGACGATCGCAGTAGGTATTAGTGCCAGATGGGTGCCTACCAATCACCGAGCCACTTTACATTCAGGTGAACGACTTGTCACTCTTTGAAATAACATAAAAACAATATCATCAGAATCAACTGAAATCTAACGAACTGTTTAGATACATCTTTTTGTATGTAAAACTAGCTGACCCCGCAAATTTCATATTGCTTCTTTATTTTTGTTATTACTTTTCTACTTTTTAAAATTTTCTGGAAGTATACAAACCTTCTCTAATGTCAATTAAATAGATTTTTAACAAAATGGAAACAGATGGTAAAATGTATAAATAAATAACTATAAATGTAAAGAATGTACTACAATTTTAAGAAAAGGTTTGTGATTGGTTTGAATAAGTCTTTACTCTACTATATTGCAGAGTATTTTTCTCTTTGCAACTAACTAACCTTATCTCAAAAAACCTACATAGAACAGCGACATCTAGATTCTAAATCTCAAATCTTATCTACGTATGTTATCTTCTTATGAATAAACTCACTCCATTGGAGTAGTTGCCCGTGTCAAATGATTTGCTAAATCAAATTATTTGCATACGAATTCAAAATTATGCAGTGTTTTTGTCATTTCGTTACAGTCAAAGTCAGATTTGCAAGCCAAAGTCGCACCACAGTAAATAGAGACATTTTACTAGAGCCTTCTATAAAGTGTTGAAATCAACAAGGAAAATCACAATTTATGATAATAGTAATATCACTCTTCTTTACTTATGTATAGAAGCACCCTGGGAGTTTCTTGCCAGTTCTTCTCACAGAGCGGTGGCTCGGATAATTTTTTCTTGTAAATAAATCTAAGCTCCATTATTTCAATGTAGTCATATTTAGATTGTTTTTCATATTTCATTTTGACGATTTCAAGTATCAACTATGTTTTAGTTTATGAAAAAGATTTCAGATTTTTAAGTAATAAAACTAGAATTTAACCAGACAAGAAAATAAACACTGCTTTGATGTGTCTTTTACCTCGTTGGCCCCAAAGCTCCGAACAAAACAAATTTTCGAAATTAGAACTTATGATAGAAAGTAAGTTCGAACACAACAGTGCGAAGTGGCAATAAATATAAATAATACCTAAGTATAGCAAAGTTTCCCTCAACGTTGCGGTCTGGCCACCCACTGCGCCCGCGCACAAAAAGCTGACTGTCTCCGCTACCTGTATAATTGTATATTTGAATAGGCCACAAGGCACTAATAATGATGCCCATGAACGGACAAGACGCACTACTCCAAAACTGATTCTGCATTAAAATAATTAAGTCCAAGAAGACAGCACGGGAGAGTTACAAAACTTACTTTACTTTTGTGTAACTATTTATTATAGTTATCTACCTATTGTCATCCCCTATTTATCTACACGCTCATTGGAGGTGCGCCCTAGTCCTAAATGATACATATTATACTGTGAAGCCCATTTGGATGCTAGTAGATATTATTCTAAACGTAGGTATGTATTATTCTAAAGTAACGTTTCGAGTGCCACAAATCACAGTGAAGTTTTTAAATCGGCTTAATAAAATGTTTCAAGTAAACAAGATTTAAATTCGTCAAATGTGTTTTATATATTTACGACGTGTTCTATTGTCACGAATTTGACAATGTATTTTTCCATTTATTCAAACGAAAATATGGGATTAGTTTTTGAGCACAACTAGAAGTTTGATAAACTAACTTTCTTTTGCGTTTACTCATAAGTAATAAATAACATTAGTAAAGATTCGTTTGTTAGTTTTCGTAATAAAAAGAACACAGTCGCTGTTCTAACCTGGGCTTTATTAGCACATCTCAAAAGTAACTGCTTCTTTCATCTCGTAGATTTTATTAAAAGTAGCTTCTTAGGTACAAACAGATTGATAGACAGACGGAATACTTCCCATTTAGGTTCCTAGTACGGTTGTATGTGGAATCGCTACAAACAAATAGACAGATATAGTTACGTTCGCTATGTCTAAATATTGTATTAAAATAATTTCAATTCGAAATAATGAACATTAAAAGACAAAACCCAAATATTTTTAAACAAACGAGTAGGTAATTTTTGAGCAAATAGCCTACATTTCTAATTTAACATTATCAAAATCAAAAAAAGAAATTAAACTATATTTCATAACTATACAAATAAATTGAAATATTAGGTCGGGGAAAAAGTCTTTTCGCATAACGTAGGTATAAACTTATTATAAAATTTTTTTGACTGTACTATTTGTGTCTGGCTGGTTTTGGTAACATTAAAAAGGTTCCATTATAAAGAAAAGAAAAAAATAAAAAAAAGTTGTTTCCCGCTATTTTTCATTTGTTTTTCTCTCCGTTAAAATGAGTGAATCTAATGAAGAAATTCGATACATTTTAAAATTTTATTATAAAAAAGGCAAAAATGCAACTCAAGCAGTGAAAAAAATTTGTGATGTTTATGGACCTGATGCAGTGTCAGTAAGAGTAGCACAAATTTGGTTCAAACGTTTTCAGTCCGGAAATTTTGATGTTAAAGATGCACCTCGGTCTGGTCGCCCTGTTACGAATAAAATGGACGCCATTTTTGAAAGAGTGGAGCAAGATCGGCATATTAGTAGTTACGATGTAGCTGAAGAACTGGGAATTGACCACAAAACAGTTTTGACCCATTTGAAGAAAGCTGGTTATACAAAAAAGCTCGATATTTGGGTGCCACACGAGCTCACTCAAAGAAACTTAATGAACCGTGTACTCATTTGCGATTCATTATTGAGACGTAATGAAACCGAGCCGTTTTTGAAGAGATTGATAACTGGCGATGAAAAGTGGATCACGTACGACAAGAACGTGCGAAAAAGGTCGTGGTCGAAAGTTGGCCAGGCTTCACAGACTGTGGCCAAACCTGGCCTAACACGAAATAAGGTGATGCTGTGTGTATGGTGGGATTGGAAGGGCATTGTTTATTATGAGCTTTTACCGCCCGGCAAAACTATCGATTCTGATCTTTACTGCCAGCAACTGATGAGATTAAAGGAAGCAGTCGAGAGAAAACGGCCGGAATTGATCAACAGAAAGGGTGTGGTCTTTCATCACGATAACGCTAGACCACACACATCTTTAGCCACTCAGCAAAAATTAAGAGAGTTCGACTGGGAGGTCCTAGTGCATCCACCATATAGCCCTGACCTTGCGCCTTCAGATTTTCACCTGTTTCGGTCTCTGCAGAATTCTTTAGGTTCTGTAAGGTTGACCTCAAGAGAGGACTGCCAAAACTATTTGTCCCGTTTTTTTGATCAGAAGTCCCAAAGTTTCTACAGTAACGGGATAATGTCTCTGCCCAAAAAAGGCAGAAAGTTATTCAACAAAACGGTACATATATATTGTAAATAAATGTAAATAAACTTTGAAAAAAATGTCTTGACTTTTCATACAAAAATACGAAAAGACTTTTTCCCCAACCTATTATAAATTTAGCAATGGAAACGAATTTTTTAAAATATTTCCAGAAAAATAATGCTTTCGTATTATAAATCTGTGATTCTGTTGAATTTTGCGATAAATTGCTTTTAAATCTAGAAGAAACAGTATTTTATATAGTATGTTTAAAAATCGCGTGAAAATGAATAAGACCAAAATATACCTAAGTCTAGTTAACATGTCGAATATGAAAATTTCGAATTTTATAGATTTCATCACAAGTTTAGATACATGTGTTCTAGAAATGAGTCAGATATTCATTTCAATTTTTGTATCTTACGTTTATTGTATATCGATACGTATTTTAGATAAATGTTATCGAATTCAAACTATTTTATCTGTGACTGATGAAATCTATACTTTTATAAATTTGAAAGATATCCCTCGAAAAACATATTTTTCTTCAGGTCTTGAAATTTTTATTTAAATAGTTTAATATGTAGGTACTTAAGAACTATACAACAGAATATGTAAGAAACAAACTCTTTGTAAAAAATAGCGATCCACAACACTACTCTTTCTAGTAATTATAATCAACTATATGGCGTTACGCCACTCTTTGTTCTTTTAACGTAAAAAAAAATTCAAACAGATGCTTCTTTAAATTATTTGCTATATCGTTTATATAGTGGTTTATTTATTACTTGATATGCTCTAATAGCTCGATATCACATACCAAACAAACGGTATAAACACTCCAGAAATAAACCCAGGGTAAATAAATTTATTTTTATTATATTACAATACCATAGACAAAATAAAGACAATATTTTTTATTTTTGAATAAAGAACCGACGCTTAAATGTCATTTGACATTTGTCGGTTTGTAAAATCAATTTTTTGTAGAGCAGACAGTTTAAAATTTATTTAAGCTTGATTTCACCAACAGGTACATAGTACACTCATACATACCTCACGATATATTAATGTGGCCAATTTACAGAAAATAAAATAAACCTACTTCAACTGCAAAACTTTTTTTTGTGATTATTCAGACATTATATAAGTAATCTTCTGAAATCATGGCCTCTTGAACCATTTGGATAAGTAGCTAAAGAATTTCTAGGTAAAAAAATAATCATGGATTCTTAATCTCACAGATTAACCCGTTCACTATTTTTATTGAAATCTAATGGATGTCATGTCAATCACCACTTCACACACTCACGAATGTAAGGTATTTTGAATGTGGTCGTATTCCACTTTTTTCAATTGTTCTAGTTAACTACGTGTTCTATTTAACTTTGTGTTTATGCACGAAATAAGTCCCGTAATTATGAGATATAAATGTAATTATTTTACTAGATATTGATTTTAATTGAAAAATTATAACTACAAAAGTGGACTGTCTGAGGTGTATATGAGAGGTAATGAGTGTGAATGAAGCTAACAGTGTTTGTCAAGGTCGTAGCAAGTGGAAGGATGTGATCTCTGCTTACCCCTACGGGAAAAAGGCGTGACTGTATGTACAAAATAATTTAATAAGCACGTACGGATAATTTTTCGTATCGTTCAAATAGGGCCTATAACTTGGTTTGACGACTTTGATCACAATATTGAAGTCGAGACCAAAGGCTTATCTTGACTTCCGACATAACGGAATCGCTTGACATCGAATTCTACACAAACGACCCATCGAAAGTCTGACCTCTTAAATCAGTGCTTAACTTCATTGGTCGTTTTTGAGCGTCACGAGCGCTATATTGGTATATACTCGTCGCTTCGTTAGGAAGTTCATACAATTAATTGTTTATTATTTCCGTACAAATATTTTTAGCCCTGTGGAAATCAACAAATCAAATAAATTATGTTTTTCGTTAAAAGAAAAACGTGATGTCCTGTTAACCAATCCACTAGATGGAAATCAGCTGAAATTTGGCACACATAAATACCAAACTCATTCGATATGGTTAGGTAGACCTACAGCTACGAAACGCACACTAAACCCCATAGCAAAATAAGTGTTTAAATTTTTAAGTTAAAATGATCAAATAACACTTAAAGCCGTTAGCAGAAGCCAGTTGTATTGTAAGTATATGACACAAAATTTTACTAAGTAGGTACTGTAAGTTTGCACAAATTACAAAAAATAAGTAATTTTCGAGCTATAAGGAAAATTAATATTTTTGTTAAAACATCTTTATAAATAAATAAAATAAATATAAATAAATATTTTCTGACAATTACACCAATTATTTAGTTCCATGATAAGTATCATTAAGAACTTGTGTCAAGATACTAAACAACGGATAAACATACTTAAATACTTTTTTTCTGTAAATACATACTTAATATATATAGGAAAACACCCAGACCAGAACAAATATTCATGTTCATGCACACAAAGATTTGTCCTGTGTGGGAATCGAACCCACGACCTCTGGAGTGAAGTGTAGATATACTGACCTTCACGCCATATCGGTCGTCATAAAATCTCTAACTACATAAAATTTTAAATATGTACTTTATATTTACTTGTGAACTTTTCTTACTGATGAAAAAAAGATGTGTTTTACTTCTTCAAGGCTATATGTTGTAAAAAGTAATTATATTTCAAAGCAGCTATCTAAATCATGAAACGATGTACTATAGTCCCTTTAACTGAATAAAACTCTATATGACACACTTTATGTTCATTTATGAACTAACTCCACTGATTAATAAACAGACATGTTTTACTTAAAATGATTCACGGTAGCAAAAGACAAAGGTAAACATTGTATATAAAGATAAATAAATAATATAAATATTCGGAACAAACTATAAGAAGTAACTATACCGAACGATGTACCTTTAATAGACTTACGGAGGTCACGCCCGTCATGTCCAAACGCACGTAAAAAAATACATGGTTATTTTGATTTTTTCGCGCGCTCAGCTGGGCTGACCTACGTAAGCCTATTCAGTCACAAAAGCGGTGCGGTCGTTGACCCGCGCCTGGCCAACCCCTGACCTTGGCGTATCGTAAACTGAATTGACGTAACCGTGACTCTTACCTTACGGTCACATGTGTTTTGATGCAGTTAAACAAGTTTTAAAAGATTCAAATAGCCTAAATAACAAATATTTAACAATTTTGTAGAACTTATACATTTTTCTTTCACAAAGAAAGCTCGAGCTCCCATAAATTACCAAGTATAAAGGTAATTTAAATTTGTTTCATGTAATCCGATTAAAACGCAGTAGTCCCTAATAATCTTAACTATTACACTACGTGGTAGTTAAGTAGGATGCATTTAAATAAATTTAAAGAACTACTACTACTTACATATTGCTCTCATTAAAAATTAAAAGGTATTGTTAATTGCTTTAGTTCTTACCTAATTAATTAAAATCAACCAAGGCATAGAGAAAAGAAAACACTACTACTGCCACCTGCTAAATAATTACGAAACTATTACACACACGGAAAAGAACGCCACCCTTCCTACACTTGAGGAAAAGCGAAGAAAATAATTCGAACCTCAGCGAGTGTGGGAGCTCTTCGATCGTGTGTGGAACTCCGATACGAACCACGCGTACGTACAGTGCTGCCATCTAGTGACGATGAGATTTAGTAATATTTACTTGTGTTAAAAATTTTATACAAATAGTGGAGTTATTTATGATAAATAGTTACTTTGTTTTGAACTGTATATTCATTTGAGTTGTATGGTATGTAGGATGAAATATTGTTGCGTACCTGTAACAAGTAAAAAGATTATATTAGAATTTTATAAAATGGGTTACTTTTTAATGTTTCTTGTTAGCTTAAGAAAATAAACCTTCAAATCTTAAACAACAATAAAATAGAGGTAATATTAAAAACACAAATTGTTCGAAGATAATAATTATTTATATGGATAATACATTAATGATTAGAAATATCTGAAGTTGTGTTAGACAATTAGCATATTGGCAGTAAACTTCATCATGTATATCTGGAACAACAAGGAAAACTGATAATAACACTATGACTAGGAGTTGAGTATGAAATAAACATTACTATAATTGCTATTATCATCTTAGTCCATCAACTTTCCACTATTGAGCACGGGCCTCTTCAGAACCATTGCGAGAAGGATTCTACCACGCCGATCAACCCAGTGCTTATAGGCAGAAGAATTATTTCTGTGGGAATTTTTTATTATGCTCACCTATCAACTTACTTAGTTGACATTTCAAAAAAAAGAACATTTTGAAACAGTAAGTAGTTTTCATATGAAAACAAAACTATATTTCAAATCAAACCTCCTTCATATAACCTCAATCGAATGACATTGATTAAAAATTCTTTATTGATGAAGAGACATTTTCCTACCCCTACAATACGCGACATTATACCATAACACAATACAAAACTAAATAAGGTTTACATATTAAAAAGGCTTTGACGAGCGCGCCAACCCCTTTAGTTTTGGCGGGTGAAATTCGATATCGTTCATGTGACATTTTCGCTAAATCGATACCTCGCCCCTTATTGGTATCGAAATGATTGAACATCCTTATCGCGACATTTTTCTAATGGTGCCCCGTGTTTGAGACCCTTTTCTTTATAAGGAGGCATACACAAACTATTGTTTGACAGATATAAAAAAATATACTTAGTTCTTCTTTATATTGTTTTGTTTTTTTTTTTTATGCAATTATTACACACACTGAATAAAACAATTAATTTTATTATATTTCTCGTTATAGTTGGTCTCAAGTATACGGCTAATCAATCTATAGACGCTTGCCATACAGACTTGTTTCACGCCCTATTTGAAAGCCCCATGTTGTAATAATATGGAAAAACCATGGAGCTCATTCCACAAACCAGCGAGTGCAATAACGTTTACAAAGGCTTCAGTTATTTCAGCTGTCTTCTCGTGACCACAATTAAGTGTAAAGTAATTAAATCTCAAAGAGATATATAGTACAATTAACCCTATTTAAAGTATCTATAACAAAAGCACGATAGTGTTTTATTTCCATGCACGTTCATTTTTGAACCACTTGGTAGATTTTCATTAAAATCAGTTGGTACAAAGAAAGCTTAAAGCCTTGGGGACATAACATACTTTGTGTTCTCTAAATGTGTAGTTCCTGTGAAACACGATTGACGGGGTCAAGGTGCTGCAAAACCTTGGACGAGAACTAGGTTCTATTACAAATAGACCTCTTTGTCATCACACAACTATAGGGGGCTTATTACAAAACAAGGTCTAAAGTTAAACCAGGTTCAAAACTAGTGCTGTCACTGTTTTCATTGTATCAAATAAAAGTCACAGCACTAGTTTTAAACCTGGTTTAACTTAAGATCTTGTTTTTTGATAAGCCCCCAATTGTTTATTCATATCGTAGATTGGTAAGTTTGTTTTGTTTTGGAAATACTTACAAATCTAAGGAAGAAATATTATTTGTTGTCTGGTACACATCTGTGGTCAGTTTGTTGCTTATTAGCGTTATGTGAGATGCACGAGTACATTTATATTATGAGTCGAACGAGCCTACTTTTCACATTATTATAATACAAAGTCCCCTCCCATGTATGTGCGCTAGAAAATCAAAAACTACTGAACAGATTTTGAAATGGTTTGGATAGAATGATTGTATAGCTTCACAGACAAATGAAGATTGTAATTAGAGTACCAAACCAATTGATACATTTAAAAGAGTATAAGCCTGTAAGTTTCTTGCCAGTTCTTCTTACATAGCGTTGGCTCGGAACTGGCACTTAGATTCACTTATACTTTTCAATATTTTTTGTTTTTTAATTGTTTTGAAGCATGTAGGTAAGTGAATCTAAGCTTCGTGATTTTAGAGTAATCATAATTCGATTGTTTTTTATACTTTAGTTTTGACGATTTCAAGTACTATGTAATAGTTTATGAAATAAATAATTTTTGTTTTTTTTTACTCATGTTGAAGGTTTATAATTGTAATTCAGCCAGTAAAATGGGTGCAAGTTAGCTAGTTGTTATAGTTAAAAACAAAAATCATATAACTACTATAGAACTAAACGTTTTAGACTTCAATAAATTAACTGACAACAACTTTTAGAGTGATTAGTTCGAATACTAATGAAATTTACTTTAGCAAATAAGTATATTTTTTTAACCAAGAAATTAGGGTGTCCTTCGGCCCGTCCGGCCTTCGTTGCGTACACTCCCTAACACCCCTTTTCTTTTTACATGTCGAGCTAACGACAATACGAAATCAATACTAACACCATCGATGCGAAAATCGTGAATAGCGATGTGACGCACACATGCGCGCCGCCTCGTGTGTGCACGCTCAAATAATATGCAAGCTTTGTATGTGTGCTGCGGAGCGAAGACGTCGTGTAGGGTGACCGTGGTGGCCTGCAGATTTCGTAGGATAAAAATATTTGGTGGGTGGTATGTCTTTTATGATAGAATATGCCTAGGTATGTAGGACTGTGTGCTGAAATTATTGGGTATATGAGTGATAATAGAGTATACCAGATAATTGTTTGTTTCTTTAGACAGTGAAAGTGCAGATAAAACTTGGGATCATTGATTCCTGGTTGAAAAAAGCTTCATTAATTTTATCTTGGAATGATGACCAATGACCATTAGTTATGACCAATGACTAATGGCGAAATTTTATTGGCTAACTGCAGTAAGCACGATTAGGATAGTTTGTACTATTAAAATGTTCCATGTGATATGTGATGTCCTAAATTTAAAAAAACATGGAACAACCGAATACCCATAAGAACTATACAAAAAATACTAAAAAAAATGGTTGCCTGTAAAGTCGTTTTTACG
The DNA here is from genome assembly GCA_949126915.1 of Musotima nitidalis. NCBI lineage: Eukaryota > Metazoa > Arthropoda > Insecta > Lepidoptera > Crambidae > Musotima > Musotima nitidalis. The sequence goes on from OX421429.1 coordinate 7,745,992, forward strand.
GGCGAAGATTTTACGTGACAACGTCTTTTTCTCGGTAGAATATTTATTGATATGAATATAATTAAATTGGCCGATTCAATGCGCCTAATTCTCTAGTGCTGCGCGCGCGGCAGACCGATCATAGTTGAGTGGGAGAGAGACGCAAGGCATTCGCCGGGCCTCTCTCTCGTTCGGTGACTCATCGTAACGTTACCGAGCGTTACACTTTTTCATAAGTGACTCCCAGCCGCAACCTAATTTAAGACGTTGTCACGTCAAAACATTAAAATGAACTTCTGGAGTTCATAAAAAAAATCATGATCTATTTTCGGTTAATACGAGAATTCATCTATGTGATAAACGAAAATAGCTTTTAAAAACGAGACAAATTAATATGAAATCATATATGTATACATAATTTTAAAAAAGTTGCAGTTAAAACTAAATAATGCACAAGTTATGGTACTTCCTACATAAATAAAACTAACACTCTCTCCACTCTAAGAAAGAGCGGTCACCCCGAAAATTGGTAAAAAGAAAACGCATTAACACATATAGATGAGTCACACACGGCACACACACACTCGCGCGATCTCCCCACGAATCACCCTCCCCCTGCCCCCCTCCCGGCCGTCTTTTGATAAAGAAATGCAGACATTTTGAATATAGCTAAGTATCTAGTAAAGATTTTGAATGTTTGCTCTTTGTCAATCGATAGAAGATGCTTGCTGTGGTGTGATTTGTTTATGTCTTGTAATATTCTTGAACATCTTACACAGCGTCTTTTAGTGCCAAACTAAGCAGAGCTTGTACTTGTAGAATCATAATAGTGATAAACAATTTTTTTAAATAAATGAAGGTAGGTATGATAAAAAATTGCGGTGCTCAGTGCTGGGAAACGATCACCGAAGTTAAGCAGAGTTTACAGAGGTCAGTCCTTGGATGGGTGCCCGTTTCTGTGGCATTTGATAACGAGCGCTTCCGTGTTTCGTAAATCACGTTACGCCGTTGGTCCCGGTTATTACTAAATGTGGTGGTCGTTAAGCCATGTTAGAGGCCCAATTGGGCGACTTGAAAAACAGCAGGACGTCATACACCTGCCTCCGCCAATCCGCACTGGGTCTGCGTGGTGGAGTATGACCCAATACCCTCGCACCTTGGTATGTGTGAGGAGGCTCGTGCTCAGTAGTGGGACGTTATGGGCTGAGATGACGACGATGATGATGATAATAATTTACAATACGATAATTCAGATAATACCTTGATTTTTTTGTGCTTTTTAGTGCCAAACTTCTTTGAGTACACTATACATAGAACCTTTACATTTTTTTAGATAAGTCTGGCATAATTTATGATATGATAATTCAGAGATTTACGGGTTCGATTATAATCATAATCGATCTGTCTAAATTTACGATTCCAAAGCAAGAGAGTGGGCATCCCTAATTTTGGGTCGGGCTAAGGCTTAGGTGCTAGTCAAGTGACAGGTTATTATGAGCGCAACGCGTTGATTGGCGGTCATTGGCATATCATAATTTTTTTTATACTTGAAGGGGAAACTCAAGTATGCGGCCACATGACGAAAAGTAGTGCGATCGCGACCTGTTAGAAGCTGTTAAACGACCTTTTTTAATTGATAATGGAATGTCTATGACTGTTATATGATCGTCTTAAAAATTTTGGCATACTTACAGAGCTCATAGTATAGTTTTTGAAGTGTAGACTGATATCAATTATGTGAGTTATCTATATATATCACGAATTGGTTGGTAGGTCTAAAGTCTGAAAGTCTGAAGTTACAGTTGGCAGCATTTCAGACTTTAGATGAGGAGTCGTTAGTGTTGCATTTGACATATAGCAATACCGTAGTACGAATTGGTAGGTAGTTTCAGCTCTTAGAAGTAGTTAATACCGTTCCTAACAACAACAAAAAACGGTCCACCTGATATAGTGGATACCACAGCAAATGGATTTTTATAACACACAGAAAAAAACATCTGAAAGAAGTTTTTATTAAAGAATAGACACTCTCACAACCTATGTGACTAAAAAGGATTTACACAGTTTTCACAAACACCCAAGAAGTTTAATGTCCTAACTCTTGATAACATTAAAAACAAAAACAATTACTTAATATCCGGAAATAACGGTTCGCAATCGTACTCCCTCCTTGGTGTATTTTACATTCCAGTAAAAACTCCTAAACGCAGTAAAATTTGCTAATAATCAAGCTCCCCTACTAATTAAAACCCGCTTTTAATTGCTTGAAAAGGCCACCTGTTGCTCTGTATCTGTCTCTCTCACTCCTGATCATCCATCCTCTTTGCACGGAGGCTGGAAACCGGCCCGTATCCGGATATAACCAGCCCCATAATTGTTGGAAAATTCAATTTTAGAACAGTATAATTGGGGACAAATTACATTTTCATTATCTCGCGCTCTGTTCCTTTGTTTTCACTGAAATAGGTCACAAAGCCTGATGACCGCAAACACAATATAATTTTAATTAATTTTCATTAAGCACATTTAATAGACTAATTGATTTTTTTTAATCTAAGTAGATATACATTTGCATATCTCCGTTTTATTAATATTTTCTGTATTACTAAACGGTAAATTGGCTGGCGGGATTTATATTAAAAATAAACCCGCCTCAATACTCAATTCATTTTAAAAAAGCTATTTATTTCTAATATATTTTACACATAACTAAATATGTATACTAACGAAACAATACTTCTTGAGATACTTTGACAGTGACTGTAAGTTTGATTGTTTTTGACAATAAAGTGGAAAAGATAACTATTATGATATAAAAAATACATCAGCCATATCAAAGTCTTTCAAAAGAAAATAAATTATGAAACTTTTTGCCCTATTAACTTGTATAATATTTACAAACAAAATATTAAACATTTCCTGCCATTCATAAGTGCTTCAAATTATCATGAAATAAAGACAAGTGATTAATCATACAATGAAAAAATCGTTTATATGTGAACTCAACCAAAATGCACCACTTTAAATGCGAGACAATTACTAGAAAATTGTCTGAACAAAATTATTGTGCCATTAGAACGAACGAACCCTTTCTTTAATTACCTACATATAAGATTGTTTGTTTGTCTGTACACAACCATTAATATAATAGACGCGAGAACCAATTTTAGATACGGCCAAGTATCATTAAATATTATTAGCGTAATTTTGTGAGCCAATCAAATTATTAGAAACACTTATTGTAATTAAATTAGGGTTAATTCATATGTGTACCGTTTGTAATTGTTGTGAAAATTGTATTGTGTGAGTCTGTGTAATTTGTGTTTGCTTATTGGTAAGACTGTTTAGTTCATTGTATTGTTGTGTGTATATTTTTTGTGTATATCGCTTTTTGCAGAAGGAATTATGTATGTACTATGTTGTTATTATGTATTTAGTAATTACGTATTTTCTCAAGATAAAAAAGATTTTAGGTTAGCCCACTATCGGTCTTGCAAATGTCATCAAAATATGTTCAGCTGTTTTTGCGTGAAGAAGTGAAACATGGATGATTTCTTATAATCATCCATGTTCAACCAACACATCCTCCCTAAATATCCCGTTTTTTATCATAGGATTATTTCTTTAGTTAAAGGATGAAAACCGGGGTAGATGATGTTTAGTGGTCACCAAATCTCAAAGTCACCTTAACATTTTAGGCCATTTGTATCTTAATGCAATTTGAATTCTATTGTTTTCTGTCGACAGGCAGTTCACTGCCTAAACTACCACCAGAAGCACCAGATCACTAAATAATCTGGTAAGATACACGGCAGAGTTCTTAAACATATTATTTGCGAGATCGTAACTAGTAAAAATCAAACCATAACATATATTATGAGCCTAACTAATCAAACATCACACACCAGTAGAAAAAACTTGAATATGCTTGCTTCTTCAGTCAACCTTGAGCCCGCAGCGAAAAGTCTATTTTAAAAAGAGCTTTATTGAGTCAAAATTGATCATAAACCATTTCGACTTGACCGAATAACAGCCAGCATATTTCACATTACTCTTACATCTTTAACTATGTAAAGTCAGGTAGTCGAATAGAAATAAATTAACAAAAACCTTAACTACCAATAAATAACAACTTTCACGGCTGCATCCACGATATCTCAATCCATACCATACGTGTTTCAAAACTGATTTATTTATATTCATATTACAAAATATCATCGTATAGTTTTTATCGTAACCGTGCACGAAGACAACGAGAGACATTCATATTGTTTTAGATTAATTAATTACCGTGTTTATGAAAGAAACATCGTGTCCGACCGGTATCACACTGAGCGATGAAGGTCCAATATAACATTAACATAAATATTTTAATTGCCATCTCGCCGTCTTCATTAATACAATGACGTTGTATAAATACATGTTACATAGCGATTGTGCCTCTATATTGTTAAAAGAGTTCGCATATTTCATCGAAAATTACTGTGAACCGTTACGAATTATTGACAGTCAGAGATGGCATATAACAATAATATTCAAATTAAGATAGCCGTTGGAGGTTTCTAATGGAGTTTCGATATATTCAAGGTTAATTAAATGATAATTACGCGATTTGTCAACGGTTTCAGAGTTGTTTAAAGGAAGTTGTATTAAGTGACATGTGTCCGTTTTGTTTTTAAACATCTTCAAATTTAAATTATATCTCCATAAGATTTGGCCACTCCCTAGACATTTCTGTCTTCTAGACCCCATCATAAATCTGCTGTTATATTCTGACAGTGAAAAGTATCAGTTAAACTCGTACTTAGTATACCATCAGTTATTGTTACACTTCAGAGCCGTTTTTAGTTAATTTTGATCACAAAACAATTACATAAAACAATTTGTAAGTGGGACTTATACCATAATATAGTTCTGTCAACAATTATTGAAACCAGATGATAGTTAGATGTCAAAATTAATAATTACAAAAATAGCGTTAGTAAATTAATTATGTCTTATTAGTTGATGGAAAATGACAGAAAAAGTATGTAGGTATATAGGAATAGTTTTCATGCTAACGTGTAAACAGCTATAAAGTATGGTCGAGCACACGTCGAGGGTGACGCCACATTACACGCTCGGATGATGCCTCACTCACATGTTCCTTTACACCAAAGTATGACGTCATAGTACACCATATAGCAGTATAAGTCTCTTTTTGGGTTAGGTTGAGGTTGTTTTTTTTTCCTTGCCATTAAAAAACATTTTATTATAATTGTTGCAGCCCATCGAAATTAGTTTGGACTAGGCAATACTATTTTGTCCTAAAATCGGGTTTGGCCGGTAACATATATACCTATACAGATTGAAAACCATTACACAAAGTTGTGTCCTTTGTTCAATACCAACAAAACATAAACAAATATGAAAAGTCTTTTAAACCGGACAGTATTTGTATTGGAATGTTTGAATATCTACAATTATTAAATAAAATCCTCCTCTTCTTATAGAAGGAATGTGTAAGTGGTATGTCAATGACCTACTAGGATGCTACATAAAAAAATGTCGTACAAGAAAAAGTCAAATTCATAAGTTATAGTATAATTAATAGCATGTAACTTATTTATTGTTCATAAATACGCTACTGTTCTCTTTGAACTATGCCGTTAGTAGGTGGGGTGGGAAGTACTACTTCTTGCGTGTAAATAATGCTTATACGTATCTTTAGAAAGTTGATGACACAAGAATGTATGATATTCACTCATACATCACTAAAGCGTAACTGCCTGATAACGACGACTCTATCATAATAATATTTATTTTATTTCAGGCAACACCCATAGTGGTAGTCATTTGTTTTCTTACTTCCTATAGTTAGTAAAATATCAAGATCAATGTCAGTAAAACCTGACAAGCTTAACATCGACAAATAAATTGGTATTTTGAGAGTGGCGGGTCAATTTGTTTATGAAAACCTGGTATATGTACATAAGATCGATCGAAATTGATCAATTTAAAAAGAAAAGCTATTTACATAACCTAAACACAAGGAATAAGCATAAATTTGTTGTACCTGTGACTAGACTCCAAAAAATTAACAAATCATTTAAATTGTGCGATTCTACAATAAAATCCCAAGCAATATATAGTATTGAATTACTTTAAATTAACAATTAAACGAAAGCTGTTTTCATATTATATATTATACTATTTTATCAAAGACTATATGGCAGCTAAAATGCTTGGGATTAAACTGCCGTTTCATACAGGCTATTCTATTATGAATGACTTAGAACATGAATATTGTTAATGTTATATTAAATTGCATTGTATAGCTTCACAGACAAATTAATTTATAACTTAAAACTGTGAATTGAAATAAAACGTTAGGTAAATTATAGTACCAATCAAGAAGCTCTAAGAGAACATTCCATCATAGCTAAGGAAGTAACATAGAACTGAGCTTATGGTCCAAAGCAGGGTGAGAAAGCCTCAGGTGCTCTACCACGCAGACGTGTTGATTAGCTGGGACCAACCACTTAACATACCTTCCAGCCCGGAGCACGGAAGCGCACAAAAGTTAAATGCCGGATAGGGCATGGCAACGGTCACCTGACCTCAAAGGACTCTGCTTACCATCTGTAATCGACAACCTTGCATCGCAAAGCTGCCATCAATTAACCATTAAGTTAGTATATCACTAATTCACAAATATCTTGTAAGAAAAAGCCTATTCTACATTGCAACAATGTACCGTATTTTTTTTTCACTCATTTATTTATTTATTAGTAACGCAAACTCCAGCGATTGTTCCCACAGACGATTCAACTTTTTAAAATTCGCAGCAGCTGTCGATAATCCCGATCCTAAGTCGATATCGACGTTTATTATCAGCTCTCGTTATTCCGATACAAAACAAAATAAAGCGTTTATTAGGATTCGCGGTTCTTCGGATGCAGGCTGGCCATTGTTTCTTCTCCGCCATCAATCACCTACGGCGGGGGACTGCGGGGGTGAAGCGCGGGGCGAATAACGGTTATTGAAATGAGGCCCCGCTTTTTACCAAATTTAAATTTTGATAAGGAGGAACCCTGTTTTGTCCTAACTCGGCCGTGTCTGGCTGAGGGTGCTTTTTTGTTTCGCGTTTGGCGTTTGTTTTTGTTGTTAGCGTTTAATTTTCATTTATAACAGTGCTGGGATGAATCTGTAAAGGTCTGAAGCAACTTGGCAATGAAAACTTTTTAACGGTATACCTATTTTGTGAAATAAAATGTATTAAGTATTTTGAAATCGAAATTTGAAACAATCGATAATATTTTTTTTAAAAGCAACTTTTTGAAATTGCCATAAAATGTAGCTTATAGCAATTGTCTCAAATCAAACCTTCTGTGTAAATGTCGGCGATACGAAGATCTATCTGCTCTGTACTTGGGAAATGTAGTAGTTAAAACTTTTTCATAAGATTATATTTTACATAAGTTCTTTTTTTAGTGAAATATTCATTTTATCTGACCAAGTAAAGTAAGTGTCGGCTCATTTTCAATGCAGTGGTGAGACAAGTAATACTTTTTGCAACCCTTATGAAGTAGATGATTGTCCGGCGGCATTACGACAAAGGGCCCAAGAAAAAAGATGTTAAAATCTTCACGAGAATTTCGTAAAACATACGTAGGTGGGTACTTGAAATTACTTTTGCTTAACTGAGGAAAAAAATTAAATCGTTTAAGAAAATAACAAAAATTCTTCGTTTTGTTCAATTGATAGCGTGCGGCATTGTTTTTTTTATAAAATATGTTAAATTAATCCTTGGGTTACATTATTGGACATTCGAAGGAATCCCTTATTGAAATTGCTTAATAATATAGGCTATGTTACTTACATAGGGTGTATAAGGATACCACCAAGACCTAAGGAGTCCAAGCTTACCTCACCTGCAAGTGGTGCTGTACGGTGTGCAGCTTAGTTGACCACGTAACACCGTACAGAACGATAGTTATAGAGTAGTAGATAGTTGAAGTTGTTCGAAGAAGACTGTTCAAAAGGGTTACCGCGGCCTTGGTGTTACAGGCTCAAGAAGGAACATGGATGGTTTTTAGTCAGTAAAAGTCTGACACATCCTTCCGCTTCACCCACAGCGGAAGACGGTCATTTGATGATTTTCCATCCGAAAAAAAAAGGATGAGCACGCCAAAGAGAAAGATCACCGAAGATTATAAAAGTATAATAAACGTAAATTACAAGTAGTTAGGTTGGCAAGTCTTCTCTTGAGTAGTGACTGTTAGGACAGTTATTGACGTAGTAAATTGTATAAGGTATAAAGTAAGTAAGTGTGCGCGTGCGCCTAAATGTAGGTCGCTGCGTAAACAACAGTATTAACAGTGGCTTACCCTGTGGATTTGCCCGTACAGGTGCACCTGACGATCAACGGACGAGGCTCTGGCGAACATGACAGTGCCCGGTAAGCGGCATTATGCTCCCCACCTATTAAGTGGGACCAACTATAAAATTCGCGAAGTGTGGGCGCATAATATGCCTCTGCCTACCACTTCGGAGAAACAGGCGTGAATGTATGTATGTTGTGGAGAACAATAAAGATATTGAGTATTTTTGAACAGTGTCAAATGGTGAGACGGGGATAGTTTTGACATTGACACTACATGGGCTTCCATTTTCTCTAGTAGCTCCCTTTGACACCCTCGATTAAGACATGGGGTAGTAGAAATATTCGTAGTTGCCTTTACCTCAGGCCTAGAATATATACTAATTTGACCAATAAGTTAATGTAGCAATATTAAGTTTCAAGACCTAAAGCTGTGCGACGTCTATCAGTCGAACTATTATTAAGTAGTGGATGATGATAAATCGATAATCGCTGACCAAACTTGCAATGTTATGATTATATATGAATACAACATCGATGTCCGCAGTTTTCAATCATTCGCCGTCATAAATCAAATCTATCAAAAACTACATAACACAAATATGACAAGGCCGAATGATATATCTGTTTCGAGCGGGGCGCATGTGTTAATTCGCTTTACATCAGTAAAAGCGCCTTGATACAATTCCAAAAATTCGGTTATTCGGTTTTTGCTCAACGAACGCCGTTCGAATACGTTATCCCGGGAATAATGCCGTATTAACATATTCCGAATCTCCGCGTCGATTCCAAAGTTTTTGTTATGTAAAAAATTTAACCCGCCCGTCCTTTTACCGTTTGGAGAAATGGACGACGCGACATATTGACACCTACGTGTTTTTTTATCGGCTAGAGTTGTAAAGCGCAATAAAACACCATTTTTATATTTTCTGTTTAGACAGTGCCCGAGAGATGATAACGAAACCTGTAGTCCAGTCGATATTGAATAAGACCGGATATCACTGGTCATTCACAAAAAACGCACGCACACATACACGGCGTGCGGTACTGACACGGTAGTATTGAGCTCACACGCTTACTAGAGGTTCATTCATAAAGGCCTCACAAAATACTGGCTAGCCACACGAACGCGTTCCATTCGAATTACAAAAATTAGTGGCCAGTACAACGTTTCTAATGTGACAGGATGTTTTTTTTCATATTTTATTGCTCAGAGGTAGACTCTTTCGAGCTGTTTATTACTATAAAGGTCTTATATTTTATTGGTAGCATCTACCAAATTCTTCCTAAATGTAGATTTACTTTTTGAGATTTTTGTTTATTTCATATTGTTATTTTGCCACGCTTCTGGACAAATATCAAATAAAGACTAAAGTGATGTACTTACTGGTGAACTATATTCGATAAGTTATCGACAATAAACAACATGGAGGTCTATCTAGTTTCAATTCTCGATGTAAGCCGGAGTATAAAGTGTATACTTTTTACACTATAAACATGCCACAAGGCTAGACCTAGTTTTTTGTGGTAAAGCCGTTTTCATTATGGTCAGTTTACTTTCCGTTCTGTTTTAAAACCGCGTTAATAAAAACTGTGATTTAGCTAAGTATAAATTTGACCCCTTAAATAAGTTAGTAAAAATAATGGGTCTCAAAATGTTGTACGATAAGTTGTTACACATATTATGTACACTTAAGGTAAATAACCATTATGATGGATACTTTAAACATGTCACTACTTGTAACGACGGATATAAAAATAGTTAGCTCAGTAGTAAACACATTAAAGAATGCAATTCGATCATTCATACAATGTAGTTAATGCAAACATGATACTGCAAAATTGTAAACAACATTCAATACTACAGTTATAATGAAAATGAGCCGTCAAAGTAGATAGCATTGTCGTGATTGTGCTTTAACGTCTTCGTCGAGATATCGCAAAACGTAACAATTTATCGAACCACGCCTTTCACCCTCCCATGTCCAGATAGAGTGACTCATTGAAGTCTAATCCAGTGTCATAAAAGTGTCGATGTGTGCCTTTATAGGTCCGTTTCAATTCACGGGACCGTTGACATCGAATATCGAGAACTCGTTCTTTGTATCGTCACGTGTTAATTAATTCCTATGTAGGCGTCGTGCTGCCATTATCGATAGAATTATGTGGTAGCCCAGCTCTTTATTGCCTCTATTCGTCTTGTCGGAAAAAATGATAAAGTTGTTATGTGATATTGTAAAGCCTTTTTTAAAGTTTTTGTTTCTAACATATGTCTATGATACGTGTGGCGTATTCTTTTGTTTGTTCTACTTTATGACTTTATTCTCATATTCAAATTTAAATGTCTACTCAACGGGAAATAAGATTGTAATTGTCGACTTGTAGGCATACCATAATGAAAGCTATCAATTTTTCCACTTCCAATATTATCTGGCAAATATGCTTCAAAACATGAGAGTCAGACTTCAATCAAATTTAGATTATGACTGGTGGTGTGGCTTAGCTCGTGGACAGCCGAAATCAAATCACGAAAAATTGCAAATTCTTAATTTAATTCCTAGTGTTTAACTAATTAAAACAAGATCGATTCTTTAGAACTTTGCACAACGGTCCTACGTGTATATTTTTTTTTTGAAAAAACGATTATCGTAGGTATAGGCGCAAGTCATACTAAGTTAAATAAATTTGACTGGATCCTGATGTAGAGGTTTAAGATCTTAAGCTTTTGTGATGTAGAGGTTCAAGATCTTCAGATTTTGTGAGTGGTGAGACATTTTCTGTGTCTGCCTGATAATAATTAGTTATAGATAGTGTGAATACTTTCAATTGTAAATGTTTCAAAATACAATACATGACACTAAAATGAGAGTGCATACACAGTTGGCATGTATCAATCTGGTGTTATTTTATATATAGGATTAGTTATGTAGTATTCGTCACTTGTTGTCTATATAACTACAAAATAAGTATGTAAATACTTCTTTCGATTACGGAAAAAAACTTTAATACGTCCAATGGGCTATAATTGCTCACCATTGTATTAAATTTTGCTATCCTCCTTCTGTAATTTCTCTACACGTAGTAATTCCAATGAAGTGTAAATAAATTCGTTTACAGACTTTCCTACGTCGGGCTGTCGCTCACGAGCCGACCTAAGCCATCACAAATGGTAGGCGCTGCGCTGGCGCAGTTTAAACGTTGATGTATGAAGACAATTTGTTCTAAAAGAAGCAGCCACTGTATGTTTGCTTGGCTGATTTGTGACATTTGTACTTGTATTCAGACATATGTGAAGGCAAAAGGTTGGCTTTTTTCTCCGTATACAGATTAGAGTTTGGTTGTTGATAAGTGTTTCAGAATGAGTCTAGACGATAAGCAAGAAAGAAAATAATATTCTTGTTTATTATAAACATGCCCACGGCCAGCCCAGATGTGACAAAAGAAGTATTATTAATAACTGAATGGTGAAAGCGCTTCATATACTGAAAGAACTCCAAAACTTCTCAGAATATTAAAATATTAAATATATTCGCCAGCATAATATGTTTTAGAAGATATATCGAGTAACTAAATATGTACTGAGGATATATACTTGGAATTCATACTACCAACATAAAAATATATCTATCATTTCTTCGCTAGTCTTGTATGTATGAGAAATGCACTTGATTATAAGCAATACGCTTCTACCAAAAACCACCCCGAGTGTTGCATAGACTTGCTAGTCTTTAAGTTATAGTCTGTAAGTTATTAGCTAAAAAGTGGTTTCGACTACACGTGTGTGCGCCTAAGCATCACATGTTATACAAAGCTAGCATTCTACACCCATCCATTTTGTGTTCACTCAGCACACATCACGGATTGACTCGTCGAGGTGAGCTGGTAAACAGACTGGAAGCCTTCAAAAGGAATGAGTTAAGTTGTTAGATGAAACTACTTTTTTGGTCGGTTCGTTACGCACTGTTTATCTTTATACTTAATAATATTGTGTAAAATCATTAAGTTCTTGTCGGGGTTCTTCACGTGGAAACTTTACAGTTACTTTGATACAGCTCGTCTAACATTCAATTATCGTAATTTATAAAAAGTATTTTCTTCATTAAAAAAAGGATTTGTTTTTCGACTTTTGAGTGCGAAAAGTTTCTTAATTGAATCTGCTCTGATCAAACTTCATCGGAAGATTTAAAAGGTTTGAGGTATTTATTTAAACAATAAACAAGAGTTACACCTGCACCTGCCGCCCAATGGACGAGGCTCTGGCGAACATAAGAGTGCCCGGTAAGCGGCAATAGGCTCACCACCTTACGTGGGACCAACTATATAATTGGCGAAGTGTGAGCGTATGATATGCCTCTGCCTACCCCTTCGGGGAAACAGGCGTGACTGTATGTGTGTATATAAATTATTTGGCGGCGTAATATGTCGCACGGTGGTGGTTACACCAAGGCGTCCTCGGTCGCAAAGAAAATTGAGTTAAGCCAAGTTTATGACATCCGATTGGGTGACAATGAAATAATCGAAGCGAAAAGCGAGAAAGATTGCAAATTCGCCCTAATTCTGAAACATGCTTATAGATTTTGGGTACGGTACGCAGTGCAGATATTTATGTATGGTGTGGATGCCAATGGTTCTATGGTGTATTCCATCTTCTTTGCTTTTATTTACTCAATAATGTTGCTGTAGTAACCTTGACGCTAGGAGAGTTTTTCCAAAGGCAGCTGCAACTGTTCTAAATAAAATTGTAAGCAAATATAGACATTCATTTATTTAAAAGCCAAGCTTTCAATAAATTATATGAGTAGTTACAGGCGCGGAAACTAGTTCAAGAAAGACAGAACAAGCATTGCCGTTACAAGCTATTAATTAAGTTTGCTCGCGTGTCCAAATTAAAGGACGGATATATAAAGCGGCAACACACCGCTTATGGACTAATTCTCGCCAGAAAACCAGTTGTCAATTATTCTATGGCACTGCGGTGGTTACACCTAAGTGTCCTCGTTTGCAAAAAGAGTTCGCATGAGTGAAATTCATAGCAAACCTTTAGGCAATGATGAAACAGTCGAAGTGAAAATCTCCTTTACTTTGTGGTTTACTGCTTCGCTTCTGCCTTCATACCAAGACACCAGAAATGGCTAGAGGAACTCTCCAAAGTGAGCTTTAATTGTCTCAAATAGAATTGGAGCACATAAGGATATGCCTTTATTAAAAAGCCAAGCTATAAATAAATTATAAGAGTAGGTACAGCTGCGGAAACTAGTTCAAGAAAGTCAGAACAAGCATTGTTGCTACAAGCTATTAATTAAGTTTGCTCGCGTGTCCCAATTAAGGGGCGGCTATAACTCGCGGCATTACTCGCATAACTCGCCGCTGATGGACTAATCCTCGCCAGAGAGCCAGTTATAAATTACAAGATCCCAGCCACGCCGGAGACAAAGATGGGACGCCTATTCTGGGAGGCAACTCGAATATTTTCAAAGAAAACTAAATAGAAATTTATTATTGTTTAATAGTCGCAAAATTTATCGATTGAATACCTAACCCTTTTTGCATACCAAAAATACAAACTCTGCATCGAAATTTGATTTATCAAAGAAAACTACATACCATACAACCTAAGTTATTGCATCGTAAAAAAGACTAGCTTTGTGAAATCTCCATTAGATGTTTAATCAGTAATTTTAATGGACAATCAAGTTTATTCCAATAAAAAAATGAGAAACATGTATTATCTCAAGGGCGCTTTTATAAACAGGTTAAATGGTAAGTCAAATTATATTGTATTGCACTTGTAATCAATAAAAGTTTTAATCTAAATATATTACTACAAATAAAAACCGTTAGCTTTAAAAACGCAGTCTTCTCTTAAAAATAAATTTACAGAATAAGGCTGTGGGTGTGGACATGCGCGCGCGCACTACAAATTACAATCAACACGACGCGCATGTTCGCACGTGGAGAAGGCTCTCTCGCTATCAATTTACAACAACCACGTACCACACTATTTGTGTTTCTGATAAATAATTTCTCTATTTAGTTATCCATTTAGAAGGCGTTTTGCATTTTTATTACTTAAGTTATCTACGAGTCATTTCTATAATCAAGATCTCATCAAATAAAGTCCCACTATTGAACACGACCATCGTCTCAGAAACAAAGCAGGTTTCAGGCAGAGAAATAGATTTAGATTTTATTGGTTTTAGGTTATACCACGAGTACCCAGTGCGTGTTGTCGGAGGCAGTTAAGTGTTTGTGCGCAATAAAAACTGTATGACCATCGCACTTTTTGGTAAGCGACACCAAATTTCATTCTGCGTAATCCATTGGTTTAGGCTGATCCAAAACTAGTCCACCAAAGAGAGATATCACCATACATGATGAGCTGTATTATGATGTATGTCTATAACATCTCCTACTCAGCACAATAAGAGCACTGATAATCTGCCCTGTGTTAGTGCACTGAGCCAGAAATAGCGTCACCTCCATCATAGATATGATTCCTCAACGAGGAAACCGTTGATACTATATATTATACTAATATCGTTACAAATCACATATTAGATCACCTAATACGTCTAAAATTACCAGGCTATCATGATTCACAGGAGTTAACTAGGATACAAAACTATTAGCGGTACTGTACCATAATTCAGTTGGGATTTTGTTTAAACAACCCGTGTCGAAACATCTCTCCAGGCACCAGTAATAGTCTTCCTACTGATTTACAATCACCATAGACGCCTACGCATTGACTATTAGAGCTAGAGGCTACAAGTATTATTTATGATAAGTAGCTTTGGAGGATTTTAGTGATCGAGTGTCAACAATGGGCGCGGATGTATGAAAGCCGATTTGTGGTATTTACCTAATGAGTGTCGTGATGAGGTTTGGGTTTATTTCATATGGTCGGTTAGTTCTGCCCTCTGGCTAAGTAACTCTGAGCCTATCATTATCTCCTGTACTCTCACAGTAGGACAGCGACTATCAAATCGTTAAAACCAATACGCAAGCGACACCAATACACACACTGTTCTTGAATAAAACAAGCAATGTTTGTTAAAGTAAAAGCAATTATAGTAGTTCACAAGATATACACATACATCCATATATCATATCACGCCTGTTTCTCCGAAGGGGTAGGCAGAGGCATATTAAGAGTATATGCCCACACTTCACCAATTATATAGTTGGTCCCACGTAATAGGTGATGAGCCTATTGCCGCTTGTCGGGAACTTTAATGTTCGCCAGAGCCTCGACTGTTGATCGGCAGGTGCACTACTTGCAGGTGAGGTTGGCTTGGGCTTCGTAGGTCTTGGTAGGAGCCTTATACACCACGAAAATGCAGCATTTCTCCAAATAGCTTGAGTTATTTAATTAGTTGACACTGGCAAATACTCTAAGCGAGTGAATCTTAAGAAAAAAGTATGTATTTATAAAAATAATTTATTTATATATGTTTATTCGTTATTCAGTATCCATAACACAAGTTCTTAATGATACTTAACTTGGAACTAAATAATTAGTGTGATTGTATGAAAATTATTTATTTATTACTTAATAACTTTTGGGACGTGATCAGTTTAAATAGTTTGAATTAGATCAATTGTTAATTAGTTGGATATGATATTAAAAAATATAAATTCTTCTGTCTAGTCAGATACTAGGAGGTACTTTAAATAATGCTATAACCGTTTATTATTTTAAATGAAAATACATAAAACATAACTTTTTCAATGTCAATATCATTAGCAGACTCTGACAGGCGGTCACCGTGAATTTAATCGTGCAAAAGTGACAAACACATTTCTCTACAAACCAAGCTTGCCACTGTAAACTACACCTTGCTCTGTACATCTGAAGGTTGGTTGCTGACAGATAGTGTTGGACATTTGCAAACATATGGTAAAGGCTTTGATTACTTTAGAATTACGAGTATACCGTTGTTGATTATAATTGTGTGGACAGTGTATCGGAGCTGCGTGACCAATGCTTGGCTTAATGACGAGCTTCTACACCCGGCATCATAAGGGTCAGAGCAGGCGGCCGACAGTATTCAGAGACTTCTGCGTAACTTACAAAGAACAATAATAATACAAATCTTTGTAATTTAAGGGTTTTTATCAATGTGCGACAGCCGTAAGTATTCAAAATTTTTAAGTATTGTGTTGTAAGGGTTCGTACACATAGGCGGCAGTTATACTGTGGACAGTATAACGTTGCTTGATATATCCTTGCCTTAATGACGAGCTTCAAAACCGGGGACTATAGGAGTCAGTGCAGGCAGCCGACAGGTAGGATCCCTGTATTTGCAAATACTCTAACACTAGACCTTTTAGTATTGTTACTATAAAAGGCAGTGGAGTTATAAGTGGGTGCCTATTTAAGTAATATTTAATAAGACAGAAAATTTATATAGGTAATTCAAATTTAATGCATTAGTTCTATGCTTGTTTATCCATATCAGTTTTTATTATTTAAAGTGAAATTGAGGTTTAATAATTTTTTACTGGCCGATGTCCATGTCGAGAATGCTGAGATCCGCCGAAATGGGCAACGTAGCGTTCTGAAGAGAGGGAGGACTAAGGAAAGGAGTAACCTTCGACGAGAATGCACCAACCTGGGTTTTGGTGGCATTAAACTCGACCAGGTTTTCAGATCCCCACTGAGTGACACGATCGAGAGACCGGTTCACTTTGGCAACCAGGTCTTGCCTTTGCACCAGGATATCGGCTTGCTTTGCCGCAGGATGTCCTAAGTACCGCTCATGTACCGTACTGTCATCCGCATAACAATGAATATTGCCCAAGGACAACATGTCATTAATATGCAGAAGAAATAGGGTAGGCGAGAGTACCGATCCCTGCGGCACTTCGGCATTGACTTTGTAGAACTCGAAGGAACTGCCCTCACACAAGACACGAATACTCCGACCTTCTATAAAGCCAGCCAACAAACATATTAATATGAATTTGGTTCGCACCCACTCTGCTGCATTCGACGATTTGACGACCGATATGGAGTGGAGGTCAGTATACCTACACTTCACTCCAGAGGTCGTGGGTTCGATTCCCACACAGGACAAATCTTTGTGTGCATGAACATGAATATTTGTTCTGGTCTGGGTGTTTTCCTATGTATATTAAGTGTGTATTTGCAAAAAAAAAGTATTTAAGTATGTTTATCCGTTGTTTAGTATCCATAACACAAGTTCTTAATGATACTTATCTTGGAACTAAATAATTGGTGTAATTGTAAGAAAATATTTATTAATATTTATTCATGTAATTCAATTTAATTGAATATAGAAGTATCAAGCTAATTTTTTATCAAGATTGTTATTAAAAGATGTCATTACAGTTGATACTATCGGAATGTTTTTTTGCTAATGTTAAATTATTTGTCATCGTATGACATATATGAACATAATTCTGTTTTATATTAGACAAAATTACTATTCAGTTTACGAATTTTTCTCTTTGTACTCGATGTTTATTTTACGTATTATTTTATTACCACTAGTTAGTTTTGAGTAAATAGTAAATTACTTAAATTGTTGTACCTTATTAAGTATAAAAATAAACTTTGTTTGAAAGTTAGTTTCTGATACTTTTATTTCCGTGGAAACTTATATAACATTAGATGTTCACTCACTCTTCTCTCATTCACTCCGTTGAGATATATTCTTATGTAGAAATTAAAACAACAGCTGATTTAACACATATAACAAACAAGCTTTCGAAAACAAATATGTTGATATTAGGAAAAAAAATAAACAGTAAGTATAGCCACCTAAATAATCCCAATTTATGTTTTTGAACATAAAGATAAAATTTTTCATTAAAAAGATTATTTAAAAAAAAACTGTTTGTCACAAAATTTGTCTTTTAGGTGCCAAAACAAGTTATTGGTAATAAAAATGCGAATTAATTATAAATTATCTTTAAATTATTACATTTCTATTTAAAACAAGCTTAACATCATGATAATATGTATGTTAATAAGACATCAAATTGGGCTTTGTTAGATATTTTTGTCATAAATTAATTATATGAGGATCAGAATAAAGTTTTTTAAATCTTAAATCTAATTAGTATTATAATCAATATTATTATGCATGCAAATTGTTCTAAATATACCTATTATATGTTATAGTTTTGAACAAATATATTTATGGAGTTTAATGAAATTTTTTCTTGATTTTTTATTAAAAAAATACTTTTGCTTTTATAAGTAAGTAGCAGACTTATAAACGTAATATCAGACGTCCTGATAATATATATAGGCCGCCTGCAGACGGTCCCATTGGCTGTCTATGGACTGGCCTTTGGTCTGCAGTGAACGTGCTTGGGCGAATGATAATTGACATTTACAGACGTGAGTATTAATTTATTTAATCAATGATTTAATTAATAATTACTATAAATGTACTGCAGAAAAAGTGCCTAATACACAATGGGTCCAAGGGCGGAAAAAATATTATGAGCGTTTTTAGGTAAAGGCGCTTAATTACTAGTAATGAAAATGTTCATAAAATTAAAGAAAAATTTGAATAATAACCTATTTTGTTTAATGATAGAAATAAACAAAAAGGATTTACATCCGAATTCTTTTTTATTTTGGATGCAACCTCTCTGGTCAAGTTTGAGGTACGCTCGACCACGAACGCCTCACTTTCGCACTTAATCGAGAAATATGGCGAATGCTCTTATGCCTTTATTTATTACCCGCTGCCTTACCGGGGATTAAGAGCGACGATTTATTTTACTCTCATTAACGAGTCTAAATTGATTAGTGTAAGCCCGATGTAAGCCTATTGGAAAATGTATTTTTAGCGATTGGAAATATAATCCCGGGTCCATGAGCAAGCCTTGGCGACTAAGTGTTGCCATTACTTTCATATCAGACAGAGAATTTTTATTGAACAACTTATTTAATGACGTGAATAGATCTGTAAAGTTTCATATGGAAGACGCCAGATATTAAATTTAGTTATTGTATGTCGTTGAAGGAGAAATCTCTTGCTTAAAATACAATACTAATGTTACGACTACGGATATGGCATGGTGGCAAGTATACCCGCACTCCGCTCCTGAGGTCGTAGGTTCGATTCCCACGCAGAACAAATTATTTGTGTAAATAAACATGAATATTTGTTCTGGGCTGGGTGTTTTTCTATGTATATTAAGAATGTATTTACAAGAAAGAAGTAAGTATACGTGCTTATCCCTTGTTTTGCATCCATAACACAAGTTTTTAATGATACTTATCTTGGAACTAAAAAATTGATCCAATTGTCAGAAAATACTTCTTTTTTTTTTAAATGTGTCAAGTTCATTAAAATAACACCCATAAATTAAGATTTTTTAATGTGTGCAGTTAACCTTTGTCCGCATAAGTGGTTTAAACAATTTACAGAGGTATTGTGAAGCCGTAGCTTAGTTTGTTATCTGTTCCATATCAAAAGTAGATCCGACCTTTAAGGTTTCACGAGTCCGGCAGGTCGCAGTGCCGGGCTGTCTTCCAACCGGCTGAAACAAGGCACGGAGGATGTCGTAACTAACTTTTTTCGGGAAACTTTACACCCGTTGCAAATGCATTCAGACATTAAAATTTACAGTCCGAAATAGCCCCCGGGGCGGCTGAGCACGCGAGCAAAGTTCGCGTGTCACGTTGCTTCATTATATTAATTACCCTTGTTAGTTCTAGATTACAGGGCGACACCAACAATACTCCTATATCCACAAGATAAGCGGCTCGCGATTTATTACGTGCATTTCTTTTGTCAGCTTTGAAATTCTACTCGCATAAGTTAACCGAGATTAAAGTAATCGAACTTATAAATTTTGTCGCCTCACCTTTATATGGCCAGCGGCGACGTCGACACAGACTTTGTTCGAATTAATGGGCTGCATTATCAGATCGACGCTCGTACATGGCGTTTATGCAGAGATAATTTTGTATATTCGCGTTTTGTTTTATTTGTGCGACGCTTTCGCGCTTGTATGTACACCATGTCGCGCGTAGGCAAGGTGTAAAGGAATAGTCGTGAGTGGATATCATTTTTTACTGTTTCTTCGCGTTAATATCACCTAAGCTGCGTCACAGAGTAAGGATGATGGGTGATGTAGAAAACTCCCGTACTTGCAGAGGAGGGGATAGCGTTGGTTTACTGCATCTTTTTATATACTGTAATAGGGGTCATTATCGAAGAAAACTAAATAATAAGACAATAGAGTTGATATATGCCGCGTAAAAGTATCGGAACGCATGTCGCCAATTTGAAAATTAAGTTTGAGATTGACGTTGCTGTCATTCACTACGGACTATAATTGATTCTTGAACACAGTACATTGATTGTTTGTAGTGAGGTACGATTCAGATATAGGAAACGCAATTGGCAATGTATTTGATAGTTCTGGATGCAAGATTTCTATAGTCATTATATATGTCACGTTGTCAACCAAAGCGAGAAAGTTTAATGTATATTTAGTTAGGTGTAGTTTAGTATAACACTAGATCCAACATCTATGTCAGCCATTCATAATATACATGAGTCAACGATAGTATGACCAAAACAGAATTAATTTCACAAAATTTATAAGCAAGACAACTAAACTATAACGCTTCAAAGTTGTTTTGCAAAAAATACTTCGTATACAGTTAATATAAACTTAATAGAAAAATGTATGTGCAAAAAACAATGTCATAATTCCTGAGTATAATCCCAGCGAGCTAAGCTTTTAATACAACATCGTCACGAGAGCTATAAAACCACGAGGAGTCATAAAATGCCTTATAACCAAATTACAATGAAAGTCTGGGAACCCCTAATCTTAACTACGACATTTAAGGAGCAGGACGGCTAATTAGTATGTAAAATGCAAGCAAATCAGTCATTCAACAACACTCATCACGCCAGTTGTCGTGGAAAGTGGGCGGTAGAAAAGTCACTTTGATATAAAGATCGTTTACAATTGGCGCAATTCAGCCTTAGCCTCCTAGCACTCCTATGAATATGTAGTGTTAAAACATATGAATAACATAAAAGGAACAACAAAAGTCACATACTTTTGAGAAAGTTTCAGTAACAATTAATATAAAGCTTTTTACTTTCATATGCATAGTAATATGCACACACACACACACACACACACACACACCTAGATTTTATAATTTATATTTTTGTATAAATGTTCGTACTTCACTGACAATCGGTAATGTACTATTGTAATTTATCCGCGGGTGAGGAACTGGTGATCTAAGACACAGGCAGACTATTGCGTAATTTAGACTCCAGCCTCCCGCATTTCACTAAATATTGTTTGCACCTAAATTGTGTCCATTGTGTATTAGTGTATGTGGAGAAAATTAAATGATTATTATTATTAATATTCCATATTCACTTTATTACGTGGCGAAATGTGGGCTGTGGGAAAGTAACTTTGATGTAAATATAGATCAAAGTGTGGACCCAATAAGAACAGAAAGACAAACTTACATTGCCTGTAAATTAATAATCTTGTTACTAATTAATTCTTATAAAATTGTAGATAAAAACCTCTTTCATTTCAGAACAATAAAAGAGAGGAGTGTCGATAAGTTGCCCAAGTCTCAAATAATAAAAATTGTCACCCCATAAAATCTCGGTGTCGAACATCAGAAATGAATAATTAGCGGGGTCGTCTTAAACAACCGGTTTTGTCTTAATTATTGCACCATTAGAGCCCTGGGGTGCCGACCCTTGTATATTTCCAACTTGTGACACCACTCTCAAACGAGGAAAAGCGGTAAAATTTAACTTAAGGTATTAATTAGTTATATCTCCTAATATGTATTTTCATTTACATGTTTTGAAAATAATTTAAGTTTTACAGAACTAAAATATATACGATAAACTTTTTATATTTAGAATGCTTTTTGCAATCAGTTACTATAAGCAAATATGGTCTATGATCTGAATGAGTTCGAGTGTCCTCTCCATTGAGAGAAGTTATTTATACTCATAATCAGGACCTTTCCTCTCTTGAGCAATTGACCCTATGTTCTTGTTAAGAGTTTGTTCTTGGGGCTGTTAGCATAGCAGCAAGCTTATTAGGGTACTTGAATAGTATACTTTCGTATTTCTTAGAAGCATATATATTTCTGGAATGTACATAAAAAAACTAATCTAATTTGTTGCAGCTGAACAAAATTTTCAAAAAGCTGGCGAACAATCACCAAAATCTTTGGACGTAAAAAATTTTATGAAAACTTTTATGTCCCTTCAAGGGTTGGCTTTCCGAAATCTTTTCATTAAAGTGATAGATAATATTCAATTACGAATGATATGTCTAAGATTATTTACTGAAACCAGTAATCGAAACACTTTATATATGTTGATAAAGAATCTACTAAAAAATACGATTACAGAAGCATCTTTAATTCATCTGATGTATAGAATAACAAAACATATTTTAAGAAATTAAGAAAAGATTAATTACAAAACGGAAGAAAAGCCGGCATTCAAACATCGGCAAAGACAAATGCAAATTGCGAAAGAAATCAGGGTATTATTCAAAGCTCATCGCTTTTCATATCGCTAATAAACATAAAAGAAATAAAATGATTAGAACGAAACGAAAATGTATATTGGATTCTTTGTGTTAATGCCTTTGTTGTCTTAAAATGCCTTTTTTCTGGAGATACACCCCTGTTCATTAGGGGTACCGAAATCTTGAGTGACTGGATTTTTTTTTCTTTTATTTGCACAAAACAAAAGGGAAGCGGGGAGGGAAAAAATGCTTCGCCGCGGTTTCATTTGAATTAATTAACGAATTTAATGACGACGAACTTTTTCATCGCACCGTTCGATGTAACAATGTTTATGGTAAATAAAACTTGTCAAGGAAATGCCTTATTTCTCTCCGTCTGTTGTTTGTTTGTTTTTTTTTGTTACTTTTTAATTCGCTCCGTTTGTAAGGGCCACGGGTCCGAAGGATTTATTCGTGTAATTAGTGAAGTTCGGCATTGGATTATTTAATTTTCCTTTTTTTTTCACGGAACAAATTGCCGGGGAACGAATTAGGCGAATTTTGTTGCGGTCGGTTTGGCGGAGTGTTTTTTAAATATTGCCTCATTCCGATTCACGTTCTCAATTGTAATTAATTACGTTATTTTGCTTGTGACTGGGATTTAGGAACGCATATTTTTATGTGACCTGCTTTATAATTTGGTCCCTTGTATGTTCGTTTGTGCGAATTCAATTTATGGTAAGCTTAAAATTTCATGATTGACCATTATTACTGTATAAACTGAGTATGAGATTATTTTACTTACTTTCTTTGATTGAAACTGCCATCAAATAATTTTGCTGTACGCATGTTTCAAGGAGGACATAATTAGCAAAATTATTGAATTCATACGACTTAGCAACTGATGTCTCGAAGTGATGACTGCAGTGCAGTGCTAATCAGATATACTCATAGAGGCACTTTACTGATTGGACGGACATATGACATAACATGTAACCTACCATGAAGGGATAGTCTTAACCGCTTCATCACCCAATGCAATAACAGCATATAGAAAACCATGACATTGTTACAAATAAGTTTCTTTGTGTAGTACAATGCCTACTTGTCAGAAATATATATATGTAAAGGAAAATCCTATGAAGACTTAAGGGACTCATGCCAACCTCACCTGCCTATCGAAAGACGAGGCTCTGGCGAACATAAAAGTTCTCGGTAAGCGGCAATAGGCTCGCCACCTATTACGTGAGACCGAAAGCATCAAAAGTGAAATGTGGGCGTGTAATATGCCTCTGCCTACCCCTTCCGGGAAACAAGCGTGATTACATGTATGTCAGAAATAACACTTTGACGTCTGAATACCTTCTAAATCGTAGTAATAACCTCAAACTTTAAAAGACATGCAACACAGTCACGCCGCCTCCCATACGTATGAGACAGCAAAGCTGGACCTCCGCTCTATTAATTTTCAAAAGTTCTGTTTGTTTTAAATTAGTAATGAGAAAAAGAAAGATATCAATTCTTCAAGACTGCCGCGTGGCGCAAGATAAATCACAATCCTAACCCGCCCCCGCAATTATGACAGCGAAGCTCTACTAAATTAAACATAGACTTAAAAATTTCAAAGAAAAGTCTCCTTAACGAGTCCAGCGGAGGGTTGATGAATAAAAAATGAGATCGCGCTTCTGGTATAATAATTTAACCCGTTTAGCGGCGAGTAATAAAGATTAAAAAGTTTATTTCTTTAACACTTTCGGTGCTAATGAGCGGGCGTTGGAAACAATTTGAAGGATTACCTTCTAAAAGCTTCCGTCAGGTTTTTAATTGAGAGTTTTTTGGACGATGCTTTTAGCCCCTTTGATGGCTTCGCGCCTCGCCTTTTGTGTTTCGTCGCCGGTGATCTATTGACGGAAAACACTGCTTTTTTTATAAATTCAGAATGATTTTCTTCTTTTTGTTTTAAGACGTGATACAATTTTGATATTTACTTCAATCAAAGTTATCTTGTCTGCTTTTTAAGTCTCGCCTTTTGTGTTTCCGCCGCAGGAAAATATAGTTCTTTCGATGTAGTTTTGGTTTGTAGAACACGTGCTAGTCTCATAAAGTGCAATCTAGATAGGATGTACTCGAACCAAAAAAATTGGTATGTCGATCCTGTGAGACCATTCGGCTGTGGAATTATCTGCCGGTACATTTGTTTCCCCAGTTCTGTGTATTAAAAGCGGAGAGTGAAACGGCATTTTGGCAGTTTAACATGACTTACTTGATATCGTGCTTGTTTCACGGTATCGAGTGCTCTTACTATTCTGCTGCATCAGCTGTTTACCATCAGGCAGGAGGTGGTCGCTATGACGAGTCATATTAAAGTAATAGCCGACGTCTGAAGAGTTCGCTCATGCCGCGATCTATACGTAACTGGTGCGATGACACTTAGCTCGTAGTTCGATCGGCATACGACAAACACGGCCTAGTCCCAATTCAACTTGGCAGCTTCAAGAGTTTTGCAGAGTATTAACATTTCTGATTTGTAACATAAATTCATATTTCATGGTCTTTGAGTGGTACGATAATATGCGATGATGATAGGGTGGCTGCACTTAGTAGCTGCAAAATCAAAAAAAGTAGAATTTGTTTATAAGTCAGTGTCGAAGTGTGCCCTATATTTAAATTGATGCGCAAAAAAAAAGTTACATCAGGTACTCAAACAAGTAAAAAAAAATAATCTTCTCCTCCCTCGTTAACCTTGAGATGTAAAATCTTCAATGTTGTGATATTATATAAATACATAATATCTACTAAGCACTTTTATTATTTGATGTATTTTCAATCTACATTCCTGAATGTGCCATAATTTTAAGGTTTATTTAGAAATTAAATTAAAAAACAAGCAAACTTATTGCAAGTTACTCGTCAAACCATTTAACACTTATCATTGACGGCACGTCCTTTACACTTTACAATGCGCGTCAAATTTTGCAAAAAAGGGGCATTTCTTACATTCCTCACAGGCACACATCCGTCGCCCGCGAGCCGAGCGTACACAAAAACATAATTCTAATCTCGAGTAAGACATTACGGGAATACCAATGCATGTGCGGAAAATCGATCGCGCCGTCTTAAATTCCTCACCCTTTTCTGAGGGGGCTCCCCCAAAAAAACGAAAGAATAGAAGAGGGAAAAAAATCTAAATCGTCTCATATCTCCCCCCTCCCCCCGTGACCCATCCCCCCGGACACCTTGGCGTCAAGCGCCCTTCTTATTTCGTATGCGAGCTCTACGGCAATCATTATAACGATATCGATTAGGCCCGTCTCCAACCTGCCCATATCTTTGAGGAACACTTGTGTACATAGGACTACTTTTTGCCTCATTTCTTACAATTCCCGTTTTAGTTTAAACTTAGTGTTTTATAAACATTTGATTTGAAAATTAACAAAAGTTTTTTTAGTGTGTATTATGTTTTTGTAAGCTATTTTTACGTGGACTTTCATTTTTCTGAGTAATAAAGAAAAATCTTTAAATTATACTAATCATTGATTCGGTGGCAAATTTAAGTTCTTATTTTTATTCTAAAATCAGAAACACAGCAAAACAAGTTATGCAAAATAGGACTCTGCTGGCTTTTCATAAAAGTTATCTCTCATATCACTAATTAATTAAATTGTAAATAACATTTCTCTATAATATTTTCATAATAATCTAACCACTAAGAAACATCCAACAACATATATACAAACAAAATACTATAGGAAAGTCAATTTACCATTTGGAGCATCAGCAAACAAAATTTGGTCTGTCGAAGAAGACTTATTGTTAACAAGCAAGGACGGCCTCTGCATAAACAGATGCAAATTGTACCCGTTAAACTATTTCGGAAGGTAAACATAGAGGGTCGGAGGGACCCACGTGTTCGTCAGATCCGAGGAACGAGATTAAAAATGCTGGATGGCCAACCGCCGTGAGTCGGGTCGCGTATGAGCCAAGAAATATTGGAGTTTACGAAGAAAGCCTCTTTGGGGATATGTAAATAGGGAACTACAAAAGTAATGTCTGAGCCGGGACGCCGCGCCAGTGAGTGGCCGCGGGATTATTGCCTGCACGGAACTGTAAAAATCCGATCCAATTTAAGGACTGATCGCTGCCAATCTGCAGTGTTTTGGTAATGTTGTTTCGGATTTTTTCGGTTCTTTGTTTAGTTTAGAGACTCGAAAAGTTACCTACTTTATGATCGATGTAGAACTTTTTTATCTAGAAGAAGATCTATAAGTTATTGTCTCTTGAAGTAACTATGTATTAATCATATTATTAATTTCCCTTTAAGCCCCTTGATAATTAAATCGCTTGTGTGGCGAATTGGTTCACGAGTTGGCAAGGTTTGAAATTAGTACCCACTGGTGCGATATATTTAATCAAACTCTTAACTAGTAGACTTCAACAAACTTTATACAATATTGACCTACTTTGAATTTCAATTCCCTCTCATTGACCTCTCATCACGTCAATTATTTATACTATGTTACTTTCCCATAAAAAAACAAAAGGAAAGTTTCAATAGAAATATTAAAATAATTATATTTATATATAAAAATATATCTACAGAAATTGCTAAAATTAAAAGATGTAAAATCATGTCGAGCGTAAAAATCTAATGGCGTCTTAGTTTGAAGAAAATCTGAATGATGTCTAAAACTTTTTCAAGACTCCCAAGAACTGCGATGTCTCAGACGGCCCTTCAGGTTGCGCGCTTGGCCAACCGCGGCCCCAGATTAAAAAAATCTAGCTCAGAAGGGCCAGGATCCCGGAACACTAATGATCTTACAAAAAACTGCGCTTATAGACTGTAACTTTTAGTAGATTCAATGAAAAAATTTGGCCGTAAAAAATAAAAAATGCACTTATTGTCATTAACTTTATTCCTTATACTACTTTGAATATAAGAAAATGCTGGTTGGCTTAGTAAATTATTAATACAAAAACAAAAAAATAAGGAGACGTCATAGTAATTTGATAAACAAGATATATATAGATATATAGAGCTCTTTAGCCCAAACCACAAGTTTTAATCTTATAAGGTCTTATGAAAACGTCTACATCTACAATTTACTATGTCTAAAACTCCTATCCTGAGCATACGAAATAGATAATAAAATTCGTAATTTCATAGAAAAATCTAATAAATCCCAGCCGTTGAGAGGAATATCAGGCGGTTTCATTACTCCGCATTAGCCGGCGGTCGGCCACGCAAATCGTCCTCCCCGCCAAAAGGGAACCCCCAATTTCCTTCATTACTTACCTTCCGACCGAGACAATGGCAAGAAGACGACGACGACGACGCAACGAGAAAAAAATAATAATAATTTCAAGTGGAATAACGCTGAAAATCTTTTCACGGAAAGGAATTATTGTTGTTTTGCAAGCGGGCACTCAGAGACGGCATGCACCATCCTCATTACGCCATTGTTCGGTGTTACGACTCTTACGAGCTTTATTCTTACTTGGCTCGACTTGAATACTTATTAATTTAAGGCAGTGATAAGCTTGAGTACTTCTGAATGAGCGGGGAAATGTCTCCGCATTATGCAATCGTGCTGCACTGTCTTCAGTGTTGCGGATTCATTTTTAATGGAATCATATCGTTAAAAGATCTATACGTCGGTTATCGAGCGTGGGGCGCTATTGTTGCTTGGTATTCATATATAAAAGCTTACATTTAAATAACGATAGGTACAGTTCCACTAACCCACATAGGATAAATTTTATAACGCCTCTAGTGTCCCATCATTACATGTACAAATAGGAAATGCAAAAACAAATAACTTTCTATTCAATAAAAAATTGAATTTATTAATGTTTGCCAATTTCCAAGACACTTTTGAACAGCATTTAACCTAGAGCGCCACATTACTAGGTCCTATTCTAGGCTTGCAACGAAAAGTTGACAAGAAACATAGCAATGTCTCTAGTACCTAAAGCACTAGAAATTCTTAGTTTCGGGTTAGTCCAAGAATATTTGTGGGCTTCTGACAAAAGTTTTTTAAATAAGAGTTAATGCAAAATTTTAGTGGGATATTATTTGTATACGCGATGATGACAGTCACAATTATTTTTAATGCTACTAAGCAGTTTTAATGCAGAACCATAAACAAAGAACAATGTCGGTTCATTATCAAAAGTCTAGTTTCAAGATTGTTCATTCCGCCAATTTCCTCAATCCGAAATTACAACTCGTAATTTTTCCCTGCAACAATCTAAGTATTATGAACCAAATAATTGCTTCAAGTACCGCAGCGTATGTATAATTTAGTTTAAACGTACATCACACCGAGCGCTTTATGGTAATCGAAATATGCCGAAATATGTTGTTAGGAGGGCAGAAAACTACCCTCGAACATGCAAGGGATGAACTAACCTTTCATATTTTGCGAATAACCTATAAGCCAGTCAAACTTTCGGAACTTCCATGTGTGTCTCTTTTTAAAATGGTCATAAACATACCGACAAGCTTTTGTGGCACTATTTGGACATGAAATGCTCGTAATGCAGTCGCTTCTATGTATTTGTGTGATGGTTATGGTATGATTTCGGTTTTATGAGTGCATACATATGTGGTTGAGTGTGTTGGTGATGTGTTTAGCCACAGCGTAATATGTTTATGGTTTGTTTGTACGAGTAGACTATAATGAACGGATCCTTTTAAAGATTTTATAGTGTTTAAAAAATATTGATTGATCATACAATGAACCATGTGGGGGTTGAGTTCGTATTTAGATGACATAATCATACGAGTATTATCAACTTTTAAATTGGAACAAAACATACATTTAGCCAATTTAATTGTAAGATTAGAACTACAAACAAATGAATATAATTTGCAACTTCAATTGTAAAATTCGAATCACAAACAAATGAAAATTATACGAAACTACGTCCAACCCAAAACGAAAAAGAAATAGTCGCTTTTAAAACTTATCGCGCAAAAGATATACATCTTTTAATTCCGCAACACAAGAGAATATTTTTCAAGAATTACAAAAGATGCTCTCAAAACTGGGAGAGCCTTAACGTCTCCCGTGCAAGACAGCTCCCCTCGCCGAGTCCAGAGTGATTACGAATTTTAATTATTTTTTTAAGCCACCGCCGAGAGGTGATGTTTCCCCAACCGAGGCTTATGCAAACAATCGAGTCGCACTTGGAATTAATCCGAGCTGAGTTTTTCCTTCGCGACAAGGAATTAACAAGCAAAGAAGTCATTACGTCAGAAGACATCTCTGGATCGTTTTTAATTGCGGGCTCGTTGACTATCGGCCTTCTAATTGGTCCGTGTTCGCGAATAACTTGGACAAAATTAATTTGTCGCTTTTTCTTTGCGGGCTGTTAGATTTCCGCCTTGTAATTTTATTTCACGTCTATGGTATTTGAATTTTTTTAAGTGTCAATTAATTTGCCGTTTGTGGTTCTACAAAAGTTTGAAGTTTTACTGATCAAAGATTAAGCATGACCGTTTATAATAACAAATTCATAATTATCATAGCATTTCTTTTTATTATTATTGGAATACGTGTTAATTCATGGCCTTTAACATAAGTGCCCAAGCATTTATTGGTCATAGCGCTACGAGACTATGTGTTTGGTGGTGGAATTAAAAAAGTCAGTCCTTGAATGGTCCTCTGTTTTGGAATGCAAGTAATAGACGTTCATACCGTTAATGAATACCGTCATTGCGATCGCGAGCAGCAGTTCAGGTCAAGGAGAAATGCGCAAGAAACTTGTCAAGTTATGCCTTCGGTCCTGAACTAGTGATCTAATCTCCTCTTACCTTGGTTTGTAAAAGAAAGGCTTTTAGTAGGACAAATATAACAAAAGGCTGTTCTGTAATCGCATTATCGAAATGAGTATACGTAAAAAGTTTCAATTTCAACAATACGTCAATCTAATAAACAACTACGACAAACAATGCCAAATTACTCATACAGACAATTGACAGCACTTTATATTCTAACAAATTACGAACAATGTCTAAAAGGAAAGAGGCATAAATTTAAAACGTAACAAAATCGATAAAAAATGAATCATCGATTAAGTAAAACTTAGTGATTCTGTCATCGTGAATACGTGTTCGCATCAAACATGACATGCAGAACTGCTTGTCATTACAGTGCATAACACCCCCTATTATCCAATTATATCTAACCTTTCAGCGGCGCTAGACACGTGGATATGTAAGCAGTATCTTATGTTGTACTTGAAGTTATTTGCTTAGGACAACTTAGTGTTGGACAGTTTCTTAAATTAGTGAACATAAACTTTCATTTGATAAAATGAAGACAGTGACAGCAGTTTTAAACGTGGATTAACTTTAGATCTTGTTTTGTAATATGCCCCAAAGGGGTTTATGACTAAATCTAACTTCAGTAAGTGTGATAATGTTCAGTTTGGATAAAGATATTTGATGAATGGTAAATTTTTCAATGATACTAATATTGTAAATAAGATAACAGCTTAGTCTGTCAATCTGTTCGTTTCTAATGTTAAGTAATAAATTTTCTTTTAGAGAGATAGAGGATCTATTTGATCCAGTAATACGCCAATTTGAAAATAAAGTAAAACAAAAATAAAGGCTTGAAAATCAACAATACTGTTTTAGAGTTTAATACAGTGCCATCTACCCGCAAACTAAACTAAGAACGAGTTAACATGTTCAAATCTTTGTTCTTCGTAAATAGGAACGTACTTACAAATATATAAACTATACATATAAAGTACCCATGGTTATTTCCACTAATGTCCTACGTGAAATTAAGAACGAGTACACCGTGAGGTTGTCACTGTCACACTTGACATAAAGCGATAATTGCGTTTACCATCTGATAAGCTACTACATACACATACAAACAGTTGACTACTGAATGCTATCAAAGAACAATATGAGCTTGAAAAGAAAATAAAAAAATGGGGTACTGTTTTTTCGTTTGCAGCGTACTTTCCAGTGCAGCAGTAATTACCCCACTCAGTGGGTTTAAACGTCTACCATGACAGTCTAAGTGATTGTATGAGGTTCGTGGTAGAGCCTGTAATTAATTATTTGTTGGTAGCGTGCAATAACCGTTCCCTAATTATCGTTGCGTCACGTTTGTCAGTCTTCGGTTCATCCTTGCTTGTTGTGATACTGCTGTAGGAATGTCATTCATAAGTCTTTGATGTATTGCTTACTTTTTTGTAAGGTTAATTTGCAGAATGATAACTACTTAACCCATACAGTTTTTGTTATCAGCATTATCTAAGCCACACCAAGAGTCCACTGCTGAACATGAGACTTTCTGATAGGATCGCATATACTTGCTTAACGGTGTCTTAAACCATGGCCCATCGGGTACAATATTCTTTTTTCCTATGGATTTTATTTCTGAGTATAAGACAGCAGGGACACTTTAAACAAGCGCTTTCAGATGGTTGGACCGGTCATACAATGGTCCCTTTTACCGATACAAGTGGTGGTATATTTAGCCATATTCGAAACCTAATCGCCACATCTGTTTCAGCCAATCCGAATTGACTCCTCGTGGCCGTGTTAGCCCATGTAACTTTGACATAGTTTACTTGTGTGTTATTTATTCCAATCAAAGGGCACGCTAAAATGATGACTAGCATTTTTCTATAATTACTCTTGGGGCAGACCATATCAGGATATCGAATGCCAGGGCATTCGTGATAATTCGCTAGGTTTTGAACTCCCTGCTAGTTGACTTATAACCGGACTGATCTAAGACGACCTTAAATTTAATATAGCAACAAACTTTTTTTACTTATAGACAGATTTACTCAACATTTTTTCCTGACTCAACATTATCTAGAGTAGATATCTTTCTTAACAAAGGAAAAAAGTATATAAACAACCTAAAAGAGCTTCGAGTACAAGAGGCTCATTTATATTAACAACCAAACTCATCAATACTTATTCAGCGAAG
Organism: Musotima nitidalis; assembly: GCA_949126915.1. NCBI lineage: Eukaryota > Metazoa > Arthropoda > Insecta > Lepidoptera > Crambidae > Musotima > Musotima nitidalis. The sequence goes on from OX421429.1 coordinate 7,778,806, forward strand.
TATTTTTCCACGAAGATCCACCACTAATTGAAATTGAAATCTGATTTTCCTCCCCCTTCTAACCACTGAGCCGGTCTTGGTGATTAAAAGTATTCGGAAAAAATACAAATAATGAAATTACAATATCGTTAACGACGAGGCGGACTCCCCAAAATCCTTTTATATTTTTTAAGGAATAAATTAAAGCTAGAAAGGGAACGCTAAGCCCGCAAACAAGGGCTAACGACTTTTTGTTGTTAATTCGGCTTTCATAACGTCTCCTTACAATTCTTGGGAGTGCGTACTATTAATTTCATGAAAAGATTTCGTTGTATAAAAAAATGTTCAAAAATATTGTCTGATTAAAAAATTCAGTAAATTCTATTTTGATAAAATATCTTCATAAAAATATAGAATCTACCTATTTTAAATGATTTATATTATCAATTAAGAATATTTGATATGAAAATGATTTATTTTCTTTAAAAAAACATGTCTAAAAAAGCGTTATGCCTTATGAGATCAATATTAAATGTCTACAGTATTCTCTTTATGCATTTATAACAAACATAAAGGCAAATAACTTGTTAAATTGTTGAATTTAGGTTAATAGGAGACCTCTTTTTTTTAAAACACTGTACAAATAAATAATAATATATATTTTTTATTCGAATATGACATCTAAAATGAAATGGCGTAAAAGATGGTTGATATTCCAGCAATCAATTAAATAAGATGTTTAAAAATATATTAATAACCAGTTTCTTTTGCGATCATTATTGAATCAGTGACTCAAATCAGTAAACAAGCTAATCAGCTGAAACAAACAGCTCCGACGTCTTCACAGAAACGTGTGCGAAACTTAATTACTGAGAATTTCAGAACAATAATATTCAAGAGGGCCGTGCGTTTTCCAAGGGCCGCGAAGCCAAATGAAAAATTGCCTGATTTCGAGGATGGATGAAGAGAATTAAGGTGGCAATTACTCATCAGAAGGCGTACGGGGGCGGCATGATAATGGGGTCCGTCCAGAGGTATTTTTCATTGGGACTCGTCAAACTTGAAATTATTAAGATGTGAATGAGAATGAGTAACAGCACCGCCTGGGATGGACGTATTCTCGATACTGAGCTAATGAATTGTATGTAAAATCTTTTGAATAAGTTTTGGCAGTAATTTGTTTTAAGTAAACTAATTGGAAAAGGTTCAAGAAGAAGAGTGTGCATTTAAAACAATATCAAATTAAGATTCATAAAAATGTTATCGAAATGATTTACTGGTAATTTCTCCTCGAAGAATAATAACATTATGTCATAAACAATTCTGTTTTAACCAGGGTCCCCGACCACACGCCTTATATAAGCTTCGTTTTTTCAATCATCTTTGATATGTGATGTGTGATGTGTTTATATGAAGGTTAGTAGTATTGGCAGCGTCATCCTGGCTTGAACTGCGATCACCAACCCGCCTGCCCAGCGCGGTGATTATGGGCAAACGTTAGAATGTAATTAATGAATGTAATCTATTGGGGAGGCTAATATTCAGCAGTGTACTTTATACGGCTGATATGATGATGATAAAGTAGTATTTATTCAATACATATATAATTCGACTTAATGAGAAACTATGTCTTTTATTACCCAATCGAGTCAAAGTGTCAATTTATATTTATATATATATATATATAAATTGTATATATATATATATATCCTTTATTGCACATAAACATTCTTAAAAAAACACAGTAACAAAAAACATGTTCAAAGGTGAGCTTATATCTATAAGAAATCTCTTCCAGCCAACCCTAGCAGAAGTGTCAGAGATTAGTGATATTTAGTCGTATATAACCGGTAACTTTTTTGAAAACTAATCAACTATTACATGCAGCAATCGCAGACACATTTTGTTGTCTTAACAGGTCAACACTATCCGATACAGATATAGGAGGAAGCCTAGGTACGGTTTTCTCGTATATCTACTAAGGATCTTTAGAAATATTTCCTGCCAAGGTCAATGCAAAACTACAAAACACAAGAAGCAGCACGATGTTCTCACCGCACGTCCCTACTAAGCCCTCGAATCGCCCAACTTTTTCCGCTCTTGGAGCCACTTATCACCCCTCCCAACCCCCCCTTCCCGGTCCATCGGGCTACCACTAATTGCGTCCGTTAATTAGGAAACGTCATGAGTGTTTACTCGGAGAGCTAAGTGTGAAGTTTCCCCCTAATGTCTTGGCGTAAAATTACTTCCCCGCTGAAACTTTTTGAGAAAAATAAACTTGGGTTAATTAGCTGATGGCGCCGGGATTAGTGTGGCTCTCTAACGTGATTATATGAGTTTTGTTCTACCCACTTTTCAGATGATCGTGGTTTTGTTGACGACGCGTCTGCGATGTTTTCAAACCATCCTTACAACTTTCGTTAAGGGTCCCTATAACCAAGCCTGCGCTGTCCATCTCATAGACCGTAATAGATAGTAATTTAAAAAAGCATTTAATGTTACTTTCGTTTTTACTGCTGACTAACAAGAATCGTCAGATTTTCGATGAAGTCTTCTACGACTGGTTACCAGTGGCTGTGAAAGCATTCTGCTGGCAAAGTGGTACACGGAGCCTATGGTTACTTGCAATATCAGTAGCAAGGAGCTACTTCATCAAGGAGCAGGCATTTTATCAAAATTTTCACTCCTATTTTGAAGAGTGTACAAATATATTTTTTAAACCTTACGCGAATGTCATCTACCACCACTCATACGTTAATGTTATTTATTTACCTTATTAAACCCTTAAACGCAAAATTACTGCAACAATAGATTTGCCATTGTTATCGGAAGCATCGCGTTTAACGTGTTAAAGGGAACACTTTTTCAAAAAGCTCTACTGCTTGGCACTATGATAATACATACGTAATTTGGCGAAATGAGAACTATTTCATATAGTGTCATATTTTCAAAAACACATTCAGATGATTTTGCGTAAGCTTTATACATTTTCAAAACAATTAATAATACTTGAAAACACACCTATAAAGTATAAGCCTACTAAATTGAAAATTAACATAGTAATATCGTTTACAGAATTACCAATAAAAATCATCTTCTCAACTTAATAGCCTTTCCCACATGATTACTTAGTAATTAACGTACATAGCTATTAAGAGAAATAATTACCAATTACCTTGGTGAGCTAAATATTGTAACTAAATAGCGGTGTATAGAAAAACAGAGACGCTGGTAATAGGGAGAGGTGTAATTAATACGAGCGGTTAATTACTGGCCGCGTTAAGGCTAAGTGATAGGTGTCGTCCGGCACCTTTTATATTACCGTTGGGTGTTTAGGAGATTTTCTCATATTATGTTTCATTCGGCTACTTACATAGCAGGTTGTATTTATTATTTACTCTACACACATTGCTACAACAATAATATTTTGCTATAGCAACTTTTGTTATGTTTTGATCATGCTTCGTTGGACTAATAATAGTTTGTATACAACGATTGGATTCCTTAGTGAGTTATACAGACTTTTAATTATTTGTCACCTGTCCCGTAGTCTAATCAAATCGTGCGCGTAAAACTTGGCGCACTTTCCAGTGTCCGATTGAGCTGTTTTTTGCATACGCTTTTAGTTATGATAATAATATAATTCGCAACACTCAGTTTTGTTATAATTTCTATAAGAGGCGTCGCTCTATGTGGTACTTTTTTTTTCTTATTAACTCATATGGGTATCAAGTGAAAGGGCTTAAAGAGTGGGAGTAATTAACATTATACTAAAAATCATTTGGGAACATCTTATATAAAACTTTTTGTTGCGTTGTTCCATATGCTTTATTTTATATAAGCAGCATGTGAGCCACCTGTTGAACAATGGTCACCGCAGCCTATGGGCACTTGGAATACCATGGACATTACATACATACATACATTCACGCCTGTTTCCCCGAAGGGGTAGCCCGAGGAATATTATACCCCCACACTCCGCATGTTTACTTGGCACTGTTATGTTCGCCAGAGCCTCGTCCGTTGATCGGCAGGTGCACTTGCAGGTGAGGTTGGCTTGGGCTCCTTAGGTCTTGGTAGGACCTCCCCGACAGGTCCCTCACCTTGGTGTGGTGGAGGGGCTGAGTACCTAGCGGAGGCCGGGAAAGGATAACACCTAGAGGTTGGCGACTCTGGGTGTCCTTTGTACTGACTACCGGGGGGGAAACTAAGAAGGAACTGTGGAGGGCGCAGCGGGCGGGCCAGGAGGGCCCGTCAAGCAGCGCCAGGAGGGTCTTACGCAGTGGGGGCAGGGGGCCCCTGCTGTCTAACCATAGACCCTCTGAGAAGTCGACCACACACGCTATGGTCGCACAAGAAGGTAGGAGAGGCGCGTCCACTGCGCGTCTCTGAGGAGGTCCTCCCGGTTTTGGTCCGGGGGATGTTGGCCGCAGGCGGGGTGTCAGACGATGCAACCCAGGTACTAGCCCCCGCCTTTTTTTCAACGAGCGGCGGGCGTCGTCGGAAGATTTTTAGTGGGTATTACTGCTGGCAGTCGCGTCTGCCAGTGGTGACTAACACACCCCCTTTTGGTCCCCCTTTGGCCGGAAGGCAGTGCGTAAATGCATTTTGTTACCAACGTAAAACAAAAAAATAAAGAGCTCCTTAGGTCTTGATAGGATCCCTATACACTCTTTTATTATAGAGTGAAATCTAGGCTGTAACGACAGTATATATGCAAAAATTTTGCAAAAGACTTGGGTGACAAAAGAAATAGTATCGTAAGAGAAGCCGCTGTTACTGGCCAGATATAGACAATACACCTATGATATTTTGAATTAAGAAAAAATATGAAGGGATGTTGCAATTTCGCTCGCGGTGGGCCCAGTATGATTTCGTTTTGTTATGACAACGCGGGTTGGCAACGTTGGGTTCGGCGACCCCACTTCGAGTTTTAATGATAAAAAAATGCGTACAGAGGGGAGGCGAGTAAGTGCCATCGTAGGAGGGAAAAAAACTACGGAGGAAAATATTTGGCGCGACAGGTTGCCGCGGGGAGGGGGTTGGTAAAAATTAAATCTTAACGACGGATATTTAAAGACGACGCTTGAACGATCAAGAGAACATCTGAGCCCAAGGGTGGGTAATTGGTACCGAGGAGTACGAACGTTGATCGATTGCCGTAATCGCTCCTAGACGTGTTAGTATTCATTTGAATTTTATTATGTTTATGAATTCATAGGAATATGTAATACGGCCCGATGTTCGAGGAAGACGCCCTGTAAAAAGGTTTGATCGCAGGAATTTGGCTTGAGGTTGCCGATAGCTTTCCTTTGAGTTGTAAAATTTACCTAAATCGATAATACTTGATGATTCCTGATATTATGCAAGTTAAATCTAATTAATATAATGGTGGGGAAAATTGACTAGTTTATCGCCTTGTGATTATACCTCAGTTGACATGTTAAGCAATAATCTAGCAAGCTTCCGCTCTTGTGAAGAGGCACTTCTACATGTCATTTAAGTGACGTTCAAAAGTTCTTTAGGATGAAGCCACGCTGATAAATTTATTAGCTCATACTAGCTGATTAAAGAATTTATAAAAATAATTAATTGAGATCCATACCAGTTCGCCAAAGGTGCTGTTTATACCGTAAGTTATTTACTTAAATCTCATAATCTTAGCATTTTCACTACCTAAAGCATCTTAAATTAGTAACTGTTGATATTAATTTTAGACTTATATCAAGAGATTTTACAAACAATGTAACAGTGGAAAAAAAATTGCAATTTTATCATTGTAATTTTATCCATGAAATCTTTAACACCTTGATAACTGGTAGTTGCTTAGAACACTAAAAATGTTAAAATGACTGATAACAATAAGTGTTTACGCCACTAAAAAAAGAAAGAAAAAGAACTCAATTCAAAATTTACATTCGAAATTCAAATTCGGAGTTCAGATGCAAGCAGAATTTGCATCGGACGGCATCGAATATTGATTTCCCGGCATCTTGAGGGCAACCATTGCAATCCTACTTGTTTAAACTTTTTATTTCACTCTTCACTCGCGTTTTTTGTTTCAACCACTCACCCCAGGGAGTCCACCCCACAGGTTCCCTCTTGCATAAAAAAGCTTCTAATCGATAATTTGTGTGGGGGTGCATTAAGCATATCGCCAGTACGCGCTCAAACATTTCTCTCGGCTCTCTACAGATTTTTACCCTAAAGGCTATATTTGTTGTCCGTCTTCGAGAGTAAGAGAACTGTCTGAATATAAATTCAATGCCTTTATGTAAAATTTTGTGTTTGAATTTGAAATATATACTTTTAGAGTTATTAACAGTTTTCTATGGTAGGTTTTATCAGTACAGTGCAACAACTGTTACATTATAGAAAAAATATTTGTTTTCAAATTTTTCAAATGTATGTGCTGAATCTTATCATCTTTTACATACATGATTTCACGCCTGTTTCCCCGAAGGGGTAGGCAAGGGCATATAAAACAACCGAACTTCGCTAATTAAGTATATAGTTGGACCCACGTACTAGGTGGCGAGCCTATTGCCGCTTACCGAGTACTGTTATGTTTGCCAGAGCCTCGTCCGTTGATCGGAGGGTGCACCACTTGCAGGTGAGATTGGATCGGGTTCCTTATTTCTAGGTAGGATCCCTATACACCTTATACAATCATCTTATTTGTTCTATAAAATCACAATGATTTTAATGTTACCTCTTTGGCCTAAATCTAAGTCAAGGCAAATGAAGACGATTCTTATAATAATACTTTACATTGACAAAGGTCTTAAAAAAATGGGAAGTATATTTTGAATAACATCACAAAACACACTAACATGTTGGAAAGTCTGATGGTTATTTTTATGGCAGGCATAACACGTAGCTCAATAAGGGTCAGGTGCCCATTGACTGGGCATCAGTAATAGAACACTACGGCCTATTCCTTGAAGGACCTTTCACCCATATATGAAGAAAGATTAAAGTACTACCATTTGGGGCTCCTGTAATGTCACAGCATCACTTGAAAGTATAAGGACTCGCGTACTATTAAATAAATAAATAATAAATATTTTCTGACAATTACATCAATTATTTAGTTCCAAGATAAGTATATTTAGGAACTTGTGTTATGGATACTAAAAAACGGATAAAAATACTTCAATACTTTTTTTTCTAAATACATTCTTAACATACATAGGAAAACACCCAGACCAGAACAAATATTCATGTTCATGCACACAAAGATTTGTCCTGTGTGAGAATCGAACCCACGACCTCTGGAGTGAACTATACTGTAGGTATACTGACCTCCACGCCATATCGGTCGTCAATTCGTGAGACATAGCAAGTCATTGGGGTGGCACACTTAAGTTAAAGCGTGGTGCTAGCCAGTTGGATATAACTATAAGGTATTAACTGAGCCTTAACTGAAACTGAAACACGTATTATTTTCATCTGGGACATAGCAAGTCATTACGGAACAAAGTCCAATAAAGAACGGTCGCCACCCAATTGTCCAAAAAAAGTCACTATCACACACGAAGTAAGACTTGAATCCACATTTATAGACCTTTTGCTCTAACGATAACGTTGGGAGATGTCTAACCAGATTCGAGGTGATTGAACTCACTTGTCCAAAAAAGTGCTCAAATTTAAATTAAATAAAAATTAAATAAATTATTTTCTTTATTTCTTTAAAAATTCTAACATAAATGTATGTAACGAAGCCTCCTTTTAGGCTTATAATTGCCTGTGCCAGGAGACAACGCTCTGCATAACAAAATGACAAAAATAAAGCTTAAACAATTAGAACTTAAAATACTTAAGTATACCAGTCTTCTAGTCTTAAATACTTATTTGCTATTAAACATTTAGTAAAAAATTAAATTTTGCAATTATTAAAAAAATAACGTATGTGCAAATGATTAAACCATAAAACGGAATGTACAGCAGAACCAATGGCACGAGCGACGCATGTGACTTATTGCTAATATCTAGATGGACATAGAGAAGCGTTGTTTGTTCTTTATGCTTTTTACGGAGGGACGATAATGTTTTTATGGCCGGAGGGAAGAGGGATCAAGATTAATCAGGGTGCGATGTGATTAAACTTGACGATGTCCCCGACGGTTCACACTTTTCGTGCTTTTGTTTTTTTCGTGAATTGTTATTTTCTTTGTTATAGAAAGAAAGATATTGTGCTTGTAACATAGATTATTTATTTTTTATTAATTAAATGGTACATTGTATGTAGCTTAGAACATAAAAGCATGTCCAAAAAAGTATACACATAGAAAATGTATCTGTTATATATGTTTTAGCTAATATTCAAATTAAGTGGCCGTCCTCTGATGGCATTTAAGGCTTACAAAAAACTACTTAATGTTTTATTTATTTAATCTTTATTGCACACATAAAAATACAATGTACAAAAGGCGAACTTAATGCCATTAGGCATTCTCTACCAGTCAACCCAGTGTTATCTGGATAGAAATCATCATACATGTGAATTACTTCTAGATACTTTATATTATTCTTTTTCATATTTAATCTTTCAAGGCAAAGGTAACATTACCAACAAACAACACACTGTACTATTATAAGTTATTTAAGTAATTGTGATATTCTTACTAACCAATATGGGTCATGAAGCCTGACATAAATGGTACTACCTCATACTTTTCTGCTAACATAAACTAAACGATACTAAAGGTTAACTGGTAGAGAATGCCTTGTAGCATTAAGTTTGCCTTTTGTAATTTTTTTTAATTTGTGTGATGAAGTTTAAATAAACAAATTATTATAAGTCATGATAAAGTCCACTGCTGAACATTAGCCTCCCCAATTAATATATTCTGTTGGGGGTATTTGAACAAAATCTTTACGTTGAACTGACTGGTGATAGCAGTTCAATGATGACGCTGCTGCCCATTATTTGATAGGATTTCTGTTCGTCGACTCTTACAACTCCCCGTGTTATGAGAGGCACTAATTCTAAGCCGATACCACACGGTACACATGGGTACACAATTCTATTGTTTTCTGTCTCCGCCACCTCACACATCCATAGCTCTAATACCTCATCAGCTCAACCTATTGTTTTTAAGGCTCCCAATTCGTAGGACACTTAACGTTGCATTCCATGTCGATTGGAACTGAAACGGTCACCCTGTCTCGCTGAGCAACAAGCGCTGTATCGTAGAGTTGATGATAACCAAACATGATCACAGCACTAAAACATATGTGTCCATTTATCCTAGTCCCAAAAGAGGAATAAATTTCAGAGTCTAGACAGAATCATCCAGTTAGTATCAGGAAATCATCCTTCTCCATTGTTGCTTTAGGTTGGCTTAAAACAGGGATTTCTTAACTCCTTTGTTAGTGTTTATGCATGCTATAGCCTTGAGACAGCTGATTTCAAAATAAAAAAGCAATACAGTACAGTAGACCTATAAATATTTTAACATAAACATTATTTGCAATATTTTTTTTATTTAATTTACATAGATCGTAAATTGTAGATTTGGCTAATGGATCATTGTTTTTATTATAATAATGTATATTTCAGTCAAAGTGCTTTACGATATGAGTCAAGTATGCATGCGTAAAGTGGAAATTTATGTTTTAGTACGAAGTTACATCATAGAGTTAAAATAGGATATCCAAAATAGCTAGAGTATTTGATGGAGTGTTTTATATATTAAATTTTTTTTTTGAATACTTCGTTTTTACCGCCCGCTGTGGTAATGAGCCAAGCTTTTGGTTTCAAATCAGATGGTCACAAATTCAAATCTCGCCACGGGTCAGGTTGATATATAGGCTTTGTTGAGTCCGACCAAAGACTAGTATCACAATAAAGTATGTTATGGGAATAAAAGCTATGGAAGACAGTTTCCAGGGCTGTAAAAGCAGAGGATCTCATAGTATTAAATCCTGAAGCTAACGAAGTCAAATACAAATACTCAAATACTCATTTATTGGTGATACAACATTACAAGTCACAGAAAAGAAAACATACATAATTATTATAATTATTAAAATTAAATTAAATCACAATATTATTAGGAATTGATAATGTTAAAATAAAAAATGTCAATAACAGTTGAATCAAGAAATATATGCAATTAATAAAAATAAAATAAAACAAAATGTCATTTTAGATTCTTACTTAATTAAATGACATATAAAATTAAAAAATATAAATCTTAAGAATTCATTACTTTATAAAGTCATAAATGTCATAGAACGTTTTGAGGACATAACAAATGATGTCTCAGGGTGACAACATATTAGCAACATGACAGTTCAATACAGTGGTTACACCTCAAGTGGTTACTCCTTCCATGATCCTTCAAATTTACATCTCAACATAAAATTTGTGAAAAAATATCCTGAACACGTTATACACCATAGGTTCCAGTGACAAAAAAAACTGTTGTTCATCGGTAATTAGACGTTAAAAGAATTAAAATCAAATGACATAGTCATATAACTCAATGTCTAAGAACAGCGGAACCTCACATTATAACCACACAGAAAACATAATATCTGAGTTTTTCATAAAACGAGGTATATGAGTCAAGAACATTAGAGCCATAAACAGTACACCCCACAGGCTCACCCCTTGCTGGAGAACTCACCCCCGCACGTAGAAACACAAAAAACAGCGAGGGCCGCCACGCATCCCAAGTAAGAGGTCTGCAGATGTCTTTAATGGCTTTAAATTATGTGTAGAGAGAGCTAATGCCGGTTTGGTGATAAATTGCTAACATTATTACAGTTGGCTTTGGATTCCTAGGTTCTTCAGTTGTTCGTTTGTTTTGAAAATTATCTATGCTATAAGATGAATTTTGACTAGAAAACATCACCTTGTTCTAGTGAGAATCGTATTTACGGTCCTCTGCTTTAACCATCGAGCTACTGGGACTCCGATGGACATGCTGCAAAGGTCGGGACTTCCATTCTCACTCGGGCCATCGCAAACAAGTTAATTTTTCCCCGTAAAAATTTCATCTAATAACTAAATTGCGCATTGTATGTGCAAACATTTCAAATCATTAAAATAACTAATTAATTACTTAGTGAGAGGTCTGCGGATGTCTATATTGGCTTTAAATTATATATAGAGAGAGAGCTAATGCCGATTTGTTAATAAATCGCCAACATTATTACAGTTGGCTTTGAAGTACTAGGTTCATCAATTGTTCGTCTGTTTTGACAATAACGTATGATAAATATATGCTGAAGAAACTCTAAATGTCTATCTGACGGTTGCCGCCAAAAGGTCCAGCCAGGTTTTGATAAAAATATTGTGAACTCTAGGTATGGACTTAGTTTGTTAATATTCAAGTAAAACGTCGTTAAAGTAAATGTAAGCTTACATTATCACAGTTGGTTTTAAACTCCTTAAACTTAGTACTTAAATTGTAAAATTTCATTACTTTACGTGTTTTGACAATAATCTATGTTACTCGTCCTTATATTTATTTTTGCAGTGCTTGTGCACAATACAAAGCAATGAAAATACAAGTATAGGCCTGCTCATTTTAAGAAAGAAAAATTAATGTGACTGACAATACCAAAAGTGTAGGTACTCAAGTTGATTAACACTTAAAAGGTATAAAAAATTAAATCAAACACACATATATAACATGCAATGCATATTACCTATGTGACTAGAGAGAGTTACTCTAAAAGTCTCTGGCGGTTTCACGTCTAAAGATTATGGCCGATTTTGATGACAATTTGTAGAAAAACTGTTTAAGCCCTAATTTGGTTCTGTAATGTTATTTTTAAAAGCTCCGTAGCTATAGATTTTTTTGCAATAGTGATACATGTATATAGTCAAAATTACGAATGCCTATTTATTTAAGGTAATATTACAATTGCATAATAAGTGTAACAATTATCGTAATAATATATAAAATATAGTTATCGTCATATAATTATTATTTATAAATTAATTATCTAATAATCATCCAATCTTACAAACAGTTGTCAAAATTAAAAAAAAAAAGTTTTAATTTTACTCATCATGACATTCCGTAAAGTTTCCCTATTCATAGCTAACTAATGAGGTCTTATAACCAATCATACTCGGGCCGTTGAGCGCGCAGCTATTTCATTACGCGGAATGAAAAAATGTACGGGAGAAATTGGAAAATAATGTCAATTATGGTGTACAGACGGGAAAAGCCAACAGTCAAACGTGGCCTTTATGCTATCGACTTAAGACTGTCTCGACAAGAATGTAACTTAACTTTTGATGTTAAGTAAAATGTTCGAGGCGATCCTTAGTAACTAACGATCGTCATTACGCATTATGATTACGTAAATGGGACGGTTTCGACGAGTAGTGAGGCGGGCCGGCCGCTACCGTTTTCCGCTTCGCTCGTCGCGTTCGCCTTGTTAATTTAATCATACCTTTATGCTGTTTAAATAGACTGTGAAATTTTATCGGCATAAGAAATGATGAAAAAAATGCATATTAAAGTAATTGTAACATTTGATGCACATATTTAGCGATACGCTGTTTTTTCTATGAATAGTCGTGGTAAGCATACGATTCGATAAGCAGTGTGTGTTACTAATAGTAGTTATAAATGTTTGCAGCACCGGTGACAGTACAATTATGTAAATATTGCTTACCAACCTTTTTAAATTGAACCTCGTCGCTTGATTACTTTGGAACTTTTTGTCGAGTGGGCACTTTTTAGAAAACAGTAAAGCTATTTAAAACGCTTTTCATTGCGCTTAGTGCTTTATTTTGCTTTGTTACATATGTTCTATTATTTTCTTTCATTTTCCTTTCACTCGGAAATCGAATCCATATTTTAATAAACGTTGTTCGATTTCTCACTTTGAGAATTTAAAATATATGTTAAAAAAGCTCTCATTGCAAAGGTAAAATACATAGCTATTGCAATCCGCATTAAATTCTATTATTTCCTGTCTTTTTACAGTCCTCACAGATTAATTAAATTAAAAATACGATATTACTCAACGTTTTAACTGTTTTTCATTATTTCACATTTTCAAATAGATTGTGGTTACTGGAAAATGTTATATTACCTTTTCTTAACATATGAATATATTTATTTCTGAACCACGCAGTGATAAGCCCTAAATTTTCTGATAGAAACTGGTCATCAAAGCCTATGGATGCAGCCTACGTATTTTGAAAGCATACAATATCCTGGCTGATCGTATAAATTGTATTGAACTTGGCTTGACATGCTACTCTCATATATCTAGATAATGATTTCGTAAGTTAAATGGTAGCTACGATTTTAGTAAACTTTGTAACGTACTTAGAAAAGTTTTGAAGCAGTTATGTTATTATCAATTCAGAAAATATACATTATTTCTATAACAAGTTGGTCTAACTTCGATTCTCATTGGCAAAACCACGGCCATAAAAATTGATATAAATTCTGTCCCACATATTAACAAGATAAGAAAAATAAATTGTACTACAAGGCAAGTCTCACTGAAGAACCTAATGACTAATTTCAATAGCGACAAATAAGAGTACTATTACTAACTCCAGATAATTTTCCCCGTCGCTAAGCACAATTAGTACTCACAGGTCCGGTAAATGGTATCACAATTAAAATAATAGAGACCTGCAATCTCGCCATGATGATGGGGGCTCAGGACACTTTAGTACACGTAATACTTATGTACTATAGTAGAGTAAGAACAGTGAACTGTATGTAACTGGAGCATTTATTTGCTTTAAATTAAAATATATTTCAACAGCACTATATTATGATTAGAATATATACGGCTAAAATTTATACGTTCATAAACAATACCTTGGCAAAAAAATGTATGTAAAGATTATGTACGTTTAAATGACAAATAAATTTATAGCCAATTATCAGTTCGTATTTATCAGTAAACTTGACATTGATAAGAGCTTCATTGTAAAATAATAATGGATTGATTTTGAATTGAATTATAGCAGAAAATACTTAATATCTTTTCATATATCGGATCCCTCGTATATAAACACAAACTTTACAATATTTTACAATGTTTTACAATATTAATTATAATATTGTATAAACTTATTGACACAGGTATGTTTTTTATTAACATTAGGATGTGGATTACAGTGTGGGCTTTTTAATTATGTATTATATATAAGTTATTAATTTGTTAGTCGCTATTTCATTGTATTTCTGTTTGTTTACCTCAATAAATAAAAATATTATGTCAACTGTCCCAAGATCGCAAAAAAATATAAAAATGTATGTTATACATTATGTTCCGATCTTATATTTAACTAATGCTAGTGTACACCAATTAAGATCAAAAATTGTGTCAGAGTATTCTGTAAAACATACCGCATACCAGCGGATTTGAGATTTGAGTTACATGCATAATAGTCTTTAATCTGATCAATGTTTATAACATTCAAAAATTCAAGCAGTGAGATTAATCTTCTTATGTGATTTCCCAAAAATCGTCTTTTAAAGTAAGCGCAGACAGCACGTACATTTTTAAGGACCCGATTCTACTACTGCTATTTCACTGTGCATTTGTGAACTAGTTAGTAAGTACGTTCAGTGATATGTAATTTGTGTCGCTTTGTCGTTAATGAAGAAAAAACCGGCGTCTCTTGTAAGTTGTAGCCGATTTACAAGTGGCCATTTTACAAACGAGGGAAACGCGTAACGCGCGGTGTGTGAAACGCTAAAGCCTCATTAATGTGTTCAGGACTTTGTCGAGCCTTATTTGTGTGGTTATCGCTATCATGCAATAATTTTATTAATAATTTACTTGTATTTTTACAATAGTTTTCATAGTTTGCCAATCAAACTATAGTCAACGACTAGTGTAATGGTATAGAGTTTATGAGCTTTACAACAATTAAAAAAAAAAACCACTTGTTTTGCTTTAAAAAAAAATTTATGTCGGAAAGTGTAGAGGACAAACTATAAATGTTCCACTGCTGGGCTGAAGTGTCTCATATACTTCTACAAAGGTAGTCCACCACGCAAACCCAGTGCTGTTATTTTTGTAAGGAGATGTGTGGGGCCTTTCGGTTTAGAACTTTACAAGTCGGATAAAAGCTAGACTCATAGGACTCTCTATTGCATAAAGTGATGATCAGATTCTCAATTATAAGCAATATATATTTTAAAGGTTTTAGGGTAACTTTCGTAGAATATCTTTTGTTTACAAGCCAGATGTTTTATAGTTGTTTATTTGAGTATTGCATAACCATTTTTACTTTTTAGAGAGCTCTCTTCTCTATACTACTGTCGTAGATCGCTGACCTATGATGCACTGGTGATAATAATATGTAGTATAATCACATTGTTTTAACATTTCATAGAGTAAGTGGTTGGACAATACCACGGATGCGCACGGTCCATCACTCACGTGAAAGGTCCCTATTGACACCAGTCGTTATATTGTAAAACAATGACATTTCCTGCTATAGGAAATACATTGTATTTCATGTGCGAGCGAAACTAATCGCCCGTCTAGTGACAATCTATCTGTATGTACAACGATAATTATAGAAATTACTAAACAAAAAAACATTTGGTGCTGCTCGTCTAGTCAGCAACTGCTGGATATAATACGATAATTAAAAAACATACTAAATATAATTCAAGTAACTTAATGAAAAGTAGTGCATCTTTTATGATCTGTTAAAGTTTATGTTGGTGTTTGTTTTCTATATTGTAAGCATTTTTAAATAAATATAATTGAATTAAAACTATTTGCACTTTTTGGCTGTTTATATAATACATACAGCAAAGAATGTCTATATGTTGTAAAATTCCCGTGACGAAATTCAATTACTTGAGTGAAAGAATAGTATACGATTTCAAAAGATTGTGTTTATAAAAATATATATAGATCCCATACATTTAAATCTTGTGAAAAAAATTATAAATACAAGTATAATGTTGAAATAGTATCAAAAAATACAAAACCCCTTATAATTACGTCATTGTTAAAATTTTAAAAGAAATGAATTCTCACCGGAATTCTATTTTCATACGCACGTAAACTGGAACTCACCTTCTGTAACAAAACAAAAAGAAGAATTAAAAAAGTTTCAATACAAAAGAGATAAAAATGAAATATTTTTTTTAAATTCCTCAAAAATGTACTTAGATATCACGTCATTGTAGCAAAGAGAATACGCTCCCCATTCATATTTACAATGAATATCGATTCTATTGAACAGGAATTCCTAAAATATGTACGACAATTATCGTACAAGACATTAATAGGAGACTTACACCGTGATACCAAAAAAAGTCCCCTACACAAGGAAGATTTATTTGCAAATTACTTATAAATTTTTTCGTATTTTGAAAGTGACAGTATCATTTCACCCGGTTTCTTCATAGGAACATAGCACATCTTCCTTTTAGAAATAGGTCGAAATTTCTTTGCTATTACAGGTGTGAGGTTAGTAGGCAGACATTACACGAGACTTGCTTAAAAATGTATTTAAAATGTCTTCGACGAAGGTGATTTATGCTGTACTATGTCGTAAATTTGTCCACTCCCCGTTTGACTATAGTACGCTATAAATATTATAGGAACAAGTCTCTTCTACGTGCTGATCAAGAGATTTTGGGACTGTTTCGGTTAATGTTTGTCCGTATATAATAGTAATTATGTACAGGTTAGAGTAATCTATAAAAGAAAGATTTTACAGAGGTTCTTAAACAAAGTATACTACTACCTAGTGCTATTTATCTTAAGGCTTTTCTTGTCTATATATTTCTTTTGAGAGTTTGGTTAATATTTACTTCAAACGTCAACTACAGTTGACAGGTCACAAAAATGAGACTGTTAGCAAAAAAATATCAATTAATATGGTCTTAAATAAAACTATTCTTTTATATTGACTATTCTATACGTCAGTATAACATATTTCTTATTTTGACAATTGTCACCTGCCAGCCAAGCCGCGATGAGCAAAATAAAAAACTTCTTAACAAAGACGATTAAACCCAGAAAATGACATGGGAATATTAATGCCGAGATCTAATTCGCATGCGTTAATTTATGCAACACGATACAACGGCAAGCTTTTTATTTAGAATGAAAAAACACATCCCAACATCCCCTCGTCAAAAATCGCAATCTCCAATGTCACCCAGGACTTTGTAAGGGACACATCAACCCTAAGGTTACATGTCAGTCATTGTGCACCTTATTTTTGTCACTTAAAATGGCCTTTCTTGAGCCGTCGAACAAAAAAACGTTCTAATTGTAACAGTTTTTTTAAGGAACTGATTTTAAGCTTGATTATTTTTTATTGTTGTCGTTACAATATTTGTTGAAACTTGATAGTTTGCTTGAAATTAAAAGCGCAATTTCGCTATAGTAGAAACTATAAAAAACTGTTAAAAAAATTACAATTATCATCAGATAATTTTGTTCCTTACTTATCAGACAATTGTTAAGTTTTCAGCCAATTAATACTGAAGTGTATTCATTTACATGTTTTAATTCTTTAAAATTTGTAATAATATATTATAGTTATAGCACTATATTTAAGTGCAAATTCAAATGACTTACGAAGTTTTTTTCCTTTTAAATAATGGCTTTGTGCGGTTGGCACATTTAGCCAGTGTCAAGTAAGAGATATATTAATCACATATAAATTATAGTAAATGAGAATGAGTGGTGATAAAGATAATAAATGGTAAATTAGATGCCCTCCCCCTAAACCCCTTGAAAGATGAAAGATGTGGGACTATACTGAGATCTCAAATGGACTTCTTGAGAGAATTTGAAAAGTTATGTTGCACTATTTTGTATAACTTACCAACACTCATGTACGTTTACAAGCACTTAACGCTTAATAATCCACCTATGACGGCACATTAATGCTCGAAATATCACAAATTTTAGAAAATAAAATAAAACTACAGTCATGACCTTCAGTTTCCCGCCAAGAAGGGAAATTGCTTGTTCATTTTACGAAAAACTATCATATGAAAAAAATAATGTGCCATATAGTATTGCATAAAAAAATTAAAAAGTTTAAACACGATATTTTAATGAGTTCACATGTGCGGCCATATTGTGCAGTGCAACCACCTGCGATATTGGAAGAAATAACGAAGCATGTTATTAAATGAATCCCGATCGATCGGAAAGGGTTTCGATTCTTACTATGAAACTTATAATAATTTACTACAAAAGAAATCCGGTCGGGTCGCGCCTTTATTTAAAATTTCCGATCGAAGCCCTGAATACGCCTTAATTATCAGCTGTTTGATGTCGCACCCTCAACTGTTTTTTAAAAATCTTTCACGTTATACTTTCACATGGTCTAATTGTGTTTTTTTTGTTCTTTTCGTTTTAAACGAAGAATTGGTTATTCGACTCTTTTTTAACGGCCATTATTATTAACAACTTGGTCGGTTATCGGTCAGAGTTTGAATCAAAAGTAAAAGCTAAGTAATTTTTTAAATTTATTTGTATTGACTTGAAACAATCCCACACAATCACATGTCACAAAAATAACTATATTTAATTGCTTTTACATCTTGTTATTCTATTCTAGACATTCATTTTTATAATTTTTCAGACATAGATACATAAACTTTTTTTTTTTTTGATAAAAATTGCGGAAATAATCTTTCGAATTCAGAATGCTCTAATTTTAAACAATTTTAAAAACCGAAGGAAATTTTATCTTCATTTTAACTTTTTTTAGATTTATTAGGATTAAACTTCAAGATCTTGCTTCTACTTTCTGCACACATTTTTTTTGTACGCATTCTGTTAGGGTAAAGTGAACCCTCTACATGGCAAGTCATTCGAAGTGACTTGTTTACCTGGGGAGGGTTTTAATAACCCAGAAATTGTTTTGCACAGTGATCAGTAAGCGTGAAGATATTGCACGGATTAAGGCGAGATGTGACGTGTGAGGAATAGCGGTTCTCAAACTGCACTTTGAAGTATTTTGACGTAGGTACGTAGTTAGTGGGGAAAAGAGCTTATAAACCGAACTGCATATTATCACCTTTTTCTTTTGTAGCTGTTATCTATACGTTTTTTAAGTACGCTTTAAAACTTTTTACTGTTTTCGAATTTCAAGTTGGTACTTAAAGTAATCCCTATATTTTTTAAGCGTAACCCTACGCTTAATCTCTGTATGATATTTTCAATCTGAAATTCTATAAGCGTAAAATTTTAATGCTACATACTTGTTTAATTTGATTAATAAGTATGATTTGATTTAAATTTTTCTTCTTGAATTTAAATAAATATCCCAAAGTTAATTTTAATGTCAAGTTTTTTTATCAAGTTAGAGAACCACTGCCTCATCAAGAGTCTTCTCCAACCATTATTGCCAC
This sequence comes from Musotima nitidalis, assembly GCA_949126915.1. Taxonomy (NCBI): domain Eukaryota; kingdom Metazoa; phylum Arthropoda; class Insecta; order Lepidoptera; family Crambidae; genus Musotima; species Musotima nitidalis. The sequence goes on from OX421429.1 coordinate 7,798,134, forward strand.
CACAGAGAGCCATAAGTTTGCTTACGCATTGTAAAGTGATATATTTATATTATTTTCTTTGCCCCCTAGCGGAACTTGCGGACAATAACTATTAATCCCCATACGTTTTTAACGGTCACAACCGATAAGTAAGCCTCAGGTAGGTAAACATTTATTTGAAAAATTACATATTGGTTAACTTGTGGTATTATTTACTTGGTTTCTTGTGCTCGTTATAATTAATGATGTGTATTTTGTACTCGAGTATTGTCGAATTGATTTGACATTTGTTCAGTGAATTTGACATATTAATGTCGATTATGTCATTAATATGTTCACTGCTATGTGCTTGAAATAATTTCGTTATCGATTTGCTTTAGTAAGAATATTCGTCACAGTTGCATAATAAAAAAACTATTTTTATAATATCCGTTGCGTTCAATGGCTATGTTAAAAATTATATTACTCGTAAATAAATAAAAACCTTTATTAAGTAAAATGTTTTTTTTTTATATCAAGTGTGCAGCATAACTTATTTATGGACCAAGTAGAAAAGGGATTTAAGTTGTGTCATGTAGAGAAATAAAAACTCAAGCTGAAAGCTTCATTAGGTCCATTACTGGAACTCTTTAATGGCACGCCACTGAGCTCCATCATCAGCCCTTTGTCTCAAACCGCTGTCAGCCGTTTTGCGTGTATCGTCCCTCCACCTAACTTGAGGCAAAGATCGTCGCACTTAAGGTGTATAAAAGCTCTTAATGTGTGTATGTATAGAAAAAGAATAATAATAAAACTAAGATTGTTTCTCTAGAAAGCTTAAAAGATATTGTAAATTAAATGTGCGTTTTTCTTTAGTTTCAATAGTATATGCCGATTGCTAATGTATTATTTTTGTTTTAATTATATTATTTAGGCGGCTCGAGTTGCGTTGTTACAAACTAGGTGGTTTATCTGTCTCCTTAATATAATTAAATCAATAAATAAGTAAATTTAGGTCTATCTCTCAATTTACTATTAGAGTACGACACAGACACACCCAATATGCTAATCACCAAAAAACAACTTTCACACTCGCGATCCACATTTTAATGTCTTTTAACTTACATTTTTCACCCTCCTACACTATGCCTCCTACGTCCCATTAAAACAAAACATAAACCGTGTCAAAAGTTTACGGCATAGTGTGATAACTAGTGATCAGAGTAGGTAGAGCTATTTCCGTTTATTGAATGCAAACGTAGAAGTTCATATGGACATTCTCAGGGAATCTAACAAAATCTGGGGATTGGATAAATAATAAAAAAGAGCATTATGGATTTTCCATATTTTATTTCAATGATGTTATCAACTTTCATTTTAACGTTCAGCTCTATGCGAATTATTATGCGCTTACCACATTTTTTTGGTCATATCTGTCGGTGGCATTTCGGTAATGTCCATATTAATACAACGTCTCGCAAATATGAAAAATAGCTCTAACTGCTCCTATCACTTATGATAACAGACGCGTTATTGCGTCATATCGCGCTACGTATCGGGAATGCGTAAGTTGAGAACTAAACGCACTGAACCACCATAAAATAACCATTCGTAACGTTAGGGTGCCATAAAAAAGGGGTACATCCTACAGTACAGGGTTAAACGTCAATCTCGACGTGTATTAAAATCGTACCGATACAAACTACTCGAGTGGAAACCGTAAAATATCACACTAGCCATAGAGCTCTGTAAACACAAGACAGGCTAAGGGATTATTAAAATAAATGTACAGACATTTGCATTTGCAGAAATAAAAAATATCCATAGCACAAAGCATAATAGATTTAAATACTCGATGTTATGTACAAAAATATTTTATTCGTTACAGTATTAGCCAGTTAGAAGGCAACAGCTTCAAACCGGCTAATAACTAGCAATTAATATGCTTAATGAGAAAAGTACCTACATTTTATTTTATGATATTTACTATACTACACATTTTATTATAAGCTAAACAGGAAAATTACGAATGAAAAATAGTTTTATTTACACAGGTTCACAGGTTTTAGGAAATAATGTACATTTAAAATTTTATATTTTACACTCTTTATAATATTAACCAACGTCACATTTTTTAATAACAGTCTTCAATCAACTGTGATTAATTTTATACGCGAACCACTCTATACGATTCTTACCTCTATGTGATCTACCAACATTGTCGGAATACCAGGTAGCAGGGCAAATCATAATAAGCATGTGAAAACTGTGTGTATTACATCTAAAAACCCATAAATAAGACATTAGCAGTTCGTATGGAGCTCTTTAATTTAATTGTTTACACGCATTGGGTGCACAGTAGACATATTTATGATCTTGACTTAAATATTGTTAAGTGAGCGCTAAGAGTTAACCAGTAGTTTATGGGCACATTGTGTTTTAAAAAAAAATGTTTTGTGTAATAAATTATAGCACAAGTAGACAGTTTTATTTTATTCTGACAACTAAAAATAAAAATAGCAAAAATATTATTTTCGAAACTATCTACATTATTTACGACTACATACAATGTCTTTTTAGAATATTAGAAAGAATAAAAGTCTGTTTTAAAATTTTAACGGTTATATCATAATTATGTAGGTAACACAGTTTTCAAGTTGACGTTCATAAGAGCTTCAATGAGCCAAAAATGTATAAATAATTTTTACTTTGACTTACAATTTGTCAGCATGATCTATTTTATCATATTATTATCTTATGTGTCTTTATATTACTAGTAGTAGAACTATAAAATATCCTTCCTAATGATCAAATTGACCTTAATGACCAAATTTCGCTTGGTTCGTAAGTTGCGATATGATAATATAGATACGATTGTAAAAGCTGTATACTTAAAGGCAACAACTGCTGACTTAATGAAAAATCTCCATGAGCTAATAAAATTAAAAAAAAAAACTTTAAAAAACCAGATCAATCAAACAAAAGACTAGTAGTGGCAACGTAGCGTAGATAAAACTGCTGATACAATAGTTAAGCACGTGTAAAACTTTTATCAGCGTCAAATATCAGTTGTTTTGGGGTAAGAACTGTGTCAAAGAGGCGTAGACTGGTCAGCGATGTAGAGATACAACGCCCCAACTGTCATGTAATACTCACGCGCTGTCCAAATTAATTATTATTATTCGACTCTTTAGATTTTTTGTTCTTTAAGCGTTTGTAGGTTGTCATGTAATTATGAGGTAGTGGTGAGTAATGACAATTAATGTAATGCTTGTTTAAGTCAATGTTTTATTTTAATGCTAAGTTAACTAAGTACTTTATTTCATGTGTTCATTGGTTAACAATACTCGTAAGTATGAAATATAAGAATAGAATTAAATCTTGAAAAATATATTTCAATTCAATTCAAATGATCAATACCAGGACTAATATTGATTAGTAAGTAAGCTTAAAAATATGTTTTTTCTTTAATAATTTAATATTAGGTTTTTATATCTTTTTATTTTGAACATGGATAATTATTTAAAATAGGACTTTTAACGTGATAACCCACCCTATCGTAAGAAATCAAATGAAACTCTATAAACAAATACAATTTTTTTTTTAAAAATTCACAAAATAAATTCTGTTATTAATTTGTTACTTACCTTTGTTACTCAAAAGACAAAAGCGTTATTAACATATTTTATCATTAAATTGTACATAGCGCTTATGATGTTATTCGTAGTTGAGATTTTTTTATTTTTTTTTATTTGGCTTATAAAACTGGGTACAATTAGTTATATACATTTGTGTGAGCTTAAATTATAACACGTACTTCAAATTGCCCCTACTAGTTATAAGCACAGCATGCAATATTCGACAATTACTTATAGGTACTAAATCTACAGTAAGTGACAATTGAAATAACATAAACCTTCAAAAATTATGTAACCTGTTTAGAAAATAATGCCATTAATACATTTTTTTGCCAAGGTCAGAGAACCGTTAAAGATATCATAATTGAAGCGCATTGAGTTATAAAATGAGCACATTCGATACAGAGGAGAGTCAGAAGCACATTCGATACAGAGGAGAGTGAGAATTAAGCAAGACACATAATTTAAAATCCTGGTAATGAAAAAATCGAAAGATGAATTATTGAATGAAGTTAGTTTACATCGTTTAAACATATAAGCTATGCACTTTAAAACCAAATAGACACCAAGAACATAGTAACTCTTTAGTCTCTCTGTATCCTGTCTTACGTATTTCATTGACATCTAGTTTTAATAGAGAACAGAGGTGTAATAGAGTAGTAGCATTTAGCAATCGATATTGTCTTGGAGAGTGGGCAAAGACAGTGGGTCTTCCGGCGGCGCCAGTGACCCATGTCAATTTTGACAGCCAGTGACAGAATAACGTATCTTTGCGACTTGACCGCCGCCTGATAACATGGAACGGACAATTTTGCACTACTGTCACTATGTTTATTAATTATATTTGTAGTTTTTTCTTGTCTATACGATTTATTGACAGAAAAGCTCTTGGCTTCTTATGCACGATTCCCACACAGAAAAATCATTTGTGTGCGTAAACATAAATATTTATATTGGTCTGGCTGTTTTCTATTACTTTTGAAAATCATGAAATAAATTATTTTCTGTGGTTTTAAACAGTTTGTTTTGGTATTATGACCAATTTACTGTAAGTTTATTTTGTGTTGCTGAAATACTGTATACAATATTTTGTCAGCCAGTGATAGAATAAAATATCTTTGCGACTTGACTGCCGGTTGATAACATCTGTTACTATGTTTTTAAGTGAGTTTTTATAAAAAATACTTTAAATTAAATTTATAAAGGTATACGGGATCCCTTCCTACCATTATCTTTGGAGCCCAAGCTAACCTCACCTGCAAGTGGTGCACCTGCCGTTAAACGGACGAGGCCCTGGCAAACATAGTTCCCGCTTAGCGGCAAAAGGCTCGCCACCTATTACGTGGGAGCAACAACACAACTGGCGAAGTGTGGGCGTATTTTTTGCCTCTGCCTACCCCTTCGGAGAAACAGGCGTGATATTATGTATGTATGTATGTGATCTGTTACTATGTTGATTAAGTGCAAAAAATACTTTAATTAACATTAAATTGACAGCAAACTCTTTGCCACCATACATTTTGAGAGTGCGATTAATTCCTACATAGAACAAATATTTAAGTGCAAGAACATGATTTTTCGTTTTGATCTGGGTTCTATCCATTTTAGGTATGCATTTTCAATAAATGTATGTACCTAGTGTCTTTAATCTTCTTTGTATCCTCATTACAAGCTCTGCTTAGTTCTTATTTACTACGGGCACGTTATTTTATAATTACTACTTATTAGTAAAGGATCGGATTAAAAGTAGGTTTAGCAATCATACTCAACTTTTGACCATAATGGAACACTGTTCAGATGTTTTAGAACAACTCAAAGTTATCAAGTATCTAGACATGGCGACACGACATTGATTCTTTCGTTCCAGACTAGGGGAGACTTTCCCAGGATAAAGAGGTTCCAGAACAACATAGGGAGGCCTTTTCCCTGCAGTACTATGACATAGGGTTATATAACGACTGATATGGCGCGAAGGTCAATATAGTTGCACTTCATTTCAAGTCGCGAATTCGGTTCCCACACACTATAAATATTTCTGTACACAAACGTATTCTGATTTCGGTGTTTCCTATGTATTTACAAAAAAGTGTTCAGTATGTTTATGCGTTCACTAACGTACTCAAAGTACATTAAGCTTTCCTTACTTGGGATGAAATGTCCAAGGAAGGAAGTAGTAGCATTATTTTCATTTTATGATAGAGATAATGTAATTAATTTAAGTTGGCTGGCTTAAGAAGTTTCTTAGTAAAAAGTCGGTTTATTGACGATAGTTGAACGTGGCAACGTCTTAAGAAAATATTAATGGAATGGTAGCATTTTTCAAAAGAGAATTTAAATTTCATTTGTTACATAAAGCAGCAGCTGTCCACGCAGACGCATCGCTCACTCAAGTAGGAGAGAGACGTATGTCGAACGCTGCCGAACGCAAAGGCCGATTGTGCTTCTTTGTCGCTCGTTCCGCGCTCTCGCTTGCACTTCAAGCCTTACATGGAACGCCTCAGAGCGAGGTAACGCCGCATGAGTCATGTTTTTTTGTGCGTGCAGCCGGCTCTATCGAATCATAAGACGTTGTCACGTCAAAATAAATATGATAATAAAATTATTGCTGATCATAATTCTAGTACTATGACACCCAAGCCTAAACACAGACCACAGTCAATATAATTACGTAGAGTCGGCACAGGCCTGACGGGCGTCGCTCTCATACAGCCCGTCCGGACCGGCCGGACAGACCGGACGCGACCCACGTCGCCGGACACCGTTCCCAAACTATACCTCCAGTAAACAACGTCCGATGTCGCCGTACAGCTGTCGAACTGTAGGCGTTCTAGCGCCTTCAAGATTCAATGAATGCGATATTCACAGGCTGGTACTATTTTTGATTGTAGTTTTGCAAACAATATCCTTTCCAGACGCTTTTGAAGCTGTATTGTTCCCTTTCTCCCTAAACAGAATATAGTGCTAAAAATTATGTGTGTGTGAAGGGAGAAGATATTTGTCGAATTTGAGGTTAATTCTTCTATTCGTAAGCTTCTGCCCTCAGTGAATTTATTTTATAATTATATTGTCTTGGAATGTATACTTGTTAAAAAATAATACAATTTTATATTTATTTTCTCTGCATATTTAACAAATTTCGGCGCTGCCTCGCTTATTTCACGTTAGCTATGTGAGGATTTTAATCTTATATTTACAAAAGTCAATTAGGAATTTCAAACGTTCACATTAAGTCCTACGACAGAAAAACAAATACCCAAAAAATTGCTTTACATGTAAGTACCAACCTCACAGGATAAAATCCTCCTTGCTTACATACCAGACTTATTTGTAATCTTTTCAAAGAAGACCTATATTATTATGAATTCCGAACACTTGGAAGGCATGCAAGCTGATTGCATTAAGTAATTATGCTGTATTTAATTACTGCGCCAGTTAATTTCCGAAGCCCTACAGTGTAGCTTGCATCGTAGGGTTTCCAGCGCTTATTCACACTTGCAACATGAAGTCTGCACTTTTGTTTCCATGTTAGTTCAGTTGTTTATTTTTGTGCGATTGAATCGAATTGCCTTTACCTTTTGTTTCGTTTAAAAGTTGAAAGTTTAAAATTGAATTGGTTACAAGTAAAAAAATCAGATTTTGAATATTATTCTTCTGTCTCTTTTGTTTAGCGAAAAAGTTTATTCGTAAAGTAAAATTGAATTGGTTACAAGTTAAAAATATCAAATTATCAAAATTACAGTTACAAGTTATAACATTCAGAATTAAAGGACAAGATATATTTTTTATGATACTTATTTGAAGTTTTTGATTTTGTTCTTATGACAAAAGGACTTTAAACGCCAAATAAAATTTTCTGCGGCCCATAGCGTACTACTTTTCTAAAATAAGTTTTTAATAGAAATGTATTGTTTGGCCTAAAAATGATTTGGTTGTTGATAGATCGTGTTCTATATTAGATTCTTTGCTGGGTTACAACCTGAGTTTTACTATATATTATATTAATTAAACGATAATTATTATATTAATTAAATCGCCGTTTTGTATAAATATTAAAATAAAAAAACCCCATCCCTGTAAAATATGGGTTATATAAGCTAAAAGCAAAACCAGCTCGCCCAAATCCGCGTTCACTTCGCGTGACGCCCGTGCAACGACTGACAAGTTGACTCGCAATGCTTGCTAACTACCGTCCTTTTCTACGAAAACGAATCAAGCTGGCTCAACAATTAAAATTAATCAAACAACGTTAGACGGCCGTTTATAGATAACAAAAACGTTGAAAACTGTTTTTTAAGTATTACAACCTAAAGTCTAGAAATAATTGGCCAAATTAAAAAGCCAGGTTAGATCCCCAACCCTAAGCCTTGATCCGCGCATTGCATTCTTCACGAAAATGGCGGTATTTAATTAACAGTTATAGGTAGCGGTGAAAAGTTTTTGCAGTCATTAACATAGCCGAAAACGAGTTAGCTAGAATGCGACTCAAATTAAAATGGCTTTGCCTGGAAAGGGGAACTATGCGGAGTTATTCGGCATCACGACCACTAGATTTTGTTACCTAGCTACATATTATTATATATTTTGAATAATATTATTAGCAATATGGTTATTACATTACGAATTACCTCTCGTTCACGTTTTGTGCATACTCTAAGGCAGTTCTTTTAGAAGATTTGTTCTCAAGTAAAAATGGCTTTATTTGTATTTCACAATGTGTGAATTACATAAATGACGTAACTACTTCACGTTCAATAGATGTCCTGAGTTGTGTGGTTTAAACATGAAAATTTTATAGAAATTATAACAAAATTGTACTTATCTAATGTAAAAAAAACCGTTAGACATGTACACGTGGGATTACTAAACACAAATATTGACAAAATTACCAGACCTAAATGAAACTAATTGTAAATATACATTACTTTACTATCGATCAAATTGGCTATTTATCAAAATAACTATGTATTAGCAAAAGCTATAGCAGTAATAGCGATAAAAATTGACACTTATTTGTCATACAATTATTATGTACTGTTTGATAAGCAGCTTTGAATTATAATATTCATGAGCCACTTACAACACCTAAGTAACCAAATTGCATATATGAATAACTTTAAAGTGAAAAGTTCCCTAGACATGAAGGGACATATTCAAAGGATTTCAAGAAAAAAAAAGATCTAAATTACAATGCATCAACGCGTGCGCAGCTCGATGCCGCTAAGGCGCTTCTAGTATGCAAATGATATACTATAGATCCTATGTAAATGATTTATCTATAGATACTAGCATGCGCAAGAGCAGATTATCGACCGACCGTTTGCAAAATACTGTTCTTAATTTTATGCAGTATAACATAGGATAATACGCGTAAAATCACCGGAGCTTACTTGTGAAATATTACAACGAGTGTGTTAGCAGGAGACTAGCAGTTTATGTATGATGTTGTACGTAGTTTGGACTTATTGACTTCCTAGAATGTTACTAATATGGCACTCAATTGAGCTTATAACATTGTAGGACAGAATTGCGCAGAGCATTTCTTTGTTGGGGTGTATAGGGATCCTACCAAGACCTTAGGAGCCCAAGGCAACCTCACCTGCAAGTGGTGCACCTGCCAATCATCGGACGAGGCTCTGGCGAACATAACAGTGCCCGGTAAGCGGCAATAGGTTCGCCACCTATTACGTGGGACTCACTATATGATTGGCAAAGTGAGAGCCCTTCGAAGCAATAGGCGTGAATGTATGTATGTATGTATTTCTTTTTTTAAAAAGGTGCAAGATAAAACAAACCCGAATTCTGTACAAAACATTTAAATCATCTCCATAATTATCTCAGACTATTAACAATCCAGTACTTGGCTAGGGAATCCAAGCACCATCACGCTCAAAATCAAATGCCACGTAAATAGTCACTCATCTATGAACTAAATTCAGTTCTTTGATCATTCCCGATTGCTTAGAACTTCAGTGCTACAAGCCTAATTTACATGCACAATTCTTTATTTGCATCCACTTTTTTCTTTGGGTCTCGTCACTAAATAGTTGGCATGTACTTACCTACCAATGTTTGGTGGACAGCTAGGTCTTTTGCAAACTTAAATCAGTTAGACATATTAGAGGCCTTAATGGTTATTATTTTAAAATAATGGTCGGTTTCAAATTTCGAACAGCAGGATACACACCAAAAATCGCCATTTATCCTAGTCGTCAAGTTTGCCCAATTACCTACCTTAGTTCTTGAGAGGAGCCTCGTGCCTATTTTGGGCTTCATAGACTTTAATGAGCTTTGATGATCAGAAAATTAAATTAACGTCTAATACTACTGCGGATATTATTATTCTTAAGCAATAACACTTTTGAGTTGATATATGAACGAAAGATAAAAGCAATCCATCATGTTTAAACTCTTTCGAATGAAAAACAATTAAAAAGAAATAAATTCCACCAATTCCAACATCAAAAGAAAATATTTTTATAGACAGCAGTATAAATTGAATATACGTTAACTGCGTGAGAAATTGCCCAACAGTAGCCGACGATAGGTAATTAATAATTATACACGCTCAAAATTAATAAAACTAGTTTATATTGGCTGGGCGGTTTAATTGGTGATATGCTTGTTATTAATTCCGAGCTTCCGTTACTATAGGTAGAAATTAATGAAATTAATAATACATGTATGTTGGTAAAGTTCAAAACAGCTGCATCAGTGAACGCTCATAAATTGTGACACTCAACACCACTTAATAATGTTACAATAATTAACACAAATCTCAAACGGGCTCACTTAAAAAGAGCAAGAGAGTGTCACATTGAGATATTTTAGCCGCTCACTCACTGCCAATTATAAACGTCTTGTGAATACCGGAAAATTGATATTGGACAGTTAACGAATTGTCTGACACGGCGCAGCGACCGCGACAGCAATATGCAAAATAAACGATCTTATTTCTAGCAACATTAAAAGACAGAATATTTCTGAGGGTAGTTTCTATTTGATTTTGGTATGCTAATAACAGACAGCAGCGACACGCGTATCTTTTCTACGTATATGCAAATTTGTTACCTGGGAAAGATAACAGGGCAAAAGAAATATTAAATTGTTGTATTATCATGTAAATATATGTGGGAATTAATCAAGGCATACAACTTAGCCACGCGCCTCCGATTGTGTTATTCTACTGTAGTAGATATCATTTCTGTACCAACATAATTTACATTATGTTTCATGCAAATCAGATACACTGTTACTAATACTTTGTTGAACTAGTGTTTATTATCTCGGTTTTACATGATGTTTTAATTATTTTCCTTGAAGTTAACTATGATTAATATTGGGACTAAAACTATGACTTTGTTTTTTATTCGTGTTTTAAGGTTATTACCACCTAGACCAGACCATAACAAGTGAGTTTCAGGGTTATACTCCGGTGTGTGAAATCATAGCAGAAAGAATTTAATGGTTAGCAATAACAACATAATAAACAATAAATATTGATATGCATATTGCGGGCTTCAAGCCAGAGGGGCGTATAAGCTATACCCTTACTTTTCAGAAATAGCAAAAAACTTAATAACTTTTTTCTAATGTATGTGCTTAGTAATTAGTATTTTTTAAGGTATTTTACCTATAATTAAAAAAAATGAGATTGTTTATATCGATAAAATTCCAAAAGATTGAAGTAATAAAATAAAATGCATTTTTTTTCGTACGCCCCTCTGGCTTGAAGCCCGCGATATGTTTTTAAAAAAGTCACTTAAAAAGCTTAGAATTTTATGACTGTCAGGTCGTATGTGTTTTTTGTTTTCTTTTTTTTAAGCGATAATTGTACACTTTACATACAACTATTGACATTTCTTTGACAGACGACCAAAATTTACATACATACATTCACGCCTGTTTTCCCTAAAGAGGTAGGCAGAGGCACATTATACTCCCACGTCCCATGTAATAGGTGGCGAGCCTATTGCCGCTTATCGGGCACTGTTATGTTCGCCAGAGCACCGTCCGTTTATCGGCAGGTGCACCACTTGTAGGTGAAGTTGGCTTGGACTCCTTAGGTCTTGGTAGGTTCCCTATACACCAAAATGTATGTGACTTATAATTAAAATATGATATAAGAATCTCAATAATTATATAAGAGGACTGCAAATATTTTAGAGTTCTCTTAATATAGAACTGTCAGGAAAAAGGTAGATTAAATAAATGTCACATAAAAATACATAGAAGGCCACAGAAGAATAGTGTTTTTCCTTTAGTCTATGTTGGTTGTGACAAAGTTATCAATCCTGACGGCTCGTATCTCATTGTGCAAGTAAGAACAATAGCCATTCAGGCTTGGCCGGCGGCGGCGACGTGTGAGCCACTGTCCACACTCAACAATTAGTTCATACTCTGAGTTAGGTGCAGTTTTGTTCGCTCTAGTAGTATCTATGTCTATAGCTGAAGCGAAGAGAATATTTTTTATGGAATTTATTTGCCAAAAGTAATGAATTCAGCGTCATCCATAATGTGAGAAAAAAGAAATCGACGTAACGTTTAAATGAAATTACAATTGCTTAGCCAATTCATCTCTTTGATGTCGAAGTTCCATTAGAAATCATTATAATATGGAAACATTTTCTGTTGGTACTTACAAAATTTATTGAAATTGTAGGTACAATGAAACAAGAATAGCTACCAGGTGAGCTTTTTGAAATAATGATCAACTCAAATGGTTCCTAATGCTTAGATCCATTATTTATAATCGCAAATTCTATTGTCATGCCAAATTACTGGTGCTGTAACGGATCGAACGAGTGCTTCTAAACAGTTTCATTTGAATATTTTTTCAATCAATAACTGATATATGCAAAGGACGCATTGCGTGTGACAATGCAGCGACCGTTATCGCTGCAAATAGAAATTTCATCGATGCTGCACCAGAAATAATAATTGATCGAAGTTCTTTTGTTGCAATTGATACTCCCCTTCGAGCTAAGAGGTCGGGAGAATCCGAAAATTAACCAATGATAGGACCAAATTTAATTTCACGTTCCGATACCTGCTCCTGTTGCACAAAAGTGCAGTAATCAAATTATGCAGCCGATGCTACTATTGTTGGGTACATGCATAAATTTGAGGCACAGTATTGTAGATACGTCAAGGGGTTAGAAGGTATAACAATGTATGAAGACGATTGAACGTACCGTTCATGTGTGGGAAGAGGGGCTAAAGATGATATTTATCAGATAATTGTTACGAATTACTTACAAGTAAGGATTGACTTAGTTAGTGGCCGTTCCTACAAATATTATTAGCCAAACTGAGAATGTCTTTGATAACAACGAATATGCTTATTTACAAAAAATATCAGGACCTCGTTAAATACTGAAATTCAATCGTCAAAGCGTCACGAGGCCAATGAAAGTGGTAACAAATCCAACCCTTAGTGGTAACAACGCGAATATCGCGTTACAAAAAGTTCGTTAAGAAAGGAAAACCGTTACCACTGTCAAAGGGTATGACATCGCGCAAAGGGCGATCTAATTTAAGTTGAATTCAATCCTAGTGTTATTGCGAGGTTTGCAGATGATGTCAATTGTAACAGTAATATTTTTCTGATTGTAGAAGATAATACTGTTGTAATTCTTTTATCATTGTTTATTTATCATGTAATATATAGAATATTGCGCATAGAAAACCGTGAAGTTTCACCTATGCTTTGATACCGATTACTTGAAATTTAAAGACACGACTGCTTTAGCAAATATTATGTAATTCATAGATAGTTTGGCAATCTTGTGATGTTGATTTACTGATTTACGATCCGTTACACAGTTTATTGTTAGTCATAACACTGACACCCTAGTAACGATTTGAATGAGAACTATGGGTTTTTTATAAGTTAAAATGATCGTCACATGCAAATTTGCAAGAAGCTAACACATCAGCATAAGAAAGGACATAAAGACGTGGCCCATTAGCCACTTTGCATATGAAGAGTCCACGCGCAAATTTGCATACACACCTCCCCAGCCGAATCTACGCTTGTCTATTCTGTCTTTATATCCATTAGATTTCACTGAGCACGAGCCTTTTCCTCAAAGGCAGCACGCGCTAAGTAAGGTAACTCTGATTTGCATTAAGTCCAGCACGGGCCAAAAATTTTGCATAAGAAGATGGCAATTCTGGAAGTGTGCCGTACATCGGAAGACACTTTAGGGGTAGTTTTAAAAACGTGGGCAAATGCATACTTAATGTAAATTGTTGCAATAGTTTTGAATAACAATAAGGTTGTAGGTTTTGTCAAAGAAATATGGATAAACACAGCAGGAATTCATTTCAATGTAATAAACACTTTCCGTGGGAATAAGAAACGGAATTTTCATATCGCCTGATACGTCGGCGGTTAACAAACGATGTATCACAGCAATGCAATTAAAAAAAACTGTATTTATTACAATACTGCAAAAGCATTTCCGTATTTACTTAGTAGAAAGAGAGCAAAATTTTGTTAAAAACCTCGAAGCAATTTGTCAGTGTTCCATATCGGGTCGGGCTCAGTCAATAATAAAAATTTTCCTAAGTTTTTTTTTCGTTTTTGGGCAATATTAAACACGCGAAGCGCCGTCTGCTAAGGTTTGTGGGAGCCAGAAGACGGTATACATTTCATTATTTACTTATGACAGAGTGAAACAACATTGCAAAAAACTATATTAATTGCCGAAACTTTCACAGGCTGCGACGTAATTTAATTCCTTGTGAATTTCCATTGCACTGCATTCGTTTTTGTTTATATTGCTTGAGTAATACTGCAGCGTTTGAAAGTTTATGGATCGAGTCTAAGCTATTTTTTATTATTTCGGAAGAAGGTTCTCAATCGGCCTATCGGTATTTTAAGATCTATTCCACAGTGGGAATTAGTTATGATGAATTTGATGGAATTTTAAGACTGGACAAGACAGTTAAACCACTTCTTTAGCATAGTCTTGTTAATAAAGGAATAAAAGAGATGTAGGAAAAGGTTAAATGAAGAAATATAAAGTTTCGTCACATATTTATAATACTAAAAATTGAGTAAACGTGTGATATTCAGAAATATATTCGCAAAATATAATCCAGTTTGAACAAAAAAAAAAGAGATGCTTTTTATCAAACGACTAATAAAATCAACGTCCACCCAAGAGTGACTGGGACAAATCATCAAACATTATAAACATTGAAAATAGCTGATTATGGTTATTTCCAAACTTTGAAATTGATTATTTGAAAGTCAATCAATAATGCAACCATTTCCGCAGGAATATAAGAAATGTAGTCAACATTTCTTATATAAAACTCGCAATTTTTCAAATTTTCCACGGCCCAACTTTTTAGTGGCGTATGCAAATGTAGATTCATCAAACTTGAAGTTGTGAAATGTAAAATTGAAAGTCTCACGATTCGCGCTGGAGGACTGCTATTGCGCTTTTAAAGTGTTCGAGGAAATTGCACATTTGGTTATTTAGATTTGATATTAAGACATAATATTTCATTCAGTTTCGCAAATTTATTTTTAAGACTTTCATTATTTTTTCCTTTGGTTACACCTTCTTGATACGTATTGAATGGATGTGCGAGTATTTGCGGCAAAATTTACCAGATCGTTTGTACATGCTATTTTCCATAAGTTTTCTGTAAAATATTAGGAACTATATCAATACAAGTAACTTTTTAGCGTTTCGTCGAAAGGGTCTCACGATGGAGAATTGCTGTTGCGCTTTTGAATTCTTAGTGTATTTATAAATTATTATGTAGCCATATCTCCCGCAGTTCACTTTGTTGATGTACTGAAAGTAATCACTAAAATTATTTATATTTAAAACTGCGCCTAAAACTAAGCAAAGTAGAAGATAAAAATATTAGGTCGGGGAAAAAGTCTTTTCGCATAACGTAGGTATAAACTTATTATAAAATTTTTTTGACTGTACTATTTGTGTCTGGCTGGTTTTGGTAACATTAAAAAGGTTCCATTATAAAGAAAAGAAAAAAATAAAAAAAAGATGTTTCCCGCTATTTTTCATTTGTTTTTCTCTCCGTAAAAATGAGTGAATCTAATGAAGAAATTCGATACATTTTAAAATTTTATTATAAAAAAGGCAAAAATGCAACTCAAGCAGTGAAAAAAAATTGTGATGTTTATGGACCTGATGCAGTGTCAGTAAGAGTAGCAAGAATTTGGTTCAAACGTTTTCAGTCCGGAAATTTTGATGTTAAAGATGCACCTCGCTCTGGTCGCCCTGTTACGAATAAAATGGACGCCATTTTTGAAAGAGTGGAGCAAGATCGGCATATTAGTAGTTACGATGTAGCTGAAGAACTGGGAATTGACCACAAAACAGTTTTGACCCATTTGAAGAAAGCTGGTTATACAAAAAATCTCGATATTTGGGTGCCACACGAGCTCACTCAAAGAAACTTAATGAACCGTGTACTCATTTGCGATTCATTATTGAGACGTAATGAAACCGAGCCGTTTTTGAAGAGATTGATAACTGGCGATGAAAAGTGGATCACGTACGACAAGAACGTGCGAAAAAGGTCGTGGTCGAAAGTTGGCCAGGCTTCACAGACTGTGGCCAAACCTTTTTTTTTTTTTTTTTTTTGATTTACGTCGGTAACAAAATGCATTTACGCACTGTCTCCCGGCCAAAAGGGGGAGACCGGGAGGGGGTGTGGGGCTCACTGCGGCAGACGCGACCGCCGCAGTCCTACCCACTAAAAATCTTCCGACGACGCCCACCGCTGTTGAAGAAGGGGCGGGGGCCAGCACCAGGGGATTTGTAGTTTCTGGCACCCCGCCCGCGGCCAACGTCCCCCGGATCAGAACCGGGAGGACCTCCTCAGAGAGGCGCAGTGTGTCGCGCCCCTCCTACCTCTTTTTGCGGCCATGACGTGACTGGCCGACTTCTGGGGGGTCTATAGCTAGACGGAAGGGGCCCCCTGCCCCCGCCGCCTAAGACCCCCAGGCGCGGCCGGGCGGGCCCTCCTGGCCCGCCCGCTGCGCCAACGGCGTAGCCGGAGAGAGAGCGGGTCCCGCTCCCTCTCCCGCTCCGCGGCCTCCTTCTGCGACATCACCACTTCGCAGAAGGAGGCCATCGCCTCCCATGCCGTCTCGCTGTCGACCATCTTTTGCATGATGGTCGGCAGCGAGAGAGCCACTCCACCCAAGGCCGCGGCCAACGTCGACCGCGGCCCCGCCCACGCAGGGCACGCCACCAAAGTGTGCTGCGCGGTGTCTTCCGCGCAGTCACAATGGTGGCAACACCGGGTCGACTCCCCCCCGGCGACGTCACACAGATACTTCCCGAAGCACCCGTGCCCGGAAAGTACCTGCGTGAGCCGGAAGGTCATCGACCCCCACCAACGGCCGACCCATCGCTCCAAGATGGGCCCGACCAGACTGTGGCCAAACCTGGCCTAACACGAAATAAGGTGATGCTGTGTGTATGGTGGGATTGGAAGGGCATTGTTTATTATGAGCTTTTACCGCCCGGCAAAACCATCGATTCTGAACGCAACTGATGAGATTAAAGGAAGCAGTCGAGAGAAAACGACCGGAATTGATCAACAGGAAGGGTGTGGTCTTTCATCACGATAACGCTAGACCACACACATCTTTAGCCACTCAGCAAAAATTAAGAGAGTTCGACTGGGAGGTCCTAGTGCATCCACCATATAGCCCTGACCTTGCGCCTTCAGATTTTCACCTGTTTCGGTCTCTGCAGAATTCTTTAGGTTCTGTAAGGTTGACCTCAAGAGAGGACTGCCAAAACTATTTGTCCCGTTTTTTTAATCAGAAGTCCCAAAGTTTCTACAGTAACGGGATAATGTCTCTGCCCACAAAATGGCAGAAAGTTATTCAACAAAACGGTACATATATATTGTAATTAAATGTAAATAAACTTTGAAAAAAATGTCTTGACTTTTCATACAAAAATACGAAAAGACTTTTTCCCCAACCTATTATATAAGAGTTTTTCTTTCAAATACTTACAATATACAGAAAACATTAAAACAAGGCTCTTATCCATTTTAAAGCTTATGATTTTCTATAATATTTTGGGAAGAACCACCTTTGGAGTTAAGAACCGGCAAACCTACATATATTTTTGGAGAATCGGCTACATCTTAGCCTCACATGTGACGCTGATTGTCAAATGCACCTGAGTCAAGAGTTAGATGGCATGGCTTAAAATATACGCTCTAGGATTTATTTTAAAGGACTATGAGTACCAGTTAATAGTCAAGCCACATGATGTACTAGCAAAATTTGCTTACCTTCATGTGATCAATCCAACTTATGACAGCGCCGATTCTTATTAAAACTTCGCTACATGAGATTATAAAATTTAATTGTACCTATTTGGGAAAAAATATTTTAAATAAAGTTTAAAGACTGGTTCTTAGCATTAATATTTTATTCGAAAGAAAAAAAAACTTTCTAATAGGATTACAAAAACGCGCCACCAAGTAACGTTGCACATTCCAATAACATAAAAAAGGGTAACAATTATAAAAAGTGGAAATTACCAATCGATTTTCTTTCAATAATTGAAAAATAGAATTTAATATGTGGTTTCGACAAAAATTATAGCAACCAATTAGTGTCTAATAGGCCGATACGAATGGACAAGGCGGAATATTCCAGCATTGATGCCATCCAACTAGGCTATACTGGCACAAATTAATCAAATCAGCTAACCCCAACCACTTTCCGATATAATTAACGCATACACACACGCGTACATGTGTGCGTCATAATGAACGATTAGGAGACCTAGTTTACTTAGCGTAACTCAATTCGACAGTCTGATTCGAGGTCTTGCTCGGTCTGGTTAAGGTTGAAGTTTGTGGTGAAGAGTTGTTATATAGCGTTTTGTGATTGGGTTGTCCCGTTTTTCTTCGTGTTAGTTGATGAGTCACATTTTTTTTTGTTTCGTGGGTAAGGCGCATGGGGTGCCCGTGGGGTGGCGGGGCTAACCCCATCTTATTAATCAGTGGAGTACTGGACGCCTCTTCACGTTCACATGTCTGTTTAAGGCGTTTTCTTGTTAGATATCGAAAATGTTCTTACTAGTTTTTGAATATATTATTCTTATAATTTTAATATAAAAAGAAATTATTCCAATTTTAATTTCAAAACAAAAGAAACATTGATATATGACATGTTTAAGTCATATAGCTTTTAATTGAAATTACCAAAAAATAATATTAAAAGTTACTTATCAGAACCTTAAAATTTTAAACATACAACATTATTATTTAAAAGTTTATTATAAAACAAAAACAACAAACATAACACAACAGTTCGTTCATAAGAGCTCTTTTGAGCCAAACTTGAATAAATGAATATGAATTTTGAATGAATTTTAAAAAGTAGAGTGTGCTTCATAGATTGATCATGATTTTTCTGTATACTGTTAAACTATTATTTATAAATAATTTATCGTAGGGTAGATTATGTAGTATGACCTTAATTATAGTCTAGAATTGGAGCGTTTATAAATATAAAATATCGCAAATGCATGTACTTCGCGTGTCCAAGCCCCGACCAATTGTCGAGGTTGCACGCCGCTACTTACAGAGCGCGCGCGTCTGTTATTGTTTTTTAAATACTGTAACATGAACGATTTCATATATGAATTATTTATCATTAGCGGCATCAGTGTCAATGAATTAGTTTGGATTTCCCGTCACTAATTATCGGCAGTGACGCCACAGTAGATTTTAAAAAGACGGCACGCTTGGTTTTAGTACAAACTTGTGATACTTGCTTTATCTATTGTACCCACCTATATCTATCTGTGGTTTATACTCTGAGATGGAGATCATTAATTTTCACAGTTTCAACTGAAAAGTAAGTATAATAAAATAACATAAGTACCTACGTAAAGCAATTGTGCCTATAAAGTTTAAAATTATTTATATTTTTGCTTGCTGTTTAAAAATCAAATTTAATCAAAAGCTCTGAATATAGGGGTAAAATTTTAATGAGGCTCGTTCTTATTATGCTCAGAAGGGAGAGATATAAATTATTTATGAAAAGAATTGCAGTACTGTTGAGGCTGTCTTTACGAGACAATAGATTTGTTATTAGATTCATATAAGAAATATTTTCTTATAAGTTCAGTTTGATTGCTTCATTTCGATTTGACGACCGATATTTTAATTATTTAATCTTTATTACACACACATAAAAATTCAATGTGCGAAAGGCGAACTTAATGCCATTAGGCATTCTCTACCAGTCAACCTTGGGGTTAGCAGAAACATTAAAGGCGGTGCGAGTATGAGATAAAATATTTATAGTTATGATAGATTAATGTTAAGATAAATTTAAAATAGTACGCTGTAGGTACTACATAAAAATACACACACATACACATAGCCGTTTTGTGTATGTCGTCGCTTCACCTAGCCGGAGGGCGTCCTGCACTACGCTTACCGAGACGCTTACCGTTGTCTTTATTCCACTAAATCCAGTGGTATGCCTGACCACAATCGGTACGTCATTTAAGAAAAATATTGATCGGCATTGCATTGATCTCACCCCCACGAGATACCAGATTCCTATTATTATTCTCAATGGCGCGCATCATAAAGCGCTGCTGCACCCTTCTTATCAGAATATAGTATAGCGTAAAGCGCTACTTTTAAAGCCAATAGTGATTCAGTTTCTTGATAACTTCTTGACCGATATGTTCGGTACTTCCGATCATTTCTCTAAATTTCGTGGGTTCGATTCCCACACAGTACAAATGTTTTTTTGCATGGATATAGCTATTAGTCTCAGTCTGGGTATTCTTGTGTATTAATTATGTACATTTGGTTAATTTACAGAATAATTCGTTAATTTTTTTAAATAGCTGACAGTCTAGATAAATTATATCATATTTCGCTCGATAAGTGGTGCGAATGATATTTAATATACGAAAAGCGGCATTTCTTAAATTTAGTTTAGTAGTGGGTGTGGTGTCTTTAGTATATTTTTTCTACTTTCGCAACTACGCACTCCTTGCAGCAATTATTCGTGCTCAGTCTGTAATAAGTATCTCAAGCTAGTAAGTAAATGAATACAGCTACAAATATCTAATAAGTTAAATTCTGTGCATACTTTATTAAGTAATACGTCACTTATGTTGACTTAAAAGAGATTTATTAGCATCAAAGTAAAGCCTAAAAAATCAATCGATTTCATTAAATTTCAAACAACAAGCCACACAATTAAAAGTTAACCGTTCATTAAAGTAATGAAATAAACAACAAAGGCAACAAATAACCACAAATTTAGTTTTCAATAATACTTATGATATTCTTTGTAACTTTGTCGTGTATAAATGAATAATTACTGTAAATTATAACTGTTCTGGTCGTCATTAACATGTCAAGCGAGGTGTTCGGCTGTTAGTCAGCTAGGGGTGCAATTAAAGGCTCGAGTAAAGTATCAAGTATCGACTAAACAATCGATAGTCTGATCTATAGAAAAGAACACAAAAGCTCGCGTAGATAACAACCCCCTCCCTTCGAACCCTCGCCCACCCCCTCTCATTAATAATATCGACCCCTATACACTAATTATGTGTTGCGAATACACACATCAAAAGTAAAATTCCCGCAACGAAACTTCGTGCAGTTCCAATATCAAACGGTCGGCGACAATCGAATTAAAAATATAATTATAAATCGATACCCATTGAACTTATAGGGAGTCGAATTTAGTTATTTTCTTTGTTTCGTGAGGGCGATCGCGTGCCTCTCGGCTGTTGTGATTTCTGAAATGTTAATCGGTGTTGGGAGTTCGGGAGATTTTATTAAGGGAGACTCTTAAATTTCATTTAAATTGAATTTTAGTCTGTGTAGGGCCTATATAAGTAATATTTTATGTTACATATTGAATTTTAGTTCGTGTCTCTGTAAGTTATTCTATATATTACAATTTAAGTGTAACGACTTATGTTGACAATTTATTACTTTGGATTATTTTCCAACAAATAATATTAACTGCAGGAAGCCAACAGATTTGCTTTAAAACTACAAAAAAAGGATATCGAAAAGAAAGGGTTATTTTTAAATTATGCAGATTAAAAGCTGTAAGCTAACCTAAAATAATGTTTAAACATCACTAACAATAAGGATTTAGAGAAAGTAGTGTAGTGTATGGGTCGCGTGCGTGCGGCGCGTATGTCGATGCCTTGGGCAAGGTCAGGGCTGCTCTATCTGATCAATGGTCCACCTGATTCGCAAGCGCCCGCCGTCCGGCCCCAAAACAAAGCGTCCTATAACTTTCAAACGTATATATTTGGAACGCCATGGTGTTTTATTTTAGTACAAGCTTTATTAAGAATAGTGAATCGTCTTTAATATTGTCGATAAATATTGACGGATTTGTTTATAGGTTCAATCTATAGATAATCTAAAATATATTTTAGACGATTATTCAACTTTTGATATTATGTAACGATTTTCAATAGACATTTTAGGCTTTAATTAATGCATTGTATTATGTTGTGAAATAGACACAATTTCTAACCTAATCTTTAAAAGCTTTAATCATTAGTTTTGTTTGTAGTGAAGGTAAACATTGAAAGCTCACACAAAAAACATCGGGCGGCCATGTCCTAATAGAAAACTGTATAATTAATCACATGATTAATCAGTGCGACGAATAAAAACAGTGTAATGACCCGATTCCTTCAATCGATCGACGTGACGTCATCAACATTCGAATGCAAAGTCACTGTACACAACATGTCGAATATAATTTTGTCGATAATTTGTTTTAGACCTTATTAATTTTAATTATGTTCCTTTATATTGTTGATTGACGTAAGGCATAGAGTTTTGTTTGGATTTTTAACGTGGATAAATAATAGGTGAAATAATTTGGAAGTTACTCATTATAAGGCACATATATATAGAAATAAGAAACATAATATATCGGAGGCGGACTGCTAGAGCTTAGGAAACAATATTATACATATAGTTATGTCTGAATGCCCGTGGTTTATATGGTTAGAACTTATTGAAGATACAAAATAACAAAAAAAAACAAGTTTTTAAATGTGTGTCACTATGAATTGCGTCAAGTTCATGTCGATAAAATATATGCCAACACTATGTAAGGGTAGGGTGGCGCCAGCTTCTCGTGGGGCAGAAAAAAATAGTGAAAAGCAATCAGTGTGGCATAATTAGTGCGTTGTAAGTATGGGGCGGGTTGCCATGGAAACGGCATCATGTCGATACCCACTGCTTACCCGTCGCGTTAATTTCCAACGGAATTAATCGAATCAAACCGGCGCTCGATATCGATTTGTACGATTGAAACAATGTTAGACGTCACTAGGACCCTAAGGGTTTTGTGTTTCGTCTACTCAAATATTCAGTCTATCGATCTAGACAGTTAATGCTAGTGTTAAATAAGATAAATTTATATGTGAGAACGTAATTTCGAGTACTAAAATGACTTGTTATGGGTAAAATAATTAGATAAAAGCTATGTTTGTAAAATAAAATATGCGTGGTACATTTACATTCATTAGTAGGCAAATGAATTACAACTGTATAAAAGGGTTACCCTGATGAATGCTAAATCGTCTGTTCTGTCTGTTTAGCACTTTGAAGTTTTTTTACATAGCAAGTCATTTATTAAATTACATATCAAGACGTTATTTATGGGTATTATTGTACTAACTAGCTTCTATGCTCTTAAACTAAGTATTGCTTATTCTTCATAATTGTAAACAGTGTTATATCCATACATTTACGCCTGTTTCCCAGAAGGGGTAGGCACTAAGCCATTTATATAGTAGGTCCCACGTAATTGGTGGCGAGCCTATTGCCGCTTACCAGGCACTGTTATGTTCGCCAGAGCCTTGTCCGTTGATCGGCAGGTGCACCACTTGCAGGTGAGGTTGGCTTGGGCTGGGCACCCTGTTATATCCCTTCATTATCATCATCAGCTCAGCCCTTTAACGTCCACGTTGCACGGGCCTCTCTCACGAACCAAGGTGAGAGATATCCTTTACTTGAGTAATAATTGCATCCCTATGCATAGGCCCATTTTTGCCGCCTCAAATGATTAAAATAAAATAAAATATACTTTATTGTCTTTAAGATCAACAGGATCATTTAGATTCGTCTAATATTTACACACAAAATGGAAATTCGTTTTTTTCTTAACAACATTGAAAAAGATATGAGCGGTATTGCGGTAGAAATAAAAGCAAATGGATTCTTTGTCAGAATTTGTCAAGGTTCGGTAAATGTTGAGGTACTCTTTATCAATAAACTTTCAGATGTTTAGATGTAGATTCGCGCTTTCATTGTAGCCTGGACTGTATAACTCATATTTAAAAGAACATTAAACCATTTTTTCCAAAAGCGTATTTTTTTAAATTGTTAAGATTTTTATTTTTAAAAAAAAATTATATAAGATTTGCCCATATGGTAAGAATCTAAGGCGGCCGAAGATTACCGTCAGACAGGAATCAATAGAATTAGATGTCATGATTGATTCAAATGTGACGTGCTATTTTCAAAAGCGTTTCATCGTCTGGTTCGAAGCCAGTTTGTATGGAATACAAATTATGGGACGTAGACACTTACTGCAAATAGTTATCGCGAATATTAATACTATATTCTGAACACAGCTCTGATGTTAAAAAAAACTGTGAGTCTCATTTCTAATTCATCACAGCTATCCTATGATGCTATGCTTTAGTCATAATACATCACTTATCTTGTGTAAAAGTCAGGAATTAATGCATTATTGACATATTGTTGTATGTGGTAATTTAAGTAGTTCTTAAGAATCTTCTATATAATTATACATTAATTGTATTAATAAATATTATTATTATGGTATTATAGTGACAATATCGTTGGACCAGTTCCAGACAGACAAGTTTCAACAAGACCAGGTTTGTCATATATTATTGTTTTATCAAGGTATTTACCACATCAATTAACTGTATAATAAATATTTTATACCTAAACCGATTATCTATTATTTGTCTCATTTGTATGTTAAAAATAATTAATGATACATCTTTGAACCTGTCCTAAGTAGTTGTGTGTAACCAAAATTAAGGACTTCATCCTTAACTGCCTTTTGTATTCAAAATTCGATAATTTATTGCCGAAATAATATAATTACGGCCTCGGCTGACGGGAGCGGACGGCAGGAAGCACCAAATTACTGGAGAAATTAAAGCGGAAACATTTGGTCGAGCCGCTCGCAAGATGGCGCACCGATTATCGTGACTGTCGATATATGAATAATTATTGTGTCGCGTCACTAATTTGTTTGTTGTGACCTTTTTGTTTTTCTACGCTTTTAAAGTAATTTGGGTAATTTGTTTTTTAATAATCTTATTTACTGTAATAACTATGAATAAAAAAACATCGGGAATGAATTAAGCATAACTGAAATTAAATAAATAATGCCATCAAAAATATAAAGGGTTTCTAGGGATCCTACCAAGACCTAAGAAGCCCAAGCCAACCTCACCTGCAAGTGGTGCACCTGCTGATCAACGGACGAGGCTCTGGCGAACATAACAGTGCCCGGTAAGCGGCAATTGGCTCGCCACCTATTACGTGGGACCAACCATATATTTGGAGAAGTGTGGGCGTATAATATGTCTCTGCCTACCCCTTCAGGAAAACAGGCGTGAATGTATCTATATATCAAAAATATATATACGTAGGTAAATAGTCAATTTAATTTTTTTATTTCATAAATGACACCATAGCATAGAATCTAATCTCATTTTGTAAATAAATACATTGATAATTCAATTACATATTTTTAAATGTATTTTATCAGAAATAGTATCTATTGAATACTAATGACGTGTGTATGTATTTTGAAATTCAGTAAAAGCACCTAAATTAGGGCGCGCATGTATCGTTCGGCATAGCTGCTGATTTAGTTAGTTTATAATTAGTAATAAGTTGTAAAATGTATTACTTATTTTGGTCAATCAATATAGAATCGTCTTAGCGAGAAGATGTCTTTTAGAAAAATTCTCACTATCCTCAACCACATCATCTACACTTAGTTCATGGCGACAATAAAGAGCGTAAATAAATACAATATACAGTGCACCCCGGTAAACCGGCCCCTGTCTAATCTGCCGCCCCCTGTAATCCGACGTGCTTATCACTGTTGAATGTAGGAACACAAACATTGTTTTGGAAAATCTTCACAAATAAAGCTGATGCATGATTAAACAGATTGCAACTTTTACGCGCCACTTCATGATAATCTTTAAATTTTGAGCTGTATTTTGTCGAATTGCAAGGTACTCTATATCAAAAAAATCCGGACTATAAGGGATTTGGGGTAGTACTCTGTAATCCGACAAATTCGATAGTGCGACACTACCCAGTAACACTTTTGTCGGATTACCGGGGGTCCACTGTACTTACAAAATTAATTTTTAAAAAGTATTTAAGATACAAGATAGGAAAAAAATACGTATTTTGTATCTGTATTTTAGATTTTTTTATCTTAGATAAGTCACATCTCTGTATGTGTGTATGTAAGTGCCTTTATTTGAAGCCTAATGCTATTAGTCGAAGGACATGTGACATCGCGTGTAGACATTCTCAAGATAACTAAAGTTCTCTAGTCTTTGCAATTAGTTTCTATGTAAACAGTAGGTAGTATTTGTATCTTTTTTTTCTTTTAAATAATGGCTTCGTACGTTTAGCACATTTAGCCAGTGTCAAATAAAAGATTTATTCTTCATATTATTACATAGCACATGAGAGTGAGCGGTGATAAAGATGGTATATATGAGTCTTCAGTAAAAATATGGGACTATACTGAGATCTCACAAGGACATTTTGAGAGAATTTGAAAATGATGTTGCACTGATTTGTTTCATTTACCAACACTCATGTACGTTCACAAACACTTAACGGTTAATAATCCATCGTCATTATAAGTTAATGTTCCAAATACCACACATTTTTGAAAATAAAACAAAACTGCAGACATGACATTCCACTTTCCCGCCAAGAAGTCATTTTGTATCTAAATAGATAATAATATGTTTATTCATTGTTTCATAAAATATATCACGGAAGTTAGTCCTTGGATGGGTGTCCGTTTATTTGATATTGAGCTTCCGTGTTTCGTTCCGAAGTCGTCGAGATTTTGGTCCTGGTTATTACAATGTGTGGTAGTCGTTAAGTCGTTATATCAGAAATCTTAGTACTGAATGATTAAGCAGGACGCCACACACCGGCCTTTGCCAATCAGCACTGGGTTAGCGTGGTGGAGTTTGATCTGTTCTCACCATGGTTTGTGAGAGGAGAACCGTGTTCAGTACTAGGTGGGTAATGGGTTGAGATTATAATTGAGGATATAAATTTAATAGGCATCCAGAGTTGAAGTCGACGCAGTCTGAAGCGGGTAGTAATTACTCTCTCCTACTCATAAAAATAGGTAGCCATAATATAATGTCATAGACAATCCAACTGCTACAAAAGAACTGCTAAAGATTTTTTAAATTTGGCTTGAAGCTTACGAAGAAAATTCTGTAAATAGATACATACATACATATAATCACGCCTGTTTCCCCAAAGGAGTAGGCAGAGATATATTATAGGCCCACAGTTCGCCTATTTTATTATTGGTTCTACGTAATAGGTGGCGAGCCTATTGCCGCTTACCGGGATCTTTTATGTTCGCCAGAGCCTCGTCTGTTGATCAGCAGGTGCACTATTTGCAGGTGAGGTTGGCTTGGAATCCTACGATGTTCGTAGGATCCTTATACATATAGATGCATGGATACATGGGCATTAAAGGATACTACAGATAATCTTTATTTGTGATTTTAAAGATACTTACTTGAACGTAAGTAGCGTTGGGGCATGTTAGCATTTCCGCCCAGATATCTCTAATCACAGTATCACAAACACTTCTCTATATCTGTCTCTGTCTTTTTTATAGTGAAAACAAAAGAGTAAAGGGCAGGCTGCAAACAATAGAAACAAAAACATTGTAGTAACAAAATATTTACGACGCTAAGTGACGATCTCGATTTGAAAACGATCGATTTCCAATCGATATCGAATCGATTCCGCACGGCAACTCGACGCGCCTTCGAGCGGTGGCCGTATTTAATAAATCATACAAAAATAAATCACTCGCGAGTCCCAAATGTGAAATACTTTCTCTAAACAAAAGGGCATTGTGTATGCAAAAGTGCATTCCGACTCGAATACTTTTCATCGCCTCTCACTCGTTTTTTTTTCCTTTTTCATATCGAATAATGCGCTGTTTTGCGATTTATCGATATCTTTTATATATAGGAGCGTCGTGTTGGTCGCTCACGATTGTTATCCTATGTCAATAAAATATTATGATACATAGTTAAGTCTGAAATGATCACCGAGTACTGCTTACTTAGCCTTACTGAATACTAGATACTTGATGTTTAAGATTTTAGACAAAAAGGCTTACAAAGAACATATGCACTTATTAATATTAAAAGCTTTATTGAAAGAAAAACATCTATAAAATCTTATTAAAAGATTTCTAAATTTTAGGTAAGTTGGGACCGTCTTAAATAGTATAGTCACCGCGAGATTAAGGATAATTTTTAAACTCGGGAACATAAAACTTTTCGTTAATTGCCTGCCATTTTTAGTTTTAGGTACCAAAAGAAGATTTATTCCGTGTTTGATGGCTTATAAATCATTAGTAAGCTAATTAAAAGTGCCCTTTTGTATCTCGGCGGAGTTGCGAAGCTGCGAATATAATTTACGATATCTCTCCTCTTGTTCGTACATAAACTTTTTGATTTGCGTTCTCAAACCTGTCTGTTACTAATTTATATTGGCCGATAATAAAAACAACACATTCAAATGCAAAAAGCGTCAAGAGTAAACTTTTTCTCTTAACTTGTTCATTTTTCGAATTAAACTTTTGAATTAGGTAGGAAAATGCAAAGAGGTTTCAATGCACTTCGTAACCTTCAAACTATTTTTAACGTAACAAAGTTTATTGCTATATAAAAATTTATTTTAATACTACACAGAAGTTAAGACTTTACACATAATATTTAAAAGAATTCCATATAACTGAAACATACATACAAATAAATAGATGCTGTGGTGCAATTTTTTTTATTGGATGTTCGCAGCCACACCCGTAAGAATGGAAACCGGCCTTTAATGTCTGTCAAAGGAGCAATTAAAGGTGTTCGGTGTTGCCATAAAACGACTGGACGGGATTAATCCTCAAGGCTTTACGGCGATAAAAAAATTGCAACTCCCTAAGAACCTCCGTGCGGGCGTGCACATCTTTTTTACTCGTCCATTTAAAAATGATCTTGTTTATTCTTAGTACTATAGAGCTTAAAACGTTTTAAATTTATTAAATACCTATCATAGGAAAGGTTAATGATGCGACAACGAAAATAATGGTCACTATATTATCGAGATAAAAACGGTTCACGGAATTAAGCCCATTTGCCTTTTAGCTCTTTGCAATTTTTATAATTGGATACATATATTTTTGTTTGTAAAAAGTTACTAAAATTACTGTGAAGTCATTTCAGACTTAGAAGTAATATAATTATTAAAGGTTTTTTAATGTTTTAACAATTAAAAGGAATATTTATTTTATAGTATTCCTAAAATGAAACAAATTAGGTTAACAGTAATAATATGAGACAAAATTATCAAGACACGTGTATCTGGAAACAATTGAATTAACATTCTTTAATTTCCTGACTTGTGAAAATCGTCTGCCACTTCACAGATTAATAAAAAAAGCACTGTTACTTTCTATAACTTTGATAACAAGTTAGTCGGTAATTGCTAATACATTTGACAGACATGCGCACATCTCAATGAAGTTATTTACGATTTTATTTAGCACACTAACCGAGAGTAAAATATTCACCAGCGATTATCCCCTTCGAGGCGAGTAATTTACTTTTAAGGCTCGTAAAATCTCACTCCTTAAGCAATAAAAGTAACATTTTAGCTGTTACTAACACGGCCGAGTAGAGCCTTAAGAAATCACTTCCCAAACAATGTCGTGAGACGCACACAAGCATAGATTACGTAAAAAGTGTTAGGGGCACTTTAATAAATGCACTTTTGCATACCACTCCGGAGGAAAAAATAATGAGAACGAGATGAGAAAAGTTACTTTGAGAAAATACGGAAGTTAATTACAAGCGGAACGTAAAACAACCGTAACTGGTGGCGAAGTTGGACGGTCTATCGCGGCCAATGGTACGAGCCACTCACACAGGCGCCCCTACCACCGTTCTTCTAGGCATTTGCATATCGCCCGCCCAAGCGCGCCCCGCCGCCTAACGCGGGACAGGGACAGATGAAAACCTCTTTTGACAAAACACTCTTTTCATATCATATTGAAACTTTTTCAATAACCCTATTTTCTCCTTTATAATTTTCAATTTTTAATAGTTGAGATTGCCAGATGTAAAAATTTCCTACTATAATGTTTATTTTTGTAAGCAAATAAGATTGATGCATGTGAGAAGGATGAAAGCAAATTTATCGCTGTCACCTACAATGTTGCGGCGTTTAGCGTACAGAGGGCATGAATGGGATTCAATGTAGCTGTAATCCTGGATAGACGACGACAAATATAGGTCTTTCATGACGTACGGAAAAAAGATAGTCTATACCGTTTCTATCACAATCTTGGCTGAGATTTTGTTTGCTATGGTTTAATATAAATCAAAAATAAAATTACGAAAAATTTTCTAAGTCCTACAGGAAAAAATGCCACATTTAAGATAATTAGCGTAAGTTAAGTTAATTAAGATAATTAACGTGTGTTAAGCGTGATTGAGTAAACAATATATTTTATAATATATATTTGTTCACATCATCATCATCACAGCCCATTAACGTCCCACTACTGAGCACGAGCCTCCTCTCACATATCAAGGTGTGAGGGTATTGGGTCATACTCCACCACGCTGACCCAGTGCGGATTGGCGGAGGCAGGTGTGTCCTGCTCTAACATGGCTTAACGACTACCACATTTAGTGATAACCGGGACCAACGGCTTAACGTGCCTTCCGAAGCACGGAAGCGCTCGATATCAAGTGCCACACAAACGGTCACCCATCCAAGGACTGACCTCTGTAAACTCTGCTGTACTTCGGCGATCGTTTCCGACCACCGAGCACCGCAGAGCTACGAGTGCTTCACATATATTATATTATCTACATATATTATTATTATTCACGCCTGTTTGACTACTTTGACAATGTCGACCGGTATGGCGTAGAGGTCAGTATACCTGCACTTCACTCCAGAGGTTGTGGGTTTGATTCCCACACAGGACATATCTTTGTATGCATGAACATGAATATTTGTTCTGGTCTAGGTGTTTCCTATGTATATTAAGTATTTATTAACGGAAAAAAGTAATTTTATTTGTTTATCCGTTATTTAGTATCCTTAACACAAGTTCTTAATAATAATTTTGAACTATAATATGTCTGCTGTTATTGTAAAATAGTTCTTTTTTTAAAATTTTCTTTTCTGATCTCAGTAAAGACTGCTTGACTTAGGGATTTTCCAAAGAGTCTGACCCACAATAGTTTCTAGGCCTATAGTTCATTGCGCTTTATTAATGTCGACCGTTAATTTATATTCAAGTTTGATAATTTTATGCGCGCAAATTATTTTTAAGAATTGAAAATTTATGGGTGGATGAATAGTAATCCTACTAACACCTTAGGAGCCCAAGCTAACCACACCTGAAAGAGGTGCATCTGCCGTTTAACGGACGAGGCTCTAGCGAGCATAAAAGTTACCGGTAAGTGGCAATAGGCTCGCCACCTATTACGTGGGACCAACAAAATAAATGGCGAAGTGTGGGCGTATAGTATGCCTCTGCCTACCCTTCGGGGAAACAGGCGTGTGATGTATGTATGTGTAAGTATGGATGTGTATGTATGTATGTGTATGTCCGTTTATGTATTTATACTCATGTATGTAGTTAATTTTGTAGCACATCTACGTAATACTTTAATAACATTCTCCTTGAGTCTTATAGTGTTAAAAAAAATTTACACCTCGGGTTCCGTTATTTTTGAAATTGGGTCAGTAGTTCTTGAATTCATATTATAAACATTAAGAAATACAAATAAACATTATAAACTAGAGAATTAAACCACAATTTTAATAAATTAAAACTCATTTTATTACAATAAGCAAATGTTTTTTTTCTATTTCAGTACTTTGTACGCATTATTACGTAGCTCCCCCTCCGAACTTTCCTTAAATTGCGTAGGAACAATAGCATTTCTTATCTAATTACTAGCGGATACTAATGAAATAACGTGGATATGTCTCTCGAACTTAATGAAAACACACAACAGAGGAGAACATTGTAATTACGACCAGTGCAAGATTTATTACGCGGAGATAGAAAACTAAACATACGCAACCCTCAGCAACATGGGATTAAGTAAACTCAAGAATTAACACACCGAAATATACCTTAATAAGACAGTATTTAACACTACTATCCTTTAATCGCAACACTGGCATACGACTTTAAGGTATTTCCAACAATATGTGCATATGCATTCTAGCCTAAATGTGTGTGAATACCACGAAACTAGCACATGTAGTAGTTAATTTTTGCGCAAAGCTGGTGTGAGGGAGAGGTCCGCTCATTTACAAATAGTTTGCTAGTGTTAGAGTGAGATAGAAATATTGGGGGTTAATTAATGAACGTGGAAGCTTGCGCTCTTTATTGCTTTCGTGGCTGAACGCTAAGTCGTCGACGGTTAAGAACTTTTCCTTCGAGAAAATGGCGCTATGAAAAGACAGTTTGTTTTTCTTCTGTCTGTCTTTGTAATTAGTTTATGCATACTGTAATAAGTTTACCTACTTTAGTTGCAATAATTACAGGAATATTCGTCGACCGGCAATAACTTTTGCTTCGAATTATTCTATTAATTTTCAACCAAATGAGGTAGAGTATTGTAGGAGTAGTAGTGCTTTTTATGCTTTATTACATATAACTATATCCGTTCTTATATTATGCTAAATTCTACATATTTAAGTTACCAATATAATCAATAACCATGTCACAGTTGGCATATTTATGACCCTTTACTTGCAATTTGAACTTATATAAAAACCTATAGTGACCTAAGAAATATTAATAAAAATACCATAAATTGTTCAATCGAAACCTAATAAAATTAAAAAGAGATACAGTTCGAAGCGTCTTTATAACAACCTTAGAACAATCTAAATCGTCCGGGTTACACCCTACAACAAATATATCCATAAATAGTGGCCAGTTAATGCGCTGAATGTTTTCTTAATTTCATCCCGCTGCGTGGAAGTGTGGCGCCACAGTGTAATGGTGATCAGTATACACTGTCTAACAGTTATTACCTTCGCAACTTTATTAAAAATAACTTGTTTCACTGATTGAGCCAATAATGAAGAAAGCGCCGTATAATATGTCTAGCAATAACTAACTAGCAGGCTAGCTGCTGCACCCCTTTAACCAGAACATATTATTGTATGAAGAATTCACTATTCAATAGCAAAATATCTGGCATGGAGGTAGTAAAACTTTAAATCTATGATCATAAAATTTCTAAACTGAAGAAACATGAAGAATAGTACTATATGGGCCTGTCATAGGATGCGATCAACAAATAAAAACGAAGTTTTTAATAGATTAATTAATTAAGTCTGTCCTTCCGCCTGAATCGTATTAAAAACTCGTTTTTCTTGATGTTTTTTCTTAAATTTTCCTATTAGGTTATCTATCTGTCATTGCTATAAACTTTATTGATAATTATATTCTTTTAGGTAAACAAAGTCGTCATATCATCATTCAAGAAATAAGCATTAAAACGGAAATATATTAATTAAAAAAAATTGGGGAGGTCAATGTTCTGCAGTGAACTTTATTAGGTTAATATGATGATGAACCAATCTAATCAAAACTTCATAACGCCTTTATCTCTCACCTCTTTATATCTTTACCCATTTATATCAGTGCTTGATTGATGTCCTTTAAGGGGAGTTCACCACAGAGTCTAACAGAGCATACTGCTCCCACCTCCCAACTATATCGTAGCCGTTGAGAAATTAAGAAAATGCCGCAATGTCTGCGCGGCACTTAAGGCGGCCGACCACGAGTGTATTGTCTCTCTGATGGTTTTTCTTCTAATAAAACCCTTAACGCTTGTTAATGAGCGTAATAACCAGCCCCTGTTTGTTTACAGTTAAACTCTAGTAACTTATACTTTATGTGTATTTTGCTTTGATTTGTGACGTCTAAAGATAAGGGTTAATTTTATGCGATTTAATGAAATTTTATATATCATTTAGGTAGTATTGATAAGATTAAATATAAGTTGGTAAACATGTTTTGTTCAAAGCTTAAAACATTGTTCAACAATGCTAAACCTTACCCTACTCTACAAAATAAGATAAGGCGGCAGACATGATACAATAGACTTTCAATTATGACTTGCAGTATAAATATCTAGTGCTATAGAGATTTATAGATAATAAGGAACCATCTAATTTTATAAAACTTCATGATAGTCAAAGGATATTATCTTAATCAATTAATAATTTCTGTAATTCCCTGTTTTACTAATTTAGAATAATATTAGCAAACTTAGGGTAGGCAAGAAATAACGATGCTTAACTTTTTTGGGAAAATTCTTTTAAGTTGATTGCTTACTATAAGATTTGGTTAGTTAATTATGTTAGTGGTCACAGAATCTAATAGATAAAGTCAAGAGTCATATTTTAGCGGAATGCAATTATAACAGGCTGGGGTGTAGGGCGTCTAATGGTGCACCCACACTGTTACACAAACACACACATTCAATACAATGTCTTGGCTATATTTTAGGGTTGTCACGTTTTTGTTCTAATTAGTTCAAATCTCTTCTGAAGTTTGCAACGATTAAAATGTTTACTAATGTGCATATCATTGTGGTTTTTTAACTTTATAATGAAGGCTAATTGGTAGAGAAAGCCTTGCAGCAATAAGTTCGCCTTTTGTAATTATTTTTATTTGTGCGATAAAGCTTAAATAAAAAATATTAAACGAAGCTGTGGTATTACAGCGTCAATTATTGTACAATCGGCGAGTTTAGATTTCGAGTAACTGATAGATATACCTACTACGACCTTGCAATGGTGAAACAAGTGTCAAAAACTAATTATAAATTAAAACCATCATTACCTCAGCCAATAAACGTAGTGAGAATTTGCGAACATCGGGAAGTTACCTCTTGCTAACTTGAAGAATTGTTCAGGCTTTAGCTTTGCATAATGAGTACCAAATATAACACATGAATGATATGATATACTGCAGTAGTAATACAACACACATCATTCAATAGTAGATATTTATAACACAAATTAGACCTCAACAATGTACCACTTTACATTGAAATAAGCAAAGCCTATTTTCTAATTACCTTCGAACAAGTCAACCGGAGTGTATCAGACCGTTTGTTTGATCTCAATATTTACTTTCCAAGACGTGCCAGCCCTACAAAGTACACAGACCTGTAACCGGACATCACCCCTAAGGATTAGCAGGCGTCTATGGGATTACCACATCGGCTGCAAATGAAAAATTACTGATTGTAATAAGTGTTTATAAAGAAAACTTTGTTAGAGGACTTATTTGAAAATATGTAATTATTTTTCAGTTTCTATTACTATACTCATTGGTCAGCCTACATTCTAAAGCTTTTTAAAAAAATAGTCTTTTAATGCTATTTAAAAAAAAATACACAAACGAAGCCGAAATTCGATAAGTCTAAGTCCCCTGTTCACTTGATAGTAATTACTTACAGTAATAAGTACGTCAGTGTGCACTGTAATAGTGCTTTTTATAATGTTATGA
Organism: Musotima nitidalis; assembly: GCA_949126915.1. Lineage (NCBI taxonomy): Eukaryota > Metazoa > Arthropoda > Insecta > Lepidoptera > Crambidae > Musotima > Musotima nitidalis. Next base: position 7,833,672 of record OX421429.1, read on the forward strand.
GGTTTTTACATCAGATTGTGAGCGACGGTTGTGGCGAGACCCATAGACTTCTAATTCAGAGGGTCTAGGGTTCAAACCCTGACTATGACTTTTCGAAGTTATGTGCGTATTTATCACTTGCTCTGTGCCTCGGAAAGCACGTTAAGCCGTCCCGGCTGTCATGAGCAACCGTCGCTGTTAGGAAAGCAGTGCCTTCTAATATTCTGACAACTGGCTTAACCATAGAATGATGTTACCCTTGTGTTGTGGAGGTCAGATGGCAGTCGCTCTATTCGATAACTGAAGTTCAGCCGAATCTGGTTAGACCGGTGAGCAGACCCTGGGCCTTAAGCGTAAGTGTAACGCATATCAGGAATAATGCTGGGATGATGATTACAGTGGTATATTTGAAGAATAATTTTGATATACTCGTCACCTCAAGACATTCGTGAATCTTTTATTTTCTGTAGTTTCCTAAACTAAAAAACCCACAGCTGTAAATTGATTATTGAAATGATGTCTTGTGTCATTTTCTTAATCCCACTAATATTATAAATGCGAAAGTTTGTTTTTTTTGTAATTTTTTTTGTTATTGGTTTAAAAAGTATGTATGTGTGTTACTCTTTCACGCAAAAACTGATGAAAGGATTTAGATTAAATTAAGCCCACAGGTAGTATAACCTGAATTAAAACATAGGATACTGTTCTTCCCGATATTCCCACGTGAACGAGGGTCATGTGGGTAACACCGCGGGGCACTGCTAGTATGTGTATGTATAAGTATAAGATGATGTATAAGCTGGTTCACTATAAAGATGAGACAGGTGTAACAAAGTTTCTTATCTATTCATACTGTATAAAAGTGTTTCGAAACAAGAAAACACACTGAATTCAGACCATACATATACACAGTTTATTAATAAGAACGAAGCATTTATCCTTTTCTTTATTCTTTACCATCAGCTGCCTACGCACCGCTGTGCAAAGATCGCCATTTTGCATCATTTTACTTTCTATTTTAGTTCACAATACTATTGCATGAAGGTCATGACATGTCCTTATTTGTGTATTTTGTACATATATAGTACTTTTTAAAGCAACAGCTTGAGCTAATAACTTTGTCATGTATTCTTAGTACCTATTTATACTAGCCGGTCTTTAATAAAAATTTTAGTATATTTTCCGAACTTCATCATCAGGATCCTCAAGAAACCCATAAACTAACTTCATTTATAAGTTTGATATTATAAGGTATTTGTCATCTAATATGGCACCATTAATTTCAGTTTTATTACCAATATTGTCATTTTTATTAAAATATACGAACAACACGCCTCCTGTGTTTATGGAAATTGTCCGAGTCGTATCGTAAAGTTTTTACGCGACCGAAAACTCATAAAGATCGCAAACTTAACGCCGAGCAAATTGAGATGACGCTGTTTACACACAAATTCGTGCTAAAACCCTCAAACAAGCTGTACAACACTACTTACTCATACAAAAATAATCCAAACACCGGCTTCAAGCACTCGAGCTGCAATTAATTTTATGTATTTAAGTTCATATTTCACGTAACTACCGCATCACACGCTCGGGGATGTAGTCTAAATGAACTTTGCAAGAGTTTCTCCTTTTTGTTTACATCGCAGAAGCGAAACGTCACATGTGTATATTTTGACAGATGATCATAAAGAACTAACACAGACGCATGCACATTTACATAAGCGTTTTGGTCGCGCGCGATGGCGCTGGCGACACGGGACAGTTCGCAAAGAGTTTATGCGTATACTTTTTTGTATTTTGCTACTTTTGCGTTCCGTTTTCTCTCGTATTCCGTTCCGTGTGTCCGTCACACAGTTTGCGTTAGTACTGACCACAGGTTAGGGCGACGTCGGTACGGTAGTGTGCGTGTGTGAGAGGTTCTGCACGCGATCGAGGCGAGCTTATGCGAGTGGGGCGCGCGCTTGTGTGCGTACAAACTTTACTCGTACAAGTATAGGGCTAGACTCATTGACTGCGGCCCTTATTGTATGAATGTGGAAAAATTATAGTGCACAGTGTTTTGCCTGTAGGACGCGTATTGTTTATGGACGCGCGAGGCACTTAAATCTCCCAATTCGTGGCGAACGTTAATGTTCCGAGCTTTGTCCTGAGAGACATTATTTCTTACAAAGTACTGTAATTAAAACCCTCGAGACGGCACGGCAATGTTAATTTTTCATCTTGCACTTATAATGATTTAAGTGGTTTCGGAGCTTTAAAAGGATTGCGTTTCGTGATGTATATGTTAGAAAACTTTCCTCTAGCTTATTTCTCTCACTCTTATATTTTTTCATATAATTATTTTACATCCCGAAATATATAAAACACATTAAAGTTAAAATAGGTACTGTAAAATTAGTACCACATCTATGCAAATATACATTAATTAAACCCTTCCATACTCCCGCTGTATTTTAACAAGAACTAGTCCTAGTGCATAAATCAAGTACGCCACCATTAATCATATAATAGTTAGCCCAACATAAATACATATATTGTGACGGGTCAAAACTCTGTCTATATCGTGATAGGTTAAAATGCCCATTTATCGCATTAATAAAAGAAGAAAACAATATTGGTAACATTTACATAACATATAATAATTGTTCCTAATTATAAAACTAGATGACTCAGAGTCAAAATATTTAACCCTTAAAATAATCCCGCTGTACTTGGACTGGATTTACTCCTAGTGCACAAATCAAATGCCCTACAATTAATCATATGATAGTTAGCTTAACATAAATACATAAATAGTGACGGGACAAACGCTGCCTGTTCCGTGAAAGTTAAAGTTGCCCATTTATCGCAATAATATTAAATGAAAATAATATTGATACACAAGATCGATTACACAAGTTCTTTATCATACTTATCTTGGAACTAAAAACTTGGTGTAATTGTGAGAAAATATTAATTTTTTAAATCATATAATAATAATAATGTTTTTAATTAAAGAACTAGATGACTCAGAGCAAAATTAATTTAACCTGAAGACCCGTACTTTAACAGGGCTTAATCCTAGTGCACAAATCAAGTGCCCTACCATTAATCATATGATAGTTAGCCCAACATAAATACATATATTGTGACGGGTCAAAACTCTGTCTGCACCGTGAAAGTTAAAATTGCCCATTTATCACACGAGGCCATGCAGGATGGTCCATTAGTAGATTTTTCTGACTCATAAATCTCACTTCGCTTCATCTGGCCCCGATATAGGAGATACGGACCGAAGTAAACAACACAGCCCGAACTAGTACCTTTTTCTTTGTGAAATATGAATTATGACACTTCTTAAGCGTGTGTGGATACAGCTCGCGAGAGAATTAAATAACTTTGCTTGAGGTTGGAGTTAAAATAAAAGCTTCAGTCAAACATTTTCTTTTGGTTGGTTTTTAATTTAAATGTTGGCTTAAGTCTATAGTATAGATCATTTACCTTAATAGAAATGTCGGTAAATATATTCAGCTTCAATGAACGGGTGATAATATACACAGTAAATATAGATCGTCTGCACTCAGTAGAAGTATCGCCAAAAGTATGAGTTTATAGTTGGCCACGACTAATCACAATATTATTGCAACCGAGCCATTTCTTTGTTTATCAGACTTGTAGACTGAATTCACTATTTACAATCAAGGAGAATGTGGTCTATAAAATTTAATAACCTTAAAATTGGACCACAGCTAACAGCTGTAGCTTCTTTTTACAATATTGCAAAACACAATAACACGATTATTACTTTCGACCAACCTGAAATAAGACTCAATATTTGACGAATATGATGACGAACCTGCTAGTTCAACATCACCGCAGACTATAAAACCTCTTTAGAGCGCCCTCCTCAGTCGTTACAATGTCACCACATTTGCGACTCATTTTATTCCACGCTCACTCATTTTCAAACAATAGATTCGTTTCAGATGCTATATTGTTTCTTTGTACAGACATATTTGGGTTCAGTGTTTCGTAGCCGGATTTTAAAAACAGAAACCTAGTCTTGGGTCTGCTCACTGGTTTAACCAGATTCAGCTGAAATTACCAGAGGAAAACATAAGCAAACTATATCTTAAATCGATTTTTCCCTCATTTTTAACAAAAATCAAAATATAAATCTACATCAAGAAAAAACAAATACAAGTCTTCTTCGACCCAAAAATGGATCAATAACCGAGTTTATATACAAAGTTGCTTCTGTTCTTTTGATTACACCCTTAAAGTAGTCACCTGTAACCCATCTGTTGCCCAAATCTACAGTGGGCGCTGGGAATTACAAATGTAGTGCAGTGCCATTAAATTTTTTCTTAAATGTCACTGTAATGAATACTGGCAGGTAACATCAATTGAGAATCTCGTTTGATTTTGACCTAAAGAAACCTTAAATTTCCTATATATTTGAAAGGAACTCTTAGTCTGATGCCCTCAACTTACTCTTGTCCAGCTCTTCATGGAACTTGTTTAAAAAATTGCCAATATGGCCACCCCAGTGGCCAGCGCGTCCCAACATTTCGACAATAAAACATTGATTTACAACTTTCGACCGTCGATTGCGCAGTAAAAGAACACTTACGTCACTTTCAATTTTAAAAGAGGGTTTTGTTCCACCGATGTGTAACGCTTTGTAGTTTCTTGGATTCTTCTGCGATTTAACCGTGGAAATGTATATTTAAAATTTTTCCTTAACCAAGTTACATAAATAACTAATTACTGATGTCATGTGGAAAATGCGTTAAGGGATATTACATAAATATTTATACAGCATACACAGTAATATAACAAACAATAGTGTGATAACAAAACAGACTACAAACCTGTATTTAAAAATTTCACTCACATATGTCATAGGTAATTTAGTGATTCTCTTAAAATCATTAATTAAATAAAAACTAAAACAATTATAAAAACTAATATGCGCCAATGATTATTACCTAAGACACTTATCTTATAACACTATTTAAAAATATTCTCGACAACACAAAATATTAATATAGTCACAAAATAATAAATTCGGCTCAAAATTAATAAAGTATGTTTGTATGTATTATGGGTTGTTAAGAAATATTCTAAACCGATAGGAGTGCTTTTGAAGGTCAACCAGTGTAAGTGAATCTAAAACTGTGTGCCAAGATGATAGGCGAGCAGAAGGATATCACTGCCTACTCCTATGCTTCCGGCTTACTCATCCTGGAACAAGGCGTGATAATTATATATAAAAAGCTCGAAACGGTGTGAGCGCCGGCCGCCTTAGCGCGAAGCTTCTTAACCGCCCCCGCAGTAAAACGCGCGTCGCGTTTGTCGAGTTACGCAGTAAAACCAGCCATTCTAAAGCTCAACACTAATATATTATAATCATATAAATTCATATAAATCCTTGTCTGCTAGATATTTTGTTTTTATTTATTGAACTGTGCAAATGAGATAGATTTTTGATTATTCTTATCGATTACTATTTGCTTTATTCAATATAGTATACAGATTTTTCCACAAATGCGGAATATAAATGAGTAATTAATTAGTATTAGTATCTTGGAGATCTTTAATTGCGCATCTAGCCCTAAAATAAGTGTATTTTATAGTAGATTAGATAAATACTATAAATGTTATACATATATATGAAAATTTATATTATTTTAGTGTGAATATGCGAAACTTGATTCTAAAGCTTTTAAAAATTTTGAACAAGAACTACGCTCAAAAATAGAACAAAATGTATATTTTTATGTCAATATGTGAATAAATTTTTAAGCCTATTAAAATTATATGGCAATGGTTTTGATAAATAAAAGGACAGGATTATTGTCTTGTGGACATACTTACCGGCCACCCTATACTGGGTCACCATTGTCTTCAGGAACCGGTCACATCAATGCAACCCACCAACCAACTGGCTTTAAGCCAGACGCCTAATTGATAGCTTACGACTGCCATATACATATCTAAATGTGTAGTAGATGGATTGTTTTCAATAATCAAAATTGATTTTCCGATTCCATATTTGACGTTTAGTGTTACTGATTATAATTTAAAATTTTTGACTTTCTCTTCTTGTCATCTCAATTTCCCCCTGACTACAAATAAATGTAAAATATTTGATATAAAGGGATTAAAATCAACCGCGATTTAAATCTATAAATGTGTTTTTGTAATACTAATACACCTTGACTTATCACTTGGCTGAGCCCCAAACTTAGCAGAGCTTATATGTAAATACCATGACTAAAGAATTTACTTGGTTTTTGTAACAAAATAAATACCTACATAACTTTATGATAAAGAATTATTCGCCTAATAATTTTTAAAGGTAGAATAAAAAGATTGGACATTGGGGCATCCTCGTTGGACCCCCAACATTGGACTCCCACTGTCTTCAGTAACCGGTCACTTCAATGCGACCGTTTCATTACAATATTAAAAAGCTGACATACGATACGCATTTCCGCTCGACCGCCATCTGGCACTTAAGGCGAAGTCTAACCTCGAAATCACAAAACTGAGTCATTATTCAGTACATCATCATCTAACAATCATTATACTTACTCTTAAAGTACATTCCTAATATCTGTTATGAGGAAGATTTCATGCGCAGTTTTGACGATACTAGCAGGAAATGTGTCAAGTAATTAAGAAACAGCACATATGGGTACGTAAATCATAAATAGGAGAAACAACTCTTTTAATTGGTATGTATGTACGAAGTTCCGAAAATTCTACAGCAACAGAATCAAGTCACTATCTTCAATCTACTTTTTTCTTTATTTCAACTTTATTGCACATATAATAAATAAAATATACAAAAGGCAAACTTAATGCTACAAGGCATTCACTACCAGTTATACTTTATCAGCTTTATTATCATGAATCGCACATACATTAGAAGGTTTGGTTCTAAATCACACTGTAACGGTAAAATTTTGGATTCACTGAAATTTTACAAATAGAGCAGAAGCTTTAATCACTGTAATTAAATTGGCAAAGTAACGGTTATTTATATAAATAAAAACTTCTTGATATGTAGTTATATATTTATATAAAATAAACTAAATTAGCTTATGCAAAAATGTGTAACAAATGCTTTACAAGTGCGTCAAGCCATTGAAGCGTGCTGCTTGCATATCAAAAATAGCTTTTATTAATAATAAAATCTGATTGAGGTGATAAATCAATAGTTTTAATGTGCATCTAGGTTTTTTTAATTGAATCATGGTTCTTTCTTGTAAAAATTTATTGGATTGCCTCACCCCAATATTTAAGTTTTTATTTATCTAGACATATTTTCAATTATAACGTACCAATAATTCGTGATAATACTAACGAAAACTATAATATGATACATATGGTTGATACTTTGACCAGCAAAAAGAAATCAAAATATTGGGACGAGGTGCCCCCTAGCTCAAAATAGTAAGACCTGGCCTTAATTTTCAAAACTCGGTGGTTATGATAATGACTATGCAGACCACTATGTACAATGGGCCACGCGATTTCTCTGTCAATTGTAATTATTATTTCTTATAACCCTTTCAAATCTTCTTAGTGTTTAACAAATCATTTTGTACTTCTCTTTGTGTGACTAATGACGTTTTTAGTAAATGTTTCCTCTAATTTAGACGCATTTCAAGTCCAGAAAGCAGGGGAACGGAAGAAGGCGTAGTCACAGATAATGTAGAATATGACGGAAGGAATAGTATAAAAATGTAGATTTAAACTCATGAGTGGGTGCGCTTGGTACCGTGATTAGTTCATGGTATTTACACCATTTCTTTGGACTATATCGTTTGCTTACCATGAGGCAGGAATGACCACTCGTTTTGACAAGTCCAAAACAACTCTAAAAAATAATTTCATTTATATTTTTTGTTTTCAAATTTACTATTATCATTCCTATTTCAATTTTATAAATTATGGTCACTCGTCGTGTCAGTTGGTCACACAGTGTGTGCCTTTATGTAAGTAAGATACCATAATGTCACAAACTTAGTGAATTTCTAAGGTAACATCCTACTCCTGTGTGTTTGTGCATCAGTTTGTTAATTTTTAAAAGTATAAGTAGATAATTACTGGCGTTATTAACTTTTTTCATGGTTATCTTACAGTTTCGCTTTATTTTTTAGATAAAATCAATTTGACTGAGATGAAGTGGTCTGCATATAAATCAAAGCCATTTTTTATAACTTCATCGCAGATTTCTTAACCTTATTAACGTCTTGTAAAATTCCACATACCACAATTTTCACATAACAAGAATTATAGCTAACGTTTCGCTAACCAATCGGACCAAAAAAAACCTAAACCTTTATAAAGAGCTCATTCAAACCAATTTAATTACTTCCTCTCAATCAGATTTACTTACAGAAAGTTCTCATAGCGCGATAAACAAAGACTTTAGCCCAAAGACAGCCGGCGCAAGAACCACTGGGCGGAGACCATTGACGTAAATACAAAACGAGGGAGCAATTAAAGCGGACAGCCTGTAATTAGTATGAATTGTAGGACAACAAAAAGGGCCCAAGCATATGACGTGAAGGATGAGTATTCAGCCGAATACAACGCATGTTTTCATTCTTAGTGTTTAATGAATGAAATAGGTTGTGCCTTAGTTGAATTATATAGATAAATAATAATAAATAAATATTTTCTGACAATTACACCAATTATTTAGTTCCGAGATAAGTATCATTAAGAACTTGTGCGATGAATACTAAACAACGGATAAATTAACTTAAATATATGTATAATACATAATTACTTACTATATAGAAAAACACCCTGACCAGAACAAATATTCATGTTCATGCACACAAAGATTTGTTCTGTGTGGGAATCGAACCCACGACCTCTGGAATGAGGTGCAGGTATACTGACCTCCACGCCATATTGGTCGTTTTTATAATACCATGTTAGTGTAGAGCACCTGGCTATACATTAGCAAAAAGTGTGCTTGCTTGCGCTTAGAGTAGGGCTCAGTATCAAGAATTTGTTGAGCGGGGTTATGATCTCAGCCCAACGTCCCATTACTGGGTTCAGACCTCCTATCACAAACCAAGGTGAGAGCGATTTAGGTCATACTCCTTTACGGGGATCGAGGATTGCTGGAGGCAGGTGTAAGGCGTCCTGCCGTTAGACTTTTTCAAATCCTCCAATCTTGTATTTATCTTGGTTGGACCTCTAGCCGAATGTAGTCCGATGCAAAAAAGCTCTGTATAACAATAGCGTAGCGCACTGATTTTTTTGCATGTTATTAAAGAGCATTACAATCATAGAAACATTCGTAAAAAAAAATATGCTTAAGCTTGATAACTCCTTCAGGATGACTATTTTAATTTCACATATAGATAGATACACACACAATAGATTTCCCAAAACGCTTCATTCAAACGGCTGGCAACATGTGACGTCACACGTTGCTTTTTTCTTTGGGTCGCGTGGGAGCTTTGTCCCATAGCTATATTAAATACTGCGTTTAATAAAATGGTTACTTAACAATAGTTGCTATAAATTGTGTAAGTTTCTCAAATTTATTCCATACTTTTGAAATTGATGTGCCCATCCAACTTTAAAGGCCTTTTCAAACAATTTAAATGGTGATAACACATATGTGTACGACTTTAATGATTCTTTCTGGCGAACATCAAATAACACGCAGAACAAAGTACAGGAGCATACCCAATTGCCATACAAATCTCCTATCACAAGAGTAAAATCTGTAAGCTTTTCTTAACTTCACCCGATTACTTCGGACCACCTAGTCTCCCATGATCTGCGCTTCTATACTAGTTGGGAAATAAAAAAGACGTGTGGCACTCGGAGACTGCCGCGGTAAAGCATAGCATAGCATTTTTTATCAACTTATGCCATTATAATTATTTATTTATTTTATTTATGCAGTTTTTTTTCCTTTTTTTTTTTTTTGATATTAATTCAAGTTACACTTTGAGCGTGGTGACCGACAAGAAATCAAATTTTAGCCACCCGATACAACAACCAATGCCACCTAAAGGCGGGTTGCTGAACTAAAGAGACAAGCGTGATATTTCAAAAAGTCATTAAAAGTTCTGTAATTTATCGATAGATGGAAAAGCTTAAAATTATCACCGCTGTGCTGGTCGGAGTGGGGGGTGTTAGGTTTTTTTCGTTACGGAATTTCTGGATTCCGTCTCCACGCTCAAGGCCCGCGATAGAAGCTATGCAATAGCTTAAAAAACGTTTAGTACACGTTTAATATCACACAAATATTTGGATCTTTAATTTGGATGGTTAATCTTTATTTATAATTTACCGTGAAAGCGTGCTCCTTTACGAAATGATGGAGTTACGACAAAATGTCCCTTTTATTGATCAATAAAGTCAAAGATACATTATTATAAAATAAAATTATGATGTATTGTGAAACATATTATTAATGGACAATTAGCTAATAAATAACAAGTAAATCACCAATAAAATTATGGTTTGTTAATATAAACATTATATTGTACCTCATAGATTGCAGTTAGTGTTAAATTGTTAATTTTCAATAACTACCTATGTAACATAACTGAATAACATCGTTTCCTAACGTGTTTTGTAATGATGTGTTTAAATAAGTATTAACATATTGGATTTATTAATAGTTTATTTTAGTATCGAGTCATCAAATTTTATTACTTGTTTCATGACAGTGTTTACTTATATCGTAAAATATATAAATTTACTGCAAATGTATATATAATTATACAAATTTGACATAAAAATTCTAAAGCTGTTATAAAAATATTGTTGATAATCCCTTCAATCCCTTTTGGTGCTTACCAAGCGCTTGCTTGTGCTACCGGTATTACGTGTAGTATGGCCCTTTCCGTAGTATATCGAAAAGGATTAAACTCGGTGCCAGCTGATTCTTTGACTGAAATTTGTAGGCTACGACCGTTGGCGTTGGCACGGCAAGCTTGTACTATGCATTATACATTACATAATTATTATATCCTAGCATTATTCCGGTTGCCCTTGAATTACGCTTAGGGCCAGGGTCTGCTCTAAAAAGATTTGGCTAAATTTCAGTTAGGACACGGAGCGGCTGCCGCCTGACCTCCGCAACCCAGAGAGAAATATCATCATCATATCCTAGCATTATCCCGGTTGCCCTAGACTTAAGCTTAGGGCCCAGGGTCTGCTCACTGGTTCAACCAGATTTGACTGCATTTCAGTTATTACGTGGAGCGACTACCGTCTGACCTCCGCAACCCAGAGGGAAACATCTTTCTGTGATGAAACAGCTGTCAGTCTGTTAGATGGCACTGACTTCCTAATAACGACTGCTATAGATGTTCATGACAGCCGGGACCAACGGCTTAACGGTGCTTTCCGAGGCACGGAGCAAGCGATAATTACGCACATAACTTCGAAATCGGCTTGAACCCGAGAGCCTCTGAATTTAAAGGCAAGGGGACTCGCCACTGGGCTATCGCCGCTCTTAACCAGAGAGAAACATCATTCTATGGTTAATCCAGCTGTCAGCCTGTTAGAAGGCACTGACCTTCTAATAACGACTGCTATAGTTCTTTTGGTTTTTACGGAAGACCTAGGTGTTGTAAGCGTCTCTATGGTTAGTTTATTGACTGTCTTTCCATCATGTTGACCGCATGCTTGAATGTCATCTGGAAAAAAAAAATAATGACCAGCTTTGTATGTCATACCTGCGAGTTTTGGCGCCAACGCGGAAAAAGATTTAGATAGTTCAATCCACGATGACGCATGAATTGAGCAATATTGAACTCTATATATTGGTATTAGGAGCGTCGCTATGCGTCATCGCGGATTGAACTATCTATACATCGTGGCAATTTTTTTATTCCAAAACTAGTGTAAATTTGAGTTTTTATGTGTAAATGTAGTGGATTTTTAGACATAATTTCTTCAGCAACGTACACAATTGTTAGAAATTGGATTGTGATTTTCCCTGTTAATTCCAAAACTCCATATAAACCTCTAGTAACGTCTTTTCTACTTTTCTGGGGTAGGACTTTGGTTTTTCATGATTTTAAGTGTGATTAAATGACGAAAACGCTGCACATTGTTGCAAATAACTTGAATTATATAATTACTTAACACTGGCAAATACTCTAATCGTGTGAGTCCTTATATAATACTTAAAAAATAAAGCATACCTGCAATGTGCTAAGTGGAAGCCATTACAGTAGGTACCTTTTAATACAATGTATCCACAAAAATATAAAGTATTAAATAAATGTTTTATTTATGGATATTTAAATAACGTCTCAACCTTAAATAAAGAAAACTGTCTTACATATAAATGTTGCCCAAGTGACAACTACAAACAAATTGATGTTTTCACATTGTCGTAGTACAGACTTATGTATTATTATTAATAATTGTACGTTTGTTCCCAATACATGGATGTGAAAACGCATACAAAACCTAATTATAAGGAACGCATAATTTGCTTGGTTAATTCACTTTATGCCGTTTCGTTGTAACAAAAGACAATCGAGAGCATAGCATTACATCGGGTTCTCAACCGTACAAGTAATAAGCGGTTAAAATGAACCAAGTGCCAACTCGAAAACAGTTTAATGCAAACGTGGAATGAGACTCGTGATGACATGGCCACACTTGAACGAGGGCAGCAGAACACCTGAAGCCGCCTTCAAGTCATTTCGACTTAGAAAGCTAACATACAGAAATCAATACTCGTTTCTCATTTTGACGTGGTCAGGGTATTTACTTTGTATTCTAAGAGGTACGAATTTCAAAGCCCGTAAAGATTTCCTATTGTATCTGTGACTGAAGGCGTTATTTCGTTTTAAAGTTGTCAGCTCAGATCTTAATCATTCTACAGCCGGGTACAAGCTGTCTCTCATAAGCCGAGTTTACAGAGATTTTGATTAGATTTTAACACGTGGATCAAGTGCGGATTGGCGGAGACAGGAGACTGGCATTTAACGCGGTAGCAGTGGGGATGTGTGAAGATGAGAGTGTGGCGTCCTGCCGTTAGAATTCAGGTCGCCAAACTTGGCTGAAGAACTTCCTTAGTGAGTGCTTGTGCTTTCCGAAGCTTGGTCGGAAGGTAGATGGAAATTATATGTATAATTTGTGGTTTTATTCAATTTTGGTTTAAAAATATCGCTACACTATCATGGAGATTTGATACTTATATTATTTTGTTATGATATGGCCGACACGCGTTAATGAGAGTCGGAATACAAAAGGCTATTGCGCGATTCATTTAGCCTGCGGTTAGGTAACGAACCGATGTGGCAGTATGACGGTGTGCCCTCTCATAATTGGCTCAACACTCTTGTCGGTTCCAGTAATGGACATGTTTCTTGTAATAACAAATAGATTACTTATTGTTGGATTTTTAAATATACATACATACAATCACGCTGGATCCCCGAAGGGATAGCCTTCGGGGTTCTTGTTGGTCCCACGTAATAGGAGAGTCTATTGCAGCTTACCGGGCACTTTTATGGTCGCCAGTCCCTCGTCCTCGTAGCAGATGCACCACTTGCAGGTGAGGTTGGCTTGGGCTCTCCAGAACTTGGTAGAAGCCCTATACACCCACATACCACACACCTACATACACCCTGTACATATATTGGACTTTTTATCGAGAGTTGTATTTTAGTGAAGAAAATATCAGTACCTTCATAATTTTTTCATTGTATTATGGGATAGTGTTCATTAAATTCTTACTTTACTTGCGTTTTTCTATGTGATGTTGTGTGTGGAATTTATAAATACTTTAAAATTTTACTATAGCGTTGTAAGCAAGTTTGTTTGAAATCAAATAACATCAAGATAAAGGCCTTCCTTAGGAATAATCCATAAAATATTATGCTTTAGTCGTCGTTCAATATAGATATTACGTACTAAAGGACCATTATTACCTCAGTAATTACTATATCTTTTGCTAGTACAAACTATCAAAAAAATATGATTGACGGAAAATCATGTATCTACAACAGGTTTGACTTGAGTTCAGAGAGGTAAAACCATTGGATGAAAATAGTACCCAATGACTAGTGTGACTTTAAACTTATGTCAGACTCGTTGGACATTCTTAAATGTCATAGCACGGACTAAAAAAGGACTACTACAAGCTGTGGCCAGTATATCAACCGCAGAGTATCAGCCTGCCCGCGTCCGCTCTGATTAACTTTTATCGATACTCAGGAATAACGACATGTCCCATACACCAGAATCTTAAATCTGTAATCTTCACTTTTTGCATTCCCTGGTCCGGCTGCCATAACGACACAATAAACGTATTTTATACACGCTCACACTTAACGTTTTATATCGCCTTATAAGTAGATCGAAAAATAATAAAACTAAAGGAGAGCGAACATCAAGAAAGCAATAACATCATTATCATACCGGTACGCCATCTCTTTCCAATAGGTCTGAGCCCTCCTCTGGCCCCGCCCATCGCGTATTGCCTCTGTCACCTGTATATCTCGAAACATTACACATATGCAAAACTTACTCGCATCTTAGCGCACACAGCATCGCTGTAACGCACACATGCACAACATGCAACTGCAAGACTTGTATCGTATAAATCTGTTAGATAAAAATTGTGCTGTATTGCCTAGGGAGTATGCATACTTTTTTCTTTTTTTTATTGTAGGCGTTGCTATCGACATGTTTGCACCTCTGGTCGATAAACCATCGATACGAGACATGCGATTTCGCGCGTGAAATTTTTCGACTATTCGACTCTGTGCACGTCCGCATTATATTGAATCGATTATATCGCCAACGTTTTCAGTCACGGGAGCAACTGCAATAATTATTCACATTGTATATGAAACAGTTACCGCGCTGTAATTACGCCCGGTCTGATTCAGCGTATTGTTCAAATATCAAAGCCGCGATTTTAAATGCAGTTATATTTTTGTAACGATAATAACAGAAGAGAGAGCGTGGTATTGTTCGAAATTTCCACATTTTTTTAGAGTCGTTGCTAGGATAATTGCAGTATTGAAAAAATATAATTTAAGCACATAGCATAATGCAGACACTGATGTTATCGTAAAAAATTGTATTATTTAAAGTAGAGGTGCTGGGTATTAGGAGCTGTTGAAAAGTGTTAGACATATAATTCTATTGTTAGCTTTAGGCGATATGCCGATAATTTAAATAACAATTTATACAAGTAAGAGGTCAGCAGAACATTCTAGCTTTGTAAATATAAGAATCACGTATTACTTACTTATTGCACTTAGTAGGTTTTTTGCCGGTAAGATTTGAGTTCATCTCAGCCGTATCAGCTTGAGTGATGGTCGATTTATGGGTTATGCGAGATTGCTTAATTTAAAATAACGAACATACAGATAGTAATACTACGCGGACCCGGGCGAATTGACATAGGCAGGTATTTGACGTTCTGCTATAAGACCTTCTTAGCAACAATAACATACAGTAATTACCGTGGCAAATGGCTTAACGTGCCTTCTGAAGCACGGAAGTGCTCGATAACAAAACGGCCACTGATTCAAGAGTTCTATGAAACAACTGTAAGTAAGGTGGCAGAGGACTATTCGTGGTAAAAACGGTAAATAGTTTTATTATAATGAGATAGTTGTATATTATAATCCTAAGGTGACGGACGAGGCTCTGGCGAACATAAAACTTTTCGGTAAGCGGCAATAGGCTCGCCACCTATTACGTGGGACCAACAATATAACTGGCGTAATGTGGGCGTTTAATATGCCTCTGCCTACCCCTTCTGGGAAACAGGCGTGATATTATATATGTATGTATAATCCTATAGTTTTACAGATAGTTTAGACTAACACATTTTTTTGGTACTAAATAAGATTTATGGTACTAATTTTTTTGACGATTACTTACTAATGTCTACACAACCAGTAATAATTTGTTAAAGTTACTTCAGTAGTAGATTATGTTACTTTAGTTCCTAAGATCAGTTAGCGGTTCTCATCAAAAATTAATTTGTCATAGCAGACGCTAAAATCGTCTATAAAATAATGTTGTCTAAGTCAGTCAGGAAGTACAAATAAGTAAGTAAATTATCAACAGAAAAAATTAAATGTTTGCCGAATGCTTAGATTAGTGTATTATTTTGTTTTTTATATGTAATGTTGGGGATATTATTTGGAAATATCTTGTATATAACAATGTAATACATTTAAAAAAAATTAAAGAAATATGACTGTGAATGTATGTGGGTATTACTTCTCCCTGCCAATGCGCAATGGGTCCGCGTTGTGGAATATGACCCAATAAGCTCTCGCCTTAGTTTCTTAGAGGATTAAATTAGGATTATATTTTTGTAACAATAATAACAGAAGTTCGAAATTTCCACATTTTTTTAGAGTCGTTGCTAGGATAATTGCAGTATTCAAAAAATATGATTTAAGCACATAGCTTAAACAGACACCGATGTTATGTTATGCCCATGCTCAGTAGTGAGACGTTAATGACTTTGTAGCGTTCATAGTTCCGCAGTATTCGGTGGTCGGAAGCAATCTCCGGAGTAAAGCAAGCAGGGTAAACTGGTCAGTCCTTGGATGCGTAAAAGTTTATATGGAATTTAATATCTGGCGCTTCCATGCTTAGAAAGTCATTTTGAAACGTCGTGAATCTCTTTCATTGTTGTTAAAAATATAAATTTTGTTACCATTCTGTTTATACAAATTTAACGAATCAAAATTATCCTGTTGATCTTAAATACAATAAAATATACTTATGTGGTATTCATTAAGCCAAGTTGGAGGCTATAAAGGCTTGAAACATTCCAGAGGCAGAACGTCATACTCTTGCCTCCGTCAATCAGCACTGAGTCCGCATGGTGGAGTATGTCCTGAAGTCCTGACTCCTCAAATTGGTGCATGAGAGGAGGCTCGTGCTCAGTAGTGAACGTTAATGAACCAAAATGATGGTGATGATGATGGTGCTGATTTTCAGCACACACTTTTAACATTACACATCTCAGGGTCAGAGCAGTATTTTTCTAGAATTCCAGTGACTTCGGGAGGCATTTTTACTACCATTTGAATGTCTCTTTCGTCTAGCAAAAGTCTAGACACTGAATGGAATAAATTTCTGAACGAATAGCACCGTTATTTACCACTAACTTAGTCACTTCTGTAGATTTTCTAGTACTAACTTCTACATATTATTGTAAGATATTGAAATTATTTACATTTATAAGCTCTATGACATATAATTTTTATTTGACAATTAATGTTGGTATATATTAGTAGATATATTTTATTCTGCAAATTTATGGATAACTTAAAAACTCTTTTTAAGCCTAATCCTAATTTGCTTTAATAACACAGTTAATAATTATATAGACAATACAACTCAAAAAACATAATTATCCTTAATCAAAATCGTGAACTAATTACAATATTTTTAATTATAATTGTGAACAAAATGACCTTCGCGTTCATAAGTTGTTTATTACGAATGAGTCATTTATTCACGTAGGTACAGTCAACGTCACATAGTTGATAGCACCCAGAACGACATATATTTTGGAACACGCCCTAACGCTCTTGACAATAGAGACGTAAGTATTTATGGCGGTTTGGATGTTATCAACTGTCTGACGCTGACAGTACTATGAGTAGTTAATTGTAGTTGTAATGACGGCTGTACGGCGTAATATTTACGTTGTAATTACAATGTTTAGATAAAACTGTAGCGCACAAAAGCGGCGATCGCGTCCGCCATTCGCGTTCCTACAATTAAACGTTTTAATCACTGAGTGGGCCTTTATATTGTTTGAGGGACGTGAGCGTTTTTCCAGTTCTTGGCTTGATATAATTGACTATTGCATATTATTATGTCATTTCTATATTTAGTTGAAAGATGAGTTTATGCTTTAACATTAAAATTGCATCGCTACTTATGATTACATAGTCGGTTCTTATAGAGGTAGAGGCACAAAGAAAGCTATTAATTATAAAATTGTTTGTACTGAGTCTGTAATAAACGTATGTGACACAAGTAAAATAATAATAGTAATTTAGGATATCTTTGGACACTTCACACGGCATCATCTAGCGAGATCCAAAGTAAACAGCGCTTCGGGGAACGGTACGCCGACTTCCGATTTGGTTAATACTTGTAATATGTAAATATGATTAACTAAAAGACACAACGTTTCAGGCGTAAATTTCTTAGAAAAAGTTTAATTCAAATTTTGATTGCACTGAAACTTAATAACATTTTTATTAGTAAGAAAATTTATTGATGGTTATTATTAAATAATTTTGATCTTAGTCTATCTACTATCATCATATCATTTGCATTATCCCGGTTACCCCAGACTCAAGCCCAGGGTCTGCTTATTGGTCTAATCAGATTTGGCTGAACTTCAGTTATCACATAGAGCGACTGCCATCTGACCTCCACAACCCAAGGATAACATCATTATATGGTTAATCCAGCTGTCAGGATGTTAGAAGGCACTGACTCCCTAATAACGACAGCCGAGACCAACGGATTAACGTGCTTTCCGAGGCACAGAGCAAGTTATAATTAACTTCAAAAAGTCATAGTCAGGGTTTGAACCCTAGACCCTCTGAGTTAGAAGTCTATGGGTCTCGCCACTGTCATCGCTCACAATCTAATCTACTTACTATGAATGTTACAATTATATAAGTTTCAAAAAATCCTACATACAATAGGTATTATTCATAGCACAGGCATAACTATTAGGTATTCAAAACCCCGCTGGTGTTAGTGGACATTTTTTTGCTTTTTCTTCATAATTCAGTACATTAACTCATAATGACACTCACGTCACGCTTACCTTAAATAAAAACCATGCACTAATTACTCCATGGCGACGATTTATTTCGCATTAGCCGCAGTGCGCGACGACCTTGCCTCCAGACGGTCAAACAACGAACATTATTATTTTAATATTGCTAACAACATTTTAATTACTATACGAGGCTGCTCTTTAATTATTTTGTTGTTTCTTAAAGTAATCATGGAGGTTGATTATAGTTTAAGTATAATTATATCTTGTTTTCATGGCTTGGGAAGCGTAGCGTAGGACGCCTCGCTGGTAAGCGACGATGTACGAAAAACGGCTGGCGGCGGTTGGAGGCAAAGATCTGAAGATCGAGCTTAGTGGCGTGCTATAGGAGTGGCCTATGGCCAGCACTGGTGAATGTATATCAAAAGACAAAATCATTTATTGAAGTTTGGCTCAATAGAGCTGTTATGAAAGTCTAAATTATAAAACTACGCCCATTCACTGCGGGCGGGAGCTTGATCGTAAAAGAACGGGCAAGAAAATCGTCAAGGTTAGTTTTTATTTCCGCCAGTTACAAGAATTATGTACTTAATAGTAAAAAAAATTAATAAGTCCTGTCTTCTGCAGTCACAAGATTTAAAATAAAATAACTCTTTTTTAGCTATATGCGAAAGATGACGTTATTTTTTGAAGAAATTAGTTGAAGGTTTTCTTGTGTAATTAATTATCTGTATTATTTATTATCTGTACCTACGTGTATTTTATGTCAGGTCTTTTCAAGAACTAAGCCAACTTCATAATGAAATGTTATTGGACATGTTGCTTTAAACAACTGATTTGGACATAGTTCACTGGATTGGACTTTCTTCACTTGGACCGATGACACCTAAAGCATGCAAATTTAGTCCTAGGTTAATGATATAAAATCATGTGTTAGTATCATTTTATGCAATGTTTATAATTATGTATAGGGATCCTACCAAGACCTAAGGAGCCCAAGCCAACCTCACCTGCAAGTGGTGCACCTGCCGAATAACGGACGAGGCTCTGGCGAACATAACAGTGCCCGTTAAGCGGCAATAGGCTCGCCAACTATTACGTGGGACCAACTATATAATTGGCAAAGTGTGGGCGTATAATATGCCTCTGCGTACCCCTTCGGGGAAACAGGCGTGAATGGAATGTATGTATGTTATAATTATTTTGTAGACATAACTTAACACTCGACTTTTAACTTCAAGAAATAGCAGGGACATAAGATTAACTGATATATCAGGCTGATGAGCGCTAATTAGTGATCGGACCGTTTATATTTACCATCAGGTAAAAGACTCGCAGTGTGGTGGCCTTGAATTGTGCCACCCCCTCTTATTTCACAGGGAGTCGTAAGAGTCGACGATGAGAAATCCTACCGAATAATGGGCAGCAGCGTCATCCTGAGTACTGGCTTGAACTGCGCTCAATCCACTTCGTACGAAGAAGTACGAAGTTTCCACACTCAACAGCATTTTTTTTGGAAGTTATAACTAGGTTCCGTCATCTGTTAAAGGGTTTCACAAGGTGTATCTGTCTAAATAAAGTTATACAGAAATTATCATGAATTTCAAAAACTGTTAACTACTTAAATCTTTCATCCACAATATATATTTACTTCGTTCAACCGACCTGCCCAGCGTGGTGATTTTGGGCCACTACCCCGAATATAATGGAATCCCTTTGGGAAGGCTAATGTTCAATAGTAGACTTTTAAGGCTTATATGATGATGATGATGATGAAACTACTCGTTCGAAACAAAAGAAAATCGCACCAAAACAATTGCCGCACTAAGTATTCTTTAGGAAGTATTACTCACTCCACCAAACCTTACCTACAAAACTTTACTTCAACAAAGCAACACTATCGCAGTTCAGATTCTCATCCCACTCCGTTTTTGTTTCAAGTAGTCTCAATTCGTCTAGCCATTGTGTCTCAGAGACAGGAGATTCGACTTAATAATCAGTACAGTGATGTGCAATGAACGAGGAATTATGAAATAACCATAATTTAAAATATTCGTTCGAAACAAAAGAAAATTTCACCAAAACAATGGCCTAACAAAGTGTCCATCGGTAAGTATCAATAACTCTACCAAACCTTCCCAACTTCAACAAATCATCACTATCGCAGTTCAGATTCGCACCGTCTCATCCTACCCCGTTTTTGTTTCAGCGAGTCTTAATTCGTACAGCCATTGTATCTCAGAGAGTGGACGTTCATTGGACATCGCTGTACTGAATGACTGATTATTACTCAATGTACTGATACAGCAATGTCCAATGACCGAGGAATTATAAAATAACCATCATGTAAAATACTCGTTCCAAACAAAAGAAAATCTCACCAAAACAATTGCCTAACTGTCCATCAGTAAGGATCAAT
The DNA here is from genome assembly GCA_949126915.1 of Musotima nitidalis. Classification (NCBI taxonomy): domain Eukaryota; kingdom Metazoa; phylum Arthropoda; class Insecta; order Lepidoptera; family Crambidae; genus Musotima; species Musotima nitidalis. The sequence continues at coordinate 7,854,857 of OX421429.1, forward strand.
CACTCCAACCAAACCTTACCTACTTCAACAAATCATCACTATCGCAGTTCCGATTCGCGTCGTCTCATCCCACCCCGCTTTTGTTTAAGCGAGTCTCAATTCGTCCAGCCATTGTGTCTCAGAGAGTGGACGTTAGTGAGGGAGATAAGGTACAAAGGAGATTGGTGTAATCGCCCGGCGCGCATTTAGTGGCTCTTTGTGAGGAGTGTGACGTCATTTTTTTAGTTGCAACCACTTGTACGCCGTTTTAGTTCCTAGGGGAGGACCTCTGTCTTCAAGTGGTCATTATTGTTGATAATGTTGTATTCGATCAAGCTTGAATAGGCGCATTGAAATTAAAGCACTTAAATCATCTGACGAATGTCTTCTCTTTTGTGATTTATGTAGCATGGAGTATGGTATACCAGCTCAACGCACTTAAGTTTTTAGATTTCCTTGTAAGTATTATAGTGTTTACAGTTACACACACACAGTTAAAGTAATGGTACCTACATCGATCGCGTCACAGTACACAGAAAGAAATATTATTCAAAATTATATGAAAAGTTATGGTGAAATAGATTTATACGATCACAACTCTTACTTTCCGAAGGTAAATATTCTACAACCATTACTAACAGAAAAAAACATTTATGAACTGAAGACTCCAAGTTGTTTAGTAGTTTATTTTATTTTTATTTAGTTCGAGCGCTTGATTTAAAATCAGGATAAAATAATAATATCTTTGGATCTGTTTGGTAGGAAGACTTTTTCCTAACAAGTTTACGCTACCTATAAAATAACCAAATTAAAACTTCACCAACAATTTTTTTAAATATTTTAAATCTTTGTAGCCGCCTCTCCTTAATTAGTAATAAGTCCTTTACTCATTAATTGCACTGTAATGAATAGATCCTCTTACTAGCAGGCAAAGTTAGGAACCTACTAACTTTTCAAAACACAAATGTATGAATGAATGAATGTATGAATGAATGAATGAATGAATGAAGTGGCTTTTCATTACGTAGGTACCTAGAGATTACCTAAAACTAATTATAACAATCTAACAAAAGATTCCGACATTAACTACTGACAACAATACATGGAAACCTAATCGTTTTAATAACATCCTAATACCGCAGTAAGTAGACAATTGAACGTTATTGGTAATCGTATCTAAGTCGATGATATTAGTGCCTACTTGGTAAAGTTCCGTCAGAGACATCCATCGAAGGCATATTCATTTGAAACACGCACACCTATGCAATTTTTTTCTCACACTTGCGTGGAATATTAGTCATATGAACAAGGGTGTACCGGAGTTAAAGAAAATGGAAGGCTCCTAAATTATATGTCTGTACAGTAAATGTAAAAATCACAGCGTTTAGTGAAGATGATTATTCAATATGTTCTGATACTAAATAAAACATATACTACGTACTCTTATTACGTGTTTATATTTTTTTGAATTTTGTTTATTTATTTTATCCATGCTTATCTACCTTTCCAGGTGTTGTTAAAAATAAATTTATTTTGTAATGTTCAGACCTTATCGTTACGTAATATAGACCAACCTAGGTATCACCTTAGTGCCAGACATATTGTAACCAAATAAAATAGGACTTTACTTTACGGGTTCCAGGTTCAGGGGTGAGGCTAGAAAGATTGATGATCGTATGAATATAATAATCAAATTAGATCGATTACTAATTCTATTATAAATAAATAAATATTTTCTGACAATCACACCAATTATTTAGTTCCAAGATAAGTATCATTAAGAACTCGTGTTATGGAAACTGAATAACGGATAAACCTAAATAAATACTTTTTGATTCTGTAAATTCATATTTAATCTAAATAGGAACAAACCCAGACCAGAACAAATATTTATCTTTGTGCACAAAAATATTTGTCCTGCGTGTGAATATAACCCACGACCTCAGGAGCAGAGTGCGGATATACTCGCCTCTACACTATATCGGTCGTCAATTAAGTAAAGTATGAGCAAAGCCGGTAGCGGTCATCCATCAGGTAAACGTATGTGCTTCGCCTCGTCGCAAGGTAGAATATAAAAATGTTTTATTTTTTATATGTGATCCTTAAAAGTCATCATATTTTTGACACCAAACCTAAAAGAAGGATTTAAGAGGATTTTATATACAATAATGATACTTTTGTATAATTCTCCAAATGAAAAAAAGGATGTTTTTACAATACAAAACATGACACTTACCATATTGCTTATCCGTTCATTAATTTCAAAACTTGGCATGTTACAATTTTCACTTATGTTCATCACATCCAGTATAAAACTGAGATCCATGTAAACCATACTTCAAGCGCGTAATCAAGCAATATTCTTCTTAATCAACCTCACCCACTACGACGGGGGTCGATTCAACCAACAAAGGAATTGATTAAGCAACTATACCATGATATTACCCTGCGTATTATTCCAATATAATAAAGAGGGATCGGTAACCGCGGTACTTAATGAGAGAAAACTCGATTAGAATTCGTATTAATCTTGTAATAAGTTTGCGGAAAAGTTGCTTCGTTAGAAGACTTTGGAGTGAGGAGATTGCATCGATAAGACGTTAAGAGGAAATGGGAAAATTTCTGACGTTAATGTCTATTGATCGAGTAAAAATATATGTGAAGTAATGATTGATCAGGGCTTCATTATAAAATGAGAGTTAAATAAGTGTGCCATCATAATGTGCAATCGTTAAAATCTAGTTCACTACTAAACCTTATTCTCGCCAAGGAACAGCTATCAGAAAAATATAAAAAATATATTATGCTTCCTCTTACAAATTTCAATTAGTTTACTACTAAACCTAGTAAGAAACAGCTCTGTTAAATACGTAAATAAAAAATCATAAATTACTTCCTTTGGCAAATTTCCATAGACATTATTTCACCTATAGCAGAATTTTAGAGCAATTTAAGTAAAATTTATTTGAATCAGCTTTATTCATTTTCTTTCTTCGTAAAAAATAAATAAAATATAACATATGTGTGGTATAAAGGAAGGAGGAATTCTATGCATACAAACTGCGTTACATTTTTTGTTGCACAGAGCTTTTTAAAACGTAATTAATATTTACATAATGTTTTTCAAGCTTGAAATGTGCGTAGTTCATTATTTTTATGTAAAAACTAAAATGCCAAATCAGCTCCTAAAAAAACCAACTGAAAGATTACGGGTCACTCGTATGTATTATTAAATATAATTAATGCAATTTAGCCCATATCACGCAAAACACATACATACAGACATAGTCAACATAAAATAAACTTAACTACTTTTAATTAACTTTATGTGACACGCAATAAGTAATTTAAATTTGAATTTAAGAGCCTAACTTATAAATACTATTCAATGCATTCTCTATTTAGAAGTGTAACCTGATAGTGTATTTTATGACATTTAATCTCCATTCTAAAATAAAATCACAATTTAATTAAAAATTACATTAAAAGTGTTTATTTATAATTAAGGACTTAAAACAAATAAAATAAGTTAAAATACGTCGTAACCTAGGGCAGGTGAGACTATTTGTTAACAAACAATACTTTGTATTTTAAAGTTTAGAAAAAATAGGTGACATAGTTTTTATGTAAAATTTATTTAAAAATTGACCTATAACAGTAATTTATGTCGTCCAAGGTAGACAAAAACTTCAAGAATATGACCTGAATATAGGTATAGCTGTATGGGTTTATATAGATCCTACTAAGACCGAGGAGCCCAAGCCAACCGCACGTGCAAGTGGTGCACCTGCCGAACAACGGACGAAGCTCTGGCAAACACAGAAGTTCCCGATAAGCGACAATATGCTCACCATCTATTACGTGGGACCAACAATATAATTGGCGAAATGTGGGCATACAATATTTTTATTTTATTTTATTACATTTAGAACAACAAACAGTTACATAATATATAATATTAAAAAGGCTAAAACTAAATTTGGTTCATTGCGTAACCAGCGACGTTATCCACGACAGAATGTTAAACATATGAAACGAAACTTAACTTAATCAATTATAGACATGTTGCTTAATCTAATAATAAATACAATAATATTTTATCCTGGGATACAAGAAGGTTCATAGGATTAGATTTATGTATACATTTAAAAAATAAATAAAGCCAGTAAAAACATTGTGTGCTTTATTCTACTGGTGCCAGTGCCTGCAATATCTCCCGATTAAACTTATGTGGAGAGAGTGCATATATGCCTCTACCTACCCTTCCGGGGAAACAGGCCTGATATTATGTATAACCTGAATTCTCTGAATTTGTGTTTGTAAAAGAATCCTAGTGGCTATGTGGAAACAATTATAAAAATGCAGTTAAAATCATCAACACAAACTTGACTAACTCAGCAAGTAATACGGCTAAGTTGAGAAGCATCAGGAGGTACGCCGGGTACCTAACTCGCGGGTTAGTCTCGAAGTTACGGTGTTATCTAAATGAGACCATCTTTCGTTATATAAGCTAACTTAATTAAGAACTAGCAGATGAGAGTGGGTGTTGGAGGGTGGAAGGAAGCAATGTGGTAAGTGGCTGGGGCGAGAGGAAATTGTTCTGTTTTTTTTTGTTATGAAAATAATATAGATAAAGCATAAAAGTACCATAGACAACTAAAAGTATTAAAGTTTTGAAAGTAATAGATCTTTTCCTTTTAATTCAAAAGAAGCTGCAAGTACTGATATTTAATTTGTTTTAGAAATGCAGAATGTTGATTGTTTATCACTAAAGTATACAAACTATACCTTCGGTTTTCTTATTTTTTTAGTGTTACACTTTTTAAAGTAATGTAGTTCAAATTGATTCATGTACGTACCTGTGATATTATTGCGCATTTAGCCGACTCAATCTGTTGTTGGTAAATTCAATATCAAAATGTATTTACCCATATAAAACAAAATGTTAGCTAATGATTATTCAACAAATGATAAAACTTTTATTAAACGATTCATTTATCATTACTAATATAACATCTAATTTCCTAATGAGCTTTATTAGCCACACACTTACCCCACCGCCGCCTATGAGGCTGCTAAACTAAGTGCCGACACTTATGTGTGTGTTTTCTCTTGTGTTTACGATACTAGGAAAAATTTGCACATGTGTGTGTGTAGCATGCATGTGTGTGTAGTGCAGTGGATTAGTCGAGTAAAGGTTGTAACACACCAAACGCGCGAGTTTCACGCCCTACATGGTCTTTGGCAAGTGACATGTGTGTGAGCGTGACGAAAAATTAATTTTTTATAATAAAATTAATACATAAACCTCTCAGATATTCACTGTGTATAAGCTCATTTTGATCTATAACTCGAACAAAGCAGCACGTTAATTTGTTTCACAGTAATTTCTACATCTTTCGTGATGATAAAGAGTTAATCCCACGGAGGATGCTTAACCCGCCACGAATGTCTATCACCAAGTCGTATTTTTTTTTAATGTGACACATCATAGTGGCTACATCCTGCCTGATGGTAAGCAGCCGATGCAGTCCAAAAGATGAAGGCGCTTCATACTGTAAAATAAGCACGATACAAAGCGCACCCACTCATGACGGCCTGCTAAAATGCCGTTTCACGCCCCGCTTAAAAGACCCGGGATTATAGGAACTAGGAAACATATCTATAATATAACCTCTTTATGACAAAAACAAGCCACACCATCCCGCTTCCACCGCTCGTGCGGTGTGACCAAGACCTAATACTCTTATAATAAAAGTTTTTGTAACAGATGTCGGATATTAAACACAGCTTCATATTAATAACAGCCACGACGATAATGTATAAAACTTGGCAAATTAGCCTTAATATGATATAATTTGTTATTGTTCTCCTTCTTCTTGCTGATTTGTTTGTTTGCTACTAAATATAACAACATGATATAACGTTGGGCATATAAATTAGCTGCATTTATCAAATACTGATATAGACGGTCCTTATTTTCTTTTTGAAATACACAAAAACCGAATTCCTTTTATTTTCAGGTTCGTGTTGCATTTGTAATTTTTTTGGGTTAATGATTGGGTTTACGACAATATTAGGTTCCTCATCTTGCATGACGTGAAAGAGTTGTTTAACCTTTTAACAGGCAGAGCACGTTGAAACTATTTGTTGGTTTTCCACCTTAAGATAACCGCATAAGGTTCAATTTATGGTGGTCATATATTGAGCACTGCCTGGTAAAAGGGTTAAATAATGTGTAACCCAAAGCAGTTACAAAGTGTTCGACACGAACCTAAAAACAAAGGGGGTCGATTTAGGTGTTGACCAGTGTTAAAAACTTCTCATTTATGAAAACTTGTTTAAAGTAGACGCGTTTTTGGTAATTATATTTTTAATAATATGCATAAATTATTTTAATCAAAATATTGTAAGCATCTAATAATGACGCACCAAATACGTTCAAAATTTATGAAACTATTAAATTATTAAAATATTATAGCCCATACATTATATACATCGACTTAATCATTAGTGATAATTCATTAAAAGCAACTGAATAACTCCGTGGACAACGCAAAAGTTTTTTTATGTATATTTGTGTTTAGTGTTTTAATTTGTATGTTATAAAAAACTACATTAAAGAAGGAAACATTCTATGAAATGTTCTCAGTTTAATCAATATTAATTAAAACGCCTCTATCTTTACCAGTGTATATTAGTAGAATCATAGTATCTCTACGATGGCTCTATGCTACAACGTAGACGCATGACGTAGTCGGCGTAGCACGTACGTAAATAAGGCTGCTAGCAAACTGCACGAACTAATCTATGGCCAATAAATACCTTAGCACAGAAGGGCTGCTTACCATCATCATAATTAAAGTCCTTTGAACGCTGGCCTCCCAAACAGTTTATTATATTGAGGATATTTTCCCACAGTCACCACGTTGGTTTCTGGTCGCAGTTCAAGCCAGTACGCAAATGCTGCACTTTAATTTGCACACTTTTATAATCATAATTATTATCTGGCAAAAAGAACAGTTAAGTAAACTGATAAAATACACATTACCGCTTAATAATTCAAAAATTAATCATCGGAAACCGGAAAATGATGTTCCAACATTTACAATATTTTTATACGACCTAAGCAAACCATTGAAATAAATTGAAAAAAATCAAATCATCCCCCTTTGAATCTCTATGCTTCTATGGTAAACGTATAATATGCGTCATAAATCGTAACACACCTGTGTGTGTTACGATTCACTGTTATATCGCTTACATTACAATACGATGTAGTCCTTATAAGAAAAAGTGCTAAAAATAGTAAAATACAATTGTCCTATTTGAGATTCGAAACCACGACCTTAGGAGTAAAACTCAGTTACCGGCCTTTATAAATCTTTTTAACTTAATTTATAATACACCCCTAGTACCGTCATTTGTCTCTTTTTTATCGAAGCTAACCTTCTCATTCTGCATTTATTGTGGACCCCCCCGATGTATGAGTTAGGCTAATTACTTATGTAAACGGCTGTATTTGCGCCCGATTCGTGTTCGCCAAACATTATTGGAACTAATTTTTATGGACCAAAAGCAAACTGTACGTCCACGTGTATTGTGTATGTTTATTCCGCGAATGTAATTATTTTTATAAATAATAAAAAATAAAACTTATTTAACAGATATATTAATTGTGTGTATGAGTGGTCTATGTATGGTGTGTCTTTCAAATTGCACGTAGTGTGTTCTTCTTAAGGCGTAGACTCTCGTATACTATGTCGACTGTACAATTCTCTTTTTAATCTTTCCTATCTTCGATAGCGGTTTTCTTTTACTCATGTGCATGGCTCTTCATTAAGCTCAAATCTCCTTTTACTCCTGCAATTCCCCTTTTATAAACCCGATTTTATTGCCTGATCGTTTTCTGTGCAGTTAGGCTTTGGAATGCGTTGTCAGTCGATATTCGTGCTTTTAAAAGTATTTCTATCAAAAATAAGGCAGTAAAGCTATTCGTTATAATGTTTTGCTTAATTTTAGTACTAACATTTATTAAAATTTATTGTGTACTAAAGTGTTTTGTTAATGTGTGTGAACTTAAAATTTGTTTAGTTTCTTTTTTGGTCTGCTAGTAGTGTATATGTGTATTATTATAAAATATTCTCTTAAATATGTAATGCTGATCTGTTTCTTATAAGAATGGTCTTATTATTGTGCTTACTTTAGTATGAACAATAAAACAAGGTGTCATTTACATCAGTCACGTTAGTCGTATCAACAATCCTATCCCTTCACACATAATTACCTCCAAGTGTTGCAGTCACGTAATAATTTACGCTCGTTCCGTCTGTGACAATTATTGGCACGTAATACCATGGTCTTCGAAGATATGTACGTCGTTAGTGACAGATGCTATCAAAGGGGTGACCTGTGTCATCAATCCACTTGTGGTTGTTAAGTTCGTCATAATTACGTGTCACAAGAAAGTCAATATAACGACAGACATGAGCAATTGAAATATATATATTGTAATTTGTCGGAACTTTCTTAAAAAGTTTAAACTGAATAATGGCCATAATAATACACTGTTAGTAAAAATTATACTTGACTTTGTTTGTTGTTTATTTATAAAAAAAATATTGCACTCTAAAAAACATTTTATGTACACAAACATGATTATTTGTTCTATTCTGGGTGTTTTTCTATGTATATTAAGTATATATTTACAAAAAAAAAATATTTATAAACATATATAAATATTTTATTCCGTTCCGTTATTTAGTATCCATAGCACAAGTTTTTAATGATACTTATCTTGAAACTAAATGATTGGTGTAATTGTCGGAAAATATTGATTTATTTTATTATTTCTGAAATATTATTAAATGTTGTTAAATGATAAATGATTTGAAAGCAAAACAGATATCTAGGAGAAACCCTTAAGCGAAGCATGCAAATTTGCTGTTATGAGAGGTTAATGGCGATAGCAATATAAAAAATCAAAATTAACATAATTATTTTCTTATGTAACAATGACTGTGGAATAGTGTAAACTGCAGTTAGGAACTAACTGCTGAATACAACAACACATAACGCGTTCGTTACAGCTTAAATGAATATCATGAAGCCAGCGTATATATTACAAGAAAATTCACAGCAATCTCAGAACCACAGATTATAACAAACTTGTTTTGTTCTTTACTTATTACGTACTTTTTATTGTTACTGGCATAATTAAAGTGAGGTTAGGTGTAAAAACTGGTGAGGTAATGACATTTTAATTGTGCCTGTGATTACTGGGCGTCGACGGTGGCTCTGTCATCCTGCCATTACGTATAATTGCATTATGCTTCGTTACAGAGGAAAAAGAGCAAATACGGCTTTAATTGACGACTTTCTTTGTTCGACACGTGTCGTGTTCGCACGCTGTCGACAGTGCGCAACTGGCCTAATAAGCGATTTTGAAATGTTTATTTGGGCGTTAATAAGACATGTTTTTTTATACTCATAGCTGGTTTTCTAGGAGCTTTGTGTAACTGTGAGGTAAAATTATGATTATAACATATGGTTAAACTACTGAATATATAAGACGAGACAATTGATAATCAAGTTTTTTTTAAAGGTACCGTAATTCTGGAAAATTAAAAAGATTTACTTCTGCATAACAAATACAAAAATAGTATTGATATCGTAATTTTATTTTGTCAGGGACGATAAACAGTTATAAAATATGTGCTACCACGCATAAATAAATGAAAAAAGTTGGATGACTGTCCAAACCACTACATAGTCCACATTATAGTTTTCTTCTTCAGTAAGTCAAGAATGAGTTTGAGAGTGGATTAAAATTTAAATATTTATCTCTCAACTCGTAGTCTAAGTACCAGTAATCTAAGTACTAGCTAGCGATCTATTTCTAATAGTATTTTTTATTTTGAGTTAGAAAAAAGAGACAACATTCTTCTTGAAGAAAATGTTTCATTGGAAAAATAATGTCATAGCCACCACACCGCCAATTGTTACACTCGCGCTTTCTCACTACAAAGCTTTGAATACGACATGACAAAACTAAAAATGTCCGCGCATATAATTTGATTACAGAACCCTTCTAAGACTTCATTACAATAAAACCAACGGAACATCTCGTGATTCCATTGTAAAGAAAGAAAGAAAAGGAACTTAATCATGAGCAACAAAACAATATAACGAATTCTAAGAAATTAGACTTGGTGTAAGTACGGGAGCCACGCAACTAAAATTTACTTCTTATTTTTTAATACCACTTCTGAATAGTTATTGGACAGTGAGCTTTCAATGTGTTAGGCGTAAAGTGTAATTTCCATTGTTAGTTTGGAGTGATTTGACTATTATTAACTCTGTATGACTATCAATTATTTTCTGTGAGAGCATTGTGTCTGCGTTGCTTTCGGACACTGGCGATTGAAAATTAAAAAAACCAATATAATTTAAAACACGTACCTAGTGGTGGTAAGTGTTGTTATCGACTATTTTTATTTTATTTGGTCAGTTTAATTATATTAGAAGTATTAATTTGTAAATAAAAGATTATGATTTAAATTTTTTCTCCTTAAAAATTATGATTTTGTTCTGCTTGATTTTACCTATCACGTATATTTACTGGCAAATAACTTACATGTTTTAAAATATTGTTCAGATATCTAACTAGTGCAGAATAATTTGATAGGATAGATATACATTATTATGTCAATTATTGTGAAATGTTAGTTTACAAATGGACAAGTTCTTACACATAGCCCGGCTAGATAAATGTTTTTTTATGTATATGAGATTCAATGCAATTAATTAATTAAAAATATATAGAAAGATATTTTCTAAAAATGAAAACAATAGAATCTGATGTTAGTTTTTCTAATATGAATTTTTGTCATTAACTGGTTAAAAACTGTTTAGAGAATATTTTAACAAACTTTGAATAATGAAATTAAATACTATTATTTTTATAGTGTTCCGTTTTCATTTACAGACATTAAATACAAAATAAAAATTATGTAAAACATGCCTTGTTTTGCAAAACAACAAATTTTATCCTATAATTCTTAATTTTCATTTACGAGTATTCCATAATAGAATATAATTATTAACTTCGACATAATTTTATCGATACAAGCTATTCTCTAGTGACCGGCATTAACACGTCACTCTAGAGATGATAATAGCCCAGGAGCTGTGCCCCAGTTAATTACTTTAATAACTTCCTGTGTCAAAATAACAAAGAGCGCACTACAGTAGACACTAACAAAACGACTAATCGGCTTAGCTCCCGTACTATGGGTACACCGAATAATCGTTTGATATTTTTGACATTTGAAACTTTTGTTTGTGAAATGACATAGTTGATGATGACTAGGCTTTGAAAGAATTACTGTGTTGCTTAAATGTTACGAAATAATGGTTGCAGCGGGCGTTTTAGAATTCACACTGGATTGGTATTATTTACTGTAAATCATATTGATTTGATAACTATTAATTTTTGTTGAATGATTGAACAAATTTTTAATAGATAAATTACACATATTTAATTCTATGTAAGTTTATATGTTTTCTTATTCGTACTGCCTCATAATTTTCTGCTAACCCAAAGATTAACTGGTAGAGAATACCTTGCAGCATTAAGTTCGCCTTTTGTACATTTTTTTTTCAATTTGTGCGATAAAGTTTAAGTAAATAAATAATATTATAAGCCCACATTCCGCCAATATTTTAGATGGTCACACGTAATGTGTGGCAAGCGTATTGCCGCTTACCGGGATCTTTATGTTCGCCAGAGCCTCGTCAGTTAATAAGTAAGTGCACCACTTTTTGAGACTGGTGAGGTTGGCTTGGAAAGATGTTGGTACAATCCACCTAATAATGATGAAGAAGAATAATGAACTCGCGTTAATTTTATGTATATTATTTTTAATTCCCTTAAATACACCTAAGATTATTTTTGCTTCATAGTTTTAAGCAATTCATCATCATCACAGCCCATTAACGTCCCACTACTAAGCACGAGCCTCCTCACACATATCAAGGTGTGAGGGTATTGGGTCATACTCCACCACGCTGACCCAGTGTGGATTGGCGGAGGCAGGTGTATGGCGTCCTGCTGTTAGAATTTATCAAGCCGCCCATTAGGCCTCTAACATGGCTTAACGACTACCACATTTAGTGATAACCGGGACCAACGGCTTAACGTGCCTTCCCAAGCACGGAAGCGCTCGATATCAAATGTTTTAAGCAATTATTCATGTAATAATCCGAATGAAAATCAATTTTGAGACAAAGATTAAACTATTAAAATTATATTTCAAAAGGAACACGTGTGCTCTAAATCTTAAACGCGGCCATAGAATAAGTCATACGACTAGAAGAGACACTTTAGAACAGGGATTGTCAACCTTATGTTTCTTTATATCGATAAAGACGAAAATATTAACGAAAATTGACTTCATTTTTATGTAAATGACGTGCTGGTAGGTATTTTACTAACAAAAAAAAAACGTTTAATAAGAGATTTTATTGAATAATTGATAAATCCTTGGCTTCAGAGGAGTCAGTGTAAACCTATTATTAAACTCTAAAGACACTCACTTTAAAAAATCTACGTCTCCTTGTCTTGTTACAATGCCGTTTTAATCAAAGAACTTGAAAACAAGTGTTCGGAAGTACGATTTGAGAAGTAAGGCAGCATGCTGCTTTCGCTGTTGTACAAGTACAAGAGTCAGTTTCGATATCAAATATTATTACTTCTTCACGTCGGCCATTTTATATGACCATCTAGTCTCGTAAGAGCTTCAGAAAGACTAATTTCAACAAAGAGATATGGTCGACCAAAGCCCAAATGAAGATAAGCGGTTACTACGACCACAGTCATCTAAACATGAACTTCTCTATGTTGCTCAGTTTTTCTGTGGCGTTTGTTACAACAGTATAAGGTGCCCACGGAAGATCAGCGTCGCGACATCTCTGTGATGTTCGACAATATGCTGAGTGGGCACCACTCCAGTACAAATTGAGTTCTTCTTTCACTTAAGATCTTATTATTCTATTCTTGATTTGTGTTCACTATATGTTGTACCGTTATTATGTTATTATTTTTTTGCAACTTGTATTGAATAAATATTTTTCTTTCTTTCTAGTAACTTGCAAGCCAGTAGAACACAGCACCAAATTAAATAACAACAAGATCTGAAGCAGTATTTAAGCTGGTGGCCTCCTTTGTTCAGACCCAAAGCTATAGAAACGTGTGTTTAAATGTGTATTTACTATGTATTTGCCATGGGTAATTGCGAAGTTCCATTTGTCTTCATCTAAAAGGACGAAAGTATTAGGCCTATGCCATATAATTCAGAGAAGTGACTCTGAAGTAATATACTCTATGACGCGACCTTGAACCAATTGACATACCTTTAATTACCGTCTTTGTTTGACCCCTGCACAGTCACACGTGCTCTTGTGAATTGAAATGAGTGATGAAATGGTAATACTCGGCTTTTGTTATAGGTAAAGTATATTTTTGAATTTTGTATAACTGCTTTATTGTGTCGTCATTCAGTTTGAAGAGCCAAGGGTGCGTTAACACAAACGATTTTGATATAAATTTATGTAATTTATAATACATACATACATAATATCACGCCTGTTTCCCCGAAGGGATAGGCAGGGGCATATTATATGCCCACCTTTCGCCAATTATATTGTTGGTCCCACGTAATAGGTAGCAAACATTCTCACCGGGCACTGTTATGTTTGCCAGAGCCTCGTCCGTTGATCGGCAGGGGCACCACTTGCAGGTGAGGTTGGCTTGGACTCTTCAGATCTTGGTAGGAGCCCTATACACCCACTGTGTGTGTTATTTTTCTGTATAAAAAGTATCCTTTGTTAGTTCTTTATGCGTTACATATCAGGGTCATTCTTGTCAAAATTGTAAAGATTAGCCGGAATATAAAACAGGCAGACATACAAACCAGAATTACATTTTATTACCTATTTACTAAACATACATCATTATTCTTACATATTCATATTCATACTCCTTTTTGAGATTTATTTTAGAAATTTTCTAAAATATTTTTGCATTAGTAGTCCGTTCTTATATCATAATTAACTTATATGTTAAATGTGAAGCCGATCAATCAATATACTTTTGAAATTTGTCTTTGTTCAAATATTCTTTAAACTACGAATATATGAAGCATATTAATGACTGTTTACCAAACATTTTCACCATCTATTGCCAAAATATTGTCATATAAATTTGTTTTAATTAATTTAACTTTCGTGTTAAAAATAACAAGTCACCTTGTCACAAATCTCAAGTATCGACCAACAAAATCAAACTAATATACTACAAATGAATTGTTGTTTACAAAAGCTATCACCGTATCATTATACATTGCTTTCTTACACTGTTACCAAGAAGGTTATGTTCATAATATGCGATTAAGTTATATGTACACAATTACATGACTTCAGCTATTAACATAATTGCCTACAATTAGACTAGTGCGATGGATGCCACCGTGAAATTACGGCGGTTTTTACAAACAATGAGTGCTAATTTCATATAACAAAAACATAGATTATATCTACTTATGTTTCATTAAAAGTTAACAGACACTTAATGGCAATTTGTTAAGACTGTTTCACTCGCCCTGGGAAATGACTCTTTACATACGATAGTGCATCGTATTCTCAGTAGAACAAAAGTGAAAATACTATAAAAAATAATGTTATTTTAAACTAGCTTTAATCAAAGAAAGGGGAAGAAGGAGTATGAATAACAAGTAGTTTTCTTATATTTTCTAAGTGTATTGTAATCGTTTTATAATCTGTTTGTTTTGAATTTTATTGTATGTAATTGGTTCAAATTTAGCTATTGAATTGGTGCGTAATTAAGGCGATTCAAAATGTCTGTTTAATTTACATTTTATCAGTTCAATCGGGTAAAGTTAATTGTTATTGCTCAGCTGTTGGTGTAATAGAATTAAACTGTATTTTTGTTAATGTTTAGTTTTATTATGAGTGTTTTACTAAGCCATTAAAAAATATTTGTGTTTTGTATATAATCTATCTGATGTTTTAAAAATAGCGTTACCTGGATGTTTACCCCACATTAAGTAATGATTGCTCTATGGGTAACTAGACAATAGACAAACATACGTAAATACTCATTTAATATCGAGTGCTTCCGTGCTTCGGGAGGTACATTAAGATGTTGGTTCTAGTTCTCACTTTAGTATGCAGTAGTTGTAAAGCCACGTTAGAGGTTTTATTAGGCTTTTAAAAAAATCTAACAGCAGTTCACCACACAACGGGTTCGGGGGTGGAGTGTGATCAGAAACCATCCCACCTTACCCTGTGAAAGGAAGCTCTAAGCCGATACTTGTATTCTATTGTTTTATATGTGGCACATCTAAATAATTAGGATCATTTAGAAGTGCCACATTAAAACAGCATAGCTGATAATAAGCAGCTAATGCAGCACTCCACACCCCTTTTAAGCTAGGTACTAAAGAAACAGAGATACACATACATGATGATAGACTTACCAAATTTCTTGGTTCGAGTGCAGGTAGTCTTTACATAGTGGTTCTTAAAACCAGCTGGTGTAGTTCTGGAGAGGGCGGGACTAGATTGAAAAGTTCTTTAGAACAATCTTTGTAGTAATTAAGGTAGAATACAACTGATAGAAGCAATGTCCCAACGTACGAGTATTCCGAGGAAATAAAATTGTTAGTGTACCACTACATCGAATCCATAAAGCCATCATAGTTTTACAATAAAAACACCAGAGAATAAACAATAACAATATTATACAACAATATTATTGTACTTTACAAGGGTGTAATAACAGGACGTACATAAATAAATTAATGTAATTACATTCTAGCAAACCACACCACTTTAGCGTTAAAATTATGTCGCCGTGTATATTTTGTTTTGTCAAATAGTATATTTTTATTAATAAGGAGAAATCACCAGACCACATGATAAATTAACAACAACCACACAATGGAAGGAAATCGGTCCCTTATTAAGTCTAAGTAAAGAGTAGTCCAACCTCCTTCACTTAATTGTTACTTTCGATATGCTACAAAACGGCTAATTATAACTTGAAGTGCTTATTGTGAATACTTGTATTTTAGTGATATAAAGTTGAATAATCGTAACTGGAAATGGCATTCAAAATATGTAGTTTTCATTGTGTTAAAATACCACGTAAAATGAAAAATTATTAAAAAAAAATTAAAAGTTCAGATGGTAAACACACAAGTAATAAATCTGTTATAGTTCTAATAAGAAATTTAAGTGTATCATTTGTATCTTATTGAGGATAGCTTTTCTATATTATGTAACATGGTCAATTTGCTTAAAAAAATATTTTCAAAATGGGTACATGCACTTCGGAGCGCATGACCCATTTTGAAAATGAATGATGAGTGAGTGACTTTATCTACCCAGACCCAAGAGAAAATTGGCTCCTGTGAACCATAGTTGTCATAAACATTCTGAGAAATGAGATAAGTTGTAAAAGTTAAGGAGTTCCATGATAGATCTGATTGACGTGTCAAAATGCGCTGCGATTAGAAAACTATTTAATCTAAAACCTACACTATCGCTTATATCATAAATTAGAACACAAGTAAATTATAACGTTTTGAATATTGCTATTGTTTTTTTATATTGTTATTAATGTTATAAATAATATAACTAGTCAGCTCTAGCAGTATAATATCTGTGTTTCATCGCCATGAATACCTGATTTCTTTGAGTTTCGTGTCCTCGGGCGAATTGTGTGTGAGACCGCAACAAGATGCCGTGTTGTAAACATTTACTATTACAAAGATGGCTTGTAATTAACTTCTTTAAGCTATTGTGCATTTTCACACATTGTCATTTAAGTAGTATGTTTGACTTCTTGGAGGGAAAGTGAAGCGTCATGTCTGCAGTTTTGTTTTATTTTCTAAAATTTGTGATATTTCTAACATTAATGTGTAATAACGGTGGATTATTAACCGTTAAGTGTTTGTGAATATACATGAGTGTTGGTAAATCAAACAAAACAGTGCAACATCACTTTTCAAATTTTCTCTCAAGGAGTCCATGTGAGATCTCAGTATAGTCCCACATCTTTACTGAGGACTCAAGGGGTTTAGGGGAGGGTATTTCATCTTCGATTTATCATCTTGATCACCACTCATTCTCATTTACTATAAATTATATATAATTAATATATCACTTACTTGACACTGGCTAAATGTGCTGGACACACGAAGCCATTATTTAAATGGAAGAAGAAGAAGTAGTATGTTTAAGAATAGAAATGTCAGATGTAGAATGTCGGCTCGTTATTAACACCATCACAATCAGATTCTGAAAATCGAAGATGAATTAATTAGTTTGTAATAACATTGGGGAGTTCGGTTTGGTATATATCGTGTTTTTCCATTTTAGGTAATTTCCAGCTATGAAACTTATTCAAATTATGCTTCCAATTTTAAGGATTACATAATTCTATTGTTAAACTATTTAAAGACTAAAAGATGATACCGATGCTACAGTCTCTCAACGTGCAGATTATAAATCGAGCTTTTTGTTGTACTAATTAGAAGTTAGTACAACAATATCTGACAGTTACGATTGATCCTAACAATAAGAAAAAGATATTTAAAATCTGCTATAGTGCAGAACCTAGATATTTAATATTTGGATTTTTTATCAAAACAATAGACACAAATATGATTGTACGGAAAGTACTGTAGTATGTTTCTTTGGGTAACGCCCTTAAAAATATTACTCAAAACCATATGTGATAGTAACTTATTTCGTTTTCTTTCAAACTCACAACATTAAGTAGGGACCTGAAGTTTCCATTGTAAGTATAATTGCGATAATATTTCGTTAAAGCAATTCATCAGTTAGCCCTCACAACACATTGTTACGAAGAACACGCGTCCCATTGTGGTTTTAATTGTGCCTTATAATTAGGATAATTTTCCCGTGCGGTTTTGAACCAGCACGCACTGTGGTAGCAGCTTCACGTATTATTACTACATAATTTCTTAAACATTTTTTATATTTGTCGGGCAAGCTTTTATATATCATTGCAAGTTTTTAATAATTCTGACCACTTTTAAAATTATTTTTTCATATTTATCGGGCTATTGATACTATCCTTTGTTTTATCCTAGAAGCTTCCAACGACTTTATGTGAGTATTTAAACATGAACCTTAAATATTTTAAAGAAAACAGGTCTTAAAAATTAATCGACAAATAAAATGTTAAAGCAATAACATTTCGAAGAAGTAGACTAAAAAAATATATCTTTTATTTAAAGGTTCAGAAGTAACAGTGAAAATGATAACTATATTAGTTAGTTTGATATTTAACCTTTTTCGCGACACTAATTTTTTTATGATGAAATTATGTCAAAAAGTATTTTTTTGTAGAAACTTCATCCGAATAAAAACTTTTTACACTAATCGTCTACAGAGTTCCTATTATGAGTGTTACACTTATTAGTCACACTTTGTATCAAGTCCAACCTGTTTGAAAAACTGTTATCTACTTGCTAGAACTTCTAGCCCACCTATTATTATAACACAATAAACTCCCTATCAACCCTAAATCGAAGAGGCGGCGCCTTAATGACTGCTAATGAATGTATTTTTTATTATTTCACTGTTGTTAAATAATTTCTTATACGGCGCCTCTTTATACCTAGATAAACATCGAAACTCGCTTCACACCTCGATCTGATAATCGAATTAATACTCTGGTAACATTTCACGCTGTTTTATTGCTTTTTGTACGTTAATATATGCTTTTGAGTAGTAATTTTGTGTTATCAGTGCAATCGATTGGAGTGATCTGCTTTTACGTATTGTATTGACGTGAGTTTTCAAATTCCGCGAATTGCCTGTAGATTATGTATCATTAACATGAAATTATGTTGTAATAGTACTTTAAAGTAATACTTTATGAGATTAATATTATGCAACATATGTACTAATTATTATGTTTTAAATACATAAAGTTCATGGCTTTATTTGCAAGATTTGTTTGAAAACGTTTGCTTGCAAGATTTTCTGACAGCTAATTTTACTGGGCATATTAGTTTGAAAATGGATCTTACTGGCATTTGACGAGAAAAGTATAAATATGAATGTTAAGAGGTAAAGGACAAGAGGACTCAATCTACATTCATTATTTTATTTCCAAAATAATTTAAAAAAAATTACATTGAATAGTAGTAGTGATCATTTCCCTATTAAACAAAGTAAAGTATTTGTACAAAGCCAAAAGAAACGGTCGGTAGGCACTTATTGAAGCCGGAAAATCGGAAGGCACCAGAACAAAATAATCAGGGGTAGCGATCGAGATCGCGCCGCCGATAACACACCTTGAGCACAAATAACACAAGAATTACCCAAAACATATTATAATGAACGACTCTTTAATTTAGACTGTTTATCTTTTGTGCTGTAACGACCGTCGAGTGTTGATGTGCCTTAATAACATGTAATTTTCATTTCTCGATTTCCGAATTGTGTTCGACATCGTCTAATTCGTGTAAAAATTTACGGTATCATGAATTTTTATGAGCAAAAAAATTATAAATGAATAGGTATAATACGTGAGTAAATCCTTTGTTTCGGATTTAATCGTTGTTTTGTGTAAAACCTCAAAGAAAAATAAACAAAAGAGTTCTGGAGGGAATTATAAATGATAGAACACTGTGCCCTGAGATTGCTGTGATTCTTAATTTAAACCAAATATTTTTTATATTTCAATTGAACTATGTATCGGCCACTGATTAGTAATATTCCTTTATTTCAAAATAATTTTAATACCATAGTTATTGTTGAAACAAATCAGTCAATTATTAAAAAATACAATGGTCGTAATAAATAGAGACGTCTTGGGCAAGGTCTGACTCAGCTGTTGTAACAGTCAAGTGGATTGTAAAGTATGAAGAACATTTCTGCTCCATAGGCAATGTTTTCTTCTGTTTATCTTGTGCTTCCATTCAAGGTTTATGAAGTTTGCAACAAAATTTATAAAAAGTATGTAAGCAAACATTTTATGTAATTTAATTAATATTGTTACAAAACATCATGGTCTAATACTCCAATCTGCCTGCTATAATTACACAACTAGAAAAAAAACGAATGAGGTTTGTTATGTCGAAATATGACAGTGCGCCGAAAAGCACGTTCCACTTGCCGTCTAAATTTAAATATTTATTTACATTGAACTATCGAGATTCGAGAACGCGTAATTAATACAATCTTTGTTAGAGAGTAATTTGCCAGAGCTAATGCTGGCGTGTGTAATCTTCAAAGGGGATTTAGTAACAGGCGTTCTAATCTATTTCGGTCGCGTTCTGAAACAGAGAAATATTTACAATCTGTGCGCGGAACACTTCGGCGCATCCGATGGTCGTTATGCGCGAACGCATTGATTTTGATTTCTGAGTCAAGCGCAAGATATGATTGGATTGGTCTAAATGAAGATGCGTTCATTAATGTTTATGGCTGCTCGCATACTTGACATCGCTGTCGTGTCGAGTTCTCTAAGAGATGTTGTTTTTTATTCTCTTATGACTAACAGCCGAGGTTCTTGTTAAGAATCTTGGTGCTTAGAATCTTTAGACAAATGATATGTTTTCGTTCCACACATTTATTTTAAAGGTATTAATAGTTTTTTGTAAGACTTCGAAATTTCTGTGACAATAATTGTCAGTGTCCACATTTTTTCATGGCTTTCTAAATTTTGGATTATAGTTTTCGAAAGGTTTTGCGGAAGTTTTAATTTCGAGATTCTCTGATCCTTATTATACCCGAGGGTGACACGAGCAGGGAGTAGACTTGGTCATAAGACTCGTTTGTAATTTTGAAAATAAACTTTTGGCACATAAAAAGCTTGTGGCTACGTTTATAAAGAGAGGAACGTACAAAACATATAAGTTTCTACATTTGATGCAGATGAAGCGTAGTCTTGTTATCCTGTATGAAAAAGATGGTTTACGTTTAGAAAGACGCGATTTATAGTAAATTTTTGCGTATGCTTTCGTAAGTTCTAGTATTTATACAAATGGAAAAGTAACTTTATATCTTTGTGTCTTTATGAGCTTAGCACGAGGGAATGACAGGACTTTCAAGCAATGTCAATAACCTTTTTAAAAAAATGGTTACTTTATCTCTGATAGTTTAAAACTTGAAGTACTTATCCGGAAAGTTTGCTTAAAATACTGGACTGAGGGTCACGTAGACGAAGTCAAGGGCTAGTGCCACTATAATTATCAACTGATGTATTACTGTTAATTACCGAACTAAAAGCCATGTGAGTGCCAACTTTGTCTACGCAGAGATTAATGGAAACAGACCACTTCAAAGCGCTAATTCTGTACAAAAATTTGCTACTAGTCAGTAGTCACCTCAAACGGCAGTCAGCTACTTGAAATTACTACTAAAATTAATATTAGTCACTAAACACGTCATAATTACACCTAATAGTCTGTAAGGTGGCAGACGACTGCGGGGAGATAGAAAAAAAGGGATCAACGATGTCCATAATGATAATTTGAATAGTAATTGCTGTAAAATACTATATTGCTTACGTAATTACATAGCATAACATTATATCAATGTTACTAAAATTTCAACCGATAATTCTGAGAATACAATCTTGCATTGACTGGCACCTACTCTAATTCTTACTGATAATTCTAACCACCCGATTACTAGAAGTGAGACCGTGGCACGGAAAGCGTACAGTAGGACATAGTTCATTTAGTATAACGACAATATACGCAAAACGGTTTTATTTGAAATATTTTTTATTGACACTTACACCAATTATTTAGTACCATTAAGAACCAATTATTTAATATCATTAAGAACTTGTGCTATGGATACTCAATAACGGATAAAAAACATAAATATCGGTCGCCATCAGGTTGGAAGCAAAGAGCTGAAGCTCGAGCTCAGTTGCGTGTCATCGAAGAAGTCTATTCCAGCAGTGGACGAATACAGGCTGATGCTGATGACCATAATTTTAAAGTAGAAAGCAATTTTGAACTTTCCAGATATGGTGTGATTGTCGGACGACTGTTGTTGATAACCATGACCTGTAATATAGTCTGATAATTCTCGTGGGATAGTAATTAGTTATAATGTGCAAAATATTTTAGTACTGATTTTAAAATATTTAAAACTATTAGATACAACGAGCAATACCCTAAAACGTCAACTTCTATCACAAAAAAGGTCTCCTCTCGAAAAGGTAACCTAATACGACAATGAGCAGTCGTTGTAACTAACAAACATTTGCCAAGTAACTGTTTTTTGTATGTAGAAACACTACATAAAACAAACAAACCAAACATTTCAAAAACACGTAATGAAAAGAATTAAGAAATATTTTAAATAAATAATCATTTTATTACGTGTTACATCTCCGCGCTTTGTCAATTTCACTTTACGACGTGGGTGCCTCAGACACATTAAATCAAAATCATTGCAACCATTCCGTACAAAATTATGTCTCCACGAAATTTTTCATCGTACTCCTTGTCATATTCATTGCTGCCCACGCCCGAAGTAATTAAAAACAAAAATAAACACCGCTTCGAATCGTAAAAAAAATATATATCTACGCCAGTTATAAATGAATACAGATGAACATAGTAGTAATAAAACTGATTCAAGTCACAAAAATAAATCTTGCGAGGTTACCTACTGAAGTAATAGGTGAAGATATTCGTTTGCCGTAATGCTTCGGTGCGCTAAAGCGAAGAATGCTATTAAAATAAAAAGAATCGTAACACCACGTGTTATTGATTGGCCGATATAAGTAGGTGGGTTTATGACAGACCAATAAAATTTCAAATTGGAATTCGCAATAAATATCCCGGTGGATGATGAAGAAATAAACAAACATTTAAATATAACTAGTAGAAATGCTGAAATATTATTAGAATAGTCAGAATAGGCTAAAGAATCTAAGAGAGCGATAAATATTTTATTGAAAATGAATTAACCTTTATAGGTTTAAGTAAATCCACAAAATTATTCTAATTAAAATTTAAGTCATCATGTATTCAAGAAAAAAAAATTTGTGATGCGATTTGAATTAATTCCAGTGATCACAGTGCTTGAAAATAAAAAGATACTTTAACCAGTAATAAAGTCGTCTCACGCTTATATCAATCAAGAAGAACAGATGAATGATGGAAACTCTACAATGATTCTTTTATCGTAGGTGATTGAACGAATACGAAAGTTAAGCTATAGAATGTTATGGATTGATGAAAAGACAGTTATCCAAATAGTACTTAGTTAAAGACCCATTAAGGGAAAATTGCGATACCCCTTGTTATAAAGAGAGACATAGAGTATTGATTTGACCTCATGCCTTTGTTTGGGTTCAGTTTAATTGAATCATATTATTTTTACAGACCATTGTAATGAGAGACACAGTGTCATAACCAAATCGTGCTTCGTGGACACTGTAAAGATAGCAATTGCCAGAAATATGTGAACTTAAAGTAGTAAATACGAATTAAGTAACATCAAGATCCGTCCATAATCACTATTTCCAAAGAGTTGCAATAAAAATTGGTCCAGATTCCAAGATCGAAAATAAGATGTTTTTTGGTCGCGTGCCAAGTTCATTATGGGCGTTCATGAAATTTCACATTTGAATTATTTTACTGTCTGACTTATGGCCGTTACTTAAATATTTGGTAAACAGGAAAAATATCGCTCAGATCGATCAAATTTAATGCCGTGATAACTAAAATAGCAACTTTTAGTAGAAACGATTCGATACGGCAAAGAAATATTACTAAAAGGTAAAGAAATTTATTCTATTCAGAAAGTATTATATGTAATAGCAACAATTAAATTTTGATTAATAATTAAAACTGAGAAGTAGAGTAGTTTATTGTCAACATAACAGACACGGTATTTATTGTTAATTTCGAAAACAAAATTTTTCTATTACAAAAGCAAGCAATGGTTATCAAACTTACTAACAAAGCAATGGACATTGCATAATTCCAGTATGCAATAGAATCCAACAATAGAACGGAATATTATGAATCATCTCGAACTGATCCATTCGCCGGCGAAGATTATCAAAGTAGAGCACTAACACTTGCGGGATGCATTAAAATGCACGTGAACCTAATTTACGCCTGCAAATCCCGAAGACGTGGCCAACTTTAACAAAGTAGTATTTGATGCATCAAACGAAGTGACATTTAAAGCTAATAAGTCC
The DNA here is from genome assembly GCA_949126915.1 of Musotima nitidalis. Taxonomy (NCBI): domain Eukaryota; kingdom Metazoa; phylum Arthropoda; class Insecta; order Lepidoptera; family Crambidae; genus Musotima; species Musotima nitidalis. The sequence goes on from OX421429.1 coordinate 7,879,131, forward strand.
GCAGACGCCAAATTGAGCAACACAGACGGAACTGCTGAGCGATACCCGAGGCCGCATAAAACTCCCTTATTTATAGTGAAGCATAATGTCAGAAAGAACGTAACTGTTCCAATTACAAATTCAAACGGTGTTCTAATTGGAATGTATTTTTGTTTAAAGTGCCCCTAATAAGATGGAGAAGCACACATTGTTACAGTAACAAACACATCGACAGTGTTTATGCGTTCGCAATTAGAACATCCATTGATGTAGGTTCATAAGGTGCGTGCGCGCATGGCGTCCGATTGAGAAGTAACACGAGGTCTGGATCTGAAGCTGATTAGCTCCGCCTGTGTTAGTCGATGCGAAGACATGAATAGACACGTTTGTGTTGTTGCGCATTAAGTGCGCTTTAGATTTTATTATTTAATGAATCATCTTAGGGCTATGGAAATAGTTGGGAATGTTTGCGCCGTTCTCGTAGAAAAGCCAGTAATAATAGAATATTGGCGCATCTGCCCCACTGTATATATTTTAATGTTCAACTCTTCAGTCGTATGATATATCCAGGTTTATTTTAGAAGTGTTTTATGTTTTTAATTGCGATACGCAGATTATTTTTCCTGCCATCAACGAAAATATTTACAGCTGTTTTTATTCCGCTTATTTGACCGATGACAGAATTAAGATTGTTTATGAAATTTCAGTGGATTAAATTATAAGATATGGTTAATATATTAAGGTTGGGGACGTGTGTTACTACCTTCATAATAATTTTACAATGTGTTAGTTTACATTATTTCTTGTTCTGTTAAAAATATCGCAGTGTAATATTATTTATTAATCTGTGTAGGTATATGAAATGACATCGAATGAAATTTGTTATGACTCTGCCTTGTAGTATTACCGTCATCTTAATCCATTATACATATTATACTAGTAAGCTCAGCTCACCTCTCTAAAACCAGGTTAATATAGTTCTAGGCGTGCACAATCTCCTTTTTATTAAATGGGTTACAAATGCCATACATACGATCACCCATAAAATTATCAACCTATTTTAAAAGCTGCCAACATTCTGTACACCGAAGATAAACCAATATGTTTACAGAGGTAAACAAACAAGCAAGTATCCCACCTGAGTGTGAACTTACAACATAAAGTATAGTAATTTATTTAACTTCAATCACCTAGTCAGCACTCATTTACACAATTATCGTACACTTTATTACTTTCTTACACTCACAATAGAATGGCCGTTCTGAAACTATCACGAAAACGCCTAAATCTGAAATTAACGTGTGCGTAAGAACCAGCTTACAGACACCTAACCCCTCTGCCTCGCTCTACATGTGACGGTGAATGAGGGGTAATTCTGATGAATTCGAGAGGTCTTATTAAACTGGTTGCTCTATTCCGAGTACGCTTAAAGCAATGCCATTAATGTCGATCATTAAATATGAATTATAAATATAAAAGAAAGCACAAGAAAAGCAATCAGGCTGTCGGTTATTAGATTAAATATCTCGCGGTTATACTGAGTGTGCGTGGGTACTTAACGGTGAATAATAAATGTAAAACTGGTAAAACATTTCCTGGTAATTATTTTTGAGTAGGGCCCCGTTTTTTAGGGCTAAAATTATTGTGCCAAGAATGCCTTAGCATTAATAAACATATAATTATCAGACATCGATAAGAATGATTCTGGGACACTCCGTCTAAGATTTGTTTCTACTATAATAAAAGTATGTGTATTTGCGCTATGATTGGATAATCGTATGGTCGAAGTGCTCTAAGCTCCACGAGACTTATCTTAAAACAATCACTGATGTTAAGCAGAGTTCACTATATTCGCATAGTTCACCGCTTGTGCGTTAAAAGCTATATCGATCAAATATAAAAGAGTGTGGAGTATTTTTCCAACTTTAGAATGGTTTCACTACGTACTTCCACGCACCTGATAGACTGGAAAGGCGAGCGGTTCGCATTATTGAAGATGCTGACGTTATGGTGATGGCACTTGTGTATCGTATGGCACCTGTGCATCCAGAACTATGAAATACATTGCCCATTGCGTTCGTTATATCTGAATCGTAACTCACTACAAACAATAAATGTACTATATTCAAGTATAACTTGTAGTCCGTGGCAACGTCAATCCGAACTTAAATTTTCGAATAGGCGACATACGTTCCTTTTCATATTGGCGACATGTGTTCCGATAGTTTTACGCGGCATATACTATTGCTAGTGTCTTATTATGTAGATTTCAATGGTGCTACCAAACTGCTGTTTAAAAATGTTCACAATCGTTAGTAAACATTTGTTAAGAAACATACGATCACAATGTTAGAAAACGATTTCGTGTTAGGTTATGTTAGTAAATATTTTTTAACAAAGTTGTAGGAGCATTTAAAACATTTGACAATTCCAGACAGAATGTGTGTGTTAGAAAAAGTTAGTAAAAACATTTAAACAGCAGTGTGGCAGCACCTTATCAGCTTTTCTTGAGGGCCTACAGCTCAAAGGGACATTTCCTCTCTCAGTGTCTTCTACCGCAACTACTATAGTAAGTGCTCTGAGGAGCATTTCGATCTTATCCCGCCCTTTCCTTTCCTCTTCCGAATAACAAACAAACAAACAACTTCCCATAAACAAACCAGTCAAACGGTTTTGTGGGATATGTTTTTATGTAACTTGCATTATTTAAAGGAAATAAACGTTTAATCTATCTATCTATCAGCACATGCTGGTCTAAAGGACCATCCACATACTGTGCAGATTATCAACACTCGAATCAAGTCTTTCCTATGTCAGACCATTAGACATTCAAATTCTCTGGCGACACATATGTTTCCAAGCTTCTTTAGCCGCGGGTCCTTTACACGGGGCGTGAAACGGTATTTTAGCAGGCCGTAATGAGTGGGTGTACTCGTTGCCGTGCTTACTTTACGATATGAAGAGCCCTTATTTTTTGGACTGCATCGATTGCTTTTCATCAGGCAGGATGTAGTTATTTTTCATTACATTTATAAAAATATAGACAATATAGAAAATATGAATGACCAGGGTACCTAGTTCCACTGGGCTCGGGGGCACACTGAAATGTTGATAGTGAAGACTGTAGAATAACCATCGTCGACATCCAATAGTTTCACAAAATTATTTGTACATATTTTCACAGTGCCATCGCTGTTAAAAAATCAATTGAAATAGCAATCTAGATTAACTAGAAAAAAAATGAATTCAGTCGATTCGAAATTAACCTTTTGTGAACTATGGAACATAGACATTGTAATAACAATGTCACAAAAACGAGCCCGCTTTCTATTGTAATTACTTTTATAAATGCCAATGGCCATAATGACCACCACTCATAATCGTGAGTGGTCCATTGCGTTACACCGACTCATTAAGCGACCGACCAAATTATACAAAGTGTGACGGAATCTGATAATGTACGGAACCCGGAGAGCCGATTATGCCGTGGCGAATGGCACAAGAAAAGGTGGAAACGTTACTACAACACGTTCGTTACACTTGTAATATTTTCTTAGCTTACGATATTAATGTGCATAATGAAAGATATGTACCTATGTGTCGTCACCTCAACCGATTGACATCGCAGTATCAGCAAGGGCGTCTTGTCAGAAGCCAAGGTAAAGGGATTCCGGTCACATTTCACCAGGTAAGCCCTGTGTGAATTTGTAAAGGCGGCAGTTGTGTGGCGTCCTGCTGTTAAAACTTTTCGACTCGCCTAATATGACATCTAACTTGGCATAAGTACCTAGCGATAACCGGGACCAACGTCTTGAAGCCTTCTGAAGTAAAAAAGTGCTCGTCATTAAAAGCCATACAAACGGTCAACCATCAGACTATGTATGACTGATGAAAATATTTTATCCTTGAAATAGAAAGTAAGAATATACCTAATAGTTACCACCATAATATGTAGAACCGCGTAGTTATCGCTTGCTCCGTGCCACGGAAAGCACGTTAAGCCGTTTCTCCCGGCTGTTATGAACATCTATAGCAGTCGTTGTTAGGAAATCAGTGCCTTCTAATAGACTGACAGCTGGTTTAACCATAGAATGATGTTTCTGGGATGTGGAGGTCAGACGGCAGTCGCTCTACGTAATAACTGAAATCTAGTTGAACCAGTGAGCAGGCCCTTTTTTTTATTATTATCATCTGTTTAGGGGGAGGGGGTGTGGGGCTCACTGCGGCAGACGCGACCACCGCAGTCCTACCCACTAAAAAACTTCAGACGACGCCCACCGCTGTTGAAAAGGGACGAGGCACCAGTGCCTGGGTTTGTAGCTTATGGTACCCCGCCTGCGGCCAACGTCCCCCGGATCAGAACCGGGGAGACTTCCTCAGGGAGGCGCAATGTGCAGCGCCCCTCTACCTCTATGTCTGGCCATGGCGTAACTGGCCGACTTCGGGGGGGTCTATGGCTAGACGGAAGGGGCCCCCTGCCCCCGGGTGAGCAGACCCTGGGCCCTAAGTTTAAGTCTAGGGCAACCGGGATAATGCTGCAATATGATGATAATATGAAGAAACCAGGAGCTCTATTTTTCTGAATTCAACAGTTTCAACGTAATAATTCAGTAAGGAGTTCATCATTTGTCCGGTTTGTATCGTTAGAACGATTTAGAATTATTTCGTAGATGCAATTGTACTGTGACCACTACGCCTCTCTCGGCCATAAAACTACAGCAATAGATTTTCAGCTTACATTTAAGAGATACCTATTTTGTGACATCGTCGGAAGTTGTGATCTGTTCAGCTGATGTTTCTGTCAGCTGATAGGGTTAATGTACTTCGCAATACTGAGTACGTAATCAAATATAAGGCTTAAGCCTTTTATGTGTTAGGAAATAAATATATTTTTCCTTTCTTTCTTTTTTAAAAAGGTATTTTTTAAATTCTGAACGAAAATAAGAAACAATTATTTTCTGAAATTAAAAGAGTCATAATTATAATCAATATGTGAGTTTAATAACTATTTGATTATAAATTTAAAGCGCTGTGTGTTTTAAGATTCGAGACTACACTTTTTTTATGTACATAAATTTTAAAACATCTAAGACAAAAATTTGTATTCATGCTATACACACAACCTGCAAACATATACTGTGAAGGATCGAACCTAAGAAGTCAGTAGTAAAATATAGTTACTCCCATACTGATTCATCAACTAAGTACTCTTAATGGTACATTCATAAATTTGGATTATTACTAATATAATATTGTTTCAACAACCAACACAAGTGTGCCTTTCGCACGTACAGAACTAAAGTGATAATTTATTAATTCCCCACCCTTACTACTTTCATCCCCAAACGTTTCTAATGATAAGACTTTTGTTTTCGTGATTGCTCTTTCTTAATCATACTTTCTTAATTAAGGAAAAAGTTGGGTCTAATTTGGAACGATCGCCCGATAAGGAATGAGTTCGATGTTTGGTTGTGCTAATGAGTTGGTTCTGAATAGTTTCGTGGAGTATGTAATTAATTGTGGAGGGGGTGTGTGGTGTAGACATATCTTGCTAATATTATATTATAAATGTATATATTTATAATATGGTTGTTACTGAAGGTTGTATAAAAGGAAAAAGGCCAAGGTTCAATATTAAAAACTTTTACATTTATAATACTAATTAGATGGAAAGTTCGATGACTAGCTTTTTTTATTTAACCGAATATACACCCAAAATTGTGCCTTATTTTATTCTAGTAGTGGTTAACTTTACATTACCTATTTTAGTCTTTAAAATTTTAAAAATTTTCCCGCTCAATTTTTTTGCTGCGATAGTTCGTAGTAATTTATATACATGACCAAATCCGATAAGCCACGCTGGCCCTTCAAAAGATTAAATATAAAATATATTTTCTGACACTTACACCAATTATTTAGTTCCAAGATAAGTATCATTAAGAACTTGTGTTATGGATACTAAATAACGGATAAACATACATAAATACTTTTTTTTTTTTGTAAATACATACTTAATATACATAGGAAAACACCCAGACCAGAATAAATATTCATATTTATACACACAAATTTTTGTCCTGTGTGGGAATCGAACCCACGACCTCAGGAGTGGAGTGCGGCTATAACGCCACCACGCCATATCGGTCGTCAAAGATTATCTAAATAATGTGGTCAGCATCGTCTTATCAAAACTGTGCTATATGCCCTCAATCCATAACTCTCGTAACGTACTGTGTGAACTTTGTAAACATTGGTAGTCGGATCAAGGAAGCGATCGAAAGGTGGCAATCGGCATAGCATTAATGAAGCAAAGTGCACAGTCTGACGCCCAAGCCGCGCTTAGCCGTGGGGCTATTCTCCTATCAATCTCGCAGATGATAGCCGCCTATCTCCTGCCGGGAACTTGAGATGCATAATGCTCGCTCAGATAGCTGTCTCGCGCACGAAGCCTCCAAGCTTCGCAATTTATTGTTTCACGATCTCAAGCAAGCTCATTATTAAAACGGTTTGATACGTTCGGAGGTGTTACTGACGCCCCAGGCTAGCTTGCGCCAATTACTCGGCCACAGCCGTGCCTCGCGTTGCACTTTACACAGCTGCCCTCGCGACTTTCTTTTGTTTTGTTACTATGTCCTTTACACCTTAGAAGGTACACTTACAGGTTAGACTTAAGTTTGTCGCCTCAATAACTCATCTAAGCATACAATCCGATATATATGTAACTTGCAAAAAAAAGAAACTATATCTTGCCTGATTCTTCTCCAATAAAGCTCCTGCCACAGTAAATGGATGCGTTAGTTTTTAAGTTAACGTTCATAAGCGCTTTACAGATATGTTAACGTAATTAAAAAAAAAATCTTTGATGTTGTAAACTGGCTTCGTAAACGGGTATGCAAGGGAATCATGCATTTTTGCGGGCTTAAAAATAGTCTTTCTTATCTATCTCAATACCAATATCTATTTCAGTGGCAATTATTATTACAGAATTGCTATAAAATGATTACGTGCTTTTTTGGTGTTTGCTATGTATTGTAAGTAGGTACGTATTTACAAAATGAGGTATTTCTTTAAACCTTTATATAGTACTTCTAGATCCATATCTTCCTGGATTCAGACTAGAAGCGTTGTGTATGATACACATACATACAATCACGCCTATTTCCCCGAGGGGGTAGGCAGAGGCATATTATACACCCACACTGCGCCAATTGAGTTGTCGGTCCCACGTAATATGTGGCGAGCCTATTGCGGCTTACCGGGAACTTTTATGTTCACCAGAGCCTCGCCCGTTAATCGGCCGGTGCAACACCTGCAGGTGAGGTTAGCTTGGTCTCCAAAGATGGTGGTAGGATCCCTGTTGGTACACCTTTTGTAAGATGTTCAATTATATTTATTTAAAACGCATATCCTCTGGTATAGCTCATGAATTACTAGTACTTGTGTTTTACTGTTAAGAACTTACTTTACAGTTTGAAACAAATACGAACATAGTTTAGTATTATAAATCTATAAAACTTATCAATAAAACGAAAATGATTGCTTCCTAATAAACAATAAAGAACTAAGGTCACACCTAACGATCAAGAATCCATTAGAGGCACAAAACGACATCGATTAAACGTCCCAACTAAAACAATTTTCTTCAACTTCAACAAACAAAATCGATTGAGCTTAATTGCGGGTTGATCAATAACTAATTGTGCTCACCACACGTACACGGCTATAAAGAATAATTACTGGCTGCCGGCCAAATGAATCGATCTACATCAAAACACGAGGTTAATCCATCATTTAGATATTACGGCGCGATTGAAGCTTACCGTTTTTTAATTCCCGAAATTACAGCGCTCGTAAACTCCGAAGGCATACACGTAAAAGTAATTACTACGCCGTAAATAGTACAAGTGGCGGCGGGTGACCGCTGACCACATCGCGTTACTTCTGTAATCACTTTCATTCCGTAAAACGCGACATTAATTAAAATTTAGCTCCAGCCCATTAGTTTCCATCGCGTTTCTTCAAATTTTCATATTTCCCTCGTCTGTAATTACATGGTGCTGGGTGCTAGGTTAAACGACCGCGATAATGATAAATTATATTGTATTGAAGGCAGCTACAAATTTCATATTCAAATCGCCACTAATAGGCGCGCGGTGGGAATTAAAAGTGATTTTATATGCAATTTGCCGTCTTTAATGAACTATTTTCTGTTTCGTAATATGACGAGACGAACGCGAACGCTCGCTTGATGCTAAGTGACATGCACGTCTATATTAATTACAATGAATGAAAGGAAAAAATTTAACTTTATGTAAAATTGTGAAGAAAGGCCCTAGTATGCTTCCTCTCTCCTAAGTTTGCCGTCGTGCCCAACAGGGTACATAAATGTAACTTGTGTAGATGTAAGACCTTATGTACAACATTATAGAGTGCAAGAAACATTAAGTTGGAATACAGTGTGTTTGTCTACATAAGTAACTGGTCTCCGATATAACATAAACAATTAAATAATCAAACTGCAATACTTACTGCATACATGACGCTTCACTTTCCCGCCAAGAAGTCCCCAAGACATTTATATTTCAGGGTCGGCATCGCGCTAGTGATGCGACTGGTGTTGCAAGCATCCATAGATTATAGTTACCACTTTTCATTATGTGGGATATATGTTTGAGTGCCATCATGTAGAATAAAATAATAATACATATTTTAATATTAAGTATCACTTACTTACTTTACTATATCACACACATTATTACATATGCAAATTAATAATAATAATAATTCTTCGCACTAATTAGTACATGTATAAAGTCGCAACTTTAATACGAAAACGCAAAAATAGAAAAACTTTAAAATCAATCATCATTGCATTATCCCGGTTGCCCTAGAGTTAAGCTTAGGGCCCAGGGCCTGCTCACTGGTTTAACCAGATTTGACTGAATTTTAGTTATTATGTGGAGCGACTGCCTTCTGACCTCCGCAACCCAGAGAGAAACATCATTCTATTGTTAAACTAGCTGTCAGTCTATTAGAAGGCACTGACTTCCTAATAACGAGTGCTATAGGTGTTCATGACAGCCGGGAACAACGGCTTAACGTGCTTCCCGAGGCACGGAGCAAGCGATAATTACGTACATTACTTTGGAAAGTCATAGGTGCGCCACCATGGTTTGAACCCGAGACCCTCTGAATAAAAGGCAAGGGGTCTCGCCACTGGACTCTATCGCCGCTCTTAACACTTTAAAATTAATGTACCTAACAAACATATTACTTACTTCTATATTATGCTTGTATAACTTACTTTTTATCTTTGACTTTTTTTGAACACTTTTTAATCAATAGATACTTTATTTAGATGAAAATAAAGTCAGAGTTTTGCGGACTGTAGCTTATGGTATGATGATACCATATGGCACTGTTATGATGCCATGAAAAGAAGGATTATATATTATAATTATCAATATTCAATTAATCACATTCTAAGGATATTAAAACTGAACAACTTCTTGACGGATCTAAGCGTAAGTCACACAAACCTAGTACGGCGTGATTAGAAACCGTCGAAACTGGGAACTGGTTTAAGTCAGTTTGTGCTCGTGACTCGTGAGATTTTACCGGTAATAAGGCTGTGTATACACAGTGCGCCGCGTTATTAATTAACAGGTCGACAGCAAACAGCGAGCGGCTACCGGGCTGCGCTGGGCACACAGCCACTGTTTACCTTGCGAGCCTTCGACGTACCGGCGTGTAGAATCTCATTACCGACGTTTCTAAGAAAAAGTCGGGAGTGAGAAACTGGCTTAAAATGATAATGACTGTGTTGTGGTGACTTCTGTTAGCGATCGCTTCTAATTGTTTGATGTGAGGAATTTATGCGTAGATAATTTGTGACACACGATCATCTGTGTGACTTTGGTCATTGATTGTTAATAGTGCTTAAACAAGTCGGTGTCGTCGTTGGTTAAACACATATATGTACATATAAATGTAATCAAATAAAATGAAAATGACTGTTTGTAATGTCACAAAAAAATAAAATGTAAGTGTCTGTTTTGTAAGGTCTTATTAAGATATATTCTTATTTAATGGTACACGAGAGTAATACGGTACTCACCTATATAAAAAAACAATATGGTCTCCCTGTCTCTTTGTTGTGGCTAGTCTCCGAAACTGCAGGACCGATCTCACTGTCAGATAGCTGATGCATAAGCAGTACTTTATACTTAAAAAACACAAAGTTACTACATAAATCAAAAGGTTTATGTCAATAGTCTTATACTGAAAAGAGAAAACTCTATTAGAGGATTATTTCTATCAAAAGTTTTTCCTAGCACGTCGCCATATGCTTCACGACTTTATATTTCCTATTATTTAAATGGACGAATAATGTCACTCGTGACTGTGATTTGTGAAATATTATAATTATTTCTGATAATTTGAGCCATCTAGGGACATGGATTTAGTGTTTAATATATTTTTCATGAATATATATTGAAATAAATTGTCAATGTGCTAAACTTCGAGCGCTTGTTGCGCGTGGATTCACGTCCTTAGTATATCGCCAAGTTTTGATTTATAAACCGAACGCTCAACTGATAGATATATTTTGCTCTAAAGATCAATGTTCCAACAGATTGTAAAGTTAACAAACGTTTTTTGTGCCAAATAGGCTCCCACTTAGCATGTGCGTACTGTGCTAACATTGAAGTGTTACTTACACATGACCCTTAAATGTCTGTACGAGAATACATGTATTATATCTGTATCTAGGAGCGATTTAGCTTCATCAGCAATGTATTAGGTTATATTATTCTTACTCGTCTTTATGGATGTTTGTTATTCCTTTACGCAAAAACGAATGAATGAATTTTAATGTCACTGTCTATTATAGTATTCGACATAAGAATAAAGCAAAGTCTGCATTTTAAAAATATATTATGTGTTGTACTAATCCTGCGCAGACAAAGTCGGGCATGATGTTGATTTGAGTACATAAATATTATTGAACATTTCACAAAGCGTTTCTAGCCCCAAACTAAGCAGACCTTGTAGGTATTATTATTGTACATATTGCACTATTATTGTTTTTGTGTATTGAAAGTGATATATACACTATCACACTAATTTGTAGATAATGTAATGTAAATCTAAAACACAATGCAATAAAGTATGTGTCTAATTATACGTTCAATTTGATAGTGTGCACCTCATTAGTTTTTCGAAACTATATGCATTATTTATTATATCATCATCAAAGCATTATCATCCCGGTTGCCCTAGACTTAAGCTTAGGGCCCAGGGTCTGCTCACTGGTTCAATCAGATTTGACTGAATTTCAGTTATTACGTGGAGCGACTGCCAACTGGAGGTCAGTCGCCAACCCAGAGGGAAACATCATTCTATGGTTAAACCAGCTGTCAGTCTGTTAAAAGGCACTGACTTCCTAATAACGATTGCCATTGATAGATGTTCATGACAGCCGGGACCAACGGCTTAACTTGCTTTTCCAGGCACGGAGCAAGCGATAATTACGCACATAACTTTGAAAAGTCATAGGTGCGCGGCACCATGGTTTGAACCCGAGACCCTCTGAATTTAAAGGCAAGGCTTTGTGCTACTGGGATATCGCCGCTCTATTGACTTTATCATTACAGCGTATACCTACTGCTCGTTTTGGGCATTCCTTTTTAATTTCGTAATGTAAAGAAGTTATTAATTTTTTTTGGTTGTAAACTGTTGGTTATAAAGTTGCATGGGGACAGAATACAATAAAACTCCAACTGGGTCTTGGTTTACTTGGCTGTATTTCTTTTCCTAATTATAACAACTATATATTTCAATTCCAATTTAGAAAGAAGTTGTACACTATAAATAAAATAACACAATGAAAAAGATCTTTAGCCAAAGTTTTAACACAAGAGAAAACATCATTTCCCCCTTAAATAAACAAACACGTACATACCTCAACACCTTCATACAGCTTAGTAAAACCTTCCACTATTGACAACACAAACATTTGTACACGGGTTTCCCTTCTCAAGTTTCGTTCAAACTTGAACTATACAAGAATTCGATTTTACTGATGACAATATACTGAATTATAAAAGACACAGCTGACGATTAAATATTCGATATACGAATTTACACATCACAGTAAATTATTCAGTTGAATATTACTAATCGATTTTCGGAAATCGATTATAATATCGATCGTAAATTTGCGTTGTAGGGCGGGCGGCGTGTATACGTGCGCGGGCGCCGATTTCGGAACTGTATTGCCGTCTTGTATGTTGCAGTGTTAGCTTATTCTCTGGACTCATCGTTTTATGCTTGAAGCTATTTCAGCTCTTTACTGTATGAAAATTTATTTGTTTGTTGTTGTCGTTCAAGTTATATTGTATGGTTGATTTTATATGATTTAATACTTTATATGTTATAGTATAGTCGTACTGTTAAGAATCGGTGTATAGTTTCTGTATTTTAATAAATACTCGATATCTTAACTTCCCTACGATATTGTTAACATATCATCAACAAATTCACAACAATTAAGCTGTCTAATATTTGGTGTTCTAATATATTATAAGTTGCTTCTTTTTTTTTAATTTTAACACTTTATATTATTCGAAAAGAAGTTTAAATAATAATAGTGTCCATTGCAGGGTTACTCATTTGACATCAAGCATAAGTAAACTTAAATAAATTAAATTTGATTGTACCAGTTTCATATGGAATTAAAAAGTAATACATCCGTTTATTTACATTCTGAAGCTATATTCGTTAAATTTAGCAATAAAGAAATATGTGGAGCGTTATTATGGAACTGACAATCAGACTAAATAAAACTGTACGAATAGGTATAAGTTTATTTTATAATAACAAAATTAATAATTAAAAAAAAACAAATAGGGGTTTCCTTTAACGTTAAACCAGATTTAAAATTAGTGCTATCACTTTTTTTGATAAAATGAAGACATTGATTAAAGCACCAGACAGTTAATGCATATATTAATTACATTGATTGGCTTAACTTGAGGTTTTTGGAATTATATTTATATTTGATTTTATTTAGTATATGAAAGTTCTGAAAATGAAACTCATGAAATAACAAACATAATAATTTGAATAAAACTCATAAGTAAAAAATAACTCATTGCTTCTCTTTTATTCATTCTTTTTTACATTTCTACATCAAAGTACGTTTACACAAAATTATAACAATTTAAACAGAATATAAGTAAATAAATTAATACATATAAATGATTAAAGAACGCGTAAATCCCAACGAATGACTCCATTGCTATTTTTTATCGTCTCGTAGAAGCTCATAATGAGATGGCAGTCTATTTTGGAAACACTTCGGATAATAATACACACGGTTATCGGAACATTTCGACCTTGTAGGTTTAATCGAAAGTGTTGACATAGTACAAAAGATTTATGTTTTACGTCAGTGATGTATTGAAAAACTGTACCTGAAATTTGTGGGAAATGAAATGTGTGAAACATCTTTTAGGAATTTGAAATATATATTTAATGTGGAAGCTTTGATGATTATGTGAATAATTATTTTAGAGTTATTTGTTAGTATTTTATCTTTATTGTAGAAGACGATTGTCAGGGTACAAAATAATTTCATTGCCGTGTCTCGTAAGGTTTACTTGATACGCATCAGAGGAGTTTTTTATTTCAGCTACCCGCTTATTATTATTCAGTGTAATTTACCGGTACCAAAAAGTAATTTCCTTACTTAAACTTTTTTTCAAAATTACATAAAACTTGACCAATGTTTTAGCTTTAAGTACCAGGTTTTCCGATACAGTAAAACATTTCAAGTTAATTTGTAATTAGGATTTCGGACTGGTATTGAACTGTTAATTAGCCAGTAGGATACATGTCCCCACTAAATAATGTATCTTATGAGGTTAAGCTATAGTAGAAAACGAGGGATTTTTTTTTTATTTGGCCTATTCAGAGTTAACTCATTAGGTTTCAGTAGGTATTAATTATTATAATTCAAACGATGATGTCCTTTGTTGTACCGGCCAAGAACAGTGCCACCTTCTCTCATCTCATGGGGAGTTGTCAGAGTCGACGTAGCGAAATCCTACCGAATGATGGGCAGCAGCGTCATCCTGCGAACTGGCTGAATCTGTGATCACCAACCCGCCTGCCCAGTGTGGTGATTATGGGCAAATACCCCTAATATTATAAACTATTAAATAATAAATAAATAAAATAAATATTTCTGACACTTACACCAATTATTTAGTTCCAAGATAAGTATCATTAAGAACTTGTGTTATGGATACTAAATAACGGATAAACATACATAAATACTTTTTGTTTTGTAAATACATTCTTAATATACATAGGAAAACACCCAGACCAGTACAAACATTCGTATTTATACACACAAATATTTGTACTGAGTGGGAATCGAACCCACGACCTCAGGAGTGGAGTGCGGGTATACTCGCCACCACGCCATATCGGTCGGCGATATATTGAGGAGGCTTAAGTTTAGCAGTGGTCTTTATAAGGCTGGAATTATGATGTATGTTAAAAATAATATGATAAGCAGTTGGTCACGCTTTTTACTATAAGTCTATTCACCACTCCACTTCATTTCCATTCACCACCACGCACCTTAGTTTGTGAGAAGAGGCCTAAACCCAGTTGTGAGCTAAGATCAACTAAAGTATACGTATGGCTCTACTTTTCACTCATCATCGTCGGATAAAACAATTAGTATCAGAAACAATCTGTCTGTCTAATAGTTTGTATATCATGTTCTCATTCTTAAAATGCTGGTACATTATTCATGAATGTAGAGACATATAGAAATAATCTGTATTTTAACATACTATATAGATTAATCTATATTTTAACTTACTTTATAGTAAAATATACTCGCAGGACACCATATACCTTCCTCCGCCACTGCATCTGGGTCCGCGTGGTGGAGGATGACTAGGAATACCCTCGCATCTTGGTATGTGAGAGGAGGCTTGTGCTCAGTAGTGGGACTTTAATGGGCTGGGATGATGGAAATATACTCGCAGTCAATATTTGTCCTGAGCCTGAGTTCGATTCGTAACTCACAATGTTTGGAGCTAGGAACGAGTAACCGAGTTAAACCGAGTTAAGCCGATCTTTGTGCCATATCGGCCGCTAAAATAAATTAAGAATATAATTTAACACAAATAACTCCTCTAATGTAATCGATTATGTAATCTTTTGTACCAAGCCACTGAAGCGAAGTCACAGGCCCAAGTTAAATTTAAATATGATGAACGTATTGTTTGTTCAAATAATGGGTTATACAAGTAGTTGCGAAACGCAAAGAGATTGTTCAACAACGTTCCATTAGTGAGAAAAGTTGTTTATAATCGTTATCTGTCGTATCGAAAAGTTATTGTTCAAAATAATTTATTACAATATGTTACAGTTTGCTGATGTATCAAGGTCTGTAGGTAAACAAACATATTGTAGAGGGAAGTTGGATGATCCTATAGTAACGCATTTTGAGATTATTGTGATATTGTTACTGGCAAGATACAGGGAAAAAAGCGCTCGTAGCTCTGCGGTGCTCGGGGGTCGGAAACGATCACCGAAATACAGCAGAGTTTACAGAGGTCAGTACTTGGATGGGTGACCGTTTGTGTGGCATTTGATATCGAGCGCTTCCGTGCTTCGGCAGGCACGTTAAGCCGTTGGTACCGGTTATCACTAAATGTAGTAGTCGTTAAGCCATGTTAGAGGCCTCATGTGCGGCTTGATAAATTCTAACAGCAGGACGCCATACACCTGCCTCCGCAATACGCAATGGGTCCGCGTGGTGGAGTATGACCCAATACCTTCACACCTTGATAAGTAAGAGGAGGCTCGTGCTCAGTAGTGGGACGTTAATGGGCTGAGATGATAATGATGATGAAGAGACAGGGAAAAGTAGTAAATAATTAATACACCCAATATTTAGTTCCAAGATAAGTATTATCAATAACTTGTGCTATGGATACTAAAGAGCGGTTAGGCTATATTTTACTTTTCTTTATAAATATGCATCATCCAGACCAGAACAAAAAAAAAGATAAAAATAAATAGTAATTTAAGTTACGTACATGACAAAAATGCTTAGTTTTAAACTTTTACTTTAAGAAAATTGCAGTCCTTAGTAACATAAAACTCGTATTACATAATTTTATCAATTGAATGTTTAAAACAATCAAGAGGGAATTTTTCTTTTCAGTTTAGTTGGTGATCCATCGAATCTACAATACCAAAATTACCGTAATAGGCCTAAAAATTTTCAAACTAAAGTGTTGCATATTTAATTGTATGCTCAAATCGAATATCTCTATTCTTATATGCTATAAGTCCTAGAGTGGAGATCATGTCTCGAAAAGCGTAGTTTTGGACGTCCTTCACCTAGGTTGAGAGAATACGCAAAATGGTCGGCAGCGGTTGGAGGCGAAGAGGTAAAGATCTTGTTTAATGGCCGTAAATAGAATAATGATAAAATATTCCTATGTTTTGTTACTTTATAATAGATTCTTAAATGCTCCGGCATATATACAAGTAGTCTACTGTTTTATATTTAATTTTTCTACGAATATACTTAAATCTTTCTTTTTTGAAAAAAAAAAAAATTTGTTTATTAGTGTCATAAAAGTCGCTACGATTTCATACTATACAAGGCCAAGGATACGTCTGGAAGTTTGACGTAGTCCTAAAACCGTTAATCAGAGTTGCTAATCAAATGCTTGATCGTAGTAATTAACCTAATTAAGCGTGACGGGTCATTCTGTTAATTGTGCCAATTCTAGCCGTCTAAATCTGACCGATGGTTTTAATAGAGCACAATTAACTGATAATTACAATCTGTTTTGTTTGGTAGACCTAACTGTTTTAACCCATGGAGCAACTTTAGGTCGCCATGACAACCAGCGCTTGTTACCGTGATTGTTCCACGGCATGGTGCACTCTCATTTTTTAGCTGCATCGGCTTCTTACCGCCTTGCAGAGTACATTGATTAAAACGTGTTACATTAATAAAATTGGTACGACAAGTTATTGCAATTGATACACCAACATTGCTGTTAAAGCTAGCAAGTTGAAGTGGGTAGGGCATATAGCACGAAGAACCAACGTTAGGTGCAGAAAAGTTCTGGAATGGAAGGGACCCTTTGATGGGAAGCGTAGCGTGGAACGTTCACTTGCAAGGTGGACGGACGAAAGGTAGCAGAATCACGTTCACTTAGTCGGTAACACTGGTAACGTATGATGGAAGCCTATATCCAGCAGTGGACGTCTTTGAGCTGATTATGATGCTTAAGATGGTTAAAAGATTGTGATAGATATATTAGAAAATATATAACCTTTTTAAACTTTCTAAACGAAAAAAAATTGATGTTATCAATAAAATGTGCCTTATTTTATATCAAGTATCTTGTTCTTACTTGTTTTCTCTTGTTCTAAGGGATTACTCAAGACCTTTGAAGAAAACAACAGATATCCGAGTACCTAACATTTAATTTTCAACATAATGGTCGATGTTATTGAGAAAAAGTTACAAAGAAGTTTCAAACTGTACCTTTGTATATGTGTCTCTATAGATGTGTTGTATGTGTATTTGTATGTGTGTTGTGTGTGTATGTGACGCCTTGAAAAACAAACAAAAAGATACATAAGTACCAAATTGTGATTTATTGTGCAAGTCAATTAAAGTTTTAATCACGACAATTATGTTCGCTGTTTCACTAAGTATATACACTAAGGACTATAGAACTTAGAAACATTTAGAGCTACCACTTCTAATTCACATATCCTTTTTTAATAAATAATTTATGGATAGAAAATAGATAGCAACTAATATAATCGTGAATTTTTTATAATAATTCACCAGCAAATATTAAAATATTTGGTTTAAAAAGAACTTATTTTTTTGTATTTTACATAAAGTATAATTTTTAAACATGATTAAGTATGTAAATAGTAATTACTTGAATTATCAATTTAATGAAAAGGTAGATCTACATACCTTTACCACTATTACTTGAATAACCAATTTAATAAAAATGTAGACTGTTACTGTGTGACGGTTTACACACATTGTTCATTTCATGGGTTAACTGTAGATAAAAGTAGACAACAGTCTTAATGTGACTTTGGGTGCGTTACAATATGATAAGAAATTTCGATAGAATATACATGGATTACTAAAGTTTTTTCTATAAGAAAACCTCAACACGTCAACCCGTATTGTATTTAAACACTGAGCCTGACAAAACATTTGTAACTCTACATCGATTTCAAAATGCGGGCGTCGCGTCGTCCTCCTAATTGTTCTGAATTAATTGTTACATCCATTTAAAAACCACGACCGACAGCCATTGTCCCATACAATTGTCGCCTTCATCTGTACAGATTGGAGCGGTAATTTCTCTCATTGAATTGTCCGATGAGCTTAATTGGCTGCCCTGATTATATGGGCTGGTCGCGCCTCGCTATTGTTTGTTGTAAACGTATAAAGCTTAATTAGCTAAATTGGAATTACGTGGTACTTTATAGCCTTTTTGTCAAAAAATGTGACAAAATGTATTTTTACATATTTAACGTAGTAAGCAATTATTTTTATGCTTGTCAAAGGATTTTTAGGGAGAGTGCTATATGAAAGTAGGTCGAACTAAATTACAAATATGAAACGTGTTTATCCTTAGACTTATTCCACATTATGAAGCGTATTGCTTATTTAGTCTCAGGCATAGTCAACACAACTTCGAATTTGCACCAGTTTTAGTAAAATATATAAATTGTGAAAAAAGATGTTACAAAATTTTGGTTTTTTGTGCGCCCATTTTACGAATTATTAACTCTATTATCAAATTTAAAAATCGAATGTTGTGCTAAATTTTTCATAAAGATTTCCGTATGTGAAGATTCCAGTTTAAAAATAAAAAAAGTCGTCAACAGTTTCACAGCTAGCAAACGTTTCAATAATTATTTAAAAAAAATAGTAACAATTTTAACGTCATTAATCCACTTCTCACAAGATGTTATGATGTCATCTTTTCGGTCGTTCCCCCAAAATAACGAGGTGTTTCTAGAAAAATGGAAAACCTAAATAAATGAGAGCAATCAACATCAAAAGAGCGAAATTCCCCTTTAACTGTTAACATTTAAAGTTAAATATAACGAGATTTAGTGTCATTCTAAAGTAGATCATCAAACCAATCATGGCTTGTTTTACTAAAAAATTCTACATTTAATTTTTATTTCGGTGATTTCTATATCAGCATTAGCACGCTTCTTCTTCTGCATGTATTTAAAAAAAAAATTGTAATTTGCTTAACTAAGATTAATGAGCAATCATTATAAACAGGATAAAGGATGTAGATGTTAGATTATTGTATGAAATCTTTCTACCGTTTCCATATGAAATTATTTAATATGAAAGTCCAACTATAATCAGTTTCGGAGCGGAATGCACTCGATCTTCACGCCATATCTGCCGCCAAATACTATAAAAATAGTCACCCATGCAAGGACTGACCCCAGTAAACGCTCTCCGAGCTATGAATGTGTCTCCACTCCAAAGTAAAATATTTCAGAATACTTTTAAAAAGTTATTAGCGGAAATTATTCACATACATTTGACTCATTAGGAGGAAAAGTAAAGCCAATAATTAATTAAAAATATTTTTTAACTGCTACATATTCACACGCAGCAAATTTTACTGAAAAGCGACGAACGGGGCAGTGGGCGTCATCCAATAACAAATATTTCATTAGTTTTTATTACTCCAAATACCTTGAACCCGCTCATTATATGACGTTAATTGCTCTAACGTATGTACTATTTTTATAATCGGATAATGAAATGGCGTGTATTCATCCATCAGGATTTCCGAACAGTCTGCGTCACGTCTCAGTTGAAGTGTGGAAACGCGAAATAAAAGCAATTCTTTCTAATTAACTCCCGCCGAGTTTGGACGGAAATAGACGAGAAACACCGAGTGATTTACACCCGACGACTGTTTGCCGAACGCACCCGAATAATTAACGAAAGAGTATTTATTCGATAATTTATTCGATTGTTTTGATCCGAAAGGATTGATACTAGAGAGACGTGGCCGCGGAATGCGATTCGTTTGTAACACAAATGAGTTTTGAACGTTCTAAATTCGAATGTGAAACGTTCTAATTTCGTATGACGCACGAACAATATCGTCGAGTGTCATAAATCTCGGCGTTATGAACGCGCTTGTTAAGTCGAAAGATGATCTAGATGAGATCGCCTGGAATAACGTTACATGAAAATTACGCTCCTAATGATAATCCCCTGAAAATATTAAATACGAGTGATAAAGCTATGATCAAGCTTAATAAATACAATTTCAGAATGTTAAATACATACAACTTTATTTTACGAGTTAAATGTTTATAATAGTTATTACCGGAGTTATTTTGTGTGATAAAATCGGATATGAGAAAGCTTGGTAGAAAAGTTGTTTTAGTGGACTAGAGAAAATTGTATTTTGAAGCGGATTACATGTATACTGATTTAGGCAGCCTGGAAAGGTCTGGACAAATAAAGAGTAGGCTACTCATACACTAAAAAGCAATGGACAACAGCTACTCTTGTTTAAACTGGAGATGTTAATGAAATGCGTGTGATCAACGAACGGACCAACCTTAAAGTGTATTCTTCCAGGCAAGCAAAGCCGTAGTCATGAGTAGTTATGTTCAATATCAATATCAATGTTCTTTCTCGTTTTAGCGTTGTTCGTGAAAACATCGTTTTTCTGCAGCTCCTATCTTACCTGAACTGCCCTGTATAAGGACGAAACACGTGTCGTGTTGAATTGTATCTCGATTTTTCGGGAAATTATTTGCGCGGGAATTGTTATAAAGATATTTTTAATCCATCACTTCCATTCAATGTGTATTTTAACCGATCTGTCCAATACAAGACGTTGCCACTTTATGAGATTTTTCTGGCTTCTTGAGTTTATTTACTTGACTAGTTTTTCTATGTCCACAGTGCTCTCCTATACCTTCTGACGGTCATCGTCTCCGCGATGATCATCCGCTCCGAAGTCTTTTGGGGCCACGTCTTGCCTCGGTCTGTATGCCATTTTGGAGCGTATGAACCGTTTTTTTATTGTGACACGTCATAATGACTTCCAGCCTGATGCTAAGCAGTCGATGCAGACCAAAAAATAAAGGCGTTTTAAACCGTGGAATAAGCACGATACAAAGCGCATCCACTCATGACGGCCTGCTGAAATGTCGATTATAGCCCCGATTAAGTAACCGGGATTATAGGAACTAGGAAACACATGAGCCAGTTCCACTTGCACTTAGGTATGATCTGATGGTCCAATAAAAAAAACTGAAACAAGAGTTATTATTGTTTAAATGTTACAATTAAACTGCTGATAACATTAGTGCGGAGAGAATAAAGCAATTTCATAACTTATAATTCTTGCTTTTGACGACCGTATACCTGCACTCTTCTCCTAAGAACGTCGGTTCGATTCTTGAGGCTAAATCTTTCTGTATATGGACAAGTATGGTCTGGTTTTGGTCTGCTTGTTTTTGATGTACATTTATTATGTGTAAATTATGTAAGTACGTTAATACGTTATTTAGTACACATAGCATCAACCTCCTAGATTGAAAATCTAGAATTATCCCTGGTTGCCCCAGACTTAAGCTTGGGACCCAGTGTCTGCTCACTTTATTGTTAAAGTAGTAAATGTCTTTACGCATACTTTGCGCCGCAGGGACAGCATAAAGTTATGTCGGGCTTCCCAGCTGAGGTAGTAGTGGCCGGGACTACCGACTAAGCCCCACTGTTCTGCTTCACATAAGGTGCCTAGAAAGTGACAGAGTTCCCTTATCCTCCTGTAGCACCACACGCCAGTCCGTGTCACTGACCGATCATCCTTTTTCTCAACCCACAGTTGACCACCCCCCAACAGGAAACATGTGTGCCGCCTACTCCTTCGGGCTACAGAAAAAGTGCAAGTAGAAGGTTCTCTGACCTTTCACCCGCACGCTCTGCTAGTGTTAGCGCCCCGGCATAAGCCCGCCGGCGCCGCCCTCTCCTTCGGCATCTAAGGGGATCCGCTGTTGGTCTCTTCTCCCTACCCTCACCCAGAAACGGTGCACTGCTACCCACGACCCTTCGCTGCCAACCATAGCGCCGAACATCGTTGGCAGCGAAAGGTCAGCAGGTCATATTATTTTATATCCTTAACACAATTTTTTAATGATATTATGCACTAAAATAATTGATGTTGGTGGAAATTATTTATTTATACGCAAGCAAAGCAGCGGCAAAAGCCAGTCGTTTATAAACGGTTGCATTAAAGTGCAGATAAGTTTCGCAAGGCGTGTGATCCACGAACCGACCTGCTAGTAATTATCGCTTGAACTTGTAATTAGCGCGTGCATACTCTGCAGCGAGCGCCATTCGTCCTAATTGTAGGCCATTTAAGTGTAATCGTTCCAACTTGCAACAGATAAGCGCTGTTCCGCTTTGTGCTAGATTTGTTTAAGTTCAACTTGGTTATAATTGCTAGATACCAGGTATTGCCCGTGTTTTTCTTGGAAAGTAGTTAAACTGAAATATATAGTGTCCTAAACTTACGAACGGCTTAGGCTCAGCGCAGTTAGAGAGAAGCGCAGCGGAAAGGATTTTTATTACTCACTCGAAAATCAACTTTAAAATTATGACGATTAATATTTTATGTACTTTATTTTAATAATGTTTAAGTTGATTTTCGAGTGCGTTATGAAAATCCTCTCCGCTGCGCTCCTCTCTGTCTGCGCTGAGCTTTAATGTGCCTATTGAAGCATTGAAACTCTTGATATCATATGCTATACAAACGGCCACCCATCAAGGACTGACCTTAATAAGCTCTGCCTAACTTTGGCGATCGTTTTTGATCACATACTCACGCGGAGCTACGAGCGCTTCACAACCTCACTTTCTCGTTTATAATATTGATTAAGAAAAGGTTGTAAATTACTATCTGCGCTTCATATGGAAGACAAATTGTGCTTCGGCAAGATAAAAATTATGCTACTTGTTAGGCCGGTATTACTGTAAAGTTGACGATAGTCGCCGTTGACATGTCACCATGTATGAAATCAAAGGAAACTTTAGCGCTAAACAGTATGCGTCACTCATACACGTTCCCTTTACATTACAGACATAATTATTGGTCAGCGCCGACAATCGGCTGTAATTTAATTAAGTATCAAACAGTTATTAAAAATTACCGGGAAAAAAACTCAACCAATCCTTTCCAGCCATTTAATATGCGTGTCAGATTTAAGCTGAATCCTTTCAGAGTCATTAAAGCGTGATCTTACAATAAAGGTTTGAATAAATAAATAAATAATTTCTGAGACTTACACCAATTATTTAGTTTCAAGATAAGTATATTAAGAATTTATGTTATGGATACTAAATAACGGATAAACATACATAAATACTTTTTTTTTGTAAATACTTACTTAATGTACATAGTAAAGCACCCAGACCAGAAAAAATATTCATGTTTATTCATAAAGATTTGTCTTGTGTGGGAATCGAACCCACGACCTCAGGGTCGGAGTGCTGGTGGACTTGCCTGCACGCATATCGGTCGTCAAATATAGTATGTAAGTATACAAATATTTATAATTAATAGCCCCGAAAGGGGACAATATCCTCTGCGCAGGTTTTTTGAGGCTACTTACGCCCTAATGCTTGGAGTGTAAGTAATTTTACGACTCGCGTTTTGACGGCCAGACAAAAAAGAAGAAGACTTCTTTGTTAAGATGTTCTAACACGCGGCAGTGTTAAGAGCCAAGTAAGCACAGAAAATAAATAGGAGAAAGAGACGACTCAACACACATCAGACAAATCTTTGTGATTTATTGTGTGTTTAAAAACCATGTGAAAATGTTATTATATAATAAATAAATAAAAAATAACCATATGGCCCTATTGACGTCTTAGTAATTAAAAATCTAAAAATATTTTACTCATCACATAGTTTATATTTGATTCATCCACTTTTATCTGTTTGTTATGTTTAAAGATTAAGTTATTTTACTCTTATCAGCAAACAAATAACAAAATTATGTGTTAAATTTATTCAATAAAGAAATAACAGGATGATCAACAAAACTTGACACCTTTGAACGAACTTTTGAAGCCGACAAGAATTTAGATTTTTTTTCTGGTGGTTCGACAACCACGTATATTTTTAATACTAAAATTGGCTTTCATCTTATCCTACTATAATATTATATATCCTACTATATAATATTATAAAAGTGAAAGTTTGTATGTGTGGATTAATGTTTGTTACTCTTTGACGCAAAAACTACTGGAGCGATTGTGATGAAACTTTGTACGTGTATAGCTGCAGTCCTGGACTAACATATAGCATTTATCCCGATATTTCCACGGGAACGGGGAATATGCGGGTAAAACCACAGGGCGCTGCTAGTCAGTAATAATTAAAACGAATTTATACATTTTTTTTTTTAATTTCAAGATGTCAAAACTGTTCTACTCTCGAAATACAAAGTAGGTACACTCTCAAAATCGCTTTTCGATAGCGCTTTTCGCTAGTGCTTTTCGCTAGCGCTTTGCAGCTGCAATCAATAAAGGGTGTGGGAACTGTTACGAAGCTTGTATCACGCAGATTTAATTATTCCACTTACAGCACAGATTAACCTTTAATTTAATAGATTACTGCTTTGAAGTCTCGGCTCGTTCGTCGATTAATTGCAGTATCCTTTGGATTGACATTAAAGCGCAATTTGCACTTTGTAAACTAATTAGGTTTTCTATTATGCATTTGGAGAAATATGTACCTACGTAAACGGTTGCTTAGAGTAAAATATAGAAACATTTATCAACCACACATATTACAACATTAATAACATAGCTCGAAATATAAAACTAAGATAAATATCTTATTTATTTTTTTATTATATTTTTTCGCGGATGGAAAATCATCAAATGACTGTCTTCCGCTGTGGGTGAAGCGGAAGGGTAAATACCTAAAAATGACATACTGCTTCAGCATTTAAGACAGGAGAGTGGTCCCAGCAGCGCTGGTGTTCTTACAGCACCTCATGGCCATCTGTCCAAAACGATAAAAATTAAAATAGTAGTCACAAAAAAATAAACACAACAATTAGAAACCACCACCTTTAACAGAAAGACAATGTACAATAATTAATTTATAGAAAAATACATATTAAACTTTGCCAGCTATACAACAGTGGCACACTGTTGAAGCGACACTAGGCACGTTTGTTGCTTAAATAGAGTCAGATCCTGACTGAACGCACAGAGTACAGTGAAAGCTTCACTATCTCTCAGAGTAAGCTGTTGAAACTATTCATATTATTTTGAAAATTACAATAGGTTTCTATCATTATGTTAATACACGAAGGTCCAAAATTGTTAAATCCTAGATTGTGATAGAATTGTTAACAGAACTACTGCAGCAGCAGCAACGTGAAGACCACATTATATATGTCATTGCCTGTTAAAGTGGCTAAATCGCATGATATGCTAATGAAAAATCGCTGCGAATCAACAAGTTCTAAATTCTATTTGACTTACAAAATACTACTTAAATAATATTTGATCCTGTTACCACGGGGTTAACATAGACTGAATGTGCCGAGAATTTTACTACAAAAAGCGACATTACACGAAGACGATTGACGATCGGGGAACGACATACCATTAATAGGATACTTATTAAGAATCCAGAAATGTTAGTCACGATTAAACAATACTCAGCTACCGTTTTTTCGTTTCTCAAGAAACAAAGAAAAACAGTAGTCACATGGAAATGAGGTATACGGCGTACCGGCGAGTGTTATATATGTTAATCCTTTGGATTCTCACATAAATTAGCAGCGGTGTCTCTTTGTTTGATGAGCAGATCTTTATTGATGAGTTTTTTAGGTTGTACGTGCTTAAGAGTAAAACCTGGACCTGCTTAAATGGACTTGGCGCTGGTTTCTTATATGCAAGTCATATCAACAATGATGAATTCCTGACATTTATTATAATTATCTACAGAAGTTTCCTATCTACCTGCCACTAGGCTCCAAAAGATAAACAAATCTTTTAAAGGTCAATGTGTGCGATTCTACAATAAAATCCCAAGCAACATACAGCAATTAAGCCTAAATAAATTTAAATTAACAATAAAACACAAGCTGTCTTCAAAGGGATACTATTCTATTAAAGAATATATGGCAGATAAAAATGCTTGGGATTAAACTGCCGTTTCATACAGGCTATTCTAATATGAATGACTTAAAGCATGAATATTGTTATATTATGTTGCATTGTATAGCGTCACAGACAAATGAAGATTGTAACTAACCAATCGATAATTTAAAAGAGCATAGCCTGTGAGTTTCTTGCCAGTTCTTCTTACAGAGCGGTGGCTCGGAACTGGCACTTAGATTCACTTGCACTTAAATACTTTTTTTTTTTAAATTGTTTGGTTGCAAGTGAATCTAAGCTTCGTGATTTTAGTATAGTTATATTTTATTTGTTTTTGTTATTTTTTTATAATTTTGACGTTTTCAAGTACTATGTAAATAGTTTATGAAATAAAGAATTTTTGACTTTTGACAATTGACTTGAATTTTGACTTGACTTTTGACTTTTGATTTTATTTCTTTAATGTCGGTTCATATTAGGTACTCTTTCTTGTGTTTCTACATTAACAGTAAGTCATTATCAGCCTAAAGAACACAAAAAATTGTTGTGCAAAGGCCCCTTAAACTTACAATGTAACTTATTAGAAGCTGCATCCCACGTAAACCTGCGAACTTTACAGACGTCCTTCCATATTTAAGGTGGTTCTCCAATGGTGTGTTTCCTATCAATGTTTCTTCTTTCCAGAAATTTTCTGCCCCTACGGCGGGCAGTTCTTCGTGTTACGTGCGCTGCTCAGTGCCATATCATCAGCTCAGAATCAACAAGCTGGAGTGTTGATTATTTGAGCTATGTCAGTGACATTAGTTCCTCTACGGAACGCTCCACATTTCAACTCGTAGTGTAGCAAAGCCATTACCATTGCTAGATGTAGAATTCCGAGCTTTTTCATTAATCTCATTGTATAAGACCACGTTTCTGAATCATAAGTCTTCCCTGGAAATACTTATGGTTAGAGACATTTGACTTAAGACACTAAAGGAAGCAGGAACTATAAGGTTAACATATTGCCGTTTTATCTGAAGAAGTTAATTCTTCTAATCCATTCCGCTCATAATTATTATATTCGTTTATTCTTCGGCCGAGAACGTTGTGTTTGCGTCCCGAATGCGTAATGAGCAGCGCTTTCCAAGTATCGGGCCCGCACTATCAAACGTGCCATCTGACTATTATATTACCAAAATACGGCTTTAAATGCAGCTTGAGGTAATCCTATAATTAACTTAAGTGTACCCTGTGGCAACATGAATGTGTGCGGAAAATGCACTTTCGAAGGTGAAAATTCAACTTGGGCCGATTACTACGAAATAAAAAATGACAGAATGTCTGGTCTAAGTGCAATTGGTTTTAATGAATGACTTATTGAAATAGTACGACTAGACATGTATATTCTATCGTAGTCATAGAATAAGTAAATTCACCTTACTTCGAGATTGCGCATTTTATTGCTTTAACACTAATGTTTTAGTGTTAAAACTCAAGCCTGTTTCCCTGAAGGGATAGGCAGAGGCATATTATACGCCCACACTTCGCCAATTATATAATTGGTACCACGTGGTAGGTGAGGTCAAAGGTGGCGAGCCCATTGCCGCTTACCGAGAACTTTGAAGTTCGCCAGTGCCTCGTCTGTTAATCGGTAGGTGCGCCACTTGCAGGTGAGGTTGGCTTGGGCTCCATAGATATCGGTAGGATCTCTACACACGCTACAAAGTTAAACATTAATGGCAGCGCAAATATTGCTTTGCAACAATATTTAATTTCAAAAATACAGTTAAAAGTCAGCTGCTCTTCTATAATTATATACATATTATTTGTACACGAACATCAGTACGAATTTCACTATAATAACTTGGAGTTAGCGTTCTGCACTAATACATTTAATGTGTTTGCACCACGCCTGTCGAATTGTACGGCTATGATTTATTAAGTGTAATTTTGCGATTTGTGGCAGGTGTTTTGTTCGGTGTTTAAAATGTTATAGAAGTTTTGTTAGTTGGTAAGTCCTAAGACCTGTGGGCTTATATTTATATTTTTATTTTACTGAGTGATTTCATACTAAACTGTTTGCAATGATAGTGTCGAGCGGGAGCAAACTTTAAGTGGCAGGAGGACGCTCTTTACCGACCCCACACATAATAATACTCGAAATGTTGAAAGTTATAGATTCCTAAAGCGCTTTAAGTTTTACACCTAACTTAAAGCCCAAGAGGTCATATTGTCAATGTTATCTCAGTCCCTCGTCTTTACATTACATACATCTTTTTCCATACCATAATTTACTCTCTTTTTCTCTTCACTTCTTTTCTAATCATAAACCTAACTCAAATCATATAATTTTTTTAGTATTTACTAGTTGACATTTACAAATCTTCGCCAACTATAATTTTGTCACAACTTTTGAATAAAACATTGAGCAGAAATATTAATTCTGAAAAATGATATTAAAGATAGATTTGAATACCGGCGCGTATCAAATTGTTATTGTCCCAAGTAAAAATCCAATTAAAAAGGTCGTCTTGATTGTACAGGATACGGTTAATGAGTAATAGTACGTGACGCGACATAGTGATGGCATAGCACGTGATGTCGCGGCTATGCCAATCGGCTGTTACTTAGCATAGCTATAACGGACACCCACATCGCATAGCTCCGCGGCCGGATCATGGGGTAATTAAAACGTCAATACACGGACGATACTCGAGCGGGTATACTTGTGGCAATAGTGAAGTAGCATCTTTGGAAGTGGCACTTTTCTTTTTAATACTCATTAGAAAATTTCTTTTTGGAATAGAAGAAAGTGATCCGCTGAAAAGGACATATTTGTGAAACAAACACTACAAATTATTTATTTATCAAACATCGTAAAAGCTGACAGATAAGTTTTAAAGTGGTACAAATAACATAGTTTGAAAATCATAAATACGTAAAATGGGTAAAATGTCAATTCAAATAATTTTGATCACAAATACTGCATGCATACATGCATACATAAATTCACGCCGGTTTCCCCGAAGGAGTAGGCAAAGGCATATTATACGTCCACACTTTGCAAGTTATAGGTATAGTTGGTCCCACGTAATAGGTGGCGAGCCTATTGCCTCTTACCGGGCACTGTTATGTTCGCCAGAGACTGAAACATAAACTGTTATGATCGCCAGACACTAAAATACTACACTAATAAAAATAGTTCTAATGGGAAAATTATAGTCTGATCTAGTATTTTTAATTCTCGTCATCTCAACTTATTAGGATAGGATTTTAACTCATACTCCACCACGCAGACCCAATAAGGATTCACTCTTATTCTATTGAAATATTTTCTTTTTCCTTTAAAATCTTGGCAATACACATACACGAATTATATTTTCATATCTGATTAACTCTTGGCGTTGGTTTAAGGAGTATGTAACCTTTTAATACAAAAAGGGAAATGATAAATGATGGAGAACTAAGGTAACTTATGCTACAGGGAAAAAACCAATCGCTTACAATTTTTCCATATTAAAACTTTTTAATACTATAAATAGTAACTCTTCTAGTAAGTTCTACAAGCGGCGCCCATCGCGATGTGACCCAGCGGTTTTGCCAAAGCAAACCGTTTCTAAACTACTAATGAATGGTGTAAGGCTTCCAAGTAACGGTTGGCGATGCGCAAAACATAGTTGTGGTATGAATTATTAATATGCGAATAGCGAATCTGATAGAACATGTGTCTTACATCGCCTCTATATGGTAGTGTTTAGCACTTCATATGTCCAGTTTTGGTAATACATAGAAATCGATGTCTATTGTTTTATTTTAATGCATACTGTGCATTTTAATGTATATTGTCATTCTTACTGTCATGATTTATTTATTTATCTTTAGCTAATTTTATCGGGATATTCATCTCAATGATTTAAGTGTTCGCGATTCTAAGGAATCAAAAATAGCACAATATTGTAAATGCAATATTACGTAAGTTTTCCAAAAAATATCCTTTTTCCTTATTTTTGTAAAATGTCATCCGTTTATTAAACATTTTAATTTCTTTTGCCATTCTTACTTTTATGATTAATTTAATATCTTCTGATAATTTTATCGTCATACTCAACTTGCTTGAAATTGCTACATCATTTAACTGAAATGCACGGAAATCCAAATAATCGAAAGTACTGTAAATGCATTATACTCAGGTATTTTCAGAAATAAAACAAACTTTATTTGCGATGACTTCATATCATATCTTCAATTTTAAAAATAATTTTCCTCTCTATAGTAAGTTTCATGTATAAGATGTCAGTAAATAACTCATTTCTTACGTTACACTTCTCGGAAGATTGATGGCAGTAAAAGACCTAAAACATAATACATTGCAAAGAATCTGCCTAATGAAACGTTATTAGCATTCGCAGAAAGAAAAAAAGACGAATCATCATATTCATGAGAGGCTTAATCTCCAAAGCACGTTGGATGATACAATGTCTAGTACCAACTCTTATAAGCATGCGCTATTCACATAAATGATTAAAACAAAAGCTTTTGACGGCACAACACACTCGTTTTTGGGACAATCATTATGAGAAAATCTAACAAATGACTTAAAACAATGTAATAAAGACATTCATAGATGTATTCACTGCTGTTACTAACAACACTCACGTCTTAGATGTATATCTTAGGCGGAATAAAAGTACCGCACTGTAAGATGCCGCAGGAGAGTATGATCATAAAAAAACTAGACGATAGTGTAAGTATTAAATTTGCAACACCCTTGGTTGGTTTGCTTGTAAAGTAACAGGACATGACTATTTAGTTGCATATCTCGACATCAAACTGAGAAGAAGCTGCTTTTATGTTAGATGTAATAGTACAGAAGCTAAATTCGCTGAATTTATAATTTGATACAAAATAAAGCACATTTTACGGATTTGAACCACTTTTTATTTGAGCTTACTACATCTTAAGATCTTGCTACATCATTGAGCGGAAAACGTGTGCATACATGTTTCAGTTTCTGCAGTTTTAAAAATTGTTACTTTATGTAAGAGAAAACCTGTCTTTTTTTCATCATGATCATGAATCACTGTACAATAAAGTGCGATTTAAGCAAGTGATGGATTAAAAATATCTTTGTAACAATTCCCGCGCTACTATAATTTACCGAAAAATTGAGAAACTATTCAACACGACACGTGTTTCGCCCTTACACAGGGCATCTTCAGGTAAGATAGGAGCCTCAGAACAACGATGTCTTCACGACCAACGCTGAAACGAGGTCGTTTGGTCCTTTGGTTTGGGTCGGAATTGTTACAAAGATATTTTTAATCCATCACTTGCTTACAATGGATTTCCGCAAAGTAACGCCTGAATCAATAAATTATTTAAAGTGCGATTTGTTTTTGATATGAATATCTTAAGGAACAAGATGATAAAGTGTAAACCAAAGAACCAATAAAAGTATGGTTTATTCAATCCGCTGAATTTCTCAAAAATCTCAAAGCTAAGAATCATCATCATCATCAAAGTCCGAATTATTCAAATCGTTCCTGTAATCAAATCGTTAAGTTAGTGATCGTTTTCGTTTCGCAACTTATCATGGGAGGGAATCGAACCCACTACTTATGGTCGAGTGGAAGGTACTTAATCAACCTCCCGCCACATCACACTTTGTCGGTTTGCTTACCATAAGTTTAAAAAACCGAAAGTAATTAATTATGAAAATCCACAAAACGTGAGACTTTAAAAGCTTAGATAAGCCTATAAGGTCATTATAACAGAGATCATTATAGAAGATGGTTGTCATAGAGGATATCACAAAAGTGAGAGAAAATCTTTTCGCTAACCATTTCGGTGCTTTGTACTCCATAGACGGCTAGTAAATTGTTACGACTGCATATTTGGCACTGGATACTTCTTTAACTGTACCGGTAAGCACATGTATTAGCGCTCGAACGCTTCCATGACTTGAATTATAAATATCTGTAAAGTGGATTACGTTCTTGGAATCTATTTTGTGGTGTAGTTTTATTGACAACTGTTGATTTGTCTGCTTTTACAAATGTTTAAATTATTTAAGTTTAAGTATTTAGTAGCAAAATATAAATTTTGCAAGATATTAAAGGAGTCTAGTACGTTAATGTTATTTTTATAACCAAGTAAACCAAGTTTTTTGTGCAAAATTTTAAGTTTGCGACATTAATAACTGTAAAATTTTGGTTTTAGAATTTTGAAGCCATCCTACCGCCTTGAGTGTTAAGTCGTATAATCCTCTTTCGTCAAAACATAAAGGGAGCCTTAGCTTAGACTTTTCTTTATACCCAAGTTAAGGCAATTTAGTTCATAAGCAAAAATTGATTTACAGATTTTTCTTGTAAAATTTAAAGAAATAATCGTGGTTTCGTACAAGGGACATTTTAATCGGATATAATTACCGTATAATGTTGCCGTTTCATATGAAGCTAGTCCTATATATTGCAGCAAAAATTATATTATAATATGAGAAAAGAAAATATGGTAGTCTATTCAGTTTACATGGTAGTTTAGGCTTTCAATCTTTCTCATGCCGTATCCTAAAATGTTTGATTACTTTTAAAGCTTTTTTAATTTTTTACTTTGAAAAAATCCCAATAGAATGCCCCATGTCATTAAGCTCGCATATTGTATTTAGTTTACAGTACGTAAAATAAAGAAAAACAATGATTGTCAGAAAATTAAAATATATATAAAAGGGCCAAAAGCAATTTCCACAGACAATAAGGTGGGTGGCAATTTAATATAGAAAAAATACTTCCAATAAACAACAAAACAAAAGCTAGATTACTTTTCTAATTTTCCTTATACAATTGTTTCTAAAAATAGAACGAATGCCGATTGTCTGAATCAATTACTCGTCTCCAGTCACCACCTGTTAGCAGATCTCGGCCAAGAAATCTGGTTGATAGTACGATGGTCAACCAATCTGCCTTAGTCTACAACAGGCAGAATTAGCCCTTAAGTCTTACACAAAGAGTCGTATCTATAACAGGACTATTTAGACCATTCGTATGCAAGCCTTGTTTCTCGCAGGACATTCGCGCGATCCGGCCAATCGCTTGCTATTCCACGTATGCCTCTGTATAATTAAAAAATATGTTCTTTAGGGTTGTCTCGTGGGTGCGTTAGCATAATATGTTTGATGTATTTTTTGGTGTTTTACAATCTGCAAATATTTTCATTTAGATATCACATTTATTTTGTGTTTATTTATTTTGACATATAGGAGGTATTATTTATAATTTGGTCCTTAGATTATTTATAAATCTATATATCAGTAATTTTACTCATATTATATTTCATAAATTACTCTACAACACTGTTTTCTTTTCTTGTTGGTAAGTTGTGATTTCTATCATTCGCTGCTTTATACCTACTTTTCTTATTGTCACTCCTTAAAGAATACTATTATTTCAATTCAGTGAGTCGAAACTATTCAAATAAGGTAAACAGAGAATTAACTGAAAATATTAAACTCACCTTAAAGACTATAGGGGGGTTTTTATTTCTAAGTTCTGCTTTGTACTTTATGGAAAGAACTACAATGTAATACGAACGATAAGTATATAGAAAAATAAGTATTTCAAAGATATATGGATTTAAAGGAAAGTATTGCACCTATTATGAAATAAACCCTATAAATAATATATTATTCGACAATACAAAGGAATCAGCCAATTGCCGTCTACTGCAATCCTCTGAAACCGCATCAGTACGGTACTGGCCACTTTTTTTAAGTTTAAGATAATATTATTTTACGACAACATCATATAAGCTAAGCTATAGAAAAAGCATTATCCCGGTTGCCCTAAACAGATTTTGACTGAATTTCCGTTATTACATGAACGTCTGCCGTCGGACCTCCGCAGCCCAGAGTGAAACTTTATTCTATGGTTAAACCAGCTGTCAGGATGTTAGAAGGCACTGACGTCATAATAACGACTGTCATAGATTTTCATGAGGCACGGAGCAAGCGTTAACTACGCACATAAGGTTGAAAAGTCATAGGTGCCCAGGTTTCGAACCCTCTGAGTTTGTAGGCTATGGGTCTCGCCACTGCGCTATCGCTAAAAATAAGCGGTTTTTGCTGAAACGCTTATATTGAGCCCTTCCGTGCTTCCGAAGCCATGTTTAGATGTTGGACCCGGTTATTACTCTAACTGGTAGTTGTTATTGGTATTGTTGCCAACCCTAGTGTTAAGTTATCTCTGACAGATGGCTCACTGTACTCATTTCAGGCGACAACACAATTTGATGACACCTACCATAAGGCATTGTTGTTTTTACTACATTCACAAAATTTCAATCGTTCACCGAACTTTTGATTGTCATTCGGAAATGTTGCGTTTTTGTCATTTAGTTTGCGATGTCACGCTTGTTACGAAGAACAGATTGTTTTCTTGTTAGTCACTCTTCATTTTGTTATATTATCTGCAGTAATCTTTTATAAACTTATGTATTGTGAAGGTCAAAGCCCTCGTATCCGTCTGGGGTTTAATTTGTGCATTGTAAATCATTTGTCATACTTGTAATACTATGTTTAAGTATAAGAATGTGAGAAGAGTGGTCGTGCGTTTGATTGCGTTTACGTTTCATACGAAAACTATTACAGCAGTATAGTATATATATATAGTTCTTTTTCGAGATAAAATTATAAGAATCATCCGATAATATTGATACCAATTTCTTGTAAATTGCCATACTGTAAAAAAGCATTTTAAGCTTACTTAATTACGTATTGTTTTGTTTTTGTTTGCGTGGACTTTAGGATTAAGTTAGCTAATAAGCTACACGAGGGAGCACAAAACTCGGATCAAAATTATCATTTTGTCAAGGTAAAAACTATTTCGGACATCAAATCACAAACTACGTAATGTTACTAGGAACTAAAATATTTCATGCAGTTCAGTTACCATTCGAAACACCCTGAACGTGATACTTCAATGAAATATTCAATAAAATGAGAAATGTTTTAAGTTAGTGTTTGTATGTAAATTCAGTCGCAGTGTATTCTTGGTTGGCAGTTAACCAACAAAGCTTTTACAGAAAAGAAACGTTAAGCATAATGAGCCAAAAGATATGCAAATGTGGTGTTTTAGCGAAGGAAGGGAGATAGGTCAAGTAGACAGCTCTATTTTATTTTATTTATTGTTAAGTGCTTGCTAACTTCTACTTTTCTTAGCCATATGATGCATTCTGTTTAATTTGATTTGAGATATACAGCATGAGATATTAGATGATGAGATATTAGAGCTATCTTTAAGCTTATAAACGCTTATAGTTTAGTTACTAGTCTGTGGAACGCAGCATATTTTTATTATCATGAATTACATAGGCATATCTCACAATATTAAAACGCGTGTACTTCTGACTCAAGATCAAGTCCTCAACATCAGGTATTAAAAAAAACCGATGCAATTTTTTTCTAACATAAAAATATATAATCTTCATATCTCTATAAAACCAAGCCACCCTAAACAATGAACACAACCCTCCCGGTCTGCACAGTGCGGATTGGCGACCCAGTTGGGTGCTGTTAGAACTTTTCAAGCCGCCCAATAGAGCTTTTGGCTTACAATTTATTATAATACCCGACACCAACGGCTTAATCAAACGGCCACCCATCTAGAGACTGATCTCAAGGAACTCTGCTGAACTTTGGAAATCAAAATCATTTATTCAAGTTTGGCTCAATAGATCTCTTATAAAAGTCAAAATTAAAAACTAGCGCGCCGTTGAAGTATTACCACGGAGATACGAACACTTTCTTCCATCATTTTAAAAGAATGTTGGCAACACAGAAATGCCTACACACCTAAATCCCAAGTTTCATAAAGATCCCAAATTGTACCTTAATGTAAATTAGTTCTCGATTTTTAAATCCGTTTTACGAGTTAAACACGGTTATGACTACTTTACTTACCTGGCAGGAATCAATAAACTCATTAGTCCTACCGCAACAGAAACAAACAAATTAACGACCAAAACGATCGCTCCCACACCAAGGGCACCATATAAAATTCTGCATCCGATCAAAACAGTATAAGCACTCGGCAATGTTCATTCGCGCATCCGGCTATGCGCTTACGCATTCATCGCGGCAGCGCCATCTGTGTGACAAGAAAGCGCATGACCTCATTAGAAATCTAACACAAATTGAGTGCGGTTTATCTAATAATTTTATTGTACATATTCAAAAAGGCTACCAGTGTAATGGTTAGTATGACCCGCATTCGGTTTTTAATGGTCCAATTAACGTTTGAAGTCACGTTTTGTACGGAGTACGAACAATAGCCATCTTCGTGGGGGCAGTGCCGGCTGGCACATTGGCTGAGGCGAGCTTTCCATATTAATGTATGTTTGTTAGCGGTAAGTATACCACGTAGGGATACAGATGACGTAATCAAGTAAGTATTCGCAGGTTGCCTTATGCCAACTGGTGGCACCTACGTTTACCAGCAAAAGGTATTTTAAACGGTTTATAACTGTCCTCCGTGTTGGAATGTAAAATTATTTATATCTTAAATGCGTTTTCGTGCAATGTATAGACAATGAAATCTTTAATCTCTTGTGTGTCACACCAGCCAAATTTATTTCAATATAAGTTTTGACAAATATTTAGTGTAATTAAACAAAGAAAATACTCACATAGGTACTTATTTATTGGTAATACAACATTGCACGTAACGTAAAAGAAAACTAAACTTTATTATAATTATTACTAAAACGCGATTAAATCACAATATTATTAGTAATTGACAATGTCGAAATGAAAAATGTCTTTCAAAATTTGATTAAGAAATAAATGAAATTAATGAAAATTTAAGTCAATAATTATGTAAAATAAAGCATGACATATTAGGTCGGGGAAAAAGTCTTTTCGCATAACGTAGGTATAGACTTATTATAAAATTTTTTTGACTGCACTATTTGTGTCTGGCTGGTTTTGGTAACATTAAAAAGGTTCCATTATAAAGAAAAGAAAAAAATAAAAAAAAGCTGTTTCCCGCTATTTTTCATTTGTTTTTCTCTCCTTAAAAATGAGTGAATCTAATGAAGAAATTCGATACGTTTAAAAATTTTATTATAAAAAAGGCAAAAATGCAACTCAAGCAGTGAAAAAAATTTGTGATGTTTATGGACCTAATGCAGTGTCAGTAAGAGTAGCACAAATTTGGTTCAAACGTTTTAAGTCCGGAAATTTTGATGTTAAAGATGCACCTCGCTCTGGTCGCCCTGTTACGAATAAAATGGACGCCATTTTTGAAAGAGTGGAGCAAGATCGGCATATTAGTAGTTACGATGTAGCTGAAGAACTGGGAATTGACCACAAAACAGTTTTGACCCATTTGAAGAAAGCTGGTTATACAAAAAAGCTCGATATTTGGGTGCCACACGAGCTCACTCAAAGAAACTTAATGAACCGTGTACTCATTTGCGATTCATTATTGAGACGTAATGAAACCGAGCCGTTTTTGAAGAGATTGATAACTGGCGATGAAAAGTGGATCACGTACGACAAGAACGTGCGAAAAAGGTCGTGGTCGAAAGTTGGCCAGGCTTCACAGACTGTGGCCAAACCTGGCCTAACACGTAATAAGGTGATGCTGTGTGTATGGTGGGATTGGAAGGGCATTGTTTATTATGAGCTTTTACCGCCCGGCAAAACCATCGATTCTGATCTTTACTGCCAGCAACTGATGAGATTAAAGGAAGCAGTCGAGAGAAAACGGCCGGAATTGATCAACAGGAAGGGTGTGGTCTTTCATCACGATAACGCTAGACCACACACATCTTTAGCCACTCAGCAAAAATTAAGAGAGTTCGACTGGGAGGTCCTAGTGCATCCACCATATAGCCCTGACCTTGCGCCTTCAGATTTTCACCTGTTTCTTTCTCTGCAGAATTCTTTAGGTTCTGTAAGGTTGACCTCAAGAGAGGACTGCCAAAACTATTTGTCCCGTTTTTTTGATCAGAAGTCCCAAAGTTTCTACAGTAACGGGATAATGTCTCTGCCCACAAAATGGCAGAAAGTTATTCAACAAAACGGTACATATATATTGTAAATAAATGTAAATAAACTTTGAAAAAAATGTCTTGACTTTTCATACAAAAATACGAAAAGACTTTTTCCCCAACCTATTATGACACTCATATCAGATTCTTACAATAAATTCCATAGAACACAATACAAATAACATCACCTCTAAAAAGGTTGGTACTTCATAAAATCATTAATGTCATAGAACGTTTGCTCAAGTAGATACTTTTTATGTTACCAGTTGTGTGTAAGTAAACTAATTCGTTGATGAGGAAAATATAATTATTTTCTCTCCATGCTGTCACATTGAAAGCGTAGCTTTAAGGTTAGGAGGAGCTAAAAAGCGAATCTTTTCCCTGCATAAACAGATAGTATTCACTTTGCTGATGAATGATAATTTATACGTGAAATATATTATTTTGACAATAAAGGTATTACAATTTTGTAATGTTAAAGCTGCAATCAAAGGTAAGTATACTGATTATTGTACCCATAGTGCTAGCTCTTTATGAGGTTAGAAGCGATGTATGAGTTTTTCTGGAATGTCCTGGAATATATTCCTATTAATCATTCGGACCTGATTGGCAGAGGCAGTAGTGAGGCGTCTTTAAACTTGCACAGTTTGTTACGGGACCCAACGGCTTAGCGTGCCTTCCGAAGCACGGAAACGCTGTATGAAATGTCTTACAAACGGTCACCTACCTTAGAACTGACCTCTGGGAACTCTGCTTAACTTTAGTCATCTTTTTCGACCACCCAGTATCATGAGCGCTTTGTCAAGCTTTTGTATTAAGTATAACCGTCAGTGACATCATATCACCCATAAGGCATCCAAATTAAGTGATGCACCTTTCTAAGTCCGAAATATGATATGCTTTACGTCACCTCTACGCGATCTGATTCATTACCAGAGATCGCATATTTCGACGTATATTTAAGTACTTAAAAATGTATGAAAAGATATATAAACTTCCAATGATATTCAAATTAAAAAATTTAATTTCATAGTATACTTGATTCTTCTATCTCAGCCCTATAAGATCTCAGTTTTGAGCGTCGATCTCCTTTAAGGAACCACACCACCACCACACGGATCCATTGCAGATTGACAGACGCGGCATGAACTTAATGACTGCCACATATACCAATAACCGGGACCAACATCTTCTCATACTAGATGTTTAACGATATTTTTTGCGCAGTCAATGAAGGGGATTCACCAGCTGTGATTACGATCGACTGAAATTAAGATAAAAATTATCACACATTGATTGAAATGAAATCTTACGATTATCAATTATACTCGTATCAAAAAACATCTCCAAACAACGTGAAAGGGTCTCAGGTCATATCTCCACCACGCAGACATTGCAGGAAGCAAATATGTTCATTTCTTCAGGCAACGCACAAGTGCACACCCAAATATCCGATCCATATTCCTTACCGATTGAATTGTTCCCCGAATACTAGGCCGTTGTTTCCACCAATAGCCTATTCAACTCGGTCGGCTAACGACAATTGTGAATAATTAATGAGACTTCAGTTCGTTAGAACCGCAAAACCGGGACATTTAAGTAGCACTTTCTAATCTAAGTAATATGATCTAGCTTGAACCGGTAATGCAAACGCGGCAATGCCATTGTTTAGTAATCAAGAAACGGTAGGTGCTATGTATTTTGAACACGATAAGACAGTGTCAATAATAATAAATAATGCAAGGATAGCTTATGGGTTTGTTTTGAACAAAACTATAGGGATAACTCCTTAGGTTATTTTGGTATATTTTTAAGGTGTTCCTTTAATTGCTATCGTTTCCATTATGGGGCGCATGTAAGAAATTGCCTCAAACACTAATGCTGACTGTTTTGTTAACTTTTTTTTATGTCCAGTTTGAGTGATCAATTAATTATTTTTCCTATAGAAATTGTGAACTCCCACTAACAAAAAAACCGTGGTGGTTTAAGTGAGTGGCTTATAATAAAAAAAGAGGTTTTTTTATAACAACTTGCCTGTTTCTAGACACATAAATAATAGTTATTTCTTATATGAAATGCTTTCTTATATAATTTGTAGTTTAAGTATTTGTAGTATTTGTTGTTGGATTCATTTATTGTTGAATTCATTTGTTGTTGAATTATTTTTAGTTGAAATCATATTATTATAAACCTATTTGAAATAATGTAGCTGTTCATTAGTTCATATCATAACACAAAGTGCGTAGCCCAAAAAATGCGACTCTCACCCTTTATTAATCTAAATTTTATTGAGGTATCATTTCGCTAACGGTCCTAGTAAATGCGATGCCCTAACCCAATTTTCGCCGAAGTGACAGCGCGACTTTGTACAAGATAATGAATACGAGATAACATCGAAAGCCAGATCCGATCATTGTTGTATTTCATCTTGATTTATAGTTACGTGTGCCGAACACGAACTGTCGTAAATTAACGGGTTACTACGAAAACAATGACTACAACTATCAGTTACTGGATTTTGTATTGGGATTTGAATGATTTGTCGCCGTGAATAATTATTGAGACGGCCCAGACAACGAATCAATTAAGCTTTGGATTCTTAACGAGGTAGATTTTTTTATTGTTATTTTGGGGTTCAAATGTTTTTTTTTTGTGCATCTTTGACTTGAATCATTTTAATGGCTAGATGCGATGCGATACAGCATATAATTTGAGCTTAGATATGATTTGGAATTTATAAGTACTTATTATGTAATTTAAAATTTATTTCATCGGAATGCGGTTTAGATATTTATTTTAAAAATAAAAGCAATCTGAGATTAGTCTTCTAGTAGTTTTTCCTGATACTGCTATGTCAGTTTAATGTGAAAATACTGAAGAACGATGCAAAATATTAATGAAATATAATACCTACGGGTCAATGCACTACGTAGGTATATGCAAAAATATATTCCAATGCACGTTCTCAGTCCTAATTAATTGATACATGACAATAAAAAGGCTTATTTTACAACAAAACGGTTGTCTAGTGGTGTGTTTATTTTGTTGTTCTCTACTGCCTTGCATGGAAATTGTTATTTTAAAAATTATAGCGATAATAAACAACTTTATGGGACGACGAACAGTATATGGTGAACGGATAGGCCGTAATGTATAGCGCATACTGAATAGCTTTTTAATTGTTTACATTCTCATTCTGAATAATGAATTAGCTTTGAATATTCTCAGAATTTGGAGGCAGCAGTGAAAAGTAGGCCTTTAAAAGAGGTAACAGTGTT
Source organism: Musotima nitidalis (assembly GCA_949126915.1). Lineage (NCBI taxonomy): Eukaryota > Metazoa > Arthropoda > Insecta > Lepidoptera > Crambidae > Musotima > Musotima nitidalis. The sequence continues at coordinate 7,920,684 of OX421429.1, forward strand.
GTGTGAAAACAATACGAATTTTAATGCACACACAAATCTTTTGTAAATTGTTTGAGATCAAATTACCAAAGAGATCGTAAACTAGCGAAAAGCTACACTGACTTGTAACAAAGTTGTTTTATTAGAAGTGACATCCTTGTTATTATTTGTAAAGTCATCGTTTCGCAGTACCTTCAACGTGAAACAATCACTGAGGTTAAGCATAGAATCAAAGTAGTAACTTTTAGGATAGTTAGCGCTTGCGTGGTTCGTACGACTATGTACGCTGTTAGCCCTGGTAATCACAACGACCGATATGGCGTGGTAGCGAGTATACCCGCTCTCCGCTCGTCAGGTCGTGGATTCGATTCCCACGCAGGACATATCTTCGTGTGCATATTTGTTCTGGTCTGGGTATTTTCCTATGTATATTAAGTATATATTTACAAAAAAAAGTATTTAAATATGTTTATCCGTTATTCATTATCCATAACAGAAGTTCTTAATGATACTTATCTTGAAACTAAATAATTGGTGTAATTGTCAGAAAATATTTATTTATTTATTTACAAAATAATAATTTAATCATATCTTATTTGGTTTCTTGTTATGTAATTATAAGCTTATGGGTTTAGCTTTTTAAATTTTGTGGTTTTTGTAATTATTAATTTTTTGTTTATTTGGTTCTGTGCCCACATAGAAGTAATATTAATGCAATTTAGTGGTAGTCGAAGTTGAGCAAAGTTCAAAGAGGTCATAACCTTGGAAGAGTGACCCATAATCTGGCTTTTGAATTGAACCTCTTCTGTGCTTTAGAAGGAACACTACATTTTACGTGTTATCTATGTTCATCAAAGTAGAATATTTCAGGATATTTGATTAGGTTTGTTCACCACCCGAAGACATTAATTACTGGTTTTACTAGCTACAGCATCTTTCAAATCGCGTTTATATGTGGGCTGAATATCAGATACTCCGCTCTACCGCCCTGTACATAGATTGTAGTTAGATACCAACCTTTTCTGTTTTGTAAGGGCATGGCAGGGAGTACTCACTGCAAACCTGTAAACAATTGAATTCCACAAACATACTTGATGCTATATCAGCTCACTATCTACAGTGGGCTGATAAGCAACAATGAAAAAAGGATATAATCGGTAGAAGTTCGATATCATTGTCTTGGCTCGAGGTAAGACAGTATGAATAAACACTCTTACAAAAACGTGTCTCCTCTCATGAAATTAACTACCTTCTTGTTAACTGTATTAACCAGAACAGTCTTATTTATACTTAAATGTAATCAACACAAGTCCAAGTAGACCCAAAGGCAAGGGCGTCTATATAATTTAATTAAACTGCAAATCACATTAAATTAAATGAGGGGTAAGACGAATTCCAAGATCTTTTTACTCCATAAACTAGGACCCTGGTCGTTACTTCTTGGATTTCGCGTTTGCACTGACTTATAACGCTTGTATCTTATGTCATTTAATTGATACGAGCACGTACCCTTATTGAGTGCGCCGAGATTAAGTCAGTAAAAGAAAACGCTATTCAACTCTGGCTTGTCTTACGCACATTTTTACTTAACGGGTTCAGAGCGCGCGTGGGATGTTGACCGCGTTAAGAGCGTCGATCTCATTGAGCGCTGGCTTTCCAGAATAAGGTCCCAAGACGATTTCTCGTTTTCTTTAATTTATTTTCCTCCTGGAGGTGTCTAATGACCTGCTGCGTGTGGCCCGACATTTTTATCGGCCAGTGAGGCGCTTTGACAATATTTTTTGAATATTAATGTCGATATTATATCGATAACCAGTGAGTATTACAAATAATGGTCTTGCTCTCGAATGAACTTTACTAATTGAGTTGGTTTCTTGCCACAATGTAGCGACTATGTTTTAATGTTTTTGATCTTGGGAAGAGTAGTTAAGTGAGCATAATATGGGATGTACTTTACACATTACATTTCTAGTTACCTGGAACACTTACATTAGATAAAAAATAAAGTTACCTTTAAGATAAAGGCTTCATATTGAAACTTTTTGCCTGAGAAATTATTTTTATAATTCAAATATATTACTTATTGCAATGGAACATATTTATTCTTAAATTGATATCATTTTTAAATGTTATTGTTTAGTTCATATATAAGGTCAAAGAAAGGTGAAACTTAATTACTGAATTTGTGCATATATCAAACATTATTTAGAGCCCATAATGAACAAAGATTTGATAACACGAGCACAAGTTTTAACTTACAGTAAATCACGACTATAGTATCTATAAGTCGGGCATGATACTCTATGAAGGTACCATACTAGAAAAGGTAAAAAAAAATGCTTTATCATTTTTGCACCTTATCCAGCATTAATTATAATCTTAAGCATTAAATAATTTTTAATGTTATACCGAACTATCAAGCATTATTGACATATTTACTTACTAAAAACACCACTCCTTGCATTACATTGTGAAACTTAACATATAAAAATAAGTATCAAATAGCATACAACAAACAATACTAACTAATGAATTAGAGCGTGTTTCTAAGAAAAAGGAGAAGGCCTAGATGTAGTTGTGACTTTCGTATTGAAGGTGCTAAAAGGCAGCGGGTCAATACCGTTGAGAAAAAAAAACTAAACAAAAAAAAGGAAACATGTCCCATCCGAGGTGTAAAATAAACAGCGCAGGCCGCCATCAAGAGCCGGTCCTACGGTTGTATTAATTTGTATTTAAGTGTATTGAACAAGATAAAGTAAATATATGGACGTGGTTTGGCCTTCGATGTGTGTTTGTACACAGAATGATTTTATCGATACATTTCGATGACGCTCTGAGGGATTGCTAGTTTCGATATAACACCTAAAATGTGATTATAAATTAAAGTTGTGTACGACTTCCCATAAAACTTTTTTATTATATTGATTTTACAAACATAGCTACTTCTTTTGTAACATAATTAATTTGATATCACTTTTAATACGGGCCAATCCGCAAGCATAGTTTATTAAAAGTTCTTGTTAAAATATCCAAAAATACGTGCTACAACTGGGTTTGGGCCTCCTGTCACAAGCCCTCTACTCGCGGACCCAGTGTACACTAGCGAAGAAAGGTATCCGGGTTCATATTGACAGATTCTTCAAGCCACTCCATAGGGAAGTTTCAGGCCTAAGTCCCTAAGTTAGATGCCACACAAACGTACTTTCATCTTTGAAATGACCACTGTGAAATCATGATTGCTTTCGATCTACGATTATCATCATCATATCCTAGCATTATCCCGGTTGCTCTTGGCCCCCTCTGCTCTGGGCTGAGTACCTCCCAGTAGGGCGCAGAGGGCGCTAGGGATAATGTAACACCCAGAGATTGGCGACTCTTAGTGGGTATTACTGCTGGCGGTCGTGTCTGCCGGTGGTGAGTCTCACACACCCCTTTCGGTTCCCCTTTGGCCGGAAAACAGTGCGTAAAAGCATTTTGTTACCGACGTAAATAAAAAAAATAAAAAAGTCTAACCAGATTTTGGCTGCAACCCACAGGGAAACATAATTATACGATTAAACAATCCTCAAGCTTGCCATTAAGCTTAGCTACGATCACTTAAAGAGGAAATTAATATCAAATATTAATATTCTACTTTTAAAGAAACGAATATAAGTTAAAGTTAGAAGTATGTAAATAAATTTTATCACTCACATTAAATGAACTTTAAAGTGTAAAATAAAAAAATAATATGTAATATTCCAGTGTAATTAACATAAAAGAATGTAAGTGTCCCATAAATCTACACTCACTAACCAACACTGAACGTTGACTGCATAAATACTTCAATAAAGATAACCAGCTAAAAGGTGCCTTAATTACACTCCGACAAATTGTTTTGGGAAAATAATCGTATGCACTTAGATGCGTATTTATTTTGGGACTTTTAATTAATTAACGCAATTTCACCAGATAAAATATTTTAATATAGAAAAATAATTGATTGTTTTCCGATCAGTGGTTTGTAAACAAAAAAATACGGCAATGTGATGATCAATTGATCGTTATTCGATCTCCATATGGTTACTGTTTTCTGTTACATTTATTGATTTACTTAATATAGTTGTACATTCGACATGGACTTACAGAGCAGTGCATCTAACACACCGTGTTTAAACTTAAATAACAATTATGTAAATTAATAAATATTACAATGTCAAATTGCATACATACATAATATCACGCCTGTTTCCCCGAAGGGGTAGGCAGAGGCATACTATAAGCCCACACTTCGCCAGTCATATTATTGGTCTCACGTAATGGCGAATGGTAAGGCGGCGAGAGTAATGGTGGCGAGCCTATTGCCGCTTTCCGGCCGGCTTTTATGTTTGCCAGAGCCTCGTCCGTTGATCGGCAGGTGCACCACTGGCAGTTGAGGTTGGCTTGAGCTCCTTAGATCTTACAATACACACAATACAACACTAAAACATAAATCAATTATATAAAATGTCAAATTAACATAAAAAAGAAAAAGGTTTTTAATTAAATGAAAATAAAAAAGCCAATAAACACATTAAACTAATGCAACTAAACAGGATTTCAAAAAAAAACATTACGAGATTAAAACAACTGTGTGTGTGACATATCACATCGAACGTTTACGTTGTTATCCCCGTCGGTAGTCACTTTATGAAACACCGTGTGTTAGTCGCAAATCCAAGCTAAATGCCCTACGTCATACGACCTTCATGTTCACGTGATGAAAATGGTCTACTCCCATATTGGTTTGTAAAGGGACGCCTGAGCTGGTAATGGGATTTCAAAAGACTAAAATGATGATTTTGATAAAAGGTCATTAGAACACATAAAAATCCTAGTCACAATTTCACTGTAGACTTGATTTGAACCAATAGCCTCCTAGTTTATTCAAACCTTCTAACCTTACTTTTAAACCAGAAGGCAAAGATTCTTTACTGGCCCTCATACATTTTATAACTAAAACACAATAAGCTGTTTTTACTACATTGTATCACATAATCTCATAAACCTAATTTATACTAATCTATTTATTTTAAAATATACCTCAAAGAAATTTGCCATAAATTTATAACATTTTTTCCAAACATCATTTAGTGAGCGTTATTTAGACCCCTTCCATAAAATAAATTAGAATTTAATCTATATGCAACACGTTAAGCTAAACCAACAAACATAACAGTGGATTATTTACGATAGTATGCGACGGAAAAAAGTGAAATTCCTTATAATGACAAAGAATTAGTGTTAAGGTAGAATAAGTACATAAAAATCCACTTAGGGTTGTCGATGTCATAACTCTATTCTTTTTTGTTGTTTTGTTTGAACTTAGATTTAGTTTGTTAACTTATGTTTTTTTTCGATAAATTATTATTAGGTTTGGGCGTTATTATAACACAGCGGCTTTTAAAGTATAACTCTTGACAACATTTTCTAGAATTTGTCTCTTGTAGCAATTATTGATTTTGATTCCATATAAAAATTGAAGATGCAATATTTTACCACTGTATTGACATTTCATTTAAATCTACAGTAATGTTGAGTTAAAAGAGTTTGTACAGTATGCGGGTTATTGCTGAGACCAGTCACTGAACAGACGGACGATTTAAAAACATTCATAAAAGCGTAAGCTATATTATACTTTTATGTTGTCCATGTTATAATAAAATATAAGGTGACAACCCTATCGCCCAGCGAGTTAAAATTAACGCCATCTCATTTAAGGCGAGAGAAATTAAAACTCTTTATCCTTTTTTATGTGGCATTTATGTTGAACATAAAGTTGAGCGCGTACCCTTTTTAAATGATGATATGGGGTCGCCACCAGTGGGTTCTTGAAAGACTCAAGTTGTGTCAAAAGTGATTTTTAATTAGCCGAATACCTTCAGGTCATATCACTGTAACTGAAAATCATCATCTGAGTTCATAACTTCTTTCAGCTAAGCTTGAATTACCTCACACCAGAACCAGTGAAGGATCGGAGGAGGCTTGTGGTGATAGATATTTTCAAAGCGCTAAAATTTAATATAAGTTGTTTGCTTATACACTAGCACATAAAGCGATAACTGATCCGGATCGCTATCGAAACACAGAAATGCTTTCTATAAAAAGCTAGACGCACGGACGCATTATAACTTTAACTAAAGGTTTAACCAGCCTCTAAAACGCTTCTTGCATTTTTCCTTTTATTCCAAAACCATTGGCGCTCTTGTGATATAATTAAGTATTTTAATTTATCACTATTAAGATGAGTGGCGTATTTATTTTGCAATTACATAGAGTCTTAGACACACATATTTACACACACAGCATTATTGAGTTAAAGCCCATAAATAGTATTTTGTTACAGTGAATAACTGAATAATATTAAACTTCGATTTATATTGTTACAAAAATATTTGAATGAAGCAACATTCGGCACTAATCATAATTAGAGAGGCGCGCATACCATACGATCATTCGTATCGATTACACTTTAACAAACAATTCGTTCGATATTTTTTTTTACTCCATTATTGTTATAAATCAAAAGCTCGCCCGTTAGCATCCTGGAGGTGAAGTCATTTATCAGGCTGCGCGGGCGCAGCTATTGTATTGGCCGTTTAATGCTTAATTGTTACTTTATCTGATTCCAACATGGCTGACAAACAAGCGTTTGTAATTACACTATGTAATTTAAATTATTAACTGATATCTTTCTTTATTTCGTTGATTGTGGCTAATAAAAAATATATGAAGTTCATTACGTAATAATGTTAAAAACGTTGTCCATTTTTATGTTTATCTGTAAGCAAATCCGTATGGTTCAGAGCTTCTTATCAAATATGGCTCGAGCATGATGTACATTGTTTTACTAGTTGTGCATTGCGAAATTAGTTTCTCATTTATTGGTCTTGCACTTTAACCAAAATCTAGGTCATCTTAAATTAAAATAATTTCGTCTTTAGGCTAGGCTTAATTTGTTTCCATCTAAGGTCGACTTCATTTGATGTGAAATGTCTAAGTATATTACTTGAAACTGTACCCATTATAACTAGGTTTAACTAATGTTGAACTGAAGATAATCTATGGACATTTATATTCTTTGATAATTTATATCTTACTGATTAACAAGCAATTATCTCATGTTATAAAAAGCGCGATCCCAATACAGCCATATCCTCAATTATTCAATTTATAACACATGTTTATGGTATATAAAACATGTCTCCTCTAAACCACAGATAAAGTAACATTATTAATTCTATAACAAACCGTATTAACGACTTTCTACAGATCAATGACACAAAGCCAAATGTGTCAGTTTTCGAAATAACTTGCTTTTAATTACTATTCGATGTAAATCGACATCGATTAGATTTCGAATATCCGATAGCTAATGCTGGGGATCAACTAAAGAATCTGGAGGTTAAAAAAGCTGTTTGAGTGATGTTACTTATGGTTTCGAATTAGATGTAAGATATATGCAAATAGAAGATTTTTATGGCAACCACACACGACAGAACAGATACGATAAGGCTATTAGTATTCGATTAGTAATTCGAGATGTGAAATTTTAAGGTATAAAACGCAGTTAAGTCGTCTTAAGATGTGAGATTATGCCCAAAGTGTCATCTTGATGTGGAATATTTCATGGTAAATTAAGTGTTACGTTTACAAGACTTTGTCATTTTAGTGTACGATTTTGAAATGAAATCGATATCTATAGGTGTGAAATTTTAATTACGGCACTAGACCTGATGCTAATCTTGATAACTTGAACAACTCAACAAAAGTTTTAATGGTTGTAGCTTTGTTTTAAGCTTTAAGATTTTACGAGTAAAAGCTTGCTAGTAGGGAAACCCTGCCTCAAACCCTGCTGATTGAAGAATGAATTCACTACATAGTAACACAGCTTTACGCAAGGTTAACGAAAATCATTGTAGACATTGTTTTAATATTGTAGTTCTCGAAATCTTAATATTTATAGATTCTATATATATATATGAGCAAACAAAATCCATATTACTATTATAGCAGCGAAAGTAACTATATCGGAGATTAAATTTGGTATGGTTTAATTTGTTATATTTGAAGACCTGTCTTATATACGTTAGGTTGAAAGTTTTAAGTAAAACAAATAAAATCTTAACAAGTACGAGTATGTACTTATGTTGCTTACTGTAATATTTGTGTTAGACATACATATTTTTTGACGAGATTAGTTGAAGGCGAATGCGATAAATATCTTAGTTTTATATTTGTTATATTAAAATGTAAATAAACGAAAAGTGGGAGAACTCTGATTTATTGGGTTTTTAAATAAACAGAAATATCACAAATTATTGCTTATTATTTAATCAGAGACATGTCTCAGATAGTTCCCGTATGTGGAACATAATCTATTGTTATGTAAATTTTATCGATTCGAAATTTTTTCGAAGATCTACATTTTATATTGTTAAAAAAGCGAAATCAATAAATTATTATAAATTTGGAATATTACAACTGGTTGTCGCCTACCTTCGCCCTTGTTTCGACAATCTTTTGTTTCTTAATGGTTTTGGAATTTTAAGTTTTAGTAAAATCCGTGGTTGTGTTGACTATTATAGCAGAGTAAAAGGACAAATATTTGAGAAATACGAGTAAGTACATACTGTTTTAATAATACTAGAAGATGCTGTCTAGTTTTTATAATTGTTTGATTACTGAGTAGTTTTAGACTAAAATTAATTGAGATTCAGGTCACAATTCTCAAGGAAGCCATGTTTCTAAGAATAGTGGAAGTAGCCACTGTTATAGGATAGGTCTACTGCTTGAGGTCTACGAACGTTAATTCGCGGACGTCATTCAGAATTCAGATTCTACAATAAAATCCCAAGCAATATACAGCAATTAAGCCTAAATAAATTTAAATTAACAAAAAAACGCAAGCTGCCTTCAAAGGGATACTATTCTATCAAAGACTATGTGGCAGATATAAATGCTTTGGATTAAGCTGCCGTTTCATACAGGCTATTCTAATATGAATGGCTTAGAACATGAATATTGTTAATGTTATATTTTAATGCATTGTATAGCTTTACAGAAAAATGAAGATAGTAATTTAAGTACCAAACCAATGGATAAATTTAAAAGAGCATAGCCTGTGAGTTTATTGCCAGTTCTTCTTATAGAGTGGTGGCTCGGAACTGGCACTTAGATTCGCTTACACTTAATTGTTTTTAAATTGTTTGTTGCATATAAGTGAATCTAAGCTTCATGATTTCAGTGTAATATATTTCGATGGTTTTTTATATTTATATTTAATTTTGACGTTTTCAAGTAATATGTAATAGTTTAAGAAATAAAAAATAATTTGATTTTACAATAAAACAAACTTTTTGGAATCGTACATTTCATTCCTGCACATGACAATCATCAGTAGTGTAATAATAGTTATCGCAAATTAACTAACTAATTTTTTCTACATTTGATTGTTTTTACCTATTGAAGTGGCAATTCAGCATATGGCCCCACGTATGGGAAGTGGTTATTGCTCTACTGACGTTTGTGACATCTTATATAATTTTCTAATAAAATGGCTTTAGTAGATATTTGCTCTAAAGCCAAGAGTCTAAGGGTCTGATAACTGGTAAGAGTTAGACTAGTTAACGAGCATTCTTTTGTCGCCATTTGCTGACTTCTGTAATCAATTATTTTTTAACGCTGCAATATATACAAATCTAGTTAGACGATTAAAAATCAGAGCTAAGTAGTTTTAATTCCAAGAACTCGATAAGGCACAAAGGCAAAGGAGCACACACTTAACATGCATACGAAAAATCAAAAGAAGACATTATCGGAACATCTTATCCGTGTACTTACATTTATATGCGACCCAGGTAACGCTAAAGGAAAATTTTGTTAGACTATTAAAAGATGAGTCATTATAAAAGCCGTTGTTTCGGCAGTAAAAACTCCAGTGTGTACGCACATTGCAATTTAATTACTTCATTTGTTTTGCAACTGTACCTACCTCCGTAGCAATTACAAGGAACAATTGGTCATTTGGTTTAGAAAGCTGCGTTATTGCCGTACAACTTATTCATAAGTCGAGTCTTGACCTTTTTACTTTGTCCCTTGTTAAACACCTTAGCGTAGTAAGTGCTGGTACGTTTAGAAATCAAAGCCTTGGATGTTTTTAGATGTCTATTTCGTAGAGTTAGCAGACAGCCAATTTTCATCTAGCCACTATCAATCAGCTAATTCCAACTACTGCTGAGCATACGACAATTAAATATATGTTCAGCAGTGGCGGTCTTTTAGGCAGTTATATAACCTCTTCCTCAAAACGTGTACCAAAGACAACCAGGTCGAACAGCCTAAAGTGCCTTCCAAAGCACGAAAGCGATCGATTTTAAATTTTACACATTCGTCACCTATCTAGAGACAGTCCTCAGTCAATAGTTATCTTTTCCGACCTCTGCTCTGTCTCTCTATATAAGCAGATACCAAATCATATTAAAAATACCAAATCATGTTTAAGATACCGAAACACGTACAACATTTAAATTGTGTACCACAATTTTGTATAATTAAATATGATTCGCCGCTAATAATAATTCTAACCGCATGGTACGAATCAAGACGTCATTTTCCATAAACATGGTATAATTATGTTAGAAGGGTTACGAATTCTTTGTAACTAATTATTCGGTCATGCCATGCATTGCGAGTTGCGACATTCTATTCTTAAAATTTTTAAAGAAAAATCGCTTAGAAAATTATTACATATAATTGCTAATTTTATTACTTAAGGATTTAATTATGCTAATTTGTTGATTTGTGTTAGCATTATAACATCGTTATCAACTGTGATTCGAGATAAAAGATATTTGTTCAGCTATTTATTCTTTTAAGTTACCATTGAAATGATACTAATCGTCGTCCTCCGACAGTCGTCCGTTGCTTCATAGATTAGAGAGGGTTTAATGAAGTGTAACGTTTTCTTCTTTCATTGGTTGTTACTTTAGCCTTCTTTTTTTTCTTTTTTATTTACTTTGGTAACGAAATGCATTTATGCACTGCCTCCCGGTCAAAGGGGGACCGAGAGGGGAGTGTGGGGCTCACTGCGGCAGACACGACCGCCAGCAGTCCTACCCACTAAATATCTTCCGACGACGCCCGCCGCTGGTTGAAAAAAAGGCGGTGTTGTGTTGCAGCTTCTGACCGCCCCGCCCGCGGCCAATGTACCGCGGACCAAAACCGGAACCTCAGAGAGGAACAGTGGACGCGTCTCTCCTATCTCTTTTTGCCGACCATAGCGTGTGCGGCCGACTTCTCGGAGGGTCCATGATAAGACAGCAGGGGCCCCCTGCCCCCGCTGCCTAAGACCCTCCTGGCGCTGATGACGGGCCCTCATGGCCTGACCGCTGAGCCCTCCACAGGTCCCTATTAGTCCCCCCCCCCCCGGTATTCAGTACTAGGGGCACCCAGATTCGCCAACATATGGGTGTTAACTTTGGCCGGCCTCCGGGAGGTACTTAGCACCCCACCACGCCAGGTCCGGGGGGGATTAGCTTAGGAAGCGCCGATCATAATTGCCGCTTCTAGGACTGACTAGCACCGCGGAGCTGCCAGCGCTTAGGAGTATCTACTAACATAATTTTGCTCATATTATTGAAAAAATAACTTACAAAGTTACAATGCGTCAAATGGGTGCGGCCGTTTAAAAAGCGGCACACAAAATTACACCCACCCACCGGCACAATTAGTTCGGCTAGAATTAAATCGGATGTTCCCGCAAACTTGAATTAAAACCTTGCACGCCAAGTAAATGTGAATAATTACGTATTTAATAACGCCTTTGTTCCCTTCGGAGGAAATCCAAGTAATTCAATTGTTTTAAATAATTCGAGAAGAAACGGTCACTTTCTAGTTGTTGTGGGTAAATGGGGTTCAGTGGACTAACTTGTTTATGTTAAGTATAGTTGAACTCTTTTTTTTTTTATAACAGTAAATATTTAAAATATAATACGCTTTGCAAACCACTTGACTGGTTGACTGCAAATGCAAGCTTAAGTAATATTTAATTAGAAACAAACATTCACTTTTTGCTTTTGTTTCTTGAATCCATAAAAAAACAATGCTTATGCATGTCAGCAAAACTAAGAACATATCCATACAAATAAATAAATGAGAAGTGTCTGTTTGTAAATTCAAATTCATAGCATTTTATTAAATCTACATAGAATAATATGGTGCTTAAAACAATAGTGTAATTTCTAAAATTGTTTCGGTCGGTCTGTTTGTTGTGAATAATCTCCGAAACAGATGGAAACATTTTGACGGGGTTCTTACTGGTAGATGGTGATAAAACCTTACGAACAAAAATAGCTGGCAGCAACGGTCACCCATCCAAGAACTTACCTCTGGAAATTCAGCTATACTTCTGTGATCGTTCATCATCATATCCTAGCATTTTCCCAGTTGCCTTGGTCTTAAGCTTAGGGCCCAGGGTATGCTTAACCATACTTGGCTAAAGTTCAGTTATCAGCTTGGAGCGATTGCCGTCCGACCTCCACAACCTCATTTTATGTTTATACCAGCTGTCAGGATGTTAAAAGGCACTGACTTCCTAATAACGACTGTCAAAGATTTTCATGACAGCCGGGACCAACGGCTTAAGCTGCTTTTCGAGGTACGGAGCAAGCTATAATTACGCACATAAGGTCGAAAAGTTATAGGTGCGCCACCAGGGTTTGAACCCGAGACCCTCTGAATTTAAAGGCAAGGGGTCTCGCCACTGGACTATCGCAGCTAAACTTGGGTGATCGTTTACCACCTATATTATCAGTCAGCTACGAGCCCTTAACTTTACTAGTAATTAACAATATTCAGATGCTTGTACGAAGTAATAAACTCAGCTATAACTGCGGGAAATATAAGCTAAACGACATTAAAATGGACGTTTTCTTAATGAACTTTTACTTTGAGAAGTAATATTAAAAACTTTATGGAGTGTGCAAATTTATTGGGGATAAGAATAGGGACTGGGGGTGTAGTTAATCTGGTTCAGGAAATTAAAGCGGGTATTAGCATAATTGATACGATTCGAGAGAAACCGGGCGTAAAAGCGATCGAGCAAGCTATTCAAGAAAGTACTTGCCTGCTAGTACAGATAGAATCAGATGGAATACTCGATTGAAGAATAGTTATGTTGTAAAAGTACCTAATTGATTGGTTCTATATTGGCACTACAAATATCTTACTTTTGCGTTTGATTTTACAAAAGTTATATTATACCAGGGAATTATATTAAAATCTTATTTAAAAAAAAATTTACGTTGCCATTTGATCAAACAAGTATCCTTGTAACACCCCACTACTAAGCTTCGATGTCCTTATAAAATCCAAGGTGATAGGTTCTTGCATAATTTTCCACCGCGCAGACACAGTGCTGACATGCGGAGGCAGAATTCCCTTGTAAGAGTATTTCAATAAATCCTTCCTACTTGGCTTAAGGGCTACCACATAATGTGAAAAACTGGAATAACGGCATAACGTGCCATCTGAAATACGGATGCGAATGATATAAAACGCGACACAAATCATGACCTCTGTGGATAGGTCATGATTTGTGAACTTTGCTTAACTTTCGTGTTCCTTTGCAACTAGATTTGCTACGCGCTCCTATTTAAGAACTTCTTCTTCTCCTTGTAATATGGCTATATAGGTTTATCATGATTCCTCCTTAACGGAGGGCCCCTAAATGAGATTTGGTGATAAGACCTCTTTTAAATGTTGTGCCATAATAGGCCTCCCTAGCGATTAAAATTGATGAGCTTCATAATAATACAGTCGTGTCTTCTTATTTAAACTTATCAGGAATAAAATATTTTTAATGAATTATGCCTTATTTTGCAAGTAAATCCTTACTAATATCTAAAATGCATAGGCATACTCTGACCCTTATAAACTGTAGGTGGGTTCACCTTGCAACGAGATAATGGAAGCTTATGACCAATACTTTTAAGTTGCGTTACAATAAAAATGGCCGAAAGTAGCGTAGGTATGCATTGCAGCTATGTTAAATATCTAAGACTCGTGTTTTCCAATAAAAAATATTGTAGGTAGGGCAACTTGCAGCTAAGTGATGGATAATTACGGCCAATAATGATATTTGTGGCGGTGTTTCGAAAATGGCCAAAAACAGAGTATTTAGCGTTGCTGTGTAACTTACCTAAGAATCGTGTGTTCCAATGAAAATTACTGTAGGTAGGGTAACTTGCAGCGAATTTATAGAAGTTTACAGACAATAATGTTTAGCTGCGGTGCTTATAAACGACCAAAAAAGCGCAGCTGCAACACACGACTATTAAAACATCATTAAATAATTATTAATAACATAAATGCAACAAATTGATAAAAATCGACACGCGCCGAATCTAATACTTAACCCTCGCGTACTCATGTTAGAATTAATCAAATCAACCAGTCGATCTTTATCTCAAAGTGTTTGAAATTAGAGCAGGACGGTTGGACGATTGTTTTCGTTCGCCCACGGTCGAATGCCGATCTTGTTATTTTTTATATCTATTGTATAGTTAGATATAACGGATTGTAATCATCTTATTGTGTGAGGTAAGATGTATCTGTGCGGGCGCATGGCTGCGAGAAAGTACTGGTGGAGTCAGGAATGTCATTGTTGTCACTTTTTAAGAAAATATGTTTCTTTATTTTATTCACATTGGAACGTGTTGTGCCAAAAGCAAAGTTTGACAGAATTCAGTTGTTCATAGTGTAGGTTCGTTTCTCGACTTATTTTTCTATAACATAGCATTTCACTTTCATCTACTATTCATTATTTTTTCTTAGTTGTCAGATGTAAATGAAACTTAGTTACATATACTAATAGAGCAAAATTCACTTCGGATAGTATATATGAGGGTCGAGAATCATTGTACTGGGGGAAATCCATTTTTTAACACCGAAATAAAACTACACACGGCACTGCCACAGATATTGATACTTTATCCAATACAAGAAACACGCTAAACTATTAAGATTGCAATGATCACCACCGATTAGATTTCTAAACGGAGTGAGATCGTTTAGGGGCTGACATACCAACTCGACTCACTGACTGCTCGATGCCAACTCAACATTCTTGCTCAGATTACCTTCCGCCATTATTTTTCATAAACGTTTAGCAACCAACAAATTATCACTACCGCTGTTGCTAACCCAATAGCGCACACACTCAAGCTTCACAGTTTGACATTTTTGATCAACATGATTTCTGAACGTTAATTTACGTTAATTACTATGGCTAAATAAACAAACGACACAACGAGTGAAAGGTGTGCAGACACAAGCCGTGCAAACCAAAAAGAGAAGAAAAAAATAAAACGTAGACACAAATGGCTCAATAAGTAAGCACGCCCCGACATATACAAATAATTTTAGCCAAATTGTGGATTGGTATGATTTGGCATACACAATCCACTTTAAGGGGTAATCATAATTTTGATCTGTGAGAGGAGGCTTGATCGCTCTTGTACTCTTACTAGAGAGGTGATGAAAAGGATGTTACATATCTTATCTATTAACAAACATTACAATAATCCATGATTGTGTTTGAAATGTTATGTTCTATTTATAATATTTTTTTTATTATTTACTTGAATTATAGTACTGTACGACAAGCTAGCTACGGGGTGCTAATTTGGATGCTTCTAAATACAGCTGGATCAGTAAAATGTCATAATGGCATAAATAATAAAGACATTGAGTATTGAGTCATGTTTAATTCATTGCACAAATATATTGTTTTTACACGAAGAAATGTGTCGATTGCGGAACTTGACTACGAAGTCAATTGAAGTGCTAATTTTAATTGTTCTAAATGGAACTGCAAAAATATTTACAGAGGAGTCACTTAGAATCATATGAACGAAATCTTGTCCGTGAACTCATGGAACTACAAGTAAAAATCTTGGCCGAAGTTAAGTACATGATGAAAAAAGTAATGTTCATCATCGAGTCGTAATTTCCACGTCCTCAACCGCTCATAGATTCGATAAAACAACATGTGTTTCTTCACCTAACGAATCTTCCATGGCATAATGAGCACAACAATGTAAAGTGGAACCGTATTTACATAATGTCAACTAAGTAGGTGTAAGAGTGTCACTGGCAGACACAGTTTCGAATGTTATTAATCGAACGTGGAATGTCATTGTGTATGCCTGTTTCTCCCTCCTTTATTATGTCTGGTGGTTTTATATCGGTGTGATAAGGAAATAAATTATTTGATGAATAAGTCGGATATTTTATCGATAACTGAAGAAGTTACATCCTTCGAACTATTTATCTTTTTGAAAAAAGTATATAATTGTGGTAATTGTTGGAATCTGGTATAAAAACAACACTAGTATTTGAAGTATGACATACCTACTTACCTTATTTGAAATATTATAAAAATGAGATTAATACATTTTTGACAATGATTGTGACAAAGATCATCGATTGATACTAATACTATACGTAGACAAAATTTGTTTTACTGTATGGAAGTATTTCTGAAACAAATAAAGAAAACTAATGATATTGATAATTATTTCACTGATAAGTAAGTATAAGTAAAGCACAAGTTTTATTCAATTATGACCAAAACTACTCAAATATGAAATAAATCAGTACACTCCAAAGTTAACTGGAACACGGAAAAAATAAAATAAATATACATTTTGTTGTTAATTGCATCATCATCATAGTTTCAGCCATTTGACGTTCACTTCTCAACATAGGCCTCCCGAATTGCTTTCCACGCCACCTGCATCCAACGGCTCCCCGCCGCCTTGACTGATCATCGGTAAATCGGGTGGGAGGCCGCCCTCTACTATGTTTGCTGATTCGTAGTCGCCATTGAAGAACCTCAACGCCCCATCGATCATCGGTTCCTCGAGCTATGTGCCCCGCCAACTGCCACTATAGAAGTCCATTGCATATTTTATATATTTCCAGACAAACTATTTAGATTATAAAATAAAATACATGCTACAAACCCTTACATTGAAAATGAATTAAGTAAAACAGCAAACATCTTGCAACATTGTAACTTACTTTAAAATAAAAATTACTCTAAAATCAGAGAGTTTGAAGCAGTAACTAACACAAAAATATTTTATCGGCACCGTATATTCAGCCACAAAATTAGTAAATGAATTATACTTAAAGTTATAATTTTTAGAAACGAATGTCAAAGAGTAAAGAGATCGGATATGAATACAATGGACCGGGATCGACACCCCGCGGTGCGCCTGCGCATACTTGGCTTAGTGATGTCAATTTTATGTCGATAGAACGCACTAAGTATGTCGATAATAATTTTATCATACGCTCTAAGTTTTTATGAAATAAGAAAGTATCTATATACTTATTAAAACTATTTATATGACCTTCAGAGTTTATATTGTACTTTTTAGGTATACTGTGAAAAAATAAATATCTCTGGTTTAATTTTGTGAATTAAAACATAAAATTTAAAATAAAATGTTTAATTACAGAAAGTGAATGGGAACAATGAAATCTTGCAAAAACATAAAGATAGTAAAGTATTCAAAATCTTTATGATCATACCAATAAGTAAAATCTATAACTGAAAAATATAAAGTATACTTTTATGAAATGTAGTCTACATTTTAGCGATATTCAACGAAGATCAGACGCACAACACTAGTTACATAAAATGAAATAAAAACGTTAATAAAATCCTTATGTAAATTTAATTTGTAGATACTCGACTGGTAGAGATAAAATAAACATTACTTTATGTGACAATATATAAAAATGCGTTGTAATATAATTTCACTTTACAATAATAAACTTAATAGAGTGATTTTCATATCTTGGTATCTAATTTTCTGATTACTTATATTTGAAGAACTTATTGTTATTTGCATTTTATTATCTGCATAGATTTATAAAAAATGTTTAAAAGAAACCGACCGCCCAGTATCTGTCTCTATCCAGGGGTCTATGTATCGTGCATAGACCCCAGGAGCTTTGCCAATATTGACAGACGATGTAAAAAGGTCTAGGTCTACCTTTTATTCTCCTGCATTGTGAAGTAGAATATGTCTCTTGACAAATCTGAGAAAAAAGTTCTATACTCCTGCATTGTTAAATGTAATAAGTCTCTTGACAAGTCTAAGAAATTACTGGAATATATATATCAGCTTATAATATGATGAATGAAGATTGTAACTAACCAGTCGATAATTTAAAAGAGCATAGCCTGTGAGTTTCTTGCTAGTTCTACTTACAGAGCGGTGGCTCGGAACTGGCACTTAGATTCACTTACACTTAAATATTTTTTGTTTTTTTAATTGTTTGGCTGCAAGTGAATCTAACCTTCGTGATTTTAGTATAATTATATTTTAATTGTTTTATTTTTATTTTTGACGTTTGAATATCCATTAATCAAAGCCAGAGGTTAACTGGTAGAGAATGCCTTGCAG
Source organism: Musotima nitidalis (assembly GCA_949126915.1). NCBI lineage: Eukaryota > Metazoa > Arthropoda > Insecta > Lepidoptera > Crambidae > Musotima > Musotima nitidalis. Next base: position 7,939,163 of record OX421429.1, read on the forward strand.
CATTAAGTCCGCCTTTTGTACATTTTAATTTTATTTGTGCGATAAAGTTTAAATAAATAAATATAAAGCCTGCTTGACGTTAATCTCAATTTTTTCAGTCATTCCTTTCAGAATGAAGATACTGCAGTTATATATATGAAGTACGCAATTGGCGTTTTGAGTTATGATAACTAATTATATGCAGTTTCTTGAACATTTAAATTCGAAATACAGAACGAACTTATAAATGAGACCTTACATTTTTTCGTAGTTTATCTTTAAAAATATCCCAATTATCTATTAACCATAAGCAAATACCTACTTCGATGGTATTTTTTTAACTACTATCATTGTTCTAAAGTTATTAAATGTAAATCTCAGCTGAACTGGATGAGAACAGAGATTATTACTAAAAAAAGCTAAATGACTTTGCGTATCCTTATAATAATAAAAAATACCAATTAAATCTCACAAGGACCAATCATACACAGTTAATTACAAAAGCAACAAATTATGACGCCAATAAATTAAAAATATAATCATCGTCTCATTTTTAAATGTCAAAACGTTAATGATTGTAAATTCGAAAGAACGTTAATTAAATCTGGTGAAATATTGCGAAGTAATTAAAATTATCGTGGTTTTGTTAAAAATAATTCACTAGTGTATGCCTTCGGATCTACTTGCGAGAAATTTGGTTTTATGTTAAATCTTATTTTCACATAGTTAAGCATTTTCTCGTGATACGTAATAAATATTTTGTGTGAATACCGATAAAATAAATGTAATGTAATATTAACAGACTATATAATACGCCGTTTTAAAAATCGCCTAGGCGACTTGTGAAACTTATTAATTAACATTTTGTCAAGCCACCAAATTAGAATTCAATTTTTTTTTCAATATGTGGTGGTCGACTGCAACTTTGCTGAGAAGACAAGACTGTGTAGTCTTGTTTTGAACCTTTTGTGTATTTGTGTGACTGTCTGTGACTATATTATCTGAATATTTTATTTATTTATTTATAAAACGGTTAACTGTTGTATAGTATTACAAGATTTACTTATTTTAGGACTAGAAGCGCTATGTAAGATGTCCAAGAATAAATGTAAATATTATGAAGTTATTTGTGTGATACTGTTGTAAGTCAGCCACGGGCTATTGATGCCCCAGATAGTGCCCTTCATAGAATGTGGTAACCACTGTCTTTTGGGTAAACCCTTATACCTCTGCATTCACTGTCACGCATATCATCATCATCTCAAAGACGTCTACTGCTGAAAATAGGCCTTCCCCATAAGCTTCCAATGCGGCCTGCATCCATCGTGATACTGCTACCTTTATCTTCTTACTCCTCGAGGCTGTAACCGGTTTGTATATCCACAAAACTTTCTTACACTAGGAAAGTGTCTGTTTATTTATATTTTTATTTTTAATATTTGCAAGCCATGTTGGATATTTTTACATCATTGGTATTATGTCGACTGCGTTTCTTGTTAGTTTACATTATGATGATTCCTATGTATATTAAGTATATATTTACGAAAAAAAAGTATGTAAGTATGTTTGTCCGTTGTTTAGTATCCATAACATTTTTAATGATACTTATCTTGGAACTCAATAATGGGTGCAATTGTAAGAAAATATTTATTTACTTATTTATCAGATCGTCCAAGTGCAAGATGGGCACTTGGACGTCACACAATGTTTCCAATTAAAGGATCTCCATTCCTGAACTTTCTGTTTAGTGCCCCAACTGGCTGTTTAGTTTGCTGGTTCTTGATAACTTTCAATAAACAAATCAGTTATCTAAGAACAGAGTTTTATAGATTGAACAGATCTTGAAGGGCTAGAGCCTGCTTGCAGCCAATATTTCCACTCAATGGGTTGTCAAAAAAATCCAACCGGAAAGATAAATATTTATTGTTGACCATTGGCTGGTGGCTAGTAGTTCGAAGGTGCGTAATAGTGTACGTTCCATCAATTATAATCAACCGATAAGTGTGCAGTGTTGATCATTCGTTTTGTTTTATTCCACTTTGGACATTTCTATTTTGAGCCTATATTTTAAGTAAAAGTTTTTGCTTTTAGATATATTGTTTTATTTTTTTGATTTGGTTACCTACTAAAAAAATATGATTACTAGGCTGTATTTGGTTGTCAATGGACATTGAAAATTTTATCTACTAACTATAATAGTAACGTTTTTTAAAATTATTTTCAACATAACTCAAGTTTAGTTTGGTGGTTCCCATTATATGTGATTAAAACTACAACTTACATAAAATTTCCTTTTCATTAATAAGTAAAATATTTTATATGTGTTTGTTCGTTTTTGCTCTAGGAGATATAGGAGATATTCAAACAAACGGCAATGGCGATCTGAGTAGAGCAATTTGTATGACAAAAAGCCGTTTAATTAATTAATCAAGAAAAGAAACGCCACTTTGTGCAGATCAAGTGTTATCGCGGGCTTATTTGCACATAATACCGTCTATGCCCTTATCCATTCCTGATGACAGCTGGTAAAAGATAACTGTTGATTTTTTATTGAAAGATATTTTTACCTTTCGTTTGTTTTTTTTATTTTGATACCAAGTGGAACACAGCGCCCAGCCGGTGGTCTTGCGCTGAGATAGAAGGGCTTAATAGAATAAATAAGGCACGAAAGAGAGGTGGTCACTGTGTTGTCACTTCGTAATGCATTACTAGTGTATTAACTCTAATCCTTGGATTTATTAATCTTTTTTTTATATTGAGTAGACGAGTGAAGAACCTTTATTAAAAGTTGCAAGTCTTTTTAATCACCATTAGCTTTGTCATTAGTTAGAAGTTTTTAAGTTTTTAATCCCAATCAAGAAAAGATTTTTTTGTGTTTTTAATTTCTTTTTAATTTATTTATTGAGAAAACCAACAATTATTCAGCAAAATAATTGACACAAGAACTTTAAGCTAGTATGGCTAATAACAGGTTTCCCTAATATAACAAACATGTAACCTATATTCTCCCTCTGTAGAGCCAAAAGTCTCTGTTTCATTTCTTTTTCTCTTGGGCGAGTCTCCCCGAGTCTGGGATGTAAAACGGCAATGTTGTGCAAGACAACCAAAAAATCTGCATGCTGGCTTACTGTCTTTATCCAAAATTGACATTGTACAACATGTGATCATTATTTTTTCTTAATTATATCTTTTCTTACACTTCTTTTATTACATTTACTCCTTAGAATTTGTACACATAATGTAAAGCACATTTATATAATATATCGACTTTATTAAATATAATATTGATATGCGTTGAGGAGTGCTTATACTATGGATAAAAGACAATAAACTTTATTTTTTTAAGTACATTATTGAACATTGTTTTGAATTGAATTTGCATGTAAATATTTGATTTTAATTATTTAATTCGTAGAGAAATAGGTAAAAGCAACTACTTAAACATATAAAGAAAAATTGCGTACAGGAAACTAATGTTTGCTAACTTAGAGAGAAAATATTCGTTTCAATATTTAAGTACAGTAAAAAGCACTACCTAAGTAGCCGCAGTCTTAAACAAACGAAACGAAGAAGATATTGCTTTATTTGTGCAAAAAAATCTGTAATTCAGTTGTTTAGCCCGCGGCGTTGTTTTAAATGTACTATAAGCAATAACGATACCTTCCTCGCGTACAATATGAATCGAGCTGATACTGATTAACTGTTAAAAATAACAGGTTACAACGTTACGGATAAGGCACGCCATACCGGCTGCATCTGCCATATTTGCATAGCCGCTGATTGGCCCCTAAGATTAATTTATATAATATTTTTTGTCTTGAACGTCATTTAGGCCCAATCAGGCCGGATGAAAAAACGATCATTATCACGCTTCAGCCCTAGGGCGTTTTTTTCAGACACCAAACAAAGGGTTGCCATGTTTGTTATTAGGTTAGGGGCGATAATGTAATGCAATTACGTTATTTTTTATTTTTTAATAAAAATCTTTTTTACCAAATTCATTATTCAAATCCGCCAGCTGAACAGCCCGGGAATAGTGATTAGGGATTATACTAAATTATCGAGTTTTTTGCAGCGAAATTTTATTACGTTATTATTAAATATCGATCCGTATGATTGACGGGTTACATCCTTCTATAATGAAAGTTTGGGCCATCTGATGGCGGCATAGCTTCCATATGCTGTTAAAAATTAACTTTCTTATGATGTATGAGTGCATACGAATTATTGCAGTTCATTCTTTTGTTACAATATATTTGCTTGTAGTTTTTTTATATTTGCATATGACCTGTGGTATCACATACATGAATGTTTATATGTTAATATACAGCGTCAGCTAGGCGTGAATAAAGCAGACTTTGTGCTGTTCAAAAGATAAAGCTTTTATTTTGAAATATTTTTATTATTTACGGCCCGGACTAAAATAAATAAGCATGTTTATGCACATGAATACTTGTCTTGTTTGATAGTCTGGACCACGACCTTAGGGAGAAGAGTGCAAATACACTAACCTCCGCGTCACATCAGCTGTCAATTACAAACCAATACTGCCTTCTGGCTTAATAAACGGCACACAAATATGCCAAAAGTGTAAAAAATTTAATATGTAAATTTTGTAAAAAATCATAGCTATAAAATGATGTCCTTGGATTTGTAAAATTCTATTATTCGATGACTTTTAATCTCCACACAGTGCACAGTATGAATTTTAACAAACAAAGTGAGTTATCACTTCATCAGCAACAGTACAAGTAACCCTACCGAGGGGCATCATTAGCCGAAATAAGACCATTAGCAGTCCTTTCTCTTAGTCGGAATGAAAGGGTTAACACAACCCTTTGGCAGGATCGCTCTATTCTATTATGGGCCGGTTACACGCGCCATGTGATAAATATGAATGTTGAACATCGTGGATTATGCTCCTTTGCCTGGGGGTCAAAATATTTGAATATTGGAATAGAACAATTTGCTATGGGTTAATTGTGGGACGCTTTTCAGATGGTGAATTGGTTCTTGGGACTTATCTACATAAAGTCAAGGTATTACGTAAAATATAGTTTATTACAGCTGTATTTCTGTATTAGAATGGGTATCTATGATACATCTAATATATCAATCACAATTTATAAAATGCTATAGCATTTGTTGGTTGTGGGCGTTATTAAAATATGATGTAATTTAAGAAGCTTGTATTTTGATTGCATAGTGTGAAAGTCGGGGAGTTTTTAAACCACATGTTAATAGACGCTAAAATGATGCTATATTGCAATGAAGACTATAATTTTCTTTGACGACCGATATATCGTGGAGGTCAGTATACCTGCACTTCACTCCAGAGGTCGTGGATTCGATTCCCACACAGGACAAATCTTTAAATATATGAACATTTATATTTGTTTTGGTCTGGTTGTTTTCTATGTATATATTTGGTGTACAATAAAGAATTTTCTATCTATCTATCTATCTCTATCTATATATGTGTATACAAAAAAATATGCTAACAAACAGTATAATTGCTAAATTATTTTATATTGATTTAGTTAGTTAGGAGAAATCGTTATATCGTATATTAAAGTGTATTTTATTCTTCTATGAGTTCTTTATATAATTATAAAAAAATATGATGTTGTAAACAAGTAAATTTTTATAAAAATCACTTTCCAGAAAGTGAAATAAAGTAATTCAAAAAATACTTTGAACCATACTTATTTTTGGGTTGTAATATAAAGAAATGGTAAGCTAAAGACGCTTGTCTTAATCGCCGAGGTTTGAATTTGATGCCAATATAAACTACAGCCTAATATACGAGTATTTTCATACTTTTAATAATATTATGTTAAAAAAAACACGTAATGTTAATCGCGTCTCTATAAAAAGTGGGTACTCAAAACATTTAAGCGCTCTCGAAAATGTGAATAATTATTCAGAGATTCGCCGGTGGCTAATTACAAAGAGTTGAATAGGGCTTTGACGAATGAACAGGGAGTGAAACAGAGAAAAAAAATAACAATTATTAACGACACAGTGGCCACGAGAGGCCCGGTGCGTACACATCTGCTCGGGTTCTATGGATTAAAGTGATAATTATTCTGATAATTATTGGATTTGCGAAAATAATAATAGGAGGTGGCAGCCATTGTGTTTTGTCATCTGTTCAGGGATTTCGCGGCCGGTTGAACAATTGAAGCGCGAATTTAGTTCCATATTTGCTTTGTTTTTTTCTTTGATCAAGGTAAATTGTTATCTGTGTAAGTTAAGATGTAAAACTTTTTGGATTTAAAAAAAGAAAACTAGTTCACATAGTAAATTTGTGATTGGGCGGCTTTTTTTTTTATTAGAGATGCGTGTTAGGGGTTGGTAGATAACCCCATGTCAAAAGAATCAAATATTGCCGAATTAAAACTATTTTTTATATTATTTATTTATTTGAATAATTAAATTGCCTGATCAAATATCACTTAATAACAAAACAAAACTATTTACTGTGTTTAAAAATATATGTACATACATATGATTACAGAACTATTAAACATATGATCAGACATCCAGCGACTTATCTTTTTTTTATAATCAGATAAGATAACATTAATAAACTATCTTTTTAAGATTAATAAAATTCTAATATACTGAAATAAGATATTTGACACCTCTTTAGATGTAATTAATACATACATTCATACATTCACGACTGTTTTCCCGAAGGGGTAGGCAGAGGCATATTATACGACCACACTTCGCAATGTTATGTTCGCTGAGCTGAGCCTTGTCCGTTGATTGGTATGTGCACCACTTGCAGGTGAGGTTGGCTTGGGCTCCTTAGGTCTTGGTAGGATCCCTATATATGGAATTAGTATTAATTATGATTATTCATATAATAAATAATATGTCGCTTTCAAATGCGTTTTAGTACTTCATATACAAATACAAATACAAATACAAAATAATTTATTTGCTCAAACATGTGTACTTAACAAAATATGGTATTACAATAAAGTCTTTCGACCAAGTCTCAACATATTTACCATTTTGTGGTATGCAAATGTCAGTTTTATGATTCCCCATTAAATGTCAGTATAATTATTTATGATCAAAAATTAATTATCTAAAACTACACAATAACAATAAAATTAAAATATATTACAAGAAAATGATGTCAACTAAATTAAATTACAAGAAAAAACGGGGTCAGTAAACACCTATTACAATTAATCATAAAGTGTATCGGTCAGAAAATCGCTTATGTGATAGTAACATTTGTCTAACAGTAATTTTTGAAGATTTTTCTTGAATAGATGTATTGTCAAATTTTTCAATGTTTTGGGAAGCTTATTATAAATAACTGGGGCCATACAAAAAACACTATTGCGCATAAGCGTTGTGTGGCTTGTTTGTAGACAGAGCTTACTGTCATCGCGCCTGTTACGTATTACAGTATCAGCTTTCCGCGGGAAAAGTTCGGGATTCGTCTTTACGAACACTGCGATCTCTAAAATATAAAGTGCTGGAAGAGTTATTATCCTGTGTCTAATGAAAAATGGCCTACAGCTGTCTGTTTGTTTAAGATTAAACATAGCTCGTATGCACCTTTTCTGGGCTTTAAATATTATTTCTTTGTCCGTAGAATTTCCCCAAAACATGATGCCATACCGAAGGACAGATGCCACTAGTCCTTGGTACGCCATTATCAAAGCCTTGATGTTAATTTTTTGTGCAATTTTATATAAGGCAAAAGAACTCGTACTAACTCGTTTACATAAATATTCTATGTGAGGTTTCCAATTTAGTTTTTTGTCTACAACCAAACCGAGAAACTTAGTCGAATCTACTTCTTTTAGAATGTGATTATTGTATTCTATTTTAATGTCAATGTTATTTCGAATTCGTTGGCCAAAGTGCATAATATTTGTCTTACTTAAATTTATTTTTAGGTTGTTTCTTTCTAACCACGTTATGATTGCTATCAAACATTGAGTTATGTCATTTTCATAATTTGATTCTTTTTTATTTTCAATGGACACTGTACTATCATCCGCAAAAAGAGTGATTGGATTCTGAATTGCCTTAGGTATGTCATTAATGTACAATATAAAGAGTAAAGGGCCCAATACACTTCCTTGTGGAACACCATAGATAGGCGAACGAATACTAGATTTATATATTTCTTCTTTTTTAGTTGATGTATTTATTCTAGATATTTCTGTATATTGCAATCTATCAGTTAGATACGAACGTATAAGATTTAATATATTTCCTCTAAAACCATATGATTCTAGTTTTCGTAGCAGTATTTTATGATCTACGTGATCGAATGCTTGCGTCATGTCACAGTAAATTGCACAGGTTTGTACTGTTCTATCTACACTAGTCATAATATTTTTTAGAAATTCATAAATTGCTATATTTGTGGATTTATTTGCTCTAAACCCTTTTTGCTCTTGACATAAAATATTTTTCTTTTCGACATAATTATACATTACGGTATAGATGTACTTTTCGAATATTTTCGACATAATAGGGATTAGTGAAATTGGTCTATAATTTTTAATTTGATGCTTGTCAGATTTTTTGTGCACTGGTTTTATCACCGATATTTTCAAAGCATCAGGAAATATTCCTGCATGTATACATAAATTTATAATGTGACTTAAATGCCCACAAATGCTCTCAGCCACGAATTTAACTACCTTAGTGATGACTTCATCATAACCAACACTACTGACCCTTTTAAGAGAATTTATAATTATAAAAATGTCACGGGGAATGCTAGGCGTCATAAAAAATGAATCTTTTCGATTATCTATATAACTGTTGGTATACACGCAAGAGTTTTTATCGGGTCCTAATCAATCCACAAAATAATTGTTAAAAACATTCGCCATTTCCTGTGGATCGTCAACTGTTTTATTATTTACGTTAATTTTGACAATTGGTTCTTTTGGCAAACAAGGTTTATTGTCATTTATTATATTCCATACTGTTTTTGATCTATTATGCGATAAATTAATTTTATAATTGTTTATTGCTTTCTGAGTGAGATTAATAATTTTCTTAAGCCGTCTTGAGTAGTTTTTAAAGATTAAATTGTTGACAGGGTTTGGTGTTTTTCTATACTGCCATAACAGGTGACGTTTCCTTTTACTACATTGTTTGATTCCTCGAGATATCCATGTTGGTTTCTTCGTGACATGTCTAATCTTATGCTTATATGGAAAACATAGCAAATAAAATAATTTGAAACTTTCCATAAAAGAATTATATGCTTTGTTAGGATCATCCGTCGATCATATAATAAATAATATGTCGCTTTCAAATGCGTTATAGTACTTCATATAATAAATAATATGTCGCTTTCAAATGCGTTTTAGTACTTCATATATCAAATAAATACAATCGACTACTTAATCTATGCGCTTGAAACAGTAACGCTTATGATACGCAACCCTCCAGTTAAGCATATGGCCCGCCACGCGCCTATTGGGGCTATTTTGTTTTGTTTCTTCAAAAAAAAGGAATAGAGTTAAAATGCCAGTATCGCTTTCAATGCTCTGTAATTACTGTGATTCGACTAATTGTCGAGTCGAGTGGCTCAATGGCTTTTGTTTTCGAGCGCAATCTCGCTTTGACCGTGTTTTCGCATGCCATATTGAAATTGAAGTGTTCATTCTTTTGTTGCCATTCGCTTTGCGTTTGATATAAAAACTTTTTCGAATGTTTTCAGACTTTATATTCGAACATCGCTGCGTTCACATTAAGAGCGTTCGAAATTCGTACAGTTAAAAAGTGGTTTTTTAGTTGAATATGGGAAAAGTTGATTTTTGTACGCGGCAAGCAGACCGTGGTTTTCATTTGCTAATGATTTTTTCATTGAGTGCAGAAGTTAAAAAATAATGACCATATACGTGTAATATGACGGAATTAGCATTTTTGTTTGGTTTTGTCGAACGACTAAAGTGCGTGGGGCATGTTTAATGACGTATACTTTGGTACACACTCCACTTCAGATCTCTGGTCGTTTTTCAATAGTTTGGCCGATAGGAGCACAAGTTAAAATGAGCAGTTTTTCCATAATTTGGCAGAAAATAATAAGGCCATTTTTTCGTGTGGCCTATTCATGTATGTTATATTAGAGTGCATTGAAACTCATTGAAAGATTTTTCTATGTTTGAAATTATGGATCACAAAAAAAAACGAATACAGTGTTTATATACTTAAGAGGTTTACCTTTACCTTCAACAAATAGGTAGCGGTTTTCGCTTACCATCGGGTGAGCTTCAATATCCAAGTTTCATAACATTTGAAGATTTATTAAACTTAAACGGACTGAATACTTAATGTTGTTTTTTTGATTATTGTCTTAAAAATATTTATTGAAATTAAAATACGACTTCAAAAATTTTTAAACAGTTGATATTATAAAAGTACAGAATGCACCTAAAAATGATTCATGGGGCTATTAGCCAATGTAACATGTGTAATTATATTTCGCAAATGGCAGTAGGGTTGATAATCGAGGCCTGCGTTCGATGTAAGGGGTTAAGTGTTTTAGCATTCATATCGTCGTTTAATTACACATTCATATGCAAATGAGTAGGCGAATGCCGCAAAGATTTGTACTGGCATCGACTATCGTATCGGTAACTTCACTAGGGAATATTCACGGCAATTTATTTATTACTCCAACCCAACCAAGGGCTATTTTTGCGTGTAAGAGTTAACTTGGTTAGTAATACTCGAGTTGTTTATTGTACAATCATTTTACCAGTAATTATGCTTTCATGCGTGCTTCTGTACATGTTGGCACTATAATTAGCTACGCTATGAATAGAACTTTTTTTGTTGGGGATTCAAAAAAATATTTATAGTGGCCTTAGATGTTGATACTTTTATGAAATACTTACCAAGTAGACCGCATTAAGTTTATACGTTTGTTTTGACAAGTTGACTGTCATTTGTTTTTTAGTTAGGTTAACGCGTCTATTACATAGATCTATGTATATTTGAATAGTGTGTAGACGATATATAATGAAAACGTATTCCAAACACTGGTGAAATAAAAAATAAATCATTTAGCGATATCGTGATTCAATCACTTAAGTAATTTTTTTGCTGTGTGTGATTGGGAAAACAAAAACTGCCTGCAACGAAACGCTTATGCTCAAAAGTAGCCGTCTGAAAAGACTGGGAAGTCTATTATCGTACAACTATTGGGTTAGACCTCCTCTTACAGACCAAGGTGAGACGGATTCAGGAACTGAATACGCTGACCCAGTGCGAATTGGCGTTCAGCGGCTATTATAACTTTATGGAAACAAACTTAATTAAACTATTTTAACATTAAACATATCTTTTAAATTACGTTAACATTAATTTAAAAAAATTACATTGTAAATGTAAATTTATTTTAACGGGGACTGCACAAAAAATAAACGCCTATAATTGTCCCATCGACCGTAACAAAACGAAACAAGAAAAAGACGTTCTGTTCAAACAAACAAAAACACGTTTAACATGTGAAATTTTATACGCCCTAATTTCCGCCAAGTAATTTTATACCCGCGTAATTGTTCCGAGTTCGATTACACATTATTAAAAAACAAATTTTATGCATCGACGACACTATAAACGTAGACGATTGACTTTTTGCTGTCGAGCCGAGGGCACACGCCTCAATGGTGTGCTTCGAGCAATAAAATAAATCTTGTTTTAAGAGGTATACCTGATCTTGACTCTAAACAAGCCTCGAGCCTTCGTTACGGCCTTAATTAAAAAACAAAATCAATTTTATTAATTGGAAGTGTTAAAAACGGGCGGAAGAGGCGTTCGGATCTCGTATCTCGATCGTATCTCTTCTTTAATCCGACAGGGAATGTGTTATTTTTACTCTCGGCACTGGATTTCGAATAAATTTTATCGTTCGGGACTAATTTGGTTACAAATTTATTTGGTTGTTGGATCGTTAACAAGAGGTGTACATCCACATGGTTATCTGGACTGCACTCTTTAGTACCTTGGCATGGCCGTTATAACAATATATCGACACTCGTCCCTTGATAAAATGAAGACGACTCTTCACTTAGGATTAAATTATATTGTTTTTTTAACAGCTCCGAGCATATGTTGCAACAAATAAAAAGTTTTTACAGTCACGAGTACCTTTGGACTTTGGAAATATCGAAAATCGCTATTCGATTGTTTACATTTAAAAAGGTTTAATAACTGTGTCAACCTGCGCGAATTTACTGCTGCCAATAATGGGAGCGTTTTGAACATATAAATAAATTAAGGATTTTATTTTTAAAAAATGTCAATAAGTACGTAAGTTTTGAACTTTCGAAATAATAAAAATTATTAAGCTCGATCTACCTACGTGAAACTTTTAAATATCATTATGCCTAAATTAAAGGAAACTACGTTTTCTGTCATTTTTATGTCCTCTGTACAGTAACAGATTTATGTGTCTATAAAATGTTTTAGACATATAAGTTAATCTTAGTGAGTAATGACTTAATAAGATAGTTATTATGATTGTGCCTTGTCCGTGAAACTAAAACATAACCCAAAAAATACTCATGTTAAAATTTTCATACATTTTAAAGCCAATTACACAATATCTAACTTCACTCTTTTTGTCTCTATTTGTTGTCTTAATGTTGAAACCAATACAATGTAGCCAGTGTTAATAGACTGTAATGTTAGCAGCTCATAAGTATGCAACGCCGCCGCATACTTCTTAGGCTAATAATGTCGGCAGAATTCCTAAGGAGCTGTTAAAATTAATAGCCTTGTTGGCATAAAGTCTATGACATTGCAGTACTTACGCACTCAGTGACAAATGTGGCGTGAGTACGGCACTTTAGACATATTATTATATTTGAAATTTAAGGAAACCTTTGGTATATCCTTACAAACTTTACTACAATTGAACCAAATACGTGTCGAAAATAGATGTTTGAAAGCAAAATATAGGCCTTTAAATAAGAGTACATAAAAATAGCGTTCTATTTAATTCATAAAAAAATTCGGTCCTTATAACAAAAATCAAGTTTGATATATTAGGTCGGGGAAAAAGTCTTTTCGCATAACGTAGGTATAAACTTATTATAAAATTTTTTTGACTGTACTATTTGTGTCTGGCTGGTTTTGGTAACATTAAAAAGGTTCCATTATAAAGAAAAGAAAAAAATAAAAAAAAGTTGTTTCCCGCTATTTTTCATTTGTTTTTCTCTCCGTAAAAATGAGTGAATCTAATGAAGAAATTCGATACATTTTAAAATTTTATTATAAAAAAGGCAAAAATGCAACTCAAGCAGTGAAAAAAATTTGTGATGTTTATGGACCTGATGCAGTGTCAGTAAGAGTAGCACAAATTTGGTTCAAACGTTTTCAGTCCGGAAATTTTGATGTTAAAGATGCACCTCGCTCTGGTCGCCCTGTTACGAATAAAATGGACGCCATTTTTGAAAGAGTGGAGCAAGATCGGCATATTAGTAGTTACTATGTAGCTGAAGAACTGGGAATTGACCACAAAACAGTTTTGACCCATTTGAAGAAAGCTGGTTATACAAAAAAGCTCGATATTTGGGTGCCACACGAGCTCACTCAAAGAAACTTAATGAACCGTGTACTCATTTGCGATTCATTATTGAGACGTAATGAAACCGAGCCGTTTTTGAAGAGATTGATAACTGGCGATGAAAAGTGGATCACGTACGACAAGAACGTGCGAAAAAGTTCGTGGTCGAAAGTTGGCCAGGCTTCACAGACTGTGGCCAAACCTGGCCTAACACGAAATAAGGTGATGCTGTGTGTATGGTGGGATTGGAAGGGCATTGTTTATTATGAGCTTTTACCGCCCGGCAAAACCATCGATTCTGATCTTTACTGCCAGCAACTGATGAGATTAAAGGAAGCAGTCGAGAGAAAACGGCCGGAATTGATCAACAGGAAGGGTGTGGTCTTTCATCACGATAACGCTAGACCACACACATCTTTAGCCACTCAGCAAAAATTAAGAGAGTTCGACTGGGAGGTCCTAGTGCATCCACCATATAGCCCTGACCTTGCGCCTTCAGATTTTCACCTGTTTCGGTCTCTGCAGAATTCTTTAGGTTCTGTAAGGTTGACCTCAAGAGAGGACTGCCAAAACTATTTGTCCCGTTTTTTTGATCAGAAGTCCCAAAGTTTCTACAGTAATGGGATAATGTCTCTGCCCACAAAATGGCAGAAAGTTATTCAACAAAACGGTACATATATATTGTAAATAAATGTAAATAAACTTTGAAAAAAATGTCTTGACTTTTCATACAAAAATACGAAAAGACTTTTTCCCCAACCTATTATATGTATGTAGTGGATAATATCCTAAACAAAAAAAAAACGGTTTTCAGTTGCAGATAGCTGAGGCTACCCTTTGGTAGGTGACGGATAGACACAAAAGCCCTAATGTTTTAACTATGGTAAGCGCTACCATTCCTGATTAGCATTTTTAGGTTGTATAAGCGAAGCCACAAACAGTGCATATTATTGTGTAGATAATATGTAATATTTCTACACGGAATTATACATATATTTTTCAGCCTATACAAATTGTAGACAAACTTTATGACTGAGTAAATGGGATAATGGTCTTTATCCTTAAGATAGAAGACGCTTATGCATGGACAATAACTTTTTTCTTATATATTTAGTCTTAAGCTGCATTGCATTTCATTAGTAAAATCTGCTCTCTTTCCTAAATATAAATTTTGTTATGTACTTACTAAATAAATATAACATACATTAGTATTTTAAGGATCCTAATTCATCTCGTGGCCCAATCAATCTTCAATATTTTATTTGCGGTGTATTTCCATGTATTTCTGTCTTGGTTTTAAATAAACAATACTGAGATCCATCGCGAGTCTTCGGAAGCGTTGGTCCTGAATCCTTCGGTGTTAATCTAGATATGATTGGGTGCATTCGATCAGAACTGAAGGTGTCTACGGGCGGCCTAAGTCGCTCCCGCGCAGTATATCACGGCACTCTTCGAACTGCTCTCTCAATGTGACAAAGGTTTGCTTAGACTTTGACTTATATACAAGGTTTGTAAGAGAAGGACTGTTCTTAATAGTGGGACATTTATGGACTGAAGTAATGAATTGGACTTTAAACTTATTTCATAACTGAAAGTCAGCTGACTTACCAAACATTTTGTTGTCATTTGTATTTTTATGTCTTATTCTCAGCATATTTTTCATAAAAAATACTAGTGTCTTTTTAGGCGTTGGTCTTCAAACCTTAGGTGTTAATCTAGATATGATTGGGTGCATACGATCAGAACTTAAGGTGTCTACTGGCGGCCCACGTCGCTCCCGCGCAGTATATCACTGCGCGCGCGCCGACACTGTTTCGCACTTCGCATCGACATGGGCCGGATTTAGTGGAAATTTAACACAATATTACAAACTCATACATTCTTACACGTCATTGTTTAGTACTTTATGAAATATATTATACTATCATTTTATCACGAAAGTTAGATGAGGTTACTGGAAATATTTCTAAAGGAAATACCCTCTATATTTTGCAGCTTAATAATTGACATAGCTTTCCCAATACATAATATTGCACTCCAAACGAATACCTATTCCGCTTTTAATTTAGTCTGTAGAAAGAACCTCGCACATCATGGGCCATATCAGTTGTCAAAAATAAAGTAAACATAATTAAAAAATAAAATACATATTTGTAAATCTGCATCCAGATATTTTTCGACATCAGATTATTAGGTGTAATACTTTTACCACAGAATCTCGATCCGTCCCCGTATGGATGTGGCACGAGGCGCAAGAGTTACAATCCGCGAGAGCGCCATGTTCGCCGCCGGCCCACACTCCGCTACAGCGTGATCTGTTTATTCCAACACCAGCACTACAGCTGTCTGGAAGCGGTACCGTTCACTTACGGCGCTCTTTCGACACTCAGTGTATTGTCTGGATCTTGTTGTTAGGAGTAAAACTGCCTAACTTGTTACTTAGAGATGTCGTGAGGGACATTGGAGCGTTAAACGTCTATGTCAGCCTTATCTAAGTCCCAATTTTGCTATGTCCTAGCAAAGGCCTCGCAAGTGAATTTCTGTTGAATGTTGGTAATTTTCACCAGTTCTTCAAGCCCAACTTGCTGGCACGGTAACAACTGCTTGTTACCGTGCGTACTCCACGGTATGTAACGACATAATTTTTGTTAGACTGCGTCGACTGCTTACCATCAGGCAGGTAGTAGTTATTATGACGTGTCACATAAAAAAAAAGTGAAATTCAAACAAGTCACTTCCAGTCAATTGACACCGGCTTTAGGAATATCTACGTATTGTTTTATATAATGAAGCATCTACTATTGTTTCCTCTACAATAGTTTCGACGGCACTTTTGAAATTGAAACCTGTCAAGTGTGTGTCGTCCTGCCAATATAGTATCTAACTTAACGTAACGACTACCACATTAATGTGGTTTTTAAAGTTTTAACGTGCCGTCCGAAGCACAGAAACGCTCGATATAAAATGCCACACAAACGATCGGTCAGAATATTTCGGTGGTCCGACCACCTTTTATTCAGCTACGTCGACACTTCATTCAATCTTATATCAATCATTGTTTTATGAATTAAATAATTTAAAAATAAAACTCAAACAGGTCACTTCCAGTTAATTGACACCGGCTCTAAGAAATATCTACGTATTGTTTTATATGATGAGGCGTCTACTATTGTTTCCTCTACAATAGTTTTCGACGGCTCTTGTCATCCGACCGGTCCGGGTGGCATGGAAACCTGTCAAGCTGGAGTGTATTCATCTGTGAACTACCTTTCATTTGTTTTTAGACTGGATATTGTGATTAAACAATCGGTATGTTCGTGGCTGCGATTTGGCGCGGAGATAGGTTGCCGTTCTGACGCGCTAAAGGTCATGGGTTCGATTCCTATATAGGACAGATATTTGTGTCTACGTATTAGTCTGCATAAATTACCTAAACAAGTATTGTAATTATATACCTGTTGTTATAAGTAGTAACCATGGTCTATCTGTACGGTGTATGGTGAAAACTTTTTTGTACAAAACAAATGTGAAATAAAAGCATTTACGATACTTAGTCAGCTTAATATATTATAGCTTTAAGTAAAGACACTATTAATAATTTAATTATTGTAACTTGAGATTAAGATTATATAAATAATCATATTTACAAACATATATGATGGGAAATTAATAATAGTGAAATTTTAAAGCTATGTTCATCATTGGGCATTGTTTGGTTTTAATGAAGACTTATTTTTGCACTTCGCTCCTGAGATCGTGAGTTCCATTCCTGTATAGGATAAATTTGTATCAGGGACATATATAATAATAATTCTCTTACATCCACACTAGTTATTTAGTTCTAAGATAAGTTTCATTAGGAACTTGGGTAAATGATACTAATAACGGATAAACATTCGAAAATAGTTTTTATTTGGATATATATACTTAATATACATAGAAAAACACCCCGACTGGGACAAATTTTCATGTTCATGCACACAAAGATTTGTCCTGTTTGGGAATCGAACCCACGACCTTAGGAGCGGAATGCAGGTATACGCCATATCGGATGTTAATAAAAAAAGGGTTTTTAATGCTGACTAACTGACATTTATGAACATATATGTGTTTTTAAAGCATATAATTATATACAAAACTCTACCATGTTACTTGTATAAGAATCTAACCAACAGTACTACCAATTCTAAAATATAAAAAGAAATTGGTTTCATTTCACTATTTAAGACATGTCTTAACTAGGACATGTCCTACACCGATCACTAGAAATGTTTATTTGTCAATACAATTCAAATTACCATTTTATGACATGTTCTTATTTCCATAATATCATGTCATTGTCACTTTGTCAGATTATTTTTGGTTCATGAATACACACCTGTTTCTAGGGCGGTTAGGTGTGTATACAAATATTAGATGTAAGTGTATCTATAATAAATATTTATTTGCTAGACTTTGTTTATTTAGATTCTGGCTTTTGGCTGCAAGACCTAGGGGCTTAAAACAAAACAAGATCTGAAGTTAAACCAGGTTTTCAACAATAGCTGTCACTTTTATTTGATAAAATAAAGACAGTGACAGCACTAGTTTTATACCTGGTTCAGCTTTAGATATTGTTTTATTTAATAATTTATGTACATCAAATTTTATTTACACAAATGATTAAAAATTAAGGTACAATGATGCTGCTTACTTGCAAAAGAATTTCTTCCGGCTGACAAGACGGTTATTTATATAGGTAAGACATATATTTATTCAATCACATTATACGCACATATCGATGGCTGCAAAGTAGAAACGGACATCTACATTTTTCACATTTTTCTTTTTTTGTAAAAATAAGCTTATACCAACCCTCTTTACAATTCTGAATAAAAATAATTTCATTTTTCAAAGTATTTTAAGAAATTTGATACGTAAAAAAAGATATCTGCGCTTAAATTTTCAAAACCACCGCAGTAGATACGGACATTTGCATTTAACCGCCTTTACGCCGGAACATCCGCAGATTATAGAAACGTAAAAAATTACATCTGTCATTTGTCTCCGTTATCATGTACACGGATTAGTTATAAAATTCATTAAATTTGTATTGGTTTTACGATTTAACCTTTTAGTATCCTTACGTGACTTGTTATTTCAACCAGGAGTGTCAAACGAAACAAGCTACTAATAGATATGGCCAAAAAAGGCGTACAGATAGATATATCTGAGATTTCAAATTTGATAAGTTATTATAAAACCCATTTTAATAAATATTTTTTAATACCAAAAAAGGAATAATGTGATCAATGTATATCATATAAAAATAACCCACTTAAATACTCAGAAGATCAAAACTACGCATATTGTAAATAAGATAATTAAAAACACAAAACAAATAAAAATCTCAGACCAGCTCGAAAGTTGTAGCCGTAACATTTGATTTTCAAAAAATTCTTAATTGTTAAAGTTAGCTCATTTTATTATAAAGAAAATTATCTATTTATAATTTCATTGTTTTTGATATGGGTCTTAATAAAGCTATTTGCTACATGGGGGATGAAACAACTGCCAGAAGAGGATCCAATGAAGTGGTCAGCTGCCTTTTTAAATTTATAAATAGAAAAGTGCAACAAGGAATAGAAGACGTACTGTTGTGGTCTGGTAATTATGGCGGGCAGAATCGGAACCGCATTATTTTTGCTATGTATGTGCATGTTTCCAAAACTATTGGTTTTAACATTTGTTATAGATTTTTAGACAAAGAGCATGCCCAGTAAGAGGGCGATAGTGTCCACGCACTGATAGAACAATCATCGAAAAACAAAATGATTTTCTCACTGCAATAGTAACATACCTGTGTGAGCTGAAGCAAATCAAATGGAGAACCCTATTAAGTCGTAGAAATAAATCAGAATGATATTTTAGATTTTAAGGCTACTCTTAATCGGCACAAATGGATTAAAAATGAAGATGAAGACAAAGTAAAATGGAATAAAGTTCGCGAAATAATGGTAGACTCAAAAAATCCTGACAAAATATTTTATAAGTACGATTTGAACGAGAAATCAGCAATAAGTATTGATAGTTACAAAAGGGAAAGCAGAAGATCGGCTAATTTTACACAAGGAACTTGCGAAACTATATGGCGGGACATTGCCTATTGCTATGGCTAAATACAAGGATTTAATGTCTTTGTGTCAACAAAATTTAATCCCACCAAGTTACCATGAATTCAATAATGTTTTGATCTCTTTTTAATCTTTTTATATTAATAAAAATAGTTATTTGAAGAAATGTTGATTATTATGACAAATAATTATTATGAATAAATTTAAAAAAAAACAGTGCGAAGAACTTTTATTTAAAAAATATCTTTTGGAAACCAAAAGGTTTTGCATTAATAGACGTAGACAAAGCTATGTGAAAAAGAGTAAGCTTTGTCAATGAAGACATCTAGAATATTTCAGTTTATAATAGTTGAAATCTATTTGAAGGCAGTTAAGTTTATTTAAAATACCCTTAAAATGTACTACTTGAGATTTTTTTCATTTTATATCACATATTTTAATTAAAATAAGCGATCTCTTGATTCCGACGTAGATGCGGACTTCCGGTAGTAGTCTTTTTATACGTCGATGTTTTTACGAAGTATAAACGTTCATCTACATTATTTTAAAGAAAAAAAGATATAGCGACGAAACTTGTTAAAAAATAAATAAATCTGATTATTTTAATCCGTTATGGAAAGTTTCATGTAAATTCATACATAACTCTCAAAATGGCAACAATTTTTTACTAAATGTGCTCTCCTGTAAAGTAAGTGTTTTGTAGATGTCCGTTTCTACTTTGCTGCCATCGATATGTGGGGTTTATACCCTGGTGGCACACCTATGACTTTTCTTTATTATGTGTTATGATTACAATCGCTTGCTCTGTGCCTCGGAAAGCACGTTAAGCCGTTGGTCCCGGCTGTTATGAACATTTATAGCAGTCGTTATTTGGGAAGTCAGTGCCTTCTAATATTCTGAGAACTGGTTTAACCATATGATGATGTTTCCATTTGGGTTGTGGAGGTCAGATAGAAGTCGCTACATGAATTAACTGAAGTCCAGCCAAAACTCAATCATATCATATCGAATCACATCTTATACGTCCGCCCACATTTCGCCAATTATCAGGTAGTACTATTACAACGTAATAGGTCATATAGCTGCCACGTAATAGTTGGCGAGCCTATTGCCGCTTACCGGAATCTTTTATGATCGCAAGAGCCTCTTCCGTTGATCAGCAGGTACAACACTTGCAGGTAAGGTTGGCTTGGGCTCCTATTAAGCGGTAGGATCCTTATAATTCTTGGTAGGATCCCTATACATCTGAGATTTTGATATTGCTTATTTCGTACCATCGCATAAACCTCTCTTTAAACTCTGACTAAATGTTGCATTTGTTTTACTGTTTTACATTTAAAATGTGTTTTGTAATTCATTCATTCAAGTGTCTACCATCCACACCTTGACAGAGACACACTTTACATAAAGCTGTCTATTCATTAATTAAAATAAGAAAGTTTTAATTTTATAATAAATTGTCCGGTCTCATGCAGAATTACAACAGTTAAAGCTTAAAAAGTAGTTATTTAGAGTCTCATTATTTCTTAGTAAAGGTCACTTTAGACTTCGGGTCTATGACCTCATTATACCAGCCTTATAAAGTCCCCTGCTGACCATTAGCCTCCCCAATAGGTTACATTCTATTGGGGGTACCCATAATCACCAAGCTGGGCAAGCGGCTTTGTGACAGCAGTTAAAGCCATGACGCAAGATGACGCTGCTGCCCATCAACCGGTAGGATTTCTCTACGTTGACTTCTACGACTTCACGTGATATGAGACATACGACCTACTATATGGTTATTATTGTGCCCTTATTTATCTAGCTCAGCCTCTTATACTTTTATGGAATATCCTCTCTTCTATGGAAGAACTACTTTATTGGTTATAGTACCGCCCAAAATGTCTTTCATTGTTGTCAAAAAATTTATAGTATTTCCATTTCGATCGTAAAAAATTGACGAATCTAAATGATGTTGATCCTAAAGAGTATCTTAAAGGTATGTTTTATTTTTGTTAGGGTTTCTAAGAGAGTTTCTTACTAACATCTCGCATGCTACTCCCCAACCTATTGAAGTTCCATTTCAATTTGGTTAAAAAATGTATCAGAAAAAATCTAGCTTGAATAAATGAGTTTTGAAAAGGTACTTTATATAAGACAAAAGGTTGTCAGAATTTACCGTTTTGTTAAGTTAAAATTAACATACAAATGATTAATTCCTGCACCTGTTTCAATATGAAGATATAAATCACAGCATACAGAGGTGTTTTTGAGACGTAAAAATTAACAGGCGTGTTAAATCAACGTTCAATCAGTATGACTAGTATGTACAACAAACTAAGAACAGCGAGCGCATACATCTCATGAAATATCGAAATTTCGAATAATAATTATGTAGTTTTTTTTTTTTGAGTTTTTTATACATGTCAGTGCTTTAAGTTAATAAAGTCTTAAAATATAATATCATCATTTCAGCGGTATATAAGCGCAAAGTAAGCAGAACTTTTACTAATAGTGCCATGACTAGATACTGGATAACTTTTCATGGTAATTTTTATCCTGTTCATACGTATAAGTACTTAAATATACAACGCGACCCACCGCCCAATATAATACCGAGATAAGTTAGATATACTAGCGCAATTAGTCACGAGGGAAGGCAGATAAAATGCAGCGCTATTATAGACGATATTCGTATCAAAGCTAACTTGAATAAATTATAATTTATAGTTTAAAATAAATTATCAAAAAAATAAATTACAGTTAATATAAACTTAAATTAAATAACAACTTTGTGACATCTATGTCGCATTTATGATCGGTAAGTGGATATAGGTACGTAAAATATTTTATTCATTTTAATCCTAATCTCTCCTATGTATCTTAAGTATGTATTTACAAAAAAAAAGTATTTATGTATGTTTATCCGTTATTCAGTATCCATAACACAAGTTCTTAGTGATACTTATCTTGGAACTAAATAATTTGTGTGATTGTTAGAGAATATTTATTTATTTATTATTTTATCTACAATTAAACTGTTCAGTGCAATGAGTGATTATGCAATACAATAACAAACATAGTGAATATTTATATTAGGGGAGACCTGGAGATTTGTAACACAGGTCCTGTACCTAGTACAGACTCCAGCTCTTACTAAGGGACGACTTATGCCATTGTAATTGTAATAGTTCATAAGATACCTTTTTGAGAGAAAAAAAATCTTATTATTATTATGTTATTAAACTGGCATCAACTTATCACCATTCAGATGTTTCCGACTTACATGATCTTATTTTTAGGCATATCAATAATGATAATATGATGATTTCATAATATATTTATAATTTAGTGACTACTCTGTTTCATATCAGTTGGGACACCGACACTCCAGCGCGGGCGCAGTGACGTCACACCTCATCTACGGCCGCTTGACCCCGGGTCTACCTCACACGAAGATCAACTTTTTATTGCCAAGTGGGATTCGTCGAGTGAACACTTCACGACTTTGTTTAATTAAGACGCTGTGTAATTATTGTTTGAGTATTTAGATTTCTTTAGTTGAAAGTAAGTATGAGGTATCTATAGTTATTTCACAATGAACCTACGCAAATCAAAAAAATAACTAGTCATAATAAATTTTAACTGGGATGTATAAGGATCCTACCAAGACCTAAGAACCAAGCCAACCTCACTTGCAAATCTGCAACCAATATCTTTTATGTTGAAATCCATAGCGAGAAATCGATTGAAATAAAATAAAATACCTAACGAGTCCAACAGGCCTAAGGGACAGGCGAAAACGATCAAAGAATACTTCTAATGTTCTTTCATTTCTGGAAGTTATTGTTTTTGTTTTTTTTTCACAAGCTCGCGTTATTATTACTAAGTTGCTAGGTATATGATTAATTGTAAATAGTGGTAGACATCTTATACGGCGCTGTCTAGTTAAAAAGTTATTATAAGTATTACCTAAAACATTATATAGTACTCTGAAATCCGTAATTTTTTTAGACTACAATTTAATTAAATAATTTTGCTCATGAAGAGAATCAACTATCAAATACAGGAATCGAACCCATGAATTTTAGAATATATCTTTTATCAAAGAACAGACTGTATGGGAATGTACTACCATATTATTAAAGCTTACAAAATTACTCTGACTCATATTGTCCTACCAATGTCTGGTTAGAGGCCCATTGTTTCCCAAACTATCTATATCAAAATATTTCCCCTTTTGAACTCAGATAGACTTTAATTAACCATCGCCATATCATGTCCGATGTCAGAGCCGGACAGTTTCGTCCGGTGCATTAAGCAAACACGCTAAAAACATTCAGAGATTATAATGAGATATAATCATGATGGAAATCCGTGTATATTTGGAGTCTCGAGTACGTTTTGACCTCCGGGTCGGCTCTCGCCTGCACATAATTACCGGTGAAATAACCTGATTGTGATTACACGCACACTAGCGCGTTCTGTAGTTGTGTTAGTGTTCCAACTGCGGAGGTTCTCAAACGTTTGTTAACACTTTTTATAAATAACGAGTAGTAGTATAGAGTAGATAATGCTTTAAACATTTTTTTATTTTTTTGTGTTCTTTAATCAATTATTGTTGCGTTATTAATTGTAAAATAATTTTGCACATTTATAAATAAAAGTAACACCATCCAACAGAAGTAGAATGATATATACCCAAAAGTGCTAAAATGGAGTTCAGATGACAGCAAACTTAAAAATATGGATGGATGGATGGATGGATACATAAATTATTACTTCAATATAAAGGATATGAATGTAAAAAATTACTTGATTAGCGTGAAAACTCCCTGAGTTATGACACTTCTAAAATTTAATTTTTTGACTGTTTGACTGTTTTGTATGAATCTGGTAAAAACATTTTTCGACAGCTATATGAAATGTTGCATTCATGAAATTAGTTTCTTTACGAAATGTACTAGTTGTAGTACGTTGAAATATACTAGTTCACTTAACTTTACAGGCTGATTGCGGTCACATTTAGCAACTTTTTTCTTATGATGAAGTCACTACTTCACAAACATTAACGACTTTATATTGTACACAAGTAAATAATTGTAATTGTAAAAGTGATCACATACCCAGTTTAAAAGCATTGTGTATTTAAAACACTCATAATTTCTAAAATATTATTACCATTATAATATTTTTATACATTCGTAGTCCTGAATATAAAACAGATTGAGAGCCACAGGCGCTCATTCGTAGCTAGTAAGACACCCTGACATCTCTTGAACCACCATTTTGTCTAACCGACTGTTAAATGGCCGCCTCGACCCGTCGATACATCAATCAAACAAACAAACACATATCATTTGAGACTGGTAACTTTTTTCTTTAAATGAGAGTCTGGTATGTTCTCATTGGGCATTTCAGTTTTGAAAAACAATGGAAAAATTATTTTACGTGTTAAACGCCATCGGTCCCAGACAGAACAGAAAATCTATAGTCATTTGTCATTCAAAGACTTAACAGGATAACAAAATATATAAATGGATTACAAAATAAAAAAGATTTATTTATTTTTTATTTATTTATTTATTTGTATTAGTTACACGGGTCTGGCCCAATTACCATAACTAACTCAGTGAGTAATTTTACATGCATATATAGTTAGAAATATAATTAAAGAGGACATAATATTCACAAAAAGATGTAAATAAAACATCAATTTATTACATATTATACAGACAATCGTATTTCTGCTTTTGTAAAGTTCATACACTTACGTGAAAGACTAAAAAGATAAAATAAAAAAGTTCTTGATGTCGTACAGAACGCAGCAAAACTCACCTAAACTAAGCAAAGTTTGTACCGTCCGTTATTGAACAACTTATGAAGAGCTTAAAATATATTTTCTAAAAAAAAAACTTTTGTTAAACAAAACACGCAATTCAGAACCAAAATTCGCCTTCATGCATATTAATAATTTTCTTATGTGGGAACCAAAGACGTCACCAGAAGGCCGGTGTGCAGATATATCAGCTTTTGCGTCATATGGGTATGTAACCCACACCTTATAGATGATAATAAATGAACTAATTTTATTATTCTTGATATCGGTGTACAATTCTCATGTACTCAGTAATTTTACAATTTGGAAATATTGTACAGAACGCGGCAGTATTGTCACGTACACATTATTTAATAGTAATAGTTCTACTGCAGTATTCCTTATGCCCCATCTGTTATAAGGATAGATATCAACTATTAATATATTTTATCACAAGTCCCAAACTCGCTCATTGCCAGACGGTAAAATCCCTATTCTTCATTCTTCAATTAGACCTTTTGTAACATGGGCAACAAAATGGACACAACTCCGAAATAAAATTAAACGCGTCGTTTAGCGTATATTTCGAATCTATTGTTGTTTTGACTATTGTAGTGCTGTTAAGTGAATCTTTGTACACCTTCTTTAATGTGAGAAAGAATGTCACTACAATCGGACACGTACATTTTATATAACAACAAGAGGGAAGGGAGGAAAGGAAATCATATGAGTACTAGTTTTACAGATCTTGTGTTATTGTTAAGGTGTTAAACATGTCAGACTTGATATGTTCAACAGCTTTCGTTAGCCCTAAGATGTCCACTGCTTGACATAAGCCTCCTCTCAGCATCATCAGCACTAGGATTTCCATTGTTAAGCCATAGACTTTTTTCATAAACTTTCAATGTGACAGTTTGAAGGCGGTTGGTTTGAAATCTCACTTCACGTTTCCTTTGGAATGATTTTAATTTCATAATGTCTCAATGACTGTCTGTTCTTTGTGAATGTACCCTCTCTACTGATACTTTAGCTTAACGTAATCATTATTTACTTTGGGCTATTTTACTTATACGGGGGACAGGAGGTTGTTGCTCCCTGTTTGCCTACGACTGGCTGACAACTGAAAAATAGACAAAATAAATTTGACTTACTAGCAATATTATTTCAAGTTACAATATAACGCACACGACCTGATAATATGAGATAAATATTGTAATAGTAATATACAAATGTATGTTTATATGTTTCTGTAGAAACAATTAATATTTATAAGAATATAAATAATTAGATATTTTAAAAAAACTAAAAAAGTATCTGCAATCCTGATTTAATGAAATTAATCATATTATTTCGAATTGATATATTAATTACCAATTCATATGGATAATGCATAATTAAATAAATTTGATTATAAGTCAAAGTTATTTTATTGTTGTTGAACACAGACAACAATCTGGACAAGTGAGTATAAAATTCAAGCAATTACTTTAATAATAGTTATAAAATTAAGTTTCTTATATCAAATGTTTCACTATTAAGCACGGGGTCACGCTCACGTACTTAGTTCAAGAACAGGTTGTCTGTCACCACGAAGGCCATTTTTTTTGGATGAAAAATCATGAAATTACTGTATCCCGCTGTAGAAGCAGAAGGGTGGGTCATACTTTTACTGACTAAGAACCATCGATGTTCCTTCTTGAGCCTGCTATGTCCCGGGGCCGCAGTAGCCCTTTTGGACATTCCCACAAAACACTAACACCTAGTGCGGAATGGCGCAGGCACCTTTTTTCTAATGCATTATTAATAAAAGTACAGGATACATATGTTGTTTTTGTGATGTCAGAAATGCGTCGGTTCATGAACAAACTCATGGGCAGTGTACGAACAAAAAGTATACATTGCAGATTAATTTACCATTCATGGTCTCTACGAAGCTCTCGACTTAGCAGCAGATTGAAAGAGATGGCGGGGATTGATTATTTTTACGAAGCAGTAACTATTTTTACGAAGTGGTCGCGACCCTGTCGACCTACATCAATTCCAGAAATACTACCTAGCCTAGCTTAGAATAGTACCCTATACTAGTCAGTCGTAAGAGTCGAGGAAGAGAAATATTACCGGATGATGGGCAGTAGCGTCATCCTGTGCAATTACCAACTAACCTGCCCAGCGTGGTGATTATGGGCAAATTACCGATCAATCACCTAGTTTTAAAAAAACTGAAATGTGTATTTAGGAACGTAACCCTTGAGTTGTAGAAGATATCTAAAAGTTCGTTCGAATTACAAGTCATGCGGATTAAGATGGCAGTCGTTATTGATACTGGACTGGTGGAGTCAGATGTCGATCAATTTAATTGATCATTCAACGTGCTAAACGGGAATTATTAAAACTCAGACACTTAATCAATTTGCCAAGATCAGAGGCTACATTTAATCGTATTAAAGATCACACGACGAACAGATAAGGTAAATCAAAGCACATAACATTTATAATTATGTCATTGTCATAAACTTTTTTTTATCAGTTTTATTTTTTGTAAAATTCAAAAAATATTATTGCACTTAATCCTAACACACGCCTTAACTGAGTACAGCATGTCCAAAAGGTTAGCCTTAGAACAAGCTATATCAGTCTATATGGCTATTAATTATAGACAGTTTTTAATACAATAAGATACCCTCCATAGAGTATAGTTTAACTATCGCTTGCCTACAATGGGCTTCGACTCTTCTACAAATATTAACTACAAACAAAACATAATAACTCTTCGAATGATAGAGTCAAGGCGACTTTATCGTTTAGTCTAATTTCAATTAGACAACTCTGAATAAGGAAAAGTTATAGGAACAAAGTAGTGTGCAACAATTAATAAATGCAGACTTCAATATTGACTTCAATACTAACAACTACAAAAAATTGAAATTTTAAGAGCATCCGAGTCCAAATTGAAAAATGCAAATTTCCTTGAAAACATACATACTATCACACCTGTTTCCCTGAAGGGGTAGGCAGAGGCATATTAAACGTCCATACCTCGCCTATTATATTGTTGGTCCCACGTATCAGGTGGCGAGCCTATTGCCGCTAACTGGGAGGTTCTAAGCTTGCCAAAGCCTCGTCCGTTGATCAGCAGGTGCACCACTTGCAGGTTAGGTTGGCTTGGGCTCCGAAGATCTTAGTGGGATCCCTATACACCTCCTAATAACTTGATATCCCATCAATATACCCTTTAAACCAGTTTTCTCAAATCTAGATATAAATTTTTTATAAATGCTTATTGGTTAACATGTTTCTTCATTTAAAGTAGATGAATCGATTTGAATAGATATAAAACGGCTTAAGACAAGTTCTTAATAACAAATAATGGATAAACATGCATAAGTACAATTTTTTTTGTACATATTAGTACTTAATATACATGGGAAAACACCCAGACTAGAACAAGTATTCATGTTCATGCACACAAAGATTTGTCCTAAGTATATGGGAATCGAACCACCGACCTCTGGACTGAAGTGCAAGTATTCTTTCCTCCAAGCCATATCGGTCGTCTGTAAAATTCAAAATCTATAAAAACAACATTATAACAGTAATATTATGCCTCTGCCAAATCTTTCGGGGAAACAGAAGTCATTATATGGGTGTATAGGCATCCAACATCTTAGGATGACCCAAGCCAACCTCACCTGCCGATCAACGGACGAGGCTCTGGCAATCATAAAAGTTCGTGGTAAACGGCAATAGGCTCGCAACCTATTACGTGGAATCAACAATAAAATGTCATATACCTCTGCCTAACCTTTTAGGGAAACAGCCGTGATTGTATGTATGGATATTGTAACAATAATTAGAATGAAATAACTTAAAAATCAATTATCTAGAAAGTGTGGAATAACATTTATTAAATAAATAAAAAAATAATAATAAATATTCTCCTACAATCACACCAATTATTTAGTTCCAAGATAAGTATCATTAAGAACTTGTATTATGGATACTAAAGAACGGATAAACATACTTAAATTCATTTTTTTTTAAATACATACTTAATATACATAGGAAAACACCCAGACCAGAACAAATATTCATATTCATTCACACAAAGATTTGTCCTGTGTGGGAATCGAACCCACGACCTTTGGAGTGAAGTGCAGGTATTCTGACCTCCACGCCATATCGGTCGTCAAGTTATATAAAATTATATAATATTAAAGTTATTATACAGTTTGTTACACAAAAAACTTATGATGGAAAAATAAAATTACATTCCTAAATAAGTATGATATCAACATCAAAACATGTTAGACTTTAAATACCCAACTTAAATATATTTACGCTGTAAAAATGGTAAAAGCACTTTTAATAATATGTTGAATATTAATAAGGCAATTAATGCTCGTATCAAATTATTGATGGCGTCAAAATAAAGATTAAGCCAATATAAATATTTTACCAATATAAAAAAGCTCTCTGATTTTCGAATAAATTCCAAACAGGTTCGATTCATTTTAATTAGTTTTATTTTTAATTTGAAATAGTCGTTGATTTACTTTTAACAGCAGGACCTTAAATTGCATACGTTTTTTTTATGAGCTATCGATAACTATGATGTAGTTAATTAGTTAACATACTTAACCGTAAAGTACTTTTTTTCTTTTGATTAACATCAAACTTTCAGCTTATATCATATCAATAATCACCACTCAGGGCAGGCGGATTGGCGTCCAAAGTTCAAGCCAGTATGCAGAATGACGCTGCTGCCCATCATCCGGGAGAATTTCTCTTCGTCAACTCTTACGACTCACCATGAGATGAGTGGGGGTGGCACTATGTTGTTTAACACAACAGTTATGAAACAATGATAAATCAGCCGTGTGGTCTCCGGCTCAAGAATAGAACCAACCCAAAGCTAGGGTGTCGTAAGAGGCGACTTATGGCTTCACTTCAGTCAAGGCTTCCCGCCTTCAAACATGCGCTATCTAGCATTCCGCTATCCGTATCGGTGCCTCCCCAGGTGCCGACCGCTTCAGATGTCGCCTTCACAGTAGCAATACTAAAGGCTATTTATTACAGGGAGAGGTTTATTCGGTTCAAGTCCGACATAACCACACACACCAGGTGTGTGGTATGCGTGGGCATTATCTCCCTCCTTCCACCGTGGGGGGTAGTTCCTTGTAGACGCAAAAAAAAACAATGCTGAATCTCATAAATTAGTAAGAATAATTTTTTTGCTTTGTATATTTTAATCACTCGTACCTTGGAGCGTGAGAGGAAAAACAAGTAGACTGGAGTATGACCGGAGTCGGCGGACCTATTACGAAAAAGTACTCATGTACCTAAATAAGAAAATCGAATGAGAGACGACCGTTCCTCCAAGTACATAGCTAGGGAAACGATGTTAAGCAGGATCGACACTATCTCGACGTGGTTACCTGGCGAAGGGTGACCCAGAAAAGACACGAATAGATATGTCGATACGTTGCAAGAGAAGAGCAGACCCGAGTGGAGATTTTGATTAAAGGAGGTCAAGATTCATCCGGTCGCTCAGCATAGGTACCACCGGGATGATGAGGTTCGGATTGATCTACATGAGCACCACGTCGATACCTAGCGAGAGGACAGCAGATACGAGTTATAATTTTTATTGACAGAGGCCAAGACTTATTTTGGGTATTTGCGCCACATTAAGAAAATATAACTGATTATATAACTGAAATAGTTCTCTTACCATATCCCTTATGGTAAGAGAACTAATATCTCGAGGTGATGAGCGATTTCTACGAGTCAAGTAGAAATAATTATCCTATATATATTTTGCCTAATAAGCAAGCGTTTATTGTGTTGTGAGTAATTGATTTATCTATGTAACTTGCAATAATAGCGGAAGGAAGTATTCATTTTCATTTTTAATAAACATTTAACCGGTTTATAAAAAAGGTGGCACTAACCTTCAAAAAAAGCACAAAAATAGCCAGGATTTATGTACATGTTATATTTTCGACACCTTATCACTTCTACTGTTTATATAAAGCATATACATTATATAGCGTAATCAAAGTAAGCACAGGCTCTGATAAAAAGTACGATAGGCACAAATGTAGTTAGAAATTATTAACACTCTTTAATTTCGCATCCTTTTTCCTGATCACTACCACAGCGTCTCCATCTGACAATTCGTCAGCAGCAAATCAGTAAAGGGCAATCTTTGGCCGATTGGGTGCGACCTTATCTGCCTTTATGGTCCGATCTTAAAAAAGATTTATGATAACTCACGCCCAAGATGTAGCCCACAAACACTTTAAAATAAATGACAAGAAGTAACTTCCAATTGTGATGGAAATGCTTTCTGCAGTAAAATTAAACGATAACTCCGTCGTTTAGGGAGATTTAAATGGCTTAGCGGTTTTATTGGGCCTGCCTACGGACGCTTGGGCAGTAGGCATAGAATGTTATGGTACAGAAGGATTGCCCAGCTAATATCCTATTTCCTTGTATTCCGCTCGGAAGGAGGAAATCTAATTTTCACATTCACTGTCAACTGTCAATAACGGTAACGGAGTTGCTACTGATAACGGACGCTTGGGCAGTAGGCATATTCTATGCCATACTGTACAAGTATTACTGCACAGAAGGCGTGCTAATCCTAAAATCCTAATGTGTACATGTTAATATATTATTATTAGTTTCCCATCGAAAATTTTGGAATTTTCTGAAATTTCACGCACAGGCTAAGAATGATACATACAAGATGCAATGATTTTTATTAAAATTACTGCCTTCTACTTACCACAGCTGGGCTCAAACAAAACATAGAGGTTAGCTAAGTAGACTTAGGTAAGACAGATTCCGATATATTTTTCTTATCCCTCCACTTCCTTTTGTGCATCTGTATATTTAATGTGTTATTCCAAAGCATACCCATACTATAAATGTAGTGACTACATTCACGATACCTTCTACAGTTCGGCTAGTTGAAAAATAAAATATTTAATAACACTGAACTCAACAGTGATTACTACTCAACACACGTCTTCAAAGTTTTTGTATGTTTATTGATATTGATGATACCTATATCCCTTTCTAAATGTAAAACATCTATTGTTGTACACAGTGACTCTAACTAATTCATTTGCCCAAATTAATATATTTATTTAAATTAATTTTTTTGTGACTAAAATAATATGGTAAGCGCAAAGAATATTGTAATAGTTCGACATGTATGCGTTAAATGTGTGTTGTGCGTGCGGAAGTTAACTGACTATAATGGAGCTGACTTTCTGCGCCTATCTATTTTGCTCGCCAGGCTGTGATCCTGTCCAATTTTATGTCTCCCACCTGAGACGCTATTGTTACGTGTACGCACAATCACACTTGTAAACTTTTGTTAACATTTTGACATTTTATCTAATAAATTATAATTTTTTTTATAATTTAGATTATATGAAACAGCGGATATATAATATGACGATATTTACTTACTGGTTTGGCGTGGTGCCGAGTATACCCGCACTTCGCTCCTGAGGTCGTGGGTTCAATTTGGACACATAGATATTGTTCTGATCTGGATGTTTTCCTATGTATATTAACTATGTAAATAGTATTTATGTATAAACATACGTTATTTAGTATCCATAACACAAGTTCTTTATGATACTTATTTTGGAATTAAATATTTAATCTAGTTGTCAGTAACTATTTATTAATTTATTAAATATTTGACGACCCATATGGCGTGGTGGCGAGTATACCCGCACTCCACTCCTGAGGTCGTGGGTTCGATTCCCACACAGTAAAAATCTTTGGGTGTATAAATATGAATATTTGTTCTGTTGTTCTTTTACACTAAAAATGAGAACATCTTTGTAATAATCCTAAAAATCTTTAAATCTGATTCGAAACTGTTATTCTATGTATATTTAGTATAACACAACTTGTTAATGATACTTATCTTGGAACTAAATAATTGGTGTAAGTGTCAGAAATATTTTTATCATTTTATATTTATACATATTATCATCATCTGTACCTACGGTCATCATTGCTTAGGTTAAGAGAAAAATACATAATTTTGTAGTCGTTATTGTTTTATAATATAATTTTAAACTTATATCAAGACATATCTACCATTAATTTTAGCAGACTTTCAAGTCCAGTTGGTTTCTTGAATTGGTTAGTTGGCATTATTGGTGGCAAAATACGCAAAGGGCATAAGCATAAATATATTTTCCAGACTACGAAAGCCACAATCATTCAGCAGTTTCTTATTTTCAGATTATTTTATACTCCTTTGATTTACGAGCAGAACAAAACCTACCAAAATCTTAGTATCCAAAGCCAACCTCAGCTGCCGAACAACAGACGAGGCTCTGGCAAACACAAAGTTCCCGGTAAGCGGCAATAGGTTTGCCACCTATTACGTGGGACAAATATTAAACCTGGCGAAATGTAGGCGTTTAATATGCCTCTGCCAATCTCTTCGGAGAAAAAGGAGTGATAATATATATGTGTATATATAATTTGGTTTTTTAAATTTAATCACTTACAATTACAATTACAAATCTGATTGTTGAAAATGAATTAGTCCTAACAATATTAAGGATAATACTTTACTAATATTTGTATAATTTCCACCCGTTAATACCTTTCAATTGTAAGTCTCCTCACTAAGGAAATGTTAAAATCATTACTCTTCATAGTCCCACTCCTTATGTCATCGTAAACTATCGACTAACAATTCCGACTAGATTATAAACGCAGCCGTTTCTAAGCGGCCAGTACAAGTTTGTTAGTTTTATTAGGAGAATTGTCGACTGCCTATTGGCCGTTGGTTGGTTTATGTATTATTGTTTGTACTGTTCAATGTTTTGTTAGATGTTGCTGTGTTATTTTTTCTTTTGAAAGTATGACTAGAAGGTAAATATCAGTATTAATATTTAGTTCTTTATTTGCAGAAAATCACATAAGTATAAGATATTAATTTAGTAGTTTATGACACAAAGTCCACATAATAGTCAGAGGAAATAATTGAAATATTATTGAATTTGTGTCGGAGTTGTTATAAAAAACGAAAGGTACTTATTTCTTTTACAATAAATATAAGAACATCTTTTTCATAATCCCAAAAATCTTTAAATCTGATTCGAAACTTAACGTAAAATAACGTCAACAAACAGTTATCTAAATCAAAATTGGAAGTTTTTTTTTACTTTTAACAAAAATATGAAGGCCATTTTAAAAAATCACCGCGTTCCAAAAAGTTTTCATTGATCGTTGTTGTAATTATTTTGTAAAAGTAGAATTACTATGATTTAATATCTAAACAGATTTCTTTATTCCAATTATGAAAGTGCAAATATGTGCCTTTCCCCTACATCTACAAATAGACTAATGTGATTAAATGTCATATTTATTTCGATACGTCTACGATATCAAATAGGATCTCTTGAACAGTGGGCAGGACCATTATCCATTAATTTGTTCAGCGTAATCGTTTTAGAACTCGGTTTTCTGGTTGCAACCCGCGGGTGGTCCTACCGACTGTAAATCTATTTACATACAACATAGTTAGCAATAAATATCACTGTTTAAATTCTAATTATGTATTCTGGTCCTAAGGTTTCGCATTGAAAGGTATCGTGTTATACTTCTATTCAAATTCTTGCACTTTTACATTGTACGATCTATAGACCTGGCTTGAGTCATTATGGCGCCAAAGGTATAACAGGAGTCGAATGTAGAAAGTCCCACCACAGACCAGACCCTAGGTCGAAATTAAACCCACAAATACCAGAAAGTCAACATTTATTGTGAAATCTTGCTTTGCTATAGTTAAAAAAAGGTGGAACGACGACGCATTTTATAGATAGCTTTTGCATTTGCGCTATGTATTATTAGGGGCTCTGAGATTACAGGACCTCTGGCTGCGTCAATGCTGCAATGCTTATTTAGTGTAGGTATTCTACCGAAATTTTTATGGTGCATGTTTTGTAAAAAATCTTGATTTAATCCCACACTATTTTCGAACTTTACCGTGCTCAGATTTTTCTACTGAGCAGACTATCTGCACTCTAATCAAATAATGCTAAGTTCATAATTCCTATGCCAGCTCATTCGGTTTGGGAATTATTTTCCACCTTCTATTGCCCTGGATCTTATAATATAAAAAGGCATATATACTGGCCGTCATGTGCAATTAATCTACAATATAGAAAACTCTCTTTTTGTCTTGCCTTTTTTAGTCTGCATAGACTGCATCAGGCAGAATGTGGGCACATGTTGTATCTTTTGTTACCGAGGCCTCTTAAGAGGTAATCACAAAACCACATACGCAATAGTTTCTAGATTACCAGAAGGGCTTACCAAGAATACTCACTTTATATTTGTAATTCGTATAAAACTACAAAACAACGTAACGCAACAGTTTTAAGCTTACCAGAAGGGCTTAACAAAATTACACAATTTATAATTGCAATTCGTATAAAACTCTTTTTTTGAACTTACATTCAATTTCCATTCCAAAATTAAAAGTAGGTACAAAAAGGACTAAACCATTTTATGGTCATAAAATAAGAAAATCGATATGAAGATTTTTTTTTTTTAAAGCAATAAAATCGATTACCTCTTTATCATACTTACAACATTTCTTCTACGCATCCTCCATGTTTTTACCACTTAAAAACATCACAAATTAATTTATGCAAAAACATCTCCACATTATCGTGTGTTAGGCCTATTTCGAAGCAAATTGCGTTAAGCAGGACAATTTAGAACTTCTTCACCATGCAAATGTTTGTACTTAATTAATATTAGACTCATTAACGTTCCATCGTTTAGTTAAATTTATGTTAATTATCAGAAATCTTATCTCTGGCACGGGGATTATCTGACGCAGGCACACACGTTGTCATTCAAATAATTTTATCTTTTATTGAAGAGGCAGAGCTTGGGGTTATCATAAGAATAATAATAACATTACAATATTTTGTACATTAAGTGCATTCGGGGTGTGGTGTCTCGATAAGTGAACGGACGGCTTATGCGTTCTTTAAGATACTGGGACATAGAGCTTGGTAATTTTTAGATTGGCCTTTAAAAAATCTGAATCATTTATTAATAAAAAAAAAATAATTAAAATTTTATTTACATTGGGGTTAAGCTTAATGATTTTATAGCACGAGTGTTTATGAATACGTAGTATGGCATATCATTTTATAGTAGACTAAAACTTGACAGCAAGCTTCATGTTGAAACTGAATCTTTTATTGTAGTTGTCCTGAATTAATATACATATATGTTGAACAATTTACAAAATATGTTAAGCGGAATATCGTTCTTGTAAAATTGCAAAGACTTTTTTAACTGTTTAAAATATTTTAAAGGATTTTGATCTGTAAGACCTCGTTTTTTGTTTAGAAAATAATCAAACACAGTTATTCGACATGATATTCGTTCGGGAACAATACTTAATTTTTTAAGCAGTTATTTTTTAAAATTTAAATATATGAAAAATACATTTACTGGAAGCGTGCAAATAATGTAATTATATCACTTATCATCTATATCTAAAACTATCTCATCCTATACACAATAAATTTGACAAAACAGGACCATCATCCCCCTGTAAGCA
The DNA here is from genome assembly GCA_949126915.1 of Musotima nitidalis. Classification (NCBI taxonomy): domain Eukaryota; kingdom Metazoa; phylum Arthropoda; class Insecta; order Lepidoptera; family Crambidae; genus Musotima; species Musotima nitidalis. The sequence goes on from OX421429.1 coordinate 7,976,257, forward strand.
ACTCTAATCGTTCTGAAGACTATGTCACAATGAGACTGTAGGCGTCACTAACGATTTTCCAAAACGTAATATCGTGGCCTAAGCAAGTTGTACCGGAGCGTACCATTGACAATATTATACTTTTTTTTAATTTAAAATGGTTCCGTATTAAAAATAAAGATCCGATTAATTAAAACTTTATCTGCTTGTCTGTCTGTCCGTTCAAATATTCTATGTCAATTTAGGGAACAGTAACCGAAATGTGGTATGTGGAAATTTGATATGATGGAAAAGAGAAAAAATATTTGGATATAAAGCATGCATTAGGAGATAGGACAAATCTCTGTCCTGAAGGTAGCATTAATTCCAGTTTCAATCCTAGAAGTATGAAGATTCGGCTGCCAAAGTTTTTGAAGGCAGAAGGAATTGAAACTAGATTTTTACATATCATTTATTTTAAGTTACATAGGAGTTATGCTCTCACAACACTCTCCATATGGTTGACTGTATATTGTGATCTGTTTCTTCCTACCTGTTTCTCCTACCTCCAAGGTACATACCACATACCTTGGAGGTAGAAGAAACAGGTCTCAAAATCACTGCCTCGTTTGAGACTATATTGCGCAGTCTTACATATTATTTACATGATAATATAATTTGTCATCTTTATGACTATTTTTGTACCATAATATGAATATTGCGACAAAAAATGATGAACCTACCATGCAAAAGAAATATGAATTGAAATTGTACGGAACCCTAAATGCATGAGTCCTTCTCTTTCTCGACCGATTATTTTTATTTCCCTTTATTCCTCGGCTGTGGCCGCGACAACGATTTGTTTTATTAACGACACTTAAACAGCACTTATTAAAAATGTAGGCGTGAAATTATTTTATTTTTATATTTCGAAAGTTTATTGTATAGTTACTGTCAATGTTGGTCTTCGCATTCTGGTTTCATTTCAACTTGAACTGTAAATATAATGTAAATATTAATTTAAAAGTTCGCTTCATTAATAATTTCATGTTGAGTTGGGTAGGTACTACGAATACTTCTTGTGTGGTGATTATTTGTTTTGGTTAAAATTGGGTTGTTTTTGATGAATGATAAATATGTAGAAATATGAATATTTTAGGAGTATGCAATATTTATATGTAGGTTTTGTTACTGTCTAATATTCACAATGTAAAATTATAGAAGAAATATCGACATAATTTCATGTATTTTTTTAACATACATGAAAAAATACACGACTGTTTCCCCGAAGGAGTAGGCAGAGGCATAATGTACGCCCACACTTCGCCCTGGTTGGTCACTGGAACTTTTATGTTCGCGAGAGCCTCGTCCGTTGATCGGCAGGTGCACCACTTGCATGTGAGGTTGGCTTGGGCACCTTAGATCTTGGTAGGATATATATGCACAAATTTTCTTTAAAATAAAAATAAAAACACTTTATTGTCTTTAAGATCAACAGGATCATTTAGGTTCGTTAAATTTTTATACACAAAATGAAAAATTCTTAACAACAATGAAAGAGATATGAGCGGTACTATAATCAGGAAATATAGATTCTTTGTCAGAATTTGTCAAGGTTTGTCAGTTTATCTGTATGTTGTGGTTTTTTTCTCAAGATTTGTCTGTATGTCGGTTACGCTTATAGGGATCTGTCAGTCAGTCTGTCGTGATTTTAAAGGGGGAGGGGATTGTCCGTCATTCAGTCAGTCTGTCGGTGACTCTAACGAGGCTTCCAAAAAGACAACGAGATTGATAAGAATACTTCAAGAAACTCATCTCGGCTTTTTTTTAAAGAATAAATTAATTTAGAACCATAAAAAAATATACAATGCAGTTAATTTTCAGAAGTTCGAAGATATTGAAACTCATGAATCATGAATCCGTTGCATATATATTTTTATTTAATTCTGTGAAATTCTAACAAAAAGATGTAACAACATGGGGGCGTTCCTCAATAGGTCTCCATAGTAGAGTATTATGAGTCGAATCGAATCATGTGAGTAAAAGACCATCCTCAGAAGTAGATGCAATGTGCCGAGATAATGATAAAATTAAAACACCGTAAAAGTCAACTTGCGCACCCTCGTCTTGATCACATCACATGCTTCTAATATCCAAACTTTTGGCAAAATCTAGTCTCATTACTTATTGTTTAAAATAGTATCCAGTTTATAATTTAGGACCATATCGCCGTCATATCAATCCAATGAGGTAGAGCCAAAACCTATCACGCTCCTAGTTGACCTTAATTGACATGGCCCATTCTCCAACTCATTAGACAGCAATTAAAAACAATCAATTTTAACAGTGATATAGATTTGACATTGCTTTTAAACACATATAAACTTCAATGTATTAATTCTGGCGTTACTTTGTGATCATCGAAAATCATCGAAAGCATCATTCAAGGTGTAAAGTAAGTTTGGAAACAACACTTAACGAATCACGAATTATATGAAACAAAAATTTACTAATACAGTCAAACAGTTGAAACTGCATCACACAGATAAACATACAAAAGTCTAGGGTATATATAAAGTAAAGTAAAGTAAAAAAATTATTTATTTCATAAACTATTATACATAGTACTTGAAAACGTCATGATCACAAATGAAAAAAAAAACAATCGAAATAATATTACACTAAATCACGAAGCTTAGATTCACTTACATGCAACAAAACAATTTAAAAATAAAAAATAATTAAGTGTAAGTGAATCTAAGTGCCAGTTCCGAGCCACCGCTCTGTAAGAAGAACTGGCAAGAAACTCACAGGCTATGCTCTTTTAAATATGTCCATTAGTTTGGTACTAGAATTACAATCTTCATTTGTCTGTGAAGCTATACAATGCAATATAACATAACCTTAACAATATTTATGTTTTCAAGTCATTCATATTAGAATAGCCTGTATGAAACGGCAGTTTAATCCCAAGCATTTTTATCTGCCATATAGTCTTTAATAGAATAATATCCCTTTGAAGACAGCTTGTGTTTTATTGTTAATTTAAATTTATTTAGGCTCAATTGCTGTATGTTGCTTGGGATTTTATTGTAGAATCGCACACATTGACCTTTAAAAGATTTGTTTATCTTTTGGAGCCTAGTGGCAGGTACAACTAATTTATGCTTATTCCTTGTGTTTAGGTTATGTACACAGCTTTTCTTACTAAATTGATCAGTATTCTTGTGTACATAAACCAGGTTATCATAAATGAATTGACCGGCCACTGTTAAAATACCAATTTCTTTAAACTTTTCCCTTAGTGAATGTCCACACGGGAGATTATAAATTGCTCGAATAGCCCTCTTCTGCAGCACAAAGATTGTTTGAATGTCTGCGGCACAACCCCACAGAAGAATACCATAGGACATAACACTATGGAAATAGCTATGATAAACTAGCCTAGCTGTTACAACGTCTGTTAATTGGCGAATTTTCTTTACCGCGAATGCTGCAGAGCTAAGTCTACTCGACAATTCACCAATATGTGGGCCCCACTGTAGCTTAGAGTCTAAAGTAATCCCTAAAAACTTGGTAGTATCCACAAGGGTCAACTCATCCTCCTTTACCATAATAGTAGAGTTTGCCTGTCTGACGTTAGGCGTCACGAATTTAATACATTTCGTTTTAGCCCCATTTAATAGCAAATTGTTAACGTCAAACCAGTGCACCACCTTCGAGATCGCACTGTTTACTTCGTCTAAATTCTGATTTCGTTTTAACTTAAACAATAATGATGTATCATCAGCAAACAAAACTATCTCGTGGTTTTCTTTAACAAAATATGGCAAATCATTCATATAAATCAAAAACAAAAACGGACCGAGAATCGAGCCCTGCGGTACCCCCATTTTTACAACAGACCCCTGAGATCGCTTTCCATTAACCTCAACCCTTTGAATCCTATCACTTAGATATGAAGTGAGAAGATTCAATGCGGAGTTTCTTATTCCGTAATATTCTAATTTTTTTATCAATGCTTCATGAGGAACACAGTCAAAAGCTTTGGACAGATCGCAAAAAATACCTAAAGCGTCCAAAGAATTATCCCAAGCATCAAATATATGTTTTAAAAGCTCAACACCTGCATCGGTTGTAGAGCGACCCTTAGTGAATCCAAATTGTTTTGAATGCATTAATCCATTTTTATTGAAAAATATTAACATCTGGTTGTAAACAAGTTTTTCAAAAATTTTACTAAATGTAGGCAGCACTGAGATAGGTCGAAAATTTGTTGGGTCTGTTGTACTGCCCGATTTATATAATGGAATGATTTTACTTTCTTTCATTAGATCGGGAAATTTGCCGCAATCTACACATTTATTAAATATTAGAGCCAAACTGTGCGCCACTGAAACAATGATAGGCTTGGTAACTACTATGGAATTGCCCCAGAGGTCTGCAGCTTTCTTAACACTAAGAGTATTGAATGTCTTAATTATATCCATAGATGTAACATGACTAAACGTAAAATCTACTGTCCATATATTCACGTTATCTTTCAAAATAGACTCCGCTAAAGTGGGCGAACAATTTAAATCTTTTGTGATAGACACTGGAATATTAGTAAAAAAGTTTTCGAAAGCATTGGCTACATCTAATTCAGATGTAAGAGTTTTTTTATCAATATTAAGTTTAAACTCAGTATTATAATTTTTACTTTTTCCCGTTTCACTATTAATAATATTCCAGGTCATTTTAATCTTATCATCACAATTTTTTATTTTAGAGCTTAAATAATAAGACTTGGCCGTATGACATGCTTTTCTAAATATTTTAGAATATTTTCTTACATAATTATAAAATTGTTCACTGTTGTTTAATTTTTTCTCATCATACAGTTCATACAGCCTCTTTCTACTTTTATGTAGCCCAGGAGTAGCCCATTCACTAAAGGTAGCTTTATTATTTACCTTAACCGTTCTGGGAGTAAATATTGATTTAAATGTGTTAGAAAAGCTGCTGAAAAAATCATTATATAAAAAATTTGGGTCACAGCTTTCATCTATAAAAGGTAAACTATAGCATAATAATTTACTGTTAAACCTCTCAAAACGATTATTGGTTTTTGGTACAAATGTAATAGTTTTTTTAGCTACAGTTTCATTTTTACAAATAAAAGACATTTGTTGTCCGCAATGATCTGAATCTAATTGATTAATAATTTTTTTATTGTTATCACTTAGCATATAGCTTATAATATTTGTAAAAATGTTATCTAAGCAAGTAGCAGAAGTAGCAGTAATTCTTGTTGGCTCCAGAAACAAATTAACCAAATTATGAGATTTAAAAAGTGCCTTTAATCTTGTACATGGACTGGAACACTCTAACAAATTAACATTAAAATCTCCACACACAATAACTTTTTTATTACTTTTACAAAATTTTCCTAAGGCTACAAACAAAATATCTTTTTCATCTATAAATAAACAAAACTCCAGGCTGTAGATAAACATTTAGTAACTAACGTTAGCAGTCTCCTGCCTGATCTCCTAAATTTGCAAGCAACAGGTCACAATTCTACTCTTATCTGCGGCCTTATACATATTTAAGTTTTGCGGTTCTTAATTGAGTACATATTACTGTAGGACTTCTTATTATAATCATATATTATAAGATAGTTTATTAATATCTAGGTTTATATCGTATAATGATTATATGAAAATACCAAAGGTACTAATAAACCAGATGGATTATGCAGCTGCAATCAAATCTAAGAATGTTGAAAATAATTCCAGTGTGTTGCAGTAACGAAGAAATTGTTTTACTGAATGTAATAAATTCCTGAACAGATTATCATAAACTTGACGTCTGATGGATTTTAATAAAACTAATATAAGTAGATCAAATTGATATATTGAAAGGATTAAATCAAAAATGTCGAGATTAGGTAAGAACATCTATGTAGGACTACAAATATTTAGTAACGGATGTGCTGCACCAAATATCTTTGTTTTATGGGATACTGTCGATGAAGTATGACATTTGTAAATTTTGTAGGTATATAAAAATATAGGTGTATACGGATCCTACTCATATCTAAGGAGTCCAAGCCAACCTCACCTGCTAGTGGTGCACCTGCTAATCAACAGACGAGGCTTTGGTCAACTTAACATATCCCTGCATGCAGCAATAGGCTCGCCACCTAAAACGTGGGACCGACAATGTAATTGGCTAAGTGTGGGCGCATCATATGCCTCTGCCTACCCCTACCCCTTCGGGGAAACAGGCGTGAATGTATATAATAGGTTGGGGAAAAAGTCTTTTCGTATTTTTGTATGAAAAGTCAAGACATTTTTTTCAAAGTTTATTTACATTTATTTACAATATATATGTACCGTTTTGTTGAATAACTTTCTGCCATTTTGTGGGCAGAGACATTATCCCGTTACTGTAGAAACTTTGGGACTTCTGATCAAAAAAACGGGACAAATAGTTTTGGCAGTCCTCTCTTGAGGTCAACCTTACAGAACCTAAAGAATTCTGCAGAGACCGAAACAGGTGAAAATCTGAAGGCGCAAGGTCAGGGCTATATGGTGGATGCACTAGGACCTCCCAGTCGAACTCTCTTAATTTTTGCTGAGTGGCTAAAGATGTGTGTGGTCTAGCGTTATCGTGATGAAAGACCACACCCTTCCTGTTGATCAATTCCGGCCGTTTTCTCTCGACTGCTTCCTTTAATCTCATCAGTTGCTGGCAGTAAAGATCAGAATCGATGGTTTTGCCGGGCGGTAAAAGCTCATAATAAACAATGCCCTTCCAATCCCACCATACACACAGCATCACCTTATTTCGTGTTAGGCCAGGTTTGGCCACAGTCTGTGAAGCCTGGCCAACTTTCGACCACGACCTTTTTCGCACGTTCTTGTCGTACGTGATTCCACTTTTCATCGCCAGTTATTAATCTCTTCAAAAACGGCTCGGTTTCATTACGTCTCAATAATGTATCGCAAATGAGTACACGGTTCATTAAGTTTCTTTGAGTGAGCTCGTGTGGCACCCAAATATCGAGCTTTTTTGTATAACCAGCTTTCTTCAAATGGGTCAAAACTGTTTTGTGGTCAATTCCCAGTTCTTCAGCTACATCGTAACTACTAATATGCCGATCTTGCTCCACTCTTTCAAAAATGGCGTCCATTTTATTCGTAACAGGGCGACCAGAGCGAGGTCCATCTTTAACATCAAAATTTCCGGACTGAAAACGTTTGAACCAAATTTTGCTACTCTTACTGACACTGCATCAGGTCCATAAACATCACAAATTTTTTTCACTGCTTGAGTTGCATTTTTGCCTTTTTTATAATAAAATTTTAAAATGTATCGAATTTCTTCATTAGATTCACTCATTTTAACGGAGAGAAAAACAAATGAAAAATAGCGGGAAACAACTTTTTTTTATTTTTTTCTTTTCTTTATAATGGAACCTTTTTAATGTTACCAAAACCAGCCAGACACAAATAGTACAGTCAAAAAAATTTTATAATAAGTTTATACCTACGTTATGCGAAAAGACTTTTTCCCCGACCTAATATGTATATAAAAATAAAACCCCTAATAAAGCAGCGGTCATTATTATACAACTTTTTTTTTTTTGTTTTACGTCGGTAACAAAATGCATTTACGCACTGCCTTCCGGCCAAAGGGGGACCGGAAGGGGGTGTGGGGCCACCGGCATACACGACCGCCAGCAGTAATACCCACTAAAAATCTTCCGACGACGCCCGCCTCCTGCTGAAAAAAAGACGGAGGCCAGTACCTGTGTTGCAGCGTCTGACACCCCGCCTGCGGCCAACGTCCCCCGGACCGAAACCGGGAGGACCTCCTCAGAGAGGCGCAGTGGACACGCCCCTCCTACCTCCTTGTGCGACCATAGCGTGTGTGGCCGACTTCTCGGAGGGTCCATGGCTAGACAGCAGGGGCCCCCTGCCCCCGCTGCCTAAGACCCCCTGACGCTGCTTGACGGGCCCTCCTGACCCGCCCGCTGCGCCCTCCACAGGTCCCTCTTAGTTTCCTCCCCGGTATTCAGTACTAAGGGCACCCAGAGTCGTCGGTCTCTGGGTGTTACCTTTTCCCGGCCTCCGGGAGGTACTCAGCCCCCCACCACGACAAGGAGACCTGTTCAGGGGGGATTATTATACAACCTTACCACAAGCCTGTCATAGTTAATTTTAATTATTAATTGGCGTCTTTAGGCGTGAAGTGTTAGCGCAGTCTCAATCCTTACGTATTAATATGCCACTATCTTTTCGTATCACTGACATTCTGATTCTGATCGTATCCATTTATCTACATTTTGAAATCAATTGGCAATTTATCATTGAAATGAAATAAGTGAAACAAGTACAAAAGGTCGTAAATGCCCGAAACTGAATTCCTCTATTCAGTTTTCGAGATATTTATTGGATGATTTTATTGGTTTCTTGAAGGAATTAAATACTGGCCGTTTATCACAATGACTGATGGTTGTAGGCACATGTTTATTTTGTGTACGTGACATTCCTTTCACGTACATGTGAATTGTTGGAACAAAACTTTTAATGTTATCATTTGTAACAAAATCTTTAAGGTTTACGTCTAAGTTTATATACAATTTATTATTAAAGATCAATATATAGTTGTTCTAAATTGTATTATTGAGTAATAAATCTTCTTTGAGAAGATGAACGTTTAAATTTTTTCGTAAGGAAGTTTCGCAAATCTGTAAGATAATTATAATTGTGGGTGGATTCACATACTTGCCTACTTTAGAAGTAATTCAAATCATTTTCATAATGCATATTATAAAGGTATTAAATAATTTGATAAGATTTTTCAAGACTTTAGTCATTTTTGAGCAAGCTATCCTTAGCTTATAGAAAAATGTGTAAAAAATGCTTAAATGCTATATTATAATTCTAATAATTTAATAGAGGGTTCTCAAGGATGTAATATTTAATAACAAATAAAACAAAATTTAATTTGCTTTTCACGTAGATTCTTTAAAAATACTAAAGAAGCAAATCTTCCCTATATTCTATTAAGAACCAATAAAGCTCGCGTCCAGAATAATATTGAATAATAAATAGACATGACACATATAAATTTAGCCTACTAGATATACGATATAACTATCATAGAAAAACAAACACGTCTTCTGACAAATTTACATAACCTAACAATGAACCAATAACCAATAGTGTAAAAAGGCTGACACTAATACATATTAATATAAATCGAACTAATTTTAATGCAGTAAGGCACATCCATGTCTTTTACAATATTACCATAACACCTCTCAACTGTATGCTTAGAATCTAATCAGTGGTATTAAAGCACAAAATGACGAAGCTTTCACTAAAAGTGATGGAATATATAAAGTTCTGATTGTAATTCTTACTGGAGATGCTGGGTTTTGAGAGCAGGGTGTCAAGTCATCGGTCGTTAATCTATATTAAAATAAAACTTCATTGTTTCATTTAATACTAAAATTCAATTAAAGATTTAGTTTTAACAAGGATGACTTGGTAGAATTTGCTTTGTTTGGATGTCCGCTTATGAAAGTGTATTTAAGGCACCTAGTAAACTGTATATTATTCATGAAATAAATGTGATTAGAATATAGATTTGTGTGATCTTGTGTTTTATCAGCTTGTCTGTAAAGTTTTTTAATAAAAGTACTTTGTAGTTTAGGTTTTGAGGAATTTTATTAAAGCGATTTTAGCGAAAAGATTTTGTTAAAAGAATATAAAAAAACTTACATCACATTTTATTCTTCCAGTACAAAAAAAATTAAATAAAAAAATACAAATAGATTTTTGCCGTAAACCTTATGTGCGGCAAATGTATAAAGTAACTAATAATAATTATGAGTAATTATTCAAAGTAATTTAGGACGCTGTGTCAGCTCATGTACGTAAGTAGCGAGGTCTGAACTCTGTACCAACAGGCTCTCAATCGCACGTTCACCTCAAAGATTTTACTTATGGCATAGGAAATACCAATATCAGTACCATACATGTTAAGACCAATTCCAAAATGTAAACCAACAAATCAATATAGAACTAGCCCACAAGTACTTATTACAAAAAAAATATCCACAGCGTCGAAGCCTCAGCTAATCAGAACGCTAAAAGATTGTGTCAGGAGACAAGAAACAAAGTAATAAAATAAAAAATGAACCATAAGCACAATAGCGCAAGTCATAGAGTTCCCTCAGCTGAATAGATCGTGCTGATAGTCGTTGCTGGGTGTTTGCCAGTTCAATTATCATTACCAGCCAGGATTCGGCCGAGTCACCGTGTTGTGAGTGACCCGCATTAAATCGGTTAATTCAAACTATTTATCAAGTCCATTCGTTATGCATAGGATCTGATTTTGAAATTGTTTGATGATGTTGTGGCATTCGCCGCCATTGTTGCTCTCCACCCCGCCGGCTTAGTTCGATGGGTGTGTATCCAGTATGTTAATAGATGTATCCCTGATTGAATCTATCGATGCTAAGCCTAATACAATTAAATATGGTGGTACACTATCCGATCTACTTATAGAGACAGAATTTCAAATATACAACTAATACACGCACTCTTAATTGAATGTTAGTTTTCGTATTTATTAAATTTAAACGAATTATTAAAAAAAATAAAAATGTATCTCTTTGAATAAATAATTTCTTTCCGAAACTCTTATACAAAAGCTGACCTAAAGTTAAGAAACTTATTAAAAAAAACTTTAAAATACTTGAACATGATTTTTATTGAATCGTGAGGGAAGTAAGTAACGACAATAGCGACTAATAACTACTAATAACTTGATTATGTTTAATTTACCAACCTTATCTATTATATAATTATTAACAGCCTAATGGAATCCTAAGGAACTCACATAAGAATAATAAGTGTTTCTGAAGACTCAAGTAATTTCTGTAAAGTTCAAACAAGTACTATTTTTTTATGAGCTCCATAATTTTCAAAGAACAAAACGATGCAAATTATCAAGTAGTATTAGTAGATTTTTAAATCTAAAATAGAAGCTATCTGTTTAATTTCGAGAAATGAATTCGAACATGTATTATTAATCGAATTTAATACACACACGTACACACACTATAACTAACCAATACATTTTATACATAGTTTCTTATCGAATAACCAAAAAACATTACGTTACATTTTATCACAATTCAAACATAAGATAAACGACAGTTGGCATCAATACAGCGCTGAAACACGTATTGCCATTTTGACATTAACAATTGGCCAATTAGTTACGATTGATAACAACTTGTATTACTAAATAGCAGGACAATCAAAGTCGAAAACATTACAAATCACAGATTGTCGTTCTAGGTTACTAGGAATAGAAAATAGAGGTGCATTCTACACTAAATTAAAACGGTAAGATTGTAGCAAAATAAACAAATTTTAATCCGGATTATAGCAAACATCTGTTATACTTATTTTGGTTGTACCATTTGACAATAGCAACAATACAGCACGACTCAAATGAGCACCTAATTGGACCGTTGCGACACACTACCAAAACCGTGAGCTGATCAGTGATGTCCTCTATTTGTGCAGCTACTTTTATCTATTGTTAAAGTATAAGTATATCTAAGGAGTGAGTACCTAATTTATAACAGAAATAATTAAGAATACAAGGTGCTGTATGACTGCCGGGAGGCAGAGAACAACTGAATTTTATATTGTTCAGGATATTATCTTGAAAGGTTATTTGAAGAGAATTTTTGTATTAACATCCGTTTTTGGTTTACCATTCTTTGCTCATAGTATATGCCACCACTAAGAAAACGTTTAGGAGAGGCATTGCATCAGATATTTGCTGAAACATAGTTTCTGATGACACCAAATCTCAAAGAAATAATATTGAAATATTTTTCTTAACAATTTCTTAGAAAGATCAACTTTACAACAGACGCCAATAGAATCTCGTTTGACAATTTGGTGACATTCTGAAGTGTGTCATTCAGTTTCGTGAAGCATCGCGCTTTGTCGTGACAACGCAAGTGGCGACTTCGTGATCCAAATTAATTAAAACAGAAACACAAAACTTGGGCTATCACGATTAGTTTCAATGTTAGGATTAATATGGACTCTGCTTAGTGAACGGGAGCAAGTTTCAATGTTACCTAAATTTAAAAATAAAACTTAAATAAGAACTTACAACTTCTAGTTATGACAAAAATACTATAATTTTCTATATATAAATGTGATTATTCTTTAATTTACGTAAAAACGCCACTATAGTTATGCGTGGTTAAACGCTAAAAACAGTTTATACCCGAATCAGAGTAACGTGCTTCCCTGTTACATAAATCTATTAAAAATAAATGTCAGATTTAAAAATCATTTAGCACCATAAAGATGCTCATATGGATGTCAACTCAAGTTTAAGCTAGGGTAGATCTAGAATCTAGATAATAATAAAAATAGTTTTTTATTTCAACTAAACTAACTAAGATGGTTTAATATTTAAAAATTTCAAATCAATATTGCAAGTTCAAACTATGCAACTACTAATATGTAAAAAATGTTTAAATACAAGTATCAAAGTATTCGAAACGATTCAAGGCATAACTAATGATGTAGGTAGGTACAGAATAAAACTTAAGTCCGGCTTTAATTACGGCTTTAAGACTATGTACCTAAATCTCTTTGTCCCATAAAGACAGATTGCATCAATTTTTTTAAAAATATATTATTATGAATTACTGAACACTCGCTCCAGATTTATATGCTTGTATTTACATTTTTTCTTAACAGTGGTCCTCCCAACTCCAATCCAACTTAGCAAAAAGTTTTAGAGCCTTTACTAAGGACATAAAGTAACAGCTGTACAGTAACGTCTTTTATACCTTCGGAAACATCGTTAAATTCACAGAAGTCGCTTAAAGCAGATATATTTCAAAGATTAAATAAAGACATCACTTCGGAACGTGCAAGTGCTGACACATCTATAACTGTCATAAAAATGTATAATCAGCCCACCGCTGAGTGGCACAGAGCACACGAACCGTCACATTTCAAAATACAATATGCTAATTTAACATCGCCCTTTTTCTGATTTGCGCTACGAACTCTCGGAAACGAATGCAAATTCAAGACGTGCCTTTAATTACGCTCCAAACACGACTGACGAGGACGGTGTTAAAGATGCACTTTTGTGAGTCGTCAGCCTCTGCGCGTGCGCATCGAGATTTAAATTGTAAGCGGATTTAGCCAGCATTGGGAGAGTGACTATGAAAATTATTATTACTAGTCTGTTGCAGGGTTGTCGTAGTTGAACATGTTTTATTTAATATTGAAAGACTAAACTAAAAACATATTAATGCGAATATTTCCCTATCTTACTCAGGACATCCTGAATATTTTCAATGCTTGATGTAATATTTATCAATAATAAAAATATGTTTACATATTGTCTAGCGTACAAAAAGTAAGTAATAATAATGAGATTATAAGATATTTGGTTTTTTTTATTTCTTCGTTAACTAACGTTTTGTGTGAAACGTATTCATTCGTATTCAATGTCATCATAATCATAACAAAATAACTTCCAAGAAACTACACAGAAATTTTAAATTGAAATCAATACAGCACAATCAAGATACACATGTCCCAAACCATTAAGTGTGTCTCCAATCAACAATAGAAGGTGACATTAATTCTATCCATCATCTCAAGCCAAAAAGGGTTGAAGTTCATTAAAGGACGCATTCCTTAAGTATTATTCTTTGGAAACTTGGTAATAAAAATAATAACAAGGCGGCCACCCTGCCAAGTGCTATCAGCTCCATCTGTTGTCGCTGCGGACAAACTCGCCTAATGAACGATGATAAATCATATTCGAGAGGCGGCTCGCGGCCCTGTCCGCATAATTCTTACGACACGTCATTTTGTCGAAGTCATCTCAATGTGCGTCTTTCATTGCCGTTTCTCTTTCGTTCCCAAATTTGTTTTCAGACACTTTACAAGCATTGGTTCACGTGTAGCTTTTATAGTCGCACCAGGTGAAAATTATGTAGCAAAGTTGTGAGATGTCTTTTGGCCGTGTCCCTGCCCGTACACCATTGTGCTTACTAATGATTTTATGCAAATGCAGCCTCTTTAGATCGGAGTCTTAGCGCGATCTCGAACAGTCAGGTACGAAGCTCATTATTAACAATTTGAAATATGACTTGGGAATCTTTAACTAAGCTTATTTTTGTCGTATAAATTAGTTTTTTATCGGGCTTGATACTGATCGTTCTTTTGTGCCCGTGTTGGTCCCCATCGTCGTTATTAATCATTAATAGCGGATTCATTAATAACAAATGTCTTTTAATTGCTATTTATTCATTAATTTAACTCAATCCGTTGATCATTAACGTCTCTGTGTTTAAGTGTTGGCTGTGAATTATTGCTTTAGCATTTAAAAAGATCACCAAAAATATGAGAAAGTTACTGATTATAAAATGCCTTTATGACTAATCATCTTAATGTCAAAAATCTTAAGAATACCATTCATTAAGACTGTTTAACGAGGATTGAAAACGTATCTCTGTGAGATTTGGTGATCGAAAACGATTACCTAATGAAGTTAACCATATTTGGTATTGATTGCTTTTGTGCTTCGAAGGACAATTATTATGTATTAAGTAAGAAAAGTTCTAAGTAATAAAAAAAAACCTTCCTTCGCTAATCTGCAGTGGTGAAAGATTACCTAAATGCAATGATATTATAATTAACAGACATAGATGTCGCAAAAACCCCTAATAACAATGACGGCCAAATTGTTGTTGAAATATGATTTATCGCTAGCGTATTTGTATAATTTTTTCTAACATTAGTAGCGTATTATCTGTCGCATATATTATTGTTACCATGTATTTGTCAAAAGTAAATAACTTGTAACTTTTTAACGAAAATAAATTATTGATATTTAATTTCAATTCAAATCGTAGAGGAACGAAATCTGAGTACGGTGAATTACGAAGTATGTATTTAATGCATCATCTTTAAGTTATTTAAATATTATTGCCTAAATTCCTATGAATTTGGTTGGCAAGAGAAGGACTGAGCTCAGTAGTGGGACATTAATTAGCTGATATGAAGATCGTTCATACCATAATATGAAAAATTACTTAATTAGTATATGATTAATAATGTGACTACTATTATACTTTTCTCTGCCTGTTTGGGTGCATCAAACTGGATTGACTATGAAAAGTATTGAGAACAAGACTGCTTACTGGTCTCTGGCAGGGTTTTCGTATTTAAACTTAATTTATAAAATTAATTACTTATCTTGACCAAAAGGTATTTTAAGAGATTCATTATAGTATGAATATCGAGATGATGGTCAGCAGCGTACTCCAGCGTACTGGCTTGAACTGCGATCACCAACCCACATGCCCAGTATTGTGATTATGGGTAATTACCCCCAATAGCATGTAAATAACCTTCACTAAAACTTAATCACAAAATTTAGTTACAAACGTGTGTTCTGGTGCCTAGTGTATTAATTTGGTGCTATCTTTCCTTACGTCTATACATGTAAGCATCGTTACTCCACCTCGAGAACACATGGTGGATTAGCAATGGCAGGTGCTAAGCTGTTACTTTTCATGCCGCATTGACGACCGATATGGTGTGGAGGTCAGTATACCTGCACTTCACTCCAGAGGTCGTGGGTTCGATTCCCACACAGGACAAATCTTTGTGTGCATGAACATGAATATTTGTTCTGGTCTGGGTGTTTTCCTATGTATATTAAGTATGTATTTACAAAAAAAAAGTATTTAAGTATGTTTATCCGTTCTTTAGTATCCATAACACAAGTTCTTAGTGATACTTATCTTGGAACTGAAGAATTGGTGTGATTGTAAGAGAATATTATATTATTATTATATAAGGCATTTAACATGGCATAACGACTACCACATAGTAACCGAGACATAGGCATAGTTTAACGCGCCTTCAAAAACACGGAACCGCTTGATATTAAATGTCACACAAACGGTCACCCATCCAAGGACTGTCTTCTATGAACTCTGCTGTTCTTCGGTGATCGTTTCCGGCCACCCAACACCGCGTAGTTACGAGCGCTTCATATTTATTTGTTGCTATTGACTTTCCATACGTCTTTACGTAAGCGTCATGACTTGTTTAAGAAAACGACTAAACTTGCGTGATACTTGCCGCAGCTTCCGAAGAATTTTAATGAATGACAGCTTCCCACGCTTTCCGTAAACCGAGAGAACAATGGAGGACGTTAATAATTGTTACTTAACCTTAATTGCGATAATTACAGAACACTTTACCGTTTGACTAAAATGATTTATTAACTGGCCGACAGACGCGGTAAGTACGCTGATGTCTTAATTATGTTTAGACCAAAAGATGTTTTATAAGAAATATCTATAAGACTAAGTACATCAATAAATAAAGAAGTTGTTTTTTTTTACAGGTTTATAATTATCTGATTTAAATTTCTACAAAGTCTACTCTTTATTACAACCAATGTGAGAGGTACATATATATAGGGTATGCCTGTTTCCCAGAAGGGGTAGGCAGTGGCATATTATACGCCTACACTTCGCCAATTAGATAGTTGGTCCCACATAATAGGTGGCGAGCCTATTGCCGCTTACCGGGCACTGTTATGTTCGCCAGCGCCTCGTCCGTTGATCGGCAGATGCACTACTTGCAGATGAGGTTGGCTTGGGCTCCTTAGGTTTTGGTAGGATCCCTATACACCCCCCGTAGACACTGCGCAGCACACGTTAGTGGAGTGCCCGGCGTGGGCGGGACCGCGGTCGAAAAAATCGAATGCTAGGCAGAATTTGTGGGTCTCGGCAATGTGGATCAATGGATCGGGGTTATTTTACATTCTATGTATTCTTAATTCCCTGTCATCCTAATAAATATTCAGCGGAGCCATGACAGACCCTATAACTACATTCATTACCCCGGCACCACTCACGATGGTGCCTGACTCAGAGTCCCGGATCTTTAAAGCGGGGCATGAAGTGAAATGTATGTAGACCTTCATGAAACGCTCTCATTTTTATGAACTGCTTCGACTGCTTACTATCAGACAAGAGGTGGTCATTATGAGTCACATTAGAAAAGCTTCAGTCACTCAGATTTAAGATAGCTCGTCAACTATGTACTTAAATGCGCTTCCATTCTTCGGCGGCTACTATGTACTCCGATTTATTTTTCGCTATGGATAAATAAATCTTTAAAATATATATTCTTAATTCACTGTCATCCTAATGAATACTCAGCGGAATAAAGATAACAGCAGCCGTGACAGACCTTATACATTACCCCGGCACCACTCACGATGGTGACTGAGTATAAGCCTTCGCAGAATTTGGTATCTCACAATCGAGCCTTTTATTAATTGGAGTCGGGGCCTACGCTGCCCTATAACGAAACTAGGTAAGTAGCTTTTATTACAAGTAGAGGTTTTAAGTAGTGGAAATCACTAATACTATGTATATTATATATTTTAGTTGTTAGAATAAGTACTTGTTGTTAATAATTCTAAATTTATCGGTATTTAAAATTGCATTTTTGTGGACTGTCTGAAAATAAAAAACCAAAATATAGTATATTTGAAGATGACAAATGTAAGATCATAAAACTGAAAAATTTAAGTTGAACAAATATGATTAACTAAAGTTCAAACTATTTCTGCTTCTAGCTTTCATCTATGAACTCGATTGATTTTCAGATATTCAATGTACTCGAGGTGTATCATACGAAAAAAATACCGTAAAATGTGTTTGATTTAAGCTCTTCTATATTGTACATACAAAGGAATGTGTAAAATGTTTGAAATAAGACGTTTCTTATTAATAAGCTCTATTAATCTCTTATTCTCAAATCTCACAGGGTTGGTAACTGTACTATTACAAAACCTTTTACAATTTATCTATTGGGTTACTGTTTAATTGAGCACTTTAAAAGTATTAATGTAACGTGACAAAAAAAAGCATTCTTTAAAAACATTTTATAAAATTATTTTACCATAAGACATTATCAATATACTTATTAGCTTTTGTAAATTTACATACCTATTGTAAACGTTTGGTTTCCATTATTTACGAGTGATATTTATACACACCTGTAAACTATTTTGTATCTTCAATATAAACGAAAAAACATTATTAATGAATTTGCCTCTTACCAGGCTTTTTGTAAGGACAGCCGGGGATTGCTCAGCAGCCATTCAAATGAGCTTTGAGTAATTATTCCAGTTCTGCTCACAATGTAAGGCTTTTGTACATTAACCAATGATTCGAATATTCTACAGTCTACACAGTACTATTGATGATTCGTTATAACTCTTTTATTGGCAAATAAAAAAATTATGTATTTACGTTATACGTTTGTATTATACTAACGAATTTAAACTTGCATAAAAACTGGTTATTATGATAAAAATATATTTATTTTGGGCATTTTTGGGCATATATTTATTTATTAAATAACATAAATACGACCGATATGGCGTGGTGGCGAGTATACCCGCATTCCACTCCTGAGGTCGTGGGTTCGATTCCCACACAGGACAAATATTTGTGTGTATAAATATGAATATTTGTTCTGGTCTGGGTGTTTTTCTATGTATATTGAGTATGTATTTACAAAAAAAAAAAAGTATTTATGTATGTTTATCCGTTATTTAGTATCCATAACACAAGTTCTTAATGATACTTATCTTGAAACTAAATAATTGGTGTAAGTGTCAGAAATATTTATTTATTATTTATTTATTACGAACATAAATAACCACACGACCAAATATTCCAATGAAATACACCTACAAAATAGTAGAGTATGTCATTTGAATGCATTCCTATGCTTTCATTTAGAAAAAGCTAGACTTAGGTCATATGGGATAAGAGTAGTGCCACCCCCTCACATCTCATGGGGAGTAGTAAGAGTCTACGAAGGGTAATTCTACCGGATGATGGACAGCAGCGTCATCCTGCGTACTGGTTGGATCTCTGATCACCAACCAGCCTGCGTGGTCTTTATGCCCTCAATATAACGTAAATTATTAAAGGGGCCAATTTTCAGCAATGTATTTAATAAGGCTAAAATTATGAGGCTTAGGTAAGTCTCTCAAGCAGATATTAATATTTATGCATTTTTTTAGTCTGGTCCGTTCAGCGGTTTAAACTGGATGATCACAAATTATTTAGTCCATAACGTTTTCTTCGTATATTTATTGATTGCATTCTATGTGCCTACACCTTTATGCCTCAAATGACTATAAGTGTTAAGGATTTCTTATTAGTTCGTGTATGCGGTTTCGCGTTACTATCCCATTGTTCCTTTGTGTGTATTTATATTAATTTTGTGTTCAAGAATGACATAACTATGAAGGATTTCAACTTGATATATATTGCGCGTTGTATAGGAAGCGAAAAGTTGAAATAAACGTTTAACTAAGAAATGTATTGCGAAATTTTTACATGTAGAGTACAGTCGCGCGATTAATATTATGCATGCGATTCTTTAAGTAGTAGAGTTGAAAAAAGTTCCTTGTCATACTTGAGAGAATTTCGTGTTCAAATCGCAAATGTGTATCAAAACTTTATTTACAAAAATCAAGTACCTATATAAGTTTTCCTCCTCATCTTATCAGCCTTATATAGAAAATGAGCCTTATATTCTATTAGGGGTATTTGTTCATTATCGCCACGCTTGGCAGGCGGGTTGGTGATTGCAGATGAAGCCAGGAGTGACGCTGCTGCCCATCATACGGTAGGATTTCCCTTCGTCGAATCATACGACTCCCTGTGAGATGAGAGGGGACGGCACTATTCTGGGCCGATACCATAAGGCACTTCTAGTCCGGTAACACACGGCATAGTTTTTTTCCTAGTATTTAGTAAAAGTCTAGTATACATATTATAATACCCACTCGTAGAAGCTCTACTATTGTTGGTTTGGGTCTAAATGGCGCGCGCAACTAAGGCTTGGTTGCGCGCGCAACAAAAAGTAATCTACCTCCAATCTGTCATATGTATAATTTTCATTTCATGGTGTATATGGTCGTAAGTATAAGTTCTCCAAGCTCGTCCCAGTAGGGCCTTGATTAATAATGATTTGCCTTTAAAAATTCAAGTTACCTATTACCAAAAACCCATCCCTTTCTCCCCTTATGTCTAAGTATCACAAAAAAACTTTCAACTGGCGCCTTCACGTTCCAATCATCTGACAAAACCAAGCTGGAACAATAAATACCTGGCTAAAGAGGTCTGTGGACCACATTAGTCAGCGACAAACAAAGATTCACAATACCAAATCTTTTAATTGGCATTAAGTATGACGACACGCGGTGACTTGCTTAATCCGACTGTCTACGATATATCACATGAAGCAGTTAATGAAATGAAAAATAAAAAATTATAAGACGATACCAGTCATACCAGTATACATAGATACAACTAACAGAAAGGACTTTTATAATTTTAAGTTTTGTATGGGTTTTTTATTTTTTTTGTTAAAAATCTTATTGACAAAGTATGATAACCACATAATTATTTACAGCTACATTACCCTTAATCGAAAGCTTAATGCGCTAGTGTTATTAGTGGGATCTTGTCCGTAGTATATCGGCGAACTCAGTGTCTAGTAATGATACACAGCATTGACCGAACGTATAACCAATACGCGACCGCTTTTTTTTCAACCATTCGGCCTTCCAAAAGCTTACAGATTACATTTTCGTATGTGTTGTAGCAGCTCTATGTAAGTCGTGTGGTAGATTCCATTCTAATCTGTCACGTCTGCGAGGTCGGACGGTGTAAAGTTCATCAATGCCGAATTCAATTATCGATTACACCATTGTGTTCCGTTCTTTCGATTTATATTTAAATATCAAACGTTTACTAGAAATGCGTTGTGAAATGATAAAACTATTATTGTGTTTGACGATGCGGACCGCCCTTGGTGTTCGGTGATTGGTCGATTTTATTATTAGAAAGTTAGATCACTCATTTTGTTAAACGTTACGTTTAATTTTGTAATTTCATTGTTAATTTAGGTCGTATGAGTAATCTTATTATCTAAGCTATTAGATGACGGAGAACGACCGGGAGACCAGTTACCCCTATTCAAGTACGTACACTTCATAACCGGCCAAGTGCGAGTCGGACACGCGCACTAAGGGTTTCATAGTTTCATACCATAATGTATAACAATGGAACTGAATTTTATTTGTTGTGAAATCTAATGCTCAATTCGTAATTGTGTCCATAAAGGGTTCATCATCATCATCATCTCAGCCCATTAACGTCCCACTACTGAGCACGAGCCTCCTCTCACATATCAAGGTGCGAGGGTATTGGGTCATATTCCACCACGCGAACCCAGTGCGGATTGGCGGAGGCAGGTGTATGGCGTCCTGCTGTTAGAATTTATCAAGCCGCCCATTAGGCCTCTAACATGGCTTAACGACTACCACATTTAGTGATAACCGGGACCAACGGCTTAACGTGCCTTCCGAAGCACGGAAGCGCTCGATATCAAATGCCACACAAATGGTCACCCATCCAAGGACTGATCTCTGTAAACTCTGCTGTACTTCGGTGATCGTTTCCGACCACCGAGCGACGCAGAGCTACGAGCGCTAAAGGGTTATGGTAACTAAATAGGGTGTATAACTAAATATTCTTTGAATATTTCAAGCGTCTACCTGTTGCCGTTATCAATATTGAGCGAAAACAAGCAAAAAAAACCACGTTTGTTGTATGGAAGCTTTAGTTTTAGTTATAGCGGCAACCGAAATACATTTTCAGTAATTTAAACTATCAGACTATCACGGTTCATGAGATAGATGGCCTGGTGATAGACGGACAGTGGAGTCTTAGTAATACGGTCCTGTTTTTACCCTCTGGGTACGGAATCCTGAAAAAGGTCTATAAGGTGGTTTAGAATCTATAAGTTTGTGGGCAATAGCTTATTTCAATTGACATACATGAAACAATAGTATGTTAATTGAGATAAGAAACCCAAAAAAAGATTTACTTAGCCCATATTTGTAGAGAAGGACTAAGATAAAAATTGTAATATATCTAGCAGCTAGATGCTAGCTTCAAAATTTGACATATACATTCACAACTGTTTCCCCGAAGAGGTAGGCAGAGGCTTATTATACACCCACATTTCGCCAATTATATAGTTGGTCCCAATGGTGGTAATAGTTGGCGAGCCAATTGCCGCTTATCGGGCACTGTTATGTTAGACAGAGCCTCGTCCGTTGATCGGCAGGTGCACCACTTGCAGGTGAGGTTGGCTTGGGCTCCTTAGGTCTTGGTAGAATCCCTATACACCCAATTCAAAATTTTACTTGACACAAAACTCATCTAATATAAATGTGACGACTAATTTTGGACAGCACACATTCCGATTCATGGAAAAGAAGTTCACTTTTACAAAACGTATTTCAAACATTGGATGATATTCCAAACAAAATTTACAAATCAAATATTGTATGGAATGAATCACATTACACAGTGAATATAATGTTGTTACCAGATGACGCATTATGCAATATTTATTGTAATTAATTAAAAATTCACAAGTTAAATAAAAGTAACCGTAGCCAAGTCAATAAAACCGGAGTGACGACCAGAAAAGCGACAATTTCTTGGTGGTCTGAGGGCCTCGTAATCTGTCATCTAAGCTGTCAAATTACTAACGGCCGAGCGAGCGATCGGCTACCGAACTTGCTGTAGATAACACTGCGCTTTTGTCAAAGATCAGTTATCATGAGCAGTAGGTACGTCTTCTATGTATTTGACGTTTAGAAAAGAGTTGCCTGTCAAACGAAATGAGAAAAGAAAGTATTTACTTTGTTCCTTCTGGCGGGAGAACAAAACTTGACTAGTTTTACGACCAATTAAGTAATATCTACTCAAGCCTCTATTCTCAATTAAAAGGTACATTCGTTCGAAGTCTTGTGAGTGCTCAGAGAAATTTATTTTTTATAAAATTAAAACTTTCTTCTATTAAGAGCTATTTTCCAAAAGAGAAGTGATAACACTCCTTTGTTCTTCTGCTTAGTTTCAGCTGTTGAAAGATATGTCTAACCAAATTAAAACTTAATTTGATCCGCTATAAAACACAATTTCTATAAACCGGCGACAACTATTCTAAATTGTGACTAGCCAAAAAAAATCATCACTGTTTTATTGCAAGCTAACTAAAAACATAACGAAATGTTTCATCTGCACAATATTCTACTCTTTTAACAAGAGCACGAAATAAAAATGAATCAATGTAGGCGTACCTCAACGGACACCTGATTGTTCATTTTTGTTTTGTTTTTCTCACAACATGGAATGTTAATTAATTTTTGCTGTCAACCGAAGTCAAACAATATGTAGTGATTAATTGTTTTTTCAAGGCAGCTCTTATCCGAAGGCATAAATGAGGGACTGGGAGCTAAGAGTGGATTTTAATACGTTCGCTATCGATAAATTTATCTCAGATTTACCTGAGTGTCATTGACTTAAAGTTTTTTCGGGCTGTTTTTGTGGGTGCTTATTTAATTAAGATTTAAGTCCGGTAACTCGAGGTGTGATTTTAAAGGTAATCGTATACCTAAGGAAGTAACAGACCGCAACCAAAAAGTGTTTTATTACGGAGGCTGTGTGTAATCCAGGGATGCACTTTGACCCTTGAGTTAACTCTTTTGTGGAACCTCTAGGCTTTTATATTATATTAACAAATTTTCTAGTCACAATTACAGGTAGACAAAAGTGCAAAATTTCAAGATGCAATAAGTTAACACAAAGTGAACTTATATATTGAGACATACAATCATGTGCTTCAGTGACGGTAGTTATAAAAAAATTACTTTGTCTGTAAAGACACCTGTGTCAGTCTCCTCGTGATCACGAATCACTGTTAAGTATTTAAAACATAGAGCAATTTTTTTTTAATTAAACTGAAATTTAAGTTCCTTAAAATTTATTTTATTTAGTTGCACAACAAACTGCGTTTTAAATCCATTAAAATTGTCTTCTCGTGATTATGAAAGACTATATATTATTCAAAACGAAAGCATAAAAATAGTTCCATAAACTGCTATTTCAATTTCCAAAAATGTGTTTTTTGTAAAAGCACAGAAAGCTGCGATGTAAATCCGTTAAAATGTGTTTTATTTCACTTCCACGCACAAAGTAAACCGTGGCCCATACACCACAGAGCGAAGAAGTAATTTCGACCGTTTCATTGCCATTAAGTGGCAATCAATGACGGTAATAACCTCTGCACTCATTGAAATAAATGACGAATAATATGAACCAATCAACAGCTCAATACTCTCTATAATTTACACTTTATCTGCATAAAATTTTACGCATTTAATGGATGTTTCAATAAAATGCCACTTAATATATTTCAATTGGCGTTTTCCAATAAATTTATTACGGCTGTGACTTTGATAAAGTTTTGATAGAATATTCTTAATATTCTTTAGAAAACTAACTTCAAATATATCTAAAACTAAAATCTACATCTAAATTATTATTTAACCAATATGATATTTATTAAAAATACCAACTACTTACCAACTAATATAAATTACTTACCAACATGTTCTATGCAATTACCTACAAGCCTAATTCTATTAAAAAAATCAAGCTTTCATACAAACTACGCTTTTATATCTATAGTATTAATAATATCCTCTGACATTTCACACAAAGTCATCTAGCTCCAAAATAAGCTAAATTTGTACAATGTTACTTCGCCAACCACAAGATAACGATGAACAATAATTATAAAATGGAAAGTAATAAAAAAAATTAGAATATTATATTGTCTCAACCAATACATGCAGACATATATACTTTCACGCATGTTTCCCCGAAGGGGTAGGCAGAGACATAATTTACGCCCACATGTCGCCAATTATATGGTTGGTCCGACTTAATAGGTGGCAAGCGTATTGACGCTTACTGGGCACTGTTATGTTCGCTAGAGCCTCGTCCGTTGATCGGTAGGTGCACCACTTGCAGGTGAGGTTGGCTTGGGCTCCTTAGGTCTTGGCAGGCATTGATTATGGCAGAATCCCCATACACCCTGTTTCAACAAATTTTCTATGCGCCTGTAATAGGTATCAGAACTTGACATTCCACGCTCTATTTTTATATTGTCGTAATATAAAAACGATTAGTATGTGTAATAAATATATAAATATTCATTGCAACATCATTTTCTAAGTATAAAAATGTAAACCGAAGAATTTAACTAGCTAACTAACAGTATATTTATTTACATATAGGAAATATCATTCGATCAAATGAGAAATAACGATTATGAATCCGATGCAGTCCATGAGTCCATTGAATGCGTGGATAATCCATCAATAGCCTGGTAGACTTAACAAATGCCCACAATTGCAAGGAGGAATTCGCACACTCATAATTCCAATGACTTGTTGCCATTATTCATCTTCAAATAATAGTTTGCACCCCATAGTTTACTCACAGGTTAAGTTATTTTCCACTGTAAAGCTATAAATTTGCTTAAGTCTGTTAATAATATTATCTCTTCATAAATTTTATGATACCAACCATATTATATTTCTTTCTATAAGTTATGAAGCGCTCGTAGCTCTGCGGTACTCGGTGGTCGGAAACGATCACCGAAGTACAGCAGGGTTTACAGAGGTCAGTCCTTGGATGGGTGATCGTTCGTGTGGCATTTGATATCAAGCGCTTCCGTGCTTCGGAAGGCACGTTAAGCCGTTGGTCCCGGTTATCACCAAATGTGGTAGTCGTGAAGCCATGTTAGAGGCCTAATGGGGGGGGCGGCTTGAAAAATTCTAACAGCAGGACGCCATACACCTGTAGGCTCGTGCTCAGTAGTGGGACGTTAATGGGCTGCGATGATGATATGTTATTATTTTGTCTAAATGGCTTATCTACTATTTCACGACTGAAATGGCGTGGAGGCAAGTATACCCGCACGTCCCTCCTGAGCTTGTGGGTTCGATTCTCACACAGGATAAATCTTTGTGTGCATGAATATGAAGTGAGTGTTTCCTATGTGTAATTCATGCTTGATATATTTATAGAAAAAGGTATTAAAATACGTGTATCCGTTATTTAGTATTATTTAGTGCTTTTATTTTGTCTTTATTTTTGTTATATTACAAGATATATGTTGTATTATATAATATATTTCATTAATAAGTCAAATTTTATTAACTACTAATTGATATTTTTCCCACTTGTATCATTATAACTTTTTAAGACTACAAAAAAGAAAGATTTAATTTAAAAATAATACTGCTAGGAGGTGTGTCTTGAGTATAAAATATAGCTCAGATCATATTGGACGACTAGGCTTAACAATAAAATGGCAATGTTTAAATTGTAGTACTAAGCAGATCGATTATTCAGTGTACTTAATATAATTAATTTAAAATAAAATTTGTTTAATTTTAAGAAACTAAATATTAACCCCATAAGAGTTGTTGCCTAGTACTAACTAGTATGCTTTGGAGTGTAAAATAAATTGTTCATTTCATTTTACAGGCTCTCTGCCTGTAAAATTGTATGGCATATTTACTTTATTAGATTTTATGTAATATTGAATATTTTTGATACTATTTTTTATATTCTTTGTACTCATAAGAATATAGGATGCACGATATGACCATTCTTACGCTCCAAAGGTTGTAAGCTCGATTCCCACACAGAACAAATATTTGTACAAATAAATAAATATGTATGCTTGTATATTCTGTGTAATTTTGACTATACATTTACAATAACAGAAGTATAGTAAACATTCTATTTAGGTCGGTCATAGTGTGAGACATCCTAGAATTTATTATTATTTCTAATATTTTCCCCATTATATTCAGACCCCCAAATACGAAAAAGTATAATTCTGGGTGTAAGTATTCTGTGTATGAAAAAATAAATAAACTCGACTCAGTTTGGGACTTCAAAACTATGAATAAGAGGTCTAAGAAATTTTGATACTTATTAATTGCCTATACAAGCACACAAAACAATACACATATTTAATATCTTAGCTCTGACCACTTCACAGCAAGACGCAATTCCATCTGCACTTTCATTAATTATTCTCAGTTAGATAAGACACTGCATTGTTAATGACTCGCCGAGGGGCACATTACTCATCGACTCGTGTGACTTTGTTCGTCAGTAGGTACTTCTCTTATTTGAGCAATCATTATCGTCAGTTGTTTAGTAGAAGGCTGGTTTCAACCTTCTTCTGATTTAGACCGATTGTTTATGAAATAAATAGAATTGAGATTGCCCTCTATCAAATTCTCATTTTAAATATTTTAAAAAAGGTTTTTTATTCTGTTATTTTTTAATTTTTATGTTGTTTAGACTTCTTGGCGGGAAAGTGAAGCGACAATTTTGCAGTTTTGTTTTATTTTCTATTTGTGATATTTCGATAATTAATGTGTAATAATGGTGGATTAATCGTTAAGTTTTAGTGAACGTACTTGAGTGTTGGTAAATGAAACAAAACAATGCATCATCAAATTCTTTCAAAAATTCTATATGGGATCTCTGTATAGTCCCACATCTTTATTGATTTTGACTCAATGGGCTTAGGGGGAGTGCATCTCATTTACCATTTATTATCTACCACTCATAAAATACTCAATTGAAGTCAGAATTATATTTCGCACTTCGATGTTATAAATTGCTTTGTCTTTATTCAAAGTTACCGTACGCATCAAAACGGTGCGAATCTTGTTTAATAATTTTTCGATGAGATCGTGTACCATATCATCGACGTCTGTATATTTCCCGATTTCACTTACAAATTCAAACTGGTGTACTTCAATACGTTTTAATTGTAATTATTTATTGTTTCATGTTAATGAATTGATGAAATTTCACGCTTATAAATTGGTTAAAATTTCATATTAATCAATTGTTTAAACATGTTAATAAATAGCTTTATTTTAATGTTAAACAATTGTTTAAATTACATGTCTATCAATTGTTTCACTCAGATGTCTATCACTTGTTTAAATTTTATGTTCAACTGAATGAGAGACAGTGTTGGCTACGCAAACAAAGTCGCAACCTAAAGTTAGTATGTCCTACGTATCAATGTGACAATACCTGATAACTTTCGCTTATCCATTCAATCGTGTGCACATAAACAAGCGATAGATTACACATATCAATAAGTATCAAAGCAACTTAACATTTGAATCTAACATTGTCAATCTTATCTAGATCGCATTGAATCTGACATTCCATTCCGACAATCCATTAAAAAAAAAGCTCGACCAAACCCGTCTTCGCGCCTTGTTTCATATAACAATTTATCACCATTTGAATAAATTCAATATGTACATTGAATTGCTTGTAATTAATGATTTTATTCGTTTAGCACTTAAAGCGCTTTAAGGGTGAGGTGTCCAAATATAACTTGTCCCTTTTTTTCGGATAAGGAGAGATAAGGATAGCGCGAGAGAAAGAACTCATGCTGGGCAAGATCATTAATATTGATTTGTGGTCAATCAAATCTTGAGGATTTCGCTTTTAATGGTATTTTTGGTCCTTGTTGCGCTTATTGGAATAGCTATCGATCGATATTGGTATATCAGGTAGGTGACTCGCTATGTTTTTTTTTAATTGTGTTGTGAAGCAAATTGTTTGATTTGTCATTTGTATGATGCTTTATGATAACACCTTAAATGTTTTATTCCTAAACAATAAAATAAATACTGTATTGCTATAAAAAAAACAGCTTAGTTAGACGGGAAAATCTTTTTATGGAGAAACACAATTTTAGTTATTTCTCATTTAATTAAAATTGTAAATATATAAGTATTACTAGTGTACTATCAGAAATGAAAACATTACTCATATATTGTGAAATCTCAACAAAACATGAAAGAAGCACGAAGGAACAACACGAACCCTGCCCACCATACCCACTAAAGTGCAGTAACAGCAAAATCACGATTTCGAGTAAAACGCATTTAAAGTTAAGAATTGATTTTAAAAAATCAACAGAATGTATAAGCAAAAAAATTTGAATGCAGAAAGGTTGTAAAGGCATAGGTTCACACGTTAAAGCAATAAAAAAAAATATATCTTAATAACTGAATTTATTATGGCCATTTATTCTTTTTGGTGCCTATTACTGCATAGCCTTTTTTGTAAAAAATACCATTTTAAACTTAGTAAAATGCAGCAAAAAGCCCTATTACTGCGTTTGGATCAGTTATTTTGTCAAGAAACCCAACTAACATAATAGTATATAACTAACAACTAACAGCAGTAAGGTCAAAAAAATACTGCATTTTAGTTAGTTTTTTAAGAAAAAAGTGTTCAATTTACTAGTGCAGTAAGAAAAATAGCTAGTTCACATTTTAAAGACCGTTTATTTCTTATTATTTAATCACAATAATTCAACTCACTTATGTAAAATTTACATATCAAAAATAAAAAAAAACATCTAATTAATAAAGGACCCTGCGCAGAATGCACAACCTCCTTTGACAGTTTTCTCTTAATATTAACATATATAACATAATGTACTGCACTTTAGCTAGGAATAATCATATCTGTGTCATTATGCTATCCAAACTAATCTGCAGTAATGCTGTATTTTACTGCGTGTTAGTCAGTTTATAATGATAAAAGAATGTTAAGTATTCACAACTAAAATGCGACAAGCTTTGATTTTACTGCATTTTAGTTGGGAGTTCGTGACAATAAATTGTATTTTCTTAATTTGCAGTAAAAATAGCTTGTATGGCGGTAAATTTTACTGCGTATTAATTTTTTTTTTAATTTTTTTCCAGAAATATAAAACTATCTAAAGAACTGTAAAATTATATTGCTTACTGCATTTTAGTTATGAAACCTTAAAATTTAATCTGCAGTATAATTTATACTGTATTTTAGTTGGGAAATCACGCCAAATTGTTAATTTTTTTCGTTTGCAGTAAGTGAAAACTGTTAAATAAAAACCATTCTAATAGTCTTAGAAATAAGTAAGTTAATTCAATAGAAAGCTTAAGAAACCCGCTTTCAGAATCACTAATAAAACGAAAAATCACAAAAGGGCTGTTACTGCTCTTTAGTCTCTGGTGGGCAGAACCTATAAGTATCACTTATTGTGCCATCTATTGACGGTCGTCCATAAACTATAGTTCAAGTTTGTAATGCGTTGTACCAACCTTTTATTTTATACTATTTTTGTTAAAAAATATTAAGTTATAAAATTGATGTAAATTCATTTCCTATGTATAAATGTTTCAGTCCTAATAAATATTCTTTTCGTTCAATGATAACTTTATATTATAATATGTTTAAGGTAACTTAATTTTTTTTCTTTATCGCGAGATTTAAAAAAAAAAATTGAATTCGAGACAAGACTCGCGACACGTTTCCTCCAAAGAAGTAATGATCAGCGACTGTTAGATAGTCTACGTGCACTTAACCATATTATTTAAATATATACTTATTTTCACTTATATATTTTCTTATTTTTGACAAAATCATATAGTAAAAAAATATCATAAAATAGTATAAAACTCCTCAAACCGTCCACCAATTTATAGGCCTATACTTAAAATAGTTTTGACTTTGGCTTTACTGACTGGAGCCAAGTCACCTTTTGTTAAAAATAAAAAAAGGACTGCGAACCATTTCCTTATTTTTATCACGGTTAAAAATGAAACCTATAGATGGTATTTAATTCATCTCAGCCATTAAATTTTGCACTAATTAACTTAGGCCTTCTCTAAAGATTCAAGATGAAAGTATTCATGTTATACTAGACCTCGGGAACCCAGTGCGCATTGTTGGGTAACGTTCTACAGTAAGAATTTTCCATTCTGCTCAACTAAACTGTCTCCCTTGACTGAACGACTGTAACATCGTAGTGATGACCAGGACCAACTGCTTCACTTGCCTTCATTTTCCTTCTTGCATATGCGAATACCTGTAAATAGCGATGTTTATATTATTAGTGTATTCACAAAATGTTTAATGTGCTGTTGGTGTTCCGAACAAAGTAAAATAAATAAATAACCGCTCCACGCCAAATAACACGAACGGTCGCCTATCCAAGAACTGACTGTACAACGATCCAATTTTGCAAGTGATGGATTAAAAATATCTTTGTAATAATTCCCGCGCAACTATAATTTCCCGAAAAATCGGGAAACAATTCAACACGACACGTGTTTCGGCATACACAGGGCATCTCCAGGTAAGATAGGAGCCTCAGAACAATGCTGAAACGAGAGAAAACCTTGCTTAACTACGGTGATCGTATCTAAACACCATGTCTCGCTAAGCTACGAGCACTACGTATCCTTAAGCTATACCTAAGGCATTAATTACAAAAAAAACGGAACCTCTTAGCCGACACTTCTAGGCACTTATTAAGCCTCCCCTCGTTAGAAAGGCCACAAATCTGGGAAACTCTTCTGGGTGACAAATACAAAAACCATTAAATTAAATTAATGTCTTTCTACTCGGTCCTTGAGATAGTTGAGGCAGTTAAGGAAAGGCGGGGATTCGGAGATTGCAAGATCATACCTATTTAATGTGGTCTGCCAGAGAATTCTTAGTTTTGTTGACGGAGGAAAATCTTTTAATTTTAAGCGTAAGTGACTATTTTGAGATCTTTAAGGTGGCGGGTGACTATGAAACACATATTACTTTTTTTACATACTCGGGTATATAACATAAAACAATACAGTTTGGGAACCAGTTACCTAACAAGTTAGATTTAAATTAGCTTAATTTACTGTTACTGCTTTATTTATATATTTTATATTTAGCAAATTTTAAGACGACCTAAAAAATTGTTTTATCTTACAACGATTAAATTTATTTAAATTAACCTAGTGTTATGCTATTATATAAACCCACAAGTTTATAAGTTTAGTATTTGAGATTTAATTAGAAATACACCTCTCCATATAGAAAAGCTCGTGACTATTTAAATTGATACAAAAGCTTTGTAAATAATAAATTAAATAATGAAGATTTTTTTTAATATTCCAATTGACTTCGTGTAATAAAGTAACTAAATGCTTTGAAACACGTATTTAGTAAAGCATTAACAGTTGCTTTACATTGTCTAGCCATAACGCTGTCTATAAACGTGTTTGTTAAACTACTAACGCCATCTAGCAGAGAGTAGCGGAACTACAAAATTTATTACTCACATTGAATAAATCGTTTAAGTTTTTAGACACATATTAAACGATAGTAACAGAAACACTTTCATCTTTTTCCTAACCTTATCTTAGTTTAAATTGGTGACTCAATCATTACCTATGTAGGTACTCAATAAGTTTTGTTTTATTATAGCTGTATATAATAAATTTCAAATGCGTGAATTTCCTTAAAAACAAATTCGAAGGACGTAAACGATAGAATCCTAATTTAATCAAAAGCATAAGGAAATATCATTTACTCTGAAATATGCAAAAGAAGTTTAGTCAATTTATTATGAATATTATATCGACTTAATCAGTAAAAGGAAATGTCCTCCAAGGCACAAATTAATCTAATTTCCACGTAATGTATTGATAGGCTCGATTTTACTGCCAGCCTTATCATTCCGACCTGATAAGACCGAGGTTTTAATTAATTAACTGACCGAACCCTAAATGTTAAGCTTTACGATATTCCTAATGATATTTTCTTATTTTGTTTATACTAGTGACAATTCAGTTAATTTTTTATAGAGCTTTTACAGATAAAAAAACAATGATCTTTTCTTTACAGTTTCGTTCAGTGTTTAGGTCTGTTTTAAGTTTATTTAGATACTATGGTAGTTTATAAAAATATACTACAATATTTTCTAACAAAAGAGTAGTACCTATCTTATGCGTAACTAAAAATAATATGTTATTAATTCTCACAGATACTAAGAAATAGATACAGGAACAAAATGTATGCTTCTATTACCACTATATGAAAATAACAGCTTTTCTTAATCAAATGAAGTGTATACGAAAACTATATTTAAATACTATAAGCGGTACTTCATCAAATAATAAATAAATTAAAAATAAGTCTTAATACTAAGTCAAATATATTATTACTGGGTGGATAACTAAGGCTATGTTTCAAAATTACATACAAATATTTAATTTTAATAGTTATATAGTTATAGTATGTAATTATGATTTTCACCTCTTATCAGTCTAAACTGGTTAATGCAATTCTACCTAATAGATATTAGAGAGTTGTAACTAATAAGTCAAATATATTTTACGGATTCATATTGCGGTTGATCCCAAACGTTACAAATACTTTCCAACGATTCGTGGTCACGAGCAAATGTGTTTATTAAGTACGTATAACACTTGCGTAAACGGAAGAAAACAATGTTGTGTTTATGAAGTAGGCAAGAATAGATAGTAAGTATTTTGTTACAGTAAAAAATAAAACAGATTTCTTTGTAAACACACCACGTCTGCACAATTTGAGTACACATCAAAACGAGATCTCCCCGTGATAGCGGCTAACTCTTTTGTTAGAAAGGCCGAGAAAGATTGCCCGTGCCCCCGTACCTACTTACTATGAAGACATATTACGTTTCGCGTTTTTGAAGTCGCGATTTCGAAGCGTATTTACGTATTCACACTCGCATTACTCCTAGTATGTTTGAGATGAGATGTGCGACTGTGTTAGTAGCTCCTATGTAGGCGTCAGGTTAACGTTACCATCATAACTTGAACCCCTACTCCCCAAGTGTAGTATGCAAAGTAGGGAGTCACATATGACTGGTGACGTATATAGGCTTGCAGATTCATGTGTGCGTGTGTTGGTATGCCAGTCGCCTCTAGGCGCGCAATAGATGGGGGTGGGCAGCCCGAGAGGATGGGGTATAAAGGAAAACCATTTACATTTGAGCGATTCGTCCAATTTAAAATTCCTACAAGATAGCTTAGACACGGGTGCCATTCTTTTGAAGAGGCGAACGACATTGCGGAAGCATACGTGTTTCTTTTCGGCCAGTCTTGAATTTATTGCACTTATTGTCATTTGTTTACGATATTCCAGATTCGAATGTAGGTATTTTGTTTTTAATTTGATAGTTTACCCGAAAAAGGTTCAACTCAATTTTGCGTCCCAACAACGGCACAGTTGAGGGAAGTTACCGTTATGAATATGAATCTTGGGAGCGGGAATCAGTCCGGGAGTGTTCCATCAAAACGTCATAGGTCGCCCTGGACAAATTTGCCTGCTTGCCCACGTCCCGCATTTTACGAGCCGAGCCGACGAAGATTCAGCACCCGAGGGACACATTCCGCCTCCAAACTTTACCCGTTACAAATTTGTTTTTTTTTTGCCTTATCTGCTCCCCGCGCTTTTGGCAGACCTAATTCCGTATTCAAAAATATTTCTGCTAGTATTGTGCTCGTACGGGAACGTTTTATTGCCGCCCATATAACGTTTTAAAAGTTACCCAGTTTCGTTTGCCTTTCGGCTTGGCTCAGCACTCGAACGATTCCATCGGTAATTATTATAGTTGTTTGATAACTGTTTTATATTCTTTTTATAACTTTTTACGACAGTGCTCCTGTTTTGACAATGTCGGCAAGAAAGAGTTCTTTATAACACCTATTAGAATGTTGACAACGGTGATATTACAAGCTCATGTAAAGTCACGCTAACTTGACTCGCATTTTTACAACATGTGATAGTTTTTTTTACTGTTACGTGTGAAGGATGGTATAGTCGGTCCTCGTTCCTCAGCGTTTTGATACTCCCATAAGTATTTTTGGTGAGTGCATGAATAGGGATGTATATTTATATTTTTCGATTGATTGAAAAATATTTGCGAGCATATTAGTTATAAAAACTGTCGTAATTTTTTTAACCTCATGAAAAAAGATATATCGCTTAATGCGCTGCCATTTGTTTATAAAAGTTGGCACATTGACGTTGATTTTTATTATAACTGATGCATAAAAAAAATTACATTTATATTAATTTTCACGTGGCTTTCTTTTAGGAAAAAGAGTATCTGTGCCAGAAATCCGCACCTTAATTGCTGTGAAAATTTAATTACAAGTTCTTGGGAGTATTAGGTAGACAGAACATTGTGGAGAAGTTTGAGAGACACCAAAATGATTTTTAATTTGCAACAGGAATCTTATTTACTGGCAACTTCTTAACCGCATTTCATTTAAAATATTTGAATATAATATGCTATTCATGGAGTAACGGTATAAGACACTTGATCACGTTTTTTTCAGTTAATTCTTCTTTTTAATTAATTATCATAAGGCCAAACAACGTATCTTGACGACTTGCAAATATGACTTGATAAATCTCAACGCCCAAGCACGTATTTATTACTTACATTAAATGACAAACAAAAATAAAGTCCAAAAGCAATTTGTTCCGGAAAGTTTAAAAAATTTAGGCATAAATACACATATGCAAATGGGAATCAGACTATATCGTAATAGTAACTTAAAATAAAATTACGTTTTTTGGGGTTAAAGTTCGTCTAATATGATTTTGGTTTTTAACTCTTTAAACAACTTAATAAAAATCGGAAAATTGTGAGGCAATGTCATGGCATAAATATTAGTCTAATTATAAGTGTAGGTCAAAAGTCATTATTTGACCTTTGACCTACAGCTATAATTAGAGACTTTTGAAGGATATGCTTACGTTGTATAAACTGTCACATCACTAAGTCCGAAGTATCGTTTATCAAATGTGTTTTAAATATAAATGAATACTTTAAAGAAAGTACGGGAGATATAAATGTTTACGAACACATAATGACGGTATGAAATGATAGCTTATTCTGCATTCATGGAAAATTCTCAAGCGTTGTTCAGGACTGGCATGAGCCATATGCGGATTGTGGGGCCACGGTGCCATCCAATTTGCTATTCATACACCACCCAATCGGGCAGGTAATTCAAAAGGACTGCATAGTGATGAATGTTACACAACTAGTTGTGTTGGCATCACGGAATCTTAAAGCGTAAGTAACACATTTACTTTAAGAGATAACTAAGTACATATTTTTTAAGTTATTGAAAGAAACTTTCAGATTATGGGGCCACGGTGCCATCAAATTTGCTATTCATACACCACCCAATAGGGCAGGTAATTCAAAAGGACTGCATAGTGATGAATGTTACACAACTAGTTGTATTGGCATCACGGAATCTTTAAGCGTAAAATACACATGCACTTTAAGAGTCAATTAAGAGAATTAAAACTGAGATTTTGTTAAAAAAAATAGGTTAATTCTATCGGACTTTGGGGCCACAGGTCCATTCAATTATATTCATACACGGGTGGTGTATAAATATAATAATAATAAAAAATAAAATGAATATAATAGGGCAGGTAATTTAAAAGGACTGCATAGTGATGAATGTTACACACCTAGTTTTGGTGGCATCACGGTGTCTTTAAACGTTAGGTATGTTAAGAGTTTACTAGGTAAAATTTCTTCAGGATGTCGGAAATAATGATTGTTAACGGTATTTTATGCGTAAACAGATGGATGGTGAAAAAAATAGTTGTATTTAAAAGTAAGGTAGAAAAGTAACTAAAGAGTTATAATGTTATATTGTCTGAAAGATAATGCTGACTAATGTACTTTATCTGATGCCAAGAAAAATACAAATAAAATACACATAAACATGTTCAAATATTTATTATGTGCAAAAATGCAAAAAAAAAACCGTCAGTCACAACTTGAACAGAAAATAAAAATCTTCCAGACTTGGTGGTTCAGATCAATTTCATAATTTTCAGTTTTTGTAAAAGATTATTTTTAAATATTACAATCTACTCCACTTCGGCGAAATGTTTTTTGAGCTGAGATTTTAAATTGTAAGTTAGTTGTGTTCCAAAAAGAACTAACACCTAACAAAAACTACAATCAGATACTTTGTATGATCCTTTATAAATATAGAGTGATTCCTGGCAGAAATGACCTATTGTATCTAACGATCGCCAGCCCCCTCTATATTAATAAAACCTTCGTAGTTACCGTGCAGAATGGCTGTGTAAATTTCAAATTGAATTTGCATTCAAATGATAATTCGAGGCAACCGGCAAATTCTGGTTCACTCCCAGGAAATACACTTTTATTGTTAATAATTCAAGTGTTTCATTATAGCTGTTCAAATAAGCGTTTAGATAAAGTTTGGGAAATGGAAAATTGGCTGTTTTAAGCTAAGCGGCGTGGCATGATCAGCACAAAATGTCCAAAATATCATGAAAGCAAAAGTTTGTTTCTACGTTTGTTACTTAATAAAATAATTGCGATCTAGTGTGAGATCTGTATTTTCCTATTGGATATTATATTTATTTAATGTGTACCTAACGTTTTCAGAAATAATACTTCAACATATTTCTTAATGTAAAGATTTTTACCTAAAACTTACTTAATTTTTTACCTAATTGTTTTCACCATAGAGATTAGATTTACACCGGTAAAAAATATCTATAAATGGACATAATGTTTAATTTTAATATTTAAACTATAAATTGATAAAATGTTTCTGCTAAAAATATTCCCAGTATTTAGTGGCAACACATTGAATATTACAATGATCTTTATCTTTCGAAATTAAACCTCAACAGAAAAACAGTAAGTAGATGCTTTGAATTGTTTTTAAAAATGGGGTGCCAATTTATTTTTAAAAAAACTGTATTCTTTATTATTGGAAAGAAATAATCTAAGACAGTTAGTGTATATTACAGACTAAGAAGAATAATAAAAAAGAACTTAAAATACGAGAAATCAGAGATTTAACGTTAATTAACTCTCGTTTCAGCGTGGATCTTAGGCGGTTCTGATCTTGCCTGAAGCCCTGGCAGGCTGTGTAAGAGCGAAACACGCGTCGTGTTGAATTGTTTCTCGATTTTTCGTTAAATTCTAGTTGCGCAGGAATTGTCACAAAGATATTTTAAATCTATCACTAAACCCAAAAGAGACTATATTCTATGCAGATAATAATTTCTAAAAGAAAACTCTACCAATAACTCTTTCAATAAAAAATATTACGAATCAGTGAACAATGAAAAAGATAATTTGAGTGAAACAGTGGGCTAAGTCAATACAAGCCGGTATAAACCCGTAAAGGAGCATTTTGCGAAATTGTCTGCAATTTCCGCGATATCAGTTAAACGATTGCAAATTCCGATTGCTCATACGTCATAATTCTTTAGGTACACAATAAAATTGCTACTTACTTCTTAATATTTCGTGCAAATTGTAAACTGTGTGCAAAGGCAGTCGGACTGAAAAGTATTGCATTTTTTAGGCAGTAATCTATGGCACGCACGTATATGACATGCATCCAGTTTTACTTTTTACAGTAATTATAATTCCGTGAATAAAGGTATTTATAGTATAAATATAAACTTATTATGTTTTTATTTATATTTACTAAACTTATTAACATAACGTCGTATACGACATGCATCCAGTAAATAAGATGTAAATTAGACGTATTCTGTTCATATAAGGTAGGAAATAATTTGTGAGGTTTTGTACTTTGCAAGGGACGTTAATTTGGCTTTGCTTATATACACAGCGGTATAGGCTGTATGTAGCAATAGCGACCGAATTCAAGTTTAAGGCCTAATTAAAGCTGCTTCTGTCCGCAGGTCGTTCTTATACGGGAAATCCGTACGGGGTTGAGTATGGCTAGAATAATTATCTCCCAGTTTTATAAGAGCATCATCATAGCAACCTAATAAGGTCCACTGCTGAATATAAGCCTTCCCAATAGATAATATTATATTGGGGGTATTTGCCCATAATCACCCCACAGGGCAGACGGGTTGGTGATCGCAATTCAAGCCAATACGCAGGACGTTCGTTCGTGATCAAACGTGATCCCCCTGATGGGGGTCACGATGCGGTGTCGGGGCCTAGGCCCCCTGATAGCGGTGTCAGATTACGAAGGACGACGCTGCTGCCCACCATCCGGTAGGATTTCTCTTCGTCGACTCTTACGACTTTCCGTGAGATGAGAAGGGATGGCACTATTCTAGAACGGTACTACGCGGCAAGACCTTGGAGGAATGTTAATGAGCTAAGATGATAGTATCTAATAGTACTGATGATGGTTTATAGTTGCCACTAAATCCTCAGAGCTTTTTTTGCCAAAAAAGTATATTTCCTTTAACCTCTTCTAAATCTTCGCAAAACACGCGTATCTATTAAAAAGCATTAAAGTAGAAGACACGGAAAATGAACCCTCACTAAATACTCACGGACCAGAATAAGTTGAAAAAAAAACCCCAAAACTAACGACTACGAATCACGCATCAGAAACTTAGCCAAATTAAAAGTTGACTGCAATAAACAATAAAAATACCAAACGTGGCCTTCTTTCTATGCGAGTTTCTGTAATGACTCTACTACTATCGTGAGTTTGGATAAATTATGACGAAATTTGGAGACGTCTAAATTTTTGGATGGTTTGCTTATTACATAAGGCAGTAGGCTTGATTTATTTTACTTCGGTAGGTATGAAGACTCAAAGCTTCAGGCAATTGGTTTGCCAATAGTCTCATTACAAACCATGCACCTGAAGGTGACCGTCTTATCATCTGAGCCCTTTAACAACCCTCTGCTGAGGACGGGTCTTCTCTCACGAACTGAGGTGATTGGGATTAAGGTAATGCTCCACTACACAGACCCAGTGTGGATTAGCGGAGGAAAGCATCTACTAAATACGAACTCTTAGAGGTCGCCTTTCTTGCTGCGGGACTGTTCGAAAGGATTACCGCGGCCTCGGAACCTAGCATGCTCAAGAAGGAACATGGGTAGTTTTTAGTCAGTAAAAGTCTGACACACCCTCCCGCTCCACCTACAGCGGGAGAAAGTCATAGGATGATTTTCAATACAAGAAAAAGATTGCTTTACAGAAGATTAAATTTCCATATTTATCGTACAGAGACCGGAACTTTCTTGTTCTCGAGCTTTTGACAGTCATATTTAAATAACCAATTTTATTGTAAATGACTACTAGGACTTTTACTAAAACTCATCTAACTTTTAGACGATTTTACATAAGGATTCATCAAAGAGCTAAAAAAATGTGTAGTAGAAAGGAAAGAGAAATAGTTGATTGTGTGAATTGATGGATAAGAAGTGTAACTAAAAGGTGTATAGAGCATCCAATCCGTCTATCCATCTTAAGAGCATACATACATAAAATCACGCCCGCTTCCCTGAAGGGGCAGGCAGAGGTACCGAAGGGGTAGGCAGAGGCAATACGCTCACATTTCGCCAATTGGTTTGCTGGTCCCACGTAATAGGTCGCGAGCCTGATGCCGCTTACTGGGAACTTCTTTGTTTGCCAGAGCCTCGTCCGTTAATCGGCAGGTGAGGTTGGTTTTGGCTCCAAAGTTGATGGCAGGATCCCTGTACACCCTGTTCCCTGTAAAAACATTTACTGACCAAATGAGACGTGGTTTTAAAAAAACTAGACTTCATAGTGGTGAGAATAAAATCTAATAGCCTCTATAATATACTATGCTTAAGAAGTATAATGCATTTAAGCCAATTTCATGTAAAAGTTGAGGTCATAACAAGCACTTTAAGCTTTGGGTAATTAAATCTCTTAACGTCAACTCAAATTCGAATTGAAGTGGTTGAAAAAAATTGACTAGAGTCTCTAGTTAGCATGGAAACGAATCCTAGACTGTAAATATAGCTCTGCCTCTAATACCGAGATTGGAAGCCCTCTTCATAAATTAACATCTTGTACAACCAGTACAATAGAATTGGGGTCTACTTTTACAAATGAAAAGGGTCAGGACACTGATTCTATCATGAAGATTGCGTAAATCCTTGAGCCGTCTCAAAACAGAAGAGTGGTTTCCTGTTGTTTGAATTTCGAAGTCAACGAACATCCCGCAGCGATCACAACTTACAAATTTAACCAACGTGACCATTAAGCATAAGGGCATAAAGAATATGCCTAAGCTGTTCGTTTCCAACCACCTAGGCAAAACAAACAATGCCACGGATCGATTTTTTCCTTTCTGGCATAAATCCTCGCAATATGATTGTTCATCCAATCATAACTAAGTGATGTCAGAATTAATGTGTGCCATTTACCAGCGCTATCAGCAGTTATATCCATTACAAACAAAGTTCACTTATAAAAGAAAAAGATTGCCTTAAGTAGCAATTACAGGCCCTAACTATCCCTGGTTAGTCGGTTAGTTATTTACAAACGACTAAGGAAATAATTCTTAATATGACATTGATTAGCTTGTAGTCATGAAAATCGAGCTGAGCGCTCATAATGACAATTTAAAGACTTAAAAAGGCCGATTTTATTATCATATTGTATGATTCTTGTGGAACTATTAACCCTTATGACAATAGTGTAATGATTGTAACTCACGCGAGCCATTTTTCTTATCGCTACACTCGTAAGGACCGGCTCTAAGCATTTCATAAGTCTACTTGTTTTATGATTAGGTCTTATAAGGCTTTACATGTTAACACAATATTTTGATATAAATTTTCTGAAAGTAAAACATTTCTTTATGAGACTCAGCGTTAAGACAAGACATGTCATAAAATGCTCTTAAGAATTTTGTCGCATCGTTCAATGACAGCTTTCTGACAAACTTTTCGCGCTGATAAGTGTATCAGCATCTGTAGTAACAGGCCTGATCCTACTCGCAAAATAAACGCTTCAAGCTTAAGCTTACCACAAGGGTTTCATGGACTATGAACATGGCAATCCATTGTAAAATTTTTTCGACTACTTATGACTGCAAAAGCTTTATTCCTTTAAGGGTTAGTGGTTAACACATAGATATTTTCCATAAAGATGAGGTATAATCATACTTCGCCGTACTCAGATTTTGTTCGTCTACGACATATATTATTTACCAGTGACGTAACAACAGTAAATGAGACGGATAATACGTTTCGAATGATATAGAACAGGATAGAGATCAAAACAAAATGGGACAGTTGTCTTAATTTGGCCGCCTCAGTTTCCAGGGGCTATTGCGTCATCTACCTCTTTTAGTTATAATATCATTGGGTGAGGATAGTTTTATTTTTAACAGTAGGGGGTCACGGCAGGACACAAGACCAGTATATGCATCCATTACAAGAATATAACTCTGGAGCTCATATCAAATTATAGTCCACATATGTTGCTCATATACTTTCTAAAGAAAGCTTTCATCAAATTAATGTATAATCTCGGTTATTCATTAATATGATGCATCATAGTAATGAGCTACTTACATTATGAACTGAGTGACTACCGTCGGGGTGGGACCGGAGACTTGGCTAATTTATTAACCACGCCATCGATGGGCCTACCATACAGAAATTAACTTGTATATTACCTACATCGTTTATAGTTTATACTTGGCTAACTGTGATTGGTACTTGCAGTACCTCCACCTGAAAAATCCTGATTGTATTTTTAATACAAAATAATGAACGTTGCATGATTATGTTTCATGGTGTTAAAGTCTCGTAAAAGGTGGATGTTTCGTTAGGTACTTAGTTATCATGTAAACATATTATTTTTTAAAATAGACATATTATTAAATTTAAACGTGAAAAATTATTAACATAAATAGATTTTAGGTCATATCGATAGTTATGTATTTTTCCAGTGTTTATATGTAATTGCTCTGAATTAAAATATGTGTACACGACAAGCTTGCTTGCAACTTATACAAAAATACGTGTAAGAATGTTGAATACAAACGAAGTCTTAGGAACGGATTTGCTAGTTAGTCTTGTTGGAAAGTCACTTCACATTAGTATATGTATTAAGAGTGCCCTATTTAGGCATGAAACTTGAATACCTAGATTCATTAACACAAAAAGAAAATAAAACTCAAAATCATTTGTTCAATTTTGGCTCAATAAATCTCTTATGAATGTCAACTTAACGCGTGAATGGGCGCTGCGTGCAAAAGCTTGAACGTAGAAGAATTAAGCAAGAAACTCGTCATGGTTGATTTTTTCTTCCGCCAATTCCATAAAATCACAGTGCACTCAATAAAGAATTTGGTAACAAAAAACTTGTTTCCTACATTCACAAGACATACGACAGTCACAGAAAATGACCAAATTGTATCAATAAAAAAATACCCTAAAAAAAGAAAATGTTAAACTATCAAGACCACCTGTTCCCCATATGTTAACCTATTAAGTTTACGTACCTTACCGTCACGGCAACTCATAATGGGCTTGAAATTTTCTTATGGCTAAACTTTTACATAGATTTTCTCCGTAGGAGGGGTGGCTACCGACTTACGTGAGCAGTTATTACCGTGCTAATCTAAATTGATGGACCGTCTGAAACCGGGCATTCTTTCATAACATTAGTAATTTCTTTGGCGTAAAATAATGTAATAAACATAAGCCAGTTTCATTACTTAAGGCAGGCAGCGTTTAGCCACAAGAAAGTTATTATGGACTTTATAGGGCAGACGAGGCGATATTAAAAGGTCGGTTATCTAGTTAAAATTATGTTCGTATATTATAAATGACTATGAAGATCGTGATTTGGAATTACAAATATCTATGCCGTTCAGTCACACACGTTTAAAAAAAAAAACAATTGTTTTTAAACCGCAATCGGCCTGACGGTGAGTTTTTCATTTAATGCCTTCCGAAAAATAGAAGCGCTTCTTCCGTGGGGAAATGCACGGTAACAAGCGCACCCACCATATGAAGGCCTGCATAAAAGATGCGGGACTATAGGGAAACACATTCGCCGGAAGATAAGTCAAGCCCGAATGGTCCTAGACGGAACTAGGTTCAAATGCTGATAGTCTGCACAGTATTCAGGTAATTTCTAAGACCTGCAAGTGTCGGAAGAGGGCAGCAAAGGGCATACTACGCTCTACACCTCAAGATATGCCTGACTACAATACCTACTTCTCCTTCCACTAGCAGTCTACCAATTAAAACTTGCACTTTCAAATATGTTTGCTAGCAACGCTTACCTTTAAGGTGGCTGTGTAATTTGCACTGCTATGGGCCATAACATAATAGCCGACCAAAGTAACAAAGATGAAGTATTTGTCTTTTAAGCGGGGCGTGAAACGGCATTTTAGCAGGCCGTCATAAGTGGGCGCACTTTGTAACGTG
Organism: Musotima nitidalis; assembly: GCA_949126915.1. Classification (NCBI taxonomy): domain Eukaryota; kingdom Metazoa; phylum Arthropoda; class Insecta; order Lepidoptera; family Crambidae; genus Musotima; species Musotima nitidalis. Next base: position 8,020,401 of record OX421429.1, read on the forward strand.
CTTATTTCACGATGTAACGCGCCTTCATTTATTTAGACTGCATCGACTGCTTACCATCAAGCAGAATATAGTCATTATGACGTGTCACATAAAAACCGCTACTTACATTCTCATAAAACATTCGATTCAAAAGCAAACAATAAAACAACAGCGCACAAAGTAGTCACAAGCAATTAATACTCGATTTTCTATTAGGCCAGATTCATGCAAATGACCCACCATATGAGCAGGCAATCAGCACCAATCAATAAACTATTGGCAGATTTAATGACTAGCCAAGGATGCCTGCCGGTCGTCACCAGTAGTAATTGATCCACTGTTACCAATTACTGGGTCCGTGCCATTGTAATTGGAATAATTAATTTCTGTTATGACTGTTGGTATGAGCGACTGTTTAGTGTGATTCTAAAGAGGTCGATGTAATTTTATATGACATGTTATTGAAAGGAAGTTGAAATAAATACTTCATGCATATGGCAAATAGCGCCATCAAGTTCCAAATAAGAAACAAAATTGTTAATGCATACATAGATTCACGACTGTTACCCCGAAGGGGTAGGCAGAGGCATATTATACGCACACACTTCACCAATTATATAGTTGGTCCCACGTAATAGGTGGCGAGCCTATTGCCGCTTATTGGGCACTATTATGTTCAATAATTTATTGATTCAGGCGTTACTTTGCGTTATGTTCGCCGAAAGCTCGTCCGTTGATCGGAAGGTGCATCACTTGCAGGTGAGGTTGGCTTGGGCTCCTTAGGTCTTGGTATGTACCCCCCCGACTGGTCTCTACCTTGTCGTGGTGGGGGGGCTGAGTACCTCCCGGTAGGGCGCAGGAGGCGCCAGGGAAAAGGTAACACCCAGAGATTGGCGACTCTGGGTGCCCTTAGTACTGACTATCGGGGGGGAAACTAAGAGGGACCCGTGGAAGGCGCAGCGGACGGGCCAGGAGGGCCCGTTAAGCGGCGCCAGGAGGGTCTTAGGCAGTGGGGGCCGGGGGCCCCTGCTGTCTAACTATGGACCCTCCGAGAAGTCGGCCACACACGCTATGGTCGCACGAGGAGGTAGGAGGGGCGCGTCCACTGTGTCTCTCTGAGGTGGTCCTCCCGGTTTTGGTCCGGGGGACGTTGGCCGCGGGCGGGGTGTCAGAGCTGCAACCCAGGTACTGGCCCCCCGCCTCTTTCTCAACAAGCGGCGGGCGTCGTCGGAAGATTTTTAGTGGGTATTACTGCTGGCGGTCGTGTCTGCCGGTGGTGAGTCCCACACATCTCTCTCGGTCCCCCTTTGGCCGGGAAACAGTGCGTAAATGCACTTTGTTACCGACGTAAATCAAAAAAAAAAAAGGTCTTGGTATGTACACTCTAATAGGTTCTCTATACACCCAAAAAACACAAAATTGTTTATTAATATTTCTATTTATGATAAAGTTGCCTGCTGAAAACATAACCATGAATTGAAACTCCACCTCTCGTTTATTTAGTGGCTTAGTTTTCTGCGTTTGGATAATAAGAGTTTATACGATAAAATTAGTGGTATATGATAATACTTACGATATACACAAATGACAGAGGTTAGAGGTGAAGAACTGAAGGACATGAGTGGGTGCGCTGGTTTACTAACTCCACGATATGAGCGCCCTTAGTTTGCTGGATCGCATCGACTGTTTTTCATCAGACAAGTAGTTATTATTATGTTTCACATAAAAAAGGACGAGCTCAGTGGCGTCCCATTGTAGATGCAGCAAATAAATATAGGCTAATTAAATTTTAAAACTGTTATATTAATTGTGTAAATTTTTTCCAAAAATTAATAGCTATGCCATTGCCAACCAGTCACATTTCTCGTTGAAATAATGACAAGATTACATTTAAAAACAATTATGTCATACAAAAGCAGAGGACCACCTAAACACATTAAGCCCACGCTGCCATTATATACTGCCGGGGAGTCCTATACCTCTTCATGCAATTGTTATAACAAACTTGATTCTAGTTTTGTGTAGTACAAACTAGGGGTCGAAGGTTTATGTACAATTTATAAGAATGTACAAGTATTAGCTATTACTCACATCACCGGTTGAAATAAAATAAAAATTACAATTAAATACGAATAGAACAAAAAAGACAAATTTCAGACGCAAGCAGAGGACCACCTAGACACATCAAGCCCACGCTGCCATTAAATAGTGCCGGGGAGCTCCATACCTCTCCATGCAATTGTTGTGGCCGGGCGTTAATAAAACGGCGCATATTTTAGCTATTTTGACAGTTCTCAGTTATTTGTAACTTTGCAAAATACTGCCACGAAGAATGTCCAGCTTGTTCCCAGTTATCTACTAACTTAAAGTTAAGGGAGAACCATTGTTCAGAAAGTGGTTGAACTTCTTATATTTTAATGAATAAAATGCGATCCTCTTTCTTACACAGTAAGACTAACTATGTACTTACACGTGAAAATTACGTTTATAAGTATATAATTCACAATGTACCTTACTGTTTTATAAAAAAGGACGCCAAATATCAGCTACCTGCCATTTCTTAGTATTTTATGTACTGGAAGACATGCAACAAAACAAATTGCGTGCATGTGAAAAGGGCTTGGTAGGTAAATATTTATTTAAAAAGTACAAATTAAAGTAATAAATATATTTTACACAACAAAGAGTTTTACACAAAGATACGAGTCGTCTGTGAGTCTCAAGTAATCGCTGGAAGCGACTGAGAACCGCCTAGGGTATGCGTGAAAGCGTTTGGCTTACAACCTGATTTGTGATTTCAAAGATTATTGGTTGCCCTCCATTACCGAGCTTGTAATTTAGTTTTTAGCTCCGATTGTGAAGAATGCTAAGTGTAGATACTAAGTATCTGTCCTGGGTCACAATGGATATAAACGATAGTTAGACAGCTCGGGAGAGTTGAATAATCTGCTGATGTTAAGTTGTGCAAGAAACTAACACAAAAATTTATAAAGAATAATCCTTAACAAAATAATTTTCAAATAATACATAGAATACATACAACAATAAATTCTTTGCCGTCGCATGTTTCCCATTCCCAAAAGTCCCAAGTATTTTAAATGGGGCATGTATTTATGCAAACATTCATAAGTAGGTGTTTTTTTTTCGAATGCATCGAGTGCTTATCATCAGGCAGGACGTGGTCATTATGACCACTCACAATAAGAATTTAAAAAACTAAAGTATTTTATCTTAAGCGAATTTGGAAGAAACTTATTTTCACTTCTGGCAATACCAAATAATTACGTCAAGGGTCAATAACAATTTGTTATGAAAGTTATTGAACGTTTTCAATAATCTACGGATATGAGACAACACGATTAACTTGTTGACCGAATAAAATATTCGACACTTGTAGGTATATTTTTGTATTCACAAAGTCCAAAATACATTAAAAGACTTTGTACATATATATAAGTTAATTCTATCTAATTTTTCTCCTAATTTCCCTCAAAAACAATAACAAATAGTTCTTTATTCAGGTAAATTACACCATTTATCTACACAAACAAGACATCCACTTAAAATTATAAATGAAACACATACGTTTTGTCCAAATAAAAGTTCGTCCAAAATTCATTTCTCCTAATTTTATGCCTACAATGATTCCGTTAAACGTGTGCACACGAGTCATCTTTATTTTTTGTTCAATCCGGTACAACATTATATTTTTTTATTTTAATATTTATCTTGGCTTTATGACAATTTTATTAAGGCTGGAGCGTTGCCTACGCAGCTTCTTGTCCATTCATTAAAATGATATGGCTGTGTCGTTGAGCCTGGCATGCCTAGTTGGTACAATTTAAAGTTTTATTTTTATAAAATTTGGTTTGGTTACGGTTATTCTTTAAATACTTATCTTAATGCAGTACCAGTATTTTACCACAAATTACTTTTCATGCTAAAACAGGCAAATGATGATGATTTGAGATATGATAGGGAAATATTTAATATATAATAAGAGTTTAATTATCATGTACCGGTGACTGGTAAAAATCTTATAACCTGACATTTCCTAAATGCAATATTATTACACCAGTTGTGTTTTTTTACGTAATCATCAAATTGTCATCGCCTCGTTTTGATCTTGCCGTAACTTACACAAAATTTTCTAATAGTTAATTGGAAAATTTATTAGACAGTTTAATTACTCAGGTTAAAACTTAAATAATCAATTGACACAATAAATCAAAACCTTCCAACACTTTGAAATAAAATCTGTTTGTATTAACTCTAGCCTCAAGCACACCAGTGCCTCCTACTTATCTTTTGGATCTCGCGCTGCGCGGGCGCATCCCCACGAATTATTTCATTACCGGCGGCCCGGCTAAACAATGAACACGTGACGGAAAACGACATGCCTACACGCTACCACACGCCACAAAGGTTGCCTTTGTCGAGACGCCGACTTTACCTCTTTTTTGAAATTTGATAGCCTCAGTGTGTAATCTCCGTTCTTTAAGAAAGATCTGGGTGCTACGTTAATCTGTACGTAGTGTAAGCAGTTTTGATGTAGAATTTTCTTCCGAGTGCAGAATAGATAAATCAATGGCATCGGAAAACGAAATGGTTACACGCTACAAAGGTTGCCTTCTTCGAGAAACCCACTTTACCACTTTTTTGAAATTTTATAGTACCTATTCTCTGTTCTTTAATAATGACTTGGGTGCTATATTTAATCTGTAAATTTAGCAACAGCAAGGTATTTTATATTTCAAAAACAAATTAAACTAACTAACTCTAAGTCTAGCTAACTTAAAAGTTACCGGTAAAAGGTTTGCCATCTATTACATGGAACCAACAATAACATTTGCGAAATGTCGGCTTTTAATTTGCGTCTGCGTGTGTTTGTATGTATGTAAAAACAAATTACAGTATCTAGTGAGATGGTGTTGTTAGTAAACATAAAGTTATTTTTGAGCTTAGTCCTACTTTTTGACAAACCAAAGTAAATAATGATTAGGTGCGGGTTAGCGGAGTCAAATGGATGTTGTTCTGCTGTTGTCACGTACATGTTTATATCTTCATCTTGACTTTACGACGATCGCAAATAGTAATCATCAGAACTAATAGCATGGAGGTGCTCGATATCAAATAGCACAGGACATCTAACAACTGAGCTGTGAACACTACATTAATTCGGTATCATTTTGCGACCATTTAATCTTACGGCACTATAGTAAATATGAAAAGTGCAAAATGTATACTTGGTACTTGCACAATCAAAAAAAATATCTTCCAACAACGCAACTGCGGGGGCATTACGATTGTCAGGTACCTTATTCCTTGTGCTTTGTGAGCGATAAACACGTCAACACTACAGGATTCACTACAAACCAGATCTCTCTTCATCATGTCAGCCGTTATCTGCTGAACATAGGCACAATAGATTTCTACATTGACCTATCCTGAGTCGCCTGTATCCAACGGCTTCCCGGCGCCTTGACCACATTATCGGTCAATCGGGTGAGCTGTCTTCTGCTATGCTTGCCGCTTTGCGGTCGCGATTAAAGAACCTTCACGCCTGTTCAGTCGTCGTTTCTTCGTGCTTTCTGCCCCGCCGACTCCACTGATCCCATTCGATCGATTCGACCAGATCTCTTTTACTTGTTCTTATTAAAAGCGACGTCTTTTATGATTGTTGTAAAAGGATATAGCATCGCATCGCACCGCGTAGCTTTTCATAGTTAATCTAAAGCGCAAGGCAAGAGTAATGTCATTAGTTAATTTTAAAATTGCTATTGTGAAGTGGCGTGAATGTATGGGATCCTACCATCATCTTTGGAGTCCAAGACAAACTCACCTGCAAGTGGTAAACCTATCGATTAACGGACGAGGCTCTAGCAAACATAGAAGTTCCCTATTAGGCTCGTCACCTGTTATATATAACGTGATATATCTATATATATATATATATATCTCTTCTCGTATATTGTTGATCCAATACGCATCCCAAACATATGTTGATCCACCTTCAGGCTGCGATTTCTTGGTTCGGTTACATCAGATTGTCATGAAAGCGGAATACGTTAGATCCGGGTACTATGACGGCGAATCAGGTAAAGCCGAAAATTGAAATACTCGCCACAAAATGTTTGGAAGTATGTTGATCCGTAACGGCTAAATATTTTACACGAATCCGGCATTTGTTAATCCATTTTATATTCGATTGCCTATAGACATAGTTGATCCGGAGCCACAAATTACGGAAATGATAGAGCTACGGAATGGCAACAGGGTGCGTATATGTAACAGACAAGTTTAACGCTATATGATATGATGCAGTTGGAAAGAGAACGCGCTAAACGTACTGCGCAGGCGGGCGCGCGGCGCACAGAATACGATTTGACCAATCTAGGTGGACAAAACTCAGAAACTTAAGATATGGGGAAAAAAGTATCATGTCTTGTGATGATAGGAGTTTTTTAGTGAATAAAAGGAAAAACTATTAAATATACTCTATTTATTAATCATTCAACAAATATTTTAAATCATTATTATGTTTATAAATTTGTTTCCGAGGAAGTTTTCGCAATAAAGATATATAAGGATCGGAAGACATTAACAAATATTTTATCAGTCCGTAATTAGTCCTGTGTCTTGTAGTAGCATAATTGGAAAAAAATGCTCGTGCAGTATTCCCGTCGTTACTGGTTCAGAATTCAGGTTTTACTTTATCTATTATAAGACCAACTTCTTTAAATTGCTTCATTATTTCGTCTTTACTTTTCTTAAAAAAAAATTGTCTTTATCTCCTGTGACTTGCCACTCACAAATTTTTAAGCGGTAACTAATATCCAAAAGACATTCCATTGTACGAATGTATGCATGTAAACTAGACATACCAAATTGGTACTTACTCTCATCTGGCTCCCTCGAGCATTGATATTGAATTCATCTCCTTTGATGTTGCCTTGCAAATATAACACTTTTGAGTAGATTTATTCTCAGTTAAAACATTACGTCGTAAACTTTGAGTAATTATAAAAGGAGCAAGCATCTGGGATGTACCGCCTCTGCCGAGGTACAAGACCTAAAATTCTAGCTCGTTGTTAAAAACTACTTTCAAACCGATTATTTGACACTTTTAATATCGGCGTTCAAGTGACACGTTCTCGTACAAAAATGCCTACTTGTGCAGTATATTCACTATACAGCATGTATTTTTATTACGTGAAATCGTTTAAGGAAATAATAGGTAGGTAGATGTACTATCCAAGAAAAATAGTATAAAATTTCGGAAGAGCATATGCTCCAAGTTATTAGCAAATCACTTTATCGAAATGAGCTTCTAGTAGATGGTGACCCGCGGGGTCGGAGAACGGCCACGCGACATAGGTTAGTAAACATTTTACGCTGTTTCGCTGTAAACATTTTATGCTCTTTCGCTCGCACACGTTCTGCCTCATTGTGTCTCTCTTACTTTAATTCAAGTTTCCGTCAGCCGTAGCACGTGTTCGCCCATGCTGTTGCCGTTTTTAATAATTTCTTAAATACGAATAAATGCAATTTAGAAATAATAACAGAATAAACTACATAAACGGACACTAAAAACCAAAACTGCAAAGTTATAGATCATGTCATTAAACCAACGCGGTTAAAGTAGGCTCCGGGTTCGACCCCCCGACTGGTCTCCACCTTGTCGTGGTGGGGGGGCTGAGTACCTCTCGGTAGGGCGCAGGAGGCGCTAGGAAAAAGGTAACACCCAGAGACCGACGACTCTGGGTGCCCTTAGTAGTGACTACCGGGGGGGAAATTAAGAGGGGCCCCTGCTGTCTAACCATGGACCCTCCGGGAAGTCGGCCACACACGCTATGGTCGCACGGGGAGCTAGGAGGGGCGCGTCCACTGCGCTTCTCTGAGGAGGTCCTCCCGGTTTTGGTCCGGGGGACGTGGGCCGCAGGCGGGGTGTCAGAAGCTGCAACCCAGGTACTGGCCCCCGCCTCTTTCTCAACAAGCGGCGGGCGTCGTCGGAAGATTTTTAGTGGGTATTACTTGGCGGTCGTGTCTGCCGGTGGTGAGTCCCACGCCCCCTTTCGGTCCCCCTTTGGCCGGAAGGCAGTGCGTAAATGCATTTTTTTACCGACGTAAAACAAAAAAAATAAAAAAGGGTCCGGGTTCGATACCAGGGAAAATCTATTCGAAATGTTTCTTTTTGAAATACCTAATAAGAATAAGTAAATAATTATCAGACAACACTACATATATTGCTCTGATCCTACATTAGTAGATTAAAGCACTTGGTACGTATGTGCACCAACTGTAGCTGTCGCGATTATTCAGAAGCATACGTTGCCAGGCCGGGAATGGAACCCAGGATCCTAAACGTCTAGCCCAGTAATCTAACCACTCGGCACTGAAGCGGTAAATAACTGAATTACGTAAATATCTACTAACTTAAACAGAATCCTTTTGTAGGAAACTTGCGATTATGACTGTCTATTACATAAACTAAGTTAGCTACCTATTGTATTAAGTTCGAAAGAGTAACAGCTGACGGGCGTAGGTACTTACACCAACTATAGCTGTCGCGATTATTCCGAAGCATACTTTGCTGGGCCGGGAATGGAACCCAGGATAACAGCCATTAATCTAACCACTCGTCTCTGAGGCGTTAAATAACTGAATAACATGAATATCGACTAACTTAAACAAAAGCCTTCCGTAGGAAACTTACGATAGTGACTGTTTATTACAAAAATTAAATTTACTTAAAAAGTATTTCATAAAGTACGTATCAATAACGGCTGCGTAGGTACACCATCTATGGCTATGTCGCGATTATTCCAAAGCATACTTTGCCGGGGCGGAGAATCGAACCCAGGACCCCGAGCGTCTAGCTCAGTAATCTAACCACTGAGGCATTCAATAACAAAGACTGCCTATTATATAAACTAACATACGAAGGTATTTCGTAAATTGCGTATTAACTGTTTTGTCACTGCGGTGCGAGACTGCGAAGTGCGAGGACTAACGAAACGCTAGCCCTGCTGGCCCCCACTTGCAAGTTAGAAGTCGTAGTGGGGCGCGCTGGGCGACAATTGTCAAAGGAACGATCCTTTGACAAATCCTGCCTGCGTCGCGGCGCAAGTCAATGTCATAGGTGCCGCGCGGCGTCTTTAGCTCTTACCTATCCACATTAGTGCGAAAGTTCGTTATTTACTTAAATGCTAGCTAATAGTAGCGATAACTTGATTCCAATGATGATCCCATGTTCAGCAGTGGACTATTACGGGCTGTAATGATGATGATGATTACTCCTAAGCGAGTCGAGTAAAATGAGCACAACCATAGCAGGCCCATTATTTCTTTATTTTATTTTTTTATTATCGTCTGTAAAAAAATGCTGCTTACGCACTGTCTCCCGGCCAAAAGGGGGAGACCGGGAGGGGGTGTGGGGCTCACTGCGGCCGACGCGACCACCGCAGTCCGACCCACAACAATACTTCAGACGACGCCCACCGCTGTTGAAAAGGGGCGAGGTACCAGTGCCCGGGTTTGTAGCTTCTGGTACCCCGCCCGCGGCCAACGTCCCCCGGTTCAGAACCGGAAAGACCTCCTCAGGAAGGCGCAATTTGCAGCGCCCCCCCTACCTCTATGTGCGGCCATGGCGTAACTGGCCGACTTCGGGGGGGGAGGGGGTCTATTGCGAGACGGAAGGGGCCCCCTGCCCCCGCCACCTAAGACCCCCCGGGCGCTGCCTGACGGGCCCTCCTGGCCCGCCCGCTGCGCCAACGGCGTAGCCGGAGAGAGAGCGGATCCCGCTCCCTCTCCCGCTCCGCGGCCTCCTTCTGCGACATCACCACTTCGCAGAAGGAGGCCATCGCCTCCCACGCCACGCCAGAGCCACTCCACCCAGGGCCGCGGCTAACGGCGACCGCGGCCCCGCACGTGGGCACGCCACCAAAGTGTGCTGCGCATCATCCATCGCGCAGTCCCAGTGGTGGCAACACCGGGTCGACTCCCCCCCGGCGACGTCACACAGATACTTCCCAAAGCACCCGTGCCCGGAAAGTACCTGTGTGAGCCGGAAAGTCATCGACCCCCACCGACGGCCGACCCATCGCTCTAAGATGGGCCCGACCGCCTCGAGGATACGGCGCCTCGATCCTTCGGAAAACCATAGCAGGCCCACTGTTAACCATCAAGTGTATGCACCTTCTTCTTCTGAGCGAGTGGGTCAAGGGATTGAACAGTCAACCCGATGAACCCTGGTGACAGAGTTTTTAAACCGCCTTATAGGCCTCTGACATGGTTTGAGTAACGATTACTTTGATAGACAGCGGACCGGGACCGACGGCTTGACGTGCCCTCCGAAGCACGGAATCATCTTTATTGTCAGACAATCAGGTGATTAAGCCTGCATTGTCCTAACCAATTTGGGAACAATCTCACAAAGTGAAAATATCAACATTGTGTGCCCCCCCTCCAGGATTCGAACCCGGGACCTCAGGACGACGTACAGATCCGCGCCATTTATCTACCGTAAAAAGTTAAATTCTTGCTCATAATTGTATTTGGAATTACAAAAATAAGAACGGCACCGTCGCTTTCACCATCAGCCAATCATAGTGAGTGGTGCCCTGTGATTGGTCCATTCAAATTTTTAAGGTGGATCAACAATTTGGTTTTGACGGATTTGTATATGTGATCAACAATAGTCGTTTTTTACAAAAGATACCAACCCGCAAGTACTCACTCATTACAAACGGATCAACAAAAGCGGTTCGGATCAACAATTGTCATCGGATCAACTAAGTGCTGATGGGACACCGCGCATGATCAACAAAGTACGGTTAGCTATCTCTATATATATATATATATATATATATATATATATATATATATACAGATAAATACAACTCTATACTATACTATATACTCTTTTCAAAAGAATACTGTAAAAAATTTCTAAAAATGAAAAATGCTTAGTGACTGGCATTTAAAAAATAATATGTAAGAACAAATAATACAACAATGTGTGTGTATGTCATACAACACATGTGTGACATACACATTGATGTAAGTATAGTATAGTTTGCAAAAAGTATCAAAATTCAATGACTTAAATCACTCTGAACTCTGTCACGAAGAATGAATTGTGATATTTCCAAAGATTGACGGCGCACTAAATGATTAACAATGTACGTTGACCATTGTGATTCAGACCTCGTGATGGTCAACAGAACGGTTTCCAAGAACGGATTAAAATTACATTCAGGAGAGTATTTTAATATACCAATGACATTTGTATATATGTGTTTACTAGATGGTAGTTCTCTTTAATATTATATATTAGGTCGGGGAAAAAGTCTTTTCGCATAACGTAGGTATAAACTTATTATAAAATTTTTTTGACTGTACTATTTGTGTCTGGCTGGTTTTGGTAACATTAAAAAGGTTCCATTATAAAGAAAAGAAAAAAATAAAAAAAAGTTGTTTCCCGCTATTTTTCATTTGTTTTTCTCTCCGTAAAAATGAGGGAATCTAATGAAGAAATTCGATACATTTTAAAATTTTATTATAAAAAAGGCAAAAATGCAACTCAAGCAGTGAAAAAAATTTGTGATGTTTATGGACCTGATGCAGTGTCAGTAAGAGTAGCACAAATTTGGTTCAAACGTTTTCAGTCCGGAAATTTTGATGTTAAAGATGCACCTCGCTCTGGTCGCCCTGTTACGAATAAAATGGACGCCATTTTTGAAAGAGTGGAGCAAGATCGGCATATTAGTAGTTACGATGTAGCTGAAGAACTGGGAATTGACCACAAAACAGTTTTGACCCATTTGAAGAAAGCTGGTTATACAAAAAAGCTCGATATTTGGGTGCCACACGAGCTCACTCAAAGAAACTTAATGAACCGTGTACTCATTTGCGATTAATTATTGAGACGTAATGAAACCGTGCCGTTTTTGAAGAGATTGATAACTGGCGATGAAAAGTGGATCACGTACGACAAGAACGTGCGAAAAAGGTCGTGGTCGAAAGTTGGCCAGGCTTCACAGACTGTGGCCAAACCTGGCCTAACACGAAATAAGGTGATGCTGTGTGTATGGTGGGATTGGAAGGGCATTGTTTATTATGAGCTTTTACCGCCCGGCAAAACCATCGATTCTGATCTTTACTGCCAGCAACTGATGAGATTAAAGGAAGCAGTCGAGAGAAAACGGCCGGAATTGATCAACAGGAAGGGTGTGGTCTTTCATCACGATAACGCTAGACCACACACATCTTTAGCCACTCAGCAAAAATTAAGAGAGTTCGACTGGGAGGTCCTAGTGCATCCACCATATAGCCCTGACCTTGCGCCTTCAGATTTTCACCTGTTTCGGTCTCTGCAGAATTCTTTAGGTTCTGTAAGGTTGACCTCAAGAGAGGACTGCCAAAACTATTTGTCCCGTTTTTTTGATCAGAAGTCCCAAAGTTTCTACAGTAACGGGATAATGTCTCTGCCCACAAAATGGCAGAAAGTTATTCAACAAAACGGTACATATATATTGTAAATAAATGTAAATAAACTTTGAAAAAAATGTCTTGACTTTTCATACAAAAATACGAAAAGACTTTTTCCCCAACCTATTATATAAATAAATAGGTGTGTAGGGCTCCTACCAAGATCTGAAGAGTCCAAGCCAACCTCACCTGCAAGTGGTACCTTTTTTTTTTTTTATTTACATCGGTAACTAAATGCATTTACGTACTGTCTCCCGGCCAAAGGGGGACCGAGAGAGGTGTGTGGGACTCACCACCGGCAGACACGACCGCCAGCAGTAATACCCACTAAAAATCTTCCGACGACGCCCGCCGCTTGTTGAGAAAGAGGCGGAGGGCCAGTACCTTGGTTGCAGCTCTGACACCCCGCCCAAGGCCAACGTCCCCCAGACCAAAACCGGAAGGACCTCCTCAGAGAGACGCAGTGGCACGCCCCTCCTACCTCCTTCTGCGACAATAGCGTGTGTGGCCGACTTCTCGGAGGGTCCATGGTTAGATAGCAGGGGCCCCCTGCCCCCGCTGCCTAAGACCCTCCTGGCGCTGCTTAACGGGCCCTCCTGGCCCGCTCGCTGCGCCCTCCACAGGTCTCTCTTAGTTTTCCCCCCGGTAGACAGTACTAAGGGCACCCAGAGTCGCCAATCTCTGGGTGTTACCTTTTCTGGGAGGTACTCAGCCCCCTCACCACGACAAGGTGGAGACCAGTCGGGGGGGGCAAGTGGTGCATATGCCGATCAACAGACCAGGCTCTGGCCAACATGAAAGTGCCCGGAAAGCGGCAATAGGCTCGCAATCTATTACAGGGACCACTAATATAATTGGCGAAATGTGGGCATATAATATGCTGCCCACCCCTTCGGGAAAATTTTTGACGCTCTCCGTAATTGTAATTCATATATCCTAATTGTAAAAAATATGTATTAATGTTTAATGTATAATCATAGATTATAGAAATTGATCCTTCAGTCAAACTATTTAAACAGTTTTGTTGGACATATTCTTTAACTTATATGTAATACAACATACTTTGTATATAATTAAATAATAAATGATGTTTAAGGTAAATTTTTCATGTGAATCATAAATTGATTACAGTGAAAGTATTAATGAAACAAGCTTTTAAGCTCAATACGGAACTAGCTGCGCGTGCCAATGTTGTACACGATCTCTTAAGGGAAAATTGGATTATATTTTGAATTAAGATTAGATTGAGAAAATTTGATACGAACAAATATAATATAATAATTGGTATATTCTATCTTATTTGAACTTAGACTTTAGAACAAACATCTAAAATAAGTAGGTAATAATAAGCGTTAACGATGTATCGAATACTTCGTGAAACGTTGCCAAATTCCGATGCTTTGATTAAGGCGCTCTTGTGGTCTCTCTCCAAAGTTCCGAGTATGTGTTACAAGTACAAAGCACTTTGTATGCGAACAAGGGATCGTTTGAAGTTCACTTAGAAACCAACATTAATTAATTAGGTAAACATAAAACGTTGATCGAAAAGAAACCTTTTTAATTAAATACGTTACGAGCGTTTTTTATACTGTTCGAAAAAAACTTACTAGTAATAAGTATAATACAATCCAGACTATTGTAGTGCCTTGTGGTATCCTCTATAATTTGTAATAATAAGAGGTAATCTCATGGGGAGTCGTAAGAATCGACGAAGAAAAATCCTACCGTATGATGGGCAGCAGCGTCATCCTGCGTACTGATTTGAATTGCGATCACCAACCCGCCTGCTCATCTGGTGATTATGGACAAATATCCCTAATCGAATGTTATTTAATGAGGAGGCTTATGCTCAGCAGTGGGCTTTATAAGGCTGAATAATTGAATAATTATAATTGAACAATAATTTGTTGATGTACACAAAAATCCTTATTTCTGCAGGATTTTTGCCAGCCGTTCGAAAAAGAACAAAACATTATTAAGCAAACGATGTGTTGATATTCTTATTAAAAAAACTGTCAATTCAATAACATATGAATCACCATAAAAATGGCTGAAAACAAATTAATAATTCAAATAATATATTTATTCACTGATACCATCAATCCGTTACAAACAGTAGTAACCGATAAACCAAACGAGCAAGTAAGTATAGTTTCGTGCACCAATGACCCAATAAACAAAGGAATTAATGATTCGTACCGACTAAGCACTGATTCTAATGCCTTGTTATTCTCGTGACAACCGGTGACGCGCCATCTTGAGAATATTTAATTTTGAACGAATATTAGAATGTTTTAAATATTATAAACGGAACAACACATAACAGAATGTTCCATTTAGAATGCACTTTTCAAATTATTCTAAAGAGAACAATTAAAGAGTGTTTTGAAAATCGCGTCCGGAATCTTTTTTTTGCATTATCTCTTTTATAGACTTTGGATATTCGGATATTTTATTAATCTAAGATTAGGATATTTAAATTTGAAATAAGAACGGGTTTGTGATATATTGTAATTGGAACAATAAGAAGGTTATTTGCCGCTTTGGATATTGATTTAAACATGAAAGTCCTAAAACCACGAACATCTAGCGATCATCTATTTCTAGCGAACATCTATATCTAGCATTCGCGATGCTTGGTAGTCAAAAACGATCACTTCTATGCCCGCTTCGCTTTTATAGATATGATATTACACTATATAAAAAAAATTATTACATAATACATTTAGTGGTCTGTTACTGAGGCTTAAAATAGTAATCCTTAGTTAAATATTCACGTCAACGGCTCACTACCTAGTTTGGAACCCAGACATATAACGACTAAGAAACGTGTAGAGCTGACGGTTCTAAATGTTTTTGCTCTTGTTATATAGTAGAAATAATTGCTGCTTTTTCGAAACCTGAATAATTAACATAATTATTAAATAGGAAACATTTGTGCATAAACAGTATAATCAAAAAGGAAACATAATTTTAATTATATCTTTCGCTCTTTATTATAGAAACCTAATCGAAAACTGACTTTCATCAGTTGCTTCTACTGCCTGCCTGTCAATATTAAAAATAAATTGTCTATAAAAATACATAGAATAAAAGTGACAGTATTTAATATCCTATTGCAGGCTACATGTATTTTACGTGATCCTGCGATCTTTGTCAGGCTGTCGAGGCATCTCTTAGGTGGACGCTCCGTTTTCTATAAAATTGCCTCTATTCTAGAACTTTTCTACCCAAATAGCCGCCAGTTCTTCAGTAATTTTGATTCGATCCATTCCTTACCCACTGCATCAAAATAGGAGAAGCTTCTATATTTGACTCTATGTAATTATTTTAATACAGTACACAGTTCCAAATTTAAATATTAAGATAACAGTACTGCGCTGTCTAATAGATCCCTATGTCTACGTGGCGCTGTAGCATTATTCATGCGGTACGCTATTTGTATTAGTTACAAATGAACGGTTACCGAAATAATTTAAATGCTAATTCAATAATTAAGCGGGTTCGCCCTCTACTTCATTGGCGATACTGAATTGTCTAACTATTGTTACATTTGCATGTTAATATAGGTGTCATGTAGTACCTTCCATTATGTTTTAAGTTTTAGGGTTGAGGTTTAAAGATAAGATTATTTACCGAACTCTATTTTTCCGAAAACAAAAAAATACTTGGGCTAATTTGATTTAGTGAAACAAGCAAATTTACTAATACTAACTTCAGTTCCTAATCACATATTTTATATAAAAATAAACCTAATTACAATTAAATAAGTTTTTTTTGTTATAGTGTCGTTTATTTAGTTGCCTTGCCTCGATTTTTCTTATGTTTCAATTTTTCTATTCGATTCAAGAATATTATGAAAAATATGATTTACATTACAATAAGGTTTTAAAGAGTAAAAATAGATACTTAAATACTGTCTCGTTATAAAATATATATAAAACAATATTTTTACTAGCTACTATAAACTAATTTTATATTTCACGAGATTTCCTTGTAAGTGTTTACCAGATTCATCCGTATAATGTGTTTTTTTTTTATTTACGGAGTAAAAACCATTTTGTTTTATTTTACAATTTATCTCAACTTTTCAAATACTTTACAGTGACAGTTATAAGAATTGCGTAAATATAATAAAACAGCTTAAAAATGTGTTTTACTTTAAAAGCCTTCTTTAAGAGAATTGCCTCAGGCTATATTTATAAATTGTGGGCTCATAAACTACCAGCTCACGACATCATGATTAGACCGCAACAGGAATTGCAAGCGCTAATGAATTAAAGCGATCGCGCGAGCGGAGTCACGGGACCAAATTAGTCGGCCCTTTGTGCAATCAAGCGAGCCCTTCGTCCTAATGAATATGAATACGGCTGAATACGCTCCGCCAGTGGTACCCGTTGACGCAACTCATTATTAAGACACGTATCACACCGTTGCATAACCAGTGTATGCAATTTCGAATTTTCGCAAATCTTTCTTGTAATTCTTAAATGTCTAGTTTCCACCTGTAAATTAGGACTCTAAGTAGAAGATAGGAGGTAGTTCTACAGAAGAAAAGCGTATAATTAATTATATACTTACAGCCTTACTAATAAAGATAAGCTCAGGTGTATATATCCGTTATACAGGTGGTTCAAGCCTTTGGGCTACCAATAAAGACAATTCTGACAAATCGGTTGAATACGTCTGTTTTAGAGTAGAAGAAAAATTACACAGGGCTCACGAACCGTAGTTTATCTATTGTGTAAGTTTATGACAGGTGTCCATTTTTGGTTAGTATCTTGGTTTTCGATATTTTTTGCTTTATACGGTTTATCAACACATCAACAAAAATATTGCCAATGCTATTTAAAAACCATGTAAAGCAGACGTTCAAACTATTCAAAGCTAATACAATGTTTATTGGTAGGGTCTTTGTGTAATTCGTGTATAACTATACTCAAAGTTTATTCACTGGATAACTATTCAATCGTTACGTAGCGGTGTAAGCCTTCTTTATTAGTAAGGCTGTTAATCTTTAATATATCCAGTTAGTATGCACTATGGTAACAATATGGTTGCGGTTACTCTATGTAACGCGAATTATATTAAGGAAAACTCTTAAGATTGTTTTTGTCGTTGGTTTTAGAGATGTGATCATCATGTCATTGTAGACAGCAGGATTACATGTAACGAGTTTGCGTTTTACAAATTTGGTTACGTTTATAATGGTGGAAGGGTAAATTTAATATTATGCAGAGATATTTTTAATAATCTTATAATTGTCGTCCACTGTTGCATAAGGTTCATAGCAAATTGACAGCTTTTCCGGTCTGCCTCTTTTTCTGCAGCCATTTAAATTCCAGTTCTTTTCATTCCTAAAAAAAAGGTCAAAGATTTTTCCCAACTGCTCAAATTTATACAACGTTTCAGGTCCGATTCTCTGTGATGATCTGGGCTTACACATCCATCGACGAGAAAATTTTGAATCATAAAAAAATACAATTCTAAAATTTATAAAAATTTTCCAAAAGGCGTTTAGTTATTTTACTCTTTAAATTTCAGAAAATTATCCTTATACGCTTAGAATAAGGCTTAGAGTATAGTAAAAATTACACTACTGTGTAACAACCACCCGTCAAATAGTTATGAATACGCAAATTCAACTCGTATAATACAATGTCTACCGTCTGGCGCTTGGACGAAGATATTTTGCGAAATTAGTAAACTGTTAGATAATGACGATATAACTGACTATAATCTAAGTTTTTTCAACATGCGATCATGATTACTAATGCGCGGTGATTATATTAATGATACATTGACTAAAGAAAATCTTCTTCAAAGGGGCTTCAAAATATTTACTTGTGTTAGAAATACATAGTGATTCCAAAAGTATAGATCAAGGCGGGTAGTTGAATATAAATTAGTATTTTTGACTTCAGTATATTGAAACTAGACGAGTACCTATATTTAATCGTTTTCCATGACAATGTATTTAAAATAATGTTTTCTGCTTTTATCTTTTATGAGATGTTATATTACATTTTATCTTCTTTCGCCAAATTGAAGAAAAAAACCAAAAAGTAATTGTTCCTGTTCCAGAGAATTTCTTTGATAACCAGCCATTTATAAAGAAGTTTTTTATTCTAAACTTTATATTGGAAATACATTTATGAGTTTGGTAGAGTTAGCTTGGGCTAAAAAGTTAAAGGCAGGCAGCAATCCCTGTACTGTGTAAAAAGGTAAAATTTTATTAGGTCTACCCTACTAAGTGACAAAAAAGACAAATGTTGTTCAAAATTAAGAAAAACAAAACTTCCAAAAAGGACCGTTTTAAAAGTGAACTAGTAGTCGGATTAGTTGTGACAGATTACGTCACTACCTGGAAGGGCCGGGATGCGGGATGAGCGCCGGCGCAACAAAATGCACAATACGTGTCACTGTAAAGAGCGACGTACACTGAAACTATGCCTATTAACATCTTTATTTTCATATAAAATAAAATATACTTTACTAAGATCACAAGATCATTTAGATTAGTCAAAAGACCAAACATATTTTTATATATCATATTAAATACATATATAAAATTGAATGAGATTTTTTTTAAATTAATTATTTAAATAAACTATATTTATAGTATTCTTGTGATTATGTAAATGAACAACGACATAGGAAATATACAAAAAAATATTTGTGCAATAGGATTACGTCTGCTACAAAGCAGAAACAGCTTAAAATGTATGTTTGACCAAAACAAGCCTGTATACTTACTATAAACGGGTAGGCACTTGTACTTTTGACCTGCCCTTTCTCTAACATTTTTTGTATTTGGTCATGGAAGGTCTTACGTGGTCTTCCCCTCCCAACACTTCCATCCACTTGTCCATCATAAATCACTTTCGTTAATCTACTTTCATTCATCCTCTCAACATGACCAAACCATCTAAGCATACCTTTCTCAATTCTTGTCACTATATCTTCTTTTACACCAGCTTTAACCCTTATCACTTGATTCCTTATCCTATCACTCAATTTCACACCAATAATATTTCTGAGTGCTCTCATCTCTACTTTACACAATTAATATAACAGTTTTAAAATTTAATAAGCCTATATTTATTTGCTGCATCTACAATGGGACGCCACTGAGCTCGTCCTTTTTTTATGTGAAACATAATAATAACTACTTGTCTGATGAAAAACAGTCGATGCGATCTAGCAAACTGAAGGCGCTCATATCGTGGAATTAGTAAACCAGCGCACCCACTCATGTCCTTCAGTTCTTCACCTCTAACCTCTGTCATTTGTGTACATCGTAAGTATTATCATATACCACTAATTTTATGGTATAAACTCTTACTATCTAACCGCAGCAAACCAATTCACTAAACATACGAGAGGTGGAGTTTCATTTCATGGTTATGATTTCAGCAGGTAACTTTATCATAAATAAAAATGTTCATTAACAGTTTTGTGTTTTTTGGGTGTATAGGGATCCTATCAGGGTGTATAGGGATACCAAGACCTAAGGAGCCCAAGCCAACCTCACCTGAAAGTGATGCACCTTCCGATCAACGAACGAGGCTCCGGCGAACATAACAGTGCCCGGTAAGCGGCAATAGTATCGCCACCTATTACGTGGGACCAACTATATAATTGACGAAGTATAATATGCCTCTGCCTACCCCTTCGGGGAAATGGTCGTGAATTTATGTATGCATTAACAATTTCGTTTCTTATTTGGAACTTGATGGCGCTATTTGCCATATCGTCGGAGATAGTGCAAATCCGCGAAACTACCATACGTAAAGTCCGCATATCTGCAATAGATCTAGTTTTAAAGGGGACGGTAAAAAAACTTAATAAGTTTCTTATTTCAACTAATTTTGGGCTCATTTTTACTCATAATTTACTTAGTTAGTTATATGTTTTAAGTCTTGTTGTAAAAAGATTTTTCTGAAGGTACATAATTTAGGCTTTGCGACAATTACGCGCATTAACTTAAATTAGCAATATTTTTCAGATACGCGAAATTATCCAATGCTAGTTACGCGGATTTGCACTATCCCCGACGATATGCAAGAAGTATTTATTTCAACTTCCTTATAATAACATGTCATAAAATTACATCGACCTCTTTAGAATCACACTAAACAGTCGCTCATACCAACAGCCATAACAGAAATTAATTATTCCAATTACAATGGCACGGACCCAGTAATTGGTAACAGTGGATCAATTACTGCTGGTGACGACCGGCAGGCATCCTTGGCTAGTCATTAAATCTGCCGATAGTTTATTGATTGGTGCTGATTGCCTGCTCATATGGTGGGTCATTTGCATGAATCTGGCCTAATAGACAATCGAGTATTAATTGCTTGTGACTACTTTGTGTGCTGTTGTTTTATTGTTTGCTTTTGAATCGAATGTTTTATGAGAATGTAAGTAGCGGTTTTTATGTGACACGTCATAATGACTACATCCTGCCTGATGATAAACAGTCGATGCAATCCAAATAAATGAAGGCGCTTTACATCGTGAAATAAGCACGTTACAAAGTGCGCCCACTTATGACGGCCTGCTAAAATGCCGTTCACGCCCCGCTTAGAAGACAAATACTTCATCTTTGTTACTTTGGTCGGCTATTATGTTATGGCCCATAACAGTGCCAATTACACAGCAATCTTAAAGGTTAGCGTTGCTCGCAAAAATATTTGAATATGCAAGACTTAATTAGTAGACTGCTAGTGGAAGGAGAAGTAGGTATTGTAGTCAGGCATATCTTGAGGTGTAGAACGTAGTATGCCCTTTGCTGCCCTCTCCCGACACTTGCAGGTCTTAGAAATTACCTGAATATAGTTTCATATAAATGAGAATGAATACGGGGTGGATATGTAGTACAGGTATACACCTGTACTTTCTTCGCTTTAAAGCGTTCCCAAATGAGAATAATAAATTATGTGTATTGGCATGGGAATTGAGTATGTTACATAGACGTTTCTATAGATTGCGATCAAAAAGTATTTTTTGCCCATTTTCATACAGCGCCCATTCAGTGCGCGTTGAACTTTTCCATTAAAAAAACAGGAATACATAGTTCGTTCGTTAAAACTAGTGCACGTGCAATGAAGAGCACGCTCACCTTATTGCCTCACTTAGATAAACATCGGGTTAATTTTACAAGAAACTGTGCCTTTGTTAACGTAACGAGCACTTTAATATTAGCGGCACGCTCGCTACCGGTTCCCCTGTATGTCTTTTTGTAGTTCTAAACAAAGTTACGTTTAATTGTTACCACTGTTTATCGCGGGGGTAATCTATAAGTTCATGAGAACGGTGTAAATGCGCTATTTCGGCTTTTGTCGCCGCATTTGTTGGGGTTTAAGCTGATACTACGAAGTGAGAGTTGTGGAGATAAAAAATATATCTTACACTTACATAAATTATTTAGTTCCAAAAGTATCATTAAGAACTTGTGTTATGGATACTAATTAACGGATTATCATACTTACATACACATTTTTTTGTAAATAGATACTTAATATAGGATAATATACTTTAATATACTTTAATATACTTTAATATACTTTATATACATAGGAAACATCCATACCTAAAAAAATATTCATATTCATTGTCACAAAGATTCGTCCTGTGTGGGAATC
This sequence comes from Musotima nitidalis, assembly GCA_949126915.1. NCBI lineage: Eukaryota > Metazoa > Arthropoda > Insecta > Lepidoptera > Crambidae > Musotima > Musotima nitidalis. The sequence continues at coordinate 8,042,522 of OX421429.1, forward strand.
GAACCCACGACCTCAGGAGTGGAGTGAAGGTATCCATATCGGTCGTCAATTCAATCAGTCAATTCAGTCAATGTTTTAGTTTATGTATCTTATCTTGAGTAGGTATATTCTCATTTATAACTCCGCTGTATCTCGAAATTTGACATATATCAATAAAGAATAGGAAAACCATGAAGAAGAAGAATTTAATCCATGGAAACGACACGAGCAATATGCTTAGCGGCAGTAGGGAAAGTCTATGTTAATTTTTGGAACTGTGGCTGTAGGGAATACTGATTATACTATTTAGCTGTAACCGTTCAAGGCTCAATTAAACTTCTGTTACCTCCTGTCTTAGGGCAGATATCCGCAATCTCATATATTCATTATCTAAGTCTACTATCATTACATTGCTTGGCTCAGACCCCATCTCGCAGATCAAAGTGTGAGGGATTTCGAAAGTAATGAGTTATACATTTAAAAAGTTACTTTTAAGCATTCTTGAAAATGTACACCCGCTGTTGCTTATCCCACCGCTTGCAATAAAACCTCAACCTGCTCATTACTCGGTATGACAATAATAAGACTGTACAGCGATTGTGTAGCACACTATGCCCTCTACTTTTGTATGAGTTTGTATGTCATTACAACTTTTATCGTCTTTGTTAAATGCTAACACGAATGTCTTAATGACATTTGCAGGTAAGATAACAACGGTATTTTCAGTTTATTGCTTAGGTATAGGGAAAACAAAAACGAACTTGCGGGCTTCTTATTTTAAGTAACTTTTTCTTACTAAAATATCTCTTAATATTATTAAAAGAAAAATAATCTATGTATAAATCTATGTATAAATCTATGTGTTAATCTATAATAATATTTTTTACTTCAGTGAATATTGATAAATGATCTGATGCTAAAACGATGATGGGGAATTTGGGTGATGATTTTAGATTTAGGTTTGAAATTTATTAATTTTACCCCACTTGGCATCATTTTGAGATTAAAGGCCTAGAGTAGTGTCACCCCCTCTTATCTCACGGCGAGTCGTAAGATTCGACAAAGAGAAATCCAACCGGATGATGGGCAGCAGCGTCATACTGCGTACTGGCTTGAACTGCGATCACCAACCCGCCTGCCCAGCGTGGTGATTATGCCTGTGCACAGGCTCAGCAGTGCACAGGCCCAGCAGTGCATAGGCCCAGCAGTGCAAAGGCTTCAGTGCAGACTCTACTTGCTTCAACGTTTTTAATTGATGCTACATAAAAATTAGCGGAAAAACGTAAATTTTGCTATATTTATAAATTATTGAAATTTCTTGTGACATTCCTTATAATGCCCTTAGTTTTTTATGTAACTACATTTAAGAGGTATAGAACCTTCAAATGTAGCTATATAAAAAAACTATGTCTCTATGTAAAACCATTGTAAAATAGATGTATCTCTAAACAATTGAAACCAATACAGAAGTGAAACTAAATGTAACACGAAACGAACCGGCCTAACCCTCCGACAGCGGATCAAAGACAGAACGCAACTTAAAATTCCAATGGGGCCCCGAAATTCTCTCACAATTGTAATTAATACAACTCAAACCCGGAAATATCTTGCTACTCCATCAAACATGCAGACGTTCACAAAGGCAATCAAACGGCACGAAATGGCCCCGAATTGAGCTGTGTAAATTTTGAACGTTACGTAGAACAAGTGGCGAAATCACCGGGCCCCTGCCTTTTAACCCTTCTTGTCATTTGCGAAGAACAAATTAATCATCATCATTTACATGCTGAACGAGTAGCCAGATTTGTTTCTCCGATTATGTCACCCTCGCTTGTTAGCGAGGGCTCGGAACAGATTTTCGAGGACGTGTTTTAATACATTCAAATCATAATTAAAGCTGAGAAATCATCCGATTGTGAATTTTTATCTTTAATATCGGATTGTTACGTTTTTGTTTTGTTATGTTGCAATTTGGTTGCTCTCAACTTTTTGTAATAAGAAACTTTGTCGAATATAAAACTTTTTGGAATATAAATCTTTCTTGAATAAGGCAGGAGCTCATTTTGCGTGAATTGGAACGTATGCAATGATTAATGGTATAGCGACGGTAGTAAGTATCTAATTTTGTTATTTTGTCTACAACTAGCATCGAAACGTCGTCGGGATGAAATAAATTATTAAAATTTACTTGGTGCTTGTAAAACCGACTTTGAATCAAGATTATTAGTACAATTTACAGCTAGAAGGAGAATGTTTAGATACTATTATACGAGATATATTAACTTGTAGTCTTCACTGTCTTGTGAGTAATTTGGAATTATGAATTCTGATTTATATAAAAAATAACATAGGGAGACTCCATTGTAATCTGTGTTCGCATAGATTCGACCCGACTCAACCCTGGAGTGGTCATCGTCAATTATTGCGTTCATTTAGATTTGGCACACAGCGGTCCGGGGGACCGGCCGCCGGCTGAAGGGTTAGGCGCGTGACGAACGACGCGCTCTCACAGAAAATTAGCTAAGATCATAATTAATTTATTTCACATACATTTAGCTATGTTTTCTATCACCCCTTATCTGCTTTATCACGGTCGAGTTTAGAATAAACGGTAAAATTAAAAGAGATAAACGCGTGACCCACACTCTATGAGAGACATGGTCATTATTTACTGACATAGTTGGCAATAATTGTCCATGGGTAGTGGGTTCTATTCCCACTCAGGCTACTGCGAACGGGTTAATTTTTGTAGTAAATAATCGTCTGATAACTTACATACTATACATAGTATTGTAAATACAATATTTCAAAGTATAAAAATAATTGTAATTTTACACAGTACCCAAAATATGTACACGCTGCAAGCAAATTACGCAAGCGTTATTTTACAAAACACCCAGGGAAATGGGCAAGAAAAGAGATACAAATCGCTGCAGTGCTATATCACAGTACTGCGGTAAGTCACAGTGAGGTAATTATGATTAGAAGTAAGTTGATAATTAGTTTATAAGTTTATTAACATAGTCCATATGTTGTACTAACATTTTGAGTCCTGGTCACTTGAATCAAGAATATTATTATTATAAATAGTTCTATTTATATATCTTTATACAATAATACGTATGACACCTAATGGAGGAAGACTTGCGAACTGCCTACAAAAACCGAACAAACCTATCCCTCTCTTTAGAAAGATCATGCTTATTACAAATATAACGCCATACTTTGACAACCTGCATGCGATTTTATTATTTATTTATTTAGATCACCGACAATTGTAACATCAATTCTTATCTACTAAATTAAAAAAAAAAAGCTTAATGCACAATTTGGTGCAGATGAACATACCATACTTTAAATTAGAAAATACAATAACTAAATGTTTTCTTACAATTACACCAATTATTTAGTTCCTGAGATCACAAGTTCTTAATGATACTTATGAAGAACTTGTGTTATGGATGCTAAATAACGGATAAACATATATAAGTACCTTTTTTCTGTAAATATATGCTAAATATACATAGGAATCATTATAATGTGAACCAACAAGAAACGCAGTCGACATAATACCAATGATATCTTTATGAAAATATCCATACATCATATACATATACAGACACTTTTCTAATGCAAGAATTTTTTTTTTTTTGTGGATGTACAAAACCGGTTACAGCCACGAAGCGAACGAAAATAAAATACAACACAAAGTATTTAAAAAGTAATACCTAGTGACTTAAAACTTAGTCAGTATTTACTAAGAAGTATTTAATCTTCAGAAGTTCCCAGTGGTTCATTAGTTCCCCTCCTCAAATCGAGGTGTTGAAGGAAGCAATCTGTGTTTGCAGAAGCTTTAATATCGGAGGATTAAACGCGGTCTTTAAAATTAAAGATAATATTGCGTCTTGCAGCGACCCTCATCTTTCAATATTTTCACCGTCACTTGTTAATACAAAATTTATTAGCCCAGCTAAAAATCATTCCTTTCTATTGTTCCAGTAAAGAAATTATGACCCGAACAATGCCGCCATAATTTATTTTTCGACGCGTCTCTGTTCTACGGGAGATAAAGTCGTGATAACAAATGGTAACTAAAATAATAAAATAAGCCCGGAGCCCCGTAGCAAGCGACATATTTCATTAATAAAGCTAAAACGAACACCGAGACGTCATACGGACTCACTTCGCAGTGTCCATACGTTACTGAGATAAAACAAAAGATTCGAGAAACCATTGAATTTATGCGTTATCGAAGTTGGACTGATGTTGGCACGAAACAATGGACGATCGTGGCGCCCCATGCGGCGAGCGGAGGCAACGCGCTTCAGGCGCTTTCGAGTGACACATAGCGACATCTATTATGGAATAGTACAAACTCGAATTGAAAAATGCATACTGAGCTAACTTAGGTTATTGAAAGGTTATCGTACGAATAAAATACTTAAACACACAACAACACAAAATACTGTATTACAATTTAATAGATATCGTCTAGCTTGCAAAAGTATTAATATAATAACTTTTTAAGTATGTACATAAAATAAAAAGCACAATTTAGTTTAAAAGTTAAATTAGGGGCGTTCGTTGCTTTCCGATGGAAAAGCGTTGAATTTTGCCAAATATATTCATAAGCTGTCATCAAGCGACTGGACCTTCGCCAGCTGCGGCGAACCAACGACAAAATATTTCGCCGCAAAATACTTACTCAGGCAAATCACCCCGGCTCTTTAAAATCACTTTTGAGGAATCGAGAGGAAATCTCTTATAGGGTTCCGTCGAAATAATTATTTAGGGACGGGTTTTATTTTATATAATTTGTGATAATGAAAGATAGTACTAGCTTTTTTGATTTCTAGATACATAATAGCGTAGTAGAGGGCGGCCCCCCACGCGTTGGACCGATGACCTGGTCAGGGCGGCGAGTAGCCGGTGGATGCAGGCGGCAAAGGATCGATCTACGTGGAAAGCAATTGGGGAGGCCTATGTTCAGCAGTGGACTTCAGATGGCTGAGATGATGATGATGATACATGATAACACTACTGTTTCCCCGAATTGGTAGGCAGAGGCATATTACACGCCCACATTTCGCCAGTTATAATGTTAGGAACTATAATTTTCGCCAGATCCTGGTCCGTTGTTCGGCAGGTGCACCACTTGCATATGTGATTGGCTTGGGCTCGTCAGATCTTGTTAGGATCCCTACACACCCTTTGCTACATGGAACTACATGGGATTAAACTGCTGTTTCATACAGGCTATTCTAATATGAAAACATGAATATTGTTAATGTTATATTATATTGCATTGTATAGCGTCACAGACAAATGAAGATTGTAACTAACCAATCGATAATTTAAAAGAGCATCCTGTGAGTTTCTTGCTAGTTCTTCTTACAGAGCGGTGGCTTGGAACTGGCACATAGATTCACTTACACTTAAATATTTTTTTTTTTTTAATTGTTTGGCTGCAAGTGAATCTAAGCTTTGTAATTGCAGTATAATTATATTTTGATTGTTTTTTTATTTTTATATAATTTTGACGTTTTCAAGTACTATGTACTATTACATTACATTTATGAAATAAAAAGTTTTTGAAATTTTAATTTTGAATTTGAACGCTAACTAGTAAGAATAATTCTATCAAATTCAAATATGAAATTCCTGCTGAGCATTTTAGCAGACGCATTATGTTTTAATAATTCAAAAGGTCCTGAGCTCAAAATCTAGTCGTGGTAGCTGTTGATCTATAACTTTTCTAAGATATGTGCCTAATAATTGCTCGTTCTTATTCCCGGTTGACATAAACATTTACAGCTGGAATAACCATAGAATTATATTTTCCTGTAGATTGCTTCAGTCAGACAGTCGCTCCGTGTAATGAGTAAAGTTCAGCCAAATCTGGTTAACCTGTAAGCGACCCACTACGGCACAATGCTGGGATGGTAATGACAATTTACAATAATTCAAATATCAAAACTATAGTATACCTAATCATAAACCCCGTTAAGATACAACAATTTCAGCATCATCATATCAGTGTTTAAGTCCACTGCTGAACATTAGCCTCTACAATAGATTACATTATATTGGGGGTATCTGCCTATAATCACCACGCTGGCAGACGGGTTGTTGATCGCAGTTCCAGCCAGTACGCAGTATACGCTTCTTACAATCTTATAAAATGTTATCAAATTAAACTCAAAAATTATTACAAAATAAAGCTGAATCACCAAAATAAAACCATACATTCATTAATGTAGACAGATACTGTCGGTACTAAGTTATAAAATAATATTTTCACCATATACTTATAAAAGTCGCGTAAGGTTTCCTGGATAACGTTTTAAGACAAAGACATTAGAAATGATTTGGGTTTCTCTCCTCTCCCGACAAACGTCTGGCTCATAGATTAATTTCTGAGCAGAAAATGAATACGAGTATCAAATCCTCTTAAAAACATTTTTAACATGTAATTACTTTATACCCTTTCTTCAGTATGTCTTAATTGACATTTAACAGATGCAACAAAATCGCAATTTTTTGTAATAATGCCATAAAACGTGATCTATTTTAAATAATAGTGTTGGTACTACGTTTTCTTTCCCTAAACGCGCCATTACTTAAAGTCAGTGACTCGTTGCGCGGTTATTTATGCCTCGCATTAAAAACAAAATGATATGCCTCCGCCGCTGAAAATCTAAAAAGAATAAGCAATAAAACGATAAAACCCAAATCTGATACATACTAGGGACGCAGTATCCCGCAGGGTGTGCGAGCGAGAGGCAGCTATACATCGACGAAATGAATACGGTGCTACTGTTTCAACTCTCACCTATCGGTCGGCGATCTCTGAAGCGTCCTAACTCTACCCGCAATAAACTAAAATTCGACCGTAACGTACCGATTTAAATGTCCACAATCGCATGCAGATTATAACAAATGGATTCGAGATTAATATAGTACGAGTGCCACCCCTTCCCACACCACCCCCAAATGGCGCTCAGCATTCAAATAGGAATCGAATGGATGACCAAAACATAATATCTTTGGAAGACTCAGCCGCTATAAATCAAATGAGAAATAATCTGCCTCAGAACGGATAGTCGCCGATCATAAAAACGCAAAACGTTTTGTCTGATTGAAATCTTTGGCCTTTTTCTTGGCGGGTGTTGGGTATTTCCTTGATGTATAATCAATGCGTTGACGGATGGTAGATGGAGGGATTTCGGGAGTAGATTTGCGACACAAAAGATTCTGGATATTGAGTTTGAAAGTAGTTTCTTCTTTTATGTTAATGGCACTTTGGGCGCGGTAATGGGTCGCGAGTAAACGTCCCGGTCTGGCCCAGGGGACGGGTTTCCCGCTTTGTTTACGCTTCAGTTACTTTCGTATTAAGAATATTTACATATTTATAGCGGCTAGAACAATGTTTCTCATCTCACCATATAACACACGAGAGACGCTGTGTCCTGCTTGTTAGTACTACATTTTCTCAACTGCAATTTTCATGTTGACCTAATATTACACGCTCTTAAGGTCTGGTTCGAAACTTGAAAGGAAACTGGCATAATCCACTTATGCTTCCATTTAATAAAGTGACAGCGAGGGAAGTTTGTGTCGACTAAACGTGAAAAAATATTTTACAATCGATGGCACCAAGTGGATGTAATTCATAGTAACTATGCTGTAGAGGGTGTATAGGGTTCCACCAAGATCTGAGGAGCCCAAGCCAATCTCACCTGCAAGTGGTGCACCTGCCGATTAAAGGACGAGGCTCAGGCGAACATAAAAGTTCCCGGTAAGCGGCAAGAGGCTCGCCACCTATAACGTAGGACCAACAATATAATTCGCGAAATGTGGGCGTATAATATGCCTCCGCCTACCCCTTCGGGACAACAGGCGTGATATTATGTATATATGTACGAATGCTGTTAAGTTATTCCGTTATTATAACGCATATACGCCAGTATTTGTGACTTGGTTAGTTCCAAAGTCTTTAAAAGCTTTTAAAACGTGTCGATCATTGCGTAATTATATAAGTGACGCAATCTCTTTTGTCATTAGCACCTCATATATTTTATAAGCAATTTTTTTATCGTCTTTTAATCATGTGTGTGAGTCTGTATTTTGATATTTTTTAAATAAAGGGTAGAAGATCGAGAAGTTTCTTATTTTAAAGCATTTTTTTCTACCTTCACTTTTATCACATCAGCCCTAAAAAGTGCACTGCTGAACGTTAGCTTCAAAATCGAAATGAAAAATCATTTATTCAAGTTTGGCTCAAAAGAGCTCTTATGAATTTCATACTTATAAACTAACGCGCCCATTCACTGCGGGCGGGAGCTTGAACGTAAAAGAACTGGCAAGAAATTTGAGAAATATTGAGCTTTTCCGCTACATACTATATACACGCTATTTTACTACTACTTGCACATGCTCATGCTATCTTAACTTAAGACCATACCCACCATGTTTTATAGCAAATAAATGATTTGATTTGATTAACGTCCCGCTAACGGGCACGGGTTTCCTCTCACGGACCAAGAAGAGAGGGTCTAAGATCGGCACCACGCTAATAGATATGATATCAAACCTACAAGGCCTATTATATGACTTCATGACTACCACGTATAATATTAACTGGAACCAAAAACTGAACGTGCCTTCAAAAAAAAAATTTTAAAAATTATAAAAATACTTTATAATACTATACTCTGCAATGTCAAAGTAGGCACACACCAGTAATAAATAATGATTAAAAACAACAAAAAAGTAGACATGAATCGACCAACAGATTGTGCCACATATGGTCAACCTGTCGCATTTAAGGCACATGCCATGCCCACAATTATCAAGAAGGAACTCTAAAAATTCACGTACGAAATATGGAACATCCTACCTTTTCTCATAGCGAATAGAGTTGAAAATTTGTAATTAAGCTCAGTTTCGAAATGAACCAACTGTTACGGATGATAGTTATCGAGAAATTAACAATTTGTTTAATGTAAATTAAAGGCATAGTGAAATAAGATTAAAAATACTTGTTGTTAGTAATGGTTTGTTCGAACAGTCTCAATCTAGTTAATTTGACATTAGTTGCAATACATATACTTTTTACTATGTATTTTAGAAATAATACAATTAAATATATGTATCAGAAGCCGGAAGACTTGATAGGTAAAAATGCTTACTTGCGACTTTAATTATTATGTACTATTTAGATTCTGGTATGGAGAATACATTTTTTTCGACTGCATTGACTGAGTACAATTACGCAAGATGTGGCCATGAGGGCGAATCATATAAAAAAAATGTTATCCCCTTGTTAGTTAAACGCTATGTCACAGTGATAATACCTATCATTATCCAATATTTTTACATTATACATACAAACTCGCCTGTTTCCCCGAAGGGGTAGGCAGAGGAATATTATACGCCCACATTTAGCGAATTATATTTTTTGTCCCGCGTATTAGGTGGCGAGCTTATTGCCGTTTACCGGGAACAGTTATGTTCGCCAGAGTCTTTTCCATTTATCGGCAGATGCACCACTTGCAGATGAGGTAGGCTTGGACTCCTAAGGTCTTGGTAGGATCCCCATGCACCTTCATTATTCTCTCAGCCTATTAATATCCCACTACTGTGTTCAGACCTCCTCTCATGAACCCAGGTACGAAGTGCTTATTTATGATGTTCGCAGTCCAATGTATAACATAAATATCTCGTATGCGTGAGTCATAATTACACGATTATTAGTGATTAGCGTCGGTTATTCGAGGTTTACAGATAAATGTCATATTTGTCAAATGTCATTATTGTCAAACGTCATGTTTGTCAAATGTCATATTTGTCACATGTTTAATAAATGTAGGTAACCCTCACGACTTTTGTGACGTCACTTTAAATGTAACGTATAGTCCAGAGAGGCGCTTACTTAATTGACATATAAATAAATTATTCAATCGATATGTCATGTATTATGCTTAAGAAGGTTTACTACTACTCTTTTAACTATGTAGGAGATCAGGCGTCGGTAAATTATTAAACGTTTACCGATACTTTTGGGTTCATGCCTACCGAATGTCAACTTTTCCGTTTATCAAGATAATCGAAATATAATTTTTATTTGTTTTTTATTGTTTCTGTCATAGCCAACTGGCTTTTGAAGTTTCAACCATGTTTATTTATTTTAATAGCTGTTTTAATTATTTAATGTAATAGTATCTAGATAATAGAATGGTAATTTCCAAATTGGAAAGTATTCTTTTTTTAGTAGGTATAATAGTAGGTATTCATATTCATATTTTAACATTAACATTTTAAAACATAATACATATTTATATAATACTTATTATTAATATATTACTAATATAGTACTTATTATTATTATTAATATCATAACATATTAATGCAATTACTTGCGCGACATTGCACTAAGATGTGCATTGCATCCCGCTTTGTCGCGTAGCGAGGAACGGCAAATTGTTAGAGTACCCGTTCTGTCAGGTTGCTGCAAAAATATTCAATACGAACAAACCTGCATGCGTGCAAATGAGATAATTGCATGCAACTTTAAAATCTTAGTCGTATAATCGTCTGTGGGTTCACGGTAGCCACTGGCAAACCTTAACGCCAAATCATTTCTTCTAACTACGTGCCCTGCTAACTATCACTTCAGCTTACAATCTGCCTTACTCTATCGGTCACTCCTGTTCTCCTACGAATAATTTGTTTTGTTTTATTTAAATAATTTATTGATTTAGACGTTACTTTGCGGAAATCCATTGTAAGCAATTGATGGATTAAAAATATCTTTGTAACAATTTGACACTCGTATCAGCGTTGGTCGTGAAGACATCGTTGTTCTGAGGCTCCTATCTTACCTGAAGATGCTTTGTGTAAGGGCGAAACACGTGTCGTGTTAAATATTTCTTGATTTTTCGGGAAATTATAGTAGCACGGGAATTGTTACAAATATAATTTTAATCCATCACTTGCTTGTTTTATTTAATTCGATTTAGAGACATTTCGAGCTTAGCTTTACCCGTTGCACGCTGAAGAACTTTGAGCTTACTAAATGTATGGCGAGCTTAATAGTAGTGCACCCCATCTCAGTACCGCACGTCACGTAATATGTACCTATTACGTGCATTTTAGATATTTTTATTTTGTATGTTCTTTGGAATTTGAATTGGAATTTGTATGTTCTTTGGAAACGGTACTACCGAATTTCAACCTGGCAATTTCGTGAAAATATTGAAATTGAATCCCTCATTTCATTGATAACTGAATCTCATTCGAAATCCATGAAATATAAAGGTTTCAATACATTATTGGACGGCGTATTTCCGTAATATTCATTGCATTGTGCAGCGCTGTTGGCTTACCTTTGATATGTTTTTAAATAATGAAAAGTGGTGCTTTATTCGTGGTACTCTTTATAATATAAAATAGTAAAACTAAGCGCTTTTGGTTTTTTTTGATCTTCTATTATGTCGTTGGAAGGAATGGAGATTCTTTGATCGGAATATATCTACAAAATGGACGGATGATGTATATTAACCGCCATAGACATTCAAACAGTTTTATCAAATTAGCATGAATGTCTGTGGTAAAATTTGATCAAATGTAATGAAATGGCTTAAAGAGATATGAATTTGCGTGTTTTTATTTGATCAAAAAGCTTGAACCAGCCCATTTGATGACGATGAATGATGAAGACTTGAACGTCTATGGCGGCCATTGAAAGTCGTAGACGCACGTTTGATGCAGGCCGCTTGCAATTGTTCACATTAGGTTATAGCGGAGTTGGACGTATGTTCTGCAAGAGACGCCCTATGGTTGAAGACGATGATGAAGAATAATTCTAAAATATATTGATTGATAATTGAAACATAGCCTGTGAGTTTCTTGCTAGTTCTTCTTACAGAGCGGTGGCTCGGAACTGGCACTTAGATTCACTTACACTTAAATATTTTTTGTTTTTTTAATTGTTTGGTTGCATCTAAGCTTCGTGATTACAGTATAATTAGATTTTGATTGTTTTTTATATATATATATTTTTTATTTTGACGTTTTCAAGTACTATGTAATAGTTTATGGAATAAAAAGTTTTTGAAGTTTTGACAACTGTAATGACTACTCGTATATTATCTGAATTCAGCTTCCATAGTTCATGCTTGCGACGATAGCCTAGTGGCGAGACCCATATACATACTACTAATTCAGAGGGTCTGGGGTTCAAACCCTTTAGGCGGTAGCTTTTAGAAGTTATGTGCGTAATTATCACTTGCTCTGTGCCTCGGAATGCACGTTAAGCCGTTGGTCCCGGCTGTCATAAACATCTATGGCAGTCGTTATTAGGAAGTAGGTGCCTTCTAATATTCTGACAACTAGTTTAACCATAGAATTATGTTTCACATTGGGTTGTAGAGATCAGATGGCAGTCTCTCAATTTAATCACTGAAGTTCAGTCAAATCTGGTTAGACCAGTGAGCAGACCCTCCCCCCCGACTGGTCTCCACCTTGGCGTGGTGGGGGGGCTAAGTACCTCCCAGAAGCCGGGAAAAGGTAACGCTCAGTGACCGACGACTCTGGGTGCCCTTAGTACTGACTACCGGGGGGGAAACTAAGAGGGACCTATGAAGGGCGCAGCGGGCGGGCCAGGAGGGCCCGTCAAGCAGCGCCAGGAGGGTCTTAGGCAGTGGGGGCAGGGGGCCCCTGCTGTCTAACCATGGACCCTCCGAGAAGTCGGCCACACACGCTATGGTCGCAGGGGGAGGTAGGAGGGGCGCGTCCACTGCGCCTCTCTGAGGAGGTCCTCCCGGTTTTGGTTCGGGGGACGTTGGCAGGTACTGGCCCCCGTCTTTTTGTCAACAGGCGGCGGGCGTCGTCGGAAGATTTTTAGTGGGTATTACTGCTGGCAGTCGCGTCTGCCGGTGGTGAGCCCCACACCCCCTTTCGGTCCCCCTTTGGCCGGAAGGCAGTGCGTAAATGCATTTTGTTACCGACGCAAAACAAAAAAAAAAAAAGTGAGCAGACCCTGGGCCCTGGGCTTTAGTATGGAACAACCGGGATAATGCTAGGATATAAATAATAATAATAATAATAATAATAAATGTTTATTCTCACCATAGTTTTACAGTGTATCCTTAAAATAATACAATCTACCCATTTATTAATAAAAAATTAAATTCATCTGACAAGTGCAAACAATGTAGGTAGTTGGAAATAGTTTACATACTAAAATGGAATCTAATATTGACACAGTGTAGTTAAATAACACAGTATGGAAAGAAAACCATGGCGGGCTAATACCTGAATTAGGAAAATCCTGTAGCTCAGGATATTAACCCTCCACCCAATCAAAGGTCGAAAAAGTATAATTGTACAATTCTTTACCAAGACTTAAAGCACTATTTTATTTTTATTTTACACTATTTTGAAATTGATAAGAGAAGAGACAAGAAAAAAAAAATGTTATATTACTTTACAAATATTTAAAGAAAACATATAATAAATGATTAACATATTGCATCATTAATATAGTGGCAATAAAGATCTTATAGAGAAATTATATATATTACAAATTATATAGTTTTTTTTTTTGACCTGTAGGGTTGTCAGTAACTGGTGAATAACTTAATACACACATACAAATCATATAATCTTTCCTTTCTTCTTTTTTTTTTTAATTTATTTTTTTTTACAATTTCTAAGCAGTACCTATCTATATCTAAAAAATGCCTTCAGTCGCATTATAATCTAAGGCACCTAAGTATTGTTTGAGCGTGGATTTTAAACAATTTCGATTCATATTTAAAATGGATTGTCTGTCGTTAATATATCTATAGAGAAACGGCCCTGTGTAGATGATTTGTCGTTTTGCAAATTTTGTTTTGAATGTGGATACTGGTGTACGTTTGCGTCTTTTGTGGTGGGGAAGGGATGTAGGGTCAAGTGTTTTATGATGCCGAAGGATTGAGTTGTAAACAAAAAGTTGCCTAACTGTCAGGAGGTTAGCTTCCTTATAAAGTTCATCCGTTGGGTATCTTCTTGGTTTCCTGAACATAACCTTGATGAGGGCCCTTTGTGCTCTTTCAAGCTCTAACAGATGACAAGCAGCAGCACCACCCCATATCGGTAAGCAGTATGTTAAAAGAGATTGACCAAGAGCCAAGTAAACTTTAGTAATAAGTTCGAAGTCAGCTGCATCTCTCAAATATTTGAAAATATGAAGTAGTTTACGTAGTCTCTTGCTCAGTGCTGATATGTGACTAGCCCAGTTTAAGTGTTCATCTAAGACCACGCCCAAATATTTATGGGTACTAGTATGTGTTAAAGCAGTACAATTGCATGAAATGGTTAAATCATTATCAGCAGTGCAACGTGCGTTATGGGCTTTAATGAAAAAATTTGACGGTATTTTAGTAGCATTGGAGATTCGAAAGCAAATATATTTAGTTTTAGACACATTAAGTGTTAACAGGTTAAAGTCAAGCCACCGCATAACCTTTTTGAGGCCCGCTTCGGCATGCCTCTGAACATTTTGCCATGAATCACCATAAAAAATTAGCGCAGTGTCGTCAGCAAAAGCCAGCAGTCTGCCACAACTCAGTTCTAGATTACACAGGCTATTAGCATACACAAGAAAAAGGGTGGGGCCAAGGGTACTCCCCTGGGGTATGCCATAGCTGAGCGGCAGACTGGAGCTAAATTTATCCATCACTCTGACTATTTGACTTCGATTTGTCAGATAGTTACGAAACCAGTTTAAAGCAGTATCCCGTATTCCCAAGTCTTCCAATTTGTGCAAGAGCAGCGGAACAGAGACGGTGTCAAATGCTTTCTTCAGGTCTAGGAAAATAGCTAAGCATTTTTCACCACAGTCGAGTGACTTAGTTACTATGCCAGATAGGCTCGATATAGCATCTTCAGTATTGCGTCCGGTTCGAAATCCGTACTGGTTGTTTGCTATAAGTCCTTTATTCTCAAGGAAGTTGGTCAATCGGACATTAACTACTTTTTCGATTATTTTACTTATTGTACTGAGAAGGGATATCGGCCTATAATTTGACACCTCCTCCGCTCCACCACCCTTGTAGACGGGAACAACTATAGCTTTCTTAAATATAGAAGGAAAGATTCCTGTTGAAATGCTGAGGTTACAGACATGGGATATAATGGAACATAAGATTGTATGGGATTGTTTTAGAATCACAGTGGGAATTAGATCAATGCCAGGCGCACTATGCGTTTTAAGATTAAGAATAATTTTGTCAATTTCAACATAATCAGTTGGATGCATGAAAATCGAATCAACATTTCGACTATTGACGTCTCTTTTTAGTAACTGTGCCTCATCAATGCCGCTTTTGGCTACTACGTCGGATGCTAGATTTTTACCGATTGATGTAAAATAAGTGTTCACTATATCGAGCGATTTTTCTGATGAAGGTAAGAGATCCAGTAGCGCAGCAGCCTGAGTATGATTGGTGTTGATGTTGCACAGCTCTTTTACGGTATCCCATGTTCCTTTATTATTTTTATAATTTAGCCTAAATTTGTTTCTGTAATAGTCTACTTTTAGGTCTCTTGCTATTTTATTACAAACATTGCGATACTTCAGAAATGTATTTTTTAAAATGGCGTTATCAGGATTTTTTCTGACAGCCATTTGCATACGATCTCTCTTAAAGAAGCACTTGACGAGACCTACTGTGATCCACGCTTTAAGAGGCCTATTCTTTTTGGTAAATATTACAGAGTCGGAATAAAGTGTTATTAATTCTTGCAGTATTTGTATAAGTGTTGCGGCAGCTACGTCGGCATCGGTAATATTTAAAAAAGGATTCCAATCTTTGCTTTTTATTGCATCCATTAGCGATTTGTAGTCAATTTTAGTTCTAGTTATAGTAGAAGATATTACTGAGTTTGAGGCAAGAGAACTAGATATTGTTAGAAATAGTGGATAGTGGTCTGTAATGACTGTTCTTAAAACATAGCTCTGAAAAGGGCCCACCAGCTTACACATGAGGTGGTCAAGACAAGTTCGCCCATGCGTTGGGGTATTAACTGCAACCTGCAATCCATTCGAGCCAACCATTTCAAGATAGTCTCTAACAAATGTATTATTAGTGTCTAAGGTGTTGATATTTATATCACCAGTAAGTACGATGTTTCGGGAATTGGAAGTTGTCAGATACGTATCTAACGAATCGATAAATGGAGTCGGATTTTTATAACAAAATGGTCGGTATATACCTAATATAGTCATGTTGCCTATTTGCGCTTCGAGACAGTTTGCCTCTAGTAGGTCTATTTCTTTAACCGAAACCTTTATATCATCCTTGATATACATTATAACACCGTCGTTTTGATTAAATGACCTTTCACTAAAATACAGCTTGTAACCATCAATAATCGGTGGGACTGAGTTTTTATCGCACCAACATTCAGATAAAACAATAACATGAATCTGGATATTTAACCTCGTGATGTAAATTAGAAGACTATCCAGATTTCTGTTAACGCTCCTGATGTTTAGAGAAATAATATTAAACCGGCTGGGATTCTGGGAAGCCGACTTGTTAATGTCAATAGCAAGATCTTTAGGGTCGTTAATTATTTTACTATCTATAGAGCATGTGGCGTCGATATTATCAAATAATTGTGAACTATTCATTTCGAAGATAAGTAGTGAGGAGGTTAGTTTTGTAAAATTTCCAGAAAATAGGATAGGAAAGTTGTGTATTTCTTGCAGTATGTGGTTTCAGTGGCTTAGTATATATAATTTTGTTTAGATATGTGTATATATGAACAAGTGGGATGTTGATATTGTGTGTGTTAGTTGTAGTGCTGAGGGCGTTTTTGTTTCTGCAGATTAGTAAATTTATCTTATCAATCTCTGAGAGCTTATTTATGGTCCCTTTACAATTGTACTTTGATAAAAAGAATTCCACCTCATCTAGTCATTTGTTTTTTAATAGCTGAAGTTGGTCTTCATTTTTTACAAGAATATAGGGCTCACCTTGTTTTTTTCGCAGATAAACAAGGCCATGGGCGGTCCAACAGTAGTCGTAGCCCATAGTCTTGCGAAACTCTCGAGCAAGAAAATACAATCGTGACGCTAAAGGTGTCAGATGTTCGGAGAGGTATATTTCTGACTTAGGACCTTTAACACCTAGATGAGTCGAGTTAAGTTGTTCTGTCTTATATCGGATTGAGGCCAGCTTGTGATTTTTTGCGGCAGCTAGGATGTTTCCTTTCGACAGTGTCGACGAGAATTCGGCTACTACAGTTGTGGTGATCTGGTCTCCTTTGGATGGCAATCTGTACACATCGCGCAGCTCCGCAGGTCCTATTGCAACATTAAGCGTAGAAGATAGATTCTTTATCATGGTGAAAAGATCATCTTTAGTTTCAGCTTTCTGTCGGGGGACGTTCCTGATCTGGATGCTGGTTTTACGACTAGTTCTCTCTAGCGTATCACACTTGGCGTCTAATTTGGAAATCTGTGTTGATAGCAGGCTACGTTCTTCCTCCAGTCGGTCAATTGTAAGTTGAACTTCGTTGACTTTGGTGGTAACGAATTCGATTGATTGCTCGATGTGTTGTGTTTTAGTGAGGGTTATATTTGTTTGTGTTTTTATATCGCCTAGCTGCTTCTCTAAAATATCCAGGCGTGAATTCTGCTGCGATTGAAAAGAACTCATAAAACAGGACAACTCTTCACGGATAATACTTCGCAGGTCCGAAGACGGAGGTCCTGGAATCATGTTTTCATCTGCGACTCTTCGGCGTTTACTATCGCGTTGAATAACGTGTCCAGTTTCCTCTGGTGTGACTGTGAATATGGTCGCCTTGTCAACGTCTGATTCAGACAGACTGTGTGATTTGTTAAGTGATGGTGGTGAGCGAGGTAGGTTAGGCATATTGTGTGAAGTTTCCTCACTTACGGTTATATTACACTGTGGCAGGCTGTCAAATGAGCGAGGTAGGGACGGCACGGCCGGAGCTTGTTTAGCTCACGTCACGTCAGCTACGTTTGTAGCGGAAGCTAGTCGAACTATTGTTGTCCTTGTCTTCACGATGTCCGTAAACTTCTCGCGCGTTATGAACGCCTGGTACTTTATTATAAATATTAGCAGTTTAAATTTAAGAAAAATATTAATTATACGGTTTACACGTCTATTCGCTTTCGCGGTCCAGAGGGGAGAGCAATAAATAAATATTTCTGACACTTACGCCAATTATTTAGTTCCAAGATAAGTATCATTAAAAACTTGTGTTATGGATACTTAATAACGGATAAACATACATAAATACTTTTTTTTGTAAATACATACTTAATAACAAAACCTCCAGACCAGAACAAATATTCATATTTATACACACAAATATTCGTCCTGTGTGGGAATCGAACCCACGATCTCAGAAGTGGAGTGCGGGTATACTCGCCACCACGCCATATCGGTCGTTAAAGGATATGATGATGATGATGAGGGTAAGCTTCTTTACGTAATGCTGAGTAGAGGTAAAATGATAGTTAAGTACCATGGCAAGGGACAAAGGTTTATCTAGGTATACTGGAGATAGATTCGTACCTTTGAGCAGAAGTACTACACGCCTTCGGTCCTTCAGAGCTGCGTGCGTACGCGATGTTGATATTCAGTTCAAATATCAAAGTTTGTTGTATGAACAGTATCTACATAAAACAAAGAAATGTATACTTAGTTGTATAGTTTTGTTTTTAAGTAAGTTTTATCCTTTTGACCTTGTGTAATCAAAATTAAACTGATAACATTTGTTAAAATTAAAAAAAACATAGAAGTGTCTTTATTTCTCTACTTTGATCTCGTTTCTTAGGGTGAAGTAAATCCGTAAGTAAATTCCGTGAGTAATCACGGGTCTACTCCAAAGTCTTCAAGTTACTCAGTCTTGGGTAGTCAACTCTGGCTATTTATCTAATTTCAGTACATAATTATCATCAATGTCCATCACTGAACTTTCGTTGAATCGCTGAACCGATTCACTACCCAGTTCCCTTTCAAGCCGATTTAATAATTATTATAATTTTAATATAGTTATGACATTTTTCTTTTTTTAATCTGTCATAATTTTAGTTGAACGTAACAAATTAATGTGAGTATATCGAAATTGTTTAATTAAATTTTACAAGACGAAATGAATAAGTGCAGTATATTTAAATATATCAAGAATTCGGAAACACACACTCGTCTAAATAAATGATATGTTTTGATTTTCCATTTTGTTCAAATATTCTTTACGCACAAAGCTGTATAATAATAATAAAATTATTTATTGGTGCACCATACAATTAAAAATTAAACCTTAAAACAAATTAATAAATGATTATATGATGCACCAAAATGACCCAACTCAGCATATGCTAGTCCAGTGTTCTAGCGCTGGTTTTCAGCTGGGCCATTTTGGGTGCAGTGCGGAACGTACATCTTATAAAATATTTACAAAATATTTCTAAAATTTAAATTATAAGGATCAAAAAATAATAACTAAATATGTGGTACTAATAATAATAATATGATAATATATGAGATTATAATGAACAAATAATTAAAAAATCGACACGCTTTAAAGAGTGATCACCAAAAAAGGTTCGTGATCACTGTTTATCGGGGTGTCATTAACAAAATGATTTAAAGGGCCGCATAAAAATGGAAAAATTAAACATTACCTTGCTCCAAATAGACAATTGCATGCTGCCAAGTAATTATCAGAAGGTTCGGTTTTGGGAAACTTTTTTCGTGACCGTTCAAGTCGTAAATCTTACGCTAATGAGGTATTTGTGCGCCAGACCTTCTGTCAACGATTAATCCTTTATGACTGAGTAAGGAATCGGAGCGTTTTATCAATATTAGTTCGGCTGTTTTGCTTAAATTACGAGTGGGAACGGCAATTTTATTACCGTGAATTTCATGAACATTTTTGGTATGTTCAGACAGTTATGAAGCGCCATCATACCTCATTTGGTATGTCTTTCGACAGCTTTTCGAGTTTGCTCGAGACGGAAAATAGGCCAATGTACCTAAACGTAGGCTTATAACGATACATACATTCACGCCTGTTTCCTCGAAGGAGTAGACAGAGGCATACTTATATGGCAACACATCGCCAATTGTGTTGTTGGTCCCACGTATTAAAGGGCGAGCCTTTTCCGCTTACCGGGAACTGTCATGTTCGCCAGAGCCTCGTCCATTGTTCGGCAGGTGCACAACTTGCAGGTGAGGATGGGATGGGGTTTGAAGGTCTCAGTAGGATCCCCACCCACACATAGATAATAAAATAGTAAATAGTAGACTCATATTTGTGACGACCGATATGGCGTGGTGACGAGTATACCCGCTCTCCGCTCCAAGGTCGTGGGTTCGATTCCCACACAGGACAAATATTTGTGTGCATGAACATGAATATTTGTTCTGGTCTGGGTGTTTCCCTATGTATATTAAGTATGTATTTACAAAAAAAAAGTATTAAAAAAAAAAAAAAAATTATGGGCATGGAAGTATGTAATTTTGTGTACAAGTATATGTTACTCATATAAAAAATGCGAAAGAAAGTTATTGTTTGATATGCTTTCATCCTTAGATATTAGGCAGATTTTTATGAAGTTATGCACGAAGAATAGTTCTTAAACTACAAAGCGTGTTTCCTGTGCGATACGAGAAACAGTAGATCGCCCGTCAAATCTAGTAATACTATCAAGTAACTTTTTCTGTCTGTTACGCTTTTTTGCTTATAAAAATGTGTAGATTTTGATTGAATTTCGTACGAAGAAATCTTGAATTAAGAAGAAGAATCTCGGAGTGTAGTCATGTGTTCTCTCTATGTCAGAGCAAGCTGTGAAATCACTACAGTAGAATTCTTCCTCATGAACCCAACAAGTTTATATATAATATTTTCTAACATTTTCACCAGCTAGTTAGTCCCAAGATAAGTATCATTAAGAACTTATGTTACGAATACTAAATAACGATAAATATACTTAAACACTTTTTTTGTACATACATATTTAATATACATAGAAAACACCCAGACCAGAACAAATATTCATGTTCATGCATACCAAGATTTGTCCTGAGTGGGAATCGATCCTACGAACTCATGAGTGCGGGTATACTCGCCACCACGCCATATCGGTCGTCAAAAGTTACAATATTACAACCTATAAACTAACAGAACAGAAAAAAACAAATTATTTAATAATTATATAGCGACAGTATGCTACCGGCTTACTTTAAATATACGTAGTAGTTTATGACAAAATAAAGTTACTAACATTAGTCTTTACATAAGATAAATTGTTGTTGAAATGAATTACGTAGATAGAGGTATGGCGTATACACAAAAAAGAACATTCTATTTGCACTGGTATGCTGGTAGTTTGAACTCGTAATGCATTTAAAATGCGTACAAATGGTGTATACTAAAAGAAAATCGTGTTAGTTACACTATTTATAACTCAAGATCGGCTTAACCGATTTGGCTGAAAATTGGCAGGAAGGTAGCTTGAAACCTGGACCTGCCGTTCCTGTTAAACGTGACACAAAACGTGGTATAGGAACGGAACTGATGTGAAATTACAAAACGCAATACAACGCAAAACGCATACGGAATATCAGATAGGTGAAATTTATCAACAGATAGCTGATGTTACGAGCTCCTTAATATTTTCCCACGGGGACTCGATTCAAAAAAGAAGCTTCAGCTAGTTTACAAATAAATACAAAGTACAAAACTCACAGCACACATACATAAGTAGATACATTTGTAACAAACAATCTAAGTTAATTACAGATTACTACCAGTAATAGAATTGATAGTTAACAATTAACATGAGGGTGCATCTTATTACGGAGCTGCCTAATTGGCATGTAATCATCGTTTAAATGTTAGATAGTCATCGTATAACAGTGGGCGTAGACGAGGTTTAACATCCGTTAAATGACCAATTGTGTTAATTTTAAAGTGGAATTGTAGGAAGCTAGTTACGTTTATGTAACCATTACGTTTCTACCGTTGTCAGGGTTTTTGCTTGCGTAAAAGATGATATTGTCTATTTCATTCTCGTAGTCTGTGTAGTGTCAAAAATCAATTTAATTTACATAGGGTACTTTTGTCAGTTATCAAAAATTCGTAAAACAATAACTTTGACATTTAGGATCAGTATATTTAAAATATTAGTAAAAAAGTAAAAGTAAAAAGTTCTATATTTCATTAACTATTACATAGCACCTGAAAACGTCGACATGAAATGAAATTTAAAAAAAAACGAAATATAACTCACGAATCTTAGATTCACTAACATGCAAAACAAATAAAAATTAGGTGTAAGTGAATTTAAGTGCCGGTTCTGAGCCACCGTTCTGTGAGAAGAAACTCACAGGCTATGCCTATAAATAAAAAAGTAGATTTGTTTAATTATGTAAAGATTACGCTATGATATCTTCATCAATCGCTTTTATTTAGTATGTCAGATGGTTTTTTGTACTTGTAGCTTTCGGGAAACTTTTTTTATTCCTTACTATAAACTCTAAACTTACTATAACTTATCAACATCTCTAAAACTTGGAGGATTATTTCGGTCTAAAATTTTTATGCGTGTATTTAAAACAAAACGTTGTTTTTCTGTTTTTGCTGTTTTGCATTGTGAATTTGAATCGACTTGAATATTTAAGCTTTATGTTGTCAGAACAAAATTTTAAGTGTTTTCATATAAATAAATAAAAACCAATTGCCGATACTTTAAATTCTATTCTTATCTATCTAGTGGAAATTTATAACACATAATGTACATTTTAACGCCCGAAAATTAATAGTAATTCAAACCATGCATTAATTTAACTTAAGGAACGTGGCACATGGGCATTCCTCAACCATTGGAGCGGACTTCCTCTTAATTATCATAAGCGCCTTTTAACAAAACAAATTGATGTAACGATAAGCTATCGTCACGTTGCGCTTGCAATACATTACGGCAATTAACACGTCTGTCTATAAATTAGAAGCGCGGTCTTCCGTGACAGGCCCGCCTTGGATATCGATGCGACTTTATCTTTT
The DNA here is from genome assembly GCA_949126915.1 of Musotima nitidalis. NCBI lineage: Eukaryota > Metazoa > Arthropoda > Insecta > Lepidoptera > Crambidae > Musotima > Musotima nitidalis. Next base: position 8,065,601 of record OX421429.1, read on the forward strand.
CATCGATTTTTATTGATGCGCACTTGTTTCGCTTTTTTGTGCAGAGGGATTTTTTGTCTTTGATATGGACCTACTTGATAAGAGCATTTGTCAGTGTCAAGTAATTTGATAATCCTAGTTATATGTATAAAAGACATTATGCAGCGTTATCATCATTTTAATCATAGTCAAGTCCGTCACATTCAAGTAAATCCAACCCGAATTAAAATTTGCGGTGAAGACTTTACTAGAAGTTCTTATAGAGATTTGGAATCAACTTGGTAAATCACAATTAACGATAATGCCACTTTCCTATATTTGTATACGTAGTCAATGACTGAAAATTGTTAAATGTTTACAAAAATCTCGTAGTTGCACCAGCTTGTGACTTAAAGGAAAACAGGATTCCTCGGCACCAAAACTAGTTTCACTTTTTTGGGCAAAAAGGTTTAACTATGTATAAAATTGGGTTTTTTTAAATATTTGACTTAATTGTGGATTATAAACTTTTTTCAACCGTTTTGGCGCCAACGCGGACATCGCAGCTGTATTTTGTTTTCCGAAACTAGTGTATAACTGTTTTTTTATGTGGTGATGTCCTCCCCTAAACCCCTTGAGTACTCAGTAAAGATGTGGGACTATACTGCGATCTCACATGGACTTCTTGAAAGAATTTGAAAAGCTATGTTGAACTGTTTCGTTTTATTTACTAACACTCATATACGTTCACAAACACTTTACGGTAAATAATCCACCGTTATTACACATTAATGTCCAAAATTACACAAATTTTAGAAAATAAAACAATACTGCAGGCATGACGCTTCACTTTCCCGCCAAGAAGAACAAGTGAGTTTATATCAAAAAGACTTACATAACTATAAAATAAAGGAATACCAAAAAGTTGCATACAAACTCAACCTCTATGTCACTCATAGCACACGAATTCGGCGTAGGTTTAAAGAGAGACTTGCCGAAAACAGTGACAGAGTCTTACATTGGTCTTCATAGTAATAAGTAGTTCTTATAAAACCTTATAAAACAGAGCTGCTATATCCCGTCTTCACTTTTATATAAAAAATTGCACAATTACTGTCGATTTGACAGTAATTTTTCGCGAAGCAAAAGAGTTTGCTTCGAACAATTAATTGTAGGACTAACTTTGATTCCCACACAGGACAAATCTTGGTGTGCATTTAGATGAATATTCTCCTATGTATATTAAGAAAGTATTTACAAAAAATATAGTAGTCCGTTATTTAGAATCCATAACACAAGTTCTCAATGATACTTATTTTGGAACTAAATAATTGGTGTAATTATCGGAAAATATTTTTATTGTTTTTGTTAACAAAGTTATCTATCTCAAAATTACGAATATTAATTTTTATGTTACCGGTTAAATGTTTTGACGCGATAAACTGTAGGTCAGCACCAAATCCACGGATAAAAGCTAGTTCTCAATTCCAATAAGAATCCTGTTTTCAGTGCAAGTAAGAACGGATCAGGGCTTATCATTCGCCCAAAGACGGATAATAGGAATTACAAAAAATGCAGTAATAAATCCAAAAATAAAATCCTCCTTCGGTGCCCAGGTGTAATTTATGATGGTGCCGCGTATAATCACAAAGGTGTCGTATAAATCGTCGACCATTTGTAAAATAGGAATAACGAGTCCCATTGGGGGTTGGCACCCTAACTTCCCCTGCAATAGTTACCTACTTGGAATTACGAAAGCAGTGCGGATAAATTTCAATTTGAGAGTATTGTGGAAATATTTTTAAAAGTATGAAAACATTTTCAATTAAAATATATGTTTTGTAGATTTTTGTGTTGCTTATTATAATTTTAAATTTTCTTGTAATATTTACCATATAGTTCAAATAATTGCAAAAGCAGTGCTAAATGTTTTAAGGTTAGGAATTGTCTTTTTATTTACCGAATTATTTCTTAACAATACTATAATAATACTTTATTTAATAATAAATAGTTTTTATTTAATTGTAACAACTAGCACGCCGGTATGTTCGATGCATTGCTCTGTAAGCCGTCATGTACAACTTTATTAAATAAATAATATTATCTTTTCTTGTAATAATTTTACTTTTGTCATATGACATTTTTGGGGAATATATTAAAGTTAATTAGGAATTGAGTTTTAGAACTTACTTTTAGCTATAATTAAACTATTTTTCATATCAAACACCGGAAGGCGAATGCCTGATGAGTTAAATATCTAATAGTAGGTGGCCCAAAGCTGACCAGCATGGAGTTTTGTTGACTCAATGAAATGCCTTTTTGCCTGATTGAGCACAACGAACTTTCTAGATCTGTTATTTAACACTGCAAATTGCCCATCTCACCGAGATATCAGTCTTTAGGTCTCATGTACGCAGAAACTTTGATAGCTACAGCATAAATTACACTAGAACTTATTAAAATAAAAATTAACATAAAATATACTTTACTGTCTTTAAGATCAACAGGATCATTTAGATTAGTCAAATTTTTATAGACAAAATGGAAATTTCATTTTTTTTAACAACAATGAAAGAGATATGAGCGGTACCATAATCAAGAGATAATATATTAATCTAATGTATGCAACTGGACAGTTCTTATATTTTTGTGGAAGTTCTAGTGTTATGCACCGGAAGACAGTGGTCACTATTTTCAAGGAATCTTGGAAATATGTAAATTATTCGTGCTTTGGAATGTGATTCTAAAAAGCTGGAACGTTAAATTAAATTAATTATTAAATTCAATTAATTGTAATATGTTATTAAAGTTCACAAATAATAATTATTACCTAATAATTAGAGAAATCTTTCAAATGTTACTATTTTAAATATTTAAGTACTTATAAAACCTTTTTCAAACACGAATAAAGTCTAACATATCTAATATAAGAATTCTTTACACAGAAATACTGAGCAAGTACATACAAGCAAGCACCTTAATATCACATCACCATTTAATATATCCTCTTATTTCCTCGAGAACGCCATCTAAGCCAGCATACTGTCGAAAAATTTTAATAAACGTATCATGCACTCAACTCTCAGCGGCTCTACTGAGGGAGATATATTATATTTACTATACTTTATACGTTGGTAATTTGGATTTTTTTTATACTTTACTTTTATTAATAGTTTTAATAGATAAAAATTATACATAGATACATACATTCACGCCTGTTTCCCCGAAGGGGTAGGCAGAGGCATATTATACGCCCACACTAAGCCAATTAGAGTAGGTCCCACGTCCTCGTCCGTTGATCGGCAGGTGCACCACTTGCAGGTGAGGTTGGCTTTGGCTCCTCAGGTCTTGGTAGGATCCAACTTGGAGGAGGTTATACCGTATGCAAATATATTTTAAATGTTATACTTTTTAGTTTATTTGCATTTTGCTTCAAAAGTATAGGTAGCAACTACAACTACATCTGTTCTAATATCAGTAGGATATTACTTCCGTTGAGGTTGACTTGAAGAGATAACATAACTTTGCCTGTTATGTAATAGTAGAGTAAGAAAATAAAATTTTATTTAAACATAAATACATAAAAACAAAGAACAGTAAACAATTTTTACACAAAGTTTATGTATAATATGCCTAAAAAGGACTCCACTCAGCATGTGCAGCAGTGGAGGACCACAACAGCGCTGGTCTTCCGTGGAGACCTAATAACTTTCGTGAGTATTTGTCACACAAAAGTAAAACCTTAACAATAAAACAAAATAAAATGGTGGTCATAACTATGATAATTTTTCATTGTATATATATATATATAAAAATTGCTTTAATACTGACTTATTTTCTATCTATACTCAACATACAGCTTACGCTAGTTTGAGGATCAGGGCTTGCACTGTACTTGTAAACTCCCTATTGTTGCAATAAAGATTTCTTATTATTATTATTATTTTGTTAAACTAATACACTAGTGCGTTAAAGCGCTAACGGTCAAGTAGATTTGCCTTTAATTCGGTTCAGCCGAAGATTACCCGAACAAAATCTGCGGACTTAAACAAACGTATACATACATTAGGGAGACGTGCATAGGAATGTCTTATGAAATGTGTGTAAATTACTCGTAGCTCTGTGGTACTAGGTGGACGGACGCGATTACCAGAGTAAGGCTGAGTTCACATAGCAAAATTTTGGACATGTGGCTTGTGTCGCAATTGCGAGCGTTTATGTGCTTCGGAAGGCACATTAAGCCGTTATCCCGGCTGTCACGAAATGTGGTAGTCGTTAAATCATGTTAGAGGCCTAATTGGGCATCTTGAAAAATTTTAACAAAACGACAAATAAAATTATGTACTTTACGAGTTAAAAGAAGATCTCGGAACTGTTAAGTAAGACGGGTTAGAAGGGTGTATAGGGATACTACGAAGATCTGAGGAGCCTAACCCCACCTCACCTGCAAGTGGTGCACCCGCCAAACAACGAACGAGGCTCTGGCGAACACAAAAGGTCCCGAAAAGCGGCAATAGGCTTGCCACCAATTACGTGGGACCAACAAGATAATTGTCGATATGTGGGCAAACAATATGCCTCTGCCTACCCCTTCGGGGAAACAGGCGTGATATTATGTATGTATTAAGTTAGACTGTGCTGGTTGCACATGCAGTGCTTATTTGCATATATGGCATGTATGCTGCTGACATTAGACTTTTACACAAAAACACGATAAGAGGTCGTGGATAGAAACGTAGGTAAAGGGATAGTACTAGAATGATATCTTCATATTTCCTATAGAATTACAAACCAACTTCCTATATCCATCAGATATTTATTGTCCATAAAAATTTGAATTCAGATCTAAGTAACTTAAATGACATTTTTTTTTAATTACTGCTGCTGTAAAAATAGATACTTCCTTTTTCAAATGTAGATGTGAAATATTTACAACCGGATACCGTAATATCGATTTCAAGCAAGTAACTGTCTACTTACTTACTGAAAAAGATACTTTATAAGGCAGTTTGGAATTTTTAATAGTTTTCACCCCTTCAGATACGAGTACACGCCCGCCCGGCTAATGTATTTGGAATCTGTCCCAAGCTTTATCTATTGGAAATGGCTGTTTCAAACTACTGTTGGCCTTCTGTAGTTTTAACTACGAGTAATAAATCCAGTGGTGATCCGGCTGGCGTCCCCGCTAGTCTGCATACGAGGGGAGCTAGGTGGCAATTGGAATGGATTTATTTGATGGTGGATTGTCAAATTATTCTTTTTTATTGGTTTTAAGGAATCGCTTGTTGCTTAGCAGTACAGATTAGTTTCCAGAGGCTAGGTCTAGGATGGGTGTCCGTTTGTGTGGTGTTTAATATCAAGCGCTATGTTACGCTAGACACGTTACAAGGCACGTTAAGATGTTGGTCCCAGTTGTTACCGTATGTGGTAATCGTTCAGCCATTTTAGATGCCTTATTACGTGACTTGAAAAATTCTAGCAGCTGGACGTTACATACTCACTCCGCCACTCCCCTCTGATTACAGGTGGTGGAGTCCTTGTAGTTACCCTAATATCTCTCACATTGATAAAGGAGGTCCGTACTCAGTAGTGGGACGATAATGATGTTGAGATAATGAAACTGTTGCCCTATGTCAAGTTTTCCTACTTGAAAATAACATGAAATAAAGGAGATAAGGCAAATGTGCTCTGACTGATATAAAAAGCCAAGTTTTGTATTTTTTTATTAAAAAGTATGTCATTATTATCAACTCGAAGAGGTCCACTGCGCGACATAGGCCTCTCCCGACTTTTTAACTGAGACGTCACTGTTGATATTTAGTGGCGGCAAATCCAAATTGATTCATCGACACTGATGCCGCTGATGTTATATATTTTACAAGTGAGATCGTTTATGTTACATTATTTCAAAAACATCAACAGACGCGCGTGGTCTGTAAGTAGCGGCGGGCAGCCTCGACGATTGGTCGGGGTTTGGACATGCGAAGTATATGCATTTGCGTTATCTATTATGTCTGTGGGCCTCCCCCATAAGCTTTAGATGTGACCGATTACAGACGGACTGTGATCGTGATCGAGTAAGTAAGTATACTCAATAAATTTATTTCTTTATACAAACATTTACAGTTTGATGTTAATGTATATTACAGATCGCTGTAGACAGACCTATAAGCCAAGTTTTATATTTTTTTATTAATAAGTATGTCATTATTATCAACTCAAAGACGTAGACGTCCACTGCGGGACATTTACTTTCAAGTAGGCAGACTTAACACAGGGCACCAGATTCATTATCTCTAAGTCGTTTACGTCCCACTACTGAGCATGGGCCTTCTTTATCAACGCAAGAGGTATTAGGGTAACTACAAAGACGCGGACCCAGAGGGAAGTGGCGGAGAAAGTATGTGACGTCCTACTGTTGAATTTTTCAAGTCACCCAATAAGGCATCATAATCATGTATGTATATTACAGACCCTGTCTGGCACGGTAAGTAGAAGAGAGGCCGGTATATGCTTTATAAGACGACCGATATGGCGTGGAGGCGAGTATACCCGTACTCCGCTTCTGAGGTCGTGGGTTCCATTCCCAGACAGGACAAATATTTGTGTGCACAAAACATGAATATTTATTCTGGTCTGGGTTTTTTCTATGTATATTTTATATGTATTAATAATAAAAATAGTGTTTATGTACGTTTAATCGTTATTTAGTATCCATAACACAAGTTCTTAATGAGACTTATTATAGAATTGTAATTGTCAGAAAATATTTATTATTAAATGATAAAAAAGTGGATTTCATATTTCTGTTAATTACTAATTTAATTAATGTTACCACAACGACAACTTCTCAGGTCTCTATTATTATTAGAATTAGCACATTAGGTTGTTGCCTTAAACAAAGGGAACAAATTTAGGCAGAAAGTTTGTTACCTGTAAATCCTTAAAGTATCAAATTCTATAGACCATAAAAATGATTTTCAGGTTGTACTTTGCCAATCTCAGCTTATCGTAATATAGTAGTGTGAGGAGTATGGCTGTGACCAATACAATAGGTACTCAGAGTGTGATTACAGTAGCTTCCCGTAAGCTCAAAAATGTAAACGGAGTGAAAATACCCTAAATAGTTTTGTCTACTTTTCATTATTGTAAATTTATCGCTCTAGAGAGGTTGTGTATTGACTTTTGCAAAATAAATTAGGCAGCATTTTTCAAAAGAGCTGTTATTTCTAAATATTTTGGGAGACATATACATAGTTAAATGGGTGTATAAGAATCCTACCAAGATCTTAGGAGTCCAAGTCTACCTCACCTCCAAGTGGTGCACCTACCGATCAACAGACAGACAGATTCCCGATACGCGGCAATAGGCTCGCCACCTATTACGTGAGACCAACAATATAAGTATAATAACAATATAGTTCGCAAAATGTGGTTGTATAATATGCCTCTGCTGCTGTATGTAGGTATGTTGTATAACAAGAACATTGCACGCCCATGAGGCAGAACTATGACATGTTTACCAATAACACCAGTTTAACCATGTTCTATAATAAATATATTTGGTTCAAATATTTTCTTATATCTGCTAAGCCCATTAAAAGGCCTATAAGTATATCTAACGAAAGAATTTTATAAACTTCAAAATATTGTGAATCTAATAATAGGTAGTTAGGTGCCTATTTGCAATTAAAATGTAAACCTATTGTCGACTTTTGCCGTGCGTCCCGTGGCACTGTATCGCAGACTGGGGCTTTGTACGAATCTCTCCTCTCTTCGAAAATGCACATTAATATTAAATGGCTTGGAAATGCTGCGTCGTGGGGAGGTGGGGGCGAGTGGGTGCAATAAAAAAGCAAGCGGGCGTCGATGATACCGAGGTGCTTTAAATTTCATTGTTCTTATTGCTTCGATTGGTTCTTTTATCTTTTTAAATTTTAACTGCGGTGAAACCTCTTTCGCTGTATATACCTAACTGTTTGTCTTTGAATTTTATTCATGAATTATTCTTCGAACATGGAGTGTTTTTAATAAGTAGATAGAATGATTGAAAATGTAATAAATTTTTTAAACGTTTTAATTAAATACATTTGATTAACTTGAATCAATATTTTTTTGTTATAATGTGTACCTAGTCAGTAAACATTCAATGCAGTTCAAAAAAGTACTAGAAGTTTGTTTTCAAATTATATGAATTCTATCTATTTTTATTACAAACGTTCACAATAAAACCGTCGAGACTGCTTACACCTACAAAGGCATCATACTTTCAAATATCCTGAAATAAAGTTGAAGCCATAAAAGCAATTTTAATCGCTTCACCCGGTTCTGTATTACTCTCACGCCTCATCCATAAACGACTTTCTCCGCAACTATCAACAATGAAAACGTCAACTGAACATTTCCCTCACAAAGCTGGCCGTACGTGTTTTCCTTATATTAACTGAGTAACTATTCCCCCGTGTACCCTACCCGTTAGTTCCAACATCCAATAAGAGGTGGCGTTGAAGCGAAACTAGTGATCTCGCTCCGAGCAATTTACTCCTTACACTAATTAAAAGAGCGAGAGAGAGGCCACGCCTCCTTGCCGAGAACAAATAGAAGGGGGGATGCAACCCGCCAATGAGAACGCTTGATTGTTTGTAATTAGAACGTGCCGCGCTTCCTCTAAGTGCGATGACCAATAGGATTTTCCGTTTTAAAAGTGGTGACTTTGTGAAAATGAAATTCGCTTAGTGATTTAATTATAAAAAGTAAGCAAGAAGGCGATATCATTTGCGGGGAGCAATCAGCGGCAGTGGGAAGGGGCGTCGTCTGAGATTTCATTTTAGATTCTTGGATCCCATTATTTAAGAGATATTTTATAATTAATTTAATTATGTACTTGACTATAAAGCAATCTCTGTTGCATTTAATTAAAACAATGAAGTATATGGACTTATGGTACTGAGAAGATAATTGACACTTACATTTCGGAGATCTTGGTTTTTTATAAAAAGAATGTTTTTGTATCAATAAATTACTTTCTGTCACCTTTCTGTTTAATTGTTATCTGATGGTTTAGATGGATGTACGGTCTAATAATGCTGCCTGACGCTAGAGTGTGCGGTTAATAAACCAGACTACACTATGTTCAAACCTCATCACCTCGCCGATATCACCCCTTAGGGCCGAGGGTCTGGTTTCTGGTCTAACCAGATTTGGCTGAACTTCAGTTATTACATAAAGCAAATGCCATCTGACCTCCATAACCCAAAAGGAAACCTCATTCTATGGTTAAACCAGTGGTCAGAATATTAGAAGGCACTGACTTCTTAATAACTGTCATAGATGTTCATGACAGCCGGGACCAACTTAACGTGCTTTCCGAGGCACAGAGCAAGTGGTAATCCTCTATACCTCGCCGATATACCCACTACGAACGTATACCCTGTACCACAGGCGCTTCAAACTTAGCACGAGGTTTTGACGGGACTATCAATGAACACTTCACTTGGTAGTAATCTTTATAACAGTAGCAGAAACCTATATAATGACGTATCTTCATATAATTTATCTGATTAGTAATGATTTTCGAGGTGTTCATAAAAACTAAATAATGTAAATAATGCAAGTATATAATATTTTCAAAAAAACAAACACAAATTAATATGTTGGAACTTACTATAAAGCAACTAGAGATTCCAGGTCTTGGATCAAAACAACTAAAGATCTACTTGCACTCATGATATGCAAATGGAATATATCGAAAATCAATCATGAATTTTAATGCACTCCATAATGAAAAGATCTTAAAGTTAAACCAACTTTATAGACTCAGATGTTACATAAAGTATATAAGAAAGTACATAGATAAAAGCTAAAAGGATTTAAAAACTCTAAAACAATATAACCATAATCTACCTAACTAAAAAACTTCTAAAGCCCCCTTGCTCCCAGGCGACGGCCGACGGCTCCACGTAGCAATATAATTAAAATCACGACTGTCCCGTGGTCCACTCGCCTTGGAAGAAAGTGCCCCCACCTCCCCGCAAAGGGGGTAAGGGGGCGAAGAGGGGGCCCCCCTAGTGGGTGATTCACATTAATATTCCCCACTTTTATCTCTATATGCAAACTGGCAGCTAGAAGTTGGTCCTCATTGTAACCATTTTTGATTCGTCCAGAACTTTCCGTGAATGATTGTTATATTTCAATGGCGGACTGAATGGAAACTTTTGCCCGTTGTCTGGTGGTCTAGATTACACAAGAATTGCTTTTTTCGTTTGCAAAAGAACTGAGCTTGAGGTTTTTTTTTATCTTTTTACTAGAATATCCGCAATGCAGCCTTAGAGAAAAGTTTAATTAACATGAATACTGTTGGAGCTTTTTAATGACAGGGAAAACTGCCAGCTGGTATATATATTTTTATGTCTATTTGCATTTTTCTTTCATAAACAGTTTATTTTTGTAACAAATGCTGTAATGAAATTAGTTCATAGCTTTTCTAGTTAAGTCGGGAACATAGGTATTTTATTTTTCCAGTATTCTCTTAACAATTGCACAACCGATATAGCACCTATAGATATGGATCCTGGTATTGGATCCAGATAATTAGAACAAATATTTCTGTAAATGAGCAATTTATTGTTAGATAATAGCCATAATAAAGCAGGGCCGGAGAAAAGTCAAAGTGTTTATTGCACTCATAGGTATACACAAATCGACGGTAACAATTAACAATGTCGTAAGTGAAAAGCCGTTACTTTAAACAATGTCTTAAGTGAAAAGTAACGTTTTATCACTTATGATATTGTTAAAAGTAACGACTTTTCACTTACGACATTGTTAATTTCTACCTTTGAATCGTTTTCCAGTATCCTGAGCCCTTTGAATTACGATAAGCCATCTTTAATTCATAGCTGTATGAATTCATGGCCATTATCAATATATAGCATTTGAGTATGACTGTGCTTATCCATTTTGTAGCTAGTTACTTGTTCCTAAAGATTGTATGTATATAAAATATTCTATCCTTAGTGTATGGTTAGATGGCTTAGTTTGAAAAGTTAATAGCTTAATGATTACTATTCATTATCCTACTTCTTCTAAGCCCAGGCCCTCTCATAAACATCTTGTTAGGTTTATATTCGTTACTGAATATTCGTAACTTTACGTCGCTATAAAAAATTTTAGTGAATGCTTATATCACTAGGCACATAGTCTAAAACCAGGCACCAGCTGAGATCATCACTTCGATAAGAATTCGAAGAATTTTTCCGTCCCTTAACAATGAGGTGCTTAAAAATATCATTAAACTTCTTTGCGATTTCAGTTGAGTTTCGGTTTCAAGCTAATCATAAGAAGCAACCTTACAAAATATAACTTACTTAATTTTTTCATTTCAATCTCGTACTCACTCACGTACATGCATACAAAAATTCACGCCTGTAGTCAGAGGCATATTATACGCCCACACTTCGCCAATTATATAGTTGGTCCTGGTTATAAAACCTCGAATAACCGACGTTAATTACTATCAATCGTGTAATTATGACTCACGCATACGAGATATTTATGTTATACATTGGACCGCGAAACTTATAAAAAAAGTCCTCTTACCTGGGTTCATGAGAGGATGTCTGAAGACAGTAGTGGAATATCAATGGGCTGAGATGATGATGGAGGTGCATAGGGATCGTACCAAGACCTTAGGAGTCCAAGCCAACCTCGCCTGCAAGTGGTGCGCCCGCCGATCAACGGACGAGACTCTGGCGAAAATAACAGTGCCCAGTAAGCGGCAATATGCTCGCCATCTATTACGTGGGACCAACCATATAATTGGCGAAGTGTGGGCGTATAATATGCATCTGCCTACCCCTTCAGGGAAACAGGCGTGAATGTATGTATGTATAAATTTGTAACTGATCCTAGAAGTACTGATAATGAACTCAATGTGATCAATTATTAAAGGAAGTTTGTAACGAACGTTTTTTACTTTTGCTACATACTTGTAAATACATTGTCATTATAAGGGAAATATTACTGGCAGGAGACGACTGTACCATACATTTCTTTTAACATTAAATGTTCATCCCTATGCCACTAATACGTGTCTCATCACGATCACTCAAGCTTTAAGAACAGCTCTTAAATTTATACTTATAAAATTCAAAATGCGTTTAAACATGAACACTTTACTTGTATTAAATCGAACCCACGATTTACGAAGCGGAGTGTGGTCTGTACCTACTGATACCGACCGGCATGCAATATTGGTCTTTTAGATTTTTTTCTTGTCAGATTGGAAGGATATGCCAGTGCTGACAAGTCAAAATGTATGCGATCACCCTAAGAATATAGTCAAACAATCTAATCATTTGTTTGAATTAACAATAATTATATTATTCATGCACAAGCACATTAACATACTACATTCTGTAGCCATTACACGTTGCTGAGAATTTATTTCCAACATAAATCACTAAGTAGTTTCATCTAAAGTTAATATACCTATATATCAATATTTCATCAGAAAAAGATCTATTGGACCCACTACAGCATAAAGTTAACCCTTTATTCAACTTAACATCAAACTCGCATAAATATCTTTGGACAATGTCAACGTAGAAACGCGAGTTAAACAAATTCCAGTTACGGGGACAGCACGAGAGTGTGTTGAAAAAACGCGTAAGTGCGCGAGTGTGGAGCACGAACGCGTAAGTGCGCCCCGTGCCTGCGCGAGTGTGGAGTGAGAACGCCTAAGTGCGCCTCATAAGGAACGTATCTGCATATGTAAGTCGTATGTAAATATGTAACGTTAAACGTTGTATGTGTGATGTTGGGATCCAGAGAGAGAGGTCCCTCTCATTATCGACCTAAGGTCATGGCGCATGCTCCAATACAACTCTCTCAGCCTTGCTAACGAATGCCTTTATTGCGACAGCGGTTCATTGCTGTAATTGAGTTACGACTTTTTACGTAGCAATTTCGTTTTTATCTTAGAACCGGGACGCACGCTAATTGGGAAGATTTTTTCTTTTCGCGAACAAATATTGGATTAGGCGTAATTCGGCTCGGATAGCTCTTTGAAGGAACAATTCTGTTTTATATGTGAAAATTGCTTTAAATATAGCTGGTATATTTTGTAATTTTATTTTGTGTAAAATAAATTATTTAATTTGCTTTATATTTTCTTTTGAAATATGAATTTGTTAGAAATAAACTTTATATACTATGTAATTTAATTAGTTCAAACGAGTAAAACCATAGACAAAAATGCGTATTTTTGTCTATGTTTTTTGTCAAACGAGTAAAACCATAGACAAAAATACGCATTTTTGAGCACATTAACATTTGTATACATAATAACTCCGTTTGTTTTTATGATTCCTGAAGGAGGCACTCAAGCATGCGGCCCTACTTGATAAAAAGTAGTCACTGTAGCATATGGCCGCTTGTAACCCATTGCTTGTCCCAGTGGTATCTAAGAATATCTAAAAATGATTACTGTCAAAGTCAAAGTCATAATCATTTATTCAAGTTTGGCTTAATGGAGCTCTTATAAAGTAATTTATTGATTCAGGCGTTACTTTGAGGAAATCCATTGTAAGCAAGTGATGGATTAAAAATATCTCGATTTTTCGGAAAATTATAGTAGCGCGGAAATTGTTACAAAGATATTTTTAATCTATCAATTGCTCTTATGAAGGCCAGAACTTAGAAACTAGCGCGCCCATTCGCTGCGGGCGGGAGCTTGATCGTAATAGAACTGCATACGCTTGCTTGGGTTTCTGTAATGAAATGGCTAACTAAAATTCAGCCAAACTTGGTTAGACCAGTAAGCAGACCCTGGGCTCTAAGCTCAAGTCTAGGGCAACAGGGATAATGCTAGAATGATTATGGCTTACTTTGGATTTTCAAAAGAAATTAGAGAATGGACATTTTCAAAAAGAGAGTGAAACGGTTTTTGAAGAGTGGGCAACGCGCCATTCGCGCGTTTGAGTGTGTACCAGAAAACGGCAGACTAACTGTTTAAGTCTATGTAACCGTCTTTTGCTGGGAAAGAGTGAGTAATGAAAAAGCAGACAAGATGACAGAAGTTTTTAATAGCATTTTTTTTAATGTAACACGTCATAATTACTACTTTCTGCTTAATGGTACGCAGTCGATGCAGTCCAGAAAAGTACCTTAAAGTAAGTAAAAGTATAGAAATCCGCATATGATTAAGAAATAAATTTTATATTACACAAAACTCGTAAGAAATTTTTCATTCGTTTTCCTTCATTTTCCTACCATTCAGATTCAAAGCCGGTGCCCGTATATGTACACAATTGATTCGAATACGTCCATTTCTACTGCGACCGGTTGCATTGAGATCAAATATTCATTAAATGGCCCGAAGACCACGGCCTTTCATATTCGAGTCTCGTAGTTGTTAATAGTTCGACCCGGTCTTATCTTCGACACTCAGACCAATACTGCGATGGAGCAATATTGATACTTTATATTTGTAGCGAGGAAAATGCTTGAAGTAGCTAAGAAAATAATTGTAATATTAAGGTGAGACATGACCTTTATACGCGCTCTGGGTTATATGTTACAATCCTTTCTGCAAACAAGACAAAATGAAGCGTTTGATAAAAAAAATATAATATGGGTAAAAATCCAAAATGAAACAAAAGTTGTAATTCGAAATATAAAAAATATATTTTTTACTTCATCTACATTACGCTTAGTAATTATTCAACAAAATGTACAATTTATTTTAAAAAGCCCGAATAAATCCTCATTCACAAAGTAGGTATACCCAATTACGAAATGATTTATCATTGTTTTTGTATTTACAGTCAAGTGTCAAGACACCTAGGTCCAGGTAAATTACTCCTTTTCTTACCTACCAATGTGCCCGACAAGACGGCTGGGGTGGGGTAAGGGGTTGTTCGTTTGTTAACCACAGACGAAAGATTTATGTGGAATTGAACTATTTATTTAAAAAAAATGTCTAAATTATTAGTACTAATAATTTAGCCATTTTTTTGCATAATAATTGGATGTGTCTTTTCGTCATCACATATTATATACTTACTATTGTATTTTTTCTTAATTTTAAGAATGTTTATTTTTAATACCACAGATATATAGATATAACACAACTAGATCATTTAAAACGAATCTTACGAAGCACCAAATACACTTACATTTACACTGTATATAATCTCTGTCATGTATTCTAAATATGGACAATTGCCCAAAGTCTGTATATTTTTTCTTTTTTAAATTGTTTGTTTAGCCTCATGATTATGATAGGTGTTTAACAAATAAAGTACGAACATAAGACATCCTGCAAGGTGCTAGAGAGTGGCATTAAATTTAAAATTATTAATGAAACAACATAATCTTTAGGCGCCATACGGCAAACTATATTGTAAACATTTGACAGTTGGCAGTACATTTTATGATATGTCAGTTGGCACTATCGTTTACGTTTCATTTGATGTAATCATACATTTCATCATCATCATCTCAGCCCATAAACGTCCCACTACTGAGCACGAGCCTCCTCTCACATACCAAGGTGCAAGGGTATTGGGTCATACTCCACCACGCTGACCCAGTGCGGATTGGCGGAGGCAGGTGTATGGCGTCCTGCTGTTAGAATTTATCAAGCCGCCCATTAGGCTTCTAACATGGCTTAACGACTACCACATTTAGTGATAACCGGGACCAACGGCTTAACGTGCCTTCCGAAGCACGGAAACGCTCGATATCAAATGCCACACAAACGGTCACCCATCCAAGGACTGACCTCTGTAAACTCTGCTGTACTTTGGTGATCGTTTCCGACCACTGAGCACCGCAGAGCTACGAGTCATACATTTAAAATGTTAATAATAAATTACAATTTTCATTTTGACCTTAAATCTAACAATTATTCAACTACGCATTAAAACAATTGTCTTATAATTTCATATTATTTATTATATTTCATTTCATTATACTTTATTAAAATAATTTACTTTTGTTAAAACTATATTACATTGGATAAATAACATAATTAAATGTGATAAATAAATGTAAGTCAAGTTTAGCTATTTTAGGCTACGCCTCTTTCAATGGTGCCACTGAAAACAGCGCCTCGGCATCTCGATGCTGCGGCATAAGCTCATGGTGAAATGACATCCATTTTGTTGCATTACTTTTTTTTCTTGTTTTTGTTTTGTTGTTCGTATTGTTATTTACCTTGCTAAGAATAAAATATATTCTTTCTTTCTTTAATAATTTTTATTTTCTCTTTTCTTTTTGTTTAATTTGTGGTGTATATGTTGTCGAAATATTTTCCTTTCAGGTCTTTTCTGTATCCATTAATTAATTTATTTATTTATTTTTTTCTTCACCAGGCCTTATTCCCATTTTGATTGGGGTCGGCTCTCCTAATCGATTTTTTCCACAGGTTTCGATCCTGAGTCAACTGAGGGTCAATATTTAGGTCTTGCATCTCCTTATTTATGGTGCTAATCCATGTGATTCGGGGTCTTCCACGTCTTCTCGGCATCCTCTCAAGCTCGAGTACCGTCCTGGTCATATGATCCGCTGGCCTCCTCATGATGTGTCCATACTATCGCAGTCGTGCTTCTGTTAGTTTGTCTTAGATAGGTGTAACTTTAAAAGTTAACACAATGCCTGTTATATACCCATTTAAAACTTACTTTACGCTCTTCTGATATTTCAAAGTTCAGAGAAGATGAACTCCTTGTCTTCAGAGAGCGGTGCTATTATAGAAATGAAAAAATATCTTGTTAGATTTAGAAAGAGCCTGTGCGTGCTCAACGTGAGGATAATAAATGCTCTATTTAAAAACAAATCCGTGGGCCGGTTAACGAGACCTAAACATATCAATAATCGTTATTATAATTGTCTAAAACATTGATGAATATCAATTAGAAGATGCATTATATGTCTGTTAATACCCTTCGGTGGATGGTTTTACACGTAATATTGATAAGAGGACCAAGCAAAATTAATATCATTAGACCTAACTGATTAAAGCACTGAAAAACTTAGGTACTTTGGTGAACTATTTGTTCTGCGTATTTTATAAATTGGATTTTTAAAAATCCTCAGTGCCGCGTGACGCCGGCCTACAATAGCGTCACCCCATGTCAGCTCGTGGGCGTCGTAAGACTAAGAGAAACCCTACAGTATGACAGGCAGGAGCGTCATCCTGCGTACTGGCCTTGTGATCACCAACCCAGGCAGGTGCCCAGAGGTGGACACATTTTGGACACATTCTGCATCATCGAGGAGGCCTATGTTAGTGTGTGAGATAATGGTAATGATGAAAACCTTAATTCCATAGTAAAATCCTAAATGAATAGGTGAATGCAAAAATGTGTTTTTTTTCATCTTCTTCATAGTATAATCAGAAAGATACAAAATCAGAAATCCCTTAAGAAGTTCAAGAGTCCATGCACGCCTGATTACCCGAAAGGTTAGGCAGAGGCATTATATACGCCCACACTTCGCCAATTATATAGTTGGTGCCACGTAATAGGTGGCGAGACAATTGCCGCTTACCGGGCACTGTTATGTTCCCCAGAACCTCGTCCGTTGGTCGGCAGGTGCACCACTTGCAGATGAGGTTTGCTTAGGCTCCTTAAGTCTTCCCCACTACTATACCCCGTCCCTATACTTACCCACTACTTGTGGTGCAAATTAAATAATATAAATGAATAATAATAATAATATTCTCTTACAATCACACCAATTCTTCAGTTCCAAGATAAGTATAAGTGATAGTACTAAGAACTTGTGTTATGGATACTAAAGAACGGATAAACATACTTAAATATTTTTTTTTTGTAAATACATACTTAATATACATAGGAAAACACCCAGACCAGAACAAATATTCATGTTCATGCACACAAAGATTTGCCCTGAGTGGGAATCGAACCCACGACCTCTGGAGTGAAGTGCAGGTATACTGACCTCCACGCCATATCGGTCGTCAAAATTATTCCCCTCGCGGCTGACATCTAACTTAACATTACCAAGCCATGCCCAATATCATCATGAAATTGTTAAATATAATTTTGGTCGTATCCATAGTATGATTTCGCTTGCGGAGGGTGGTCCAGTCGCTACCAGTGGCGCAAATTAATCTCCATACGTCGGACAAGCCCTCCCTCGCTTGTTACTGCAGAGCTCCGACTTATTATAGTAAAAATGTCTTTATAATAAAAATTGAATGTACCACTGGGTTACTGTATTAGTTATTACTGTGCTGTGTTTGAGTATTTATTATAAAAGGTTCTTAAATGAAAATAAATATAATACGAATTACAGCTTTCTTGTATTATGGATCATATCGTCGACATAACAGTCTTATAAAGTCCAATAATAAACAGTCGCCTCCCCAAAAAACAATTTTGGGGATATTTAAATTACTAAATAAATATTTTCTAACAATTATAACAATTATTTAGTTCCAAGATAAGTATCATTAGGAATTTGTGTTATGTTATATATTAGAACCAGAACAAATATTCATGTTTATGAACACAAAGATTTGTCCTGTGTGGAAATCGAACCCACGACCTCAGGAGCGGAGTGCGGGTATACGCGCCACAACGTCATATCGGCTATTTGCATCTAATATTTGCTTACAATCACGACGATATGGTAAGTTTTGAAACCGACGCTTTCAGAAAAAAACATTATAATCTTATGAAACTGAACAAAAGCCATTAGACAAAGCACAGAAACAGCCCCTTTAGGTAAGTCCGGTTCAAGTATCATTTGTTAGTACAGCATCCCGAGTAATGTATGGAGATTAGGCGCGGGACAGACGCGCTCATCCGCCATGATACATCAACGTCCCGCTGGATGTCCACTCGGGCTGCCAGCGAGGCGGACACAGGCATCAGTGGAGGCTTGTTTCATTTTAAACGTTATTATTATTTGATGAATTAATTTATTAATAGTAGCAGCTAAATCCAACTATCGTCTTGAATTTTCTTTTACATAGATCTTTCTCAAGCCGCCCAAATCCACTCACTTGGGAACGTCACTTAAATCTGGAATCGCGTCCACTAGAGTGGGCGCCTGCTAAAAGAAGAAGTCTGCAAAAACCTCGGCAAGTTTCTGTCTCCCGCCAAGACATTCAAATTAATCGATTAAAAAGTTCTGCATCCACCGGCTTCCCGCCATCTTGACCAGATATGTGCTAAATTCATTAGATTTTATTAAAAGTTTTTTTTTACAGGTTTCAAATGGATTTTGCGGTTTAGCTGGAATGTTTGTTTATAACTTACGCTTTCATTCAAATAAACAAATTATATAATTTTTTTATTAACTTTTGTGAAACAGTGAGTTCGACTGTTAATAATTAACCCTTTCGTGATAAGAATAACGAGCTTGTTATAAGTTTTCATTTCCTAGTTCATCGGCATGTTCTTAACTTCGTGATAACTGACCCTTGTAAAACAATTGAAAGTACACAAAAACTCCATGTTATAGCAAAAAATTCTACATATTTAAACCTTTAAAGCCCATATTTATAACAAACTAGCAGTGTCACCAGCATAGTAATCTTTTTCTATGGGAGTAGCGGTATAAAAAGTATCCAATATGTTAATTCAGGTTATAAAACTACCCGCGTGCCAAATTTTATTCAAGCCCTTTCGTTTTACGCACGGTTTTTGCATGAAAGAGTAACAAACAAACATCTATATGTACTCACAAACTTTCGCATTTATAATATTAGGTTAATTGAATAAATTACTAAGACTTTGCTCACGTATTAATTAAAAAATCGAATGTAGTAAATTTTACTTATATCTATGCATTAATTTTACACAATATTATTAAGATTAAAGCGTACCCTTGATGTAACTTGCAAGGAACAAATGCCACTCCATGGATTCTATAGTCCCGTCATTGAGTCATCTACATTACTGTTCGTGTATTTGGGGACCGACTTTGCATGTTTGCTTGTTAACTAGGGAATTAGCGATGACCACTCGTAATAAGATGGAGGATTTCATTTGTCTACATTAATCAAATGGTCATAATCTTTTTAAGGCTGCGAGTCATGTAAATTCGCAAAAATTTGGCTTATCAAAACTTTTATTTTGTAAACTTTTACGATAATTTTTGCATCGTATCCATTGTTTTTTTATGACTAAAAGCTTTATCAATATTATTCCTCATTGAGCAAAAAGTTCTGTGATGAGCTGAGGCCTCCCCAGCTCTATGTCGATCAAAACTTGAGCAGCTTGCATCCATCAACGTTTCCGCCGTTTTAACCAGACCATCAGTTTATTGTCGTTGATAATTATTTATTATTGTTTCTTTTACTGTTGTGGTCACAATAGAAATATGTCTTTTTAACATGCCAATTTGTAATTTTGGGTCATTAATTAACTAGTCTTTAATAAGGTTAAAAGTGCATTAATAATTACAGAAGCAATCTATATGACACAAAAACGGTCTCATAATGAAACACTATTGATTTTACATTGGTAATAGCATCCGCCTACTTGCCTTTATATTTAACAGCTGTGTTGGAAATACAGGAACAACTAAATAAATTACACCACTTGAAAATCAGTGCGGAAAAATAGTATGAAAACTATATTGGGTCCCTAATCGCAGGCGCTATTTTGTGAGCCACGTTGAACCGTTTACGTAAAGCGCCGAAGCGCTTAAAAGCTTTCGCTTGGTAGAAGCGAGGCGCTTTATTAATAAAAATACACCTAGAGTCTGCATGTCAGGTAGTAAGTGACATGGATCTTTGGTATATGGAAACGTCAAATACTGCACTGATCGATCTATTAATATACGAATATATTTAGTTATTTATCAATTTATGCACATAAGGAACGTACACAAAGATAGAAGTTATGAAAGACATGTAGGTACAACGACACTGCTTATCCCTAAAAGAAATTTCTTCCAGCAGACCGAATATATTAGTGTTATAAAAAGGTAAATTTTGTTAGTAGGTAGGTGGTGTTTCCTAATTTACTGCAACGATGGAATTTATAAATAATTTCTGATTAACTACAAATTATTACTTTTTTATTCATTGAACACATGCTAGCTAAAATGTATATTACAATTATATTGCGGAGACAATTAAAACTATTAAAGTTTTTCCAAACTTCGCTTTTAAAAAGAGATTGCAAGATTCACTATATCAGCCCATTAAAGTTCACTGCTGAACATTGGCCTCCCCAACTTATTACATTCTATACCCCAGTATTTGCTTCAGTTTCAGTTCAAGCCAGTACGCAGAATGATGCTGCTGCCTATCATCCAGTTACGCAGGATGACGCTGCTGCCCATTATCCGGTTACGCAGTATAGCGCTGCTGCTTAGTTTAAGGTTAACAAAACAATTGATTTAATGAATCGCCTCATCGATTGCACGATGCGATAAAAATATATTTTGTTACGTAATACTTCGTTCTATAAAAACTTAGTTTACACTAATCTGTGTTTAAATCAGCAACGTGGCGAAAGTGTGGCGTTTTGTAACTGCATTGGGTAACTAGGCTATAGGGTTATATTTATTGGCTAATGACTCAATATCCTGAAAACTAAAATAGAAGTCATCTCAAAGAGAATCGCCAAGAAAAAGCAAAAACAAAAAACCAATCAAATACTGAACTGAACAAATAATATCGGAATTAGTGAAATCATTTCCATCGAATCGGTATCGCTGTCGGAGGGCACACAACAATGTTTTCGTTCGATCAGAGGCTCGTGCCACTGAAATGAAGTCGGGTATTAGGAACGCTATCTCCCCGACTATTTTCAATTTGTTTGTTAACATTTTCAAGAGTACACTGCGTTTCTGAATGGAATCTTGGCTTATGTTGTGTTTCGATATAATGTTATTAAGGTTGTTATTTTATTTTAAGATAACTTATTCATTATTATTATACATTCAGTTTTTTCCAAATGAAATACTTACACAGTTTGATATGAAGGTTTAAGGGGACGGTGGATTTCGCTGGCTTTCAGAAGCCTAGCAAGGCGTCTCCGCGCCCGCGGCAGAGGGGATTCCAGATAGAACTCGTGCATCGATGGCATATAAAAGTTTAT
Organism: Musotima nitidalis; assembly: GCA_949126915.1. Taxonomy (NCBI): domain Eukaryota; kingdom Metazoa; phylum Arthropoda; class Insecta; order Lepidoptera; family Crambidae; genus Musotima; species Musotima nitidalis. The sequence goes on from OX421429.1 coordinate 8,087,647, forward strand.
CAAAAATAATAAAGAAAGAAATTGGCATAAACAAACAAACGGTCTCTTCGGTATTAAATCTACTAATAACCTTGAGTCATTTAAAATATTTGCGATGAATAGCTTAAAAGGAACATGGCCAGAAACAAAAGACAAGACGCAATTTTACTTATGTAATTTGGAGAGACTAAACGAGTTATTTTATTATTAACCACACGTTCTCATGTGTTTTATGATGTAGATTTATGTCTGTTATTTCCGTACAAGATGACAAAGAAAAATCAAATTAAAATAGCCCAAATTTGGCGATCTCACATAACTGCCCACCTTAATAAAACTACCTATGCTACCTTTCAGTTCAAGTTGCAAATCGGACACCACCTATAACTAACAGTTTCTGTGGAAGCCGAATCGTTTGTGTGGCAAAACACATTAAGCCATTTGTCCCGGTTAACTTAAAACAATCTGACAGCAGGATATCTTACACCTGTTTTCGCAAATCAGCACTTATTTAGCGTGGTGTAGTATGAACTCGTCTATTAAGGGGAGGTCCGTGCTTAAAGTCACTTTAATTAAGTGAAATCTTTCCAACATTGTCAAATAACATTAACAACCATAGCACACTAAACATACCTTCTCAAAAACCGAAACGGGGTCAGAATCACCCAAACCCTACACATAACAATATTTACCTCCACGACCAAACAACGCCCGTCACAAGTAATCGAAATTATAATTTATTAGCGGCGCAGGGGTTCAGTTCTGGTTCCGTATGTAGCAATAATGCGTAAAAAACTCATCTCCGTTTTCCCTCCCACCCCCTCCCACCCGGGGCCTAGTGAAATATGATGTTTTCCCATCCCTGGCGGACACGATTAGAAAATTCGTCGCGAGATACTCTTATATGTACATACGTATACGAACCCTATGTGTTGATAGTTTTCATATGAAAGTAGATATGAATTTAGGATCTGAGGAGATGGATTGCTTTTCGTGGAGTGCGTTCTTGGTGGAGTTATATTAGCGTACGTCAAATACGAGTGTACTCTTATAATGCTTTTACTAGATTATTATTAAACGTTGCTTAGCGGTGGTTTTATGGATTATGTCTCTACACAGTGCTTTGTTTTAAGACGATTATATTTGATGTGCCGTTATTCCACACTGGGTGCGTGATGGAGTGTGACCTTAATTCAATGCACCTTGGTGCGTGGGAGGAGGCTCGTGTTTAATCATCATCATCATCACAGCCCATTAACGTCCCACTACTGAGCACGAGCCTCCTCTCACATATCAAAGTGTGAGGGCGTGTTTAATACTGGGTCTTTAATTCCCATTAACAATCCACGTGAACAACCAACGACGATTTGATGGTGAAGATATTCAGTCTTAATTAATAAGAGAGAGTAATGAGGGTAAAGTTTGCATTAACATCCGCTGCTTTTTGAAATAATTTGCATAGAAAACAAAACAACAGACAGTCTTGATGAGTTGACTAAGATAAAATACGTAAGCACTTATCTTGTTGACTAATTAAGACTAGTTAGCCAAACCGTCTCTAACAGGATTGAAACCGTGAGGTAGGACTGTATTCTACTGGTTATTCCCTGATATGAAGTAACCATTATTGCTTGGTCTGTTAGCTCTCCTTTCATAATCTACATAATATTAGGACATAAAACTTAAAGAAGGTTCTATATCCCGCACAGAATAAGAACATAATAGGTTGGGGAAAAAGTCTTTTCGTATTTTTGTATGAAAAGTCAAGACATTTTTTTCAAAGTTTATTTACATTTATTTACAATATATATGTACCGTTTTGTTGAATAACTTTCTGCCATTTTGTGGGCAGAGACATTATCCCGTTACTGTAGAAACTTTGGGACTTCTGATCAAAAAAACGGGACAAATAGTTTTGGCAGTCCTCTCTTGAGGTCAACCTTACAGAACCTAAAGAATTCTGCAGAGACCGAAACAGGTGAAAATCTGAAGGCGCAAGGTCAGGGCTATATGGTGGATGCACTAGGACCTCCCAGTCGAACTCTCTTAATTTTTGCTGAGTGGCTAAAGATGTGTGTGGTCTAGCGTTATCGTGATGAAAGACCACACCCTTCCTGTTGATCAATTCCGGCCGTTTTCTCTCGACTGCTTCCTTTAATCTCATCAGTTGCTGGCAGTAAAGATCAGAATCGATGGTTTTGCCGGGCGGTAAAAGCTCATAATAAACAATGCCCTTCCAATCCCACCATACACACAGCATCACCTTATTTCGTGTTAGGCCAGGTTTGGCCACAGTCTGTGAAGCCTGGCCAACTTTCGACCACGACCTTTTTCGCACGTTCTTGTCGTACGTGATCCACTTTTCATCGCCAGTTATCAATCTCTTCAAAAACGGCTCGGTTTCATTACGTCTCAATAATGAATCGCAAATGAGTACACGGTTCATTAAGTTTCTTTGAGTGAGCTCGTGTGGCACCCAAATATCGAGCTTTTTTGTATAACCTTTCTTTGTATAGCTTTCTTCAAATGGGTCAAAACTGTTTTGTGGTCAATTCCCAGTTCTTCAGCTACATCGTAACTACTAATATGCCGATCTTGCTCCACTCTTTCAAAAATGGCGTCCATTTTATTCGTAACAGGGCGACCAGAGCGAGGTGCATCTTTAACATCAAAATTTCCGGACTAAAAACGTTTGAACCAAATTTGTGCTACTCTTACTGACACTGCATCAGGTCCATAAACATCACAAATTTTTTTCACTGCTTGAGTTGCATTTTTGCCTTTTTTATAATAAAATTTTAAAATGTATCGAATTTCTTCATTAGATTCACTCATTTTAACGGAGAGAAAAACAAATGAAAAATAGCGGGAAACAACTTTTTTTTATTTTTTTCTTTTCTTTATAATGGAACCTTTTTAATGTTACCAAAACCAGCCAGACACAAATAGTACAGTCAAAAAAATTTTATAATAAGTTTATACCTACGTTATGCGAAAAGACTTTTTCCCCGACCTAATATTTATATTTTGAAAAGATATCTGGTTTATAGGTAGGATTTTCACATGGTTTACTTTTATTTTTTCTGTAATTCCGTAATGACATTTGCAAAACCGACTTCCACGCCGGTGAGGTATCACCAACGTACGTTGGCTAGTAATTAAAAATAATCTTGCATTATATTAATCATTAATATTGCACTTGCATTTTGTAACAATTTCCGCGCGACTATAATTTTCCGAAAAATCGAGAAACAATTAAACACGATACGTGTTCGGCCTTACACGGGGCATCTTCAGGTACGATAGAAGCCTCAGAACAACGATGACCAACTTTGAAATGAGAGTGAGCAGCTGAGCATATTAGAGCGGATTCTAAGATTGTTGCAAATATATTTTCAATCCATCACTTGCTTACAATGGATTTCCGCCAAGGAACGCCTGAATCAATAAACTATTTAATAATCTTGCAGCCTAATTTATTTTACATACATTTATAATATTTCCTTGAAAATCTTAAACATTTCATGTCACGTACGGAAGTAGATAGGATAAAAAATCTTCAATTCCACATCGCCCAAGCCCACAGCATACCTCGCAGGCAATGCGATAATATAGGAATAAATCATAGCGAGTCCGAAGGATCAAAGCCTATGTATCAGGCTAATGCTGATATGATATGTTAAATAAATAGACGCCAGGATATTGGCTCCGAGATCGAGATATGTGACATGCAAACAAAGTGGGTGGAAAATATCCTTCACAGTAATACGCAGATGAGGACGAGTTTATAAAGATGAATCAGCACAGTGCAAATGCTATTGTATTGAATGTGCTGTAGTTAAAGGAATTACTTTGGTAATATAAGCTCTGGTGGTTATAGCAGTTGCAGCATCATTAACAGTAGAATACCACAGTAACTACGTTATCTCTACTTTTTGTATTTTTTTTTGTTTAATATCGAAAACATATGTTTTTTTTTTAAAAAATATTTCTCACCACAAACTTCAAGAGTTTATGCGTAATCAGAACATTCCAATACAACGTTACATTAAATAATAATATAAAAAATTACCTAATTACAAAATGTTATTAAAGTATTGAGTAAAATACGGTATCCACATATGATAACATTAGTAAATGAATATGTAATGAAATAAGCCTATATTTTGACAGACTACTTAATCTTTAAATAATTTACAGGTTATAAATTTTGTTATAATAGGTTGGGGAAAAAGTCTTTTCGTATTTTTGTATAAAAAGTCAAGACATTTTTTTCAAAGTTTATTAACATTTATTTACAATATATATGTACCGTTTTGTTGAATAACTTTCTGCCATTTTGTGGGCAGAGACATTATCCCGTTACTGTAGAAACTTTGGGACTTATGATCAAAAAAACGGGACAAATAGTTTTGGCAGTCCTCTCTTGAGGTCAACCTTACAGAACCTAAAGAATTCTGCAGAGACCGAAACAGGTGAAAATCTGAAGGCGCAAGGTCAGGGCTATATGGTGGATGCACTAGGACCTCCCAGTCGAACTCTCTTAATTTTTGCTGAGTGGCTAAAGATGTGTGTGGTCTAGCGTTATCGTGATGAAAGACCACACCCTTCCTGTTGATCAATTCCGGCCGTTTTCTCTCGACTGCTTCCTTTAATCTCATCAGTTGCTGGCAGTAAAGATCAGAATCGATGGTTTTGCCGGGCGGTAAAAGCTCATAATAAACAATGCCCTTCCAATCCCCCCATACACACAGCATTACCTTATTTCGTGTTAGGCCAGGTTTGGCCACAGTCTGTGAAGCCTGGCCAACTTTCGACCACGACCTTTTTCGCACGTTCTTGTCGTACGTGATCCACTTTTCATCGCCAGTTATCAATCTCTTCAAAAACGGCTCGGTTTCATTACGTCTCAATAATGAATCGCAAATGAGTACACGGTTCATTAAGTTTCTTTGAGTGAGCTCGTGTGGCACCCAAATATCGAGCTTTTTTGTATAACCAGCTTTCTTCAAATGGGTCAAAACTGTTTTGTGGTCAATTCCCAGTTCTTCAGCTACATCGTAACTACTAATATGCCGATCTTGCTCCACTCTTTCAAAAATGGCGTCCATTTTATTCGTAACAGGGCGACCAGAGCGAGGTGCATCTTTGACATCAAAATTTCCGGACTGAAAACGTTTGAACCAAATTTGTGCTACTCTTACTGACACTGCATCAGGTCCATAAACATCACAAATTTTTTTCACTGCTTGAGTTGCATTTTTGCCTTTTTTATAATAAAATTTTAAAATGTATCGAATTTCTTCATTAGATTCACTCATTTTTACGGAGAGAAAAACAAATGAAAAATAGCGGGAAACAACTTTTTTTTATTTTTTTCTTTTCTTTATAATGGAACCTTTTTAATGTTACCATAACCAGCCAGACACAAATAGTACAGTCAAAAAATTTTTATAATAAGTTTATACCTACGTTATGCGAAAAGACTTTTTCCCCGACCTAATAAATCAATACAGACAGATTACGTGATGTATACGCGATGTAGCTTAACGCGGTACTCAATATATTTTTTGATAATTACACCAATTATTTGCAAGATAAGTATCATCTACAACTTGTGTTATGGATTTACTTAATATATATAGGATAACACTCAGACCGAAACAATTACTCATGTTATTGCACACAAAGATTTGTCCTTTCACTAATCGAACCCACGACCTGGAGCGAAGTACGGGTATACTCGCCACATTGGTTGTCAAAGTCACACAATTAGTGTACGACGTAAATTTCTTTCAAATGCCTTCAGCATTTAGTGTGTAAAAGCTCTAATATAATTGCAAAAGTGTAATAATCTTTTATGCCGTATAGTAGCGTAGTGATTTCTAACACCCTTACTTGGCCGAGGGCGTCGTTGTAGGCGAACTCGTCTAGTAGCAAGCGAATACCACTTACAGTTTGAGATGTATACGCTTAAAATTTGTTAAATTTATAGTTTATATTTATTTTACTATGTTTACTTCAATATCGCTTCTTTGCTTCAATAATGTGTTATCTTAAAAAACTAAATTTTACAGGAGACCGTTTTTATAGTTTAGAAAATTATTGATGTCGAAACGGTTGTGTTTTTTTTGGATAGCATGAGGTTAATTATAAGTATTGATTTCTAAGCTTTCTGAAAATATAATACAGGTCTGATCATTATGAGAATTTAGTAAAAATTTTACAGTTTTAAAATGAGGGTGCTATAATGTTACATTTTTCGTGAAAATGTGTCATATCACGTGTGTTATAATTTGACATATCACGATTTTAATGATATTATTTTTGTTAAGGTACTGGGTTAATTTGATATTAAATGTTGTCGAAAAAAATACATTTTAGTTTTTTCGTGGTTTTATTATTGAAAACGTAAATGAATTTAAAAAAAAAAGCATTTATTATTTTTTATTATGAAGTTAAAAGTATTAATAATTGTTAAGATGTTCACGAGAGCTCTGCCGAAAAAGTGTATCATGATAGTTGTGCAGGTGTAGAATATTGTTCTTTGTATGTTTATTTTGTGAATATAAATAATTTAAAAAAAAGATGTTTCATCTAAAGGTTATTGTGCTAAGAATTATTATGTAGATGTCTTTTAAAAAGCTGTAGCTATGTTTCTGCCCAACCCTAAGAAGATATTTGGCCGTGTGATGATAAAATAAGAAAAGAAATTAGTTGTGAATATTGAATTAAGTTATATTTTGCAGTACTTCTGAACATAAAAAAATTCAACTTATTACCTTTTGTAAAGTAAAATAGTGTGTATAATGTATATTGTGCCACCCCCTCTTATCTCACGGGGAGTCGAAGAAGGGAAATCCTACCAGATGATGGGAAGCAGCGTCATTTCGCGTGTTTGCTTGCGCGTTACCTGCCTGTCCAGCGTGGCGTGGTGACAGGCCCCATTATAGTGTAATCTATTGGGGAGGCTAATGTTCAGCAGTGGACTTGATAAGGCTGTTACAGTGATGACGAGTTTTTGATAATAATGTTTGGCTACATAGAGATTCAACTGACTGACATGATAATTGTGATAGATAGAAGCTTTTTAAATTTTGCTTTTTTTTTGGATGAACTAGCGAGAGAATAAACTTAACGAGTTACTTGCCCAATTGCCCTGTCAAGCGAAATGTAATAATAATCAAGACTTTCCTTAAATAATACTGTAATAAATACGGGGACATCATCTCGTTATTCCAACCCTTAAACTATTCATGTGATCATAGACAATATTGCTTTTACTTAAAATTTAACTTTTGCTTTAAATTTGTAATATTTTCATCATCAATGTAAAGTGTCTTGGCATTTCACGTAAACCAAAATGCTGGCTTTT